>CM056999.1:96695987-99563043 GCA_029891345.1 Dryococelus australis
AGAGCGAGAGCTAGTGGGGTGAAAGACGTTATCATAAAACTAATATTGTATCTAGTGAATTAGTAACCACTCGACTCAAGATCATATAAAAAATTTATCAAATAATAAAACTCGTTTTTTTTTATTATGTTAACCTCAGCAAAGTGTGTTTTTGTCATCAAACCTCGCACTCTGTATCCAGATATCCAGAATATCTAAGCAAATATTCAGAGAAGATACACCAAGGAAACGGTTTAGACAAAACCCTAATTAAGTTAATTGTAATTAAAACTTAATTAATGAGCTTGTAACGTGAAATTACCTCACAGTGGTCAAACGTCCTACGAAGCGAGAAATACATGTTAGGTAATAATTAAGTTGAATGACAGTGGAAACACCGCTAGCACAGTGTGTAATCTGGTATAGAGAGCCAGAGAACAAAGCACATTTAATAGTTACAAAGAGACTATTTACACTTACTTATATTGTTGATAAATGAAACATTGGCTATGATTGCCGACAGGAATTTCGTGAGGATGGAATGAATTAGTCTGCCTCTCAATTTGCCGTTTAAGTGGGCCACTCACCTATATTAGGCGATTAAAGCCCTTTGAATAGATTATGGAAAGTGCTGGTCATAACTATATAAGTAAATATCTGGAACACGATATGCATGTGTCTGACTCGCAAGACACCTCGCGGATGTAATACTCATTTTTACAGCAATCATGACCAAGCAAACAATTAAAGACAGCTTATACTCGAATTGTAGTGAATGTGCCAATCTAAATCATTCATGACACTGAGTACTTCAGAGTTATAATTTTATTTATGTAGCGCTACACAAACCACCTATGCACACGAGGGGCGCTCCCCATTTGGAATTCTGATCGAAGGCCTCTGTAAAATAGTGGATGTTTGCACGGGTCTCGCATGTGTTGCGTAATATTCCTTAACGAATTTGGTCATAACAATAAAAGAGTGGGCCTGTAGTTGCACGATAACATTGTGCTGATCTAGCTTAAAGAAATTGAAAAAACGTAGACCGATATAATAATTGTATTTTGCACTAAAGCTCGATACATAAAGCGAGCAATAAAAAACCATAACGTTGAGTTTCAACAACGTACAAAACATTTTCAAACAGCCAACAAGCTTCTTTAAAATTTAACAAAAAGCGCATAGCACAATTAACAAAGAGCCACTATAAAAATCCACAGTGCATTCACACTAAAAACAGCTTTCAGCTGATTCATTAAAGAATTCATTTAAAGCTTCGGCAATAATATTAAAATCACCGTTATTCATAAAACTCAATGAAAACGCTTGGCAAGAATATTCAATATTGACACAATAGAATTAAAGGCTTTCATATCTTGACACAATTTTACTAAAATGCTAAAGCACTCATAAAAACTATTCATTAAAAACCAGTGGCTTTACCTTCACAATAAATAGCTACGCAAAAATGACGATCCTAAAGAGAGTGCAACACCTTCATAAAGTATAAAGCTTGAACTTGCAAACTTATGTGACAATAAAAATAGTCAGAATATTGCAATGCCAGACAACATACCACAGCGTGGAATGGCAACTAGATGGGCCCAATAAAACTTTCAAGGCGTAAAAAAAAAAAAACATTTTAAAAATGTAATAAAATTTACAATATAAACTTGATAGGCTGGGCGGCAACTCGCAAGAGACCAAAATCAAGACACCCAGCGCGTAAAATACGACAACACAGTTCTTTATAGGCTGTTCACGATAAACTGAGAACTTTTGAAAGACCTGCTTAACATCTGCTTGCATGCACGTTGTGTATTCTTCCGCATTATGTAAAATTAACATTGTCATGGGCCTCATCACTTTAGTCATGCGTCGGTCAAGTAAGATCATGAAATAGTTAGAAAAGTAAATATTTTACAAATATGCTCATTTTTACACTTCGATGAATTAAAAAAAAACAGAAAGCAAAAGAAATAATTTAAGTTATCACAAATGGTTACCTTACACCTGTTATTAGAAGTTAAGATATGGAACTAATTTCTATCCATTGTTACCAACTTTACTGGGCGCATGCCACTCACTGCGCCCGTGAAAATATGCGTAGGCAGGAGCAGTGACTTTTATCTAAGGTTAATTTCAAAAGTGCTCACTTTATAGTAAACAGCCTTTAAAAAATTTACTAGCGGAGAGTTGTGGACACCGATTGCACTAGAGCAAAACTGCACGGCCGGGCAAGCCGAATGGGGCTAAAGACAACACAACATTAAACACGTTAAAATCACACAAGCAACACACAGAGTAACTAGGTTTAGTTATGACCAAAGATAAATTTTGAAAGTGCTACCAAACAACAATTTAGGAAAACTCTATATTCCTACACGCCCGCAAACTAGCACACACTACAACACGACAAGTGAAAAACCCTAATTGCCCAAAAATTACAAAAACGATCCACAACTCACCGTTTTGCTGATTCCAACTCTCGGCCACATATTTATAGGACATTTAACATGATGAAAATAATTACGTATAGGCTGTTCACGGTAAATTGAGCACTTTTGAAAGCCCTGCTTAAGATCTAATTGTATGCACGTTGTGTATTCCTCCGCCTTATGTAAAATTATCATTGCCACGAGTCTCATCACTTTATTCATGCGTCGGTCAAGTGAAATGTGAAATTATGAGAAAAGTAAACATTTTATAAATTTACTAATTTTTACACATCCGATGCATTAAAAGAACAGAAACCGAAATAAATATAATAAAATATCACAAATGGTTACCTAACTCTTTTTATGTGACGTTAAGATATGTAACTACTTTCCAAATATTGTTACCAACTTTACCGGGCGCATGTCACTCAGTGCGCACGTTGAAGTACATGCAGGCAGGGGCAATGACTTTTTTCTAAGGTTGATTTCAAAAGTGCTCACTTTATCGTGAACAGCCTTTAGTGAACAATCACTGACAGAACCAAGCCTTGTGCGATGTACCTATATAAATCAATCAGCTGACGTGACCCAAGGTGTGTCGGTCTCGGCGTGTCTTCGTTAAGCAGTGCCGAGAGAATAGCCGTTGGGGAGGGGGGGAGAAGTCGAGCAATGAACTTTATTAATATAAGCCCCTCTCCACAATATCTTGACGCACTAAAGGTGGGGTAACCTGGTAGGGGATTGAGGGGGAGGGGGGAAGTAGGGGATGCCGAGCACATCGAGGTAGGTAACCACCGCAGCTCTCCAAGTCTTCGCTGCGGATATTACACGATATCTGCTGCCGTACTACCAGCCGCTATATGAGCCGCCAATGGAAGATTCATATTACACGACAGCAGTTCGCGTACTAGCATTTGGCACCCTCGGTGGGTGCGCAGTGTGTGGATTGTAGTATAGGTGAACACCATTCTTAGAACTGCTACCAGTTAGTCACTTGCGTAGGCCTATAAAAGTACTAACTAGCACATCTTAATATTGCTATATTACTGTTCGCGTTTTACATAAATTATTTGATTACTAGTATAGTTTCATTCATTTTCTTGAAAATGACGTGAAGTCACTAGATCACGAGAGTGTAATTTTTAATTTTGAATAAAATTACTGACCGGTTGCAAAATACAGTTTTTCTATATGTGCCGAGATATTATCCGCGTGTAAAATTTGATGATAATATTTCTTTTCGGTCAGACGGAGTTTCGAAATCATGCGTAAAAGTTGCATATTTCTCGCATACACCGCAACTTTACCACTGTGCCACCAGACCACACGTCAGATCTGAAGTTTATATACTGTAAACAACGTACATTCTGTTAATTAAATTTTTCATGCAGAAGATAATGTTTTAAGTATTTAGAATGGTTTTAAACAGTTGTTGTCGCATTTTAAATCTATTTGTCAGAATTTAAACCTCACAGATGTAAATTCAAGATGGAGGTGTCCTTTTCAGTTTCTTCATCAACTCTTTCAAATAGTAGCCACGGAAGTGCCCTACGCTCTGAAACTGGAATATGATTGGACATGTACGAGAGCCGGTATGGAACCTGCCACGGAAAATAGGACAGGTCCAATTACCAAACCTGTGATGAAATGGCAGCGCCAGGCGAAAAATGCCATGACGGGTACCGTAGCGGCAGCTATGGCAGACCTTGCGCAAGCTTTTACGAAATCTGGTACCGTGTAATATGGCCTTAACTGTACCACGACGGTAGACGACCCACCGTCGCATCATGCCAAATTGATATTCGAAACATGCATTGTCAGCAGAAACTTTACTCGCTGATACTAGGATATAAATGCCAAATAAATATTCTTCCGAGGCACTAGTAGAAAATACCTAGTCTCAGTAAGCAAACGCTATATAGGATATCAGCGCGAATGATTCTAAAATTTGTTTGAAATTTCAGCAGATAACACTTGTGATTACACCGCTGTCTTGCTGGTCATAAAGGTGTTATTCTTTTCATCATTAAGTGTTGAAGTTCGTTAGTTAAATTATTTCACTCAGAGTTGTTTCAATGCCTTAAAAATACTTTGAATAAATATTTGTTTCCTGGTCTTAACTTCAGGCTGACCTGTAGCCTTTTGTTCTGGTGTGACAAAGAAGTATTACCAAATGTCTCCATGGTCGAAGGAATCAATTTATTCGGTGGGGACCAAACACATCGTAGGAAGAAAACATTACCAGTTAAAACACTATGACATTTTGTGTGACGTACTCCAACTTGTAAGCAAACTTATAGTTTTGTATTCAAATGGGGAGTAGTTAGCAAACTATAATTCGCATTCAGCACAGTTGTCTGGCTAAAATATAACTAACTCATCTGATTATGTCGTCTTTACAGGAGCTACTTCCGCTGATAAATTTTATCTTCGCTAGTTGAACTGTTGAAAAGCGCTGTTTCGAATTTTTTAAATTACTAAATAATCTCCTCGCCTCTCAGGAGGACTGTGTAATGTTAACAGGCTTATTTATCATATGCCAATTTTTTTTTCGGTGCCATGTTAAGGATGCAGGGTACATCCTCACCATCCTTTTAATCAGTTGATTGTCGATTCACTTGCTACTATACATAATTTGTGCTGTGGAGAGTTTAGGCAGTCTGTGTCGCTTCGTGAAACGTATCACTAAAGAACATTGTTCATATTAAATAGTTCTGTTATCTCATGTATTTTTGCATTAGTGCTGCTTTCATTTTCATCAGGAGAGCATCTTTAATACCACTGTAAACGTCAGCTTAATTATTTTTTGTTACAGTCATAAAAATAAATCATAGGCAGTACGTAAACAATGTTGAAAAAAAAAGTAGGAATATGATTATTTTTCCCCGCTATTAGTCTAAATTCACTTGATTCTGGAAGTTTTACGACATAGAATAAAAACATATATTAACTGTATGAGTGCAAACTACTAAATAACTTAATTTCTGATTTTGTTATATAGTCTGTTCACGGCAAAATAAGCACTTCTGAAAGCCCTACTTGTATGCACTTTGCATCTTCTTCCGCCTTATGTAAAATTAACATTGCCCCGGACTTCAGAACTTTATTCATGCGTCGGTCAAGTGAAACTGTAAAATTATTAAGAAAGTAACTATTTTTAAAATCTGCTCATTTTTACACTTCTGGTGATTAAAAAAACAGAAAGTGAAATAAATAATTTAAATAATCACAAATGGTTACCTAGCACTTTTTATTCGACGTTAATATATGTAACTACTTTCCATCCATGGTTACCAACTTTATAGGGCGCGTACCACTCAGTGGTCCCGTTAAAATTCAAATTTTAGTTATCAGAGATGTTTCCTGCACAAATAAATTTAATCTCTCTGAGATCGTAATATTATGCACAATATTCACTTAAAATAGCATTCATGCCCATGTGGCTTCTACATAAATTAATCATCTTCATAACTTACTTCGTTTCCAGCAATTGTTCGTTATTTTAAAGTTTCTTTACGTCAATTTTTGTCGTGTGAAATTCGGATTGGCTGAAACCACCAAACAATAAAGAAATTTTAGAACCGTTCCAATTTTCAAATGATTGATGAAAACAGAAGCCATCTAACTTTTTCAGACAAATATGGTGGTGTTTATGACGTTTTAGTGACGTCATAACTGTCCAACTTTATTCGACCAAACTTATTGAAAGCAGTTCGACGGGAAATTTTGACAGTGTGACAGGAGCTTAAGGGCGCCGCCTACTTGGATGTTTTAGCGCGTTTGACGAAGAGAAGCGCGGGACCTATAAGGACGACACTGACAAGCGCGCCTGATGTCCCTTCGCTCCTACGCGCAAGACGCTGAACTGGCGTGCAGTATTTCCGTTGTGCTGCGTGTACCTATGTGTCTTTAAGCGATGACCCCATCATTTTATTGATGGAAAGTGTGTAGCAAGATTTAGTGGAAGTCCCTATAGTAGTTTCACATGTTTCCGACCAGTTTATTAATAGTTACAGTTGTGTGAAGAAAAAAAACCGTTTTCAGGTATGTGGGAGTGCTCAGGAATAGCATTTATAATGTGTATGATGTATTGAGAGTATTTTTAACTCGCCCGAAATATATTTTCTTTTCGTACATTAGTATCATGGGGACACGTTAAATGGTTTCGTAAAAAACGTGGATTTCAAACACACTGCAACTTGTTTTCACCGCCAGGTAGGCGGCGCCCTTAATGGAGGTTTAGCTGTAGCTTGAAGCGTACTCCAAGTGTAAGCGAAGTCGACTGCAGGTGGAAAGTTAGTGAGGGGTGAAGTGTGGTGTGTGGTCAGGCGATGGTGGCGCACGGGCGCGTGGAGCTGCTGGCGCACCCGCTCAGCCAGAAGTACCTGCAGATGAAGTGGAACGCCTACGGCAAGTACTTCCACCTTGTCAACCTGCTGCTCTACACCGTGTTCCTGGCCCTTGTCACCTTCTTCGCCGCCGAGCTCATGGAAATACAGGACCAGATGGAGGAGCTGGAGGATCGGGAAGGACACACGAGCAGCCCAGCCGCCGACAACAATACAGCCCAGCCCAGCTTCCTCAAGGAGGTTGGTACAGAGCAAGAAATGTAGTCGTAACCATAGACTAAAGATGAGGTAGACCGCTTATTCGTCTTCTGCACATGTACCCTACATTGACCTACCCCATGGCCGTAGAAGAAAGGTATGGACACTCGCCTATCTAACAATGTTGGTTAATTGACCCCCTTATTGACTGGTTTAGTTCATGCAGTAGCCGCAAATCGCTGCAAGCAAACTAGTAGTGTTAGTTTTGCTGGTATAGGGATAACACCATAGAGATATGAACGCCATTTCCCCATTTTAAGAAAAAGTTGCAATTCGTCGCCCTATGTCAACAGCACTACTTCGGTAGCAGCGCTCTGCGCCTGGGTTCATTAACTAAATGGGCCAATAAGGGCGTCAACTTTTCAAGCTAGTGCCCAGACCTATCTTTTACGACCATGACCTACCCCAAAGGCACACAACTATCAAAGTCATATTTTCAATAGTTATGTACGTGTTTGTTTATATCTAAATTTTTAAATGACAAGCACTTTTGTATTGTTAAGATACGTTTACCAATTCTAATTTAATCAAAATGCATTACATATTGGTTAGAGGAAGTATACGTATATCTCAAAGCACTTGTTTACTAAACAGTGTTCTAACCTCAAATCCAGTCCACGCCATTTATGCACGTCGTATTGGCAGAAAAGCAGTTCAATGTTGGGACACTGAATTTGGTTGTGCGCAGCCCGCGAGATCGGTCTTCCTCATCTTTAGTCTACGGGTACTGCCAACCTGATTTCGGTTTTCCATTTTTTTCCAAAATCGCTCCAGTAGAATGCTGGGATGGCTCCTATTAAATTAGAGAGATAAATATTTGGAATATGAGTAGCACAATTTAGAGTGCAACCACTGTGGGCCCGACCCATTTCCCACCAAAAAAAAAAAAAGTAACTAGAACAAGTCTTTGAAAGTAATATAAATTTTCCACTAAATATAATTTTTCTAATATTAAAAGGTGATCTCTGAAAACCACCAACGTTATTAATGAAATCAGACCATGGGTTTGTGTTATTCCTGTACGAAATGTAACAATTTATTTTTAATTATTACATATTTAAAAGTTTAGTCAACAAATTTCATTTGACATATTGTTCTCATAGTAAATGGTTTCAAGACTATTTGATTTTGCAACCAAAAGCGATGTATTTCCTTCTTCCATACGAGCTGTTTCTTTTTACCGAACAACACTGCATAAGGATTAATACTATAACTGCTTGTCTATTGTTATCTGTGACGGGAACATTAAATTTTCTGTAAGCAAGTATATGGTGAGGTTCTAAGTTTCCCATAACTTTTATAGTAGAATAATCAGCATATTTAGTCTGCAAAACTAAAACAACTTCAAGTAACGATGATCCTGATAGAGTTGCAGTTTGAGTAAGACAAAAATCACATTTAAAGTTAACTAACGTAAGACCTTCTTCTGTTTCATATATATTTGCGGAATAATACTGGTAATCAGACATCTCAATTGATGGGTAAGAAAATTTTAAACAAGTGGTCTTCTATTACGCCCATTTATCCTGTACATCCTATTCTCTCTGCGTTCCTGCTTCTCTGAGCAACTTTCTCAGTCTCTAATGACCTCGCTGTCGGCGAAAACTATGTCCAAATTACCTACATTAAGAATATTATGACTAACGGTATACGAGGCGTGATTACTGCGAAGGCATAAACTGCTGCCTCATGAGAGAGGCGGGAGGGAGTAACACACCCTCTTTGCCCTATGGAAGTCGGTGACGATTTTCGGAGTGTCAGGACCAGACTTTAATTGGTGTAAGGCGTGGTCTCGCTCGGCGGATCTTTCCGGGGGGTAGAGACGGACAACCAGTCTGTAATGGGTGTAAAATGTCGCTTGTTAGGGATATGGTTGACAATTGGATGCCTATCCCTTGTCCGGCTCTGCTCCTGGCCGAGTGCCGGGATGCTTGAAGCCTGGTGGGAGACTGGTTGACGTAATAAAAAGCCTGCTCCCTCTGGATGTGATGGAGACGTGCCTGGCTACTGGTTGGAGTGGGGGGAGCTGATCTGCGAAGAGTCGGAGCTATCGCCAGCTCTAGTCTCGGAGAGAAATTCTAGCGCGAAACCATAAGGGGCTAGTGATGCGTCTCGTATAGCCTCTTCTAGCTCATGGGAACCTTCTGCCTCCTCGTGGTACCACTTGGTAACCACTTAATTGAGGTTAGCAAAAGGAGGGAAACTCCGGGCGTTCCCTATGACTGGTGGCAACCGAAAGTGGTAACTGTCTTTTAAGCTAAGCCTTAATCATGAGCGATCATGATGGTGGTGCTTGGAGATGGGCCGGTCGACTCCTTTACGGTCAGAAGGGCCCAAAAGCTGAATGACAATGTGAATAAATTCAAGCTATGGAAATGTACCACTCTCGGTTGGGGTATCATCCCACCGAGGTGGAGAGCCTGTGAGAAAAGGGAGGACCACAGGCTGAACTAGCTTTCCCTAGAGGTTTCCTTAGCCGGGGGGCGAGGGGGTACCGACCTGAAGAAAGGGTTATGGGTTCGTGGCTTCACCCGCTTACCCCGGCGCCCAGAAGTCAGATTGAGGATGGACTCGTGAGGGCGGTGGTTGGAAGATCGCAGCCGCCGTGCTTTGTTTTATAACAAGCACAATACATATAACGAAGGCAATCATAATGGCCGTTCTACCCCGACCGGTCTGTATAGGCTGGAAACAGTCTGTATCGGCTGGAAGGTAGTGTACAAGTCCGGTACGGTAGACAGATAGGTCAAGGAGGCTCCAAGAGGCGAACCATTACTTAAATTACATGTAATTAATTAAATACTATGTCTCTACTCCAGTAATGGCTAATCGCCGGGGACTGGAGCAATATTTAACTCCTTGTTGTTGTTACCTCCTGAGAGATAAGTGACAAAAAATAGCATGTTTATGAACACAATGCTAGGTGACTATAAATCATATTTTTGGATGGTTAAAAAATAAATAAACACTGTTTATTAGAGTAAACAGATTACCAAACAGAGTGCATTTTGCTTAACTTTCTCCGAATATCTTCTGTCACATGGAGTAAACATATTTTTATATTATAGTAAATTCCTCCATGTCGAATCAAATACCCATTAATTAGTATTTACAACAAGATTACACTTATTTCAATATATTGCTAGTAAAGTTCGAGTTATTTTGCTTTATACACTTTACAGAACGGATTGGCATACTAGTAACACAGCTAGGTTATTAGATTCTTAGGAATTTCGCGTTTTCACTTGAGTGACACATAAATATAGTCCATTCTCGGTTACTTCCGACTTTTCTGAAGACCTGTTAAAGTTCTACTTCCAGGATATTCCTCCGTCTCATGCAAACGAAGCCTAGCCGTAATTAGAAAACTACACCAAAGGGACAACACACCGCATTTTTGTGCAATCAGTTTTATGATACACCACGTAAAAACTATTTTTTACTAGGCATTATCAACACAGCTATAGTTTCCTTATTTATTTGTATTAATTATGAATGAAATATAATAATTTGTAAATAGAATGCAAGTAAAGGTTCAACTGCAGCAAAATTGAAGTGATTTTATGGTAACACAAGTTTATAATGCTTGTGTTACCTAAAGTATTTAGGAAACACCGCAGCACGTCATACATGGCGTGATTTTTCAAAGGTTTTATTCAAAAAGTGTGAAGAAATCGCGAATAGTCTATAATCATTAGGCTCATAGCAATATAAATGTTGTATGTGGTGGAAGAATACTAAATGAGGATAAAAGTAGATTGTAAGCAGTGCTTTCAAAAGGACTGAGTTAGTTGTGGAAAGCTATAGTTTATTTACGGGTTTCTTCACACTTTTTTTAAACAAACATTTGAAAAATCACCTCATGTACAACGTGCTTGGTTTTTTTTTTTTTTTTTTTTTTTTTTTTTTTTTTTTTTTTCCCGAAATATTTCGTATACCACAAACGTCTTATACTTCTGTCAACATAAAAGTACTTTGTTTTTAATTGAACTGAACTTTTACTTATATTTTATATTTAAATTATATTATGCGATTTACAAACAATATCAATAAAAACAGGTATAGGCAGTTCACGGTAAAATTAGCACTTTCGAAAGCCCTGCTTAAGATCTACTTGTATAAACGTTGTGTGTTCTTCCGCCTTATGTAAAGTTTACATTGCCATGGGCCTCATCACTTTATTCATGTGTCGGTCAAGTGAAACTGTGAAAGTATTAGAAAAGTAATTATTGTACAAATCTTCTATTTTTTACACTTCGATACAATAATAAATACAGAAAGCGAGAGAAATAATTCAAGTTATCAAAAATGGTTCCCGAACACTTTTCGTTCGACGTTAATATATGGAACTACTTTCCCCTCCACCATTACCAACTTTGTTGGACACATGTCACTCATTTAGCCCGTTACAATACATGCAGGTAGGGACAGGGACTTTTTTCCTAAGGTTGAGTTCAAAAGTGCTCACTTTATTGTGAACAGCCTTCAGATAATAGGTGTGTTGGTAACGCCTAGTAATAAATAGTTTTCAGGGAAAAATGGGGTGTGGCTGTGTTGGGGACCCGGTCGTTTGTTTTGTGTGAATACGTCTACGTTGACGCGCTCGGATGACTTGGTGTTTTTTTTTTTACGTTCCGGCACCGCTTCACTCTAACATATGGGATTTTATGTGTATCACTGGATTGCTTTTGAGATGCTTTTTCCAACCGTATGCGATTTATGTATCACGACTTGGCTTTTTGACGAGTATAAGCCGAAATTGTGTTAAGTTTTCTTAATTTTTTACATCAATCTCACACAATTTCACCATAACCACGACACACAAATGTTTTTATACACGCAATCGATTCTCCTAGTCAAAAATTATACTACGCGGAAGTTAAGAGACGTGGCGAAACGAACTCAAATTGCCCCCCCCCCCCCCGGGGGGGGGGGGGAAGTTTCGCAGTCCTCACTCAACGTAACATATTATTTGATCCTTCGGCAATTGAGTGGTGTAATTGAATTTTAAATGCATACTATAGATTCGCAGCTGCACTGCCAAACTCTACCTCCCGATTTTGTTATCATCGGATTTCCTGGATTGCCTCCCACCATGGTAGCAAATTTAAAGACGAATTCACGCCCAAAAATATTATTACATTGAGTGTGGATGATTGCGTTGGGTTGTACCTTTGTTTTAATTTTCTACACTCGGTGAAGCTTTGTTTGCCCGAGGCGGAGATATATATATATTCCTTTCCAGAAGCCCTCCTAGAGCTTTACTTCCTATATATATATATATATATATATATATATATATATATATATATATAATAGGAAGTAAAGCTCTAGGAGGGCTTCTGGAAAGGTGGACTGCAATAACAACGCCGCACGTGTATGTTTGGTGGACAGCTGAAGAGGATCCAGCACCCCATCAACAAGGGCTCGCCGGTGATGATCATATGCGCCGTGTTCATCGTGACTTACGTGGCGGTGAACACGCTGAGGGAGGTTCTGCAACTGTACCAGCAGAAGTGGCACTACCTGCTCGACCCGGCCAACTTCGTGTCGCTCTTCCTCTACGTGTCGGCCGTCATCATGGTGGTGCCCGTCTTCTTCGACGACTACGAGGAGCTGCAGTTGGCCTGCGCCTCGCTCACCGTCTTCCTCTGCTGGTTCAACCTGCTGCTCTATCTGCAGAGGTAAAGGCTACCCCGGTCAAAATGAGCACTTTTGAAAGCCCTGCTTAACATCTACTTGTATGCACATTGTTAGGGATACCCGAGTTTCGCGAAAAGGTTTCACAACCAGTTGTATTTCATAATACTTTAGCTCAGATACACTTTCGTCATTGACGGGTATTCGTGTTACGCCTCTTAGCTTAATGCCCGCTAAGGCTGTTCACGATAAAGTGAGCGCTTTTGAAATCAACCTTAGAAAAAAGTCACTTCCCCTGTCTGCATATACTTCAACGATGGCACTGAGTGAGATGCGCCCGGTAAAGTTGGTAACGATAGATGGAAAGTAGTTCCATACCTTAACATCGAATAAAAAGTATTAGGTAAATGTTTGTGATAGTTTAACCTATTTGTTCCGCTTTCTGGGGTGTTTTTTTTTTTTTAAAGCACAGAAGTGTAAAATGAGCGGATTAAAAAAAATTTTCTTTTCTAATAATTTCACAGTTTCACTTAACCGGCGCATGAATAAAGTAATGAGGCCCATGGAAATGTTAATTGTACATAAGGCGGAAGAATACACAGTGTTCATACAAGTAGATCTGACGCAGGACTTTCAAAAGTGCTCATTTTAACGTGAACAGCATATAATCACAGACGCACAGTATTGATGTTACCTAATTCTTATTGGCCAGTTAAGTAGAATAAACTCTTTTCACAAAGACACATTGCCAATAAGGAAAAGAAAACTGTCGGTGTGCCCGCACGGTATTGAAATTTTGCATGTGCGGAAATATTTTCGCGAAATTTGGGTGTCCCTACACATTATGTATTCTTACACTATACGTATATTTTACATTGACATGTACCTAATCACTTTATTCGTGCGTCGGTCAAGTAAAACTTCGAAATTATTATAAAATTAAATGTTTTACAAATTTGTTAATGTATACGCCTAAATGCGCTAAAAAATCATAAAGTGAAAGAAATAGTTCCAGTGTTCACATATGTTATCATGACAGTTAAAATTCAACATTTAGACATGGAGATACTGTCCTTCCGTCCGTTACCAGCTTTATTGGGTGCAGACCAATCAGTGTGCCCGTTAGGCTATGTTACGCAGTCAGGGTCAGTGATATTTTTCAAATTTTGATTTCAGAAGTGCTCACTTTATCGTGAGCAGTCGTTAGCATCACTTAAACCCCTGTCACGCGGTTAAAGTTTCACTTTCAACTATATTTGACAGTAAAATTTAAAGACAAAATATGGCCATCAAATTTTTCCTTCCAACAAATTTTCCCGAATAATCTCGAATGTGTTTGAAAATGTGTCACACTCTCAAATATTTTTACTGGTAAATATAACAGGAATTATTATTTTAAAATTATTTTTACAGTGAGATATTGCTTTGGTTTATTCCACGCAGTCCAGAAATGTAAGAAAAGTTGTAATTTATCTTCGCTTCTTTACAGCATTCAAATTTTATTTATCAGATAGCACAATGCAATTTAATGCCTCTGAGTTAGTAATATTATCTGCAATATTTACTTAAAATAGCATTCATGCCCAGGCAGTTTCTATATAAATTATTTATCTTCATAATATACTTCGTTTCCAGCAATTGTTCGTTATTGTGAAGTTTAATAACGTATATTTTTGTCGTGCACGATTCTGATTGGCTGAGGCTGTCATGCATCAAAGAAATTTTAGAACCAGTCCAATCTTCAAATGTTTGATGGATACTGAAGATATCCAACTTTATCAGACAAATATGGCGGCGTTTATGACGTTTCAATGACGTCATAATTGTCCAACTTTATTTGACCGAACATATTGGAAGCAGTTAGACGGAAACATTTGACAGTGTGAAAGGGGCTTTAGAGAAAATATTTTTGCCATTTACTACGAAAACACTTGTTCCCTTAGAATTAATGTTAACCATTACTATTTTGTGTGTGATACTTCGAATTTAGAAATAATTTGTGTGGGTCTGTGGTAGCACGACTATGAAACCGTCTATTGCGTTTTTCTTCTTTAATATTAAATGTTCGGCCAGTAAGTATAATTCCTTTCAGAAATATAGAGTGCGCATTATATTTCCTTAGAAACAAGGTGCTATTGCAGGTAAGTCAATCAGATATAAAATTGGCATGCCGTCCCTGTTTAGCCATCCGGCTTTAAATTCAGGCGCATTAATAGCACCAATAACGTAAATTACTTGAACGCATGCTTTATTTATGGCATATGTGCTAACATACACATATGACGTGGTTGTAGACGACGTTTTATTTAGATGATTTCTAAGTTAATATTTACCATTCCGATCTTTTATATAACTCTGTTGAGAGCAAAAGTTTTGGTATTAACATTTAAGGATAAATGGAGAAGGCAAATCGTGATGCAGGTTGTAAGCTTATGTGCAAAATTATATGCGTACGAGTATAACGATAATTTGGATTTCGAGTATGCTAAAGTAATATACAGCTGTTTGATGAAGAAGAAAATTATGTTTGAATATTATTGAAGAACTATGCATCGGACTATACGTAACATAGCTGTAATTATATTGTAGGGAAATTATCTTAAATACATTTATAACTTCCTGAAGAAATAGTCTTGAAGATAAACGAACTGGTGTCATCGACTATCCTATGCTACGCTAGAGTGACGGGAGGGAAGCAGTGCTATAAATACGAGAACGTAGTATAAGTGAAAAAAAAAATAAATATTGAAAAACTTATGAAAATTTCGTACGTCAACGAAGGCCAAAATAACTATGTATAATCAGTGCACATGTCAAAAACACGTGCTTAGATGTTTTTGCTTAGAGTAACTAGCACGTGCAACTAGCATGCGTCGTAACCCGTAACGTGTTCCGGCGTTTACGAGTTATGAAGGGGTGAAAGGACAGATTGTCCTTGAGTAGTATACGTATGTTCAGATATCTACCGGATACTATCTGTTTTCTTGCGTTACAATCTGTAAGTCTAATTTGGTAACGGTAAAATAGCTCACGTTTCTCATAAATATGAAACGTGACGACAAAAAGAAAACTATCTCAGACGTTCTACGTGATAGAAAGTTTAAGTTATTAAAAGTTGGTTTTCTACAGTACAGTTGCGCAGAAAAAAGGACTGCAGATGTCATAATTAAAGTGGCTTCGAAACACATGGCAAGCAGAGTCCTTGCTAGGAAATTAAGGCGTGAGCTAGGAGGGGTTGAACGTGAACCACTGAGCGTAATTATGCCTTAGTGTGTACGGTCACGGTGAATATGGAAATTATAAATGACTATAAAGTAACATAATGGGGACCCTAAGATTTCAACAAGACGCGCATAATAAAAGGCTTGGCACGATAAACACAACAATATAACTGAGAAGGAGGATGACGTGGAAGTATGGGAACACGATACCCCGTTACCTCATTGATGATTCACATTCCTTTTTTAAAACATAGCACCCGAATTGGCATTAAAATGTGTGTCTGAAGAACACCGACAAGTTTTTAAGGCTGATAGAGCGTAAAACAGCTTTCATTAATGAAGTAATTGGCTGTGGCATCTAATTCCAAAGCTGGAGCTTTGTGAAGGGTATCTGCCAATCGCCTGCAGCCGGGCACCCACTGTGAATGTGCTGCAGGGAAATTGCATCTCCAAAGGCAGTAATATTTCTCATGCAACGCCTTGGGACGTGCAATCTCCCTGCATCACCTTCATAGTAGGTGGCATACTTACGGGCGGTTTACAGATTGCTCAAGGGTGCAACATTGCAAAGAGATGTTTCTGCTGTTTACTTGAAGCACTCTATACCACTTACATTATTTATTAGGTGTTGTTAATACCTACCTTCTATACACTTGTATGGAGCATATTTTCTGTGTTTATTTTATGCCATTTAACATTTCATGTGTGACCTAAAAGTTTGTTGCAGAATTCACTGTAATGTAAAGTTATTGAGTAATGCAGTACCTGTATATGTGAGCTTGACGTTTTCCCTAGTGTTAGGTAACCTACAGTTACAGTTAGTAAGAATCTCAAGATATATGTAAACAAAAATATTTTAGTAATATTTTATCTAACATACACTGTAACTTCAAGACAGAATAATTCATTCTCTGCCCAATTAGTGCAATATTATTAAGTTAATGCATATCTAATGAAACAACGAACAAAATTAATTGTATTGTTGTTGGCCTGTGTTAAATTTTGGTTCACAGATTCGATCAAGTAGGGATATATGTGGTGATGTTCCTAGAGATTCTGCAAACACTGATAAAGGTACTGCTGGTCTTCTCCATACTCATCATAGCGTTTGGCTTGGCCTTCTACATTCTTCTATCAAGGGTAAGTACATTTCTGTTTACTTCTCAGTTTTTCTCATTAGTGTAGAAATTAATAATAATGAACTGTTTCCAAAAGTGTAGGCATTTGGCAGAACCTACAATACGTTAATGCACGCAGTTTCGAAGTCTTTCAATGCCGAAAACATTAGGTCATTTTGTAGATTATTTATACATGTTTATCTTATAGGCTCTTTTTGGTGGTATGAATATTGAATCCAGGGTTTTGAGGTTGCCTGATAGCCATGAGAGCGATGGTAGGCTAAATGCCACCATGACAAAGGTTTGTGTGTTGTTTTCAATGTAACGTTGAGAAATAGTGAAACACGTTTCCATACAGCTGGTAGCATACTTGTGTAGGTTGTTACTATGCGTAGAAAATTTTACAAATTCTGGCAATAACAGACAATCCTCCTAAACATCACTTTCAAATATTTTCTTCCTATGCATAAAAACTACATTTCTGCAGAGTCAGACATAACTCGGGGTAAAATTCGCCCCCCTAATAATTGTGTGATTCAGGTGTTATGCACGGTTATATAGGTCCTTTTTATACAGTTTGGCTCTTAAATATATGTAGAAGGCATAATTGTATTCAGTGATTGATCATGTTCTTGAGTTATTTGTAAGCAATCTCCTATCAGTCTTTCAGTCAGTAAGATGTGGGTTCCTTCTTAATTCATTTTCATTGGTAATTTTTTGTTAACGCAGTTGTGCCTTTCCAGTTAACAGGAAACAACTTACATGCAAAATAAACCAAGTTGTTTACGCGCATTTATAGTACAATCATGGTAATAGAGATAGTGGAGCTACATACCTCCAGAGCAGTTTAGGATTTGCCCCAGGCGAGGCAGAATTTTTCGACGTGCTCCCTTGTCCTCCGCCTTTACATTCCATCACCGCTCCATATTGGGGCCATGTTCCATGTCACCACTCAGGAACTATGAGCAAATCCCGTCACTCTCTCACGCCTGTTGCACATCTTGATACGGATTATTTTCTTATTTTTCATGTACACATTTGCTTTACCTTATCTTTTGAATGATCCCTCTCACCGTAAGCTGGCTTTTAAGCACGTTCACAGAGGAACTACTTTTACAGGTTAAATCGACTGTGTCCATTGCCAAACATAAGTCAAAGCGTTTAACGGAAATAAGACACAACAGCACAGAACAAGATAGTAAGAGCTAGGAAGTAACATGTAATATAGTACTTATTATTGCATCAGAAGACTATAATATATCCGGAAAAACCTGGGAAAATCTGGAAATAAAGCGGTACAAAAATGGATAATCATAGCGGAAACCAATCTGGAATAGATATCATCATAGTCAATTAAAAATTGAATAAGTTCAGTTCGAAAAAGACCAGAGGACGGTCACAAAATGACGAAAGTAGTAAAAAAGTAGGAACAAATACGACAACAAACAAATAGGTTATGAACAACAGTCGAGAAAATATGAAAAAAAAAAAAAAAATTAAAAATTAAAAATTAAAAATATATATATTTAATACAGTTTATTTTTGAAGTTGACGATGCTAGATGCTATTGTATATCGGTACTACTATTCTTGTATTCTGTAGTGTTCGTAATCTGTTTAGAATTTTCCATTTCGGTAAAATTGCTTATTGTTTGTCGTCGATGCTTTAAAAACTTTTAGGATCCGTGTTGCTTTTTAGTTCTCATTATCTTGTTCTGTGATTATTATTTGTTTGTGATACCCTACTTCCGTGAATTTTTTTTACTATGCTAACAATGAACTCAGTCAATTTAAGCTAAAGGCTGTTCACGATAAAGTGAGCACTTTTTGAAATCAATCTAAGAAAAAAGTCACTGCTAATAACGTCATATATTTTAACGGGAGCATTGATTGACATGTGCCCAGTTAAGTTGGTAACGATTTATGGAGAGTAGTTCCATATCTTAACGTCAAATAAAGAGTGTTAGATAACCCATTTGTGATAACTTAAATTATTTCTTTCGCTTTCTGTTTTTATTAATGCTTCGAGGTACAAAAGTGAACAGATTTGTAAAATATATTATTTTCCAATAATTTCACAGTTTTACCTGACCGACGCATCGATAATGTGATGAAGCCCATGGTAATGTTAATTTTAGATAAGGCGGATAAATACACAACGGGTATACAAGTAGATGTTAAGCAGGGCTTTCAACAGTGATCATCTTACCGTGAACAGCCTACATAATTTATACGGATAATAAAATCCCCCCGTTACCTTTAACGATAATACGCAGAAGAGTTGTTTCGTACATCATATGAGGACGGACATGTGTGTGTGTGGTGTGCGCATGCAGGGAAACCACGTGTCGTTCAGCAGCGTGCCAATGTCTCTGATGCGCACGTTCGCCATGATGCTCGGCGAGATCGACTTCCTGGGCACGTACGTGCAGCCGTACTTCCGGACGGCGGACGACGACGAGGACAAGATGCTGCCCTACCCGCTGCCCTCCTTCTTCATCCTCGGCCTCTTCATGGTCTTCATGCCGATCCTGCTGATGAACCTGCTCATCGGTCTGGCGGTCGGCGACATCGAGTCCGTCCGCAGGAACGCCCAGCTCAAGCGGCTCGCTATGCAGGTAAGCCTATAGTCTGTGCCGCCACGCGCTTCCTTATTTCTTATGAAGTAACATGCTGCTATATGCTATTCACTGTAAAGTGAGCACTTTTTAAGGCCCTCCCAAGAGGCATTAACCACTAATAAATATACCTTATTGCAGCCTTTGGCGTTAACTTATGAGAGTGGTGAAATATATACACTGTGTTTATTGCTCGCATTGCAATGTGTATAATATAAAGCAGCAGGAAGATGGAAATTGGATGAAAGTAAAAACTAGAAGGACATTAACAAGTGTTCACTTTATCATGAACAGCCTATAAAAAGGCTGTTCATGATAAAGTGTGTACTTTTGAAATCAACCTTAGAAAAAGTCACTGCTCTTACCTGCATATATTTTAACGTGTGCACTGAGTAGCATCCAGCCTATAAAGTTGGTAGCGATAGATGGAAAGTAGTTCCATATCTTAACGACGAATAAAAGGAGTCGGGTAACCGTTTGTGATAACTTAAATTATTACTTTCGGCTTCTGTTTTTTTTTAATGCATCGAAGTTTAAAAATTTTACATATTTGTGAGATATTTACTTTTCTAATAACTTTGCTGTTTCACTTGAACGACGCATGAATAAAATGATGAGGCCCATAGAAATTACAATTTTACATAATGCGGAAAAACGCACAACGTTCATACGGAGATACAGGACAACCGATTGCCGATTACAACAGTCACGAGATGCCAACCAACAACTGTTCCGTAAGCAGGGCTTTCAAAAGTGCTCATTTTACCGTGAACAGACTAGAACTCAATGCAAGAAAGGGTTACGGGCGTAGCTGAAAGACAAGAGATTATATGGCGGAGCACTACTGTCAACGATTGGGTTTATTAGCCCTGTAGAACACACAATTAGATATTAAGTTATTATTACTTAATCGGCGGAACTTTATTGAATTAGTTATTTACTAGCTGTTCCGCGACTTCGTTCGCGTGGACTTTGGGATTTGTTTACATATTTTTAAAATAGAAATATCGCTTCGTTCATGTTTTATGGAGTTATTTAAATACATACCTGCATAATTGATTTGAAAGATTGTTACTTTATTATCAGAAATGGTTTCATCGTCGCGTTAGTGTTGGTTGTTTGATAATATGTTAATTTTTTTTTTTTCCAAAAATTATTTTATCTTTTTATATAATGCGTATTATATCGATTATTATTTAAAAACTATTGTTGATTCAACAATGCTTTTTGACAATAATTCTTTCGCAAAAAAATTAAGATATGAAACATAAAGAAAATCATGTGAAAAAATGAATTTACTTCATAACCATTTGAGATATCGAGATGAAATAAAGAGCAGATTTAAATATAAATAAACCCTATAATCTCTGAAGGTATTATCGAAATCGAGTCAGCCGTTTCGGAGCCTGTTCTGGACAAACATCCAGACAGACAGACAAACATTTTAAAATCAATTATTATGCTTTAACATCGTTTAAATAGCATATGGCGCTTAAATGTTTGTATCAATTTTTAAATAACAGACACTTCAATTTTATTTATTAGTATAGATTTAACGTGATATTAAATAGTTACTAACTGGAATGTTCCCACCTTAAACATGGTTCTGGAGGCTGTTCTGGTAGGCTGCTATCGGCGATCGGACACACCCATATCTGCGCGAGCTTCTCTCGTTTCTGGCCAGATTAGGAAAGACTATCGCCTACCGCTAACAAGACATGAATATGAAAAGACATGGCTACCAGAATATTTCTTAATATACCTATTATAAAGAATACAAGAGAAACAAGTTACGAACTCTATTATTATTTACAAGAGAAATACTTCCTGAATTAATTAAATTAATTTTAACTAATCACTTTGAAATACTAAACAAATAAAACTGTTTTAATAATTTTTAGTATAAAAATCATTCTTGTGTTTTATAACGGTTGCGAGGTGACTCCATATGAAAACTAAGGCAGTAAAAATATGAACAACTTGTGGCCTAAAGTGATTATTAAGGGTGGTTTTCGCCCCCCGAAAATGGGAAAATAACTAGCATTTAGTTGTATCACAAGACTAATATTATTAACCTCTGGAAAATCAATTGTAAATACAGCACATAACATTGCGAATTAGAAACGCAATAGCTGTTGCTACTCTCACTTTGCAATAAATATTGTCCTGAAATTTTGCGAAAATTACAAGACGGATTATTAATCACCTTTACAGATGTGCAAAAATGTTGCCTTGTTGTAACACGCTTATGCGCTCCTTTGGCGAGAAAATAGGTCTCACACATAAGGATAGTCGTTAGAGGTGAATCACAGAACATCATCTTGTCACTTTGTATCTGATAGCCGCTTGTATCAAGTACACTTCCGAAGTAACATATATATTTAGTATAATTTTAACATTCGCCAGCGTGTTGCGTCTGCTGTTCCGTTGATAACTGCACAGTTAAGTAATTTAGTTTTTTAAAAAATGAAATAACAAGAGGTTAATTTATAATGAAGTTTCCGTTTAAACGATTAGAACGTTCATTATCTCCTCTGAAACATTTTCGCGGAGAAAGAATTCTTTCATTATGCTCTTGATCTAATCCATACTTCAGTTCACTGTAACATATACCACATAGTTCACCGACTCAAATACATACTCGATAACGCGCGTACCTGGTAACGTGTACCTTTCAGCTGACAACATGCACGGGCCATTGACTAGAGATCATTATTCTAGTGTTCGGACAAGGCTACTCGAGAAACTGGCGAAGTAGCGACGCACTAGGAAATTCCTGTAGGAATGGTATACCGGATATATTAGATAGTTCGAATTAGATACAAGTCTGTATCTGTATCAGTTTGGAACAGGTAGAGAAAATAGCTGTAATTATGCTGTTACTATTAACAGAAACTGCTACCATTTGTTACGTAAATAAAGTACATGTAATTTGCGTGCTGGAAAACAATTCATTATAACTGGAGATCACCATCAGACTGAATAAATGTTGCTTATTTAAATAAAGTTAATCAGAGGGACCTTTCTTCAATTACTACCTCAAGGAGTTTAATTATACAAGAGAACGTATTTTCAGCAAATTTGTGACCTTTATGCTTTGCATCAAATCAAAACAAAAAACTATATTGCAACATTGAAACATCACTGTATCTCTTAAGCCCCTGTCACACTATAAAATTTTTGCTTTTAACTGTATTTGGCAATAAAATTTGACGGCAAAATACGACTATCAAATTTTTTCTTCCTACGAAAAACATGTATCACACAGTCAAATATTTTTATGGGAGAATCTAATTTGAAAGAATTATTTAAAAATTATTTTAATAATGAGATATTGCTTTTGTTTTCCATACGGTCCATTACAGGAAGAAATGTTAGTAATATTGTAATTTATTTCCGTTTCTTTACTAAATTAAAATGTTGTGTATAATATATGTTTCATGCACAATTAAATAAATGCCTCTGAGTTCGTAATATTATATGCAATACTCACTTAAAATATAATTCATGCCTAGACATCTTCTACATAAATTAATTATCTTCATAAATTACTTCGTTTCCAGTAATTTTTCGTTATTTTAAGTTTCTTGACGTCCATTTTCGTCGTGCACGTTTCTGATTGGCTCAGACCGTCAAACATCAAATAAATTTTAGAACCGGTCCAATTTTCAAATGTTTGTTGGAAAATGAAGCCATACAACTTTCTCAGACAAAAATTGCGGCGTTTATGACGTTTCGATGACGTCATAACTGTCCAATTTTATTTGACCAAACTTATTGGAAGCAGTTTGACGGAAAAATTTTACAGTGTGACAGGTGATTTATAGATCAAATCCATTACATCAATACATTTCCCTCTATAATATTTAAATTTTGTTCAATTAAGATTAAAAATAATTAATCTGAAAAATTCAAGTTCGCAATTAAAGACAACATGATATCCTTAATAGTGAAAACAAACACAATCTTAGTGTTCTATAGGTCACCATAATATATTCCTTTTGCTAAATTAATACGAAACCACATTATTTAATCTTGAGTAAAAATAACTTTTAGAGTCCGTCATGCAACTTATAAAGGCGATTAATTAATTATTCCAAAACTGACAAAAATTTATATTGAAAATGTTCATATCTGTGCCGTGTCCAAGAAAATCCGGATATCAACACGAGTCACGCTGGTAGTTGAGCTGCATGCTGTAACTGCGCATCGCCGCTCCCCATACTCAAGAAGACGGGAAGGTGAGATTTGATCATTCCATACCAGAAGAAGAATGAGATGTGCGGTCGTGGAAATACAGGAACTCGAAACACGTCTCGATCCGGAATACCATTCAAATTTCAAAAAAGAACCCTCTGAGGACAGAGAATTCAAACCAACCGGAATTAGATACGCCATCTAGCACTTAAAAAGTTTTAAAAAAATCCATTGTAGGTAAGCCTAATCGTAAAGGAGGGTTCAAACGAGGCTTGATACGTGAATTGCCCCAGGCAGTATTCTATTACAACAAATGGTCTTATCCACATAGAGGGGCCTCACAAGTATAAGTGCTTTTTTGTGGAGTTGTCCTGTCCGCAACCTATCATTATGCCATTCAACATTACCATACCCACACATGAATGTGGTATCGATCAGACTTAAAGAACCTTCTTTCTGAGATCGACCTTATTCCATAGCCGCTGCCGAGAGATACGTGTAGTAGGCTTCGAGTCCGGTGTCCAAGTTTTCCCGGCAGGGATGGCCCATAAATATCGAAAAATTTAGATATCGATATTTTTGTTACGATATATTGATATCTTGATCGATAAAATTAATTGTCTGATAAACCGATTATCGATATTTTAACCTCCAAAATTTCAACCGATTTTCGATATCCGAAAACAAAATACTGCATGGAAATGTATTTTGTGTCAGCCATCAGTATCAGGAGGAAAACAATTATGATAATTTTTGATGATATATAGAACCAAATGTTTCAATTTCAACATCATTGTGTGCATTATTATGACCACAAGGCCGCCTAGAGCTTTGAAATTACATACTCTCTAAAATTGTGTATGATTATACTTACATTGTGGACCATGGTTAAGGTTTATTACACTACAGGTTAATAATATATGTTAACAGTTTGGTAAGGGGAATAATTTCACCGCAAGGTGCGCTGAAAATGCTGAGCGGTACAGTTTAAATGGCGTGATTTCTGAATATAAGCGAATTGTTTGAAATGTCGTTTCCTGATTGGCTACAGCGTGATTTATAAATCTGGACGAACAGTTTTAAATGGCCAATTACAAATTGGCGGTAAATGGTTGAATTCTATTTATTTTCTTGTGAAATACACGCCATTACGATAAACTATTTAATGCTATACAACTCAAGGTAAATCAATAAATATTTCTAACCAGTAAGTTAAGAAAGATAAACAAACAAACAAACGAAACTCACAACACAGTGTTTCTATTATTTAATCGCTTGTCATTCGTGGCTATGCGTACGAAAATAATTTAAAAAATTACATTGTCACAAAATTTAATGAATTTTTCTAAA
This sequence comes from Dryococelus australis, assembly GCA_029891345.1. Classification (NCBI taxonomy): domain Eukaryota; kingdom Metazoa; phylum Arthropoda; class Insecta; order Phasmatodea; family Phasmatidae; genus Dryococelus; species Dryococelus australis. Next base: position 96,721,155 of record CM056999.1, read on the forward strand.
CAAATACGTGTACCTAATATAATAAACTTAATACTTAAAACTTATAATAATAGCACTTGAATACAATGCACAATGCTCACTCTGTAAATCTGCAAGAAAACAAAGTGAAAATCCTCACATTAAAGAAACTCTTTTAGGGAAATCGCCTTATCCCTAGAGAGGAAGAACCACTACAGACTAATCTCAACTCGTTTAGTCGCTAGTTAGCTGTCTAGTGCAGTACAAAGTAGCGAGTGGGTGACGATAAGATATATCTGTAATGGTTAATTAGGCTACTAACTTTGTGGTGAATTTTTTGTTCGTGACTCCTCTATGCAGCTGTGTGTGGTCACATTTATTAAAGAGTCTAGAACGAATGCAATGTGTGAGATTTTCTCTAAATTAGTAATTTATGGTTGCAACACATCAAATTTATGGATTGAAATATCGATAATTGGAAATTGAAATATCGATAATTTTAGGTGAATATTTCGATTTAAAAATCAGTGATCTTCCGATATATCGATACCGTAACATCGATATTTTGGCTTTCGATAGATATCCCTAGTTCCCGGCGAAGCGCGTTCTACGCGGAGTAGTGCACGAACTAGAGCGTCGCCGGTGCAAGATTTCACTATAAATTTAGTTCCATACCTGCCGATAGATGGCACGGAAATGAACAAATGCTCTTCCGGACGGTACAAATGGCAATTTTTTTTTGTGACGAGGCCTACAGACGGTGGACACAGCGAAAATACACCGCGCTGGAATACGAAACGAAGTGACTAGAAGGGTCACGCCAGCATCCGAGACATCCGATACGTGTGTTGCAAGCGTGGGTGTTCTCACAGATACGGACCGTGTGACTGCACACCACAAGTCTACTAAGTCATAATTACCAAATACTAATTAAAACTAAATAACTTCCTTTAAAAAAAACTGCAACCCAAAAAAATCTTCATCCCATAAAAAGTTTTTCGACTATGTGCGTTATTGAAAAAATTGCACATAACGACCCATCTCTAGTAGCCAACCAATAACTTACGGGGTAGGCAAACTAGATAGCTATCGTGGTAAAACTGTTGTCTACCTATTGGCCAGTCGCACTTATTGCGGGAGATGTTTTCTTACAAACGAAGCGAATTATAGTTACAACAAATCGTCCTTTATGTTGATTTGGAAATGGCACTTAACAATCCGTCTTGTAATTTTAGCAACTACTCGGGGCTTATTGCAATGTGAATGTAGCAACCCCAATTTTGTTTCAAACTGTGGATGTTATTTACAGTTACCCTTTAATTTGCCGATACATTGTGCGGAATTGTCTTTTTAATATCTTATAGTTTCCAGAATTTTTAACTAAATTATTATTGTTTTACAATGATAGAGGATAAATATAAATAATATCAATAGCTTTGGAGAGCAAATAGTTAATATATTTTCTATTTAGTTTTTATATGCAATCTCTTATCAGAAGTTGTATCATACTTTCGAGAATGTAGTTTAATAAGTGAACTAACATAAAAACTTGTAGACCTACTCTGACGTATTTTCTTTTTACACACAGAAGTAAACGTGAGAGCTTCCTCTTTCACGCTGCCGTTCTTTTCTGCAAAATATAACATTCGTATAACAATCTTAGAGCCTTTACACATGGACGCGGACTGTCCGCCCTCCGCCACCCGCGCGCGGAGCGAAGTACTTGTAGTCGAATGGCGGTGTTCAGATGCACGCGTATTATCCGTACTCGTAGGAGCCATCCGCGCAGCCCGTACTGCTGTCCGCGTCGCGTGTTCCCATTGGCTCAAGTTACTGCGTGCACATGACACACAGAGGTCCGGCGCGGAGTACTGCTGCACGTGCTGTATAGTCACTGTCATATCCTTGTAGTGTGCATGTCACTTCAGCAATGAATATCGATACGGAATTGTTAATAACGGCTGTGGAATCTTATCCTTATATATGGGGTGCATCAAATGAAGAGTACAAAAACAGGGATAAGAGACTGAAGGCTTGGCAGGAAATATGTTGTTTCGTGGTAGACGGCTTTATGGCAAAGGATGAGTCAACGAAGAAAGAAATAAGTAAGTAACAGCATTTTTTGTACCTTTAACAAAATGGTGTGGGTATGGAAGTATGTTGGCATTTTTGTATATATGAGCGATCAACCAAAGAAAATATGTGTGTCGAACTAACATATAACGTTTCCTTTGAGTGCTATGTAGATGCAATGTAATAACACGCCGTTTACGAATATGAATATGCACACCTCTTCCCCCATACCCACCAGGCCATGACTAATATTACACTGATGTCCTTCTCTAGGCTATTACATATTGTTCAACATAGTGAAATATTCGAAATAAGCAATATGACTGTTGGGTTGTAAACAATGTTGTGATTATGAGAGAAAGTGTGTAACAATGGCATCTGCGTGGATATTGGTAAAAATTTTATTGATAATATTTTTTTCAGTGTTAATCATACAGCTAGTGGGGCGCAATACTTTCACGGCAACTGAAATTAATTATAACAGTTAAGTCTCCAGCAAATACATCTTATTTGTCAGTGACTTAAAAATGTAGCATATTGTTACGATGTATACGTCATTGTCATTCCATAAGTCGCTAGAAATACACAGGTGGGGCAAAAAAATGTCCAGCGTAATAGAAACTTACGTTGTTTTTACAATTATAAGTGTAGGTAAACAGTCTGGTACTATACTGTCTCAAAAAATGACAATTACCGTATTAGTGTAAAACGTTATGAGCTTTAAACCTAGGAACATATTATTACTAACCGACGTGACACGTTGAGGCCTAGTAGTTTAGGAACCCGTTTTGTTCTACGTACCGCGAAGTGCAACAGTTCAATGTATTTTTGCACCTTGCCATGGTACCGCTCACACACATACAGAATAATCTGCAAATATTGTCTGAATTGTCTTGCAGGAAAATTACGGGGTACCGTGCCTACATTTTCAATATCTTGAAAGCCGACAACTGAAATTGTATGTTCTAAGGTGTATTCCTCCCTTGCTCTCACAAAGTTGTGAAGCACACAACATGTTTTTACGACAGAAATGGCAGTATTTATGTTTACATTAATAGGTCTATGAGAAATGCGCCACCTGTTGCTGAGAATGCCAAAAGAACTCTCCATAAATCTGCGAGCGCAGGTTAGCCTGCAATTGAGGATTTTCTTCTCATAAGTTAAATTATTTCTATCAAAAGGTCGCAAAAGATTTCTTGTTAAAGCAAAAGCCTCATCGCCCACCATGACAAGTGGTACTGGGGGTCCATCAGAACCAGGCAAAGGTTTTGGTGGTGGTATTTCCAGAGAATTGTTTTCCATTTTGTCCCAAAATACACTACGTTTGAACACACTCTAATCACAATTTCTTCCATACGCACCATCAATGTAAGAGAAGCAATAGTTGGCATCACAAATTGCCAACAATAAAATTGAAAAGAAATGTTTGTAATTCATATAAAGTGAGTTGTTGGCTGAAATTTGAAAAACCATTACTTATCTCTTGCCATCTCTCCGATGTAGGTGCAGACATACATTCGTCTTTGAAATTATCCAAAATTGCCTGACATACTTCTCGAACAATTTCTGAAATAGTTGATGTGCCAAGTCTGTAGGAGTAGTGGAGGTCGGTGAAAGTGTTGCCGCTTGCAAGATATCTGAAATAAACAGAAAATGCAGGATAAGTAAAAAGTGTTAGATGGTCAATGAGAGTGGTTTACTTTAAATATACAAACGTTCATATATACAACCTAGTTTCCAGTGTTATTACGACGAATTCTGTTCAGCCTGGATCTATTGTGCTACATATTGCATCCTGTTCAATCTGTTTATATCTACATACTATATGCATGATTTCGCTGGAATAGTGTATCATGTAAGTAGTGTACGGTTTGCAAAGGTACATCTTTTTCCTCAGCATTTCGAGTGTGTTGCAATATTCTATTTTTGGGTTTATCCGAATTACTACTAAAAAATTCGTCAATTTTTCACGTGTCCTGATTATACTTTAAGTGAACAAAACCATAAAACGTATGTGCGTGACAGTTTTCCAGAAACGTTGTGAATATGCATGAACAGGCAAATAGTAACAATGGTTTCTACTCACAGGTGACAAGATATATACAAGATGGAAGACAGCCAGGGACGCCTACATGAAAGCAGAATTAACGAAAAGAAGAATAAATCTGGCTCAGGAGGAGGGAAGATCATTAAATACACCTACCATGATCAACTTAAAGTTTTAGACCATCTACAACATACAGCTACAGAAACAAACCTTGACAATAATTCACCATATTGTAACGACGGCGATGATACACATCATAACGAACGTGAAACAGAAGGCGATAGTGAAACGCCCCCGCCATGGGAAACGTACCCAAAAAAATTGGAATTACTCTTCCACAAAGTGTCAAAACTTTGAAAGCATTATTCTTGCACTCTTACAAACTGAAAAAGAGTAGGAGGATGACGACGATCGTGCTTTCTTACTGTCTGAGCTTCAATTTATAAAACAGTTCAATGCAGATCAAAAATATTGTTCCGTGCTGAATTAATGAACCTCATCATCCGTACCAAGAATTACGCCCAGCCTACCTGCACATCGACTGAATCCTCTAGTACAGCGTTCAAAACAAGTACATACACTCAAGAATCAACACGTCTGCAACAATCTGCATATATGTAATCACTCTTTTATAACACATTAATTTTGTACGTATTTCTGTTCCGTTTTGTGATTGTTCAAAGGGTTTCTTTTGCAAGAAGTGAATTGCTCTACGATTTAATGTAACCTTTTCTTATTTAGGATGAGTACAGTCCCATATATATTTTAAAATTAATTATTTTTTGCGCTATTTATTAATTTACATCAACGACAATTAATACAAACATATGTGAGTGTGTCTGTATATCGTGTTGTTTTATTAAGAAAGCGACACAGGTTGATGGTCTGAATTATTTCGCTACATGTATGATGCTGGAACATAACTCTTACGTGTTATACTTATAACACACATTGATAGCATGCAGTGTTTGACGTTGCTTTAAGAAAGGAACACATTTATGATGAGAAAAAGGAAATTAAGCATCTTGCCGGCTAAACCAGAAAATTATTATTTGATTCATTATGTTTGAATATTAAACCGGGAACAATGTATATTTAAGCATCGCCTTTTGTTGCGCAGTTTAACAGGGATAATGCATTTATAAACTTTTATTAAGTCATGAATACATTCATGAGCAAACATAATTTATATTTTTAATAAAATCCATTTTCTATTTGCTGTTTATTTTATCATTTTCTTAGGGTCTTTACTAAAATACCTTTTCGTTACAATACATTCAATGTTATTAGCAGCGAATCATACCATTGTATTCAGACACTCATGGAATTTTCGCTCTCCTGCCACATTTATTGAGCCGAACAGAGGCTCCTTTTACCTTTCCACGCCACACACCTCAAATGCACTCTTTTAGAAGATCGTTCTTTACCTTACCTTAGAGTAACAGCAACACGTTCCGTCGGACACACGGATATTCCAACATCTTGTAATTTTAACTTCGGCTCCAGTTTTCTTATCAGTTCGTCAAACGATTGCACCGAAATCCAAAAATAGTTACGAAACTTGTTTTCATCTTCCTTAAGGTATATGTACAGTGTCACAAACGCACCCCTTGAGATTTCTTTGTGCAACAAGCGGATGCAATCAATACCGCCATAATTTTCTTCGTTGTTTTCTGGAGGCACACAAATACGTGGCCATTATTGATGTGACACTGGCCATGTCTCGGGACTGACTGCAACTATCCGTAGTGCAGTCCGCACACATGTGAAAGAACGCCATGGATTGTCCGCCCTCCACGCGCGGTTGGTGGAGGGCGGACAATTCGTGTCCATGTGTAACGTCTCTTAGTGGTCGTTGTTATCAAGTTGCAAGGAATTTCTGTTTCTATTTCTCATAACGATGTGCATTCATTTGGATTCACTTTACAGTTAAAGAATAAAACAAAAATTTTAATGTTGTCAGTTGTTTCCATCTTGCATATATTTTGTAACTTCGACTCTGTACGCCTTCTCCCAGCAATGTTAACATGCACAGCGGTGACAATGTCGAGTGTGAAAGTCTTCCCCACGTTTATTTTTTCAGGTGGTGATGCATACGGAACTGGAGAGGAAGCTACCCCGCTTCTTGCTGGAGAAGGTGGACAAACAAGAGCTCATCGAGTACCCTAACGACGTCAAGTGCAAACTCGGCTTCCTAGATGCCGTGCTCAGGAAGTGGTTCTTTAATTCTTTCACTGATGACGGTGAGACTTATAGCTACTCAAGGTCTTTACACTTAGCGGTGAAAGTTATGGTGCATGTTTTATGTGGTGTTGGCATACTGGCATGGAAATACATAATTATACTATATAATTAATCCACAAGCAAATATATTAAATTTAAATACGTGTTAAATGATGTTGGGATTTTCTTCCTAAAATTAATTTGCAAGTGTAACAGTTATTGAGTGAACAGCTAAAGAGTGGTAATTAATTAATATCATATTACACACAAAATTCACTGATATCAGTCATGTTCGTAATAATACGCAAAATATTTAATCATGAAGTATTGAAAACCATACTTATTATGTACCTCAACTAAAATATATTTACAGTTTTCACAAACATTCAATTTTATTTGATTTTTTGTTAATATTAACTGTCTTAGTAGTCCGCTAACAGACTAATAAGTTTAGTGTCTAATTATTTAATTTAACTTGCGCTAGTTAAAGCCCCACTTTTGCGTAATTCTGCTAGCCGGGCGTCGCGACTCCCGTGATAAACTTACTCTAAACTTTAGATACACTTGTCTTACAGGGCATTCAAGACCGTATTCCCTAGGCTGCGAGGTTTAGCTGTTTACTGACTTACCGGAGTTATGCATTGAAACGGCAGGTTAGCCGAGTCGACGACTGAAGTGCGACTAGAATCGATTACCATCGCTACACCTACACCTCAAGGGACTGAATTACTCTTTGGTACTGCTGCTGGCCTGAAGCTCTAAGGATTATTCTGTGGCATGTGTGAGGGGAAAGGGCAGAAGAAGTCTTTGAGCAAAAACTATTCTTCACGGATAAAAGCATTTCACGTCGATGAACAATCAGTTATTCGACCCTACTCTCGTGGCCTCGCCGGACCGATGATGACTAGCGCCAGACTTCAGCTGGCTTGGGAGCTCACTGTGAACACAGGAGTTTCATCATCCTTGATCTTTCTGTGCATAATGAAAAAGCCAAACGTCATTATCATCATGCTCTCGTTTATTCGAGCACGAGGACTAAACGTCTGAGCAAGCGTGCGTCGAATCATTTTTGTAAGCCTTCGATTGAATTTACTTGAGATAGGCAGTTTTATTGGTGGATTGTTAGAATAAGGATTCTTTCGAATTACGCCTTTAATAAAATTTTCTACAAGGCACTTCTTAACGACAATAAATTGTAGTCGACCAGACGATAATTTGCTATTAAGAAAATTAGAAAATATAATAAGATTTAGCATCACAATTTCACAGGGAAATGTAGAGCTAACATACGAAATGAATTTTTTCTATTTTTTTATAACTGGCGGTCGACATCACAATTTTGGGTTCTTGAAACTTGCGCTATCTGATTTTCTTATGAAACACGAACTGAAAAATATTTTTGCTGTCTAATGATACACAACTAATATTCGTTAAAGTAACTATGGCCATGTTTTATAACTCAATGTTATTAAAAATCACTGTATGGCTCGTTGTGAGTTATTCAGACACATTTAATGTGGTGCAATAACTTTTACTCTAACCAAACAGAAATCTGTGATGTAAAGTGCAACACTGAATATTTATCATGCAATCACGGAAAATTCTCTTTTAAGAATATTTTTGCCATTGTATTGTGAAAATAAATAAATTGTTTGGATTGTTAATAAGACTTTTTAATGTGATACATTTGCAGTTACTTGTTTAATTCAATATTGAATGATTCGGATGTTTAAGCTTCCTTGCAGTGTTATAGATACCTGACAATCAGCTTACTCCAAACACTTCAGGTTAACTTTCTCTCTTTGCGCGGGAAATTCTGTGATTGTTCAGGTAAATACGGTTAAACAGGGATGTCGTCTGTTAGCAAGGTGATGAAAGTTTGGGTATCCACGTGTTATTTAAGGTTTGGACGTGGCATTGGATAATCACGAAGATTATATCAGCGAAGAACTTGGAAAGCAGAAACGAAGGCTCAAGGATATTTCAGGCGTGTTGGAGACACAACATCTGCTGCTTCGTCTCATAATTCAAGTAAGTTTCGCACATAATGCTGTAAGTAAATCATCACATTAATGTCAAGTAAGTTTCACCCATAATGCTGTAAGTAAATCATTACATTAGCGATTCCCATGTTTATCACTAATACACAGATTTTTAAACGATTATTTACGAAGGTGTGAGTCGTTCGCGAATTCGTTAATACACAGTTTCAACTGCGAAAGTCACTAATAAAGATGTATACCCACAGACAGTGTAGCGGTGTCACAAAAATAGCATAATTTGGAATGCTTGTGATCCGCTGTCTGTGGTTAGTGTTAGTGCCAATTGCTGAATGTTATAGACGCCTTATAACGTAAAATACATTTAAGATTCCAGTAAAAGATTAATAGAAATATTGTTTGCAGTAAACTAACAAAGGTTTGTAAAATTAGTGGCTTTTCTACTTAGAGCATTAATTCAAATTTTTTGTGAATACACTCTTACCCGTCTCGCCTTGTTAAACATGATCCACTGTGTTAAAGATGCCATGTTGGCTGAGTTTAATATTTATGTTATCGTGAAGAAGGTATACAGTAATTCAGAAGGGGAGTATCTTACACGTCAAACCGACCCAGACTTAAATAAACAAAAAGCGGCAGACGAGTATATAAATCACCCAAAATTGCAACCACGGTGGTTGAGCTGTTAGTCTGCTCGTCTCCCACAAAGGCGAACCGGTTTCAATCCCCGACCGAGGATGTCGCTGTTCGGCAGGTTTTCTCGGGGATCTTCAGTTTCCCCCCACCCTTACTTTCCGGCGCTGCTCCATATTCACCTCAATCACTCTCGTGGCTCTCAAGACCTCGCTGTTAAGAGCCACCCAAATCTCTTCACTCATTCACTACAACCCATAACCTCATGGCCCTTAAGGCGATATTACACGATACCAGATTCCGTAAAAGCTTGTGCAAGGTCCGCCATAGTGACCGGTATACGGGCCAGTGTGGCACCCGTCATGGCATTTCCCGCCTTGTACGGCCAGATTTCGTACCGGGTTTGGTAGTTGTACACGTCCTAGTTTTCGTGGTAGGTCCCATACCTGGTTTCGTACCTGGCCAAACACATCGCAGTTTCAGAGCGTTTAAAATACGACAACGACGAATAATATTTGTCATAACAACTTTTGACTACATTCTTTAAAAACGTTCTATAAATACTTAAAACACTACTCAATGAATGAAAAAATTAATTCAAACGTTAAAGATATCTATGAAAATAAACTCATTAGATAGTGTGTGAACCCGTAGTACAATGGCAAAGTCGCGGCGCCGCCGAACCCAAACTTTCTTTCAGCATTAAATTTTACTTCCCGATAAATATCCCGATGCGTAAAGAAAAAAAAAAAAACGTTTTCTGAAGCCCATCAATTATTTTCGTCGAAATTAAAAATAACACACACGTACTCTAGTGACTTCACGTCATTTTCAAGAAAATGAATGAAACTATACTAGTAATTTATGTAAAAGGCGAACAGTAATACAGCAATATTAAGATTTACTAGCTAGTTTTTTTTCCAGAGGCTTACGCAAGGTACTAACTGGTAGCAGTTCTACGAATGGGGTTCATATTTACTACAATCCACACACTGCGCACCCACCGAGGGTGCCAAATGCTAGTACGCGAACAGCTGTCGTGTAATATGAATCTCCCATGGCAGCTCGTATAGCGGCTCGTGCCCCAGGGCTTGTAGAAGCTTGTACAATAACCTAGTACGGCTGCAGGTATCGTGTAATATCGGCTTTAGGTTACACCCTAGCGACCCCTATCATGGTGGTTGTTTTAACAATTTGAAATTCTAACACGTCAGAGAAATTATCTGTACACTCTATTGTCTCATAAACGTTTGCCATTATAACAGTACTTGCTAATTACATTATACTTTTCTTTTCTTAACTAATGTTGAATTTCTTCCATGTAATTCACTAATGAATAAACATAATCACGAAATATTAAATTCCAGCTTTCTAATGTTGATGTTAATGGATGCGTTAAAGTACCTTATAAGTTATCACATTAAAAATGGCACGAATGATCAGGATTTGCTCTAGAACAGCATCAGGTAAGTGATATCGTAACCTATCTCTGAGTTTATTTATTTATAGTCTTACATCGTTAGAATATTTGCACTGGGTTTTAATGTATTATAAATAAAATGATGTAACTCCAGGCCTAGGCACTTTAATGTCGAAGCTTTCTATAATGTTATTTCATAGATCATTTATGCACATCCTAATATAACGTCTAGTATTAATTTACAAATAAAATTCAATTAGTAGGTTAAATTACGCACTGATGTATTTTGTTTCGGTACCCCCTATTAACAATTTTCAGGCAAAGTTAAACTTTATATATAATATAAACTAAGCTGGGTACAAATACTTTCATTATTATGACATTAAAATGTACAATCAAGGAAATGAAATAGCCACACCCATAAGGAAACCCCTAGTGTGGATACTTACGGCTATGCGGCCTGACAGGGAATCACAGAGAAGTGTAATGCTATCATTTGAAGTGTTGCAGCTGCTGCTTCAGATTGTGCAGACCCGTTGATGGCTGGAACTTTCGTCCCAGCTGGCTCCATACATGGTTTACATGCAACAAGTTCGGAGAGCTGGCTGTTGGCCAGGGAGTCGTGTTGAAGCAACGAAATATTCCTGGGAAACGCAAGCTGTTTTTGAGGGGGGGGGGGGTTGTGGAGGAGGGGGAGGCGATATCTTGTTTGAAAACCGTGCGTTTGAGCCACGACTTGAAGTGAAGCACATGAAGCTGCATATAGGCTGTTCACGCTAAAATGAACACTTTTGAAAGTTATGCTTAAGATCAACTTGTACGCACGTTGTGTATTCTTCCGTCTTATGTAAAATTAACATTGCCAAGGACCTCATCACTTTATTCATGCATCGGACAAGTGAAACTGCGAAATTATTAGAAAAGTAAATATCTAACTAATATGCTCATTTTTACACTTCGATGAATTAAAAAACACAGAAAGCGAAAGAAATAATATGTTATCATAAATGATTGCCTAACACTTTAAGTTCGACGTTGTGATACGTAACTACTTCCCATCCATCGTTACCAACTTTACCGAGAGCATCTCCCTCAATGCCGCCGTTAAATCATATGCAGGTAGGGACAGTAATTTTTTTCTACGGTTAATTTTTCAAAAGTGCTCACTTTATCGTGAACAGTCTTTAGCCTCTTGAACGTTGTAAATGTTTCCCTGATCACTATCCAGGAAAACCCAGAATCGTAGCAGTTTGCTCCCCACACCATAATACCACCAGTTATGGCAGTGCTCGCTCAATAGTGAAGGTCGAATATCCTCCATTCTCCATATTGGAATACTGTCATGTGTGTTCACAAAAAAACCTGGGATCGTCACTAAAGACGGTGCATCGCGGTTTCCCGGACATCCAAACCATCCGATTTGGGTAAAACTGCTAACGTAGTCGTCGTTTTCCGGGTGAGATGAGAAGACGTCTTGATGGACCACAGGAATGCAAGTCTTCTTCTGTAAGTCGCTTCACAATCGTGCGGACGAGAATACGTGTCACTACTGATGACGCCGCATTTCTCTGGAGGCGGAAACAGGCACTGTTGGTTAAATTCGAGATGAAATATTCCTCCCATCCTGGAGGTCATTCTTGGTTTCCCCGTGCCTTGTGAGCTCGTGTACATTTCCTCGTGTTATCAATGCTCGTGATGCCGTCGCACAGCTCAGACACAACGGTTCAGCTGCCGGACAGTTCAGCGGAACTACCAAGCTGCCTCTCTTAGTCCGATTCGTTCTCTTGCTGGATTGTTCTTGCCTCTATTGTACGCTAGCTATAGACAATTCATTGTTATTTACAACATTTGCGAAGCCTTGCTGAAGTTATACTTCCAGACTACTCTTCCGCTTCTTGCTTACGAAGCTTATCTACACTACAAAACTACACCAAAACGGGAAACGTACTTTGTAAGCAATCAAGTAAATGCTAGTTGGCATGAGAACTATTTCTTACTAGGCATTACCAACACACCTATTTTCTCCCTGGTTTGAACCAACTTTATTAGAACTTAAATATTATAATTTATATATAAAAATATAATTTAAAGAAAAATTTAACAAACATAAGATACTTTTAAGTCTCAACAGAAAAGTAAAATACTCACGATACATGACACGTTTAGGAAACAACCAATCGCGTCATACATGGGGTGATTTTTCAAAAGTTTTATTCAAAAAATGCGAATACACTGCGAATAAACTGTACTCACTGACATGACTATGGAGCCTAGTTTACACACCGATTGATGATACTGCACACATATTTAGGTCGTGGATGTGTGGATACATTTGTTCATTTATTGCCGTCTGTGAATGCGTAATTGGATATAATGTTGCTTTACACTTAAATATATTGAAGAGAAGGGTGTATTGCCAAAACAAGTTGGCCAAAAATTTGATTTTCCGTCGACTTGCAGTCTTGCAGCGACGTAAAGATCTACCATGCCAAGCAGAAATGTGATGAGTTCGAATCTTGTTTTAACAATTTTGGTACATAATATTTTTAACTGAGTAAACATATATTCATTTTAATGAAAAATGAAAGGTATTGTTAGCTCTAAACTTCACTCAAAATTTTAAATAGTGAGAATTGAGCCAAATCAGTAAAAACGGCACCACTTACAATCAGTGCCAGAGAGCTTATTCGTCTGGAACTGAATTTCACTGATTTGTGTGCAATTACCATTAAATAACGAGAATTCCACTGCCATCAGCCACTTGTCCCCAGTTCATTCGCTTGATTCATCAGTCGATAAAAGCTTATCAACTAAATGATAGAGAATTTTATTTCTCTGATTGGTATCACTAATTCGAGCTTAGAGTGTTCCTGGTAATTCTGAGTTACAAAACAAGCTATGGCAATAAACAGTGATATAATATATGAATTTTACACTCTTCCTGTTAGAAGATTTGTTAGATTTACATCTTGTAGTGTTAACTATCGTGCACAAAAATCTATTTTTAGTTTGATTTATGTACAAGGGCCAGCTTGGCTTTCCATTTGCAAGTTTCTTACACCAGTGCAATTTTGTGTTTATATATATATATATATATATATATATATATATATAGTTTTATCCTAATGTAGCCATTGCATAAGGTATTCGAGCTTTTTAATACAAAATGTATAGACAGAGAGGAAAAAAAATATGGTGAGTGGAGGAGGGGGTGAGTGAGAGATTGTGTGAGTTTAACTCAATCATATACTTTGCAACTCTTCAGAATGCGTCTAAATTTTTACAACTACAATGATCGACAGTATTTTTTTGTTTATTTACGTTAACATAAGAGAGCCTAACATGCATTTACTGCTTCATTAAAAACGTTAATCGTAATATGTAAGTCGCTGACTGTATTTCAATTAGGTTGTGGTTTTTGCGCATATCCCTCTCACTTGTACTAATTCATGAAAGTGTGCCATCGCATTGAACGTAACAGTTACTAGGGACTGGCGAGCTTATCTTCGAATGACTTGAATCGCTTGTTGTTTGCAGAAGATGGAGATCAAGACGGAGGCTGACGACGTGGACGAAGGGGTGTCGCCGAACGACCTGCGGCCCTTCATTGGAGCGTCGAGCAAGTGGACTTCGCCCCGGGTGCGCAAGAAACTACGCACCGCTCTAAGCTTCACCAAGAGCCAGTCGACGTAGACTCGACGTAGATGGTGAAGCGCCGTCATTCTTCTTGTACACGCGGGCTTCATCATACCGGGAGACACCCCTGATAAAAAAGATAACGATGAACCGGCAGATTGTACCTTTTTCTAAGGGCGCGTTTATAGTGGAGTGGCGAGTGGAGAGGAGAGCGGCGCGATGAGCAAAGAGGTGAAGTGTGACGGAATCAAACCAATTATACACCTCCTTCCTCGCCGGCTGCGAGGTAGGAGGTGTATAATTGGTTTCATTCCGTCACGCTTCACCTCTTTGCTCACCGCGCCGCTCTCCTCTCCCCTCTCCGTAACACTGTAAACGCACCCTAAGAGTTCATTGTATGTCCACTAAGAAATTGTTCAAGTTGTAATAATGTTGTAATATCCCCCCACCCCCCTTTGTTCCTACTCATGCTTCTCTTTCGTAAATTGTTACGCTCTTAACGACACCCAGCTCATGGGTCGCCAACTGGCAAACCGCTAGCCGCTAAGTTGTGTGTACAGTCCACAGTATTGCTGCGACAGCACGATCAGACAGCGGGTCTAACGTCTGGTTCACATGTGGGCCGATCACGCAGAACAGACAGAGAGCGGAAGACTTTAGAACAGCCAATCAGAAGCCGTCCTCGGTGTCCGCGCGAGTCGCGCAGTAAAGTTGAGCTCACGCCGATATTTTCTACTCGCAGAAAGAGCAGACATCGCCGATATTTCCCGCCAGTCAATTGGTTCGCATATTTTATACTTCTGATGTCTTTAATAATCTATGTGTATTGATGCAAATGTATAGAATAGTTTAATGTACGTATTTATAAGGAAATGCGTGAATATAAACGTTAATTTTGTTTTACATTTTTGTATTAAATAAACATTGTTTGAAAATGAACCGGTAATTGTTATCTTTCGGTTAATTTTCAAACTACATTTAAAGTTTAAAGTGTAAAATATTTTTGGATATAAAAATAAAATTACAATCTCTTGAAAATCATTTAGTAAATAAATTGCTCTATAATGGACTTAATACACTAGAGTATAAATACGACCGAATCTAGTATGTTATCTATAATTTGGTCTTGAATATTGACGTTAAAAATTACGAATTCAACAGCAAAATGGTGACGTAGAAAATCTGCTTACATGAGAACTACCATCGGTTCTGTCTGATCTGTCTGTTCTGCGTGATCGGCGTACATGTGGACCAGGCATAAAAGGTTAATCTCTGTCACATAGCAGGTTTCAGTTGGCTGGAAGATATATTCGTAATTAAATATCTAAATGCAATTTTATAATTTAATTAATTTGAACAACTGCAGCCAAGTACCGCTGTCACAAGGAAACGCCCACTTCCATCGTACTTCACAATACAAAAATTAATGTGGTCTCTTACGACGAATAAAGGGACATCTATACTAGTCAATATCCCTATAGAAATCAGTTGCTCTACTGTACTCTCCATAACTTTATACTGTCCTATAGAAATTATGCCTTACGGGTTGATAGCATTCTACAATGTTCTTCAAAGTGCAGTTCTGATGTAACAGCAGTTTGGCTGGTTTCACGCCGCTTATATTCACATAGTTATATTTCCCGTTATAACACACATTTGCTCTTTAAAGGCTGTTCACGATAAAGTGAGCACTTTTGAAATCAATCTCGGAAAAAAGCCACTACCCCTGCCTGCATATATTTTGACGTGCGCACTGAGTGACATTCGCCCATTAAAGTTGGTAACTCTGGATGGAAAGTAGTTCCATATCTTAACGTTAAGTAAAAAGTGTTAGGTAACCATTTGTGATAACTGAAATAATATCTTTTGCTTTCCGTTTTTTTTATGAATGGAATCGTAAAAATGACCACATTTATAAAATATTTACTTTTCTAATAATTTAAATTTTCACTTGGCCGACGCATGAATAAAGTGATGAGGCCTATGGCAATGTTATTTCTTCATATGGCGGAAGAATACACAATGTTAAAACAAACAGATCTTGAACAGGGCTTTCAAAAGTGCTCATTCTATCGTGAACAGCCTATAAAAGTCGTCACGGTCCCGAATCGCGAATTCCTTCACCACAGATATATGAACATTTAAAATTAGACGAACCCGTTTTCAACTCGGGTGCGTTATCGCATTGTCTTAAATTTCTTCCCATGTTTTCTTCTTAATGTTTTCTTTGTCCTTTCTCGTTTCCGACATAACAGTGACAGAGTATTGTGTGTTTCTACCATAGACTAAAGATGAGGTAGACCGATCTCGCTGGCTGCGAACAACCAATCTCCGTGTTCCAACATTGAACTGATTTTCTGCCAACACATCTAGCGAAAACGGCATGGTTTGGATTTTAGGTTAGAAAACTGATTTGAAAACAAATGATTTGAGATGCATTTATAATTCGTCTTACCAATTTGTAATGCAGTTTGATTAAATCCAAATTGGTAAAATTATTTCATTCATATAATAGTGCTTGTATTTTAAAAATCAAGATACAAACAAACACTTTCATCACTGTAGACCGTGTGACTTTGACAGTTGTGTTCCTCTGAGGTAGGTCAATGTTGGGTACATGTGCAGAAGACGAATAAGCTGTCTACCTCATCTTTAGGCTATGGTTTCTACCCTGGTAGTATTGTGAAACTCTTGCCATAGATTACACGGCGTGCTCAATAATCCAATCTCTAGTCGATAAGACCGATGATATCACCACACCAGGTAATGAATATAAGCGTGGGGCAAAGTAGTTTTATCGATGGTGATAACATGTTGCAGTACTCTTTAAAAATGCAAATAAATATCTTGAAGGCGTTTCTTCCCAGAGGTTTAGATTCTGTTAGAAATATCCAACGAAAACAATGATAGAAAAATATTGCCTGAATCTAAACGCAGCTTTCACAAAACAAAGTTAACCGTTTCGTATAGTGCAGGATATGCAACGCTGCTGTGTCGAGAACAAAAATTTATACATTAGGTATTACATTGTTAATTTTAGGCGTTATTGGATAACTAAAAATTTACTGCTACCATAAAAATTTGAAGTTAATATTTTTGTGTATTATTTTCAAAGGGAATTGTTAAAGTTTGTGATTTTACCATTGTAAATTAAATGCTAGTGACGAAAGAAGTGATGAAACTGTATTTTAAGTTAACTGGTATTCTGGCTGTGTTATACGTCTGAATGTGTAACCTTCACTAATAAAAGAGTAATTATACATAGAGGGAGATAAAGTTTCTTGGCAACATGATGCTCTTATGTGTTTACAAAAATATCGCCCAGTGGACTGTGCACATTGTTATCTACCGAAACAGTTTTATATATCAGTGTAATCTGTGTATCATATACGAATGTGGTACAGCCTGAAATAGTTTGTATTTTGTAATTGTAATCTCCCGCTGTCTTCACGGTTCAAACATTATTTTCGTCCGTCTTAAAAGATAAAATACTTGTAAAGTTACTGTGTATAAATTAAATAGCCTCCTATAAATTAAAAACTTTAATTATTAAAAAATGTGATTATAAATTGTTAATAAACGTGTCTCAAGTACGTTACCTCTATTCTCCCGGATTAGATTCTCGAGTTCAGTAAAAGCCATGTTTGGCAGACAATATTTTCTTCACATTGCTGTAGTATTGTAGTTGGCGATGATTCAAACCACAATGCAAAAGTGCGCTGTGCGCGTGTCATAATCTGATGACGTTCATGAGTGAATCGCTGGCAGACTCCGTCAATAAGAGAATTACACGTTAGCGAACAAGCTGTTCCTGCTTCTCAGTCAGCGAACACGCCGCTCTCCTGTGTGATAATAAATCCAGTGACCGGTGAGAGGTTCAGATAGTTTACAATCATTCACATTGGACCAGTACTCGTAAAAACACTGTTTCATTTAAATTGAAATGCTTAAGAGAGTGCAGTCGCTACTAATTAAAAAGTTACAATTACAATAGAGCGGAAAAAATAAGAGAATAGTTGCGTAGATTTTAAAATTCAAACGAGACTTAATTAAGGGGCTACTGAAAGATCAGCGATGCAAATAATGTGAGCAATCCCGTCAGACGTGTCTGATTTTATGCACAACTGGAAAACAATCCATCCCCCATCCCCCGAAGTTTCAAAGAAATGCCACAAACATGACATGACATTTGGAACAAGGAGTAAATTTGCGCAGAACTTCCTATAGGTGAGATCAGAAGTTACTTTCTATTTACCAACAGTACTGTGTTTACTTAAGCTGTTTCGTGAGCAAAACGGATTAGGTGACATATATAAAATTCTGCCTAGTATTTCATTTCAGTATCTTGGGATAAATCTGGAACAAGCTGGCTATTTTCACAGAGCATATGGCAAGTATTCTAACTAACTTCTTTAAATTCCCCAATATTTCTGTGTGCGCTTCGGATTATTCAACGATAAAAGATACTAAATAGCGTACATAATACAGTAGAACCCCTATATTATGCACCCCTATTTTACACTTTCTGCAATTTACACACACTTTTTGTGATCCCAATGTTTGTTTTTACAGCATAAGTTTCCCTCATTTTACACTTCCCTACATTTTGCAACATTTTTTCCCAGTCCCTTGAAAAGTGTATAAAATACGGGTTTCACTGTATTCTACTCAATATTTTCATAATAGTACGCCAGAACAAATTTAATAACTAGTTTGTATTTGTGTAACGCACTGTGTAGACTTAATTCCTTTACATAATCCTACTATCAAATGCTTAGAAACTGACTTCAACCATAGATCTCCACAACAATTACCAGGCATTTTAATAACAAATGAGCTCCGTCGGTTAGCGAAAAGAAATTTGGGAGGTACTTGGTAAGGAGGTGTTCACTGCACAGTTAGCTTCCCCATGTCTTACACCATCGCCCCTCCTTCCTTCCACACACCAAATACAGATTCGGAAAGGCTGTTCACGATAAAGTTAGCACTTTTGAAATGAACCTTAGAAAACAGTCACTGCCCCCGCCTGCATATATTTTAATAGGTGCACTGAGTAACATTCGCCCAGGAAAGTAGGTATAGTTCCATATGTTGACGTCGAATCAAAAGTGTTAGGTAACCATTTGTGATAACTTAAATTATTTCTTTCGCTTTCTGTTTTTAATGCACAGAATGTAAAAATGAGCAGATTTTTAACATATTTACTTTCCTAATAGTTTCACAGTTTCACTTGGCCGACGCATGAATAAAGGGATGAGATCTATGGCAATGTTAATTTTACCTAAGACGGAATAATATATAACGTGCATACAAGTAGATCTCAACCAGGGCTTTCAAAAGTGCTCATTTTTACCCGGAACAGCCTTTAATTACCTCCTCCCAACCTGCAGTGCTCATCCCCCCCCCCCTTTTTTTTTCCCTTCCCAGCGAAGTGCGGTCGCGACAGGTTGTGCAGAGTTGCAGAATATCCTGTCAGTAACAAACGAAATGCAACGTATTATCTGTGAACAACGAGGTGTCTTGACTTTGGCGACGTGGGTTTAAGGCAGCTCCATTTGCGACATGTGAAGTTCGAAATGATGGGCGCAACGGAAGGTTTTACTCTCTGACATTGTTGTACGTGTATTTGGAGGACAAGAAAAAATATATGATGCCTTGTTCCATTAAGGCAACTATCTATTCTGATCAAGCAGGCGTTTGTGAATATATAACTCTTCGACAAATACACTACGGTCGATGCTGCGTGATTTTGACTTCGAGACCACTGTTTTATGCGTAGTGAGGGTGATGATGAAATCAAAAACAAGGTGAATGCATATATATATGCCTAGTTCATGTAGCTTATACATAAAGAGTTATTAAAACAATAATAAATGATACTTTGCGGTCTAGGAGTCCCTACACTTGATCTTCCTGTAGGGGAAGGACATTGTACTGCAACTCCAATGAAAAACGTCCGATATAAGTAATTCTCACGAGAGTTTATTAAAATCAATAAAACTTAAAGGCAAATGATCTTGCAACGTAATGTTCGATTTCTGTACGGCTCGAAACGACCGAATTTTAAATCCCGGAAAGTTTGAGAAATTGACTAGGGCAGCTGGTTTGCGTACAACACTTGAAAGCCTAGGATCCTTAAAGCGAAGCAGCTAGCCTGGAAAAGGAAAATAAATAACGTTGTCTTAAGTCGAAGGGAAAATTGTTATATAAAATGAAAAACTTTGCCCTGAACTAAGTAAACCTAAACTTTTCCGTAAATATGTTCGCATGCAACAAATCTCAACTGTTTAAGTTGGGAGTCTGCAGAAACATCCATACATGACAAATTATTGCTTGCTCTTTGTACACGACAATCTAAAGGAGTCCAGCCATTTCTGAGCGCGGTCGACAAGCAACTCCTACGATAAACATGGAAAATAGTTATAACTCAGCTCGATAAAGATTTCGTACTGAAGACTTATATTAGCATAGACATTTTACTACAAAAAATGTCATTGCTCGCCAGTTAAAGTTTGCTAACTTTGAACTGCCTCCATTGCCACATTTCTGGTGTGTGTGATATAGTGACTTAGAAAAATTATACTTCTTACTTATTCGGGTTGACGCCACAAGGGCATCTCCTTAATACGGAGTAAGTGTTTGCGCAATAAAAATCTTTGGCAATATGAGAGTAGCAAAGCAGGTCTACTCTGCTTTTCGGTGTTTGGCTGCTATAAAAGGATGTCTTGGACCAATAGAGAATGCGTGCTTGACATAAAAGAACATACTGTTGTGGCAGATGAGAATCTGTGCAGTTTTATTTATATGTCAATAACAATTACATTACATGATAGTGAACTGACACCCGAAACTCTATTCTTGATAACATGAAAGTGAAATAGTTCTCTTTGGCTGTTATTATAATTTATAATTTTTTCTTGGCTGCTACATATTAAATTTGAATGAAATTATAATTAAATTGATTTTATATTTCAAATTAGTATCACTTTAAACTGCTCTTAAGCACATAAACGTTTTATTTGATCCGAGATACTCAAATTAAAACAATGAGCAGAATTATACCTCGTCACTTAGTCACTTTCGCTTCACAAATGCCAAAGCAGACACAGAATAGTTGGGGACCTCTCAGTAGTTAATGAGAACACCTATAAGATGCCCAGGGAAAATTTCCTGCTGGTTCCAGATTCATCCCTTGTATGTGTTGCAAATTCCTAAGTTTATTAAATTGATACATTTCCTGTTCGCTTAGCTGGATTGTAACCTTTCATCCTCTCATACCATTATACCAAACTGTTCCACTTGTAAATTTAACACATGAAATTCACAAAAGAACCACTGATCTGTGATAAAAATTACTAAATTATTTTTATAGTAAAACTGTTTAAAGTTTCCGATCATGAAATCATACTTGTGAGACTACCAGAATGTTCCAAATGTATACAAGACAGAAGTAAATTAAAATCCTGGTGAAAAATTTAAAAGTATTAAAAAATATTTTCTGATGTTAAATGTTTAGAAATTTAATGTGTGTGTAATATTCCATATGGTCGATTCAAGACAAAGTGGAACAATGTAATTTTGTGTGACAATGAATAAATAAAAGATCACCTTTAATTTATTGAAGAATTATACTGTGTTCTGCACTGATTTTCTACCCATTTCCTTCACTATAGTTGTAAACTGCCTTGTACTTCTGGCTTGAATATGGAGGTTGGATGTCCACTGCACTCCCAAGATGATACTTCAGAAAAACCAACAATCTCAACATGTGAGAATTTTGGGAGTTCACCAGAGTGTTTTTCATTTGTATCTACGAATGTATACATAAACATGTATCCAAATAAACAAATGGCCAAATAATTTTTATCAGCAACAATTTCATGAAGCCCTTGCCAAGATTTATAAAAATGGTTTTGAAATTCAAACGTAATGAATACAACTATACAATTCATAAAGTCACAAAAATATTAAATAACGTTTACCGCTGTGATTTTTAAGTGCTTTTGAACTTTCTAATTATTTACCTCAAGCTGAAATCACGTATTTGATACGAAAATTTTGGTATGGATGTCCATAGCAGAGAAACAAACATTGCTTTGAAAACACATTAAGAGTGTTGAACAGAATACTGCACGACGTAGACGACAAGTGGACAGATAACTATAGCGAAATAACTACGAATAACTTTATCCTCGCGTCTTGTCGTTGAAAAGGTGCATGGGTCTGACGAATTGCCATTGTGCAGCTGAACATTTACTCTTAATCACTCGTACATACACAATTTTATAAATTAAGCGTATATGATTACAGAAATTTAGGACAGTGCCACTCAATTGAAATTAATATTTTTTATCTTAGCGATTTCACAGATATAAAAGAAATTTTAAACAAAATGATACCAAAACTCTGAGCTGGAATTTCTTCGTATTACAGGATATATCGAAAAACGTTTCGATATTTCTACTACAGAATGTCCGAAAAGTATTTCCCTTATACCAAAACGTATTTATATTAGCTATATGTAAGCTAGAGACGTGAAACCAGTGACAAAATGTTGGCAAACTAACCACGATTTTGTTGCAACAGGACAACACATCAGTAATTCTCCACGTGGGACCCCTTGATAGCACGTGGTACATCTAGTCGATATTCAGTTTCTGTCCATACAATAGCCAACATCGCAGGAGGTATCGATGCAATGACTATGGATATCCGTTGTTGCATAGTTGCAAGATCCGATACAGAAGTTCTGTATACGCTGTCCTTGACATAACCCAATGAAAAACTATTTTGGGGGTTATGTCAGGAGAGCCTGGGAGATCAAGATGTGAGGCCATCACGACCGACCCATCGTCCAGGAAAAATCGTATCAAGATAGGCACGAACCTCCAAACTCCAACGGTGTACCATCTTGTTGAAAAATGACATTCATATGCTACTCAAGCAACTGAGAAACAGCAAAAAATTATTGCGACATGTCCAGATACACTGGAGATGTGATGGTCCCCTCAGCGAAAAAGAATGGTCCGCTAATTTTGTCATGCAAAACCACGCACCAAACATTCGCCTTTGGGCTGCCTCTAGTACACTCTGACATCACACCATGGGACTATAGACACCAAATGCGCACGCTATGCCAGTTCACTTCACCACTGACAGAAAAGGCCGTTTGGTCAGAAAAAGCAACACGTTCAAAATAAACATTATCGCCCTCAATACGGATAAAATTTCGATTGCGAAGTCATACCGACGCATGGCGTCATTGTGCTATAAAGCCTGAACAATTTGCACTTTGTATGCACGAAACAATAAGCGTTTGTGTAAGATATCATGAAGAGAACTTTTTGGCATCTGTAATTCACGTGAAGCCCTTCGCAATGATTTCTTAGGCCTTCGCACAAAAGACTGTCTCACTTCTTCCACCCTTTCAGCCGAGTTTTATGGTCGGGCTGTTCTCGGTAAGTCAGCAACAGATCTTGTGTTCTTGAACTTGTCATTCCACGACATAAGTTAATGGTCTTGGCATCGGACGGCATCTTCCCATACGTTGTCTGGAAGTTCCTCTGCGCCATTATCGGTGACCGGAGCTCGTGATACCACAGGACACACTGAGCTTTTTCCTGATTTGTGAACATGTCCGGTTTCCTGGACACTGCAGTTGCTACACTGCAGCCACGTGACTGAAACCTGCAAAACAAACTTGATAAGTTTGCCAACACTTTGGCGCCAGTTTCACATCTGTGTCTTGCATGTAGCGGATATAAATCAAATCCGTAATCTGGGAAAGACTTTTCGGACATTCTGTACATTCTCTGTATTACGTAAAGTGCATTGTACTTTTTCCAAACTATTTCCAAAAACTATTCAAGTCTGCAGCCAGTACATTCACGGTATGTGCAAAAAAAAAAAAAAGTTCAAATTCGCAAAAATAAATCCTTAATAATATTAAAAATTAATCCCTAAGATATATGTAAGGCTGTACTTACTTCAATTTTGGTATTTTAAAGTCAATTTTTAACTACATCGATATTTCATAATCCAAATACTCATCTAAAGATACACGAATCTGTGTTTAAAACCATATCTCACGATAATTTGTATTTCATTATGTGAAAGACATTTATATAAGGACCATATAAATGTAAATATTTATAGTCAAATGATCATAGTTTTCGAAATACAGCATAGACAATTCTAAAAATACTGAGTATGCAAACCCAAGGTTAAATGCTTTTAATTAACTTTGACAACTAAATCTCGTGTCATGTGATCTATATCATATACACAATATGTACAGTGACAAAGCGTGAAAGGAAAAATATTTTCCCATACATGCATAGTAACGTTCCTACAGTTGCTCAGGAAAGAATCCAATGCGTAGGGAAGTCTCCAACTTTGTATAGTAGCGGTGCTATAGGCTTTTCACGGTCAAATGAGCCCTTTTGAAAGACCTGCTTAAGATCTACTTGTGTACACGTTGTGTATTCCTAAGCCTTATGTAAAATTAATATTGCTATAGGTCTCATAACTTTATTCATGCATCGGTCAAAGTAAACTGTGAAATTACTAAGAAAGTAAAAACTATACAAATCTGCTAATTTTTACACTTCGATGCATTAAAAAAAAACAGAAAGTGAAAGAATTAATTTTAAGTTACCACAAATGGTTACCTAACACTTTTTATTAGACGTTAAGATATGGAACTACTTTCCATCCATCGTTACCAACTTTACTGTGCGAATATCACTTATTGCGCCCATTAAAATATTCGCATGCAGGGGCAGTGACTTCTTTGTAAGGTTCGTTTCTAATGTACTCACTTTATAGTGAACAGCCTTTAAACGTCCCCATAATTTCAGCCTGATACTTAGTACCATTTCCATGCACTGTTTAGGTTAAAAACTTCCATTGCAGTTTAGGAAGTTTACCAAGAATTTTGTACAGTGTAGGATCGCCACTGATGCAGGCGGCTGCACGTGCAAGGACTTCTATCCAAGACATGATTCCAGCCGTCAGTCAGTGGCTGCAGAGATGGGCGAGAGGACGGTGACATATTTAGCGGCAGGTCTTTCCTTCATATTCTGTTGGATGATGAGGGAGATGATGAAATAATGTTAAGGTGTCTTGATAGTTGGCAGGGGAGGAAGGTGAGCATTAACTTGACATCGCATGACGAAGATGGATGCTATAATACCCTAACAGACAGGCCTTTTTTAACTGACCAGACTAAGATCATGACATATTTCAGACTGAGTGCTAGTTCAGTAATATTTTATAACTCTTGTAAAGCTATATTATAGATCCTTGCTAGTCAATTAAACAAGAAAGGGATATTTTTCGGCAGGATTTTATATTATAAAATTGTAAAACGCAATCCAGAGAAAGGGGGTGGGGCGTATCCTGCTGTTTTAGGGGTTGAGGGATAACATCCAGGTAAAACTATTATAAAACCGTGTATGTGTGCAAACAAACAGGATGGCATACGTACGCAGAGAGTGGCAAATCATACAACCAACGGGACAAAACAATGGCACCTACAAATTAAAATTTCTTACTTCTCAACTTCCGCGAAATATTTCCATGTTCAGTGTGTGTTTTGTTAAAGTTCTTTTTTTTTTTTTTTCCTTCGTGTTATGTACGTGAGAGGTGGTTTTCATTCGCAAAGCTTTTACAGTAATAAAATACTATCGCTCATAGTTTACTGTAAACAACTTGAAATTCATCTTCGTGCCTATTCCATCCCAAACACACTGAGGATGCTGTAATTATATACACGTGGACTTTCATAAATTAGCTCACGTAAAGACTGTTCTCGATAAATTGAGCACTTTTGAAATCAACCTTAGAAAAAAAGCTACTGCCCTTACCTGCATTTATTTTCACGGGCGCACTGGGTGATATGCGCCCAGTGAAGTTGGTAATGATAGACGGAAAAGAGTTCCACAACTTAAGGTCGAATAAAAAGTGTTAGTTAACTATTTTTGATAACTTATTTTTTATTTTTTTTTTTTACGCACCGAAGTGTAAAAATTATCAGATTTGTAACATATTTTCTTTTCTTATAATTCCACAGTTTTACATGACCGACGCGTTGGATAAAGTCATGAGGCCCCTTGACAATGATAATTTTGCATAAGGTGGAGGGATACACAACATGCATACAATTAGATCATTAGCAGGGCTTTCAAAAGTGCTAATTTTACCATGAACAGCATATAGATACATATCTTGTGAGTGTTGAGAAGTTCCCTCCTGATGACGTGGCTTCGCCATTTTCTTGCGTGGTCGATGCGACCGTGGCTCCAGTTCTCACTCCACCAGTCTAGATGCCCCACACGCAGCTGGCTCGCGTAGCAGCAGACCGAATATAAACTGCGCATGCGTAGAAGTAGCGGTTACTGCCGTATCGCCGGCTTCAGTCGCCGAGCCGCGCCTTGGAGAGAGAGAGAGAGAGAGTCGAGTGAAGAGATTTGCGCGGCTCTTAACATCGAGGTCTGGAGAGCCGATGATGGTGGAGGTGAGTATGGAGCAGCGCCGGAATGTAGGGGTGGGGGCAAACGGGATATCCCCGAGAAAACCCGTCGACCAGCGGTTTCTTATGACGCATGTGCATATTGGTATAGGCTATTCACGGTAAAGTGGGCACTCTTTAAGGCCCTTACAAGATTTTTCTTTCATCCAATTTCCATCTTCCTGCTGCTTTTTAATATAAACATTGCAATGTGACCAATAAACACAGTGTATACATTTCATCACCACCAACATGCAATGCCTAGCGTATTGTAAAGTATCAACGTGCGCATGCGTCATTAGCAACCCGCAAGCCCGCAGCAGAAGCTACTAGTTGTACGATTGTATCAATCCACACTCTACTATACGACACCCAACACACACTGTTTATTCGCGAGAATTGACTGGCACTTGTGAGAAACTGGGAGTGTCCTGCCTGTCTACCAAGACGGTGTTGATCAAATAAGACAGCGCATGCCTAAATTTGAGGAAGATGTATGTATAGGCTGTTCATGGTAAAATGAGCATTTTTGAACGTCCTGCTTAAGTTCTACTTGTATGCACGTTGTGTATTCTTCTGCCTTATGTAAAATTAACATTGTCATGGGTCCCATCACTTTATTAATGCGTCGGTCAAGTGAAACTGTGACATTATTTGGGAAGTAAATGTTTTACAAATCTGCTCATTTTTACACTTTGGTGCATAAAAAAAATAAAGCGGATGAAATAATCCGAGTTATCGCAAATGGTTACCTAACACTTTTTATTCGACGTAGTTATGTGGAACTACTTCCCATTCATTGTAACAACTTTACTGGGCGAATGTCACTCTGTGCGCCCATTGAAATATATGCAGGTAGGCACAGTGACCATTTTCAAAGGTTGATCTCAAAAGTGCTCACTTTATCGTCAACAGCCTTTACTTGGCCTAGTTGAGGAACAACCATGTACCATTGTCCGTGACATTGCTCATGAGGTGGGCTCTTCACACAAGACTGTGTAGAAGGTTTTGAACGAGTAGCTACTACATCCGTATCACAGAAGGAAGGTCCAATCAACGAGCCCCCGTGACTCACCTCCCAGACGTTGTAACGTTCTTTATAAAAACGCATTTTATATGCGATAATTGGTTCTCTGTAAGCGGTCTGCTGCAGGATAATCACAGAACACTGACAGGAACATTTCAGACAGTTTTGTTAGTGTAACTAAGTTCATTAACATTATCTTATAACTCTGTTTTAAATTAAGTCATTTAGGGTTATCGACATAGCAGTTTGGTTACCCCTACAGTTATAGAATTTGTTTTCATTTCGACAACTCCAGACATGTATAGGAGCTAGCAATAGCTACAATATGGCCCGTTTGAGTGTGGAACTAGTAAGCCAGAAGAACTTCAGGTGGCAATTTAGTGAAATGCAAATATGTCGATGCTGTCTTGAACTAGCCGATATTTCCCTCTTTGCAGAATATATTTCGTATCATATTTATAAGTCCGATTTAATAATTTAAGAACTATACAATTTATCTTTAACGTTAAACTTAAAACGTATGTAGACGCGCATGATGCAGTCTACCGAAAATGTTACAAAACTGACCATCATAGTATTTCAAAGAAATGAAAACAGAATTTTTCTCAATTGTAATAGATTCTGTGTTAAATTTAATTTCAAGCAATTGAAATCATAAAAAACGACAAACATTTTAAAAAATGTGTTGGTGAGTATTTGTTGAATACCCTGGCATTGGTTTGTTTCCTTTCTTTTACAAATAGCGAAATACGTTGATAACTCGAACCCACGACTGCAAGATTACTGTTCTCTCATGTTTAAATAAATAAGATTTTCCTAACAAATTATCTCTTTCGTTTTTCGTCGTATGACAAGTTCTTGTCGCAACTGAGGAAATTTTTTTTTCTCGGAAATAACGTGTGAAGATCAAACCTTTTGTTCCTTCTGAAAAATTAGCGTCATAGAATATGAACGGAATACGAAGTGAAATTCAACTGAAAAACCTTTATCTGCGCGTAGCAATTGCATAATTTTCAACATCTATAATCCATGCTTTATTTAGGATTTATACTTACGGTTCACCGCAAAGTACACACACAAGAGTAGAGTATGCAAATTACGATTTACGATTGAGTTTTGTTCATCGTTAGGTCCTTTATCAAGTATTATATTTATAAGTTACCAACTTTTTTCAGCTGATGTCATAAATGTAGCGACTCAATTGAACAGTTTTAGCACGCATTCACGAACAGCGCGCTTCTGTACACATACGGCCACAACCCATTCTAAGCAACAGTTCTATAGAAATCACTTGGTGTTTAGAAAGATATGTAGCTTCGTACAAAGACAAAAGGACTGCATTTTTGTTCTGCAGATATACAACTTCTTTACACAGTGTCGCTGACGAAAAGTTGCACCGAACAGAGCGAAAACAGCAACAAAGCCATTATGTTTCGCCAAAAACTGATTTATAGCCTACTTACTGAAATTTGCTTTGGAAAAAAGCGCTTATTAACCATTCAAGGTTACTTCACGCTTTTATGAAGCCCTGCTGAAGTATTACTTCCAATATCTTCCTCGCCTGATACAAACTAAGCTAAACTTAGTCTAGAAATTACACCAAAGGACAACACACCGAATTCGTGTGCTCTCAGTTGTAATACTATTTTCCATGAGAACTATTTCTTACTAGGCACTACCGACACACATTTTTTTTTTTTTTTTTTTTTTCATTTTTATTATAAATGAAATATTATAATTTTGAAATAAAATATGCGTAAAACTTAAATAAAATATACGTAAAACTTTAATTCAACGAATTTCAAAGATTTGATTCAAAAAGTGTTTTAAAAAACCGCGAATAGACTATGGGCTATATGCACCATTAATTTTAGCCCGATACTATCAGTATCCAAAAGATAACAACGAAACTGTTTTGTAGCTCACTATCGGGTTTTTATGGACATAATGTTGCTCGCGGTAAACTGACCACTTTTGAAAGGCCTGTTTAAGATCTACTTGCACGCACAAAGTCTACAGTATTCTTCCCTCATATGTGAGGTTAGCAATGATTGGGGTCTAATCACTTTATGCATGCTTCGGTCGAGTGAAACTGTGAAATTATTATAAAAGTAATTATTTTGCGAATTTTCTAATACTTATAAACACGCGCATTTAAAACAGAAAGCGAAAGAAATAATTTCAGTATTCGTAAATGTTCACTTAAGGCTATTCACGATAAAGTGCGCACTTTCGAAACCAACCTTAGAAAAAAAGTCACTGCCCCAGTTTGCGTATATTTTAACGGGCGCACTGAGTGGCATGCACCCAATAAAGTCGGTAACGTTAGATGGGAAAGTAGTTTCGTATCTTAACGTCAAACAAAAAGTGTTAGGTAACCATTTCTGTTAACTCAAATTTTTTTCTTTCGGTTTCCGTTTTTTTTATTTATTTTTTTTATTTTTTTAAGTGTAAAAATGAGCAGATTTGTTAAATACTGTATTTACTTTTCTAATAGTGTCACAGTTTCACTTGACCGACGCATGAATAAAGTGATGAGGCCCATGACAATGATGATATTACATAAAGCGGAAGAATACACGAAGTGCATACAAGTAGATCTTAAGCAGGGCTTTCAAAAGTGCTCATTTTATCGTGAATAGCCTTTTAACACTTTTAATTCGGTTTTAAGATACGAAACTACTTCGCCTCTGTCGCTGTCAACATAACTGGGCCCAAGCCAGCCTGTATGCCCGTTATAGAATACATGCAGATATAGGTACAGTGATATTCTTCGAACGTAGATTTCAGAATTCCTCAATTAACCACGAACTGTCTATAGGGTACTTCTCTTGTGTTTGCGTCTACACCTCGGAGCAAAACAGTGCACTCTAAATTCGAAACTGTGGAAAACCACTCATTCGCTGTGAAAATCCCCTACTCGAATCAGTGAAAATGGCTCCACTTAGAATCAGTAGAAAACCACCTATTGCTTCAGTGAAAAAATTTCGCTGTTTGAATTAGCGACGTGAAATTATTTCACTGATGGAATAAGTGACGGCCGACTACAGTGGCAAATTAAATATTGGTTTTAATGAATGTATCCAAATAATTACTTGAAATAAAAATATCTACGATAGTTTAATATTTATATTGTGCAATTTGCCATAATTTAAAAAAGAAAAAGAACTTTCAATGGCGGGCGGGATTGAACTCACACATCCTTCGACAATAGGCCGTTATCTTTTCATCTGCAGTACCACGCCAAGCTGAATTAAAGGCAGGAAAATATCTGTCTTATAGTTTCACTACGAAATCGTGAAGATTTAAATCGTATGCTCTTACTTTTCGTTTTTGGTTTAATTGGTAGCGTTAGGATTGTTAAAACGAGAAGTATATACGAGTACACTCTCTTCATCGCATTATATGCAGTTTAAACTTTCAAATAGAGCGCTGTGATGATTACATGAAAACGAAATGAAAGGCTGAGTGTTCATACTGCCTCACAAAATAGCATTTTGAAAGACGAAACACATTTTAGAAAGTACTTTGTATTGGTTTTATTAGTTTATGCGTTGTTATTTCACTTTATACGCATTGTTTAACGGCCATTTTTAAACGTTGTTTGACGGCCATTTTTACACGCTGTTTAACTGATCCATGAGTCAGAAATAAACCACTGAGTAAACAGTAAAAAAAAGACTGATTAATCAGTGGAAAATGTCACTGAATCAATAAGTGAAGAAAATCTGGCATTTCTTCACTGATTCATATAAGTTAAATTCTCTGAAGAGACTGTTGAGTCTGTTAATGCTTTTAGAGCAAAATTTCGGACTGGATCGAACTCGGATTGGAATCAACTTGTAGCGAACTCGGAGTGAACTCGTATCGACAATAAGTGTTTAAGGTAAAGTTTCGAACGTGGACTTAAGTGTAAACAAGACTGAATGCGGATTGAAAGGGGATAGAAGCACTCTATTGGCGACTGGCAGAACTATAAAATAAACATAATATAATATGAATTTCACATATTTATCTGTCAAAATATTTCTCAGTTCCTTCGTGGCCATTTATTTTTCGCTTCACTGCCAAAAAAAAAAAAAAAACATTATTTTGCTAGTCTCAGAATGATTCTTACCTCTTACATAACCAAACTAACGAGTCAATACAGAGGCCACTTCTTCTTTGTTCTAATTTCATTCCGATCAGTGTTTAAAGAAAATTTCAATCCGGATTCTACATTCCAGTTCATCTCAACAACTGGATTGGATTATCTCACTCCACTCCTACTTCAGTCCAGTCCGGATGTGTTTATACTAACATTTCAATCTGGATTCTTCAGTCCACTCCAGGTTCAATCCGGATCGAAATATTAACGTAAACGCACTACGTCAGATACGCTTGATTGATTGAAACAGTGAAATTCTCACTGATTCAGATTTAAATTGTAGCTGTGCCCTAAGAGACATGGAGATGTGGGGACCATGAGACGCGATATAGGAGAGCTGAAAGTACGGTCTTACTTAGGCGATTGGCCGGAAACTCCTGAGCTACCCCAGCACACCTCTAGAGAAGAACAAAGGCTTTCAATTTCGTGCCTTTTCTGAGAGGAACCACAGACCACAGGAGCGCTGCCTTTACGCACGTTCACCGACACGGCAGCGTGATTGCGGAGCGTCTGCAGGACGCGAATGCTTAGGCCGTGTCTAAAGTGCGCTCTCTGCAGAGTGCGGATTTGTACGCTCTCGCTGTTCTCATCCTCATAATTTCAGACGATGCTCTCTCGTTTTGGTAATCGAAGTATGCGATATAAACGCGTGAAAGTTGTTAACGACATTTACAGTAACTGCGAGCATATGCGTGGGAAATTAAAACAGGAATAGTTCCAAACTAAAAGCTGTTCGCGATAAAGTGAGCACTTTTAAAATCAACGTTAGAAAAAAGTAACTGCCCCAAGCTTGCACATATTTTAATGGGTGCACTAAGTGACATGCACGCAGTAAAGTTGGCAACGACGGATGGAAAATTAGTTCCACATTAACTTTTCCAATAATTTCAGAGTTTCACTCGGCCTATCCGTGACTAAAGCAATGAGGCCTATGGCAATGCTAATTTTACATAAGGTGGAAGAAGACACAACATACACACAAGTAGTTCTTAAGAAGGCTTTCAAAAGTGTTAATTTTACCGTGAATAGCCTATACCTTGTACCTTGCTTCAACATTTAAGCCCCATTTTACACTTGAAATTGATTTACTTCTAAATGCCCTTAGTAGTGCAATTAACACTTATTACGGCCAAAACTGTCACACATTATCACAAACCATGATAAAGTACTGTTTAAATAAGTACGTTCATTGCAACATGACGCCTTTTTAAAAAAACCTTATATCCGCTTTAATTTCAACTTATCTGAAAAAATTGGGTTTTGCTGTGTTGGGGACACGGCCGATTGTTTTGCGTGAATACGTCTACGTTGACGCACTTGGACACCTTGATGTTTTTTTTTTACGTTCCCGGCACCGCTTCCCTCGATCATATGGGGTTTTATGGGTATCACTGAATTGCTTTTGAGATGCTCTTTCCAACCGTATACGATTTCTGTATTTCGACTTGGCTTTTTTATGAGTATAGGCCAGAATTGTGTTAAGTTTTCTTAATTTTTTTACATTAAAAGCATACAAATTCACCAAAACCACGCCACACAAATGTTTTTATACACGCAATCAATTGATCTTAACCAGAGCTGTCGGCTGTCGATTGAAACTTAAACGAATGCCGTAGCTTCTCCTAGTCAAAAGTTATACTACAGGGAAGTTATGAGACGCGGCGAAACGAACTCAAAATTGCGCCCCCCCTTTTTTTTTCTCCTTCAGCACCACCGCAGCACGAGTTGTTTCGCAGTCCTCACTCAACGTAACATATTCTTTGATCCTGTGGCAATCGAATGGTGTGATTGAATTTCGAATGTAGATGATAGATTCGGAGCTGCAATATCAAACTGTATCCCCCGATTTTGTTATCATCGGATTTTCTGGATTCCCTCCCACTATGGTCGCAAATTTAAAGACGTATTCACGTTAAAAGAATATGGTTGATGCCAGTGAGCTCCAGAGAGTGCGGCGAGTATACAGCTTCGAGCTCTTGCTCTTTCGATTTCTCGCGAGAGCACGAGAGGACCCTCTCTAGGCCAGTTGAGACACGACATTAGTCCTGTGGCACAATCCTTAACGCTTGTGCGCGCGCTTGGCATTTTAGCTATCGCAGTGGCACAGAGGACGAACTCAAGGTCTCACAAGCCCAATTCTCACGGGAACTCAACAACGAGTATGTTATTGTGTACGGTGTCTCTCTGACAGCTATCCAACTGCTAACCAGGGAATATTAAAAATCAGTGGATCCGTTTTCTTCCATCGTCTTTTTGATGATGTTTACAACGTTTGATTTCTGGAGTGTTTCCATATTTACTACAAACAGTGACGAAAAACTAGGAGGAGGGCCGGGCATACGTTGCCCCTTTTTAAATTTAGAAAATTCTGTCTTTAATGACTTCGCTGTCAACGAGACGTTAAGCCCTAACTACTAACATCTAAAAGATGTTCACGATAAAGTGAGCAATTTTGAAATCAACATTATAAAAAAGTCACTGCCCCAGTTTGCATATATGTTAACGTGCGCAATGAATGACATGCACCCATTAAAGTTGGTAACGATGGCTAGAAAGTAGTTTCATATCTTAGCGTCGAATAAAAAGTGTTCGGTAACCATTTCTGTTAACTCAAATGATTTCTTTCGCTTTCTGTTTTTTTTAAATGCATTGAAGTGCAGAAATGAGCAGATTCGTTAAATATTTGTTTTTATAATAATTTCACAGTTTCGCTTTACCGACGCATGAATAAAGTGATGAAGCGCAGGACAATGTTAATAAGGCGGAAATACACAACGTGCATACAAGTAGATTTTAAGCAGGACTTTCAAAAGTGCACTTTTTACCGTGAATAAATAACCTATAATAATTTTTAGTAAAGGGTGCCAAAGGAGAGTGAATGGACACTCAAACGGATTTGTTCACCGAGATGTATGTTTATGCTGTGCTTCTTATACTTAACCTTCGCTTTAGGGTTAAATATTCCCCCTACAATTTATGCAGCATACTCAAGGCTTGCCCCTCCTAAGTATGGAGATGTTTCGCCACTGGTACAACACAAAATTACTCTACCGGTGGTCGCCATGGCATCAACTGGAAGAATCCAGCGTGGGAAGCCAGTGTACAAAGTGTCCGAAGAAGTTGGGGGGGGGGGGGGGAGAATAATTATTGCGAGAGGGGGTGCTAAGCTCCTGTCACACTGTCACATTTTCCCGTCAAATTGCTGCCAATAAGTTTGGTCAAATAAAGTTGCACAGTTATGACGTCAGTGAAACGTCATAAACGCAGCCATTTTTGTCAGAGAAAGTTGGCTGGCTTCAGCTTCCATGAAACATTTGAAAATTGGACCGGTTATAAAATTTATTTGATGTTTGACGGCCTCAGCCAATCAGAATCGTGCACGACAACAATGGCCGTCAAAAATCTTAAAATAACGAAAATTGCAGGAAACGAAGTAAGTTATGAAGATAATTAATATATGTAGAAGCTTTCTGGGCATGAATGCTATTTTATGTGAATATTGCACATAGTATTACGAATTCAGAGGCATTTATTCCATTCGGCAGGAAACATATCTTATAAATAAAATTTTAATGTTTTAAAGAAACGAAAATTAATTACAATATTATTTATATTTCTTCCTGTAATTTACCGCATGGAAAAACAAAAACAAAATCTCACTACGAAAATAATTACTAAATAATTAATAAAATTAAATTCTCCAAATAAAAACATATGACAGTGTGACACATTTTCAAACACATTCAAGATTATTTGATAAAATTTGTTGAAAGGGAAAATTTTATGGCCATATTTTGACCTCAGATCTTACTGTCCAATATAGTTGAAAGCAAAAATTTGATAAAGGTTGTTCACGATAAAGTGAGCACTTTTGAAATCAGCCGTAGGAATATGTCACCGCTCCTACCTACATGTATTTTAACGGGTGCACTGAGTGAAATGGCAAAGTAAAGTTGGTAACGATGGGTGGAAAGTAGTTCCATATCTAAACGTCGAATAAAATGTGTTAGGTAACCAACTGTGATAATTTAAATAATTTCTTTGGATTTCTTTCTTTTTTTTTTTATGCATCGACGTGTATAAATGAGAAGATTTTTACAGTATTTACTTTTCCAATATTTTCACAGTTTAACTTGACCGATGCACGAATAAAGTTATGAGACCCATGGCAATGTTGATTTTACATAAGGCGGAATAATACACAACGTGCGTACAAGTAGATCTTAAGCAGGGCTTTCAAAAGTGCTCATTCTATCGTGAATAGCCTATTGAGTGACAGGGTCTATATGTTCCAGTAATTGTCAATGCGGGCGTAGAGCAGGAATGGGAGAGATGTCAGGAGCTGGTAGGATGATGACTGGAGTAGGTTTTGGAAGAGGGGGAGTGGGTGAGTAATCATTAATAAGAGGGGGGAGAGGGGAAGGAACAGAATCAATAACGTGCGCCTGCTACAGCGTCCCTCGCGCGACCAGTGTAGTGCCAGCCAGCGCCGCCGCCAGGGGATAGTGTGTGCCGCGCTCCTGCCATGCTCAATGTCAACCTCACGCAGGCCGTCGGCCTCACCACGGGTGAGTCAACGAGTTCACACTATCATCAAATTAAGCAGAGCAATTAGAACTAGTGATTATTCGCGAAAAAATATCAGTACACGGTAGACTTCAATACTAAAGGCTGTTCGCGTTAAAGTAAGCACTTTTGAAACAAACCTTAGAAAAAAGTCACTGCCCTTAGCTGTATATATTTTAATGGGCGCAATGCGTGACATGTGTGCAGTAAAGTTGGTAACGATGGACGGGAAAGTAGTTCCATATATTAACGTCGAGAAAAGTGTTGGGTAATCATTTGTGGCAACTTAAATTTATTTATGTCGTATTCTGTATTTTGTAATGGCTGGAAGTCTAAAAATGGGCAGATTTTTTTTTTTTTTACTTGATTGACGCATGAATGATGTGATGAGGTCCATGGCAATGTAAATTTTACATATGACGGGAGAACACGCAACGTGTATAGAAGGCTTTCAATAGTGCTCATTTTTACCATGAACAGCCTATGTAAACACCCACTAGCAGTTTGTATTTTGTCATTGATAGTTGCCTGCATAACAAGGCGTTTTCATATTTGACCGGGCCACTCTGAATTCGGCAACCTCGAAACGGCTCCTACGGGGTTCGTGTGCAGACAGTTAACACGTGTCAGAAAGTAGTTCACAGCCAATCAAGATAGGTAAATGACCCTACAGTTTTTTGAAGCATAACTTGTCTTGAAATTTTTTCGCGAAATTTGACTGCCCCTAAGTAAAATCTACTCGCGGTTTCTCACACCTTTTTTTAATCAAACCATTCGAAAAATTGACCCCTGTATGAAGTGATTGGCGGTTTCCTAAATATGTGATGTATCACGAGCATTTTATACTTCGCTTAACGTAAAAGTATCTTATCTTTGGTTTAATTAAAATTTTATTCATAAATCATAATATTTAATTTGTTATTAGTACAAATAAAAACCGTGAGGAAGTATGTGTGTTGGTAATACCTAGTAACAAATAGTTCTTATTAAACGCTGTTCACGATAACGTGGATCACTTTAGAAATCAACCTTAGAAAAAAAATGCCTCTGCTCCTACTTGCATATATTTTAGCAGGGCCACTGAGTGACATGCGCCCGGTAAAGTTGGTAACGATGGAGGGAAGGTAGTCCCACATGTAAACGTTGAATAAAAAGTGTTAGGTAACCATTTGTGACAACATAAATGATTTATTTCGTGTTCTGATTTTTAATGCATGGAAGTGTACAAACAGATTTGTAAAATATTTACTTTTCTAATAATGTCACATTTCTACTTGACCGACGCATGTACAAAGTGACGGGGCTCATGCAAATGTTAATTTTACATGAAGCGGAAGATTGGACAACGTGTATACAGGTAGATCTTAAGCAGGGTTTTCAAAAGTGCTCACTTTGCCGTGAACAGCGTGTACAAGATGTTATTACACCGAGTGCGCACGAATATGGTGCGTTGTCACTTTGGTGTAATTTTCTGGACTCGGTTAAGCGTTGTCTGCACTAGGTGGTGGGATATCCTGGGAGTAGAACGTAGGCAAGACTCCGAAAAAATGTAAAGTAGCAGTGAATGGACTACAGCCATTACGCTCCGAAGATTCAATTGACACAATAACGATCCTGCTGGCCAAGTTCGCCCAATAGAAAAGCACTTTGCGGCGTCTTATTTGAAAATCAAAATATAAGTAGGTTCTTATTTATGTACTGCTGTAGACAGACTATTGTTGTTAGAAGCAATTCGTCGTCGGGAATAAAACTTGATAGTTTGTTTTTTGAGATTCGAAATGTAAAAGTGTGTTCATTTAAACGTATGCTCATCTGTGATTGGCTAAAACTAAGACTTAAGGAATAAATTTTCCTAGTTCCTGATTTTTTTCGACTGTAGGAATTGACTTGAGCAGTAAGAAGTATGGGCTGTTCCCGGTAAAGTGAGCACTTTTAAGGCCCCAGTTAATATTTTCTTTCGGTCATGTTTTGTCCTTTAACCACCTTTTTATAAAATATTGCCAAGTTAGTAATAAACACAGTGTGTGTACTCCACCGCACTTGAAGTCGGACGTCTAAGGGTAAAATAAAATATATTTATTGACTATTATTACGCGCGAGAGGACTTTCAAAAGTGCTCACTTTACCGAGAGTAACCTATAGCAACTTCGCTGCGTGTGCTTCGTTCTGAAACAAGACGTTCTTCAACGTTCTTATCTCTACTGCCTAATGCTTACTGCTTAAGTTTTTCATTCGTAGACTACATAATGCCGCCCTCCATCTCCCAGGCGACTTGCCCGGATGGTTTACGCCACAGCCGCTGTGCTCAGAGTAAATACTGCGTCATGCCTTGACACGCCTCCACATAACAGTATCGTATGCGAAATCAGAGTTTACGCATGTAAGCGTACCTCACTTAAATATTCATTCTAGGAACACGGCATATTTTTCCAAAAAAAAAAAAAAAAAAAAAAAAAAAAAAAAAAAAAAACCTACAGCCGCCACATTTTAATTTTACTGTATTAAAATTATTTTTTAAAAATTGGGAAAAATTATTGTAAAAGTGTAGCCTTTATAGGGCTTTCCCGCGTAGTTTCCTTACAAGAAATTTCAAAAAGTACAAAACGGCATCTGTATCTTTTAATCTATTGGGTTACACCACATATACTACTGTAACACACATAATTTCCGAGGAGTTCAGCGTCCACGTAATCCATTATCACAATCGTGGTAGAGCCCGTCGTAATGCTTCATTACAGCGAGACGTAAACTTGAGGCAGTCAACAATTTTAAAACTGAGGATTCCCCTTTAATCTTGCTTCGATACCGGGGGGCCGCGGTATTGTAGTGGTTAGACTACTCGCCTGTCACCGAGACGAACCGAGTTCGACTCTCGCCGGGGACGCCCTCTCCGGATTTTCGCATTTGGTAATCGTGCCGGGCGATGCCACTAATCGTCAGGTTTTCTCGAGGGTCTCCCATTCCCCTCGTCCTTGCATTCCGGCGCTGCTCCAATATCACCTCGTTTCACCCTCATCGACTCTCGAGACCTCGATGTTAAGAGCCGCCCAAATCTAGTTAGACTCGGGCCGCTGTTGAATCCCGCGATGACGAAGGAAATGTGTGAAAGTTATGAGTTCCTGGTAAGTTGATTAATTTCCAGTGAGAAGGGAAAATTTGATGTGTTTGCGTTTTCCAACTCGTGACATGCTTATCTCGCATTACCTCATTTCCCAGGCGAGAGTTTAAAATATAAAAAAAAATAAATAAAAAAACACCCACAACAACAACACAGCGGAAAGAAACTTACGTGATTTGCATCAGGCGGGTGACTGTTTTCCGGCCATAGAGTACTAGAATGTACAGATGTGAAACAGTCGCTTGTACCGTGAATTCCAGCCGCACACGCCAGCAAAATGGCGTCGCTGGCCAGCAACAGGCATGTTGGAAGGCGTTCACCAGTCAGCGTCTATAGTCCATTCCCGACTGGAAGAGACTTTTGAAAACGGACCTTTGAAAATTCAACCTAGGCGTAACATTTCAATCTGTTTTTCAATAACCTGTATTCCACAAATATATAACACGGTGATTAATTTTAGGGTACTGTATTATTGAATAAATGAAACTTTACCTTACTATTTTCTATAACTTGTAATATTTATTACGTTATGAATTATCAACAGCGAGAGGAGCGATGTGTTGGCAACAGCTAGTAAGAAATAGTTCGCAGATAAATATTGTTTAAACATAGTCTTTTGGTATGCAATTTGTTAATTAAACGTTGCCTATTGAATTATCTAAATATGTAGGTAGTCCCGATGGCGACACATTTCATTGTTACAGTTTAGAATAACAGCGCAAAATATTGTGCTTAGACCGTAGTGGCAGGGTGTTTGTTTTATCGATTGAGGAAGCAATTGTCCGCTGGGCAGAGCTTGTCGTTCTCTCTCTCTCTCTCTCTCTCTCTCTCTCTCTCTCTCTCTCTCTCTCTTTATTTCTTTCTTTGTCTCTCACACTCGGAAAGTTTCGCATCGCTAGTAAAAAGTAATTATACATACTTTCAATTGTAGCATATTTCATACTTATTACAGCAAAATAATGATTTTTGAATTTTCAATTTACAACTGAAAAGAGATTTTAATGTTTGAATACTTATTTTAATATTTTTAGATATGATGACGGGGCGATTACCATCTCAAGTTGGCAGACGTGGCGAGCCATGACATGACGTGTTGCTATTCGCCAAACAAAGAATAAATGATACGTACTCCGAAAAATACTTCAAATTACCACATCACGTTTTTTAAACGTGCCTAGGCAAGTTACGATGTTGTGATAAATCTGTGTTTCCACGACAGTAATAAATATACTGTGACGTGTGTTTCGTTAACCACTGCGTGTGAAATGGTGTGGCGTTGCTGCATCGTGGTCGATACACTGGCCATGTGTGTGCGCGTGATTTTAAATACTTGATGTGCACTATTTATACGTTTCAACTGTGAACTGTTTTTATGATGAAGTTATTTATTTACATTCACGTCTGTTTATTTATCACAACATTCTACATTTTCCCTAGGTGTAGGAAGCACAGTCGTATAACGTGATTTTCCACAATCCCAAATAAATACTAATCCCAGTCCAATAAATTTCAGTAAACATAATAAACAGTAAGTAGTAATAAATAGAAATATGAATGAAATAAAAAATTACGGTAGCCTTATGTGTGTGCATGTTCACCGCTATCTTTTAAGTTTGAATGACAAAAATAAGCAGAACGAGTTGCATGCTTGAATTTAATGTGCCTTTTTCGTTTGACTGGTTGTTCCTTTGTTTTAATATTTATTCCAACTGTGGCAGTCCTTTTAAAGAAATAACCAAACACATATCAATAACAAAACGATAAATACTACCGTTCTTTACCTTGCAGTTGTAACAGTGTTAAACACAGTCGCGGCAAAATATTAACGTGCATTACATGTAATGTGCTATGTCGTGGAAAACAAATATGTTAATGTAACGTAACCGTAAGAACTATCATTAATTCAGGAATTTTTCAAACGTCATAAAGCTGACTTAAATAATGTTACAGGCCTAAACTGTGGATAATCGTATGGAATGGTTTATGGAATATGACAGAATTCTTTGAAAAGCTGTAAACAGTAAACAACGCAGACAGGTATAACAATAGGAGTCACATTTCAATGTTTATGTTTAGGTTTAGAGAAAGTACACGAACACATGTACACACAAACACACAATGGAATGTAAACATTGATTTGGAAAGATGCTACATGGCAGTCACATGGCAATGTTTGTTTACATTTGGCGGAAGGATACGAAACGGGCCTGAAAGTAGATATTTAGCAGGACCCCGAGAAAATTTCTTCCAGTGGGGAATGGACTATAGTAGCGGTGGCAGTGTAGGGGAGGGCTCGCCCGAGCGCCTGCCGCTGGAGGGAGGGAAACCACATGACACTGCTGGCAATATATATATATATATATATATATATATATATATATATATATATATATATATATATACACACACACACACACACACCAGAGTGATAACATCGCTCTCTGTTACCACGCTGTTAAATATGGCGCTTCGCAACAAGTTTTGTCGTCAGGCAATACGCATGCGCAGAGCAGCTCTTGCCTATAACATTTCTCGGCCGCTGTCATTACTGAACTCAACAACCCCACTCTTCCGTACATAACATAACGTAACATATGGCGAAGTATTGTCCCAGTCCCCAGCGATTAGCCGTTACTTGGTTAGTGAGACTTCAAGAGCTTTATTATTATCATCGTTATTGTTGTTATTATTATTATTATATGGTTTTGGGGTAATCAGTTTCCCGATACCCCTTACGACGTAGTATTTGTTATTTGTGCCCTTCTACCATATTACCGGCTTATGGCCTCCCGCTCGTATTTCGACGAATGGGACACCACCGGCAGCGATTTTCAAACCATTCCAGTACGAGTCCTTCCCCAATCTGACCTCCGGGCAGGGGAAATCATTCAGCAAAATGTTTCTTCATCAACAGTGTGGTGCCTGCGATGAAGAGAGTAGCCCATATCACACAAGCTCCATCTAGGGCCGTGGCTCATTTGGATTTCACTATGGACTACTCGCCAGACGGCAGGCCCAGCTAGTAGGGAACCTTTCGCTACACGCAGTAGTCAGTCAGGCGCGATACTCGTTTCCAGAGCCTCGGGCAGCCAATCAGAGGGAATGGGTACGCCCACACGTAAGGAACCGGCAAGCCATTTCGTCTCTGTACATTTACCTACTCTGCGGTCTAGAGCTCTGTGAAGTCACTGCGGCAGATAGGTTGCGTCAGAGGGTGTGGTACATAAATAAACTGTAAACACAATAGTAAACAATATACAGGTACTCGTAAACTAGGAAACTGTAATCATATAGCCCATTAACGATTCTGAACTCCTGCGTAAGTTACTTCCATGGTATTCCTCCGCCTCCTGCTAACAATGCTAAACATATTCTTGACTGAGTGAAGAGATTTAAGCGTCTCTTAACATCGAAATCATGAGAGCCGATGAGGGTGAAACGAGAGGTGAGTATGGAGCAGCGCCGGAATGCATAGTCGGGGGAAAAAGCAGATCCCAAAGAAAACCCGGCGATCAGCGACCGCACCGGGAATCGAATCCGGTATGCCATGGCGAAGGCGAGTGGTCTAACCATTAGACAGAAAAGCTGTTTTGATTTCTACGAAGTCGAGTACGTGCGTGCATCGAATTCGTTATTTTAGAGCAGTTTCTCAGTTACCGCTGAGTGTGCGTGGGGAAGGCGAACGGAACAGCTGTCGCAGAGAGGCAAGTTGGGCGCCTCGCCCGCCCGTGGTGCGG
This sequence comes from Dryococelus australis, assembly GCA_029891345.1. Taxonomy (NCBI): domain Eukaryota; kingdom Metazoa; phylum Arthropoda; class Insecta; order Phasmatodea; family Phasmatidae; genus Dryococelus; species Dryococelus australis. The sequence continues at coordinate 96,764,251 of CM056999.1, forward strand.
ATCGATAGCGACGCCCCGACACTGGGAGGCCGGCCTGGTAGTACGCCGGCCTGGGAGCGCGCGCTGTTCTCCGTCCTCTCGTTCGCGTACTACGCCTCCTCGCCATCCCCGCGCGGCGCGCGGAGGAAGAGCCTTGCTGCCACCCCCCCCCCCTCCCCATTTGGATCCATGCATCACAGCACGCCGCTTCTTACCACTTAATATGGATACGTGTTGATGTGCACACGTTATACCGGTACGCGGGGTATTATTTTTTTCTAACCTACCTTAAAACTAAGAGGAGAGTCGGAGGTCCAAGGTAGCGATAGAACCTAAGTGCGGCTCAGGGCTGAGACCCCCCCCCTCCCTGTTACCCCAGTTATATAGTCTACCTGCGGTTTATTCACACTTTTTGAATCAAACCTTTGTAAAATCACAACGTGCATTACATGTTTGGTTGTATTCTAAGATAGCCGAACTCCCGTGGCGCAGTTGTTGGTGAACTGCCGGTCTCGGGTGCCGAAGGTTTTGGGTTCGAATCTCTGGTAATGCATGGGTGTTACTTTACCCATCCAGACCTAGTGTGCATAATCGTGTACATTAAGCAAGTTCAGGTAATTTTTGGTCTACTGCACACTGCGAAGCTCAATGATCAATGATCTTACCTGTGGGTAAATTATTCGCAAACCGTCTTACTGGTCTTGGTCATAATTGGTTCATATAACTGTAGCCGAACATACAGTCTACAGTTCGTAGGCTGTGACAACGAAACAAGTGGTGTTGTGTCGACCTAGCTACAGTGCGCATTATAAAATTCGTTGTTCGCAACATTTGAAACCGTAAATTAGAGTGGGTCTGAAAGGGCTAAGTTAGTTTGTAAACCCTCCCCTGAAATGCCCTCGGGTATAACAGTGGGGGATATTAGTAAGCCCTATACAGTGCAGTGTATCCTGAACATGTCAAATATCCTGAATATGTCAAATATCACAAGTGTTTAAAGTATCACATATTTGTTAAATTAAACTTTTACTTATATTTTAATTGTAAGTTAGAATGTTTCATTTATAACTAATACGAATAAAAACAGAGAAAAAATAACTGTGTCGGTAATGGCTAGTAAGGAATAGTTCTTCGCGTAAAATATTATTAAAGCGAGTGTGCACGGATGTGATGCATTGTCCCGTCGGTGTAATTTTCTAAACTCGGTTAAGCTTTGTTTGTATGAGGCGGAGGAATATCCTGAAAGTAGAACATTAGCAGGGCTTCAGAAAAGTTGGAAGTAACCGTGAATGGCGTACGTAGCTTGTCCAAGAGCATATGGCTATCTCAGAATTATGTTGTGGCGTCTAGTTTCCGATAAAGGTGGATCCATTTTGCTCCATTTGAATCCATTTCGACACAATACAAACTTTTTTTCATGTTCATTGTCTTCTTGGTCAGATATTTCACCATCCAGTATTTCGTCGTATTGTTCGGATAGAATTCCCACATTATCCTCTCAATCACTCACAGTTTCATCATCGTTCGACTCCACTTCATCAAACCATTGTTGTATTGTCGTTCAAGGTCGGGGTCCAAGGGATTCACACGTCTTTTACTGGCCATAAATAAAAAAAACACAAACTGCACAACTGGAATATCACACCCGTAAACGTATACAGGAGTAACTCGATACCATAACACACTTGTATCACACATTGAAACGAAAGAAACGGAACTCTGGTACTGCGAGCTGTACGCTCATAAACTCAACTGAGAATACTGCGCCACTCAGTGTTACCAAACTTAGCATAGGATGCAAACGTTACCATGGTAACACAAATCAAGTGTTAGCCCTGTATCCATTAAATGGTTAAGGAGCCTCATTAGCAAAAAATTTTAACGCCTCAAGGTCACGTCCGGCCATAAGCAAGCATTGCGACGGCGATGGAAAACAGCACAAACAAGCTTCGTGTGTATTTTGGTTTCTCAATATTTTGAGCGTTACTTAAGGGTTTGAATACAGTAATCTGTTCAGAAAAAATACAGCATTGCCGATATGGTTTTAAAAAGTTGTTTTACACCCACCAAGGCGATCCGGGTCCCATCCCTGGCCGGGTCACTCCGGATTTTCGCATGTGGGAATTGTGCTGTACAATGCCGTTGGTCTGCGGGTGTTCTCGGAGATCTTCCGGCGCTGCTCCATACTCACCTCAATCACCCTCATCGGCTCTCAAGGCCTCGCTGTTAAGAGCCGTCCAAATCTCTTCTTGTTTTACAGAAGTATAAATATCGTGCACAGAGGGCTGCTTTGACACTTTTCAATGACTACATTTAGTCATTAGCGAAAAAATATCGATTTTCATTTCTGTCCTCGAAAATATTTGCATTGAAATATTTAATAATTTATTTTTAAATTATGATAGACACAAATACTTACAATGAGACAGGTATGACGACTAGCGAGACCCCGCAAGACTTGCTCTCATCCGCCATGTTGACTGTTCCATTCATGTGTCATTACATTCTTTTCAATTAAATAACAAAATGCAGTATGTCACAAATTAACGTTTGCATTCTTTGAACGTCAATAACAGGGAAACTATGAAAGATATAGCCTATCCAAGTGGTAAACTTAGCACTTTTGAAAGCCCTGCTTAAGATCTATTTGTGGCCAATTTGTGTATTCTTCCGCGTTCTGTAAAATTAACACTGAGATGGGCCTCGTCACTTTATTCATGCGTCGGTCAAATAAAATCGCTGAAATTATTGGAAAAGTAAATATTTTACAAATATGCTCATTTTTATTCTTCGATGCATTAAAATAAATAAAAAAGGCGAAATGAATAATTTAAGCTATCATAAATGGTTGCGTAACTCTTTTTATTCGACTTTTAATATATGGAACTACTTCTCTCCCACGTTACCATCTTTACTGGGTGCGTGTCACTCAGTGCGCCTGTTAAAATACATGCAAACAGGAGCAGAGATACTTGTTATAAGGTTGATTTTAAAAGTGCTCACTTTATCGTGAACAGGCTTTAGTACGATGTCGCGAGCGCACGCAGTCGTTCTGCTCTTTGTCAGTTCCGTTTGCGGCTACGAGCGGCAGCACTGCAACTGTAGATTGAATGGCAGAAGTGACAAAGTTTTTGAGCAACTTAAGTGGATTTTTAAAGCGCTATTGGAATTACGAGAACGCGAGTGAGGTGCAGAGACGATGGCGGTCAGAATTATTACTGCGTCACTGTCACGTGTAACAATGACACGATTGGGTGACAAATTTGAGAACGACGTAACTGTGTGTGATGTGAAGAATGTATGATGCGGCAGGAAGAAAGTGACAGCGGACGAAGAAAGGTGGAGGTTGTGTTGCATCCATGCACACGTTCCCCCGAGAAGTCGAAGTTCGTGCGGCAAGCTGCGGATGAGTCTGGTGTCTGCAAATCAAGTATTCATCTCATTATAGAACAAGTAAAGTGGGTATCATACATTCCCAAAGCACTTCATGCTATAGGCTGTTCACGGTAAAATGAGCACTTTTGAAAGCCCTACTTAAGATCTACGTGTATGGGCGTTGTGTATTCCTTCACCTTATGTAAAATTAACATTGTCATGGGCCTCATCACTTTATTCGTGCGTCGGTCAAGTGAAACTGTAAAATTATTAGAAAATGAAATACTTTACAAAGCTGCTAATTTTTACACTTCTGTGCATAAAAAAACTGAAAATTAAATAAATTATTTTAAGTTATCACAAATGGTTACTTAACACTTTTTATTCAACATTAAGATATAAAACTACTTTTCATACATTGTTACCAACTTTACTGGGCAAATATCACTCAGTGCGCCCATTAAAATAAATACATGCAGGGGCAGTGACTTTTTTCTAGGGTTCATTTCTATATTGTTCACTTTATCGTGAACATCATTTTTGAATTAATACGACCCAGAGAGACGTGTCCAATTTTATGAATGGGTTTTGCAAAGGAAAGGAAAATTTTACTGGCGCTATTATTTAGTCCGATGAGGCAACCTTTCAAGTGAATAAAATTGTCAACCGCAAAAACTGTGTTGACTGGGACGATGTAAACCGCCACATTGTGTTAGAGTGAACAGTTAAGCTTCCTGGGTCAATACATTGGATGCTAAATGTATGACAGTTTAAATCTTCGTAAGCTGAACAAAAATTCAAGTTTCCCTAAGACTAATTATCATAGTGTATATTCCTACCGAAGAAACAACTTCCAAAACAAAATAACTCATTTAAACGTTCGGTCACTAGGCGAAACTTAGCTACAGCTAAAGTAAATCTCAAAAACATATTTCACACCTCTGCTATCAGGTATTAAGTAATTCCGTTAAATATGCAATTAATATCGTCAATAAAAACCAGTATTTACCGTACATACAACTCACGAACTGAAAAGAAACAACATTACAGTATCAAGCCCCATTCCTCACGCATTTTACTACAAGGAAAATTTATATAATTCTTTGTTCAACAGTTTTCGCTATATATGACTCACTTATGAGTTTATAAAGACTTGATATTTCTGTGATGTAAAATTTAAAGCTAAAACTATATTATAAAAAGTGATTTACAACACTTGATTACAGATTTGCATAGCCATTGCATTCTTAGGACTCTATATTCTAATTCTAAATAATTTCAAACAATAATTTGTTTGTTTGAGGGAACTTTCACAATAGTAACGATGGTGCCTCGTCAAGACAGTGTACGACAGAGGGTTGAGTATCCTTGGCATGCCTATCACCCCACCTGTGTAGCTAGTTGATCAACTTTTTGAAATTCTCTCTTCTGACTATATGATAGACTGGAGAATTGATTTTATGCTTATTTTTCACGTCACACGAGTGTTACTATTTCATCAGTTACGTAATACGAACTTGCATATTGAAAGCCACCCCGCAGTCTGAAAAAACTACTATGCCAAGCACCCTTACTGGTCACTAGCGTAGTTAGTATCTCCGTTATCACCACCATCACCAATATTACCCAACCACCACCCTATGCTGACCTTTCTCATCACAACCAACTTTCGGCTGTCTTATCGCGACTTTCTTCGTGCCTGCAGATTATTTTTTTCAGTGTTGCACCTTTTTAATATTTTTGTTGAATTTTGCTTTTAATCGAGTTGCTTCCCACTTTACTGGTTTATATCATAAATCATCAAGAAGGATTTAGAAAGTTCTAAAAGCGGCATATGAATATGCAAATCCCGAAAAACCGCAAACACAATTCAAAATATTAAATAAATATCACTATCTACAAGAACTATCTGATAGCGAGAAATTCTTAAGTAAGGGATGCGCCTGTCTATGACGCGAAGGGGCACGCCGAACTTCATAAATGCCATGGAAGATGGTGGTGAAGGCTCACCCAAGAATATATACTCAGTTTTTATGGTGTTGATTCGCAAATAACTGGCGCCTAATTATGCTTCTAGTATGCCCTTACTATACTGTTTTAATTATTGATTATTTTTACCTTTACGCTTAATGCGGGGGTGCTGATATTACACGATATACTAACCTATTCTAACATTTGGAAACGACGTTTACATCCGTGATTTGCCTAGCATAGGCCATAACTTCTTTATCGACTTCATTTGTCGCAAAAGGAATGAAACACCACAAACGTCTCTGTATAATCTACTATAGGCTATTCACTGTAAAATGAGCACTTTTGAAAGCCCTGCTTAAGACCTCCTTATATGCCCGTTGTGTAGTCTGCCGCCTTAGATGTGTAAAATTAACATTGTCATGGGCCTCATCGCGTTATACATGCGTCGGTCAAGTGAAACTGTGAAATTATTACAGGAGTAAATATTTTACAAATCTGCTCATTTTGACACTCCAAAAAAAAAAAAAAAAAAAAAAAGAAGCGAAAGAAATAATTTAAGTAGTTACAAATGGTTACATAGCACGTTTTATTCCACATTAAGTTATGGAACTACTTTCCCTCCATCAATACCAACTTTGCTAGGCGTATGTCACTCAGTGCACCCGTTAAAATATTATGCAGGTAGGATCAGTGACATTTTCCTAAGGTTGATTTCAAAAGTGCTCACTTTATCGTGAACAGCCTTTAGCAGCCCTGCATCACTTCGCTCAAATTTTAAGTAGTTATTAAAATATGTACCTATATATTTGCGGTAACCCGTGACTTCCTGAGACTACTTGCGACTACCCGTGACTACTTGCGACTACCCGAGACTACTTGCGACTACTCATGACTACTTGCGACTACCCGTGACTACTTGCGACTACCCTTGACTACTTGCGACTACCCGTGACTACCTGTGACTACTTGTGACTACCCGTGACTACTTGCGACTGCCCATGACTACTTGCGTCTACCCGTGACTACTTGCGACTACCTGTGACTACTTGCGACTACCTGTGACTACTTGCGACTACCTGTGACTACTTACGACTACCCGTAACTACTTGCAACTACCTACGACTACTTGCGACTACCTGCGACTAGTTTCGACTACTTGCGACTAGTTTCGACTACCTGCGCAACTTACGAGTACTTGTGACTACTTGCGAAGTTATAATATTAAGAAAATATTAAGATCCATTGAGCTACTGCGGCCCCCTATCTACTAAGCCCCTGTGGCTCCACTTGAGAGTGCTCTAGCCACTAAGCCACTGCGTCCTCACTTGGGATAGCTCTAGCCACCGGGCCTCAGTGGCCCTACTTGAGAGTGTTGTAGCCACTAGGCCACTGCAGCTCCACTTGGCATTACTCTACCCACTTGGTCTCTGTTGCACCACTTGATATATATCTATCCACTGAACCACTGCGGCTCCACTTAGGATCTTTCTATCCATTGAGCCACTGCGGCTCCACTTGGGATTGTTCTAGCCACTGGGCCACCGTAGCCCCACTTGGGATCGCTCTAGCCACTGGGCCACTGTGGCCCCACTTGGGATCGCTCTAGCCACTGGGCATCTGTTGTCTCACTTCATATATTTCTGTGGCCTCACTTCATATATTTCTATCCACGGAGCCACAGCGGCCCCACTTGAGAGTTCTCTTGCCACTGGGCCACTGCATTACCACTTGGGATCGCTCTACCCAATGGGCTACTGCGGCTACACTTGGCATTACTCTACCCACGAGGGCCTCTGTGGCCCCACTTTATATATGCCAATGTCCATCTGGAAGAATGTGGCTTTCTAACAGTGAAAGAATTATAATAATCGGCCCTGTAGTTTCCGAGACTACCCGAGAAATATAAACAAATAAAAAAATTCACATTACATCTTTATAATATTAGTATAGATTTGTAGAATCATCACATGTTTTGAATCAAACCTTCGAAAAATCATTCCGTGTTTGACATGTTTTGTTGTTTCCTAAATATATCAAGAATTTTACACTTGATAACATAAAAGTATCTTAGTTTGGTTTCTTATACCCAATATATAAACCATAACATTTCTTTTATAGTTAAATTGAATAAAAGAGAGAAAATAGGTGTATTGGTAATGCCTTGTGAGAAATAGTTCTCATGTAAAATATTATTTTAGTGAGTGCACACTGCACTGTGACCCCGCCTTAGCTGACAGGTCATGCATTATTAAGGGGGTAATGTACGACTGACCATACCTTCCTTTTATCTAAGATGTTGGTTTAATTAATCCATATACCAATTTGTGTTCCTATAACGCAAGTATTTTGCTTAATATCCCACGTAATATGCTTGTTGTCCGGCTGTATGGGGCTTCTACAGCCCTTAGTATTTGAGATGGACCACGGGTGTTCTATATCAATCTTCCTTTTTTCCGATCACGAATCATGTGCCTGACTTTGTACACGTGTTTTCTAAACACGCAGAATAAAATAATAATTTATGCCTACGCAAATTTGGTTTCTTTCCGTTACTGGTGAGGTGTGAAGAAGGTTAAAATCCTTTCTATAATTCTCACTTTGTGTGGAAACCTAGTGGCTACCTCCACAACGTCTCAACAGTTGCAGAGAGATGATGCTATCCCACAACCCAAACCTTATTCTGTAAAGTTATGACGATGCTTCCTTACAACCTCTTGCTAGTACGTGAATATATTATTTTCCTTTCCTTCCCGTCACCATGGTTGCAGTGAGATTATGCTCAATCAAATACTGCAATAAATATGTATGTTGCTAGTAAACATCTGCACTACAAATGTAATTGGCAAACGTCATGTTATTTATTAAACATACTGAATTCACCTATTATCAAAGAAAAAATTATAAAATAACTGATACTTATCTAAGACAAGAAATCTTCAACATAGATAAGCCTAAATTTGAAATCTGTGTTTAAAAAGTGCCCCGACTAACAGACTGACTGACTCACTTACCAACACACAGCCCAATCTGCTAAACGCAAAAACATGATAATTTAGGGTGCAGACACCCACTAAGAAAGAATTTTTCAGAATTTAACCACTATGATGGTGGAAAGGGGGTAAATGTGTTTTAGATGACTCCCCAATAGCTCATTAACCAGTTGAGATGCCATAATGCTCTTTGCTAAATAAAAATAAATTAAAAAAAAAAAAAACACTGCAAACATCACCGCATAAAAAGCCGTTTCAGGAGTTTTTGTAATTCAGCCATTAACATGGTGGAAAGGGGTCAAATGTGTTTTCGAAGACTGCTCGATAGCTTACTAACCTGACGAGATATCGGTGTTTTCTTAGCTTTAAAAAGTTTGCTTTTGAAATAGTACCTAAAAATTAATTTCAGGATTTTGAAATTCAACTCGTAAGAGGGTGTATAGGGGTCACGTGTGTTTTCAAGCACTCCTCGATAGATCATTAACCGGATAAGATTTTTTCTAAATTCACCCCTTAAGTTAGTGAAAAGGTGTCGTACACGTGGGTGAACCCGCGGACAGAACGATAGTGTTGCATACATTTAAGTTACGTATTAGTTAGTATATATTATATCTTATACATAGGTAACTATTAAAACAACAAACAAACATGTATTTACAAAAAAAATGCATTGATTATCTAAAATAGGTACCTTTTTTTTTCTGAGCCGGTATATCAGATAAATCATGATTAAAGTAGCGCTTTCAAAGAATAAAAAACACTTTTCTTTCAAGCACCTGGAAATGTCTAAGTTATGTTTATTATTTGGTAATGTCTTTATGGACAAAGTAATTTTATCGGTAAACTATAATTGCTGATTGAGTGAAATATTTTGAACATACTCCATTGCTACACCATGCCGCCGCAGAAAACCAAGTGCGATGACAGTGTAGCAATGAAGTATGTTCGTAATATTTCACTCAATCATTCACCCCCATTGCGAGAATTTTTCAAACAAAACGATAATTGGTGGTGATTCGTGGCAATCTAATATGAGGTGTTACGAGGTTGAACTTACATATTGTGTTTTGTAGTCCATTCCTTTGTATCTGTTTTGGTGAAGGAAGATGGGGAGTCACTTGGTGGTGTTATTGTCCGACAGGCGCAGTGCTATGCCAGGACACAATGGAGTGTGCGAACATGGACATGCCAGGGTACACATGCAAGAACGCGCGTTGTGTATGCGATCCGGAGCGAGACACTGGACTCTTCTCCTGCAGAGGTAAGTAACTTACTGTGCTTGTGTTCATTACTGTACCTTCCTGGGTTACTGGGCTTCCCTCGTAGTGTGTCGACATCATTAACTTTCGCTCTCTCACACTGTGTTGTGGTTTTCTATTGCCATATACTCTCATTTTATGTACCGCTCTAGTTTCATCACAACAAACGAAGTAGTCTCTTTCAGAAGTAACATTTAAGTCCAGTAATGTTTAAGTATTTCCCATTTTTTTTATGGAAAAGTATTTTCTTAAGAGAAACCTTCGTATATTTCCATACTCTGTTGCTTATGTTCACAGAACTTTCGTAAACGCTCTCTTTTCAACGGACATTGCGTAATTTTGCGATCAATACTGTAGTTTTAAGCTGAAGGGCAAAAAAATAATAATAACCCGATCAAGAATTCTAGCCAATGTCATCAGCACACAAATTCTTGCCTGCTGATTGAAACATCGGAAGTCTTATCACGATTAATTTTGGCGTTCTCAGGAGTTGAATCCGGAGAGCTTAACTGTCCGGAGGGAGCGGAAGTCAGATTCCATTTTTCGGGTACCTTTCCCGATTAATTCTTTCCTCGTAAAGAAAAGCACGCCCTTGGTCAGCTCGGCTCGGGAAGGACCTTCCGGTCAAATAAAAATGCATGTTTCCATATCGCAGCCCGCTCACTACAATGGTTCGGCTCGGCCTGTATCAACCTATTGCTATCAGCTGCGATCGGAACCGGCCGACCTTGCTATTAAGAGAAAAAAATTCTGAAGGTCCAATCGGCCTGGATGGCAGGAAATTTTTCGATATTACAAGTAGAAATTACAACCTGTGCGTACACTATCTGTTCAAAAGTATCCGGAAACTCCCACACGAGACTGCCCTGTAAGTGTCCGTGGGAAACACTGCCCAGGAGAGGGGAGTGGGTCCTCCTATGCCTTTATTGTAGCCGTGCCCTGCGCGAGAGTCCGACAACCGGGTGTGGGGAAGCTCCCCAGGGGAATGGTCGACCAATCTTCGTGCAGCGCTGTAGCGAGTGCAGGAAGTGACGTGTGTCACTGGGGTCTGGAGCGCAGTCGCCGGTACAACAAATCCATAAATGTTCGATGAGACTGAGGTCGCGGCTCTGAGCTGACCAGTCTATATAAAGGCTGTTCACGATAAAGTGAGCATTTTTGAAATCAACCTTAGAAAAATGTCACTGCTCCTAACTTCATATATTTTAACGGGTGCACTGAGTGACATGTGCCCAGTAAAGTTGCTAACTGTGGGTAGAAAGAAGTTCCATATTTTAACCTCGAATAAAAAGTGTTAGGTAACCATTTGTGATAAAGTAAATTATTTCTTTTGCTTTATGTTTTTTAATGCATCGAAGTATAAAAATTACCAGATTTGTAAAATGTTTTCTTTTCCAATAATTTCACAGTTTCTCCTGGCCGACGCATGAATAAATTTATGAGGCCCATTGCAATGTTAATTTTACATAAGGCGGAAAATACACAACATGCATACAAGTAGATATTCAGCAGGGCTTTCGAAAGTGCTTATTTTTCCGTGAACGACCTATACGGGACACTATTGCCCAAACACTACTCACTAACATGCCGTGTTTTAAGGCAGGAATTATTGTAATACTGAAACACACAGTATTCATTTCCGTACTGGTCTTATACCGCAGACAACATGCAGCCAGTCAAAATGTGCTTACAGCATACCACGTTTAACGTGCCCCGTAGTATAAAACGAGAGCACTGGAGTTCCTTCCATGTAAAACACCCTTACAATATCACCCCACCTTCGCGGAAATTTATCGTGGGCACTACACAGAATGTATCTAAATTCGACCGACAAACCTCAACTGCATGTTAATCACGAGAAAATAAGTTGATAGCATATATAGACCTATGGTCTAAAGTGAATACTAAAGGTGGTACACATCTTTTAAGTTGGACCTGGAACACTTGTTTATTGTAAGTATTGGAAATAATATTTAAGATGGAACACTGATTGTCTGGATAACGGTTAAGTGAACAAAGATCTTCAAACACCACAACACTTGGTGCTGTCATCAATTTATTTTATGTAAATAATCACTGTTACTATCCCTATTTCGAACTAACATCCATATCGCTGTAGCATATTCGGGATTTAAAGAGTGGGTTATTAATCCTCATGTCCCAATTAACAAAAATGTCACCTTGTGTAAATACCCTAACCCTCGCCGTTTTCGAGTAGCTCGTGTTTTACTTTCAAAGTAATATTTACCTGTGCCTGGCAGAAGGAGTACGCACAATACCCAATAACACACTTTTTCGGCTATTAAAAGGAGGAGAAGATTCCAGAGAGAGGTACATTACAGTGTTACTGTAATAATCATTTTCTTCTACTACAACTTCAGAATTGTGCACCTCCCTTAGAATTAATTTTAGACCATATGTCGTGTATATGTTTTCAGCTTCTTTTTTCGTGATTAACCTACACTCTAAGTTTGTCGGTTTGAATTTAGATACACCCTACAGGCCGGCATGTGGCGTTCACCTGGCATTCGCCTCATCCAAACCCTCTCGTAGGAATGATGCGTGGTATATCGTGATTCGTCACTCTAAATCACGCGTCTACAGTCGTCCACATTCCAGTGGCGACTCTCTTTGCACCACAGGTGATATGTGCAGTTTATGCGCAGTTACCCGAGCCTTCAACCGTAGCGCTAGTAACTCCCGGTGTACGATTAGTGGCTCTGCGGAATTCACGGGGTGATGATATCACACGGTGGCATGCGATGCTCCCATGACACATCCTTCAACTCTAGACGGTCTCTGCTGATCAACAAACGTGGCCTACATGGATGTAGTTTCGTCGAGGTTGTGCCTTCCCCCTTTTCCACTTCACAATCACATCACCGACAGTCGACTTGGGCTTTTAGGTGAAGTGGCGCCCTGTGCAAGACTGGCCGTGGGCGTCCCTCTTATCCATTGTGATGAAATGATGTAATGTTAAACATACACAACGTGTGGGAGACGTTGGGATAGCCAATTACTTCTACAAGGCGTGTGTTAGAAACAGATTAACTTTACAGAAAATTTATATATATATATATAGAGAGAGAGAGAGAGAGAGAGAGGGAGGGAGAGAGCCAGTATAACTCAATGACAATATAAATATGTGTAGTCAAATTAGATAGTGTGGTGTAAAAAAAAACAGCATAGATCAGAACAATGTGTACCATTTCTTTCCCATGTCATGATCAGGATAATTGGTAAATATACACAAAACTATTATAGATCGCAGAAAAAGAAATACTTACTGCTAACATAACACAAAGGAACACTTTGAAGAAAACTTAGGAAAATAGAATTAAAGAAATAATGAAAAATCTCATTTCCCACTCACATGCAACATATTTCGACCTTTCTTTTTTTAACAGAAGACATCTAATATCTAAGGATTCTGCTGTCAATACTCAGAGGAAAATTTTTTACTTCAAAATTAATTTGTGACAAAAGAAACAATTAATTTCCCTAAAGTAATCACACAGTAGCTCTGTTTAATTACAAGCACACTATTTGACTACCAAACTTAACTCTGAAGAATACTCTGAACAATTATATGAGGGCAACCAGGCTTAGTTCATCAGTAGAGTTTAAGAATCATTCAAAATTGATCTCGGTAATTTATTACCTCAAAACTCGGACCACTGGACATGCCATATTATTAAATTCCATATACAACTTCAAGACTAGTGATGTGTTGACTGATTAAATAGTACAGAAAAATCTTACTTGAAGAATTCCGCAGATATTAAGGCACAATAGCTGGTATGCCAGACTGTCTCAAAACACCAACCGGGAAATGCATAATGAATAATTCTCCTGCAGGTAGATTCTCTCCGGTGTGTGTTTAGTAGCAATACTTAATACTGCTCTGCCTCAATACTGAAACTCTTTCATAAAATTCAATTAACATCAGTCATACACGTGAATATTGCATATAGGCCATTTGTTCCTTTTATAGAATCTTTTCATACAACATAAAAGTACACGCTACTTAAACATTAATTTCCATTATTAAAATTATGCAGCTAAAATGTCAATCTAGTAGAGTTTGGATAAAAATTGCAGTTATTTTTTGACACAGTTAACATTGACTGATTAAAAAAAAATTACAATAGGTGAAAATACATATTAATTGATGTGACACGTAAAAGAATTTAAATTAAATTATTCAAATGAAGTAAATAACAATATGTTCACAATATTTAAATGACCATAAATGCTGTGTGTAGAAATTTAGAAATAATAAAGTGTCATGTGGAGACTCCCTGTAAAGAAACTCCTTACACCATTCTTCTTAAAAGTGTAAAAGGTGAGCGAAGGTGCCATCAAATATTACCAAGCAAAGGGCACTATTCTGGCTATTTTTTAAATGTTAATTCATGAAATTTTAAGTTCATCTTTTACTCCTGGATATAACTAGTAATATGAATAAAATGGAAAATGTAACAAATTTACTGATTTTATTTTATTTTTTTCTGATATTAATTTTCAACATTCGAATATTGGTTTTCGCCTTATTTATTTTTGACAACGTAGGATTTTTTCTCTTATTAAAACACAAAGAAAACGTTTCGAAAGTCACATTAATTTCGTGTAACGATTAAAAAGAGGCATTAAAACCTGCTTTCCAACAATTTTTTAACCATTTTTAAAAATTAAGTAGTGACATAAATTCTAATTACAAAATCAGTATTTACAGACGTGTCAAAGCCATGAACGGAAGCTCTTGCTGACCATGCGTCTCGCCCAGATGTTAGCTACTAGCACTATAGTAGTTGTTTTCTAACTTTACTCGACCATGACGATATAGTCTGTTTTACAAAGTTTCTTAGTTTCTTAAAATACCCCCATTAGATTTGCCACACATCTGTCATTCGATACAACTACATATGTTATGTTCATTAAAATAATAGTTTTGTAATTTGAGCACACATTTCGGCGCCCCTTTTTATTCGTCACCCTGTGCGGTGACGCATGTTGCATCGCCCTAAATGTGCACTTGCTTGGGCAACTTGAGAAGGGCAGAAATGGCTTTGACGGATTGTTTACTCATGTGGCAACCAATTACCTCACCATGTTCGAAGTCATTGAGCACCTTTGCTCCACCCATTCTGCCTCCTTTTGAAGCGGTAGCAGAGGTCGTGGCTACATCTAGGCGCGATTTTACGTTTACGGAGGGGTGTCCGGATACTTTTAATAAGAGTGTAAATGGTTGTGTGTTTATATAGAAATAGGGTGGGGCTGAATTTGACCGATAAAATTTCGGGGGTGATTCCTTATGCAAAATAATGCGGGAAACGTATGGGACACTTTCTACCTAAAAAGTTTTCCAACTGTATTTTTGCGAAACATCGATAACTAAGGGAAATTAAATTACGATTCCCTGAATGTTGTTTTATGTTATCAGGATCTTCAACCTAAGAGCAAACTATCATTAATACCTTCCCCCGTAATGAAAAAAAAAATCAGAGGTGGTGACCCTCTTATTACATATGGAGTTTTAACCCACCGGAATTATGAACGTTTGATTCAGTTTTATTGAGCAGTGTGGCCAATTTACAAAAATGGTCCTCTTGTTGCAACTGCGCAGGACTCACCGTTTTCGTGTAAAACGCACACAAAGCTTCATATGCGGTGATTCAGTGCCTAGCAAGTAGGCAATACTACCTACGTGTGTCTATGTTAATACTTTTGTGCCCACTGCACAAACCATGGTGGAGCACTTTTTTTTATCACTGACTGTAAACAACATGTACCATCCATGATAAGCTTACAGTACTGAAGCCGCATGTTTGTTTCTGGCGACAGTCGGTTTGTAATCCCTTGCAGAAAGTAAGGTAATGTGTGTGTGTGTGTGTGTGTACACACACACACACACCTACTCTCTCTGTATCTCCACAGAATGAAAATGAAAAAGAGTGATACGGGAGTTTTTCTGTTTAGGGCACTATTTAGATGCAGTATATTATAAAATTATGTACCACACATATATACTACTTAATGTATATAAATTTAATACAATGAAAGTAAAAACAGACAAGATTATATAGTCACAAATCATTCGCGAGAGATTAAGGTAATTATAGATTTAGTATTTTTCACTAAAATTATTTTTAAAACTTTTTAAAATTATATTTTTGAAGCTGAATTAATTATTTTCGTAAACCCTATCACAAGTGCAAAGAAAGTGCATTTCATACTTTGACACACATGTACCTATGAGAGCAGCTGCCAGACAATGGCAAAAAACCAGCTGTACAAATTCTGAACTCAAAGCCAATATTGTCCATATTGATTTCCATCCCCCCCCCCCCCCGAAGTCTCTTCCCAGTCACAATTTGACGGGTTACAGAACACCTACATATAAAAATAAATAGCCAATTATTTTTCAAAACATGTATGTATCAGATATTTTAAAGGTACACAGTAATTATTATCATTCGTACTTGCATAGGCTTCAGCGACTGACCGCACACAGCTTGCACTGTTGTTGCATTACAAGATCGATTGTAAAGAACAACCACATACGTCTCAGTGGTAGGGAGTACGTTTAGCAGATTTACAGTTAGCAGTGCAAGAAAACTTTCCGTGGCTTCTGGAAAAGTACAACATGCATCCCAGGCTTTAGTTTTCTCTGCTACTGAAACAGGAGACACTTTCGGATCGGGTCAGCGCATGGGAAAAAAAGGAGTGACCTTGCACTGCTGGGACCCAAGGAAGCAGCCACCACGTTGATAGCCATGTGTCTAAAATTCTTCCCAGTCCCAAAAGATATTCACAATTATTCAGTAGACAGTTCCTGAAATATGGATATCGCAAATTCACCCACATCTCAGTATCGGTGGAGCGAACGATCATCCTCTTGAAATTACATAGTCTCCGGTATCGGCAGCATGAAGCAAGGGTTGGGTGTCTGCTCCATCTTGATTGCAGGGTCTTATCTTCTGCAAGTCTGCATGGGGAGTATAGCATGTCACACTATGACCTATCGTAAGAGGACGTCTCCTTATCTAGGATACGTTTGGACACAACACTATATAGTGAGAAAGGAGAAAGGTTCAGATATATCTTCATCCTCTCTCCCCCCCCCCCCCCATAGGCATTGTCCCCAGTTGCTCTCTTGGGAATATACGCATTTAGACTAGCATGCATTCTTTATACCAGTACCATGCTTATAGTGGATGACTTTTGTAAGACTACCGCAAATATAGATCTCACATTCAACCCCTCTGCGACTTATCCTTTAGAGTCACACTAATTAATCAAGAACGGAAGTTTTTGCAAAAAAAAAACTCTGTTTTTGCAAAAAAAAAAAAAAAACTCGGTTTTTGGAGGGCCACTGTGGGCGAACGGAAGTGAGGGGGGAAGCCGACCCACTCCCCCCTCACTGATCACCCATCCTTCCTCTTTGAAACCCTCCCCCCAAAGTGGCCCCCTTCCCCCCTGGAAGCAGTTTGAGGAACAAGGGGGGTATGTTTTCCATGTTGTGGGATTGTGCGTCCCATATTTACCTTTTTGTGTGTCTTTATGCTGAAGCCAGTATGGGCAAATGATAGTAGGCCTACGGGGGAAGGTCTAAGCATGATTTGGGGCAATTGCCCTTACCCCCCACACAATAGGGGGGGGGTGTTATTCAATGGCCGCCAATTTTGTTTGTTGATATTTTACTCCCGAAACAAGTGGGATCGGTGTTATCCCTGGAGACTGTCTACATCCCACCATTTCGGTCGGTGACAAAAGCCCTTCTTTGTGTGTGTGTGGGGGGGGGGGGGGTGTAAGGGGATATAATTACTTGCTTCACCGATACTGGCCTAATCAGTGGTTTCCATGGGCCCGACCCCTGGTTTCTTCGTGAAACAATAACATATATTTTGTCCGCGCAATCAAGGTGTGTTTTGCAATGTTCCGGCTTGATCATGTGAACCAGAGCTGTAGCATAAAAAATATTCACGTCACCACTGTGGCAACAGTGCATCGTTAGGAGAATTAACTTTCAATGATTTCAACAAATCACACTTGCTACAAGAGTGAGAGAGGAAACAGTTGATTTTCACGACTGAAGAATTCGTTCGAATCCCCTTCCCTTTCTAGGCAAGCGGCAAACAAACGGCTAGAAAGCAGATTTCAGTGAAATGTTCCAAGTTTTCGTTTAGACAATGCAAGATCATTTGGTTCCAACGTAAGAAATTTGTTACACGTTATGGTATCCGCTATTTTCTTTGCATTCCAAATAAGATATTCTTGTACAAATGATTATTGTCACGACACGATATAAATAATAATTTGAACGCCTTCTTATGTTGTTATATATTAACTGGCTGTATTATTCTCGGAGCACTGAAGGAGATATAAAGGAAATTATATTTTTTCTTGTTTTGACCAGTACTCCAAGAATAATAAAGGCAGTGTATTTCTAACAACGTAATGTGTCCAAATTACTGTTTATATCTTGTGGTGTCAAAAATGTCGATAAAGTCTATGAAAATCAACTTGTGTCAAAAATCGGGTAAACTGCCTTAGGGCACCATTCCCCTTAGTGTAAATACCTATTTTATTACATTTATATATACATATGAAATATAAACTTTTTTTGTGTTCCAGGATTAATTATTGGTGTAGAAAATACAATTTTACACTTCTGAATTTAGCCTGTATAAAAACATTGCTCCCTATAATTTATTTTTAATAAAAACTACTTCGCCCTATAGCCACACCTCAGTTCACAAACCCGCCACACTACATGTTGCACTACATTTCGAAAACAATGTCTTTTACGAAAAAAATTTAAGCGATATGAGTATAACTGTGCAAAACATGTGCTACCATATATCATAATGGTTTAAGAAATATGACCAGAAAATGATTGTGCAAACAATTCCTGTGCACGTTCCTGAAGCCATGGCCTATATTTAAAACGGTGCGCTATAGTGAAAAAAATGTAAAGGATCAAAATTGTCAACAACAAAAAACAAACAAAACAAGAATTTCCTATGTAACTAATGAGCCTACTTTCCTCTACATGAACGCAAATAGAGTTGATGAAATTTTAAAAGCGTAGGGTTTAGGTAGACCTTGCTTATTTGTTGACAGATATATCATTATAAATGGAACCAGAAATAAAGACTGTTCACAATAAAGTGAGCACTCTTCAAATCAACCTTAGAAAAAGTCACTGCCCCTGCCTGCGTATATTTTAACGGGCGCTCTGATTGGCATGCGCCCAGTAAAGTTGGCAATGATGGATGGAAAGTAGTTCCATATCTTTACGTCGAAAAAAAACTGTCATGTAATCTTTTGTGATAACGTTTATGACTTCTTATCACTTTCTGTTTTTTTTTTTTTTTTTTATGTATCGGAGTGTAAAATTGACCAGATTTTAAACATATTTACTTTTCTAATAATTCCGCAATTTCATCTGATCGACGCACGAATAAGGTAGTGAGGCCCATGACAATGTTAATTTTACAAAAGGCGGAAAATATACAAAGTGCATACAAGTAGATCTCAAGCAGGGATTTCAAACGTGCTCATTTTACCATGAACAACCTATACAAGCAATGCCACATGGCTTGCCCGGGACTTGATCCCGGAAACCCTCGTACATTAAGTTGGCATGCAACCAACTAAGTGCATTGCGGAGGTAAGATTATGAGCATCAACTTTGTTTGTAATCAGTCAAATTTTTTGGTAAACAGAGTTAACGAAAATTAAAATTATTATGGGACAGTAATTTTGAAAACAAGTATGCGAGTCACTTAAATCCAGTATGTTTACATTCCTTTCGGTAGTACTGTTTGTACACAACGTTAGGTGGGAATTGGTTGATTGGTCCCCGAGATTTAGCTTAAAAAACCCAATTTTCTCATGTGGTGCTATCTTCACAAATGACAGACAAGTCGATATGTATCATAGCTACTTCCAGTATATAAAGTTGGGTTGAAATTATTTGGGACATAGGGCATACCAACCCTAAATATTTACAGGGTTATTATGTTGAAGATATGTAACAACCTCCATAAGTCATACAAATTTAAATGGACTGCAAAAGTGTACTAAGCTAGAATTGTTCTATGACTGCCGTTTTGAAAATAAGGGTTTGGCCCATTTATAACATACCAGTTTACATCGTCTACCATAGTATTACTTACATGACAAACTAAGTGGTAATCAGTTGTGTGGTGTCCGAGATTTGACATAAAATGTTTATTTTTTCATTTAGTGCTGTCTCCCAAAATGGGAGATCAAAAACAAAATCTGTCTCTAATATCAACGATTACATGATACACTGTTCAAACCAAATTTTAATTAGATCCACTAAATTGGTGCTGAGATATTATATAACGTCGTTAAAGAATACAAAGTACGTTTCTAGCAGTTAGCAGCAAAATTCTAACTGAAATTTATTCGGCGAAGAGCACATGCGTTGATAAAAATACTTATAAAGTAATGTGTACGGTACTACAGTCGATACTAACGAATAGTGAAACATAAATGTGCTTATGAAATGTAACACATTTTCACTCTCTGCGCCTATTTGTAATAATTAATGTTCGTTTCACGTATTGGACACCATCATGCATAATATTTGTAATTTTACCTATGTTTCACGTATGTTTTATTTTTCATAATTTTTATTATTTTTATTATTGCACTTTTCATATGATTAGAATATTTAAACTTAGATGTACGAATTGCATTAATTAATGTTTAATTGAAATAGATAGTTAGATTTTATTTTTGTTTGTATTTTTAATTAATAACGTAGTATTTTGCGTTATTTTTGGTGTCATTTGTTGTTAATGTTTCAGGGAATTTCTTGTATATTTTTTGATTAACTCCTACGAGACCCGCATCTCTATGGAATAGGGATTTAGGCCGTTTGGAGTGTGTAATTTTAGTTCGTTAGTCAGGGAGCCTTGCGATTGGCTAACAGGTTCAAATCCTGTACTCCGATTTGCTGGAAAGCTCAGCATACGGTTAGGACGCGCGGACCGTTTTAAAGTTCGCTCTCTCTGCCACCAATCTTCAACTACGCTAGACGTAAGTCTAGGACGCTCGTCCTACAGTTGGTCGCAGCGGAGGAATTTTAATTAGAGTTGGGGTGTTCTAGTTTCTAACAGCTTGCAATGGTTTTTCATTTGTGTTTTGCGTCGAGTTTGATAGCATAAGCACTCAACAGATTTATATTTTAAACAGCGGTTTAGGAGTATAGGTAGCTAGCTAGACCTGTAACGTCCGTGAGCCATTGAGCCACGTAAAGCACTACCGCACCCAGGATATACATTTTGTTTCCTACCTCCGTTCCTTCTACGAGCTACACCGTCTTGCCTTCATCCACAACCTTGTATTTAACTACAGAACTGTTTCTCATCAAGTTTTAAATTTTATTTCATATTGGACTTTGTTACGTTACGCCATGGGCGTAGAACATTCTACGGACGCTATGTTGGTAAGGCGACTAAATTAGCTTCAACCTTTTTTAACCATAATTTAACCTGAGAGAGAAAGTCAAGTGTTTTATTTTATTGAGACAGTTACATTTTTTCTGAACTATTTTCAAGACATTTTATTTTTGAGAGAGCTACGTTAATTTCTAGTGCATAAGTCAGACTATTCATAAAGTGTCACGTAAGGATTTTTAAATATGACCGTTACCAATGACCACTTCCCAACGGCGGCTTATTTTAAACATTAATCATTTTCTTGCTCATTGTCATTCAGGGATTTATGATTTTTCTTTAATTATTTTTCCATCTTATTTGAAATGATATTTTGAATTTGTTCATTTTGAATCTTTTGAATAAATAAGTTTAAGCTTAATTTGACACGCCTGACACTTCTTCTGAATATGCACGTTTCATCCTATCCCTCATCTACATATTTTAAGTTGCAAATAATTAAACAAGTGCTTTATTATGTGTGTAGTTGTGTACATTAAGTTTCTCAGCTGTATGTGTGGCAAATAATCGTTTGGCAGTAACGAAGGTGGTGTTATCAAAGGTGAGTTTCTACGCATCTTACATACTGGGTCCTAAACTGAGCACAGCCGAGCATAAACAGATTTCTTTGGAACAGTATTTATTTAATTTCATCCGCTTACTGAATCACAAGTATTGCCAACACACATAATATTCTATTTTGTCATGTGGTGCATAAATTAAAGTTCTGGATACTACACTGAGTTGGTCCAGATTTTGTTTTGCACATTTTCAGAATAAAAAGTGGTCACTCCAACATATGGGCTATTATGATACTGTGTTTTCTGCAGAGGGCACTACATGTTACATAATTTTGAGAGAGCCGCGCACCACATTACACTGTTACAGAAATATTAAATATTTCACAATGTTGTCTATATATTCTTCCGAGGCCTTATCCGCTCTACAGTAACGTGAAGTTATAAAACTGATATAGGCTGATAATGGTAAAGTGAGCACTCTTAAGGCCCTTTACTTTTTCCCCTTCATCTATTATTTATCTATTTACCACCTTTTTAAATAAATTATGCCACGTAAGTGGTAAACACAGTGTATACATTCCACTGCACTCTGGAGTTTACTTCTAAGGCTAAAATAAAATATATTTATCGACTATTAATCTAAATGTGAGAGCTTTCAAAAGTGCTCACTGTACTATGAATAGCTTATACCTCAGAATTTTAAAAACTAACACATAAACATACAACAAACGGCAGTAATTAAAAATATAAATAGTAATAGGAAACATGTGAAATATCATATAGTTGAAATTCTGATACTCTAGCAAAATATGCTTGGTAGTAGAGTAGTTATGATAAGAGGGTTACAGTAGCAGGCTTGTGATATTTTGATGCATGTTCAAATATCGATCCAGAAATATTTTTTAAAATTTTTATTATTATACTCCTCGCAACTGTAACACTATGGAACTTATATTCTTTTCCTCTGAAACGCTTCATTAGCAGGGCAAACAACGAAAATTAGTTAGAGGTTTACAGATATGTCCATGGAATTCGTGGAATGTTCCTTCCTTGAAAAAATTTGCTCATAAGCATAGAAATATGTATAATACTGGTTCTATTCCTAATTGCACAGAAACATTTTTAGCACATTTACTCGGTGGTCAATAAAATTAATACTTGAGCTACATCAAAGCACGAAAAACCGAGCGAGCAACAGATAAATGATTATAACCCATCGGTCTTTGAGGCAAGTTTTTAAATTTTCTTTATTATTTTCTGGCTCTCCACTTGTGTGGGTCCAGAGCAGTATACCACCACTAAAATAAATAATTGTATCTGCCAGTGCATTGTATCTCATTTATCGAAACGATGAAAGGTGTGCCATTTTTACAGGTACAAGGAGAGGTTAACGGGAAGCGAGTTGTTTACGGTAGGTCAAGACCTCTCGTAACTTAGAGAGTGCCCGCAATTGTAACCAACATGCAAACAACTCGCTAATCGTTTAAGAATCACGTTTTCCTACCAACATGCCAAAAAAAAAAAACCTACCGAATGTGGCTCGCATCGCCATCGCAAAAGCGGCTACGAATACCAGCCTCACACGGTTTATAAGATATTAGCGAGAAGTCACTTTGCAGCCATGTACTATTTATGATGGCTTTCCATGTCACTTGCCACGACAATGGCGCCCCCCCCCCCCCCACACTTCCAAAAATGATCAGGTCGGTCCAATTAACAAAACCTCCAAGAGCTCATGCTTTAGTAACTAAATGCGTAGTTAATTCGGTATTTTGTTCTAATATACCGGGTTGCAAGTGTGAAACGTCAGTGGCAGGCGTCTTCCAGCTACTTCACACTTCTCCATGTACCGCGCACGATGTCGTCTACTGCTGAGTCACGCCAGCCACGTGTTGATCGTGCCACGAGATTTTGAGGGGGTAGTGAAGACCGCCTGCTCGCAGCAATGTTTCCCTATGAGTACAGACAATAAAAAAGGGGGGGGGATATGAGACAGTGGATGGGGTGACAAATGAAACTAACACGGAAGCCGATCACACCACCATAGGCGATTCCTGCAAACATACTTTCCTTCCGGACAGGGACTCGATAATCGTCACAGTCCTACTCTATTTTCACTCTTGTAAACTTTGTTCCTCTACCAAATACTTTCTAACAAATGGCGGTTTTTTAAGGGGGAAGTTTCAAATTTTTGTTCATAAAAATACACTTTTTAAATACAAACCACATGAAATAGTTGCTTATTTAACTTTTGAACATACGCATCCTGTTAACATTTAGACAAGTGTAGTGCCAATATTTCTCGTTCACAGCAACGTAACACCTTCAAATAAATATACAATATTAAAGGACTATGAAGACATCCAGCACTGCGCTGATTCTCAAAACATAAAATGAAGAACGCATTTTGAACTACTTAAACACTAACGTTTGTGAAAAATGGAAACACCAAGAAGGATACATGTGATTGAAATTAATTTTATACCACAGATTAGATACATGACAATGCACAGTTCTTCAGGATTACATAACTGTACATGATTTCTGTCCTTGAGAATTCAGTATGGTGTGAAGCCCCCACGTGCTGCAATCATAGCCCCTAAACATTGTGGCATGGAATCTAAGAGAACCTGGATATGTTACTGGGGAATCTACCTCCACGCTGTTTGTATGCGAGTTCACAACGCATCAACAATGGTTACTGGAGATCCTGACGAACAAGTCGCCAACCAACCATAGCACAGACATGTTCGATGGGTGACATGTCAGGCGAACGTGCAGGCCAGGGAAGCAGAGGTATCCGTCGTTCATTAACGAAGCCTTGCACATTCCTCGCCACATGTGGCCGGGCATTATCCTGCTGAAATATGGCATGTGGAGTAGCCTGAAGTAGATAGAGGCAGTACCTCGGACAGTAAAACCTCCCTGATGTAGCGGTTGCTGTTCAGATCGCCCTCAATATGTAGAAGTCGAGATCGCATGTTGTATACAATGGTGTCCCACATCATCACACGTGGTGTTTGCCCGCTATGGCGCTCCACAATGTAGGTGCCAGATTGAAGTCACCACTGTAGCATCTAACACATATGCGGCCATCACTGCAAGACTGCTAGAAACGGGACTTGTCTGAAAACACTACATTTTGCCACTAAGCACGCCAGCGACTGCATTCACGTGCCCATTGCAGTCTAAAGTGTTTGTGGTTTCTGGACAATGCAAGCCGACACAATGGCAAGCGTGCCACCTGTCCAGTCAGCTGCAGACGGCGTCGAACTATCGATGCAGTCAGGTCCACACCCGCTGCAGTGCTCCAGTGTAGTCAGTCAATTTTCCCCATTGCTTTTTGTTTTGTTTAATCTTTCAACATGATCTGCTTCTCCTATGTATTTCAAGGTACGTGACTTCAGAATAAATTATTGTCTGACAAAAGGAGATATATTTTTATGTATCTGCGAGTTGCATGTGCCACAACAGGGGTACAATTTTACAAGTCAATATACAGAAACAGCAAGTTTCCAAGTACAATGTTCATTACATTAAATATTTTCAACATCGTAACAAGAATCAGGCACTGGTAAAGTTGATCCTAAATTGTACTATTTAGTATGCCAAACGTCACAATAATAGATGGTAAATATTATCAAGGTGACAAAAAATACAAAAATTCATGTTCACCGCTTCGTGCTAGCCACGTAATAAAGAATAAAAAACATTGTTCAGTTTGTATGCAACTATGGCTAGAATAACATGTGGGGAAAATGTGTTTCACACCAAAATTCATAACTGAGTTCACAACTCTTACTTAATAACATTCAAGTTTTGATTTATCCACTGAGTGAACAAGCACCACCTTTATTGCGCATCACAACAAATCCACTAACATCAAAATATGACTAACTCTTAATTACCTTTAGTTTACATAAAAACATAATATTCAATATACTACGAGCATACTATTCTCGTAAAAGGGTACTTACACATTTGTTTATCACTAACCATGTTGAATGCAATGGCTCAATTAAGAAGGCTGGCGGTACAACCCCTTCGCGCGCAGGATTTACCAGGTGTGCAGCTCCTCGCCACACAATCGTGCTCTGGGGTGAATTCTCAACCGACTTTTTCCCCCAAACAAATTGTCCTATGGCTCATTGGATAAAATAACACCTCTTAGTTCTTTTTAGACCATTTTAATCTTACAGTTTTTTATTGCTGTATTAAAAGTGGCCTGTTTGAATCTTTCCCCTGAGGACCAATTGCTGAAGGCTATCTCTGTCAAGGTCGAGGACTTTGTCCTTCAACTTTTGCGCGAGGAGCTGGCCTTACCACAGCCTACATTTGTAGGTTTCAAGTTTATTATTCTGCACACTTTTTTTCTGCTTCATGTTAAGAGGTGCTGTGAGATGGATCTGGCATAAGTATTTCAGAGGCCGGATGAGTCAGTCTGTGATTTTATTGACTCGATTTGTGCTTACCACGAGGCTTTGTGTCTTGCCATCAGTGAATTCGATTTAGTTAACATCATTGTGGAAGGTTTTGCTCCCCATGCTTAAGCGCACTGCTTGATGGTGTATGCGCCGCGGAATTTTACTGAGCTAAGACATCTCGCTTCTGAGGTCAAAGGCCATTTAGTTAGCGCAATGCAATATCGGGCCATGTACCCGTTGTCACCATGCACCCATCATGGGATTAGCGGAGGTACCGCCGGAAGTATGATGCTGCTGCAGGGTGTCGAACATCTTGGCCCTAGAGTGCACTGTGAAAATTGCACTCGTGCTGGACATTTTGCTGCCTTTTGTGATCAGGAGCAATTCAGTATGGCTGAACCCTGTTACTTCTGTTGCGGCCAGACAGGACATCTCCGTGGAACATGCAAAGGGTCGGGAAACGGCTCGTGACTGATAGGAAAGCATGGGCTTGTCAGTCGTGGTAGTTGTACAGCGCTCTGTCCACAAACGTATGGTCACAGTTACCGGTAGTGATCGGAATCATTTGGCCCTCATTGACACTGGTGCAACCTTTTGTGTTATGAGTGACACCTTTTCGAAATGTGTTCTTAATAATCGTGTTCTTTCTAAAGGGTGTATTAGTATTGTACCCAAGAAACAGTCGTGTGTTGCTAATGGCGACATTGTCATATCAGATATTGTGGTTCACCTACATTTCATAATAGGTAGATACTCGTGGACCTATATATTCTCGGTAATTTCCCATATTTCGCAGGCTCTTGTTAACCTGGACCAGGGTTACCTCTCTTTCGGTTTTGCACCCGATATTCGTTCCAGTCTGCACGTTTACGATATTCCCTCTATATTTATTTCCCTGCTTCAAGGTGGTTTGAGTGACGCTGAATTTCAATCTAAGTCGTCACAGTTAAGAGTAGACTTTAGTGATGTAATTATGTCGAGGATTGGGAAGTGTGACGTGCTTCCTTATAAGTTCACCTTAACTGATGACATCGCGGGGCGTGACAGACATTTCAATTCCCCCTTCTAATATACAAGCTTTCAGATATATTATTGATAAATTGTTAGTTGCAGTTGTCATAGTTCCATCTAAATCTGATTACTGTTCCCCTGGATTTTTGGTAAGGAAATGGGATAGTGATAAATACTGTGTTGTCGTGAATCACTCTTTACTAAACAGATAGATATATAAAGAGCCATTTCCCATACCAACCATTAATTATGTCCTTCAACACTTAGATAAGGCTAGAGTATTTTCTGTCCTCTACCTTAACAACAGTTTCTATCAGTGTCTGCTGGACCTTTCGTGTAGGAAGTAAACTGCATTCAGCACTCCTTGGAGTCAGTTTGAGTTCATGCGGGTACTTATGGGTTCCGATTTTGGAAGCCAAGCTCTGTCCCGTGTTCTCCATCATTTCCTCTCAGAGTTCAAGTTTAAAATTGCATTTACTATATAGATTATAATATTGTTTATAGTGATGATGTGGAGTTTCATTTGAGTCATCTTAGACAGGTCTTTACCAAAATATGGGAGGTAGGACTTACTGTGACTGATAAGGTTACTTTAGGGTCTAGTAAATTTAAATTTTTGGGATATTTGTTGTGTGAAAGCCATCTACTTATTGATCCCGATCGCGTGCCTCCCATATTGGGTTTCCTGCCTCCCGAGACCCTAAAGGGTGTTCAAAAACTTCTAGGTATCATGGGATATTATGCTTGTTTCATGGATAACTTTTCATAGTTAGCTCCACCCTCGAATAAATCAAAGAAGAAAGGGGTTGAATTTCACTGGGTTCCTGAGCAAGAAATTGCATTTACCATTCTTAAGGAAATGTTGTCCTCCCCACCTACTTTACACCTCCTTGACTTTTGAAACGTTTTCTTGTCCAAGTTGACACATCATTATTGGCTCTAGGAGCTGTGCTCAGCCAGTGTACTGAACGCAGGCTTGCTCCAGTTGCGTTCGCGAGCTGCAGTCTTTCTGAGGCTGCAGCTTGCTCCAGTTGCGTTCGCGAGCTGCAGTCTTTCTGAGGCTGCACAAAAATTATGAATCTATTAAAGGAGATACTAGCCTGTATTTTTGGTTTGAAAAATTTTGCATCCTATATAGAACATGAGTGTGACTTTTTTTGCTGATAACCAAGCTCTCAGTTGGGTCCTGAATCCCCCTCAGCAGCTGGGGAAGCTTGACCAATGGGTCTTGCATTTATCAAGATTCTGTTTTAAGGTTCATCACGTTCGCGGCTCACACAATCAAGTGGCCGATGCGCTTTACGCATGTTTGATGCGGAAGATTTTGAAACCAGAGATCACAAGACGCCTTTGGCTACTCTTAACTGAATACAGGGATTCCCCGAATTTTTTGTGAAGCTGCGGAAAGCGAAGAAGGATGATGCCTTCTGTTCTAAGGTAATTAATGATCTTAATGCTGGCGTTGTTCTGCCATATGTAGTGAAGAAAGATATTCTGTATTTTACAGGTAAAAATGGATGGACTCGCAAGATCTTAGTTCCCTAATCACTGAGGCCCATGGTGCTATCATACTATAATGATTCCATGAACAGAGGGCACCAAGGAATTTCCAGGACCTTCCATATGGATGCCACTCATTTTGCCTGACCAAGCTTCAAGTCTGAGGTCGCTGAGTTTGTTCGTACATGCGATGCCTGCCAAAAGTGTAAGCAGGCTCGACAAGCAAATATTGGCTAAAGTGTTATGCAACTTCTTGAGACTCCTTGGGAGGTAGTCCATATGAACATTTTTGGCCCACTTATTCGTTCGAAGAAGAGAAATATCTGTATCCTGAAATTGTTGGATACCTTCTCCAAATTTGTTTTTCTTCTGCCCCTTCGGAATATGAAGTCGTCCACCATACTTAAGGACTTATGTGAGCAAGTGTGGAAGGTTTTCAGTGCTCCAGCAGAGATCATGATGGATAATGCAAGGGACTTCATCTCCATGGTTTTCGGGAATATGTGTTTCAGGTGAACCATTAAACATTTCACTTTAAGCCTCTATTGCCCAAAGGGTAACCAGGTCGAAAGATTCAATAATGACGTAAAGGCATGTCTCACTATTTTTATAACTAGGATAATGCATTATGGGACCAAGAATCGGACCTTTTTAATGTTGGGTTTAATAGTGTGTTACATGGATCCACTGGGCCACCTCCCTCTCTTACCTTCCTGGGACGACCTATGAGTCGACCTTTGCTGAATATTTGGGTTGTCCCTTCGCTTCCCACTCCCTTGGACGCCCCCTCCCGGGACAGATTGTTGGACGAGGTCCACAAGTGGCTGGGCACAGCAAAATAATTGGTTAATGAGCATCTGGATAAGAAAGAGGACATCGCCTCAGTTCAACGTCGGAGATAGTGTTTTGTGCCCGTAATTTCTCTTGGTTGGACCTTAGTAGTAACATCTCTAGTAAATTGGTCCCAAAATTTGTGGGTTCTTTCACGATCCAAAAATTCTTGGGACCGAATTTCGTGGAGTTGATTTCTTCCATCACCAGCAGGGTATCGCAGAGCGCATGTCAGTGACTTGAAAATTTATACATCTAAGAATTGATAGTGCTGTAGAGACTTCTGTGTTGTGATGGAATGTGTATGTTTAATCTTTGTTTGTAATTGTGTTGGCTCTTTTTCCCTTTACTTTATTCCTTTCTCCTTTTTACGTTATTTGTAATTTTCCCTCTCTACCCCTCCAATTTTTTAATTGTTACCCATGTTTGCCTGAGTCACTTTGGAGACTTCCTCGCCTGTGTAGTCAATGACCTTCCAGCAGGCGAAGCTGAAGAGTTAGTTTACTGCGCTCACCAGCCCCTACCTTCAGCACTCGAGAAGAGCCCGGCATTGGTCCTGTGTTTGGCCTGGCTTCTCATCATTTACATCCCCGGGGATGCCGCCTGCATTGTTCGTCAGAAGATGACTCTGATTGTGATGTTACATGTTGTCGTCATCGAGTGTTCAACTTTTGATCTTGGGACTCTTCCCGCTCTACTGCTTCTGGACTTTCTTCTCTTCGGATGTTTTTTTTCCTACTTGTGTGGAACTGTTTTGTTTGTGATTGTTTGTCCAGGGCCTCCAGAATGCTTGTTGGACCGACCGATGTTAGATGTGAAGTACATTTAGCAAGGGGGGGGGGGCTGTTTTGCTTGGGGCGCCACTGTCGCTCTTTGCTTACTATAACGACCACTGACTGCAGCACCGCGCTTTGATCTCCATATAACTCTCGGTTTCCCCTCCTTCCTCCTTTCGTTTCCCCTTCCCTAGTTCCCCACCCGCGAGGCTCGCAAGTTTTTATTCTGGCGAGGCTAATATTGTCTGAGAGCTCGCCGCCGGCACATCGTGCCTTCTCTACTATCGCAGCAGACGTATTCAGCCGGCATTATGAGTGCGGACATCAATTGCTTTAATGGCACAGCGGACATAATTTTGTCCATCCTGCGGAATATAAATTGTAATATCAGGCACCTTTATTATAAAAGGTTTTATTATGAACGTTGGTGAGTGGAAGCATAACGGTGAGTTGTGGAAGCATTTGATTGTGCACCAGGGTTTTTCATGTTTAGTAGCTGCATGCCTTTAGTTCGCAATAGCTTAAACCGTTTAAAGTTGTAGCGTTAGCTTGTTGTAGTTGTTTGATATTCTTAATATGGGAACACATTATATTGGTTTTTTAGTAACAAACATTTTGCATGTAGATTTCCAGTGTGATCTATTTTACTGGTAGCTCCTTTCAGCTTGCCCCAGCCTGCCAAGTTGTTTTCTGCGATGTGCAACCACAGCTCGCCACGGGTAACTGTTTTAGGAGTGTTGTATGGATTTTAACGTCATTGTGCTATACTGGGCTGCCTTTTGGTAAATAAATTTTTGAAGCTGCCACAACTAACGTCTGATTTTTAGGGAATATTTTTTAATGTTAAAGCTTTAATCATTTATCGTCGAGCTATTTAAAGGCTGTTTATCGCCGCTTGCTGCTTGTATTTTATCAAGGCCGTGATTTATGGTTAATCTGGCTTGTCTCACGGCAGTTTCACGATGCAAAGTAGTTATTAATATTTTTAGAGGTGTTTTATTGTTAATAGAAGGGTATAAAATTAGCGAGTGTGTAACTCGAAACCTACTTGGCAGATAAAGTTTATGTTGCGTAAATACGCATTTTTCCAAATGAATGCGTTCTCACATTTTCACGATCTAGTCAAATGAGTTAGATTGAATGGTGCCTCACCATGCCATGGTATTAGAGTGCTAAAGTAAAATTTTCACTATGATCAAATATTGATCAGCCTGTGTGTTTCAAGGTTATACGGTTATTTCATATATTGTGAAGTGCTATTATATGAATTTGATTGGAAAATGAATATTATTTTCACGCCATTAATTGGCGTGATACAAAATTAATTGCTTATTAAGGTTTGTTATGCACACCTTTAGTCTGGTGTACATTTGCGAAGGTAAATTAATACGACGTTCTCACTGTGCACGAAAGGACTTTTCATATAAATATAAGTTTGAGTCACGATACTTTTTTATGGTATTGCAATACTCATTGCACTCAACTTGGTTAGTAATAAACAAATGTGTAAGTACCCTTTCACGAGAATAGTACGCTCGTGATTGATTGAATATTATGTTTTTATGTTAACGAAAGGTAATCAAGAGTTCGTCATATTTTGACAATAGTGGATTTGTTGTCATGCACAATAAAGGTGGTTGTTGTTAACTGAGTGGATAAATCAAAACTGAAATGTGATTGCGTAAGATTTATGAACTCAGTTATGAATTTTGCTGTGAAATACATTTTTTTAACATGTTATTCTATCCATAGTTGCATCCAAACTGAACGATGTTTCTTCTACTTTAAATATTACATGGCGTGTGCGAAATGGTGAACATGTATTTTTTGTATTTCTTGGCACCTTTATATTATTTACCATCTAATATTGTAACGTTTATCATACTAAATGTATACAGTTTTATATAAATTTCACCAGTTCCTGATTCTTGTTACGATGTTGAAAATATTTTATTTAATAAACATTGTACTTGGAACGTTTGCTGTTTCTGTAAATTGACTTGTAAAATTTTACCCCTGTTGTGGTACAGCATACACGTTAATTGATAGGCGTGACTTGTTCACCCATACATTTGGATATGACTACAGCTCCTAAGTATAATTTCTCAATCTCAAGATTTTTTTTTTACAAATCTCCAACTTCAGAATTGGCTCACAAAGTACAGTTTTATTTACATATATGTTACCAAAGCAAGGTAAACCGCAAATGCTTTTTTTTTTTTTAAAGATACAATCTCTTACAAGTGTTTTGGACTGTTTTTTTAATATGGTTGAATTATATGAATATCTTTACTATCCCAGAACTAACCATGTCTCGGTTGTAACGAAGGAGGGCGTTACATACCATGCTATCATGGTAATGTTAACTTTCTCTAAATTACCCGAAGCTACAGTGTAGGTTACATACCTGATGTAGTTTCTACTTAGTTAAAGCCAGGCCATGTTCCCTAATCGTACACTGCGTTTCCGTGTATTATCTGCAGATATTCTTAAATTTACCATTAGTTTGTTACTATTTTTATAGCAACTTATGTCGGAAATTTTCTCAATAAGTTGTTTTAAAACGAGAAATTAACCAATAGTTTATATTTTCCAAAATGTTTAAGACGCCAACCGTCAGTAGCTATTCACAAACAGGGGTATTTCGTGTTGTGCAGTTACTAAGTGCTGAAAGGACCAAAAACTTATATTTTTCTGCAGAAGAGGATGAAACTGGACGAGGTAGGGACGTATCCCACTCTTGCTTGAATTTGCACGCAAAGACTACCGTTATAAAAAATTATAGGACGTAATTTGGAATCAAATTGTACGAGGCATTGGAAGACTAAATTATCTACAACTATCGCTCAAACTATTTAAAAATATGTACATTTTAAATAATAAATCATTTCGACTTTCCAAGTTCACACGCGACTGCCAGTGACACTGATGTGGAATAATAAGTTTACGGCCTCAAACAGATGAAAGTAAATATGCACACATCGAATATGCAGGTTGTATCTCAATTATACAGACAGACTGGGTGCAGGTTAATCACCATCTTGTAAATGCCAAGTTTGCTACAGCATGATGGAGATTAAGCGGAAATAAGTGCAGTTATCGTGATTATTTCCATTAAATATTTTGAGGACAGTGACAGACCGGTGTTGTGGTGTGTGCAGATTTTCTTTCCGTTGCACATTATCCAGACACATGTTCAAGCTTACATTTAAATTTGGCTCACAACCATCCGTCGCCCGTCCGTCAGTCAACATCCATCGGTTTTGTTCTCGTCTGTCAATTGAAAGCGACTCGCAGCATTCCCGTCATCCGTCGATCCGTCTGGCCAGAAAATGTTCAGTGTTACCACCCAACAACACGAACTTTCTCGCGCAGAGACTAATGTTTTTAATGAATGTCATAAACATATTCTCTTTCCCTAACATAATTTAGCAGCATTTCCTCTGAAAATCTATGTTGTCCTTAGTTCAATTCAGAAGTGAAACGTAAAAAACAAATCAACTTCACTGCCGTGTGTATTTAAAAAGAAAAACACTCAGACAAATAATCAAGTGACTGTCGTCCGACAGCCATGTTCACGGAACGATGTTACAAGGCGGTAGACCATCCGTCGGTCAGTCGAAAGTTTAAAGTTTGAGATATATATGACGGATTGACGGATATAAAAAAAAGTTGCCCTGCGATTGGTTAAATATCACGTGACCGACGGACGGACGACTGACGAATGAAACGGATGGTTATGAGTCCAGCTTTACTACAATATTTGTGATAAACTAGTGCTTCTTCAGGTGCAATCTCAAAGATGTGTACCGCCTTACGATTCACTTAAGACTATAGATCGTATTATGTTTTCGCCTTTTTTCGTGATTAACCTACTGCCGAAGTTTGTCGGTCTAATATAGATAAACTCTGAAGAGTAGACGAGTATACAGATAGTATATGTGCTGAACACAGAGAACACAGGTACCTTCCAGAAAACAGAAAACATTTACAGCAGGAAACTGCGAAAGACTTCCAGCAATACATACTTTATGAACCCAGACGTTTTCGGAATGCATTGACGCTTGAAGAAAAACCCCACAGCGTCCATTGATGGCATCTAACGCCGCTCGATCGTCGCTTGAAATAGATGCTCGGAGGTAAACTTACCTTGACTCACATTACTATCTGTCCCGCACAGTGTGAAGAAGAGAGAGTTCAATACGGGCATTCTGCATTTCGATCACTTATTTCTATGATTGTGTGAATTTGATTCTTTTTTCTCACGAAATGAAAACGAAAGATATGTTATGAACCTTACTGAAACGAAAATGAAAAATAATGTCATTAGATGTCAGCCTTAACGGGAGATTAACGAATTTCATAACAAAAAAAAAAGTAGGATATGGAGTATTTACCACATGGGGTCTTGATTACATCTAAATTTTGATTCCATGTAGTTATTTCAGTTATAAAATAATTAAAACGTACAAGATCATTTACAGGCAAAAATTTTTATATGCTAGTGCACCAAATGAACATTCATTTAACACCCGAATATTCATCGAGGACTTTCATTTCGTTACAACTTTCGGTAACCATATTTCTTAGCGAGACGAAAATGAAAGTTGTCATTTTTCGTTTTCGTTTCGGTATACCGAATATTCGCACAACCCTACGTTATTTATTTCCGAACAAACTGTTTGTTTTCGAAGCAAAGCCACGTTAGCCATGCAAAATCTCTTCGGCGAAACATTTCGAAATAATTGTCTTCGTTCTCAACTGCCGAATATTACAAGGACTGTGCATCTATGCGTTGCTAAGCTACCTTGCAGGCTAACTTCAGAGGAAACCGTTAGCCCAGGCGTACAAGAGCAGCATTACAGACAGATTCGCAAAAGTCTCCGAAACATGTCATGCTAGCAGGGAACTTACAAACTTAAGTCCGTGTGCTGCATGTTATCCAGTTTCGGGCGTCAGCTTCAAGCAACAAAATTATTATAGTACGTTATGAGCAATGGAAGTGTCCTTCATGAGCATCAGAGGGCAGCACGCGTACGCTAACTTCACTTTAGCTGCAACGAGCACTGGAAATGAAGAGTGGAAATAATTATCGAAGAAGTTCGTAAGAGGCGAGTGTTATGGGACATGAGATACAAAAGTTATCATGATATATACATAGTTGAAAACAAGGTCAGATTTAGCAACAAATATCAATACAAATGATGGAATTCACCAAAACAATGTCTTTGCCGATAAATGTAATGTGTTTATTTTCCTGTGCACATAATTGTGGTAATTAATTTCAGTTTGCAAAAACCATCCTGAGGTAAACTGGAGGTACATGACTCTCGAAATGGCAGCTTCTACGTGGGACACTAGACGCGTGACTCTGGCGCGGGTTGGCGTGTACCGCACGTAGGACTCAGCAATATATCCCGCATATCCTGAGGAAAAAAAGCTTATACATAAAAAAATTACAAATTTCTAACATAGTACAAATAACTATACATTGGTCCATATGGGCACAGTGCTTAAGCTGCCGATGTTTTCAGACGAAGAACAATTCGTAATTCAAATATGCTTACACAAGCCCAGATTTGTCGCTTACTTTTATGTGTTTGTTCTTTAAAAAAACATGCGTTTGCTTAAGCGGAGCGTTTACGCATCATGGAAACATTGTGCCCTCATCGAAGGCTGTCACAGGATACATCCGACGCTAAAGTGTAAGTGATGAATATCTTGCAGGAGTAATTCCGAATTAACCCATAAACATCTTTGTGGTTTGGGGTAAGGAGCTATTGGTATAACTCATACCCGGGATGTGACTCGAATGATATTTGATTGCATCCTCTGCATTTGGTGACACTGGTAACGTTCTTCCAAATGGGCATCAGAGCATCAGGCGTAATTCGTATAGGCATTGAGACCCCAAACAGCAATTCTACCCCTTCCCCTATCCAGATGAACCCAGCCAAAGGGTTATCATTAAGAAAACTGTGATGAGCAGTAAATGAAATTCCCTCGTCTCCTGGTCTGGGACTCGATCAATACGAGCGAAGTGGCTGATGACCTATAGGGGCTACGACCGCACATGTTAAAGGGTCGGTTCTGTCGAGCCGTCAAGGGTGGCCACGAGATAGAGTAGCTGGATAGTGGTTGACAACAGTCATCAGGAAGTGAGGGTCCTCCAAGGAAATATTGATGCCACTGCGATTGTCACAACACAACACAGGAAACTAAATTAAATCGTGCATAATATTTCTTGGTGTTTTGAAAGTGGTTCTGAAATCCAGTCACACTGTTTATATTGCCCATTTTTAATCAGTTATGAATATATTTTCAATTATTTGTAGAGTCACTTTTGTTCGACTGTGAAAATGATCCATTAGTGAATACCAATTTACCTCACTATTAAAAGAACTCCAGCCAAAATATTTGATGCACTTTAAGGTGCATATTTTGCTCTGGTTATTGGGAAATTTTCGTATATATTCGGTAGGTTCGTTCTCAAATACACGTAATGATTCATCACACGATACACCTAACATCTGTTCGGTGTTATTAATATAAATCAACCATTCTGTTGTATTGCATTACTTTCAAATAATTCTCTGTATTCTTATCCTTCGTTACCACAGAGAATGGATAATCTGGAATGTACTTAAACTTAATTCGAGAGATCTTTATTTCGATCCTGACCAGCTGCAGGGATTGGCTTCCTAGAGAATTTTCCCATCCCCATTCTAGGCAATTATTATCGTCATGTACCTTGCTCTCCTTCATCCATTAGGTTAATAATGTGATTATCTTCGAGGCACGAAAATATGTAGATAATCAGTGTTCACTTATTTTGTTGAAAATAATTCAATTTAAGGCAATCGCTCAAACATTTTTATGGCCTACATTTAACATTATATCTTTTTTTTCGAAACTGTAGTGTACTATTATTCTAAGCAGTAGGTAGTACAAATGTTAGGCCAGGTATTTACTATATTTAATTACATATACTTCATTTTAAAAACATGGTATCGCTTTTTTCAACGTGCTGGCAAATAAGTGTAATAAACTGCAAAGAATTTTTTCCGTAACGTATTTAAAATAAATGTGGTAAGATCTGCTATGAACGAAAAATATTAAGGGAGCTCATCAAATAATGTTAAAAATACATCTATTTACGTAATAAATGTGACATTTAACTTTCAATTACGTTTATATTATGCTGCAGAAAAAAAATTATATATATATAACACATAATAGTGATTTGAAAATCGCAGCCGGCGTAAGCCGGTTCAATAATGGGATAGTGGACAAAAAACTTAACGGAAGAACAAACATCTCTAATTTGATATGGCTCTGCACCCGATGAGGTGGAGGCTCCATGAGGCTGTTAGACCATGAATCTAAATATTAAAATATAAGATACTAAGTCATAACTCCAGTGATGGCCTACAGCTGATGACTGGAGCAATAATACCTCTCTTTTGTTCTGTCCGGCATGCACAGAGTACCCCAGCTGCCATGGTTACGGGTATTCAGCGAGCAGTGATGCTCACCCTACAACATCCTATGAGCGCCAGTACCAGTGGTAGACAGCTCCATCAGGCAGGACTACATGCATGCTGTTCATAACGACGACTGGAGTCTTAACCGACTGTCTTGGAGGTATACTGGAAGGCAGCAGGCAATATTCAGTGATGAGTTTCGCTTTAGTCTTGATGGCGACGACCAACACACCCGTGTGTGGAAGCAACAAGGGGAAGCGCCAAGACGAACTATTTGTGGTCGCATGTCACACACAGCTTCCAGACGGCCACCACCCGTCTTCATCATGGGCTTTTTGACGGCCGAATGGTACATTCATAAGGTCTTGCTGTTTGTAAACTCCGACAGCCCATGCTCTGTTCCAACAGGATAATGCACATCCTCAAACTGTTGCCGTGTGAAGTGCGTGCTTTGAAGCCGTAAATATTTGATATGACCAACCGCATCGCTAGACCTATCTCTAACTGAAAATGTGTGGGATGCTACTGGCTGCTCTATCGTGACTCCACACTGTAAAAAAAATTCTGGTAAACTTCCTAAACTGTAATGGAAGTTTTTAACCTATGCAGTGTATGAAAATAATACATGTCAGGCTGAAAATATGGGAATGTTTAGCATTGCTGCCATACTAAGTTAGGAACTTCCCTATGCTTTTGACTCTTTCCTGAGCAAATGTAGAAACGTTACCATACATGTATTGAAAAATAATTTACCATTCACGCTTTGTCACTGTACGTATACATTGATATGGTAAATTTATAAATAATTTCTTAGAGTGCATCCATACCGCAAAATCTGCTGGAACTGCGGACTGCATGGGATGTACTATCGCAGGACATCATTAGGGACCTCTGTAACTCCATACCGCGACATCTGGCGGAATGTGTTCGCAAACGTTGTGGACCGACGTCATACTGAGAGACGTATGTAGGTGTATGTGTAACGCAATAAGTATTGTCCATAGTAGTCTTACCTTGTAATCATTTCTTGTTTTTGGTGACATTTGCCTTCCGACTGACGTTTCAATCTGACATTGCCTTGTGAGTACAACTATTTTTTTTAACAATGAGTGTAATTCTGAATATAAAAAGAAGTTCTTATGTTCTCATGAAATGAATCCATTCAGTACAGAAGAAAAATTATTTTATATATCTGTAAAATGTAGTGAATTTTCAAAGCAAAGTATAAAACGTTAGGTTTAAGCTAAGCACCTTCGTTTTATGGTTGATTTATTTCATAAAACCTTACTTATCAAAGTTGTTTGTATGTAGGTGCTGTAGGTACTTTTGGGCATATATTTATTCCAATACTAAGCTATACTTGATAACATCAAAGCACTTAGCAAAGGGAGCACCGCACATCATATGGCATTGTTTCACGTGTATTTCAGCGGACGCATATGGAGAGAAATGCAGGAATGACTATAACTGCACAGTGAAAGACGTGAACCTCTTCTGCACAACCCAGACTAACGTGTGTCGTTGTCGGAGAGGACTCATGTGGGACATCGTCTCCAAGAAATGTTACGTGATGGAAGACGTCCAGTATGGTGAGTGTTTGCCACACGTGTTATTGCTACGCACTATCCGTAGTCCATACACAATGGCGCTGGAACGGAGGGGTATAAGTAGGGACAGGTGTTTTCCGCGAAAAGATTTCAAGACCAGTTGTACTCCGAAACACTTTTGTCATATGCACTTTCATGGTTGGATGATTTTAAATGTCACGTGCCTCAAGTGTCTGCTCGCGAATCATGGACGTTCAGTATCGGAGTACTTAATTACGATTGGCCCAGTCAAATAAGAACATGTCTTCTCACGTAGACACGCGGCAAATAACCAAAGGCAGTTGTGAAGTTGTGGTTGAGGACGTAGACTATTGAAGTTGACCATGGCCACAAATATTTTCGCGAAAAAAACCTGTCTCTAGGTATAGGGGTACAACGTAACCTCCCCCCCCCCCCCCAAATACCACTAAAAAAGGGTTTTGTAGAATTGCGCACCTAAATATTATATAATTGTTACACCCTTTGATGCCGTTATAAAATAAACTATTCAACAACAACAGTCTTTGTTGCAGCAAAATTTCGCGAGTTGCTACGGCATAAAAACGTCTGTATCCTATTACGTTTTATTAAAATGGGAATATCCCATTCGCTAGGATAAAAGGCTCTCCTCATATTTCCGTGCCTCTTCTACTGGCTTAATCATCCGCATGTATCTTTTTACTGAAATGGAGGGCGCGGACGGTATAGTTCCACACATTTCAGACCTTCTCCTATTTATTTCGGGGATATCATTTCAGTGAGTTATAGTAAGCGTGCGTGTTCTGTTTAGTGAAATTGGCGAAAAGAATTCTTAAATAATATCTTACTAATTTATGTAATGACAAGGATGATGGAGGTGAGAAAATGAATGTAAGACTAAGTTATGGTTAGTGCAAACTTTCAATTTAAGGTTGGTATTATTAATTAGCAGCTTCTTAGATCAGTATATTTAAATATTATGAACCATAGAGATTGAATTTGTATCTTTACAAATTAAATTCATTTTTCAAACATGTAATGACAAGGATGATGGAGGTGAGAAAATGAATGTAAGACTAAGTTATGGTTAGTGCAAACTTTCAATTTAAGGTTGGTATTATTAATTAGCAGCTTCTTAGATCAGTATATTTAAATATTATGAACCATAGAGATTGAATTTGTATCTTTACAAATTAAATTCATTTTTCAAACATTTCGTATAAATAAACAGCCTATTATAACCAGTCCATCCTGCTCTCTACGAATGAGCTTAGCTAAGTGTCTGTTGAAGTAGGCCACCACACGATTTCTTATTTCGCGTAAAACGACTGATCAATTCAGTGCCTAGCATGTGATTTGCATACGTCACAAATATCACTAATTTAAAATAAACATCTGTGCAAAGAAGTAGCTTGTTTGTGAGTAGTTTAAATACTAGTATGTGCAAGAAAAAGGATACCGTCGGTATACTATTACATATCGTTATTAAATTTCAATTAAAGCTTTAATAAGCATATATAGAATATACATTACATCAACTTCTTTACTCCATTTTGATATTCATAGTCTAAATTCATTTCATAACTAATCACATTTAATAGTTTTGTATAAGTTTTGACATAATATTATTAACAATATTGCCGTTTCCTAGACCTGTGTTTGCTTACGTTTTTAACTGCTTCATGGGTCCCGAATGAATTTAAATAACATGTTACCTTCATTAAGCAACTGGAGCTGAACAACTAGCTTTGTTGTCAGTTCGAAAATAATAAATTCAATCGCAAAACAGTTAAACGAAACTCACGGAAGAAAATATATTTCTGAGTAAGTTCAGAACAGTTATAAATGCATTTTTTTCTTTCCGCCAAACGAAGCACGAAAAAATCGTAGACTCACAACAGATTTTGCGTGAAAACTTTCAGAATTATAATCAAGTTTTTTCCTTTGAGAACTATCTGGACATTAGTGTATTGCGCACACTTTCTCTCGGGGTTTATTCCTAAGTCAATCGTTAATTTCCTGAGGGTTTCATCTGAAATTTCATTAGTTTTGATTTGTGTTAGAGTGCTCTCAAAGCGTCATCTCATCGCCGGTAATGTCGATAAACTTCTAGCATTTTACGTATATAGAAGTTTCTGGTTGAAGTACAAAAAAACTCGAGTGGGGAGTGATCCCAGGGCGAGGCAACACTCACCCCTAAGTGACGGACTTTCCGGCTGGGACCCGTAGGTGCCCGTCATCTCCGGACATGAAATGATACCTGAGACCCTAGGATGGGGTGGCACTGAAATGCAAGAGTGGGGAAAGCGGGAGTACTCCGAGAAAACCCAGCCGCAAACGGCATCGTCCAGCACGATTCCCACATGCGAAAATCCAGGAGTGAACTCGCCGCCAGGTATCGAACCCGGATCGCCGTGGTGGGAGGCGAGCGCCCTAGCCACTACGCCCCCGCTGCCCCGATTGAAGTACTAAAATAAATAGACTGGTTGTTTGCTGTCTGGTAAATTTACTTTGTTTTGATGCATATAAATTAAAAATACCTACTTAAATTGATATGTTATATTTTCGGGCACTAATTATTATAATATTTTTTAAGGGAACAAATTCGACCCAGTGAGAGATGTCATCATCCCTGGAATAATCATCATGACAATAGGAGCTATGGTCTACCTTGGAATAAAGCTGTTCTGCAACTGGTAAGAGTACAAGATTTAATTATTACACCAGTTTTTAGTATGCTTCGTCCGCTCTACCTATTAATGGAAGATCACAGATCCTTTTTTTGTACACAAATCCAAATCAATCTACATGGATGTAGTTTCAAGAAGAGGAAGCTAGTCATGTGATGAAATGTCAGCACGACTTTGATATAAGATTTACTGGCCATTTACATCGTGATTTTACAATTGGCGCAATTTTTTAAATGTTCGTATATGATAATTTCCAGCTGCTAAGAGTAACGTTTCAATCTCCGATAGAAGCAAAAATAACCTACAGTCAGCTGGTCACATAACGTCGAGATTTAACTGCTTTAATCCGATTTCGTTTTGAAGCTTGGATGATTTGTAACAGTAATTTAAATAGTCTATAAATAAAAATACATTACAGCCTGCAGAGTAACGGTGCTAAAGCTGAACACGTAACTCGTATTCTAAAAGTTTTTTTGGGTCATGAGTAGTTTTTATTGCCACTGCAGGTATTCAGAAACTGCCCAAGTAATAAACCCTCTGTAACTATTGCACTAATATGTTCCAGAAGTCACGAGATTCACATAGAAGCATTTTCTTCAGATAGCGCCACTTTTAAAAGTGATAATATTTTCAAGACTTAATTCAAAACCATTTTTGTTCCAAGTTCACGAATATAATTCAAGTCGTGTTGCAGACTCGTCATAATTACGTTCTCCTTCATTTTTTTCCCCTGGTTCTCTATTATGTAAACTTTCGTGTTTTTATATGTTCTTGATTTAGTTTTAACGCCGCGTTATTAGCCCCTGTATAGATAGGCACCCTGTTTTGTCACATTTACTTACTTGACAGCCAAAAGCTGTTCACGGTAAAGTGAGCACTTTTGAAATCAACGTTTAAAAAACTTCACTGGTCATAATTATAGGCTATTCACGGCACAGTGAGCAATTTTGAAAGCCTTCTCTTTTGAATTAATAGACAATAAATTTATTTTATTTTATCCCTTGACGTTAACTTCTGAATACGGTAGAATACATACACTGTGTTTTTTACTTACATGGAAATATTTATTTTAAAAAGATGGTTAAAGGATAAAAAATTGCTGAAAGAAAAAGTAACTAAGGTCTCAAAAGTGCTCGCTTTACCGTGAACAGACTGTACATGTATACTACAGTGCACACTGGCGCGCAGGCCCCCTTAAGTTGGCAATAAATGTAAAGAAAAATGGGGTTTGGCTTTGTTGGGGACACGGCCGTTTGTTTTGTGTGAATACATCTACGTTGACGCGCTCGGTCGCCTTGATGTAATTTTTTACGTTCCCGGCACCGCTTCACTCGATCATTAGGGTTTTTATGGGTATTACTGGTTTTCTTTTGAGATAATCTTTCCAACCATATACGATATCTATATTTCGACTTGGATTTTTGACGAGTATAGGCCGAAATTGTGTT
The DNA here is from genome assembly GCA_029891345.1 of Dryococelus australis. NCBI lineage: Eukaryota > Metazoa > Arthropoda > Insecta > Phasmatodea > Phasmatidae > Dryococelus > Dryococelus australis. The sequence goes on from CM056999.1 coordinate 96,807,552, forward strand.
AAGTTTTCTTAATTTTTTTTTTATTAAAATCATACCATTTTACCATAATCTCGCAACAAGAGCTGTCGATTGAAACTTTAACAAGCATCGTAGCTTCTCCTAGTCAAATGATATACTACGCGGAATTTAAGAGATGCGGCAAAACGAACTCAAAATTGCGCCTCCCCCCCCCCCCCTTCTCACCATCACGATGCTTCATACTCCTAACTCAACGTAACATATACTTTGATCCTTTGGCAATAGAGCGGTGTAATTCAATTTTGAACGTAGACGATAAATTCGGAGCTTCAATGCCAAACTCTATCCCGCAATTTTATCATCATCGGATTTTCTGGATTGCCTCCCACAATGGTTGCAAATTTAAAGACGTATTCACGTCAAAATAGTTCTACTACTTGCCATCATACTGATATGTCTAATATGTAAATTTGTGGCTACTGAAGACAGTGTACCTTGTTTTATACTACTAAGAGCATGAATTTGCGTGTTTGATACACATAAGAGCGTGAATTTACTTTCCTAAAAATGGCAAGGTTTTCATTTCAACGGCGCATAAATAATGTGATCAGTCACATTGCAGCGCTAATTTTGGTAGAAAGATACAAAATGATAAAGGAATATAGCTCATAAAGCAGGTCGTCAAAAATGCTTATTTAATCGTGAATAGCCTATATAATTAAGACAACAGCACTACCTGATAAAGGCTGTTCACGATAAAGTGAGCACTTTTGAAACCAGCCTTAGAAAAAGTCATTGCCCCTACCTGCATATATTTAAACGAGCGCCCTGAGTAACATGCGCCCAGTAAAGTTGGTAACGATGGAAGGGAAGTAGTTCCGTATCTTAACGTCGAATAAAAAGTGTTAGGTAACCATTTCTTATCATTTAAATCATTTATTTCGCTTTTTGTGTTTTTTTAATGCATCTAACTGTACAAATGAGCAGATTTCAAATCAACATTATAAAAATCAACATTGCTATGAGCCTGGCCACTTTATTCATGCGCCGGTCTAAAACTGTGAAATTATTAGAAAATTAAATATTTTACCGTTTTGCTCATTCATACACATATGTGCACTAAAAATACAGAAAGTAAAACAAATTCCAGTATTCTCAAATGATTACCTAACACTTTTAAATCAGAGTTAAGACATGAAACTTCTTTCTCTTCGTCGTTTCCAACTATAGATCATGCATGCCAGTCAGCGTGTCCGTCAAAATACATGAAGGAAAGGGCAGTGAGCGACATTCTTCAAAGGTTGATTTCGAATGTGCTCACTTTATCGTAAACAGCCTCTAGAGGTTTGCAAAGTATTTCTGCTAGAGACGTACGGGCGCATGAGTGGGTTCCTGCACGAGAGGTTAAGCAGACGCTTAAGGCGGCCGCCTAGGTACCTCGCGCTTTCACTGCGTAGTCGTGTGTGTTTGAAAACACAAGTTTTTTTTATTTTATTTAGGGAACCAGCAAACATGCCCCAAAAATACTTATCTACGAAAAGAAAACACACTTCAGCCCAGTCGTGTGTGGTACTTTCAAAACACCACGCACATTAGAAACATTATTTTAATGCCTTTCAACATGACTGAAATTGGCTTTTCCAGACTCCTGTTTCTAAAAACACCTTAAGTAACTTCTCCTCGCGTGCAATAATTGGTACGATTCATAGCAGAATCGGTAACATGACAATAATGCAGAGTGCATGTAGAGCCATTTACATAGTTAATTTTTAGTTGAGTCGAAGCATGACCTTGCATTTAAATACGAGAGCTGATTCAGAAGTCATGGCAACTATTGTTTATCTCCTGAAAATGATCCAACACAGGAAATGTACTACCTATGCGCAGTTGAAAGTGTACAACACTTTCGATTTAAAGGTGACGTCACATAGGGTATGGATGTAGGAATGTCCGGCAAGGAACAAAGACAAATATGGCTGCTTGAGATCATTATTTAATTGATGTATTATCGCACATCCTGTTTACACTCATTTGAACGGGTACGTATCGTACGTGTACAAGCTGTTTAAAACGCTTCAAAGTAGTCTGAGGTTGTCCACGGTTCGTCAATGTGTTATACCCCACGTCAAACTGCTGTTGTCGTCAGATGGTGTATGAGTGCATCCGTCCGGCAGTGGGTACGTTCCCTATGCCAGTTGTCAGATGACAGCGTATGATACATACCCGATCAAATGTTTGCATACAGAATGTAAGAGATTAAATAAATTAAACAGTGCTTTCAAGCAACAATGTTTTGTTTTGTTCCTTGCCGGACATTCCTACATCCTTGCCCCATGTGGTGTCACCTTTAAAACGTACTTGTCGTACACTTCCAGCTGTACATGGTACATTTCTTGTATATAGTTGCCATGACTTCTGAATCAACCCTCGTATGTAATAACCTATTCGACAATTCCTACGAGACACTGAAAAATGTGCACGTGTTTTGTGTTTTGCATTTCTGATATCGTTAGTAGTTTGGTTTTTATTCACTTACATTTGACTTTATTCAACAATACATATGACCCAGAATAGAGTATCTGTGCGTGTGCTCAGATAAATACGATAAAAGAGTAGGTAATCGATTATTCCTCACTGTCCACCCCACTAACGATGCCCATGGTCATATCAGCATCTACCGTTAGCTTGGCAAATTTCAGCTCAGGCAGCTTCTAGATCAAAGGTAATGCGGTACGTGGTAGGAGGAACGTTGTTGCGTTCGGTATCGCTATTTTCGCATTTTTACTGTGGGAAGTTTTGGCGTTTACTAATGGAAAGTGAACGCGCTGGTACATCGGAGGATTCGAGCTAGCCGTGGATAGGATGTTAAAGGCTGTTCACAATAAAGTGAGCATTTTTTAAATGAACATTAGAAAAAAGTCACTGCCCCTGCCTGCATTTATTTTAATAGGCACACGTAGTGACATTCGCCCAGTGAAGTTGGTAACTATGGATAGAAAATAGTTCCTTATCTTAACGGAGAATAAAAAGTGTATTGTGATAATTTCTTATAAAATAAATAATTTATTTCGCTTTCTGTTTTTATTCAACGCATTGAAGTGTAAAAATGAGCAGGTTTGTAAGATATTTTCTAGCCTAATAGTTTAACAGTTTCACTTGACCGACGTATGAATCAAGAGATGAGGATCTTGGCAATGCTAATTTGATATAAAATGGAACAATACGCAACGTACATACAAGTTGATCTTAAGCAGGGCTTTAAAAAGTGCTCATTTTACAGTGAACAACCTTTACTGGTTATCAATTAGCATATTGGTATGTACCTGGCAGAATTAATGTTTGGCCAAAAGGTATCCGATGAAAATGTAAGTATGTACTATTTCTCTTCGCAGCCAATAATTTGTATGCACTACCAACGTAGGTGAACATAAAAATATAATTTTTGTTTACAAGTGTTGACTATTTCATTAAGCAGTTATTTCATATTTTCCCTGCCCCACACTCGTCCCAAAATATTGCCGCAGAGCTGTGAATTCACTCAAAATTTGTGCCACTCTGCTTCCCGAAAAGCGAGCGATAGTGAGTGCATAGTTCCCACCGCCCCAATTTACCAGCTTCATAATTTCCCTCGAATTGTTGCATACATTTTCGTGTATGGTTTCAGTAAAATAAATGAAGCAAATTAATTGGCGCAGCTCTTAGGGCTCGCTGTCGCTCGCGCCCCGAGAAGTTGAGTGGCGCAGACTTTGCATAAAACGCAATTTTGTGTTTTTTAAATTTTCTTTATTCTTTATTCTATTTAAAAATCTTGTGTTGTTTTTCGTGCTCTTTATGTATTTTCGCCCGCAGTTGCCCTTTTCATTATAGCCCTTCTTTTTATCGTGATTCTTAACTTGTATAGGAAATATACTAGTGCGTCTACGAGATTATGCTTTATTATGAAAAGTACTACAAATACACACAATTTTTTGTATTGAATCTTTCCTTCAGAATAGCGCATAGTCTACTTTACATCATTACCTCCGAGATACATATATTTGGTAGCCTTAAGATGGACTTAATGACACGCCACTCTTAATTCTAGTGTGAACACAAACAATTATAGCCATATTCGTGTAATTGAGTTACCGTAAACTAGTTCCACGGTAACTTCAGTGTGAATCGGCATTATTGTGCAGTTTAGTTGTCGATGAAAGTATCTAGAAGTGAACACACGTTTGACAATATTCGCCAGTAAGCCGAAGTTCTTCAAATTTTGCAGGGCGAATCCTCAGGGTAAAATACAGGCCAAGTTCGAATTTCAGCAAGATCAGATTATGCAATCATTACCCTAAAAACTCATTTTAATTACTTTTTCCTTATGAAAAGTTTTGTATTAATGCATAGAGAATATTGCATAGAGATATGAAGGTAATTGAATATCATTTTTCTTTACTTTAAATGTCTCGCTTCAATGTTGACTTAATAAAGTTGGTCCACAGTGGCTCAGTGGATAGAGAGACTCCAAGTGGGGCCTTTGTGGCTCAGTGGATAGAGAGATTCCAAATGGGGCCGCAGTGACTCAGTGGATAGAACTATATCAAGTGGGGCTACAGTGAGTGGTTAAGTATGTATATATATAATCAAATGGGGTCTTAGTAGCTCATTGGATAGAGTATCCAAGTGGGGTCGCAGTGTCTCAGTGGATAGAGAGATTCCAAGTGGGGCCGCAGCTGGCCAAATGGATAGAGAAATATTAAATGGGACCACAGTCGCTTCAATGTTTAGTTAATTTCACATCATTTCATTATTACCTACTGTATATATCTATGCAATAATCTTTTTTTTCAGTGTTTGTATGATAACCAAATTTTTTAACATGGTAATTGTTCTAGCCCCGTGACAATACAAAAAAATCGGCACACAACCACGGAGTTAATCGCATTTTATGTCGTACAGAAACTGAGGAATTTTGACGATCTGGCTACAGTCTGGACGGAGCGTATACGCGATGTCAGCAATCCTGGCCAAGAATGCATTAAAATAAAATATTGTGGCTAGAATGCATGTTGCTGCACCTGGCTACCCATGTCATTAGTAATGGCTTCTTGAGCACATTTAGTGGCTTCAGATGGGCATATTGGTCGGCACGGTAGTACGACAATCTCGACTTTCGGCTTTGGAAACCGAAGAATACTATGAGGAATCTGTCTACCCAGCCAACAGCGAGTGAAGACCTGGTCATACAGTATTGTTACGATGGTGTGGGCAGGACTTAATTCGAAAGACTGCCTGAACGTACCATCACACATAAGAATCAAACAGGCCGTGAGTAGCAGATATTTCCCTAACCCTTTGTTATTGTAAACAGCAAGAATCCTCTCCACAATACTGAGAACCAGCACACGTGTTGTGCGATAACCAGATGGTATAGGGCATTGTATTACCTCGCGAGGTCTGTTCTCGCCATGACGGCAGCCTGGTAAGATATTCCAGAAAGGGACTAGAGCATTCATGTGACGACCACCGTATCCCATAATCGACTTAGACCTCGGTTTCGAGACAAGGTGTTACTTACTGGTTTATAACTGGGTTGTGAAGCATGGCACTCTTGATATATGTTAGATCAAATTCGCCACTATCAATTCTCTATAATTGTTATAAACTTCTGTCTAGTGTATAATTATGTATTACTGATAATAATATCTTGGTTTAATTATTTTAAAAATTCTTCAATTTATAAAAGGGTTTATTTGACAAATGAGAATAAACACGAGTTTAATTCAGATGTGACCAAATAGAAGGTTTTTTTTATGAGAAGTAAATAGTCTGACGACATCCCGTCTTGACAAAATGGGTAATGGCAATTTGCGGGAGCAGGTAGGCAACATGTGTGCGTTGTCCCATTTACCACACTGTGTGTGCTGCTGCGCGCCGGATAGCACCACCCACAGAGGTTGCACTGAGATTGCTGGTGACAGTTACTTATCGCCATGCCGGTGTACAGTTTGTTAGAGCTAGTCAATATGGCACCCTCGTAGTCACCAGGCTCGATATGGGCTCATAAAAGTGTGCACACCCAGGTTCGGAGAGGCAGCATTTGAGTGTGTAGAGACGGGCCCAAGAAGATATGACATGGGCAATGTATAATGTACTACACAAGCGGTTGCTCCACCCATAAAGCTTACATTGGATACAGGTATTTTTGTGGTGGACTTTGCGAAACTTCTAGAATTCTGTAACTGAATGTTGCAGCTGTATGCTGAAGGTGACAACTTCCTAGTATGAGCTCTTTTTACAGATAAAGATACTCACGAGGGACAAGTTCTTCAAGAGCCATCAGAGTAATATATGAGCTGCTGAAAAGCAATGTACCATGCACACTGGAAGCAATCACGCGAGTGTCAGGACTTGTATTGTTAATGACCGCGTAAATGGTCCACTTTTCTTCCCTGCTCGTCTCAGTGGTGGTGCATATCTCCACTTTCCACAGCAGTCATTACCGCTGTAAAGTGAAATCCAAAATGATAAAATTATGCGCAGAAGTTCAAAACGCATCGGGCGAGTCGGCAGAGTTCATTGCAGCTGCAAGAAGGGGCGAGGTTCTTCAGTCCAGTAGTGACAACAATGGAGTATAGTTACGTGAGAGCTGCTCCACCTGTGAATATTACCTGTCGAGAAAACATAGGTCGTTTCGTCGGTACTTAACAGCATGGTAGTAGGAAACGAAGTTATCAGTTTGGTATGTATAGCACCAGCTGTGTCACATGGTTTCCCTCCCTCCAGTGGCGAGTATTCGGGAGATATCTCTCTTACGCCGCCACCCTTACATGGCCTTCCCTAAATCTGCGCGAAGATTATTTTCTCTTTTAAATGTCACTATACTTGGAGTATCTGCCTTTGGATGCACATCAGGGGATGTACTTCCAGTAGAACTGGCCCCGTTTTATTTCCCCGTTGTGGTTCGTCACCGCCTCGATGCATGGTACCCGAACCAGTGAACTAATAGAGGCGGACCCACGGCAGGGCCACTGTCGTCGCTTGATATCTCCCCATTTACATCTATATTCTGGTACATATCAAATAGCCTTGTATATGGCACCTGGTGACACCAGGGAGGAGTTGACTTCTCATATACAGTGCGCAAATAACATCAGTGCCATGCCGGCTATCTTCGAATGTGTGCGTCGCAACGTAAAACAGCACTGCACAGCCTGTGTGAACAATGGTGGGAGACATTTACAGCAGACCTGTTAGCTTGCTGTTTTTTGATGATGTGTATGCGATGATAACAATGAACAGCTGTGTGCTTGCACTATGTGTAGGATAATTATCACGGGGGCGTACCTGTTCCTGCGCACTGTCATCACCAATAACGACTAGACGTTATATCATTATACTTTTGGTTTTTATTGCAAGAGGTTCCATTTGCGTGAACCATTTCTCCAATCGATTGGGTGGTCAAGGCGGCAAATTGGCCGCAATGTTACTGTCCCTGACTGAGTTAAAGATGCATGTATTCAGCAGATTGTATATTACATTAATTGCAAGAACTCAGCGTAGCTGGCATATTTTTAATTCATCATATTTTGTCACTTTACTGACTTTATTGCAAAATACCATTCCTTTTTTCGGAAAATATTCCATACTTATCTTTATGAGTTGGTAGCTCTACACACTTGCGAATTTCGTTAAACAGCAAATGTAACTACAGCAGAAGAGTGCGGCGACTAAGGAAGAATTGTATTTCAACGACGGCGACGTTTGTCATAAGGGGAATTTATTCCAGCGCAGAGGAAGATGGTAACTTGATAGTCGATTATCCACAACAGAAATGTCCACTATAGTAACGACATTTTATTGTTGATGGGTTCTCGTATTGTCATGTTCTCGTCGGAGGTCTTCTATGTATCAACACGATAGCGTTGCTGTTCATAAAGCAAAGCCAATTGCGTCGCTGTTTGAAGACAGCTATGCGCAACTGTAACTGCCCAACTCGAAGCTCCGACTTGAACCCAACAGAACATCTTTGGGTTGTGATGGTACGTCTCTTACATATGCCAGATCCATTAGGCCAGTAAATGTTAACTGTTGACCATGCTAAGAAATAATGGAAACAATCCCCGTCATTTACCATCATTTAGTAAAGATCCTACCCCCAAAAGTTTAACTCTGCAAATAAAGCAAAGGACGATCTAACGTCTTATTAGTTACACGGGTGGCATCTCTGGAACCAATAGACATGAGTATTCGGGGACTCTTGGCTACATAGTGTGTAGTAACATCGTACATTAAGTAATTTAATTCATTGTAAACTACCCTACATCTATTAGGACTCTTCTCGCCACCCCTCCTATATCGCATGATTATTTAAACCACACCCTTCAGCTCTTCTTATGTTTCTATGTAGGGTGCAGCTCAAAGAACTGATGGTGTGAGGTTATTGATTTTTGTTCAAACAGAACACGAGTAACCAAACAGCAAGTTCTACAAAATCCTATAGCTGAGATTTCAGGGTTTAATCTTATAAATATAAATATTAATAATTTAATGGTTTTCAAACATTTCTCTGTGTATATGCCTAAATAAAATAAAAGAGTTAAAGTAATGAATATTGGAAAATCCGTTAAAATGAACAGTGAACCACAGTAATAGCTCCCACACGACAAGGGTCTATTTTATATTGTACAGCATAACTTTTTGTTATGATTTGATATTTATTTTGACGATGCAGAAGTAGAGTGATGTGTTGAACTGTGGGTCTTTGCTAAATGTTGCAGTGGGAAGCTGTGGAGGCGTAGGAGGCGGCGGCTAGATCTGTCGAGGGACGTGGATGAACAGATGCACCAGCAGCCGGCGGCGTGGGTCGCGTCCTACAGGGGCAAGTACATTTTATTTACTCCGGCTTTCCCTCGCCTGCTCTAACTGCAGCTAAAGAAGGGACGGGAAATACACCTGTTCGTCCGACATCCCCCCCCCCCTCTGGGGCTGAGGTGGTGTAGTGGTCAGACTACTCACCTCCCACCAAGGCGAACCGGGCTCGACTCTCGGCGGGGCCGCCCCGGATCCTCCCATGTGGGAATCATGCCGGACGATTCCACTGGTCGGCGAGTTTTCTCGGGGATCTCCCGTTTCCCCCGCCCTTTCATTTCGGTACTGCTCCATACTCACCTCGATTCACCCTCATCGGCTCTCAAGACCTCGGTGTTAAGATTCGCCCAAATCTCTTCACTCATTCACTCACTTACCCCCTCCCTCCTCCCCTACCCCACGTTCCATTCACCCTCCTCCCCACCTCTCAGAACCAAAGCTCAGGGAGTTTTCGGGACCAATTTCGCCAACCTGGTGATGCCGTCTGTGTCACTACACCGGCGGAGAAAGAGAGCTGCTGTCTCTACTTATGCCGGTCTGATTGTAATGAACACCATATAAACAGGTTTGCCGAATATGCAGTGCTCCTCATATTTTGGGGATTCATTTGGCAACAGGCTAGAATCCACAATCCTTCGTGCATTCCAAGCTCAGTTAATTTGTTCGTTGGCTGTTGCTGAAGTTTAATCCCAGACCTGGTTTCACAGAATTCGGTCTTAGTTTTACAGGTTCGTTCGTTATTGGTCGAAGTCGTCCTGTGCGCGTGCAACAAAATGTGGTTCAATAGAAGCAAAACCTCGAATGTACATGTAGTTGAAGATTATCTTGCCCTCAAAATAATTCCCGGAGTTGTCGGATCTCTACAATAAATATTTTATGTTTGTTTTATTGCACCCATTTGATCTATTTCGTATACATGAGAGTGCATAGATACAGGGCAAGTCATAAAAGTCTCATTATATAAAGTTACAATGAACATATCTCGTGAGACATATACAGACTGGATTATACATATAAATAAATAATTTAAAGTCAACACTTTGTTTCTTCCTCCTCTCGTCCGTGGTAGACTACTAGTACCAAGGGACATGCCTTCATTACATGGAAACAAAAAAAAAAAGGCCAGGAAAAGGAAGGGGGCAAGATATGTGCAGAATGAAATAACATAGTGGTTCATGTTTATGATTTAAGTATCGTCTTCGTAAGTTTACCGTAACGTGTTTTCAAAGTTCCACCTTTAAGTAGTTTTAAGGAGCGCGACATGGCACAAGCAAGAGAATTCATGTTTATTTAAGTGGTTTGTACCCACTACTTACGTGTTAGCCGTTATCGAAACTTCCTGCAAGTGTTAACGATAATAAATGGTGGAGGGTGCACCCTAAGTAGGGTTTAACATCCACAGAATTGCCGGGTCTTACTAATGGGGCCTGGAAGCGACCGTTAACCCTTGAGTGGTGACACAGTCTGGTCGTACTACGGAACAGCGGCGGAATGCAACAGTGGGAGGAAACGGAAGCTCCTCGAAAAAAATTCGCCAATTACCAGCAACGTTCGCCACGTTACCCGCATACGCGAGAATCTGGACTAACCCTGTCGGCAATCGAACCAAAACGGCCGCCGTCGTCGGGAACTTGGGGAGCTAATCGCTCAATCACCAGGACCACCAATTAACCTCGAAGTCCTTATATGCCTTAAATGCATTTGTAATCGTGTGTGAAGTGTCAGCACATCAGAATTTTCCGTGACTTGATGAGCTACTTTACGCACTTTGTTTCCTTCATCCATAGCCATTTAGGCTGTTCACGGTAGAGTGAGCACTTTTGAGAGACTATAGTTACTTGTTCTTATCAGCCATTTTTTAAATCATTTAGCCACCTTTTTAAATAAACATTGACTTATAAGCAAACGCAGTGTGTATATTCCACCGCACTCAGAATTTTATCGTCTAGGGCTGAAATGAAATATATAATATATAATATATATATAAATTATTTTTCCGAATTAGAGGGCTTTCAAAAGTGCTCACTTTACCGTGAATAGCCTATACTTATCTGTATTTGGTTTGTGGCTCATTCGCGCTCTCCAGAGCTCTGTCCAGTGTGTTCTTTTTACCTACCGTGTTAACTTCTGCCATGTGGGAAAATTCATGGACTTCGTTACAAGCATCCGCGTATTGTTCAGACTCATTGCGAATTTGTCATTTTATATTATAATTTGCATAAAACAAAATGAAACCTCTAAAACTGATTTCAGAGGTGATCGTTCCTAGAACTGCTCTTATAGTACGACACTTTAATTGAGCTTATTTTCATAACTTCTTGCAAAAATTTCTGAATATATGCCACACACTGATACGCTCTCACGGGCAGTAAGTTTGTCAAAGTCGGGTTTCAAAAGTATTCCGCCAATAGTGAATCAGTTGCGCAAGCCACGACCGGGTCAGTACTTACTTCGCTGACATTTATAATCCTTTACAGATTTGTAGCGATGTGTGAAGAATCTATTATTGCATTCACATCACATATCAGGTTCCTCCCACCTTCACCAACTGCCTTCGCCTGGAAATACCGTGTCTGTTGAACGATATGCGGCACATCTCGAATTGTAATCCTTACTGCCATAATTTAGTTCCATAGATTTTTTTTATCTCGTATACTGTTGGGAGAAGTTATACAATTCTCTTAATGTTGTTCTACAACCTTTCGCTGGATGTGATATATAACGATCATCGTGGCCACTTTCCTGTTTGGTTCTTGTACCCTTGGCCGTGATTACACGAGTGCTGTAAGACACATTCAACTAGATATATTCGGTAGCCATGTTTGAACAAGTTTAAAAACAGAACGCGTTTTCGTGGTTACACACCTAAAGCAGAATGAAATCTATGGAAATTCTAACCTCAACAAATATGGAATTTAACATGTATGATATATAATTATAATAGCCTCCAACATTTATCACTATGATCTGCTTAATTGCTATGACACCTACGCTTTCACTGTAATGGCATAATGGGTGGGTATTAGTACATTCAACCTTAAACTTAAGTTAATTCAACAAGTGCAGGAACTCCCGCCAAATTCAGCATTATCTATTACACTGCTTGTTTTCTTCGAAGCAGCCAATAGGAGCGCAGCAGAGAAGAGAAGTAGTTTGAAACTACTTATAAAGACTGTTCACTTTGGACGAGAAACAACTGCGATCGGAACTCGTTCGAAGGTAATGTAATCTCTTCAATAGCTGAACATGTTTTAGTGACGTAGTTCTGTATCCCGTGTAACCGCGGCCAATCTATCTTACATACCTTTCAACACATGCCACTTAGTAGGTTCAGGAGATCTCTTCGCGAAATTTTTTCGTCTTTTAGCCTACTTTCCGAAGGTAAGAAAGACTTATAAGATCACTTTCCAACCTGTGCGTCTGGGTCCGTGTGTGTCTCCCTAAAAATTTTGAACGCGTTAACCGAATTTCACCAAACTCGGCAGATATATGGTATGTGGCAAAATAACGTTCCTAACAGTTTGTTTGTTTTGATATCTCCGGTGCAAGGATATTTCAAATATCTATGGGATTTAAATTTGTTCCAAAAAGTCTCTCAGAAAAATCTGTGAACTTATAATTTTTTTTTAGTTTGGTTTTTTTTTTTTTTTGTCGATATTTCCAAAAAACTTTGGGAGCTACGTCGTTCCATTTAAAATTTTCATATTTTTAGGTTCCGAGTTGACCAGCTGCACTCTGATTTTATTTTTTCCCGGGAGAATATACATTGATAGTATACGACCACCTTTTTTCAGGCTCAGGTATACATAATGCACAACATGCCAAACACAGTCAGTAGATGATAGGGTTCTCTGAAATATAAGGCAAATTAGTATTTAGGGATGGAAGATTGGGAAATAAGGAGACTGGCATAAATACGCGGTAAAAGTGTACCAATAGGAAGCATTGAGCTTGGGAAATGTGTCTGTGGCGGCCATATAAACATTTTAGTTTAGTATGCTATACATACGAAACTTCGAAACAATATCAACTTAATTTTGTATACGTTAGAATGTATGACAACCAGCAAATGTGTTTACACAAATTTCCATTTGTCCCTCATTTTGTTAGACAGCCTCACATTAAAAAAATAAAGTTTTTGTCATATATCGGTAAACAATTAACCGATTCTTACATAATTTGGCGAAGAGATTGTACTATCGTGGGCAATATTAATTAATGTGTTTTAAGTTGGCAAGACACTTATCTTCAGAATGGTGGCTATATAAAAAAAATTTGCTTGGAATGCTATGTTTACGAAACTATGTAACCAATTATAACTTAACTTTGTAAACTGGCAGTATATATGACAATCATTGAATGTGCTAACACAAAACCTTAATGTCCTTCATTTATGAAGCTCGCCACATGAGAAAAATCGAGGTTCTGGTCCATATCTCAAGGACCAATCGACCAATTGGGTACCACTTAATTTTACACGCAAGTAGTGCTACAGTAGGGCAAGTAAACATACATGATTTAGGTATGGTGGGCTTTTTCGTTAAATGGCGTAAGTAAAAATATTTTAGATTAGTACGTTATATCTATCAAACAATTCAACAAAATGCAACCAAATTTCGTACGCTAATAGTATTCATTAGAAGCATAGATTATGTATAAAGCTACAGCCTTCATATTTTGTCCATGACGTACCATGTTCACCGCTTCTTTTTTCTATATCAGATATCCTTTCCCCTTCTCAAGCTCTTTCCTGCCGTAGCCACATCTTCTATTCTCCATGTCCCTTTGCCATTCGTAAACCGTTTAAGCTGAGGTCTTTATACTTAGTATGTACTTCACCTTACTTTACCACTTTCAATTTCATGAAGACTCTACTCGTCCCCTTCTCTGCCACTTTGTACACCCTATTGCCATTCCTGAATTGTTTACCTATCAGTTTTATATTTGAGGTGCACCCTACCTTACTTTGCCACTTCCATGTCTATGATGAGACTACTTACACGCCCTTTTTCCCTTTCCCCCTTGTTGACATGCCCATTTGCCACTCCCATGCTCTGAAGTTCGTATTTACTATGCTTTCCACCCTCCTTAAACGCTTTTTTCTCTATACATATAATTTCTCTCCCCCCGCCCCCTCATTTTATGTATCGTACACCTTGGTACTAGGTGTGGTGGTCCTACCTCAAAAGTTTTGCAACTTCTGAAAACATTTTCTACCTTAAACTGCATACCTATATATCTTTTTTTTTTTTACGTAAAACTGTTCAACTTTCATTTTCGGACCTATATTCTATTTTTTTCCCTTCGTGACTGCAGTACATGTGAGTTACTACGCCCTTGTTTGACTGGCCCAATGAGGCTTCCGTTGCTCTCACACCAAACGTGCATGATTTCGCCTGCGAAAAGTTGCTTATGTCTCATCCAATCATAAAAGTATTAGGAAACCACGGAGGCTTGGAAACTACTTTGGCACGAAATACTTTCGCGGAAACTTCCCATCTCTAGGTGTCCTGGGTGCTTCAGTACGTGTACCTTAGCGTATTAATGGGATAGTATCCTTTCCATCTTCGGTTTTTTTTTACAAATCTTCGTAATGAAAATATATGACCAGACATAAACATTCAAAGCTAGGCATGACATAAAGGGCTATTTAATAATTTAAAAAAAAAATACTCGGTTTAAATTGTACCTGTGTTTTCCCATGTGGGGTTGAGATTATTAAATAATTAGGTAATATTTGATTTAGGTTAAAGGCTGTTCACGATAAAGTGAGCACTTTTGAAATCAACCTTAGTAAACAGTCAATGCCCCTTGCCTGCAAATATTTTAACGGGCGTACTGAGTGGCATGCGCCCAGTAAAGTTGGCAATTATGGATGGGAAATAGTGCCATATCTTAACGTCAAATAAATAGTGTTAGGTAACCATTTGTGCAAACTAAAATAATTTATTTTACTCTCTGTTTTTTAATGCGTCTAAGTATAAGAGTGAGCAGATTTGTAACATATTTACTTTCCTAATAATTCCACAGTTTCACTTGACTGACGCATGAATAAAGTTATGAGACCCTTGGCAATGTTAATATTACATAAGGCGGAAGGACACACAACGTGCATACAGGTAGATCTTAAGCAGGGCTTTCAAAACTGCTCATTTTACGGGGATTATCCTATACAAGTGTGAAACTAATAATGTAAGAAAAATACGTTTAATTTCAAAATATAGTCTAACATGGTTTCTTCGGCCTTTTTGAATCAAACCTTTGAAAAATCTCCTCATGTATGACGTGTTTCGTTGTTTCCAACATACACCATGATCACGTGCGTTTTATACTTGTGTTAACATAAAAGTTACTTTTTTTGTGTTAAATTGAAATTTTATTCATATTTTACTTACAAATTATATTGCTTCATTTATAAATAATTTTATTTTAAAAAAGGGAGAAAATATGTGTGTTGGTAGCGCCTAGTAAGAAATACTTCTTATACAAAATACTGTTACAACAGAGTGCGCACGAATCCGGTGCGTTCTTCCTGTGGTTTAATCAGCCATACTTAGTTAAGCTTAGTTTGCACGAGGCGGAGGAATATCCTAGAAGTAGAACTTAAGCAGGACTTTAGAAAAGGCCGAAGATACCGTGAATCAAATATACCTAACTGTTAAAATGTTGCCTGTGCCTTGACTAGCTTTGAGTAAATGTAAATCCAAGATGGCAAGGATACTTCCATCTTAATGTTGTATATAGGCTGTTCACGGTAAAATGAGCACTTTTGAAAGCCCTGCTTAAGATTTACTTGTAGACACATTGATTATTCTTCCGCCTTGTGTAAAATCAACATTGACAAGGGCCTCATCACTTTATTCATGCGTCCGTCAAATTAAGCTGTGAAATTGTTAAGAAAGTAAATACTTTACTAATCTGCTCATTTTTACACTTAGATGATTTAAATAAACAGAAAGTTAAAGAAATAACTTCAAGTTATCATAAATGGTGTGTGCTGACGTGCGGCTGGGGCGGGGCGTGTTGCAGTATTCAGCTCTCTGAATGGCGTGGAGACGAGGCCGTCGCCGGTGTTGTCGCCTAGCTCGTCCTTCCCGCTGCACCCCACGCCTTGCATGGGGCTGTTCCTGCCGAGCAGCTCGCTCGCCGCCTCCTCCGCCGCTGCTGCCGCCACCGCCTCGCCGCCGCCCTACGAGGAGGCGCTCAAGCACAAGGTGATCCTTAGCAGCTACCCGAGCGGCGTCGCCGGGGCGACGGTGCTGCTGCCGCCCAGCAGCGGCGGACAGCAGCAGGCAACGCCCGCACCCCAGGCCGGCATCCAGGCGCCCCCTGCCGTCCACGACTTCTAGCCAGCGACGGTAGACAAGTGCACACAGGCGTGCTCGTCGGCCTATCGTAGCCTGAGGCGTCGACGGTAATCCTCCGCAACGGAATGCACGCGGAGCTGACGCCGCCGAACCTTGGACGCCAGACGTATTGGAATGTTCCAACATCATGCGGACGAGGTGTCTCGTCATCCCGAGGTATCGTCGTATTTCGTGGCTCAGTTCTGGGTTTTCGGACCGTCCTGTTCAGCTCGGTCCACTGCTTCCACACACGCGTCACTCTCTTGGCGATATACTCCATCGATGTGAACGTACCCGGTCTGTGATTGTCTGCGCGAGGCTGTGGGGACGGAACTTGTGACTGGTTGATTACCGCATGCTGCGGAATGTTCTCCTATTGGCTGCCGGCTGGCGCGTGGGCTACCATATCCTGACTGGCGAACGGCCAGTGACGCCATCTTATCCCCGTGTGCTGCTTGTGCCCGGTTGCACCAACATCTTCCCCGATCCGAGATCAAATGATCCTAGTTCCGAACCAGGATCCAGTTTTATCTTGGTTCTAATGTAATAGTGTTGCGCCAAGAAATTTATTTACTCTGGATCTCCGATTCGTCAATCTTGGTTCCAAAGTGAGAGATCGAGATTAAGTATGAGACAGATTTTTCTATTGATTCGTAATTTATGACGTCATGGAAGTAGGCGTATTTTTCACTATAGATAGAACTAGATGGGCGATGTTTTATCTGTTTTACGTGAATTATTGTTGGACGAATTTTACTGAATAATATTCAAGTGCGTATAATGTTTTAATTTCCCAAGAATTCAATGGAACGTACACTATCTAACAAAAAGTAATTGAGCACCTGTTCACAATGTTTTCTCGGTGGTTTTCACCCCGTTAGAATCTCGTAGGGCCACCTCTTGCGGATATATCAGCAGCCACCCTGTCTGGCATCCTCTCTACGAGTGTTTGCAGGACATCCACGGGCATGCCATTCCTCTTGTAACCATTCCATGAGTTGAGCAATGGATTTTGGCCGCGTCTGATGAGCCCTCACCAGGTGATCCAATTCGTCCCAAAGATGTTCTATAGGGTTGAGGTCAGGGCTCTGGGCGGGCCAGTCCAATTGGCGAACATTGATGTCGGCGTACCGCTCCATAGTAGCCCTTGAAACATGGCACCTGGCATTGTCATCCTGGAAATAACATGGGTCGATTCTGTAAAAACGCCACAATGTTGGGAGCATTTCATTATCCAGAATGTTACAATAGGCCTCTGTGTTCATGCTACCAGCAGTCCTACGCCGAAGGCCGTGAAACACGAGTCAACTGACGTACTGAATTACCTATATTCACGGGTGCCCAATTATTTTTTGGTAAATAGTGTAGTTCTATCTGTTGGCGCATTTTCAAACTACATTTATCAACGATGGCTGCTGATCTCGGATCGATATTTCGAACTGCCAATTTCGGCGGTTCAAAATGAACATCTCGTTCTCCAGTCCAGCTCTGAACCCGAATGGTGCAACAGTTTTCTGTGTCGATCTTAGATACGATCTTGGATCGAGTTTCGAACCACGATGGTGCAACCGGGCATTAGAATTATCAAGTTCATCCAAACTGTTGAAAACAATTGGTTACAGCACATGTGCAAAGCACCTAATTCAGTACTGAGGCCTTCGTATGCAAAGCTGTTCGCGGTAAACTGAGCACTTCTGAAACATCTGCTTAAATCAACTTGTATGCACATTGTATATTCTTTCACCTAATATAGTACATTTAACATTGCCGCGGGCCTCATCAATTTATTCGTGCGTCGGTTAAGCGAAATTATGAAATGATTACAAACGTAAATACTTTGCAAACTTGCTGATTCTTATGCTTACGTGCGTTAAGGAAAACAGAAAGCAAACTTGATCATTTCAATATTCACGAATGTTAACCTAACACTTTTAATTTAACGTTAAGAAATTGGAACTACTTTCTCTCCATCTTTACCATGTTTACTAGCGCATGCTAGTCAGTTAAAAGAATTAAATGCATGTAGGAGCAGTGATTTTTTCAGAGGTTGATTTCGAAAGTTCTCAGTTGTTTGTAGGCAAGTCGGAGCGAAATTAATGACTTAAATATTACATACTAGTTGTGCCCGCGACTTCGTTCACGTGAACTTTAGGATTTTACATATTTTTAAAATCGAAATAGAAAATTAAAATAAGGCATGAATAGTGTCAATCAAAATTTATACAAAATTATTTTTATAATCAAAATAAAACATTAATTTAAAATTTAGAAATATTAATCGAATAAAATTTACAAATGTATTTGCATGTTTAATATGGAAATGAATGCATTGCCTGCGACTTCGTTCACGTGGACTTTAGGATTTGTTTAGATATTTTAAAATAGAAATTTCCCTTTGCTTAGGTTTTATGGAGTTATTAAAATACAGCCCACCATCGCTTCGCTCAGGTTTTATGTTTAAAATATAAATATCGCTTCGTTCAGGTTTTAGGGGGTTATTAAAATACAGAACGCCATAGCTTCGCCCACGTTTTATGGAGTTATTGAAATACATACATATATAATTGGTTTGAAAGATTGTTACTTGAATATCGGAAATTGTTTTATCGTCGCGTTAGTGTTGGTTGTTTGATAATATGTGATTTTACTACGTTTTTCCAAAAACGAATGTATCTTTTTCTATGATGCGTATTATATCAATGATTATTTTAAAACTATTGCTGTTCAAACAATACCTTCTGACAGTAATTCTTTTGCAAGAAAATAAGATATGAAACATAAAGAAAATTATATGAAAAAATTAATTTACTTCATAACCATTTGAGATATCGAGATGAAATAAAGAGTAGATTTTAAATATAAATAAACTCTATGATCTCTGAAGGTTTTTTGAAAAATAAAATCGATTCAGCCGTTTCGGAGCCTATTCTGGACAAACATCCAGACAAACAGACAGGCAAATAAAAATTTTAAAAATATCTATTTATGCTTTAACATCTTTTAAAAAGCATATTGCGCTTAGATGTTAGTATAAATTTTGAAATAACAGACAGAAATTTCAATTTTATTTATTAGTATAGATTCTAAAAAGTTTGGGCGGTTAGAGTATACTAAATTTTCAGCTGTCCATAAAATTCTTTCCCAAAAGTTACTATTTAAATGAGGGGGAACACTCCAACTCCAACACAGATCAGTTGTGCATATCCTTAAAATCAAACATTTACCTTCTCCTGCACCTCCCCCATGATTTTTCATTATAGTTTCCAACACTACCCAAACCCAACGCCAAATACTGGGTATATACTGGTTTTTTTTTTTTTTTTTTTTTTTTTTTTCCAAGTTTAAACCACAAAATGTAAACATTATTTTTAAAATTTTAAATATAAAATAAATATTATTTTCTTATCCACAAACGCATGTGCAGTAACCAATAGTTGTCAGCACTATAGGTTTATTCAGTACATTTCTGGATGCTTCGGGCAAGATTCTGAAGCAGCGTGGAAAATTAGCTTCCTCCACGCACATGTACTGCTTTGACAATACTACATTAAGGAAAGTTCACACCAAAACTTCGGTAGTTCCATGGTTAACTGGCAGATGCACGCAAGATTTTGTGCAACTAGAAGAAAGCAGTGATGTGCTACGGTGATCCGTAGTCTTGTGGATTTTTATGCGCTGGACATGATGTGGTAAATTTTTAACATGTTTCTTCTCCGACTATAATGTTTATTTGAAAGTGAAATGCCGGCAAAATTCCTTGAGATTGCCATGAAGTTTCCCTGTTCTGTACATAAATTATAATTAATTTCCGTGATGGAAATATACAATGTTTTAAAAATAATGTTTTCAAATACATGATGTAGATAAGTTATAATTTCTAATAGTATTTTTTTAAAATTGAAACAACCTTTTTTAAGAATGTATGTATTGTAAACTTTATTTAAATGTTAATTAGTGGAAAGTCAGGATGTGCAAATATTCCCTTGTATTATTAGTTGAAGGAGAAAGATCTGCCACAACTCACACATGAGCTTGAATATGAAATATCGAGTAAGTACGATACTCTCTTACAACCGGCTTTCACCAAAAATTCCTTTAGAACATCTGCCCTGAGAATGTCCCATTTCTCATTCAGTAAGGTACAACTTTCAGATTTGTTGCATGGGTCTGTACGAGGTGTCGATAATTATAACGACCTGGAACTTTTTTATATAGAATAAGTATTTAGCTCACAAAGTAACTAAACAGAAAGTCATGGAATGGCCTAAACTTATTTCGTACGTTTAATACCTGTAGTGCTTTCAAAATTTTTGAAGAAAGCGTTTAGTCTTGCCACAATATTATTTCGGTGTTCGCTATGTATTCATCAGATTATCAGCAATTTTTACAATGAGAAAAAGTTATTTTTTTATTTTTACATATACCTAAATGTGTAATTGTTTAATTGTTAAATGTATAAATTGTTAATGTTGTTGTAGGTAATACTGTGTAGAATTAAGGCATGGTTCATTGTTGTTAAACCAATTGAAGTCTTCTTCGAAATTTTCAAACTTGTTAACATTGAAATCTAAAATTTAATGACAAAAAAAAATCAGTGTACCAAGGAAAAAAGCCAAGAAAAAATAGAATGAATCCTATAGTCTCCTAAATCTCATATCACGAATTTGTGTCAAAATAATTCTAGCTACCAACGAAATAAAAATTAAATGCAAGTCAACCGCACGACAACACAGACAAAAAATTGTCATAAAAACCACGGGAGTCACACAAAATGTTTGTTCCAGTCTGTCAAAAACATTTCGTCTCTTTCGCATGCCAATCATCGGAAGCAGTATGGCGGCGGACGTTCCATCCATCCAGTCAAAATGCCCCTGGGTCATTTGGGTTGTGTTTTTTTTTGCTTTTCCTCTGAAGCAGGAGTTGCAAGAGCAAATCATCTGCTGGGTAGATTTTGGTGAGCTTCACTGATTAAAACGAGAGTGCCTTAACCTTTCAAATTATCTTCGAAGGGTTTATGCACTGAACTTAAAATGTTATGGATGAAATGTTGTTAAAAATAACATTTTGGCGTAAAATTAATTTGTAAACACAAACTACCACAAAAATAAGTATAAAGTCTGCTACAAGGCGTCTGCTACAGGCGCCATTCTGTTTTTTATAGACGAAAGCGCTGCATGAACTCATACTGGCTCCATGGGGTGCTAAACGTAGTATATTTTCTACATGATGATTCTAACAAACATAGGTGAAAACTACGGTTGAGATCAAGTACGGAGAAAACACGGGCTTTGCCCAGATGTTGCAAGGCACAGTCAACTGTGGGAAGCGGAAAGGGATCCTTCAAACAATTCTTGTTAATAAGAGAATGATTTACCACTAGCATATATTTATCGGAATCCTTCTTCCTCACTTAGATGCCTGGTGAACAGTAGACATTGATGGAACAGTTACACCTTCTGTCAGAAGTTTCTCTACGATTTCCCCGAATTCCTGTAGTTTAAAAGGGGACAACAAAAATTACGATCCCTAAAAGAGATATTATCCGTAACCGAAAACTTGTACAGAAGTACATCGCATTTACCAATATGTGTGGAAATGACGTCACCATATTCAAACGTAAGCTGTTCCAACTTTCGCTCAAAATCGGCTTCATTGACCTCGGTATCGGCAGCAACGATAGAAATTGCCGGGGCATCGCCAACGTGCAGACCCACACATATGTTAGGAGCGAACCTGAATGACAGAAAAAACGATTAAAAATTAACCACTGCTTTCGTTTTCCCACGAAATTCCAAACCTAAGACTAACTTCTGAACTAAACGAGGAACCACAAGAAAAGAAAAATTTCAGGAGAACCTCCCTATCTTAAAATGCAGTTTAACCACTGTGTTTGAAGTGAGTATGTCATCATTAGCAACACAAAGCCGCTTTTCGCGAACAATACTAATACAGCCCCTGGACAACACTTTCAGATCCAGCAAATGTCGGAGAAAATACTTGTCCATGATGCAGTATGTCGCACCAGTATTATCAAGTGGTAAATAATTACTCTGGCCGGACGTAATTGTGACGCTACAGGTTACAGGTCGACGTAGGTCTTTCTGTTTTGCGCGACTGGGAAGCCCATGCCTTTGTTGCCCAGTCAATCGCCATTTCCCTGATGCTGGCATAAATGAAATACATGTCCCTGTTCCCCACATCTAAAACGTCTATTTGCGAGACTCGCCCTCTCTAAATCGCAGCCAGCTGCAACGTGTCCAGTGCGGGCACAGTTGACACAACTTAAAAGGGGAAGACGTGTTTCACTTTCTTCCAACAGCTCTACACCGCCCGACGTACGGCTCCACGGCTCAACCTGTCGTGGCATGAGGGGAAGGGAGGAGGAGGATGGTCTATTCGGTATTGTACGCCTGTGGCGATCCTACCTTGAACTTGGATAGCTAGCTGATGGAGTTCCGAAAAATTTCTCGGCGCGGCCTAAAGTACGCAATTTGTTTTGATGTGCGGAGCCAGATTCTCGGTAATAATACCTATCAATTCCTGTTCCTGAACAGACATTCCAAACGCTTCATGGAAAAGTATTGAATCAACAAAATCACAAATATTTTCGTCTGGCCTTTGAGACCGGAACACAAAGTTCCTTTCACGCTGCCTGCGCACCAGCGGCAGGAAAAGTGCATCTAGCACACGCCATCTAAAACCAGCGAAGGTACCTCCCATTTAAAAAAGGAGTTCCTCGCGAAGTATTTGCAAAATAGAGCCTTCTACCTTAGTAGTTAAAGCCCTAAGTAAATCTGATTCCGCACAAAAACCAAGACCGAAAAGTTTATTTACTGCAATAAAAACCATTAACACCTGCATTGGGTCCATATAAGTACGGGGCTTAACCCCATCCAGGGCAGTGCACAATTTGGAAATAGGTAAGGTAACAGGATTATATTGATTCACTGCCGTGTTTGGCTGCTCGGGAGTAGGCTGCGGGCCGGTGGCATGTTGTTCACGCAGTTTTGCACTGCTAGACGTCTCATCTCGACGACCGTAAGATTGTCGTCCACAGCAACGTTAAGGTTCATAAGCAGTCCTCCTAATTCCTCCCGCTTCAGTGAATAAACAAACGTCTCCTGGCTTATATCGTCTCGGCACCACGTAGAATAAATTAAACAGAACAGTAGAGTAGAATGCATGTTTGTACTGTCAGGTACATTTCAAAATACAATCATTGACCAGAAACACCAAACTCATGTGTAAACAGTTTATTTATTCGAAAAAATCACAACCCTTTTACCATTGACAAAATATCTTTCCTGCGTAGAAACATTTGCAATAAAACTGCCTCATACGAATTACACCAGTGTTAATTTAACAGGTATTGACACAATTTCATACAACCTCCCCCCCCCCCCCTCGTTTGAGCAAATGGGGCAGCAAAAAAAATGTGCCCCAGCTTCCAACGTCTGGCACTAAGCGTAATTATTTAATATCACAATTAACCTGGAATCAAATAGAGGCCAGCTAACTCAACAAATTATATGCACTGTGCAAAATTGTTACTTCTCTCCACAATACATTGAATGAAAAGTCTTTCTAAAACATTGACTAGTATCGGGTTGCACTGTTTCATTTAAATCAATGTTAATATTTCCTTTCAAACCTTTTCAACAAGTAACCATTGATATTCAAATACATGACGTGATCTGCGTACCTAACACATTGCGCACCACAATGATTAAAACTCAGTTTACAGTTACAAGAGAACGTGTCGCAGCCATGTCGGCCCATTAAGGTACATATTCATATAATATACATATTAAAACAATTAAAAGAAAAATGGCTCGGCGGCATTCAATAAGTTCATTAGAGCAAACCGTTTTAAGACCAAAACATATATTTAAACCATAAGGATCGTGCGAGTAGTGGGACACGCATGACACAACAGAAATCTGGGCATTAAAAGGGGCGGCTAGCAGCACACTAAATCAATGACTATACTACCAAACTCTTCGAATCAGTAATATCCAAATGCTACCAAATATCATAATTTAGACCGTGCGGCCGAGAATAGCTAACACTAGCCAAAAGTATAGCTCGCCCAAAATAACTAGGCACTTTCTGACAGACGAGCAAACTTATTAGGAAGCCCCTTATTTAATATTGCACACCGTTCCACTACTCATCGATTTAAAGAAACGTGGATGGCACCTTCGTAGCACAAAATAAGAAACCTTTAAAATATTCGTAACTGACAATTAATCAAGCTCCGCCCATGGCAGAGAATGCTAAACGACGACATCCTAATTGGGGTGTCGTCCAAATAATGTCGGTGCCAGCTATCTTGCAGAAGGTGACTGGGCGAAGTGAGCTCATCGACATTTAAAATAAAAATCGAAAAGCCCACTGGGAGGGGAACTAAGGTAGGGGAAACGACCGGAGAAGGGAGGGGAAGACCGAACCTCTAGCGAGCTGGGGAAACAGCGCCGTGCGCTGCGACTGTAGAGGGCACAACAACTTGAGCGAAGTTTATATATAATATATATATATATATATATAATTCTTTGGATAATCACTTGAATCAAATTTTTAAAGCAATGTTTTCATGTCTTCATAAAAATCTTCTGTTTTATGTCATAAATGTATAATCAGTATCTTGATAACATAATTCAATTTTATTATCTCCATATTTTGGTTTCATCACTTTATAGTGAAAATCATACATCAATTCTTTAGATATGTCTAGAATTTACATGCCCACATAAATAGGTTTGTTAAAATATATGTTTGTTATAACCGCATGAATCGCATTAAATATAGTACTTTTTTTTAAATTTTGTTTTGTTATTAATTTTTCACAAACTTTTTTTTTTAAGCCAGACTTGTATCAACCCTGTTCTTAATATTTTCCATTGTTTTACCAAACACAGCATTATTCATCAGTTTATAAAAATCTTTTTCGAATTCGTTTTTAGCATTAGTTCTCGTCTCTGTATTTAAATCCGTATATTCTTTCAACCAATCAGACTGATTAAATTTCAATATTCTATGTATTTTAGTCAGTTTTAATCCATTATTTGGACATTGTTTCAAATTACGATAGTGTATTTCATACTTTTGTTTGTTAAATAAAGTTGTTAACAATTTAGAATGATTTGTTCCTGGAATTATCTGATTTTCCGGACAAAATAGAAGTGCTTTATGAAATTTAAGCAGTTCTTGAGGATATTCTAAATCAACTTCTTATATGTATCCATGATGTAAATAATCCTTCAAATTTATTATATATCTTTGCCAGAAATCTAAATTAAATTCTGGATAATTATACCATTCGAAACCGCCATATGGTAAATACTGAGACACAGCCCAGCCATATAGATTATTTGCATAGAGATAAGCTAAATAGTTACTGTTGATTTGAATTAAAATCATCTAAATATTTATTATTTGCTTTAACATATCGTTTGCAACATTGCAATATTCCTCCTCTAATTCCTTTTTCTACCATTAAAATCATATTTTAATAATGTAATAAATCTAAAGGCTGTTTTTTCCAACTGTCCATATGATCATATGAATAAACACCTTTTCTAATTTCTAAATCTCTTTTGTCTTGTGGGAAATGCTTTTGAGTATGTTTCATTTGTTCTTTTGTTAAATTTTATACTAGTTTTTCTAAACTACTGGACATAAATTTTAAAGTATCTATAAACCTAATTTTATATATATATATATATATTTTTTTTTTTTTTTTTTCCCAGAACGGATATACTTTCTTTCATTATTTGGAATTAAATCTATTGGTTTTTCATCATATCCCAGGTCTTTAATAAATAAATGTGCATGATATCCAGCTAAGTTATGAAAATAAATTGAAATAAAATCAGGTAGTTTTAAATCTAATTTATGAGAGAAACAAACTGGATTAATGAATTTTCCAGTTATATGATTATGTAGATGTGCCTTTGGATTATCCTTTGTATATTCATACTAACACACAGCACAATTTTTCGATTTTTTAAATAACTTTTTTTTTTTTTTGTTAGTGGATGCATTGGTTCATGTTGTGAACATATTTCACCAATCTTTTCTACTTCTAATTTCAATGAATTCATAAACATAAAACGTGACCTTGGACCTCGATATACAATTGGTGGTTTATAATCATCATCATAACTATTTATAATTTAATAACAAAAACAGAAACTTCATGTAACTGATATTTCATTGTATATGATTCATCATTCAACTTTATATCAATGGTATTTATTTGTACATTAGTAAGTTTATATCTTTCTTTAAGTATTTCCTCATAAAAGCCAATATCAATATCATCCTCTGTTAAAACTGGATATTTTACATTAATTTAATTTTTTTATTTCCATTGGATTTGGCTTAACAGTTGATATTTTCTTTGGTATTGATTCAAAGTCTGCTTCTATTGTAAAAGGAACTTTCGTTCTATGTTGGTAATTTTCGAAAAATATTTGGTTACCTTCCCATGGCAAACAGCTATTTACTGGTTCATTGTAAGAACAGTCGACTATACGATTATTTAATTTTTCTTGAGATGTAAAAAGTTGAAGACACGTATCAAGTATATAAGTTTTATGTTGGTGATTATTTTTTGTGCCGAAAGCAACTTTGATAAATCTTTTATCCAACAGTAATGTGTATTTGTATCATTTTTGAAATAAAGTAAATATATGTGTTTACCCTTTTTATGTTTTTGTAACTTTTAGAGGATATACTCCAGATTCGCCTTCAAAAGAATATACACTTATAGATATATTAATTTGATTTTCTATTTCTGGTACATCGTTAATTTTAATTCGATATTCATATTTATCTATTAATTCATCAGTATTAAGTCCCACATTTATATATTTAGTTACTCTCTGTGGATCTTTGTTTGCTGGTAATAATGCAGACTTGATGCCCAAAGAAAGCATTTTTATCTTAATTTTTTACATTAATGCATGCTTCTTCATCCTTATTATTGTATAGTAGATCAATATATGATGCTCCTTTTAATGGATTAAAATTCGTTGTAGATAGTTGTAATCCATTTATTATATATAATCTCCAATCCGAACCGTCTATTTTTTTCAATGCAAGTTTTTCCTGCACATACTACTTTTTTATATATTTGTAATACTCATTAATTTCTCCTTCGTCCAATAATGTATGAGTATCTGATGTAATTTCAAAAGGTTGTAATTTATTAAATTTTTCACTGTGAAAAATGATTCTTACAGAAATGCGAACATTCACTCTAAAATTCTTTAGATGATCGATCACATACTATCTAAAATATTTTAGGTTTTACTGAAGTTAAAAAAGGATTAAATTACTAAATTAAAGCTATTTTAAATGTAATATGTTGATATCCTACTTTTAAAAGCAGTATTAACTCTGTAAAATTTATTACTTATTTTATTTCTTTTATTTGCACATACATTAGCAGAAAAAGGAAATATTTATTTTCAGTTCGTTTTATCTTATTCATATATTTCATTTATATCGACATCTGAAAAAGGCAAACTTTTGATCATTTGTTTATCATTAACATTTCTGAAAAAAGGTAAATGTTTAAACGTCCATTTAACATAAGAAATTGAAGAAGTTAAACTTTTGGACAACTGGTTATTCCTGATTTTTTTGGAAGAGTAAGAAATTAAAATTGTTGATGTAATAATAAGCCAAAAAATAATAATTTAAAAAGGAGGATATCTTGATCATTTTCTTTTTTTATAATATATTATTAGAAAAAGTAAATATTTTTTAAATTAATTTTTATCTTTTTCATATAATTTTTTTGGCAACAACATGATAAAAATGCAAATTCTCAAGGTGCTGCTTTCTCGCAAAAAACTCTTCATGTTCTTTAAGAACATTACTTTGTTCTATAATACTTCTAATTAAATCATCTTTTCTTAGACTGTGTATATTTCAATTTTTAAACTTTTAGCAATAGGATCTTAAATCCACCCCTTTTAAAGCATTTAGATTTTCTGCAGACATTTTTAAAGCGTTTATTCAAAGCGTCTTTTCAAAGTGTTTATTTATAAGAAAAAATTTAATAATTTTGGAAAAATATATAGTTAACGAAAAAATATATAAATAATAAATATAAAGGAATGAAAATTTATTGATAATAATTTTTAACTATTTAACTTCTTGTTATGATAATATTTCTTGCTAAAACATTTTTTTACATATTGTTGTATGTTCGTCCTTAGCATATTTTGAGAAAGAAAATAATTGAATGGATTTATTCTTATTAAATACTGTTCATTATATTTGCTGGATAGTTATCATGTTGAATTTCATTTAGTATATCGACTACTGCATTGTGTAATTTCGTTTTTATACTTTTTGAGTAATACATTATAAACACACTTTCCACATTCACATAGCACTTTCTCTTTATTTAACTCATTTTGATTTCTAACATCTTGAATTAAACATTTTTTACAGATGTTATAATGTTTATCTTTTGCGTGTTTATTTGAGTGAAAACTTTCCATGTTTAAAACTTCGCCACATATTTTACTGTAACGGAGAAGTGAAAGTTTTAACTTTCACTTCCCAAATGTCACAAATGTAATTTTACTATATATTTTTGCCACGGCGAGCTTCGAAACCTTTCAATAGAGAGGAAATCAATTCCCCATTTAAGTGTAGGTAACACTACTCCATATAAACTAGACACAGAGATCGTCAATAGGACAAAAGAAACTAACTTACAAAAATAATGACATAATTAATAACCCTTCTTTAAATTTCCAACAACAAGGACTAGAATGAGGCGAATCAGTTAGAAAATTTAATGAATATCAAAAAGAACAAATTAGTGTGTTCTCTTTATCAAATATTAATATGAACAAAGAGGTATATGTTCACAATCCAAGCAACATTCAAAAACAACATTTTTACTAAAATAATAATTAAGAGACGACACGACTTGTTGAAGATTAGATTAAAAATAATAATTTACCTAACATAGCGAGAGGAAAGAAAAAGTATTCATTTTCAGAAAATTATAAAATTAATTTTCAATTGACCTTTCATTGGATATACAACCATATAGAACCTTGTATGGAATACCACCTAGAAATGACGATGATCCTCCTTCAGTGTCCGTTGATCATTCTAGTTCTCTGCTCGAACACAGGTCCCTGGACTTCCGCAGTGGCTCGAAGTGTTGGTAGACCGTGACACTCCAGATGCAGCTATGGATCCCTAACAGTAGTATACGATCGACCTTCTTCGGGTCATAATCAGTTCCTGGATTGAAGTCATTTCTTCATGGTCCTTCATTTAATCTATACTGTTCAATTTTAATATCTACAAATGATATCATAACCATCTCTTCTATAAATCAGGGCTGGACAGCTCAACGAAAAAAAAAAAATTATTTTATCAACTTTTCAATATTAGTTTGGCCGACTCGTCAGCATTATTTTGCTCTTCTGAAGACGTTTGTCAGAAGTGTCACCTCTTTACATTTGCAATACATTTCCAAGTTCATTCCTGCATCAACAACAAATAATATGGGAAGCATAACAGTTTCGCTAGCATATAGAGACCATACTTATTATCATCTTTACACAGCCCGCTATAACAACTTTAAAAGCATAAAGAATTTCAATAAATTACTAGCTTATGCTATCTAAAATTAACAAAATAAGTACACAAAAATATTTACAAGTTACCAGATGTTACATTACATTGCTTGTGTCAGTATTTTCCATTTCATAAGAAAAGCGATTCTATTTTTATTAGTTATGAAGAATTAATTTATTAAGAAGAATAAAAAAAATGTTGCTGGAATTTTAGAATATCAAAAAAAAGTAACTATTGTTTACATCTCAGTTTTTTATTTCTTATAATATAAAAATGTAACTGTTGTTTACGCATCAGTTTTCTTTATTTTTAGAATAACAAAAATGAAACTTTTTACATGTCAGTTTTTTATATATTTTATATATTTATAAAAAAATGTATACTTATTATATTTTATATATATTTATGCACCCCCATTTTTATTCTTCTTAATAAATTTATTTCTTTATAAATAATAAAATATAATCGCTTCTAAACTGTACTTATGAATTTGACAAAACTACATGAGCTTGAACTTTTAAAAAGTATGCAGCTAGAGAATTTTAAATTTATGAATCTAAATTTGGGGGAAAAATTAGTTGTATTCTAGATGAGAAATATAAAATTGCATTAACAGGTCGCTATGGAAGTGTATTTGATAAAAATAGTTTGAGATTAATAAATGAGAAACAAGTTTTTATAATGTATAAAGGTTTAAAGAAATGAAAAATGGAAAATCTATGCATGATATACATTGACTTCTTTAATCTTATTTTCATATTTTCGTGGTCCCCCGCGTGGGAGGCTCTTATCTGTAGTGAAAAACATAATATTTTGCTTGATTTTGGCTGAAATTTGCTTGTTTTTGGCTAAAATTTGCTTGATTTTAGCCATTTTTCGTCAAATTTCAGATATTGTTTTTTTCTGTTTATTGTGTTTTTTAATAGCCCTATTGGCATATTTCATATTATTCTTGTAATTTTAGTAAAAATCGCCCTATTTATTTGGGTGCTGCGCTAGGAGCGGCATTGTTAATCTACTCTCGACTTGTCTGCATGTCACTTCTTATTGTGGGATTCCTCAAGAGTAAAGTGTTTGCAACACATTCGGCTAACATCAACACTATAGAGGCAGCAAATTGTGGACGAAGTTACTGGCATACCAGCCGCAACACTTGTGCATGTTATGGACATTTGTGAATCCCATTTATGCAAATGCTTCAGGCTTGATTTACAACACCTCGCAGGCATTATTTTCAAGAAATAAACATCATGTGCTATTATTGTGTTGCAACTAACAGACTACATAGTGGGTGTTTATTCATTTGTCACTATTGTTGAAGTAATGGTTATTAAAATGGCATCTCACTACCTCTAACTAAACTGTTTTATTTTTGACCTCGATCATATTCTTGCCGGCCAACTTATACACATTTTACAATGGCAGGGCTTCGCTGCTCCACCCTGTATTTACTAACTACCTAGATCTCTACTAAGTAAATGAAAACATTTCTTAAAAGTAAAGAAATAACCACACGAAAGTGATTTCACACAAATAGCTGCCATATTCTGTTTCCCGGAACGTGAGCAATAACAAACGTGGAGGGTCACACCCATGTATAGGAAGTTCACGGTAAACTGAGCACTTTTGAAAGCCCTCCGTAAGATCTACTTATATGCACGTGGTGCATTTTTCTGCCTTATGTAAGGTTAACATTCCATAGGCCTCATTACTTTATTCATGTGTCATGAAGTGAAACTGAAGCTCAGCTAATCATGGACAGAACCAGAACTGCAAAGTGAAAAGCAAATAGAAAATAAGAGTGAGGTGGAAATAAGTTCTTAATGCTAATAAAGGCTATTTGCGATAAAGTGAACACTTTTAAAAACAACCTTAGAAAAAATTCACTATCCCTACCTGCACATATTTTAACGGGCGAACTGAATGACATGGGCCCAGTAAAGTTGATAACAATGAATGGAAAGTAGTTACATAACTTAACGTCGAATAAAAAGTTGCGGGTAATGATTTGGAATAACTTAAATTATTTCTTTCACTTTCTGTTTTTTTATGCATCGAAGTGTAAAAATGAGCAGATTCGCAAAACATTTTCTTTTATGATAATTCCACAGCTGCACTTGACCGACGCATGAATAAAGAGACGAGGCTCATGCCAATGTTAATTTTGATAAGGTGGAAGAATACACAATGTGCATAGAAGTAGATCTTAAGCAGGGTTTGCAAAAGTGCTCATTTTACTGTGAACAGCCTATAACATAAGATTGCAAACAAGTTGTGAAAATATGTGGATTCAAACAAACTGATAATCGAACTTAAAATCGAAATAAATTAATCGATTCAGACGATGCATCTAAACGTCTGCATCGATTCGATTATTGGCAATAATCGAAATGACTGAATCGATTCAGCTACTAATCGAATCGGAATCGGCCAACCTAATGATCAGTAATCGAGTGATTCAAATAATCGAATGATTCAATAATCGAATGATCACTCGATAACAGAATAGTCTGCCCCGTACAAAATTAACCAACTTAGGAAACATTTCAGTTTTGTTTTTAACAATTGCTCATTTATTAAATGAAACTATTTTGTATAAGTAATCAGAAGTTAACAATAACCATTTCTTATTTATATAAGTTAACTGTAAAAGGACCATATAGTCCATTCCCCACTGGAAGAGACTTTCTCGGAGCCCTGCTAAATATCTACTTGCAGGCCCGTTTCGTATCCTTCCGCTAAATGTAAACAAACATTGACACGTGACTGCCATGTAGCATCTGACAAAATCGATGTCTACATTCCATTGTGTGTTCGTATATTTTTGTTACACCTAAACATGAACATTGAAATGTGACTTCTACTCTTATACCTGTCAAATGCGTTGTTTACTGTTTACAGCTTTTCGAAGAATTTTGTCATATTCCAAAAACCATTCCTTACGAATATTCACAGTTTAGGCTTATAACATAGTTAGGTCAGTTTTATGACATTTTAAAAATGCCTGAATTGACGATAGTTCTTACGGTTATGTTACGTTGTCAACATATTTGTTTTCCACTATATGGCGCATTACTCGTAATGCACGATAATATTTTGCCACTACTGTGTTTAACACTGTTACAACTGTGGGTTAAAGAACTGTAGTTTTTAACCTTTTGTAATTGATAATGTGTTGGTTTATTTTTTTAAAAGGACAGCCTCAATTCGGAATAAATATTGAAATGAAGAAACAACCAGTCCAACGAAAATGGCACATCAAATTCAAGTAAGCAAACCTATGTCACTTTTTTTTCAGACATACTTAACAGATAGCGGTGAACATGCACACAAATAAGCCTACCGTAATTTTTACTCCGCTCTTATTTCTATCTATTGCTACTTATTGTTTATTAGCCTTATTGAAGTTTATTGGGCTGGACTTAGTATTTTGTTGGGATTGTGGCATATCACATTACACGACTGTGTTTCACACACCTAAGGTACAACGTTGTGATAAATAAACAGACGTGGATGTAAATAATTAACTTCGTCATAAAAATAGTTCACAGTTAAAACGTATAAATAGTGCACATTAAATATTTGAAATCATGCGCACACACAAACACACAGGGCCAGCATAACGATCACGATGTAGCCACGCCACACCCTTTCACACGCAGCAGTCAACGAAACACATGCAACAGTATATTTATTACTGCCGTGGAACCACCACAACATCGTAACTTGCCTAGGTAGGTTTTAAAAACACAATGTCTACAAACGTGATGTGGTAATTTGAAGTATTTTTCGGAGTAAGTATAATTTACGCTTCGTTTGGCAAAAAGCAACGTGTCATTTCATGGCTCGCCACGTCTACCAACTTCAGATGGTAGGCCTAACTGTCCCGTCATCATATCTAAATATATTAAAATAAGTATTCAAACATTAAAATCTCTTTTCAGTTGTAAATTAAAAATTCAAAAATCAGTATTTTGCTGTAATAAGTATGAAATATGCTAACATTTTAAACATGTATATTTTGTCTACTACTTAACGATGCCAAACTTCCCGAGAGGGAGAGAGAGAATGTGAGTGAGCGTGACAAGCCTCGCCCAGCCGACAGTTGCTTCTTCAATCGCTAAAACAAACACAGTGTCACTAGGGCCTGCGCGCGATATTTTGCACTGTTATTTTAAACTGTAACAATGAAATATGTATTCATCGGGGCTATCTAAATATTTATATATTTCAATAGGCATCGTTTAATTTACAAATAGCATACCAAAATACTAGGTTAAAACAATATTTATCTGTGGACTATTTCTTAGTAACCGTTGACAACACATCGCTGCTCTCGCTGTTGTTAATTCATATTAATTCGAAATAAATATTAGAAGTTATAGAAGATACCAAGGTAAAGTTTCATTTATTCAATAATACAGTACTCTAAAGTTAATCACAGTGTTATATATTTGTGGAATACAAGATATTGAAAAAAAACAGGTTAATATATTACGCCTAGGTTGATTTTTCAAAGGTTCGTTTTCAAAAGTCTTTTCCAGTCGGGAATGGACTATACATGCTAACATAATATTTTTGGCAACACTGGATTTTTCAAGAAAAAGATTGACAAGTTCAAATGAAAATTACGTTCTATTCTTAAACAGTAATTTCAAAAATTGTCGTTGTTATTGCAACATTTATTATTCCATAATCTGTAACCATAGATTTTGTATATAATACAGCCGGACTGAAGCATAAATTGTGTAACAGAAAAAAGAAGAATATATAAAAGTAATATACATTTTGTGGGTAAAACTAATGTTATATTATTTTGTATAATAACTTGTGTTTTTATTTCATGATACTTATTCTATCATATAACAATAAACTATATCGCCATAAATTGCTAGTTATGTTGAATATAGTGCATCCACTGTTATTATTAAATGTACCTATTACATTTTTTTAAATTAGAATTATTATGATGATTTAGTGCAGCAAACTGTTGGCCTAAAGGTAATATATTACAATGGACAGACTATACTCCCATGTTTGAAGTATTCGGTACGACCATTTGTGCCCCAGTAGTTTCATTTGTGTGGAGAACTAGCAACAGCGCATGCCGCAGGCACGGCAGTGTTGAACGGCGATTGAATGATCACTCGGCACTCGCCACTAGCTGCCTTTCCTGCTCGAGAGACGAGTGATGAGCTACGAGTAGTGGGAAGTAGGACTGAAATATGATGATTGCTCGGATTAAAACATTCGAACGACGGGTATGAATGATCTTTCATAATCATATTTCGAATTTCATCATTCGATTATGCCCATCCATAAACGGTAAACGGAACCTTACATTGAATTTGATAGAAGAAGGGGGGAGGGGCAGAAAGTAACCATGAGATGTGTTCTTACAAGCACCAGCGACAACTGATAGATAAACACAGAACGATACATGTATTTTCACTTTCCTTCCTCCTGTCAGGGTAGCGAAGCGAGTTTTGAACGGCGATTGATGAGAGACGAGTGATGAGCAACGAGTATTGGGAAGTCCGAGCGAATCGCTCGGTTTAAAACATTCGAATGAAGAGTACGAATAATCGATCACTAGAATGGTCTTTGATAATCGAATATTTTGAATTTCGTCATTCGATTATGCCCCTCCCTACTAGGATCATTCGATCTCGGATCGGGGAAGATGTTGGTGAAATCGGGTATTAACAGAATAAGTTCGCTGTGTGCTTAAAACATAATTCAATGTTTTCGAGGGTATCAGTTTATGACAGTCGTGTGCGGGTCTTGACGGGTTGTGTGCGTTCTTGACGTGACTTAAGATATCATTATATTTTATATCTTAAGTATAAGTCAAGACGAAGTAACCAATCAGAGACCAGTGACATTTGTCGTTGGCGGAAACTGTATTTTATGTAGTGTTGTGAAATATTATGCAAATAATTATCTAATCGACTAACCGAGAGACAGTGTCCTCTTAATTTTAAGAACAGTTCATGGTCATGTTTTATTTCTTGGAAGAGGTTATTGAATTCACTTTAATTAACCTTTCCAGATGTATTGGTGTAAATGCCCTTGGCATCGGCTTTCCCTTCTATAAGATATCGCCAGTTATTCAAAATGTTTACACATGCAGTAACCACACATAATTAAATATATGTAAATAATCTTCACTCTTGTCCATATTTACAGGTTATGTCGGATGATTGCATCTTCTACGATTTTGACTGTCTAGAGTTAACATTTTCTAATTCAATCATAAACTGTAAATCTTCGTATTGTTCATTTTCTGTGTCCTTATCGAGTTATTAATACAATTCTTAATTCTTCAGTCTTTAATCGTTAGCTCATCCTTACAGTCGCGCTGATTCACTTATGCCTGGTTGCACCATCTTCCCGATCCGAGATCGAGTGATCCTAGTTCCGAAACAGGATTCAGTCTGATCTTGGTTGAATTGTAAAAGTGTTGCACCCATAGACTAAAGGTGAGGTAGACCGATCTCGCTGGCTGCGCATAAACTATCTCAATGTCCCAACACTGAACTGCTTTTCTACCAATACAGTTTGCAAAACAGGTGTGGATTGGGTTTGAGGTTAGAACGCTGTTTAGTACACAAGTGCTTTTGAGATGATTTTATATTTCCTCTAGCCAATTTGTAATGATTTTTGATTAAATTCAAAGTGGTAAAATTATTTTATTAATATAATAGTGCTTGTCATTTAAAAATTAAAATGTAAACAAACACGTTAATCACTGTTGACCATGTAACTTTGACAGTTGTGGTCCTTTGGAATAGGTCAATGTTGGGTACATGCGCAGAAGCCGAATAAGTGGTCTACCTCATCTTTAGTCGATGGTTGCACCAACGAAATTTCGCGATTCTGGATCTCCGATTCGTCGATCTTGGTTCCAAAGTGAGAAATCGAGATTAAGTATGAGACAAATTTTGCTATTGGTTCGTAATATATGACGTCATTAATGTAAGCGTAGTTTTCACTATAGAAGTTCTGACTACTAGTTTTGGTTTTGTAATCATTGTTGTTTACCTAATATTTTCTATCATGTCTCAGCAATTACTGATTATTTAATATTATGGAGACAAAATATGGATGGAGCTGCAAGTGGTTCGAAACTAAATATTTTTACAGAAAAGGAATAAAGAGTAATCGTTGACTTGCTGGAAGTAAGAAATAGAATGTCATCGAATGTAAACAAACGGACCAGTTTTATTTGAAACAGAAAGATGGGGAATGGAGGACCCTAGAAGATTTTTTACAATATTGAATGCACTGATATATTTTTTCTAACTACCCTATATCTAATGCCCTGTTGCACCAACATCTTCCCCGATCCGAGATTGAATTATCCTAGTTCCAAACCAGGATTCAGCTCGATCTTCGTTCCATTGTGAAAGTGTTGCATCAACCCATTTGCACGATTTTGGATCTCCGATTCGTCGATCTTGGTTACAAAGTGAGAGATCGAGATTAAGTATGAGACAAATTTTGCTATCCGTCGGCCGGAGATCAAAACCTCGTAACTCCACTTTATGGAAAATTGTTTTTTCATTGTTACATAGGGAAATAATTGTTCTATATCCTACTAAAATCATGTTACTCTATGAAATAAACAATGCCATCTTTTGTTTATTTTCTGAAACCTCACAACTTAAACACATATAAGTAAAAATTGATCTTAATAAATGTACGTGTCTTGCTTTCGATTCATTCAATATAGTAAAGACAGCCAACAAATATGATGGACTCAAATCTCAGGAATTTCGCAGAATTCCTTAAGTAAAAACTCCTTATAACACATCCTGGTGTTGGAATGTTCCTTTATAGACAAATGAGGAATCCTCTGCGTTTTTCTACATAAGTAATTCAACTAAATTAGTGGCACACAATTGTAAGTCCTCCATATTGTATGGTTCCTGGATTAACCATTTACAATTTGTTCTAGAGTCTACACAATTAAATTTTCAACAAACCGTCTTTTCATTTAAATTATTACGACAAAAACCAAACTTCATCGGTATCATTATTCCTTGGTTATTAATATCTAACATAATAGAAGTTTTCTTTTCAGAAACATTTTGCAATACTTTTACCAAACTATATGATGTGACATATATAATAATTTGCAAATCCAAGTTCTGTGTTATTTTACATATTTACTGAGGAGGACGAGACGAGCAGTAGCTCTGGTGTAGAAAGGGCGCTCCACGCACGCGCTCAGCACTGCCTTACATTAAACGGTAACTGATGTAACTGTTATTGCAGTAATGTGGTGTGTCGCGAGTGATTTCTCTGCGCACATCTACTGCGAGAGGAAATTATTATTTCTGTTAGAAGAGGAGCGGCGTAGTTACTGCAACACCAACACTGAGCTTTCCTGTAAGGCTCAGGGAATAGGTAAAGGCCCTTAGCCAGGTTTTAACTTAATTGTGACTCAATCGACTAGTCTCATCCAGCCGAGTTTCCGGAATAGGAGAGCGGACAGGTAGCCCAGTTTATGGAGAGCCTTGGGGGTTTTTAGGATTATAAATAGGATATTTCCTCCCTCAGTGTGAAGAAAGAAAATATGTTAGGTGTTAGGCCCCCCTTGGTGGATCCCCCCACCATGGCAGCAGAACAACAGCCAACCACGATGAACGAATACGAACCGAACAAAAAGAGGAGGGCCTCCGAGATGCGCCCCCCCCCCCCTTTTTTCAAACCACATCAGTAAATGCATCTATCAAACAGGCACCCTAGCAATCTCCGCGAAGCCAAATCTGCGACCAATCATTGTCTACGATAACAGTGAAACTTCGTACGAAAAAGTAGTGGAAGCACTTCAGGCAACATCTGAAGGAACCCACCGCCAGCCGAGTTATGCCGCAAGGAGTACAGTACACAGCCAAGACGTATGAAGACTATTAAGGTGGCAATCAAGCGCCTGGATGCTTCACTAAGTATCCAGTTTATCCGCCCTAAAGCGACCACAGCAAATTAATCTGTGAGCTGCGCGCCCAGTGTGACTCCTTCGTCAAGGTAGAAGAGTACCAGAGGCCGGAAGGGCCTCTGCAATGATCCAACTGCCAGAGACTCCAACATTCTGGAAAAGTTTGCCATGCCCCACCCCACTGTCGTCTGTGTGGACAAGGCCACACAACAATCACCTGCCCCATGGCAGATAAGGACGACTTGTCAAAAAGAGTTTGTCCTAGCTGCAAGGGGAACCATGCAGCTAACTACAGAGGCTGCCCCGAGTACAAAATTGAGAAGTGGCATTTCCTCTTATTAGATGAGAGGAAAGAAAGTATGCAGCAGAGCAAGGCTGCACTGCAACACACCCCACAGACCTCCACCCCCCCCCCCTCCCAAACCGCGGGCCACGCGGCCAACTACCGCGCACCTGTTGCACCCTGGTCACAGTCCAACCAAGAAGGCTGGGTTACTGTGCCAGGAAAATCGCTGTCCCGCACATAGGCACAAAACTTCGTGCTTAGTTTCGCACAACATGTCTCTGTGCCAGTAGCGAACAGCTACGCAGCTATCGCGACCGCAGGATATTCTGAAGTGGATTTTCCTGCCCTAGCCAAACCCAGGAAGCCACGCCAACAACTCACACAAAATGCTTAAAGTAAAAGGGAAAAATTCCCAAAAAAAATAAGAAAAAGTCTTCGCAGCAGAAGTCAGAAGCCCAGCACAACCAGAGTGTGCAGCAGCCAACTGCCCCCTCAACTCCCAAGCCAGCCTTTTATTCTCCAGTCCAGACAGCCAATCAGAGAGCAGTCCCAGCCGCCTCTGCTGCTCCAGTGTCGAAAACGAGTACTTCCATGGAGGCAGAAACAATCCCTGTTTCTCCGAGCCCAGTTCCCGCCAACATGCAGCAAATGCTGCTAACACTAAAGGCCAACTCGCGTAGTGCTGGAGGCACTGTGTACTCTCCTAGTTGTCTGGGGAGACGCAACTAAAGGCGATATTGCGCGATACCAGATTCCGTAAAAGCTTGTGCAAGGTCCACAATAACGGCCGTTATACGGGCTAATGTGGCACCCGTCATGCCATTTCCCGTCTTACACGGCCAGATTTCGTACCAGGTTTGGTAATTGGACACGTCCTGTTTTTCGTGGCAGGTCTCATACTACGTTTCGTACATGGCCATTCACATCGCAGTTTCAGAGCGTAGGGCGCTCGCCGTGGCTACTACTTGAGAAAAGAATTGATGAAGAAACCGAAAAGGACGCCTCCATCTTGATTATACATCCGTGAGGTTGAAACTCTTTAAAATATGACAACAGCAAATAATGTTTGTGATTACACCTTTTAATTACTGTTTAAAACCGTTCTAAATACTTAAAATATTTTCAACTGTATAAAAATAATTATTCAAAGATGTACTATGCCTGCAATATATAAACTCAACACCTGGAGTCTGAAATGGTAAAATCGTAGCAGCCGTGAGCCATACGTGACTTTCGGGCGTGAGTTCGAGACTCCGCCGCACCCA
This sequence comes from Dryococelus australis, assembly GCA_029891345.1. Lineage (NCBI taxonomy): Eukaryota > Metazoa > Arthropoda > Insecta > Phasmatodea > Phasmatidae > Dryococelus > Dryococelus australis. The sequence continues at coordinate 96,847,818 of CM056999.1, forward strand.
ATTTTTTTTTTCATGAAATTTTAGTAGTAGGGCAATGGGCAAGTTGGTGCAGGAGCCAGCAGCCGGAGCCACGGAGCCCATCGCCATGTTGGATACCGGACTTCCTGCTCTGTCATACATACACCACCTTGTATTCTGCCATGTTGCTAGTCAGTATGCCGCCATATTGTTATTCATATTCGTTCGACTCCCATCTTGGTAACAAGTACTCTCACTTTTTCATGCTCTTGCATTCCGAGGATTATCTCCGAGTCTTGCATTCTTTCTTTCATTTTCTTTCTTCCCATCCTTTCCTTCTCTTTCTCCTCTCTTCCTCCTCTCTTCCTCTCCAAGGGTTTTCTCCGAGAGCTCCCACTATTTTTTTATCTTGCATTCTTTCTTTTTTCCTTTCTCTTTCCTCTCTCTTCCTCACCGAGTTATCCTACTTTTTCACTTCTGTATTCTTTCTTTCTCTTTTCTCTTCCTTCTTCCCTTTCTCTTCCCCTTCCTTTCCCTCCCAATCGTTCATTTGTTTACATCGGCTGTTACTGGATACCGCCATCTTTAATTCTGGAGGCCAACATTCGACCCACCATCTTGGTTTTTTAGTCTGTAATTTGTTTCCCACGTTAGTTCTTACACTGGTCACTAGGAGCACTGGTGTCGCATTCGCACCACAGATTACTCATCTGTGATCGACCACCATATTGGTTCTGGCTTTAGTCACTAGAAGCACTGGTGCTGCTCTCGTTCGATTAGTCGACTTCGCATGTGCTTGACAGCAATATTGTCCGCTAGGGGCTCTGCTATTTTTATAACTCAAAATACCATCTGGAATAGTGCCGGACCTTGGGTCGCCAGACTTACGACTTAGACCACTCAGGTATCGCGACATGCACTGGGACAAGAGTTTATAAGTAGTACAAAGCTTGTAAACAAAAAATATATCTTGTCTCTCATTAAAGACATTTGATTTATATTTAGTATATTGTATTTAATGTTTTTTTATTTACATATTAATAATTTTTATAAGTTTTTATTTTTTATTATTTAATTTTTATTTCCTGTATAATTTTTAAATATCTTATTTTTATTACATATTATCTTATTATATTATTTATTATATTGGTTTCACTTACATATATGTATATAAATTATATACGATTTAACTTATATCCTTAAGTTTTTTTTAAATTTTTTTTATTTAACTTTAAAGTGTATCGAGCGAGAGTCCACAGATGCGTATTTTTTCAGGCTGATAAGAATATGACATCAGAATACATGATTACATGACTACATGACTATGACAAGCACCACAGTGGATTTTTATAAGCATATATAGAAACCACTTTAGTAAATATTTGCAAAGTATTTCATATTATGAATTTTGATTATTCGCACTTTTTCGATTATTATTTACACACAATTATTTTTTTAATATCCCAGACTTAAGTATTTATATGTAGGGATTCCTATGTTGGATATAGAAAAAAATATTTCCTACTCCTATGTAATGCTTGTAAATTTTGTTCCCAACACACCATCCCATAAACAGTTCTGTATCCACTTCACCTAACCTAACCTAACCCAATTATCTTGTAAGAACTCTGAGTATATTTTTTAAATTCTCTCGACATTCACTTGACCTAACCATCATACTCTAGTCATTGCCAGACCCATCTTCAACTCCCCACCATCCTGTCTTACTTAACAACCATATCGAATGGTACTGATTTAAACTCACCATGCCATTGCCCCCCTTCATTTTATCCGAAAGGCACCTGACCTTGTAAATGTCAAGAGTAAGTCTGTACCTGCACAGTAACTGGAGTCAGCGCGTGTTTCCTGGCCGTTTTCGCACCTGGATGGTGTCGGATGACCATGTGCACTGGAATAGCTGTGTTAACAGGTCTGTACCTGCATGGCATCACATCTTCACCGTAACTGCATCAGGTAAATAACGAGAATGAGTCAGCAGGCTTCACGAGAAAGTACAAGCCTGCAACTAAAATGAACAATGGTTCAGCATGAAGGAAGTTTTCTACATATCCTAACCATCATGTAGGACTTTGCATATACTAAAACCAGAACAACACAAGTAAACAATAATGTATATTACTTTTCGCATAAATTGTGTGTTTTGTATGTATCTTCTCCATCGTGTACAAAATACTGTTGCATCTGATGCCATTTTAAGAAAATTTTATGACTGGATTTTATGAAATAAAATATTTTCTATACAAAGAACTTATTTATTTATACAAACATATGTACAAGTTTTTCAGTATTGCATATTGATTAAGAAACACATGAGTCACACATTGCCCTCCCTTTTATACCCGGGCTTGGAACTGGCAACACTACAATGATGTAGCACAGGCAAGGTTACAATGCTGATAAAATCTCGCTTACAATGTTGGAAAATAGCTTGAATTCAGCATTGTTTTTTAAATAAGTGAAAAACGTAGGGAATGATAACAGACACACACACACACACACACACATATATATACACTATGTCCCAGTGCAATTTTTAGAATCTGCCAAAATTATATACTGACTGTCCACATGATCAGCACTCCATCCATACATACTTTACATTTGTCTTCCATCCACACCAGTGCCAATTTATTACAGAATAATGAATACAACTGCTTTTTGTGTGACCTTATGCCATGTACATTAACTCGCAAAGCCTTCTCTCTGTTTAGAACACGGACATAGTCATCGAAAGTAATCTTCTTCCTAATAACGCACTTCTGAATTCCTTTAGCCTTCTTGTAAATGTTACCTGCACATCTGTAGGCATACAACTTTGCACGCAAGCCAACAAACTCTGCCATAGGTACACCATTACACTCAGTCTTGAACTTGGCAATGACTTTTTTATTCTTGAACCAGTTTCAAGAATGGTTTGTGGGAGAGCCGCTGGTGTCAAATTCGTCTAGGAAAGCCGGATCGGAAGACCTGTCATTATAAAAGTCGAGAGTTCTTATCTCGTAGATCATACTGTCGATGCCCATGTAGGCGAACTGCAGGTTCTCACCATACCTTGTCTTCATTATATCATAATGAAAATGATGCATGAATACCTTTGACAAATCCAGTACTGCCACACCAGCATAAATAGGCTCGTAAAACAGATATATCCTCATGCTCTAGCTTGACGGGCCACAGATTCTCAGAATAAATTATTCTGTCTTTGAAGACCGGTTATGCAACAAGTTTCTTGAGTCGCTTCTCATTGCAGACGAGGTACATTCTCTATCTATTACGTTTTGTAAGACTCCTGAATGCTAATTAATTCCAATCTCTGCAATTCCTTCTTAACTCTGGCTTCCAATACTTAACTAGACTCATAATAACAACTCTGCTCTACTGAAAGGGTGGGAAGGGGTGTGCAGCGGGGTGCCGGTGATAGTGGCTAAATAAGAAGTTTCATTTATGAACATATATATCTTTACTATGACAAACTCTATATAACAGAATACAATACATTTGTGTTACTGGGCAACAACATAATTACAACTACGTTTACTGAACAATAAGGATACAATTACATTAATAAAATATACTGAATAGAAGTTATAAAAGACTCACAATAAACTGGCAGCTAGTTCCCTAACCTTGCCGCAATTACTTCAAAGGGTAAAGGGAACGATGGCTCGTAGCAGGAATGGCTCCCTACAGCAAACCCGATTATGCTCAGTCAAAATATCAGAAGTTCTGGTAGGCCTCAGAGCTCACAGGACCTAAGGTCGTCTGTTTCGTCTTCAGCATTCAATCTCACTCACAAGTATCTAGCTTCAAGTAATGGTGCCGTCTGGGGGGGGGGGGGATGGCAGCACAAGTGCAGTGTAGATTTAGAGCTATGCCAAGTAGGGCGCGTTTGCGACACCACTGCTTTCGGCCACCAGCTACACCCCGCACTATCTAAGACAGTGTAGCGATGCCAGGTTATCGCTACACTACCACCCCCCCCCCCCCCCGGCCCGGCTACATGGAAGAAGCAGCCGTTCGGGCTGTGGAAGAGGACCAAGGTTGCAGAAAAAGCTATATGGTGTGAGTGAGAGAGGCACGAGCATCTGGTGGGTACATCAGCGTAGGGGAGGTCGAGGAGCTCAAGGTAGAGATAAACGTTGTGCAGGGTGGCATACCCGGAGGACTTAAGCGCGGTATCGAGGCAGCAATTACAAGTAGGAGCCACCTTTGAAAAACAAAATTAAAAATTTAGTAACAGAGAAGTAGAAGTTAAGCAATATAGAGAAGTATAGTTATTGCACCATAATATGGGGCAAAAGGCAAGGCAGGGTAGTCGTAAAATATATTAGAGGTATACAATAAAATCGACTAGCCATGTGAAAAATCATAAGTACTGAACATGTTGTAAGTGACATGCAAGGGGAGGGCATAGGGGGGAAGTGTCCATGGCCACATTTAATAAGTAAGTGAAAATAAAGTTCTCCTAATGACTAGGCAGTGGGCATGGGTAAGCGGAAGATTTGAATAGGCGCACCTTTAGTGAACACTTGACAACATGTCAGAAAGATTAGGTATAAAACGCAAAGTGAATAGGCATGGCCGGATGGTTGAAGTTGCGATATAAAAGTGCAAAGCTATATGCCAAGATTGCCTGTAGTAGGGTGTGAATACAACGGTTTGAAAAGGACACAAAACAAAGGTTGGTAGTAAAAGTTGGTAGCGCGTGTAGTGCATAAAATAAAAAACATATTACACAGTTAGCAGTGCTCGTGGCGCATAAAAGAAAACTCGCATGACATAGTTGGCAACATGTGGCACGTGGCGCGTGCTCAACTGTCGAGAAAGGAATGTGATGTAGGTTACAAGAAGCATGCACGAGTGCAGCGATTATTTGTATGTGTGAATACTTACATGACTAATGTATTAACCATGTCTACTGATGACAGATAAGTAAAACATACACCTTAGGATGAGTAACACAAGGAAAATTACATGGATAAATTAGATACCCTTTCCAAGTTATTGTAAGTTGCGTGTACACATGGAAGATAGAACTCGGGTTGTTTATCTTAGATATCACTTATAAGCTAAGAAAACATGTTGGATTACTACAGAAGCATTAAGAAACATATAACAAAAGTAAAAATTATAGACAAATAGGCAGTTGGCAAAAGTTCATATTCTGTTGGTGGTAGCCTTGCATGAAACGTTTGTATTTCACTGTAGCACTTGATATGTCCATAATGAGAGTATTCACTCAGGAAGGTAAAGTTTGTCTACACACACACATGCAGAGAAAAGATTGTAGAAGCACTGTTTGAAAGTTAGTGTACACACAGAGAAAAGATTGTAGAAGCACTGTTTGAAAGTTAGTGTACCACACTGGTTTGTCCTGAGAGTCGGTAGTTACGAGCACTTTGTTATTAACATATTCTGCATTAGTGTGGAATGTGAGAGTTAGATGGGGCTTACCACCTGTGGATTTATCATTCGCATTGCGATGAGCAATACAATATGATGCCCGTAGCCTATATGAATAAGAAAGAAACGAAAATATAGTAAAGAAAGGAAAAACATGTTACATGGAAATTAATAGTATAACCTATCTTGCACGTATTTACTGTCCTCTTACATGCTGGTGGTATTTTGTGAGAAAACATTTTATTGATCAATGTGCATACAAACAACACGAATATCTGCAGATATGGGGAAGGTAAATAAAGGTTGAGTACTCCTTTAAGGTAACTTACAGACTATAGAACAGTGGTCACCATAGTGACTGAATAATAAGTTAAGATAAGGTAGGATAACGACTGCTCACAAGGCAGGGTATAAATGTGATAATAATATTCACCACGACTGCTGAACACAGACCAGTAGGCCCAATCAATATGCTTGAAAAAATTATAATAGTGGTAAACATACAAGTGTAATACTCTAATGGAAGGAGCAAAGAATGCAACATTACATATACTGAGAATTAAGAGTAAGTATGCAATAGCACAATACAACATACAGTACTAAGAAGTACTGTATCTAACGAGCATAACATTATTATGGGGAGATCTTGTTTGTTTTTCTGCTTTGGTTTTTACCTTTTTTTTCCGGTTTGAAACAGATATACTGCATGAGAAAAGGCTAGGCCTCATTTGTAATCACCACAAACAACATTGTCAATACTCATACTAAGCTCGTAATGATAATAAAAGTGAAACAATAATTGCCAGATCAATGCAATATAAGAATAAGAATTAAGACCTTGAGGCCTAAGTGCCAAGCACTGGAGGTAGAAACTGTATCATACTGGATAAGAATAAGGTAATTTTACTCACATAACTCTGCACACAGTTATGTGTAATGCTCTGAAATAGGTATGCTGTTTAGATTTGTATTCCATTTGTTTCCTGATAGATTTGATTATAATGTTGCTTGTTTCTCTAATTTCTTTCTTATTGTCATATATTTCCTAGTAATACCATGAGGCAGGTAAATGCAGCAAATCACTAGTATATACTTAATCCTAAACCTAAGTGACAACACTTGCAAAGAACAACATGGTACTTACCTTGAGAGGGAGTAAAACAAGTAACCTGCTGTTACCGGAGCAGGAATAAAGATGCAAAATCTGACTGCTAAGTCTGTACAAAACTGCTAAGGCATTTACAAGCAAATTAATGTTACAGTTACTGTGACGCCGTCGAGCGAAACACGAGACGAACGATGACACAAATACTTAACGGTAATGTGGGTGTCACCGGTACTTTCCAATCACAGCACTATTGAGGCTCAGGGTTCTCAGGGATGCTGTGGGTTCTGTGTGTCCATTTCACCCATGCGTACTTACAAACACATAGACAATACTAAACTTTTACTAAATATCACTTTGAAATAAACACTTAATAAAATACATGTGGCTAGGACACTGTCACTGAGTAAAAGAGATAAGTTCACTGTAGACTTGTTTTTATTGTTACTATGCATACACATCAACGTGTCAATGAAATTTTGATTATCTCAGTCATGACTAGCCAATTCCGCTTGGGTGCTCCCCAGCACGCAATTAATCTAGTGCATGCCTAGATGGATGATCTCACCAAGGTGCGTGAAAGCACAACCTTCACAAAGGAAGAGGGCAGACAGTCGCTAGGGTGAACTGACGGTTTTTCCCTGAAGACAGGACATTGTGAATTACACATGAAACCCTTGATGATACATATTAATGTGTGTGATTACTCGGCATTACTAACGTAAACTCTACATGGCTCGCCTGCCAGCACGTGGGTAGTGTGATGGCGGTCTATACACAGAGCTAGCTAAGACGGGAATAATTGCACCATATACAAATTACAAAATTTCATAAACCCTCAAAAGGTACATGAAACAAGATGAGACACGAGATGAGTATTCACAATAAACACACACATATGTGTGTGAAAACAAGTTTAGTTGACGCGGATGCCGCTGGATGAAGTTCGTAGCGGACCATGTGGTGCAGGTGGAATTGCAATATTTCTTTGTGAAAATGGCAAACTAAGTTCAGACAAAATATTATTCTGCTAGAGAAAATTATTATCTTTGCGATTTAAGTGATTGCAGGCGTGTAGCATGCCTGATGGTTGTAAAAATCAAACATTAACATGACGGCGTAGTCAAGTACAAAAGCATCAATTTATGTGAAACTACACGGATCCCTGACAAAATTGAACATAGAACCCTAAATAAAATATTGCACATACGATAATACATAAATAAGCCCTCAAAACACAATGATGGTGTAGACAAATACTTGACATCGGTTAGTCACATAATTATATTCAGACATGGAAAATACCCTCAAATACATACACGAAAACAAAGCCCTTAAAATTGCACATTGCAATAATGAATAAATTGCAATGAAATGCTACTAACATAGGTGGATGGCGCCTGATCAAGCTGCGCAGGTCGCGTGACCTTCCCGACATCTTCCTCCTCGATTAAGTTAAAAATGCCACAAGGGCGAAATAAATCAGTAAAGCAGAAGCATAATGCTGGGAAAATGTCTGTCAAAACATATGCAAGCAAAGGTTGACCAGCAAACTAAATTGACTATTGAATCCTGCATCAGTGAACAAAGTTGTAGTGCGTACGTGACAGTGTCTTACCTCGCCAGCTATCCTCGACAGACTATCCAGAGGCAAGCATCACATGGACTCACAATGGCCGCCTACGGGGTTCACATAAGCGGAAGTGCTATGCACGCCGAGTAAAATAATATATTATAGATAATAAAATGGCACAAATTAAAATAAGTACTGTTTTACATTTTATAATTTTCTTATCAATTTTTCATAATATTTCAGTGTCTCTTTATGGTGGCATTCATGCCAGAATATTAGTGATCTTTATCTCGGTGCAGCGGGCACTTTGAATTTCATAACCAAAACATTTTAAAATAGCAGCAAACACTTTAAAACATTTCAAAACATATTAAACCCTGCAAATACAAATATAAAACACATTTTAAACTGAAAAATAATATTTATGAGAGTTCAGAATATTGGCCTCTTTGTGCACGTGCAGGACACGTGACATGTGTGTGGTGAGCACCGTCATGGGCTCTAGCGCTGCTGGCTGTTAGCTGGCGTCAACTGAAACTGTGAGGTATACCCGAATGCCTAAAGAAAGGTCCTGGAAACCACACACGCGAGGAGGCATGATATCTTATTTCACAATCTGTATAAACATATAAAGACGCTTGGTCACTGATAATAAACAAGTACTCATACATGCATTCACCTTAAGGCATTTGGTGCAAGTATGCCTGTAGTAGAGGCCGTTGAAAAGTCAAAAGTGTCGGCCGGATCCTAACACTGCAGTATTATGTATAAAGCCAGGAAGCATACTAGCTGACACTATCAAATACATAATACTTGACAACGTCCCTGCATTAGGAATAGTATTTGACCTCTTTGTAGGGTAGTAAAACACATATCCTTAACAAAAATATTTCAATTATACTGACTTGCTTGTAAAAGGTTAAGGGCAGTGGGAACTACAAAAACAGAAACATTTATAATTATTGAAATGCCTCTTGGGCAAGGATAGATAAACTCAAGCGATGCGACAGACCAAAATGTAGGCTTAGTTCAAGTACAAGTAGATTATCAATAATGTCAGGATGCATAATATTTTACTTGAAAGGACATGAATTATAGCAAAATTAAAAGGGAAAATAATACTGATATAAATTCAAATGTAAACAATGGACTACCACACACATAAACGACGCATTGAGGGGAGTAAATTCACTCAATACATCTTAATAAAGCAGGGACAAGTGGGGAGAACTGAGCCTATCGATGATATAGAGACGCTTCTAAAAAAAAAATTAGGCTGAAGGGAAGTATTCCCAAATTTGCAACATGTTGTAATTCTTTGTAGACGTTCTGGAGGCTCATTAGGCCGAACAGGAATCCCACCTGAAAGTCTTTGAATAAAAAAATATACAGTACACACACAAGGCTGAATGGGAAGCAATGATAAAATATGACAAGATATAGTAGAATGGCATCATTGTGGCGTAAAACACAAAGGCAAGATAGGAGAGTTGGCCATAAGGTTTGCGAAATGAGACATAAAAATTGGCAAGGTCCAGACCTGTAGGTCTAAGTTGGAATTACAGGAAAATTTAGTAAAAATAACATTTTATTAGACAGCTGGTACATCATGTACAAGGACGTAAAAATTTTCAGTTAAATGTAATTAAAGTATTGTGATAATAGAAGTAAATACAATTCATAAGGCAGGTAACAGCTAATAAAAATTAATAGGGCGACACAGGGGAGTATACTGGTGGGAGTGTACCAATATCTGCAAGGCAACTCAGTGGGGCACGTTAAGGTGCATACGGAGGATATATATTTTTATTAACTTGATAAAAAAGTGATTATAATGCAGAAAAGGCAAAACAGGGAGTCGAGGGTGAAGTAGTCGAATTGAGAAGGGTCGATGAGGGAAAACAGCCAAGGGGACGTGAATGTGCCATTTGTCCTGCTGGCAACATCTTGCAAAATAGGAAATTCGTTATGATTGACATGCCAGTCGGTATTCAGAGCAGCTGAAATGTTGTAAAAATGAATCCCCTCTGGTAGAGATAGTTGGGGAAGGTGAAAGGATTGCTCAGAGAACCAGTGGACCGGAATAACCGTCTGATGGAGTGGGATGGCAGGTGCCCACACATCACACAGATGTGCGGTGTGGATAATGATGCTGGAGGGTGTGGTGACCTGGCAGCAACACGGGATGTGGAGGTCTACAGCTCCTAGGGGGTGGGTGGGGATGAAAGTGTCGAGCGATGAGTTCGTAAAAATGACCATGGTGTTGAGAGGGGGGTTGATTAAAACTAACTCGCGGGGGAAAATGTTAGTGACTGTAAAGGGGACTGCAGGTGTGCAAAGGTACTTACAGGATTTGAACAAGGAACCAACATCGGTCAACATAATGGCAGCAGTAATACATTTGGCATTGTCGCCAATGAGAGACTCGGGAGGGATGAATACAACATCTCATGAAGGGTGGGTGGAGGGTGAAATCGCCTTAATAGTTTCTGTTTTGTGGTCGATTGCGATGAGTGGAGCTGGTGGTTGAATCTTGCACGAGTGATTGTTAATACGGGACATACTTGACGTGATAAATGTGCCATTGAGAATGTGTGTCAATCAGGGGCACTTGTAATTTAATCACTAATTGGTACTCTGAAATCGAACACTCAATGAATTCGAGAGAGTAATACTTAAATACCTCCTCAGTGGTGATACTGAGCGTAAGGTTTAATTTGTTCAGCTGTGTTTGTAATGCAGTGAGGTTGTGGGTGAGGTGAGTTCTGTTCACTGCTGCGAGTTGTAGTTTGTGGAATTGGCATGAATGGATGAAAGATTCGATGGAATGCTCAATGATTAAGTTGTTGATAAGGTGTAAAACACTGGACACAAGCAAGTGGACTTGTGTTTCTAATGAGCGATCCGTGCTAAGTGCAGTCTACTGGGACTTAATTCCAGTGGAAATATCCATTGATAACTTTAGACAGGGAATTTATTTTGGTTTCAACTTTGTGGGTTATATCATTGAGAATAATAAATGATACATTCGAAGACTTGTGTGTACTGTGAACATTGGCAGTGAGTTCTCAGGTTTGCTGGTCAAGGCTCAAGTCGTTTTGTAGGAGAGCGTAGAAGTGCTTGTTAGTCAGAAAATTACAACACGAACTCCCTACGTCTCCTATGACTTGGACATGGTGCTTTGCACGGAAAGAGGTAATGATGTCGGTGTGATAATCTCTTAGTAATCCAACTTCGATCCCCTGCATGTAATTGTACCGAATTTTTCCATTTGTACACATTGTGGTGCTGTGATTGGCGCAGGCAATGTGGAGGAACTGGTCCGGCGCATCAGGCTGGGACAGAAATTGTAGCTGAATTTTATCCCAGGGAATACTTGTTTCGTACACTACATCAGGCCGCGCCGTGACGTAATACTACCCAGCATGGGTTCGAAAGGTGGATGTGTGGACAGTCCAGCTGCTGAAACAAGAAAACAAAAACACAAGGTCGCTGCAGCTATAGGGGTGGAGATAGCGCTCCTAGCCATGGAAGCAGCATGCCCCACACTGGCCGTTGACCCGGCAAAGCACGAGGCTTGCTGAGAGTGGCTCCGCCCACAGGAAGAGCAGCCAACGTTGGCTGGCAGCGAGAAGAGCATTTTCGCTGTGGTGTGGAGCGGCGAGAAGAGAGCAGAAAGATGGCGAGCCTGTTATCCTCTCTATCGAGCGCTGGCCATGGACAGTAGGATGTGGATGGGCTGGGAATCTGGAATGCTGCGTAGAATGCATGCTGGAACTGCTGCTCGCTGCTTCCGCGTGCCGATTCCAGATGTGGTCTGCACTTACCAGTTGGCACGTGCCTCAGATCCCTTGCAGCGATGGCAGGACACAGAAAGCTTAGCATTCACAGGCTATCACGGGACGTACGATAGATTAAGATATACTGTAACACATTTTTTCACAACTATGAGATATTGACACAGAAAGATACAAAATACAGAGGGACAGTCGAACTATTGACACTGGTGTTTTCATTGAATTAAATGAATAGGACATATAAATCCCAATTAAACTTGTTCGCAATCTCACAAGCTGTGAGTTACTCCTCAATGGAACGATTATTGTTTTCGACCAAACCATTGCAACGGGGGTTGTATGCGGTGGTAGTGAACTTTTTGATGCCAAGAACTTAAGAAGGTTGCTAATCAGCTCGTTTTTAAAACTAGTCCCACGATCTGTAAGGATCTGCTCTGGGCATCCGAACTGTAAGACTACTTCCTATATAAACTCAGCACAGGTGGCCGCATCAATAGACTGGACTGGCTTAGCACAGACATAACGGGTGGCATACTCTGCTATTACTAAAATGTACTTATTGTGATGGACTGTGGCAGGTAGAAGTCCTTTGGCATCCAGAGCCCTAGTTTTCCAAAGTGACTGGGGAGGGATATGGATTAACTGACCCATGGGTTGGGAGGTGATGGATTTAATTTGTTGGCATTCAGGGCAGGATTGAACATACTTTTTGATGTCAGCAGCCATGGTGTCCCAAAAGTAAGATTGCATAATTTTACATAGCGTTTTGAGAACACCAAAATGCCCTCCCCAAATATGGCATCGTGATGGGCCTGGATAACTTTGGGGATGTATAGTTAAGGGACAAGTGTTAACTTTGATAATCCCTGGGGTGAATGGACCTTAAAACATATATCGCCATTGTTGGCAATACCATAACAACGACTCAATATGCGATATTTCGTGTCGGCTTGTTCAGGGTGCAATAAGGCCTGCTTCAGTTTACAAAAATGGGGGTCATTATCGTATTCGTTAATGGAACACTGAATCGTCATCAATCTGAATATACTCTTGGGCATACATGGAAACAGGGAGAAAATGGATGATGTCATTAAAAAGGACGATAAGTATAGTACACTTGAAGACAGGGTCAGAGCAAGTTGTGGCGAGTGGAACGTCATACCATTTTCGAATGACTTGTACATTCACTTGGTAAAGGGTAGTTATAATTTTGATTATTAAACAAATGGAAAAAAGTCCTCCTTAGCTACAGCAATGGCGATTCTATCTCTCTCACTCTGGTCGCACGCTGAAATCAAATGGTGTTTGACATTGTCTCAGTGTTGCCGAATATACCCAACCACAGTCGTACTAATTTCAGGTGCCTTGTTGGCGTTTTGAAAAATGGCTTCGGCTAATGCCTTAAACAGGAAAGTACAAGTCACAAGTCATCATGTCGTCTTTGACGATGTAGGGGGTGTTGTGAACAGTTACAGCTTGAGTAGCAACCCATGGGGTTGTGGGTATGCGGCTGAGTTCATCAGGGAGTGTGTTTAATTTGCCCTTAACAATATTAATTTGAAATTCAAATTCGCTTAAGGCGATTGCCATCTTTTGGATGTGGGTATTTTGGTCCGCCATGGAATGGAGGTATCTTAGGCTGGCATGGTCGGTCTCAATGGTAAATTTACGTTCATATAAATACTGGCGAAAATATGTACACAAAATTCATAACATTTTTTTTGATTTGATGAATTAAATTAAATTAATTGGATCAATCGATCAAAATTATTGTATTGGATTAAGATAAGATTAGCAGATTAATGAATAATTTGATCGGATTAAGATAGGATAAATTCTTAATTCGATCAATAAATTTGATATCAATTTGATACCGAATCGATAATCCAATTAATCGAAAGTGGGGTGAAATCAGCATGCGCCTACTACTGTAATGGAATATCATTTTTGTTTACTCTAAATGTCTCGCTTCAATCTTGAATTCATTAATTAATAAAAAACCGGAGCTAGCAGACTACCCATCGCAACATGAATTACCTATTTTTGCAATTAATGAAACCCATTTGAAACCGACTCATAGATTTTCCATCCCTGGCTATCACTGTTTTTGCAAAGACGGGGAACAGAACTTCGGGAGTGGAGTTTTAATTTTAGTTCACAATCCTATTAAATGTCAAGCCTTCAAGTCTCCATCTCTCATCATTGTTTAAACTGTGGGAGTCGATATAAATTAAAATAACCAGCAGGTTTCATTATATTCCATTTATTGCCCACCAGGTCGCTCGCTTTTGCATGCAGACTCAATGAATTGATGAATAGTTCCCCAGTTATATTGACTGTTGGCGACTTAAATGAAAAACGTTCGGTAGAGAACGATGATGATAGGGGTCGTATCGCCGATGGCATAAAGCGATCTCTCGATACATGGTCTATTGGAAAAGAGTCTCGATTGAAAATTACTTAGTTCGTAAATTCTGTAAAAACAGTTTACTAAGGGACAAAGTTGTCGGCCACTTCACGCAACGGTGCTAACACTGTATTTACTCTGCTTGTGGGAGGCAGGCCTCATAAAAGCAATACTTTAACACCAAAATCACACTGATAAATAAAACTGAGTTAGGGCCCAGTGCCCAATGATACTGAGGAGAATATTAACTAATAAAAGTCACGTATTCAATATTTGGCATATCCATTGATTGTTAGGGTACAAAACAATGTCACTCAGCAAACTAATGCGTATCCTGATTAAGCAGATCCAGTACTCCTGGTCTGCCAGTGGCCGTTGCTGTGAAGTAAGGCGAGAGCCTTAAGAATGTTTACTTGAAAGACGCATAGTTGCATGCGTGAAGTCCTGGAATGTTACCTCAGGAGAAGACCGAACCTCCCCTTGACTAAATATGAATAAAAAGGTTCCCGTTTTATGTTATTGCTATTGCGATGAAAGAATCAAACTAAGTTGAACTGCCGGGGGTTGTAAATGTGGAACCCTACCGGGTCGGACGAGTGCTGAAATCGAACTGATTTAAGATGTCCACAGCCTTCACGAATGCAGCGAGGCTGCTACCAAATGCAAAACATGAAAAAAGTAACTTCAAAATAGCATGATTACATGAATGAACTGCTTGAAAGATTACATGAAAGATTACTGCTTATAAACACAATGATGACATACCCGTGAACATCGGAGCCCCTTATACTGCTAAGAATGTGACATCACGAGTATTATGTGTTTGTATTTCACTTCCTGTGATCTCAGATGCATTTCACTTATGTGGACGTGGTTTAACCCTCCTATCTGCCGATTTTGTGCAATACACTATCGAAAAGCGGGTGGCTTCCCTAGTAAACTATGGTGCAACACTAGGTAAAATCCACTGTTTCGTCTCTCATTAACTACTGGCACTAGGGAGCCGCTCGCCCCGTTGCACTTGCTTCGGGAGTAATATTCCCCACCTTCTCATCCCTCTTGGGGCCACGTAGCACACCAGGTTCGACCACAAAGCCCGCCGACATCGCGCATATCGGAAAGGTGTAGGGTATCATGGCGCCGCCTACTCCTGCGTTCCCTCCAATGGCTGGTGCGTCTAGTGGTCGTGACTTCATCATTGGAAACACCCTTTTAGGCCACATATGAATATACAATGAGAGTATGCTCTTGTAATAAATTAAAAATATGTTGACCCTCGGCCGACATGTCAGAGGGCGGCAAGAAAAGTGTAAACACGCTGTTCTTGTCGACCTGCACTGTTCGTGAACAAGACCTAGTGTCGATCGGTCAGGTGTTGCTATTGTCGTTGATGTGTCTGCCGTGGTACAAACAGGCACAAGGGATATGTGGATGTCAGGAACACATCAAATACCCCCCCCCCCCCTCACTGGTGACCATTTGGTCACCGTAGGCCCCCTAAGGATCTGTCATGCTGCCAGGCGTAACAGGATACCAGCAGTCGCAGCCTCGGGGGGCCTCATGTTGTAAGGTCCACAATGATACTGCGATACGGTGGCTGCTGATGGTTCGGGACTATGGTGCTGTGGCTGCTGATTAAGTGTTGTGGCACGTGCTCTGCAAAGGGGATTGGCCCTGTCGCAAGCAGTGCATGTCAGCCGATGCAGGTGATGCTAACCTTGGAGTGGCGAGGAGGGATTAAGACCCGCTCTTCCACCGATTCATCACTGCTGCTGCTGATGCTTCTGATGCTGCCTGGACCTCTTAATTGTTGAGTTGACGAGGCGAAAGGTAGGTGGTGGCCCATGTACGGACATGTTGATCCTGATACAATTTCCCCATAGCCTATGACGATGCCCTCCGATGTGACATCAGCCAGTATGGGTGTCTTCTTAAACGCCGCAGCATAGTCCATTGGAACACTCCCCTGTAGGCTGATCAGGCCTAAAGTTGCCCCACTTACTTGCTTTGGATTACATTTTCAGAAGTCAGTGCCTCGATGCTGGGTGTCAGAAAACTCCAAAATGACTCAATCGGTGCAGCAGTTCCTGCTATGCTGATGCTTGTTGCTGTGATGATGAATGTTGTGGTGATGATACATTCTATTGTGATAATGAATGTTATGCCAGTGTTGCTCGTCTCTTCATGTGTTGTCATATCCATCCTGTTGTTGTGGTCTTGGGCAATTTCCATCTCGGCCGAAGGTTGTCGCTGTTCCGAACGACATGCTTCTACTACTCATTCGAACAAGGAGGATGAAGTAACTCAATGGCTCGCTGGCCGGATGTGGCCCATTCCCCCATCAGCTGTGGCCTGGTTGTGTTGTGATTGCATTGCTGCTCACTTGCACCACCCTTCATTAATGCACACATTTTTACCCGGATGGTTGGCTCAGATAGTAACCCTGTCATGCTTACTGTATCACAGTCCATTTTACCCCTGGGTTGCGCAGTCTGATTGTGGTTGCATCGCTCCCCCTGATGCCCATGATGTAAGGATGTGCAGGTTTCCGCTTGGTTTTGTTGACATTGATGTGTGCCCTTCTGGTGGGTGGCATAGAGCGGTGCCATGCTGCCTGCTTGTCACAATGTCGGCAGCTGCGATTTTCCCCCTCCGTATTCTTCAAGATGGGCGGCAAAAATGTGATGTTGCGACTGTGACACCTTGTACCGCAATGTCATGTATCTGTGTATCATGATGCTGGGAGGTAATGATGGTTTGTGTGGAACTGCCATTCCTGTGCTCCCTTCTATGGTCGGAAAAGCTATCGAGTTTACGATTTTTGAACATGTCATACTTCTCGTCCTCCCTTGCTGACAAGGGGTTCGGCCGACGACCAGTTGGCCTTCCCCCAGTGATCCACCTCTTGCTGGTTAGGTGCAGTTGAACTCGCGTAAATATATTTCATGACTGCCAGGTATAGTGATGGCTGTTGGCCTCCCTCATTTGCCAATACACTCCCGGTGGGTTATTCTGGCTACCCAACATCATTATTCAAGATACATAGTGAAATAAAATAATAAAAAAAAAGGTTAAGTAACCATGAAGCAGTTGTTGCAATAATGACATAGGTTTCTTACCATCACATAATTTATTGCATTTTACTTCCCCAATGGGGCACTTACATTTGTAACTCGGCTGTTATAGCTAGGCGGGCTCTTAAATTACGAAAAATGGCACATAAGGCCTACAAGGTTAAGAAGTGCATTATACCTCTACTGTATAAAAGACGGACTAAGGTGTGAGAGACCGTGAACTGCGGGTGAACAAGACAATAAAGGTTCCGTTGAACTAAAATTAACAATACAGAATTATATTATGACCAGTTACAAAGTTGAAGTGCCCGGAGCACCGCGATGCTGTGGTCGTCTCACAAGCTCTAGGACGCTACTAAATGACTGCTTGGCATGGAACTCGTTCTCTGGCTGAGACTCCTGCCCATGATATCACATGACATGATTAACACAAAATGAATGAAATGAAATTGAATGATATGAGCTCTGCAATGCAGATGGGATGAACACTCGAACAAACCCTTATCAACAAAGCAGAAAAACATACATTAAAAATAGAAAAGTAGTTACTCTCATTCACCCATGCTGCATTGCCCTGGCAACATAACCTCACACTCTGCACATGTAAATGCGTAGCAGTGTATTTGTAGGGCCTTTCCCCAGTTAAGTGTACTATGTCCTTAAGTGTTTTACCTTTAGCAAAATGAATGAGTTCATATTTGAGTACTGATAAACACTGCTAAAGTACATTTGTAATTATAAGTGGCGATTTGGCCACAAGGCTGTGTACACCGGTTCACTTTGGTGAGCCATTGCAGAACACGACCTGAAGGGCCAGTATCTCAATACTGATTGAAATTTAATTACTGGACAAAAAATCTAAAATATGATGTGTTCCTGGCATCCACGTATCCCTTGTGCCCATTTGTTCCATCGCAGATGCATTAACAACACAGCAACACTCGACCGATCGACATTAGGTCGCTTTCTCGATCAGTGCAGGTCGAAAAGAATGGCTTTTACATTTTCTTGCCGCCTCGTGGCTCCGGGTCATAATGTTTAACATTCATCACAAGAGGTAACTCTCATGATGAATGGGTATGTGGCCTAAATGAGTATGTCCCGTGAAGTCACGACCATTAGACACAACAGCTATTGGAGGGAACACTGGGATAAGCAGGGCAGCTTATTCCCACAGCTTTCTGATGTGCGCGGTGTCGATTGGCCCAGTAGCCGAATCCGGAGTGCGACGTCGCTCCAAGTAGTGTCAAAAGACAAGGCCGCAGTAAGTGTAAAGTGGCCAGCAGCTCCCTAGCTGCATTAATTAATAAGAACATTTATAGGCATTCTGGCAGTAATTGTACCTTAAATAACTAGGAAAACCACCTGCTCCAGCATAGAGAGTAGATAACATACCATAGAAGACAGGGTGTAGTTATAACCCTAGTTACAAAATCTGTGTGTTGTCACATCCATACACATTCCTTTAATTATAACAATTACGACACATGCAGATTTTAATATGTTAATTATAAGAGTGTACATGTAGTCATATATCGAGAATCAGCCACCTGAGGCATCATCTAATTAAAATCACCCTTCAAGTGCACTGACATTCTCATGATATCACATTCTTAGCAATATCTGGGGCTCCGGCGTTGACGAGTATGTCACCAATGTGTTTTAGTTTAGTAATTATTATTATGTACAATGTCAGTTTCATTTATCATGTTAGTTATTAAGTTCCATTTTTTCATGTTTTCATTTTTTGGTGCAGGATTCGCCGGATGTGAGGGGAAGCCGACGCCATAGTGTTAGTCAGACTTCATCACTCCAGACAACCGACAGGGCAGACGGTAAGCTCTGTATACCCCTCTTGGCAATTCAATCTAGGCTGCATTTTCTTTCATCGCAATAGTTAAGTAATTCAAAAACATTTAAGTACTTTTATTTAGCCGAGGGGAGTTCTCCCTGCACCCTGAAGTAACAAAAAAAGGACTTCACGTATGAGACACATTTTGGAATGTAACTCTAACTTAAGGCCTATGGCTTACTTTCCACAATAGTGACCACCAGCAGATCCTGAGTGCCAGGTCCGCTTAACCATGGGTATGCATTTGCATGTACAGCAACATTTCATTGTACCTTTGTGGTAATAAAACAGTCATGCCATTATTAGACGTGCTTTATTGTATTAACTATATAGAGTTCATCGGGTACTGCGTCCCCATAGCAGCATCAACTTTAAGGTGTCTTTCAGTGTATGTTTTGTATTTACAAGGTCTGCCTCCATCAAGCAGAGTAAATTAAGTTATAATATAAGCGTTCGAAATGGCCGACAGCTTCGCCACAAACGAAATATTTTACATTCAACATAATTTAATTGAGAATTAAATTATCTCGCCATCATATTGACCGCATATCCAGAGTCTCCGTAGGCCATCAGCTGTACAACCCCATTCAACATTGTTCACTCTACCGAACGTGGCGCTGGGCACATCACCAGTTCCTGTCCTCCACCTACTTCCAGGTGGGACACGAAAACATCACAGCACCTCTGGAGGCGCAACGCGTCAAATATAAAATATCTGAAAACATTTAATATGTGCAAAAACCTACATGATTAATTACAAAAAATATTGTTTAACACAACACGTGCCACAATTCCCTTGTATGTGACCGTTTGGAGAATTACAAAAGATGGCGCCTCGGGGGGACAAACTGTCAAACACATTAATAAATGAACACAACACTACATGGCCCTAAAATGGACTAAAATAATAACGTAAACCAAAGAGACTATTTGTCTCGTACTTATGTGCAGTACAAGGTGATATGTGACAAATAAAACAATGTTGACATAACACTTGGTGAATATACACATGACCTCAAATACATAACCCTGAAAAATGTAACATTGTAAACATAAACATTGGCATGTGACAATTAGCTCTGACGTGCGGAACACTTGCAATTTGAATAAGCACATACCTGGGATAATATTACATGTGATATTTCACTGGAACAGTTCAAGTGGATGACAATTAAATACGTTGCACTGAATAACACTTAACCTAACAAACACTGATAAAGTTGCCTGCAGGAGAAAATATACACAACACGGGGCTAACAAAACACTCACACACTTCCTAACATATTAAACAGACCATAAAAATACACTTGCTACACTTTCTTCCTTAACACTGAACAATAACAGACGCAAAAGTGGCACTGGTTCAGGGATGCAGGTGTTTCTCCATGACATTGTGGTGCATTCCGATGTTCCAGCTGGCAAGATGTGGGGAATGGCCTAGGGCCAAGGCACTGTCGGCATCAAACTGTTTTTCCTAAATAATATCAAAACCCTAGCAAAGATACCACATCCAGTAGTTTTTAATAAGTAACAACAACACGAACTCGAAAAAAGAGGTTGGCCAGTATACATGTGTAGGAATGGCTAACAATAACAAAAACAGTTGAATTAATTAATAATAATAAAATATTCAAATAGCACTTACTGTTAATTATTTCCTTTCCTCAAAAATCATTTTAAAAAAAATCTCTTCATTATATTGGTGTGTGGTGCTACTTTTCTAAGTATGTCCATGCATACCGCCCTAAAATCTGTAAGAAAGACATGTTTACAAAATACATTTATTAAATATCGGTAGTTACATTCTCGGCTTCGACGTAGGTATGACCTACTATTCAAATTTATATTTCGTTAATTAAAAACAGTCATTATCTGTAATGCAGTTGGAAGTATTATTTACTCAACAATTTCAATATCTGAAACCTAAACTCTGCCACTGCCATTTTGGATACAAAAGAGTAACTGCGTATTTCTTAACAACATAAGCCACTTTTCTGATTTGCCAGTTACCGCGAAAATTAAGTCAGACGAATGAAACAACTTGATGCGTTGCACCTCCAGAGGTGCTGGTGGTGAGTCTTGTCCCGTAAATGTAAAATATTGCCTGTGGGCGAAGCTTTCGGACACTTCACACTCCTATATTACAACTGAATTTACCCTGGTTAAGGGACGCAGGCCCCGTAAATGCAAAAAACATTGTAATACAGTTGTAAATTTGAAGGCTGCTCTTAGGGCGCAGTACCTGATGAACTCACTAGAGTTAAATGCAATAAAACATGCCTAATTATGGTATGATTTTTTAATTATCGTTAAGGTACAACAGGATCTTCACTGCACTTGTTAATGCTTACCTTAGTTAAGCAGACCCGGCACTCTGGACCTGCCGGTGATCGCTACTGCTGGAAAATAAGGCGTGGGCCTTAGATTGTAATTACGTGAAATGCATCCCATGCGTGAAGTCCTGGTATGTTACACTAGGATGCAGGAGACCTCCCCTCGGCTAAATAAAAGTACTAAAGAGATTCTTGAATTATGTTAACTATGGATATGAAGAAAAATTCAGCCTATATTGAATTCCAGAGGGGGGTATGTGGAGATTACCATCTGACCTGGAGGATGTCTTAAGTGCTGAAGTCTGACTAACGATATGGCATAGGTTTCGCCACACATCCGGCGAATCCGACGCCAAAATTAAAACACGAAGAAAACTGAACTTAATGAATAACATGATAAGTGAAATTGGTGTTGTACATAATTAAGATTGCTAAACTAAAACACATTTGTGACATACTTTTGAACGCCGGAGCCCGATATATGACTAATAATGTGACGTCACGAGAATGTCACCACACTTGAAGGGTAATATTAAATGGAATTATGCCTCAGGTGGCTGATTCTCGATGGATGATTACATGTACACTCTTATAATTAACATTTTGGAATCGGCATGTGTTGTTATGCAATTCATTTCAGGAATATGTATGGATTTGACGACACACGGATTTCGTAACTAAGGGCGGAACTACACCCTGTTTTCTATGTAATGTTATCGTCTCTCTATGCTGGAGTGGGCAGTTTCCCTAGTGAATTATGGTGTAATCACAGTGAATTATGCTTAAAAATGCTCCTATAAATAAATGCTGCTAGGGAACCACTTGCCACTTCACACTTCCTGCGGGAATTTGATTCCCCGTCTTTTGAAACAACTCGGAACCACATCGCACTCCGGATTCGGCCACGGCGCCCGTCGACATCGCGCACATCAGAAAGTCGTGGGAATATGCGGCGCTACTTACCCCAGTGTTCCCTCCAATGGTTGTTGCGTCTGACGGCCATGGCTTCACGAGACACACTCGTTTAGGTCACATATCAATTCATCACGAGAGTTACCTCTTGTGGTGAATGTTAAATATTATGATCCGCGACCACAAGTTACAAGGTAGCAAGAAAAGTGTAATGCCTTTCTTGTCGACCTGCACTGATCGCGACCACGACCTAATGTAGATCGGTCGAGTATTGCTGTGTGGTTGATGCGTCTGCGATGGAACGAATGGGCATAAGGGATACATGGACGTCAGGAATACGTCAAACTGACAGCCGAAATGAATTCGAATGGTAAATTCGTCTACGAACAATAGAAAGTGGAGCATACCATTTCTACTACACTCGTATACTCATATACTATACTCGTATACGAAAATGACCACTAGAAAATTCCTCGTATACAAATGCTCGAGTGGTGTTTCAAGCATAGGCCCCCAGCACCAGACATGTCAAAGGAAAATAAGATCCCACCACCACCCCTATCAGAATTTATCTTCCTATTAATAAGGAACATGGCCCTTACACATATGTTTCCTCTAGAATTTTCTAATAATGCATAATTGTTTTCTGTCTACTGGGTTTTTACGGTGCTGGTGCCGATTTTTCCCAGTCTCTTCTTAGTTATAGTTAAATATAGGTAATGACCCGAAACAATGACCATGGCTGCCCAATCCCTCTCTGCCGCATTTCATGCCTCCTTGCATGGATTCCATCCCCTGTAGGGGTAAGTGGCTCAGCCCTGAGATGCAATTGTTTCAGTCCCTACCTTGGATGTACAAATTATTATTAGGGTAGGTAGAAAAAATATCTTATTTTACATATTAAAATTGATTAGAAACATAATGAAATTTTAATAAACTGTAAATATTATGATAACCGCCTCCTGGAAGGGCTCAAAACATATACGAAATAAAATGACAAAAGTCTGACTGATCAAACAGAGAGAAAAAAAAAACTAACAATGGAAAGTTAACTTCATTATAACCATATGTATGACATTTTACTACTTGTCGTTCGCAATTCTGTATGGGTGTGTGGTCAGCCCCGATATTCCACCGATACAAATTGCAGTATATCTAAGGAGCAGCAGAGCAGCACACTGGAAGGATAGCCACCTTTGGTCGTCAGCACATGATCCTGAGACAACAGAATCAACTATCCACATCATTATGGTATTGTTCAGTGAACAATATCTGGGAGTCTATTAAATACACGTTTCTGTGAGTGCAACGCATAATTTGCAATTACATTGCACCGAAATGGAAATTAAATTCGAAAGAACAGAAGTGCAAGGTACCGACGCAAAATGCAGAGAACTCTACGCCGAGGGGGCCGATTACATACACATTTCTATGGGTACAACGCATTATTTGCACTTGTGTTGCACCAAAACAGAATTAAATGTGAGAAAACAAAGGTGCAAGTACTTTGCATACCGATGCAAAATGCAGAGAAATATGTATCCAGACAAATACCTCAACCCAAGTGCAATGGCTCTCGGTGCGCATGTGCAGTCGATACATGTACATATCGAGCAACATGGCTATCATTTTGTAATTTACAAAAAATATGTTTATGTTAATAGTTGTTGGTGGCAAATTGTGAAAATTACTAAATTAGAGTAATCTCAACAACATATTGATTTGGTTAGAGCGGAGAAAGGATGTTTTCTGAGGGTGCTACAGCCTTAACTTTTCACATAAGATAAAACACTTTTATTTCCATAAAAAAGTTTTGGGGGGGGGGGGGGGAACATACATTTCTATTCAAGTGCTTAAAATTTTTTACTTCATATTGTGGAGGGGGATTTGTTATGGAACACAAAAGAGTCTTAGTTTATTAACTGTTGAAGGGTGTGGCGACGATTGGTGATATAAATGCTAGTGGCAAGATATGCAACACAAAAATCGTTAGAAGTCTGTGAATGTAACATAAACTACCAACACTTAATATTCAACTTGAGCACGGCACCGATTGCATTTGCGGAGAATATATCAGTAATATGGAAATTCGCAATGAACTGAAAGGAAACGCCATGGCGAATAGCTTGTTTTCTAAACAAAAATAAGAAAACACAAAATTAGGTAGATTACACTTCGAACACAGTCTCAAATCATATTAATGTTTATAATATAAGATATCACATCTCTCCTTTGATGTAAATAACATCACACAATCTCAAGTATATCTGATATTATGTTGCATCATTAAAATTTTAATTTCTTGTCTGCTAAAATATGTAGTTGTTCACCTATTAATCACCAAAAGTCAAACTTCATCAATTACTGAAATAAGCGGCTCTCCACGTCCAAACGTCGCAGTATAAACATAACACCCGCTGATGTGGTGCCACGGTGCCTCAGTGAGTAGAGGCAGAATTTAAGGAGCGGTGAAATCTTGAAGGTTATTTTACCCGGGGCGCCAGACATCGTCGACGAATTATTCCAGATGGTTAGTATGCAGAGTCCTGTTCGGGTCAGCTCACATACCACATTACATAATATTGTTACATACAAAAGCTCGTCGATTAAGTTGACACAGTGACTTATCGGCTAGTCACATGCCTACATTTACAAACACGATACTTGCAGATTAACGAATAAAGAAAATACATATTAAGACACTGGGTGAAAAAGTTGCGGGTATTCTAAGGGCCCATGCCCTGAAGAGCCGAAGGCTATGTAATAATATCTATATGAACAGTTTTCAATTTGTAAATTATGCCATTTATTTACCAAGGCTCTCAGGCCTACACTTTACATATGTGATCACACTTTGCTGCCTTAACCTACCGGTGAGGTAATGCTGTACAAATGGCGCGAAGCTGATAAAATAATGTGCAAGGATTTAAGCTTCCCCAGGCGATGCAAGCAAAATGGTAGAGGGGCTCCCCTCTTGTCATGGGCTGCTAAAGAACAACGGATTCCGGTGAATTAAAACTATGGAGATTGAATAATTGAAAATCAAGAGCTGAAGGTTGCCCGAGCATGCGAAACCTGAGCCGCGATAACACGCAACCACACCCCCGAGATGCTGTTAGCTTACTGACTTGCACGTTGTGGCGCGCTGGCCGAGTTTGGTGGTCCAGCGGGCCTCTTGGATCTACTTTCTTAACATTGCAAATTACATAATAACCCTTTGCGTTACTTACCTTGTGTTAGAACATGCATAAATAATTCTTAAAAATAACATTTCATGTGGAATACCATTTAGATTTGCGTGAATGAGGTGAGGATGGCACACGTTGTGAATGATACATAATGAAACACTGAAAAACAAACTTCACTTACTCTGAAATGCACTGGGGTTGTTTCCTTGCGTAAATAATGTAAACACATGAACGCCAGTGTTTACAAATTACATGCAAAACCCTACATAAAAGATATCACTGAAAAACAAGATCTATTTTATATTACTATGCTGCAGCGGGTGCTCTGATGTCATGTGCTCAACTTTGCGTTCTGTTTGTCCACACTCGCAGTGCACTACACTTGCTGCTCCTCTCGTCGAGTGCGCATCCCAACTGTGCTGCTACGTTGCGCCGCTGCTGTTAATCGGGCTTCGGAAGGGACACCTGACACACATCACCACCAGTTATCATTTAGGTTATAACTATTAAAAAACCTGAACATATTTTCGGCGCGATAAAATCATTATTCACAGCAGCTTAATAAAACACAGTAGTGCATGTAAAATCCTTTGCAGCATATGTATCCATGAGTCCGTGAAAACCTTGTAACAAATTATTTCATTGGCTATGGTACT
The DNA here is from genome assembly GCA_029891345.1 of Dryococelus australis. NCBI lineage: Eukaryota > Metazoa > Arthropoda > Insecta > Phasmatodea > Phasmatidae > Dryococelus > Dryococelus australis. The sequence continues at coordinate 96,874,097 of CM056999.1, forward strand.
TCGGATAGTGGGAGTGAAAATGTGTGGCCAATAGTTCCCTGCCCCTTGCATTCTGTATATTTAGGCTACATTCCACTTGGTACTGTAATCACTGACCAGTATCATGGCAAAAGGAACGCCGTCAGTAAATATTCACACTCAAGTAGTGCTCAATACTGGAGCCAGGTGCAACACTCATCAGAAGTTTTCAGCAGGAATAATGGCGTTTGCTATACGCAATGAAGCAATGAAGGCTTAAACATGTACATACATACATACATACACTCGCAATTAGGCTACCGCCCAGTGGCGAGCTCTCTCAACTCTCCTTGACCCAACCAACTCCTTTTCACTCCCTTCGTGAATTTATCAACCCCTCTCACAGATACCAATTCCTCCCTCAACACATTCCACTCCCTCACAGACCTCACAAGCATGGACTGCCTACCCCGCTCTGTTCTCCTCCACACCCTCTGAAGCTTCTCACTGTTGTTTCCTCTTCCCCTAAACACCCCCTTACTTAGCTTGCAGTGTAGCCCTCCCCATCCTCCCTCTTCATTCACCATCCTGTACATTCTGACTAACCGTTCAACTTTCCTCCTGTCCTTCAACGAGCTCCACCCCATTTCTTTCATCATCACTGATGGCCTATAGTTCCCTTCTTCCTCATCATCCTGCCCTTGCCTTCTCCACCTACCCTTCACCCATCTTGCTGCCTTTCTCTGCACCTTTTCCAGTTCTTGCACCTCCACCTCCACATACGGGTCCCATGCTGCTGCAGCATATTCTAACATTGGCCGTACCATTGTGCCATACACCTTCTCCTTCACCTCACAGCTGACTCCATTCAGCACCCTTCCCAGCATACCCAGAGCCCTTCTTCCCTTTGCTACCACCCTCTCTACCTGTTGTAAATAAGGATTTATTTATTTATTTTTATTTACATTCCATAGATATAATATGAAGCCAGTTGCTTCTGGATATAAACATGGTTTGCAAAAGTACATTTTACTACAAATAACTATACATAAAGTTCTATATTTTTCTTTTCATTTTCGTTTGATTCAATCTCATCAATTGATGATGAGATCAAAGAGTGTAAAAATATACTTTCCACTTGCAACATCTGATTAATATAACAACATAACTTGCTTGTTTACATCGACACCATGTTGCGTCGTCTGCTTTTACTTAGGCTGCCTGACCTGCACGTCAGTAGTTTCAGCTGGAAGTATAGTCTCCAACCCAGACGCCACAACACCATTCCTCCATTACTGATAAGCAGAATCAGTACCTAAAGGAATGCTCGTCAGTACTGGTCAGCTCATTCAGTGTCAAGTGGAATGTGCCCTTAATTGCACCCGTAGTTATTGGTGCAAGTGCAGTGGAGTTTTATTTGCATTTTTTTTCCTGTGCAAATATTAAGTAAGTACTTATATTTTAATCCCCTCGGCCCTGGCGCCCTGTGTAACAGTAAATTTCCAACACTTTTTTCCTAGTAAATGATTGTTCAGCTCCTCAAAACCTAAACAACCCAATCTCACACAGCACGATGCCATCAATATGTAGAATTCATATTTTTATGATATGTGACAATTTCCTTTCAGTGGATACTTAATTTGGAATTAAGAGGGCCTGCCTTAATTTTTTTTTCTTTTCTAACTATCCTAAAATTAAGTGTTAAATGAAAGCCAGGCGGTTAGGGCGAGATTTTAATGCGTCTAAGGGCTAACCCCGTATGCCAACAAGGAAGATAAATCATGCAAGGCGATATGCATCGTTGTAAAGAGGGACAGGGCAGCAGTGGCCTGCGATTGGGGCCATGAATACCTCCCTAAGTGTATTTATCTCTAAGCTATCACTAGAAGAGACTGGGTAATCAGCCTTACTTATCTCAGTGAATTAAACATAAAATTAAAATTAATAAATTCTAAAGTGTACTATGTATTTTATTTCACGATTCCAAAATAATCGTAGAGTGTGTTTAATCTATACAGCATACACACGAAATACATTTAAAAAACATTAGTTAAAAGCAAACAATATTCTGCTTGTTTAGACGAGAGATTTGTTTAATATAACTGTTTGGCATACAACACAATATTAGATTTCAAAAATATTGTCGGCATTAGTTCACTTGTAGAAAGTTTGAGATTGTTCATCACTTCACACCGCTAGAAGCGTTGCTGTGCATTTTCGCATCCTCAACAGTATAGTGTTGTCTGGTATTGGTACAGAAAAGTATTTGGTCAAACTCCGACATTAAACTCTCAAAATGAAAGTCGATTTTTATTTATATTTTGGTCCAAACTTCTATGTTTGATTCGTCCACGTACGTGCACCGCATGGTTCATTTTGTTTTACATTTTGATCTTAATAATATATACATTGCAGATAGTGCATTTAACCGAACATCGTGTTTAAGTTTTTTGTAAATGTTTTGGCGTCGTGGAAGGCGCAATAGCTCAAGTACTGTGTGCTGGCGGTTGCGATATTTTTGGCGGCTTGTATATATTTTTCATTTCAGTTGTATTTTTGAGAATAGTGCAATTTTAGTGTGTGTGAGTTAGATTTATTAGCCATATAATGCGTAAGATGGCAAACAAAAAGAAAGGCAAAAGCGATTCTTCAGACAAAACTGTAGCCAATAACGAAAATGAAAATGGAGACGCACAACATATAGAAAACGAAAGTGACGCCAAGAAGGGCAGAAGTTCGAAGAAAATTACTTATGAAGAAAATACTGAAGACTCGGAAGATTCAGGCCCTGATAAGAAACGAAAACGTACTTCAAAAGCTGATAAGTCTTCCGAAGAAGAACCAGATGAAGAGTATGAGGTGAGTTACGACAAATACTATTCGGTTTGGTGATAGTGGGACAGTTAAAATAATTAAATTCTATAACCGATTAATAGGTAACTTATAGGTAGGGTCTCAGTTATTCCCCTCCTACCTAAGGTTCTAATGTTTACGAATGTTCATTAATGCTATTCTAGTTTTTTTCTCCCCAAAGAAAACTTTAAACATGGGATTTGAAGAGTAATTATCCAGACTGGGGGTAATGTTTCCAATACAGAATAATTGTATCCATACTAAAGCAGGGGCTGCGGTTAGCCTGCCCACCTCGCACCAAGGCGATCCTGGTTAAATCCCGACCGGGTCACCGGATTTTCGCATGTGTGAATCGTGAGGGACTATATTGTTGGTCGGCGGGGATTTTCTCGGGGATCTCCCGTTTCCCCGCCTCTTGATTACGTCGCCGCGCAATACCTCAATTACTCTCATCGGCGCTCAAGCCTGTGCTGTTAAGAGCCGCCCAAATATCTTCACTCTTCATACTAAAGCATAATCCCCAATGGTTGCGTTAGTTTATTTCCTACAAGGTAAGGATTGTGAAGCGCTATGGAGACCAAGGAAATTGTGGAATAAAATACATGAATTTGGTGCCACTCTGCGTCCTGGAACATTAGTGATAGCATATGTGAAAGGGGTAATTATTTAGAATAAGGGTTTTTCTAAAAACAAAAGTTCACTGAAAATTGTATGAATCGACATTACTAACGACACTGAACACAAATTTAGTAGCGTTAACATGATATTTACAGTACACACTCTCAAATGTGATATTGGGGAGGACTATGAAGATGAGGGAAACTGTGGGGTAAAACATGTAAAATTTATGTAAATTACATGTCGCCATGTTACGCAAGAAGATCTAACCTAGCTCAACCTAACTTCACAATATGTGATTACAGGGGGTGTGTGTGCCAACACGAGATTGTGTATTATGAATTGCATAATAAGGCCTCATTCCACTTGGTACTGAAAGCGCTGACCATTACTGACAAGCTTTTTTTAGGTACTGATTCTGCTGATCAGTAACGGAGGAATGGTGTTATGGCGTCTGGGTTGGCGACTATACTTCCGGCTGAAACTACAGACGTGCAGAAGGTCGGACAGTCTCAGTAAGTGTAAACCAGCCAACATGGTGGTGATGGATAAACGAGTAAGTTGCAGTTGAAAAATATATTTTAACATTCTTTGATCTCATTGTTGTAATTCTTAATAGGCTCGTCTGACCAGCCCATGCACTAGTGTCTGGCTGTTATTACGGCTCCACGTAAAGGTGAAAATTTCTGTAGCGTAGAGTGGGTGCTACCTCTGTACCGAATTTAAAAATTTGAATGGTCGGTATGTAGAAATAAATGATAGTTTGTAACACTTAATACATATATTATTAAGGAATAGTTATTCACACTTCACTTACTTTGGCTATGAGACACTTTTGAGATGAAGAGCAAGAGTCGACACTATCTCAAATTATTAACGACAATTAAATTAGGATGGTATTCAAGAAATATTTTTAAAAATACTAAAATAAATGTTAAGCTTAAACAACCCTTTGTATGGTTTAGTTATGGAGAGTATGAAACAAAATAAATTGGAATCAACACGAAATGGATACACCTTGGATTATTGGCGTTCTACAAGTGTCAATATAAATTAAAATATGTTTGTTTGGCACAAGAACTTAAAAGGTAAATGGGGTTATTATAAAGAAGTTAGTCAACCAAGTAAGCATTAGTAAGGAGGGACTCCAACTAAATATATGAGTCACATTTGTTTAAAACACATTAATATTTAACCTTTGAAAAATATAAGTTCGTATATAAAACAGTAAACGCTGGACTTATCTGTTGGAGCGGAATCAGGTAGTTCGCAACTGAATCTGAAGGTCTCTCATTAGAGCCAAACTTGGTGCTCCACGTCTCCAGCGGACTGGAATCTCATGTTGGCAATAGGCACTCCGACATCCTTTCGTCAGCCAAAGTCCTGTAGTTGACTCCTGAATCCAACCACTGAAGCGGCATATAACTGCGCTGACCAGGGCTTCGATGTTTAAACTGCCTCGTGCGACGAATCTCCTTCAGAATTAGATAAATGTCTATAATTTCCTCAAAAATCCAATGATGAGGCTCTCGGTTCCATTGAAATTTGTTGCTGACATTGCGGACTCTGGAGACTGAAATGTAACATTAACTCGCTACACTCCAAACAAGTTGTACACTTCCTTCAATTTAAAAGTTGGGCTCCGGCTAACATTATTTAGTAAAAGGAGCACTGCTAATACTTGTAGTGGAAATTAAAAGATGAGGGATTCTTGTCAAATCTTAACCTTCTTTATTCTGGCTGGTCGAGTACACTACACACACATCAGTATGATGGAAATCGTCACATCACTCTTCTCCTCTGCATTCACACAGGTACAAAGTCACAGCAACAGTGACATGAAGTTAAAATGTACATCTCGACTAGCAAGGAAAAGTTACAATGACGAGGTTTAATGTTGAGTATAGTAGAGGTGGTTTTATTTTGATTTTTTTAAGAGAATATTCTATAATTCTATTTATGAGAATATTATCTTGTATTTTTTTTTTTGGTTGTGAGTTATTTTCTATAATTTTTTTTATTAAAATAATATTTATTTATTTTTTATTTGTTTGAATTAGTGGTACTTTACCTCGATTTCGTTATGATAAATTAATATATTTAGCTTGGAAATGTTATCTTCCTTTGTCACCAAATTGTTTAATTTTTTTATTGGTTTTAAATTGTTTGTTATTTCAATATTTATTTATTGAATTAATTTTAGTTCATTAAGTTAATAGAAGTGTTATCTTCTTTTTTATATTTTCAAAATATATGTTTCTATAAAACTTATTAACTAATTTATTATTTTGTCTCAATATATTTTGATGATGTTATCTAATAGGAAATATGAAAGATATACTCATGTTAGTATTTGTCTTAAAATAATATAAGGTTCTTCTACTGGTTTAGCCCCTATTACTGTTAATAGTATTGTTGTTGATACTATTAATCAAAGTGTTATTTGATTAATTGGATAAAATGTTAGTCCTTGAAAATTTCTTTTGTGTAATGGTATAATTATTAAAATGATGATTGATAGTATTAATGCAATGACTCCTCCTAATTTATTAGGAATTGATCGTAGAATTGCATAAGCAAATAGGAAGTATCATTCTGGTTGAATGTGGGTTGGGGTTACTAATGGGTTTGCTGGTGTAAAATTGTCAGGATCACCTAATAAATAAGGTTCTATTAGTGTTAAGTATGTTAGAAGTATAATTATTATAATGAATCCTACGATATCCTTTAATGAAAAATAAGGGTGGAATGGGATTTTATCTATATTTCTTTTTAATCCTAGTGGGTTGTTTGATCCTGTTTGGTGAAGGAATAGTAAATATACTATAACTATTCCTAGGATTACGAATGGTATTAGGAAATGAATGGTGAAGAATCGTGTTAAAGTTGCGTTGTCTACTGCAAATCCCCCTCATACTCATTGTACTAAATCTGTACCTGATAATCAATAATTTCTAATTCCACAAATATCACCAATAAGATGAATATTAATTTATATTTACATTATTATAACATTCATATTATTCATTATAAAAATTTATTTTTTTAATAAACCAAACATTAATAATAAAATAAATATTTTAAAATCAAAAAATGAAAGTAATTGAAAATAACTAATTTATTCTCTATTTTTGAACCATCAACAAGACTAATAAATATTCAACTTAATTTAATTGCAGCTCTAATTGGATTAATATTATTACCAACATACTTTTGATTAATAAATAATCTACACTCAATAATGTGAAAAAAAAAAACCATTTAATATTTTAAATAATGAATTTAATATTCTACTAAGAAAAAATAATAAGGGAATCACATTAACATTAATTGCACTATTTATAATAATCATAATTAATAACACAAGAGGACTATTTCCATACATTTTCACTAGAACAAGACACTTAACTATAACATTAAGATTAGCTTTACCTTTATGATTATCTTTTATATTATTTGGTTGAATAAAAAATACAGAAAGAATATTTACACACAAAAAAGGATTTTCTAAATCTGATAGATTTGAAAAAAGTAATCTGAAATAGAATTAAAGAATGGTCAAAAAAGGATTTTATAAATCCGATAAAATTTGAAAAAAGTAGTAAGCTGAAATAGAATTATGGAACATATCAAGGATTACACACCAAAACAGTAATTAAAGGACTACAATGAGGGATAATTTTATTTATTGTATCAGAAGTTTTTTTCTTCATTTCATTCTTTTGAGCATTTTCCATAGAAGATTATCTCCGGCAGTACAAGTAGGGTCTATTGGACCTCCAATAGGAATTGTATCATTTAACCCCATACAAATTCCATTGCTAAATACAATGATTTTATTAACTTCAGGAGTTACGGTAACATGAGCACATCATAGATTATTAAATAATAATATAAAAGAAATAAACCAAAGCCTAACAATTACCATTTTACTAGGATTATATTTCACATTATTACAAGCTTAAATAACCAATTCTTATATAATCATGATTTTCATTTAAACTGAAAATAAATATCTTAGGTTACTGTCGTTCGTGCAACGTGTGTGGACCTATCTCTGGCCTGATGTATGGTCGACAATTTCTCTGTGGTGTAAAAACTAGTGGTAGGCCTCTAAATGTTGTATAAATGCTCCAGTGTCGAAAACAGTCTATTTATACCAATCTATGTACCAGCAGATTCAAAGAAATTAAATTTATTAAAACTAGTGTGGTACATGTAGTGTGGAATGGGAACTGTAAGTAAAACAAGACATAAATGAAAGTCAAATAAACGAGAGCCAACAGGCACACCAGACTGCTAGGCGCCAGTGAGCAGAGGGGAAGTAGAAGAATCAGAAGACGCCGCACTAGTGAAAGAATTCCTCATTGGAATGTGCAGCGTGGGAAAGACAAAAGTTTTACCATTAAAGTTCTTCTTAGATCAGAAAATATTGATAGAAATTAATATATTAACGTGCAGTTTCCAAGTCATCAATGAGAACATTGCCATTGAAATATAGTAACTTTAAGACATGCACAAATTAAAACACACAAGACAGACTATTTCACTAATAGCATGCAATTGGAATGAGAAAACCCTTGGACATACAAATACACAACACTGGAAATCATATTAACACAACACAACTTCAGCAACAATAACTAGCAGACTAGCCTTTTAGTTACTTGTTTTTATTAAATAAGTGTGTTTCACTTGAACCAAATAAATTGCAAATGCTTTAATCATATTTGCCTCATTAATTAAATGTTTTAGCAATCTAATTTTTTAGGAACGCTGATCCCGTCAAATGAACTTAGCAGAATTATCCACAAATGACCAAATTCATGAGCATTCGTTCTTATAATAAGCTGTTAACTTCATAACTTTCTGTTTCAATTTGCTTAGCTCCTCAACTAGCTCTTAGTTTTCGGTAGGTACTCGTGAACTCATACAAACTGCCTCTGTTTTTTACTTATGTTCCCAGCATGTTAATTACTGCAATTGCACAAGGAAATGTGCTGTAAAAGGTTGACTCTTAATTTTAATAACATTTCTCAAATCATTACAGTTTATGTTAAAGTGATAATACAGAAAGTATTTAAAAAACTAGTCAAACACTCATCTCAAAACCTGATGACGCCAAGTGGCGTAGCTTATGTCCCAACATCGTAGAGCTCCAGCTGTGTTACTAAATATCTATTACAACAGTTTGGCTTCTTCCCATATATGCTAGCTGTTATCCTGGCTCTCACTCGGGCACATGTCCATACGCAACTATCTACCCTACATTACATTTTTGGACGTCCATCTCGGGGAATCAACTTAATCACGTCTGTCCATGTTAATTGCCAAAAGGAGAGTGCTCAAACGGGGCTTTTACCCACACTATCAGAAAAATCAGGGACAGGAAGTGATTTAAAAACCTTATTGTGACATCACTATAGTTGATACACTATAACTTTGGCCTTTTCTGAAGCCCTCCTAAATTTATACTTTTGATTACTGATTATGTATCCTTCCGCTACACCATAAACACTGCCATGTGACTTCTACTTTTATAACTGTCAAATGCATTGGTTGTTTACATCTGTTCAAAGAATTATATCATATTGCAGAAACCACTTCCTACGAATGTTCACAATTTAGGCTTATAACAATATTTAGGTCGGCTTTATAGCGATTTGTTACACACAATATAGCATGTTACACATAATACGTATTAATATTTTGTCACAACAGTATTTGTTATAACTGTGGCGGAAACCACAGTAGTATTTATCATAGACCTACCGTAACATTTATTCCGCTAATATTTACAAGCATTGGTACTTACTGGTTTGTACGTGTATTGTATTATTTATTTTAATTTATCGGGATGGGCTTAGTATTTTGAGGGGATTGTGGCTGACATTCAAATCACAGAAACGTAAGCTCGTTACACAACTGTTTCAAACACCTGGCGTAAATGTACAACGTGATAATCAGAAGTGAATGTAAATAATTAACGTCGGCATAAACAGTTTACGGTTAAAACGTATACATTTTGCACATCCAATATTTGTAATCCACACACACCTGGCCTGTGTAACGATTACAACGCAGCCACCATAGGCAGAAATTGCAGCCACGCCCTTTCACACGCAGCGATCACAACACTCGTAACAGTATAATTTTAACCCTGCCGTGGGAACACATTTTTATCACAACATTGTAACTTGCCTAGAACGTTTAAAAAACAAGAGTATGAACTTGACGCTTTGTTCTGAAACACGCCGTGTCATTACAATGCCGCCACATCACTGCCAGTCATTGATAAAAACTGTGTATAATTGCCCACCATATTGGGACAAGCACGTGGAAGCTGATAAAATTCTAGATTCTCCTATCCACACAGAAAGCTGATAAAGTTCTAGATTCTCTTATCCACACCACTTCTGCCAATCTGCTGGATTTGTAAGCATCGCATCTAAATAACATTACAGTAGGTATTTATACAATAAAATCTCATTTCAGTTGTAAATTACAATTTCAAACATCTTTATTGTTGCTGTAATTAGTATGAAATATGCTGCAATCAATAACAACAAAATGTATACTTCTCCTGATACGCAGGTGGTACGAACTTCCAGAGAGAGAGAGGGGTATGGGCGGAAATGAGAGAGAGAGCGACAAGCTCCGCTTCGCAAGTCACATTGAACCTTTGTTCTGAGCTTGGGGGGGGGGGGGGGCTGTCACTAGAGCGGAGCCTACGCACGGTAATTTGTGCTGATATTTTTAACTGCAGCAATGAAATATGTTCCGTCAGTGCTACCTAATAATTCAAATATACCAATTGTAAGGGTTTGCCCTGACAGTAGTTCCAAAACACTGTTCTTTATTTGTTTATTTTAATGCCAGTTTATGTTTGAAAGGAAAAATAAATATTTTTATTTATATTAGTTCTCTGCACTGTCATACTTTTTCAAGGTTTGGAAAAGAAAATTAGGAAAAGGGATTTATGATAATAATAAGCTGAATTAATTATTTATATTTAAACAAAGATTGATTCAGTGTTTTACAACCCCTTTATTAATATTTTCGTAAAAAACTGAAATTAGCATTTTGAGGGTCACTTTATATGAACTCATTTATAATTTTCTCTGTTGTCATAATTTGCTAACATTACTGGCTAGATGTACTCTATAACTTTAACCAGCTTGCGAAGAGGTTTATTTTTTTATCAATTGCCAAGTTCAAATCTACAATTAAACTTAAAAACTGATTATTGCGAGGGAATGTTACTAAGGAACTAAGGAGAGGAGTTCAAAAAGGAGAGTCTGTTCTACATAATGGAGATGAACACGCAAGTGTGATAGCTCTGCTAGGACGCCTGGTTATCTACAAGGACCAACGACAAGATGATGTCAGATGGACGTAGCAGAGGCCCACGACTGGAGTCGTATTATTCTGAGGGGAGACGACGAATCTGAGATACTGACATCCCTTCCAGATGTTAATGGCAGACCTGGAGCCATCTCCGTTTGCTGAATCATTGTCGAGTTAGGTCTCCATTCATTACCCAAGGTTTGTCCTGCCGCCGAGTGTAAGTGAATAAGAAGTAACTTTCTTATCTTTGGCAATTTATAAATTAAAAGCTGTACTAGTAATGGAACTGACTAAATTGCGGCATATTCTTGTGAAAGATAACATGTCCCAGTGGCCTGTAGAAAATTTGAGTCTCAAGCTTGCTTTGTCGACGAGTCAAACCCGAAGCATAAGTAAAGTACAGCATTAATTTTGACCCTGTTCAAACATTATCTTTATGTGGTCTGGTCATACTGTGTTAACTGTGGTGATCTGTTAGGTAGAACCTAAATTTATGACACTGGCGGCAGAATACTAATAGTAGTAAAATAATTTTATTTTATTATAATTGAACTGATGTGCATATGTCCTGCTGTGTTAAGTGTTGTATTATTTTACTATTTCCCTCGCATATTCCCAGTAAATGCTTCAAAGATATCGTTTTGTTTTCCCTATCTAAAAGAATAACTTAAATCTCTATATTTAAATAGCAATTATAACCTTGGAGTGATGATATTTGATGTGTTCATGTCAGTGCATGATTTACAATGCCTGGATTATCTTTTGTGCACGTATCTTACTAAGGCATTATCACACGACTGCAAATTGTGGTAAAATTCAACACTTACACATTTCAACAGTGAGTAGTGAATTTACAAATTTAATCGTCTTCTAAAGACTGGTGCCCAAAGACAAAAATATTGTAAACAAACTGATCCCGCCTGAACTCATACAGAATATACACCTAGTTGTTATCAGTTACTACAGTACTGTAATTTGAGTATTACGTTTAAAGCTAACCTGTTATTATTTATCAGTAAGAAGAACAGTCTTCTTAAAAAAAATAGAAATGTTTAATTTACAAATAGTATATATAAAAACGGGGTTAAAAAAATATTTTAACTGTGAACTATTTATTATCGGCCATTGCCAACACGTCGCTGCTCTCGCTGTTGTTAATTCGTATTTAATATGAAATGAATATTACAAGTTATAGTAGATACTATGTAAATTATTAATCTATTTAAGAACACAGTACTTTAACGTTAGTCACAGGGTTATATAATTGTGGAATACAAGTGATTGAACATAACATCTTAAAATGTTACGCCTAGGGTGATTTTTCAAAGGTTCGATTCCAAAAGACCGAAGAAAGAGTGACTGGATTATAGATGAAGTTTCTGATAAAACATACATTCCTCTTAGGCCTACCCAGGCCAGGTAAAACAGTATTGCATGGAGAAAACTCATACTATCCTGCTATAACAAACACTGCTGTGATTAAATAGACGGGTTATTAACATTAATTATTTTAGTTTCATTCTTTTATAACATAGGGGCTTCTGTTTACGTTTTTATAAAGCAATAAAGCAAGAAAATAAGTAAACAAACATTACATTTAAAGTAAATAAATTTTACATGAAAAGATTAAAAAAACTTTTAAAAAGCCTGTTGGGAGGCTACCACCACAGAATGCCCCTTCTGCGTTGTCAGTACATTTTACACACTTAAAGAAAATGTATAACAACAGATGAAATCGTCGTTAAATTTTGTGGAGAAATTTTCTCTCCATAGTTTGCAACGTCCATGCTTCAATGTTTACGAATTTGAAATCAACAGTGTTGACAACTTTACAATACAAACAGTGGTTAAGATACAGACACTGACAAAAATACAACAACATAAAATTACCCTTTCACATAAATCAATTCAATTCATATATACTATCTCAATACTTTCCTTCATGCAGTCCTGCTGAAAAGAAACATAAACACACAATAAAACCCTTTTTTAAAACATTTCATTATAATAATCGACAGCATACGAAAATTAGTTTTGTAGCGTTTGCTGCTGCAAATCCCACAGTTCCAAAGTGTTCACAAAGTTCACTCACTATCTTCGGCCGTAATTGTTTTGTGTGCTCACATTTCAGATTATCAGTCCAGCTAGTTTGAAGTGATGCGCTGTGATTTTGACGTGTTTAGAACTCACTTTTGGCATTGAAGCCACGAAGTGGCTAATGGAATGTTAATTTCAAATCTAAGCACAGGTCGGACTAACCAATCAACTCGGGAGCATTTTACTGAAGAAACTAACATCAGTCTATAGGAGTTTTGTTGTTGGGTAGGTAAATTGCTTTCCTAAATCCCTATAATTCTGGGACAACACCGACCATGTGCTCCTCTCAACAATGCGCTGGTAGAGTACAACGTACCATAATTTTCTTTTCTGTAGTTACAAAGGTTACAAATCATCTCAAGACAAAATAAATGGTATGAGACAACAATACGCACTTGATTACATACAACAAAAAAGTACAACATACAAGAAGTTCAAAATACATTCGGAGATGGGTCGTGCGAGATACATGCAAAATTGCTGAGAAGACAGAAGCAAGAAGACTGTTTTCCCCAAATTAAATAAAGGAAGTCCTTCCCATCCATGTTTCCAGTTGGGATTTAATCAACGAACTGTAAGTACCTCAGAGAATTTGTTGCGCCCCATAATCAGCAGGTAGTTAGGAGTGTGCATTTTTATGTAACTGTGTTTAGATGTTTGGGGTGCCTTAATCTTCCAAACAAGGCTGCTATTAGGTTAGGCTTAAATTTGCATTATACAAATGAGCGAGTGCTAGGGCAGAGATCTAAGTTGTACACTGTTCTTCTTTCCCATGTGCCAAAGTAAATTCTTCCAGCAACTGGGTCCACAATGGTGTTCGGAAGGGCATAGCATTTCATGTCAATGATGTACGTTGGAATGTGTATGAACTTACTTGCTGTTGTGGGCTGGTCATTGAAGAGCTGCTGCAATAGTTAAGTGTCTGCTGTGGTGTCAACGTCTTGCATGGCGGGGAGGGGGGGTTGGGTTTTTTCCGGGTGACACCTGGTGCTACTGTGTGTTCTGTTGGTGGTTGACTTGACTTCTGCACGACTGGTTCAGGGTCCCTTTGTGTGTTGTAGCAGGTACTAATGCTCTCTGAGCTTGTCCGGCCTTCCCCAAACCTGGTGTCTCCCGCGGCATACTCTCATTGCCGTCTTTATGCTTACGCATGTTGTCGTCTGTGGTCATGAGTGAGCGCATGAATGCATCTGATTGTGGATAAATGGAGCTAGGGCATGGTTACCACCAGCCCTGAAGCTGAAATCCTGGTTCCCGTATATAACAATTCTGCAAAATCCTGAAATCATTAATTCAAATCCTGTAAAATCCTTTGAATAAAACAAATTTCAAATTACAGACGAAAAAGGGGATATGAAAGACGTTTACATATTTAATGTAGTTGTGGTTCTGAATGTTTACATATTTAATGTAGTTGTTTTGGTTCGGAATGTTTACATATTTAATGTAGTTGTTTTGGTTCGGAATGTTTACATATTTAATATAGTTGTTTTGGTTCGGAATGTTTACATATTTAATGTAGTTGTTTTGGTTCGGAATGTACAAACCATGGTAATTATTTTCTCCACTCACACTTATACTTTAGTTTATACGACTGTATCATCAATATTTTTTGTTTCCTCTCCACTGTGATAATACCAAACACAAAACACAGTCACCAAATAGATATTGCATGCATAAAAACTGCAATTCACTGCAAAGGTTCTTTTCAATAATGGCCTTGGCCTTTACGTGTGATCATACAGCCAGGAACAGAAATATTTAAATAAATAACTATAGTCGGTTCACGACTGGAACAGACTTTTGAACAACACCTTAGTCAGCTGCATGCATCGTTACTACAAACAGTGACTGGTGCTGGCACAGTTAGTTTGGTAGCACGGAGAGAGAATATAGTTTGAATGTTTTAATGTATTTTTAAAAATCTATTACTTAAAAATGGGAGTAGGAAAAATTCGGAGAAAGCCTGTTCCAGTTGTGGACGGACTATATATACCTGCACCAGTGAATAATTACTTATAATATTTTGGACATACACTATTGAAGCAATGACGTGTGTCCAAAATATTACACAATTTATTATTCACCTCAGTTGTAAGAATCTTTCAACAAAATGCATCAGTGAAACTGACACACATTGCTGTGGGGAGCTAGTGTCACACATTGAGCAAAGTGGTTTAGAAAAAACTACATGTTGGGTTTAGATTTTTCTAGTGTGTTAAAAATCCGTAAAAAAAAATACTTATATAATCTGTTAAAAGGCAGGCCTGAGCTAGGGCACTCTGGTATTTGGGTAGGACTGTGTTAGCTACTACCTCAAGTACCTCCGTTGTGGGCATGTGTGGATGATACTGTTTTACTGGGTGAATTTTTCACTTGGCGAATTCCATCAGCATCTCTGGGGACAACTGGGTGTCCAGCACAATACGACTACATGCTTGCAGGGATGAAAAAGTGTTGGTATGCTGACACTGGAACATTGCTAGGAACATATGTCATTGTATGCCATAGTAGTTGACATGAGCACCACCACGGTTTCACGTCTCCTTTCAACTCGCTTCTGACACGGCTGGGCCACTCGTCTTCGCACACCCCATACCGCTGTAACCAGTTGGTAGTCGAGAAAAGCTTGGTGATTCTCTGTCGGTGAACCCATGAGGCTCTGCAGTGGCTGGAGTGATTGAGGTGAGTATGGAGCAGCACCGGAATGAAAGGGCAGGGGAAACGGGAGAATCCCCTAGAAAACCCGCCGGCCAACGGCATCGTCTGGCACGATTCCCACATGCAAAAATCCAGAGTTTCCCGGCCAGGGATTGAACCCATATTTTCTTGTTGGAAGGTGAGCAGGCTAATCGCTTAGACACCATGGCCCCAGGCAGTGACTGGAATTGAGCAAGTGTACTGTCGTTTGTTTGTGTACTCTGATACATGTTGTGCGTTGGTGCCCTATTGTGCTCCATTTCTGCTTGAAGTGTTGATTGTGAAAATGGTACAAGATGCTTGTCGGCAGAGCACAGGCTTTGTGTAGCATTTCGTGTTGCTACCAGTTCGTTGGGCACAACATATCACGTACACTTAGCCTTGCTCCATGCCTGCTGTCCACTTGCTTACCAGTATGAATCGTTGGTGGGCTTTATGTCCGAACAATTGGCACTTGAGTATGTTCGTCGCTACACTGTAACATACTGGTTTTTGACAGTGGGTTGATAGCAGAGCTGATTGCCACTAAGTAAGTTTAGTCTTTTAATCACCTCAGATGTACAGTCACTACGTTGTACACATGTAAATTTTCCCTCTTGAATGCACGGGTATTCCCGTGATGTCACGCACTGGGGGTGATATGGTTGTTGACATTGTATACAGGTGACTATTGTACATCCGGTTCCATCACATCCTATAAAGTTTGTATACCGTTTGTATGGGCATAACAGTTCTGTGTGGTTGTGACCTGATGGATATTTGTTTCTGGCACTGATATAGTTCTCCCAGAAGGGAATTCATAAAACCAGTGGTTTTGACCGGATTTGCGGTGGTTCAACACTGTTCAGTTTTTATCCCTACTGACGTCTGGAATACTGTGGCATATTGAGTACTATTGTTACTATAAATTGCTGCCCACAGCTATCGTTCACTGTTTGTCCTTGTACACTGACAAGTTTTTGAGTTTATAGTGAACATGGGTATGGTGGTTGTGCTCGCGACTGGTTGCACACATCGGTGGCAAAGGACCGCTGGTTTTTCCGTTAACGTTTGCAGTGCCATGGTACTCTTTGATTGCGTGCATGGCGCTCGAGAAACTGGCGCGGGACTTACTTAGCACTGCTAATGTGGTCACAGGCCTCTCCACCTACACGACTGTCTGCTCTATCAATCTGTAGCTGGTTTTGCCTTCCAATGTAAGGGGGGTATGATGATGGGGAATGCAGCCTGCATGCCGTCGTGTTTCTCCATCGTCACTCGGTTCCCTTGTTCTCCAGTGATGCATGCCATCATTGGGGTGGTGTGATGAGCAATGGTTGCCACTGCTCCAGGAATGCTGCTTTTTCACCAATGGCCATGGTTGGCCAAGTAACATTCCGCCATTTTGTACTGCTACACCCTTAACCAAGGACATGGCAAAGGGGCTATTCACGTCCAAAATACAAACAAACCTTAGACCTGTTAGCAGAAACCGAAATTTTTCTGGCAATGAACAAAGCACACAGGAATTATTCTGCAAGATTTCATGTGATTTATTCATAAATTATATAATTTCTTTTCCATAGAAACTAACAAATTAATATTATATTTAAAAAAACTCTTATAGAAAAATATATTTTCTGCAACATTTTACAGCTCTTATGTTTCATTACCAAAATACAACAAAAGATACTGGAATAAGAAAGTTGGCTATGCACATAAATCAAATATGGCACCATAAAATATATTGCTACTGTAAATTCCCTTTAATAAAAGTCCTTGACAACATTGCGGTTAGTATCTAAACCTTTCTGGAAAAAAATGTTCAACTACATTTAACCTTTTAAAAAATTCCATAACTTCCATTATTTTTCATGTTACCCACAAACCTAAATGCAGTGTTACAACTGTACATTATGTCTAAAATCTGCAATTTCCTGGAAAAGATGTTTATTTATTTTTGACATCTTAAAAGTCTCAAAACTGCCATTAATCCTAACTAAAATGCTAGACTGCAATGTATTTCATTAAAGATTTATAACTGATCACATAAAAAAATTATTTTAAATCACCATGGCTTATTTGTATGACTCACGAAGTTGTACATCATTTCATTTATATTTTGCATCATAAATGCCTTTACTTTACCTAAAAACATTTATATCACACTTAACATTTACAGTGACATAAAATGTTATTTTTATTTTTTCAACATATACTTCATATATGCCTTTAATCATTTTAATGTCTAATTTTAATAATATTACGGCTGTCAGACAAAATACAATAGTTTAAATTTTAAAATTGCCGATTTAAATTATGCAGACAAGTTCTATCATTATTTCAGGTAATAGAAAAACATCTAGCTATCTACCCACACGTGAAGTATGCCCTTTTTCCGTGTGACCTGAAGGGTCATTACTCATATTTCAATCGTGGTAACACTTGGCTTGTGTGTTGAAGATCCAGGAGCAGCCACTCTCCCTGGAATTGCAAACTCTCAGTGTTTACATACAAAAGTTCTCACCAAGTTATCCCTCTCCCTGACTGGGGTAATTCGAAAGTCACATCCAATAAATTCACATGGCATAATATACCATATTCTATAATGTTCATAATTTCTGTCGAAACACATCTGTAGGGCTGTAGTCCCATTTCCTGAGTGCCATTAGTTCAACTTCCGCGCTACCACAGTGCCGCCACACCAGCGTTCCAAGCGGCGGTTAGGCTAACCAGCCAGGTAGGCAGCATATGTCAGTCCAGAGGTGCGTTTGTTGCGGGCGGATGCTATGACCAAGCTCAGTGCATTGTACTTCTGTGTCAGAGGACACCTTGCCATAGCAAGGCTTCATTGCAGAACTTCAAGTGCTTGTTGTTATTAAGATAGGGAATTATCGTCCCAGTACACGTAGTATGTAGCATTTTGTAATATCACACGTAGATTTGCAGAATTTTGTCCATGAAAAGTGTGATAGTCGTCAAGCGTTACTATGCGGTTAGCACAGCCAATTTGAGCTAGGAGGCGCAGTCAGAGCGGGCAGTTGTAGTCAGGAGGCGAAAATTTGCAATTTTTTAAATACCCGTCTGAGAACAAAGTTGCGAGTTCGCTACGTGAAAAACTGAAAATTTTGGCTTGAGGAGCCGAAAAACTGGTTGATGTTATGTTCCTTTATATTGTGACACATTACTGTTGCCTGATAGGCTTTTGCATTCATGAAAAGTCACGTGAATGTTATTCTTAACTGTTTTCAAAATTGGTTCACTTTTCCATGTAAATCTCAACATTCCAATTTTGGTGTGGGAATTATAAAAGTTTTGTGATGGCTTCGTTGACAACTAGTTACCAGCAAAGTACATCTGAAGTGTGATTGCTGACACATCTAGATGGTGCGCAAATTGATACGTGAAAATTGTACACTTTAGGAGTTTGTTACAGTTTGTAGTAATTGTGCAAAACAAGTTTGATTTTGACGTATTGATGATATGTGCATGAAACACACTTACAAAACCCTGTAATTTGTGTACAACGGCTAGCACATTAAAAAGTTTTACAAATTTTGAAATTTTTCTTAAGTTGAAAAAATTGTTTAATTGCCGTATTGAGACACACCAGACAGGTGCCTTATGATTGTGAGAGCAAGGTGGAAGATATTAGAGACGTTGTGGATGCACTGTTGTTTATACAAAGTTCTGGCGGGAAACGCTCACCAGAGATGTCTTGTTGGTTGCTTAACTGCTGTTCTGGTGTGATGGGTCATGGCCAAGTCACCCAGTTGGCTCAGTTCTTCTCCCGGTCCTCTACGTCTTAATTAAAGAAGAATTAATTTTTTGCATTTGGCTGCTAGCCATGGGCAGTCGTGGTCGGCCCAATACCGTCGCGGGTGCCCGTTGTGAGGTGGACAGTTATGATGATATGGAATTAATTAAATGCGGAGTTGTAAGGCCACTCCACACGCTGATGAAAATACACTTTACACTGAAAAATGCATAAAAATGCTGGTTTGGTGTGTCCTACTCCGTACATATTGCGAAGCGGCCAGACCTGGAATCAAAAACACTTGACTAGGGCTTCAAGTCATTTATTAAAGTTGTGACAGTGTCTACATACCATTAAGATGATTCTCACGTCGTCGTAAAGCAGGTCCGATGCACTAAGCCCGTCGGGGGCTGACACAGGTAAACTGAGCTCGTGTTCTCCAAATTAAGTTGTGTAATTAAGCTCCTGGGACTTGCGAGACTGCAGGAGTTGCAGAGGAAGTAACGTTAAATTAAGGTTCCATTTGATGAAATTAAAATAGTACTGTTCTTGATGATGACTGACAAAGAGAAGTTGCTGAAGTGCCCGGGAGTCGCTGACCACACAGCCTTCTCCGATGAATGCCTGCTTGAGACTACATGACTGCCAGCATCTTTCCAGCCACTTACCGTGAAGATGTTGGAAGATGCAAAATGCTTGAACGTAAAAAAAAAACGGAATGTTGGGTTGAGTCATTCATTGATACAATGCGTGGTTGGGAGCATTTCTTTAACTAAAATGTGATTTGTCATTGGCCCTAACAAAATGTAACATGCTCTGGAATCTATATACAGTACTAAAATATTCATGACAACATGACTTTGTTTTGTAAGGTTTATGGGTATGTTTGGCTGATAACATGTCTATGTGAGTCTGTACACCTTGTTGCAGTTTAAAACATAACATATACCCTTCTACTCTTACTTTACATAATGAAATTAATAAAAACTGCCTTGCCTCTGGTTAGGTGATGCATTTGGGGTCTAAACTTAAGTTGGCACGGGTGAATCCCTTGCCCCAAGTTTGAAGTCATTGCACTTCACTTTTCATGTCATATGAAATTGCTTTGAAAAACACGTTACACTCGTGTTCACTAAGGGTAAGATGGTAATGATTATGTATGTTCTGCTTTTGGAGGCCACTAGCACTCTGTACTGGATTTGTACTCCAGCTAATATAAACTATATACTAAAGTACTGCAGTTGACTCTGCCTGGCTGTATGAGCCTTTAAGTGGACTAGGGGCTTGTAGAATATATAGGTGGGGTTCTCCTTAAATATATATATATATATATATATATATATATATATTATATATATATATTATATATATACACATACATATCTTGCAACTTACAAAAGACAACATTTTACAATATTTTAATATCTCTAAATGGGAGAGCAATATGTTTACTACTAAATGTTATTTAAATAGCCACTCTTCAATAACTAATTAATGTCCTTACAGCATATCACCTTAAATATGTTGTCGAAGGCTGCGCCCCTTGACGTATCGCAACAGCGGTTCGGCACACCCCTCTTGTGACCCTTCTTGAGGTCTGCCGCTGGCTGACGTCCAGACAGCATCTCGCACATCTGGTAGGCGTCTGGTTATGCAATAAGCCGTACGCTGGCCTATGTTGTTGTTCTTTGGGGTCTCTCCAACTGTTTATAATTCCCGCTTGACGCAATCCCTTGTGTCCTGCTTTCTGCTCTATGTAATGCAGGGTTCATGCATGGGCGTTAGCTAAGGGCGAGTTCAGCCCACAACATAACCCTTGCTTCAAGAAGGGCTGGTCCCCAGCTCTGGAACTGATGCTCAGTGATGATACAGTAGTCTGTGATATGATGGTGATCGTCTGTTTCCAGACAGCGGGAAAATGACAGGGTTGAAGCCCTCTTCGATAGTGAGGAAGTAAATGGAGGAAGAGGTGACGAAGCAAGGAAATAGGGGTAGGGAGCTGCCTTGGCTTAATTCTTAAATGCATTAAAGTTGGTATGTGAGGCCTGCTGATAATGTTTACGGCGGCAGCCTGCGCTTGCTTTAGGTTGCTCGGCCATGCCATGGCCGTGAACTGGGCTAATAGTGTGAGGGGTGTACAACCTTTCTCGAGGTAGACGCGGCAACGCAAACAAAATATGGTTGCAATTGCGTGCAGCCCGCTTGATGCCTACCTACTGTAGTGGTATTATGAGTAAAAGCGTAAAAATTTTATAAGCCCATTAGAAAGGGTGATTAAGGATTTCAACTAAATTTACATTATAAGTTGTAACTTTAATAGTTTGAAAATAAAAAAATTCTCCCGGAACATTAGGTATTAATTATAAAACATGACACATTTAAGGTAGTGAGAAAATGTTAGACAATATGTAATTTCACCTGAAAAGGAAAGAATTAAGCATAGCAATTGAACTAAAACAACGCACAGTTTAATAATCAAATGCAAGGATCCTGTTGTGATGTATATATTGGAGCATTTCAGATTATTTTATATGTTCATTTACACTTTTTCACATGTTGTTTATTTGTGTTTGAGTTTTTTACTATGTTAATATGTTGTTTATTTGAAGTTACTGTGTTTTTACAATGTAATTTTCCTTATTTTATCTAGTTTTAAATATTTCTTGTTGTTTTGTAATAGATAAAAACACAATGCATTTCAGCACATTTGTTTGTTACATGCGAGGTTATGTTAACCGTGGTATCTTTCTCTTTCTTGATGTCAGTTTTAATAGCGCTATTTTTGGAGGATTTAAATAGTCTGTTAAACATTTAAACAAATTATGGCAGTGATTTTTGTTTGTTTATAGTCATGCAATATTTATGATATATTTTATTTTTGGAATTTAATGTATAAAATGAAGTTTTAAATGTAATTTTATGCCTGACTGTACATTCACAATGTTAAATTGGCATTTTTGATGCCAGAGATGTGTGTGACGTCACACTTGTAGATGAGTGTCACGGAAACGCTGTGCAAAACAACTGTTTTCTTGTGTTTTGAATGTGTACTTACCTGCTAATCTCAATCTTTGGAAGATCTTTTTCGGAAGTCTCTTTGATTGGCTGTGCAGATATGCTGCGAATTCTGAAAGATAGTTGTTGGTTTTACCGGTAATCACTCTCTCAGGGTTCTGGCTTTAAAGAGTGTGGATGCACAAGAGGTGTGCTCCACAAAATTTTATTGTAACTGCAGTAAAATAAGTTTTAATGCTACGAAAGTTGTTGAATATTGTAATATAAAATGCAGTTTAGCACCAGGCATGAACGAAGAGGCCTGAGCAGCCTGTACATGTGAAATATGAATGAAAGCCACCCTGACTGTCCTGCAATAATACCATGAGTAGTATACCCGGAAACATCTAGAATAATTGCTGGTTGAAATAAAGTTGAACTGTTTAGGGACAAGTTTGTGATGTGGCATGTATTTTTTTTTGTGTTTTGAAATGTTTGAGAGAAGGAATACTTTTTAGAATTTTGCAATTTACTTGTGTACCTGGCGTTACAGTGATGGCAGATGGTTTTTAAGATAAGTTAAGAGGGTTCAGTTGACACTATTTTGATTTTGAAAACTTTGAAAGTAATTTTTTAACAGATTTCGAATAGAAAAAGAATTTAAAAGAAAGACATAATTAAATAGTCAAACTTTAATTTTGGAGTGTTGTTATTTTACAATTCTCCGAACACGGTGTTGTCTCTTATGGTGTCATTGAATTTCACATTGGTTTGCATATGAGTTTGAATATAATTATCAAACACTAATTAATACTTCAGTACCTACACACCCTCAATGTTCAGTTCCTGCTAATGCTGTACCAGCTGCTGCCCACAGTCCTAGGAAAGGTGGAGCAGCCTACTATGTGACAGTACATGGTATCCATACAATTTTCAGTATAATATGTTTACACCCAAATATTCTTTCTTTTGCATGAATCTACCCAGTGTAAATGTGTCAAATATTTACACAATATCTACACACACACACACAATATATATATATAAATATATATATATATATAATATATATATATATATATATATATATATATATAATCTCTCAGCACCCAATAAAAACCAAAGTAATTCATTACAGTACAGTTATATATGCTGATTTTGAGCAAAGTATCAAACACTCTTCAGTGGCACCTGTGTGTGGTGCAACAACTACAATTCTCTTTATAATTTATATAAAATTTCACATAATTAGTACACTTAATTATAAACCAGTAATTGCTTTTCTGTAGTGTATGTTATTCTAATGGGATTGATTCTAAATTATGATGCATGATATTTACATTTATAGTTAAGCTTCCCAATTAATATGACAACAGCATTGTGTGTTAAGTATTTGCACACCCATGCATGCGTTTTTAAAACAATGTGATTTGAACATGCGATATGGTGACACCGATTCTTTGCGATGTGGTGGGCCGTCGGGTGTCCGCACGTCTTGGGAAATGCTGACTTGTGATGGAGGGAGAGAGGACGGGATGATGGCAGTGGCATGAAGAATGTGTTTTGTCAACATAAAATTAGGTTTTAATGCTGGCCACAGCTGTGGCACGTGCCTGTGTACCTTTTTGGCTCACACAATTCTACTTAAACTTGAATGAGTCTATACCTCCTAAATAATACTTTATTATTCTACAATATTCAGATACTCAATACCTCTACTATTCTTATTTCTTTTCTTCTTAATGATAAAATCTGAGAAATTCATTTTATTATTTAATTAGTTAAACCAAATTTAAATTAATCTCTGGGCTTTTATGCCATTAATTGATGGTTTTACATCTGACAGCTTCCTGTATTTAAAATTGTTTTATTACTAAGACACCTTGGGAAAACTATTGAATTTTCTCGTTTTCATAACTTATTATATACGCGTTCTTGCACTTGATTTTATGATTTAATACCTCAGTCTGGTACGTTAAATGATTTGCATAACCTTAGATCCTATTTTTACTGTTAAATATTTCAAGTTGCAATTCTAAATAGTTATATATATTTTACTTATTAACTATATACTCATTCTAACGTTATTTGTAATCATTATAGGTCCTTAGATTTGTAAAGTCCTACATTGCAGAATTATTTATCTTTTACGTGAAAACTGCCCCCTGTGTGCTTCTAAGTGCTAATTGGTTTCATCATTCATATGTTACTATATTATTACTAACTTGATTTTTCTACTGTAAAGCCCTTACTACAGTTTATTATGTACAAGTATGCTAATTACTTATACCTCAACTTACTACAAGTACTTATGCCAATGACACATTCTCTACTTTAACTATTTATTGTGCATGGTAGGTCAAATTTCTCATGAACAGTCCTTATTTTATGATATCTGGGGCTTTATCGTGGCATAGGAGCGTCGAAAAGGTGCCTGTATGCAATTCCCTCATGGTATATTGCTTGCAACTGTATACGATTCCTGGATCTGTACTACAGTTGAAATTCCTGTCTTCTTGTTGCCCTTCGGCTGCCTGGAATTTTCCAACGGGCCAATTGCGCACATTTTGGCTTTATTATGGGTCAATTTCCCGACGTAAGCTCTAGTTTCGTCGCTCAGTCGCAAAACTAGCGACCTCTTATTGTGTCCGATATTTATGTAATGAACATCGCTAATGAACATGACGTGTAATGGATAGTACTAAAGCAGCTAGCACTACGTCACTCGTGGTGCATATGCCCATAAGTTGTACTTGTACGAAAAAGTGCTTTGCTGCGTTGACGGCTGACATAGCTGTGCTGTCACCTGTTCACATGCGAGCTTACCATATGGCGTTCTTAACTATGGCTCTGTAATACTACAATTTTAATTTACTTTACTGCTGGTATTTGCCTTTCCAACACTTTGTACAAACTGAAAAATTTCTGGTGCAATTATTAATGCTACTCACCCTTTTATTCTCTAACACACCCTAATGCCTCTGGTGGGAGGAGTTGTCTATTATAGAAGGGGGGAGTGGTTTTCTCTGTAGCGTACTCACACTTTCTACTACAAAATCTGTCTGATAATTTTATTTCTTTACGAAACTCGCTTGGTGCAGAGGGGGAAGAGTGCGGCGTCTCCACTAGTGTACTGAGATTCGTACTCCAGCCAATATAAAATATATACTAAAGTACTACAATTGACTCCGTCTGGCTGTATGGGCCTTTAAGTGGACCAGGGGCTTGCAACTCACAAGAGACAACTCTTTACGATATATTAATATCTCTAAATGGGAGAGCAATACATTTACTACTAAATGTTATGTAATAGCCACTCTTCGATATCTAATTAATGTCCTTACAACGTATCACTGGAACTGTTTCACTTTAAATATGTTTTCCTCTGCGTATTGCAACAGCGGTTAGGCATACCCCTCTCCAGGCCCTTCTTGAGGTCCGCTACTGGCTGACGTCCAGACAGCGTCTCACGTATCTAGATGGCATCTGGCTACGCAACGAGCCTTGCGCTGGTCTATATTGTTGTTCGCTTGGGGTCTCGCCAACTGTTTATAATTCCTGCTTGACACAATCCCTTGTGTCCTGCTTTCTGCTCTATGTAATGGAGGGTTCACGCACGGGCATTAGCTAAATGAAGGTTTAGCCCGCTACAACTCGTAACACTTAGTGTTGCACAGTGGCGTCGGTTCTTCGTAAGAGCCCTGATCACGAGTGCTACGAAGCCTGGTGTGTCGCCTTCACACATGCTACACCTTGACAGCGCAGCGATGTGAGCACTCGTGCCGGTTGGTTTGGATCCGAACCATGAGGCAGTCCTGGTGTCGCCCACCTGGTCGGATCAAAATGGAACCGTTAGCTGACTCACGTAATGTTGGGTGAAGTGGGTACTTTCCTATACACAGATGAGATACTGTTGCTGGCTGCCATGCCCGATGTTCATGTTAGCATTGTGCGCAGCCAGGGCTACTGTTCATCTGAGTCGCAGTGAATGTCTGTGGATATCTGTTAGTTTGGCTCACATCAGAACTAATTGGACACCGGACAAAGGGGGCATCCAAAGATGGTCGCAGGAAACTGGCTATTGTGCTGCATAAACAGCCAAGCTACACATGTACCATATCACTGTTGTCCACTAACTCAAGAGCTTGACAGTGTGGAATGTGTGGCATACTGTCACTGTATGCAGTCATTCATTTAAATGCTAGTATTTTACAGTATTAATTTTTTCCCCGCAAAGTTTGGTTTTACCAGTAAAAATACCCATGTGTTGCATCAAGAACCCCTCCATTCAGAAATTAGAAGAGGTGTTTGGTGTGTAATGTCCTGCTCGTGCATAATTGGTCCACTTTTCTTTGAGACAATCTTTACTGCTGCTTTATATATCAACATCTTGAACACTTGTTATATCATCATATTTCACACAAAGCAAAGTACATCTGCTGAAAACTTTGTGTAAATATTTTTATTAGTCTTAATGTTAATTTTGCACTACACAGTACTGGTGTTTCAGATTTTCATTTAAAACAACACCCAGCAAAACATTTATTATTTGAACACCTGGAGCCATAAATCAAAGTATGTCTGAAAGGGTTAAAAAGTTTCTGCGTTAGAATTATACAATTGCTGGTCCTAGCAAATATCTGAGGATTTTACTATAAACTTATTTTATGTCAATTTTTTTTAATAAGTTGCGAAATTAATGTACCAAGTTTACTTTTCAGGATGATTTTTCAAATTGCATCACACTTAGTATGCAAAAGTTTAATATTTGTATATGTTTTTCATATAAGTCTAATATAATGTTTGCATACATACCTTTACAGAGTACATAGAAAGTTTGTGTTGTTTGCCCCACATTGTATGTTTATGTTAATATGTGTTTTTGCTGCAGGTTGAAAGCATTGTAGAATCAAAGCTGCACAAGGGTAAACGCCAGTTCAAGATTCGGTGGAAAGGATATGGAGAAGATGGTGACACATGGGAGTTTGAGGATAACCTAAAATGCCCTGAAATTATTGAGACCTACCTCAAAGAGAACCCTGAGAATGTTTCAAACAAGATTCAGAAAAGAGGCAAACAATCAAAAGAAAAAGATGCAAAAAAGAAAAAAAACTACAGATCAGTCAGCAGACAATAATGAAGGCGAATCTGAAGAGAAAGTATACGAGGTAAGGAACATGTTACATATACAGTTGTTAAATACATATAATTGCTAAAGATTTTTAGTTATATGTAAACATGTAGTATGTTCCTGCAGATCAGTACCATCCAGTTGCTGACATTAGACCCATATTACAAATTAGGGTTGGGTTGGTTCCAGTTGTTGGTTCTAGTTTCTACAGGTTCTTAGCTTGTGAAATGGTACGGAGAACCGCAATTGTATTCTTGGTTCCTTAAGTTAAATATAACAGCATCCGACATATCTCCCCCCAAATTTCCATTACAACAATAATTTTTACGTAAAATTTATACTCCAGAAAAATAACACACATCATGCAAACACAATTTTGCTATGGTATACAAACTAGTTTTTTCACCAGCCATGAACCAAAACTGCTGTAGATATCACAGTCTTGGTGTGTGCACTGTGCACATAATTTTCCATGCTATTAACATTAGCGACACTGTCATTCTATTGGACTATTCAAGTGGTCAATTATGGTAAAATGGCATCCATTCAAATTGTTGATTTGGCATCAGTAGAAGGGGCCATGATGGCTGAGCATTTAGACTGCTCTCCTCCCACCAAGGCGAACCGGGTTCAATCTCCGGCCAGTTCACCCTGGATTTTCACAAGTGGGAATCGTGCTGGACGATGCTGCTGGTCGGTGGATACGTTACCCCCGTACCTTCATCCTGGTGCTGCACTTACCCTCATCTGCTCTCAAGACCTCGATGTTAAGCACCTCCCAAATCTCCTCACTCACTCAACCATCAGTGGAAATTACTGTCATTACAGTTAATGCATCTATGGTATAGAAATATCTTTGAGCACTTCAAGGTTATGAATTTTTACCCCAATTTTACAAGTAGCATTGGTTCCAAAATATGCACTATGTATTTTATAGATGAGATATTACTCTTACTATCCAAAATAATAATTAAATAATGATTTTCTGAAGTGTTGCAGTATTTTGCCATTTGGAGTGAAAAAAGTACTCAACAAAGGTCATATTTCACCAGATTTGTAAAGAGTTCTAGAATTCTTTATTCTTTCAGCAGAAAAAAATATTGGAGAATTGGTAAAAGTGGAACCGGCCCATCCCTATTGTAAACTTTCCCAGTGATGTGACCTTAGCAAATTTAATTGAATTGGAGCAGTTTTACAACTAGGTGGCGAATTTAAATGTACAGTTAACTCCCGATTATTCGTATTAATTGGGACTGCCAAATGCCCAAATTATTGAATTCTAGTCAAAAACCCGAATAATCCAAATATCTCCCCAGTCCGTGCCTCGAGAATCCGGGGTACTCAGAAATCCAGGGTGTTTCCAAAGCAATGTGATTTTAAACTGTTTTGACGTGTCATGTTGCGCCATACCACATATAAGCTATTTCAAAACTTGTGCTGTGCTGTACCATGCTGCCAGAGTGCCGGCCGCCGAACGGTCCTAGTCCGGAATGCCTAAGGTCAACTTGACGTCAATCCCGGCAAGCTGGCGCCATCTCTGCTGTTAGTAAAATGTTTATGGTGAACAGCAAGACTGAGAAAAATGATGATAATCGCAAAATGCTCCATGCAGCCAAACTTCAAGATTTGGACAATGCATTATATACGTGGTTTTCCTCGAAACTATCAGAAGTGCTGCTATATCGAGGCCATGTTAATCAAAAAGGGAAAGGAGTTCTATGAAAAAATTAAGCTCATAGCGCCATGTACATTTTCAGAGGGTTGGCTAGCCAGATTTAAAGACAGGCACGGGATTAGAAAATTAGTTGAGTCTGGTGAGCAGAAATCGGCAGATAAAAGCTGCTGATAAATTTTGTACGTGTTTTGTACAGCTAGGAAAACGATTTGACTTCAGAGCAAGCTACCATTTAGTAAATTTTTATAACTGTAAAAGAAAATTTATTATTTTGTAGTGCACTGTAGTTCTGGGCAGTGTGTACGGAAGAAGCAGTTGTTTGCGTGTCGCTGTCTCCTGACAGTTGATAGGTTATTTACTTACACATGGCACGTTGTTAGTGTTCCCGCGGTATTTATCAAAGGTGGCCATGGTAATTTGGCTGTCACACGTTGTCATAGTATTTCACTGTAGTAATGGTCTGTATTTTAATGTTATATCCACATGGGATGGCATCAGTTAACGTAAGGGACGCATTTTGATAGCTTTGGAGACTTTTTGTTTGTTATGAAAATGAGTTTTAATAATTGATAATTAACATTTTTTTTAAATCCGCGGGTTACGAATCGTCGAGAACCATGGATTAGCAAGTGTTTACTATATTGAATTTAAATTTTTTCCCAACTTCAAAATAATTTGCAACGTCTAAAAGTTAAATTATCAAAATTACATTGTACTAGCTGGAAAAAATATTTATTAAAGGAAGAACAGGGGCAGTTTTAACAAGCTAACATAAACTAAACAAGCACATGTTATCAAACAAATGGTTAGGTACTCATCAAATTAAATTACTTATCCAATAAGGGCTTCATAAGCACACATTACTGTAGCCCAAATTAATTTATGCTGAACAGTTTTAACTATCAAGTAACAATTTGTTCACTTCATTATACAAAACACTTTCTATTTACGCAAACAATTATACTAGCATCTATAGCGTTTTCTTAAAGAAATTTCGAATTGTGCTCTGATTACCAGTAGTGCATATCTTCTTGTTTACAGCAGTTATAATTCTCAATTTTAAAATATCCACATAATCGTAGCTCTGCTGGTTTGCATAATCCAACAACTTGGCAATGCATTGAGAGGCCTCTGTATGGCTAACAGCAGTCTCTTGTAATTCAGGGTTGTCAGCTGTCTCTTCTACTTCATCATCATTGTCTTGAACTTCTTTGATGATTTGTGCATCAGTGAGCTGCTGAAAACCAGGTTCACGGGCATCCACAGCTAACCAGTCACATTGTTTTCATTGACTTCTTCACAGCCTTTAATTTCTCTAAAAATGGCTGAAAGACTGGCAGAAGAACAAATGTCATTTTGAAAGCCCATATAATCTGGTTCTCTTGTGGATGTTCTAGAATTTTATTGAAGTAGTTTTTGACGGTGGTTTCCTTCATACATTCCCATGACGACGAGATTACATGAATGGCATTCAACACTGTAGCATCTTCCAAAAACTTAAAACATCAGGAGCCTTAGGCAACAAGCTGTTTGATCATATTTGTGTGGTAATGTTGTTTCATTGCAGCTGTTACCCCCTGGTCCGTAGGTTGGATTAATGATGTAACACATTGTGGTAAAAACTTGACAAAAATTTGATTGTCATCTAATGCAAGTGTTGTTGTAGTTGGATGACATGGTACATTATCCAGAATTAAGATGGCTTTCAATGGCAGTCCCTTCTTTTCTAGAAAATCACTCATAGCAGGAACAAAATTCTAATGAAACCACTCATTAAATATTTCACTGTCAACTGTACCCTTAAAAGCTCTCTGATTTTTTGATTTACTTATCACCAACCGTTTCAGGTTATACTGTCCAGTTGCATTGGCGCACACAAGGACAGACAACCTCTCTTTGCTAACCTGAAAACCTGGAGCATGTGCTTCGTTCTGTTTGCACTGAGTTTTTCACCTTATATAGTAATTTTCCGTATTCCATATTGCTGTTTAAATTGTGTAAGCAATCCTGAAGAAGCAATAAATTCACCTTTGATGCCTAGATCGTTATGGGATTTTTTCACCTATGCTATAAACATACATCCTGACACAAGAACACCTTCAGCTCTTTTCTGTTTGAACCAAAGGTATAGAGCCTCGTCTAACTCCACATAAGTTGATGTCTTCGTGGGTTTGCGCTTTGATGGCCCAGCTTCACTATCAGCTCGACTTCCATAGTTGATTCATTTTTCTTTGTTCTTGTTAATATCCCGCACAGTTTGCACATCAATATCGTATTCAAGCAAGAGCTTTTTTGCATTTTCTCCTTTACCGAACCATTTCTTTATAATAAGTTTCTCCGCAGTTGTTAAAACTTTTTTTTCCCTAACGTTTTATAACAAAACCAAGTTAAATTTCCTTAACACGTTAATGCACAGATCCCAAAACAAAATTTGAGTGTTTAGGCCTACAAGAACAGAGCGGGAAATAGCCGCAACAAAGTTTGTTTTTCTTACTAGCATGAGGAATGTATTTTTTGTTTCCCTGTAAATCTGAGGGTAGCCAACTACATCCAGGGAGAGGAGAAAGAAAGATGCTACACTTTTTTTGAGAGAGAAGAGTAGCATCACATTCCAAAAAAAAAAAAAAAAAAAAAAAAAAAAAAAAAAAAAAAAAAAACCAGCTGGTCACTGCATAAATGGAGCAAAAAGAAAAATAGAACTTTTAATGACCGTAGTTTACCATAATCCTACAGCATGCCATAATGTATTGCCATGAATGAAAAGCAAATCATTCAGGCAGTATGTGGCATTGTATGTTGCTGCTGATTTGTCTAGCAATGCTATAAACACGTTTGCTTTATGTGCTGGTGACAGGTATACATAGAACTCTGCCTGCCAGCTGAAAGAGGTGAAGAAATATGATCTCTCGTTCTTGTCACCAGTTCAAAAGGTTGCAATTATTTGCATTATTGCTCTACTTAAAATATGTGTCCACATCAGCATCTGGCATATCAGGAACCTTTTCCGTCTGCCACTCTAAACATGCTCCTTTATTTAGGAGATGAAATACCTCTGGTCCATCTAGGGTGTCAACCTGCCAAGATATATTAGCACATAAACTGCAGTTGATGGTTTAGTTAGGTCTCATGTTGTTCTTCTGTTATTTTCTTGGGAAGCTCTGCACACTTTTTGGAAACCATTAAGGGGACCACGTACTTAAGCCCCGAAACAGAGCGTAGAGCTTCAGTCGTATGGTTGTCTTTTAAAAACTGTTCAATATTTGTCAGTGGTGTTTACTTGGGAATAGCATTCAGAAGTTTTTTCACATTCTATTGCTAGTTTCCATTTTCTGTTTCTGATGTGTATTTTAAGTAAAAAGGGATAGTACAGTTTTTCATAAACTATTTTTATACATGAAACTTTTGGGAACACTACTTAAACATGCCATAAGAACATGTAGTATCCTTTTGCCATTATTATTAAACCATAAAATAATAGGGTCACTACTTCATGCAAACTCAGTGCCTTGCATGTGAAGGTGACCAGATATGCTATATATCTACAGCCAGATGGTGCCTGTAAGTATGGTCATATTAATATATTGATGCATAGAACTGCCCATGTATGATTACATACTCTCACATACTTTATTCTGTATAGTTGTACTGTGGGTGCTTTGTGCATCCATACTTGGGTAAATTAACTGATCAAAGTTATAATTTAAAATCAACTCAAATTAACTTATTAAAGGTTAGGTTAAAACAAAATTAATTGATTTATGTTAAAATTTAAGAACAACAAATATTTAACAGTTAAAATAGTCTGCAAAAAAGTTTTTTTTGTAAATGATCATAAAAAACATAAAAATATCAGAATTTACAGTCCCAGAAAAGAATGACACAATTTAGTTGCTGGATACCGAATCATATAGGCCTACTTATCAAAATGATGAATTGGCAATCTACAAAACCATTGAAATAAAACTTCTAAAATAAACTCTTATAGCACCACTTAGCAGGAAACCACATCAGTGCAGTGGCTACAAAAACAATTGAAATGTGCATGCTGCACGAGAACCATCAACTGTGCAACTAAGATTTCTGCATAGTCAGAGATTATATTGACCAGGGCAAAGTGTCCAGGGAAGCAATGCTTACATTGCTTCCCCTTTGATTTCAGTCTGTCAATAATTACTTTGAAAGTTTGCAGCCAATTGTCTTTCGGTTTTCTTCTAGCAGGACTGGGCTGGTTCACCATCAAACGCAGAATAATTTCTAATTGTTGTGAGGTAAATGGTGGTTTGTGTCTCATGACATTCTCTGTGTGATGTGGAAGCAATCCTGTTGTGTGCTTCCCTAGTGCTACGACTGCTGAAGGCCAGTTCGGCGATAGGACCAATTGTGCTATCTGTCGCGGAGCGGGGAAATTAGGGAGCCGTGGAAGCAATGAGGCTATCTGCGTACGGCACAATGTTAGCTGAGTGGCGACCGAACTTCTACGAGCCGTCAAAATATCAACCTTTTTTTGTCTGGTTTGTACAACAACCATGTTGGTTTTCGCACGCGTATTGATTACTTATACGTAAAATGTGTTAATTAAGGCATGTCTGGTGAACCATTTGTGAAATCGTAGTTTGATTTTGTTCCTCCTTAATCTGAAACGTAGCTTCTCAGTTTTCCTTTAACTGAAAATATCTGTGATACAACTGAATATGTGAGTGGTTATTTATGGGAATATGCTTGACTGCAACATTCGACTACCAAGTGTTATTCGTCAAGAAGTTAAGAAAATGCCTTGGTTTATTTTAATTGGAACATATTTAAGGTAAGTGCAGAATGTGTTTGTACGTTTAAATAAATTTCAGTTCACTACCGTACTACTCTCTTAGCTACGTAAAAAAAAGTGTCTCAAACATTCACTACTCCAAAATTATGTTATTTTCTCTGAATAAAACATAGAAACATAATTTGAATCCTCAACCCATGGCATAGTAAAAAGTGATTGTTTAGAATTTTGTATGGACATGTACCTTAAACTTGTTTGTATTCTATCATGATCAAGAGAATCGTAGAGTTTTATTGTTCTGCGACTAGCAAATACTATTGGAAACAGTTTGTTATTTGCTAATTACGTCATCCACAGTGTCAAAATTAAAAAAATCAGGACGAGGCGGGGTGTTTTTTAATTAATGGATCATTAAGTAAGTTATAAAGTGTCCATATCTGTGAGTTGACTTTTTTTTAATAGAGAATAATCCTAATAATCCAATACTTTTGTCTTATTGTTAACAATGAAAGATTTCATAGACCTATAGTGCCAATGGCCTCCTTCCGTAGCCAATAACAGGAGCAATTCATTTGCATGTTCGCCTCTACCAGCAAGTCATGGAGTTAAACTTGTGTGGCTGTGAAAATCCAAGTTCTGCAGAAGTGACTGATAGTAAGTGCGCAGTAGAAACAATTTTACAACACTCATTTAGTTCTTTATCGTATGAAATTAAAAAAGACATAATCAGTAGTAGGAAACCAACTCCTGATCTCAACATACATACAAAAACAAAACAGTGTGTGCAACATTTTAATGCTAGTTTTTACGAGACAACATAGCTTACTGGGTGCAAGAAATTTCAGAAGCTATACGGTTGGCCATATTTATTATTTTCCTCTGAAAAAAGTGTTTGGATGCAATCTAGGTTTATTGATTTGAACAACTTTCATAAATAAGTTAAACGGCATGAACTCAGTAAATCACATTTAGTGTCTTGCATGTCACTGAAACAGTTTGGTAAAACTAGAATTGAGTTCTGTTTAAGTGACCAGTGTAGGTTAAATGCTCAGAAACACAACGAAAATGTCAAACATAACCACTCTTTTGCGATACGTTAATTCAAAAGGGGCAGATGTAGAACGTTTTCTTGGCTTTAGTGATGTTAGTTGTGATCGGTTTGCTGGGGCCTTATCAGAGCACGTGTTTCGGGTTTTAAGCCACTTCAAATGTTTTGAAAAATTAGTAGCACAAACATGACGGTGCTGCAGTCATGGCAGGTAAATTAAATGGTCTTCAGTAACTTATAAAAGTGAAATGCAGTGAGGCCATTTTTTTACATTTTGTACCCATAGACTAAATTTTGGTTTCATCAGATTATCAGCTACATTAAACAGTGGCAAAGGTTTTTCATGACACAGGATTTGGAACTTTCTTCTCCAAGTCAACAAAGAGAGTATATGCTTTAGATCAAGAAGTTAAGAAGCAATTTTCTAGTGCCTCTCTCACTCTGAATTTCAACAGTAGCCTTGTTGAAACGGTTAGTAAATACAAAGCGGAAATAGAAAACATTTTGTTACTAATGATTGAAGATGCTGCCAAATAGGATAGTGAAACTCTGCTAAGTGCTTGTGGGATTTTATTTAGGTTAAGAGCTTTTTATTTAATTTTTTTATTGCATGTTTTTTCCACTATTTTCCCGATGAACAATGCACTTTTTCAAGTTTTGAAAAAGAAAACATTTGACATTAATTTGTACATCTTGAAAATAAATGAGTTGAAGGACTATCTCCAAAATCAAAGGGATAAATTTGATTCAATACGGCAAAAAGTTAGTGAGCATAAAAGTCCCACCAAAAAACAATATTGTGAATCAGTCGTATTGATGGGGAAGATAGGCATCATACAGAAGGCTGTACATACTTTGAAATTATTGATGTAATATTGAATTTAACATACAGATTTTGTACAATTGAAAAACTCAGATTTTTAGAACCGTTGGACCGTACAAGATTCAAAACATTTAAGAATGTTTTTCCTGGAGCACACCTTAGTTGTCTGAAAGAAAATTATAGCCGCCATTTCCATTTTCCCAGGTTGCGAAGTGAATTAACAGTTGTTTGCGAAACTAATCGGTTTGCAGTTAAGAGCCTCGTAGAACTCCATTTTCTGAAGTCAGCTGATCTTGACGAGGCAGGGTGGCCACTCTTCTAGAAAACAGGGAAAACCTAGAAAAGTCAGGGAATTCTGTTGGTCAGAAAAAAATTAGGGAAAAGTCGAGAAAATTTGGAAAAATTGATAAAACATCAGTGAAAATTTTTTAACAAAACCTTTGATATGTGAATTTTGTATTTTAAATTAAGGAAATAATTTTTCTAACAAAGAAACATGTATCAAAAGTTTTCAATTATTTTCAGCTATTATGCTTAGTTTTAGTATTTATCATTGAAATGAATATGAGTAAATTATTACCATCTCTATAGTGCATTTTTTTGTGAAGTTGTTCACATTTATCTTTGTATTTTGGTATGGAGTTAAACAAATAATTTTTTTTTCGGGCCAGCAGTGTTTAAAAATATAAATAAACTCTGCATGTATCCAGTAGATATTCACTGTATTTAAAAAAAAGTTTTACACATGTTCATTGTCCATTTTTTTTGTAGTAATAATATGTTAATTAGTTTATATTACATTCTCGTGCCCAAATCTATGTTTCAAAATGTTTTCACACTATATTTTTAGCTTCATAAATGCAAACTTCAAATTTTTGTGCAATTTCTCTTATAAATCACATTGATAGTAAGTGTAATATTTTATGCAGTTTTCTCAAAAAATTCATTTATATGTTTGTATCTTATAATTTATTTGGGATAAAACTATCGCAAACTCTTTTACGTGAGTTTTTGACTTAGGGGAGGTTTTGTTCACCAAACAGCATTACTGCATTGTTTGATGAAAATTAGATTACTGACTGTAGAATTCTGTTATTATGGCTGCTGCACCAAGGTAACACTTTTACGGTTTTCATCATAGTATATAATAATCATATAAATTATTTATATGATACATTTGGGTGTAAGCTAAATAAAGCCACAATGATTGGTCAGGGGGAGGAAAAAACAAATTTGGTTTGGAAAAGTCAGGGAATTTTGAAACCCTGTGAGGGTTTTCCCCAAGTCTATACCCTATCTAGTCCTATTTTCACCATTCCAGTTATGGGTGCGTCAGCAGAACGATCCTTTTCCACCTTGAAACACATTGAAACTTATTTGTGAATCTCACAAGGTGAAGGATGACTGTCTTCTCTATTCATACTCAGTGACGAAAAACAACTTTTTAATAAGTTGCGAGCACGGGATAGAGTTTTTGACGACGTAATTGAAGTATTTTGCTCAAAAAACAAATAGATTTGAAGTATAGATAAATAAGTACTCTGCAAATGACAACATGTTCATCAGCGGACTCATTCAGTAAGTAATTGTGTGTTTTTTTTTTTTTTTTTTTTTTTTTTTGTTTGTTTGTTGATATAGGTCTAAGTGTTTCTTAGTTAACTGGGAAACAGGATGTTTGAAAATGTGTGTTGTATATGTGGTTCTAGTTTTAAAACAATGCACATTTGTAAACTTACGACATCGCCGGAATGTGTTTTATATGAGTTAGGCAGTGTCGCACATAAGATATGAATGTTTTTAATGTTAGTCTGTTATTTGGTTTCATGCTGTTCGCTAGCTTTTCCGAGACAAAAGTGTTTAACTCTATGTTAATTTAGTTTTAAAGTTTTGATTGGGACTTAATTAAGTGTTACATTATTAATTTAAATGACGATACACCAACTTACTTGCTATTGAATATTGGCTGCATATAATGTTCGCAAGTAAAGACTGTTCACTATAAATTGAGCACTCTTGAAATCAACCTTAGAAAAAAGTCACTGCCCCTGCCTCCATATATTTTAACGGGTGCACTGAGTGACATGCACCCAGTAAAGTTGGTAATGATGGATGGAAAGTAGTTCCATACCTTAATGTAGAATAAAAAGTGTGAGGTAACCATTTCTGATAACTTAAATTATTATTTATACATCATAGTGTAAAATTTATCAGACTTGTTGTAACTTTTCCAATAATTCCACAGTTTCACCTGACCGACGCATAAATAAAGTGAAGAGGTCCATGACGATGTGAATTTTATATAAGGTGGAAATATACATAAAGTGCATACAAGTAGATCTCAAGCATGGCTTTCAAAAGTGCTCATTTTACCATGAACAGCCTATAGTATACTGACTTGACCCTTTTGTTGCTACATGCTTATTAATGGTGTCATCTCTGTAGTGCTAGCAGTCATACAGCATCAATTCGCCCCCTGTGCTGGATATATATATTTTTTTATTTAATTTTTTTTTTTTAAAGCAAATGTGGACAAGACCTGTATAACCACTTTTTGCATCGTTTTTGGAGAAATTTTAATAGTAATCTTATTTTGTCAGATGTATTACCTTAATGTTACAATTAATTGTAATTTATGTCTACATTGACTATAGCATAGTGATGTTGCACTGTTTGCTTTTAGTTTGCTAATGTATAAAATGTATATTTTTTCAAACCTACTTTTTGAAGGAAGAATAGGCTTAGGATGTCATCTTCCTACCTGCATGTGTGTGTTGTGTGTGTGTTGGTGTGTGTGTGTGTGTTTTATTTTTCCCCCCTCTAAAAACTTGTGCACCCATACACAGAATTCCAAGCAACTCGTAAACTTAAGTACACAGTATTGAAACCTGATTTCCTTAGTTTTCAACCATCCCAAGTCCTTATTTTCAAAATGGTGGCCTTTTTTCTTTTATTTATTTTGGATAGTACCGTATAACTCAGGAACTATTTAAAATTAAAACCAAATTCTGTATGTTGACCATTAAAAATATCAGTTTAAATTCAGAAACACTCGTCCTTGTCAATGCACCATTTTGGAAGATAGCAGTAAAAATAAAGATTTTGCATCAAATCTCAGGAACTATGAAACCGATTCCCTTGAAATCTAGAATACAAGTAGATCTATGGCACTTTTCAGTAATAATTTATTTTCCTGACTTAAAAAAAAAAAAAAAAGACCTCACATTCATTGGCGTCAATACACTATATTGTAGTGAAATTATACTAACTTTTTAAAATATGTATATAGTAGTTTCAAAAAACATTTTGGTACACTGTAAATAAAATAATAAAGTTGTTACACTAACATATGAAATTTCCAATAAATTACTTTGGTTTTTACTACACTTATTTTAGTCTAATTATATTATTTAGGCATATAGAAATTATATATTACTCCACCAACATTTAGTAATTTTATTTTGTGTGTTAATTTTCAAAACATGGTGTGAAGCACAGTGCGACTTCGCAGTCTCTGTGCAAGTATCGTGTTTTCTAACAAATTTTGTGCTTGGTGCAAACAACACTTTTCGGGTTGGAAATTTTTTGTCTTGTTTTGCTTCACTGACTGTGGGAAAATGCCTCTGTGATAAGCACATCTCAGTGTCTTCTTCTGACCTCCTTCCTCCTCCAGACTTTCTTCTCTGTTTTGAGTATTTCTCCAGAATGTCTCTGAGCATTAGATGGAATGTTGCAAGAGGCAATGTTTTACCTATAAAATTTTTGTGAAGAGCATGGGCATTCAGAACTGCAAGATCCAATAAATACATGAAATAACAAGTTTTTTAATACCATTTTCACAGCTTTCCTCACTGATTCTATAGAACTTATTACCATCTCAGTTTTGTTGACAGATCCCATGCTAATGTTGTAGTCCAGAACACATGTGGGTTTCATTATTTTACATCCACTCTTCCTGTCAATCTTTTCACTTTCTTTCATATCTGCATTGTGGCAGGTGCTGAGCATCTATACTTCCCGTTTATCGCACCACTTCATTGCAAGTAACTCGCCCGATGACTTGAAAGAAATCTCTCCTTTCTTCACTTTGTTCTCTATATTCTGCATATTTTTCCTATTTTTTCGTACTTGGCCACATGCATTTGCTATGTGATTATGAAGCCAATAAAACAGGTTTGGACTGGAATACCAGTTGTCTACAAATAACATGTGATGTTTGTCCAAGTATGGTGTTGATAAAGTAGCCACAATATCACCAGGCTTTCCCAAACCTGCTTCATCAATGTCACTATTTACACCAATGTACACAATGAAATCAAGAACATATCCAATCAGACAGTCGTACAAAACAAAAGTGTTTATTCCAAACTGACTTCATTTTGAAGGCACATATTGTTTGAAAATCAAACTGCCTTTGAAGAGGAGCAGGCTCTCATCAATGCACAGTTTTTTTTGTAAGGTACAAATGAAATACGAAATGCATTTCGAATTCTATCGACAACAGCCCAAATTTTTAATATACGATAGCCACCTTGATCCACACTGTTGTCACAGAAATGCAGTATTCGCAGTAAAAGTACAAATCTGTCTCGTGACATTATCTCTCCAAACACTGGTGTTCGCAAAAGAGCATCCTTTGACCAGTATTCACTTAGTTTCAGTTTCACGTGCCATTAGTAGGGAATGGGACTGCAAAATCTGTGGTGCATTTCAATGGCATACTTGTAGTATCTGTTATATTCATTTGCTACAAATGTCATCAATGATATATCAAAGAAGACTAGAAAGAAGTCTCTGATAGAACTGTTATTATTTACATTTGCTTTACATCCTGCATTTGTATCATAGGGATGAATAATGGGAGTCAAATTATTTGAAGACCACTGAAATGTATCACAATTCCATTTTGTATCATGGTCTTCATTTCTTTCTTCATCGCTGCTATCTTAGATTCAGAAGACGATTCTTCAAATATTCTTCTTGAAGGACTATGTGTAATCCCAGTAGACGTAGTTGGCTGAGAAGAGTTTTCTTAGTTGTGTGGCATGTACTCTACATCTGAATCACTCGATGTAAACTCATCTTCGGTTTCTCTTTATTTTTGTAGTTACAAATAAATGACATACAATCACAAGAAGTGTTAGAAAAAAAGACTAAGACTGAGCATAATAACACTCTCCAAAATGTCCGTAGTCTGCAGCAAAATATACAACATTTAGTAGTTGGCAGGCTGTCCCAAATTTTGCCATACAGCTCTTTTCCTTCCTTTCTCCACCCCTCATAAAAT
Source organism: Dryococelus australis (assembly GCA_029891345.1). Classification (NCBI taxonomy): domain Eukaryota; kingdom Metazoa; phylum Arthropoda; class Insecta; order Phasmatodea; family Phasmatidae; genus Dryococelus; species Dryococelus australis. The sequence goes on from CM056999.1 coordinate 96,915,126, forward strand.
TCCCCACCATCCCTTTTTTTCTTATCTCTGTAAGTGACCCAGCAAGTGTTCATCTTATTGAGACATCTGGCCTTTCTCACAGAGGACCCTTTAAAACACTTATGTGAGGCTAAAAAATGTTGGCTTTTATCAGGCGACAGGTGAGTATTAACAGTGGGACGAGATATCGCGACCTTTGTGGCACGCGGAGTTGAGGCCGACATATCTTGCCTATAGCAGCGAAAGGGTTAAGGAGAGTATCTTTAAACCAAGATGTTAAATTTGTCAATATGTAACTAATGATTGTTGCTTTTAGAATTTTCACAAAATGTACCTTTTCTGTTTTGCACAAATTGCTTCCCCTTAAAATCTCACGCTTCGCCACTGGTATTGATAGATAACGATGCTGGCATCTCGCCTATCTCACAATTGCATTGCGTGTGACTAAAGATAATCTTCGATTCAGTACATAACATCAGTTTATCAATCTGTATATTGTGTTGTGCAACTTGTTCACCATAAAATACGTTGCTTATATTTTAGGAGTTTGTCAAGATATTAATGGTATTTGCATATATTTCATTGTCATATTCAGCCTCCAGGGAATTGCAAAGTTAACTAACATTAGTTTAAGTCGTTAACCAGACATTTTAACAATTAAAAGTTAATTAATTTTTGAAATAAAGTAATAAGTTGAAAAATTTCGCACTTTTTTAATCATTAATTTTAATCACGAATTTTTTAAATTGTTAATCTCAAGTATGGTGGCAGCACTGTCACAGTTATGAATGACTTGAGAGAGTGACCAAACTGGACAGTACACTTTTTTGCTGCTCATAGTGGTCATGATGGTTTGAACTTTGGTGTGTTTGAATGACCAAATGCATTTGGAGGGACCAAAGTACTTTTTATGAATGACTTTTACCACACCATTTTCAAGTACTTGAATAATTCTCCTAAAAGTGCAGCTTATTCATGTACACTTCAAGGAATGGCAGAAATCAATTTGTTCATTGCACACCTCTACTCAATACTGTACTTCAAAGATACTTAAAATTAGCCACCTAGTTTAGTTCAATCCCATCAATTTGTACAATTTTCCTGGCTACACAGTTATAATTTTTTTTCATACTTAGTTATTTTTTTACACCAAACTTTATTTTGTAATTCAACATTTCTAACATTCAGCTACTTGCTAACGTTCTTTTCAGTCTTTCTCTCACATCATCTTTAGTGTACCTTATTTTTGCTTATCTTGTTTTACCTGCTTTGTTCTTCAGGCTCTCTTGCACATTTCTGAATAATAGAGTTTGCTTCAGTCTCTTACTTCATCCTGTTTCTTTATTGTTGCCAATTAAGATTTTTTTTTTGTTTTGAGTTTATTTTGATAATACCTTTTTGAAGTTTGGGTACATCATCATTGCTTTCCATATGATGCTGCCACCTTTGTAGCCCATATAGACTTTTTCTGGCTACATTTATTTCTTATTCTGGGTTGTGTGCATAATGTAGTGTGCCATAAACATAGATTGATAAATTATGAGAGAAAGTTAGGTGTTCCAAAAGTAGGTACATTTTCATGTGTACTTTTAAAGCATTCAGGTAAATAAGGATTTTTGGCACTCCAGATGTTAACTATTTTTTCAGGTTCAGAAGATAATGGAAGTGCGTTTCAAGAAAAATGGAAAGAAAGAGTTCCTTGTTCATTGGAAAGGATTTCAGCACAAGGACGATACATGGGAACCAGAGGAACATTTGTCATGTCCAGAACTTATCAAAGATATACTGGATAAGGCTGAAAAAGTAAGAAAATGTGAAAGTTTAACATTTTCAAATAACTCAATTTTTAGCCTTTTTTTTTTTACCATTTTTTTTTTATTTTTTTTTATTTATTTTTTTATTATTAAAGGTTGTAAATGATATTGTGTTGCTGGCCCACATAAACCTTGTGTCTATATTGTACAGCATTGTTGTATGATTTATCAGATGCTGGGTTGTTTGCCATCATTAGGAGTAGCTCTTACCAATCAGTAGCAGGTTCGGTGGTAGTAGATGCTGCGATTTGATAAAAAATAATAAGAGGAAAACTTTGTCACTAACATAAACAAAATATTCTTGTAAAGACTATTTGCTGTAGTCAGTGTTAATTATTAATGGGAGATACATAAGAATTCATAGGAAAATTCTTTATTTTATTCATTTCTCTTAATAGACGACATACTAGATAGAAGGTGTACTGATAGTGATAGGGGTGTTATTGCTGTAAAGCCACAGCTTAGATAGGCAAAATGGCACCTGCAAAATATCACTTGACCATTGCGGTAGTTTAAATTAACTTGTTTACATGAACTTTTACATCCCTGGTTTGTAAAGAGGTTTGTATTTAATTTCTAAAACAGGTTAATAATTAATTGATCTTTAGGCAATATTTGTGGTGTTTAAAATTCTTTAAACACATTTTGTTACCCTTTCTATGATTTAGGTGCAAATTCTAAATTTGTTTGATATTGTAAGAAATTAGTAGTCCCTTAGTTTGAAAGCTATAGAGAGGTACATAATCGGCAGACCTAAATGTTCCTTGGTGTTTGTTTCCAGTTATTTTCAAAGATGATCATTTTTGAAAGCATAGTAGGGTTGTGGGAAATGAAACAAGAACAAAACTATTGTTATGAACTTTCCACTTAGTATTAACCAAAGTTCAACCAATTTCATATAATTTTAGCTAGTTGTGCATTATAAGTAAGGGTGGGACTATACCATGTTTTCGATACTCTTGAGTAAGAAATTTCAATATTGCAATAAGATTTTTGTAAACTACGTATTCATTGTTCTCAACCAAATTTATGATAAAGTTTTAAATCAGAAAAATCATGCAAGATAATATTACAGATAATGCAAACAAATTTGAAATTTATATAACTTAGTGTTAAAAAAAATTAAATACCTATTTATATACTTTAAAAAACACATCAGGCACGTCAATTTTTTAACTAAGAAATTTTAATAACTTTTATTTAGAAAAACAAGCATTAAGAAATTTTTCCGGATTATGTCAGATAGAGGAAATGTGGGAATTTTTTATCGCGGGTAAAAACAATATCATTTCTAAAACAATATCATTTCTTCCGCTACCAGAAGTAAGATAAATTTATTATTCCATTTGTTGTTTTGCATTGGTCGTTTTCACAGAATGTACACACACAAAACACGTACAACAAATATGAAATACGAGTTGTAAACACAAATGGCATGTAGAAACAAAATATATACTTGCATTTAGAATACCAAACTTAAAGTTCACTAAATTTTGACAGTTCTAAAAAGTAGCGCTGCCACAATGTATCCTTGCACCATAGCTGCTCTGTCTATGACGTAGACTAAAGATGAGGTAGACCTCTTATTCATCTTCTGTGCATGTACCCAACATTGACCTACCCCAATCCTACACAACTGTCAAAGTCACATGTTCAACAGTGATGAACGTGTTTGTTTCCATCTTAATATTTAAATGACAAGCACTATTATATTAATGAAATACCTTTACCATTTTGAATTTAATCAAAAAGCATTACAAACTGGTTGGAGGAAGTATTTAAAACATCTCTAAGCACTTGTTAACAAATCAGTTTTCTAACCTAAAATCCAAACCACACCATTTTTGCGTATGGCAGAAAAACAGTTCAGTGTTTGGGACACAGAGGTTGGTTTTGCACAGCCAGCAAGATGTCTACCTTATCTTTAGTCTATGTTCTATGAATAAAGCAATGAGTGCAAACAAACAACTGCTGTGATTAATGTAGGTTACCATTCCTACCTACCTTATTTTTGTTATGGCAAAGTCATGCTGCTAGGCCTCCATTAATTTAATTGCCAGTGGATTGGATGGGGTTAGGAGAGACTTTAGTCTAGTGTCTTTCATGAGACTGCTTGTTTTGCACCTCTTCTTACGAGACTGTATCATCTTTACTCTCTGTCCCATGTAGTGTGGCAGGATTTTGACAGTTCACGAATGTAGCATCAAATGTTTATTTTTTTGTTTATGTATCTTTCGCCATCAGCTGGTATGTCAACTGGAGGCTGTATGTTCTATCAACATGCTGTTAGCTAATCCACTTGCCATTGTACTGTAATGCTAAACAAATTCAAAAGTATTTTAGACTGACATTGGTCTAAAAACTTTGTGCATTATAAAAGTAAAAATATAAAAACTTGCAAAAAATAAAAAATTTGCTAACTTTTTTAATTTGTTTGAGGCAGCAAATTTGGATTAACATTTGCGAGACTATAATTATAGTGCTTATCACACTTTGGACATCACAGCTAACATAACTGTCACTAAATGTAATTCTGGAAACTCATTTGACAACACGCTTTTATTTGCCAACAACTCATTAACAACTATTGCAAAGCAGTAATTCTGGTATTACTGATACAAAACAGTTCGAGTTGGAAATATATGGCTTGGAATAATGTAAGAATTGCTTTAAAACTACTCATGTGCGTCCCACTTTTTTAGTTTTATTAATGCAATATAGTAACAACACTAAAGCAAGGAAATGGGTTTGCGGGAGAACAACATGGCGTGTAATGGACGTAGACGAACAATTGCCAGCTCAATAGAAATTACTAGTCATAAAAATCGCAGTACACCAAATATATGTTGCTTTTACTTTAAAAATTATCCAGAGCTCACGGAAAAATAAAACTATTGGTATCTGTTCGTAAATTTATTTTACACACAAAAGCTATTTTTTTATGGCTGGTAGTGGTTCAGAAGAGAGCGGACAGATGGCGTGCATGGCAGGGCATGGTGTTATGAGCAGAGCACGTTACTCAACAGATAGCACGTTAAAGTGGGGATACGATGTGTAAAGAACTCCCAAGGATTGAAGTTGTGTTTCATTTGGATACAAATAGTTTTATTGTGCATTTCATTTTGAACACCTTTACATTATTACTGTAGCGTAAATTTATTTTGTTACACTAACAACCACTGTTTTGTGATGACATAAAATAAAATGCATTAATTAATCCAGGAACTCTTTCTTATTGCATATTTTCTGCTTGTCTGATGTGCGTCAGTAGTGCACTCAGAATAACCAACATAATATTAACTTTTGTTTGTTTGTGCATAAGCTGATACAGGATTTTGTAAATGGCACTTTGTTTCGTTTACGTCAAGTTGCCACTCACTGACTGTCATAATCTTGCCAACATATATGAGACAGGGTAATTACATATTGTTTTAGTGGACGAGTCGAAAATTTACTCATATGAAAGAAACATTCAAATTATTTTATAACCTGTCAAGTTTTAACCTCTCTGGAAGAAAACGTGATAAATATGTAGTTTGTGCGGTAATTAGAATACTAAACACATTCTGGGTGTAGATATTTTTGGCAAAATTTGTTTTCCATGCAATATACGTGTTATTTTCACACAGCAAAACTGAGTATAAATAGTGGTTTTTTAGGCCACATGCATTTAAAACATTCTAATGACCATTTCAGAATATGTTATTTACAATACACACTTTCAAAACACATTATTTACAATATACACTGACTTACTGTTTGTAATTGCTATTTGCAACTCCTGAATACATGCTGTTTTATTGCAATTCTTACTACATGTTTCTCTGCCATTGATACAAAATAATTAGCCGAATCATGTGATAAATATGATACTTCACAGGCTTTCCGAAACTAGTAAACTACAGGACTAAAATAAACTGTGTCGCTGCATGACAATAGGGAAAATGTCTGATCAAGCCATATACACGAGTTGATAAAATGTATTGAAATGCACGTTGCAATACTCAATACAGCCCAGTATTGAGGAGTATCGAAGTATCAAATGGCCCATCTCTAATTATAACAAATTTGTGGCAAAACCAAACCAAAAAAAATTGAGTATGTGGAGTGTTTACCACAGGGGTTCTTGCTTATGTTAAAATTTTCATTTTACATAGTTATTTTAGTTATAATAATAAAAACTAACATGATTTATAGACAACAAATTATTTTTTACCCGGTGCACTTAATGGTTATTTATTAAACATCTGAATATTCATCAAAATATTTTTGTTTTTGTTTTAGTATATTGAATATTTGCACAACCTTAAATTTTAGTAATAATTTATACAACAGGTTCTAGGAATTTTTATTGGTGGTACTGAAATAGTAAAATTTATTTTTGCGAAAAATATATATTTGGTGCCAACATCTGTAGCAAACTTGCATTGGTGTCTTTCGGTGCAGAATACACTTTCAGAAAAAAACTATTACTATGAAAATTGTTAAACTTGCCTTCACGGTAAAAGTTCATACAGCATATGATATTACTGGCCATTACCAGTAGCTAGTGTGTGATCTAAGCATGCATTTTCTACATATTTAGACAGCTCTATCCAAACTTAAGTGTGAGTGTGGATAGAATGTGATATAGGTATGTAGTTAGTACATTTTAAGCTAGCTCTTTTGAACCGTGGGTATCAAGTATATTATTTTGGTGTAGATACAGTGCGTCATTATGAACTTATCACCTGCCTTTTTTTTCTCCAATAACTTACCTAACCAATTTATACAAAGAAACAAATTATCAAATTGTAACTACAATGGAAGCCCAAAATACAGTGGTCCCCGTTATACCACGGGGCAATTTATGTCACCCAGCCTGAATTAATAAATAAGGGGGAAGTGTGCGGTCAGGTAAGCATGTCATCTGTTGGCGGGTGTTTGTGAGTCGGGGACATCGATTGATAAGGCGGAGAGATCAGGCACACGTTTTCCCACCTTTCAGTGCCAAGAACCTGAGATCTATTTTCCTGATTCATTACAGCCAATATTGTACGTTTTTCCGTATTCAGTTTTATGGGTGTGGTGCAATGTCTTTGATGGAAGAATTCCTAGTGGTTTTATTTTTATGTGACCCTATTCTACCTGTTCTACTGTTTGGTTGTAAACAGCCCAAAAAAATGTTACCGTAGCAACCTTTCCATCTTATATTGGTATTGGATAAGTGTGTGGGGTGGCATGGCAACATTCCAAGCCGTTTATCATACTTGCAAGTGTCCTGCTGTCATACATTTACTGGCACTTACTAGTTAACATGAAATGTGTGTGTGTTGTATGGTGTAACACATTTAAGTTATTAGAATTATTTGATGCCAAAATGTTAAACTAAGTTAAAATATGCTGGAATACTGTCGTAAAAGGGATATCTACTTCTGTTGATGCATTTGGTATAAAACTGACTTGCAATGTGAGGGGCTCTGGGTTCAAATTTTGGGTAAGGTAGGGACTAGTCATTTACAGGCCTGTCATTAATCTCCTACAGGGTATAGCTCTATGTAATCATTATAATTATGATGTGTACACTTTGATTATGTGTATATAGCAACTATTCTGTATGTCTTCCCATTTAAAAAAAAAAAATTGAGGCACGCAGTGTTGTCATGAAGACACGCAAGTTATGACATGCATCCGCTGACTGCAGATGATAGATTGTGGACAAGGTTTAATGCAGAATGCCACAAATAATTCGTTTTGGTGACGAACAACTCGCAGTGAACACCGCCCTTTGTGGAATAAGTAGGCCTTAACATCCTTTGCCTGGAAAATGCTGTATTTTTTTAGTTATTCTTGCTTGAATGCATATGACCCCTTCATCACACCATGTTTCTCTTCTGTTTCTCTCCCTAGGTTGCTGTCAAGTCCAGTGATGCAGATAGAAAAAATAAAATTCTGATAGAAGGGGCTAAACATTTCGCAGTAAATAACACTTGTGCCATGTTTGACAGATAGGTGTCCTCCCTCCCCCCTTATCAACTGATCTCAGTCACTGCCAAAATAGCACGTACGAGCTATAACGTGGGTGTGAGTTATGTCCCCCAACAGTCGCATTATATCTGGCTTTTTCTGTATTTGAATCCTATACACACCCTTTTTCCATTCACACCTCCTAACTAGCACAATAAATGTTCAGCTGGTATTAAGCACTTTCACTAGGCCAATTAATTGTGTATAACTTAACAATGCCAGTTATTCTCCTGGTGTGAAAGACCAGCACGTTTTGACGATCCAAGACGTCTTATTTATTGTCATGCAACTCTTTCTACTCATTGGCACATTGTTATATTGCAATAGCAGTGTTTGAAACTGCAACAGAAAACTTTCACTGTATGTTACCATCATTTCAGTGTAGTTTGTACTCGGATGCATGACTGAGAGAGTGTTATTTTCAGCTGGTTGGTCGTACTATCGTAAAACTTTCATAGAAAAATTTAAAGCGTATTTTTAAAATAAATAATTTTACCACTGGATTATTTTTAAACTATTTTGTAAGATAGCAACTTTTGTTCTCAGGCCAAAGACATCCCAGCTAGAGAGTTGCGTGCAGACCCAAAGCAAACGAAGCGTTTAAATCTTGCAATGCAGCAGCAGGGTCGTCGCCTCAGCCGAAGACACCAAGGAAAAGAACGGTAAGGTTTAGAAGGTGATTTGGTGGTGCTGGTAAGGTTTATTGCTAGTCATTGAATATATGAGGTGTTGGCATTTGAAAGCTACGCTGTATTAAAAATATTATTCCAATGTTTGTTACAATGTTGTACAATTGTAATTTTGTACTTCTAAATATCGTAAGAACATTGTTTTTATAATATCCCATTTTTGTTTTCACCTGTTCCGTATGGTTTCAATTTTTGATATTTTAAAGACGAGTGTTGTTGTTCATAACTTGTAGTTGAAACACAGTGATAAAATTTTGTTTCCATTACCAATTGTTACATACAATTTTTAACTTTTGCCCCGATTGAGATATTCCAAGTTGAAAATCAGTAATTTTAGCACAGTTCAGTATTTCGAGACTTATAAATAATTAAGGATAAATGAATGTCTATTTCTCAAACTTCCATAAATGTAGTGATTAATGGTGTCTTTCTATAAAACAAATTGAATGTGTTTATTCGTTAGTGTTTTCTTCTAAAGTTGTGTAATTTCAAGCACAATTTTAATTTTAGACTAGTCCCTTAATACCTAGTAAAATTTTATTCTCACTTTAAATTACAGATGGTTTAATGCAGGTTAGAATGGTTTTTGTTTAAATTTATCAATTACAAAAATGTTATTTCACATGCTTTTATTTATAGAAAATGCAAAAAAGAAATAAAAGCTGATTAGTCTAAACAAAATGTCAACCATGGGGGAAAAAAAAAAAAGTTTAACTACATTTTGAGCTCCCAGTTAATGTAGAAACAAATAATACATCATTTAAAAATAAAATGTAACATGTTGGCAACAGATTAATTTTTTTATTGGGTAATTTGACATGGATTTACGTGTAGCACCACCACGTTTGTCTGCTTGCCGACATCACGAGTAGCATGTCCTTATTCCTGGAGGTGTGAGGAAGGTAGCCAGAACATCACACTGTATTACCACATCACCACTGGGCGACAGCTGTGTATCAACCTCTTGCACATTTTACGTGCAGGTTTTTAATCATTAAATTTACTGTAGTCTTTCACATACATGTTTATGATCTGTACTCACACAAATACAGTATATTCTCGATTATTTGTATTTCAATGGATAAACAAGGTAAACTAAGCATGCAGGAAAACAACTGATGCGGAATTCAATTTTAGACCTGAGAAATATTGTACATATCCTCAAAATGCATTTTTGGTTAAACATGACGCATGACGTCTGGTTGGATAAAAGTCTTAAGTGAAGTGATATTGGATTTTGTTCTTATGCTGAGTCACGCGCACTCTTGCAGACTGGGGTTCGTGCGTGGAGTTTTAGTCCTGGCAGGGTACTGGAGCACCCCTATTGCGCTCCTTTAGTCCACGCCGCTTGGAGTAGGTAATTGGAAATGCACAATACCCTTCACGTCAGCAAGGCAAGGCAGGTTCCTTGTCATCTTTACAGTGTGTCGGTCCACTTGTGGGCCATCGATTGGCTGGACACCTTATTCCAACACCTGGTGCAGATGTGCAGTGCATGTTGCAAGTCAGGCCTTGCCGTCAAGGGTCACTGTGTTAGTTTGTCTCGGCCGAGTCTTCGCGGTCTAGGGAACACCTCCTTTCCTGTCACTTAGATGCACTGGAAAAGAAGTGAGCACCAAACCAACAAACTGGTTCAAGAGCAGTGTACCTGTGTGGGCTCTACCATTTTACCTATGGCTTAGATAGAATGGGTGGCCGTCTGAGATACGTGTGGGTAGCAGCAATGTGTTTTGGCTCAAATGAGTAAATTCCCAGGATCACCTGCAACGACCTTGCATCCACAAAGTCAACTAGGATGGATGCTATTCTACAGGAATTGTAGAACTTGGGATTGCAGCAAAAGACACATTTTATTTCCTTGTAAATAAAATCACACGTGATGACTTACTACCTCCTAATGTCGACAAGAGCGTCTGCTGGGAAGCTAGCTACGCAATGCCGGTAGAGGTGACCGGTTCTGAACTAACAACAGGGATATGGTAGGCTAGTATTGTGAGATCAACTGAAAACTAGCTATCGCAGTATCCTACTGTTGACCTGAGGGGGCCGCTGTGTCTAGTGTGTAGATGACGGAACGGCGTAACTGGCACAGTGCTAGGTTGACTGTGCAAGATGTGACAGGAGAACCCTCAGGTAGTACGTAAAGGAACTGGAGTATCCTGGCACAAAGGTGTGGTGAAGGAAGGAGGGTGTTTGAGGATAAGCTCGAATAACCCTAGCGTCTAACGTGGTGGTTGAACAAAGCTAGGCGTAAGCGAAGACTGGGTGTCGTAAACTGATCAGTCTCTGGACGTGTGCTAGATGACTCAAGGCTGGTCAGTGTAATCCTTGCATGGTGGGAGTAAGAGAACTGGTCAGCCGTTTGATCAGTGCCATGGTGGCTAGCGCAGTGGGCAGCTGAAGACTGGGCTGGAGTAGAGCGTTAACTCCCCTTTTATACTAAAATCTGGCCACTACTCTGCGCTGGTTGGCTGGTGTCTCATAGGCGAGGGGTGGTCGCAGAGCTGGGGGTGGCAAAAATTATAGCTCTCTGGTATGACGTCACTAGCCGGCTGGAGAGCGAAAAAGAACAAGCGGAGAATCCTTCAAGGGGTGGATAAAGGTACTCGCTGCTCTAGATGCATAGTTACCATGGGTCGGTGAATAAAACAGTCTACTCTGCATAGAATGTCCATCCTAAACGGTAAACAGTAAAATGCCATCACGTGGCGGCATAAAAACGGTAATGCAAACTTAGATGATTTACATGCAAGGCTATGCGTAAGAATGAGCTGAAGTCATTGAAATCGCCTTTGTTAGAAAAAGCATCATGCATCAATTCTTCCCCTCTCCTGTGTGACGTAAACTCGTCCTTGGGGGAGATGAGAAAGAGATTCCATTTGGCAGGACCAAGGCAATAGGTCTCTTTCGACTGACTCCGTCTGTGAACAGGTTGAGATTAGAGCTCATCTCTGAGGAGTGATGGAAGTAGATTAGCCTAGGGTTGACTTCGCTATCTATTCTCTATTAGTCTCAACATACGGGGTGGCAGAAGGGTTCAGTCCTTGAAAGGAGATATCACAAACAATCCTGTGAGAGATGCGGTTTTGTCTTCGCAGGGTTCTGGTATCCCCTCCAACTAACTTTTATGCACATCAATGGGACTAGCCTATCCCTGTTGAGAGATGGAATTATATTCTCTTTGCTTGGATACGACCAGTCGCCCTTCCTCTCGGTTAGTCGCATTTCCATAGGTCTTAAATCAACCCCTAACCATGAGTAGAGATAGAATATATTCCCCTTTTGCAGGACAATCATATTCCTCTCAACTAATGCCGGCTTAACTGCACAAGACAAGCGAAGGTCTCTAATCCCTGGAAATGGGAATCCTTTGAGAGAATGTAGTACTGTCTTCTCAACAGTAATTTCTTTTTCTCCCGGTTGCACTTCTGTAGTGCTTGCTGCTCTGTATTCTCTGCTTGGTGTGATGCCTCCCTCTTGTCTAAACTTGCCCTTGCTTCGAAGAAATCAGCTGAGCGGGGAAGCTTGTCGAAACTTGCAGGTGGTTGCTAAACTCTCTTTTACCCCGTTTCTTACAAACTGCGTCTACAGCAGACATACTGTATCTCAAAACAAACTAAGAGGATCTGGCAAGCTGAGCGTTTACAGATTCAGTCCACTTGTAAGGGAGTGGAGTGAAGTGGTGGCGATACACAATATTGTGCACGTTATCACTACATGTTAGAGATAGACTTACAAGAAGAAAAACATGGCACTCAAGAAAAATATCACATTTACATAATATTTCTTTTCTTCTCACAACCTTCTCTCTCTGTCAGCAAGTCTCTGGTTGTTAGCGAATTCATTTTAAATAATTTACAATATCATTGGAATTGTTAAGAAAATCATTATTACATGCATTTATATGCACTCTCAAGAAAAAGATCAAATTCATTACGTTTACGTTAGAGCTGATCGGTTCTCACATTTTGAGTTCGGTTCGGTTTTTGGTTGAAATGTCGGTTCGGTCCGGTCATGGCTACACATTCTTATGAGTGCAACAAAGTTTACAAAATTTTCAACAGTTTTTAAATTTTGACTTGTAAAAATCAGAATTATGTAACCATATTATATATTTCGCTGCCCGCTAAAATGGATATTTCTCTGCTAAATGTTTTAAATTCCACCAAATTTAGCCTAAATTCATCTGAAAGAATTTAAACAAATATATGCCACTAACAATGCAAGCGGTATAAAGGTGGGTTTACTATTAAAGACTGATGAATTAAGAATTGTACTTAATGACTCAATAAGCACACTGAAAATGACTAAGAACATTCACAGTTTGGATTGAATTAGTAACTATTAAGTCTCGCCAATCAAAATTGTAGGAGACATGAGCTACCGAAATAACTTGGAAAAATGAACCATTTAAATTTGTTTAATTATTTGTAGTTACTGCTTGTGTGATAGTTTTAAAAAGCTCGTGAAATCTTACAGGAAGGGAAGCTGATGCCAACATTAGGCATTTACATCAATAAATCTGAAAAGGTTCATTAAAGCGAATTCAGTAACCTCTTCCATGAAAGAAAGCATGACCATGAACTATTCTTTAAATTGAGAGGATACTGTCTCGCGATTAAAATAATTACGTTCATACAATTTCAAAATATGACATCACATGACCTAAATAAAAGTTGTAAATACAGTTTCCCGCCAACAACTGTCGCTGTGCTCCGATTGGTTACTTCATCTTGACTTGTACTTGAGATATAAAATATAACTATCTCTTAGGTCACGCCCAGAAAGCACACGACCCGTCAAGACCCGCATACGAGTCATAAACTAATACACTTGAACACATCGATTCATATCTTAAGCACACGACACACTTATTCTGTTAAGTCAATCGTAAACCCACCTTGACCTTGCTAAATAAATGCCCACCCTAAGCAAAAACAAAATTAATGTTCTTTATTATTCTTTTACCTACACTCTTGCAGGCAATGAAACACTGCCTCACACAATAGCAAGGCCGTGGCTGGTTTATAATCAAGCTGTTAAAAAGTGTTGTGTTTAACCTAAATTTATTTGGTGTTGCCGAAGAAAATGACAAAGTGGTCAGCTAGCAGACAAACATAAGAAGAAACGATCCTGTACAGTATTGTGTTCGTGCAATGAACAAAATGTACTCTTTCACTGGAAAGGGAAAACTGCATGAGCAAATGTGGCAGCACTTGCTCTATAACATCATATTTATTTGCTAAATAGTTTTGAGGGAACTGTTTACATGCTTCGTTAATACACTATCTACCAAAAATTAATTGGGCATCTGTGAAGATAGGTAATTCAGTACGTCAGTTGACTTGTGTTTCATGGCCTTCGGCATAGGACCACTGGTGTTTGTTCGTGGTAACATGAACATAGAGGCCTATTGTAACATTCTGGATAATGAAATGCTCCCAACATTGTGGCGTTTTTACGGACTGGACCCGTGTTACTTCTAGGATGACAATGCCAGGTGCCATGTTTCAAAGGCTACTATGGAGTGGTACGCCGGCGACAATGTTCGCCGATTGGACTGGCCCGCCCAGAGCCCTGACCTCAACCCTATAGAACATCTTTGGGACGAATTGGATCTCCTGATGAGGGCTCGTCAGGCGCTGCCAAAATCCATTGCTCAACTCGGGGAATGGTTGCAAGAGGAGTGGCGATGAATCCCCATGGATGTTATGCACACACTTGTAGAGAACATGCCAGACAGGATAGCTGCTGTTATAGCCACAAGAGGTGGCCCTACGAGATTCTAACGGGGTGACAACCATCGAGCAAACATTGTGGACAGGTGTCCATTTACTTTTTGGTAGAGTATGAAATTATAATTAAAGTAATTTATGTTACTAATGTCTGTGTACACAATTTGAATATATAACCACGTTTAACACAATGAAATAAAATCAGACACATTAAAAGATAAAACCGTATTCCTGTATTGGCAATGCATTGTTTATTGGGAAACATAACCTCTTTTATCCAGGGAACTGTTTAGGATGATTTTAACGCTACAACACATAATTAGTAATATTGTAAATATAATGCCACAGATACGCTACATACTGTAATATAAGTAGAAGTATCATTATTTGGTAAATTAAGTAAACTCTTGGTTCAATGGACTAATTGGGGGGGGGGGGGGGGAAATAGTCTGGTAAACCAGAATGTCTGGTAAATGGCAAAGTAACAAAATAATATGAATCTACTTGTTTTATAGTGGAATGTATACAATGTATATTTGTGTGGAATACTTAGTCAATGACGTGGAGACAAAAAATGCTCTGGAATGGTCTTTCTCCTGTTTCCTACCCATAACGTGTCAGTCATTTCGGTGGCGCCAGGCTGTCCCGCTCATCTCCCGCCCCTTCTCCCATCTACTGCCCTTTCCCGTGTTTTTTTTTGTTGCCTTCCTTGAGTATACATGATTATCTGGGAATGGTCCCCATCCCCTTGCTCGGAGTGTGACAGGCGACACAGCATTTAAATGGAACAACACGTCTGGCTAGCCGACGGTCGGGCTGCTGTTTCACTGCGAGGAATACAGATGCCTTCAGTGATAAACGTACAAGGAGGCTGGAGGGGAAAGCTGTGGTGTTGAGAAACACAGTAAAGGGGTTGAAGTGATTTTCTCACCAAGCTAGTTTTCATATGAGTTGAAACGTCAGCTCTACACATAAAACGGCTGCAAGTATGACTCCTTAAATATGTTAATATTTTCTTTTATCTATCACTCTCGCTTTTTCCGTTTTTCCTTTTGGTTCAACATCATTTTTCGAAACATAATTCTTCAGTTTATCTTTTGCTTTACGAATATCCAACACAGTTTGTTTTTTCACGCCATACACACACCCTGGCCACTGAAATGCCTGCTTCTATTTTTTCAATAAGTTCTAGTTTCTTTTTAACTGTCAAGTTTACACTCTTTCTTTTTTGTTTGTGGCAGAAGCCATTTCCACAAAAAAAAAACATGCATGGCGTCACTATACACCACACCAGACGCGTCAGGCAAAAAAATTGATTTCTTTCCCTTTGCCGTGTACAGCTGTCAACTCTTGTGTTTGCTATTTTACCAAAGAACAAAAAACCATGTAGGTCCCAGGCCAGACGTGTCTTTCTGTCAAGTCACGTGCACATACACACCAAAAAACAATGACTATGTAGTTTCTGGGCCCGGCACATCGTTCTGTCAACTAACGTGCATACGCACCAAAGAACAATAACCGTGTTGGTCCCAGGCCCGACGTGTCATTCTATCACTCGCATGCACATACACACCAAAGAAAAATAACTATGTAGGTCCCGCACTGCATGCAGAAAGTAGACACAGTGGTGGAAATAATTTCACTCAAGATTTTGTCAGTTGAAACCAAAGTCTGCTGCGAGGTCCAGTAAAACAAGTGTTTACGTAATTTGTTAGTTTTAACTCGGGTGCAAGAAAAAACCAGACTGATCTGTGGTTTTTGTTATTCGAGTCAGTGTCTGTTTTTGAAAAATTAACTGAACCAAAAATTTGGTTAACCGATCAGCCCTCGTTTACGTTAATGAAAACTGCTTTTATAGCAAAAATTGGTTTGACTCAACATATTGCAAGAATTATCACAGGTTTGGTAAAACTCGAGATAAACTATGGTGTGCAGTAAAGTTTCAAAATATTTTCCACTTGTGGCATTTCTGTCTCTCTCCCTTTGTATTCCCAACACTATATCCACTGGTATCGCACTGGTTCTACACACATTGCGTCTTTTCCCATGGACAGGCTTTGCGTTACAGGTTATGTGATTCCAACGTGCACATAATCAGCTAGGCTCTTGCCATTTACAAGCTGCTCTTGATGCGAGTTGTGCAATCAAGGATTGTAGGAGTAGCAAAGCTACAAACAGGCACATCTGCCCCGCGTCATCTTGAAACGAACATAAAGAAATTATTTGGGATTACGCAACTTGATGATGTTGACACGATACTGACATGCACAGTCAATTAATGCAGCTCTTAAGAGTTAGTGGTGGTTTAGCTTGAGGCTTAGAATACTCACTGTCGCCCCCGCTTCCTGGGAGATGCGTCAGGCGGCTTCACCAGCGAAAGTGGTTGGGTGGCCGCCAAGGTGTCTCCTTGTTCCTTGTACAGACCTGGTCAGACCTGTGCTCTATAGGTCCGAGGCAGCTGAACTCACTGCTGTGTTCCACCTGTCGTGCGTCGGCTTGCTTGCTGGCCGCTCCTTCGGATGTCATGGGGGGGGGGTGCTGCAGTGATATTATTAACCCCCTCTGCTTGCATGGGTGTTACAGGGTCTGGAATTGGATCATCCAAAGGAGACTGACCTGTCGTCCTTGCTGTGTGGTGGTGGTTGTAATAACTGCGGAGCTCCTGAGGCTTGGCGCTTGTGTCTAATACTGCGTCTGGCATGGCAGGTTCCTGGCTGAGGTGGCTCAGGGGATCCAGAGGTGTTGGTGTAGCTTGTCGAGACAAAGACTCGAGTGGCACTGGCGGTCTGACAGAGCTGTTAGTCGAAGTTCCCTTGGTGCCCTTGGTGGTTGGGCATGGGCGTTAGCAGCTCTGGTCGCTGTTCACTGGGCTTATCTAGAACACTTTGGTAATGCTAGGAATCCATCTTCCAGGATGCTGGGTGAACTTCTGGCAGAATGTAGAAGGGGTGAACCTGAAAAAATAGTTCCCACAATAACGTGAATTTTGGCATTTTGAAATGATAAACGCATATTTCGGCATTTCAAAACACAAAAGGTGAATTTGTGCACTTTCTTACACAAGAAACAACTTTTCTTTACTTCCAGCCATTAATATATTTCCAAGTAACATTTCTACGAAGAATCCAGAACACTGCCCATAAATGTTAACGAATTATTGTAGTATCAATTAGGGATGTAACGATTCTACTTTTCCTCGATTCTCGATCTCGTTGCTGATACCACTCTTGATTCTCTATCCAAAACTCGTGATTTGTTTAGTTACAGACACTTACTTTACAGAACTAATTGTTATATAGGAGAGTGTGAAATTTAATAATTAATATTAGGCCTACACTAGTAGTGGCCTACACTAGTAGTAGGCCTTACTAACATAAATAATATAACACTTGAACAGTGGGAGCATGTTCATATGAAATTTTTAAAAGTTCGAAAAAGGCATATGAGATAATATTGAAAATGTACATATAGATCATTATATATTTCGTCCACATAATTTATTCGAAAATATTTCCAAACCTCATTTGTCATGATTAATGTTCACCAACATAATAAATTATGAAAATGTTTGCAAGACTGGCACTTATTAAAAAGTAATCATAGTTAAAAAAAATTTGAAGCATTAATTATTTAAAAGGTTACAATTTTAAAATACAGTATCATTTTGGAAAATTAACAACCAGTTTTTCTGGAAATGCAACAAAGTTTAAAAAATATATATTATTTACACAAATAAATTTGAATGCAAAAGAATTGAGATACCTACATAAACTAGACAAGCAGTATACATGTAGTATTAATATCATCTTCATTTTTTTTTTTTTTTATTTATTTATTTATTTATTTATTTTTTTTTTTATGTCTTCTCAGACCAGTTCATGTCTTTGTTTTTATTAATTTCTTGCACTCATTACACTTGCCTTTGCACTTTTATCTTTACATAAAATGTACAAATGATGACATTTTATGGTCTTTTACATCAGCAGCAGCATCTTCCATAATTTATGAGACTAGATATTTTATGAAATAGTCCGTTTAATGTGTCAATTTAGATATCGCACGTCCATCAATGTTAGTAAACAAGTGGCCGCCACACAATTTGAGGCGGTTTGTTGTCAAATTCTCTGTAGCTTATCTTTAAGAACATGTTTTACTGCTTGTGTAATTTTTGGAATGTTTGTTAACATTTATTTTCGCAAGAAAAAATATTGTATTTACGTGTGTTGTTGCATTTAGAACTATGATTTCCGAGATTTAAAATTTGTCTCGAGACGAAATCGAGAATTTTTTCATCACTAGAATTTCTCAATATTCCCCGAGACTTGTTCGTGTAGATTGTTACAGTGCAGAAGTAAATTCGTGATATAATATAGGAGAAGAATTTATTTCTTTTGAAGAAAGCGCACTTAGTATATCACACATTTGTTGTATTTGGCTTTATTTTGTGTTTTAACTTTTATTTCAGTGTTATTTTGTTTTATTGCGATTTACAAAATCGTGCCCCTAGTGATAAGTTATGAATTTGTAGGAATCGGGTTTTAATGCTTAGATTCTTTGTCTTCTGGTTCTCTATTATACGATTCTTCAATAATCGCGGGTATCGAGGAATCGTGGAATTGAGTTTGATATCCCTAGTATCAATGTATCTAATTATTTACACTCACATTGTAACAGTTGAATTTGTTTTTTTTTTATGCATGATCCACCATCTTTAGGATCTACAGGTTAGCCAACAAAACAAAATTAAACTTTTTTCTAAAATTGATGGATGTTAATATTAATTTCTGTGTATGAATTTAATATTATACAGTAGAACCTCTCTATTACGACCCCTCATGGTTCCTGAGAATAGGGTTGTAATAGGGAGGGGGAGTCATAATAAAACATTTTGAGGATTTTGGACCGACTTTGATTTTCCCCTAACCCCTATGCCACCAAACGTATCGTTTTTTGCATGAAGTTCATGTTCAATCGTATCTAGCACATAAAAAACTACTTTTTAAATTAAATATAAATACATACGTATATTTTAATAGCTGGATGTCTCCTGATTAATTTGATACCCAAGAAAGGCATATAGGACCACCCCTTGTTGTAAAAAAAAAAGGCCGAAACGCAGTATGACATGGGCATTGAAAGTTTGTGAAAAGATTAGACTATGTATTATTAAAATGTAGAGTTATTATTAACGATCTATTACGCAGGTCTTATTGGTCATAGATTACTATGAGGCACGTAGTGATCAAAAAGTTTAGGTGGCGTTGCACAGTAATTGTGTGCGCGCCATTCTCTCGCTTTGGTCTGGCCGTTTCATTGCTAGAAAATTGTATGTATTGAGCACAAAGCAGTAACTAAAAACATTGTTGGAGATGCATTGCATTTGAAGTAAAAAACAGCACTTTATTTATTGATAATAGATATGAAGATACATTATTTAGATGAAATCACTTGTGTGCTGCAGCTAGCAGCGAATACATTGTCGTGTGTATGTAGCTGGGCGAGCGCCTGTATCCTCTGCAGCGCAACCGGGTGCGGCAGTTTCCTGCTTAGGCCTAGATCCTCTGTCTGGACTGTGAAGTAGGCGGCTCTGGCACGAGTATCACGCTCGTGCCAGGCCGCCTGAATGCTGTTCAACTGTTGATCATACCGGGGCCGACTACCTCGCACAGCTCTCGATTGATTGCTACAAGATTAGTCGTGGTTAGCGGCTAGCCAGTGCCACTGTCGTTACTGCTGGTGTTGGGAAAACATGCTGATAGATATTATTCACGTCATTGTGCTGAATTTCTACGAAATTTAGGTGGCATGTTGGCCTCTGTACTGGTACAGTGAGGCCCAGCAATGTTTACAGAAATAAAAAACAGTAGTGCGGCCTACTTGAAATATTAATTAATGCGAATTTTTCATGAAAACATTCTGACGTGGCATGTACATGCACACTGCCTAACTCGCCAAAATAAATTGCTCACCATAAAAAATTATCACCTTACGTAGGTATGGGCGGAGGAGGGTTGACAGAAGTAAAAAATGAGCGGGAGGGGTAAGGCAGTGGCGGCGGTACAGTACAGTACATGACTAGACAAAGCATTCTCAACCTGGCCTGCGGACAACCCCCCTCCGCAATACCAAAGTCGCCTTCTGACTTGAAGTAATTTATTGCTTCATGCTGCTTGGAACAACAATTGTCAAAGTTTTGAGAAATGGTTGGCCGCTAACATCAGTAATGGCCAGTTTTCCATAGAATGAAAACCGTGGATAATAGAAACTTTTTGCCACGTTTGAAGAATAGGTCTACAAAAATTAATGAGTGCATAACTGAAATTGCGTTTGAACGATATAGAGGTTGGCGAGGGATCACTGTATCTATTTTTAGACGTGCCCAAATTTTCGACTTTTTCGACCCAATTTTTTCACGGTTCCTCGGGATTGGGTCGTAATAGAGAGATGGTGGTAATAAATGGGGTCATAATAGAGGGGTTTTACTGTAATTGTGTTTTATGCAGCAACCGTGTTCTTAGAAAGCAGCTATTCATTTGTGTCACAGTATAACGAGCACACAACATACAAAACATAGTTTTAAAACCAGTTCGGTTTCCTGTAATGCTTTTGGTTGGTACTACTTGCCGGCTGGCAGATAAATTCTACGGTCATTGTTATGGTTTATTTTATTATTATTTTTATTTTACAGCACACGACGTTTAGGAAGTTTGACTAAATTTTATTTTATGCTGCTTGCAGTGAAGCCTTCCGTAAATGCATATTTGCAGGCTGGTGAATTCAAAAATGATGGTTTGTATGCTACTGATGCGCAAACTTTAACGTGCCGACACTGCAATAGCTTGGTGACCTACGAAAAGTGTGACAATGTTGTCAAGCATATCAAAACTGCCAGACATGAAACTGCTACAAACAAGTTGGCGAGTACTTCTGGGAATAAAGTCCAGACTTCAGTGGTCGCAAGTTTTAACAGTGCTAAGCGAAGGAAAGTTGCTGTAGATAACTTAGCACTAAAAACAACAGAAGCATTTGCTAAGGCAAATATCCCCGTAGAAAAATTAGAGGACCCCAACTTAATATCATGGATGTGTGAATTTATTGAAGGTGTGGGTGAATTGCCTTATATAAGAACGTTACGGGAAAAGAATGCCCTAAAATTAGCACAGGAGAGAGCAGATTCGCTCAAGGACTTGGTACAAGGCAGAAAAGTTTTCATCCTCTGTGATGAAACTACAGGCAGCAAAGGGAGATGTAGGTTTGTGGTACTATTCAAAATATTTTTTTTAACAACGTGGAAGATCCATTTAAAAGTTGCATCATTGAGCATTTTTGAAAAAGTAGATGCTACAACTTTTTCTCAGGTTTTTAATGAGTGTGTCCAAAAATACAGTATTCAGTTCAGTGACATCAAGGGTGTTGTGACTGATTCAGCTCAGTGCATGACAAAGTGTGTCTCATCTTTGCAGACCCTTTTTGGAGTGTGTATATGTACAATGCTGAGCACACAAGCTGGCATTGGTGGGCAGTGTCATGTCTTGTGCACTGCAAGATGTAAATGAAGCAGTTGTAAAAGTGAAAACAGCTTTCTTAAACACTCCAAAGCACAGATCTCACTAACTCAAGTACCTGAATGAAAACGGAAACAAGTCAGCCACCTTGTTTCCAATGCCAGTGTGTATGCGGTGGAATTTGTGGTGTATGTCAGTATTTGCTCTGCTGAGTACCTGCTGGACATCATCTCCTTCACACAAGGAGACAAAGTCGAGAACAGTGGTACTCAGTACTTGGTATCTCTGTCAAGCAGTAATGTAGATGTTATCCTGCCATAGACCTTTTTGTCAAAATGCATGCTGCAAATCTGGTTGAAATCTTGACAAAATTGGAGGGGTCAAAATATCCAACAGCTCATTTGCTGCGAAGATATTTAGGTGATCTAATAAAAGATTTTGACAGCATTTCACAAGGCATATTTTCTGCCACATTTCAAGATGCAGTGTCACCAACATTTGACAAAGGTCTAGTAAACAAAAGTGCCAAAAGGCTTCAGCTTTTTGTATAGACAAATTGCAGAGCTTAAGAAATGCAGACCCAAGTGCAAAGATCTTAACACCACCAAAGACATTCTGCCTACAATAAAATGTATTCCTCAGTTGAAGGATATTGAAGATTCATTGCTTTTCAAAGAATATGAATTGCTAAAGGAAGCCGTACTCGAAGTAGCTACAAGTGAGCAAGTGTGTGATGTTCCGAAAATACTTGCTGCTGTAGGTACTGAACAAAAGTTATTCGCTGCGAAAGCACTTCAAGCCATCTGGATTCCCCCGAGTAATGTTGACAGTGAATGCTTACTTAGTCATTGCAATCAAGTTGTCACAGACAGGTGCCAAAATTTAAAAGATTAGAATATTGAAAATTTTACTGTGCTTTCGTTTGATGACTGACTCATAAACATTAGGTCCATGTACTTTAATATAATTTGAAGAACTAGCTTAAGTTAGGATTTTTACTGCCCAGTTTAACGTTATGGCCATAGATATGTGTGGTTAAGTTAAACATTTAATGCAATATGTTAAAAAAATATATTTCTTACAGAAAATCAAAACCCCTATTTTAAGAAATGTAACACCTATTTCAAAGTAAAATAATATCTATTTTGTATGGAAATTAACATCTACTTTTTCAGGTCTCTACTAATTACACTAATATAATTTAAATATCTAAGTTTAAGTTTGTTGGTTTCAGGAAACCTACACGGTTTTATTTTTACTAAATGATTTTGCAAACAAATTATTTAATACTAGTGACGAACGAATGTGATTTTAGTGAAGTAAATTTGCAAGGGTTTGCCATAGAAAAACATGTTTTCAAGAGTTTTCGAATTTTACCAACAGTAAGTTTGCGTGTTTTGTAAATGTGTTGGTAAACTGTTACTATAATTATTGAAATGCCTGAAAAAGTTGTACTTTCAACACAATTTGGTAGTGAGTGAATGATGTTTCTTAATCTATTATCGTATATTCAATAAGTGTAAGGTTAACTTCGGTCAGAGAGAGAGAGAGAGAGAGTGTGTGTGTGTGTGTATATGCTGCGTTTGTATGAATACAAACAGCGACCTGTATCACGTTTTGTTATTCGTTAAAATTAAAATTTCCGAAATTAAATAATTTAAACGTTATTTCCATACAAGCTAAATTTTCCACTACTCCATCAAAACAATGTGCAACTCAAAATGCCACACACTCGTAAGAATATCAAAATAATGCCGTCTCACGAGAGACATTAAAGTAACGCACACACACACACACCCCCCCCCCCCCCACCCCCCCGCAATGCTGTTTCATTTTTCCTCGAAATAAAATTAACAGAACCCCAACAAATTTAACTTGGTAATTACAAAAATAAAACGGGTAGGAATGCCAACCCATAGTCCATTCACAACTGGAACAGACTTATGAAAATCAACCTTTGTAAAAACATCCTAGCCATTTACGGCACACACAGTTAGTATAAAAAAAAAGTGGCAGGAGCAGGTACTGTACCGGCTGCCTCTATATATATATATCTTTCTCTAGGCATTCAGCTAATGACTAGGGTCTTTTATCAAAGGTTGACTTTCATAAGTCTTTTCCAGTCGTGGATGGTCTATACGTATAATATCCTACATTAATTACTGGATGGAAGTCAGCTAATGTTAGTCTTTCAGTGCCTGTCACGACAGGAAACATGAGGAATGAGGAAAATGCAAGTCTGCATTTGATTCAAACATTTGTTTACAAATATCTTTCCCTTCAGTGATGAAACAGCTTGTGGTGGAAGGATACATTATGGCCATGCTACTTTTTTAGAACTGTCAATATTTACCACACTTACATGAAATAGACTATAACTCCCTCCCCGCCAGCCATGAAAGGGGACGAAGGGAGTTCCAACTACCACAGAGACAGCTGAAGTTTGCGCTTATCCATATCAATCTATGTTGGCGGCGCCATGCTCGCGTGGCAAGTCTGTAGTTAAAAGTATTCAATATTCAGACACTGAACATGTGCATTAATTTTCTTTCTAGACATTCTAATTTACCAAATTTTTTTAATTTTCAGACACAGAAATTGGGTGTATTTTTTAATGTGAATGCAAAGAAATTATTGATTTTCTTTTTTAAACGAGTTACAGAAATTTAGGATCGCTTTCTTCATTTTAAAGACCAAAATTGACATTGCTTTCATTTTTAAATACTGAAATTTAACATCGATTTTCACAATTTTTTGCACCGAAATCATGCATTCAATTTTACCATTTTCTGGGGTCCCTAGTAATCTATAATAATTCACTTTCAAAAATGGTTTTTTTGAGATAAAGAGGAATTTAATAAAGTAATTAAAATTTATTTAGTTACAGACTTAAGTCATTACTCATTCAAAACGACGTATTCTGATTTCCCTGTACACACTTGTCGCGAGTTAACACTGCGCTGTTGCTTTTTGCTTATGCATTATTGGACAACAAAAGGTGTCGAATAGGCCCTTTGAGGATATCAGTTTATTCAGAAGATGTGTGTCTATTGAAATAAATTAATATAAAACCTCAGATGTTGCCACAAGAAGTCAGTAAACTGAACTTTACACTTGGTAATACAAGTCTGATGCGTGCCCGGTTATAGACTGTTTGGCACAATTGTTGTGGTTTTAGTGCGCTATACCAAGTGCACGTTTCATATGGACATGCGGTGGAAAAGATACGTAGTGCACCACCGGAGCAGTCGAGGCTGCTTGTAACCTTAGTGAGCTGGCGCAGTCCCATTCCGCCTGCCTTTCCTTTGTAGGAGGGGCTAAGGTAAACCGTTGCTTGGCAGCTAGATGAGCGATCTTTTGTTCCCTACGCTGTCGGCCGTGCCTTATCTTATAAGACATATAGAGTTTGGTTCGCCGCTGAAAATTCATGTCGTGCACTACGGATGAGAAACTATTTTCTATAATAGTGTTGTCCAGTAGCCGTGGTCTGGCGGCAAGGAACGCTGCATTTTGTTCCCTACATTTTTGGCCGTGCTATGGCCTTAAGGCATGTCTCTGCTCACAGTTTACTGGGCACACCTTAACGTGAACAAACTAAACACAATTTACAGTGTAAGGCTGGATTTGGCTTGCTGACCAGGCTCTGTAAAGTCTCCACTGATCCCCCACGCGGGCTGATCAGAGACTGCAGCTGTTTGGGTCACCAATGCCGCCACTCGATGTGCGTACATACAGGAATGGGCGGCAGGTCTCGAGCTACGATATATCCCAGCACTAACAATGCTCTTGGATAAGGCAATAACTCGAGACTGTCGCTCCTCGCTGGGTGAAGGTGTTACTAGTGATTGTGGCTCCTCTGTTCTCTCCTCCAGCACTGACAGTGCTATGGTAGGTGGAAAGCAAGAGATGGCTGTCTAATTGGTGTGTGAGAAAATATGACGGACCCCTGAAGGGTGCCCGTAGTTTAAGCTAATTCGGTTATTATAAAATATCCAGTTCTTGTCAAGTGTGTATGTACCAAACTGTATCTAGCAGGCAGACAGACAGCTACTCTAAGAAATAAAAGCTGAAAGGTTGGAAACAAAAGTATGTGTATTGAAGTCCCAATAAACATGCGACGCGTGCTACCTCCTACCAGGCAATTGAGTGCTGAAGGTTACTATGCTGGCCAGGTGTAGGCAACCTGGTTCTAATGGAAAATGGGAAAGAATTAGCTAAACGAGAAAATTAGTTTTACTTCTAAACTGTTCTAATAAAGGTGTCTTGAGGAGACAAAGTGAATTTAATATGTTTGGTGAGCGTGTTCGCTGGTTGTCTGGTTGACTGATCGTCGATGGTGAGGTAGCCGCAGGGGGCGTACTCAAAGCTTCTAAGTTCGCTGGAGGCCCCAGCACTGAGCAGTGCTCTGGGATGTCATGAGAGATGAAACAAGAATGACTGCCCGAGCCCGGCAGTTTGTAAGTTTTTAGGCTGCGGGGAGGGCGAGACGTCCTTCAGCCCTGGTTGGTGTGGAAGTCGAAAACTCTGGTCAGCCTTTCTGCTTCGTGCCTCGTCGGTAGCGCTCGGCCTTGCCCGAGGCCCGGGCAGTTTCTTGGCGCTCAGCACTGAGGGGGAGGGGGGCTGCTGGGTTGCATAACCTTCAGGTGAAGAGAATTTGCACATAAGTTCCTGTTGCCTGCAAGGTAGGCTACGTGTCTTCACGTCTGCAACAGTGGGAGTAGGTACTCTTGGCAATGAGTCGTAATCATAGTTGATTAGTTGTATTAGCTGCACGCTTCAAGTTCATTTGCTGTAGTTGTTAGGTGTATTCGTGTTCAATGGTTGTCGAAGACTGTCGTCGCAGGGTGTAGCCACAAGGGCTGCTGAAGACTCGAGGTTTGCTGGAGGCCCCAGCACTAAGGAGTGCTCAGGGTGAACTCGAGAGAATACAAGACGAATGACTCTGGATTCCGGCCGTGCATGGACTTATATAGTCAGAACTGTAGGGTGCAGCGTGGGCACGGGGAGGGCGTGTGACGTCCTTCTGCTGTGAGGCCGGCGTGGGAGGTGAAAACCCTCTCATCAGTACTCTGCGTTGTGGATCTTCAGTGGCCGTGCCCTGAGGTGGCTGACAGCTTGGGGGGACGTGGCGGGCTCGCTGGTTGCGTAACCTTGGAACCACGTGCGTGTTCGGCAGCCTGGTAGTTTTAAGCGGCGCGCGTCTGTGTATTGGTTTTCGGTATCGACTCTCACATGGGTTGAAGTAAGAGTATACTTGACGTGACGAGTGATGAGTCGTAATTGTATTTAATAGTGGTATAAGCGGCACACGTCAAGTCTGTAGATGTTCAAACAATTTTTTGGCAACAAGGGGAGGTCATGTATACACTTCTGGGCATAGTTTATTTGTGACGATGATATTTATTGAGTGAAATTAATATTTTGTTTTAAAAAGTGTTGATTTTATGCCAAATATAGTTAAGCATCAACTTTGTAGGGGGAAAAAAAAAACAAGTTTTAATCAAAAGGAAGACATGTTTGCAAAAATAATTCCTTGTTAGAATGTATTGCGTAACATTTTCAGGTGAAACAATTTACTTGGAAATAGTACTAGTGATGATAGATGCAACTATTTTGAGCAACAGATAATCTTGATAGAATTTCTGTGTGCGGATGATCGTCGTATATGCCCGGCTGTGGTGACTATCTTGGAGGTCAGACCCGGCAGAGTACTTGGCCGCTCTGTGGTGCAG
Source organism: Dryococelus australis (assembly GCA_029891345.1). Classification (NCBI taxonomy): domain Eukaryota; kingdom Metazoa; phylum Arthropoda; class Insecta; order Phasmatodea; family Phasmatidae; genus Dryococelus; species Dryococelus australis. The sequence goes on from CM056999.1 coordinate 96,942,586, forward strand.
TGCATTTGACAGGGTAACTGTACGTCGTTAAACTGAGATCACATTATTATTTTTATTTTATGCTTTGTGTACTCTATGGATTGCCCTCTTGTCAGGCATGCAAGGAACGCAAGCTAGCATGTGAAGCGGAGAGAGGATACAACATTTCCTGTTATGTAACAGCTTCTCCTTTCAAAGGCATGTAAGGAGAGAAAGATGCATGGCAGAGAGAGATGGGTAGAGGAGAAAAAGAAAGGACATAAGGACACAGGTAACCTCTTCCCCTCTCATCCAGTGTGTAAAGAGAGAGGTGTATGCTAGTCTCACTGTCACCACAGAGTAGAGATGGAATTAACAGATATTTAGTCATTACAGTTATAGATGTGATGCTATTTTTCAGTATCTGCAATTGTTAACTGTGATCAGATAACAATCAAAAAATTCCATACCAAAAACTAGTAGAATATACTGTAGGAGCCAATGAAAGTATGTATAAAAATATGTACATTGTCAGTATACCTACACTATGCTACTAATGAATACTCGTACCCAAAATTACTTTTAAGTATGTAGAAAAATGTGTTCTGGAAAAACGTGACACAAATAATCATTGCAACGAAAGATTACTGCAATTTTATAATAATTGTTATTTATTAATGTATGTATTTTTTTATTTATTTATGCTTTATGTGCCACCCACCAGTTAATACCTTTTACTGGGTGACACAACATATTATACGTTTAATACAGACATTAATAGCACATATACAACATACACAACAAATACACCAGTCACCAAGACATAGACATAGGCAATATGAACAAACAAAACAAGACATGAAAAAGCATTTAAGAACTATTGAAAAGATAGTTTACAACTTAAAGTTTTACAAGTTACTGTAGTGTTGAGACATTTCTATAAAAGTTAGTTTCTTGCCCATAAAGGGGTCAAATTTTCTTTAAAAAAAAATGTATTGTTATGTGCCACACATCTATTAACAATAACCTTTTTTTGATGTCAATGTTTCAGTTATTCAACAATCTACAGTGGAACATCGTTAATACAAACCTGAAGGGCCAAAATCTGGCCACTTTGTAATAACAAGGTTTGGTCGGACGAAACTGCAAACTTTTTTTTTTATGTCATTACAAGCCCAAATCCTAAAAAGTCTCATTTTTATACTAAATTTAGTTTTAGTAACAAAAGGAGTATCTTTTGTTCAGAGAAATAATCTGTAAAATAATTTTTTTTTTATTATTCAATCGAAAGTGGCATTAATTTGTATAAAGTTAGATTGCATCATTAAGAGAATGTAGGTCTACTGTAGAATGTCTTTGAGGTGTGTACCATGTATGACAGACTCAGAATTGTTCATACTGTCAACAAAAATACGAATTAGTTCTGTAATTAGGCCTATATTTTCACATCAAGTATGGAATACATTTATTACTTTAATTTGATGCAGACAAGTGTAAGTTCAGGAAGGGTTTGTACTTGCAAAAAAAAAAATTAACATTTTAAATACTTTTGCAACACAAAAATAATTTAGCACTGTCATATAAGTACCTATTGCGTAACATTATTACATTTATTCAATTTAAAAAACAACTATATTTTTTCTGGAATAGTTTAGTCTCGAAAGAAAAGTGTCTCACAGCATAATAGGCCTATCTCCCATAAAAGTCAATACTTTAACTAAATTGTTTCCTCAGTAAATATATTAAGTCTTAAGTACATACTGTAAAATTAACCCTTCTATTACATACAGAACAAAAGAATATTCCCACGACAATTTCTACTTTTACACATTTTTCAATCATTACATACTAAGGATTTTGTTTAAAAAAAAAAATGTTTGGTTTGAACTGTTTTTGCACCATAGAAGCACTTGACAACTGAATACAATTTATCAAATCCTGAAAGCATGATTTCATCAACATTCGCATACGACAATACATTTTCCAGTACTGCTAATGCAGCTAGAGCTTCTTTCTTTTTAGGCAGCGGACAGTCATCTGCTTCTGTTTCACTGTCTTTCTCCGCAGCTGGCAAGTCAGGCACAGTCTCTCTGGAAACTGATCGGCTAGACTGTTGTTCCCCCTGGAATACTGGCTTGTCGAGGGATGGGGCTGCAGATGTAGAAACACAATCATCTGCACTCACAAAGTCTTTGAAATTAGTTTCAAACTGAAACTCCTGCCCTGCTGCAACTCCTTCCACCCTTCCACATTGTCATTTACTTCTTCCTGAACCATTTCTGCTTTCAGAGTGCTGTCCTGCCCAAACCCTGCTTTTTTAAAGCAATTTGCTATTGTCGACTGTGTGATGTTTTCCCATGCCATGGAAATATTCCTTATTGCGTCTAGAACATTCCACTTGCAGGAGGAAGTCTTCTTCAATTCAATCTGTCGTATCAGTTACTGTGTAAGGCAACCTTTGTATTGCACAATATTGCATCATCCTAGTCACACAGGGCGGCTGTCGCAGTGGGCCAGTTTGAATCGCGGCAATGAGCGGGCACCTTGTGGCAGAGAGAGATATCGGAGGAACTTGGCAAAGAAAGTAAGCTAAATTATTTGTAGTCAAGTTTAATATCTGTATTACTTTTTAATTTAAGAAAAGCTGAACAACCATTTTGACATCAAAGCTACATATATAGGCATTTAAACTGGAAAATTGTTTCCGATTTCCAAAAATAATGTTCAATTGTTGAAGTAAGCCACAAAATGTTCAGGTATGTCGAAAGCAGCAATGCTTAATCGTTGATTCGTAGTACGTGTGTGCGAGAACGCACAGTAAGGTTGAACAGTGTCTCCGATGTATGTATTCAATTTCAGAACTAGTGAATCCAGTATCTCTTTGGATTTTATTTGTGTAAACAGCATGCTGCATTGACGATACTCTCAGCTGTTTTCAAATCTATTTATATGGACCTGAAAACGCTCTCACCATTTTTGAGCTAATATGCCGAAAGCATTTTCTACGAAACAACATGCTCTACTAAATTGTGAATTGAATTTTCTCTTTATAGTATCATAGTGAATGCAGTCTTGGGAAATAGGCGCATCAAATACATCTTTAATGCAAACCCTTTGTTACCTATTAGCATATGAGGAACGGGGATGTTTGAACCTGGTAATGATTTTCATGGAAGAATGGTTTTTCCAAAAATGATGTACTTTTGAATGAATACTGCATTATCAAAAATACCACTATCGCTGTGGCGTCTGTAACTACCAATATCAACTACTATAAATTTATAGTATGGGTCAACTATAGCAGGGAAAACTGTAGAAAAAACTTTGTTGTAACAGAAATAATTTGAGACACTACAGTCAGGGCATTCTAGTTTCACATGTTTCCTATCAATGCTGCCAATGCAATTCAAAAACCCCCTAAGTTCTCTGAATCCGGCCGCAGCTTTCTGCCATGTCTTTTCTAAAGGTGCAGGTAAATAGAGTGGCTGTAAAAATTTCCAAATTTCCTCGCAAACGTCCCCCACAATCTTCTAAACCGTTAATCGCCCAATGCGAAGAGAACAGGCGATGGTTTGGTGGCTGTCGCTTGTTGCAACGAACATTTTTAGTAAGTCCGTAGGCTAGTGAAAACATAATTTGTTTGAGAAACTGTACAATAGTCCTGTTGTCACAATACCACTGCAGTGCCCCTCTGTTGTGAATATCACTCTTCCGAACAACAGAATGCTATAGTAAATGAACTACCAAAGATTGATTTAATTTAATGTAGTAGGTCATAGGTCACTTTCATGTATAATTTATCTACACCAAAGAGTATTCAGTGTTTTTAAAAAACTAAATTTCTTTATTTCCCAGGGGAAACTGTTAAAAAGAAATATAAAAATCTAAGAGACTCGTACCTAAAATACAATAGGTTCACCAGAGGTATGACGGGACAAAGTACAAAAAGTGGCCATGGAGTAGACATTTAATGTTTTTGGACTCTACGCTTCAAGCTCATCCAACGACATCCAATGTTGAGTATTCCAATGTTTCAGAATATTATGTCACAGACCACAGAAACCTCAACCGAACCTTCAATACATTTTGAACTTTCAACACATAGTCAAGATGAGGAGCGCAATTGTTCATCGACGGAAATACCACCACCTCAAAATGGGCAAAATTCCAGAAGAGGAAGTAATAAGCGGACGACCTGGACAAAATTATAAATTTTTTTTCAGGTAAAAACAAACATGTATTGACGGCATATATCATCTGTTTTTTAAGCTGCGCCACATCATTTAAAAATTTCTCACCAAGAAGGCGAGCAGTGCTCAAGATGGCGCTTGCACAGGTATTTTTGCAGGCAGAAATTATTGAGCTAGATGCACAAAGTGTACTTGCTACATCACTGTGTAACTCAACAATTTCACGGAGTTCTAGTACAGAAGACACCAACGTAAATAATTATGCAGTCCTGACCACCGGCTTTCCTGAATGTTCCTCGAGCCGTTTCTATGGACAATCGTACCTACGTACACAACCTGATAACTTGCTGGGAAACACACATATTGGCACACACACTGCCAGAGATATAGATTTGATTTATAAAAATGTATTGCATACTCGTATATTTTGTGTTCTGTTGTACAGAGATTTTTTTACGTTTTGCAAACTATTTCAAAGCTTAAAAGGATAAAAACTAGTTTTTATGATACTACTCCTTTAGAACTGTTTGAAATGTTAAGTGACATTCTAATTACTTTCATTCATTTTATATTTTCGTTTGTTGTACACAACTATGTAATGATAATGTTACACTAAACATAATTGTAATGCATGATTTAAAAGGGCTATACTGTGTTATTCCAAAATAAACACACATCTGGTAAAAAAGTTGTGAAATATGTAATACTGCAGTACACAAATACCGTTCCTCAAAAAAATTGCTCATCTTTCTTTTGAATACATTGTTATTTTCCAGTTTTGTGTTTTTCATAGGGATGTCAGGATATCAATTTTTCGCGATTCCAACTGCAAAACCTTTCACTCAATTCCACCTAGATTCCGATACCATAAATTAAGATAGAGAGATTATCAACATGTGCCCACAGTCAATGTATCCTTTTGAAATTTTGTTTTATATGTAAAATTAAACACACACAAATATGAAAACAATTACAGGAAACACTTTCTGGTCTGCTAACTGAAGGTTTTTTATTTATATATATATATTATATATATATATATATATATATAAACATTCCATTTAACATTGCTAAATGAAAATGCTTCTACCAGACATTTTAAATTAGACACACTGAATGACTTGCTGCTGCACACATATTTGCCCAAAAGATCTTGAGAATCATAATTATTGGCAATTTTCCTGTATTCATCGTGTTTACATAAGTGTTTTCTCATGTTACTAGTTGTTCAACTAATCCCACCTCGTGAAATTTTTGCCGAACACAAATTGCCTAATGAGTAATTTGCGTAATTTACGTCAACTGAAAAATAATTCCATACGTCATTTGACATTTTCTTCACGTCTATGTAAATAAAATCCTCAGTACATTGAAAACTTTAACACTGCCTACTTTTAGAAAAAAGAGGCTGATATTTTTGGTAAAGCTAAACACAAACAAAAATTGCTTTCAATTTTGACTACATCAAAAACAAAAATATTACAAACAGGATATATATATAATGGGGTTCGAAAAATGTACCTGTTCTTTATCTAATATGCCGTTAAATAATAGGTAAACAAAATAAAAAACCGAAAAATAATACCAGGAATCCTGGTCCAGGATCCTTTTGCTCCCACCACTAACAACTATTGTGCAACAGACTAAAAGCCAATGCATGTTCTGCATCAGCGACCTGGAACTTCAGGAGCTTGCAGCTAGTGAGGGTTCTTATCTACTAACCACATCTGGTTGCAAACTGACACCAACTTCCAGTGCCCAACTAACTGCCCTCTCCCCTAGTGCTTCAATGGACAATACACCAGTGTCCCTTTCTGGCATTAAGTAATTTATTGCTTCACACTGCTTGGGACAACAAATGTCAAAGAGTCTATGATGGTAGCTTGAAAATGTGTGACCACTAACATCAGTGAAGGCTAGTTTCCCATAGACATAGAAACTTGTCCTGTGGTTGGAGAAAAGGTCAAAAAAACAAAACAAGTCAGTGCATAACTGAAACCGTGGTTCAAAATACTGGGGTTGACAAGGGATTACTGTATCTAGTTTTAGACGTGCCTCATATTTTACATTTTTTCGACCCAAACTTTTTACAGTTCCTCAGGATTGGGTCGTAATAGAGGGGTTTTACTACATATTGTAATTATTGTATGCATCGTTTATCCTGCAGTTCGTCAAAATCGATACCTAACCTGCTAAAGCATGTGAAAACACAGCATCCAAAAAAGTTGAACTCTGAATCAGGACAAAACACGTTCTGTAACGTAGATGTAAACAAATCTGTTGACTCAAATTCACAACTTTCTCTTAGCAAATCTACAGTTTCAAACTAACCTAGGTTTAAATAAATGAATTCATCTGCAAATTTAAAAGGAATTGTTTGGACTTGGAACATATCACATTACTTTTCAAACTTGTACAGTCGTTATTGACTGTATTGAAGGACCAGTGTACCCAGTACAATTGTATTTCCTCTAAAGCATAAAACTTTGTCATATCATATTATTTCTATATTTAGTTGTAATTTTTTGGTTTTGTGTTCAGTACTTAATTGTTTATTTTTGCAAAAAGAAAGTATGTAGGAAAGTAGGGGCCTAATTGATTTTAGTGATTAAATGTTATATTGGCAGTATGATGATTACTTTTCGTCTTCACATTACTTGATTTCTTCAATTTCAGTAGAACTGGCACCGAAAAATAGAACCGAATAATAATTAGTGGAACCGATATTGGAACCAAACCGTTTTTTCATAATTATGTTCGGTTTTATTCTTTTTATAGATTCTATACGGATGCTCTTTCATTTTTAGTAGTCTTATCAGATCTTTCGTAATTTTTTTTCCATTGGTACATACTCAGACTTACCAACCCTTAACGATTTCCCCATGATTTTTACGGAAAAGTTTGCACCTTACGATTTTATGGGAACTCTCCATATCTTACGATTTTTTTTCTCCGCCGGATTCCAAAATTCTTGCAATAGCGCCCCCGGGCTCTTGACCTTTGTGAAAGTGTCACTTATATGTTGTATTTTCACGATAATTCAAGGTGTGGCCACAAAATCGGGAAATATGAGGAAAAGTCATGAATTTTCTCGAGTGCTGGGAAAACATTGAGAATGCCAAGAATTTTTCTGCGAGTTGGGAATATGCACGTGCGAGAGATTTTTTCATGCGCACGCAGCAGCTGTTAAGATTCACTCTTATGTAGTCTTATTTTGTCTTATGTTTAACTTTTTTTTTTTTGTTCGTTCATTGGTTCCTGCAGTCCATTATTATGGTTTATGGTGACAATGGTGCCAGTAACTGTCAAAAACGTACATAAGTGAATTCCACTAAAAGAGAAAAATGGTTGCCTTAAAGTTTGTCTGGGTGGTGGGTGTAGCACATCAATCAATATCTTATCCAGAATGCATCCAGTAATAGGACACCTGAACGCGGCACATGCTGACTGTGGCTAGACAAATGCCAATGTTGTTTGTGTTTGTATACTACAAATACGGTTCCGTGTTTGAAAGTCATTAATATTCTCTCTTCACGTGAGTAATTTGTATTAAATAATGAAAAATATTTTAAGTTCATGCTACAGTATTTGTGGGTTTTTTTTTTTTTTATTACATGGCACGAAAATTTTATTGATGTGAAGCGTATTCTATTTGTGGTCATGAAAAGTTAGATGTTGAAAATATTCTAACGTAATACCTACCATAATTTTCATAGATAGTAGCAGGGTTATGTAAACTTTGCTGGTGTGTTTGTACATCAACTTCACATATTTATTTTGTTGTCTGGGAGTCTAGCATTTCGTATGTTGTCAGATTGGCGCGAAGACAATGTATTATAAAGTTGATCGGCGTTGATATCCTGATTTTTAAATTTTGCTGTGGTAATGTATGGGAGTGAGCTTTCATTCTGGTAATACAAAACAAAGTAAAAATAATTTTGGTAAGTAAATTTGTCACATCTTATTTCTAGGTTAGGTATGGCCAATGCAGCACATTTCTCCAGTATGTGTTTGTAAACAATTTGCCTTGATGTTTCACCGGCTTGCTTGTCTCGCAAATATCATATAATTTTTATGTGAAATTACCGCTTCCTGTCTTTTAGGTGTCATAGGCATCTGTTAGCAGTGGTAATATCAATAAATTAAAAATAGCAGCAAACACTCGCACAAAGTTGTACCGTTATATTCATGTACCCATGTAGTAACAAAACAACAATGTGCAATTTTGAATGCCAACACGTCAAATAACACTGTGTGAGGCATTCATGGAACTTGTGAGTTGTGGGGTACTGTATTTGAAGTGTGAAGAAATATTTTATAATGATTTGCTTGAAATAGTTTGCCTTCATAGTTTGGTGCACATACATAATAGCTGTACAATGTGTGAAAAACATATAACAATACATCCAAGTATTCTGGTCTGCATATTCAGAGTAGTTTCCATTCATTCTGAAATCGGAGAAAGATGGAAAGTATGCGTTTTGTGGTGTGTGTCGCTGTGACATAACTATTTGTCATGTTGAAAAAAGTGACATTACAAATTGTGTTAAAAGTGCATGTTTTTGTTCGGAAATTTTTTTGACCGATTACCTGAATTTTTATGTTCGTATGATTGATTTTGTAACTCACGTAATGTGCGGACAGTATTGGAATATTTGTTAAGTAGTTGGATTTTTCTTTAAAAAAATGTAATATATGTCAGGCTACGTGTAATATTATTGTGTTCCGAGTTGATACATGGAACTCAGTCAGAAGTATGTATTGTTGCATATAGAAATAATTACGTTGATTTACTATCAAAATATACGTATATCAATAATAATTTTGCATTTTCATAACATTACTGGTAACAGACGATGAACAAGAAAAATTGTACCAATATAAAATGCAGCAACCCGGTTACGCATTATTTTAAGCATTCTTCAATCTTCTTGATTTCAAACTTCACAAGTTGGCAGGTCTGCATACTTATTATTATCTGAGAATTATTTCTTAATGGTCAACTATTTGATCAGCATCATCCATATCATGAATAGGACTCCGATCAAAGGAGTTAAATACATTGTTTAAAAAAAACAAGTCATCTCCTTATAATTACTAATATAAGAAAAAATGTTACTACCTTTGTTATACTCAAGATTTACCTTACAGTCAAAAATTAATGCAGGATGGTAGTTGTCTTCCACAACCAAAGGATCAATAGATTTACCTACTTTCATATAGGAATTTAAAAAACCAGATCTAATGTTTCTGCAAAAGGTTTAGTATAATTTAATTGATCTTGATTCAGTAAATTACTTAAATGTAAAAGAAGTTGAACTTTTTGTTCAGTATAAAAGTGAGTAATATTCTGTGTATGATTAGCATTCCAGTCAATACCAGGAATATTAATCACCTATTATTAATTGATCAAGATAGATAGTCAACTTTGGTTCCAAAAATTAAAAATATTCTTTATCTTCAACTACAGATAAATAGGGGGGTAGATATAAATTTCCTAATAAAATTTTTGTGTTGATAACACTAGTTATTTATACCCAAACTGAGTCAAAATTTTCTTTAGAAGATCATATTTTTGGACTGAATATGGAAAACTGGAATTTACAGCTATCAAAACTCCACCTCGTCTGTTTAGGTTAGACAATTTAGAATCACAATCTTGTAGAAAAACATAATAATTTTTGGGAAAATAGTGAGAGTCAATGGAATTACTATTAAACTATTTTTCCGTTAGACATATTATAGGATATTCTACACTATTTATATTTTAAGAAAATTGTAGAGATTTTGTTCGTAAACCCCTAACATTTTGATAATACACATAAAAATTATTTTTTCTTAATGACATGCAAGTATTAACTTATGATATTGTCGGCTCCCCTGGCTGTCGCAGTAGTACTAAGAAAAGGTTGAACTTCATTGATGGTCTTTGTTTCACTGGAATGACTACAGTTGTTCAGTTTGAAGTCTCCCGTAGAAGGGACTGATAAGGCAGCCGGCCGGCCAGAATAATGTGTTGAAGATCCGGTCAAGGTCAGATTCTTCAACGGCAACATGAAACAATGAATAGGATTTTAAATTGGAAACTTTTAAGTTCCTGATTAATATAGGTTTCAATGTCTTTTTCATTCACTTCAGGGGCAATACGTGAGAGAATAATGGTTTTCATTTTTTGTTTCACTTGTTTTGGAACATTTTAATATTTACATTATTTCTTACACCAAGCTGTAATTGTTTTTGTCCCACAACCGGTTTAGACACTGATCCACTTTCCGTTGAGACATTTGTCCCGCATTTGCGTAACTCCACAAAGCCGTCCTCGTCAGTGGACAGATGTTTTGCTGTGACAAGTTGATCTTGGGTTTTGTTCACACGAGGTAGCAACGTGTCCTTGCCTTACACCTTTTTGAGAGTTTTCTACAGTAACAGAAATAGTGTCAAGATTTTTACTCACAGTTTCACTATACGTTTTTTTAACATTAGAGCGGGCAACGCCACTCTGAACACGCAGAATACACTTTTTTATCTTTTTCCTTCTGACTTTGAATACTTTCAATTGGAGTACATAATACAGAATGGTCTTCTTTTAGGTCACAGACGTCCGTGTTTAAAACATCTTTTTTGTCACAGAGAATGTCAACAAGTCCTTTTAAACTTTAATCCATTTTTACAGAGTTTTTTTTTTCAGAGACGTCTTCTAGTTTCTCACCTTCACTGTCAACTAAAGTTACCTTCAAAGCGTAGTTTTTATGGCCAGATACATTAGTATTAGGTACTGCGCTATTTTTTTTTGATACTCTTTTTAGTTGAAAAATTTAAACATTTTGGCCATCACTGCAATTAACACGTAGAAAGTATTCAGGTTCGCAATCCACAGTCACGCATTTGACATGAAATCGCTCCTCACAAGTCCCGGAACACTTCACAAATATCTGTTTACCATAAAACGGTTTCCCGCAAATTTTACATACGTCCGAACTTAAGGGGTTTTCATAAGCCCCTAAGTCCAAAATATCTGAATCTTCCAACACTTTACACACTTAAAAGCGAAGGCTTCACAGGAGCAGTGGTAGAACACATCTACATCCTTCGAGCACCGACACCATAATAATAATAAATACCAGATGATAAACAATAAAATTATAATAAATAGGGAGTTAAAAGATAGAGATGAAATATGGAGATTTATGACCATATACTTTTTAACAAAATTTGTAAACACAGAAACTTTTCACGACATTTAGGTAAAGTAATAATTGCACAACATTAAACAGATTTAAAGAAAAATTATGCTGTATAAATCAACCATGAAAGGTTGGAAAAAATGAGAAAATGATGCCTCTTGAAACAAATTGTTATATCCATTTAAGTTACATTTGCATTTCACTACTGTTTCACATTAGTCACTTGATAATTAATTGAAATTTTATAAATTTGCCAGTACATGGTATTTTTACAATAGAAGAAAACTTTTATGTCATGCCTTAAGCAGTTCTATATTTTTCGTCTTCCAAATCATCTAGTAAATGTTTGTCATGCGACACAAAATTATGAAGAAAACTAATGTCTGATGTTAATAGTAGTTGTTGAGCCAACTCATCCTAGAACATCCAGACATCACAGGAAATGGAACTGATGCCAGTTTCATCCAGCGGAAGTAGGAGTTAATCCATTTCTCCACTGTCCAAATGGAACCTCGAAATAATTTATGCAAAGAACCAAAAATAGAATGGAAATAGAAACCAAAGAAAAGGATTGTTAAAAACCCTCCCAAAAGGAGGGTTCAAGTAGTAGCTTATGTGTAGTTGTACATTACAAATGGCAGGTTACCAACATAAACACTAGTCGCCTAAGTTGACCTAAAACTGCATATCTTGCAGTTGACTATTCTACAGAATAGATAGAAGAAAAAAAAGCAGCGCACTGCAACTACATCTTTCATAAACAAGTTAAGCTTCAGCTGCAACAAAACACAGCTATCTATAACCATGTATTAGGTGCGTTCTCACAGCTACAGGGTGTGTGGAGACCTTTGTGCCTGCCTGCCTGCCTGCCTGCACAGGCTAGGTGTGTCAAGTAAACTATAGAGTCCCAGAGAAATAATAGTCACAATAAATTCTCCTAAATATTATCTTAAAACACCATAACACAAATTAACTCAAAGTTTCTCAAATTGCTAAAAATAATTAACATTGAATCAAAAAAATTTCAAATAAACTTGTTTTAAAAAAATATTTAAGTGGCACAACACAATGCTAAAAATCCAAAAATAATTTAGTACTTGCGTTAAAATTTGAACTATATGCTGTTCATGGTAAAATAAGCCACTTTTCAAAGCTCTGCTTAAGATCTACGTGTATGCATGTTTTATATTCTTCCACCATGTGTAAAAATAACATTGGCAAGGGCCCCATCACTTTAGTCATGCGTCAGTCAAGTGAAACTGTGAAATTATTAGGAAAGTAAATATTTTACAAATCTGCTCATTTTTACACTTTGTTGCATTAGAAGAAAAGAAAGTGAAACAAATAATTAATATCACAAATGGTTACGTAACACTTACTATTGGAAGTTCAGATATGGAATTACTTTCCACACATCGTTTCTAACTGTACTTGGAAAATGTCACTCAGTGTGCCAGCTAAATTATATGCAGGTAGGAGCAGTGATTTTTTTCTAAGGTTCATTTTAAAAGTGCTCATTTTATCGTGAACAGCCTTTACATAAGTTTGTAGGCTGTTCACGGAAAGTGAGCACTTTTGAGGAGTAGATAGTAAAGGTCAATCCTAGAGCACCTCACTTTGTCAACAATTTCCATTAAAAGTACAGGGGAAAACTAGTAATTATTTCCTGTTATTTTTAATGGAAGTACTGGACTAAATAAATAGTCAAAATCTGAAATTTGATGAAAAAACATTCAAAATCAAGCAAATTAAAGCCAAAATCAAGTAATTTTATCGTTTTCAAGCAATTTTTTCTTGTTTCTAGAAACGTAATTTTTTTATTCTCAGAAACAAGGAAATATTCAATTTTTCCACAAATGGATATGCAGGATTTGTGTTAATTAAAAAAAAAAACATCAAATTTTAAGCCAAAATCAAGCTAAAACAGGGAGCCAAATCAAATGAAACATTATGTTATTATTCATTATAGTTCATATTCGAAGCTCTACTAATTTTTTTAAACACTTCTTCTATATGCTCAAATTCAGCACCTATTTTTCAAAGTTTATATTAATCGTCAATGTTTTCTAGGAGCATAAATTGTAAGTTTTGTAGATTTAGATTAAATTTGAAAACTTTTTCTCTTAAATCTTCAGACGCATTATCTAATCTATAGGAAGGTGTATTTGAAACTTGGCCACCTTTTAAAAAGTTTGTCATACTGCATGGTAATGCAGGTGTTTTCATTTTTATTTAAAAAGAAGAGAAATTTATTAAAAGAAAAAATGTAAATTGTACATGTGGAATTAAATTTAAAACACTTATAAGATATGGTATTCCTTTTGGATTATTAATAACAAATTTAGAAAATTTATTGTTCAACATATTCATTATGCTTGCTTTTTCATTGTAATAACTATTATTTCCTACATTTTCTTCACCATGAATAACTAATAATCTATCAATTAATTTTCTAACATCACCCATCCAAACATATTCTTTTGGTAAACTATTGTATTTTTTTATGCCTTCTCCAGATCTAGGAGTTCTTGGAGAAATCATTCTTTCAGGCATGTTTGGTTCTGATCTTGAATATGGTGTTATATACTGTTCATAAATTGGTTTGATATTATATTTGCATACTTCCAACTTCTATTTGAGTTTATTTGCTTATTAGGATTATATTCTTGGAATGCTGCATTTGTTGATAAAATAATGTCATTATCAGTGAATTTATCTTAAAGTTCTTTGTATTTGTTTTTTGTTAAATTAGAAAGTCCTTCTGTTAATTTATATTCTCAATCTTTAACAAATAGTTTATCATTGTTTATCATTACTTTTGTATCACCAATGTAAAAATTATGTCCATCTCCACGTAATCCATATTGTGCGTTATTAACATTAATTTTTTAAGAAATTTCTTTTGCAAGTTATATTAGAATCCGATGCTGAACACATTAAATTTTTCAACGGTATGATTCCTATTTGCTCTTCCAAATTAGGAGATTTATGTTCTGAAAATAATTCTCTTTCAAATGTTGTTTCTTCTGGAGTTGGTGTATAATCTAAATTTTTTTCTGCTACTGGAACTAGTGTTATTAAATTTTGGTTTTCTTCGCTTACTACTTTTTTACCAATATTTCATAATTTGTGAATTAATAGTAGTTCTTTCTTCTTATTTCTTTCATAATCTGATTCATGGTTCTTTTTATAATTTTGTATTTCTCAATGAGTAATTTAACTCGAGAAACTGCCTTTGATGAATTTTTCATTTATGTATTAATCTTTTTACTTATAAATGAGTTATAAAATTATTGAGAGTTTTGATAGACAAACTTTTCCCCAACTGATCAAACTAGGGGGAATTTAAATGTTTACAATAATAGAATTGAATTTGATATTCCTATAGGTGATGGTTTTTCTTTTCCAAATGAAGATTATGTTTAGGAACAATATAGTTTACTAAAGAGAGATAAATGAGATGAGGCAAAATATGCAAAACTAGATGATATTGATGTTTGTGCTAACTTTTTTCCTTTCCAGTTTTCTATAGTATAAATCTTAAAACATGGGTATATTATTGAGGCTATTGATAATCCAGGTATAAATTCAACAACTATGAATAATTTGTTAAAATCCCCAAGTTAACAAAATTATTTAGAAATTTCTGGTGTTGATAATAAATGTAGAGTAAAATCTGTTCATCCTGATAAAACAAATGAAATAACCTATTCACTGAGATATCTGTTTGGCCTTATTCATGATAACAATGAAATTTACTGGAAAGGCAATTATAAAATTACTTTTATTCGAAATTCTCCTGATAACAATTGTTATATGTTTATGCAACTAAGGATGCAGATGGTGCAGTTCAGAAAAGTTAGGCTGATCAAGGTAAAATTGTTATTAAAAAATTAGAAATTATGTAGTCTATTGTTTAATATGAATAAAACACATCAATTGCAATTAAAGAAAATATATACAAACACCCAAAAATACCTATTAGTTTTAATTATTGGCAATTTTTAGAAAGAGAAGTTCTTGCTGGAACAGCAGTTTTTAACTGTGATATAAAAGATCAGTTTAATTTACAATTTGATATGCCTGATTTTGTATTTGCAGGATTTCAAACCAATAGAAAAAAATTGTGCCGAACAGTATGCAAACGCTTCTATGTTTGATCACTATAATGTTAAGAAATATTTATGTTAAAAATGGAAGAAATGAAATTTTTCCAAAGGAAAATTGGAATCTAGATATTGAAAATGGCCTTTGTGATAAAATGCCTCTTTCTTATAATGATTTTAGAAATTCAAAATCAAAACTAGATACTCTGTATAGAAATAATGAACCTTATTATAAACCAACTATAAACCCTCAAGGTGATATAATTTATTATTCATTATGGGGGCGAAGACCATTATTTGCCATTGATTGCTTATATAGAAAAACAACTGTAGTTAAAAGAAAATACAAATATAAAAATTAGTGTCGATTTTGATAAAGCTATTGAAGCTGGTACAATTTGTAATGTTCTAATTAGCCAAAGAAATCTAACTTATGATTATTTGAAAGAAAGAATTACTAAAGAGAGATAAATTTTTAAAATTAATAAATGGAGGATGTAAACTATTTTATGGAAACAACAAAATGTTTTGATAGTTTAATACAAATTTTTTTGACTTGTAGTTAAGTTGTTTAATCAAATAAAAAATAATTTTGTTAAACCTGCATGACATTTTTCTCCTAGTGTCAATTTTATTTGTAACATTTTTATTTGTGCAGGATTTGTGTGTTATTTTTATTCTTTTTTGAATTCTGAACAACATGGTAAAGGTATAATAAAGTGTGCATTAAAGAATTTAAATTCACCTGAAATGCATTTGCCAGGTAATAATTATTGTGGCACCTTTACAAAATGAAACGAAAGATTAGAAAGAGGAGACACAGGAATAAACAAATTAGATGAAGGATGTTAACATCATAATATTGCTTATAGAGATTATATATATTTGGAATATAGACATGAAGCTGACAAAATTTTACAAAAAGAAGCAAAAGAAATTGTTAGATAAAAATACTCCAATTGGTGAAAAAAATTGCTTCTGCAGCTGTTGCTTCAGCTATGCTTACAAAAAGAAAATTAGGATGGGGCATTAAAATGTAATTATTATTATTTTTTTTACTTATAAATGAATATAACTAATATAATTTTTGACATACCCATTGATCAACTTAGAGATTTGAGTATAGATAACAAAGATCAACTTGAGAGAAGGAAAAGGTTTCTTACTAACTTTGAAAATAACAATACTCAAAAAAATATATTTAAAAAAATATAAAAAAATCTGGAAATGGTTTGCATCATGAAGGATTCTTAGCAATTTTATTTGCATTTTTAGGCGCACTTGGAGCTTTACCTGGAGGAGCTACTGCAATTTATAATTCTGTTGAACAAACTAGAAAAGATAAAAAAGAATTAGAAGAACAACAGAGACAAAATATAGCACTGGAGAATAAATCAAGAAGAGGCTTAGTTGCAAAAAGAGAAAGACCAAAAAAAATCTTAATATATCCAAATTTTCTAATATTGATATTGGAAAATATGTAAAAATACTAAATATTAAAAATTTCAGAAATGTTTATATGATTGATGAATTACCTAAAATAATGCACAAATGTGAATTGTGCTGTTGTTAATTTCGACATTTCACCAAATCCCAGAACTTATTGTGTTTGTTTTTAAATAAAATAATGATGTTTACTATTTTGATTCATTTGGAGATAATATTCCTACTAATTTAATTAATTACTTCAAAAAGAGAAATGTTTATTACAAAGATAATATAGTTCAAAATTTTAATTCTGGTATCTGTGGGCATTTATGTTTAATTGTATTACACTTTTTTTTTTTAGAAAGGTTTTAAGTTTCACAATATAATTTCTTTCTTATTAAATTACTGATATATTTGGGAAACCATTAATCAAATTTTTAAACAAAAACTCTTGAGGCACTAATACTAATGAATTAAAAACATATGTAGATTCAAAATACAATAATTATTGTTTCTGCTTTACAAAATCTATTAAGTAAAGTTTTTGTTTGTACAACTGATTATGTTTCTCTTTATAATTGTAGAATTAATAATATGGCTTATCCTATAGATGGAAAATAAGTAGTCAATAAAAGATTTTTTGATAAGAAATAGCTGATAAATTACAAAATTTAAACCAGTCAGTTTTAAAGTATTGTGATATACTTGTTAACTCTTAAAGTTGAAAAAAAGCAAAGAAGTTTCTGATAAAGAAATATCGGATAAATTACAAAATTTAAACCAATCAGTTTTGAATTATTGTGATTTACTTGTTAATTCAAAAATTGAAAAGTGTAAGGAAGAAAAGTCTCGTATATTTTATTTACCTGCAAAGTGGAATAAAAGTCTCATATATTTTATTTGCCTGCACAGTGGAATAAAAGTAATAATATTTTTCACTTATATAATAATCAGATTTTCTATACTTTTTTGATGGATTGTACTGTTTATAAAATAATTACTCTTAATCTCAATTTACCTGATGATACTGTGACTGTTATTTATGATTCTAAAAAAAAAGTATTATAGTAAGCCTTTTGATGTTAACATGGGTGATATATCTTTTAAAATCAGAAAAAAATAAAATAATTAGTTATGATGATGGATTGATGACCACAATAGGAATATTCATGAAATAAATGAGTAGACTTTTTTTTTACTATTAAATGGAGAATACTTGGTGCTTTGAAGTGCAAGAAAGTTACAAAAAATAATAATATAAAAAATTCTAATAAATCTACATAAAAAAATTTCCCAATGTAAGAGAAGGAATAATCAATTAATTATATAAACGAACAAGAAGAAATTTTCCCAGGAGAAAAGCAATAACATATGGAATTGATTATTCATTTATGACATTGATCTTATTGAGGTGGATACTGGTAATTTAAAAGGCATATCACACATAAATAATGGATATAAATGTATTATGACAATTATTGCTGTGGTTTTTTTTCTTTCTTTTCTTTTCAAAATATACATTTACTATACCTATAAAAGATAAAACAGCTAAAAATGTAGCAAATGCTTTAGAATGGATATTGATAATGATAAGAAACATTTAAAGAACTTATGCAAAAATATAACATCAATCATTATTCTACATTCAGCGACCTTAAAGCTAGTGTTATAAATAATATAATCGTACAATGAAGAATGAAATGTGGAAAAAATTTTCTTGAAATGGCAATTATAAATGGGTAAATATATTAGATGATTTAGTAAAAGAATACAACACTACAAAACGTAGAACTATTGTTAGAAAGTCGGCAATGTTGTTCGTGTTAGCAAAAATATACAAATTTTTGAAATAGATTATACTCCTAATTGTACAACACAATTATTTACAAATTTTGTGGTTTTAAATTATGATGTGCCAACTTACAAACTGAAAGATGACAAAGGAGAAGAAATAAAAGGTAGTTTTTATAAACATGAAATCATGAAAATTAGCTATCCAAATGAATATTTGGTTTTAAAAATCTTAAAAACAAAGGTCAAAAAATTTATGTTAAATGGTTAGGTTTTGACAATTCTCATAACTCATGAATTAATCAAACAGATGTTTTGTGAATTTTACGTAGTATATTAAACAAAAGCAAAATAAATTATATGTAATTATAATTTTTATGAATAACTGGCTTTTTCTGTCCTTCCAATTTAATAACAGTTTTGTTTCATTCCAAGATTTTGCACTACTTGTGTGACCTAATTTTAATCTGCCTAGTAAATCTTTACACAATATTTTAAATTTGTTTTTGACAATGTAGTTATCCAATACTTTAAATAGTTTTCTGTGCAGATTACAAGATAATTTGTCATCATTACTTGAAGGTGCTTCTTCGGGAATAATTTGTTTCAAAGAATATATTTCTGCTAAATGATTTTTTGTTAAATTATTGGTGTAATCAAAAGGCTCATTTATGTTTTTAATTGTTAATTTTACAATTCCAAGTAAAGGAGTATAATGTAAAACTAATATTTCCTTATTCTTTTTATCGTGAAAATCATCTAGTAGCTTATGAATTAATCATTCTGTTTTGTTTACATCGTAAACTTCCTCTTGGAAACAAATATAAAAATGGTCTTGTTCATTATGTGAAGAATTGAAATTTGAATTTCTAGTGATTAAATTCTCTGTTTTACGAACTTTAAAATTATTAATTGGAGCATATAATGTAGATGTTGCAATGTATATATAACCAGTATTTGTGTTCTGTTTTAATTTTATCTATAGATTTTTTCATATTCATATTAAAATGGTTCTAGTTTTTTATTTTCTCTTCTTCCAGCTTCAATTTTTCTTGGAATTCTAAAGCAAGTTATTCTTTTTCTAAGGCAAGTTATTCTTTTTCTAAGGCAAGTTGTTCATTTTTAAGCTTTTCTTCTTTTAATTGTAAGTTGAGTTTGTATTTGCCTTATTTTCTAATTGAAGGAAGAACTTCTTCAAATAAACAAACCTCTTGGAATTTTTCAGCCATTTCCATTGTAGATGTTGCTAGAAATTGAAAAAGACAAGGTTCATTTACAAAAGAATCTATTTATATTTATTATTAAGCGTCAGTAAACACTGACGCTTAGATTTTCATAAGTTGTTAAATATTTTTCTTTTGTTTTATCTGTTGCAGCATTTCTTGGTCGTTTATAACCTAGTAATTCAGCTATTTGGTTTGCATAAAACCATGGTTCATGATTTTTATCCAACACAACAGTTATTTTTCATCATTAAAAATTAAATTATTTAAATCAAATAATATCAATTCATTATCATTTCCAGGTTTTATGTTTTCTAATTATTTTTATACAAAAATTTTTTTAGCACATTGTAAGAAGGCTATTCATTTCAAACACAACATAAAAACCCATTTTTAATGCTCATCTTACATTCAAAACACACATTCAACGCACGTTCAACAGTTGTTTATACCCGTTTACACCAGTTTATACCCGTTCAACGGCTGTCATAACTCTTATATGAATAAAACATATGTTTTGAAAATTTTCCTTAAAGAGTTAAATTTTCTAAATCAACTTTCAGTCCCTTTGGCAAGCTTTATTTTCTCTAAAAATTACAAAATGTCGTGCCAGTGACCTTTTTTATTTTTACAGAGTTTTTTTGACACCAGCAAAACTCCATTGCAAAAACTTCCCACTTCACCACCGGCTGGCAAATTTTTTTTTTAAGCAGTGACGTGGAAAGTTTTTTTTTTTTATTGCGGGTACTCCCTCATATGGTGGTGCCTTACAGCATATGAGACACCCCAGCTGTATATCTGTTATATTAGATTTGTTTTATAGAGAGAATTTTCGCTGGAGCTTCAGAGGTAACAATTAACTGCATCTACTGCTCATATTTTTTATGTAAGAATGAGCAAGGTTTTTTTAGCTCAAATTTGGAACGACTTGGGTGATAATTTAATAGTGTGGATGCCTTTACACCATTAAATTATCCTAGAGTTTCGAGTCAGACATCTTGTCACTGAGCTAAGGAGACAAGACGCTCACAGCAATTAATTGAAGGCTTCATGCGGTTTGCCACAGTGAGCTGAAAACGTCTTATCGTGAGTCATTCTAGCAAAGTGTGTCACAACTGCGGCACTGAGCTCGCCCAAGGTTGGCAAGTGAAGTCATTCTTGCCAACTGTTTGATGTGTCGCACCTAGAGAGCAGCTCACTGCATTAAGGTCAAAGAGCGAGGCCATATGTTTTATCATCTCTCAGCATGCAGTCCAGGGCTTTTTCTTGTTGCACGTATATGTCAGCACATTATTAAGATCTTCTGTCACGACTAGATCACAGCATGTTTGCTGAAGCAGATAAAGAATTCTCGCAAAACAAGTATAACTGAAAGTATCACTTCTTATTGAGACAAAGTTCATTTATGAAATCTTTAATTTTATTTCTGCATTTCCCATCTTTCATTTTTTTGCTCAAATCTAATGTGATGAAGCTACAGTCTTCATTCCAACAGTTTGAACAAATCTCTTTAAATTTCTTGTAACCATAAGTAATGTCTCCACCAACAAAGTCATTATAAATGTGTTTTAAATTAGTGTCATCTTGTCTTAATATACATAGAAAATTTGTATTATCTTTTGCAAGTTGTTTAGGCACTTTCGAATAAGTTTGTGCTAAAGACAATATATCTGTATTCTTGTGTCTCCCCCTAGTAGGATATTCACAAATTACATTTTGATCATGTATAACATCATCAAATATAACCAAGGAGTCATTTTCATATTGATTTTAATGGATCATTTCATCATTGTTATTAAAAAAAGTTTGCCAGTTTTTTGGTTAACACATCAAAATCATCTTGTAACTAAATATATATTTGGGTTGATTTATACTTTTTGAGCAAACATACAGTTTAATAAAATTTATCGTCAAATTAGTTTTCACACAATTACGAGGGCCTGCAATTATGGCTCTTATGTTATCAGATGATCACCATTTCTTTTATTAGATTTTTCTTCGGGAATTAAAACTCAGATACCCCAATCACTTTTTTTTTATTAAGTTTGATAATTTTTTGAGTAATAAATGGATAGTAAAGTATTCACATTAACAAATAAAAGTTCAATACTAAAGAAAATACTTCATTATCATATAATTCATATAATTGATTAGTTTCATGCAAAATTTGTAGCTCCTAATATAGACAAAAATACTATAACATTGATGGATAACAATGAAGTTATAAATATACCTAGAGGACAATAAAATATTGAATCATTAAAAGAAACTATAAATTCATTTGAATGATTTTCAACTAATAACATTGAATTAACATCAGAAAATGTTAAAAAAATTAGTTTCGATTAAATCTAAACCTAGAGGACAATAAAATATTGAATCATTAAAAGAAACTATAAATTCATTTGAATGATTTTCAACTAATAACATTGAATTAACATCAGAAAATGTTAAAAAAATTAGTTTCGATTAAATCTAAGTTTGATATTAAATTTGACAACCAAATACAATGTTCTAGGTTTTGAAAAAAATATGACTATTGAAAAACAAACAAAAAAAATTGGCACTATATTACCTAATTTTGATCCATTTAAAACAATAAATGTTCATTGTAATTTAGCATATGGATTGTTTATAAAATATGATGAAAGTAGCCATTTAGAAACATACATAATTGCTAGTTTTCCACCGAAAACAATGTTTGGTTTTAGAGATTACATTACTTATGAGTCCGCATATCTAATTTTTATAAAATAAATAATGAACATTTTAATCATATTGTTTTAGAAATTAGAGTTGAAAATGGCAAACTAATTGATTTTGATGGTGTTAATATTGACATTGTTTTGGAAACTACAGAATTTTAAGATATTACAGATTTTTTGAATCCATAAAATGTATGTAGAATATAATAATATATTAGAAAAAAGAATTAAAATTATACATTCTGATATCCATATAGTAATGTATCTATTTTACTAACTTCAGCTATATATATTTCATGTTTCTTACTCCTTATTAAATTCGTTGTTCTATATTCTATTTTTTTTTTTTTTCATTTAACAGCTTATAGTCATCAAATGTTATTCTCCTATTAATTGCACATTTATTTACACTTTTTGATGTTTTATTTTTTTCACCAACCTTGTAAGTATATATTTTTGCTTTTAAACCAACAAATTCTTTTATTATTTTACCATTACATTCACTGTTCAGTTTACCTAAAAACCTTCTTTTGTATTTGTAGCATGTTATTAATATTATCATTTGGATGATCACTTGTATCATTTTTTCCTATCATTGTCTTTATGTCTTCGTAAAAATCTTGTGTATTTATGTTATAAATTATGAATCGGTATCTTTATAGCATATTTCAATTTTATCACCATATTTCGGTTTCATCGCTGTTATGAAGCGAACCGGCCCTGTAACGACTGCACTGGTGACGGCCGGCTGGCCACCGTTTGCCAGCCTGTAGTGAACGACTGACAGCTGCCCAGCCCCGAGGATCTAGGACAGATCAACAGATGCGAGTCGCCACGCTGCAGAGGATCTAGGCGCTCACTCAGTTATGTGTGCACGGCAATGTATTCGCCAGCACACGAGTGATCCAATGTATCTTCATATATATTGTCAATAAACAAAGTTCTGTGTTTTGCTTCAAACATAAGGTATCTCCAACAGTGTTTGGATACATTTTAATAATACGTAGTCTAATCTTTTCACATACTTTCAATTGCCATTTCATACTGTGTTTAGGCCTTCTTTTTCACGACAAGTGGTGGTCCAATATGTCTTTCTTGGGTATCAAATTAATCCGGAGGCGTTCAGCTATTAAAATATAAATACGTATTTATATTTAATTTAAAAGTTGGTTTTATATGTGCTAGAGAGGATTAAACATGAACTTCGTGCATAAAATAGCAAGTTTGATGACATAGGGGTTGGTGGTGGGTCAAAATCGGCCCAAAATTATCCAAATTTCCCCCCCCCCTTCCCCCCCCCCCACCCTCCCCCACCCTCCTCACACTATTACGGCTCTATTCTTGGGAACCGTGAGGATTCATAATAGAAAGGTTCTACTGTACTGTGACATTACCCATTCATAAAGATTATTTGCATCAAGATAAGCTAAATAGTTAAGACTCTTGATTAGAATTAAAATCCACTAAATATTTATTATTTGCTTTTACATATAATTTACAACATCGAGATACACCACCTCTAATTCCCTTTTTTCTATCATTAAAATCATATAATTATGTAATAAATCTAATGGTTGGTTAGTCATTTTTAACATTGCATCCCATGATAATCCTGGTGCTGTAAAATATACCATGCAGGATCAAAACCATATTCATTTATACATGTTTCTCTAAAGTTTTCAAATACATCCGCTAATAGTAACACATCACGGTGTAACTATAAATCTTGATATTCACAAGATTCTTAATATTAAATTGATCCCATACACATTTTGCATGTTCATAATCATCGTAAGTTATATAAGATTCGTTTAGTTTATTGTAAAATTCATTTTTTTGTGGAAAATTAGTTTCAACAAATTTTTTCCAATTATCCATATAATCATATGGATAAACACCCTTTCTTATAACTAAATCATCTTTAGAAGAAAAAGAAATTGTGTATGTTTCATTTGTACTTTATTTAAATTAGATGATAATTTATCTAAACTACTTGCTATAAATTTAAATCTGTCTCTAAATCTCATTGTAATTTTTTTTTTTCCCAAAAGTAATAAACTTTTCTTTATTTGCAATTAAATCTATATTGTTTCATCATATCATAGCTCTTTAATAAATAAATGAGCAACATATCCAGCTAAGTTATGAAAATTAATTGGAACAAAATTAGGTATTTTTAATTGTAGTTTACAATTATTACATGTTGGATTAATAAATTTTCCTGTTGAATGATCATGATGATATACTCTTTTTTTCTGTCGTATGTTCACATTCAGTACATTTTCTTTTATTTATTGCATAATATTTTTTCTTGTTCTGTTAGAGGATGCATTGGTTCAATTTGTGAATATATTTCACCAATTTTTTCTACTTTTTTTTTAATTCTATAAACTTTTTATGTCCATTTGGACCTCTATATACAACTGGTGGTTTATAATCTGTTTAATTATGTACAATATAATAACAAAAACCAGATGCTTCATGTAATTAATATTTCATTGTATATGATTCATAATTTATCTTTAAATCAATAGTATTTATTTGTTCATTAGTAAGTTTATGTCTTTCTTTAAGTATTTCTTTATAAAAACCATTATCAATATCATCTTCAGTTAAAACAGGATATTTTTCAATTAATTTAAATTTTGTTATTTCTCTTGGGTTTCGTTTAGGGGTTGAAATTTTCTTATTTATTCAAAATCTACATATATTGTCAAATGAGTCTTCATCGCATTTTTATAATTTTTGAAAAATATTCGCATTCCTTTCGAATGTATATTGATTCTTACTGATTCGTTTTTAGAGCAGTTTTCTGTGTGTTTGTTTAATTTTTCTTGAGACGTAAAGAATTGACTCATATATCACATATGTTTTATGTTGATTTCTTTTTGTGCAGAAAGCTACTTTGATAAATCTTTTATCCAACAGTAATGCAAGTAATTTTTTATATTATATATATATATATATATATAATATATATATATATATATATAAAATATATATATTTTTTTATTATATATAAGACTTGCCTTCAATAGAGTATACATTTATAAATGTATCAATTTGATTTTTTAATTTTTTGTATATCATCAATTTTAATGGGATATTCACATTTATCTATTACTTTATCAATATTAAGCCCCACATTTTTATATTTAGTTACTCTTTGAGAATCTTTTTCTGCTGGAAACAGTGCAAATTTCATTGCCCACAGAAAACATTTTTGATCTTCTTTTTTACACATATAAATGCTTTTTTATTCGTAATCACTTCTAAATATCAATAATAATGCACCATTTAATGGATTATACTTATTTACAGCTAATTGTAATCCAGTTATTCTATCTAAAGTCCATCCTCAATCTCTTTGAAATTCAGATCAATGTGTGAGTAATTCTTGTTTTATGTTTTTGTAAATATTTATAATATCCCCTTTGTTTACTATTCTATAGTTAGATGATTGAAATGTAAATAATTCTACTTGATTATTCTCTTGCTTGCAACAGTTATAATATAATTTAATGGTAGTTTTCAACCATATAAATTTCCTGAGTTTATAATGTATTAACTCAAATACTTTATTTTTTACTGATGCTAAAAAATGATCAGGCTGTACTAAATTAAATGTATTTTCAATGTTATATGTTCATACCCT
Organism: Dryococelus australis; assembly: GCA_029891345.1. Classification (NCBI taxonomy): domain Eukaryota; kingdom Metazoa; phylum Arthropoda; class Insecta; order Phasmatodea; family Phasmatidae; genus Dryococelus; species Dryococelus australis. The sequence goes on from CM056999.1 coordinate 96,968,826, forward strand.
GCTTTTAAAAGCTGTATTAACTCTGTAAGTTTTATTGATTATATTATTTCTTTTGTTTACATATACATTAGTAGAAAATGGGAATATTTCTTTTAAGTTCTTTTTATCTTCTTTGTATAATTAATTGAAATTAACATCTGATAAAGGTAAATTAGTAAAGTTGCTCTTTGTTATCCATTCTTTTATCTGCTTACTTTTATTTCTAGGCTTTACAAATATATTATTAGAAAATGGAAATATTTCTTTTAATTCATTCATATCTTTGGAATATATTTCTGTAACATTGGCATATGAATATGGTAAATTTGCAAAGTTTCTTTTCCTTTTTTCATTTATAATAAATTGTATGAGAGTTGAAATTAAATCTGATTTCCTTAGAATGTACAAATATTTAATTTTATATCCTTTAGCTATATTGCTCAATGACATTTTTTCTTTTATTTATTTAGAAAAAATATATAAAGACTACAAAAAATATGAAGATGATGATGAAATGCAAAAACAATAAATGTATAGGAAATGAAATCTATAAAATGTTTTAAGTTATTGATAAAAAATTAATTTAACTATTTAAGTTTCTAACTATGTATTTAACTATTTAAATATTTAACTTCTTATTATAATGATATTTCTCATTACAGCATTTTTTAGATATTGATGCGTGTTTCTCCTTAGTTCTTTCATGAATTGAAAATAAATTTATTGATTTATCCTCATTGCATACCCTACGTGTTTTTGTTGGATAATTGACATTTTGAAATTCTTTTAGAATATCTACTAATATGTTGTGTGTTTTAGTATTTTTATGTCTTTTGAGCTGTATATTATAAATGTATTTTCTACATTCACATAGTACTTTCTCATTATTTAACTTGTAATTAAATTTGCCTCTTTCAATGAAGCATTTTTTACATATTGATGCGTGTTTGTCCTTAGTTGTTTTCTGGTAGAAAAGTTTCTACGTTTAATACTTCACCACATTTTTACATTAATTACATGCCATTGTTTTCCATTTTCACAAAAGAGTGATGCTTTCATTTTTGTTTTATTTTAAAAGAAAAAAACTTTTATTTTCAATTTTAATTTTATTATTAAATTTTTTTCTTTATAAATAAAACAAAAATGGAATCACTTCTCAACAAGTTAAACAATTAATATGAATTGACTAAACTACAAGACTTAGAATATTGCTACCGAATTTCAATTTTATGATTCTAATTTGGTTAATAAAATTAGTTTCATTTAAATATAAAATTACTTTACCTGGTCGTTATTTAAATATATTTGATAAAATTGCTTTAAAATTAATAAATGGGAAAAAAGAAATGAAAATTTAAAATCCATGCACGATATAGAATTCTCTTAAAATATATCAGTTTTATTAATTTAAATCTATCAATTAGCTTTTTAATATTTAATTTGATTATATCTTAAATTTACCTACTTTATATAAAATTAAGATTTAATTAATTTTTTTAAAATTTGTAAGGTAGCTAGTGATCTTACACAAATTGACATTTCTAGAAAATATGCTTTAAATTAAGAAATTTGCATGATTTTGGCTTAAAATTTGATGTATTTTTAATTAACACAAATCCTGCCCTTCCATTTGTGACAAAATTGAAAATTTGCTTGTTTTTCAGAATCTCTAGAAACAAGAAAAAGTTGCTTGAAAACAATAATATTACTTAATTTTCGCTTTAATTTGCTTAATTTTGAATGTTTTTTCATTGAATTTCAGATTTTGACTTTTTTATTTAGTAGTGTACTTTTAACAGAAATTGTTTGATTTAAAGTGAGGTGTGCTACTATTGGCCTTTTTTTTTTTTTTATCTACTTTGACACCCTAGTTACTTTTTTCTTTCAGCCATGTTTTATCCTTTAACCATCTTTTTATGTAAATATTGCAGTGTAAATAATAATAATAACAACAGTGTATAGATTACACCATGCTCAGGAGTTAACATCTAAGGCTTAAAAAAAAATAAAAACAATTAGTGACTATTATTCCAAATGACAGAGCTTTCCAAGAGTGCTCACTTTACTGTGAATAGTCTATAAGCAGTTGCAAGCACTACAGGCGAGAGAAATTCATTAAGAATAAATACAAGTTTCTGATAAAATACCTACGAAAGAAAAGTATGTTAGTTGAAAGCTTCTGAAAATATGATTTTTAATTACAGTCATCATAGCTTCATAAAGGCAGTATGGAATCTGAAAATAATTTAAAAAAATTAACCTGTAATATAATTATAAAACACTGTAATAATGTACTAATACATAGCTGTCAAACCAGGAGCAAGTCATTTTAAAAAATACAAACAATAACAACATTGCATCACGTAGCTTACTATTGAAAGAGAAGTATATTTTTTCAAATGTTCTGGGGGAAAAATATTATTTTCAATTACATTCATCATATTTGTCAAAAGATCTATTGAAATTCTACCAGAATTCCTAACTTAAGATGCTACTCCATCTCATTATATTATATATATATATATATATATATATATATATATATATAATATATATATATATATATATATATATATATATATTATATATACACATATAAACTCTGCTTGAGCAGAGCGTACTTAATTGTTGGGTGTTTATTGGAGGTATTGTATTGCACAGTAGTAGTTCCATCCTGCATATACACAAGGTTATTTTTACCTATTTGTGAGTCTGCTCTAAATAGATATGTTTTTGTTTCAGTGCATCATATACAACTTCATATGCCAGCTAAGCTTTAAAAGAAGTTGCTGCAGGCCAACAAAAATGGACAGAAGTAATTTTATATTTCAAGTGTAACGTGACAGTTTTGTAAACTGTGCCCCACTTATGATCAGGAATAGAAGTGTTTTGTTAAATAGTGTATTTTAAATATTTTAAATAGACTGGCTTTGGCACAAGCCATTCTGAGAGCTATATTCTGATTTTGTGTATTTTTTACGTTCCAATCGGGCTTAATAATTAAAGGCTGTTAGTGTTAGTATTATCACTGCACATGTATGTGTATTTAAAAGTTGTTTGACTTTTACTCAGTCTGTAAATTATACCTGAGAATTTATTGATATGACAATCTCTGTGCTAGGTACTATTATTTTCACTATTTAATTTTTGCAATAAATAACTTTTACAGTTTTAACTTTGGTTTTAAGCGGTGTATTGTATTTACCGGAATGTAAGGTATTTCTGCCCCTATCATCAATATTTGTGACATGCATGGAGTGATTTGTTTTTAAAGTAATTACTCATAAATCAAGTTGACCTTGACAACATAGTTTTGTTCCTATCTTTCAAGTTGACATGTCCAAAGAAGTTTTCAGAAGTCAGACATAATAGCTTTAAAAATTCTTCTAAATATTATTTACCCACTTAGCCTCAGACAATATTTTAGAATTTGAATTTTTTAGGTCACTATATTTATTTAAAAAATTTACAAGCTGTGTTCATTTTTTCTTTAGATAACACATCTGCTCAACAGTTACACATACCTTGTGTTTGCTTACATGGTAACTCAAAACAGCTGTAACTTTACTTGAAAAAAATTTCAAGCAGCGACATGCACTAATACAGCGTGATAATATTTCCACAGCTTGCAATTTTCTAGTACCAGAAGTTCAGATATTAAGACAGTGTTTACCTGTACAGTCATGACCTAGATGCAGTGGACTTGTGAAAATCAAATACATTCACTCAGTGGTAAAATATAAATTTGTATCAATAATAGAATCCTTTAGTATTAATTTATCAAAAATAAAATAAATAAATAAATGGAGTGACACTGAATATTGATTTTGTATCGTTTAAAGATTTTTAAATCATCACTGCTGACCACCCAAATTTCTTCTTCTTGCTACAAAAGTTTATTATAGATATTGATAAAAAGCAGCATTTTAAAAGTTCTTTCTGTATTAACATTTTTGGACAGAGATACTGTTGTGGTGTTTCAAGTCATGCAATCTACTGGTAAAACTACTCTTCCCATCTTAGTATGTGTGTCAATTTCGGTGCCAAGGTTCATGCCACAAACTGTTCAAAAAGAAATTGTCTGTCAATTTTAATTTAAAGCATATTTACTTTTACGTCTAAAACTTAATAAAAATGAAGTGTAGGTGTTAATTTTTTTACTGCAGACTACATACATATTTTACAGGTATTACAGTTGCTTTTTCAGGCATAAAGTTGAACCATTCCATAATTTTTTTAAGTATGTAAGTTGGGTATAATTAATTTAGAAATACACACTCCCTTGTTTTAATATGTCTTGTACTAATTGTAGACAAGCCATTATAGCAATGCACTTAGCCATGAAGAGTATTGCAGTGCAAACGCTCTTAATAATACAAATCCCTAATTTGCTCTTCACAAAATTAGGTAGCTATTCTAACGTATTGTATGCAAAGTATATTCCAAATTAAAAAAGCAATAGTCTTTATTCTTTTGTATTTGGTTGAGAAAAAGCTGCTGAAAGTGGGCAGTGGTGGAGAGTTGGAGAGATGTCTAAATGGGATCCAAAGACTGTCCTTTCTCTACTCTTGTTTGGGCCATATTACCAATCAAATACAAGTTAAATAACTAAGTTAAAAATTACTAAAATGTACTGTGAGATATACAGACGTACACATTTAAATATCACTGGTACTGCTGTATGCCTCGCCTCAGACCCAAATCTCCAGGAGTTTAAGAAAGGAAGTAGACAGAAGTTGTTGAGCTGCTCTCATCTGGCCCTCGACACTGAGCAGGACATTTTTGGTGTTTGGATTGATTGGCAGACACGTGTTTATGGTATATAACTCATATTCCTGGAACTAGAGAGCTGAACTCCATTCTGGTGTCTCAGAATTAGACTGGAGGCTGTAAACCGGTGTGACAGATTTCAAAAACATGACCTCACACTGGCAAAATTGATGTTGGATCTCTTTGGGCTATAGACTGCTGCTGTGTGTCTGGAATCCCTACAGTTCTGGCATGCTGGACATAAACAGGCCAAGGCAGTGTACAAGTTGGCACTTTTTGTTAACAAATCAGTCGCATGACTGATTTTGTCTGCAAAATCAATAATAACATATTTTTGTACTTTGCATTTTGTTAACCTCACAGATTATGTACCAAACACAAAGGATGAAATCTTTACTATGTTGCTTCTGCCAACTTTAAATGTAAAATATGCATACAACATAAGTTACTGCAGCAAACAAAAGTGTTTCATGCTCAAATTAAGTAAAGGAAGACTTCAAATAGGTATTCATGGGATAAGTATGACACACACTCCTATCTCGAGGGATAGTGGTTAAGGTGCTGATTACCCTCCCAAGTTCCTCAAGTAGTCATATCGTGGCGTGTTAGGTGTTAGATATTATACTGGCCCGGCGGGTCGTGGTAGATTCTGTGAGGGGCCGTTTAGTGGGAGGATACCATCGGATGAGAGGGGAATCAAGCCCCAGAGTGAAGCGAATCGAGAGTGTTTCCCTTCCAGGGAGTTCAATCTTCCTCCCTTCTAAAATTGCCAAGAGCCGGGGTGCCAGTTGTCCTGGGATAGATGAGAGGGGTTTAAACGATCATGTTGGTGGGAGTGGCTGATCTGGCCAGGGAAATGGGGGTTATCCGCAGCGGATGTGTCGCAGGGGAAGGTAATACGCGAGGCTTGGGGACGATTTTTGGTGGGAGTCGAACCCGGATAAGTATAATTTTTCCAGAAACTAACTTGATCTAACATGTATTCTGCTCATCCTTGGTCAGTGTTACGCTTACTGCCGGCAATAGAGTTTCCTGTTAGATAGTGCACGGCGGTTCTGTTTCAGGCCAGCATGCAGCTAATAAGGATCTAGAGGCAATCTGTGGTCAAAGGGATGAATGGTGAGATCAGTCTAGGTACCAGCTCTGATTCCACAGGTGGGGGTGACCTCACTTGTGACTTCGTCAACCGGGGTGCTTAATGATCTTTGCAAAACTCTGTGTTCTCTGCGCCGAGCACGACACTAAGTTCACCCTTCTTGCTGTGCATTGAACCTGCCTTCTCACCTTTCTACAAACAGTCCTTAGGGGTGTGTCTTGGTCATTCAGCCCAAGACCCTGACGTATAGTTTTGCAGTCCGGTATTAGGACGCCACCATGGTTAGGCGAGGGAGCACCGGAAACCCAGGATGTGTGGCTTGTCTTGTGCAGACTCTAAGCTTTCTGCAAGCTCCGTCTCCTGTAGAGTTCGGCACGCTTCACGACTATACTGAAATAAGTTAACTAACAAAAGATAAATGATAAACTAGGAAAGGGGAAAATCCCGGTTATATTACAAACTTATTAAACACTATATAAAATGCGTTATGTAAGTAAGTAGGCGAAGGTGAGTCTGGTAATAATAATACTAAAGAAAAGTTAAATTTTAAATCTACGTAATTTACGCTCTTTATAGCGTTTCCTCAATTGCGGGGGCTTGTCCAGAAGGGTAATTACGTCACAACGACCTGCTACTGCGGAGTCAAGGAATTTGACTGGGGTAAAGGACTGCAGAGTATAGGATGTTGGGTTACCTCTGGAGTCGAGACGTCCTTGCGGTCAGCTGGTGCTGTTGTGGACTTGCCTTCTTCAAGCTACAGGGATGGTGTAGACTTCTCAGTCTGCAGAGGTGGTTGAAGCCGTGTCGCAGGTTGTTGGAGAGGTTGAAGCCGTGTCGCAGGATGTTGGAAAGGTTAAAGGCATGTCGCAGGATGTTGGAAAGGTTGAAGGCATGTCGCAGGCTGAGGAGAGAGAGGTCTTTCACAGACCAGGGAGTGCTCGCTGACCTACGCGGCCGGGGAGTCCAGCGTCTCTGCCAGGGGGTGCAGGGTAGAGTAGCCTTCCAACGCAGGGGTAGGTTTATTAGAGTTGCGGCAGCGCCGCTCATTTCTTATCTCTCGTTGTGGAGGGGGCAGCAAATTTAAACACCTCGCCCTGAGGCTGGTGGGATGTGACATCACGGGGCAACAGGGGTGCTGCTATCTTGTGTTGTCGCTGAAACTTCTTCCACAGCTAAATGTAGGTTAGTGGTTCATCAAAAATATTTTATTTATTCGCGAGGGTGATTATTGCATGCGGGATTCTTGGGGGGGCCGTACATTTCATAATTATTCACGTTAATCGTCTTTACATCCAAGACTGTCCAACACATAGAGTTCCTTTGGTCAGTACGTGAAATTACTTTACCACTGTTTATGACTTTCCCCAAGCTCTCGTCGGCTCATGATGGGGCGAAGTCGCCCATAGAGAGTGCAAGCGTGTTGCACAGTATGTTGACATACATCAAGTATTAGTGTTACGGTAAATGGTGTAAAGTCTGACACATTAACAGCAATACCTGTATAATTCTCTAATAGATTTCATTGGTATTAATAACTGAAGTTTGTGCTTGTAACATATTGTTTGACATTTCAACTTTCAGAAACAGCAATTGCATATGATGCTGTAACTATACTTACTTGATATTAAAGTATAATGGAAAAATTGTCTATTGTCACCTTAAACTGACACTAAAGAAAATTATAAATGTTCCTAATTATGCCACTGTAGATCTTAAAGCTGACAGGCGTGAAAAAAATGGACTAGTATGTGAAAAAAAATTACTGCAATAACATTTCATCAACTAATGCAATTCTTATACTGAATTTAATACTTAAGTAATAAAATAAAATGATATCCAAACACTGTATGGTAAGTCATCTTCCTTATTTTTTATTGTGAAAAATGTCCCCTCGCTGATCAAATGTAAGTTCTGTAAGAACGCTACACATACAACGTGCTTCCAAAACATCCTCATCATCATCTTTTTCAGGCCACATGAATTTATCTTGGCGCTGACTGACACGTATGTCGAGGATTTTTCCGCTAGACCAAAAGCGGGGTGGTTTACTCTGGTTCTACAGTATGAGGCGAGGAGGCGAGGGGTGTTGGCGATGGCTTACTTATTCAGTCATGGTGGGTGTTGCGGTTGAAGAGAGTCTCACCCACTAGCGGCTAGCTTGGTTGACTCTGAAGCGGCGATTCCAGTCGCTGGCTTCACTGCTCCAGAAGTTGGTGTTTGCCCAGCTGTATCTGGTCTCTGTCCGGTTTAGCAACCCTCTTACCACCGGATGGCACGAAAGGTGAATGTGAATGTACTGTGGGAAGACTATTACCGTTAACGAAGCAGGCACTACTTGTCTAAGTTGGGCGGCACGGTCCTGTTCAGCCGCCTGCCTCTCCTGCGTAGGATGAGGTAATACTATCCACTGTTTGATAGCAGTGTGAGCCAGGTATTGCTCTCTACGCCTTTTGCCACTCCTCACCTTGTAAGGCATAGGGCACACCGGTCTGACAGCCTACACAGTGAACTTGAACAGGAATGGTAATTGAAGTGTAGCCCAGTAGAGTTTTGATAGCACGAGCTCGATGGGAGTCCCCACTGATCCCCGCGCATGCGAGCTGATCAGAGATGTGGAGCCGTGTGGGCCACCAAGCCTCTATTGGTTGTGTGTTGCGTACCGGGTTGGGCGGCAGTCCCCAGGCTAAGGTCACTTCAGCACTACCTTAGTGCTCAAAGTGAGAGGTAACCTGAGCTTGTAGCCCCTCCCTGCACAAAGGTGTTCCTAGTGGTTGAGGTGTTGGTAAGAAACCGGTAGCTGTCTAATGTGGATGTCCGTACTCTGGGTTCCTGTTGGCAGTGCATGTCGTATTCTGTTCCCGTCACACAGACAAGTACCCTGTAAATGAAAAGCAGAAGGGTAGTTAAAAATGGGTGTTTATTGTAGGTACAATAAACACGTGACCTTGTGGTACCTCCTATCAGACCGTGGAGAGTTGAAGGTAACTCCAATTCCAGGTGTAGGCAACTTGGTTCTAGTAAAAAGTGGAAGTAACTGGTTCTAGACAGATGCAAAAGTATTTAAAGTTAAACTGGCTAAGAAAAGGGTGTCTGGAGGAGACAAAGTAAAGTTAAGTAAATGTGTACGTGTTCGATGGATATTGACATGGGGTGTGCAGCCACTGGGGACGTACTCGTAGCTTCCGAAGTTCCCAGAGGTGCCAGCACTGAATTAGTGCTCTGGGATGTCACGAGAGAGAGTGCAAAGAATGAACTGCCTGAGCCCGGCAGCATCCGGTCTTATATAGCTGTAGCTTGTAGGCTGCGGGGAGGGCAAGCCGAGCATCCTGGCTGGTCAACGTTTTTGCTTCGTGCCTCGTTAGCGGCGCTTGAACTTGCCCGGTGGCGGGCGGCTGGCGGCTTGTAGGCTCTCAGCGTTTGATTGAGAGGGGGGGGGGGTGCCTGCCAGGTTGCGTACCCTTCCAGCGAAGAGAATCTGCTCATAGATTTCTGTTGCCTGGTAGAGTAGGTGACCGAGAATTCATGTGTAGACTTCTCTGTCTCCTTCAGTGATAAAAGTAGGAACATTTAGCGATGAGTTGTAATTGTTGTTATTTATAAGGTTGTGCAGCTTGTGTCACTTCGGCCCACCTCTGTTGCGATGAAGACGCATCATGGAACAGGTTGTGGAGAACGGCATGAGACCCCTCTGGAAGGTTTAGAAGGTCTGGGTAGATGTCATGGATAAAAAATTTCCAGTCAGGTAGGTCGGACTCTTAAGCTTGGATGGCCTAACTGCTTTAACGGCGCATGTTATGTGCGCTCTGGTCGCTTGGCTGGTGAAGCGAAACGTGTGAGGAATGGAGTGGTTGCGACTGGCCGGCCTCCTTGGCTCTCTTTCTCTTGGGCGGGTGTCCTCTGCCCTTCGCCCTGGTGATGCAGCTTCGCTGATGCGGAAAAAATATTACAGGGTTAGGAAGCAGCGTGTGTCTGGTGTCCCACCGGTCTACATTTTTACGCATGCCATTGACAAAATCCAGTATATCGCTGGTGGATACAAGGGAATCAAACATCAAAACCTGAAAGAAAAATTATTTAAAACAATTGCACAACAAAATGAGGTGAATAAAAGTAGTACTAATTAAAATATGTACAAGCCTTACTCACGGAAGGCGGGGAAACGTCACTATTATCCTGGAGCTTGCTGCAGTGATTTAACAAAGAAAAGGGAAATCTTTCCAAGGAACCTTTGTGTCTGTCAGCAAGCTAATTCGTTACGTGTGACATGGTACTAGGTGGACAACCATAGGCCCTTCAACACATGGGTTGACCAGCTAAATGAATACAAAGCGAGTACACTACATGCATGAATAACGCTGCAAATTGTGTACACATTAGTCACTTAATACATACATAAGAACTGGATAAAAAAATGCAAGTTAAAATATCTCTCCTGGTTCTGAAGCTCTAAGGCTTAGAGTCTTTGATTTTTACTTAAATGGTGCACAAATATTGCAAACATATACACTTTAAAAACACATGAGTAATTTAAAATTTGAATATTTAAGCACATTTAAAAGAATTCATCTTGGTACATTTTCTTCACATAAGACCCTTTGAAAACATATAGTTATATATACTTTTGTACCTACACATAAAGTCAGATTTAAATGCTGAGAGAATTATAAAGATAGAAAAACATAAAAATGTAATTATGTCGAAGTCTCTATCTTCAACTTATCACTGGCACTGTGGTGTCTGTACGTGATGCACTTATGGTAGCCATTACTGTCACTGTAGTGATTGTCTTTTTGCAATGTTACTTTCTTTAGTGGGCTGTTGGCCACTGACAATTACAGGACCTCGAGGTGTCAAATGTCTATATTGCACTGCAATAAAACGTTTCTGTTTGATGTACACCTGTTAACGACTGTAATAAAAAGTTTATTAGCACCTAGTCGAGTGACTAATTATGCTTGCATTTACCTTTTTGGTTCCTTGTGCTCCCCCCCCCCTCCCCTTTTTCTCGTTGGCAGTGTGGTGAGGCACTTTTACGGGATAGTTTTAATTTAGCCTAAATGTAATAGTTCTGCTTGCGTCGCTGTTCTTTGTTTGTGGCTAAATGAAAGGTGGCGCACGTGACAGGTCTATAACAAGTTCTTCGTCACACACACTAAGTAGCGGTTAACGGCTACTGCACTGTCTGCAACAACTGCGCACTTATTGGCGATCTTCTCCCTCTCGGATGAAGGGCAGCGTTTGGAGGGTATGCCCACATGTACCTTGCTGTGGGTCTCTATGGCTATTCCCTGTACCAGCCAGGCAAAAGTGTGGCCTTGTTGGTACGGGGGGGGGGGGTGCACCAGGCATCGTGGAGCAGCTCTGGGTGTTGTGGCATCTGCTTTTCCCGCAACATATTCGGAGGACACTCGTTCCAAGAACGTTGAGGCAGTGCGGGGGAGGGACAGACCCTCCACCCCGAGTGCGGGGTGTTTCTCTGGTGGGGCAGTGCGAGGGAGAAAGACCTAGACTGCAGGTGGCACAGCTTGTCATAGGGTCAGGTTGTGGGTAGCATTGACTGTCTCTGTGGCCGGGTCCTTGGGCAAGGCAGTGGGAGAGCGGATTTCCTCGACCTCTACTGCGGGTGAAGTGCCAGATGAGGGGTAGCTGGCAGTGTCGTCTGTCTTGACGACTGCAGTATCTTGCGTAGCAAGATATCGGGGCGGAGCACTTCTATGTCGTCATCTTATCGCCCTCATTAACTAAAGTTCTCGCGTAGCAAGATGGCTGGGCGGGGTACGTCTCGACGGAGCTCAACACCCTGGGTGGTGGAAGGTCTTGCGTAGCAAGATCTTTGGGCGAAGAACTTTCATCTTGATAGCTCGACGTGTGGGTGGGTAGTGTTTCCTACGTGGCAGGTTCTTGGGGCGGAACACTTTCATCTTGACAGCTCGTCGTCCGGGGTGGCGGGAGTTATTTGTTGGTGGGTGCAGTGGTCCACGTTTGCGCTTCTTCCTCCATCTCTTTTGTGCTCATTCTGAGCCCAGTGTCTGCTGGATTAGCAGTTTCAGGTTTTTCGTTTGAGTCCTCGATCAACTTTGTTGAAGTAGGAAATGCCTTGTCTATAGGCTTCGGAGTTGTGCTGGGTGGAGAGGTAGGTGCTGAGGTGATTCCTCCCCCTCTCATCGAGGATGTTTCCGACTGTTTAATGCAGCTTGAGCGGCGGGGTTCTCTATCATGTGGACTTCGTGGGGTTCTCTATCATGTGGACTTCGCGGGGTTCTCTATCATGTGGACTTCGTCATGACAATTCAGAGCAGCTGGTTCTTGCTGGACCGCAGGTGGCTGCGATTTTCTCAGCATAGCTGCGTGGTGTCGAGGGCATTGATCTGACTGAGAATGCTGCTTGGTGTGATTCTACCTCAGGCTTCCACGGTGCAATGTAACTAGGAGCCTGGTCAATAATGTGAGGTGGTGGCTCAGGTTTCATTGTGGGTCCTGGATCGGTATCTGGGACTATCCGTTTGGTTGGAGATTCGTCTTCATCTTTGGATTGTCATGGGGTTTCTTTTTCGGCGTTGTCGTTACTCCATGTTGGCATGTCCACTGAGTAGGGTCGGATCTAGCCTCGGGTGGCCTTGCAGATCCGCCCGCGTATAACTTCGGCCCAGTAGACTTATGTCCTGTGTTGTGTACTATACGGTGTGGTCCATCCCACTTGTCAGCAAGGCCAGCGCTGAGTTGGTGTGTGGCCTTGCTGAGACAATGACTTCGCAGGAGGATGGCTTCCCCCACGTTGAATTCTCTCACCCCAGTTTTTGGTTGAGGGTATTTCTTTTGATTATAGGCTTTCTGGGCATGCGTGGTGTGGGCCAAGGCAGCTAGCCAAATGTCCTTGGATTGAGTCATGTCTGTGGGCTCTCTCTCCCATTGCCAGTCACCTGGTCTGCGTAGTGTTTTCCCCAGAAGTAGGACGCTCGGATTGGTGTCGACAGCTTCGTTCTGCATCAGAGGGCAGACAGTGTGGCAGGGATGTGTTTATCCCAATGCTTGTGATTGTTTCCCACACTGATACGGAGGCACTGCTTGATCTCCGGGTTCCTCCATTCAGTGGGGTTGGCTTGGGAGAGATAAGGGGAGGGGAGGTAATCCAGATTTCCACTCTCCATCCTTGACAGGTGGTTTGCCATTGACGGCTTGTAAACTGGATGCTATTATCCGTTGATATGGCCTTCGGATAACCCCATCGTGCGAAAACCTTTGTCTCCATTTTTGTATGATTGCGGTGGTTTCTTGGCTGAGTAGAGGAAATGCCTCTACCCATCATGAGAATAAATGTGTTACCACGAGTAGGTAGCGGTTTCCTTTCATGCTACGTTGATACGGGCCCATCAAATCGGAGGCGATGTGGGTCCAGGCTGTCTTGGGTCTCCTTGGTTTTGCGGGTGGGGGGGGCAGGTAGGCTTTGCCGTGGCAGCACGTGACGCAGTTGCTAATGTACTGCCGGACATCACTGCTTTTCCCGTCCCAATTGTAACGTGTAATAATGTCGAGCAGGGTTTCCCTCGTGCCTGGGTGACCAGCTTGCAGATGGTCGTGATGGTGCCGGTATATATCTGCGCGTAGTTGAGGTGGGACCCAGATCTTCCAAGGTGCATCGGGGTGTCCGATGCGCGTCCACGTGATTGTCATCCCGTAGTTTGAATCTTTGGGGGTGTTCCCGTAGTAGGTGTCGACCGTCGGGGTCCTCCTAGTGACTTAAGACTATTTGCTTGCGGGTTATTTGTAGTTGGAGAAGTCGGATTTGCTCCTCCGGACTTCTTTCGACCTGCGTTGACGGAGACATCTTCTCCTCCTCTTCCTCTTCAGCTTTTTCTTCATGTGTCGGGACTTGAGACAAGGCGTCTGGTAAGTCATTCAGTTTGCCTGGGCAATGTTGGACCTCGAAGTCGAGCTCATTCTGCAGCACTCGGCCTTGCCTTTTGGCGGGCAGCTTGGTGGCGATGACTCGTAATCGTTGTTATTAATTAGGTTGAGTGGCACGTGTCAATCTCCACACTTCTTCATAAACTTCATTTTTGCATATAGATTTTGTATTGACATCAACTTGGCCATCAAATTTCTCGTTCTTACTTTGTGTTTTATACGATGCTACCACCAAATTACCTACTTTATTTCTACATCCTTTTGACTATCAGATTCATAGGAATTTTGTGGTCTCATTTTTAAAGCAATTTTCTTCCACCTCTGCTGCTTCTTGTTCCTCCGATTCTGATAGCAGAATCCATTTCTTTGTAGAAAAGGGCAATTTTTATGTGTAAGGTTGTGTTGTAACTGTGAACATTGAGAGGTTGGTATAAAGGTTGTGTAGGATGTATGTACTGAAATGGAGATACAGTGTTTGTATGGTGTAATTAGAGCTATCGTATTAATAGTAGTAAAGATGCAAGTTATAACCTTTGAATGCATGTAGTAATTCATCATGTAAAATAACAAAGGTTATAGGACCAGCACAAATGGCAGAAATGGAAGAATATATTTAAAAGCTTGGAATATTTTATGGCGTAATTTTAGACAATTGGTTGTACAGTTTGAAGATGGTATTGGAAAATAGTGAATGCCTTGATTTCATTGAAAAAGAATTAGAAAAAATATTGGTGGAGAAAGAATTAACTGGTTCAAGAAAGCTGACAAGATGGCACTTAACTTTATCGTATGGAGAATAGCGGACTCACAGTTGGAGCACATTAAGGAATGTAAGACTCCAAAAACAATAACAAACCCTCTGAAAGGTTTATATGATTAAATTGGTTAACTTACAGTTGTTTTTGCAGAAGAGATTATTTTAGTTAACACTTAAGGAAGAGGAAAATTTTTAAGTGTAAGGTTATGTTGTACAGTAAAACCACTCTATTATGACTCCTCATGTTTCCCAGGAATACGGTCGTAATAGAGGGGGTCTTAATAAAAAATTTGGAAAATTGTGGGCCAATTTTGACCCACCCCTATGCTCTATGCCCTCAAACTTGCCATTTTTTGCATGAAGTTCATCAATCATCTCTAGCGCATAAAACCACTTTTTTAATTAAATATAAATACTGATGTATATTTGAATAGCTGGACGTCTCATGATTAATTTGATACCCAAGAAATACATATTGGACCACCTCTGGTCGTGAAACAGAATGCCATAAACACAATATGATGTGGCAATTTAAACTGTGTGAAAAGATTAGACAATTTATTATTAAAATATAAAGTTATTATTAATGATGTAATATGCAGGTCTTGTGGGTCATAAAATGCCATGAGGCATGTAGCGATCAAAAAGTTTAGGTGGTGTTGCGCAATACGTGTGTGCACGCCATGCTCTCACTTTGGTCTGGTCGTGTACGTAGCTGGGAGAGCGCCTAGATCAACGATGATATAACTAAAGAAGAAAGGAAACTAGTATTTCAGTTGAAGAACAAGTACGTCAGGCGACAGTGCTGCTATCTATGAATTCACAGCAGAAACTCGTACACTGTTGAAAATTTGTAATCAATTCATAAACGTTAGCTCATGATGTGTCAAAGGTATCGAAAGTCGAAGTCAATCTATTGATATCTACACTATCTCATCATCATCATCAGCTGCTCGCGGGTTTCAGATGGAGGGTAAGGGCAATGTTCCATGTGCTGTATGCAGACACTAATCTCTTCGACATAGTAAGGTTTAATACTGTATAAAAAGCTATGAACTTGACAAGCGTCGAACTGACGAACCTTGGGTTGGTAGTCAGATGCCCTAGGCTATTGAGCCACCAAGACACGCATACCCGTAAAAATATAAAAGATGTACATATAGAAATAACTACTTGTCTATGGATTCGTATTTTCAAAAATATGTAATGTCCATCAATTACACAAAGGATTTTATAAATAAAAGTAATGAATTAAATTTAATATGTGTTTAAATTAATATATGTGTGTTTATTGTTTGTAAGAACAATTGCTTCAATGTTAACTATCTTTTTGTTTCTACACAATGAGACACAACATCTGGATCTGTGCGTGATCTTCGGAATTTTTTTAATTCGTAGGTGAAATTACATTCACTTTGCCCAAATCACCATGCTGTACTCTCGCTTTGGTCTTTCCGTGTACTTAGCTGGGCAACCGCAGCGCGGACGGGCTGCTGTCGCTCGGGCCTAGATCCTCAGGCTGGGCTGTGAAGTAGGTGGGGATGCTCGTGTCAGGGCCGCCCAAGTGCCGCTTAGCTGATGCTCATGCCGGGGCCGACAGGCATGGGTGGCGCGCTGCGCTGGTTATGCCGTCATGCTTTATGTCCGACCGCTGCCACTCCACTGCCATCGTTACAGGGGCGGTTCACTTCGGAACAGCGGCCCAGCGTTGGGAAACGTGCTGATAGGTGCAATTCACGTCAATGTGTTGAATTTATATATACGATGATGCCCAGCAATGTTTACGGGAATATAAATATTTAGTGGTCTACTTGAAATATTAATTATCCCGAATTTTTCATCAAAAACTTTTGACTTGGCTTATACACGCACACTGCCTCACTCGCCATACTATGGTACTGGAAACAAAAGAACACATTTTATTTGCACACACTTAGTTTTATTCACATTACACATAAAATTGACCTCACAAGAAAAAGAAACAATTTCTCACCATAAAAAATTAGCATGTTACATAGGCGTGGGCGCACATAAAATTAAAAATAATCATTTAAAAAAAGGGCATAGAATTAAATTTGAAGTTATCGTACATACACTGATTAAGAAAGTAGTCTGTGTAATGTGCCGTGGTTTTTACAGCAAAATAGGAGAGATAATGGAAGCGAAAAAAGACAGGGAGGGTAAGGCAGAGGCGGCGGCATGTGACTAGAACAAAGAATCCTTACTGACCCCTCCTGCAACTCCCCCCTCCCGTAGTGCTTCAATGGACATTACTCCAGTGTCCCCATCTAGCATTAAGTAATTTATTGCTTCACGCTACTTGGGACAACAAATGTCAATGTCTATGATTGTAGCTTGAGAAATGCACGACCACTAACATCAGTAAGGGCTAGTTGTCCATAGACTGAAAACCGTGGATAATAGAAACTAGTACTGGGGTTGGAGAAAAGGTCTACAAAAACAAATCCGCTCAACGGATAACTGTATCTATATTTAGACTCAAATTTTCGTCTTTTTCGACCCAAATTTTTTACGGTTCCTTGGGATTGGGTCCTAATAGAGGGGATTTACTGTATCTGTTAACATTGAGAGGTTGGTATAAGGGTTGTGTGGGATGTATGTACTTAAATGCAGACATACAGTGTTTGTGTGGTGTACATAGAGCTGCCGTGATAATAGTTGTAAAGATACAAGTTATAACCTCTGAATGCGTCTATTAAAATTACGTTCGTTATAGCACAGTGATAAAATTGACGCATGACATCTTGTTCAATTATACTAAACGTTTGCTACTCATCAGCGCAACTGCGCTCCTTCCTCACCACCTCCCATTTGTGGAGCTGAGGAGGGAAAAGGAAATCTTCTTCGAGAGCCAGAGGAGACCAGTGACTACTGGACCCTCACCTCACCACTATTAGGTCACTCATTCCTTGCACCACGTGGGAGGAATGGTAGACACACGACACTAGGTACGCTCCCGGTGGGATTCTTGCCGACCAGGTGCTCAACTCTCATCGCTTCCTGGTGATGCCGAGAGGGCTGCATACTGGTGCAGGGAAATCAACCCCAGCGGGACAACACCTTGCGGTTCCCGCAACCATCACCCTGCAGTCCACTCTGGCTCTACCTGGTAGTCGTTGAGAGTGAGGTGGTGTTGGCAGCAGTAATTTGCACCTACACTTGAATACTGACACGTTAACTGCCACCCTCCTGCAGCGTCGATCTTGTACTTATGCCTTACACCCACGAGCTGAGAGATGGGCCAGAAAGGCGAGGACTATTGCTAAACTTCCTCGGGGATTATGTATCCTTCCCAGAGGGTTCGGATTGCTCAGCCCATGTGAGCAAGCTGCGCTACGGAGACACGTCACCGTACCATCACCCGTCGTCACACCCGTGGGCTTGTTCGAGCCTCTCACCAGGATCGCGGAGTGATACCACTCTATAGTGCGGGAGACACTATTTGGTATACATCAGTCCAGCACTCCAGAACCGCAGCCAGCTCCCGTACCTCAGCCGAGTAGACCCCCAGTCGAGTGCAACCACAGTAACTGAAACCGAAAGCGTACATGCAAGCACCTAGCCACTTCACCGTATTCCAGCACCGTGCCGCATCAAGGTTGCAGAGACCGACTTTGTACCAAGTCGCCAACCCACTAGGCCCGTGTTGTACACCGGGTGGGCCCCTGTGCCCAGAACAGAGTAAACAAACTAAGACGCGACTCGCCTAGCATCATCAAGTAACCTAGGGACGGGAACAGTGTTGACAGCCCGGAGTGTCATGCGTCAAAATGTAGTAGTGTCCCATTCTTTAATTGGTATGCCACAGTGAAACCTGCAAAAATCTGTTAAAACTGAAGCCTAGTAGGTGGCTGGAGTGAGTGGGCTGCCCGGCATGTAGGCACATCTGTCGCTCTTGACCGGCCTTCATGCACCGCTTTCTCGAGCGACAGGGCCACAATAACCTAGCGTTGCCAATGTGCAGGTAATTACCTAAATTACTGATATCTTACGTACTCACGGATAAAAATGTTGGGTATGTATTTCCAATTTTCTGGTAAAATGCAGGTATTCTGCTCGCATAGGCATAAAAAGTTTTAAATCGGGGATAAATATCAATTGACCATCACTTGACCTGTTTAAATTTCTTTGGGTTACTAATTGATCGATGTTCATTGCATTGCATACAAGTGCATTGCAACAAATATGTAGCTGTATTCTATTTCAGCTATCGTTTGGACTGTTATGTTTAAATGAAATTTGTTTTCTTTTAACAATAATGTTCAACCCACATACATCATTTGTTAAAAATATTCTAGAGTGGGTGAATTTTGTAGTTTGTCACAGCTGGAAGGTTTTTTTATACAATACTTCTTGACTATAAAGGTGCTTTCACACAGTCAAAAAATTATTGAATTCAATTTATTGAACTAAAATATCACTTGATTTGCCTTTCAGTGGATTGCATTCAAAAAACTTTCAAGTATTTACATGAAAATTTTTATTTATCACAAACTTTTTAATGTAACCAGTTTTAAAAATGTATATACATACATAGTATATTGAATTTATTGTTATTCATGCATGACACAATAAATAATTGGTTAACTTACAGCAAATTTTCTTCATTTTATTGTACATTTTCTTTTTAAATAAGTAATATTTTGTAACAACTTTAAATGTGTGCACACAACTCTATTATCAGATAACATCTATTGATATTGTCAGAAAAGCTGTGATTTGCGACCAAAATTTTGGAATTTATAAAATAAAGAACATGTTCAAAAAAAATCTTGTCATAGAACATTCACTTAAGCCTAACGCACAGCCTATTATACTGTTACCTTAGTGATTTTTAGACCGCCGTATAACTTCTAGTTTAGTTTCTAAAGGAATTGCTTTTCTTTTTGCTTAGACTTTATCTGCCGGTACCTTCTTTGCACTTTTCATAATTAGTGCGAACTATACTGGGAACAACAAAAAATAACTAGTCGACGGTAAAAAAAAAAACATACTTGAAGGAATGTACATGCCGTAATATACAGACCTCTAGTCACTTTGTTTTGTGCATAGTGCCAGCCATGTGCTTGTCAGGTAAGATAATATGGCAGCTGAATTGGTACTTCCGTGCGATAGTCCGTCCACCTGCCGACCTAGGCTAGATACTGCCAGAGCGGCATTCGTATGGTTTCGACAGTGCAGCGAGACACCACTGCAGTTGGTTAAAACAACACATGTAATTTCCCGTTCGCATTATGCTAGTTTTAAGTCACGCTATCTGAATACCTTACTCAAACATTTACCTCACATTATGCAGATTTGTGCTAACTGAATTTGTGCTATGCAAGTCCAAGGTGTACAGTAAAATAAATAACAGAACAGCCTAATAAGGGAGGGCTGCCAAGGCATCTTCTTCTTGAAGTACTGTGTAATTGATGCCTGCTTCTTCGTACCATAGCTGATGTCCACACCTCAGAATCTGCATCACTACGCAGCATTACATTGGCCTCGAGCTTACCCTTGGCCTTCTCCTGAAGCATTGGTCCCGTGGTCAGCACCTCGCAGCTTTTTCGTTTTCATATTCCGACCTCCCTTCTCTGCAGTATCCATTACCTCTTCTTTTTTTTTTTTTTTTTTTTTTTTTTCTCCCTCAATTAGCTCGGTGCAAGACCGTATGCCTGCACAATTTCTGCCTTAGACCCCTTACTTTCCTGTAGCGAGATTCAAGGTCTTCCTCTTGGTGCCCATGTCGTAAAATCAATGTCCAGGGAACTGCGTAGGTCATCAATTGTATCCAAATAAAATAGTGTAAGTCAATATCAAAGCTGAAAACGGGGTCATGTTAGAAAGGGCGGGTTTCAATTTATAGAACAATGCACTTGCTAGAGAAGGGTAGTTAGGTGGCAAGGCGGAAGAATGTGACACATGAGAGTGGCACGAGGTACTGAGGGAAACGAGGAGGCGGGGCGAGGGAGTGAAGTTACGATAAACAGATAACAAAAGTGCGCTTCACACGGTCACGAGTCCCGCCGCAAGCCTGCTTCTCACGATCTCACCATACATGTTTTAACTTGTAAAATTACAATTTTTCATTGAATATTTTTACGGTTTTTTAACTGTTCCTCATGAAGACTTCATTACAACCGTGTTCTCTAAGTTACCTTGCTCACTACTACGGGATTCTAATGTAGCTGTGTTTTGAACTTTTATTCTTTTCTCACTAGTATCTCCATTAACTTGTTTGACAGTACTATTTTCTGGCTGACTGTTTATATATCTCCTCTAGCAGTGTGTGTACTTGATAAATGTTGAGATGTATGTTTTGTATAACACTGCTAATTGCTGGAGGAATGTCTTTTTGGGAGATTTCTACAAACTGTGCAGTAATGTTAATCATGGCAATGTTAGCATATGGTGGTATATCATCTTAATTTATAACTGGCAGATCAAGTTCTGTCATCTCGTCACCAGTGTTTGAGTAATTATACTGGGTTTGCTTTTCTGAACATCTTCATGTACCTCTTTCCACATGAAATAATTAACTGTCTTTGCTGGGAATTTTGGTCATATTATTATTCTTAAATACTTCCATTTTATCAGCTCCAGGTAGTTGAAAAGTCTTGTGATGAATGAAGTGGACTATCACTGTTAAAAACTTGATTTTCCTTTGGGATGCCGGTGGATCCTTAACATTACCTTCTGGTTTCAAAATAAGTTTACTGCAGTCAATGTTGTTGAGATCTAAATCAAGTAAACCACATATTCTGAAGCTACTTATGATGGTCTCCTCTTTTAAAGCAGTCTTTATTACCTTTTCTAGATATGGAGCAAAATCTTCTCCTTTCAATTTTTTCCCTGCAATTCTCCAATCTCAATTCATGAATACCTTTCTTCCACTCTACTTTCAAATGATGAAAAGGAGCTACATCCAGTATTTTTGGATATGAGTATAATTTGGATATAATACCACAAGTTCTTACATAAGTCAAATTTGACTTGTGGCCATCAACAAAAAATAGAACAGGAAATAGAATGGAGTTTATGAGTAACAATGGTTGGAATATATTTGTAACATATTCGTAGAAAACCTGACCTGTCATCCAACCAGATTCTGATATTCCTGTTCCCCCTGTAATTTCTTTAATTACTGCATATGATATGCCCTTTTACAATGCAATTTCTGTTTCAACTAACAAAATACGGTAGCAATATTTGCATATTTAATTATCTCCTCTCTGTTCTGTGTATTTTTCTAAACCTGACACATACTGCTCCTAAGCCTGACACCCATGTCAATCATAGGTTCTTGAGCAGCTGTAAGCATGCTGCAAGAAAATTCACTCAAATAATATTCAAACTGTTAAATCTGCAATTTAGATGTTACTTTGAAATACTGTGTCATGTACCTAAAGCTGATGCTGAATGTCAGTGCTATAATGTACCCAACCCTGATATTGTAAGTAAATTTTTGAGGTTAGACTTCATTATAACCCCATGAAAATTATGATTTTAACATTTATAAACATAGGAAACATTCAGAACATGTACAGTTGTTATTTAAAAAGCTACATAACCTTATTTCAAATTGTGACATCCTTATCTGTTTTCATAAGGATTTCTGCTTCAATATGATGCACTAGATAACTGGTAAGTAACCACTAACACACTGTCTGTCAGTCTTGAGAACAGATTACAGTAAGCTGTAAGATATAAACTAGAATGTTCTGGAAAAAAATTTAATGGGAAAACCAGTGCAAATGTACCAATATTCTTAATATGAATCTATACCTAATTTTTGAAGTGTCAGCTTTTGGTACAGTGTCAGCATTTGGTTCAATTACCTTATTATTAATTGACGTGTGCCACTTATACATCTAATCTAATACGATTACAACTTATTGCCAAGAGTACCTCTTCCACCACTATAAGACGTGACACGTTGCCTATCCTACAGGCAGCAGGAATCGATAAGCGTACTCTCTTCACTTGGAGGATACGCAACCCGGTAGGTATGCCTCTCCCCCACCCTGCGCTGAGAGCGTACAAGCTGCCCAGACCTCTGGCAAGGCCGAGCACCACTGACGACGAAGTAGAAATGCTGACCAGAGTATTCCCACGCCAACCAGGGGCAGGACGTCACGCCTCCCCCACACCCCACGCCGGCAGCCTACAAGCTTCCACTATATAAGTCAGGATGCTGCCGAAGCTCGAGAGTCATTCTTGTTCTCTTGCGACTTCCCACAGCTGGGACCTCTAGAGAACATCGAAGTATTGAGTATGCACGCCTCCTGCGGCTACTTCACAGTCAGCGATCAGTCAACCAGTGAACACGATCACTAACATGTTAAATTCACTTTGTTTCCTCAAGATACCTTTCTTAGACCAGTTTAGAACTGTTGTATCTTTTCTCATTTAGATATTTCTTTCCTGTTTTTTCCATTAGAACCAGGTCGCCTACACCTGGCCAGCGTAGGCACCTTCAGCACTCGGTTGCCTGGTAGGAGGTAGCATGTGTCGCATGTTTATTGAACCATCAATAAACATACTTTTGTTTCCTACCTTACCACTTTTATTTTTGAGAGTATCTATCTGTTTGCCTGCTACACACAGGTTGTTACATACACCATTGACAAGAACCGGGTAATTGATGTAACCAATTTAACTTCAACAGCGGGCACCCCTCTGGGGTCGGTCATATTTTCTGCACACCCATTAGATGGCCACCTGTTGCTTTCCAACTGTCACAGCTCTGTACCAGTGGCGGCGGAGAGGAACAGACAAGCCACAACCACTACCAATACCTTCACCCAGGGAGAAGCGACAGTCTCGAGTTATTACTTTATTCCACAGCATTGTTAGTGCTGCGATATATGTAGCTTGAGACCTGCTGTCCATTCCTGTGTGAACACACATCCATTGGCACATTGATGACCCAAACAGCTCCCCGTCTCTGATCAGCCCGCATATGTTTAGTTTGTTCACGTCAATGTTTACTTAGCATACTGTAAGCAGAGGCTCAATGCCTTACAACCGCAGGCATGGTCGTAAACATAGGGAACAAAACGCAGCGTTCTTTGCCGTCAGACAGTTGAGAGCACTTCCTCAACCCACTCAGGAGCGACAGGTGGAATGGGACCACGCCGCCCAACTCAGTTACAAGTCACTATCGGCTGCTCCGATAACCATCTTATTTGTATCTCCATGTATCCAAATTCATCCCGCGTGCCATTCCGTGGTGAAAGGACTGTTAAACCAGCACTGCCACATGATTCGGCTGGGTTTAACGTCCACTTCTGGACAAATGAATCTCGCTTGTGGAATTGCCATTTTGGTCTAGGTCAAGCTCGCTACTCCTGGGTAAAACCCACTACGACCACAGCACCCAAGAAGCAATATAAGTACATGCTAGCCAACACCCCTTGTCTCTTGCCATCTATTAACCTAGACTATCCCGCTTTTGGTCTAGCAAACAAAATCCTCTACCACCGAGCCTAGTAGCCTATCATGGCACATGTCATATTTAACTATAGTTAAAAAAAAGTTCGACATTTTTATAATTTTATTGAAGTGTTAAATGTTAAACAGTGCTTAAACATTATTTTAGAATTACTGTTTCTTTTGGGGGGGAGGAGGGGTTCAAATTAGATTTATTTTGTAGCATCAAAGTCATTATGTACAACAGACAGTAGTATTGCATGGTAAATGGTTAACTGTCGTGTTCAAATTAATTCCTTACAAAATTCAAAATGCAAATTACAAAAAAAAAAACCAAAGATCCTATCATGTTGCGAGATCATTTCCGCACTCATGAGTACATTCATCTGGGGAGTGCCTGGGACTTTAGGACCCATTAGTTATTTAGCGCACTGTCACAAATAGTCTCCAGCAGTTTGTTTTGGTTGTTGGCTTGCTTATGTGGTCTGTTTAGTTGAGACCTCCCGCGCTTATGTCTTTGTAGCTGAAATTTCAGGTTGCAGCATTCACTTTCTTATTGGCCGTGGAGTGTTACTCAGCAGGTTGCCCTCATTTCTCCATCTGTTTCATTAGGATCAAGTGGAGGCACATGATGTTCTCTCAGGGTGGATCCTTTTCATCTGGGGCCCTGGGGGTCATAATAGTTCTAAGGCTTTGGTATCAGTCAACTGGCCGTCATCCCACATGCCAAATTCCGTCTTATTTTTGTCTTTCAAAGGAGAACTCTTGGTTTCCTCAAGGATCATCTTTGCCTCTTTGAGGGCTGGTTTTGGTTCATTTAGCAATTTGACCATATTTATGGGATTTCTGGTGGTCTGTGTAGTTTACATATCTCAGCCATAAGTTGTGTGCAGCTATGTCAGTATTGTTTGTGGTCCAGTGATACAGCTAGAATGACAATCTATTTTATTCGGTTTATCTCTCCCTACTTTATTGTTACAATTATATTAAGCATGAAAACAGATTTCTTAAATTCTTCACTTACAACACTATAGTAAAATCTACTTAACAAGTATCCAATTATAAAGCACTTTTTTCCTTTCAAGAATTTCTTTGACATCTTTGCAAGCTGTCTCACAATCAAAGATGATCTGGTATAAAAGATTTTCAGTAATAATTGTCAAACCGAAAGTCCTTTTGTGAACTTTATAATGAAATAGTCTATTGAAATTTCAAGGTTAGTTTTTAGAGAATATTAGCATACATAATTTGACAATAACAT
Organism: Dryococelus australis; assembly: GCA_029891345.1. Classification (NCBI taxonomy): domain Eukaryota; kingdom Metazoa; phylum Arthropoda; class Insecta; order Phasmatodea; family Phasmatidae; genus Dryococelus; species Dryococelus australis. The sequence goes on from CM056999.1 coordinate 96,994,029, forward strand.
TGTTTATTTTTTATTTTTAGAGGAATGTTGATTAAGGTTTGCCTGTATTTGAAGACTGTAAACTTGTCCATGTGCAGAAATACATTTGTGTTGTAGAAAAGACAAGCATTGTGTAGTTTGCCTGATATGTCAGATCAGATTTGGCATTCCGTGTGCAATGGCAAAAGTTATTTGGGAAACAACACTAAACTGAAGGTTGATCTTTACTCTGGCAAGCAAACAGTAAACTACATAAGGAAAGTGGAATTTAAACCTACATGTATTAGATGCAGTGTTTAAGAAGTAGATTGAATTTGAATATTTGTTTTGTTTTATTGCATCCGTAAGACCATTCTTCAATACAAGATATTGGACAAGTCAAATTACAGTATACATAGTAAACACACGCACATACGTGTGTGTGTGTGTAGACTACACGTACATGCTTCACATCTTTTCCTCATAATTTGGCCAGTCCTCCTCCAACATGCTGTAGGGCATCATCGTTTTGCTGAAACAGAAGAAAAAGGAAACGAGAAAAACTGGAACAAGAAATGCATACAAATATATGTTATGCAATAATTTCTTAGTTTTTGTAGTTTAGATATTCATCTACACTATAAAATATTAGTTTAGAGAAAATTCTTTCAGCTGTTTTTTAAAGAGTTTTTGGTTAGCGAAGCAAATTTCTTGAAGGTGTTGTTGGTAACTTATTGAAAAGTTGGCTACCAAGGTAGGATGGCCCTTTCTGGACAAGTTTTAAGTTAACTGAAGCCACATGTGTGTTTTTTTTTTCTATTGTCATGATAATGAAAGGACTAATTTTTCTGAAGCAAATGACTTTTTGGACATGAATATAAATACTGAAAACATGTACTCACATGCAAATGTTAAAATCCCTGAGCTCTTGAAAAGACGTTTACATGAGTCTGACTTTCTTTTGCCATCGATTATTCTTACAGCTCTGTTTTGGATGTGAAACATTTTTTTGCTGTCAGTGTGATTACCCCAAAAAGTTATACCATAACACATGATGGAATGAAAATACGTAAAATATTCCATTTTTGGTGTATTTTTGTTCAAGACCTCTGCAACACTCCGCAGGGCGAAACATGCTGAACTTAGTTTATGTAAAATATACGCAATGTGAGGTTTACAGTTAAGTAAATTGTCCACTTTTAACCCGAGAAACTAAATCACTGCATTTTCATTAATTTTGTCTCTGTTACTGCTACCATATGAATTGACGTTTTTTTCTGTTCTTTGTGAGGAAATTCATAAGATATGTTTTATCTAGGTTGAGATTTAATTTGTTTGCAGTAAACCATGCATTTAGTTCTGTAAATGCTGTCTCTCATTTTTTTGTGTAAGATCATTTACTGAGTCTCCAGAGACTAAGATGCTAGTATCATCTGCAAGTAACATTGGAGTAGTTTCTGGGGTTAAGGCACATGGAAGGTCATTTATATAAACTAGGAAGAGTATAGGGGGTCTTATATTGATCCTTGTGGGACCCCATGCTTGATTTTTCCTGGTTCAGAGTAGAATGAAGTAGTTTTTCCTTTAATCTGCACTTGTCTGTTTGAAAGGTATGAGCGAATTAGTTTATTTGGTGTACCTGAGACTCCATAAAACTTCGATTTTTCTATAAGTATGTTGTGATTTACACAGTCAAATACTTTAGTGGGGTCGCAAATTATTCCATCAGATGGCATCTTTTTATCAAGTGCTTTAAGAATGCTATTTGTTAGTTTGAAAATTGCATCATTTGTTTACATGTTTTTCTTAAATCCAAACCGGAAATTCGATAAGATTTTGTGATTCTCAAAATGTTGTAGCGACCTCCTGTAAATTAGTTTTTCAATTAATTTTGAAAAGGATGTAAGAAGTGAGATGGGTCTACAATGGTTTACTTCGATCTTGTCTCCTTTCTTGAACAATGGTGTTACCATAGCCCATTTGAGTCTCTCTGGAAACAATCCTGTGTTGAAGATGTCATTACAAATATGGCTTAATGGTACACTGGAATTCAAAAGCGCATTGATAACCTACAGCTAATGCCATCATATCCGCTAGATCATTTTGGTTTCAAAGAATTGATTGTTTTCTCCATTGCTTTTGGAGTTGTGTTTGTAAAAGATATAGTAGGGTATTCTGTACCCTGTAGTGTAGGATTATGGTTTATATATTGTTTAATGTTTTTGTTTTTTTTTAATCATGTTTTCTACGACATTTAAGTAGTATGAATTAAATGTATTTGCAATTAATTTAGGGTCTGAGGATATGCAGTCATTTACTTTTAGGTTTATAACTGGACATTGCTCTGTTGTTTTTCCTGTTGTGTTTTTTACAATATTCCATGTAGTTTTTATTTAGTTTTGAGAATTCTTAACGAGGTTACAGAAAAATTCTTTTTTTGCAGATTTTGTGACATTCAAAATTTTGCAATTTTTCCTGTAGTGATTCATTGTCAGGGTTACTGCTGGTTCTGGCAGTCTTGTATAGTTTTCTTTTGTTTTCGCAGGAAATTTTTGTTCCTTTGGTGAGCCATAAATTTTTCTGTTTTACTGTGGGTCAGTCTGGATGAGAAACATTTTTTCAAAACAATGGAGAACTTAGTTAAGAAAAGAGTTAAATTTTTCATTTGCTTAGGTACAAGTATACAATGTTGACCATTGCTCCCTGCTGAGGTCACTTTTGAATTGTAAGACATTTTCCAGTGAAAAATTTTGCATTTTCTTATAAGAAATGCTTTTGGAGGGCATTTTTATAGAGGGCATAACTAATATTTGTGCATGATCTGATAAGCTAGTTATTATTGGGAGACAGTGGCTCTCTGCAACTGCGTTACTAACAATGAAAATGTTATCAATTGCTGTCTGACTGGTTCCTTCTATTCTGGTAGCAAAGTGTACTATGGATTTAATGTTGAAAGTACTGAGTAGACTATCAAGTTCAGTTCTTTGGTTGCTTTCTTTTAAATAATCAATGTTAATGTCTCCACAGAAATAATTTCTAGATTGGCTCTGTAAATGGCTTTAAGATTTGCTTCAAGAAATTTTAAGAAGTTACTAAAGTTGGCAGAATGGGCTGTATATATATTGAGGACACCCACTTTTTTTAATTAGTCAGTTATTACTTCCACATAACTGCACTCAAACATTTGGTCTTCGCATAACAAATGTGTGTCATTTTTAAACATTAAATTATTTTTGATGAAAATAAAGGTACCACGCTTAGTCATGCTATTTCTACAATAAGTGGAACAGAGGGAATAACCAGGAATTTTAATTTGCTTAGCAGAGGATTCTGTTAAATGTGTTTCTGTTAGACATAATATTTGTACATCCAAATTGCGTTCTGCGGATAATTTGTCCAAGCACACAGAAAGCTTATCAATTATCCTTATTAAACCTCTGATATTATGATGGAATAAACACAAATTATTTTCATTAACTGTCACAGATTTTTTAATATTTGCACAATTATTGAATTTTTCTGGTATTAAGTGTGAAAGAAAAACTTCTTTATTACATGAATTAGGCCTTATGGGCATGGGTTTCTTTAGCCTAAACAATTTCCATGGTTTCCAACAATTACCTGAATATTTTAATAGAACTATGGTCTGTAAGAATCCTACTAGCAATGAGGTCAGCAAGTTTCCCCTTGCCAGCATGACTCAGATGCAGACCATGTCTCGTGTGGTCAGCCCTGGTTATTTCCTCTAGATCAATCACACCAACATGGCTCAGTCTGCCAGACCTGGCACTGCACTGCACTGCTGTGTTAGCTGTCTGCACCTTCCTTTGTAATATAATGATGGTTTAATTTATACAAAGTGAATGTCACCTATATTTTACTATATTGCTACTATGTTAAACTGTCTAATTAAAAAACTACTCAGTTTTATTCACTTTTTACTGTACATGTGCACATATAGTAGAGATTGCAAAAAGACGATTAGGAACATGTTAAAATGTTAACAAAATTTAATTTTCACTTTGTTAGGATGTTGTGTTTTTTTTTTATGTTTTTTTATATATATATATTTTTATTTTTACATTCTTTCACATTACAGTTTTAATGTTAAGTAGCTGAAGAAGATTTTTAATATTGAAAATTGTAATGGTATGTAGCTTTAAATGTAAGTTGTTTCTTGTGGATAAAGTCACTTTGCTGACATTATGTGATTTTATTAAGCAGCCATTCCATCCTCACTGCATTACTTTTATTTAGGGTTGTGCAAGAATAAGATATGAACTTCGAGAAAGAAAAAAAAATTTCTTTTGAGAATCTAGACAAGAATGAGAAATTTTCTGTTAACATATTTGTGACCAGCCTTGAGCGTTTTTTAAAATCATGTGGTTTTCTAGCGTATGATTAAATTTTAAACATACATTCAAATGTCAGGTGAACATGAACCCCGTCATAATGAATACCTACTTTTATTTTGAAACATACACGTTCATTATGTACATTTTTTCCATTGTGAACTGAGATTACAAAGAGGAGAGTAAACACGAGTGCCAAAATACCAGTTTAACGAATTCAATAATTATTGTATTGACCACTTGATCCACAATAAGTGGAAATGTGCTGTTCACAAAAAAAAATTATCGGTTGTTAATTGTTAAATTTGGTTAGTTACAGTGATAAACAAATTATTCTATTTTGTTTCTACTAAGGAAATATTTTTGTGAGATTTTTTTGAAACTGTGCTTGCGATGTAGGCAGTAACCTTTCAATCATCATGGTCCTAGTTTTTTGTTTTATTATTGTAAACTTACTGGTTGGCCTTTCCGAAAAGAAGAATCGGGTACATGATTTACTTACATGGATGTTCCCTTTATGTTATAAAATTTTTGTCTGCGTTAATATCATGACGAAATTTTCTTCTTATATCAGCACACAACTCTGCAAGTTGGCAATTTGTTTGTTGGTGAGGTGTAGGCCTCCTGGTCAGTGCCTTTAATGCATAGTTTATCGTTATGTCACTGTGCAATGAATTAATTTTAATGATTGTTTGGTTAATGAAGTATTCAATACAGTATCTCGTACTACATAAAGCAGGATAACCATTATCTGGCTGTCACTCTAGAATGTTTGTTTTGTTCCAAGCTTGCATTGCGCTTGAACACGTTTGTTAAAGACGTGGGTGGAGTGCTTTGAAGATGCCTTCATTGCACATTTGTGTATTCAACAAACAAATAACTGTAACTGCTTATTATCATATGTTTAAAAAGAATTGATTCGCATAAAAAAATAGTTTTTTCGAGAAAATTAATTTTCTTGCTTGCTGTCCGAGAACACCATATTTCTTGACATTTTTTTTGAGTTTCGAGATCTTGTACGACCCTAAAAGAAATTTTTAAAATTGTTAATTAAGGTTTGTAATATCAACTTGCACTTAAAATGTGTCCACTGTGCAGCATCATCAAAAAAGAATGGTCCATTTTCAAAAATCACAGCTTTTAAAATATTTAACCGATTTGTTTGGTTCTAACACCAAAATGTACAGGAAGAATCAAAGTTTTGTTTACCTCAAAAATGTTTGAATGTGTGCTCCATTTGTAGATCTGCATATGTCCAGGTGATATTCAACTTCCATCAACGTATTTTGGAGCATTGTCAGCGTAATTGTCTCAATGGCAACAGTGATTCTCTGACACAAATGCTTCAGATCTCGAATCTTCACAACGTAGACAATGTTCTTAACATATCCCCAAAAGAAAAAGTCTAGAGGGGTGACACGTGCCGCTTTATCATACTAAAGATTGCGACTCATCTCACATCACGACAGTATGTAAATCTACTACACCCGAGTGAGAGTCGAACCCTGCCAGCCTGTACACGGGCATTGCAGGTTGCCACAATCCTGGAGGGCATCCGAATATGTGGATACAAACGCGCAGGCCAGCGGACATGTCGTCCTCCCCTCCCCCGTGCTGAGATCCTACAAGCCGTTAGTCGCCTCAGGGCATGGCCGAGCGCCACCGAACATACACAAAGCTGTGAGATGACTAGAGGGTTGCTACCGAGGGACGTCACTCCCCACTTTCCCCGTGCTGCCCGCAGTTTCATCTGTCCTTCGTATTATATGTCAGTGCACAGCAGGGCTCGTGAGTTATTTCTTGCAGTTCCTCGAACTCGCTCCACCACTTCTAGTGCTGGGTCCTCCGACGACCTCAAGTCTTCAGCAGTCTACCAGAGGCTGCTTCCATTGTCAACAACAGTCTTCAGCTGCCACAATTGCCGTCACCAGATGCTTCAGTGATGCCAATAGCTACCACTGACCAGTAGCTTCTTCTGCTACAGTCTTCAATGTTATCGCTCCCTGGTACTAGAGCAGTGGACCTTTTAATTTCTTTGTCTCTTCGAGGCCTCCCACGAATAGTTAACAACGTTAAGTATTTTAGTTTAGCATTCAACTATTTATGTCCTGCTTAGCCTAGAACCAGGTCACCTACACCTGTGCAGCGTAGTTACTTCCAGCATACCATCTGCTTGGTTGGAGATAGCATGTGTCATTGTGTTTATTACGTTATTAATAAGTACAGCTTTGTTCTTGTAGCCATGAGTATTTATAGAGAGTAATTTATTTAGCCTGCTGGGAACGGGACACGTGCACTGCCGACCGAGACCGGGTATTTTAAGATGAACTAGATTACGACTGGGGATCACCTTCCGGAACCCACCAGTCCCATACATACACCATTCGACGGTCACCTGTTCTAGACCTCCGGGGATAGAACAGCAGAGCCACAACCACTAGAAACTCTTCCAACCAGGGAGAGACAATATGCTTGGGTTGTATCACTATCGTAGCACCACGCTTCTGATCTGCCTGCCAGTGGCGGGGGGGGGGGGGGTCCTTCTGGAGCACCAAGCTCGTGCCAGCAGCTGCTACTGGCCGTTCACTATTATAGGGAATTGTTTCGCATCCACAGTGCACAACCTATACCATTCAGCAACATACCACTCATTATGCCGTTTAAGGTGAGGCACAGCTCACAGAGAGAAGAGCAAAGGACAGCTCACCTCGCTGCTAAGCAGCAGTCTGTATTGGCTCCCATGACTTTGGGCAGACAGGCAGAATGAGACCGTGCTGCCTTAGTCAGGTTTTTGGAGAAACCGGCCTCACCCGTATTTGATTAGATTGTTTTTCCTCCGTACACCCATACACACCAAAATTACCACCCCATTCTGAGTGGTTTGGTGTATGGGTCAGAGATAAGGTACGGGATCTCCAACCTCAGGTTCTGGAGTACAGGAGGAGCAGTCTGGAATCTGCGGTACCGTGTTGGCAGACACCACCAATTCCTGCCAGCAGTCAGCCACAGTTCTACAGCTGGCCGAAGAAACAATAAGTAAGCCAGGTAAACCCGACACCTCCCGCCAGTCGCCTACCTCGACATGTAAACCCCTAGTGGGACAGAGGGTAGTTATCCGTAAGACACTAGCCAGCCAGGCTATTGATAACTTTTTACCAACCCGCAAAGCTACGTGTCCAGTTAAAGTATAGAGTCAAAAACGCCAACTGGAACAATAAATCCCTAATGCAGCATGCTTGGTCTAGCGCAGTCAAAGCCACAAGGACTGTGCCTACTTTGTTTAACATGAAAGCAGCGAGTGCAAAATGTTTGGGCCGATCGTCCAGCTTAATTTCATGTCTCAATTGAATCTTGTAGAGATGTCATCTCAGACGTTATTGGAGAACATTTTACATGGTAGTCTTCAGAATGCCAAGCTCCAAACTGCGGTATGCGATTGACTTTTTAGGTTTGCATACACAAGATAGCCTAAGCTAAGATGTCACCTTTTTTTCAGATGTTCCTGTCCATCCTGTTGATTGTTTTTTCTGTACGGTGCGGTTTCACAGAATTTTAACCCAACAACAAATAGCCATCTGTTCTGGTACACGTCTTGGATACTGCCATCTAAAATTACATTGCACAGTCACTACAGACATTGAAATCTGTGAACCACAGAACACACTGTGGTTTCTGCTGCTGCACGGTCGACATCTCACTGGAGGGGCCGGCCCAGATGCCAGATGGCGCGCTTACCCCTGTCAAAATCTCAACGTCTGTGTGCAACGGTCAGAAACACACACCGCAGAAAAGTAACTTTTGTCTTTCCTCTACAATTTGGTGCAAGAATCGGCTAACTCCGTTAAATAGTTTTTTCGCTATAAAGTTATGAATGTGTACCATTCTTTTTTGATGATCCAGTATATTGGTGGAAGTAATGGGTAAGGTTGCAAAACAAATTTTTTCTTACAAATAAGATATCTGTATTATAGACACACATGTTTGTGGTGAAAAAGTTTTGATAGATTTCGTCAATTCTTTTGGCTGAAAAGAAAATTGTAAAGATTTGGTTAAAAATGCAAGCACCTACACATATATTACATTGCAAAAAAGTTTGACTACTTGAGCGATATGCCCATCACAAAAATAAAGTAGCATACACTTAATCGGAAAATGAAAGCACTCATTAATTACGAACATATTAATTGGATTTTCTTTTGTCAGTCATTTTATGTATTCCCAGACATTGAGAAACTTTTTAAGTGTATATTATTACTTACTGGAATCGCATCAGTACGAATAATAGCATCACATTTATCACATTTTGTTCTTTCGGTGGCATTACAACTTTTGAATTATAGTAATTTGAATGTTATTTCCCCATGAACAAAATTTTTCACTGCATCATCAAAACCAGGAGCAGTTCAAATTGCCACTTTCTCGTAAGAAGGGGTGCAAAACAACTCGTTTCGCAAAAGACTATAAATGTGACAAACTAAAGTTCCACACCCCATAAATTAAATAAACAGAACCTTAACTAATATACACATTTTTCATATTATATCCAAAAGTAGAGGACTGCGTGTAGTTAAAACTACATTTCCATCTAGACATACCACTCAACCTGCATCTGTATACATATTATCTTTGAATCATGGTTTTTATTTGTTATATTTATTATGTTCTTTATGGCGTGGTTTGTGTCAGATATTTTCATTTATTAATAATAAAAAAAACTTTTATTCATTTTAAAAGATGTATCCCAAATGTCACTTCTGCATGGATACATTTAACTACCTTTTGTAACATATTTAATTTTTCCATAAAAATTTTGTCCCTCCTTCTGTGCTATTCTATTACAGACACAGTAGAATCCCGTTGTAGCGAGGATGGCAACTGCGAGAATGTGGGTATAGCGAGGTCTTTTTGAGGAACTGTCAAAAAATCACAAAAATATTCCATGAAAAATTGTCATTTTACAAGTTCAAACATGTGCGGTGAGATTGTGTGAAGCAGGCTTGTGGCGGGACTTGTGAATGTGTGAAGCGCTCTTTTGTTATCTGTCTACCGTAACGCCACTCCCTGGCTCACCCCTCATTTCTCTTAAGTTCCTTGTGCTGCTCTCATGTGTCGCATTCTTCCGCCTTTCCTCCTAACCCCCCTCTCTGTCTCAAATCCAAGTGCATTGTTCTGTAAATAGAATCCCACCCTTACTACCTTGACCCCATTTTCAAAAATTGGTTCTGGTTTTCCGTATTCGTTCACGGTCATTGTGCTGTCACCTGTGTTTGGTTTCAAACAACTTGACGTATATGGGTGAAACGTTATTGTTAAATGAAAACAAATTTAATTTAATCATAACAGTCCAAGCGATAGCTGGAATCGAATACAGCTACATATTAACAGATTTTCGCCTGGTTTTTTCCATACTGTGGCATACCAATTAAAGATAGGGACACAACTACTACGATATTCTATCACTGTGCTATAACAAACGTAATTTCAATTCATTTTGATTTGGATTTTTGCTGATTTTGAGCAAGTCTCGCACCATGCAGGTTTTGTTAAAAACATATAATTTTCCAGTGACTAACGTATTTACTGGCATAATTCTGGCACTGGCAAAATTTATGCACCCAAATTTTATGGTGCAGAATTAGAGTAAAACTTTTCCTTTCATATTTCACGCAGCATGTTTCTCTCAACGAGGCATGTAATGCTAACTGGTCCGTGCGGCGCGTGCTTTGTTCGACTGTGCCAGGTTGCTGACACTTCAAGGTCACTGGTCCGGTTATCAATTTCTGGCTGCCGTGCCCACGCTGCAAACATGTAAACAAAATTGCCTGCGCTGCAAACACGTAAACAAAATCAGTCATGAAGTTTATTTGTATGCTGGTGGTTTTTTTAATGCAAAGGGAATGGTTTATATTTATATTAATTTTTCTTTACTACGAATGCATAATGGGTAAATATACCAGTTAAACTTCAGGTAGTTGTGTATGCAGAGGAACACAGCAATAGAAAAGCGGGCTGAAAATGAATTGTTACTGAGATTAACGTGCATGTCATGTTTTCCCAATATCGGGCCACTGTTATGAAGTGAATTATACCTGTAACGATGGCAGTGGTGGGTGGCAGGCGTCCACCGCCCGCCAGAATAATTTTGTAGCGACAGACTGACAGTTGCCCTGCCTGAGGATCTACAGCCAAGCGACAGCGGCAAGCCGCCCGCCCAGCCACGCTGCAGAGGATCTAGGCGCTCGCCCAGCTACGTGCACATGGCAATGTTTTTGCTGCTAGCCTCAGCATAGGAGTGATTTAATTTTGAATACTCTTCATATCTATTATCAATAAATAAAGTGCTGTTTTTTTAAAAAACGTATCCCCTGCGGTTGGCGAGGAATTACTTACAGTAGACCCAATTTTAATGTTTACATGCACATGTGTTGGTGATTCCTTGCATAATTCATGCACCCTAATTTTTTGTACTAAAATCTTGTAAAATAATGTGAGGATTATGCTAGTAAATACGGGTATTTGGTTTAAGGCGTTTGTGAGGAGCTGTGACGGGCGAGTTATCGCTTGCAGGGCAGTGTTTCGGTGGCAGAGTAAATGATGGGGGGAAATGTGTAGGCTGGGCAACTGATTGCAGGACAATGCTGTGTAGGCCAAGCAACTGATTGCAGGCTGAGCGGCTATACTTATGTGTCGCAGTCAGATTTTCCGCTCATTTTCACGCAATCAGTTATCATATAACATGATATTTTTACTTTATAGTGGTTTGAAAACAATTTAAAAGCAATTGTAGGGTGATTTTTAAGTAGTAGGCCCTACTGGGAACAAAATCAGTCTAATTCGAGAACAGCAAGGACACTCTTGTAACGAGGATTGAACCTGGAACCATGACATCTCGCTACAACGGAATTCTATCTTTATATATCTTTTTTTATATATATATATATATATATATATATATATATATATATATATATTATATTATATATATATATATATATACACACACACCACACACAAAATATCTCTTACCCTATAGTACTTCAACAATTATGACTGAATTATAACCCTTTTTTTTTTTTCTCTTCCTTTGACTCTATCTTTTCCTCTCCAAATTTTGTCCACCTCTGTTTTTTTCAATCTTACTTTAATTTGCATGTTTGCCCCTGGGTTTCATCTGACTCCCCCATCTCCACAACAACCCCATCTCCACAACAATTTTTTTTCTCTCTTACCCTTCCCTTTTACTCATTGCCCTTTTCACCTTTTATATGTATTCAAATTTTATCAATCCCTTTTTCTTACAATTTTGACTTGTTAAGTCTATTTGCCCTTGTTTACCTGAACCTCCCAATGAATTCAAAATTACTTTCCCCTTGTTCATGTCTTGTAGGATTTCTTATTGTTTACAAAAAATTTCCCCATTAGTCTTTCAAAAATAGTATTCTCATTTGTATCCAAAATCACCTGTTGTGGTGACTTTAACACTACTAAAATTAAATTGCCACTAGTAGACTGTACAACAAATTTGCACAAGAAAACGACAGACTGGCGGCCTCTGCACGCGACTGAACTTAACCGCCATTATCTTAAACACGACACTGGTGCTCTGGAAATTTAAAATGTGTCCTGCACAAGTATTAAGAGGTCAGTACGTATAAGAAACTACATAAAGTTCTACCATGAACTTAGTACTGATATAAACTTCTAACCAACCCATATTTACAAGGTCACAAGTCAAACATTCCGCCCATATTTCAACACACTTCGCACAGTTTGGGTAATGGGCACAATTTAACAATTGGATGCTTGAAAACTCCTTTGGCAGTGCGCACTTTAGTGACTCATACAATACCATCTCTTCCTGGATGAAGCTCTTTCACACGTGCAAGACACCACTGCAGAGGAGGTATTCTGTTGTCCTTAATTAACACAAGTTGATTGGGAGCGATGCTTGCGCCTTGCTTCAGCCACTTGGAGAGTTGTTGGAGAGTATGGAAATACTCCTGGTGCCAACACTGCCAGAAGTCTTTTGATGTAGCCGCTTAATCAGCTGCCATTGTTGAAGCCTATTTAGGCTGACAACAACATTATTTGGTTCTGGCACTGGGACAAGGGACTCAAGTGTCGGGAAGTGTCTTGGGGTAAGGGAACAGTCATTGGGTCCAAACTTAGAGGGCATCTGGGTCTTGTGACAAAGTGCAGCCTTGTTCAATATGTAAACAAACCACTTCACCGCAGCAAATTCATGTAGCATGTAGTGTAAGTGGCGAATACACAAGGGAGCAATATAAAGAAACAATTAAGCCGGGTGGTTGTACGTCGCAAAATAGGATAATGACAATAGGTTAGACGCATTGTTATACTCTTCAAAAGTATGTAGTAATAAAGGCCCAGAGAAAATACAAATATATTTGGAATTTAAAAAATCTTGTGCTTACGTTTATTAATGCCTTTCTTTTAAATATCATTTGAAAATAATTTGTACAAACATTGCAAAGAGACAAGTATTTCTTTACAACAACAAATTCTCCAAACATAATATAGTTATCTGCACTTGATATGCAAATCAACATTATCCCACATTAAGGGATAATGCTTTAAACATCCAAGGAAAAGTGCAGCTTAAGATGAGATTATTAAGTTACCTCAGTTAACCCTACGTTGTACCCGATACAGAATAACTAAATTAATTATTAACCACAAATACAACAATTTCATCGAAAAGGTCAAATATTACATGTGCCTGAAAAGTAATATTCTGAATAAATAATTTAATATTTTACTTTTAGCGATCCCTCAAAATCATGGGCGAAACAGAACTGCCTTTGGAAAACTTGACTGTGGGATGAGATGCAACACAGGAGTCCCAACGGCCAACAGATGAGATAAATTACTTATAGTGGTTATGCCAGGCCATCGCCGCAACATGGGGGAAGCAACATTTTTGCAGGTAATGCCATCGGTTTACGTGTAGGTAAGCAGATTATCCCAATTTGGTCCAACCATTGATAATGCACATTCAGTGCACTGTGTACTTTGTGCACGTACACCTTTTCTATAAAAGAGTAAAAGGAAGAAAATTAATTAAACCCTTTATGACAATGACGAATAAGGGAGAAGGTAGATAAAATTAAAATATCACTCATCAAGGAGGGAGTAACAAAGAATATCGTTACATGTTGCAGATAAGGAGATTTCAAAACCAAAATAAATATGCACACCATACAAAACTACATCCGGACTCCAACTGCCTGATGCTGAACAGTGGTAAAACACTGAAAAGGAAACTTAAGTCTCAAAAGTAGCCAGCACCACCGGGGAACCGACAGTATGCAGATGAGCCTAGGAGACAAAAAGTGATGAGAAGGTGGGGAGAAAGTTGCATGGTGACCAGAAACAGCATCGCTATATGTCGCAGCCGACCCACGAGAAATGTGTCTGCTAGAATTACAAAGTTTCATGTGGTCGAAACACACTTTTTATGCAAAGTGACGTGGTGTGTGATCGCCGAAAGACTTTACCCACACAGCCATGCCAGAAATGAAGGGGGGCAGAAACGGACGTGAAATACAATATCCTGCAGCATACATCCGGTCACAACAGCCGCAAGGAAGGCTATTAATGCGATGTAAGAAGTGGTTTTTCCGGAGTACTAAATTAAAGCAAAATTGAATTAAAACTTAAGCAGGGGAAATTCAACTGGTGGAAGTTGGTAATGAATACATAATTAGTCAGGCCTATATATAATAAACAACTTGTACAGCAAATAAACTAAATATGGAAATCTACATTTACCAACATGAAACAAATGAATGTCTGACCAGTAGACCTCAATTAAGATTTACATGAATCTTAAATACTTTAAACCGAAAATAAAGTTATCAGTTACCGGACAAATTGGCTTTAAATATAAATTACATGACTCAGATAATTAAAGCATAAAACAATTAATTACCACATTAAACTATATATATTTATTAATATATAAAGATTCTCGCAATCTAACTAAAGACTAAAACAAGAATAAAAACTTTAAACCGATAAAAATGAAGTTAATTATTAGTGACCTAAGGAATTATCAAGTTCGGCATCTCAATAACTGATCAGAATATTAAAAATTAAGTTTCCACACACAAATTAATAATGGCTCATAAAAGTGATACCATTATAAATTTATAACCTTAGCATATATGGAAACTCGGTGACATGCTGTAACATTTTCGTGGTGCATAAAAGAAAACTGTAGTAATGCATTTAAAAATAAAGGTGTCGCATAGAAAAATAAAGTCGTGCCTATAAGACACAGTCTGGAGTTAAGGACATCTTCCATGTGCATGACAGTGTATAACTCCTCAAAGGTTAGGATTTGTTAACCAATAATATGTTCCAAGTGGGTTTTGGAACGCTTGACCCCAGCCTCCGACAAGCCTCCAAAGTGAGATGCAGTAGGTAAGTTGAAGTGTCACGTCACGCCAAGGAGTATGAATGCATCAACAATCCTTTTCTGATGGTAAGATGATTTCAGAAGTTGCTGGAGTTCCATCAGGTAGCTGTGGGTCCTGGCAAAGTTCGTCCCACAGTCACCAGATCTTGGAAGACCTTACTCAACAAGAAAAAAAAATGTTTGTAGGCAGCCAGGAAAACATCAGTGGATAGGTCAGAGACAACTTCCACATGGACTACATTTGGCACAGAAAACAAATATGCAGAGGTAGGCCTTCAACAGTGATGACTTGCGAGACCTTCTGGCCCTTATCAGAATGGACCCTGCCTTATCCACACCTAACTTGGTAAATGACTTCACCTGTAGAGCCCTCATGGCAGGAAGATTGCCTATTAGTGGTTTGCACAATGATTGTTTTGCCCTCCAATAGCGCAGTCTCAGTGTGATGGCATGTTTATCTGAGAGGATCCAAAATCTTCCCTTCAGAATGCCCTGCGAAGTATGAATAACAGTGTGCTGGTTCATTTCCTGGTAGTGTCCAATGATGAGGTCGGCCAACACATGGCTCTTGGGGAACAGCAGTGGATGCTTGTGATTGAAGGGGAGGTCAGAGTGCTGGAGTCTACCGCCCACCCTCAACAGACCTGTATCGTCAGCAAAGGGGACAAGTTTTCAAATTGGGGAGAAAGGCGTCCCTTCACCGAAGCAAGCGCTTTGAATGCCACAGATTACACATGCAACAATAGAACGAGAAAGGACTTTTCTAACTCACTTGGGATAAGGTTCTCAGGCGATTTGCACAAGAGTTACAGCAATTGTGAACGAAATGCAGCACCAAATACATCACTCGGCACAACTTTGTCAAATTACTTAAATGTAATGAATTGTCGAACTAGTCAGCTGAAACAAATGTTTCCAAAACCTTAACCTTGTGCTCAAGCAGGGTTATTTCAGTGACTAAAGTTTTAGACCAGGAGGGCTGCTGAGCAGATGGTTCCCGTAACCATGCTGAACCGGCCCACCACAGCGGGTGCCCTATTAACTGAGAGGGTAAGAGTTCACAAGAAGTACAATCCACAGGATTGGACTTTGATGGGACGTACGTCCGCCAGGATGGCCTGTTGAGCTCCTGGATCTCACTCTATTGGCAACAAAAGTTTTCATTTGGTGAGGAGATGAGTTCACCCAGCAAAGAACAGCCTGCAGATCTCTCCAGGCCCTGATAGACATCAAAGTGATGGCAAGGGCGAACAAATTTACCACATGGTAAAGTAGACAAGCTACCAAACCTCGCACCGTGGTATGGGCTAAACCTTTACTGGAGCAACCTTAGATTTACCTGCGACTAAATGTGTGGTGAGGCATTAATAAACCACTGCAGTGTAACCAATATGAGCTATCAGAGAAGCCATGCATTTTGTATGAGAAACCTGCAGTGTCGATTACTTGTCCGGCAACAACGGATGCTAGCATTACCCCTTACCAAGGTATCCAGATTCGATAGCAGACTAGTAGGTGAACTTGCTACCAGCACAAGATCATCTGCAAATACTAGATAGGGAATGACATTTTTACCCAGCTTAACACCAACACTCCTATCCAATTTCACAAGGTTGAGTAGAATCGGGGATAAAGGATCCCCCTGATGTACACCCTGGTTCACAGGTAGGCCTTTCCTGATTAGCCCTGGGAGTTGAATGGATGTGGTGTCAAGTGCAGTGCATAGATCTTATGAATATACCACACTAACTGATATGGGGCACCATGCGACCTCAAGATATTCAATAGAGGTGCGTGCTGTACTTGTGTGGTGACCTATGTCAACTTCAGGGGTGGGGCAATGCTAGGTCGATGTAGGATGTATGTATTAATTAGTGTCTCATAGACTGTGGTGTGTGTGTGTGTGTGTGTGTGTGTGTGTGTGTATATATATATATATATATATATATATATATTATATGATATAATGCATGTGTGTGCATGGCAAATTATTTATAAGAGATGCATACGAATTTAATTGCGTATTCATTTAAATTCTTAAATTTATGATAATACACGGTTTTAAACTACTTAGAATGTTTTATTTACAAACACATAATTTCAACAAAGCAATCTTCTAAACATAATATGGTAGATAGAGTGACAACAGTGCGTGTTATATGTACTGCAGTCTAAGAACCTACTATACTGCAATATGCACACATGTCGCACATGAATAGGCTACTATAATTGAGTTTACTCTCCTGAGTATCATCAGGCACTATGCCCTAACAGATTCATTTATCAGTGTACTTTTCAGTGTTACAAGTATTTATTTACAGAGCCTGCCTACCCCAAGCAGGGAATAATCAGTGTTAGCATCGGCGTGCGAGGAGGCCGATAACTTCGTCCTTTAGAAAAGGGTTTGATATAAAAATGGATGTAATTAGTTGGTCATCAAATTAAACTCTCCTTTAAATAGATAGCGGATCCAGAGATCGCTGTTGTCCATATGAACCTCATCAGCATTCGCTCTAACGAACGTGACACCAGGCAACATCACCAGTTCTTGCCCTACACCAGCTACCAGGATGGGGCACTAACACAGCTCATCATCTCTGGGGATGCAGTGCATCAAGGCTGACTATGATTATTTATTTTTCATTAATAGACAAACGATACCCTTGTCGCTTGGTCTTCGATTATATTTTATCTTGCTACTTAAACTCTTGTAAAAAATAGTACAACAGAGTTACACTGAATGGTGTTTAGTTATATCGGCTGTATAGAAGTGATGTTGAAAATTTAGGCTTATCATTTTTTTAATAATATAGTTTATATCTTTTGCCAGTAAAGTGCAGTAATATGATCGTGTGGTGTTTGTCTAGACCATTGGGGGGAAGGGAGGTTACGTGAATAGGAATAATTGGTAGCTGTTGTAATCCGGAAAGGGCGACAGTCCACAAATTCGGAATTTGCCCCAGATGCTGCTTATGAAGTTGTAGAATTAAATCCCATATTGCCTGGTCTATTGGGGGCTGCAGGCCACCCACAATTCAAACTCACTCCCAAGAGGTTGTTCAGGTCACCTCACACCTTAAGTAATGATTAAGTGAAAACTGGTTAAGTGGTCCGAGAAGCAGATAAAATAAATAAAATCGTGCGCGAACATCTTTTCAAACCAAACTATTTATTTAGCTCGCTCTCGTATGAGGCACATACAAAGAATCCCTCCAGTATGCAGGAGGGCACTTTCACTGTGGAAATGGCGCGAAGACATTAATATGATTTAATACAAAATTTTAGGTCCGGCCATGGAACAATAGACTCGACTGTGGAGCAGCGTTGTCCCGGGGCTAATGCAAGATAATTTAAAGTTCCAGAAAAAAATTTGGCTATTGAAATCTACATGATCGGCGAACAGAAGTGATGGGACTGGGGAAGCCACATGGGAGCGCTACTGCCAAGCCCAGGCCTCCCACGCGATGTGATAGAAAACAATTTTAATTCTGATAAAAGATAAATGAGCGAAATGGTGGCATGTGAATACTGATGTTACTGTAGATTACACATGTTACACTTTCCTGTTAAAGTAAAACATATTAAAAACGAAATACGTAAATTAAAAATCACGTGACTAAACATTTGTGGGTGGAGTGGTCTGACACCAAGGGAAAGTAAAGTTTTCATCATCAAAATCCTGTTTTGGGCGCCAATGCTCCTTAGCATGAGATGAATTTAGGGTTATGTGGCCAATGGCCCAATGTGGCCTCCCTAGACGTAGCTGTCAGAAGAAGAAATTGCAGCAAGCCAAGTGATTACCATGCTTGCTTCCCGGATTGTGATGGTGTCCGTTGTGCTATACTCCAAGTCGTGCCTTGTCTATTGCCAGCAATTACTTATGTAATTTTTAAGTGAAAAGGAATAGTTTAGTAAACAGCAGAGACACAGCTGGAATAAATAAAATATGCCGGAATGCCTGTCACCTAGTTTTATTCCCCAGTAGGACATGACGTGTACATGATGTCCACGTATCCTGTCTGCCTGTTGTTCCAACGCAGACACATCAACCACGCAGTAACACTCGACCGATTGACAATAGGTCGTCTCGATCAGTGCAGTTCGACAAGAACGGCATTACACTTTTCTTGCCGCCCTGTAACTCATGGCCACAGATCATAATGTTTAACATTCACCACAAGAGGTAACACTCGTGATGAATGGATATGTGACCTAAACGAATGTGTCCTGTGAAGCCCTGGCCGTTTGAGGCAGCAGCCATTGGAGAGAACCCTGGGGTAAGCGGCGCTGCTTATTCCCACGGCTTGCCGATGTGCGTGATGTCGATGGGCCCCGTGGCCGAAACCAGAGTGCGATGTGGTTCCGAGTGGTTTCGAAAGACGGGGAATCAAATTCCCACAGGAAGTGTGAAGTGGCGAGCTGTTCCCTAGCAGTATTTATTAATAGGAGCATTTTTAAGCATAATTCATGATGATTACACCATAAGTTTGTAGGGAAACTGTCCGCTCCAGCATAAAGAGTCGATAACATTCCATAGAAAACAGGGTGTAGCTCCGCCCTTAGTTACGAAATCTGTGTCTCGTCACATCCATACACATTCCTGAAATTAATGACAATGTCACAAGCAGATTCCAAAATGTTAATTATTAAAATGTACATGTAATTATCTATCTAGAATCAGCTACCTGAGGCATCATTTAATTATATTACCTTTCATGTGCGGTGACATTCTCGTGATGTCACATTCTTAGCCATAATTGGTGCTCCCGTGTTCACGAGTATGTCACCAATGTGTTTTAGTTTAACGATCTTAATTATGTACATCAATTTCATTTATCATGTTATTCAAAAATTCAGTTTTTTTTTTTTTTCATTTTGGCGCCAGGCATGCTTCGAAACCGACGTTATGTCGTTAGTCAGACGTCAGCACTCGAGACAACCGGCAGGGCAGACGGTAAGCTCTGCTTACCCCTCTCGGCAATTCAATGTAGGCTGCATTTTGCTTCATATCCATTGTTAATGTAATTCAAGAACCTTATATTTATTTTATTTAGCCGAGGGGAGGTCTCCCTACATCCTGATAACATACCAGGACTCCACACACGGGATGCACTTCACGTAATTACAATCTAAGGTCCACACCTTATTTTCCAGCAGTAGTGTCCACTGGCAGGTCCAGAGTGCCGGGTCCGTTTAACTAAGGTACGCATTAACAAGTGCAGTAACATTCCGTTGTACCTCCACTGTAAGAAAACAGTCATACTATAGTTAGATGTGTTTTATTGCATTTAACTCTCCTGAGTTCATTGGGTACTGTGCCCTAATAGTGGCCTTCAAATTTACAAATTTATTCTAGTGTATTTTGCATCTATGGCGCCTGTCTCCCTTAAGCAGGGTAACTTCAGTGGTAATATAGGTGTACGAAGTGGCTGACAGCTTCGCCCACAGGCAATATTTTACCTTTACATAATATAATGGACAAATTCACTCAGATCTTCTTCAAAATGACTGCGTATCCAGAGTCGTGTATGCCGTCGGCTGTACGACCCCCATCAACAATCGCTCTCTAAACTGTACATGGCGCCGGGCACATAATCAGATCCTGTTCGCCATCTGCTCTCAGGCATGACACGAACACACCACCAGCACCTTTGGAGGTGCAACGCATCAACGGCACCACTGACTGACGTGCTTTCACCTCACCTCACCACGCCTCGGGTTTCAGTGGACGAGTGAGGCCGACCATGCATTCCGGGAAATTAAGGTGAAATTGGACATGTCCCATGCTCGCTAGATATGATGCCAGCGAAGTGTTATACTTACAAATTGATGCTGTTGATAAAAATGAGAATCGACGAATCATCGATTTTGCTTTCGCGAAGCTTGGCACTACTGAAAGGCATTATGTTAACTATTGCGAATGTCTAGCAGTCGTATGTTCTGTCAATTAATACCATGGTTACTTAGAGTACCAAAGATTCGTTCTTTGTATGGACAACATATATCTTGTATGGCACCATTTCATGTGTGAGTCGTTCAGTAAGCTAGCACGGTAGGCCTTGATGTTCCAGGCATATTATTTTGTTCAACATGTACTGGGAAAAGATAATCAGCTGGCCGACACGCTCTCCACATAGCCCAGTGCAGATATTATTGTCAGGGACAAAGCAGATTGGGATTGCATTCTTTCCCCGAATACGAAAGAGGCAATGCAGGAAATTAGAGTACAGCAAATCAATGCGGAAAATGGCAAAGTGCAAATTTGTGAAATTTACTGCACAGGATAACCCATGCGCCCCAACTACTGTGGACACTGGTTGGAGAGGGTCATAATAGACTAAGCTAGTATGCCTAGGTCCGACTGGGTTAAAATAGTCTTGGGAAATGAAATTAGGACATCTAGATAGGGTTGAATTAATTGAAAGGGTTAATCGAAAAAGGGTTGATTCTTGATTGGATCAATTTTTTTTGTATATTTTTTAATGTTTTAAATAATTTTCTTGTTTTTGTACTTCTTTGTTTCTTTTCTTTCGGGGGTAGCTCCGTACGATGTTGCTGTGGTGAGCTTGAGGCAACTGACCAGAGTGGTGGGTTGCAATGTGTAATATACGTGTTGAGCTGAGTGCAACAGTATGCTAAGTGCATTTTTTTTCTTTATTTTTCAAATTTTGATGTGATGTATGGATGTTGTTGGTAGATAGGCGATTTTTTACGAATATATTAACACATGAGAAAATTTCAGGGTTTTTAAACGATTTCTAAGAATGGCGCAAGAGTAAATTTTATTATTTATTTATTTATTTTTTTTGAGGATATTGCTCTTCGATGGTGCTAGGAGATACGCGACTTTGAAATATACAATTTACGTGTTAGTAATGACAAACAATTGACGACTATTTTCCGAATGCCATAAAACGTTATAGAATTTTAGTGTTGTACATATAAATATATTACACGCATCAAATCACAAATTTCAAACGACTACGTGAATAATAAGTGCAATTAATCCAGTATGGAATTAATCATAATGTGAGTCTCGATCTTAGAAATATTATTTACATGAGAGAGAAGTATAACACAATTACGTGAGTATAGAATTAACAATCTACAACAAAATGTCGCTATAAATTAAACTATATATATATATATATAATATAATATAAAACTAAACAAATGTGTCCATGTGGTCCTTGTACACAACTTATCCAATAGTGGGTAGTTTTTTTGTCTGGTGGCGGCGGGGGGTGTGATTGCAAGTGTGCATTCAATTAATAAGATGTATTTTTTCGGTCAACCACTTCAATTTATTTTAAATAAAAAATTACACTTTTTGGTAACTAATTTTTATTTAGGCAATAATTTGTTTGTACTTGAAAGTGTTTTACCTTCAGTCTCGACAAAGTTCAAACAACATCGCTCAAATTTTAGATTACCAGTTTTAAATACATTGAAATTAGAAGATAAAAATGATGAATCCATGAGTGTTAATTTGATCGAATGCAATTCTAAATCGCTCACTGCTTGCTTAAACTGTAAAGACTGTAGATCCATGTGCCATCATTTCGGTACCGTCATTTTCGAAGATCCCCAAACCAGTCTTATTAGAATAATTCGCAGCAACAAAGAGCCCGGCTAGGAGTATTGTATTATTCGGAAGTTAGTCTTGGCCATACAAACTTGTATGGCCAAGAACGGTGGACAATGGCTGCTTACCTCGGATGGTAACGTTAGGTACTTGTGGATTTGCGGTTGGCAATATCCAAAAAATTTTATTTCTGCAAATTGTGGAAACAAACTGGAGGTTGAAGCAAAAATTTTATTTTAATCAGTTTGTATACATGGTAAATGATTGGTTTTTAAATTTTTTAGAAATATTTAATTTTGTTCATTTGTAGAGAAAAGGAATCCTACCAAAGTGGTGTCTGATTTGGAAAGATTGTTTCTGGTCGAAATTGAAAACAATGAAGATGACGATTGCAAACTATCATCCACCGCCAAAGCGTTTCTATCCTATTTGATCAAATGCGAATCTTTTGGCAGTATTTTGCATATATGAAATATAAACCAAGAGATGTGTTAATGCAGCCATTTAAAGCGATTAATATCCGAGGTTGGTCCGCGACTTAAAGATCAAATATCGCACCGATTGAAAACACGTTCGTTTTTTCGCAAAAAAATTAAAAAAATTGAATACTTTGTTTAAAATATCCTTTTGTCGCTATTGTGTTACTTGAGTAAATGCCATCATTACTTTCTAATCATTCAATGTCCCTTTGCCAACATTCACTTTTCGGAAGTCGAACAGTCGGTGATGACAAAGAGATGTATTTCCGGTGTATTTCCTATATGTAGATGTTTTGTTAATGGAAAAATAGTTGACGATCATGTCACACGATGTTTGGGCGGAAGCGTCGGCAAGTGAGTGGCCTCTGCTCCAAACAGATATTAGTAGCGGCTTAGATTTTGTGAGAGGACCATTGTGCCATGGCACTCCGGGCACTTCATCTTTGTTTGATAATCATAATGCAATTCTGCATAATTAATGTGAATCTCCAGAACGTTTTGTTTATAGCTCATCTGGAGTACACTGTCTCTCACCTTCGGCTCGTCTTTTACACAACCGAGGCATACTATTCAGTTTACGCTCATAGGCCTTATGGCCATTTCATCTGTTTGAGAGCCTGCCTGGCTAAAAAGGTGGCATGTAAACTTCAGTGCCTCGGTGGGGAAGAACTTTTAATAAATATGTACTGGTGAGATACCAACATTTTATTTTGATTAACCGCTTTTAATAAGTACAAAACACTGTGTGGAATGAAATGAGGGTGAAACATGTGAAAATGACAAAAAAAAAATGACAAAAACTGAAACTACAGCCATGGGAGAATTGAAATACTCTAAGGCTCCTTGAATTGAAGTTGCATGAACCAGCGTCCTTGAGCATTTTGTAGTAAAAGCTTAATTTAAGTATGCCCCATTTCAGAGGGTCTTCTTTTAAAACACTTTTGTACATGCGCATGTGGTTTACTCTCCAATTACACATTCTTGCTTGCCCATGACACAAGTACTTTCATCGGCCCCACGGCTACACATGGCACTAAGCTCTTCACTGTGTCACCACTGTGGTGCACTACTCGACTGGTGTGCACACGCACCCAGTAGAGTGCTGGTGGCTACAGTGGCTGCCGGCGATGGCGGGCAAACAGGCTGAGGAGAAGCGGATGGCCTCAAATTCCCCTCTCCCCCATAAGACCGTTTGCAGCAGGCGAATCACTCGTAGCAGAAGAACCTCCTCTGTTCCTTGCAGCGAGGATGTAGCACGTAGGCGTCCACAACATGGCGGCAGTCATGTGTTGATTC
The DNA here is from genome assembly GCA_029891345.1 of Dryococelus australis. Lineage (NCBI taxonomy): Eukaryota > Metazoa > Arthropoda > Insecta > Phasmatodea > Phasmatidae > Dryococelus > Dryococelus australis. The sequence continues at coordinate 97,018,140 of CM056999.1, forward strand.
TCTGCTGCGGTTGGCGGGCCTGCACCCTCAGGTATTGTGCAGTTACTGCAGGTGGTACAATCCCACGGAGACAGTGTCTTCCTCTTGGGACATGGGATAGATGGCCGGCCAGCCGACCCGTCACTCACGTTGCCCTCTCAGCTCACCTCAATATTTTCTTCGCTGCTGCACTCTTGTTGTGTCTGGTTGCGATCCGGTAGTTGCATCATGGTGGGCCGGTTCCTGATCCGAACCTCCATTGCCCCATCTTCCTGCAGACTCACAGGTGGTGTTGCTGGGGTGGGATCTTCCCCTACCTAATGAGATGGTACCGGGGCTTCTCCAGCTCCTCTGTCTCGATGGTTTTGCTCGACGTCTCATTTCCATCAGATGTGTTGACGTTGGTCAACAGGCTCACCCGTGTCGGCACTTGTGTGTCAGGTGACTGTGTACCTGCCTCGTCCTCTGTCAGTACACCTGCCCGAGGTGCTTCTCCACCTCCCATCATTAGACTGTCACCAGGGGGCTCGTCAGCGCCTCCACCATCGTGGGGCGCCTTGGGCTCCTCGTCTTTTACTGGCTCCACTTGTTCTGTACACTCCTTGGAAGCTCCCTCTCCCCTCTCTCTTGCATCATCGCAATCCCTGTCGGATGCAGCGACCTGTTCCCTTGCTGCACTAGTTTGACACAGGGCCCTGGTGAACTCCGTGATGTTTGATATCGATGCCTCACCTGCACTAGGTGGTCTGATCTCTTCTCTAGTTCCCAAACAACTTCCCGCCTCACTCACTTTCCCTCGTGCTCATCATGAGCAGGGCCGTTCCTGCCTGTTCTTACTAAGTATGTCATTGGACCTAGGGCTTTAACTATTCGGTGCGGCCCTGTCCACTGTGGTGCAAGTCCCATGCAAAAGTTATTTTACTCCGCCGACTGCGAGTGTACTTGTACATATACAACCTAGCATACTGAGAGGGCTGCTGGTGGCCTCTTTGTTTCAGGAAGCCAACGATTTGTGTATTTTAATTGCCAGTCCCGTTGGTCACAGTATCGACATCTGCTACTCTCATGTCGTGCACCACTAGTTTCTGTGTCACTACTCTCCTTTGCACACGGGCAATTCTGCTCGCTATGCAACGTGAAGTTCTTCCCCAGTAGAATTTGTGCCCGGGGTTTTATTTGTGGCTGCATTCTTTCTCCATCTCAGTGTAAAGAGTGCGGCAAGCAGATGTTTGGCCTAGCTATTGTGTAGCTCAACAACCGTGTGCCAGCGTTACACCTTCTACTCCTTGTTGCTCTGCTCCATGGGGTTTGTGTGGGGATGGTAAATCGCAGTTTTGAGATGCCGCAATCCCCAGCCAGTGCATAATTCTCGCCAATGTTTGCCAGTGAATTGGAATCCGTTGTCCTTGAGAAGATCCCTGGAATATTCCCAGCGTGCGAAAAACTCGTCTGCATACATTTTACAATTTCTCTGGTCCTGGCGCTGTTTAGTGGATAGGCATCGAACCAGCATGAGAATCCATCGTTGACCACTAAAATGAACTGTTTTCCTCCTGCAGACTTCGGATATGACTGCATGAGATCTATACAAACAGTGTCAAATGGGTGTCTTTGCTGTCTAGGTTGTTGTTGCTGGTTTTCATCCCTTCATCGGGACTTGAATAAATTGCATTTCCGGCTTTTTCACACCCAATTCCTAACATAATGTAATACTCCGAGTCAGAAAAATCTTTCTGAGATGTTCTTTACTGTCTGTTCGTCTCCTGGGTATCCTGCTGTTATGCTACTGTATGTATGTTCGAATACTTTTTTCCAGACAATTGAGGGTACATACAGTCGCCATGTTTTACTGTCCCATGGCGAACACATTTCGATACGCCCCTTTACAACTCTCCATCCACCCACTTGCTCTCTCTCTCTCTCTCACACACACACATCTCTCCCTGTTCTCTCATGCAATTTCGCAATTCTCCTGCTCTGTTACTATTTCGCAGTACAGGTCTGTCTCTAGTTGTGTGTTTCCTTCAACCGTTATTCGGTTCACGCTCGCCTCCATAACCAGTTCTGTGTGGACAGGGGGTAATACCTCTTCCCATTCCACGTCATCTGTTACCAGGACTCTTGTTTCTGGCATCGTGTCTGCGAGTTCATTCTCCTTCCCATTACATGTTCAATAGAAAATTCTTACACCTGTAATAAGAGCGCCCATCTCGTGAGCTTTCTCCTGGCCTCCCACATAATATTGAACCATATTAAAAAGCGATTATAAGTCCTCAAAGTGAATCGCCTATATTACACATATCGCCTATACTTTCGTATTACCAAAATCATTGAGAGGCACTCTCTCATTAACGTCATAACGGCATTCCGTGTTTCATAATTTCGCACTGGCGAAGTCAATCACTTGTTTCTCACCAGTGTCACTGTACTGGTATAACACGGTGCCCAGACCCTCCTGGCTGGCATCGGTCTGCAGGTATAGGTGTCGTGTCTGGTTGTATCTTGCTTGTGCGGGCATGTTCGAAATTACTCCTTGATCTTTATAAATGTTTCTTCCTATGCGCTACCCCATTCATACCGCTTCTGTGGTGATAGCCGGTCCTTGAGGGGTGCGGTAATTATAGAAAAATATTCGATATGCTCTCGCAGTCAGTTAATTAGGCCGAAAAATTTTCTTATCTGTTTACGTGTATGTGGTGCCGCCTGACTCTCGTTCAGCCCCATCAGTTTGGGGTTCGGCCTGTTACCTTGTTCGTTAACCATGTGACTTAGGAATTCGAGGTCGCCCTTGCCAGGATGGCATTTCTTAATGGCATATTTCTGCCCATTAATTTCAAGTCTCTACTACAAGTTACATATGGTGTAAGTGTTCTTCCTACGTTTCAGACCATATTACTACATCGTCGAGGTATGCGAGTCTAAATTCGCTGACCAGGCCATCGAGTACTCTGACCATCATACTTTGGAATGTGGCAGCGGCCCATTTCAGTCCAAAAGGCATGGCACAGAATTGATACCATTGGCCATCCGGTACGGCGAAGTGGTCCTTTCCCGGTTCTCCTGGCATACTTGTATTTGCCAGTAGCTACTTCACAGGTCAAGTGATGACATGATTCTTGCCCGGCCGAGATAACTGAGTGCATCCTTAACACTTATGTACGGCTGTATGGCACTACACCTCACCTGGTTGATTGGCCTGAAGTCCACGCAGAACATCCAGGACCCATGCTTTGTCTGCGAGAGTTACGGCAGAAATTATACCGGCTCCTTGTCGGCTTGATCACTCCGTTCGAAAACATTTCGGATATCTGCTATTTTATTAAACATGCCTGGTGGGGTAAGTAGCTACGCAGGCCACTGGAAATTGGCCCTTCCTGGGTGTTAATGGTATTGCATGTTCTACAACTGTTGTTCTGTTTAAGACATCGTGATTAGCAAAAACAATTTTACGATCCTTAAGTAAGCACTGAAAAGCAGCTTGGTGTTCTGGGGAATTTCGTTTCCGAACTCTGATAAACTCATTTTTTGTTTTTGTTCACTGTTACGGCTCTCTAAATTATACACAGTGCATCCCTCATTAGCTCCAAAGTGAATAGGGTATTCAGCTGTTTCTACTATAGTGTTCTGTTCTGAAAGCCTAAATTAACATCTGCCCCTATTTCACTAGTTACCATTACTTGGTTATGGTTTCTAGGTATCTAATTTTTATAGTGACTGTTGCTTGGCCGACTACTGAATTGGTACACTGAGCATTGGCAAGATGGATCATGTGTCCGGTTAAGGTTATGTCTTGTTTGTTTACAAAACGAAGTAGACAAATATTGTGTGATGTAGCTGTGTCAACAAGAGTATTACACAGTATACCATTGACATGTACAAGCACTCATATGAATTTTGCACTTTGGCTACTAACCTTTGAAATGAGTGCCTTTTGCGGCATTACCAAGGTGCCGGCGGTGTAGGGGAGGGGTAAAGTCTGTGGTTGCTGTTCCTACCCCAACAACCTGTTTCCCTGCCGATCTTCGCTGCTGGCCAGTGGTTGGTGGGTGTTGCCGCTGTTGTTGTTGGGTTGTCTCGATGTGGATTTACTGGACACTTTGCATGCCAATGAATATGCCATCCCAGACAGTACCGACACAGCATCGGAAGCAGTCTTGTTCTGTCCCACCAAACGAACAGGTTCGCATAACGGTACATACTGACATTACTGTCACCTCGTGCATGGGGTTGAAAACTTTTTACTTGATTCACGCGAGGCTGTTCCTGTTTCCGGCGTTGGAAGGTCTGTCTGTTCACTCATGTATTTTAGGCACGAAAGTTCCCGAACTCATTTTGTCCTTGGCACATACGGGCGCCTCCCGATTCGCATCACGGAACACTCATGTTATGTTCAAGAATTATCGTAGCACACCCAAACTCTGCAAGACTGCTGTTCAGGAACCAAACTAGTGCTGGTCTGCATCCCGGTAATGCTACCTCCGCGATTACCTCATGGACTTCTAGTTCACTTACACCTTGCCGGAACCTCTGCACTAGGTGTGTCTTGTTCACGAATGCCGACAGTGTCTCGCCCTCCTGCTGTTCCTGGAGAGTCAGTTTGCTCTGTGCTTGTATTGACATAAACGTACCTTCGAAGCGACACTGACGTATGTTTAAGAACATCCCCCAGGTGAGTCGGTAACGATTCATTGACCGCCACCATTTCCTAGCATATCCGTCCAACTGCTTCCCAATTTATCCGGGCCATTTGTCCTCCAAGACTCCACACCTCTGCAGGCACATAATGTACATAAGCTGATGGGTCCTTGTTCAATTGTCTGGAAAATGTTGGCGGAATCTGTTAGGCATTGATCTAAACTGTAAATCAGTGTGGTTGGTGACACTGAGTGTAGTCGTCACTCTGTTGATGTCTGCTTGCAAGTTCGGAAATGGTGTTGAGGTTGGGAACTGATTTGGTAGGTTTGGCAACACAGTTGAAAAATCTTGATTATTAAGTGGCGGGGAAATAATAATGTTCCAGGTGTGGAACATAGGGTGTGGTGGTATGGGTGGCAGAGAGGTGTACTGGAGGGTAGCTACAGCTGCTGGTTGTGACTCGGGTATTGCCACCCTGGATGATTCCGTGAAATTTGTTCTGAACGTCCGGTAAGTCAGCAGGTGTTTCCTCGTCCTTGACTTCACAATCTCTACACTTGAACTTTTCCTCATTATTCGTCTGCTGTTTCCTCTCCGTTTGACGTTGTGGATGTACCCTCATATTTCATCCATCACATCTGCGTAATTTTTCATCTGCATTACCTGTGCACCCTATACGGTCTCACATGTTGATTCGATGTAACTTTACAAAGAATGTGCCCCAATTATACGTGACTTATTTGTGTGGTAATGGTTGTGCACTGCATTGTTTACATGAAAACGTTAACCTGTTTAACAATCGAAGTACATTCCCATCTAAACATTCTGTGTGGTAATGGTTATTGCAATGTTGGCACATAATGAGGAAAATGTACTGACCTGGACAGAGGAGGTCATGGCACCAATTTGTTATTTGATTGTCCGAAAGATTTATGTTGAATTTTTGTTCCAGAGTTTCTGATTTACCATTGTCCTTGTCTTCTCTTTCGTAGTTGTTACCGATGTAGTTGCTCGTTGGACTGGATTGCTGGGTGCACCTGTAGTATTTAGAGCCTCGCCCATATTTAACAATGAAGTCCTGTGGTTATGGTCACAGACATTGTGGATGGAGTAACTCCGTTGAGTCGCTACTGATCTGGCCGGCCATCGTGTTTGTATACAAGTATACATGGTCACGGAAGAGTTGACGTGAGTGTGCTGCATGTGGGACCATGGTCAGGAGCTGGCGATGCTCGGTGCAGCACGAGTTGACATCATGGTTTGGCAGGCCTGGTCGACTTGGTGCGAGGCAGGGATCAATGCATGGTGGGCATGCACAGGTATTCGGCGTTAAGTGGGTAGCATGTTAGGGAGGCGATTTTATTTTCTGTCTCCTCTCGTTTATTTTCCTGCTTCCTCCTCCTCGAGCGTGTGCGATATGGATGGAGGTGAGGTTTTGCAGCCCCTTCATCTGCTCTGCGCCTGGATGGTGGGAGCTGGCTGATATCACATTGCACCAAGATGACCACTATCCACTGTCCCGCTGCGTTCTCCCGTGTGGTGAACACAATGGTGGTGTCCCTGTAGATTCAGCGCACTTTTCCCTTTAGCCATGTGCTTCATGGTTTCCGGCATCCTGGGGTATCGTGGCGGTGTCCCACAGCTCTGGATGTGCACTGTAGGTCTTGCTTACGTCTCGTTGGTATTGACATAGGTTAGGTAAAGCAAGAAAGGACTGATTTTGACGGTAGATGGTTTCGCGGGTAGTGCTATTTTACTGGAAGGGAGGAGTGGAGAATATTCGGCAGTGACATTAAAACAAGTTTCCTGTTTGCTAGAGTCTATTGTACATTAATAATTAGGTTAAAAAGTTGATGTGCTGCCAAAGTACATGAAACGTGATCCCGTTTGTCAGCACGTCCAACTCGCTATTGCACCTTAGAATGACTAACAGTCCAGCGCGGCGTGCCGGTGAGGTTTGGTGGGCTGTGCAACTATTTTCTTACATACAAATTTTCGAAAACATACTCATGTTTCTCTAGGAAATGCTATTAACACCTAAATAATTGCCCTTGACATAGGAACCTTGTAATAACTACAAAACTGTGTGGAATGAAATTAGGGCGAAACACGTGAAAATGACAAATAAGAGAAAATGACAAACACTGAAACTAAAGCCCACTGAGGCATTAAAATACCGAAGGGCTCCTTATATTGCTATTGTTTGAACGGGCGTCCTTGAGTGTTTTGTAGTAAAGACTTAATTCAATTACGCCCCATTTCAGAGGGTCTTCTTGTAACATGTGCATATGGGCGCACATAGTTTACTCTGCACTTACACTTTCTTGCTTGCTCATGTCACGAGCACTTCCATCGGCCCCATTGCCTCACTCGGATCTAAGCTCTTTGCGGTGTCACTGCTACGGTGCACCACTTGACCAGTGCGATGACGTGCAAAAGGGCTAGGTGGAAGCGGATGGTGTCAATATATATTTTTTCCCATGTTGAAAATATTTTTCATACCCAAATTGTGGTTTTGTTTCTGGATTCGGCCTTGCTGTCTCCTTGGGTTAGACTCAAGGAAGCAGCAGTGGTTTGAATTAATATTGTCTTTAATTGTATTATTATCACATCTCTAAAGAATCTGTTTTCAGAGAAAGCATTTGATTGACATATAAATAGAAAGTCATTGCTGTATCTAAAAACTGATATGTTATTAAGATTATTAGCTACATTTCCTTTGAATTATTATTCATGGAACATTTCGTCCATTAGGTCGGGAAATTTTTTGCATACAAATTGACAGAATTGGCCTCAAATGTAATTTTTATAGTTTGTGAACTTTATCTAAATTTCATTGGCATGTAATACTAACGAAACTGTCGTATTTTAAGTTCGCCATGTTACTTTTTGACCTTAATACTTCGTTTGTCTTCCCCTCAGTATGGACTAAAAGTTAGGCCCTACTAAATTATGTTGATCCTCGGACTCGCAATATAAACACTCCCTGAATACGAAAAGTTTTGGTCGGAGGATGATCTTTCCTTAGCCCGGACTAAAAACTACCATTAATAAGGCCCCTGGAGTTGTTTGCATGCAATGTAGGACCATTTTCCGCTCCCTCCACTGATGCGAATAGCTGGCAGCTGTTCAGTTACTCCAGGCATTTATTACTGGTCTGGGGTAATGGAAGAACTTCCATGCTCTATTTTCGGCGCATAATTTGAGCGTTATTTTTTTACAAATGGCAAGCCATTTACATATACTTCGATGGTAAAACCATGATCCTGTCGTACGATTTGACAGGATAAGGGATCTTGTTCTCCTATAAAAATCCTTTTAAGTTTACTTCACCAAAATCACCTTTGTTCGCCATTACAATTTTTAACTTTATTTGCAGAATCATTCAATAAAATAAACACTGCACATATATCCAAAACCAATAAACTTGCCCTTTGGTCGTCACCGAAACTAACCTCCAATTTCTCACTTTTCTTGCATTTTCCTGCCACTGTGACATCAGCGAACGAAGCATTTGTGCTTTTCCATCGTATTGTTTATGTACTTGCACTAGATTGGCCGGGAGTAGAATAATGTAGGGGGTGCATTGATGCTCCTGCTAGAAAGGATCGAAACTAGAGGATGCTCACAGGAGAGGGAACAACAGATCGCTTATTTTTTCAGGCCGTCTCCTTGCATACCATTATTTTATTGAAATCTTTTGATAACCATTAATGCAATTACAAGTCGTTTTGTTATTGTTGCACTGTGGGAGCTTGAGTATTTTATTCGTAAAAAAATAAATTATGTTTATTCATAGAATTACACAAAAAAATATTTTGTTATTAATTTTTATTATGTTTGCTGGCCATATTGTTTTTGATTAGGTATGGGCAATGACATGATAAGTTCGAATTTCTGAAATGCGTTGCAATTCTTGACAAAATTAGTAATCTTTTGATCCCACACATAATTTATTTAATTCCACTTAGAAGGTGGTCCACAAGTTTTCAAATTTCCTAGAAAAATTGAACGTTATGTGTGATTATAATAATATTTGTAATGCAGTTTAAGCCGTTTAAGGTATATCCGTCATAAGCGCTGTAAGTACTCCGTAGCGCCAACTTTGTAGTTCGAAGTGATGCAGGAATTGTGCTGAGTACGTTGGTCCTCTCCGGCCAAAAAAAATTAGCGAACCGTTCAATTTTATTGCTGTTGCCACTCTGGTATACATGGAGTTAGGGGTATACAGCTTATTTACTCTATGATCGGTACTATTTTGTTGGGTATATTACGCATTGTTGTCTTAATGGAATACAGCCTAGGTGGGCCGCTCAAAGTGGTTCCGTTTAAATGAAGCAAGTTCCTCGAAGACGAACTGTATCTTGTATTATTAGTTTGGTAAGAAAGACTAATTTTTTACAAGCTTTACAGGTTTTTTTTTTAAAGAATATTTGTTAGGTTACTAATATATGCTGCGTACTAGTGGGTTGTCGATACCGCAGAGCGCTGACCCCTCTAGCAGACCCGTAATGTGGAAGCTTTGCTGGTGAGGTGAAATTTTTTAGACTCGTAAAAGATAGTACATTGTTAGCCATGGTTTTGTTTTTGTGTCTACGTAGTAATTCTTAAGAATAGGGCCTTTTTTGGAAATCGAAAAAATAATACCTAGATATGTTAGATATGATTATTAGTAATCATAATTACTGGGAATTTTGGAGGGGCTTCAAGTAGTTTTCTGTAAAAAAAAAAAAATAGTGTAATAGGAAGGAGGGTGATCAAGATTGCTGTATTTATGCTGTAAATACGTATAATTTACGTAGAATTATTTTACATTGGGTCGCTGAATGCGCTAAACGTAATTTACGTGGTATATTTATAACGTGCTGAGGTTTATAAAGGTATGGAGCATTGTTGGGACGTTATGTAATTCTGGTGAATTACTCAAGGCTTACTTTTGGTTTAACGAGTAATTAAACACATGTCTTATTGCATTTCATGTTGTTTGAATGGTTAAAATCTAATAATTGTGTGGAGTGTTTTTATGCTATTATAGCAAGGGAAAAGTAATATATGTGCGGTGATTTGTGTGTGTGTGTAGTGTGGTCAATTGGACCAAAGTTGTGGATTGTATTCGTATACGCTGTGTGAATGGCTAGTGATTTGGTGAGTATTGACTAAATTAAATGAATTTTTTTGGAAAGTGGTTTAATTCCACTCTACCAATTACACAGAACACAAATTTACTAGGGTCATCAACATTTGACCAATAGAAAATCTAAAAAATGATAGTGGGGAGTGTTATGAAGATCAGAGAAATGGTGGGGTAAAACAAATGAATGTACATAATTTTAATATTTATTCACGAAAATTTGTTAAATTGCAAAAATACTGTACAAACATACCCATAGATTATGCACCGATTCAAGAGTCCCAGCGCCAGCAGGGGAGTAAATCCCCAAAACAGTGATTCAAGGCGTGCTGGCAATTTTTTTTTTTTTGGTGGTGACGTGGCTTAGAGTTTCCCCATAAATTATTGTCATGTCTAGCCTATTTACACTGAGAAATAATGTGCGTGTGTTTTGCAATTTAACATATTTTTTTTTAGTATTTGTAATATTATCTCATAAAAATGCCTAAATTGACAATATCACCAATACAAGCTACAAATACGATAGTGAGGATGGCCATTAATATCAGGGAAATTGAGGGGTTAAAGTTTATAATGAAAATGTTCTTATTTTGTATTTTTTTAACTCCACAATTTCTCTGATCTCCATAGCCCTCCCCACTATTGTACTTGTAGCTTGTATTGGTAATATTGCCTTTTTAGTTAAATGTTTGGCTCAGTTTTGTTTGCAATTTAATGTCTTTTCATGAATAAATATTACATTAATTACATATTTTTCACCCATTTTACACAAGTTCCCTGATCTTCATATCCCTGCCCACTATCGTTTTTGTGGTTTCTATTGGTCATATGTTGATGCCCCTAGTATATTAGTGTTATGTGTAATTAGTAGAGTGGAATCATACCACTTCCCGAGATTTTTTTTCTTTCAGAAAAACTGCTATTCTTAAGAATTACAGTTTTGTTCAACCAACTTTTCTTCAGAAGTACTTCCTAGAAGTCTAGTAGCTTCCTGGGTGTTGAATTTTTGCTCATCAAATTTTTCAATAAATTTATCATTTTGTTCAATACATTTTCCATCAAATTTTGCAAATTTTTCATAAAATTTTGCATTTAGTTCAACCTTATGTTCATCAAATTTTGCATTTATGTGTGGGCTCAGACAAAACAAAACCTGCATTAAACTGTCGTTACGACTGGGGCCGCTTGTACTTGGTACTGCGTCTACGTTCAACATACGAGTATTTCGTGTAAAATTCCAGTGTCTTTTTTGATAATATGAAAAAAAAATCTTGGAAAGTGGCATAACTTCACACTACTAATTACACAGAACACGAATTTACTAGGGACGTAAAAAGTTGACCAATAGAAACTCCAAAAACTATAGTGGGGAGGGCTGTGAAGTTAAGGAAAGCGTGGGGTAAAAGAAAAAAAATAGGTACCTTTCATGATAAAATTTTACCCCTCAATTTCTCTCCAGTTCATAGCCCTCCTCAGTATCGTATTTATAAATTGTATTGTTAACATTGTCAATTTACCCCTGCTGATGCTGGGACTCTGGCTCGGTGCATAATGTTTGGTTATGCTTGTACAGTATTTTTTCCTGCAAGGGAGCTAGGCTTGAAAATCATTTCTGGGGAAACTCCAAGCTTCGTTGATGCATGATGGTTCTCGTTGCCACCACAAAAGAAATTGCTGACATGCCTTGAATCACTGTTTTGGGGTTTACTCCCTTGCTGGCGTTGGGACTCTGGCTCAGTGCATATTGGCTATGCTTGTACAGTCATTTTGCAATTTAACATATTTTCGTGAATAAATATTACATTATGTTCATATGTTTCACTCGTTTTACCCCACAATTTCCCCGATCTTCGTAACCCTCCCCACTATTGTTTTTGGGGTTTCTATTGCTCAAATGTTGATGTCCCCAATATCTGTTCTGTGGAATTATACCACTTTCCGAGATATTTTTTTTATTTGAAAAGCCGCTATTCTTAAGAAATATCAAAATAATTACGTTACTAACCCAATCCATAGTATTACGTTGTATTCACAACACAATGTGTATCCTAGTCAATGACTTTCCTGACACACTTACATTACCGAACAAATATTATAATTTAAATAACTCCATATATATATATATATATAGACACACACACACATATATGTGTGTGTGCGTGCACACAGAAACACGCATATTTTCACACAGTTATTAAATTTAATACGTCTAAATTTAAAACTCGCTTTCATGCACTATTATAAATATCTACGACCATTACACATCCACCATTAGTTCTGAAAATTCCCACAATGAATGTGATTTAAACGATTGGTCACCCAATGCTGTGTAATGGCGACGCACATTGTGTATAAACATCATCTTGGAACCTATTCGTGTATGTTCTACTATATGTATATTTTTGATTATACTAGTTATAACTTTACTTAGTGGACTCCTTTCTTGAATATAAAGGTAACCTTGAGTAATTTACCAGAATTACGTAATCTTCCGACACTGTTTAATACCTGTGTTGTATGCCTGTATGACCGTGACATAAATATGCCCCGTAAATGAGATTTTACACATTAAAGATTTGTTGCAAACTGTATTCTTTCATCTAATACAATTCAGCGACCCAGTATAAATATGTATTACGTAAATTATATGTGTTTTATAGCATAAACACAGCAATCTTGATAACCCTCCTCCCTATTACATTTTATTTATTTTTACAGAAAACTATTTGAAGCCTCTCCAAAATTCCTAGTAATTCATATCTAACATATGCAGGTATTGTTTTTCTGAGGTGGGATATTTTATCTAAACTAATTGTGTCTTACCCATTGCTCTCCATTTCTGTGTTGGTGTTAGTTCCCTGTAAGCGAAGCAAGCTCCTTAGAAAATACGGTTCACATACGGGCGAACCACTCATTTCTCTCTAATCCAATTGGCCTACACGTTGGAGTGCCAATTCTGTAAAAGGGGTTGTGTATGCTGAATAATAATTCATCAGTTCACTGGTAAGGGCATCTAGACAGTGAGGAAATAATAAGTTTGTCGTAAGTAGCACCAATCTTCTGGGCACGCAGCTCCAGGAATGGTGGAAGGGCGGAGGGGAGAAGAAAGGACATCAGAATTTTCCATGGGAAAAAAATTCAAACAAATATTCTGAAAATACCAAATAGACTATGATTCTTAAATTTAAAAGAGTTTGTCTGCACCTCTCGATGCTGATTAGGCTGTTCAGCAAACGTTGTTGTTGTTGTGTGTGTGTTTTTTTTAATATTATTATTATTATTACAGGAATCTAGCTCTTTCTCACTGAGAAAAGGCATCCAAGAATCCCACACAAATTTCCCATACCATTTGTATGAAAATGACATTTCAGTGATACAGAATCAGATATTATAGGCCTAAACACTTCAGTAAAAAAAATACGAAACAGGTTTGTACCATGACTCGAAACAACTTTCATTACGTTTAATTTATGTAAAAACCAAGCTGATACTTGTATGCTCCGGTGTAAAAAACATCACTGTTACAACCAAGTTAGTTGCATGATTTATAGTAATCACCTCTCATGATAACATTAGCAACAGAGCAATTACGTGAGAGAAATATTAAGATCTGGCTCAGATACTGTTTTAACACTTTTCTCACGTACACCTTTAAGTTCCAGGCCTGGCTCAAGTCTTACGTAAAATAAATGTGAAACTCTAGATTACGACCTCTGTACAGTTCTGATATGCCCTTAATAGCAAATTTTTAGCATCCCAAAAAAAATTTAAATCCATCTTAAAGTAACTTCTTTAAAAGCAATATAAAAATTCTGTCACTTGATTGAAAACTAATTTTTAGTATGAAAAAGAAAAGTTATGTTACTCTGCAGACTACCTAAGTGAAGTTACAAATTGTTAATGACCAGATAGAGTGGATCTTACTTAGTCTTCTATGGCGGGGACGGCATTATCTTCAGCAGATACTAATAAAACTGTATTATTACGTTAAGGCCTCTTCTTAACGTGCCTTCTGTAAACCTACATACTGAAGCACTTCTCCCATGCTGGATAAACCTACTCTTAGGCTGGTGGACATTAAAAATCTTAAGACATTTCAACCTAAATTAGGTAGGTCCATTCATCTTCGTAGTTCGAAGGAGAATCCTTTATGTGTGGGGTTCTCATTCCCATGACAATGTATGTCTGAAATTAACACAATGTCACAATGTAAAATCTGCTTGATAAAAATCATCCTTGACCTTGGGCTTTTCGAGGTACTCAGATTGAAATGCTAAAAGAAATCCGTTTTTTTATCTTGATCATAATTAAATATAGAACTGAGCTCAGATCTGCAATACAAAATAAATATAAGAAAAATTATTAGCTATAAAATATAAACAAAGCTTGATTTAACATTTATTGTAAGAGAGGTGGTATATTTTTAATCACTCTGATAAAATAACCTCAGGTTCATTCTGTAAAAGTTGTTTTATTTTTACAAACTGAACATATACTTAGGACGACCAGTTTTGTTTTTTAAACTTTAATGTTGTTCCATTGGGTAACTTTTTGTATTTCAAACATGTGTTCTTCATTTAACAACAACAAAAAAAACATGTGCTTCCAGACAGCCTTTTTTTTTTTTTTGTGATATAATTTAAAACCAATTTGATCTCCATTTTTCTTTGGATATTATTTTGGGAAAAAGTGCCATGATGTCTTAAAATTCCCAAAAAAAAGTATAATCAAAGATATCTGTTACAATTCTGAGAAATGTTGTATTGAAAACAATTAAACACAAGTGAATACTCTATGAAGTTTAAAAATTTTACGTGAATTGCCATCTTATTTTTTTTTCATGTGTCAAGTATAAATTTAATCATGTAGAAATTAATTCACCACAAAATTATTTTAACTTGCAAAATTTTTGTATAATGGTAAAATGAAAGTTGGTTGGTGTATTTTTAGACACATTAAAATTTAATGACAAAAATTCAAATATATTTTGCAGTTCATGATCAATCGGTACCTTTAATAAGATTTCATGCAAATTATGAATATATTTTGCAAAGTTTTGAACATTTTCTTCTATAATGTTATTCCTCATCTTTTGTATGAAGTTATAAAGGGAAATCTTCTAAACCATTTCATCCCATACACAGCATACAATAAATTATTCATTGAATTGTAATCCATTGATATAGAATAAAAGTTAAAAATAAATTAATGTTAACTTCATCAATATTGAATTTTATTTTAAACGTTATATTTGATTTTTATGATTAAAATTTAATCATGATTTATTTATGTTAAATTTTTTTGATACATGGTAAACATGATATTTAATAATTTTCTAAATGTTGATCACTTAAATTTTAAAAATGTATTTGTTAACAATGTTTCAAATTATAATTATTTGATTACATAAATAACAATGAATCTCCTGATCAGAATAGAGTTGAATAACCTAAGAGTGTTTGAAAAAAATTAATGACCTTAAGACTAATGAAGAAAAATACAAAGTTTCAAATTGTGTAGGCTTATACATTTTTTAAAAATTGTGAATAGTGAATTTGTAATTTATTTACCTGAAATATAAATTACAAATATTAAAATTAAATGGATGTAAAATTAATTACTGAAAAAATAGTTCATATTTTAAGGGAGAAGGGGGTTGGTGTGGCCTACAAATGATTGAAGGAAACAAAAAATGCATGATTGAATTTTTATAAATATGTTTCACAGCTTTTATTCTGAAGATAAGTTGAGTTTAGCAGGTACCTGAGTTGTTAGAATTATAACTACAGAAATATTGATGAGAAATCTACTACACTATTTTGTATCTTAGTATTTTTTAATTGACCTTGATCTCAGATTAACAAGTGGGTTTATTTTTATAAAAATTTTTTATGATTTTTGTTATTAAAGTTCTTAAAAATAAAGTTTTTATGCATTAAAAAAATTTTAAAATTTTTTGTTAAATGCATCAATTTCTGACATTCTGTGCCAAAATTGTTTAAACATGTTTTTTTGTTATTTTTTAAAGGCAATAATTGTTTAATGTCCCTTAATAATCTTTTCTAATAAGCAAAAAGGTGAATGGAATTAATTTTTTTTTTTTCATAACAATTCTAAGTGATCCACCTGTCCCGCTTTCCTTCAACTCTGAAATATTCTGTTTAAATGGCCAATTTAAACCTAGGCTAGTCCTTGCCTTTAAATGATTATCTGTTGCAATAAAAACGAAGATGTTAAAAATGTTGTGATTTTTAACATCTTCGCTTTTATTGCAGCCTGAGGGGTGACCTTGCGAGTAGGGGAAAACCACACCCATTGCAATGTGTACACTGCCTGCATGGATGTATGCCACAGTATAATGCACATTACAGATGTTCATTGTTATTCTTATATATATATATATATATATATATATATATATATATATATATATATATATATATATATAATATATATATATATATGCGCACATGTATATAGACTTAAATAAAAGTTCATCTTACTCCTTTTTGTTTGCACAAGCTTGCTCAGTGTTTCTCTTTCGCCTTAAATACTCCTTTCTCCAGGTGACAATGTCATTTATTTCCTTTAAAGCCTTTCTTTTGTATTTGCACTTTTTGAAGTGAAACACAATTTTTTTAAGGTTTTGTGTCAAAGCTTCTCTTTTTCCAGGAAAATCTATTTCATGTTTTAAAACAGTTGGAAATTTATTGTAGGGACATCCCGTTTAACCGTATAAAACTTAACGTTTGGTGCACCGAATTACACCAAAATCAAATTCATCTAAACAGATATTTTAAAACTTTTTCACTCTTTTATTCCCAGGTGTATGCAGTTTATCATTACTCACATCAGCTTGTTTTCCTTCTGTTGCAGCTGCTGCATGTTTATTATAATGACTTATTGGTTGAATAAATTGTCCTGATACTTTTTCTTATTACAAAAATAATCACATTCCTTATGACTTCTCTGCATTGACTGAGTAAAGTTTTATTACATGACTTAAGCAAGAATCACATAGCTCCGACAAACCCAAAACAACGCGATGAAAACGGCAGCAATGACACAATTAAAATTTCACTGTGACTGCTTGAATTACAGCATGGCACGACAGAACCAACGTGATGCTCTGAGCATATTATGTAACTATTTAGAAGGTGCTGATAGGCTATACTAGTTTCAACGGTGGAGGACAAGAGGGAAATTCGGAATACATGACAGTGACAAAGTGTTGTCGCTAATGCATGCAATGGTAAAATTATTATTTTTAAAAGTTAAATACAATAATTTTTCAAAATTTATTTTCTTTTAAGCTGCCTATTTGCCATTGTAGGGGAAAGCTTGCAATACAATTTCATTTTGCAAAGTTGGATACTCTGTGCACCACACGACAAAAGGATAAATCATTTCTAATCCAACATGCTGGTCGGACAACAGAATTTTCGGCCTTACGTCAGATCTATCGTCCATTTCATTGGCTGTTTAGTTGCAAGTGTCATGTTGGGGCTGTCGTGTCATACTTGTCAGGGCTATGTGATTCCGGCATTACTAGTTGATGCCGTTATTAAACACCTAACACCACTGCCACCTTTATTTCACTCCTTGTGCCTATCATTAGTGCGCGCATAAACATTTCCATCAATTGTGAGCGTATCGACATGGGAAATACTGTGGCATGAGTTATGGCCAGTGCTACTTTATTGGCCTGCAGCTGAGAACTTCTTTCCCCTCCTCCACTAGTTGTGAATGACAGGTGGGGAAGACTTGTGTAACATTTTAAGATATTCAGAGCATGTGTGATGTACTCCTTTTTTCTTCCCAAGGCATGCATCAGCGGGAGAAAGAGAGTGGTCATCCGAGAGAGAAATAATTTCTGAGTGGAGATTTTTTGAAAATTGAATAAAATTGTAAGAATTTCTGAAATAAAACAAGCTTTAAACAGTTGGTAGCTTAAAGAAATGGTGTGTTTCCAGATACTGTCGCTGTTGGTGATTGTCTCGTGGAGTTATGTGATTGTAGTGGG
Source organism: Dryococelus australis (assembly GCA_029891345.1). NCBI lineage: Eukaryota > Metazoa > Arthropoda > Insecta > Phasmatodea > Phasmatidae > Dryococelus > Dryococelus australis. Next base: position 97,035,908 of record CM056999.1, read on the forward strand.
CAGACATTTGGCAGCTCAACATAAGTGTGCATAGATGCTATAATTGATTATGGCATTTTCAGCTGATGCAGCTGCATTTCAGGTGCAGGTTAGTTAATCTGGGTTTTTTGTATATGGTTATTTCATGAATATGTAAATCAAAATTGTAACCAAAGTATAAGTAGTATGCAGCTGGAAAGATAGAATTTTAATGGTGTGAAGTCATGCCATTTATATTTTGTGCAATGTTGTACTATTGTGAGTTTGGTTATAATGAACAAAGATAGTATTCTGGTATGCAAGAGAACATACAGGTCCAGAGAGATTTTTAAGTAGTTGTGTTGTGTGCTTGACCTGTAATTGAAAGTTTCTTACCAAGTGTTTCAGTTGTTTATTGGCTGCTGGTGTTCCATTGTGACATTCAAACTTAATGGCTGTAATGCAGCAAAATTTGAAAAGGGTATAGTTTGGGATGTCAGAAGCATGGCAACAGAAGTAAGGTATGCAAATGGTGGCGCTGCTCTCCAGCTTGTGTATTGTGCCTGTGGAAAGTGCAGTGTTTGGCAAGTTCGTTATCAAAATGAACTTAGAGGAAGTTCAATTCTTTAAATGAAAAATAAAGTTTTAAGTTCAATTTATTTAAAATTTATGTTCATGTTTAAATTCGTAAAAATAACTAAGTTCATTAGAAATTATTTAGCAAGCAATACAAAACTGAAATGACAAAGAAGATAAAAAGCTACAAAATCGTTTGCTGACAAATTTTAAAAGTTGTTTTGGTATTATGTAAACAAGAATACTACAAGAATGGCTATAGATGAATAGTTATCAGTTCATGCACTAAAATAATATAATATGACCTGCATTTCTTAGGAACTTATTCTAATTCATACGCATAACAAACACTTTTTATAGTTAATTTTTTGGGAAATGTAAATTTCTCCTCGAAATTATGCTGGGACTAACCAGTTTTAAGTTTTATGTATCTGAAGTGCACAAAAATGGAATGTTGTGGTATTATTAATAAAATTCACAAAAATTATTTTGACATTTCTAATTGTCAATAGCTTAGTGTAAACAGTAAAACCCTGTAAAGATGTTAATTAAAAGGGTTAAATTACACATGTGTATACAGGCAATGGTAAAATTATTTAACTTACTAAGCAAAAAACTTCTTAAATGGGAAACTTCTTAAGAGGAGTTCATTCACAGTCTATGTAGTTCCGCTCCACTTCCTTTCCGCGAGCTCATCCACAGTGTGTGGTTTAGGGAACTGAAATAGGTTCCTCAGTTTAGGGAGAAGCATGCGTGCTGTGTGTCGCATGCAGCTTTCCTCACTTTCAGTAGGGAATATGCATTTGTATGTTTTGTTGTATAAAAATGTTGGCTTCCTCTTCACTGACTTGGTTTCGGCTGTGAAATTCAATGATCAGATGAACTATGACCTCGCCTGTGAATTGGGAGGTGAGGCAGGAGCACAGCTGTCCCTACTCTGTGACAAATTCCCCATACCTAGCCGACCATTCGAGTGCTTTGCCTTTGAGTTGACATTGGGCTCTTGTTACCCGTTGCTTTTGTGGTATTTTGTGATCTTTAAATTCACGTTCACATTCGTGGCGAACTCTATTGCGTCTTCATGTGGTCTTCCGCCAAACTCTGGTAGCAGGAATTCTGTGTTGAACCAGGCCGTGACAGGGCTCTGTCGAGTGTCTGGATTTGGTACGCTGTAGTCTTCAGGATTTCTGCAGACTTCACATTGGTACATTAGGCCTGACCTGTTGATGCCCTCATCCGGCCATCCAATGCAGAGGTGGTGAAATTGTTGTGCACAGATCATGCAACGTGTGGTATGTACCCCTTTTCCGGTACATGTAAGCCAATTGCAATATGTAATTGGGCGCGTGCGGAACTCATTATATTGGTACTCCAGAACCATCTGTGTAACAAGGTTCATTCGCCCACCCCAAACATTGGTAGTGGAAGCGATGTTGGCAGTGTGCGCATATGATCACATGTACCTCTGTGCTAGAGCATGTGTCTATATGGCACCTTTTGAGCGTTTCGAGCGTAGCATTAGTCATGTTGGCTTCAAGGTGATCTGTGAGACTCTGCTCTGACATACTGTGGTTAGAGCTGTTGAGCATCACTGGGTGTTTCAGGACTCCCCGAAGTCCTTCTCGAATTTACGTGGACTTGGACTCCTGACTAGGTCACTAGTCGATGGGTCGGCTGGCTTAATTATGTTGCTTAGTTTCAACTATTGCAACTGTGGCCCTACATTGGGCACCACGAAAACCCTTATTACGTGACGTCTAAGGTAAGAGGTGGTCGCTGTGCTCAATATAATGGCTTTGATTTGTGATGCCAGTATCACGGGAAACATAACTGTGAATGCCCTAGTGTTGGTTGGCTGGTGCTCGACCAGTGTACAGAATGGGGCATGTGGCCTGTCTTGAATGGAACAAAATCACACACTACTGTCACAACCATGTTGATGGGCTGGCCTTTATCAACGGGTTTACCATGCTGGATGATGCTCCGTGGCAGCTGCTGCCCCAGTTGCTGTGAAGGTGGGGGACTCCTGGGAGTCCCACTGGGACGTGGTGCGCTGATGACTTTGCTGGTTTCTGGAGTAGACTGGCGGTTGACTGTCTGCTGGCTCCCGAACCAAGGATTGGCTGTTCCTAGAGGGGGTTTCCTCTCCTCTGCGGATAGCCTCAACCAGGAGGTGCGGTCAACCTGCTGTCTTGATGAGGGGTGCAAAGAGTGGTTGAGGTGGAACTGGGAGGTGAGGCCTCTCCAGTGAGTGGGCGGTGTGAACTCTGCCCCGCGGGGCTGTACTGCCAAATGCAGGAGGAGGAATTGGATCACAATTCAGTCTGTTTCTGGAGGCGTAAGCTGCCATTCTAAACTTCCTCTGGGCACTAACCTTCTGGGTGTACGGCATAGGAGAAGGTACAAGTTACTGCCTCGCTAAAGTGAAGCTGGTGACGAAATTACCTAACATGTTCTGCCAAGTGCTGCAGCCAGACAAGAGTTGTACCCTATACTCCTTTTGTCTGGCCCTGTAAAGAGCGGCGGACAGAGTGGTGGGTTCTCTGATGCTGTACATCACGGCAAATGGGTGTGGTATCCACAGGGGTCAATCCCTCAGAACCATCACTTACTCCTTTTCACCCATGTAGAGAGCGGCGGCAGAGTACATGTCGACCTTATTGGCTATACACCTAGTGGAGATTTTGCTAATGGTTGGGGCTCTACTGTACCATACCCTGGGGTACTGCACTGGTGGCTGTCTATTGGGTGTGTGTATTAACTTTGGTGAGCATGGTCTTCTGGCTCCACTCTTAGTGGGCTGGTTTCTACGTAAGGTTAACATATTGACACTCAGAAATCATTACTCAGCAGTAAGTTTATATCATGTATGTATTCAGTGAGAATATACACAGTGGCCTATACTACCTCCTAAAACTAACCTTGAAATGACACTGAGGTTAAACTACGCGCAGCCAGGTGAAGGAGACCTGTTTCTAACCTGATTGGAAAAGTTATAATGCTGCTAGGTAGTTAACTACAACTTTCCCTAACTATGTGCCTGTGTTGTCCTGAAGGGACTGGTGGTACCTGCTACCAGAAGGGTAGTGGTGAGTATTGTCGTTACCATCCGGTAAGGCAAGAGTGGTAGTTCTGAAGGGACAGTTGACGACAGTTACCAAAGTGTGGTAAGGAGGAAGCTATCTGTGTCTTCCGGAGCTGGTGGTATAGTTATCCGTAAGATCTAGAGGGCGTTGCCGCAGGCACAGAATATGTTTCTGATGGTGTTGTCAATAGTTGGCTTCATCCGGCCCTGAAGAAGAGAGTGATGGATTCAGCAAGGCGAACTATGAATGTCTTTGTCCGGCCCCTTCTATAGCGGTGGAGAAGACTAAGATTAGTAGAGTGAGTTGCATGTGATGGCTTCCTCCGGTCTTGTCCAGAGCGATGGAAGAAGTATGAACTGACTAACTGCAGTTTTCGGGTTGCACAAGGTCCTATATACTGGTTTAGTGTTTGACAGGAAGAGGCGAAGAGTGAAGAAGGAGATAAGCTCCACCCCTTGTGTCGTCTGCTAGTATTTTGTGCTGGAGAAATCACTGATGCGGCGAACTTCATCCCTTATATCTTCATTGTGTGAGTGGTGACCTCCCTTGGCGCTCCTTAGAACTACATGACAAAGGGTACCTATAGGCACATGTCCAGCCTCTTCAAGTACTGTGAATGACTTGCCTAGCGAAATGAAACTGCATTCAGACGAGGCGAAGTTGAGTGTGCATCGTAGCTGCGCAGACAGTCATGCTCCAGTTTCGTTTAAAATTACAATAAATGTAAGTATACTCGTAACTCAGTGGACATTTGACCCTCAGTCCAGTAGGGTAATCGACCTTATGCCATATATTCTCAACGTTAAGTTGGTGCCTAGTCCTTCCACCCACTGTTATAAGGTACTTTTTAAGAACATTTGTTTTTGCATGCATTAGGAGAGTAAATACCCTGCTTGCAACTTCAAATGAATTTGTGCACACATAAGAATTAACATATTCAACTTAATTTCACCATTAAAATGTCTACATATTCAATTACTGCCTTGAAGAAGTAATATACTGTTTTTACACATGAAAAATAGTTTAGTGCAGTCAACTCTCAACAATATGACCCCGGGAATAATGAACCTCTCGTAATGACCACCTTACCGCCTTTGGTGAAATGTAGAAAATCTTGTTACAAAAATAGAACAATTTGAAGTAAATACTGTATGTTGAAAGATAAGTTTAAGTTTATTTTGGTATCTAATCATTGTGATTCTCTTCTTCACTATTGTATGGCTGCAAGCATGAAAGATCTAAAAATAAATGCCACCCTCCTAGCACATGACTGTCTATCCGTTTCATCAAGGGCATCCGTGTTCACCACCAGTAACCTTCAATACCTACATTTTGAGATCTACCATCCATTCCATGACAAGAAATCTATGCAGTACAGTCTTGCCATCAGAGCTAAACACCTCCACCCAAAATGACTTAAACAAGCAGTGTGATCTAATACCCAAAATATCTCTTGACAGAAGCTATCCCAGATCACTTGTTTACAAACAGATTCAGTGAGCTACTTCAACCACAGCACCACAAACCAAGATCATCTCAGATATTCCTCTGGTTGTTCCTTACCACACAGGTATAGACAAACTTAGAACCATTCTCAACTGCAGACACAAAATTCCGGCCTCGTTACCACTCACCCAAAACTTGTTTTCCAAACCATCCAGAGTGGTTTTCAAATGGCCCTCAACCTTCAAAATAAACTGGTAGATCCCAAATTGCCACTTAATTCGATAGTCAGTAATATAACCACCCTTGCAGTAGCCCACATTGTAATTCTTGTGCAATGCACCAATCTTCCACCTCTGTCAACAACAGGTTCACCGACCAGAGTTAACCTATCCAGGGCAGTTAACTGTGCAACAGAAAATACCAGCTACAGTACGTTCACTACAATCCAGAGTACATTGGCTGTATTACCAACACTCCCAAGCAGAGAATGAATGGCTATAGAGCAGATACCAAACAAGCCATAGCCGGGTTAATGTAAATTTACAGGAGAAGCCAGTTGCAGCATCTTACAACCCAGAACTTTGACTCTTTTACACAACCAGTGGTGAGTATCACCTACTATAAATATAGTGCACGACTGTAATGCTGGAAACTGGCCCACCAATACATCACCAAATCCAGACACCTGGCTTAAAAATAAGATAACCTCCTTACCACATTTCAAATTTCCCAACTCGCCCTAGTTTACCTCCTGGCTGCTTGGTTCACTGTTTGCCAACTGCCATATCAACAGATTGTAGTGTGCCACCCCACTTGCAGCCTGAAGAAGCTAGTCTAGCCAGCAAAATGACCCGACTGCATATCCATGTGGAAAATGTGTTTGGCTTACTTTAGTGTGTGTATCCATGAGTGCTGCCTTGTGAGTACTTATGTTTTCTGTCTCCTTTTTAAAATGTAATTAGTAGTCTAGCGGCCTAATCCCACCATATCTTACGGTCTTCAGAGTTGACTGTATGTATTGTAAACACAATTTGAAAATTTTTGTTGAGAATTTTTTTGTACAAGGATTCTTTTTTATCAAGTGGTATGTGTAACAGTAGTGTGGTGACATCAACTCGTGTATAGAAAAGGTTTCAATAAATATGTGATATCAATTCAACATTTTTTGGTCCTCCGAAGTTGGATGTGCATAGTAAACAACCATGCTGTGGTGTTATCATGTTATTTAGTTATGAACGTATTGTTCTGTGCTGTTGAAGTGAAGTGAATCAATAGACAAAAATAGTGTGTGCAAACATTACCACCTAGCTTCAGTTAATCATATTCAATTATGTGATTGAGAAGATCAATGAAGTAACAAGTTTGTTAAATGAAGCAAGCAGTGACCATGGATAGTTGGGAGAGTTCATGATTGCCTTTGAAGAAATATCAGAAAAGAAAAAGAATTTCAAGTAAACTATTAAGCATTGTGCGTGTCCTCACTGAATGCGGAGATACGAAGCATTGAAGCGTTAAAGATATCCTTCAATGACTTCGAAAGATTATACAGACATTTACTTTGTGAGTATAATATGTGTAAAGCCGGGCAGTCTTGAGTTAACAAGTTGCAGTGGCAAACCACTGCAATTTTGCTGCCATTGGCCTTGCCAGTTTTCTCTGGAAATAAGGTGGAATGGACTTCGTTTGTAGAGTTGTTTGCGTCAATAGTACTTCAAGATGAGTCCCTAACAAATTTTAAAAAATTACACTACCTCATTGGTTGCTTCAAGGGAGAACTGAAGGAACTGGAGTGTAATTTACCTCTTACTTCAGAGAACTGCGACGTAGTTTGGACAGTTCTTGAAAAGTAGTTCAAGAACGTAACATATTTCCGCAACCATACATTGAAACGTAGTTCAAGAACGTAACGTATTCCAGCAACCATATATTGTAAAGTAGTTCAAGAACGTAACATTTCCACAACCATACATGTGCAAAATATTCTACATATACTGCCTGCTACCTTATTACCAGAGTCATTATGATGCTTTGTTTGTGTGGTTGGAGAGAACTTAATGCCTTGCAGGCTAAAAACTTTTCTATTGAGGAATGGAGAGTTTTATTGTTGAACATTCTACAAGAGAAACTAGAGCTGGTTTTTTTGTCAAGTATTCCAGCTTACTATGAACCAGCAACTGCCAACATGTGAGCAGTTACTATCCTTCCTCGATCATAGGGCAACAGCATATGAAAGTGTTCATCTGCTCTCTGCTCATGCTTTATCACTACAATATTGTTAGCCAAGAAAAATGCAGTTAAAAGCACAACTGTCTTGTACTAAGACAGGTATGAAATCACAATCTTGGCGAGGCACTATATTTGTGGCAGTGGGAAAGGATGAACAGTGTACAGTAAGACCCCTCCATTATGACCCCATTTATTATGTCCACCTCTTTATTACGACTCAATCCCGAGGAACCATGAAAAGTTTGGGTCGAAATAGTCGAAAATTTGAGGCACGTCTAAAAATAGATACAGTAATTCCTTGCCAACCGTGGTATCATGAACCGTGGTTTCAGTTATGCGCGGATTTGTTTTGTAGACTTTTCTCCGGCAGTACTGGTTTCTATTATCCACAGTTTTCAATCTATGAAAAACTAGCCTTTACTGATGTTAGTGGTTGCACATTTCTCCAACTATAGGCTGTTCACGGTAAAGTGAGCACTTTTGATTGCCTGGTTTCTTTTCCCTTTCAGCCATTTTTTATCCTTTAAACATCTTTTTAGATAAATATTACTATGGAAGTAATAAACACAGTGTGTATATTCCACCGCACTCGGAAGTTAATGTCTAAGGCTAAAATAAAGCATAGTTATTGACTATTATTCCAAATGAGAGGGCTTTCAAAAGTTCTCGCTTTACTGTGAATGGCCTTTACCATCATAGACTTTGACATTGATTGTCCCAAGCAGCGTGAAGCAATAATTTACTTAATGCCAGAAGGGGACACTGGTGTATTGTCCGTGGAAGCACGGAGGAGGAGGAGGAGGGGGGTGGAAGTTGCAGGCCAGGTCAGTAAGGTTTCTTTGTCCTAGTCACATACCGCCTCTGCCTTACCCTCTCTGTCTTTTTTCGCTTCCATTATCCCTCTTTTGCTGTAAAAACAGTGGTACATTACACAGACTAGTTTCTTAATCAGTGTATGTATGATTCCTTCAAATTTAATTCAATACCTTTTTTTAAATTATTATTTTTAAGTTTATGTACGCCCACACCTACGTAATATGCTAATTTTTTATGGTGGGCAATTGTTTTATTCTCGTGAAGTAAATTTTATGTTTAAAGTGAATAAACGTAAGTGTATGCAAATAAAATGTGTTCTTATGTTACTGGTACCATATTATGGCGAGTGAGGCAGTGTACATGTATAGGCAATGTCAAAAGTTTTTGATAAAAAATTTGTGATAGTTAATCATTCAAGTAGACTGCACTAAATGTTTTTATTCCCGTAAACATTGCCACGCCTCATCGTGCCAGTGCAGAGGCCAACACGCCGCCTACATTTTGTATAAATTCAATACATTGATGTGAATCACATCTATCAGCATGTTTTCCCAACGCCGGGCCGCTGTTAGGAAGTGAAGCGGCCCTTTAACGACAGCAGTGGCAGCGGAAGGCCACCCACCATCTTGTAGCGACTGACCGACAGCTGCCCAGCCTGAGGATCTAGGGCCGAGCTTCAGCAGCAAACCACCATGCCCGAGCGCGGCCGCGCTGCAGAGGATCTAGGCGCTCGCCCAGACCAAAGCAAGAGCACGGCACCCACACATATATTGCGCAATGCCACCTAAACATTGTATGACCCATGAGACCTGCGTAATAGATCTTTAATAATAACTTTATATTTTAATAATACATAGTCTTAATCTTTTCACACACTTTCGATGGCCTTCATTTTTACGACAAGGGGTGATCCAATATTCCTTTCATGGGTATCAAATTATTCAGGAGACGTCCAACTATATAAAATATACATATTTATATTTAATTTAAAAGTAGTTTTTTTATGTGCTAGAGACGATTGAAAGTACTTTATGCCAAAAATGGCAAGTTTGGGGATATAGGGGTTAGAGGTGGGTCAAAACCTGCCCAAAATTTCCCAAATTTTTTATTACCCCCCCCCCCCCCCTTTATTACAACCCTATTCTCGGGAACCATGAGGGGTCGTAATAGAGAGGTTCTACTGTATTTTGTGTGATCAAGTTTGTGTTGTTATCTACAGATGACAGGGTGCAACTGGTGAAGGAACAAAATCTTTGTTTTAATTTCCTAAAGGGAGGTCACACTTCACGAATGTGTTTGTCAATATTTTTGTGTAGAATATGCAATGGTAAACATCATTCATTGCATTATTTCACTAAACAAAATTATGGTCCTGATCAGGTGTGTACAGAGTCTGAAGATAGTGCAGGCGCTTCACTCTTCCCATGATATTGTAAAGCAAGATATTGTCATGTTACAAACTACACTTGTGCATGTGCGTGATGGGAGTGGAAACTTTCAGACTGTAAGAGTATTTTTGTATGGTGCCTCGGAGACTTCATTCGTTACTGCAAAGGTTGTGTTTGCCTTGTCATCGTCAAGCAGTAGAAGTTGCAGGTGTTGGACAAACCTCAGTGTGTGGTGCCAAAGGTGTAGTGTCATGTTCAATGACTGTCTGGTAAAAACAGTTTGAAGTAAGAGCTATTGTTCTTACAAACATAACACAGCCTATGCTGTTTTCAACAATTGCTTTAGAGAGCATGGCACACCTTGCAGACTTGAAACTGGCAGTCCCCTCATTCAATGTCCCTGGGCCAGATGTTGAGCTGTTGTCAGCTGATGTAGTTAGCGAAAATATGACTTGCGCCAAAATCCCAGAAGAGTCTCGTGTATTTTATTCAGTCTGGTTGAGTGGTGACTAGAAAGGCCCCCTGTGAACCATGTGCAAATTGTGTAACACCTGCATCATTTCTTTTACAAACCAACTTGAACATGGGCTCAGAAGATTCTGGGAGATTAAAGAGGTAAGGCTAAAGTCAATGTTACAAGATATGCAATGTGAGGATCATTTTGTCACAACCCGTACCAGGGCATCATATGGTAGGTACATTCTTCGCCTGTCATTTAGACAGTCTGCTCTTGGATATGAAGACTTTCTACAGCAGGCCTTGACCAGATTTGAACACCTTGAAGCAAAATTTTGCAGGATTCCAAAATTGCCTCATGAGTACAAGGCCTTCATGGAAGAGTATGAGGAACTGGGTCACATGACACCATTAATGAGTGTACCAGAATACCAAGCTGCAGGGACAGTGGAGACAAGTGATGCTCAGAAGCCCACTGTTGTGCCCATGTACATTATCCCTCACCACACAGTATTATATGAGACAAGTTCATCAACCAAGGTACATGTTGTATTCAATGACTCAGCAAAGACAGCTAATGGTGTCTCATTGAACGATGTACTCAGTACTGGTCACAAACTTCAGAAGGACCTACCTGAAATCATCTTTAATTTTTGTGATTCACCTGTTGTCTTCTCAGCAGATAGCTGCAAAATGTACCATCAGATTCTCATTCACAAAGAAAACCACATACATCAGTGCATATTGTTGCGACATTCCTATGGTGAAGACATTCAGATTTATCAGTTAAACAGAGTTACCTATAGACTGGCTTCTCCATACCAGGCAATCAGAACTGTGTTACATCATGACATATTTGTTGACGATATTGTTAGTGGAGCAGCATCACTTGAAGCAGCTCAAGTTCTTGTGGTAGAACTTGTATCCCTCTTCCCATTGGGTGGCTTTGAGCTACTAAAATGGTCTTTGAATAACCCAGGTCTTCAAGACAGTGTTCCTGTAGAGCAACGGGAGGTGCTGCGCAGCTTTGATGGACACTTTAGCCCTGGCCTGAAGGTACTGAGTGTGTGCTGGTGCCCTGAAACTGACGAGTTTACCTACCACATGAGTGTTCCTGATCTTCCCATAAGTGAGGCATATTGTCAACAATTGCTAGGCTGTTTGATCCATGTGGTTGGGTCTCCCCAGTGGTTGTCTGGGTAAAGGTACTGCTTCAGATACTTTGGGCATTAAGGCTAGATTGGGATGAACCTGTTCCTAGCAACATTTTTAACAAATTGCTGCATTTTAAATGGTCACCGAATTCTTTAGCTAGTGTAAGAATTCCTAGGTATGTATGGACCATTGATTTTTCAAGTATTCAGTTTTATGGCTTTTGGGATGCCTATGAGAAGGCATATGCTGCTGTACTTTATGTTAGGGTATTAGATACTAAAGGTGTGGTTTCTGTACACTTTGTAATGTCAAAATCCAAGGTTCCACATCTAAAAAACATTCTCTATTCCAAGACTTGAGCTTTTTGGACCTTGTTGTTGGCCAGGTTGTGGAGCTATCTAAACACATATGTGAACATGATAGCAGATGTTGCTCTCTTCAGATGGACAGATTCTACCACTTTTCTCATATGGCTTAAGTTTTCTTATAAGTTCAAGTCATTTATGGCGAACAGAGTGTCGGAAGTTCAAATATTGCTGGTTTGAAGTGCAAGGCGATATGTGCCACCTGCAGACAATGCAGCAGATTTGGCATCAAGGGGTTCACTTCCAGACCAGTTGGTGAACAATACCTTGTGGTTTCATGGCCCGGATTCGCTGAATGACTCTGAAGGAAATTGGCCTGCAGATCGAATTGAAGAGTTTTGTGAAGTTGAATCTTGTGAGAGCAAACCAGTGGAGGTATGTGTTCTAGTAGTTGCTGAATCTAACCAGGAGGGTGGTATAAAGTTGTTGGTCTTTTCTTCCTTGCCATGCCTAAAAAAGGTGACTGCCTGGGCTATCAGAGCTCGAGTTGCCTTTCAAAACAATTCTCATCCAACAGCTCGCTACCTGACATATGAAGAAATTCAATCGGCATTGGTCTTTTGGGTTTTGTTTGTGCAACAATACTACCTTTAAGATGAAACTAAGCTACCTAAAAGAGACGAAAGTTCCCGTACTCCTAGAAGTTTGCACTCCTTTCTCGATACCCAGGATGTTATCAGGGTGGGTGGCAGATTGCAACATTCGTCCATAGGTGATGGACCCAAACACCCAATTTTGATTCCAGGCAAATGTAATTTGGCAATTCTAATCATCAATTTCTTTCATGTTGTTTACTTGCACACAGGACCGTAAACTACACACTCCCTAATTCAAAAACAATTTTGGTTTCTAAGTGATCAGTGCATCATTCAACAGCAGGTATACAAATGCGTTTTTTGTTTTAAGTGCAGTTCCAAGGCTCATGCATCTCTCATGAGAAGTCGCCAGTGTCCAGATTTTGGCAGATTTGTCTATTCCTAAAGGTTGGCGTGGATATTGGTGGACCATTTGTAACCAAACCAGCCAAGACACAAAAGACAACTTCTATGAAATGCTACCTGTGCTTGTTCACCAAGGCGGTGCATTTGGAGGTGATTTCTTCACTCTCTACATATGTCTCTGTTCCAGCTCTTAAGCAATTGTATCACTGACATGTATTCTGACCAAGGTACAAATTTTGTTAGTGCAGCACAGCAACTGAGAGATCTGTACTAAGCCTTGTTTGCAGAATCAATGTGGCAATCTCTTCAAACAACTCATTCCGCTTAACATTAGGTGGCATTTTAACCCTCCTGCAAGCCCTCACTTCGGAGGATTATGGGAGGTGGCTTCTGTTAAGTCTATCAAGACTCGCATGATGCGAGTTGTAGGTGATCAAGCAAGTTCTTACATTTGAGGAGGAGTAGAACCTTGTTTGCAGAAATTTCCGCCATAGTGAACTCCCGACCACTTTGCCCACTCTCCATTGATCCATCGGAATTTGATGCTCTGACTCTTGGCAACTTTTTAATTGGCGCACCACTTTTTAGCTTACTTGAAGAAAACCTGTTTACAGTGACAATCAACCTCTTGAAATGCTGGCAGCTCATGTGCAGATTGAAGCAGCCCATCTGGAAATGCTGGAGCTCAAATCCCACATTGCCTTGTGGTGTAGTTACAAGTAGATATAATTTTTTTCTTAGTTATTAGTTACCATTGTATTGTGTTAACTGTTTAAGGGGTAGAACATGTACAATTTTCGGTGGGGTAAGAATTGTTTTCCAAGGACATGTTTCTTGTGTTAACTGTTTAAGGTGTAGAAAATGTACAATTTTCGGTGGGGTAAGAATTGTTTTCCAAGGACATGTTTCTTATCAAATTGATATGTGTAACAGTAGTATGGCGACATCAACTTGTGTTCAAAAAACATTATATAAATATGTGATATTAATTGAACAATCTTTAAACTTATGTTTTTGGGTGATGGCCATGGAATTATCTTATATTTTTACATGGAAAACAAATTCAATTACGTTTGTTTTACTGTGTTAATAGAGCATTATTAGATTTGTAGTCTTTTTTCATCCAGTGAATGACAGAAGTGTTTTTTTGCTTGTTTGGATCTTGTTTGTTAGGAATGACAAATTGAACTAAAAACATATACTGGAAATTTTTATCTTATGAAGGTTTGTCATGCTTGTTTCCTTCAATATCAGACTAAAACACTGTTCCCCATTTTGTTCAGTTATTGTACTCCAAGAGTGTTGAAATATGATTACAAAAAATTTGGTTTACATTGTGAAGCTTTTGATTCTTTCTTGATTCAGCATGCAAGTGAGAAATTTGTACATCATCAAAGAGACATTGAAAATAAACTTGAACAACATAAAGCAGAAATTGTACAAGTTGTAATAACAAAATTACGGGAAGAAACAAATTTAATGAATACCACAACCTATGCACAAATTGACATCAGAAGGCAGGTTTTCACAAATGAAAAGGTACATGAAACATGTGTTTCATGTACCTTTTAATTTGTTTGATATATTATAACAACATTGAATTAAAGGTTAAAGACATGCAAATGTTACATGAAATGGGAGTTAAAATAAATTAACTAAATGATGAATTAAATGAACTAGCTAGCAGGTCTATCGCCTCAAGCACACTTCTACCATTAACACATGAGCATAACAATAATACCAACTTACCTGAAAGTGCCCAAAATTTCAAAAGTAGACCATCAGTAGTTTAAGAAAAAATTAATACGTACTCAATCAAACTGCAGCGATGTTACACCATCCAGCCCAGCAAAGGGCAAAGGAAATGCCTATATTCACTGGAATGAGCACTGAAAACCCAGTAATGTATTTGAAATATTTTCATGAATATGTTAAAATTCTGGAACAAAATTATGCTGAAGTTCTCTGAAATGTCAGCTTGAAAGCAATTGCATACTACTGGTGGGAGATTAATGAACAAAAAATTACATTATACACTGAGTTTAAAACCATGTTCTTGGCACAATACTGGAATTGATGTATATATGGTAATCTAAGAGCTCAACGACACGCTGAAAGATTTGATATTAGGAAAGGTAAGTCGTTAGAAGAACATTTAAACAGCATGTATGAAAGAACACAGCATTTAAATCTGGACATTTCTGATGCCGAATTCATCGCCACGATTTTAGGACAATTACCATACAGGTACCAATTGCCATGAACAACCAGAACCAATTTAAGTATTACCAAATTCCGTGAATAAATATTGCATTTTGATCATATTGAGCGCCAAATACATTATTCATCTAACTGTGAAGGAGATTGAGTACAAAATCAGAGATCTCAACCTTTATATAATAATTGGCAATAAAGTGATAACAGACCAAACAAGGATAGCGTGTCAGGATATGCAGGTGTGAACACAATTCAAACTAGTTCAAGAGGTCAGTTTAACAGCAGACAATTGCAGTGGTGGGGATTTAATATGGGAAATTACACTAGACATCAAAGGAATAACCATGGTAACAGGGCAAGATTTCACCCTGGTCATGAGAGAACCTAAGTTTTGAATAACAATGAAGGACACTATTCATGAATATTTTGTGTTTTATACCCTAATAAGAAACATAAAATACTTTCTTCTAGTTAAAAGGGTTGTAGTGTCATATGGATCATCAGATCAGATTAAGAGGGCTGATTCTACGACGGATGACATCTTTTCAGTTGTAGAACGAATTATCTTCCTAGATAACCCTGCTCTTCATGGTATGAAGACAACAGATAAGGAAATCCTTCATTTAAATATGGATCAGCATATTCAAATTAAAATTCATTCTCGACTTTAAAATCCCACAGAACCTTGAGACATTGATACCTAGTTTGTACTATTTAAAGACACTTTTATTTTGTGCAAAATTTACTGATAAAATATTTAAGATGGACTTTGGATAATTAACTAGTTTTGGTAATTGAATGCTATAAATTTTGGCAAACTTTCATTACTGATCCCAGTCAATTTTAATGATCATGTTTCAATATTACAGTATATGCATTATCTCTACAAATTTACTTAATTGTTATTAATAATTTCTGTAAATTTCACATATAAATGTTTTTTCTCACGATATGATGATTTGTACATGGTAGTTGAGGTTATCTATAGCATGTGAGCTAAACTGGGATGTTAAAATATGTATTGTAAATTTCCTGCAGTCTCTATCTGAATTTGCATTTTAGTTTGTCCAAGTGTCTTTGCCTTTTTTTTTTTTTTTTTTTTTTTTTTTTACAAATGTTTTGATATTGCCATGTTTTCTTCATGGTACATTATTCACTTAATAATATGTTTTTCTGTTGTAAGTAATTTAGGCTTCTATGTTATAATTTTGTCATTACTGTAACAGCATGTTTGTCTTCCAAGTTAACCCTGCTTCCTGTAACCCATTCCACCGTATGCCACTCCATACCTACCCAGCCACTTGTCCCTCGCCATGCAAGAGTTTTGCCTTCTGTTGTAATTTTGAGTGATGGCAGCTGGTTATGATGCAGTTTTGTTTTACACGGTTGCAGTTATTACATAGTTATTGTCATTACAGTGTTGCATTGCTGTGTAAGCTGTGTTTATAGGAACGTTTGAAAGCGCTCTACCACTTGGTACATAAGATTGAAGAGGAACGTGTTCGCAGTGAACACAATCTGAACAATATTACAAAAGCCCACGAAAAAATAAACCAGGAGGAAAAAGTTTCTTTGTATTACCAGGTAATGTAGTATAGGCTACTACATTATTTATGTCGTAATATATACATATATTAATTTGGGGGAAAGAACACTAAAGAAAATTAACCCCGTAGACTTAATGTTTGTGTCATGGGAAGACAGTAAATAAAATAGTAATGGAAATGTCAGCTTTTCATGTTGTTAAAAAAATTTAATTGTTTTTTTTTCTCAGTTTTGTATTGTCTTAGAAGAATATGTGAAATAATTATATGGAATGCGTTATTTATTTTATTTGAAGTTTTGACTAAAGCAGTTCGCTATGTTAATTGTTTTGGTGTTTGGCATGCCACATGTGTGACACTAGCAGTAAATGAAAGTCATTAATAAAAAATATCTATGTGTAATACTTAATTATTTACATCATAAAACTCTTCAAACTCATTCACTATAGTTAAACAATTTCCAATGGTTTTATGGAAATATATTACACAGCTCATACACTTAGCTGCAGTACAAGGGTTGGTGGTACTTATTGAAGCAAAAAAAAAGTCTTCTTTAGTACCATTCCAATATTTGAAAATGTCATTGCACAACTTGTATCAGACTCGTTTGAACAAAGTTGTGTATAATTTTGTATATGTGGAAATATTTTTACTTGTTTGTCATTATATTTACATAGGTGATTTTTTGCTACCTAAAACTTAGAGGTACTAAGCGCATCAGTTAAAATAATTTTTATAAACCTTATGCTCAATAGTCCCTATTTTTGTAGATTTTGTCATGTTATTAAGTGTTGCATTATTGAAGGTCCAGCATTGTTTAAGGATGCCTTGTTTTGTGTGGTAGCACAAGCTAAAGAGCCTGTATACAGCTGCAGTGTCAGATGCAGCTCAAGAGGAAGAGCTTATTCGCACAGCCTTACAGAAGGTCAGTGAGATTCGTGCCATCCGGAATGAGAGAAGGATCCAAGCCAGGAATGCTGGGAACAAGGAAACCATCCGTCGGGGGGCGCTTATGAAAATGCTACACAATTCTGCACAGACACTGCCCTTGTTTGTCAGCAAGCTGGGTGAGAAGCCCCCGCCCTTGTGCGGAGCCATTCCAGCTGAACCCACTTACATTGCCAAGGTAAGTGTAAGTCTGGGACCACATATTGTGGTTTCGTTGCAGCTGCAGTTTTGCAGCATATCATGTTCCCGGTCCACAAACAGATGGTCAGCCCTCACACATACACAACCATGCCTGCACTTCCACGGAGTGTGTGTTTAGTATTGAAATTTTTATTCTATAGTGTTAATTACTGCAGTGATGCTTTCAAAACTGCAATACATCTGCACACTTGAAGATGCTCGTCTGTTTACAGAGCCAGTGATAGACTATTGGGTGCATCCTTTCCATTGGGATCATGAGGAAAGTGTGACTCCAAACATTTTTTGATAATGTACAGCATTGCAAAAAAATATTTTGAGGATTATTGGATGTGTATTTCTTTGTTTGATGAGTTGTTGGAGATGATCTGGACCTACATTATGAAAAAGGATGCATACTGGAGGAATGCAATAAGTGAAGTGAAAATATTGATTGTGACACTAATGTAAGTTTGATGCAGTTTTTTTATTATAAGAAAAACAGTACACTATGTTTACAGTGAAAAATTTAAATGCACTATCGAATAACTTAAAAAAATATACACGTACAGTAAAACTCTGTTAAGACATTTTTTAAGGGACTGAAAAATTTAGTGCTTATTAACCAAGAAACTTCTTAAAAGGGTCAAATTACATGTGTGTGCATATAGGCAATGTGCAAAATTATTCAGCTTATTAAGCAGGAAAATTTCCTAAGTGGAAACTTCTTCTCAGGGGTTCACTGTATTTCAATGTCATGTAACAAATTGCAAAGAATGTTGTTAGATTGTACACAACTTTTTTAATATAAGATGCTGTAATTGGATTAGCCTGATAAGTTGGGAGTGAAAGGGTTCTGTGGTGAAGCCCAGCAAGGCATAATGTTAATCTGTTGTGAAGGCACTGTATTAATTAGGTTGTTTATAAGACATGTCAGGTAATGTGATCATACCTTTGAGAAATGGAAATGTTTGAACAGAATGAAGAAATTTATTTGTTGACACATTTTATAATAGAACCAATTTTCCAAATTGTTGGGGAGATTATAGATGGCAAGCATCTAAAAAACTGTGGCTCTCTATTTGACAATTACAAAGGTGTTTTTTTTTTTACTATGGCATTGATGGCTGTTGTGTATGCTAATCTTAGTTTCATGGTGATTCATACCTGCCAACCCTCACCCTTTAGGCAGGAGACTCACCCATTCTCACATCCTCCCGCTTAGACATTTTAATCTCAACATTTTTTGTAACAGAGTTGTTTGGTTATATGGTTGTATATTTTGTAAATTTTATTCTCTGCAGCGTATAGGAATTATAGTACATGGTGTTACTTATAATAATTTAAATAGCATCGATAGCCCAATTTTTTAGCGAAAACTCTTGGAATTAAGCGTAAATAGAGATAGTCACCTTGTTGTGTATGATAGTTATGGGACTGGATTTCATAGGTGCTCGTCATTGGTGTTTGTTAGCCAGTCAGAATTTTTTCCTGCTATCCAAGATGGCTTTGTCAACATTATAAAGGAGTGTTGGGTAGTGTTTACGTGTTTTCATTATGGCACAGATAGTCGTGAAGTTTATTCCAAGTTTTTGAAAATATACTACGGAGTGAGAAGAGAGTGTAGTTTGTATTCTGGTCATTGTCTCATAATTTTTCCGTCTCACATGCTGGAAAGGGTGACGTTCTGAAGCATGTAAATACAAAGACACATGCAGACAATGTTGTATGTTTTCTGTAACACAACTCACAAAGTAGATAGTCTAACTAATGCTGAGTGTTCGTTCACATATTTTATTTTAGAATACAATTTGCCCATTAGTTGTGCCGACCACGCAGGTTTTCTGTTCAGAAAAGTCTTTCCTGATAAATCGCCCAGAAATATGGATGTGCTCGCTCAAAAACTTCTGCCATTGGCGGAAGATAGTGAAATCTGAAGAAGAGAAACTTTTGTCGACACCGCAGCAAGGTACTGTATTTTCATTGTCCACTGATGGTAGCAATGACAGCGATGTCAAACTGTATCCTGTTGTTGCAATATACTACAATGATGAGAGACTGATTATCGAGAGTTCTGTGATGTGTATTCCTGTATTGAATGGTGATTCCACAGGCTTGAATATTGCCATGCTTGTTTTGGTACTGACAACAATGCTCCAGTTATGATTGGTGTGAAAATTGGTTTAACTACTCACTTAAGAAAAGAGATGTCTAACATGTTTGTGATTTGTTGCCCTTGCCATCTTATAAATTTGGCTGCAGAAAAGGAAGTTGCAGTTCTTCCATGCAGAATTGACAAAGTATTGGTAGATATTTACTTCTATTTCAGGGTTGCCACAGGTCTGGAATACCTGGAAAACAGGGAAATGTTAGGGAATTTGAAAACTGTCAGGGAATTTCAAACAAGTTAGCTAAATGTCAGGGAATTCTGTGATATGCATGCTATATTTGGCAGTTGTGTCAATAATCGTGCACCGTTGCCAGAATCATATAAAATTGTTTTAATGATTGTGGCATTTTTTGTTGTAATCTATGCAGTGAGCAATTTTGTAAGATCAGAGAAGTATTTGGGTGTAAAAAAAAGTGTTATATTGCAAAGGCACCAATCCTTACAGAAAAAAAATATTAGAGAAGGGTCAGTGAAAATTTTTTTTTTTTTTCTGGAAAGAATAAGTTAAAAGAATTTCAGGAACCCCATCATATTGAAGTAAAAAAAAATTCTGACTGATGTGTCAACATGCTGGCTGTCACTGGGAAAATGCTTGTCAAGATTGTTGGAACATTGGGATCCACTGGTAAGTTTTTCCATTCAGGGGTTAAGGAACCACCAAAGCAAAAATCCGGAACATTGGATTCTTACAGAATACCCAAACTTACTAATAAAGTAGTGGGCTCTGACATTAGTAGTACTTGTCAGCTGAAGCGAAATTGTAAGTTTCTAACACCTGAACCAAGAAGTCAGAAAACTGTTCAGGAAGCAGTTAGTGGAACAAAGTGTGAGGGTGATTCGTCAAGAGAAGAGAGGTTGTTCATGTTTTTGACTTCAAAGCTGAATAAGTAATTTTGCTTGTTCCTTCAAAGTTTTTCATCAATTTTTGAGAGATATAATGAAGCACTGCAATCACACAATCCTCAGATACACAAATTGCATTCAATTTTACTGGAACTGTACTGGAATATTCTTACAAGACTTGTGAAACCTGTTGTAGTAAAAAGCAGTGTGTCTGTTTTGGAAGTTGATTACCATAATCAAAATAACCAGAAAGAAGACAGTGAGATGATCATAGAGAATTTAACTTCAAAAACTGTTATATTACTAAAACCAGAAGAAAAGGCAATTTTTTTTCTGCTGTGAGGGAATTTTTTACCAGAGCATGTGATTACTATATGTTGCACAAGTTTCCTCTGAAAAATGATGTAGTAAATGCTGAAGTGGCGCAGATAAATTCATGTGGGTGCGCATCAGCATATGTGTGTGTTCCACAAGTTGTTAGGTAAGAACAAAGAAATTTTGTCACAAGTGTGTGTGGATCACTTTGGCAGTGGTTAGTACACATGCACTTGTTATCAACATCATTGCGGTGCATGCATCTTTCACCCATTGTAGCTCAATGATAAAAAGTGTTTTCCTTCCCCAGTGTGAAATTTTTTAGCATGTTGGGTTGAATTAATACTGTGGCTACTGACTGATTAAGTCCTACCAAATTGCACTTTTGGTGAAAGATAACACAATTTTTGTAGATATAGAAAATACAATATTGCCCAGAAATGTCTCCCGTCCCTTCTTTTTTTCTTCTGAAAAGTTGTTGACATACTTGATTGTCCAGTGCAGACAATGCGATAAAAATTTTAATTTCAGTGTTTTGGTTATGTAGCCTACCAAGAGTAACTTATTCCTGTCCAATATTGTAGATGCAATAAACAAAACTGTATCCTACAAGGAGTAAATAAATATTTAACTATACCAGAACAGAGAATTAATGTAATGTAAAGAGAGGGAATAACTAAAATTGGATTTGAATTTATCTACCAGAAACAATTTACTATATTGACATTAAATATGTATACAGGAGATGAAGTAATATTGGAAACAAAACTCTTGAGTCATTGTCGGTGTTAGGAATTAATACAAATGCCAGCAAATAATTATTTATTCGTGGCTCAAGAACATGTAAACTTTGCCTTCCAAAAATTCTGCTAGGCTGCTGGTTGCTGTTTTGTTGCACTCATTACTGATAAGCAATCTGCAGTACATAACCCTACAACATTTGCCCACTGCCACACGAAAATCAACTCCAATGCCAGACCTTTGTAAATTCGAACACTGTCAAGAAATATATACTGTCTTAAATCAAAACCAAGTTGTCAACGTCAAAAAGTGTGATGGCGCCAACATATTAGCAGGTAACGGAGGTAGATTTTAGGGAGACTAAAACTGGACGTGAACTATATTCTATTACACTGCAAGAGTAGCATGCTTGTTATTCTTTATTTATAATTTATTCAAAAAATAGTTTTCCATAAGTCCTGCTACAGTCAAAATTCGAACCCGTTTGAACTGAAAGTCCGTGTCTGATGAGCATTTTCTGTGGTCCCGACCAAATTCTTTTGTTAATAATGCTAAAAAGTCTGGTTTTTGCCAGACCCAAAATTAAATTTAATCCGCATCGATCGAACAAAGATTTCTGTAGCTTTGCCGAAAATCACATGCTTCGATCATTAAATAACGAATTATTAACAAAAAAGTATGTCAACTGTACTCGCCAAGGCATACAAGTCATTATACAGTACATTATGTTAACATGTACAAGTAATACTAATAGAAATCACAAATAAAATAAATTTTCAACACACATTGTTTCGGTTATGTCTCTCTGCCCTGCATTTAGTCCTATTTATGAAATTCACCACTTCCAAAATAACCTGAGTCACTATGTTACACTTAATTCGTACTTTGTAACAAAAAATAGTAACTGACGTCTCAGACTACACATTGTGTATTTAGAGAGCACGGAAAAAAAAATAAAGAAAAAAAAAGTGGGAATACAGTACATACGTATAAGAAATATGTACTGTAGAATGTTATTAGATTATGAACAAACAATTAAAATTTTTTTGGCAGCAGCCATGTTGATAACAAGGTTAGAAAAAGGCAACGCAAAATTGAGGGAACCCTATTCACTGCATTTCATCAATAACAATATTCAAGTCTTACATGAGAAAATAATTTTGCTGCTGTATAAGAGAAAGATATGTTACGTAGTTCGCACAGCCACAGCTGCTGCGCCACAAGTACACATTGATAGATGCCATTTTGTATAACATGGTGCTGTGGTTTTGCTTTTCAAGTCTTATCATATGTGGAATAGTAATTGCATGTTTATTTGTAAACATTGCAACATAATACAAGTTTTCTGTCACAAATGTTTTGTGATGGAGAAATTATGTTGGAATTTATTATGTTTGTACTGAATCGTAACTTGACAATATTTACAGGAATACAAAAATTCAGTGCAGCCTATACATGCCAAAATAGGTATTTCTGAGCAAGTGATTTCAAAAGAGGTGTTGAAATACGGTTTTTATTAAGTTTGAGTGCGTGTGTACCGGACTAATTTTCTTTAATATTCCCATTTGCTTTGTTTTATTTTAGTCAAGCTTGACAAATACCTAATATATTAGTATGTTCAACATAAAGTTTAATGAGGTTGGTTTTTTGGGTGCCTAAGTCCACATCTGCAGAATGTTCGCATCTATAGAATTTTTATGTCCGTACACTGAAATTTGATGGATAGAAGAGTGTTCACTGTATATGAGCACTATATCTAAAACACGTGCTTATTGTCGCTCATAACCGAATACTGGGCTGTAGTCTCACACACTCACGATCGGTAGTTTTATGAGAAAATGATTTGATTACACAACTAATACAAACCAATAATAAACTAGTAAAATTTCATGCGTGAATTATAATATATATTTATTTATTTCTCATCCTCTTGTTCAATGCCAAATTTTGCTAAAGTAACCTTTCTCACGTCATACTAATGTAAATACAATGTTTTGGACTACAGTCACGATGGCGGTTAGAATGTGAAAAATTTATATACACAATAAATTCAAAATTAATACCATTTAAACAAGTTTTGCTGACACCCAATTCAGAGCAGACATAAATAAAATTAAATGCTTAACACTTTACACTCGGCTTAACCTAAACAACTATAATTCAAAGATTAACAAAATAATGAAAAGAGAATTACTTATCTTACAGAAAATGATAAAATACTGTATTTTGGCATGTATAGGTTGCACAATTTTACAACAAAATGACTACAAAAAGTAGGGTGCGGCTTATTTACGATATATTGGCATTTCAAAAATGTTTTTCCCCAGAACATGTTCCAAGCTTTCTGGCTATAATTTTTTTTCTCCTCACTTGGGTCTCTCCCTGCCTCTACCCGACCCCCCTCCTTGGTTTCTCGTCCCCTCATCCTTCTCCCTGTTGCCACAGAGCCACCTGGCTATTTTTAGAATGCCACCTTCACCATCTCTCTTGTTTCTTACACTCTCTCTGGCAGGGAGAGCCTGCAGGAGCATTGTGCGTGGACATGTGTGTGTGGCCTATACTTGAAATTTTTTGTATCCTTAACTTTTCATCAAAAACTTGTAGTGTAGTCTATACACTCATGCGGCCTATACATGCCAAAATACAGTAATATTACAATCCATCAATCTTCTTTTCAAAGTTACAAAACAAACCTGAATTCAAAATTAGAGTACCATTTTTGTCTAGCTTCAATGCAAAACATATCTAAGTCACAAAATTTAACACACACATTCCAAAACATAAAACAAAATACTTAAAAAATAATAAAACTACACTGTCTACAGATACAAGATGATGTAATGTGAAGATAAGATGCTCAAAGTTACAAATACACAAGATAATTTGGAGCAGGCTGTGGATGGTTTAACCAGCACAGTGCAGATGGTATAATAACAGACTGATGATTATGCAGAACACTAACACATATACCTCAATTGGGTATTATTAACTTTAAAATGCTTGCATAGTGGGCAGAAGTACTTTGATCCACAAAGCAGCAATGACAAAGTGGTTGCTTGCACTTGCAAATATATATGGATGGCTACAACTAAATAATTCTATTGGTTAGAAAATTTAAGACATGTCAGGGATTCAAGAATATCATCTTGCCATGTAACTATGACTACAATAATAATACGTTTATGTCCTGTGCTGTTTATATGAAGTCACTTCGGGCATTTAAAATACACGAGTTACAAAAATTGCAGGGTAATGCTTTTTGTGAACAAGTGTCCCAACTAACCAAAAGAAGTCAATCAAAAAACACTGAGCAAGTGTTCTTGCCACCAAACTCCACAAGCATTCTTCAGCCAATGGACTAGGGAATCATCCAACAATCAAAGAATAAGTTCAAGGAGACGCTGATGCAGAACTTGGGATGTCATTGGAACTGCAGTGGCCGCACATGAAGAGGGATGTTTTCAGGCCCATGCAAAGAGCAATTGTCAGTTGAAATGAGATTACAGTGAACTCTCAATGTACATAAATTGCATGTACCGATAAACAGTATCCACAGTTAATTTTCACTGATCCCAGCAAAATTCCTATATAAATAATGATAAAACTACCAGTTTTATTGTTTATCAAATATTGCATTGATCATAATATCTTTCAGTCCCATCACTTAAAATTTCCCACAAGAATCGTTTTTAAGTTAGCAGTTTATGCAAACTTCTAATAACTGGGTATGAAATACGTTAAATGCATTGCTGATTATTATCACTGTGGCACGGTGCTCAGTTGAGCTGATGGTGTCAGCGACTCTGCAAGTCTGGTATGCTCCCTCCCGTTAAAGAGGGTGTGGGACATGTGGCTGTGACCTGCGAAATCAACGTTCGTGGCACAAGAGATACTGTGAAAACCGTTACATATTTTGAAACCAGGGTAATATTAAGATATTGTGTAAGGTTGGATTTTAGATTGCCATTACTTGAAATTTCGATATGTGTTTTATTTTACTAATTGCATAGCCTTCAATATGACAGAACTTCAATAGACAAATACTAATTAATTTACATTGCAAATGGAAAACTGAAAAGTGTCAATCTACAACACATTTGTGTAAATGACATTGAAAACTGTAGGATGCATGTAAAAGCAACACAAGCTGTAAAATCTCTTACACCGCAAGCCTTGAAAACGGCAGTTCATGTGGGATTTGGTACTGATTAGATACGTCGTAGTTCAAGCGTCCATCCATAGGTGACGGGCTCTCCGCGCGTAGTGATTCATTACAGTAACGCATTATAGGTGTCGCGTATGCTGGAGGCCATCATTGTTTACTTTATAGTATCGCGAAACCACTCTTTTGAATTTGGCGGGAGACACCACGATGGGTGGTAATAAGACATGATTAAAAAAGAACAGGGATAGAGGACACATGCTTATTTCTGCATGACAGAAAAGAAGCAAAGGGAAATTACTTTCCGAGTGCTGGAAGAAAAAAAGGTGAGTAAAAATAATATTTAATAACAGAAATATGCGGTTCCTTATTATAATTTTCGAAATATTCAGTATATTTAAGTGGTTTCAATTTTATGCAAATGCAGTAGTATTCCAAAGTAAAAGAAAATAAATTATAGTTGAGAGCTTATAAGTGAAATATTGCGAAATTTTTGCACCATTAAAAAACAAAATGTAATAAAATTATACTTATTAGAAACTATGCTTATAAGCAGCATTTCATTTTTTTCTGGATTGTATACGCGGATGCAACAAATTCCTGGTCACAATTTACTTATTTGATGTATAAATATAATTTTTGGTGGTTGTGCATGTAGGTTAGAGTTTTCATACATCTTTATTGAAACGAGTGTAAAACTGCATTGATAATGTGTCTAATGCATTTAAAACTAATATCACTGGTTCGCGGCGCGCGCGTGCGTGCATGTGTGTGTGTGATCACTACTAACGTGCCGTCTATAGGCATCTTTCCCGCCATGTTGTACACTGAAATTACCACTGCACACCTGACAAAATGCATGGTTTTCACATACGCTGGAAGCACATTAAGATGTCCACAACTGTGAAAATAGTTTACGGAATTTCCGACTGGTTTTTTGGTTTCAACATTTTTCAAACTTTAGAACACTGTATATTTCATTTGTAGGTTATGCTACACATGGTCATGGATATTACCACAGGGATGTCATCGGAGCTTTCCTTGCTTGTGGTGGCCAGTTGAATTAGTTTGTCGTCTGTAATTTCCGTGCCCACATGGCAACCTTCATATGTTGCTACAAAGTCGTCAAACGTGCATGGCACTTCTACCTTCTCTGCGAGTAGGCGCCAACATTCTGGCTCTTGTGGTTTTTGGTTGTTGTGATTCATCTGCTTTCTGCTGCTGTTCCTCGTCTGAGTTTTTGCTGTGGAACCCAGCATGACAAAAACATCCAGCAATGGTTTCTGGCTGGATTTCCTCCAACACTGCATTGGCTCTGATGGTATCCAGAACATTCCATTTCAGCAAAGCCTTGCCGAAAGACACCTTCCCCTACAACGAGCTCACAAACATGGTTCTGAAGTGGTGCTTCAGAAAGACTGCAGCCTCACTCACACTTGCAGATTCGTCCAATATTTTGTGTAGTGATGCCTCTGCGATTTTTTAAATGGTGCAACCAGCCTTCACTGCACTTAAAATCTTCAATATGTGTGTGCAAAGCAAGCTCTATGGCCTTTGCTTTAAGCGTTGGTCCACTGACGGGAAGATCTTCGGCATGTTGTTGGGAAAACCATTTAAACAAAGCTGTCTCCAACTCATATGTATGTCAAAATGTACTGTACACGTATAAAAATTGACTGAAGTTCAAAATCGATGCTACTGAGACGTGACCACAATACAAAAACAACAGATGTACACAACCAGTTCTGACGCATAAGTAGCAAAATGAGCTTTTATAAAGCAAATTTTGTATTGATGGGGTTCAAATTGGTCAAAATTGTTAGTATTTGTCTGTATGGGAAACTCAGTCATGCAAACAAATTTTGAGCAACCACAAGGCCCTGTAAAGTCGAAGTACAAATGTACATCCAAACATTTTGTTGTCCTTCCTCCTCTCCAAATACACCCATCTTAAATAATTACGGAAAAATTACACAGCAAACTATATATTGCATGCCAACTACACCAATTCCCCCCCCCCCCCCCCCATACTGACGTAGGGAAATGTTGAAGTTATTAAAATTTTTTAAAGATTAATTTGCAATTCTGTCTTTCTAAATTTGTGTTTAAAGTAAAATTTGTTCAGTTAAGACTACTGAAATCTACTATAACGTACTATGAAATATGTTTCATTCCCAAAATACACATTTATAGCAAAAATAAATAATATACTACTAAAGTGGTATTATTTATTGTTTCTACTAAAGTGGTATTATTTATTGTTTCAAATTGCCTTATTCACATAGTATAATCTCTCTCAATATCTCCCTTAATTATAGAATCACACTCAGTCTCATTTATTTTCTGTCTTCCTGTATTTTTATTTCACACATGCACATATGCATGTACACATGCATTTGTGTACACATGTACAGGCTGTTCACAGCGAAGTAAGCACTTTTGAAGCCCTAGTTACTTATTCTTTTCAGCCATTTTTTATCCTTTAACCACATTTTTTAAATAAATATTGCCATGTAAGTAATAAACACAGTGTGTATATGCCACTGCACTCGGAAGTTAATATCTAAGGCTAAAATAAAATATATATTTATTGACTATTAGGCTTTCAAAAGTGCTCACTTTACCGTGAATAGCCTATATCAGTTTGTGTATGCATGTATATATAGACACACATTCACTTAATGTTATACATAACTCACAAAACACCTAGTGAAACAAATGTAAATGAAACAGTTCAAGCAGTATGACAAGTTCTTTTAGAGATGCACCTTAGTGCAGAATCACACATAGCATTTTTGCTGCAGTGTTTTCACAGCCACATTATCGCAGCAGCAGTACATCATCTTGTTTTAAATGGGAGTGTCCACAAAGTGTGGCATGCACGCACTTTGCTGCAAGTGACAATGACGTGTTGCTGCAGCGCCACACATCTGCATTCCCGTGCTCCAAGAACAACAGTGTGGTTGCAGTGCAGTACGGTTGTGGTGGTGTTTTTTTATTTTTGAGGTTGATAGGTTTATACAGAATGCGCAAGTGTGTCAAGCTTTTTGGGAGAAATATAATAAAAATTTCATGGATAAGAGCTGCAAAGCAAGACAATGGGATTGGACTGGTAGAACTGAGATGGAACAGAGGAAACTAAATAAGGAAATATCCTTGTACAATTAGTTGTAAACCACTCTCATTGAAAGCTGTAAATGACTGAACATATATCAAATTTGTAATATAAGACTGCATTTCCAATTTCGTCAACAAAATCAGGATTAACAAGAAATGGGAGCGTGTAAAACCCACCACTTGTTGGCCAGATTCCCAAATGTACACTGAACGCCGTCATCTCAACAGTCTGTAATTAAAAACTCTTCAGAGAGAAATGAGATTATAAGCTTGAAATTGTCTCTAAATATTTCTGCAGAGTTTAAAAGTTTCATCCACATGTATAACGTAGGACTTAGGTGATTACCAGACAAAGACTATATTCTATGTTCAGACAAGTTTAAACATCGCAGAGAAATTGCTTAATTTACTTCCTTACCATTGGCTTCAACACCAATCACCATACCTGCCAACTTTGGACATTCAAAAAGAGGGAGATTTTCTCATTAGTGAATATAATACAAAAGATTGAGTTTGGGAATAAAAAGGAGGGAGCAAACCAAGTAGACATTATTACACACGTTGAAAGTTTACTCACCATTATAAAGGTTTTTTTTTTATTTTGTAGACCTTTTCTTCATATTTTTTAAAATTATCTCTTGTTTTTTGAACAATAACATGTCACACGGCAAAAATTTCAACAATTTTTTTTTCTTTTTTAGAAAAAATTGAAAACCTTTCTACCTATACATTAAATAATAACAAAAAGGAACAAAAAGGCAGTTTTTTTAAGGTACCTACATTTGACTTTTTAAACTTTGTGTTGCAGATTTGGCTCTTTTAAGAAATTCAGGATCACATTTTTTTGCTTCTAGCAGCAAACCCTCTCTCGAGATTTTGCCACCACCATGATACTGTCCAATTTCGCATTAGACATTGATGATATAAACTGTGTTCTAGTCTTCTTCACCTTGTAACGTTGCAGTTTTTAGGGTCATGTTTAACATTAATCATTAATATTTTAATTATATATGATTACAGAGTACTTACTTATGTTCTCACTTTAATATAATTTCCAAATTAAGTTGTACTGTACGAGTTAACTGTATAATCTTTGGTTAATAGTTTATTGCCACAGATTGTAGCATTGCAGCTAGATATATATAATTGGTATATTCTGGAAGTATTTCAATTGTCTATATTTCAGTCAAGGATAGTAATTCATGTAATATTTGAAAGGTTGTTGCAACGACGTGTTTGTATTTCATAGATTTTCGTTTTTCCAAATTTATTATTTTTCTTAATTTCATCAGTAGTAACAGACGTCATCAACAACAGATGTCATAGGACGATAGCGCATCTTTTCCTTTTCACTGGGTTAGTAAACTAAAAACATCACCACTGCAAGTACGACATGGTGAAACGAGGGAAATAGCAGAGGTCACCTTTAGTTGACGTGACACTGCTCAAAAACAATATGTTTTCAATGAGGAAACTTTCTACCAATATATAAGGAAGCACAACCTTTCTCTGGTATCACAACAGTTCGTTGCAGCACGATCATTTGTCTGCTGTCAGTCGGACAACCTGCAACATGTGATCACGTGACTTGCATTGACCAGCGCCCGCAACTTTAACCTTCTTTGTATTTTATAGTTAAATGGAATAGATTTTTTTTTAATTTTGTTAAAATTATTTTCAGATTTTCAACCGTAATAGTAATTTTTCAGGCAAACTATGAATAAAGGACACCTGTTAACCATTTTCAATTTGATTTTAAATAATTTTAGAACAGTGCAAATTTTTTCATTTTGTATAGCATTTATTTCACAAAAACCTCCATTAATTTATTTATGGAGGGCATATTAAATGTACAATCACACACCAACACCAGTGAGGAATAATTAATCATATTTTTTACACCAATATTTTTGTCTCGATGTCTATGACATGATTTTGTTGTTTGAGGTTTTAATAGTTTTTTTTTAAAGAATGTCATACTGAGTTGTGTTTTGTTCGTGTGCCAACACCTGGAGTGTTCTCTGACTTGTCCATTCTTTCACTTTGAATTAATATTCATAAAACACACACACACACACACACACACACATAATAATGGAATTTAATAATTAATGAATTAGTCATGACACCAATCTTAGAACATTAAGTTCATCTCTCTGTACTGCATCCACAGCTTCTTTGTTTGTAATCCCAATCATATTGTTACAGTGCCAATACAGAAACATGTCCAGAAAAATAGCATAGGTTGTCAAAAATCACAGAAGATTACATCCAAAAATTATCAAAAATTAAAATCTCAGTGAAATAGTCTAACTAAATCATCATTAAACAGTAATTCAGATGATCCCAAAAAAATGAACAATTGTTAGAAAGGTTTATTAGCATTAAGTAGATAAAAGTGTACACATTCACAAGCAGAACTACTCATGAGTGATAATAACAGCCAGAACAAATGGGTGGGTAAAGGTGGGGTGGAGTAGATAGGTCTTGAGAACTGATGAGTGTGAAGAAAGCAAAGTATGGAGCAGCACCAGGATGCAATGGCAGGGGAAATGGGAGTTCTCTGAAAAATACCCACTGACCAACAGCATTGTCCAGCATGATTCCGAAGTGCGAAAATCTGGGAGTGACCTTGCTGGGAATATAAACCTTGTTCTCCTTGGTGAGAAGTGAGTACTCTAGCTGCCATGCCACTCCAGTCCTGGTAAATGATGCAGTTATTTCATGCCACTTTTTATGCTCATTGATGTCCATATTAACTGGCTATATTACCATGGACAGGGCATGGAATGTGGAATTTGGCACATCGCACATGTGTATCTTGTCAGACATGTGACATAGCAAAGTAAACTGTACTAGCAGGGGAATGTTTTTTGAAACAGTTGGCAGGGCAATGACGCTTTTGCAACAGTAAACATTGGACTGCCACTTTTTTTTATATTTGTGGCACAACTGTAGTAAGGTAGTAAATAAAAATACATAAATATTTTCTTTATCACTACAGGCTTGCAGCAATATTTTAATTGAGTTACACCTCATTTTATTCTGGGTATAATTTTCTAATTTTTTTCAACTCCAGATGGCAGTGTTTTACATTTTAATGGCTACTCAAAATTTGTTCTGCTAAATAAGGTGTACGTATGAAATACATACCCCAAAATTGAGGAGATTTTAGCAGGGAACTTTGTATGCCTATTTATATTGGTAATGATGGTGTCCTGTGCTGTTGTCTATTCATTCATCCCTGTTTTGAATGAATCCAATTTTGAGTATGTAGCAACTACCTGTTATGACATGGATCATAAAAAAATTGTCCAATTTGCATTTCTGTGGGCAATCCCATAGCAGTGGAACGAACTGTGGTAACGGAATGGTGAAGGACTTGCAAATAAAACTGTTTCACCACCATTTTGTTCACTACAGGTTTCAAAGGAAGGTTGCAAACTGCTGACCAAACAGTAGAAGATCATTACATAACAGACCAATGTATAGAGGGGCCGTCCTAGAGTATGGTTGATTCTTGCAATTTAAATAAAATATTGTATTGCCTATTTTGTAAGTTGTCATAGTCTTGCATGGTTTACTTTCTTTGATATTGTGCAAGTTTATGCAGTGTTAATCAGTCAAATGCTGATTTTACACCCAGTTCAGACCAGATCTTTGACTTATGGGTAAGAAAAACTTGTTTGGTAAGAGTTCTGATGTTATCAAACCTAAAGCTTTTTAGCCCCAAAATATTCTTTTGTCTATCCTCTTCCTGAAGAAATTGCTTTAATGTAAATTATATGTACAGCTAATTCATTAAACTTGCACTGTTTAGAAACCTGTCTTCCAATTCTGTGAAATTGTTACGGGATTTAGTGTGTGGGAAACATCAAAGTATGTATGTATTGTCAAAAAGTTATCTGAATAGAAGTTTTTTTTTGTTTTGTTTGTCACTGTTGCAATACTATACAACTTGAAATCACCAAATTTTTTTCTAATGTGGATAAAATAATGTATTCACCTACAACCATTTCCTCAAAATGCATTTTTGTGCGATGTTCTGAAAATATTGAGGAAGTTTGACATTTCTCCACATCGTATAATTCTTCCTGGTACTTTCTAATTGGAAAAAAAAAATCATTTTTGTCTTTGTGGTTTACTGCTGCCGCTGGCCTGGTCAGCATTGTAAAATGTCTCCATCACCTTCCAGTCTCTTTACTACCCATCCTTGATCTTCTTCCCTCTGGGGGCCATGGTGATGTAGAAGTCAGACTACTCACTTCCCACCCAGGTGAACCGGGTTTGATTCCTGGTGGGATCATTCTCGAATTTTCACACGTGGGAATCGTACCAGACGATACTGCCAGTTGGCAGGTTCACACCTCTCCATTCTAGTATTGCTCTATGCTCACCTTGTTCCACCATCGTTTCTGAAGACCTCAGTGTTAAGAGCCACCCAAATTTCTCCACACCAGTCCATTCCATTCCCTTCTCTCTGTTCTCTTGCCATTATCTGTTCCTCCCATGTCCATCTTGGTCTTCTTCCAGTATATTTAATTTCCATTATTTGTTTGGACAGCCAATCTTCTCTCATTCTCTGTACATGTCCATACCACTTCATTCTACCTTTTTCAATAATCTCTTTCAAATTCTGTAGCTTAGTGCTGGTCTAATGATATACACCCCCACCTTTCCAACTGAGTTTGGTTCAAGTCTTTTCACGTTGGTGGTTGTGACAGGTGGGTGATATGGTAGCTGCCTTGGTTAAGAGCGCAGATGAAGAGGAGAACTGGATATTGGCGGAAGTGGTTCAGTTCAACCCAGCCACTAACAAATATGAAGTTGATGACATTGATGAGCAGAAGGATCGCCATGTTCTTAGTCGCCGTCGTGTGGTACCACTGCCGCTGATGAAAGCCAATCCAGAGACAGATGCTAATGCTCTTTTTGATAAAGGTTCTGTAGGTTAGTACGTTGATTTTTTTTGGATTAGTTATTTAAGTTTTAGATTTATGTATATGCCAAAACAAGAGAGCTGCAAAATAGTAATTTGAAATTGTGACCCAAATATGAACTACACATATTTATACCAATGAAAATATTTCTGTGGGATTTACACATGCTTATAAAAATTTTTGTTAACTGAATTTCATAGAACATCTGCCTTTTGCATAACCCCTGTTAAGAATATTTGTGGCATGACCCTTCATGGTTCCCTGAAGAAGGGTTTTTATTTTGAATGGGTGGTTACTGAAATTTGGGCCAATTCTGACCTGCTCCTAATTCCTGTACACATAAAGCGCATCACAATTTTACTTAGGTCATTTTACACAGCTTTAGGGGCAAAATTACACATTTGTTGAATATATTCAAGTTGTCATGAATTAACTCTTAAGACTGATTACTTGCAAGACCAAATTTGACTTATTTTGATTGAGTTTGGCCCCAAAATAAAAATAAAAATTGTGTGTGTTGAATAGTTTATAGAGCGAAAATAACATGTTTTAATGAAATGTTAATTTATTTTAATGTCTTCCAAGAGATTATACCCTAGTCCTTCCCTTGTTGCCACAGCACGCTGACCAACTTTTAGTGAGCACAAACTCCATTTTCACTGGCTTCTTGCAGGAAAATCAAAGGCTTTATTAACTTATTATCATATGTCCAGCGTGGGCTTCATACACACATGACAATAAGGGTAGTAAAAAGTAATGTACTAATGCAGTTGAAATTAATGTGGTGGCATCTTCAATTGTCATTTTGAACGAGCCATCTAAAGTGGAACCTAGCAACCCTGACAAAGTGACATCTTTGGGGAAGGCAGCTGGCTAGCCCTGTCACCAGCAGAACTGCAAGCACACACTTCTAATCGTTGCTGCTGGTGTCTTGTGTACCGACCATAAAGCAGAGCATGGACTACTTGCCTTGTACATGTGCTCGTAGACCAGCAGGCAACATATAGTTCTTTTCATAATTGTGCGGTAAATTTTGATGTGTGACTAACCTATACAATATGTAAACAGTTAATGCACTTGTTTGCAAAGTAATGTATGAGCTGATGAGTTGTTGCGGGATGTAGTTTGTTTTGGTGATCGTGATGATGACTATGAATTTAAAATAGTACTTGGAGTTGAAGACTGTAATTAAAAATTTGAATTATAATTACACCATCAGTAAAACTCCTGGTTTACCAGGGGCAACTTAACTGTGGAGCCACCAATTCAAAGTCAAATATTGAACAGCTACTGCCAGTCGTGTACTGGCGCTATTAATAACCCATGCATATGCTGTTAATCACCAGGCTGCAGTAATGATGCGGTTAATTTTTTAATATTAAAAAAGTTCAGGTACTATATTTTACAGTGAATATATGTAAAACTTGGCAATACTAGGAATTCAGGGAAATTTTCAGACAGCACAATTTCATTCATAATAATAAAGTATTTCACAATAAAAACTGACTTCTGCTCATAAGGCGAGATAGTGTAGTTTACAGTAGTTCGTACATGCATAGGAGAGGACAACGGTACAAGGCCCCTTTGGCCCCATGACCTACTTTCTGCAATGCACTTCTGGTGAACGTGCTCTTTTTTGCACATGCACCTCTGGTGCAATATACTGATGCCGGCTAACTGCCAGCGGCGCTAGAGCCATGACTGTACTCACCACGCACGTGTCCTGCACGTGCGCAAAGAGGCCAATATTCTGAACTCTCACATAAATATAATTTTTCAATATAAAATGTGTTTTATATTTGTATTTGCAGGGTTTAATATGTCTTAAAATGTTTTTAAGTGTTCGTTTTTTTTTTTTTTTTTTTTTTTTAAATTGTTTGGTTATGAAATTCAAAGTGCCCGCTGCACTGAGATTAAGACTACGGTATGCATGCCATCATAAAGATACACTGAAATAATATGAAAAATCCGCAGGAAAATTATAAAATGTAAAACAGTATTTAATTTGTGCCATTTTATTTCTATTATAAAATATTTTACTCTGCGTGCATAGCACTTCCGCTTATGTGAATCCTGTAGGTAGTCATGTTAGGTCCGTGTGACACTTGTCTCTGGAAAGTCTGGCGAGGTAAAACACTGTCATGTACGCACAACAACTTCTGTTTACTGATGTAGGTTTCAATAGTCAATTTAGTTTACCGGTCAACCTTTGCTTGCGTACATTTTCCCCAGTATTATGCTTCCGCTTTACTAATTTATTTCGCCCTTGTGGCATTTTTAACTGAACCGAGGAGGAGGAGAAGATGTCTGAGAAGTAACGCGACCCACGCAACTTGGAATCAGGCGCCATCTGCCTATGTTAGTGGCATTTCATTGTAATTTCTGCATTATTGCTACACACAATTTTAAGGGCTTTGTTTTCATGTATGTATTTGAGAGTGTTTTTCCATGTTTGAATATTTTACGGCAACATCACATATAACCAGGTGCCTGACTGAAGCCAAGTATTTGTAAACGCCATCATTGTGTTTTGAGAGCTCATCTATGTAATATCTTATGTGCACTATTTTGTTAGGGTTTCGTGAATTTTTCGCGTACATTGAGGCTTTTTGTACTTGACCACGCGGTCTTGTTAATGTTTGAATTTTCTGTCATCAGGTATGCTAAGAGCCTGTAATCATTTCAATTGTAAAGAGAATAATTTTCTAGCTCAGAATAATATTTTGTCTGAATTTAATTCGCCGTTTTCACAAAGAAATATTGCAATTCCACCTGCACCACGTGGTCCGCTACTAACTTTATAGAGACATCTGCGCCATCTAAGCCTGTTTTCACACAACTGTGTGTTTATTGTATCTTTTGAGGGTTTATGTAATTTTTGTAATTTGTGCAATTACTCCCATCCTAGCCGGCTGTGTATAGGCCGTCACCACACTACCCATGTGCCCACGAGGGTGAACCCCGACGAGTTTGCGTTAGTGATGACGAGTGATCATACATGTTAATGTGTTTCATTGAGTGTTTGCATTTGTAATTCACAGTGTCCTGTCTTGAGGGAAAAACCGTCAGTCTACCCTAGCGGCTGTTGGTTCTGTGTGTCCATCTCACCCGTGCGTACTTACAAACATGTAGGCAATACTAAACTTTTATAAAAATTTGACGCCATCGAGTGAAACATGAGACGAACAATAACACAAATACTTACTGATAATGTGGGTGCCAGCGGTGCTTTCCAATCACTGCACTATTGAAACTCGGGGTTCTCAGGGATGCTGTGGGTTCTGTTTGTCCGAGGCACGATTTTAGGTAAATAGCGATAAAATGAAATAACATCGAAACACAACTTAAATCATGAAATAAGACAAATGCGTGATATCTTATGAAATGAGCTTTCTCCATAAGGAATGAACTATTCCTTATGGAGACGCAGACGTGAATGCGGGAAATGAAAGTGATATTTAAGTTAATATATTAAACGGACTGTTTTCATAAAATATCTAGTCTCATAAATTATGGAAGATGCTGCAGGCAATGTAAAAGACAGCGAAATGTCTATCATTTGGACATTTTATGTAACAAGACAAGTACAAAGGCGAGTAAAATTTGCAAGAAATCAATACAAAAATATAACTGAATTGGTCTGAGAAGACTTTTTTAAAAATAATTTATATGATAATATTTCGTGGATGATGCTTGTCTAGTTTATGTATGTATGTCGAAATTCCGTTGCATAAAAATTTGTTAGTGTAAATAATAAATGTATTTTTTTACTTTTCTTTGCATTTCCAGAAAAAATTGGAGCCTTTTAAATAATTACTGCTTTAAAATATATAGTGATTACTTTTCAATAAGTGCCAGTCTTGCCAACTTTTTAATAATTTAATATGTTTGTAAACATTCATCTAGGCAAGTGAGGTATGGAAATAATTTAGAAAAAACTATGTGGACAAAAATTAATCTCTCTCTCTCTCTCTCTCTCTCTCTCACACACACACATACACACACCCCCCCCCCCCTCTGAAATTTCATATGAAACTGTTTAAGTTTTATATTATTTATGTTAGTAATAGGCCTACTGCTAATGTAGGCCTTATTTAAATAATTAAATTTCACACCTTCCTATACATGATTTAGTTCGGTAAAGTAATTGACCGTAGCAAAAGGAATCACAATTCTTGGAATTGAGAATCAAGAGTTGTATCGCATTGAGAATCGGGGAAAAGTGGAATCGTTACATCCCTACTAAAAACTGTTGCGGAATGTAAACAGTACTATCAATAGCACCAGTTGTTGATTATCTGTGTTGTTTTGCATTCACATAGTAAAATTACCGATTAGAAATAGGGTAAATGTTAACAACATAAACAAATTATAGAAAATCCACTGTATTTCATAGCCAAATTATTGTTCCGAATATATTTTGGCTTTTGGGCAGAATATCTGAAATGTAGATGGCCAAGAAAACCACCACTTCAACGCTGTTTTGTAGTGTAAAAATAACTAATATATTAGATAGGAAAATCCAACAACTGTATCATTTACTCCACCAGAAAATATTTACTTACATATGGAATCTGTTTATTATTTGCATGAGTACAAACAACATAATACTGTAATGAGGTGGAAAAATTAGGGATCTATAGTTAAATAATAGTGAACAATTACTTCATAATCTCTGGTAAACAAAATTTGAGCTTTTACTCTGCATCGAAACGAAAAGTTATAAGTTCGAAAATTACGCTAAAATAACTACAGAACAATACATAAATTGAAACTAACATTGTCTCTCGCTCATATGCTCAACTGTAGCTAAACTTCACATAAATAACTCAAACACATCAGCTGATATCATCACGACTGCATAGCGGCAAGAATCATAAACATTGTCTTACGTGTCTTGAGAAACTCAGCGAATGTCTAAACTAACGGCTAATGACTCTCTAAATAATCACCACGCGCTGATTTAAAGTAAAGATAGAGGGTTGATACGAAACCCTTCACTACACTAATCACCTTTAGAGCAAAACTCAGATGTCATAAAGCACTAAACTTGGCAAGAGGTGAGCAAAATAGATATCATATAGCAGGCATTGCTGACATGTACGTAAAAGTAAAAATAAATAATTTTCTAATATAGAACCAAATAATTTAAAACACCAGATAAAGGGAAATTCTTATATCTATTAAATAAAAGAAATAGATTTCTAAATATCAATTTGCTTAATCCAAAAATAAACAGTTAAATATTTTCGAAAAAAATTACAATTGTAAAAATCAGAAATTTGTAACAAAAAAATAGTAATAGTTTGTGTACAATAAATCATTAAATACGGTTTGTTTTTAAAATACTGACTGAAAACTTGGGTACAAAAAAGAATAGTTATTTAGCACATGTGCACATGTGTGTGATTGCAAAATATTGGATGTGCAAAATTTATGTTTTAATTGTGAAGTATTTTAAGACAAAATTAATTTATTGAACGTCACATTTATTTATCACAATGTTGCAACATTTCCCTAGGTGTTTGAAACACAATTGCGATACGTGCTTATGTTTCTGGGATTTGATTGTTTGCCACAATCCCAACAAAATACTAAGCCTAGCCAGACAAATTTAAATAAATAATGAAATAAACCTAGAAAACGTTAAGTACAGAAAATAAGTGACACGAGTTGCATGCTTGAATTTACTCTGTATTTTCGTTGGAGTGTTTGTTCCTTCGTTAAAATATTTTTTTTCAACTTAGGCCATCGTGTTTACGAAATAACCCAACACATATCAATAACAAAAGGGTAAAACTACAGTTCTTTCCCCTGCAATTGTAACAGGGTTAAACACAGTCATGGTAAAATATTAACATGTATTATGCGTAACGTGATTTGCCATTTAGAACAAATATGCTAACAATGTAAAATAACCGTAAGAACTATCGCCAGTACAGACATTGTTAAAAAGTAATAAAGCTGACCTAAATACGATTATAGGCCTAAATTGTGAACATTCGTACGAAACGGTTTTTGAAATATGACAGAATTCTTTGAACAGTAAACACATTTGACACTTAATATGTCACATGTAGTGGAAGGACATGTAATCGGTAACCAAAAGTAGAACTTTAGCAGGGTTTCAGAAAAGTGTGAAGTAACAGTGAATGACCTGCCTATACCAGAGCATGTAATGGCACAGTAGAAGTTTTTTCTCCCAGTTTATCAAAATACATTAAACCTAGTGAGGATAACATTATAGTATGCACTGAATTTTGCATAGCAGTTGCATCAAAAAAGTATAATCTGTATCATTGGCATGAGACACTTTTAGTACCCTATACAGAGCAGGTATTTTGAGAGTTGTGCATATTGTGGACCTTGATGATGGGGGGGGGGGGGGGCACAGTTTCGATTGTGCCTTGTGGTAATTTTTTACATTAGTGAAATATAAACGAGTATTTCATTAAATATAATTCCACCAGAAAAAATTGTTTCTACATATTGTTACATTCTGCCGATCTCTCCCTAATACTTTCACTACTACTCCTCTCTCTCTCTACCCTCTCTTACTCACAGACTAGGCAGGTACGCACATGGGAATACTGAACACTAGGGCTACTGAATGAAAGAGGGAATGCTACAATACTCATTTATTACACTCTAGATAATATAACAATACTTGAACAATAATACAAATGACTATCTCTGCACACTATGGTTTTATGTTTCTCTTACTGACAAAACCTACACAAGTTACACGAGAGTGAGTTACTGCACTGACAATCAAGAATATTAAGTTTAAGTTTAATTATGCAGTTACATGAATATAGCCTCGCAGTATGCCCTAGCCTTGCCATGTGATTATTATTATTCAAGTACGTGGACTTGCTAAAGGGAATGCCACCCTACCGCCTAGCCAGACATATGCTCACCAGTAAGACGTATCTCGTAGATGGCCCAGAGCGCTCTGGATCTCAGCGTTCTGTGTCTGTCACTTACGTTGTAGCCTCACAAGTCGTTTGCCAGCGGAGGCAGGGGGGAGGGCGGCTCTTCCTTAAATACTATTTCTTCACTGGGTCAACCAGACGTGTCGTCAAAACAGGGGGCTGCCACTGGAATCTATAGTGCGTTTTACCTTAGCTTGTTGTGTTCGGGCCCCCTGGGGCCTGCTGCACTATGTTCCTTTTTTCAAGTAAAACATTGTGTTCTTTCAGGCAAAAGATGATTTTTTGACAAATAATTACACATGAAAAACATAGTTGCACAAAATTATTTGGGGGGAAAAAATTGTGATTTTGTATTGTATAAACACTGTACTTCCACATTTGCAGTTGGCCCCATGTTGTTTTTATGATTGTATATGTGACTGCAGTGTAACTTGTTTGTTTGTTGATTGTTCCAGTGATGGCTCTGTATCCACAAACCACATGTTTTTATAAAGCAATTGTAAACCAGCTGCCTGCATCTGCAACAGATGAATATGAAGTGTTGTTTGAAGATGCATCGTATGCTGCTGGTTATTCTCCACCACTGCCTGTTGCTCAGCGTTATGTCATCTCCATCAAAGAGAAGAAAGGAAAAAGTCAATCATGACAGATGTCATCTGCTGGTCCTCAGCAAAGTGCACTCGAAGAACTGTGGACAGTTACTGAAAACACTGCAGAATAAGATTTCATTCTTATCTGCTAGTTGCACTGTGATGGACTGGTGGAAAAACACACTGTGACACACAATACAATTTCTTGTACTGCCCACAAATAAGCAGTACCTCTGCAAGTACAAAGTTTACAAGCTTATGTAGTATACATGCTTGGAATGTTATTTACACTATGGCAAAAGACAAAGGGGGGAAAGTGGTGGTACACAGAAAACACAACAGTGGAAGTGATGAATGTTGAGTTCCTACAATACTACATACAATATTACTTTATTGTAGTCATGATCAAATGAAGAGTATGAACTATGTAATATTGATAAAGTGTTAATACTGTATTCATATGAATATAGACCATGCTTATGTTACTAAATTGTCCTAGGTGTTTATGTTGATTTTTTCAATTTATCCAGGAAATGTTTTTCTTGAAAAGTGAATGTTTAGGGTAGTGGTCGATAACTTTACAGCAAGGACCATGCCCCAGTGACGATGTGGTAAACAGATGAATTTACATATTTGTACTATGTTAATATACACCCAATATACTAGTACACTCTAACAGTCGTTAGCTATTCAAAGTATTGGATATTTTGTATTGCATGCAAGCAGCTTATTGTAGTGGCTCTCTTATAGATGTCACTATACTTAGTAGTTATATTTGTAATGTTCAGTGTAAAGAATTATATAAATATTTTAGTACTTGAATTGTAATAAAAAAAATTACTGTTTGAGAACCAGTAGTATGTTTTAAAACACAAAATTGTTGTTTGCTGGTGAAATTATTATTTTATTTCACCAACTTACAAAACTGACATTCAATTATGAAATTGCAGTGATTGTCTTCAGAGCACTGCCGTTGTTGCTGGAAATTGTTGGACTTACGTGTATCATTTAAGCAAAATACAGTGGAAACTCACTGTTGTGGCCCCTTTTATTATGATTACCTGTCTTCTAGGCACCGTGAAAAATCCAGGAAATTGTTTAAAATTATGTTTATTGCATTCCCCCCCTTTTTTTTCTTTTGGCAAGTACTGTACTGCAAGTTGGGCATATCTAAAAAATATAAACTACACCCCCCCACCACCCCATAAGCTGTCAGCTAGTTAATGTCCATTGACTTCCCATATCCCCTCTCAACTATCAGTGTGTTTCTGCTGTGATGCAGCTATCGTACGTCACTCACTACTCTTGCCATTGTGATCTCACTTGTGGATGTGCTACCGTCTCTTTGTTTATGATGTGGCGTTAGCTTACTTTTATTTTGATGATTGTTGGCAACTTAACCCCCACCACAGTTTTTTTATATTTGATTTGGTAATGGTTTTGACTTGATTTTGTTAACAAATAAATTTCAATAAAATAAGTTTAAAGCAAGTCAGCTTGTCGCTCATTATGAAGTACCTCATGAAATTGCAATAAATATAACAAAGCTTAACAGTTGATCTTCACTACCACCAAGCTATCAAAGAAACCTCATAACACCATACAAATTTATTGGGAACTTGAAGTAAAAAGCATCCAGCATAGCCTGTTTTCTTTACAGCTGGACCTGTCTTTTTTAAGAGAGGAGGAGAGCCATGATTGCCCCTAGATGGTGGTTTAGCACAGATTGCTATCCAGGAAAAATTCAAATTCTTTTATTATGCCTAGCTCTCAGCTTGGCTTCACCACCAATCCGTAGGATGGCTCCCTCTTGTGCCAAATGCTCTCTAAACTGGTTGCGGTGAGTGTCTTGGTTCAGATGGGGAAGGGGATCAAAATCTCTTTCAATTCTTGTTCAGTAATAATTTTTGGGTCGTGTACATGGCTACCCTTGTGAAGGCTGTTTAGCTGTGGGACCTTTCCATTTTGCAGGGGCCCCAGCCCTTTCCTTTCCTTTCCCTCCCATCATCTTGTGTTTCACTAGGCACACGTCAGAGGATGCCGGTTTATGTTTTTGTAGGCTACTGCTTGCTTCATCCAAAGTACAATGCAGTTCTAAGTGGCACACAGGAACCCTAACATTTAAGCAACTGGTTCCCATGGGGTGATGTTCACGTATTTGGTTGAGTGACCATGTTGCGTGCTTGCGCGTTCACCTCAAGGACTATATCTTGCACCCTCATGCAACTGTATTTTAAGCATGTGTAGGTGGGTTATCATTTTGACATCCTCGTCTCCCATGGCCTTTAGCTGGGCTCTATGAAGCGTCAATGCCTTTTGTCTTGTGAATATCGCACCTTGTCCCCCTGGGCACTTTTTTGCCAATGAAGTACTCAAGAAGATAATTATTCCTATATGGTTGACGACTTCTCTGTTGTGGGTCAAAGCAGTAAAAATGTAAGAAGAAAATATAAAACAAAAAACTCTTGCGGGATGTAATCAATACTATAGATAGCACCAGTTATTATCTTTGTTTTGCACTCGCGTAGTGTCCAAAACTTTGCGAACGCACAAACAGTAAATAAGGTGAAACGTAAACAACTGGAACAAATCATCGAAAAACAATTGTTCCAAATATATTTTGGGTTTTGGACAGAATATCTGATTGATAAATACAGTAAATTAGTGCTTTACGAGGTGTAGTATGCCAGTTTATTTATCATTGTGTTAA
Organism: Dryococelus australis; assembly: GCA_029891345.1. NCBI lineage: Eukaryota > Metazoa > Arthropoda > Insecta > Phasmatodea > Phasmatidae > Dryococelus > Dryococelus australis. The sequence goes on from CM056999.1 coordinate 97,079,730, forward strand.
ATTAAGATTGCAAATAGGCCGCTAGATTACTAAAAATATATAAAAGGACAGGAGTCCAAGTACTCGCATGCTAGTACTTGTCCTACTTTTTGTGTGTGTGTCTATCGGCAACATTTTTTCCATGCAGTTGTGCGATCGCAACGTTTTGCTGGCTAAGCCAGCTTCATCAGGTAGTGAGTTGTAGCACACTGCAGTGTGGTGGAAGGGCGCTGTTCGTAAACCTAGCGGCTGGGTGGCAAACTAGGGTGGAGCGGGATAACTGAAAAATTGCAAGTATATCAGATCAGCGTGGTAAGGAGCCTTGATTATGTTATATTGAGGCCAGGCAGCTGCCTAGATATTGATATAAATATTTGTGAGCTAATTCCCAGCATCTGAGTTGTGAGCTATTGCTTGAAGGTGGTAGGGCTCTCACAACTCTAGTACAGTAGCAGGTATCAAAACCAGGCAATAAATGACTGGCAGCAGAGCAGACACCAAACAAGCCATAGCTGGTAACCTCAATAAACTACAGGACAAACCAGTTGTAGGGGGGTGTCTTATTCAGTCACACCCAAGGCCCTGACGTGTAGATATGCAGACCGGTATTAGGATGCCAGAGAGGGTAGGCGAGGGAGCACCAGAAACCCAGGAGCAGCGACGTGTCTTTTCAGACTTAAAGCGTTCTGTAAGCTCCATCTCGTGTAGAGTTCGGCACAACTCACGACTAGCCCTCTGCAGGGTTTTCTATTGCACCTGACATCAAGTTTCAATGACACAATTAAATGACAAAATAAATGAACAAGGAACTAAAGTTAAAATTACGACAGTCAAAGATTTCAGTTTTACGTAATATTTATTATTATGGTTTTTAGAAAGTGGGAAAATACTGGTTGGATTGACAAGGTTAGCCAAAGATTAAATATTGACGTAAAATTATTCAGGCGAAGGTGAGCCTGGTAAGTAAATAAAAATTACGTTTATGCAAGTCTACGCTCTTTACAAGGGGGTTTGTCCAGAAGGGAAAAATGTTGCTACAACCTGTATCATGGAGTCAAGGAATCTGACTGGGGTATGGGATTACCTCAGGAGTCTTCGGGTGCAGGAAGAGCCCTCTTCAAGCTGCTGGAGAGGAGAGAGGTGTTTGCAGACCAAGGAGTGTTCACTAACCTATGCTGCCGGCAAGCCCGGTATCTGGCGAAAGGTGTGCTTGTACTACCTTGTATAGTAGGAAACTGTATGGATCAACAATCTTATGGTGGTGCGAGGTAGCGTAGCCTTTCATTGCAGGGGTGGGTTTATCAGGGTTGTGGCGGCGCTGCTAATTTCTTATCTCCCTAAATGGAGGCGACGACAAATTTATCCACCTCGGCCTGAGGCTGGCAGGTGTGACGTCACAGGTGCAGGAACAGGTCGTTTTCTTTTGAACCTAGACCTTCCTAGTTCGAGGGCAGTTCAGATACCAAGTAGTGAATGAAAATTCTTAAAACAGTGCGTTGTACAATAAGTAGTTTGCACAAGGTATTTTTAAGTTCGTTACATTTTATCTCTGTCCTCGAGAATAAAATGTGTATCTAACGAAGGTTTATAAAATATTCCCACAATTAGCATTAGGGAAGTTTACAGTGACCCCTGTCGGACGAATTTAACTGGTCTGGTTTTTCAGCCATCGCTGTAGCACAGTAACCCAATTACGTGTGCAAAAGGTACGAGTTTTATGAGAAATATATTTTCGTCCTATACTACTCCGGGAGTTTTCTCATACAGTAAAGAGATGGAACATAAGGAGCAACTCTTTCAAAAAAGGCGCACACGTTAACGCAAGACAGTCAATGGTTAAAATATTTCTGTACCATTTCATTTGTACGAGAATTCTTAAGGCTGGGTTTAGCACGTTGCTGGAAATGACACTCTTAAACTAGGTTACTTATTCTTTTCCACTTCTTGCATACTAGTGTACAAACACGTAAACTTTTTTTTTTTCTTTCGGAATGTCCGACATTGTATTACATAATCTGGTTGGCATTGGCCTCAATTACTTTACTACACAAAAGTGCTTTCACTAGCGTGAAAATTTACATGCTTAAGGGGAAGTTCTCAGCAAAGACACAATAACTAGAATTACACAAATTACTTCTCTCTAATCTTACATTACGTAACTGGGGTGAGAGGATTTCCTTTTACCTCTGATCCACTATGCCTAACTACAAAATTTTAGATTCCTCTTTTGAGGGTACATATATTTCAAACTTACTTCCTAATACAATTATTCTATACGGGTACACTCAGGGATGAACCTCTAAATTTTAAAATACAGGGGTTGTCTAACTCGTCCTTAGTAGACCTGATTATTTTGTCATACTGACAGTGACTTATGTACAGTTGTATTTCTTACTCTCAAAGCTAACAAATTTTTCTTAACTGGCAAAACTGATTCTAAGTCTAACAAGGGTTTCCTCTTTGAGAAAAGTTACGTCTTTTTCATTACTCCCTCTGGGTTAACACAATTAATTCATTTTTGCAAAACTAATTTTAATTCTCACTAGGGTTTCACGTCTGTGAAAAGTATGCTTACATTTACCTACGTTTACAAGGGTTATGTGGTTACACATTCTCTACTGACAGTTTGCACTTTGCATTATTTCTACATTTACACAGTTTCTTTGGGTTAGCATCATACTGGTGCTAATTGCACTTGTATACTTTCAATTTTAGGAAGATTAGGAATTTCCTGGGCAGTGGGTACGGCATGCTCGCAGCGAGCTCTCGCCTCATACTCGTACCCAAGGTTACAGGGGTTCTCTAAACAAAGTCCCCCAGTCGCATAGCAAGGGATGGTGAGGGTTATGTCGCTTTTGTTCATGGGCCTGCTGATAGGCTTTAATTCGCGTTCACACTTCCTATCAGTGCTCATGCGATTCTACGTCGTTACGTTAATTTCGTCGTGCTAGATTTCTCAAGACAGCAAGAACAAAATTTTTTTCCAGTTTCTTTACTATGCTTATAGAGCACTAGGGGGATTTTTGGGAGTGTGCAAACATTAACTTTCCAGTCTGCTGGTGAGTTTGATTCTACTTTACTTTACCTCCGCAACATTTTAGTAAACTAGGGACCAAGTTCTTATAGCACAAAAGTAATTTTGTTATTTTTACGTTACTAGTGCCCATTGACACGAGGTAGTCTACATTAATTTTGGCACATATTAATGTGTGGGACTTAGGTTCCTACTAATGTGATTCCTGAATTCTCAACCTTTGAAAAAAAAACTTAAGTTACAGACATACATAATTCTTACGAAAATTACTCTTGGTGGGGTAGTGCAGGTACTTCCGTCGCACTGCCTACTCTATCAGGTTAGGATTTTGGTTTGGGGTGTCTTTTCTCCCCCAACATTCCCTACTAAGCTGACTAACCAGCTCTTGCACTCTCGTTAATTTATGTTTTGGCATTTCTATTACTATCACGCCCTACTACTTGGTTAGCTAAACGTCTCTGGTGAGGAGGCGTAATAGTTCAGATTCTGGCATCCGCCAGGTACTCGCACAGATGCTGGTAGTGCTGGACGTTGGCGCTTGGTGCTCTCGGGCGTTCTCGTTTGTGGGGCACTGTAGCAGGAGCAGCAGGCCAACGATACGTGGTAGGTGCCCTCCATGACGTGTGTCTGTAGCGTCCAGGGATGTGGTGAATGCGCCTCACATGCAGTGGCGTTGCTCGTGATGCGGCAACAGCAGTAGGCGGTCGTTCAGGTACAGCGGCCTCGGTGCGGGTGACATTTAATTCAGAGACATCTGCTTGGGTGCTGGTGGCGTCTGCTTCATGAACAGTGGTTATGGCTCTTGTGGCAGTGGGTCGACAGTTTCTCATGGCAGCTGCACGGGTTACCGGTGCACGGTACTCACGTGAACTGTCCGCTCCAAGTGATGGAGGGGCTGCGTGGGCAGCTGCAATTCTCACGGGCGTCTGGCAAAACGTGTTTGCTGACTGATCGACCCGTGTGTTGTTTCCTCTCCAGCCTTTCTCTGTGATTCACTGATGTTGGTCGTCATATTGACTGACGTAGCCACCGTGGTTGAGGAATGTGGCAGGCTCTCTCTCCCTCTATTCTTGCCGGAAAAGGGGTAGGATAGGTAAGGCAGTATGGTTTGTGACCTAATTTCCCTATCCTGGAGGGGTTCCACCGTTTCTGGGGGTGGAATTGCCGGAACCGATCCTGGCGGGAGCGTGTACGCAGCTACATCCAGGTTGTCTTCCGGGGCAGGAGAGAAGGTCGGGGAGAGGCATTCAACATGTGGGGGTGACGTCTCGTGAGTTTCCTGGTGATTAACAGCCATGGATGGGCATGAAGGGGGTCAAGGGGGTTTGTGACCTGTCTGTTGTACACTCGGGGGGGGGGGGGGGGGTGGAGGTTCACGTACCTCCACTAGCGCATTGAGTCACTGTTGACGATCGCTCGGCTGGGTCACGCCACAATTGCTCTGGGAGGACATGTGGTGTCTGGCGAGGATTGAATGAACTCGAACTGTAACCTCTTCTGGAAGTTCTCCCTTGGGTACGTGCGGTAGAGCACAGGAGGGGGGTGTCTACCCTTCCTGAGCCCTGCAATGGTGATTTACTGGCTCTGGCTTGAGGAGGGCACTTCGCCCTACTCAGGGGTGTCTGGGGTTCAGTTCCCACATGGGATCTTGTTCCTGCTTGGTTCGCGTTCAGGCCGTACGGGACAGTGGCCTCCTATTCATAGCAGTAGAATATGCTTCTGCATTTCCGGTTCTGCGGAGGGGTAGAATATGCTTCTGCATTTCCGGTTCTGTGGAGGGGAACGCGTGTGTCAGGGTTGCGTGGTTGCATGTTTGGCAGGTGGGGAGGAGAACTCAGTGTCTCCTGGGGTTGCAGCGTCGGGCAATACCAGCAGCGAGGCAAGGGGCGGCAGGGTTCAACAAGGTCGCTTCTTGCCATACGGGTGGCCTGGGGAAGGGAGCTGGGCCGGCATCCTTGGTGCATGCCACATGGTTCTTCCTGGGGAGGGGGACGGTCATTTATCTTGAGTTCCCACGTCCTCTTGGCTAGCTCTTCTACTGTCTGTGATTTTGGCGTTAATAGCAGGTTCCGAAGCGAGGGCAGGAGGGTGCTGGTTATGCACCCAACTCGCTGTCCTGTTTGCTCGGGATAAACTCGTTTGTGAAGTCGCTCCTTCTGCCGGATGAATAATTCGACTTTCTCGCCGGGGCATTGTACACAGTAGTGTAAATCAGTAATGAGGCCCGAGAGAATTTCATCTCCCGTAAAATGTGAGATAATTTGAAATTTGAACTGGGGACATCCCTTGATAAACTCTCCGTACTTATACCACCAGTTTCTGGCAGCCCGGTTAATTGGTGGCGTGCTCGTCTCACCCACTGTTTCTGGGGGATGAGGTGTTCTCTCAGCTCCCATTCACATTTTAAAATTAAAACCGGGATCCTCATAGGTAGAGGTGGTAGAAAATAGCATTCCTTTTGTTTATAGAATTAAAACACACATTCAAAAGAAGTAATTATTCTACTGTTCTAAAAATATTCTTTTCTATAAACAGGTATGTTATTTGTAGAAAATACTTTTGAAAAATATCTCTACATTAATTCTTACTATTTTTTAGTGCTGAGCCAGTACAGAGTTTTACAGATACCAGTACGAACTGATACTTCCTTGCCGATGCAGCAGATATCCGATACTGCTACAATGGAAGTATGAGTAATGAAATGAAAAACTAATACTACCACCTAAAGTACTTTGGAAAGCTGTTGGAAATCTGTGTTAAGTCAGTATCTCACTATGTACTATTTGATGCTTTAAGTAAACATTCAAAAAAATAGGCAAATACATTTCACATAAATTCTTCAAAATTGGAGAATAAAAGCAACACTCAAAAAATACTTAAGTAATAATCTTAGGTCAGGGCAGCTTAAACAATTTATGTTTTAAACTTAACAAATAAAAAATGTTAATTTATGAGGTTGTGTGTCACATTTCTCAGCATAATTCAACTTTGTTTATATTCAGAAAATTAAAAACTATTATGTATATTTTTTTAAATTCAGCACACCCTTATTTTATTTTACAGAGTAAAACTGAAGCACTGCCATTTGTGAGGTAATTAATGTCAGATTTCATACGGCTTTTAAATACTGAAATTTAAAGGTTGAACTGCAGTGCTACCCCTGCAATGCTGGTAATTCTGCAACCCGCAATACAGGCTGTAGATGATTATCCCTTACAGCACCTGTCACAGCAGGCGGCCACAGTGGGGTGGGAGCGGCATCTCCCTCCACTTCCCTTAGATAAATATCTCAGCAGGGTGGCTTCTCCTGCCCGCTCTCCCTTGTTGTTGAGTGACAGTCTTGTCAGTTTAGTTCTTAGAATAAGGATGACAACTACTGCCTCAAAACAGCAGCACTTCAACCAACAACCCACCAGTCTCTGCTTTCTTCTCTACCTCCCTCCTGAACTATTCTATTAACCACTTTACACCCCTCCTAATTCATTCATGACAGTCATGTTTTTGCTCTCTCTTGCTTGCACACTCTTCCCGCTCACTTCAAGTCGGCTGCCTCACTCGCCTCGTAGTCCGCACTTCTCCCTTTATCTACATATCAACTATGGTGCCGGCCGGCCGCCCCGTCTGGAGCAACAGGAAACCCAAGTTTGTCATGCATTGCCAATCAAATATGTTGTGACAACCACTGGCTCACGGGTGAACAGTTTCTTCTGTTTCTACAAGTGTATTCTAAATCTACACTATTTGTGACTGTTTTTAACAGTAGACATTTTCGTATTCACATTTAAATCCAATTATAGCATTTAATTGCGAAAATTTGCAAAAACGATTTTCCACCACCTCTACTCATAGGGTTTCTTATGGAATTCTGGCAGTGTAATCTCGCAGGGCATTGCCATTCATAATCAATTGCGTTAATTAGTTCCATGTCTGAAGCTGTCCAATGCGTTGAGCCCTTCAGTGGGCCTGAGCTCTTGCCTGCTCGTTGATGAGGCAAAGTCGCCCGTAGAGTGCATGAACATGCTGCGGAGCTGTGTGTCATGCATCAAACTTTTACTATACCGGTATGAGGGCAGTATATCAAAAACCTCTACCAGGCAGAAACATGTCATTTTCTATGCCAGCACTCAGTTCTTCAAGACAGGAATGCTTGGCAATAATCTAATCAGCAATTTTGTAAAATTAGTCTGCAGAGGTCCCTAAGGCTGTTGGCGCACCCCAGACATAATTGGTAATAGTTGCTGGGACAATTTCCACATACAATTCTGATGCAAACTCATGGTCACAGATTGGGATGTAACATCAGGCCTGTCTTTTGCAGCAGAAATTATTCAAAGCGCTCTACAGCCTGGGATTCCTAGACATGTGTAGTACAATATTTGCTGCAGTGGACACATTCAATTTGGTGGATCCTAATTGCAGAGCAGAGCAGGTATTCTCTGACATGGCCTCTAAAAGTATTCTCTCGTTCGAGAGAGTTATGTGCTTGGTTTGCATCTGGCATCTTGGGGATGGTGTATGTGACAAGACAGCAAGTGACTGTAAAACAACTGCAGAGAGATGGCTGCATGCTGATAATTTGTACCCTGCCCGGTGAGGAGGGGTTAAGACGGAATCCAACCTCTATCTTGTGCAGCCAAGATGCAGGCATAGTACTTGGCCCACATGGAACGTCAAAGGGTGTGAAAACTGAGCGAGTGAAGAGATTTGGGCAGCTCTTAACAGCGAAGTCTTGAGAGTAGAGGTGTGAAAACTGCTATCCACCCTGCTCGGGTGCATAGGTACTGTGGCAGTGGTCAGGACTAAACAGGGTACTGTAGCAGTGGGGACGGGGGGGGGGGGGGACGCAGAACAACAGTGAATGCCTGTGGCATATCATTTAGCCATAGTATAGTATGTAAAATAATGTATATAGTTTATTTGCAATTTATTCACACTTTGAATGAAACCTTTAAAAAAAATCACCCCAGTATGACTTGTTTAGTTGTTTTCTAAATATTTCATGTACTGTTTTTTATACTTCTGTTAACATAAAATTATTTTTGGTTAAACTGAACTTTTATGTAAGTTTTAGCTATAAATTTTGATATTTAATTTCCAATTACAATTAATAAATAAAGGGAGAAATGAAGTGTGTCGATAATCTCTAGTAAGAAATAGTTCCCATGCAAAATATTAATAAATAGTGTGTGCACAAATATGGTGCATTGTCCTTTTTGTAGCTTTGTGTGCATGAGGTGGAGTAACCACGAGTGGACTATAGTTATTACAGCATTTCCCACCTCACAAGATTCTGAAAATTCTATTTATTAAAAAGTCTTAGGTACATGTAAAATTAACAGTTGTACAAAGATATGTATAGTTATATAAATGGAGAGCAAGACATGAGAGTACAGTATTTATTTACAAAGCTTTGTACTTTGGAAGGATGCTTTCACTGCTGTTTTAGTAATCATCAAAACTTAATCCATCTGGTCAAGTCCTTCACAGAGCTCTATATCATGGTTTACTCTTCATAAAATGTTTACAATTGTATACAAAAACATGGATTTAACTTATTATTCAGTACTCTGGCAAAAACATTGCCATTTTACAACACAGCTATCCATGCAGTAGTATACATAAACAGTTATTTGGAAAATGGTAACTTTTAAACGAGGTATTTTAGTTGCCTTACTTAACTATAACCTAAAGTTGACCACAGCAGTCAAAGGTATGCTTGCCAGCCATGGAACAGACGTGACAGAAGTGCAGGGTCTCTGGCTTGCTGTAGTAGCCTGTTCACCTGGCCAGCAACACTCGTCACCATTACATCTTCTGTTCCATTCAACTTCTGCTGTAGCCTCAGCAAAGCACGTTCTGCCTGCATGTTCACTTCACTCGACACAACTGTGAACAAGTGAAAACGTAATCATACTCATACCAGCTCAAAATTATAATATACATGGTAAGCTAGTCAGTACTAAAAAAAAATTCTCACATAGTGGAATAGACTCAACATGTATCATAGTTTCTCAAGAGCCTTTTTCCTGTTTTTATCTACATACGTAACAGTATAGGGGGAGAAGGAGATGCATGTATGTGCACACATACGCATTCTGTACAATGCATCCCGAATCATAAGTTTCTTCCCAAATGTTGCCAGGTTGTCACCGTCATTCACAAGAGCTTTAAGAAGACAGGTCAGTAACGTTTCATTGACTCAATTACACCTTGAACCATCTGCTGTATTGAAGAAATGATGCTAGGCGGCAAAAATTATACTGTTATGAGGCCACTGCCTACTGTATTATCCAACTGCTTTCTGCAGTAGGCCTTTTTCTTTAAGGAGAGACCAAACACACACTGGACAAATTGTCTTTAAACCAGTTTTCAATGATGTCTCTGATCTTTCAAGCACCCTTTTGATTGTAGTAATTTACGGGAAGATTCACAATATCCACATTCTTAAATAATCTGGATGTTTTCACTTTACAGATTACTAAAAGTTAGTTTGTGACTACTAGACACATTTTCACAGACTATTACAGTAATCAATTCCTTGAATGATTTGCATCCAGTGGAATACTTCTCTTTTTTTTTCAAATATTAAGGGTATTTGATGGTTAACATTTCCAGTATAACCCTGTCTCGTTCTCGTCTGCATTATAAATTTGATCAGGTGTTAAAACTTCAACATATTTTTGAAATGTGACATACTAAATGCATAGGTCATAGGTGCATCAGCACTAAGTCATTATCCCTGTATAGCAATCTTATGAATACTGTATCTTTGTTTAAATATGGTTAGCCACTCAGATGATTCATTAAATTCTCCTGCAAATCCTAAGGCTTTATGGAAGAACTTTGCTTTCTCAGCACAGGTGTTATTTCAGTTTGTTTCTTGTTAAATCAATGTAGCATTGCAACATGTAATTGTTCATAACTAAATATTTCAAGCTCTTGTGAAAACAGACTATACATGCAGAGGTCAAGGTTAAACAATACACCATGTGAATGCTGTGTTAACTATATATGATGTCCTATTCATCTTGATCACCCACAATAACTCCATACCGTGGCTCCAAAAGAAATACAGTAAAACTCTGTCAAGAAGTTTCTGAAGGGACTGAAAAAATACAGCTTATTAACCAGGAAAACTTCTTAAAAGGGTCAAATTACACATGTGCATATAGAAAGCGTGCACAATTATTCAACTTATTAAGCAGAAAAACTTCTTAACAGGGTTTCACTGTAAGGGTTTCATATAAAAATTGTATTACTGGAAGGGGGGACATAATACTGCTGGGGAGTCAGCCTTATAGATAGTATTATTTATTTGTTTGATAAGAGTACTAACATCAGTTTTTTAAATGGCACCATGTTTCTATTAGTCAAACTTTCAATGAAGCTTGTCAAGACCTATTTAAACATGTAGCACAATGTACACTTTCATAACATGAACACTAAATATGACACAAAAAAGTGGGATCTGTACTGCTCGTTTGTAGTACTATCCATATGGGTACTGCGAAGGGTAAAACATTCACATTAGAAGTTCAAAGAGGTGACCATTGGCAGCAATAAACAAGTTCAATTGCTGGATGGATGACAACACTGATTCCTCCAGTATTGCCTGCTGCAGTGCATTACAAGCACGCACAATACATTCCTGCATGTTCACTGGAGGAGTTGGAATATCTCGATAGATAGTGCCTTTGAGGTAACCCCAAAGAAAAAAGTCCAGAGGGTTAAGGTCATGTACCAGCCACTGAACTGGTTGGTCCTTCATGATCAATCCACTTATGATATTTTCGGTCCAGAACACTACGTGCATACACTGCATTATGTGCTAGGCATCTATCATGCTAGTACCACATTATCATTCTATTCCTTCGAGGTATCTCCTTCAAAAGATCATGAAGAATAGTTTGTAAGAAGGTGGCATACTCCCTGCCGTTTCGGTTACCATTCACGAAATAAGGTCAAGTAACCTTATTGTCAGCCATTCCACACCAGATGTTATCTCTCCATTAATGTTGATCCACCCGTTGAAGCCATTGTGGGTTCTTGATGGGCCAATAATGCATGTTCCTTGTATTCCTTTGGCCTGAGTTGGAGGACGATTCATCAATAAAAAAGGCATCCGAAAAAAGTTCGGGTTGGAGATAAGTTAATGCTGTGCCCATCGACAGAACTCTACACGATCCTGCAAATCATTCCCATGTATTTTTGGTGTAAGTGTTCATGTACATGAGAGGGATAAAATGTATGATGCTTAAGAATGTGATGCACACTCGTTTTCGAAATGGCAATTTTGGCTTCAAGTTGCCATGTGCTGATTGTGGATTAACTGCTACAGCTGCGAGAACAGCAACCTCAGCAGCTTCACTTGTGCAAGTTCTACGACTATTGCATTGCTGTGGGTTTAAATTGCCCATTTCACAAAACTTCACATTGAGATGGGAAAACATCCGTCTGGACGGTGGGATCGGTCACGTTATTGCTCTGCTTACTAGCATTACGGCAACCTTCGACAGAATGAACGACGAGAAAGCAATTCAAGCTATTGATAATTAATAACAGAACTGTGTGTGTGTTTCAGTACAACTCTCTTGAATGTACTACAGTGTAGTATAAAATAATATGAACACATTCATCTGCTAACTTACATTCGCCATAGATGAGCAGCATTTCTACCTTCTCATTGTTGGAGTACATTTCTGTTACAATGACTCTCACCTTGCAGTGTACTGTATTCGACTTTACATGGATGACCGATTGAGTAGTTGTCACATAATATGTGTTCCGTTGTTTCATCTAAGTGCAACCTCTGTGGAATGGGGTATGCAACTCTGGGTAACTGCACTGTTTACATCACCTCTACATCAAATACAGCGCATCAACATCATACTGTACTGTACCATGTAGTGCAATCGTGCTGCGAAGCATCATATAACGGGTCTTCATGAACCCTTATGAGTCCCAATGTCTGTGGTTGTTTTTAACAATCTGTTTATTAGACTGATACAATGAGATACATTTTTGAATAGGTCTTGATGAGCTACATGGAACATTTCACGAATAGATACTAGGGATGGGCTGATGCAGATACCGATTAACTGGCCGGTACCATGACCATTGGCATCGGCGGCATATGAACATTATTTGCAGATTATTATTCACTGATTAGTAGCACTAATATATTAAACACAGTGTTAAATAAATCGGCATGCTACATCTTGTATAGCACTAATTTACTGCATCCATCAATCAGACATTCTGTCTGAAACACAAAATATATTCGGAACAATTGTTTTTCCATGATTTGTTGCTGTTGTTTACATTTAACAGTATTTCCTGTTGGTACATTTGCCAAAGATTGTGTGCATCGTTAGTTTTTGGAAACTAAGTGAATGCAAAACAACGCGGATAATCGACAACTGGTTCTATTGATAGTCCTGATTACACCCCACAAGGGTGGTTGAGAGTTCAGTACTGCAGATATCTGTGCAGACAGGATTCCCAGCTCTTTGAAGGTAAGTAGTTGTGTACCCACCACACGTTTCATGTGTAGTTTTACACTTTTAGTTGCCGCCTGAGGCCACTGAAGTGGGGACTGGCAGGGGGACTGAACTGCCACAGTATCCATCTCTGATTGGTCTTGCTAACAATTTGTTGCTGACTTTCTTTACAGAAGAGGCTTTTGTATACGTTCTTCAGGTAGTTTTTGGCATCCACCAGGTTGGTTCCATTGTCTGAGAACATCTCCGATGGAAGCCCTCAAATACATACAAAATGCTTCAGTAACAACAAGGAATGCTGCTGTAGACAGGTACGACACAAGCTCTAGGTGCACAGTCTTAGTCGCCATGCAGATAAACAAGCACAAATAAACCTTCTGAGTGATCTTCCTTCTCTCTCTAACTGGAGTGGCAAGGAATGGGCCCCCAAAGTCAATTCCAACACTGCAAAATTCTCTACTCTGGGCGAATCGTGAGACAGGGAGTGTGCCCATCAGTGGGGCTGATGAAGCCGCACTCACTTTAAAACATGCAACACAGTTGTGAAGGAGTTTACGAATCAAAGTATGAGTAGAAATGATCCAGCATTCTCTATGTATCGTACGGTGACTGTATCAGTTCAGTTAAATGGTATTTGTGGAAAATGGTACTAGGCTAGCATTCCGTAACAACAAAATGGCCTTAATCTTGATGTTTGATTATCAATAATAAGCAAATCTTCTAAAATCTTGATTATAAAGAGTTTACAACACCAATTAGTCAAACCTCGACTTTATATATACTCACAGTTTCCCAAAATCTGTCAGTATGACTGAGTTGTTGGTATGACCGAGTTGCCAGTACAAACCGATATGGCCGAATTTTGACCCATTTTTCCCTGCCACCTCCTCTTCCAAATATGAAAATTGCATCAATACAGCACATTTTGCTAACTGGGTACATGAAGTTATTCTCTTATGGAAAAATTTTACATCTTTATTGATATAAACTGTATTCTGAGTAAAATTATACCCACCCCAGTTGTGTGGAAAACACTACTGAGCCAGCTAAAACTAACAAAGAAAAGCAAATTGCAATGTTATGCATATGCTTAACACCAAAGCTGTGATATGGCCCGTCCGTGTTTACATTTCCTGTGTGGAAATGAGACATTTTATATTACTTTCATCGACAAAATATAAATTAATTTAATAGTGTGATGTATTCTCAGCAAACAGATATCCAAGTTAGACAGAAAAAACTAATTCAGCACGCTAACATTAATGAAAAACCAGACTGCAACATTGCATATGTGCCAAACACAACAGCCATGATAAAATCCGTGTTTACATTTTCCACAACAAAATGAGTTATTTAACTTTTTTTCATTGATAAAATATAAATTAATTTTTCAGGGCGATACACCCTGAGCCCAGTCGTGCAGAAATAAGTGAGTTCGGCATTGCATGTAGGCTTAGACATCTTCACCCCCCTCCTCACACCCAAAAAAAAAGATGCAAAAAACTATTTAAAAAACACAATGCTATTACAATTTCGAATAAAATATAACACCAGTAACTAATAAAATTTTGAAACATATCACAGAAATATAAAAAATTCATTTATTATAAGGAAAATTATTTTAATTGGTAAACATGTTATGATTGAAATGTAGCAAATTCCCACTGACTCAGAACATAATTTCCATGTAAAAAAGTGGCTCTAATGGGAAAAGATGGGTGGAACAGACGAGGAAGAAAGAGGAGGATAAAAGGCAGAAATAAAATTTCGCAACAATTTTTTGTTTTTAAATTTTTTCATTTTTTTTTTTACAGTTCCCAAAAATTGATTATTACAAACAATGTGTTTTTACAGACTGGGTGCCACATGGATGAGGTTTGAGTGTATTATTGAAATATGTCAACATTCTACTTTATGCACAACTATGAATTTGGTTATAGGTTGGGGGAAAAAAATTGTTACTCACATACCTATTGTATCATCTGGCTTCATGGAAGACCACTTGTTCTGAATATCAGAAGCTTTGGCTGGTGTTACAGTCCATGCATACAGAGGATCATACAAAAATACTTCAAGTATGGTATGAATAGTTTCTTGATTTTCCCGCAACACAGACATGGTCTTCTCACATGACCTGTAGCACATAATGAATGCATACATATGCAGGTATTAGAATAATGAAAGAGTTTACTTTTAGCAATAAATATTTTCAAAGGAAATTATAAATTTATCAAAATAAAAATTACTAATTTCAAATACTGAACATAGCCATAAAAGTAATAAATGGTAAATGTATAAACTAGTTCAATACAATAATTTTTTTAATCTATATTTCTCAGTCTTACCCACAATATACAAGAGATTTTTTAACCACTACATGATGAATGCAAAGTTTGTAGCAGTATTTCACAATTTTATCCCTAAGAATTTGTAAGTTCTACAGTTATGACAGATTTTAAAAGGCATCTTAGTGTTTTTAAGAGGGCAAGTTTTTAAACTCTGTTGTGTACTAGCAATAAGTTGCATAAGTTGTTTGAGAACATGGTAAGAATTCACATTTCTTATTGTTTCTTATATCACATGTGTTAGTGATTTTCAGGAGATTTTTCATTTCACAATACATAGAATAGAAGCGGATGTTAACTGCATATGCAGCTCCCAACACTTACAACAGTTATAACACTTAGAGTTCACTTATAACAAAATAGATATTAACACAATTCATTTAAAGCAGATTGAAAAACACACAATTATTAGTGCTGAGCTGGTACCGATAACAATAAAAATTTCCCAGTATTCACAATATTGCAACCATCCGAACCTGTCTATTTTTAAACAGACATTGAACACTGATACGAAAGACGTGAATCTAAAGCCCCTCCCCAGATCCAAATACTGTTTCCTTTATTCCATTGAAATAAAGTCAACAGAACCCAAGCAAACGTAACTAGGCAAAAATTAAACAGGTTGGAATGCCAACCTGTGAAATGTTAATCTGCTGTGTGTACCCCCTTCTCCAACCTGCGTAACAAACAACTTGCAGCAAACATCACCCTTGGTGGAACAAGTACATCCTTTGCCCAGAAAATGTGGTGAGTGAAGAGATTTGGGCTGCTCTTAGCGTGGTCTTGAGAGCTGATGAGGGTGATTGAAGTGACTATGGAGCGGTGCCGGAATGAAGGGGCAGGGGAAACGGGGGATCCCTGAGAAAACCTGCTGACCAACGGCATCGTCCAGCAGGATTCCCACTTGCGAAAATCCGGTGACCTGGCCGGAGATTGAACCCGGTTCGCCTTGGTGGGAGGTGAGCGTGCTAATCGCTCAGCCACCATGGTCCCTGGAAAATGTGGTATTTTAAAATGATTCTTGCTTGAATGCATGTGACCCCCTTCATCACAGCGATTTCTCTTCTTCTGTTTCCCTCCCTTGGGTGCTGTCAAGTCCAAGTCATGCAGATAAAAAAAATAAAGTTCTTATAGCAAGGGGTTAAACGTTTCATGAGATACAGCAGTAAATAACAACACTTGCCCCGTGTTTGACAGATAGGTGATATGCCCCATTAGAACACTGGCTTTTTTTTTTTGCTACTGTACTCGGTCACTCCCAGAATAGCACGGAAAGTTATAACGCGGGTCTGAGTTATGTCCCCCAACAGACACGTTATAAAAAAAATAAAGTTCTGATGAAAACAGTCCTGCTTCTTCCCTTTCCCCTGAGACACTGACCTGTGTCAACATCATGTGGGTTGATTGTTATCTCATAGTAAGGGTGGAGCTTGAAACAAAAACTACAAACTTTGTTTAAAATAACTGGAAGCTAAGCACATTTTTTTACAGACATTTTCGTTTCCTACATACTGTGCATGTGTACTGGTGGTGAAACAGCTTCCTTAAGAGAAACTTTTCAATGTTCACAAAGGCAAGACTTCATTATATATAGTGAAGAATAACTAGAACTACCTCCAACATTTAATGTTTGTCATATCAGTGGAAAATTATCTGCAGTTCATACATCAGCACAAGTGCCCATTTGGTCAACAACAGCAAATTTGGTAGCAGCCGATTCGAATCAGCACAGCTCTAGTCTCTCATATCACTAATATTATAGACAAATATTTTTGTAGCATTACACTGTAATCGAATCAACAGCTGTTATTTGTCAGTATCTGACTGATTACATTACCTTCTAAATACACCTTCTATCCCAGAAACACCCATTCCATCCACTATGTCCCTTGTAAGCCTAAATGGAACTGTTTCCGGGGTAGGTAAAATCTTTCCTTGCTCAAATGCAATGCCTGCAAAAAAAATAATTACTGACAGTGAAACTTTGCATATTGTTCTGATTCAACATACATAATACTGGCACTAACTGCAACCAGATGCCCTGCCAATGGTGTCTACTATACTTCTAAGTCACAGTCTAAATAATGCATGAGGCAAAATGAAATGAAGCTGGAGAAGTAGAATATACAGTAAAACCCCATTTATAAAACCTCTTTAATACAAAGTTTTCATTAATATAAATTTGTCATATTCCCCCTTGGGGTGTCATAGGAGTACAATGTTAAATTGTATGCACAATAAAAAATATTTGCCAATTTGTATTAAAATGTTTTTATAGTAATATTCTTGAATCATAAAGTTAACATTTTGAATTTTTTTGAAATTTTATGAAATTTTAAACGCCCATTAATACCTACTTCATTATTACAAACTGAAAAAATTTCACCTGAGGTATGTGTTGAAGATGTTTCACTATAATGAAGACCAAAGAGGAAAAACAATATACTGTACTACCATTTTTGTTAGTTTTAGAATTAGGATGCCATCTGGTGGCCCAACTGAAGTGGAGGAAAAGCTGACCGCAGAGAAAGAAATGCATAATTCCAGTACCTACATAACGGGGTGTGTGTACAGAAGTAAGAGGTTACTAGAATAATTCAGCACTTAGATGGTGCATCATGTGGAGGCTGTATATTTGATCAACACGCTGTTAGCTAATCCACTTGCAATTGTATTGTAATGCTAAACAAATTTTAAGGTATTTTTAGACTGACATGTCTAAAAAATGCGTAGGTTATAAAAGTAAAAATAACCTTGCAAAAAATTGAATATTTGCTAACTCTTTTTAAATTTATCTGAGACAGCAAGTTTGGGTTAACGTTTCAGAGACATTAATTGTAGTTCTTATCATACTTTGGATGTTACGGTTAATATAACTGGAAATAAAAGTAATTTAGGGAACTTGCTTGACAACGAACTTTCATTTGCCAACAACTCACCAATGATTATTGCAAAGCAGTAATTTTGCTATTACGGATACTAAACAGTTTCTGCCATTACAGATACTAAACAGTTCGAGTTGGAAATATGTGGTGTAGAATAACATACAAATTAGGGTTGGGTTGATACTACATTTTTTCTATACTTGATACCAGTTTCGATACCTAAACATTCTCATGATACTCGATACCGTTACTTTTCTCGATACCACATTAAAATTGTCATGAACACAAAATAACTTGGTGAAGAAAATTGCTCATTTTACTAGTGTCATACACACACTGAAACTATACAAAAACTCACATTACACTGGTAACAAATGGGGGACGGCCTGTAACCCAAACGTCCTTAACCAATGATAAACCAACACAGTCTCCTTTGATTCTATCGAATCAAATTTCCACAGTAAAAGATGTAATTAAACTTTCAGGAAAATCAGTGCACACTTATTTTGCGATTTCACATTTTTTAAATTTTATTTTGTGACTTCAAAGAAATTACTGTAACATTAAATAAATGTAGTAATTATCTTATACACCCATCGTGGCCCAGTCCCCGTGGAATACACAGGCTAGGCCACGACAGGTGTATCAGATAATTATGGTATGTGTGGGATGTACAATAACTACTCAATTTGCTCGCTTGTGCCTATCAGCACTCGTTCGCAACTCTCTATTTGCTATTATTGTACCTGATATATATTACATAAAAGTGATGCATGGGATAAAAATTAATTAAATAAAAAATATTGGTATAGTATGTAATTGTAGTATTTATTGGATGTACAGCAACTATTCAAGTTGTTCACTCATGCCTATTTGCACTTGCTCGCAACTCTCAACCCGTTTTTATTGTACCTCAAATATGTACCATAAAAGTAAATGTTTTCAAAAATAATAATTGTGGTATGTATGAGTTCCCTAAAATCACCTCAAGGTGCTCGCAGCTCTGTGAATATTATGCTATGAATAAAATATGGTATATTATGGTATACTTGTACTTATATTATGGTACTTATTTCAAAATTATTGTACTCTTTAAAAATATTATGGTAAGCTTGTGCCATAATTACGGCACGATAAAATGGGTACTGAAATTTGATACTTTGGGATATTCTCATGCAACAATACTCGATACTATAAAGTATCAAGGGTATCATCCCTAGTAAAAATTGCTTAAAAACTACCCAAGCACGTCCCACTTTCTTCGTTTTATTAATACAATATAGTAATAACACTAAAACAACAAGGAAATGGGTTTGTGGGAGAACAACATGGCGAGTAAAGGACATTGATTAGATGTAGACGTAACGATTACCGGCTCAATAGAAATGACTAGTAATCAAAATCGCTGCTCATGGAAATACATGTTACTTATATTTGTGTAGGCTTTTGGAATTTATATCAAGCACGTATGGAAAGCTTGGATTGAGAGTGGGGAGATACAATGTGAAAAGGTATGAAGGTGCGTTTCATTTAGATACAGCTTGTTTTAATGTGCATTTCATTTTGAACATTATAGATTGCTACTTTAGCACAAAGTTTAGTTTGTAACACTAACAACCTCTGTTTTGAAACCATGTAAAATAAAATCTATTAATTAATCTAGGAATTCTTTCTTATTGCACATTTTCTGCATGTCTGATGTGCATTGGCAGTGCACTCAGAACAGCCAACGCAACATTAATTTTTGTTCGTTCATGCATCAGCTGATACACGATTTTGTAAATGGCATGTTGTTTGTTTCGTAAATGTCAAGTTGCCATTCACTGTCATGATCTTGTCAAGTTATATGAGATAAAGAGTACATCAAATAGGTAACAGTAAAATATGTTGTTTGGTTAATCTGAAATAGGGAGGATTCTACAATTAGTTAAGAAGTAATATTATGCTTTTTCATGTCAGTGATAAGTCAAAGATTTACAGAATTTGAAAATTTTCTGTAGTTCAGAGGCAAATACATTTTTTTGAGTAACTGCCACATTAATGAATCACAATACAGTGGACTCGTATAGAACAGCATATACCAATAAACCATATCCACAGTAAATTTTCAGTAGTCACAACAAAACTCCTACACAAATAATGATAGAGCTACCCTCTTATATCGTTTATTGGATGTTGTATCGATCAAAGTATATTTCTGTCCTGCCACCATAGATTTCTCACAATGATGGTTTTTAAACTGGCTGCTCATGAAAACATCTAGCAACTGGATGTGAAATTTGTTATGCGTGCCACAGTTTATCACTGCTCTGCAGCACATAGTCTTCCCACACGTCTGCGGCGTGGTGAGAGTTTGGCTTGCTACCAACCCTTATACATCTGACAAGAGGGGAAGAGGTCACCTAGCAACCAGAGTGGCAACTTAAGAATCCTCTCTCTCTCTCACCCCTTTTTCTGTCTTTCTCTGCCATACATCTTTCTTCCTCCCCTTATATGCCTTAGAGAGGGGAAGCTGATGTCTAGCAAGAGAAAAAGTGTGTCCTCTTTTGGCCGCTACCCCTTAACATGCCTGGCTGCAGTGGAAGTAAAAGTGCACCTGGCGATTGTAGAAATTTTATGAAGATTTTAAGGCATTCATAATAGTTGCACCTATCATCACTAGTATTTCAAAGCAAATGGTTTTGCCTGAAAATGTTATGTTACACTTTTTAACTATGACATTTTACTTGCAAAGATGTTTTTTTTTGTTTAAAGGTAATTTTTCTTTTAAAGTTGGTGTTCAATTGTATCTGGCATAAAATCAACATGATTTAAAGACAAAATATTAATTTAACTCAATGGACAGTATCTTCGCGAATAAAATATGCCCAGAAGCATATACTTGACCTCCGCTTGTCACCAAAAATGGTTTGAACATCAAGCAATTTGTGATACCAAGTGCAAAATTATTTTTCAGTAACTTCCTGCAGGGAAATCTGAGGATTTATATTAATTTATTTCAATAAACTGATATCTTATTCAACGCCTTTCTTCATCAATAATGCGTAAGCACAGAGTCTAAGTGCAGTGTAACTCGTAACAGGGAAAATCAGAGGATGTGGTTCTGAATGATTACCATATTTACCTGAATGCAAGACAAGGGTTTTTTCCTTGTTGCAAGAGTAAAAATTTTGAATTTGTCTTGCTTTTGTATATTAAGGTTATTTCAGGACGTTTTGGTAAAAATTTTCCAGCAAAATATTTACATATGTGTCGGTTATTGGTTTTAAAGTTAATAGTATTGTTTTCGCTGGCAAATATGTTGAATAATGTTGACACAAAGTATTGGCATGTGGTACTCGAATTTGCAACCACTAACATAATTTAAACAGAACATATTGTCAACATGTCTGCAAGAAAATCTCATAGATCTCTATACAAGAGGTGTATGTTCCAAAAACATTTCTAGCTCAAGCTACGCGCAGCATATTCCAGCGTTTAGTCTAGTTAGTTATTATTTTCTGTACAAAGGTTGGCAAGCTCATTCATCTCAATACATTAATTGCTTAATACAGAAGTCTGGATGTATTCAGATTGGTATTACATCTATGACATTGTTTACATAAAACACAAACACCACAAGTTGCTAATTGTTGAAGTGGAGTAGCAGATGAAAATGGATAATCTGGAAAGATGTGGAACATCTAGTTCTTAGTTTCTCGTAATCTTCAGGTATACTGCAATGCATATTTTAAATTGATGGTTATCAGACATGCAGAATAAAGCAACAAAAATGAGGCTTCTCAGCATTACGGGAATTCTGACGCACGCAGTTGTTTCACTGACATGGAAAGAAGAGTTAAAGAGTTGTTTCACTGACATGGAAAGAAGAGTTGTTCAATCTATCCAGGAAAAGTGAAACAAAGAACTTTTCATCACTGTAGAGGTTATAAAGATAGTGGCATCAGTGATATTGCACAATATTGTTTAAGAAATGTTTTATTCCTTTCATTCTATTGTATGTTTGTGAAAATAACAGTGAGTGAAATGTGATTTGTTTTATTTTGTACAAGAAAACTGGTTCAAGGGACATAGTTCACTGATTTGATTCTATATTAATAACAGTGGTAGAGAAGTTTTGTAAATTTTTTTTTCAAAATTAGACTAAATAATTAAAATGTTTGTGCCTCGTATTTTTATTGGCAGATAGTATTACCTACCAAAGAGTTTTTCCCTGTGAACAGCGTATCAAAATCTGAAATTGTCTTGAATTTGAATCGTTTTACATTCAGGTAAATATGGTAATTATTAAAAGACTGTGAAGAAATAAATTTAAATTGCCTTATTTATTCATTTATCTCAAAACTACAGTTTTTTCAGAGAAATATAATTAATTACTTTAGAAGATAGACATTTTCCACACATGCAAAGTGTCACCAACATGTAGCATAGCGGAGGGGTACATTGTTTCACCCCTCCCGTCGCTTCCCCTTGGCCGTCATGCCTGCTGAACACACTACCCATTTGATAATCTCTCCACGCTCTCTCAGCTGATCAAGTGTGTGGGAGATATTTAAAATTTGCCTTGCATTGAAAATCATATTATTTTAATTTTCAGAGGGTTTGGAAGTTTTAGGTTGGTTTGCATTAGGCGTCAGATTAAAATCAATTATATATGGTATTATGAGATGATATATTCTTTATTTAAACTAGTTGAGGTGAAATGTTTTTTAATGTACTATTTACAGTAATACTAATACAGCAATACATTTTTTTTTAAATTCCCATATATATTGTGTTTATCAGCTAAACTTCATTTACAGATATGTACAGCTACCACTATACTCAAAATGAAGTATAATAAGGTTAGAAATTGTATTTTATTGATGTACATGTCAGAACCCTCATCTACTGAAATCCCCCATGTATGAAAATTTTTTGACAGTACCCAGAAAAAAACGGTAGAAAGGGAGTCCACTTACTGTGTTTAAGTCTTACACTCAAATTAGTTGATCCTTTGATTTTTCACTATTTTATAGGCCCAACTTGTTTTGTAGTTTGTGAGCACTTGAATAGAACTGTAATTATACCACAGTTGATTCTTTGCATGTAACATTTTTAAAACAGAACAAAGGTAAATTTTATGTTACATGAAAAAGGGTTACAACAACACATTAAAAAATTCATTGATTAAAAAATTTGATGTGATTTAAAACTCCTTTCCTAATAAACAGAGAAACTTGCATTTAACTATTATGTTTTCCCCTTCATGTCTTTCATAAATTCAACTTCGTAATATTCAAATCAAGATTACTTTAAAAACAAATACAGTCTTACTATCTTTAACTCTAAAAATGATGATGCCAAGAAATATGTATCTTACCAAAGTCAATATGGATGATCTCTGCTGTAGTAACATCGATCAAGATGTTGACAACATGTCTATCACCCAAACCTAGTATATAACCAACCATGGATGATGTGGCGACACTGGAAAGAAAGACATTACAAAATCAATGAGCCAAAAAAAAAAAAAACGTGCGCACTCACGCACACACACACACACACACACCACCCACCTCTCACTTTTTTCCACTGTGCTCCTTGTAATATAAGTAAGTACCTTTACAATGTGGGGATAACAACACTGGATAACACTCAAACATTATGAAATACACAAAAATAATGACTGCTGTATTTTCAGTGAAATTTAAATTAACATTGAAGCATGATGCATTTGCAACAATGAGATAAAGACTTCAGCTCATCATAAAGCATAGCCATGCATCTGATTTCAACCGAGTTTGCATTGTTGATCACCACGAGATGTTATGATAATGTACTGTTCACTATGGCAAGAATGGATGTTCTAGCCTGTGGTATTTTATTATTCACCGGTCACAGATACTATGCATTTCAAGGGCACAGAGTTCCATTGCACACCACTAGATGGCTACACCAGTATGCTTCGCCACCTCCCTCATTCTCCAAGATGGCCAGTGACATCATGCCTGAAGATGCTATACCATTGCCACCCACCCTTCTCCCCATGAACCCCTAGCCCACAAACTCACCAGCCAATGACAGCAGAGAAAGCCGCCAACAGAGTATAAATTTCGGGCCAGAAGTCAGCTCGTGGCCAGTCTTCATTCTTCCACCGCGCAAGTCGCCAAAGGAATTGATCAGTCAGGAACACCATTTTTCAGTTATCTACCACAGTCACTGCCGGATACACTGACCAGCCTGCTCAGCTATACTCCTAGCTATACCTTCCTTCTTTCACCGCACTCTTAGTGCTGAAGGAAAAACTTACTCCTTGGTTTTCACCGCGCCTTATATCGCCGGAGCCATCCTTTCTAAACTCTGCTTAGTCTTCATTGCATTCGTACCAAAGAAATCTAACTGCCACGTCGTCTACACACTTAGACACTGCAGACCATTCTCTGCAACAATTGCGTAGGGAGTTAGTACAAGTTTAAGTTGTTTTCACAGTACTCGTCTACCCCAACTTTGTAGTTCAGAACCAGGTCACCTCTACCTGGACAACGTAGGTTTAGTTTCACTAAAGCTATTGCCAACGTTAGGAGGTAGTGCGACACCACATGTTTATTTCCAGTCAGAGAGAATAAACACTGTTTCTTATCTGACTCACGAGTACGAACTTTCCTGTAGACTTTGCACCTATCCTAGTTGACCTCACACCGCTGAGAGAAACGTAGGTGAACTGGGAAAAACTACTGAGTCCAGCTAACACACTGTCTAAATACCATACTTGGGAAGAAGAAGAAGGAAAAAAAACCTGATTAAAGTTAATGCCTGAAAAAATTAACTGATTAAAGTAAAAAGTTAACTTCTGAAAAAAAATAACTGGTTAAAAATTAAAGGCAAAGTAACTAATTAAAGTTAAATGTTAATAAACTCAAAATATTTGCGTGAAGGAAAAGTTAAAGAATTTTTTGTCACTGATAAATATATTACAAAGAAATAGCATACATTAATACTCTGAAAAACATTTTTAAAATTGCAATTTTGGTTCAGTTTCTGAAAATTACATTATAGAAAAAATTGTTGAATTTCAGAAGCAGTTGCATTTCAAAGTTTCTATCAGCCATCCTGCCTCACCTGTCGGGAAACAGGAGGCTAGCAGTGCTAAACAGTTTCTTCATCATTGCGGACAACTGTCCAACCTCCTCGGTTTCATGCAAATATCTTCACGTATGTTATTAAATTGGATGCAGAGGTAACAGACGCCATGATATATTTACATTTTGGTGCACATAAAATACACTTAAGAAGTCATATTGGAACTGCTTCCATCACTTTTGGTTTGTTGAAAATAAAATGTAATCCTCTGCCACTGTGGCAACATAATAAAAGTTTCAAATAAATACCATTCAAATTAAACTTTTAAAATACTGTAACATCAATACATCCAGCACAATGCTCAAAACCAGAGAACAAAATATAACTGTAGAATGGTGATTCACTCGAGAACAATGTTGCTCTGTGTGACTGTGACTGTAAGTATCTATAGGCTGGTCAAGACAGTGGTGCCACCAGCAATGTTATGTGCGACTCGTCTCACTTCGCACAGATAGTGCTAGTGCCAATATTTTTGTAGTGGTTGGTGTATCACACAAAAGTACTGTTTGCTATTGTAATTATTTTTTGTAATATT
The DNA here is from genome assembly GCA_029891345.1 of Dryococelus australis. NCBI lineage: Eukaryota > Metazoa > Arthropoda > Insecta > Phasmatodea > Phasmatidae > Dryococelus > Dryococelus australis. The sequence goes on from CM056999.1 coordinate 97,105,130, forward strand.
AAACTTCCCAGTAGATATCTTCAACAGTCATCGGCCACCGAAACATCGAGAAACTAACTTTCGTTAATTTTAATCGTTAACCAAAAATATTAATGACTGAAAGTTGAAAGTTAATTAGTTTCAAAAGTAACGTTTAAGCTAAAAAGTTACCTGAATTTTTAACGATTAATTTTAATAGTTAAGTTTTTAAAATAGTTAATCATAAGTATGCTAAATACCCACATGCACTAACAGCAGCCAACCTTTCTGCATACCCCGGTAGGCAGAACAGTAGAGCCCACACCCAGGTACTCTGCTTTTCGAGTTCAGCTTGTAAGCTCGGTGCTCGCCCTCTCCACCACATTTAGGTGCTGGTGGGGTCGTTCCCGGAGTTAGGAAGACTTGACCTCAGAGCCTACACCCACGTACAGGGACTTCTGACAGCGAGGCCTGACTCCCAGTGTTCACTGTGTTTAGGCGCAGAGCACTGTGATAACGTGTTCACTAACTCAACAGATGCTCTACGTGGCGTTAAACTAAGTAGAGCAACATATTCCCTGCATTCTACCTCACGGATGTGAGTGTGCGTTGATCTCCAGTTGCCTTACTCCCATCAGAGTGGTATTCGTGAAAAGGTGAAGCAGGTGCTTACTGCTTCTGGGTGTTTACAAGAGCTTACCCCTTCCCTCGTTGCTTATATCAAACAGCTCGTGCCCAAAGAACAAGCACAGGCTCTGTGTCTTCTACTGGTACCTATCATACTGTAGATCCCTAAGGACTTGTTTGAAGCGCAGACACGTCTGAACGATGAGATTCACCCTTGGATGACTGAGTACCTCAGTCATCCAAATCAGCCACATACAGTTCCTACTGCGTACTTCAGAATCGAGTCAGTAGCTCTGCCCCCACCAGCACGATTGAGCGCCCAAAGTCAGATTAGTAACTTACCTGCAGCACAAGTACACCCTATTGAAACCCAAGTCTGCCACAGAAGTTATGCATCGCCCAGGTATCCCACAGCAAGCTAACAGCCTGAAACACATGATCAATTTTTCTGAACCCGACTTTGTGCCCGGCTGCAAAGCTAACAGGCCAGTCCTCTACACTGGACGAGCACCAGTGCCATGTAGGGGCTAAATAGAACCAGCAACCCTATAAAAAGGGTGCGCCTGACAAAACCAAACCCTCCTTGACGTAGTGCTTGCCAGTCAGCCAAGGCATCACATGTCCCCATTGTAATATTTATGGCATCCCTACAGTAAGGTTTCAATTTGTTAGTTAATTAAGGTTACAAGTAGGCTGGTTGGCTACCAAAAATATATAAAATGACAGGAATTCAAGTACTCACAGTGTAGTAGCTAACAGGCACGCGCCCACACATACACGCATGCGTGGCCTTTTGAAGACCAATCTGGATGGTTTGGAGAGCTGGTCTTGTGTCTGTGGTGAGGAAGCCAGAATTTTATATCCAGAGTGGAGAATGTTTCGAGTTTGCTTAGGCCTTCATAATATGGGACCACTAGGGGTATATCAGAATTGTTGACCTTGGTTTGTGTTCCGGTATTTGAGATGGCTTACTGAATCTGTTTGTGGATGAGGTGCCTGGGGTAGCCCCTGTCGAGGAATGATGTGGCTATTTGTTCATATCAGTTTGTTGAGATCAGTGTTGGTAGAGCAAATGTTTGGCTCTTGTGGCGAGACTGTAGGGTAGGGATTTTTTGGCGTGGTATGGGTGGTATAGGCTATTCACGGTAAAATGAGTATTTTGGAAAGTCCTGCTTAAGATCTACTTGCATGTATGTTGTGTATTCTTCTGCCTTATTTACAATTAACATTGCCATTGATTTTGATTCCTGTTACAGTACCAGAGCTGTGAGAGACTTATCACATTCAAGCAATAGCCAAGAACTCAGACCCTGGGAATCAACTCACCAATTTATAAAAGTTCAGGCAGCCACCAGGCCTTAACATAACATAATCACAGCTGCAAACCACACTCATCAGCTATACCAGCAATTTTACAACTTTCCCACCCCACCATAGTTCGCCACTTGGCCGCTTGGTTTACTACCAACAGTGCCCTCCCACCATACTGTAGTGTCCTACAACTCGCCGTCTGATGAAGTGGGCTTAGGCAGTGAAATGTCACAATCACACAACTGCATGGAAAATGTGTTGTCCTTCTTTGTGTGTATGTGCCTGTCAACAAGAATTACACTGTAAGTACTTGAATTTCTGTTCTTCCATATATATTTAAGGTTTCAATTGCTTATGTTTTGAATTCTTTTTATTTCTTGCATTTTAAAATTTCAGCACTCTGGCATATGAGTACCAGAGTAGTGGGAGTTCTGCTACCTTCAAACAACAGTTTGTAATTTGAACTCAGAAGCTGGAAACTAGCTCATCACTACATTACAAAATCTAGGCAACCTCCAGATCTCAATATCATATAATCCAAGTACACTCACACTTCCTCACAATTTTCACAGCTGTACTCAGATCATCTGAATTTTGACGCTGCACCCTAGTTCACCAGTAACAAAGTTCACCCTACTAGACTGCAAAGTGTAATAACTCTCTTCCCAATAAAACTAGCCCAATCAGCAAAACACCACAATTGTGCATCCACAAAAAATGTGTCATCCCTCTACAGGTGTAGGTGTGTATCTACAAGTACCAGCCTGCGAGTATGTGTTCAGGCCTACTTTTAATACCATACTTCGTATTTGTCTAACTATAGGACTGTCACAAAAATAAGACCATTCTCACATTTTAACTTTGATCTACAGGAAAAATTTATTTCTCAGCAAATTACGTGGTCATCTAGCAGGATTACTTCATCTTTGTGCTTACTCTTTGCAATTAATAATGTACAGCACACAGTAAACTTCACACCCATTAAAACCTAAATAAGTCTCCCAATTTCTCTGTCAATCCCTATATTTATTTATAATGATGTATAAATAACAGCCTGTTAATGTTTTTTTTTTTTTTAATTTTGTTATGTAGCTTATATTGTAATGAAACATCTAGTAAAAGAAATAATGAACCTCACTTGTTATTATTCAAGTTAAAATAAAAGTACCTTTAATTTTTTGGAAGTAAAATTTGAAATAAATTATTGACTTACATTAGAATAAATACAATAATATCGGTAGCCTAAGGGTACATATCTTGTCTTTTATCTATTGACTTACATTAGGATAAATACAATAATATCGGCAGCCTAAGAGTACATATCTTGCCTTTTATTTATGTATGTTATTTTGATGGCTTAACTGAACCTGTAATAGAGCCGTTTATTCCAGTTAAAATGTTAAAACAAATCATGCACACACAAACTGTACTCACTCAAATTGACTCATGATGTCCTCGGCTGCTGGTATGTCACATAGCAAAGTGTGTTTTGTTGGGCACTAGGCTTGGTGTGCCCGGTTGGTGAAATTCTTTATTCTTTGTGCAGAACTTGAGCCCGGCCCGTGTACAGCACTGGGAAAATTTTTTACGTTTTCTGTCTATTTCCTTTTAACAAGAATCTGCTCGGTACTACTGCCTCAGTAACTGTTGGCATCTATTTTGGGGGCTGGAAAGAACCCCCCTCCCCACTCGTTGGCGTCATCCTCCTCTCCTTTGGAAATAGTGTTCCAGGAACCATCGCCAGGGAGCGACACCGGGACATTGATGACCGATCGAGGTAGACTGTGCGGACAATTATATTTTGCTACCTTTCTGGGTAAGGTGGGCCGCTCAACCACTTATGCAGGCAGCTGGCCCCGTGTGACATCGGAATATCGGTGACCGGTCAGGGTAGACTACGCGACAGATTAACTTCTGCTACCATTCTGGTCGAGGATGGTTACTCTGCCCCTCGTCCTGGAAGCTGGCTCAGTGCCACGGCCAGGGCATGGGGTGGCGCCGGGATTTCACTGGCTATGGCGGTCTTTGTGCTGGATGGTTGAGTTTTCGCGTTGTCCAGCATGACAGTCTTTTCTCCAAGAGACCTCAGGTTCTGGGATTGCGAAGAGAGGTGAAGGCTTTTGGGAACCCATTGACTTGATGGCTCTTGGCCCCTCCTCTCTCTCCGCTATCTGGCTTGAATTCGGCCACTTAAAGGATGGCCCTCAGTCCAACGGGCTGCGCCAGAACATTTCGCTGGCGCTCAGAGTCCACCTTCCTTGTCGTGCATCCATCTTGCACTTGAATTTTGTCAGCGTCGAGGGCAGTGTTGGGATCGTGGATTCTGCTGCTTGTTTCTGGATTCCTCCTTTTGGGGGGAGCCAGTAGCTTGCCCCTCGACTGATTTCCATTCTCACCACGGGCTCCTTGGGTGAGGGCTGTCGAGCTGGATGGGCGGCTTTGACGGTGGGTTCATCAATGCCATCCGGTGTTTCTGAAGTGGCTGAGGTGGTCTCATGAGCTTCGGAGCTTTCTGTCTCATGGGGAAAGTGCCTTATCTGACCTCACTGGATTTCGTTCGCTCTTAGATTATTCTCACATTCAGTCAGAAATATGAGAGGATCATTGTGTAGGGGCCCCACAAATTCGGGTATTTGTGGGTCCCCTGTGCCTCTTCCAGTACTTATGTGGGTAGCAGGCCCTGGGTTGTGTGGGCGGTATTCGACAGCGTGCTGGCATACCTCACACCTGTAGACCATGCCAGGTCGGGTCATGTGTTTGTCAGGCCACCAATGCAACTGTGGTGGAATGTTTCTGAGCATGTGATGCAGCGTACCGTGTGTATTCCTCGCCCCCGAGACTTACCTGGCTAGAGTAGGTGGTTTGCCTGGTCCGGCATTCTTCGCAATTGTACTCGAGTCTGTCATATGATGTGTGGTGTCTGTCCAGCCCAGACAGATGTAATGAAATTGCCACTGGCAGTGAGCACATTCAATGTGATATCTCTTCGCCAGGGCAGTTCGGTCTGGCACAATGTTCAATAATGGCTGCGTCCATTGTGGCATCTGCTTGCTCATTCAGGTCAACATCGGTGACTAACATGGTTGCGTTTGATTGGGCACCATGGGGTGATTTCAGACTTCCCAAAGTCTATGCATTTACGCTGTTCAGCTCCTGACTAGTTAGCTTGGATCAGAGTCATGCAAGTCTGGTTCTACTTAATTATTCTTTCAAATTAAGGCATATGTCCCACGTTAGGTGCCAGAAAAACCCCTCCTGCTTTGACGACTGACGTCCTTTGGCTGCTAGTACCTTATGTAGCAAAGTGTTTTGTTGGGCACTAGACTTGGCGTGCCCGGTTGATGGAATTCTTTATACTTTGCGCGAGACTGGAGCCCGGCCCGTATAGAGCACTGGTTCAGCGAGTACTACGCTGCGTTGGGTGGAACTGCTTGTGTTGGTATACCTGGGCGACATTTGAGAGGATGTTTCTGGGTTTCTGTCGGAAGCTCGACTTGTGGCGCACTGTGGACTACCTTTGAGGTAGATGCGTCGGTCGGCTGCGGTTCTCAAACTGTGGCCAGCATCGGGTATGTGATTTACGCGGTGTTCCCCAAAACCAGAGATTGGCAATGCCAAGTCTTGGCGCTGACAAATGCCTGAACTAATGGAAGATATTGCCCGGTGAGCTTGGTAGAAGGTTCAAATGAAGCGGGCTCGTAGGCTGGTGAGGCTGGTCTTGACACACGGCTGAGTTTGGCAGCACGATCTTGCAGACTGAGATGCTTGAGGCTGGTAGTTAAGGATTTCAGCTCTGGCGGATATTTAGAGGCAATCTCTGCTTGTTTTATTCTTATCTGTATATCACCTCGATGGAAGAAGGGCACGAGGACAGATAATTCTATGATCAGTCCTCGTAGAGGTAAAGCAGTTGAAATGTAGGTAGTGTTAAAGAGTACGTACTGCCTCTGTCAGTCGAGTACCGTATCTCACTCTCAGACCTCCACATCGAAGCTGTGGCAAGTCGTTCCAGCTGCATGATAACTTGCAACAGTTCCAGCATGGGGTGAGTTCCTGATAGAGTTGGTCTCACCAGTCTCGGAGAAATGCTCCTTCCAGCACCAGAAGCGCTATAGAAAGAGTAACCTCCAAGCTTACAAGACCCTTAGAGGAAAGTTTACCTAGTGTTGTGGCTCTACCATTCACTACGCTTGGTACAGAGAAAGAATGGCCTTCCAATGGTGGTGTGGTGAGTGTCCCGGAGGAATTGATCCTCCCCCCCTTGCACGAGAAGCACGAAGGGGAAGAGTAAACCCCAGACTGGCAGTCCAATCCTTAAGGAAGAGGTATTCTAGTGTCGTCGCTCTTCCATTCTCCAGATGGGGTGCTGAGAATGGGTTGCCTTCCAAGCTTGTACTGGTATTCGTGTTTTGTGTTTTGCAAGTAAAATAAATTCTGGTCACCCGCTGACCCTCGTATGGTCCTGATGTCTACGAGGGAAGGTACTATGACTACAGGAGTGATATTCAGAAGTAAAATAAAATTTGGTTTATTCTATATGAAGGAAATAAACAGTGGTGGTGGATGTACTACCCCTATTTGCCTGAGCTTAGCAGAAGCAAAAACCCAATGAGAAAACACGTGAAGGCGATTTGCTCCTTAGACTACCAGTGTAGGCAGTAAAGTGGCTATGAAAATAACTCTGTTATCCTGAAGGGACCAAAACGTGTCTCAGTGTTCAACAACGTAAGACATTCGATCTTCGGTAGAGAGACAGAATTCTTCGGCACTTCCAGTGTGCTGTGAAGACTTGAAGAGGCAGAATGCTTTGGCACCACGAAGGCATGGTGAAGAACAAGGTAAGGATAATACTGGTCAGTTACGGCAGCGAGTGCAGTGGAAGACTGAGGACTGATCATGAGCTCTGGAATGGCCTACTATTTATACTCTGGTGGTGGCGGCTTGCCTCTTAAACAGCGGCATGACATAGATCCTCAGTGTGCGTGACGTCTGTGGTGGAGCTTGATCAAGGCCCATGTCTCTGTGATCGTACTAGTAGTGGCATCTGGCAGCATGTTGCTCTACTAGGAGGATGTTGAAACATGATCTCGGTGGCTCGCCCGATGAATTATTGTATCTGGCGTGGAGCGGCCATCCTTTGCCTTGGGTAAATAGAACAATTCCTTGATGTCTCATGGTTGGAGGCAAATCAAACTCCATTAAAAATGCTCCAGGTTTGTTTGCATTGATGAGTAGAAGTCGATTTAATAATATGCAGTAAGACGTCACGCATCGAAATGGAATTAGCATTTGATTTTTTTCGTGTTAAGGCTTAGTAAACTGATTTTTGGAATGAATGTTCCATTAAAAACTAAACATGAGTACAGGCATATATATAATAATTGTATTATTCTGGAACAGATATATTTTACTCTTATACCATTCTTTATGTATGACTGTTCATAATTAAAATAGCCAGATAAAGGAGAATAACAAAGGTAGTTTGAGGTAATTTAGGGTGACCAATTAAAGAGGTCTACACATGTTACAAAGGCCTACAGCAAATCATGCTTATTTAGAGGTACCTGTGACATAACCACACTTAAATAATTTGCTGTATCCAGTAAATTATGTTTATGATTTTGTGTGACTCACCTTTAAGAGTTCAATTAGATTTCACAGATTATTGCTACTGCTGCGAGAAGAAAAAACATTACTTTTTTTTTTTTTTACATATAATAAAATATATAATAATATTACATTAATAGTTTTATACAAATTAATTTTAAATTTAATACCTATTTTTTTGCATTTCCCATTGTGAGTTTTGTAGATAGTTATCAAGTTGTAAATTTTGTGTTAAAAGGCATTTATAAAATAGCAGAATTATAGCAGCAGTAGTAGATATTTGGTCTGCAGATATTGGTTAACATAACTACAATTTTAGTTAAGGTTACCAAAAATATACAAAAAGGACAGGAATTAAAGTACTCACAGTCTAGAACGTTTTGACAGGCACACGCACAAAGAAGGACTACACGTTTTAACATGGTTGCATGATCGTTACATTTTGCTGGCTATGCCAGTTTCATCAGGCGGAGAAATGTAGGGCACTGCATTGCATTGTATTGCAGCATCCTACAACTTTCCACCTGATGATTCCACCAGCAAAATATAGCGATCGTGCAACAACGTGAAAAATGTGTCATCCTTCTCTGTGTGTGCCTGTCGACAAGTACTAGACTGTGAGTACTTGAATTCCTGTCCTTTTATATATTTTAGGTACAATTTAATTGTGGTGGTAATGTAAGCATTTTGTTTTCGAAGTTTACCACACCTACATTAACTAACAAAATTTGTACATAACTGAAATGCAGCAGTGTGTGGGATAATTTTACGGTGGCAGAGAACTATACATTATGAAAATTTTGATGGTAGGAAAATTTCAAGATGCGGGAAAAGTTCTGGATTACTGAATATAAGACATAGCACTGTGCATGTTTGCATGGAGTTGCAAGTGTTATGTTTTGACTCACTTGATGTTCACAGGTTGTTACACACCCAAAGCATGTACATGTCTTCTCACAAACTTGTCAATTGGACTTCATGGCATCAATGCATGAAACAGCTGGTGCAAATGTCAAAGGTAGTTCACACTCGGTTGATGTAGCATTTTCAATATCTTGAACACCCTGTTTTCCAGACTTTGATGACCAGATGCAACCATTCCCGACCAGAGTAAGCAACATACTAATATGGCGGACACAAGCATGCTGTCACTGACGTTATCAACATGGCCACCACGAACTTGGATAAAACTGACGTGTCCCAACATTCCGCCCACCAAATTTGGTACAAATTTAAGAATTGTCAACATTTATTTATACTATGTACAACACTGAGGAAGAAGTTACTGAGAGGGAAGAGTGTACAGCCTCACAACTAAGCCCATCTTTGCCTGGATGAAGTGTGTCAATGAGACCAAGCTGCCACCTTCACTGTAGACCCTTACTGAGACCATTTACTTCTTTGTTGGAGAGTGTGTAGATATACCTTTGATCATCGTTGCCAGAAATGCTGTGTAGATTGTTGTAGCAGCTGCACCTGTCAAGGTGCTTTGTAGGCAATTTCGTTAAGTCAGCAGCTGGTGGAGCTACTAACGCACAGCCCATGAGAAAATGTCCTGGAGTCGGGGCACTCAGGTCATTACGATCTGTTGAAAGAGCACATAATGGTATTGAATTCAACACTGCCTCTACTTGAGCAAACAGTATGGCAAATTCCTCAAAAGTCAATACTTTGCTGCCCCATTACACATTTCACATGACCTCTTTTTGATTTGATGCCAGCCTCCCAAAGCCCACCAAAATGAGGGGCTTACAGTGGATTGAAGTGCCACTGGATACCATTTTCTGCCAGACTACTTGCTACTTGGGTTGAATTGGATTTATCTCTCAAGTATGTTCCCAGTTCAGTAAAGTGCTTGTAGGTACCAACAAAGTTAGTGCCACAATTACTGTAAACATCTATACATAATCCTCTAAGAGCAGTGAAACAACACAAAAGGCATTCAGAAATGCGGTTGTAGCCAGTGTAGAGACGACCTCCAAATGCACAACCTTTGACAAAACATACAATCAAAGATAGGTACGCCTTCAATACACGTGCATTCCGAAGATGAGATTGTTTGATATGAAATGAATCTCCATAATCCACTCCCACAGTCTGGAATGTCCTTGTGCTATGAACCCTGCTGGTTGGCAAACTGCCCATTATCGGCTGGACCGATGACTTTTTAAAATGTACGCACCTCACACATTTTGAAATTCTTGATCGTATCATGCCTCTGCCTGCCAAAATCCAATACCTATGTCTGATAATAGAATGCACAGTGCTGACACCCGCGTGTAGGGACCAGGCATGGTAGTAATCAATGACCAGATTAGTGAGATGAGACTTTTTGGGTAACAGAATTGGATGTTTTTCATCGAATGACAACCTTGAGTTTTGGATTCATCCACCAACTCTAATTAGGCCTTGAGGATAGAGGAAAGGGTTGAGGTTTCTGACCTGCGGTGAGCATTCTCTTCCTTTCTGCAACTGGTCTATCTCCATCTTGAAAACATCTTGTTGAACTTGGTGTACACAACAAACTTCTGCTGATTTGCGTTTTGTTGAGGTCAAGGGGCCACAGCAGCCACTTGATTGATGCCTGACATTTGAAATGAAGCACAGCACAAACGCTAATACTCGTCGCTGCCATGATAAGGAACTAAGTTTCTCTATCCACTCAGAGAAGAAAATCGTGGTCTGTGCAGCTACGGCTGTTACGCTCAAAAGTTTCAATTCTTCTTGATACTCTGGGGAACTAGAGTCTGAGTAACCTTCTAGCCAGGCATCTTCTGATTCAACAAGCCACGATGGACCACTCTACCAAAGGTCATGACAGACGAGCTGACTTGGCATCAAGCCTCTTGAGGCACAGTCTGCGAGGTTGTCTTGTGATAGTACATGTCGCCACTGACACACTACTTTGCTTTCCTGTACCAGAGATACTCTATTTGCAATAAAGGTCTTGAGACAATACGGTTCAGTATGGATCCATGCAGTGACGGCTGTTGAATCACACCACGCTATCACCTTCTCAACAATTATCCTTCTTGACAAAATGGATATGATTAAGTTCATGAGTTTCACAAGCAAATGAGCTCCCAGCAGCTCTAGACGAGGGAGAATTACAGTTTTCAATGGGGCGACACAGGACTGACCACCAGTAAATGGACTTCAATTTTGGACTGATTTGCATTCTGCAGGTATACAACTGCTGCATAACATTGGGTTGATGAATCACAAAATCCATAAATTTGGTAGACTGTACCATCAACTTGTGTCACTAGATAAGAAATAGCAACTTCGCGTAAACTGTCAAGTTGTGCACTGAATGTGAGCCACTTATCTTTGATCTCACGTGGTGGAGGTTCATCCCAGTCAATTCCAAGAAGCCATAGATTCTGCAGAAACAGTTGAGCTTTGAACTGATACTCTTGAATGGGTTGATCACAACACTCACGCCAGAAGATTACCTGGTATGGCCGATCACCTTGATGCATGCGGAAATGGGTGATGATTTCAATTACATCCTTTTGCATTTTAGGTCCCTTGAAAAGTACATCGTTTAAAGATTGACCTGTTGATGTTACTGAATATGCATAAAATATCACACGCAATTTATTGTTGAGCTGGTTTCTTTGTGGACACAGTGGTGAGGAATGTAGTACGGAGCCTGATGCTTCTGAGCTTCACTCAGAAGATGCATGTGACCAAGAGACTCGTATTCCTTCAAAAATTTGGAATACTCACCATTCAGTTGTGGCTGACGTGCCAGACGATTTTCAAGATGATGTAGTCTTTTCTAAGCTTGCAGGAGTGACTCACCGAGGTTGGGTTCCACATCTTTGAAGAGTAATCTTACCATGTATCATCCCTCTAAACTACGTGTGCAGGTCTCTTTGAAATGAGCTTCACAGAGGTCCCCTTCAGGATCAGTATGTTTGGTCGTCAGCAATTCTTCATGTTCCCAGAATCGCTGCATTACATCTGAGAGGTTTGGTGAAGTAACAAATAGTGAAACAAGGCCATCTGGGTTACTAGTGGCTTCCTCGCTCAACCTTCCCATTAAGATCCAACCAAATTTACTGTGAAAAGCTTCTGAATAACCGGTAGGGCCTGGATACCGCCCACCATAAAAAATCTCGGGACAAACATAAGCACCCAACAGAATGTCAATGGGCCCTGGAGTATTGAAGCCTGGGTCAGCGAGATCTAAACTCTCATAATGGGATTTTACATGTTGAGGCAATGCAACAGAGGGCAAATTTGAGGTTATGTTATTCAGTATTAATGTATCCACAATTACATGGAAACCCTCATGAAGGGACGATTTTAGCATACAAGTTACTGCAACTTTATTGGCTTGAAAGACTGGCTGGCCTAGACCACAAATTGGTACATGTGACCTTCTCCGATACAAACGCAATCTTTTCACACATTCCTCAGATATGAAGGAAGCTAGTGACCCAGTATCGAGTAGAACACGAGCCCTCTAGAGATTACCACAGCCATCCTTCACTCTCACAACTGCTGTACCTAGAATCACAGTGGCAGCACTAGTGCTGGAACTAGTAAGTGAAACTGCTTGTGTAGATTCCTCACATGTATTGGTATGTCCTGCTAATGCTATCAATATTTTCCGTCTGATCAACTGATGGTGGTAGCACTTGTTTACTAGCCTTGTTGACATCTGATGTGGAATCAGGATGAATTAATATGTGGTGGCGTTTATTGCAATATGTGCATGAAAGTTTTGAAGCACATACATTAAACACGATGTGATTTTAGGCAGTTGAAACACATATTGGTGTTCCACATCTCACCTCTCAGAAGGTGTGTGACAAAGAGAAACAGGACATTTATAAATGTCATGACCCTGATTAAATACGATACATACCCGTTCTGAATGGGCAAAGAAGGATTTCCTAGAATTAATTGTAGTCACAGGTCCAACCTTCCTTGTTGTGCTGCGTGATGTGGACATCACTGAAGCAGCAGCCATCAATACTTTGCACTGAAATTCCAGCACAAATTTAGACACCTTCACTTCTTTATGCTCCAGCTCAAAATCACATCGCGTTTCTGCATCAAGTTTACATAACACAATGTTCAACATCACAAAGCACCACTGGTCCACTGGAAACTTCAACACTTTCAGAGCACCTAGGTTTTCCTTCAATACATCAACTAGACACCTTAGTTTATGCGGACAACATTCTGTTACCACTGGCATGTTCATGATATTCTCCCAATGCATCGTAGCTATTTGACACACATTTTGGCATCGCTCAGTTAACATCTGCCATATTAATTCATAATTTACTCCACATAATGGTACAGATTTGATGAGGTTAAGTGGCTCCCCAGTGAGAGATGTGAGAAGATACTGTTGCTTCTCAACATCTGAAAGCTGACTGTTGATATGTAATAAAACACTATGTAACTCACAGAAACTTGTCAAATGTGTAAGTTACCCGCTGAATGTCAGTAGCTGCAATTTTGGAAGCTTCACAGATTTAGATTTGATGTCAACATTTAATTTCCAGTCTCCTTTATCATTTTAAGTTTTTCATATCTGTGTTTAGACACTCGGCTCGGTCTGGTTTACTAGCTGCTAACAGAATGATAATGTCTTCAAAATCTGTTTTCAGTTGTGTTAAATCACGGCAATGGACTTTAAATAAATCTACTCGCAACCTGTCCTTTTCATTCAACTTCATTAACTAGAGAAAAAAGCCGCTTTAGCCTGCATTCTGTTAACTGCAGACTCGTTTCCAACTTTTTTAGTGACATCGCTGCCACAAACGTTAACAATAACACTGGCAGCAACAGGTGTACAAACACAACATACAGAGCAGCAGTATTTTACATAGCGGTTGGATATCTTGAAGAGCAAGATCGATAAATGCTTGTTTGTAGATTGCACGAAAGCGTCGGACCAGCAACTATTACAAACATAAACAAAGGATAGTAACAAACGTTTGTTTGATGTTCAAACACACTTCGAAGTCCGTAGTTTGCAGATGTCCAACAAATCTGGCCCAGAGTACCAAAATGTTTTGACTCACTTGATGTTCAAAGGTCGTTACACACCCGATGCATGTACATGTCTTCTCACAAATTCGTCAATTGGACTTCACAGCACCAATGCACAAAACAGCTGGCGCAAATGTAAAAGATAGTCCACACTCGGTCGATGTAGCATTTGCAATACCCCGAACACCCTATTTTTCCGACTTTGACGACCAAACGCAACCATTCGTGACCGGAGTAAGCAAGGTACTAATATGACAGAGACAAGCACGCTGCCCCTAACGTCATGAACATGGCCACCACCAACTTGGATAAAACTGACGTGTCCCAACAGGTTAAATGCACAAAAGAAACATTTTTGAAATATAATGAGCTGTACAAAACCTGACAAATGCATACAATGAATTCCAGTTTATTACATATTTTTCACACAGTAACAACTTGCTTACAGAGGTGTATTATTTATAACCATACTTTTCATGCTTAAGCTAAAATTTTTCTCTAGTAGACTTGTACTGCATTATTATTATTATTATTGAATAATGAGAATCAAACTGGGTTGAGAATAAAGAATCTAAACAGGAATATGGAAATTGAATCAGATTCAGTAAAATTGTGGAATCATCACACCACTAATAATGATGATCAACTCTAGATACTTTCACATGCCTACGAATTGAAAGCAGTGTATGTGCTGTCAGGTTTAAATGTACATTCAAGGTAGGGGGGAGGCTGCAGAGGCAGGAGTAATACAGTGATAAACAAGGAATTTAATACTACTTTATTCTTCTGTTTCCTTTGGATTTGAAGAAACCTATAGTCCATTCATGACTGGAATAGATTTTTGAAAACAAACCTTTGAAATAACACATCAGGTGTAACATGTCAACTTGTTTTGTCAGTAAACTGTATTCCACAAATATATAACACTGTGATTGACCTTAATTCGTTAATAAATGAAACTGTAACTTAGTATCTTCTATAACTTGTAATATTTATTTTGTATTAAATATGAATTAAAAACAGTGAGAGCAGCGATGTGTTGGCAACAGCCGGGAAGAAATAGTTCACAGTTAAAATATAATTTTAACCACCTAGTTTTTTAATATGCTATTTTACAATTAAACGTTGCCTATAGAAATATTAAATATTTAGGAAGCCTTGATGGCAACATATTAAATTTGTACAGTTGAAAATAACAGTGCAAAATATCATGTATAGGCCGTAGTACACGGTTTTTGTTTTATCGACTGAGGAAATATCTGTTAGCTAGGCGGAGCTTGTCGCTCTCTCTCATCCTTTGTCTCTCTCACACTCGGAAGTTTTGAATCACTGGTAAGCACAGGAATTGATTCATGGACAAGTTGTGACATGTTTAGATACTGTGATTCATAGTCGTGGTGATGACAGACATGTTGCTATTACACGTACATATTTTTAGACAAGGGCAGACAGTAATGATGCAATGTCTATATTTAGATTCATACATTGACTTGGGTTCTTAAAGGTAATCTTATCGAGTTAAATTTTATTTATGATAGAAGTATTAAATTTATTATGCACGTTCCCTGCCAAGAATTTGTGATTTAATGGTATTTAAATTCTTAAAATCGGTTGAGTTGTTGTTGAGTTATGAATTAATGAAGTTGCGAGTCGGATATGACAAGATTTAACCTGGGAGGCGCAGGCTTATACATTAAGGTGAGCTCCGCGTGAGCATACATTAATATTAGGTATGCTCGTGCTCCATGGCATCCATTTTGAGGGTTATATTACACTCCAACTCGCAACTTCATATATTCATAACTCAACAACCATTCAACCGATATTTATAATTCAAACACCATTAAATCACAAATTATTGGCAGAGAAGATACATAACTAATTTATTTCTTAAATCATAAATAAAAGTTAACTGTAAAATTACCTATAAGAACCAAGTCAATGTACGAATCTAAATATAGAAATTGCATCATGACTGTCTGTCCTTGTCTTACAGCATGTATATGTATTACCAATGTGTTTCTCATCACTGTGACGATGTATCACAGTGTGTCAATGTATCACAATATCAATATGTATCAATCAATGTGTGTATCACCAACATATGTGAATCAGTTTTCCTTGTTAGTGCAGGTGTTGGCAGGCTTGTATGTGAATCTATGCAGAGTATAATATCTCCATATACTTATGAAGGGAAAATAACTTCTAATTTATTAAGACACAAATGAACGCCATGAGGATAGATAAAAATTAATTATAACACATAACTTCAATTAATTCAAAAACTGAAATGAATAACAACAAATAACCGTTAATTAAAATAATAAATTTGAAGTAATTTTACCTTCATAAGTATAGGGAGATATGTATTATACTCTGCATAGATTCCATTTTGTTGTATTGTTTGTACACTGAGATTTACAAAACAGAAATCTGAATATGAATGCAAGAATGCTACAATCTGCATGGTTAAAATCAAACTGTCTGTATATCCAGCTACTTCCCCTGGTGGCTGTCTGTAGTTTTGACAATGCAGCAACACTTTTAATGCTTACAACAAAGAGACACTTTGGTACCTAGCACCCAGTGCACAAGTATCCATCTTGGTTTGCGATGACAAAGCCTATTGACGTAACTGGTTAAAAACAATCTTCAAGATAAATGACTAACTTAAGCAGGCTGCCTTGCATTATGACAAGAGCGGAACAAACAACAAAGTGGCCTTAACCTCAAAATCATGTTATGTAGCAAGGTATCACGTGAGCATCGACATAACCGTTAGGCAACCCTGAGCAATGATAATGTAAGTATTTAGCAAGTTAGCTGTGGCACGGTAGAGGGAGCGGTGGATAGAGGCCTGTAGCCAGCCAGATTAGATCACTGGTTGTCGGCATCGACTATGACCTTTGACGGGCGGGTATCTGTGGCAGGTGATGGGTGGTTATCCACGGTGGTACCAGAGGTCCTCGGGAGGTTGCCTTGAGCTGGTCTTCGACAGTAGACTGGTAGCTGTTGGCGACGTCCTCCTTCGGGAGCTCTTAGAGCTATGTTACTGGACTGGTCAGATCGCTGGCATCAACTACTGTTCTTGTGGCAAACTCAGCTTTATATACATCGGCTTAGGTTAGCAAAAGTGCTGGGCGTAATCCTTTACCTTGTTCCTTCTCCATGCGGCCGAACAGGGTGTTCAATAACCTGTATGTGCATCTCGGGGATTTGACCACAGTGCTAAGCTAATTGCAGGGTCGTTGGGTGGAGACAGCTCATTCCTGGGCTACTAGGTTGTGGCGGGTAGCTCAATTAGGCGCCGCCTTTCTGCTCGAGAGCGCTCATGCTAACACGTCTCCCGACTTGAGTTTATTATGTCGACTGATGAATAAAAGGATGGTGGGGGAATGAAAGTGATTTTTTATGTGGCTCATGATGTGTCACACATCAACTGTATATATTTTCTTCTTAATTTTTTGTGAGGAAAATATGTCCTGGAGTTTGTTGCTGATTTTTAGTAACATGTTGTACACGAAAACATAATCCTTTCTCTTTTTCTCTCTCATCCAGCCAACAGCAATTAAGACACCCTACTACCTGCCAAATTTGTTGGCCACTACCTTCAAGAACTCATCATCAGAGCACTGTATCTATGGTTGATGGCAAACTCTGAACTATTTCTGCCAGGAAAGGCCTCACGAAGCCTGCTCTTAATTTGTGACACAGTCTTGTCTCGGTTCATGAAATGTTCACACCAAGGTGATGTAAGTGATCTGGACACACACTGTGGTCACAAGATGCATGTTTCTAAAGTACATTGTAGCTGCAGACAGCCACTCCAGCATGCCATTAGCCACCATGAGCATCTCAACCCAGACCTGCCTTGCTTTTTTACCACTAAAGTCCTACAGGTCCATTAGGGTCATTCTCTTGGGTGAACTCTAAGGTGCCATGATTCAAGTTGTGGTGATCCCACAAGTAAAGGGAGCATGAAAATTGAAGTTGCAGACTGAATCTGCACTATTACGATGAACTGCTCCCAGGTATCAAGGGTTATAAAAACATCACCACATCTTCTAATAAACATTTTTCACCTTTAAAAAGGGGTATACAATGAATATCCTAATAAGTATCTTTCAATCAATGAGTATACTCTACAATTCAAAGTAACCTAGAAACAAGATTCATCGCTTGAACTGTTACTGTCAGCCACTCCCCTTCTTAAGCTAGAGTTTCATGGTGAAAACTACCAGCTATAAAGTTTCTGCACAGGAAGGGAGGAAGTAAAACCCTTGTATCTATCTGACAGTCCTACAGGGAAGTTAGGTTGGCTGCCATCGAAGGGTAGGTCATGATTCACATGCCAATTAAGTTATTTGTTCCTGAAAGTTACATGGTTAGTACCTTCCTCCTATAACTACAACTTCCTTCCAACAGTCAAGTACTTCAGACACACTACTAACCTGTGAATGTAGGCCTGACGCCGTTCAAACCAAGTTGCAGGTGTTCTAAAATTTTCCAGAAAGAAATGATGGAATGCTGGGCGGAGATTCTTGCAAATTTCCCTGTATACGTTTAGTCTTTCTTCATTAGAAGATTTACATGCAACCTGAAAGTACCAAAAAAAGTGTTTTATATACAAACTAAATGATAATGTATTCCAATACTCTCATTACCAATTTACCTCCACCATTTTGTAACACTTCTTAACAGGCAGGTCCTTTGGATAGTAACGCTTGTGATAGCTGTTAGCCCCAGCCAAGTAGTGGGACAAGGGCTGCGTGTTCTCACACCACTCTATCAGTCCACTGCGTTGAGACAATGGCACCACCTATAGTCAAAAGAAAACTTTTCTGTTTAAATCAAGGCTTCACACAATGCTGTTAATTTAGTTGCAGAGTGTAGGGAAAATATTTTCATTATTATAGATAGGAGGCCTACCCAGATACCTCCGCATTACACCCAGATTATCAACTCGTTGAGCTGCTGCCTAATAGAACACTCACTATCTCAACCTTGTCTTTCTTACTATTTCTCGAATGTTGTTCCATTGAGCTGGGTGGCGAAAGACAACAAAGATTGCCATTGCAGATGCCAGGCATGCTGCAGAGTTGGACTCAAGTATAGCTACGGTTTACTTCACATAGCATTACAATACAAGGCAGCCTGCTTTAGAGATGTTGCAAACCATATTGACCACACGACCACAGTCCCCTGCACCTGCTTGTACCGTGTCTGCCAGCTACAGTTTCTACTGCCACCTGTTTCATCCCAATCCAAGCCAACACTGACCAACCTAGAAACTAGCATTGTCTAATGCTACTAGGAAGTTCTTCATGTTATATGGCATGATATCTGTCACTCATCCAACTGATATAAGCAGAAACCTCTTCGATGGAGCACCTGCTTCCCAGCCTTGGGGGTGAGGGGGAGGTGAATATATTGTGATGCCAACGCCCTTATTTCACTTTGGTTAGGCATCACCATATATTTATGTAGAATTACAAAATTGCTGATGAAAATTATATACATAAAATTTCTTGTAACATTATTTTGTAAAATTAATTAAATAGTAATCTAGAAAATTTATAGCAAATTGTCTGACATATTAATTTGTATTAACACTTGTACGTATTGTTAACATGTATTAATATTTAGATTTTAAATTCATATCAATCTGAAAACAACATTTGATTTCCTTTGTGTGTTCTATTGCCAGTTTATGGATCATCTTGATTTAAGTGATAGGTAAGATTTAAGTGATAGGTAGAATTATATATATATATATATATATATATTATTAATATATATATATATATAATATATTTTGTAAAGCAATTTTCCAAAATCTATTTTAAAAAGTGCTAACTTTGTTACATGAGCAATAAATGCTTTCCTAAAAAATTTGTAAATACCCACGTAATAGCGGAGTCTCTGCAAAATGTTTACAAAGTTTTAGCGAGCTTTTCTCTGGAAAGAATGACTTGTCTGTGGCTCTCACTAAACCAATTTATAAAATATGGTTACACAAAATTTTGTTCAGAAAATTTCTATGTGAAAACAGTTTGGTAAACACTAACTCTATACTTGTGTCTTACATTGCATAGTCAAAAATAAATTGGTAAAATTTAATTTACACAATATCAAAAAGTATGTTACACCAAATGCCAAATTTTTTTTTGGATAGCTATACTTGTTAACATCAATTTTTTTTAAATACTGGTAATTAAAATTACATACTTAATTCTGATGTAATTTACCTTAGCCTAATATGTGTGTGTGTGTGTGTGTGCATGTGCGTATGTTTTTTTTTTTTTGTCTCAGATACAAAGGCACTTTTCGCGACAGTTATAAGGTAGTGCCAGTGTTGACAATGATCCTTTCAATTGCACTGTTCTGACACATGAAAGCCATTCCATTTGAGTTTGTTTTGCCGATTTGACACAAAATGGTCTTGATGAACATTTTCCTATTCACAGAATATTATTTTCTGCATGCACACAACAGTCAAAAAGTGGTGTTCATATCTAAGACAGAGTATAAAATTTGGAGATGAGAAGTTTTGTAAATTTGTAAACAAAACTCTACTTCGTTAGGACATGTCTGAAAGACACAAACAAATCTACTTGAGCTCTGAATTATATCGTTCATCACAAAACTGAAAACACTCATTATATCAAAAATTTCTTATCGTACACAAATTTCATTCACTTCATTCACTTCTCTACAATAGGTGCTTTATAAATTCTTCAACAGCACTCAGCACTTCAAAATATAAATGTAAAATGTGATAATTTTGTGATATTTTGTAAAGAAATATGAATTTTGATACATATTACTGAAGTGTGATGCATAGGTATACTATTTCTTTTTGCTGCAATTCCATATCATCATGTGAGTGCCACGTGCCACAGAAGTGAAACAAACCCTGAATGGCAGCCACCCAGGCCAGCATTCCGTCTCCATAGATAAGGTAGATGCCTGGAGAGCGGAACACACCTTAAAGAAGAGAATATTATAAATTGCCAGTCAACAACGCCAGCGAAGCTGCCCCTAAGCTCGTGCTGCCGATACCACCCTCACAACAAGAAGAACTGCTTTCTGCTGCCCCGAGAGATGGCAGCATGTGCGGCTCCATCTACGAGGGAGGAGCCAACCCGCCAAAGCCGTCCGAAGGCCATAGGAACCAGACACACCTCTAGCCCAGGAGGACATATGGCTCTGCACCGCCGCAGAACAGCAGTTGGTACCAGCAGCTTGCCTTAGCACCAGTCGTGCAAAGGCTCTCTGCTCTGTCTGCTCTCTGCCACCTCATGAAGAAACACCCAGTGATCTCTGGTTACCAACGCTGGACTTCTTCAAGCACGTGCTGCAGCCTTGAAGAGCCGTCATTCTCGCCACACTTGACATTTGCAGTCAACCCCACATCCCATACGCCCCCCCCTTAAGTCCCCTCAGGACAACATAGCTTCAGTTACGGTTTAGTTGTTCTGACAGTTACCTAATTCGTTGCTCTTGCTCTTTTAGTGCACCCTTCTCTTCAAGCCGATAGGCCCCTTCACCTCTCTTTTGCTTTACCTTCCGCAAATTGATCAATGCATTGATTTACAGCAGGAAAGTACGGGTCACCGTGTTCTATTCTGGATGGAATAAAACACGTTACTAATCTAACCGCAGTTAGTTCCTTCTTGTGTAACTGTGTGTAGTGCTTCCTGGTGTCACCCAGCAAAGGAGAGATAGGGACCCATGGTTTGAGACTATTTTGTCGACTGCAACCTGTCCTCTATAAAGGACTTGAGAGATGTCACCCAAAACACAACCCATTAGACAGCCACCCATACTGTGGATCTGGCATGCATGTATAGTAGAGCCATGACTACTAGCAAGACACACGACGAGGAGGCTAAATCAGGCCTGCCGTTTTAAAGGATTTTATCCGTTTTTACGTTGTCGCCACTTTGCTCAAAGTGGCGACACTAGCGTCCACAGTGATGAGTGTTAGTCTTACTAATGCATTTGTTAGAAATATTTTTATAATGGAGGTGGAGGATAATTAAGTGAAATATTTTGGACATATGCCATCAATAGTGTACGACCAAAATATTTTGCTTAATTATTCACTGGTGCAGGTATACAGTTATCTACATATTTCTGTTTCTGGCTGCATGATCACATGCAAAGGCCAAGGTCATTACTGAAAACAACCTTTGCCGCGAATTTTCGGTTTTACTCATGCAATCCGAATTTGGCGACTTTGTTTTGCGTTTGGCATTGATATTAGAATGGTGAGGAAACTAAAAATATCGCTGATACAGTTGTATAAAATAAAGTATAAGTGTGATTGGAGAAAAGAATTAACATGGTTTGTACATTCCAAACCAAAACAACTACATTAAATATGTAAACGTCTTTCATATCCGCTTTTTTTTCCTCTGCAATTTGCAAATTTTTTTAATTCCAAGGATTTACAGGATTCGACCCAATAATTTCAGGATTTTACAGTATTATTATATACAGGAACCCGGATTTCAGCTTCACGGCTGGTGGCAGCCCTGGGCTAAATCACCCTTGTCAGTTAACCCATTCCATCCACCACGTATAAACCTGATGGAAGGAGTGCCAGACCTGACAAGAAGGGATCTACCCCTTCTGTGAGCTATACTTTAGCTAGGGATATCGTTGCCTGCCACCCCAGTGCGGACGTAAACCTTAGTACCTAATCCCTAGTAAATGCTGTTCACCCACAGAAGGGGAAGTAAGTGGAGTGACATGAAGGCAGCTGCTATCCTCACCGAGAAACAAGCACTGCTTAACCAACCTGCCTCTGCCTTCAGTTCCTTCTGCAACTTGTTTGGTCCCTTAGAGAAAACCCCCAGAACTGTGCATCAAGCCATTGAGTATCTATGCCTAGGCCTGTACCTAGTACCAGGTGCCGAGCCAGCCGACGACACCGGATCAGCCCAGCCAGCCAAAGACAGCGGGCCTGACACCCACCTGCCACTGCAGAGCCAGCCCCTCACCAGAACCGACCAGCAGACACTGTCACCGACAGCTCGCCAGGTCGAGCACCTGGCACACGACAGCGAGAGGTAAGCCAGTGGCTCCACCAACACGTTAACAACCCGCAACCCCAACCTAGCCCAGATAGACTTTGTGTCGATTCAAGGGCACAATACAGGCCAAGTGCCAAATCCTGCAGACCCCACCTCAGTAAGGTCTACAGCCATGAGTCTGTATGTTTGACCTAGCACAAACTAAACACCTAGTCGATGCCAATGCGCTCCTGCCCCTTAAGCCATTACGCGTCATAATTAATAAAAGACTAGCCTTTTACCTTTAGCCAGATGAAGTGGTTTCGGCTTACATTCACTGTTTCTGAAGAACATCATAATCATCTCCAAATCAGTTTGGGACAATGTTATCTAGTAGTGAGATCACTTGCTTCCCACTATAAAACTGAATTTGATTCCCAGCATAGACACACCCGAGGTTTTTGCATGTGGGTAATGTGAGAGCTGTTGTCATTACTCACTAGGCTTTCTTGGGTTAAGTTCATATAACTTTCCCCCAAATTACCTACCATCACAGTTCTATCCTCACACTGCTCCACCCCTTTAAAATTAAAGACCTCAGCACCATTCAAATATAATTCTCTCACTAACTACTGTACATCAATTGAGAATTAACAAGTGGAGAAATATGCTATATCAATAATTTAGTTTTCTTTTTACTGCCACTAGTCTGGGATTAACTTAAGAAGTTCACAGGGCAAATGGTTTTTTTTTTATAGTAATGTACAAAAATATTTTCAGAGACACAAATACCTATCTTTACGATGGATGGAGATCCAGTGCGAGTCTCCATCAAGAAAATTTTAAATAGCGTTCAGAATGCTGATATCAATTGTTTTTGCTGCTAAATATTGTGAACAATAATAATATATTTTTCTGCAAAAAAAATTACACTACATAGTTGAATTACTAACAACAAGCATTACAACCTGAATTGTTATATAGAGTTATACCCTACAGTTATTTTTACATCTTAAATTTTTGGGGTATTTATTAGGAGTGACTACTATAAATGATGCAAATTATTTTATTTTAACAACTTTGTTTTACCATTTATTACTTTTAACATGGTACATTTAAGCAGTATTATTTTCTATTTTTGTAGCACAGTATATATTGCAAGCTCTTAACTCAAGAATCCCCAAGCCCAAACTTGGTGTCTCGGCCAACAGTGCAATCTTCCTTCGGGGGGTTGACGTGATGTCTGTTTGGAGAGTAGGGTGAACAGTACAAACTGGACTGAAGTGTCTGTAATATCATTTCTCATTGTGAGGAAGTACGCTGTACGTACGTGTCCAGCCTCTTTAAGTAGGTACTGTTAATTACCTGCCTAGCAAAATGAAACTGCGTCGAGCAAAGGGAAAGTCTCGAGTGTGCAAATTTCTCGAGAGATTTTCTTGAGATTTGGGGGAGGGTTGTCTTTTTATGCCTCGCCCTCCCCCAAAGGGAAGTTAGGCCCTTCAAACATTGTCTTAAGTATTAAGTGTTATGTCTTATATATTATGTATTAAGTCGTAAGTATTAGTTTGCAACTGCATGATGGAATATGCGAGCGAGCACCGATAGGTACGAGCGAGCACATGCCAGAGTTCCCAGACACTATTTCGTATGATTACCTGCTTCACCGATGGTGGCTTAGCCCGTGGATTCTGCAGGCCCATTTTCTGGTCATCTTATTAATAGAGAACAAAAGTTATTTTTCTCAAAAACACAGTTTCTGAGGGCGTGCAGAAACCCCCCCGCCCCCCTTGAAGGGTGGAACCAAATTTGTGCACACCCTTTGCTACCAATCCCCCCCACCCCTCATCCTCACGGGAGGAGATGGGAAAGACCGGAGGGGTGAGTTTTTCACCTTTTTGGCCTGGAAGGCGCATTTGCACATTTTTCGGCTGATTTATGTGGGATTTGGGGAAGGTTTCCTTCCCCAGTGGGAAGTCAGGCCCTTAGAACCTACATTCTGAAGTCTTACATCTTAAGTCTTACGTTTTGACGCATGCCACGTATTTCTCAACTATGTACAATGATTACGACTCATCTCACTGCAACCTAGCATACTACTTCTACACATGCAAGATTCAAATCCCGCACCAACCTGTACACGGAAGTCACGGCCTGCCACATTCCTGGAGGGCACCTGTACACGTGGATACAAGGGGTTGTGCAAGACAGCTGTACGCCACCCCCCTCCCCCACCCTGAGAGCCTACAAGCCATCAGCCGCCTTGGGGCATGCCCGAGTGCCACTGAGAATACGCGAAGGCCGAGAGATGACCAGAGGGTGCTATCCCCCACTCGACTTCGCAACAGAGGGACGTCACACGCCCTCCCCTGCGGCCGCTACGACTTACGCTACCCTGACTATGTAAGTCTGTGTGCTGCGGACCTCACCAGTTGCTCTTCTTCAGTCTTCGAGCTCGCTTCGCCACTTCTAGTACTGGGGCCCTCTGACCACTATTAGATATTCAGCAGCCCTCCCAGAGGCTGTCACCAATTACTCAACACTCTTCAGCCACCATAGGCTGCCTACATTGACGCCGTCAGAGCTCTGCAGCACCTGTGACAAGATGCGCCAGCGACGCCAATATAGCTACCAGAAGCTTTCTGTAGCTGCCTGACATACCACACTTAACTTCTTTATCTCCTACAGTCACCCCGATTAGAGTTAGATTTGTAGTAAGCAATTTTTTTACAATTTAATTTCACTTCCCCCATTAGCCCAGGACCAGGTCACCTACACCTGGCTACCGTAGGTTTACTTCCAGCCACTGGTTATCTTGGTAGGAGAGCTCGCGTCACCGTGTTTACTAAGGTCTTAATAAACACGGCTTTGTTTCTTTTAACTTTGAGTCTCATTCATAGTGTAATTCGTAACCAACTGCTGGGAGAAACTCGAGTCGAGTACCGCTGACCGGGAACGGGAAATTATTACTACAAACTAGTTATAACTGGAGACTCCCACTCAGGCGACTCCAATTGCAATACACACATATTAGACGGCAATCTATTCTATTCCTGCCAAGTATACAGGTACTGGAGGAATAGAATAGAGGAGCCCTGACCACTAGCAACACTTTCCACCCAGGGAGAGAGAGTACGCCTTAGTTATATCCCTACCGGAGCACCTGGGTGCTGGCGGGGGTATCTGCTTAGGTGCTATGGCTTGGCCTTGGTTGGGATCGCACACCCAGTAATAGTCTTGGTAGCCCACATGGCTTCAATGCTTCTGGTTTGCCCACTAAGGTGGGGGGCCTTCTGAAGCACCGGGCTCGTGCTACCAAACCACTACTGGGCAATACTCTTCTAGGGCTACTCGTGTTCGTAGTGCTCGATTCATAGTTCTCAGCAGCTAACCCGCTCTATACCATTTAAGGTGAGACACGGTGCAAGAAGGGAGGAGCAAAGAGTTGCGTGCCTTGCTGCCAAGCAGCCAGCTGGTTCCGTCCTCCTTACAGCTAATCGACGAGCCGAACAAGATTGTGCCGCTTTGCTCAGATCATTAGAATGATCTACGTCTACAGCAGGTGATCCTGCTACTTTCTCGTCATAAACTCTTTGCACGCATCCTACCTGCCACTCAGTTGTGTGTGGGTTAATTAAACGGACTGAGGAACGTCTTGGCATCTCAAACACCAACTTCTGGAGCTCAGCAGCTACCAGGTGAAATGGTAGTTTTTGCGTTGCGACACCTCGGGCCCTCGCTGCAGCCTGGGCAGAGAACGATCTGCTCAACCAACTATACCCAGCTAGTCCTCGCACTCACAACGTTAGTAAGCCTGCTACCACTAGCACTTCCCGCCAGTCGTCTACAGTAACTAGTCACGCCACCAGCCATAGGGCAGACCAATCCAAGGGACTTGTCAATTGCAACGTCGAGAACTTTGTTCCTTCATGTAAGGCCACATGCCCAGCTACCATATCTAACCATAAATGCCAGTAAGCACAACTGGCTGAAGTGAAACCAAAGCCACACGACTGTGATCCAGCCTTAGCTAACCAGACATGCGTCAGTTTTAAGTCTTAATATTCCCATTGCGACTGCTGGACGGGATGTGTGAACAAGCACCAATAGGCATGAGCAAGCACATGCCGGAGTTCCCAGACGACATTGTACCATAAATTCTAATTTGTACAGTTACGTGCTTCACCGACAGTGGCTTAGCCCACTGATTCCGCGGGCCCCGTTTTCTGGTGACATATTAAACAAAGTACCTTAGGTAACTGAACATAAATTAAAAATTAGTAAGCAAACATTGGTCTGAGGTAATGATGAAAGATAAACTGAACACCAATAAAATTAATGTTCAATAAAAGCTGCCATCTTACATTTCAAACAAGTATTCTGTTTCAATAACAACATGATGATCACCCCACTTAATACACTCAATCTATTTAGCAATATCAAAGTGCTAATACACAAACTTCAGTGAATCACCTTATATGTACGTATGAGAAGTTTCCTCTTCTTTGTTTCTTTGTTACTTTTCAATAAGGCATTCATTATTGTAAAGACCTGCTGCATTACAGCATCTTGACGCAAATCATCCTTTCCCTATAAAAAAAAAACTCTGGTTGTGAATGCTACCCATTAAGAAAATGCACATAATTTCCACAAGTCTGTGCAACATCACTAATATTTTTAGTGCTCTGGCTATTGTATGATAAATGCAATCAGGCAATTCTGCAATACATAAGACCATCTTTGTGTCTACTACATCTCTCTCTGTCACACACACCCACACTTCTAACTGGCTTGTTGGCTGAATGGGGAAGTGGAAAGTAAGTTTCTGTAACAAGGACACCCTCGTTTCCTACATGAATCAAGAGTCTAATTAACCTAGCATTGTTCTGATGAAAAACTGTTAACATTTCATTATGATATACAATATCCTACAAATTAACATGATTTTTTTTTTTTAAACTTACTTATGTTCTAAGGACTGTTAAACTGAAATTAGACCTGGCCACTGTCTACATTTCAAACACTGATACTATTACACACATCCATGTCTTTCCATTATTCCACGATAATGAAAGTTTCACACTAATTTGGTTTCTGAGGTCAGTTTCATTCTAAGCAACTGAATAAAAATTTCAACCTGTGTTACCAGACCCAGCAAAACTGACTTTGCTCGTTCAAGAATGCAGTGTACTAAGTATTTTTTTTCTTACACAAGAAAATTGTGACATTATAATGGCTACCCCTTATCAAACTTCAAGATTGGAAGCTATATCATAATGCAGGGGAAAGCATCCACAGATCCACAAAAGTCCCTGAGGTAGCCAGTCATACCCCAAGCTGACTGGATGTGTGTATCCAAAATCCAAAAAATGATACTAGCAACATAACATTTAAACACAATACAAAAGAATTTGATGCCACTCTATGCCAGTTGTGATTGGTACCTACCTAACAGAAATAAAAATTGATTACTTTTAAAAATCACTTACAGTAGTAGGTAAAATACTGCATTATGTACACAAAATGAAATTAATTAAATTCAATGCAAAGTTTAAAGTGAAAAAAATTCATTCTATGAAGATATAAATATAACATATATAGCACACAACTTAAACTGTTGTCCTTTCTGAATAAAACACTCGCTAAATATAAACCACAAATTCTTTGCTCTACACATGAGAATGTGCATAATCTAGTGTACAGCCACACAATTTCATAGAAAATTGTGTAAAGCATGTTCAAATGAGTTCCCTTGAGATGTGT
This sequence comes from Dryococelus australis, assembly GCA_029891345.1. Lineage (NCBI taxonomy): Eukaryota > Metazoa > Arthropoda > Insecta > Phasmatodea > Phasmatidae > Dryococelus > Dryococelus australis. The sequence goes on from CM056999.1 coordinate 97,133,431, forward strand.
AGTCATTGAATAAGAGAGAAAGAAAAGTTGAAACTTGAAGAACACAGAAACTGAGTATTTAATTACGCTTATTGGATACTATGTTTCTCAGTAGAAGTTACCTTTATGTTCAGGCATACAGCACACTGTCAGGGTGGGTAATGAATTCCATTCATGAAGAAATATGTATGTTGCTGTTTGAACTAGAGCTGCGCTGATGTAAATCTGCTTGTGCCACATTTATTGGTGTTGACAGAATTTGCACTTCTGCTGATATGTGAACAATACATAATTTTTTGCCAATTAGACAAACACAAAATGTTGCAGGTAGTTTAACGTTATTTTTAAATAGATATAATTCAGCGAACATTGAAGGTTTTCCTATGAATAAAAGTGCTTTCACCCCCAGCACACGGGAGCTAGGAAACTAAAGCATCAGTGAAAAATATGCTCTGCTTCAACTGCTTTTCTCAAACAAAGTTTATACTGTTAGTCCCAAGCTCCATCCTGCTTGACACTGATAGGTGGGGGCAGTCTCAGGGGGAAGGGAAGAGGAACTGTTTTCACAGCCACCCATCTACAACAGGTGATGGAAAGAGTGCGAGAGGAGGGTGACTCACCGGAGAAGTTAACACAAACATAATGCTGATGATCTGTCTCAAAAAACATGTAATTTTGCCTTTATTTCTTAACACAGTTGACTATTTTAAGTTTATCCAATTACAGAATCCGGTGCTATTATTTTGTGACACACACACACATGCACGCACACACACACAGAGCAAACCAGATGTTGACACACATCTGCATGCATTGCTTGACAGCATGAATCAGTTTCTAGCCTATTTTATGAAGGAAAGAACGGCTTATGAGATTACTTTTCTGTGTGTGTATGCATGTATTTGTGTGCGCGCATGCGTATGTGTCCCCTCCCTTTTACTTCATTTTCAATCTTTGAACTTGTGAACCTAATTTCACAAAACTCGGTACACACATATATGTGGATGTCGTTTGGTGAAATTTGTAGGTGGGGACATATATTTCAGACACTCATTCGGGTGATTGCATACGCCTATCTTTCTTTTGGAAAGAAGGCTAAAAAGAGTGAAAAAAATTGTGATAGTGCGAAAGAGTGGGGGGTATGAAGAAAGTTATTTGCTCTTTCGCAACTATCAGCAGACCAGAAGGTGTGGTACTACTATGAAAAATACTCCACACTATAAATATTGGTTGAAAACTTCTCCCCATATGCACCACCTGCACTAGTACATTCTTGGTAGGAGAGCTCGCGTCACCGTGTTTACTAAGGTACTAGTACATTCTTATTCAATGAACATGTATTGGGATCAGACTAGGAATGGAAAAGTAAAACCAATGACAATTTAAAAGCTGTAAAATGGAAAAGAGAACACAAAACAAAAACTTATATTGGAAAATAGAAAACTTAGGACTCACTTTAACAAGTAAGGGTCTCTTCACACCATCAGTACCAATGCAAAATATCTTCTTTGGCACATTTACACCACCAACAGTTGTGAAAGTCTTGTCAAAACATTTTATTCCTACAATCATAAATATTATTAAATTGTTAAAAACTGACACACGACTAAACAAAGCTTATGTATTAGCAAACTAAAGTAAACCTAGAAATTGAAACTAACTCTCAAGCAGCGTTAATAAAGTATATGTAGTATGTGAACTGGTAGAAAATGATCAGGAAAACTACCAATAGATCTTTTACACTTGCATGTGTATTTTTTGATAATTTTGGAATAATAGTCAATAAATATATGTTATTTTAGTCTAGTTCAGTTATTTTTTTCATGAGGAATGGTTTTGGACTCTATTGGTTGAATGAAATATTATTTTGCAATACAAGTTAAAGGGAAAATAAATATAAGGAGGATAGATAAAAAATTGTTCGAGTATTTTTCTTTCAAGAAGATGTGGTTCACTTCCAATGAACCTAAACCAAATAAAGATTGGTTTTTTAAACAAAGTGATCAAGGTACTACTATTTCATGAAAACATTTAAAAGTTAGTGCTGGGATCATGCCAGTGAAGGCAGCATAAACAACATACTATGTATTTTATGTAATGTTCAATCTTTAACAGCAAACTTCCCATCTACATTAAAGAAGTGAAATATACCTTGTTATCAGTTACTTTTGCATCACAGACTTATATTGATAAAATTAATGTTTAGCGCAACAACAAAGAATTACAAAACTTTAAGTAGCGTTTAGCATACAGTGACTCAATAGTAGAGCCTATAAAAAAATAGCAGCATAGTTGAATAATAAATGCAAACACACACCAAATTTAAACTGTACAGTCTAAAATAAATACACACCAATGATGTCTTCATAGCAACCATTCTTCATCACAGGTACTGAGACAGATGGCACTGATACCAGATCGAAGTTCCTTATCTTCTTAACTATGTCTGGCACAGGATAAAGTTTGCCTGTACAAATATAGTATTCATTAATAAATTTATACTGTGTTCTATTATGCAATAAAACAGATTTGATGATTCAAGAGCCCTGAATGCTGGTAATAATCCAGGCACTGAACTGGTGATGAGAACCAAGTCATGCAAAGAGTAACTCAGCAACGAGATTCTGCAGTCATTTACCATTGCCTTCTGCAGTAGAGAGGTGATGCAGAACATCAAAACACTGACAAATTCCAAGGTCTGAGCTGAGAATCAGACCAACACCACCCTCTACTCCAAGGGTGATCAAAATGGTTTAATGTATAAATATTTTGACCAATAAACTAAATGAGAAATTATGCAGTTTTTGTGATACTGAAATAAAAATAAATTTCTACATATTAAGTTTTACTACAAATGGTAAAAATAATGAAAAAGATATTATTTTACAAATCTAATAGAATTGCATAATATAAGCTTTTTGTATTAAATTCTTAAGGTAGTTGTCTATTTGTTACCTTTTTTTGAAAGAGGGAAAAAAAAAGAGGGGGATAATGGTATTTCTTGGTTTACATGTTGCTTATTACTGTAATTTCTCAGTTTGGCACATTTTTGTATTCAGGTCATATCATAAAATAAATTTCATGGTGGGGATGGCAGCAAAGAATACAGCAAGTAAATTTTAAAAAATTGTGTACAAATAATTAAATAAATAAATAAAATAAATAAATATAATATATATATATATATATATATAATATATATATATATATATATATATATATATATATATATATATATATATATATATATATATATATATATATATATGTATATATATATATACATACATACACACACACACACACACACATACATATCTTCGCCCCATCATCACATGTTGATATGAATTATGGGCAAGTCACATGCCAGCAGGCAATAATCTCACGCCTACAGGGTTGGTTCAAGCATTCCAGACCACTACACACAAAGATAAAATATTTAAATCATACTGCCCACTAAAAAGCGGACATACGGTCGCCACCCTCGTGGAATAAATTGTATTACCCACCGAGCTACCAACATGGCCAAGAGGAAGAAGCTAGTTGACAGGGATACTGCAAGAGAGCAGCACCCTGCGGCCGATGTCACTGCTGTCCGAGCCTCGTGGAGAGCCGGTAAATATGTCATCAGTCTCCCCGGCAGGGTAATAAGAACTTGTGGCACACCCACAACCCTAAGTTAACCAGCAGCTGCGAAACGAGGCTAGCAACCCCTGCACCCTTGAGGCAGCCACCAAACTGAATTTTTCTGTATATAAGGTGAAGCGAAACTGCTCTCCGCAGTTCTCATCGGCCTGCTGACCTGAGTAAGGTTGGAGGGCACTCTCCAGTCTGCAAAGACTCTTCTTAGCCTGCATAAGAAGGCCCTCCAGTCTGAGAAGACTCTCCAAAGTCTGCACAAGGCTCTCCTTGCCTGAAGCAGGCTCAGCCACTGCAAAGCAACCAAGCTCCAGGAGAACTCAAGAAGCACCATCTCTAACCGCCGCAGCACACGGAGAAAACCCAAACTAGATTTGGAAGAATCTCGCACGATGCTGTCAAGATATCAACTCCAGGTATCTCGACGTACCTTACACTTGTTTCCCCAGTACCTGAGTCAATTCGTCATACTTTGCGGTAGCACATAGTAAACGTCGTACCTTCTGGACTGCCCCCTTCATCACCCAAGTCAAACTGCGATCTAGAACACTTGGAATATATTTCAATTTTTTCGTTAGCCGGTTCGCCTTCACCTGCATTAAAATTAAATATGAATAACTTGAATTTTATGTACACAGCCAGACATCCCCCTGCATTTCGCGAATTTTTTAATAAATTCACTTGTGCTAAATTTAAACTCCAAGCTTTTGTTTCAACTTACCTCAGTCAGTTAATTAACAATTGTGAAGTTTTTTTTATTAACAATAATATTTGTGGCTCAGTTTAAAGCAAAGCAACCACTCCGGGATAGATCCAATTGGGCGCCTGAATAAGGCTATAGTCTGTACAAGACGTGGGAGCTCTTGGATAGCGTATGGACCGCCCACACCTACCTAGATATGCTCACAGCTATCCAGATCCTTCAAACCCACTCATTACCGCGATTTGCCTGAACAAGACTGGACCCAGGAGGGCTTGAGCCATGCTGGATAAGATGGGAGCACGCCATCCTAACTTAAGGTCAGGGAGTGCGAGCCAAGGATTGATTTAAGTAATTGGGGATAGTAATAATAATAATAATTATTATTATTAGTCTGTCTGGTGGAGAATAAGTTTTTCTAACTGCCAAGTAAGGGTGAAGATCGTAGCATCCAACTCCGTCGCTTGGCTCGCCGTGCCTTACAACGAGAATTAGGTCAGACAGCTACTACAGAAACATCCAGTGCATCCAGAGGGCTCCCCCAGCTACTTGGATGGCAGAACCTCCAAATAATCCGACCAAAGACCTAACCCTAATTGCCAAAGATTCCAGCTCCTTCTTCGACTCATTATTAGGTATTTGTTGGCCGTGGATGGACTTACAGCACTTGAGTTATCTAGAGCCATGAGTGGCTGGAGACGAACCAAGCCCTGCTCCACGACCGTGTCCCGACCAAAACTCATCTACCCACATGCAGCAAATATGCACGGCAGCTAGAAAAGTAATTACAGTCCATATCACCCTTAAACCAGCTGAATAACGCAAAGTCGTTACACTTGCCCCTGATTTTGTCCTGGTGAGGAGACTGACTAGGTCTGCACAGTATAGATGTTCTGGTAGCTTTCGAGAGGTCAAACAGGAACAGCCACAACGAAATTGCTCACCTTCATTTCAATAATGCACCACCTTTATTAGTTCCCTTTTTATTTTGTTAAGTAAGCAGCTGGCATCAAGAGTATTGGCAACCTTTACAGTGGGCAGGACCAAATATCAGGAAAGGAAATGTACATGGTCAAACTCACCTGGGGTTTGATTTCCCTCCTCCTTCCAACAAACCTCCATAGATAAGTGTACCTCCAGATCTCCCAACGTGGGCAGATCCACAACCCAGCAAGGCAAAACTCTTTCAGAACACTACGACACTGTCTCGGAGGAAGTACAGTATAGAGGAGGGAATCAGCGCTCTGCTTCGGGATCGAACCCGAGACCGCAGTAGTGGAGGGTGCGTCAATACGTGTGTGTGTCTATATATATATATATATATATATATATAATATTTGTACACACACTTTTCTTTTAATTTGCTAATGTTATCTTAAGAATGTCTGCAGTTCATTCATGATTAAATAAATACGTATAAGCTTAAGCTTGATGCGTGATGCATATATAGACAACTTTTTTTGCTGCAACTACATATCATCATGTATGGGCCACGTCCCTACAAGTGATACAACCCTGAACCCCAGCAACCTAAGCGAACATTACGTGTCCTGTAATAAGGTGGATGCCTGGAGACCGTAATGCACCCAGAAGAAGAATATATGAAATTGCCCCTGCCTTAATTAAAACCCAGTGAAATGGGAAAATACCAGTAAACCACGCCAGAGAAACAGCGCCCGAGATCCCACAGCTGATGCAACCTGCACAGCAGCTAGGCCTGCTTCCAGCTGTCTCCGAGAGATGGCACCAGAGTACGGCTCTGCCTACAGAAGAGGAGCCACCCTCCCCACAACTACCCGAAGGTCGAAGATGACCGAGATACCCTCAACGCAGGGGAATATATGTCCCTGCACCACTGCAAAATGGGAGTTGGATTTCAGCAGCTTGCACTCACACAAGTCATGCCAGGGCCCTCTGATTAGTCTTGCTCTACCGCTCTCCTCACGAGAGACCATCAGTTGATCTTCAACTACCAACACCAAAGTGCTGCAGCTCTAGAAGAGTTGTCGTTCCTCCTTTACACTTGACACTTGCCGCCAACACCACACCCCATACTTCCCCTTAAGTCCCTTCAGTACACCCCCAACTTCAATTAGGGTTTAGTTGTTATCACAGCTACCTAGTTGTTGGTCTGTGCTCTTTTATCTCGCCCTTCAGGCCAGGCTCTTCAAGCCAACAGGCAACTTCACATGTCTTTGTTTACCTTCCGAGAGTTAAACAGTGACTTGGTTATAGTCTGAGAATATGAATCACAGTGTCTTATTCTGGATTGAATAAAACACGTATTCAGTTTAACCACTATCTACCTGTTCTTGTGTGAACTGTGCTTTTCACCCCCTGTAAGCATCACCCCACAACAGAGAGGCAGGGAACTGCGGATTTAAAACTAACCATTATTTTAAATAAAACTTAGTGTTTTTTTGTTGTTTGATATGAATGCGTAATTTTTTCTTGTTGAGATTTTTAACTAATAACATTTGGCCTGTTACTCAAAAAAAAATACAGATCACATAAAACAAATACACATAAATAAGCAATACAAAGAACAGAAGAACATTAGCTCAACATGGTCCTGAGATAATTTCATTAGGACACAACTAACACGACACATCGCAAGCACTACTAGTGGCTACTGTATTATCAGGCAAACAAGTTGACTATTGCGACTGTGTTGTAAAGTAGAGCAGTAATAGTTTTACAATCAATCACACTACCAGACTTACCAAACTAACTCCACTCACTTTGGGTGTTAATGCCTTATACATGGACATCCAAGTGAAAATCAGTATGTCTAACAAAGATTGTTATATTTAACTTAATCATCGTACAAGATCTCATGTCTTGGTGTGCATTTGTATGGCAATTCTCAAAACTGCCTGTCCTAAATCCTAAGAGTGATGCAATGTACATGGGCTCATCACCATGTTCCAGAATTAAAAATTTGTGAATTGTGTTCATTAGGACTGATCGGCTTTCAAATTTTTAGTTCGATTCAGTTTGGTTTGGTTTTTGGTTTAAAATGTCTGTTCTCGGTTCGGGTCAGTCATGGCTACAGAGTTTTTGAATTTCGACATAAAAATTTGATTTATGAAACCGTATTATATATTTCGTTGCCCGCTAAAATGAATATTTCTCTGCTAAATGTTTTTAAATTCTGCCAAATTTAGTGAAAAAATCAGCTGAAAGAACTTAAAACAAATACATGCTGCAAGCAATGCAAGCGGTATAAAGGTGGGTTTACAATTAAAGACTGAAGAATTATGAGTTGTACTTAATGACTCGATAAGCACACGAAAAATGTACAATTAGAAAATTTGCAGTTTATGACTGAATTAGCAACTGTTAATTCTAGCCAATCAAAATCATAGGAGATATACTCAACAGAAATAACCTGGAAAAATAGACATTTTACATATATTTAATTACCTGTGGTTACTGATTGTGTAATCATTTAAAAAAACTCATGAAATCTTATAGAAGGGAAAGACGATGCCAATGTTAGGCATTTACATCAATAAATCTGAAAAGGTTAATTAAAGCGAATTCAATAACCTCTTCCTCGAAAGAAACCATGACCATGAACTATTTCTTAAATTAAGAGGATACCGTCTTTCGATTAAAATAATTACTTTCACACAATTTCACAAGTCTTTCGATTAAAATAATTACTTTCACACAATTTCACAATACGACATAACCTAAATACATGTTGTAAATACAGTTTTCCGCCAACAACAACTGTCGAAGTGTTCTGATTGGCTACTGCGTCTTGACTTGTACTTAAGATATAAAATATAACAATCTGTTTTAAGTCACACCAAGAACGCACACAACCCATCAAGACCTGCACCCGACAGTCATAAAGTAACACCCTTTGAACACATTGAATCATATCTTAAGAACACTGGGAACTTATTCTGTTAAGTCAATTGTAAACCCACCTTAAGACCTCGCTAAAAAAATGCCTGCCCGAAGCAAAAACAAAAGAAATGTTCTTTATTATTCTTTTAACTACACTTTTATGACTGGCCTGAACCAAAAATTTGGTTAAGCGATCAGCCCTAGCATTCATATTTGCCACCAATAATATCAACTTCATTTTAATCAGAACATGAAACAACTTTACCTTAACAATGCTGACAGTGAGCTAATAATACTAATGGATAAAGCATTTCAGCACTTAGTGATGCAAAGCCAATTTTTTAGATGCCAGAGTTCTCAAATCATCATTAATTATAGTCTCTCATTCACAATAATATACTACATACTTAGGACTAATACAGTTGATTAGCCCATACATATTCTATTACTATTATAAATTATTTAATGATTAAAACTAAATAAAATAACTTATTAACCTAAAATAGAAACAATCCTTACAATTCGCAAACATCAAAACCAGTGACCATTTGATTTCATGGACGTTAGTCTGGAGAATGTGATACACAGGTGAGAAAAAGAGATATAACAATATGGTGAGAAAAATACAACATGTGAGGGGAAGTGGTGAGTGTGTGTCAATGCTGTATGCAATATACACTCATGCCAAACTTGGAAATATTAATGAATGACAAACAGAGCAGACATTTTGAAATTACATTTATCACAGGAAACAAAAATTGTAGCTAAAAGTTTGTAATTAACAACAATTAGTACCTACTATAGGTGCTGGAGCAGTGCTCTGGCAGCACTGTGCTCCTAGCATCATTTAGCTAAGTTTAGTTACAAATAGCTATGATAATCTTAGAAACTTACCAGCAACAGAATTACTTGGTGTCTTATGATAGGCAAGACTGACCAGTGTCTCAAACATTTTCTTCATCTGGTCTAGGATTGGAGCAACACTTTCCACACTACTGAGGCGGTGAACCAAGTGCTGGGCTCCTAACACTCGAGGCTACAGGAAAACCACCACATTTTTAAAACTTCATTCAATCACATTTGACCTGCCATTGTACTTTATGCAATAATAAAGTTTTTGAGAACAGGAACCAAATTTTTCAATAAGAGATACAAACTTAAAGCAACTTAAATAACAGCTTTTTGACTGCAACTTTGAATTAGAAAGTTAATGTAAGGAACATCAATTGATTAAAATTTAAGATGACTCACTGAATGGACAAATTCTACACTATGTTACATTAATACAATCCAAATCAAATGGAAAACTTATGTTACAGTTTTGATTTTTTGTGATCAATAATTTAATTTAATATGAAAATAGTTCAGTTCTAAACTTGTATTGGTAAATCCACAAATATAGTTAGCATGTAATTATTACATCTTTATCTTTACAGATAAAACTCACGCAATTCTGTAATTTAAAAAATGAAACTGAAAATTACATCCCTTTAATAAAAGGAAAGTATTGCAATAGTTGGTCAAGGCCAGTAGGCATGATCAGGATGAGCCATTAACCTGAGTCAGTGCTCATATAGTTGGCACTACGATTACATTAGCTCATCAAACTCAGTCAAATGCACAGAACTGAAGATATACAAGGATGCCATATTAAATTTAAAAAATGAGAAACAGTTCACTACTATTTACTGAAGATGTTGCAGTTTCAAGTAGCACAAAACAGATACACAAGGCGGAACATGAGGCGCATTAAAGAAGTTCACTTCAGAAAAAGGAACAAACACTGGGGTTTGAAATTTAATACAGGAGGGCCATTCCCTGCTGGCAAACCTGCCCACTCCCTACACCAGCAGAAACTAATTACTACAGGTTGAGTTTGAAAGCAGAATGAATAAAGAAAATACATGGTTGTGGGTGCAGCTTGTGTAGATTAAATCGCAGCTCCCAAAAACATTTCCTGTCACAGTGACAGTTAGATGATTTATTGTGATGGCGGTGGTCATTTTCACTCCTAGCCACTACAGCTTACCGCCCAACCTATTTCCTGATAAGTCAGTCACATTATGCCGCCAATACCTAATCAGTGTATATGTAGTATTATGAGATGTGGATGTGGCAAATCACAGTTCAACCACTTCTTGGGTCCCTGGTGTTGTTTGAAAGTTGTGTAAACCCAACTGAATGTTTACTTTCTCTCTCACAAAATAAATTTCATCTCATTGTTTTGGCTGTTAAACAAGAAGCTACTTGAAAAAACGTGTTACCTCCAAATAATGCAGTAATATTGAAAAATACCAATCCCTGAACAACTAATTATGACAAAAAAATTATTAACCCACTAATTTGTTCAAAAAATTGATGCATTTTACCCTAGACAACTACAGACACGGTCACAAGGTATTAGGTGCGCTAGGTTGGGCGGGCTCAGTACAGCATAGGAGTTAGGCGTTTGAACTAGGTTTCTGGCTTGCTACTCGTGCAGAGTGTGTCAGTTGGCGACTAGGTACGAAGTTAACCACCGCTGGAACGACAACTGGTTTGGTTGGGACACTTGTTTACTTAATTGTATCTGTCTTACCAGGGGTTTCTTTGGTCACTGCAGTAGGAGCTGTTATTTGTTGACCGTAACTGACGACTCTTGAAGAAGGGTGGTGTGCACTGGTATTGCACTGACCAACACAGTACTGTCAGTTTTACTCCGCTGCTTCTCTGCTCCAGAACCTTGAGCAGAGCACGTACCACGGGGTGGTAATCTTAGATTAGGCGAGTGTGCGCAGGAAAGTATAATAAACGTGAACACTGGAGAGGAAGGCCTCTCCAGTTGATGGGTGGTCTGAGCTCTCTCCCGTTTAATTTGTCTGCTAAGTGCAGAAGAGTCTGATATGCACACTCACTTGACGGCAGTATATGCCACCTTTTACTCCTCCCTCTGCGAGTCGTGCCTTTTTCCAAAAGGCATAGAGGCGTGGTCGACACTTAAGTACACTTTCCGAACATCGTGAACTCGAGACAGATCCCTATCTAAGTGTACAACCAATAGTGGTCAACGGTACAAGCTCGGTGCTCTAATCAGATCCCCGCAACTGGCGCGCAAACCTAGAATGGTGAGCAGTGTGGGCCGCCTTCCTACCACTATTGGGTGAGGTTGCAGCAGGGGACAGGTCTTCAGTCCGAGACAAATACTCCTTCCAGCACCATAAGCGCTCCGGTGGAGTACAACCTGAGGTGATTGTCTTGCCCCTGTTGGATGAGTTACTAGTGGTTGGGGCTCTACCATTCTATCTACTGTCGTGTGTAGAATGGGTGGCCGTCGAATGGTGTGTGTGTGTATGACGTACAGATCCCTGAAAGAAATCTGCAGTTATTCTCTACGGTTCGTACTGGTCGTACAGTAATATAATTTCTAGTGGTCGAAGGAAATACCTCTAGAATAGAAATCCTCAGTGCAAGGAACAAGATGTATTTATTAGGAATAATAAATACAGTGATGCATGCTACCTTCTAACCAAGTAGTGTGTGATATGGAAATAACCTACGGTAAACAGGTGTAGGGCGACCTGCTCCTAGACTAACCAAGATGGTGAATGTCTTTGACGGCTACGAAAATAACTCTGGTCGCAGCTACTCTAGCCAAGAGGCTTCTAAAAGAGATTTTACAAAAAGGGGATCACCACTTTATTAGTAGTGGGTGTAGTTGCCTCTACCAGCAAGTAGAGGCAGTTGCTGAACCAGGAGGAACAGCGCACCAGAAGGTGTGTTGAAGTCTGCAGGTGTTATTGAAGGACAGCGTCTGGAAGATACTGAGGGTGGTAGACGTCAATGGAGCTTCTGGTAGCTAGTAGTAGAGGCTGCATGAGCTTCTGGTAACGCCAATTGTTACAGCCTCTGGTGGCTGCTGAAGATTGGAGACAGTAGTGTGTCCCAGCACACAAAGTGTTGAGGCGAGTTACTGGAGAAAGAAATAACTCCTGAGCCCAGGTGTACACGGTTTTATACAGGCCGCTGGACAGATGCAACGCTGGGCCGGAGTGGGAGGTGTGACGTTGCCTCATGATGTCCCGCTAGTGCGAGGCTGAGGTGGGAGTAGTTACCCTCTGCCCAGCACTAGGCTTCGTGCATTCTCGGGCACGCTCAGCCTGCCCCGAGGCAGGTGATGGCTTGTAGGCTCTCAGTATGGAGACGGGGGTGGGGGGTGCTTATTGATGGCTTTCACAACCTTATATTCACGTGTTTAGGATCACCCTCCAAGATACTGGTGATCTAAGGACACTCGTGCAGGCTGTTGCCAGGTTTGACCCTTCCTCAGGTTACATAGAAATACGTGAGGCTGATGAGTCGTAGTCGTTTAGTAAATAAACGGGAAAGCGGCACACGTCAAACTTAAGACTATTTTATCAATTTTAGATATAGAATCTCTTTCCAAATTTGAAATATTTGTACCATTACCCTATGTACTATGTTGTAACTATTTATTGTTTTAGTTAGTTTTAAAAATGCCAAATATATTTTAACTAATTGTGTTTAAATTTTTCTGCATTTTTATAGCTATTTTTAAGTAAATTTTATATGATGGATGATAAAAACCAACCACAATTTTGAGTTATTTAATACAGTTAATTACAGAACAAAAATGTTGCCATATATGCCCAGCACTCAATTAATTCAAAGTTTTTGACTTCCTTTGGAATAGCTCTACAACACTACCTGCATTGTTATGCAGAAATGCTATAAAAATGCTAGACAATACTGTGAAAAGCATTGTACATTTCATACTTTCTCAAAAGTAAAGACGGTTCTTTCTTCTAGATCATTCACCAAGTAATGAGTATTTTATAATAAAATAAATTACAAATCGTTACAAGCCTACATTCTCTGCAATAATTCAGTAAGTTTTGCTACAACATTTGGAGGCAAACTACACAGTTGATTCTGTTATTGAATGCTTCAGATTTACAAAGTAAAACTACTAAATCTTTGTACATAATACTCTCTTCAGTTTTTCACAGCTGTCAACTTAGTTTCCTTTGTGTGAAATTTGACAAAAATGGCATGCTGGTCACTCAGAAGACTGCACCAAGCTTAGTAAGGTTGGGAAAAGTACAAATGACATCTTACTGTGAAAGGAGTGATATCTGAGATGCAATAATAAACATAATTAAAATAATTTTCTTTATTTTAGAATTAAAATTGAAGTATGTCACAAATTTTATTTGAACGGCAATAATAAAAATAATGATTTAAATTTTTTATTAAAATTGAAGTATATATGAATTTCAATTTCATTTTCAATTTTTTAAATTTTGACATAAGACATTACATTCACGCATAACTTCTTTTAAACAATGATATTACGACTTTGACTCATCAGTAAGTGAGCCTTGCAGCCTGATTCCAAAGGAGTTTTCATTGTTACCACGCAGCACGCAACCCAAGATTGTACTGTTTGCACAGCTCATGTATGGATGTTCCAGCCCGAAGATTGTATTATTCACTGTCCACCTAGGCAATGCATCCAAGGCACAGAGTACCACAGCACGCTGCTAGATGGCTCTACCAGTACGATTTGCTGTAACTCGATTCTCCAAGCCAACCGGTGACATTACGCCTTGAGGAAGCTACCCCCTCTCCAACGCCACCCCTTTCCAGCTGATGGAAGGGGAAGAAACAGCCAGAGTATAAATAGTGGGTCACATGCCTGCAGTCACCAGTCATTCTGACTTCACTTTCTCCACTGCAGCCCTTGCCGAAAATTGTGACCAGCCTGCGCGCCTGGCTCCAAACCTACTCTCCTTCACTGCATTTGTGCCGAAGATACACCTTTGCCAACGTCGTCTACACACTCGGACACTGCGGCCCCTTCTGGACAACACATGCGTAAGAAGAAGTACCAATTTAAGTTATTTTCATACCGCTCGTATACTCTGCCACTGTTAGTCTAGAACCAGGTCGCCTTCACCTGGATCAGTGTAGGTTTAGCTTCCCTAAGCTCTTGCCAACGTTAGGGGGCAGTGCGACACCACTCTGTTTACTTCCCGTTAAAAGGAATAAACAAGAGTTTTACCAACTTGAGGGTATCCTATCCCATAGTTGTAATACCATTCCAGTGGACTTCACGCCATTCAAGGGATAGCAGGTGACCGGGAAAATTACTCATACAAGTTGAACACACCAACTGAGTACCCACATGTACATTGGAGGGTCACCCTTCCTGTGCTCCCCAGCATACAGAACAATAGAGCCCAAACACTAGGTACTCGGTCTCTAGAGGGCAGCTTGCCTGATCAGTAGCATACTCTCACACCACCATGTTTCGACGCCAGAGTTAGTGTTCTTTGAGTGCGGGGAGACAGTTCCATCTTGAGACACTCACTCACATGCAGGGACTGTCAACGACGAGGCCCGACTCTCAGTGCTCACCGCGTTCCGACACCTTGTACTGAGATAGGGAGTTTGCTTGAGTCGGCAGACGCTGCATGTGGATGTACACCAGTAGAATGACACTTCACCTACAGTCTCTTCACTGACGTGAGGGGGTGATTCAGTCCAGATGCCCTACTCCCATCAGAGTGAAGGTCAGACAGGTGCTGACTGGTTCTGGGCACTTGCAGGAGCTTACTCCCCTCCTCCTCATCACTACGATCATGCAGCTCTTGCCAAAGGATCAAGCCCCAGGATTGCGCCATCTGCAAATACCAGTCATGCCAGAGATTCCCATGGACCTCATCTGTTTGACCAAGGAAACGTGCCTCTTGTTAACAGCATACATAAGCAAACAGGACCAGTCTGTGGGACTTGCCAACACCTATTTCATGGAAATTGAGCTAGCGGAACCTAAACAGCTGACCAATACAACTTTTGAGCCAATGCCCGTAAACCAACCTAGCTCACATTCACGCCAGCCGGAATTGACATAGGCAAAACCGCAACCACAGGTTACATATCGCCCAGGTATACCACCTAGAGCCAATCTCTGATACAAAATATCACTCTCACGGAACCCGACTTTGTGACTTGCTGAACAGCTAGCAGGCCAGTCTTCTACACTGGACGTGCACCAGTACCCCGCAGAGACTGAAATAATCCAGAACCCCCCACCACCAGGTGTGGGGAGACTGAGCATCCGAACCAAAACTCCCTCTTGCCATAGTGACGATGCCTGCTCCCTAGTGGGTGTCACGTGTCAAAGAGAGATGGAGGAGTTTTTCTGGTGTACAACGTAGGGCATAACTGCAATAGTAATGACTAGGCAGTTCAATCAGGTCAGTCAGACCCTAGCAGCCACAAGCACGGACATCAGGGAGTCCAGTAAACACCCAGTGGTGCCAAATACGTAACCAGAATGTCAGAAATTGACATGAGTGAGCATGAGCTCAACAGAACTGTTGCAGCCACAACCAAACACAGCCACTGTTCGAAGCCAAACTCCCCCGGTAAGGGGATACATAAAATCCAGTGCGCCCATTGTCCACATTGGTTGCACTATACCTAACTAAGACTGGACAAATGAGCCACACTATACCGATGGCCTCAAATACAGATGTGATGAATGTCGAACCCGCCAGACCGCATCCTGCAACTTGATTACCTGTCCAAGCCATGGTACACACACAGTGCGCAGCAAACTGTGTTGGGAGACTTATCACCATGGATCCATAGGTTGGCCAGAGGAGCGTATTACCAGACCAGGAATGGTATATCAGAGCGAAGTGTGTCGACGTGTTGCTGAGTACAGACCACACAAACTAGGGCTGGCCTCCCACTCCAGCAACGCTCGATGCATGGGAGAGCCTCAATTACCGGAGTTTGCGGGACATCCTCATGAGAACCCGCGACTGTTCACGGCCAAATGTGAAAGAGAATTTCGCACGCACAAAGTGCCCCAAAAACAATGGGTCTCACGAGCACAATCCAAATTTAAGGGCAAAACCTTCTAATGATGGCAAAAATGTGGGGTATTTTTTTCTGAGTGGAGCCAACTCAGTATCCGACTTACACAACAATTAACTGGTGAAGAGGTACTGGCGCGCCTCACTACAGAATTTTACAGCCGCACCCAAACACCAGACGAGGAAGTAGAGATTTTTGTCTGTAGCATGGTACAGATCAACTATCATATCTTCGCAGACGGAAATGTTGAAAGTTGTGTAAGGCAAGAAACCCACCTGTTGCCACCCAAACTGAGAAACATTCTACTCATCCCTAATCCACTCACAGTAGACGAACTTGTAGACAGTGCGTGGGAAGTGGAGCGCAACTATAAAGTGTAAGCTATCCTCAACTGCCCTAAGCCAAACAAACAAATGGAGTCAGACAAGCCGCCTGAACGACAAACCAAGATGGCACCACCCGCTCCCCGCTTACTGAAATCTTGGTATTGTGCAGCATACCACTTTAACAAGGACTGCCTACAGCAGCCAGCACCAAGGCAAGCATGTGTGGAATAAGGGGCAACATATACGCCACGTACCACCCAACCTGATACCAACAACAAAAGCGTCCTGCAGAAGGAAAACGCCGCCACCGGCAGGCCAAAAGGGGCGACCCCGTCAGATCAGAAGGGCAAACTGTTCAGTTCTTAAACAAAGAGGCTGAGTCGCCAGAAGTTCCACATATCAAAGTTTGAGTCAATGGGAAAAACGTATTGGCACTACTTGAATCGGCTGCATCCGGCAACTTCGCCTGAAGCGACATCCTTATCCTCACGGACGAACAAGGGGCACCACTGCGTCCACAAACTAAAACAGTGAGAATGGCCAAACTGGAATGCATGCTCAAGTCGACGGTCATACGACACTCATTGTTGAGCTTCATAAGATCACTGCACCAACGGAGTTTGTGTCACCTGACATCCAGGAAGAACTTATATTCGGCCATCCTTGGTTCAAGCAGCAACAATGCATAATGGACCATGGGGAACGGAAAATATACCTGGGCGACAACCACCATGTAACCATTAACTGGAATCACAGTCCCAATGTTGTGAAACCTTAAGGTCTCTGCGAAGAGGAAATCCACCACGAACTCTCTGAAGCTCAGTTCCGACAATTGAAAGAAGTCCTCGACGAGTAACTCTGCGCTTTTGGATCCAGAGGAACACATCATCAGATGAGAACTATCCAGCATTAAATACTGCTGAACACCCCTGCACCTATCTACAACCGACCGTTCAAAGTTTCTGCCAGGTGACACCGCCTCATCATGAAACAACTGGAAGACATGAAACGCAAAGGAATCATCGAGCTGTCAGACTCCCTGACTCCCACATTGTACTAGTTCCAAAGGACAGACAGCTAAGGTTCTGCATGAACAACAAAGTCTTAAATGATATCATGCTTCCGAATGCTCAACCAGTACTTGACCTGGCAGATATGTTGCGTGACAGAGGAGAGGTAAAAGTCTTCAGCACCTTGGCCATGCAGTCTGCTTATTGGCAAATCACGGTGCACCCCAACAGCCGGAAATACACAACGTTCACTTCGCTAGAAGGAGAAACCCTACAGTTTATAGTCATGCTCTTCAGACTCAAGAACGGGCCAGCTACATTTCAATGGTTAATGCCGGCTGAAGTCTTAACAGGCTACATTGGGCAATTTTGCTTTGCTTACCTCGACGACGTGACCATCAATGCCAAATCTTGGGAGCAGCACCTCACCCACCTACAAAGGGTCTTAGAATGCCTGGAACTCCACAGTATGACAGCAAAACTTTCAGAGACCCACTTTGGAAAGGTCAAGTCAATACGGGCTATACAGGAAGCTGAGGTAACAAGCACTAAGAAGCAACTCCGTCGCTTCCTTGGACTCTGAAACTGGCTCTGAGATTTAGTGACTAATATCACCAACCTTATGGCACCACTGCACCTGCTATTAGAGAATGACGCCTGCTGGTGATGGGGACCGGAACATCGCTCCGCCTTTCAAGCTCACAAGAGCAGTTTCCAAAACGTCAAGCATCTTCATCGGCAACAAGAAGAAGGACCCCTAATCCTACAGGCAGATGCTTGTCAGAATGGCCTAGGCGTCATCTTGTATTAAGAGGACTAGGATGGCAAGCCTCTAGTCGTAGCATACGCCAGCACCAAGCTCGACGCCACTGAGCATAAGTACCACATAAACAAGCAAGAATGCCTCGCCGTCGTTTAGACTATCCGGAAATACCTCTACTACCTGGAGGGAAATCATTTTATTTTGAGAACAGACAGTAAAGTTCTCAAGTGGCTTCAGAATTCAAGGAACACTGCCAAACTTGGAAGACGTCCCGTCTTTCGAAGTCCAACATTGCCCAGGCAAGGACAACAACCTTCCTGACGGCCTGTCACGTCAACCAGACCTGGAAGATGAGGACAAGCCAGACGAAGATGTCGACATCATGCTGTCTCAACCTCCAGAAAGCAGCCCCAAAGAACAACTCAGGCTTCTTCGGCTCAAAATAATCAGAAGTCAGATTGAGCGCCATCAACAGCAAGACCCTGACGTGAAAGAACTTCTACGGAATCACCTGCAATGATTCATTCTATGCGACGACATTGTCTGGTCACCCAAAAATCAATCCGGAGCTAAGTGGAGGATCTGCATACCAAAGGATTTGCGTGTCGATATCTGCCGGTATTACCATGATCACCCCAAAGTGGGCCACCCAGGCACCCGGGAAGCCTTACCCGACATCGGCACATGCTGCATCCGGGACAGTATGAGCAGGGATGCCCGCCAATACATCCACAGCTGCACAACATGCTGCAGAAACAAGGCATATATCGTGAGACAACCAACAGCAAACATCGCACACTTCACACTCGATGGACGCACATAGCCGTCAATTTTATGAGACCTGTTAGTCATGACGGAGTATTCTCCAGGTAGGTCGAAGCCTTCCTGCTGCCAAGCCAAGAGACCTACCACAAAATTGGGAAATTCAGCAATGTAATTTTTCTGCGCTGGGGCTACCCTCAGAGTATACTCATTGACAATCAAACCCAGTTCGCTAGCAATATGTGGCTGCTAGCCTGCCATGAATGGGAAGCTGAGAGCTGGACAACTCCACCATATCACCCGCAAGCCAATACCATGAACAGCAGAACCAGGATCTCAAGAAAAGCCGCTGACTCAGTGTGGGTGATGATCAGAAGCACTGGGATAGCCACATTCCAGAATTCTTTTCGCTCTCAGACTACACACAAATGAGGCGATCAACTCCAGTTCCAGCCAGTTCCTTCTGGGCCAGAGACTACAGCGCCCAGGGGACTGGCAATGGGAACACGAGCCAACTGAAATGTCTCATCCTGAAGATATTCATCTAGCCACCCTGGTACGGATAGATAAAGCAAGGGACACTTAAGAGATGTACATCGTGAAGAAGTACCAGCCACCAGGCACTGGCATACGAGCCTTTGAAATGGGGAAAGCCGTCTTACTCCGCAGCCACCCCCTGAGCAGAGGCCACAATCAGTTCGGCGTGGGGCTTGCCAGAAAGTGGAACGCCCCTGTAAGGTTATTGAATGCCCTACCCTAAAAACATCCCAGAATCTGAAGTACACATCCCTGCATCAATTATCTCCATAATGCCAGAAAACGTAGAAGAACCTGCTATCTATGCCACTCCAAAGGAAGAACAGACACCACAGCCTCAAGAGCGAGCTGAGGATAAGCAATCTAGCCTGCAAACCATCTACTCCATGCCAACGTGGGTGAAATTACCTAAACGTCCAGCCAAAGTATCTGTAGGGACACTACCTCCACTCCGTCATAATTCAAGAAGATGTTCGCCAACTGACCTGAGAAGTGGACTCCCAGCACAAGATAATTATATTGGCAAAGTCCGCTGGATAGAGATCCAACCCTCAGACGGCCTCATCTGAGCTCAATCACCAAGACAATTCCCGACAATGGTTCTGTCAATCACACAGTGCTCCAGAAGCCATCACCTCAACGAACAATGCTTGTACCACCAGCTCCAACGAGCCGACTCAGCAAGAGGACTGCAATGCCGGATGTCGTAGCAGCTGCCATCGAGCGAGGCAATTGTGAAAACTGCTAGCCCACACTGAGCCTTTTTCAAGGTTGCCATTCAGCTGGTACCGTCGGCTGCGATTTCCCCAGATCACAAGGCCGCCCAGCTGGTCCAGTCTTCACTCAACGCACAGCTTCGAGTTTCCAGTGCCACCCCGCCCCGAGGCCAACCCCCAGACGCAACTCCATGGATGTGAAGGAGGACCATCGATACGGCCGTCGAGACGGAGGTCACTACCAACCTCTGACTCAGGCATCTCAGTTGGAGGAGCAGGCGAATAGGTCCCTCCACTGCTCCATACGACTAACGTAGTTGCAACGTCGCATGTCACCCTGGCCATTCTCATGGTCACCCTTCCCGGATGAGGGAAGGTCATCACCCAGATGCAAGTCTGACCTGCCACCAAGGCCATTTTCACTGCCACACCTTCCAGGCGAGAGAGAACCAGGGCCGTTCTCAAGGCCAATGACAAATCTACAGCCGGAGGGGTAGAAAAAGGTGGCCAGTAGACCAGACTACCCCAGACGGACTCAAAGACTTCAGCATTACACGCCACATCCGTTCTCAACGGCCATCGCAGAGTCTACACCTGGAGGGGCAACACAAGCTGGTCAGACGACAAGTCTACTCCATATAGTCGACGGACAAGAAAATAAGAGAATCCACAGCGTATCTGCCATTGAGCCCGTGGTCTATTTCAGAAGCTCAGCTCCAGCAACTGCATCCAAGGGAGTGGTGACACCAACAGAATCACTGCCTCCATTAATATTGCAGCCCATTGCAGTCCCAGAGACCAAGGGACGAGGCCTTGTAACCTACAGATTCCCTTTGACAGTGACAATGCCACCCGACATTGGGACCAACCAGGCCCCATTGTTGGACGAAGAGACAGACAGAGGGGGGAGGCCACAAATTATAAAAAGAACCATAACGTAGAATATGGGAAAAAAAATCTACCATTAATTCCTGAATTACAAAATATTGGCGAAAAATTTAGATTATCCACCAACACCAGAAGAAACATCTTTTGAAAGAGAATTATTCCCAAAATCACCAATGGGTGTTACTCCATTACAAAATTTGCCCACTACAGCAGACATTTCTACTATAAAATTAGGAAATATATTTCTGAAAATATTAATGTTATAGTAATAAATTTGGTTTGCAAGGAGTTGGCCCCAGTTTTGAAATCGGAGATATAAAAGTAAAAATTAATAATGATTTTCTATTTGTCAAAGATAAAAAATATAATTTAACACATAGTCTCACTAATTTGTTAACAAAAAGTAAAAATTTTAATCTTGAAGATGAAAACACATGAAAAACTAAATTTACTAATGAGGACTATAAAAATTATCCAGAAATTGTTAAAGCAACAAATGCAGTATATCAAGAATATAATCCTAAAATGAATGTTCCTTCGAGTAAGAAATATACAGATATGATTAGGCCAATTTATTAAGATATACAAAAAGATAAATTGCAAGCAAAATGTAGTTTGGAGGGTTTTAGTGATGAGGATTTGAAAATTGGAGACAACATAAAAAAATATAATAATTTGCCGACAGAATATATTTAGATGGACAATGTTAGAAAATTAACTGACAGATAATTAGTTATTCATGGTGAAGAAAATACTGGAAATAAAAATTTTTGCAATGAAAAAGTAAACATTATGAATATGCTAAACAATAAATTTTCTGACTTTGTTGTGAATAACCAGAAAAGAATTCCATATCTAATAAGAGTTTTAAATGTTATTCCGCACTCATTTTGGAATTCTGAACACCATGGCAAAGGCATTATAAACTGGGCACTAAAAAATTTAAATTTGCCCGAAATGCATTTGCCAGGGCACGAAGCAGATAAAATTTTACAAAAAGAAGCAAAAGAAATTATGGTAAATAAAGATACTCCAATTGGAGAAAAAATTGCTTCTGCAGCTGTTGCCTCAACAACGTTTAAAAAAAAAAAAAAAAAAAAAAAAAAAAATTAGGTTTTGGAATTAAAATGTTTTATTGAACTATTATTATTTTTTACTTAAATAAATTAAGATAAAAAGCTTAACTTTTGATATACCCATTGATCAATTAAGAGATTTGGGTACAGATAAATTTTTAATGAAAGAACACTTGAGAAAAAAAATAAAAATTTGAAAGAAGTAAAAAGTTTTAAATTAACTTTACCATTCCCAACAGTTAAAAAAATGGCCAATGAAAAAACTGTAAGTGGTTTACATCATGGAGGATTTTTACCAATTTTATTTGCTGCTTTGGCAGCTCTTGGTGCAATAGCTTGAGGAGCTAGTGCAATTAAAAATTCTGTTGAACAAACTTAAAAAAATAATTAGAAGAACAGACACACAATTTAGCAATGGAAAACAAGGCGGGTGGTGGCGTAGTTGTAAAAAAAAAGAGGAAGGCCAAAAAAAAAAAAAAAGCTCCAATATCGATATTGAAGAATATGTAAAAAAAAAAAAAAAAAAAAACTAAATATGAAAAATTTCAGGAATGTTTATATGATTGATGAACTACCAAAAAATATGCTTAAAAAATGAAAGTGCTGTGGTTAATTTTGATATTTCAACAAATCCTGGTACTCACTGGGTTTGCTATTTTAAAGAAGATAATGTTTATTATTTTGATTCATTTGGGGGCAATATTCCTAATAATTTAATTAATTATTTCAAAAACAATAATGTTTATTACAACGATGATAAAATTCAGAATTTTGATTCTGTTATCTGCAGACACTTATGTTTAATTGTTTTACACTTTTTTTCAAGAAATTTTAAGTTTCACGATATTATTTCTATGTTATTAAATTATCAATATATCCGGGAAACCACTAATCAAATATTTAAATAAAAACTTTGATAATATTGTGGAAGATTAAAAAAAATATGTAGATTCAAAATGTAATTCGAGTGTTTCTTCTTTATAAAGTGAGTTATGCACTTGGTTTGATTTTACAAAATCGTATGTCTCATTTTTTGGACGAAGAATGGTTAATATAGCTGACCCCATTGATGGAAAAGACGTAGATAATAAAATATTATAAAAAATAAATAAAAGCTGATAATACTTTAAAAGAAGATATAAATTTACAATTCAATAACAGTATTGCTAATTACATAAAACAAATAAATAATGCAAAATACACATTTAAAAAAGCAGATTCAAAATACAAAACTACTGTTTCTGAATATGCATTAAAAAACTATGTTGATTCAAAATTTAAAACTATTGTTTCTGACTATGCTTCAAAAAACCGATGTTGATTCAAAATACAATACTAGTGTTTCTGATTTAAAAACATATGTAGATTAAAAATATAATAACATTGTTTCTGCTTTATGAGATCAAATAAAAAGTATTTGTCTACACAACAGAATATGTTTCTATTTAAAATAGCAGAATTAATAACATGGTTGATTCTGTGGAAGTCAAAGATGCTGTCAATAAAAGATATCTCGATGAACTAACCTATAAATTTCAAGATTTCAACAAATTAATTTTGAATTATTGCCAAACACTTGTTGACTCGAATATTGAAGAAAAATCTCATATGTTTTATTTGCGTGGAAAGTGGAATAAAAATAATAATGTTTTTCACAAAGATGATGAAATTTTTTTTTCTTTTTTGATAGATTGTACTGTTTATAAAATAATTTCTAAAAGTTTACCTGATGATATTAAGGGAACTACAAAAATAGATTATAGTAAGTCTTTTGATGTCAACAGAATGTTGACCACAGTAGGAATAAAAATAAATAATATATATACATACATATAAACTATTAAATGGACAATACTTGGTGCTTGAAGTGCAAGGAAGTCACTAAATGAGAATACAACAAATAGGTGATTAGTCCAGAAAAATTGCTCAATGTGAGGGAATGAATAATTAATGAATCATATAAAGCTGCACGAAAAAATTTTCCAAGAAGAAAAGTAATATCATATGGCATAGATGATTTGTGGCAAATTGATCTTGTAGAAATGGATACAGGAAATTTAAAAGGTATATCACATATAAATAATAATTACAAATATATTATGACAATTATCAATGTTTTTTCAAAATTTGGTTTGCTTTACCAATCAAAGATAAAACAGCAAAAAATGTAGCAAACGCTTTAGAAAATATTTTTTATGAAAAGAAAACCAAATAATTTACAAGGCAACAATGGCTCAGAATTTTATAATAAAATATTTAAAGAACTTATGGAAAAGCATTATATAAATCATTTTTCTTCATTTTCTGAATTAAAAGCTAGCGTTGCTGAAATATTTAATCAAATTTTAAAAAATATAATGTGGAAAATATTTGCTTTGAATGGTAATTATAAATGGACAAATATCAGAATTTTATAATAAAATATTTAAAGAACTTATGGAAAAGCATATATAAATCATTTTCCTTCATTTTCTGAATTAAAAGCTAGCGTTGTTGAAATATTTAATTGAACTTTAAAAAATACGTGGAAAAAATTTGCTTTGAATGGTAATTATAAATGGACAAATATACTGGATGAGTTACTACAACAACACAAAGCAGAGCACTATTGGCATGAAACCAATTGAAATTAATAAAAAAAATGAAAAAAATTTATTGCAAACAAATTTTGTGTTTACTAAACCAAAACATAAAGTTGAAGATATTGTTCGTGTGAGCATACTGAAATTAAAAAAAAATGGTTATACTGCTAATTGGTCAACAGAATTGTTTACTATTTGTAAAGTTTTAAATTTTGATGTGCCAAATAAGAAATTAAAAGATATTAATGGAGAAGAAATAATGGGTAGATTTTATGAATACAAAATTATGAAAACTGTCCCAATGAATATTTGGTTGAAAAAGTTATAAAAATAAAAGCGATAAAATATTTGTAAAGTGGTTGTGTTTTGATAATTCTCATAATTCATGGATTAATAAAACAGATATAGTGTAAATTTAAATATTTTTACTTAAATGCACAACAACACGATTAACCACATCTGCTATATCAAAATTTATTTCATCAGAATTAAACCTTATAAATGTGCAGTTTAATTGTATCTCAGTATATTTTTGCCTCTCTAGTTCATAATTAATATTTCTCTCTCTGTGGTTAAATTCGTCACACTCAATGGCAAATTTTATATCTGGAAAAAATAAATAAATTCTATAATTAACTATTTTGTATTGTTGTTTATAATTTAAATGTTTAAAACATTTAATAATGTGTGAAATATATTTTTTTTTTTTTTTTCCCTTCGAAAGCACTTATGTTTAAATTAAATTGCTTAGAAATTTGTTTTACCAATGTTTTATTGTCAATAGTTGTTTTAATTCATTTTTATTTATATCAATTGTTTTACCAATATTGTCAACATATGTATTAGGTTTTATGTTTTTATAAACATTTTTATGGTTTTCACTAACAAGCTTTCTGATAGCCTGACTCGTATCTATATATTGAAAATTTCAGCAATATCTTTTCCTCTACACCATGGCTCATTATTATCTAATACAACACAATTTTTTTTATTGTCAAAAATTAAATTATTTTAATCATTATTATCTTCTAGTTGTAGGTTATCTAGTTGTTTTTTTGGTGACTCGGCCATTTTGTAAGTAGGAAATATGTTGTTTTTATATATATATTTTTTATAAGTAAAACAAAAAAATTGAAGAATATAATTCTACAAATTATAGCCCAAAATTAATTAATAAATATAGTATTTTTTAAATATAATTCCTGGTCCTAAATATTTAAGAGCTAGAATATCATATAAGAAATTACTGAACCACCATAATGAATAAAACAGAAAATTTATTTAGATTATTTAAATATTTAGAGCCTACGCTCACAGACTCAGAAACACCATAATGAATATTAAAATAAAAATTAGTTTCTTACTCAATTCGAGTAAGAATATTTATATAATTAATTAATTGTTGTTGAGTATAATTATTTCTGGCAATATTAAAATAGTTATAGAAAAACTCAATGTTTCCTTCATTCTTTGGTATAAATTTATAGAATTTGGAATATATTGAAATCTCAGTAATTCTGCACAATTTGGGTGCCTATCTTGAATCATATACAATTGTCTTTGAAAATATTTCCTTTGAGTTCTAATGACACAATAATCATATTCAAAATAATTATCAAATAATTTTAGAAGAATAAAAGTTGGATTTAATTTTTGGTTTTGTGTTTGTGGTAAAACATGAGGCACCATATCTCTAATTACCTAATTTCTGCAATTTATTCCATCTAGAGCTCTATAAACTGTTTCTGTTAAATTTTCAATAATTTTATCTTTAATTTTATTTATATCTTTTAAATCATTAACTTCATTTTCTATCATTTCTATCTGCTGGTCTTTTAATGCATCATTATATTTACTAACATATTTAGAATAATCATAAAAAATTTCTTCTCATTATAAATTTTTTTAAATATATAACTGAAATTAAAATGCAAGTTTTCTGAACTAATTTATTAGGTGCTAACATTTTTATTTCATTTTGAATATATTCGTAGTCTATAGCGAGTTTATCAGTATTTTATAGTAGTATATTCTAGGTTAAAATTTTTAAGGGATTTATTTAAATTCATTTTAAATTTTCAGGGTAGATGCTTGGATACCCTGAAATACAATAATGAAAAAAAACACAAATCATCATTTCGGGTCCCACTTATTTCTGAAAGAAAAGTTTTATATTTTGGTGATATTAAGGGGGCCCTAAAACATGGCTCCTTTTATGTTGTCTAATAAAATAGCAAAATTTTAAACGTCATTAATTTCCAAAACAACACTGATATCAAAATCAATTAATTTACCATTTTTGTCTCTAATTTAAAAAACAATGTTATTAAAATGCTCATTATTAATTTGATAAAAAATTGGATATGGGGGCTAATAAATTATATAATCTCTAAAACTAAACATGGGTTTTAATGGAAAACTAGCAATTATATTAGTCTCCAATTGATTAGATTCATCATATTTTTTGAACATGCCATATGCCAAATTATAATGAACATAGATTATTTTGAATGGAGAAAAATTAGGCAATTTGGTGCCTTCAAAAATGTTATCTTCTTCAATAGTTAAATTTCTTTCAAAATCGAGAATATCAGATATGTGATCATCAAGTTTAATATCAAGCTTGGCTTTAATTGTTATTCTATTTTTCACACTGTCTGTTGTTATTTCAGTGTTGTTTGTTGAAAATGGATCAATGAAATTTATAGCCAACATCATATTGGCTTCTGGGAATATTTATAACGGTATTTTTTTTATCAACAGGACACATTTTTTCAATTGTAATTATCGTATTATTCTCCACATTTAGAGTTAAAAATCTTGCATGAAAACTAATTAATGTTATCGATTTATCTTTATGAATTATATCATAGTGAAGTTTCTTCTTTAGAATAGGACTATTGTTTGTTAACTTGAAAACTTTATTATTATCCATTTATTACAAAAATCATTGTAATTAAATGAAAAAAAGTTGACTGGCATGTTGGTGTTTTAATTTCCGAGGAAACTTCCAAGAATAAAAAAAAAAAAGTGAGTTATTGTTCGATAATATTCGTGGGTTGATAGTAGGGCCCAGTAACTGTGCGAAGACAAATTTAATCATTAATTTTATTTATGAGACAGGATGGCTAAATCCTAATAAACTCTATGTTTGCTCTAAAAGTTTGGATCAACCAAAATATATTGAATTACAAGATGATTTTGAAGTGATATCCAAAAAAAATTTAATTAAAGAATGGCTTATTTTTAAGTAGCAATGGTGAATTGGTTTCATCAGATCAATGTGAAAATAATTCTCTCATAATTTTTGATGATGTAATATTGGATAAGCAAGATGTAGTCCACGAATATTTTACTAGAGGTTGGCATAAAAATATTGATGTTTTTTATCTTACGCAAATATATTCCAGAGTCCCCAAGCAATTAGTACGAGATAACACAAGTTTTCTGCGTATATTTCTACAAGATGAAATAAATTTGAAACATATATATTGCGATTTTGTTGGAGGAGACATGAGTTTTGAGAAATTTAAAGAGATATGTGCCAAGTGCTGGGATGAAAATTATGGCTATTTAACATGGGATTTGAGTAGAAAATGGGCAGTGGGAAATATCGTAATCAAATAAAAAATTTTTATATTTTAACTCTCTTTTGTGAATTCAATATCTGTGTAGTTCTGCAGCTGCAACTACCAATAACTTTTACAAATTAGCTTATATTCCTCATTTACATGTTCGATAACAGATCTTCAGTGCACTCTCGTAGTGACAGGAAAAAGCTTGTCTGCTCTCTTGTCCACAACTAAACTTCAGCACACTCTCGTAGTGATAGAAAAATAGCATATCTACACTCTCATTCGCAACTGAACTGCGGCACACTCTGGCCTGTGGTGCAACTTTTCCTCGTCGAACTCGTAGTGAGCTCTGTCCGCAACAGGAAATATGTTATCTACTGTGCTGATATCTTGGCCGCGCTGCTCTCGGCGAGTGCTACCACAAGATATAGTAAAGTTTTCTCCTCGCAGAGAACACACTATGAATCACTGCTGCAAGAGTGAATAAAATTATTTCCTCACCAAGCATTGAACACTCTCATTATTAATATTGTAGCTCACCAAATGCAGCATTTTTATCAGCATCTCACTCATCCAGCCACTTTGGCTCAGTGGTTGGGTGCTTGGTTTATAACTGAAGATTCGGGGTTTAATCCCTGGTTGAGAGGATAGTTTAACTGTGTGAAAAGGCATCCACACTATTAAATTATCACCAAACCATTCAAAATTTGAGCCAAAAAAAATTTCAATTGCTCTTGCCCATATATTCTGTATATGAGTGTAGATGCAAAAAATAATGTGTGTATTCCTCATATGGTGCAAGGCGCCTGTAGCATATGAGAGTGTACAAGAAAAAAAAATCCATCACCTCTCCACTAAAAAATAAATAAAAGAAAGGCCCGCAGGTGGATGAAGTGATGGGTTTATCTTATTGGAGTTTTGTTGGTGCTAAATATGGCCGGAAAAATAAAAAATGGAGTCCCTGGCAGGATAGAGATATCTGTTAACTCCAAAAACAAAAGGTCCCTGGCGTCGGCATTAGTTTGCTCGTAAACCTTTTGTCGTTTTTTAAAAAAGGCGCATATGTGTTTATATGTACACTTCTTACATAAATCAGTAAAAGACTATTGCAGATCTTGGCGCAACTCAATAATTTAACTAAAATTCAACCAAACTAAAATTCAACCAATTTCATGCTAAATTCAAACAAATTTCTAATTCCCAGTCAAATTTTTCAAAGCACAACTCAAACTCAACCATATTTAGGGTCAAAATCAAAATCATTTTTCAACCTGTGTTCACTCTTTGTGTGTGGTTCTTCAAAGACTCATTTTCAAGCTAAATCATCATATTTTTGATGAAATTCCACGAATTTATATACTTTTCTTGTGACATTTTTTACTAATTGATTTGGCTTTCAAAATAAATGTAAATGTTTACCTTATTGACCATAATTTTAGCCTCATTCACCCTGAAAATGGACCATTGATCAAAGAGTGAACAAAGTATGTTTTTTAAAAAAAAATGTGTGTAATTGAGAATGAAGATTTGGGTCAAATTATCTTGATTTTGAGGGTGAGATTCAAGAGATGAATTATGTTTGAAATAGAGATTGAAAAATTGATGCTTGAAAGTGAGAAATTTTCGTGAATTTAGTTCAATTATTCTGCTGCGCCAAGATCTGCAATAGATCTCTACTACCGTCAAGCAAAATCTGTTACCAGACAGTACAGTATTCATTACAAAACTCAGTTAATTAAAGACAATATTAAAACTTCAGGCAATCTGATGCAAACACAGGATTTAGATCTGAGAAATACCATGCATAACCTCAAAATGCATATTTGATTAAACCAACTGCCTAAAGATGCCAATAAAAATAACTTAAATGTTAAATATTCACTTGAAATTGAACATTTTATTATTCATACTAATATTTTCGCTTAGTATTCCTTCGTCGGCCAAGCCATACTAAATCCCTTGGTTAAAATGACAACGGACACATTTGCGACAATTTTTGCTAATTATTACTTGCAGAGTCCTATTCTGACCTTTAAACTCTAACCAAAACTGCAGCTGACAGTTTTGAATAAGAACTACACCCGTCAAAATCTGGTGTATTTGTTTAACTTTCCATTTTCAATAACAACAGTGTCATAGAATTTGTAATTAGTTTAAATTGTCACCAACCTACGAGTGCAGTAAACACATAACACATAAGAAGAATAAGAATTCAGGTTACTTTCTCATTGTCGCCAACCTACTAATTCAGTAATAACGTAAAAAAAAAAAAACTCTAAACAATACTATCTACAGCACCAATTGTCGATTAACTGTGTTGTTTTGCATCCACTCAGTGACCAAAAACGAATGATGCACACAATCTTTGGTGAATGTACCAACAGGAAATATGGTCAAATGTAAACAATGGGAACAAATAATTGTAAAACAAATGGTCTGAGTAAATTTTGGGTTTTGGACAGGATATCTGATTGATGTGTGCCGTAAATTAATGCTTTACGAAATGTAGCATGCCGGGTTATTTAACATTGTGTTAAATAAATTAATGCTAATAATCAGTGAATAATAATCAGCAAATAATGTTCAGATGCTGCAAATGCAGATGGTTGTGGTATCGACTGGTTAATTGGTATCAGCATCGGCCCATCCGTAATATTTATTCCCCAAGGGTCGAATACTATTCCATGTGCCATCCACCATGTATTTGCATTCTAGTCATGTTCAACTCTGTACTCTGTACCCAAGCCATAACGCTATCTTGTACAGCGGCACGTTTTAATGAAAGAGGGATCGCGTAACAACCGTCTCTTGTTGGTTCCCTTCCACAACACGACCTTACTCAACCCACATGAAGGGTTCATGAAAAAAGATGATACGAACTTCATCAGAGCGTTGGCACAGCTGCACGCCGAGGGAGTAAGAAAGGACTCCAGTTACCATGCAGCAGAGACAGACAAGAGATGTCTAGCCAGCCCGGCACTCAAAGAAATGAAAATAAAAGTAACACAGCATCTGCAGCTACCCGGCCATTCTCTAAGCCCAGCTGATTTCTACATGCTGCTCAAGGTTGTGCATAGAGCTGAGAGCAACGCACAGAGCAGAGGCAACTACAGAATAAAAAACGGGAGTGAAAAAATAGCTCTTGGGGGACAGTTCTACATTCTCTCAAAGGAATTTCTTTCTGGTCCTATCCTGACACCAGAGGAGTCTCAACTACTTTCAGTAAAGAAAAAAATTTTTGTTGAAGAGACAGACTAACATTCCTTTAAAAGAATTTCTTTTTCATCTTACTCCTCCAGGACAAGCCTCTGTCGCGGCGGAGAGAGAACAAATTGACGTTTGATGTCTTTTCAACAACGATATTACGACTTTGACTTATCAGTAAGGAAACCTTGCCACCTGATTCCAATGGAGTTTTCATTGTTACCACGCATCATGGGACTCAAGATTATACTGTTTGCACGGCTCAAGTTTGGAAGGTCCAAGCCCGAAGACTGCATTATCTACTGGCCGCCGAGGCTATGCATCTAAGGCACAGAGTACCACAGCATGCCGCTAGATGGCACTAACAGTAAGATTCACCACATCTCGATTCTCCAAACCAGCCGGTGACTTTACACCTCGAGGAAGCTGTGCTACAGCTATCCCCTCTCCAATGCCACCCCTATCCAGCTGACTTAAGGGGAAGGACCAGTCAGAGTATAAATAATGGGTCACTCGCCCACAGTCGCCAGTCATTCAGACTTCATTTTCTCCACCACAGCCCTTGCTGAAGAGTGTGACAAGCCTGCGCATCTCACTCCAAACCTATCCACCTTCACTGCATTCATGCCGAAAGAACACCTCTCATTGATCTCCATAGTAACTCGTCGCCGGAGCCATCCTTTCCAGTCTATCTTCACCGCATTCGTGCCTAAGATACACCTTTGCTAACATCGTCTACACACTCAGACACTGCGGCCCTTTCTGGACAACACATGCGTAAGAAGTACAACCAGTTTAAGTTATTTTCATGGCACTCGTATACTCTGCCAATGTTAGTCTAGAACCAGGTCGCCTTCACCTGGATCAGTGTAGGTTTAGCTTCCCTAAGCTCTTGCCAACGTTAGGGGGCAGTGCGACACCACTCTGTTTACTTCCCGTTAAAAGGAATAAACAAGAGTTTTACCAATGTGAGGGTATCCTATCTCATAGCTGTAATACCATTCCCAGTGGACTTCACGCCATTCAAGGGATAGCAGGTGACCGGGAAAATTACTCATACAAGTTGAACACACCAACTGAGTACCCACACGCATATTGGAGGGTCACTCTTCCTGTGCTCCCCAGAGTACAGAATGATAGAGCCCAAACACTAGGTACTCAGTCTCTTGAGGGCAGCTTGCCTGCTCAGTAGCATACTCTCACCACCACGTTTCGATGCCGGAGTTAGTGTTCTTTGAGTGTGGGGAGACAGTTCCATCTTTAGACACTCACTCATGTGCAGGGACTGTCAACGACGAGGCCCAACTCTCAGTGCTCACCGCGTTCCGATACCTTGTACTGAGATAAGGGAGTCTGCTTGAGTCAGCAGACGCTGCACGTGGATGTACACCAGTAGGGTGTACACCTACAGTCTCTTCGCAGACGTGAGAGGGTGATTCAGTCCAGATGCCCTACTCCCGTCAGAGTGGTATCCGAGAGGTCATACAGGTGCTAACTGCCTCTGGGCGCTTGCAGGAGCTTACTCCCCTCCTCGTGATGATTGCGTAGCTCTGAGATTCCTATGGACCTCTTCAAGGAACCCATTCGCTTGAGCGAGGAGATGTATCCGTTGTTAATAGCGTACATAAGCAGACAGGACCAGTCTGTTGGACTCGCCAACACCTACTTTGGGGGAATTGAGCCAGCGGAACCTAAACAGCTGACAGATACAACCTTTGAGCCATTGTCCGTAAACCAACCTAGCTCACACTCACGCCAGCCAAAGTTGACACATGTAAAACCATAGCCACAGATTACGCATTGCTTAGATATACCACCTAAAGGCAATCCTCTGAAACGAAAGATCACTCTCCCAAATTCTTACTTCATGCCATGCCAGAATGTTACCTGGATGTGCACCAGTACCCTGTAGAGACTGAAATAATCCAAAACCCCCCACCACCAGGTGCGCCTGACTTAGTACCCAAACAAAAACTCCCTCTTGCCGTAGTGGCACTGCCTGCTGCCCAAAGAGCATCACACATCAAAATTTAGATTTTCTCATTTTTATGTACATTATTTATGAAGGCCTATGTTGGAAAATTTTAGTTTAGTTTAAAATACAGTCATTCTTTTAACATGTATGTATTTAGTAGGGATGGACTGATACTGATACATCGGCCGATTATCCCAAAATCACTATCGGTTACTATCGGCCATGGTCCAACCAATTCATTTCATCAAACCAAATGATTTAATCACCATAGAAATTACCACTTGGTTAGCTTGTGGGGCATGTTTTCACAAACAATTTTATTTTTGCAAACGAAAATCTATTTTCTTAATTTTATTTTTATCTTTTAGTAACAGGTGATTCAAAATTATATGGAAACTGATATTGCTGGTTTCAGTGTTGCTACACAGTTAACTCTACATAAGCCATACTTAGTAAAATTCATAAAATAAAATGTATTTAATACTGGTATCTGCTTTTCAAGTAGTTAAAATTCATTTGTAAAAAAAAAAAAATGTTTTACCACTATAATATTCATGGTCGTACATTTTCATTCATGTAAACGTCAACTGTATATTGATCTATCACTACCACATTGTATATTGTTATTTCGTTCACAGCATGACACAATTCATAACAAGACTAGTAAGAAGGTCGAACGTCAATATATAAGCTGAATTGGTATGGTTGTGTTGCTTGTTCAATGGCAGAATTATAATTACATGTATTTTATTTATAAACAAACATCTCTAACCAAAAATGTTGGTGATATGACGAAAGTAAATAGTATTATATATAAAGTAAATAGTACATATAAAGCATATGAATGTAATTTCTGCAATGAACATGTGAACAGTATTTATAAACATTGTGTCTTTACTCTACTTTGTGGTTATATTTTTGACAAATATGGAATTTGCAACTATTGGGCGAGGTTGGTAATTTTAGTTGGCTCGGCTGCTTACCATTGCAAAACCAGTTATGAATGCCAAAAATAGTTACTATTTTAGATCATGCCCCGGAGTTTGATAAGAGGAAGTTATTTTTTTATAAACTGACCAAAGTGCTAAACTGCAATGTAAACACAAAAAGTTAAGTTTGGGGGTATTTCAGACATGATATAAAAAGTTACAAATTAAATTATTTGTATTGGCACTATCAGTGGAATCGGCCACAAAGTACCGGTATCTGTAATATTAGCAAAATGGGGTTTGGACCCATGTCTAGTGAAGTGAAGATATTTGGGCGGCTCTTAACAGCAAGGTCTCTCATCTCTAGTATTTAGTACTATGCTGTACTATGTAAAGCACCTATGTTTTCCAGATTAGACCAAATTTTCATTTGACTGAATCACCCTTGATCCATCCAAGTTGATTAAATGAAACTCTAGTGTACACGAAACTGCACCCTATTGTGGTACTACTAACCTCTTTACTGGTCTTTGTAGGAGTTCTTGCATTAGGAGCATCATTGTACTTTTGGTCTAAATGCAAGTTGGAGATTGCAAGCAGAACTGACAAAGTGTGGTGAGGGTGATCCACAGCACACCGCTCTGTTAACAGAGAAATATATGGAAATTCTTTACAAATGTAAGGATGCAGTGAATTTAAGCATAAAATCACATAATTTTAATGATGAAATATAGAAATTTGTAATGGTGAAGAAGATACTTAAGAATGTTTTGACATCAACAACTTGATGTGTACATGGTTTGACTGCTGCATTTGTAATTTTATTTTTACTATTTTGAGCTAGAACTCAAAACACATGTGTAGTTGATATGCACAATGCAAACAAAATATACTATCTGACAAAAAAGAATGAGAAACTTTGGTAGGACCTACTTTTATATGAAAACAGAAATATGTATGTACTTACCCAAAAGTCTGTGAACTGTAATGACAAATGGGTTATCAACATCATTACTTATACGTGCTGCTAGCTGAGGTAGCAGCAAAAGAAACTTGTAATTGGGAATGTGAGGCAATCTATCACCAATAACTTTAATCACTTCAGTGTGCTCAGAATTTTGCAGCCACAGTGATAATATTCGGGATACCAGCAAGTTGTGCTTATCTCCATACTCTAGGCTGAGACAATAGTGTCTGCAACACATCATCAAACACTAGTACTTTCAGAATAACACAGACAAACATCAAAACCATTTAGCTATTTAGGCACATAACATACAACAATTTTTTAAGTACTAGAATATTGATAATGGTTAATTTATCTGGAAAGGTACAAGGTATAATAATACCTACGTTAACTGTTACTGTAAATTGTGCAACAAGTTGGTTGTTTGTTTAAAATTGATTATACCTGTAAAGGTTTGAAACTGTATTTTTTTACTGAGTTGAAAAACCATCAGTAACACATTTTTATCAGTTATGAACTTGTGTGCTTAAAGGGTGAATCAGTTGTTTTGTAGTGCATACCAGAGGTTGTAAAATTTTTTGGCTGACAGTTTGTTTTGGTGGTTATAGTGTTTAGTCAAAAGATTTTGTTCGGTACTTAACATCAAGGTTTTGAGTGCCGGTAAAGGTACAATGAGTTGGAGATGATGCAGCTAGTATGGGAGGGCAGGGGAAATGGGAGTGCCTTAATAAAAAAAGCTAACCAACGACAACATTCACCAAGTTTCCCACGTGCAAAAATCAGGATGAACCTGGCAGGAAGTCGACCTGGTTCACGTTGATGGAGTGAGAGTAGTCTGACCGTTGGTGGTTACGGAGGCAACATAATGTTTCCAGCTGGTAAAGTAGTGAGCTCCAGACTGCTTAAAGGCTGTTCACAATAAAGTGAGCACTTTTGAAATCAACCTTTGAAAAAAGGCACTGGCTATGCCTGCATATATTTTACCGGGCGCACTGAGTGACATGCGCCCAGGAAAGTTGGTAACGATCGATGGAAAGTAGTTCCTTATCTTAACGCTGAATAAAAAGTGTCAGATCACCATTTGTCATAACTTATATGATTTATTTCCCTTTCTGTTTTTTTATTATTTTTTTTAATGCACAGAAGTGTAAAGATTAGCAGATTTGTAAAGCATTTCCTTTTTTAATAATTACAGTTTCACTTGGACGAACAAAGTGCTGAGGCCTGTGGTAATGTTAATTTTACATAAAGCGGTAGAACACACAACGTGCATACAAGTAGATCTTAAGCAGGGATTTCGAAAGTGGTCGTTTTAACGTGAACAGCCTATAGCAGGAAAGCATGTGTGTCATGGTGCCTACCAATTGTGTGTGTAATGTGTACCTATTAGTTAGTGTAATGTGTACCTATTAGTTACTGACCATGCAGAGTGCACACAGAGGACACTTGTTATAGACTGCTCACTAGTTAACTGAGCAATTTTGAAATACATGAACCATTAAAAATGTCACTGCCTTCCGCCACCTGCATATATCCCAATAAACACAGAAACTGGCCTGTGCCCCAGTAGAGTTGGTAATGACCAGGGCCTACAAAATTTTGCAAAACATGAAATAATGCAAAATACAAAGAAATTGTGTTTATTTGCAAAATTCTGTAATAATTCCCATATTCGTGAAACATACACAAAATTGCTTAATTAAGTGTATCTAAAACCACAATTTGAGCTTCTTTCACCATGAAAACTTTTACAAACATTAAGCTTTACAATTTTCCATTGGTTACACAACATTATCTCTCGTTTACTTCACATACATGACTGTTTACATGGTGATCACATTGTTGACTATACATATGTAAAAAAAAATTTTATGTCATGAGAATGATTCATAAATAGATTGGTAGCATGGTCAAACAATTATCGTTGCCTGTAGATTCAATATATCAACTTGAATCGCTAAGGCACTCGTTCATGTTTAGAATCATGCCGTAATGTGTATTTTATTTATAAATGAATATATCAAACCAAAAATGTTGGTGGTATGAAGAACGCGTGTGTGTGTCTATATATATATATATATATATTATATATATATATATATATATATATATATATATATATATATATATATATATATATATATATATATATATATAATATAATAATAATAATAATAATAATTTTTGTCAAATGTAATAATTACGCACTTACCATTCATGCAGTATTTGTAAACACTGCCAACTAGCATTTACGCAAAGGGTGGTGGTTGTAGTTGGCTGCTTACGCCACAAAGCCGGTTAAGAATGCAAAAAATAGGAACTGTTTTAGATCAAAACTATAGGGTTTTATGTGTTTTCTAAACTGAACAAAATGCAAACACTGTGATGTAAAGATTAAGTGGATGCGAACGAAAAGACACATGTTTAAACATTGCAGTGCCATATGCAGAGTGCTTTAACGATAGTGGGTTACATAAAAAATATAAAGACAACTGCATTGAAAGTAAATTTGTGTAATTTTCATATTACCAAAAAAATAGAAAAAAACAAATAGGTTTCTGCCACTTCTCGTTGAAAATCTCAACAGCTGTATAATTAGAAACTTTGTAGAAACATTTTTACTATGTAAGGAGTATTTCTGCTTCATTAATAATAAAATATTTCCTAGTATTTTGTGGTTAAGTTGTGGATTTGTTTAGGAGAAATATTGAACTAAACCAGATTTAATTAAAATATTGTTATCTATAAATGAACAAGAAGATGCACGTGGGTGATGCAGAAATCTCGTAAAACTCAAATGCTAGTGAGTGTTCTTAGACAATTTTAAATGTCTTGACAAAGTACAAGATTGAATGCACAAAAATTCCTGCAACTGTAACAATGTGTGCTCTTGTAAGGTTGTCCTTTCGTCCTTATTGTTACATATTTTTGAACGTTTTCCACTTAAATATGTACTGATTAAAATTAATAAATACCTATTTCTATTTAGTTTGATTGAAATTGTTACTAAAACAGATTTATGTTCTAATAATAACGCATGCATTTTTTGTTACCAAATTTGACAAAATGAAATTTTTTTGACAAAATTGTGAAATTTTAATGACAAAACCAGCTCATTTTATTTTACTGTGAATGTGAAGGCCTAGTAACAACACATGGGTAATAGATCAAAGTTTTAATGTTGAATTAAAAGTTTTATCTAAAAATTTTTTTACACTGGAATGGTTTCTTATGCTTTCTGTATTTTAAAGCATGTAAGTGTAAGAATCAGCAAATTTGTATTCGAATACTAACTTTTCTAATAATTTCACAATTTCACTTGATTGATGCATGAATAAAGTGATCAAACCCATGGTAAGGTTAATTTTACATATGGCAGAAGAATACAGGATGTGCATATAAGTAGATATCAAGCAGGGTTTTCAAAAATGCTCAGTTTACTGTGAACAGCTTATACCAGTTGTGGTACGCATGATTCCATGCATCTTCTTTGCAGACACTAGTAGTATGAAGGTGATCACTCCTGTAATAGATCTTGACAAGCAATACAATTTGAGACTTGGCTATATAAAGGCGCATCCCCACTATGTGATCGGCCTTGCTGAAATCGAATGACGTCCCCACGACTCAATGTTGTAGGGACGTGTCAGTCGAGTTTCATACATGGTCGGCACAATTATGTGTAAAAATGTACGACAAGGAAGATGTGATTTTAGCAGGAGCTGCTGTTATTATTATTGCCAATGTTATCAAGCGTCCTCTGAGATTTTGGATTCGCCCAAGTCTGGAAAGTCGAAATACATATAGTGGCAGTGACTTTATCAAAGACCTGTTATTAGATGATATAGACAGTTTAAATCTCGAGTACAGATGTGACGCTGGATTCAGAAACTTTTTTCGCATGACAAGTAGTGATTTTGAGTCACTATTGTTTAAGATTGGACCTGCAATCTGCAGGAAGAATATGACCTTCAGAACATCTATCCCAGATAGTGAATGTCTCGCTGTAACGTTGCGATTTCTTGCAACAAGTGATTAAAACCATTCACTTATGTATTAATTTACGATATCCAAATAAGTGATTTCTAGAACTGTGCCAGAAGTGTTCGATGCACTGATTGATGCTCTTCGAGATTACATCAAGGTAAGTTAGTAAAAAGATATTTATGTTTTGTATTTTATTTATTGTTAAATAGAAAGGTCAAGGCAATTGACATAAAATGTTGTAATAGAATCACAAACACATATACAAACACTAGTATTACAATTGACATAAAATGTTTGTATAGAATCGCAATCACTTAGTTCTGATGCTTCACATGTGGTTTCTTCGCCGGAGGTAGCAGGAGGAGGAGGAGGCGTCGCCTGAAAATTAGTCGGTGCGCAGGGGGATCAACATAATTGGTATAAATCCTGAGCACTGCACTGTTGAAGGATTGCTGCATTCAGAAAACACTTAAGTAGATGGGGTACATGTAGGTGAGTTTGCGAAGGTGCGTGTGGGTGGTTGAAAGACTGGGTAGTGAACAGCAGGAGGATTGTTGTATTTGCCCATTTCTGACTCAAACAAGGTATTGTTTATGATATGCTGAACCATGTACCTAGCTTGAGGAGACATAAGTTTCCTTAGTTTTATTGCGACTTGCTCCCCAAACAAAGTGTACTTGTCCCTCTCTTGTTTTTGAGACTGTATGCTCTTCACGATAGATAGCGCTTCGTGTAGGACAGGTTGCTGTAATTTGGTACGTTTGGCAGTGTTTCCTAGTGACTCAAATACTCTCTGATTCTGAAAATGTTCTACTAGCGGCTTGTTGTTATCCCCTCCGTTCACCTTAGTATTGGCTAGCTTCTGAACCTTTTGAATGTTCTATTGTATCTGAAAATAAGGAAATATTATTATTAGTTTTACAATATACAGTGGGGCGTCAATAATTTGGACTTCTAAAATTCGGACCGTCGATAATCCGGATTCGACTGTACTGTACATAAAATAAGACAGTCTGTACAAGCAATACTGTACATACAGTACAATATCTCTTTCTGTGATTAAAACAAGTAAAAATTTTACTACATTAATAGTTTTATTCATCCACTCCACTTCTGTAACCAACAAAGTGAATTATGAACGATTTTACCAAGTTTTTTTACGTTGGAGACGTCTACCAACCCTTTTATTGGTTTGTTTCGAAAATCCAGACAATTTGATAATCAGGAAGGGGTCCGGTCCCAATTAATCCAGATTATCGACGCTCCACTGTACATACTCCACATATTGTAACATACACATAAACATTCACATAATATGTGCCATACATTCAATTCTATATCATATTTTTGTTACAACTGAACAAAATTATATTTGATTTATTTAATTGTGTTTGGTTTTTTTCAGATGCCAGACAATGAATTAGAATGGACAATTGAAGCAAAGCAGTTCAGTGATAGGTGGAATTTTCCTAATTGCGTGGGGACGACGGACGGGAAGCACATTGCTTTACAAGCTCCAGAGAACAGTGGCCGTGATTTTTTAAATTATTAGTCATATTTCAGTATTGTTTTGTTTGCGGTCGTTGACACATATTACAATTTCATATATGCACATGTAAGTACTCAGAATAGGACATCTGATGGTGGAGTTTTTAATGAGACACATTTTAAGATATGTTTACAAAACAATAGAATGAATCTCCCACCAGTCTACGCTTTGCCAGGATGGAATGTTGCTGTTCCATTTGTTTTAGTTGGAGATGATGCCTTCCCACTTTCAGTAACTATTATGAAACCATTCTCAGGACCGCAAGAGAAAGGGTGACAAAACGGGCATTATTACTACAGATTAAGTCATGCTCGCAGGGTTTCTGTGAATGCATTCAGAATAGTGTCATCTGTTGTCAGAGTTCTCCAAAAACCATTGCTCCTGAATCCAGATACAGCAAAGAAAATAGTACTGGCAACACTTTACTTACATAATTATATAAGAAGTGAGACAGCCAAGGCTATTTACAACCCATTAGGAACTTTTGATTCAGAATCACCAGATACAGGCGAAATTGCTCCACGGTTTTGGCGAAGAGATACTTCAAGTTCAGGTATAATGAATATTTGAAAACTGGCACAGAGAAGTAAAACTGCTGCCCAGGATGTGAGAAATGAATTTAAGGAGTATTTCAGTTCTCCAGAAGAAGCATTGCAATTTCAATTGAATATGTAACTGCCTATTTCCATGACTAAATATTCATTGGCAGTGTATACTGTATCTATTAATATGTGAATACCATTCTAAAGGTTTTCAATAAACTTACCTCTGTATCTGAAGTCTCTCTTGGGTTGTTTCTGTCCTTCAGGAATAGCATGGCCTCGTATGCAAAACATTTACTTCTGTAACACATATCAGTTCCACTACCGGACTTGCAAGTGTTCTTTTCCTTTTTGCACTCTCTTGCAAAATGGCTTAGCAGGTTTTTAAATTTTTCATTTAATTTCATCTTTGAGAGTTCCAAATGAAACTGCAATTTCCACTAACGCGTCGTGCCGTCTGTCACAATTTTTGTAATCCTGCAGTCCCATAGTAGAGGAGAACGCCAAATAACAGATCACTATCGGCATGCCGCGTGGCTTGTCGGCACAGGCCTATCACATGTTCCCACTTGAGCGGCTTAGTGGGGATGTGCCATAAGATGTTACTAGTATTTTTTCTGTTAACATGTTTGGGTTTTTGTATAGCTATATGAAGATTTATTTACAATGGACATTAACAGTTATCTGGCAGTAGTTGAGATGTGTAGAAATATTACAAAGAAACTTTTAACCTATTGAAATGGATTTTATCATTTCAGGAGGCTGGATTTGCAGGCTGGTTGCTATTTACAGTAAAGTGCCATCAGACTACCATTTTTTTTAGATTATTCGTAAAAGAGCTCAGATTTTCTTCCTGTTTAATGTAGTCTTAGATTGCTGAATGAACAGAGTATTTTACGGTGGATTGGTGGTGAAACACAGTAATGTTTAAGGATGTGCACATTTTGGCACAGCTAATAATAATTTATGTGAACTTTGACAATAGTTTAATGAAACTCAGATGTGAAGTTCTCAACAGTACTGTATTAATTCTACTCAGCTTAGGAACAAAATGAGTTTTCTTATGCGAGAGTTTGGCAGAGGGACAATTTGTGCCGCTTGTGCACAGTTTTCCAAAGACATCACCTATAATTAAAATTCTAAGTTACGAGAATAATAAAAGAGAATGATTTTACTTAGTTATGTACTTATTTTATATTTTATTTATGTTTATTGCATTGTTTTTTAACATTGAAAATAGGGAAAATCAGGTACACATGCGACACTAGCGCTTACCTAGTGGTGAAAATGTTTAGTTGCCAAACTAAAAGCATTGAGCTTTCCTACCTCAGCAGAATACATAAACCTTAGCAGGGGTCACTTTGCGACAGGTGTGGTAACTCCGTGACATTTTTTTTTCCTCAATGATTCAAATTCCTTTCTGTTTCACATATGTTATTTCAAATGTTGAGTGGTTAAATTGGCACCTCTGAATATCATAAACATTTAACTGGAAATAGGGTAGATTTGAATACTATTTTTTACAAAATAATGGTGTGTTAAAGTTACCCCACCGTCACAAAGTGACCCTCGCATTAGGTATTATGTTGGTCAGTGCCATGTTCCTCGAGCTATCCATAATGTTTTAGTGAGTGGCCATCTTACGAAAGCTGTGTTCTGGAAAAGTCTCCTTTTCAACTTT
Organism: Dryococelus australis; assembly: GCA_029891345.1. NCBI lineage: Eukaryota > Metazoa > Arthropoda > Insecta > Phasmatodea > Phasmatidae > Dryococelus > Dryococelus australis. The sequence continues at coordinate 97,176,566 of CM056999.1, forward strand.
AGTGCTGATACTGTACTAATTTTCTTGTTGCAATTTAAAACAACTTTTTTCAAGTACTATACAGCAAAGTGTTCTTTGAAAATTACATGTGATAACATGCATACCTTAATAATTGGTCTAAAAATGGTTAACTGAGGTGGTTTTAAACATTTTTTGGAGGACTTTGACTGAACTGTATCTGACGTAACTATAGGTGACTGTGGTCAAATAGGAGATATGTGGTGTTAAGGTCACAGCATTCTGGATAGAAGCAGTACCTGCAACTGTATGGATTCAATAAACTACTGTATTTCCAAAACCCTTGTGAATGATGAGTGGCCTGATGTTTCAATTAAGGATTTACAGCACGTTGCTGTTCTTGTGACCTACTCTGGATGTCATCCAATAACAATGTAAACTGTGGTGGCAGGGATAAGTATCATTCTAAAAAATTGAATAAGTTCGAAAAAAAATTATTTTGACACAAAGTTTTGGCCTCAAGTAAAGTATTTCTTGAAGTAAAAGGAGTGTCATGTTGGCTGTTGCTTTGAAATATGACACTTCATTTACCTGGGATAATAGTTTAACTTTCCACTATTCTGATATAATTTATCTCAATAAATTTAAAATTGAAATATAGGTGAATATCATACAAAATTACCTGGAAAATATTCTCAAGACATTCTGATTACATGGACTATTATTTTCAGTCATAGGTTAATGTATTAATTTTGTTAAATTTTGAGATTTGTGTTAAAAATAATTATATGTATAAAATTCCTATAGTTTTTTTTATTAGTTTTATTAAAGTAATTTCCCATAATTTTCACACTTTTTTGAGACAATTATTTTATACCACAAAGAAAAAGTAATCTGCAGAAAATTTACAAAACAATTTTTGGCTCTTGGAGCTGCTGGAAGTAGCATGCTTGATATCATCTACAGGAGCTGTTAATTTTCACCTATAGTTCCTGACCAAGTGGTCAGCTGTTTTAAAGGGTATTCTCTGAGGTATTAAATAAAGTGTTTAGTACAGAAGTGTAAGAAATTAAAGTATGCAAGATTCCAACGCAGTTCTTCAAACCAAAGTAGGTAATGAAGTCCAATTAACGAAGTGGAATGGCCTAGTTATGCTCAGGTGAACTAAATGAATCAATTTTGTTTTCCATAATACATGTTTCTATTTTGTAATGTTTTAGCTGGAACACAATCTGCAATTGGCTACCTAATACATATGCTGACACCTGCTGTGCAATACAATTATTTATACTAAAACTATGTTTTAAAAAATAAATAAATGAGGTAAGTGTAACAGTAAATTCTGCAGACCAACCATAACATAATATGATTTGAGAGGTTTGGGCAACGCTTAACAGCTCAGGTCTTCAGTAGTGATAGAAGTGAAGTAAGGTGGAGAATGAACAGAAATGAAATGGAATGCAAGGTGATGAAAAATGGAGTACCCTAACAAAATCCAACAGCCAAAGGCAATGCCTACCATGTTTTCTACATGTGAAAATACACGTTTTAGCACACCTGGAATCAAGCAGATTCACTGTGGTGAAAACACTTAACAAATGACTGCTAAACAACGACAATCCCTGTGGCCTCAATGAATCTAAAGAAAGCTACTTGAATAACAGTAGCACATATCTTTCTTATCTTTGGTACAATTTCTAATATAACTAGAGATGGGTCAAAATTTATTGCCACGTCAAAGATTGGTTCTAGTTTGGTTCAAAAAATTTACAGAAGTTCGTGTTCGGTTCGAAAATGTGTTAGAAAGGAACATCATTAACAAACTTTGAAACGAACTTAAGTATTTACTCATGTACATTTTTCCCGCAAAATAAAGGAAAACATTTCTATAGAGTGGTAGTCATAAATTATCCACTCCTAAACTGTCCCGTGATGTTTAAAGGGAAGTGTAGTAGAAGAGTGTAGAGGATTGCTAACTTACCTGGGAGAAAAGGGAACAGGCAACAAGGATAGTGTCTCACATTCCACCACGGCAGATGTGTGTGTGTGTGCACACACTGATTACTGTTTAGCATCCATAATTCACTGTATTGTTAAGGTGGTTCTACATATTTGTTTTTCTGTATATATATTATATATATATTATATATATATATATATATATATATATATATAATATATATATATATAATATATATATATATATATATATATATATATATATACGCACGCATGCATGCATGCACACACACACACACGCGCACACACAAATTTAGGGCTGAACTATGAAGACATATGTGCGAGGATAACAAATTTTTTAAAGTTCGGTTTGAGTTCAGTGCAACTTCGACGAATTATAGCATAGTTCGGTTCGAGTTCGGTTGGTGTACAAATTTAAAGGTTTGGTTCAATAAAAATCTTCTGGGTTAAGTTTTAGTTTGGTTCGTTTCCAAAATCTGGGTTCGTCCCATCCCTAAATATAACAAATTGCAAAGTGTGATGAAAACAGTGTAAGTCTTATCTTTGCTGTTATTTCTGCAAACCGAACTATAAAATCTTATGAAACGATAGTGAAAACCACTCATTCATCCCTACAAGTATACTGAAGCAACAACTAAAAAAAATTATGCGGTAAAAGGATAAAGACATACGACGGTTATTTAAATGTAAGTATGTACAGTAACAATTAATTTTACTATGGGAGTTTGTTAGTCAACATTTACACATCAATTCATTGCTTGTCAATACAACTATGTTCCAGTTTATTTTACAGCCATAAGAGCAACTCTCCAGAAATGCTGCTTACTGAACAGAGACATTTTAAGTGAACATGTGCTATGTACAAAGTAGACCTTCAGCTAACTGAATCCTGTAAGTTGCAAGAAACTCAACTTTTACACAGTAGAATGTACTGAAATAAGCAAAATTTTTAATACTATACTCAAAAAAGGAGTTAATGAGGATCTACAGAAAAGTGCCACTTTATATGCTCAATAATCCTATATTAACATTAAACAATATTAAATGTAATATGTAAAATATAATTAACTGTGCAGTACATTTCAAACAGCTTTAGATGCATAACCACTACATTAAATATCTGTAACTAAAAGTAGTTTTTAAAACTTACTTGACTGCAAGTGAAAGGTACATATCTTTCTCCTTTAACACGTTTGCAATTTCCAGCTTGTCAATGCTACTCTGTTTCATTAACCTTGCATATGCCTGCTTTTTGTCAGTGTGAGTTTCTCGTTGCAGTTGTTCTGCCATCTGCACAGATTCTGTAATTCCTTTCTGTTTGGCTTCAAACTCCGGTGATGCAATATACCTGTGAATTTCAATTGAACATGGAAAATTAAAAATTGGAATTTCACTGGTTACATTTCAAATAGGGATGTCAAAGTTGATTCCTCGATACTCTCGATTATTACAGGTATCAAAGAATCGAGAATCGAACAGTTAATTGTTATAAATTCTCGTCCACCTTCACATGAATTTTTGTTGTTATATTGCACAGCAACATGTCTTTGGTTTTCCAAATAGGCTGAACCTGTACCGAACTCGCATGCGTTGACTGGAATTAATGTATACTTTTCCCGGGCCCCAGCAAAATTCATATTTATTAAAGCTGAAAATGTCCACTACTATCAATTTTCAAATATTTTTTTTACTATCTGTCGTAAAAATTACTCATTCCAGTCATTGAAAATTGCATTCAATAATGGTTCCAATATGAAAGAATTAAGATAATACAGTAGAACCTCGATTATCCGCGATAATGCAGGGGAAGAGATAGTCGGTTAATCGAAACTCGCGGTTAAATGAGTAATTTTTATCTTGATGGCTGCCACGTGGCAGACGGCTATTATCAGTATTTGGCTGCCTCACTTTAATCCGACATCACTCCTTATGCTGTGTGGTACAGCTTTAATGGGAAAATGGCACTCGTTTTCTTTTTTGTGCACTTTATGACATTATTCAGTACTACATGTATATTGTTGCAAGAATGCTACAAATGCATGTGGAAATCTACCGCACAATATCTAAACCTGTAAATGTCCACGTAGATGAAACACTAAAACAAAATGGCAGTCACGGATGAAAGACCACTGCCGCACATGTGGATACTGTTGGAGATAGCACTTTGTTGCGTGTAAGTGTTGCGATCAGCATCGGTTGATAAGCCACGCAGGAAGTCGGCATCGGTCTGCAACCATATGTATTTTGTAGATAACAACCCTCGCTAGCAGCAAGGTCCTAGGATTATGGGTTGCTGATGCAGAACACGCATTGTATTTTTGTGTGTTGCGCGATAGTTACTAGTAGTGGGAGCATAAGGTACCTGGTATTATTTTTCAGATTTTTAATTTTGTTTACCTATTATTTAACAGCATATTAGATAAAGAACAGGTACATTTTTTGTACCATACATATTTCCTGTTTGTGACATTTCGTTTTTGAGGTAGTTGAGATTGAAAGCAATTTTTTTTTTCATGCTTACCTTTACCAGAAATTTCTGCCTCTTTTTTTCTAAAAGTGGGTAGTGTTAAAGTTTCAATGTACTAAAGATTTTATTTACTTAGACGTGAAGAAAATGTCTAGCAATGAGTGGAACTATTTTTCAGTTGATGTAAATGACACAAAGTTCGCATTCTGCTATTTGTGCTTGGCAAAAATTTTACTAGGTGGGGTTAGTCTCACAACTAGTAACATGAGAAAACACTTGAGTAAACACGAGTACAAGAAAATTGCAAATAATTACGTTTCAGAAGATCTTTTGGGCAAAGATGTGAGTAGCAGCAAGTCATCCAGTGTCCCTGCAACTTAAAATGTCAGCTAGAAACATTTTCATTTAGCAATGCTAAATGAAAGGTTACTTGTAGTTCAGTTTCATTACTGAATAGCATCAACATTTGTGTACATATTGGTTAGCTTCATAAGTTGACTTAACTATTGCATTGAGAAGTTGAGAAATTTTGTTTAACTTTTTTGTATAATACTTAGTCTATATTGATTAGAAATAAATCATAGGTTTATCAAAAATACTGATATGAACTTGTTTGGCTTAATTAGATACATCTGAATGTTATGTAAATATAGGAAATTAACTTCATTTAGCTGACCAGAAAATCTCTCCCATAATTGTCTTCATATTTGTGTCTGTCTAATTTGATCTATAAAACAAAATTTCAAAAGGAAACATTGACTGTAGGCACACGTTGATAATCACTATATCCTAATTTATGGTATCGGAATCGAGGTGGAATTGAGTGAAAGGTTTTGCAGTTGGAATTGAGAATCGGAATAGAGAAAAATTGATTTTTTGACACCCCTAATTTCAAACTTACAAAACTACAGTTAAACTCAAAGCAAGAAAGATATTCTTACTTCACTTGACTCTTATACTCGAGAGTAAAGATCTAAACACATACCTTAACCAAAACACATTTTATTCCAACTAACTGATGGACTATTGAAAAATTATATCTTACAGTACTTTAGTATTTACCAATTAATTTTTTTCCCATAAAATTTGAATTTAAATAAACATGAATTAGCTTTTATTAACACACACCTAAAATAATAGCATTACTTTAAAAGTAAGAATGAAAGTTAAGTTCAGCTGGTTATGACCTTATTTTGACATAAAAGATACAATAAGAAACAGGTAGGGGCCAAGTGGAGAGGAGGGAGGAAGAGAAGAAAAAGAGAGACAGACACACATGGATGCAAACACGCACATGCAAACACACATACACAAATGCACAGCACACACATGCAAACACACATGTGCATGTGTAAATGCATGTATACATATGCTAATGTATACATGTGCAATGTGCTTGCAAATGTACACATGCACATGCAAACAATGACATGTGCATGTAAACATGCATGCACACACACAATACAGTAATGTCATCCTAAATATGTCTGTACATTCTCAGTACTGAAGTCATGTATATTCTATCACCTGTGAACATCTTAGAGTGCCCCCTCCACATTTCTGGCTGCTGAAGTGTGAGGTGTGACAATGAACAGCGGTCAAAATCAAATGATCACGGGTGATGGGCACCCATGTTGAGTGAGACACCAGTCATCCACCACATCCGGCGATTCTCTCATTACTGCCAGTCTTTCCAGGAGAGTAGCTAGAGAGGCGGGGAAGGTGAAGGCCACAAAGCACAGGTAGGTAAACAGAGTAAGCAGTGCCAAGGGAGGTGGAGAGTTGAGAATCAGGTCAAACTAGAATGGCTTTCAACAAAGCATTTTACAAAATGGAAAAGGAAGAAAACTCAACATAAGGCAACCCTGATGAGACAGAATTTTTAAGGGGGAAAAAAAAAATAAAAAAATAAAAATAATAATAATAATAATAATATATATATAACACCTACAAAGTATTGTACAACATAATTTTACAGGCTTTCACAAGAAACTATTAAGATTGTTCAAATAATAATAATAAATAATAATAATAAAAATGTTCACCTAGTCAGATGCTGGTACTGGAAATCAGCCAAACGAGCTAGAGCTGCACAAGTCTCCAGACGTACTGTCATCACGTCACTTGTTGAATCAAAATCTTCAACAAGAGCTAAGGCAGAGAGGAAATTTTCCTTGATAATTACTTGGGATTTTCAGACTTTGTTTCAACCAACCAGTTGCCATACAACCTGAGTGCAGTGGCCCAAAGAATATCATGCTTCGTGCTCAAATCCAGAGGTTCCCGCTGGAACTTGCTGATCAAGGTGCGAAGCATGCAGGTAGCCATTTCGGTGTTCCCTTGCAGCCACAATATTTGTGCCTCCTCCAGCTTCAAGCGAACCACATGTTCCCAGCTCATGTCAGCCACAGACGTCAAGGAGTTCAAGCATGCTGAAGAAACCTGTAGCCACTTCTCTTTGCAAGCAAGAGCTGCCGTCTTCAGCTGAGACTCCACAAACACATTAAGAAATTTATTTTTTGCTTCACCCTCCATTTTGTCACAAGCCACACTTAGCAAGGTAGCCCTCTGAGAAAGTATGGGCTCGATGAACTCAAATTCACTTGGACGTAACTTATCTTGTTGATTCCATGTCTCCAGTACAGATTCCAGTCTGTCCAAACTTACAGCTTCAAAATCTTTAAGCTCCTGTAATGCTTGCAAATGTGACAGTATGGGATAAATGTTCTTAACACTTTCCAGGCTCACTTGGGTTAGTTCCTTCACCACACAATGGCGAGCTTGTTTTTCTGCAATGCCCACAGCTACAGTATCTCCTTCAACCATTGCCTGTAAGGCTGCATACTGATGACCCTCGTACACATCTTCGGAACAAGGCTCCAGATGCCATTGTTTCAGTCTCCAGCTGCATTCATACTGCAAATCTGTTAGGCCTGTGCTTACATCTGTAGTATGTTCATCACGGTTGGCAGAGAGATAACTCAGCAAGTGGTAGGAACCCAACCGACACAAGGCAAGAGCCAGTCCTGCAGTAAGAGAAATAATTTCTTAACACAACACAATGCTCAGAGGCAAAAAAATAAACATTTCTGCAAAATTATGCAATGAAAAATTAACGTTTTAACAACAGTAGATGAAATTCTCAATGTAAACTTAAACATGGGAAAAGCCATTTTATACCAACAAGCCCTTTTGTTCTATCACATTTTTAATGATTTTTTTTAACTACCCTTAAACTTAATATTAAGAATCTCTACTTTGCACTAACAGTTTGTGGAAGTTAAAAGTTTGCTTGTTTAAAATTACAAATTTACAAATTTAATTTTAAATCACAGTAACACAGTAATACTTTACATGAATACTGTTAAATATTCATGAGAATTTTGAAATTTTGTTATTTTCTAGCCATAAAAAAAAAAAAAAAGTTTGCATTGTTTAATTACAGAGCATAACATTTACAATGATTTTTTTTTTTTTTTGCCAAATAAGCATTTGGACAAAGATAGATTTTTTTAACTGCTATCGAAGCACAACAGAATCACCTCCCTCACTTAGCAGTTCAGAATGTAACCATAGTGAAAACAGGGATGTCAAGGACAGAGGCGTAATCACACAACAAAAACTAGAGGAATTCATGTATGTTAACTGTTAAGAGGTAGCAATAAAGAGACAACACTGGATGTCATTAACAAACTTATCAACATCCTCTGCTACACTGCTTGCAAACTAGAGATGTGAGTTATGCAGGTCAGTGGCCTAAGCAACATAGTAAAAGGGTGACAGGTTCACCACTGGTCCAAACTTCTGGCTAGCAGTGTACACAATGGAAAATCAGCAGTCCTCACAAGTTATTTGCCCATTAGGTATTTTGGCACTTTGTCATAACACTCAAAGCATTATGTACTACCACACAGATGTAGTCAATAAAATGTGTCCTGAGATTTGGTTTGTCCTGTTTATACGCTATATAGCTGTAGGACTCACTACTAGCCAGCAGATCAGCTTAGTTTGTTTGGAATTCACTAACACAATTAATAGGATAGTGGCTTGCTTGGGTACAAATTGCATGTAATGTCACTAAAAAACTCAATGAATTCCTTGGTACTTCATTCGTTTTTCTTTTTGGGAAGAAAAGGAGTGAAACCTACCAGTTCCTCTTGGAGGGAAATTCCTGGCATCTGGAAACACAGCCCTCAGTAGAACAAAATTCAACTGCATTACTGTTGATTGAAAATCAATGAACATTCTGTGGAACATGGTTGAAGCACCCTAATCCAAGGGAAGACCTGAGAGACGGTGTAATGATGCAGTTAATATTAATTTAATAGGAATATTTGGTTAATTTTCCTTGTTTTTTCAAGGAATTATGATTACTTATCAGTATTTGAAGTTTTGGTCATGTTAGAATGTTTATCTGTCATGCATTTGCTTTTCCTGAAATCACAGTTGAGGTTGCGTCAGCAATCTCTTTCAGCACTTTCGTAGACTATTTTTCCTTCGAGAATGTTCTAGAAATTAAATTATTTTACTACATCACAGTTCGGCTGGTGTGGGAAAGTGGCTGTGATGGGGATTCGCACGGTACCTGAAAGGATTCTGTACCACACAATGCCCTATTCGGTTAGGTTTTTGGCACCCTGGTGCGAGAAGTGGGGGCAGAGCATTTGATGATTTACATCAGGTGTGCCTCCTGCCCACTAACAGTTGTCAACCAGCTCTCAGAGAAGACACATCGAGCATGGCAAATTTAGTTTACACCGGCAAGCACCCATGACCTCTAATTTTTTTTAGCTTCAATTTTTGGCAAACAACCTTTTTCTACTAAATTATTATTTCCACCGGTGTGGAAGGTCATTAGGGTGCCATAATAATTGCCTCGCAATGCTAATTTTTCAGTGGCGTGCATAATAAATCAACTACTACGGCATTGTTCTTTACTCGGATATCTCATTAAGTTAACAGTTTGTGACACTGCTGTAATGGAAGAATGTTAACGGTTTGTGAGCTTGAAATAAAATACAGAGGAAATAATGTGAGACTTGAATTATTTTATTTTTTTAAATATGGTACCTTATTTTTAAGTTTCATGTTTTTATTGAGTGAGTAAATTCGAGCTGTGATTCCAGTCGTCAATTCTGATGCCTACAACATTACAACTGAGGAAAAGTGGTTGAAGGGAATTTGTTAACAGTCTGAGGAAAAGTGTTTGTAAATGTGTAGAGGTGTTCTGCCTTTTGTTTACATCTTGCTATAGTTCAAGCAGACAGCCTCTTCAAACTTATGCCCAACTACACTATGCCAGATGGGAGATCAATCAATAGTCAGAGAATCTTAACCAAGTCTTCCACAATAAACTCCAAGGCCTGATGCCAGCTTCAACACCAGCTAAAAGTAATTTGGGACTTCATAATGACTTCAGGGAGTTCCGATACACGAAGGCTAGTAGCTGCATTATCTGGTCCACATCATAGTGACTTATCATTTGCTCTAAAAATTTCTAAGCTCCTCTGTGATGTATGTACTCACTGTGTTCAAGCCTTTCGTATCTTTGACTGATAAATATTGTTTACATATTACAGTATCCCCATTTTACAGAACTCTGTTATATGCTAAAGGAAATCAACTAGCAGCAGGACAAGTAACTCAGGGAAATGTTTGTGGGATAATATGATACAATGTGAAACAGCAATGGGCTATTTACACAGTATTTTATGCTGATGTGATGTGTTTATTTTAAAGAGATGTTTCTAGTATGTTCCTATAACTACGTAGCAGCAGTACTTCGCAAGTAAGTTTTCAAGTGCTGATAGGAAAACGGCATTCCAACAGTTTGCAAGAGACTGTCATTTTAATGGCATGTGCGGCTGGAGTCGCACACACACACACAACACACACACACAAAAAAAAGCGCGCACACGCACAGAGAGGGAGAGAGAGAGAGAGAGAGAGAGAGAGGAGAAGGAGAGAGAGAAGGGAGAGAGGAGAGAGAGAGAAGAGAGAGAGAGAGAGAGAGAGGAGAGAGAGAGAGAGAGAGAGAGAGAGAGAGAGAGAGAGAGAGAGAGAGGAGAGAGAGAGAGAGAGAGAGAGAGAGAGAGAGAGAGGAGAGAGAGAGAGAGAGAGAGAGAGAGAGAGAGAGAGAGAGAGAGAGAGAGAGAGAGAGAGAGAGAGAGAGAGAGAGAGAGAGAGAGAGAGAGAGAGAGGAGAGAGAGAGAGGGGAGAGAGAGAGAGAGAGAGAGAGAGAGAGAGAGAGAGAGAGAGAGAGAGAGAGAGAGAGAGAGAGAGAGCTGTTTCACATTTTGTATTAACTACTCTTGTCACCTGGATGTCTCTGGACTATTAAAAGCTTTAACCCTTTCAATCCTAAGTCAATTAATTTTCTCAGGTGTTCCAAATATAGAGCACCAAGTATTTGGCAGATTGATTTCGCATCAGGCTAGACTTAGTCCTCTATACGCTCGAGGCACTACAATTTACTTATTGGTTGCTGCGATCAAGTAAAGACTTTGTACAGCACTGTTCAATGTCAGCTCATCCTACTGCTTCCTGCTGACTACTGGCTCACAGTTGAACGGGGTGTGTGTTAACAACTGCCGTCCAACCACAATGGAAGCAGAAAATACCAACTGTTTGATGTCTACCTCGCCATAGAATGAATTCCCGAAATACTTGTGACTCTACAAATAAGAAATTAGTAGGAGTGAGGGTGTTCTGGACCACGGGTACGAGACTAGCACAAGTGCCATTTGATTAACTTGGAAGGGGAGGTACCTGCACTGTGTCTCCTCCCCTCCAAAAGGGGTAGCACCAAATAGTATCCCCGCCTCCCAGGTTATTCAAATGGCACTTGTGCCAGTCTTGCACCCGTGGTCCAGAACCCTCTTGCTCCTGTATTACCTGGAACAGTATAAGGAGGAAGCCTTTCGCAGCACACAGTTGTATTGCAAGAAATAGTAAAAAAAAAAAAAAAAATTATTTTTGACATTACCCACTGAAAAATTCTGGATGTGTTACTTCTAAGATATTTTTACTTGAGGTATTCGTTAGAGGTGGTTCCAAAACACCATTATGCAGATACAGTAAACTCCTGATTAACCATTTTAGTCGGGACCAGAGAAAACACGAATAAGCGAATTTCTATTAAAAAACCAGGATAATCGAATCTGCACATTTTTACTATTAATGGAACAGTGACATTGGCTCCGAAAATCACGATGAAACACAGTACCTTTTATACATTTCAAAGCAAACACAAATCACACACTGTATGTGCAGGATTTAAAGTGCACGCTGTTTTAACTGATATTTATGTTGCACCGAGTGTAAATAATTCACGGCACATTGAGTATACATAGCCTTTCACTGGCGCCAGGCGAGCGTGTTGGATGGGCGACCGGGCAGGAGCGATAGATAAGCGGTCCGTAGTTGTTTGTGTCGCTTTTTTACTATGCGTCACTCAGACCCATCCTTTAGAACGCAGAGTTAGGCCGTTCGTCCACTGAGGAAACCAAAACGAGGCGATCAGTTACTTATGACCAAGCAACCAATCACACGACTGGTCATAAGGCAATTAATCCATCAAAAAGGAATACTTTCCAGAGTTTGCTCGTCCACCGACGCAACAATGACTATATCCGAGAGGAAAACAATCGAGCACGACAAAACAGGGTGGTCGCTAGGCCTTAGTTGCTTATGACCATTCACCGTCGTGGCGGACAGTGTGCATGCCTTTTCCATACATTTAAAATGCCATGATCACGGTCAAAAAGTGAACAAAACATAAATATCAGTTTTGTGTTGGAAGTAGAGAAGCACACATGCCTTTACAACTACAGTGTGGGCGATTATTCTACAAGAGATGTTGTAGACACTGCCTGAGAGGAACTAGCGAAAGCAACAGGAGATACAGGTAAGAAAAAAGTGTCACAATTGTTAGTTAAGATAATTTGTATATAAAGTTCGAAACATTGTTGTGGAAATTGTGTGACATCTAGCATTTGGTTTCAAAAGCAATGTGTTTCTGCTGAGTTAAATTAATATGTGCTCATATGTGAAACAAATAATTAGGAACTGCTACTTAACCGATGAATTAAACAAAATATCACTGAACATAATACTTCTACTGGAAAGGTATAGAAGTGTTTGATTACAAAAAATTGTATGAAAGATATTCCCTAAAGCTTGTTCCGGATAATCTTTGTGGGAAAGCCGGTGCCTCTTGAAAAGCCTCTTCAAATTCCTCGGGAAGATGTTCTTCATTGGCATGGTCATCAAAGTTGTACGTAGGTCGATAACTGATGTCTTCCTTCATACTGATGAAGTTGTGAAGAACACACACAGCACATATTATGTTGTTTGCCGTTGCCACATTTTTACTTGATATGGGAGTCGAAGGCACTGCAAATTGACTGGCCATCCTTACAAATGCAGAGTCGGTACTTTTGCGTCCCCTACTGAGTCCGTAGTTAAACACTCTTTTTCTATTGTTTATTCCTTTTCTTGGATAGGGACGCAGCGTGTTCTTTCCAATCGGGAATGCTTCGTCTGCGACAAAGTAAAATGGAAACATCCCTCCACTCTCGTCGTTTGCTAGTTGCTGATCACTTGGCAAATGTACAGTAAAACCCCTCTATTACAACACCATTTATCATGACCACCTCTCTATTATGACCCAATCCTGAGGAACTGTGAAAAGTTTGAATCGAAGGTATGCACGGATTTGTTTTTGTAGACCTATTCTTCAACCACGGTAAAAGTTTCTATTATCCACGTTGTCAGTCTATGTAAAACTGGCCTTTACTGATGTTAGCAGTCACCCATTTCTCAAAACTTTGACAATTGTTGTTCCAAGCAGCATGAAGCAATAAATTACTTCAAGTCAGAAGGGGACTGTGGTATTTGGGGGGGGGGGGGGGGGGGGGGGGTTTGCAGGCCAGGTTGAGAATTCTTTGTCTAGTCACATACTGTACTACTGCCACCTCTGCCTTACCCCTCCCACTCATTTTTTACTTCTGTCAACCCTCCTCCGCCCATACCTACGAAAGGTGATAATTTTTTTTATGGTGAGAAATTTATTTTGGCAAGTTAGGCCGTGTGCGCGTATATGCCACATCATAATTTTTTCATGAAAAATTTGTGTTGTATTCTGTAAACATTGCCTCATGTACCAGTACAGAGGCCAACACACTGCCTAAATTTTGTAGAAATTTAACACATTGATGTGAATAGCATCTATCAGCATGTTTTCCCAACACAAGCAGTAATGACGGCACTGGGGCTGGCTGGCTGCCGCCTACGAGTAATCTCGTAGCGAGCGATCGATCGACAGCTGCGTGAGGCAGTCAGCCCCGGTATGAGCAACAGATGAGCGGCATTCGGGCAGGCTGCACGAGTGTGATGCTTGTGCCAGGGCCGCCTACTTCACAGCCCAGCCAGAGGACCTAGGCCTGAGCGACAGCAGTAAGCTGCTGCGCCCGGCCGTGCTGCAGAGGATCTAGGCGGTCACCCAGCTACGTACACACGACAATGTATTCACTGTTAGCTGCAGAACACAAGTATTTAGTCTAAATAACGTATCTTCACATCTATTATCAATAAATAAAGTGCGGTGTTTTACTTCAAACATAAGGCATCTCCAACAGTGTTAGTTACTGTTTTGTGCCTATTACGTCCAATTTTCTAGCAATGAAACGGCCAGAACAAAGCGAGCACAGCGTGCACACACGTATTGTGCAATGCCACTTAAACTTTTTTATTGCTACGTGCCTCATAGTAATGTATGACACATGAGACCTTGTTACACACCTTTAGGGCGTAGCAGGGCTAAAGGAAGGCAAGGAGAAGGACGCACACCATTAAAAAAAAATCAAGAAAGCATGGACACAAAAAATCCAAAATCAATACAAATATATTGAAGCCCATCTATACATTATCACCAAGAACAACAACTTTACAACTTGATTTGAAAAATATAAATTACATCTGTAAATTTCTGTTGCTTGCTACCAATCGGTGAACTAGGGGAAGGAGAGAACACACATGCACTGGAACAAACGGAAAAAAACAACAATATGAATATATCCTGAGAAATCATCCTATCCACTAAACTTCTTAGTATTAAAATTCTTTTGGCAAATCGTAGTCCAGGAGACCTTTCCTACAGCACACCAAAAAAAAAAAAGAAGAATCTACCTCTTACAAACATTCCCATAAAAAACCATGTTGAAAATTCACACAGTCAAAACAGTGAAGAAACACTTCCCTACAAAAATCCATATACACAAAAATCGCTAAAAAACACTACTAAAAGGGAAACTCTACATCCAGCATAACAACAACTACGTTCATTGCAATACTCAACTTGAGTAGTACTCATTTACGCAAAAACGTGTCTAGCATGGTGAAGCCCCGAAGTACGAAGTGGTGTAGACATGATCTATCATCGGCCAGCCTGCACAACTCGATGATGAACACTGCACACTTGCTCGGGCTGCGGACGAACATTTGTATGTGAAAACGCAGCTCAGGAAGGTTAAGGGAATAGCGGAGAGGCGTATGGAAGGTCCCAGAGTGTGCGAGGCTGAACTCGTTGCGAGTAGTAGCCACCAGAGAGTGTGCGAGGCTGAACTCGTTGCGAGTAGTAGCCACCAGACAGCGCTCGGCTGCGCCAGGAGTGCCGTGCACCACCCTTCAGTATAGCTCACTGCTTGGAAGCGTTCAGACGTGCGCCACCCCAAGGGGGGTGGGGTCGAAGAAAAAACAAAGTACCTTTTTCTGCAGCAAAAATACTGCCTCTTCAAACAAAATAACAGTTTATTAATCTGGGCTACCAAATATAGACATGGCAAATAACCAAGCAGAATTGCAAACCAAGTTCATTTACGTCATGTAGTTCTGTAAACACACCAACCCCATAATAGCAGCATTTAATCGTACTCCAGAAAATTGTAGGCAGCACACATTTCACCAGCTGGTGGGACAAAAAATAAATAGTTCAGGCAGGACAGTCTTTGGCAGGACAGGAGTACTCACATAAAATTCCTTGAGTTTGCAGATTGACACGTATGTCAGACTTGAAGCAGGGCTTCAATCTGCGTAATAGATCTTTAATAATAACTTTATATTTTAATAATACATAGTCTAATCTTATCACACACTTTCAATGGCCATGTCATACTGTGTTTAGGCCTTCCTTTTTACAAGGAGTGGTCCAGTATGCCTTTCTTGGGTATCAAATTAATCATAAGACGTCCAGCTATTAAAATATACATATGTATTAATATTTAATTTAAAAAGTGGTTTTTTATGCGCTAGAGACGATTGAACATGAACTTCATGCAAAAAAATGGCAAGTTTGGGGGCATAGGGGTTAGGGATTGGTTCAAAATTGGCCCAAAATTTTCCTAATTTTTTATTACGACTCACCCCCCCCCCCAATACTACCGTATTCTCGGGAACCGTGAGGGGTCATAATAGAGGGGTTCTAGTCCATTCCCTTCGCTCTGTGTGGCAGTACCATGCTATAGTATGCCGAGCTAGGTATGCATTGCACACAACCTGTTAAGGGTGAATGAAGCATCTCTTATAGCTTCTCTCCACTCAAGGCGACTCCAGGCTTCCCGGGCCACCCTGTCAGTTGCTTAACAGATTGGGCAATGCCGCCCGTTCCCTATGGGTTGCCAGAGTCCTCGTGACTGGCGAGGGTTATCTACCATAATGGTTGGACCGATAGCTGGTACCAAGGTTCGACCACTTGGAGGGTGTTGGACCACTTAGCACTTAGGCCATAGGGGTCCAAAGTCTGTACTTCAAAGAAGAAGTACAAAGACATGGAATGGAGTGTGACAGTACTGGGAATTGGTCACGTAACACCTCGATGGTCGAGGGAGCAATGGCTTGGTTGCAGTGATGAAACTATGGAGAATATGTGACTATATATGATATAAACTCTCCTTTCAGAGCAAGGGCTGCTATTCCTGGTGAGCCGCGGCACCGGGGAGGGGTCCTGACTGCTCTCTTGTGCCCGGCCGCCGGTGTGGTGGCCATTCTGGGTCATGGTAATTCCCCGCCAGTAAGGATGTGGCTCCCAGGGAGTGGGGGTGTGACCAGCCCTTCATTGGGTGTAAGGCTATGTCCGGTGAGGTCTTCTCAACCACTTTGTGGTCTCTTGCCACTTCATTTGGGGAATAATGTCGGCCATGAATAACCCACAAGTGCCGCAGAAATTAAGTGGTAGCACGGGACGATCAGTTGGCCCCTCCATGAGGTTCTCTCTGGTGTCCGATCGTAGGGTTGGACTCGTGCTGGTAGTGGTTATGTTGGAGGAGGTCTGGAGAGATTCCCACTCTCGGTGAGACAAACCGGGCGGTGAGCTGCAACCTGCTCCAGTTGTGCCCTAGAAAGGCACTAGGGGTATGGAAAGAACCCCGGCCAGACCACACGTTTGGTTTCTGAGGGCGAGGATTTCAGAACCTCTATGTTAGAGGGGGCGAAGATGTGCGGACGTGCCAGGTTTGGACTTCGGATCTGGCCAACGGTCACATTAATCTTAACCTTCTTGCATTGAGGACGCGATCCCTCTCCCCCGCCTATTGGAATGCCGAAGCGCGGTAAGGCTATAAGACTAAGAGCGCTGCATTAAAATACAAAATGCAAGACCAAGAGGCCCACTGTAACTGTAGCCAACGACCTATTCTTGATGCCTTGAACATGCCTCCATCACTGTTCTGACCAGCATGCCAGACTTCGATCACTGTGAAACATGCATCATCACAAGCTGCCATCAAAACAATTGAGCGGTACCCTTTATAGCTATAATGCGATGAAATATATTTGAGCATATTTTGGATATGGACGTGTTTACCGCCAATGGCACCCACACAATTTGGTAGGGTTCAGAGTTCGTAGAAACGGTTAGAAATTAGGAGCCAATATTCAGTCAATGGCACTTTCATGTAGAGTGGATGCAAGGCTTTCCATACAGCAGCAGTGGGCTCTGCAACAATGTGGCTAATTGTGCTATCATCTCTTAAAAAATAGCTTGATAAATCTGTGTATTTGCTTCCAGTTGCCACCTGAAAATAGTTATAAATAGTATTAATATTACAAATAATAATACAATTAAACAAACAACTGAAATACAATGAAAGGAAAGCTAATAGGAGAGGGTGAATAATTATAACATACTAATAATTTTGTAAATGAAAAAGCTATTATCACATAATTGTATTTTTTTTTTTTTTCAGTGCCCAACTGCAAGGAAAGGTGGAAGAATCTGAGAACTGTGTTTGTTCGAAAATGAAAGCTGCCATCCAGTTTATTATCCAGGAAAGAGCAGTATTATTTGAATTATGTATTGCAGTTTGTTGTCCCTTACATCAAAGTATGATCTATCAAAAATGCAGCCAGTAATCTACCATCACCGAATGCTCAAAACAGAAACAATTTTTAGCGGTACCGGTAGTAATAAAGAGAATGGAGAATATTCAGACGAGCATGATAACACAGATGAAAGGCAAACAGATGATACAGTTGAGAAGAACAATACTGTCATGACCTTGATGGCTACGAATATAAACCCAGGAGACACAGGAAAACAAAGAAAAGAAGAACCGCAATTAAAATTGAATGGAAAAGGTATAAATGCAAAAATACCAACACCTGATGAAGTTTTCATGGAGTATTTCCAAAAAAAGAAAAAGAAAATTGATCACCAGGCTGATAGTGATCGCAAAACATTTTTGTTGAGCTTGGTACCGGAAGTAGATGTTATGACTGACTGTCAGTTTCGCCAATTTCGCCGGCACGTGTTAGATGCTATTGACAATGTAGACAACCCTTCACGTATTGTGACACCATTTTCTTCAAGTACTACTTTGACCTACAGTCAGAACTTACCATCGAATGTTGGAAATACATCTATGTCACTAAGTGCAGAATATTTAGCCTTCTCCAATTTCTATTAATGTGCAGTACTAATCAATGTATGTACTATCTTCCAGTTTCGCAGTACTAATCAATGTATGTACTATTTTCCAGTTTCTAATTTACGTTCATGTTTGATAAATTGTGAAAGTGTGGCATGACAGTAATGACAACTGATTTTGGCTAATGCAATTTGTATGCTACCAAAGCACGTTCCTGTTGTCATGTTTTTGGTGGTAAAACGTTTAAGGCTTAAGCAAAAATGTTGGTTGATAACATTGTTAGTTAAATAATATTTTAGCTTGAAATATAAATTAGAAGTATGTGAAATGCGCGCACGCACAGACAGACACAGAGAGAAAGAGAGACAGACAGACAGACAGAGAGAGAGAGACAGACACAGAGAGAGACAGACAGAGAGAGAGAGAGTCAGACAGAGAGAGATAGAGAGAGAGAAAGAGAGTAATAGTTTCTACTCCACTGCTAATGTACTATACAGTTAATTCAATAAAGTACCTCGTTTCATATAGGTCATCTCTAGTATGATTATAATTGACAAACGAATTACCTTATTGTTATCAGCAGCCTTACTGATATTCAAACCGCGTCTTTGTAGTTTGTATCCTTCTCTGAAAAAGGGCCATCAAGCCCTTCAAGCGCACAAAAACTTTCCCTGCTCATCTTGTAGGTTTGTTTGAACTTTATAGAATCCTCAAATTCACGAGCGATTTTGTACTATCCCTTTTCATGCTGTTTTTCAAAATCAGGATGTACCCAAAATCGTTTACGTTTCTTGTTTTGAGAATGTAGGTACATATACCCGCTAACGACATCCTCATCTGATAAAGACATGTTTGCAACTATACTCAAATAGGTTACCTTGGTGAATGAGACAACACACAACTAATCGTGTGCGATCGGTCGCCTGCGACCAGTCGTCTACTTTTGGTTTCCTCGGTGGACGAACCGCCTTAGTTGACAGTTTATAATGTGATGCAATAAAGACTAGACTATAACGAGACTTTAAATGAGGATTTAAACAATATGGTACAATCCCTATAAAGAAAAGAACCCTTACAATACAAAAGCATATTAAAATTTTACCGACTTGCAAACACACAAAAGTTTAAAATTTCTAAAATGTTTAGGTTTTTTTTTTTTAAACACTTGATATGAAAAAAAAAAAGTAAGAAAAGGTAAACTGTGCCTTTCTTGAAAAAGGCTTCAATTTTCTTTTGTTTGGCACCGGAATTGATGTTTTTGTTTTGAGGAGGTGTCCGAAACCGAAATGACGAATTCGTTATTTTGTAATTTGTCATTTTGGAAGTTTCACTTGAGGAGTTGTCGACAGTCACCTGTTTAGCACTTGCAGTGACACATTTTTATGAAAAATATTTCTACAATCATCACTGGAATGCTGTGCATACGTTAATAAATAATAAAATAATAAGTTATGCAATAACAACTTCATAACAACTTGTTGCAAAATATATAAACAAAGCACAACAGTTACCTGCTTTTAAAACATGCCTAGGGTATTTTATCAACACGTATTTGTTTTATAAATCATTCGCGCATGTGTTAATTTTGTATTTTTGCTAACATCCGCTGCTAGACAGAAAATAGGAAATACCATGTTACCAAAAAGTCACAATTTTTGTATACAAAATCGGGTCACGTGATCATCAACAAAATCTACCATTTCGGACACGGCCTGAGATGAGTCAGAGTCTGACGCACTTCAATGGACGGAAATGGATGTCTCACGCAGGTCTCTGTGACAGGCTGGCAGTTTAAAGAGATAAACGTCAGCTCACGCGGCACAGCAATAGACGTAACGTGCCGCTGTTTGTTAAATGACACACTTTACAGCATTGTCTGACCGCCGCATGGATGAGCTGAAAACCAGCTAAGCGAAGCAAGATTAAGCAGGAGTGTATTGTATAACCGATATTGATACTTTGTAGCCAATCCCGCAGATAGTGCTGATACAAATAATTTCATTTGTAATTTTTTTGTTTCCTTTTTTCATGAATCCTGATATGTGAGCACAACATCTCCAGTCAATAAATACAAAAAAAAGTTACATACAATTCCTTATACAATATATATACTATAAATCACTGTGCTTATGACATGGCATTATTTAAGCACATGTCTTTTCCCACCCACTCAATAGTTACATTGCAGTTTAGCACTTGGGTCAGTTTATAAAAAAAAAAAAAACTTAGCTTTATCAAACTCTGGGACACAATCTAAAACAGTAACTATTTTTGGCATTCTTAACTGGTTTTGGGACGTAAGCAGCAGGCTACAATCGCCAACCTTGCCCAATAGTTGAACCTAACCACAAAACACAGAATATGAGTAAAGGCGGCAGTGTTTATAAATACAGCATGTATGTTCAGTGCTTACATTAAATTGCTCTGTTTTATATATAAGTACTATTTACTTTAGCCATATCACCAACATTTTTGGGTAGAGATGATCGTTTATAAATAAAATACACTGATGCATGCCGCATCCCTATTATTGGTATTCAGACAACCTCAGCTCCATCCTGATGTTTAGTATTGTTGAAATAGGAATTTATTTTACCATATTTCCCCACATAAGGTGAGATTGTATTGTCTACTACTTAGCTTGTTTTATTCACTTGCTCACCGTAACTATGCATGCAGGATGAGTTCATTTCTCCACTGCTAGATAGCACTAGTTGTATTACTGTTCATCTTAGCTTCTCTTCCTCCAGCCGGCCAGTGACATCACAGCTGCCAGTCATGCCATCGCTACTCCCCGCTCTGTAGCTATCCCCTCACCCTCATGATGCCGGCCAATGAGCATAGGGCAGTGGCTCAAGCTAGTATAAAAGGTGGTCTCGTCCACACCTCCAAGGGCTGCCTGATTTTGTCTCTAGCACTCGCTGCTCAGAACAAGTCTCCCGCCAGTCTACCACTAGCTGCTCCGACAACCCCTGCATTCTTGCTTTTCTTCCAGCACCCACAGCTCGGAATAGATTAGACCTTTGTACCTTGTAGCATAGTAGTCTGACCATTCTGTGAAGTTAGTTAACAGACTCTCTCTATGCAAAGATCCCTGCTAACTGCCACCCCTCTCCTCAACACGGACATGTTCAAGACAGGGAAACCTCTATCCTACAGTCCTTCTCAGGACTGCTCCTATCTCTCCTTACTTAGTCTCCCTGCATCATAGCCAGCTCAGCATACCGTCGTACAGCTACGGAACTGCGGCAACAATAGGAGAGACATTTTGCTTAGCCAGGCCTGGCCACGCTTCACACACTGTTCACCCTAGTACAGCACCGGGTACCGTTACCGGCTGCAACGATGTACAAATGGCTTCATGGCCGTTTACTCGTGCCGACGTGCAGTAATGAGTACGTCACTGCGTTATTTCCCATTGCTGGAAATAAACGTGAATTGAACCGAAACCTTGAGATTCACCTTTCCTGTAGACCTAGTACCTAACTTCCAGCTGTCTCCTCAAGGGGAAGGGAAAGCAGGTAATCCTGGGGACGGTGCTCAAGCGAACCGACAGACTTTTCTTTTACACTTACACATACCTAACTCGGCCAAATTTTCCATCTTCTTGTGGGTGGAAAGGGGTTGCCACACAGGTACTCTTTCTTCGGTACAGCTTGTCAGTTTGGTGTCCGCCAGCCTCTCCACAGTAGTCGCCGCCAAGAGAGACGGACGTTCACTGGGTTGGGGAGACTTACCCAACACAACACCCATGTGTCTGACCTTAGCCAGTGCGGTCCGACTTCCAGTGCACACTGCGGTCACCGCCAGGTGCTGGAATAGGCTGTCCGCTGAGTTATTGTCCGCCCTATGGCTCAACACATAATTGGGAAAAATAAGGAGCCTGCCTTCAAATCCTCGACGAGGGTGGTGTACTGTGCCTCCTAATGCACTACTCCAAGAGATGGGGTCTCGAGGAGAAAGTGAAGTTGACATTACTTCCTTCTGGATGCCTGCACGAGTACTCCCTGGCCTTAGTAGCAGCCATCGCCAGTCTGCAGCCCAGAGAGCAAGCCCAGGTTATAAGGCACCTGTAGGACCCAGTGATACTGGAGAATCCCACGCACCTCTTCAGCAACCCAACACGCACAGGTCCTTCAGAGATTCCACAATGGATTGCTGAACTGATTAGCCTATCCATGATTTCATAGTCTCCTGTCATTGCTTACAAGGTTCTTGACATCCTTCGCCCAGTACCTGCACCTCAACCTAGGATACCGGAGCCACAGCCTACAGTGCCAATTGTTGCATGATCACTCCCAGTGGTCCATTGCCCAGATATACAGAAACAAGTGGCTGCTCCTAAGCACCCAGTTGTGTCAACGACCGCAGACTTCGTGCCCTGCCGACAGCCAACCAGGCCGGTTCTTTATAAGGGGAAGGTTCCAGTAGCCCGGAAGGACCAGACCCCAGAGACCACACAGGAGTGCTCGGTCTAGCTCTTCGCTGACTGAAAGCTGACTGGACTACTCATGGCACAGTAAATATAAGCTTGCACACCCCACTAGCGCCTAGAGTAGTAGTCCTGCGTCAGCACATAGTTATGATTCTGCACATGAACGAGTGCTACCGCCTTAACAATTCATCTAAATATATATTGAATCAGATTCGCGCATGAAACAATAACCATTCAACCTTCCTAGTAATCTATTTATGAACTGTGTTCTAATGCGAACAAAATATTGATGTACGATGTGGAAGCAATAGGTTAATATACAGTTGATGTTTACGTGATAGAAAATGTACGATAATGAATATTATAGTGGTAAAACTTCTTTTCTGCAAATTAATTTTAATTACCTAAAAATCAGATACCAGTATAAGTTTAATTACACTTTATTTTACAAATTTTACACGGTATGGCTTATATAGAGTTAAATATGAAGCAACACCAAAGCCAGCCATATCAGTTTCAGTTTAATTTCAAATCACCTGTTACTAAAATATAAAAATAAAATTAAAAAAATAGTTTTTCAGTTGGAAAAATAAAATTCTTTGCTTGTGAAAACATGTGTCGCAAGATAACTAAATGCAGTAATTTCCATGATGATTACATTGTTTGGATTGATGAAATTGCGCAGTATAGAGTGCACTCCGAACATTAATAACTTGCTGTGCTTGGTCGCTCCGCCTTTGGGCTGTCTTGGCAACCTACCTGCTTTCTGTTCCTTCCCATATCTATGGATCTCCTCCTACCACGCATGTGCATTGAGCTTCTCTCTTATTGGTCACTGGCTACAGTTTGAAGTTGGGGCCTTCTGCTCATGTTGATGGCTCGTCCACTTCTACTACAGCAATCATTTGAGTAACTTTGCTTTAATTTCTGTTCCTGGCTCTGATGGGTTTTCATGCAATGTTAGGTTGCTACGCATTATGACTTTGTAGCTGACGACAATTAGAACATCGCCATGGCTGACGGTGAGAAGCATAGGTGGGTTTGCCGTATAGGTATAATGCATTGAGCTTGAATTAAGATTTTGTGTGGGCTAGTCAAGTAATTTTAGGGTTGCGCGTGTAGCTTTTATTTTAAATTCATTTTGTGCCAGCAGTATTTAAATTCTGGTTTTGGCTTAACTTATTACTTGCGTGTGGCCCGTAGAGTTTTCTGTTGTGTGTAGTCTAGCACTTAGATTATGGTTGAAAGTAGTTTTGATTAATTCATATTTTGCCAGCCGCCTAAAACGTGATGGCTTGTTGAATGGGTCCGCATCGGCTTACGCAACATGGTGATACAATAGAGGTAACCCACCTGTGTGAAATATTTTCGAATGGTACGAACCAAGGATGGTTAGTTGGTTTTAATACATGTTTTTAAATTGTGCTTGTTAGAAATCATTTTTAATGTTTACTAGACTTTGGAAGGCCGTCTCTGCGCTCTAGTGATAGTCAGTAAATTATTTGAGTATTAATGTGAGAAGGGCAGTTAATTATTTAGAGTTTCTTTTAACTTTAATTTTTTAAAATCCAGTACTGCAATTGTATTTTCCTGTTTTGTATATATCTGGTGATAACGTTTAGTACTGGTTGGTTAAAAGAAAGAGCCCTTATAAGTTAAGAGATTTTTAAAGCATTCCAGTGTGGAATGTTAATTGTGTTCGCCCAAGGTTTTATATAACTTTTTAAAGCAAAGTAAATTTTATACTGTATGATTTAAATCAATATTTATGGTAGATTGTTTTTGATTGAAGAATTGTGTGAAGCCCAATAAAAATTGTTGCACTTAGATTTTTGTGAAAATTCTTGTGGCAGACATCACAAAATGATTTGGTTGGACCATGGTCAATTGTAACCGATACCGATTTTGGGTTGATCGGCCGATGTATCGGTATCTGTATTGGTCTATCCTTAGTATTTTTATTTCCAGGTATTTTTACTTACGACCAATATAAAATATTTTTTTATATACAAAAATATTCATGCAAAAAATCTGTCAGTGCAAAAATTAAAATTTCTGAAGTGAACTTCTAAAATTCTTTGCATCTGGCAGTGATGAAAAAGCTTGACTACAAAAACTAAAATTGGTAACCAAACTAAACTGTAAAAATAAAGTTTAAATAAAATGTGTATAGTCCATTCCCAATTCTGAAATCCTGCTAAAGTTCTACTTCCTGGATATTCCTCCATCCCATGCTAGCAAAGCTGAACCCAGTCAAGAAATTTACACCAAAGGGACAGCACACCATGGTTGTGCGCACTCAGTTTAATAATATTTTGTATAAAAACTATTTCTTACTAAGTATTACCAACACACCAGTTTTCTTACTGTATTTTATTGATATTAATAATGAATTAAATATTATAATTTACAGAACAAATAAATACACAATGTTGCACGACTCAACCGACATACTTCGACAACATGTTATATAGATCATTAGCAAAAAAAAAATTGTGTACACAAGTAGGCTATGCAGCCCCATTTCAGAGTTACAGGGACGTAAATGCAACAAAAACACAACTTGGAACTACTGAATGTCTTTAATGTAACTGACTGCATACATGTTGAATGTCTCATAAGAGCTTTTAAAATGAGCACCATCTGACCGTAAACAGGCTGTGATACGTTACAGCCTACTATGTCATGTTGCCACTGCATGCCTACAAGTTCATTTCTGAGTTGATTAGTTGCGTCGTTTATCACCTGTAGCAACTGGTATTGTGTATCTGATCGCCTTCTGCTGTGAACCCTACTCTCCAGGCAGCCCCAGAATAAAAAGTCCAATGGGAGAGATCTGGAGAGCGTGTCGGCCATGGGACTGGCCCCACTCTTCTAATCCACCTGCGTGGATACTCAGTTGCTGCACCACGCCCATTTCTGTCATAGTATCCGTAAACAAACACCATGTCTGCGTACTCTGCATGTGTAAACATTCCTGGCATTGTTGCACAACAACTCGCCTCAACACACTTACAAAGATTGGCCATGCCAGCCATTCTAGCAATGTCTGCTTACGGTCATATTGGACACATTTAGAGCAACTTGTGTGGGACTTACAACATGAATGTTAGACAATTGTACTAAAGATATTCAGTAATTTCAATTTTCGTTATTATTACATAAAATCCCTGTAAATCTGAAATGGGTCTGCATAGCCAATTTGTGTATATATTTTTTGTTGCCAATGATCTGCATAACATGCTGCTGAAGTATGTCTGTTGAGTCGCGGAACATCCTGTAGAAGTAACATTTCAGTTTAACCAGAAATACAGTGATTTTATATTACCAGAAGTATAAAATGCTTGTGATACATGACATATTTAGGAAGGAACTAAGCCCATCATACATGGGGTGATTTTTCAAAGATTATAAATTATATTCAAGATGTGTGAATAAACTGCAAATAGACTATAATTATATGTAGCACAGACAATAGAAGGACTACCTATCTATGTCTACCATCTGACAAAACCCTCAAAACACATTACCTCTTTTAGCAACTTTGTTTCCCTTCATCAGAAGTAGCTCATATTCGTGTGCTGCTCGTTCCCATTTTCCTTCCAATTCTAGGTGGTGAACTCTGGTAGCTGGTTCCAATAACTGACATGATCCACAACCAAAAACAGCATCTCCGTAGTTCAGCTTTGTGTATGCCTGCAGACATTTTTTGTGTGTTGTTTGAATAATTCACACAATAAGTTTAATTGATTGTTTGAATAATTATGGACATTGGCAACAACAATAATTTTGTTATAGTCTCAGAAAAGCTTGTAGAAGGTTTTCTGAGACTACAACAAAGTGTTTGTAATGGCATATGTCCATAATTGTTCAAACACAAGACATTTTTTAGGTAACATTTTAAGAATTATATGAACAAGTCACATGACTTACATTTTGCTATCAACTGTTTCTACTCTAGTATAATTGACTGACTAATAAAAGCAATTGTTATTCCTACAGTGTTATTAATTAATATGATATAAAATAATTTTTTTACTTAGTATTATAGATTTTTCTCCTCAATTAAATAAATGAAATTTACTTCTTACGCTTTAGTTGATAATTATTTCTACCTTACATGGAAAAAAGGACTCAAACACATTATAAAATCAAGCTGCTACCATACAGCCAGGTTACACACACCTATTTCATTGTGATTAGCTTTTCTATAAAAGTGAATAAAATATATAATATTATTCATATAATAGCATTTCTTTTTGAAGGGTTTGTCATAAATTCATCCAAAAATACTTTCAACCTACATAATTTTTTCAGCACTTCACAGGGGTAGTATTGAATTCTGGTTTAAATATTTTTCCTTCAAAAAATATTTTTTTAGGAAGCGGTCATCTTAGATTCAGGGTCGTCTTCCTTTTGTGTAAATATAATACCAATTAATTTAAAGTAGCTATCTCTCTCTGGAATACTACATCAGCTTAAACATTACCTGCACAGCAGCCTCTTTTATGTTGTGACAGATTATGACCACATTATAACCAACAGTTACACATGGTTTGTTTATATAAAATGTAGAATACACATTATTAGTATACAATTTTAAACTTGAAAAGACAAATTTACACTGTGCCGTGTAGGTATGTTAAGCATATGTTTTGAAAAAAAAAAAAAAAAAAAAAAAAAAAAAAAAAAAATGTTTTTGTCATTTTGTACATAAACATTAATACTGCTTTTGTATCACTATTAAATAATCATAATTGTCCAAAGCATAAAGCTTATATGATATAATTTCTAATTAATGTAGTTAAAGAGATACAACTAAAACTAAACTACTTTCTAAAAAGGATTAAATATTAAAGTAATATTTTACCATGATTATTAAACATGAATGTTACTAATGGTTGAACTAACCTTCTCACCTGTGAGACCACTAGTTCAATCTAAAGTCTCCTATACCCTTGATGCTCCATGGGTGGCATCATTTAACAATCTGAGTCTCCACCTCTGTTGCTCTCCCCCTCATACTGAGCTCTGCCTTACTAAATGACACAATGCGTCCATTCTTGCCTCCCCGAGACCAGCCGGTCAGTGTGCCAGCTTCCTACCACCTGGGAGCCACCTCTCCCTACAACATATCGTGCAACAGATGAGTGGGTGGTGGTTTCCACTCCCTGTGACTGTTCCGCAAGGGCAGGTCATAAATGTGCATCCCAAACTCTCACTCCTATGCCATTTTCCCCTCTCTCACTCAACCCTGATTCTGTAGGATATAAATGGGCCAATAATAGCCTGCTCTTGGCAGTTCGCTGTAGTTTTGCTCAGCAGTTTGCTCTGCAGTGCTTGCCCTGAAGTCTTGCTGTACCACTTGCCGCAGCTCTTGCTATATAGTCTTTACCTTCGACAGATCAAGTCATCAACCGTCAGTTACTGACAGTGTAACACCAACAAATCTCGTAAGGGAATCACACATCTACTGGACTGTCCCTGCCAGGCTCCTAGCCCCCCCCATTTCAATGGGTTTCCCTTGCTCCGTTACCTTGCACAGCAGATTCACTTGGCAGTATACGTCAATAAGTCATCCTGCCTTCGAGGTGTTCTGGGCACAGGATGGGTATATGGTGTTCATTTTTTAATAAACTCATTTACCGTTCAGCATAACCTTTGGCCTCTCTCCTATCCATCAACACCCCCTCCTTTTACCTGGACAAGGCATAGGTCAACCTGACAGCCCTTCAGGCTTATAGTGCATGTACAGGAAATGTGTTCTATCTCAGCTGGGCACCTGGAGACTTGCTGGAAGTGCCACTTCCAGTGGGCACCACTGAGACAAAGCAAGGCTCACTGCCTTCCTATCACGTACCATCTGGTAGTGCCACTTCTAATGAGCCATACTGAGGCTTGGAACAAGGCTCACCACTATCTACTTTCAAGAAGCTTGGTTACTAGCTAACGATGCTATTTCTCATTAGCTAATAATGCTATTTCTCTTGAACCTCTGATGAAGTGAAAATGGAGTGACCACCTTCCCCTGGAACGTGGGCTGCATCCCAGGAATCGGCACTGGAAAAGGCACTAACTCTCCAGTATGTCCACTCTTCCCCTACAATACACATATACCCTGTCACGTCTACTACCACCTACCCAACCCAAGAACAACCCTTCAACTCATAACCCAACTACCACCCCTACAGCTGCATTCCACATCATGTTTCCTCCTGCACCAATCCAACCCATCCACCCTGCACCCAAAGTCAACAGATTTGCCAATTAGGGATCTCACCCATCCATCCAGCAAACCTGCTCCTCTCTGGTACAAGAGGAAAATTATTGAGCTCTCTACCAGACCACATCTAAGACCAAAAATATCTGTCAATGGAGCTCACCAAGATTCCTCGGCTTCAAGTAGGGAAGAGAAGTTCACTACCACCAAGCAACTGGCGTGGAGTCACCATATAATTGATGCAAAATTTTCTGACAGTGGTTCTTAAATTGGTAGTGCATTAGACACTATTGTGTGTGGGAATTTTGTAACAAATTCCCATTTTCTCCCTACTTTAAATTACTTATTCACCTTTTTTTTTACCATACCTCTAAAATTATTATATCTAGATTGGGCTTAGTATAGTAGCTGATCTCAGACACAATCATCATGAAGATTTTTACTCAGCATGCTTGAATGTGAACGCTGGAAATAAAATCAGCTCAAATACCTATTTTCTGATGGATAACAATCTTCAGCTAAATATAGGATGACTACTGAAATAAAACTACCCCACATTTTTACTGGGATAGTGAAGTATAGTTAACAACCCCATAAATTATTTGGACATGTATTGTAGTATCAAATTTATCATGGTAATTTAATAAAATGTAAAAAGTAAAATTCCATTGAAAACTATGGCCTATGCATGGTAAGGGCACAGTACACCCCTGCACTTTGTATGGTAGCCCTCACATCATACATGACCTTACAAAGGGATTCGTTGTTTTCTCCATGCTTCTCCCCATTTACCCACCCTCTTTCAAATTCCTATCACCCAATCAGGTGTGCATAGTAACACATGGAGCCAATAATAATGATATTTACATATCACATCTTTCACCTATAACAGCAGCCTTCCGTAGCACTGTGGGTGAAGCATGCTTATCGTTTGTCTTTGCTAGTGTTTGTAGTGGCTGGCTTTCGAATACATTTTATGATAGTAATATAACTTTAATATGGCTTTGTTTTTGAATTTCATGTTTAGATTACATTTGGGACTGACTGTATTGATTACCAATGATGCCCTCTAGGAAAACAACCTGGAAGAGACTACAACTAATTTTATGCAAAATATATATCTGAATACATATAAAAACTATCATTTCATTTTAAAAAATCACCATTTATTAAAATGATGCCGACACCATAATTTATGTAACTGCAAAAATAAACTTACTTCTCGAAGAATGCGTTGGATAACTGCTCCTTTTTCGGAATTCTTTTCATAGATATAATCTAAAACTGTTACATTAGCTTCATTCCCCACAACTGGATCATCACTGCAACAGAAAATTAAAACTATCCATGTAACATTCTTCACTTATTTGAAGATTTGCAGACTGTATAACTATAAATATTATAAAATATCATTCTGAACAAAAATCTTTTATTTATTATTTTTGTTAAGTACCTACAAAATTTTTGGGTTCTGCTCTATCCCCACACACATACACACACCTGGCAGGTGAATTGTATTGGGGACTGGAAACCACATACCACTGTTGAGAAAGGAAGGTAAGTAGGTGTTAAAATTGATACATGACACATACTGATCCAAGCTAAACGACTTTGCTTCAATTGTGCATAACTTCCCAAGCGCACGGATGGGGTCCGAACTAGTGTAATTACTACCGGAGTGCTTACAGGTTATTCCCTTGTTGTGGGGAGTAGGACAACCATATCAGGGTTACATTATTCATCACCGTGGTCAGTAAGCTATACAAAGCCACCTCATCAAGAAGACGTCAAGTAAGAATGAGCCAGCTGCCGCTGCCACCCCGAGCAGGCAAGTAGTTCAAGGATGCACTGAGGGCTAGTACCACCCGTGCTCCAGCCAGCAATGGAGGCCCAGCAGACAACCCTTGGCTCCGCCTACAGACAAGTGCCTGTTGCACCCCCACCAACACCCAGGCGAATAGCCGGCTGGCTGTATATGTACCTCTGCCCCGGCTGATGATTGTCAGTTGTACATTGGCTCTTCTTAGAGCCACAGCAGCCCTGGCAGCTCACTCAACCGTCTCGTACACTGGAGCTCTCTGACCGCTTGTTGCCTAGACAGTCCAGAAGCTCTTCAGTTCCATTGCCAGCATCTTCCATACCTTCCAGAGGATCTCCCCTGACCATCCTTGAAGAAGTCGTCAACCCTCTCAAGCCGATTGCCCCTCTTATCAACTACCCCACGACCCTTCAATGAGAGGGCCTCCAAGTCCTTTCAGGACACGGCATAGAGTAGATAGGGAAAGTTAGTAGATACCTAGTTGACACTGCCACTCCCTAGTCTAGAACCAGGTCCCCTTGACCTGGAATCTACATAGCTTATAATTACAGTCAGCTCAAGATAGTTAGAAGGTAGTATGGGCCACCATGTTTATTCTTCCCCGGAATAAAACACATTTCTTACCTACTTTGACTACCATTTCCTGAGGTAACTGTTGAATCCTAGTAGACGCCAAGCCCACCAGAGTGGAGCAGGAAGACTGGGTTTCATACCAATCCATTTTATCGTCTAGTGTATGACTATGGGCTCCCCTTCAGGGACTCGTACATCAGGACTGAACTCAAGCGGCCAGCAAGTTGGTGGTGCTTCACTGCCCAGCTCCTTCCCCCTTTCTTTCTGATGCACCCATGACGACACCGGGGACCCCTCACCCAGTTGTCGCTGCCTTTCACCGCGGAGAGGACGTACCACTGGGCCTGACCTGCCCCTGGTACCATGGAGGATGCAGCACCAAACCAGCCAGGACTGGCACCAGCAGTTCCAGCCATAACAGTACCTAAGGATCCGCCAGGACCGCCAACCGCACCAGAAACCACTACCAGCCCAATTAACCAACTCCAGAACCGAGCTGATTAATTAACGGCACATGTAAACAGGTGACCACTGGTCGCACAATTCAGCAAGTAGCCAAGCCAGGACTTGACTTTGTCCCTAGCTGCCAAGCAACTCGACCCACACTGTACACTGGTCGGGCCCTCCTGGCAAATAACTTATATACAGTATCCCTTCAATTATATTTCCACCTTAAATACACCAATTTATTCAGGTACCACCACTTCCCCTGTGTTTCCAATACAGGTATTAAATTCCTATAATTTACACTGCCATCCATTGTGGTTTCTCTTATTTTACACCTTTTTTCAATCCTCGTGACCAACAATACATTTTGAAATTCATACTGGGTGTTGCAGTTTTGTTTAGAAAACTCACATGCAGATAGATGTTGAGAGCACAATCAACTCTGTACAACACATTTTCAGTGTTGTACAGAGATTATTGTGCTCTCAACATCTATCTGCAGTGTGAGTTTTCTAAACAAGAGAAAGTAAAAATATCACTCTCGAAAATATTTAAAATTGGGCGAAAGAAGGAAAAAAACTGATCTGTGACAAGACAAACCAAAAGAAAACTTAACAGAAATAAACATATTACTCTGTGACTTATTTCTAAATAAAACATAAAATTTCAGCAGGGAAATTAAAATAAACAAAGCCTACCAGTTAAACTGTTTAACGGCATAAGTAAAAACCCTATTCTTAAATTTGTGAATATATATTTACAGCACAACAAAAATTGGCCAAAATAGTGAATACTGCTTGAAATTCACTAAATATTTCTACTACTTAAGTACGTTATTGGAGCAATGTTTTAATTTTGGCATGCTGTACAGAACTGTGACAAGGCACTTGAAGGTGAACACGCAGCAGTTAACACTTGTGGTAGGGCACCTACAGAAATGGAACTCCCTGCTATAATTGAACGTATGTGTATGATCATATTCAAGAAAGACTTTACTACTACAGCAGCAGCAGCAGCAGCAGCAGCAGCATTTCCTTGAGCAAGGTAAAATTATGCCGCAGCATTTTATTTGGAAACAGACAACTTAAATGCATATATGTGCATGTGTACCGTGCAGAGCAAGCAAGTACCAGATTGTACAAAGAACCGACCCAGATCAGCATGTCATAGAAAATTATAAACGCTTGTTAAAATATTGACTGATGGTGGACGTTTCTGTAAGGATGGCAACTTGAAATGTTACAAACTGCTATCAGATTATAATTTTGCACAAAGCACAATTGCAATCAAGTAGGATTTTAATATTTTTTTAAGAGTAATTATACACCAAGTCCTCACTTTATAAATAAACATTATCTGTGTTTGCTCATTGATGTGAGGTGAATCAATGGAAATAGTGTCACCCATTAGGAGAAAAACGTAAGTAAAGTTGTAATATAAATAAATTATTTTAGAGCCAGCATTTCAGAGGAAGATAAGTGTTTGGTTTTTAGAATGCCCAGCTAAGAATTTTTAAAAATGATATTGGTATTTGGTAATACAAAATCATAATAACAAGTACTGAAAATATACTATGTGAGTAGGTGAATAGTAGCAGTTCTGACACAATTGATATTTTGTAATATTTTTATATATGCATTGTAGACTTGATTTATCTATCTGTAAAAGGGGGTATTACCCTATTTACTCGCGTATAGCACGCACCATGATTTTTGCAACAAGTTCCAGCGAATTTTTTTTTTTAATAAAGTTGGACCAAAAATTTGTGGCGTCCTATTAGTAAGTATGGAATAGATTATTCTTTTTTACATTAATTGTGATGATTGTGATATGTTTGGAAAATACTTGAATTAAATAACTTGGGTGCAAAAAGCCGAAATAAAAAAAATTCTGGAACCGTCTTGTTCCTACTACTCAACTTTTCCAGCTTAGTTTTTCTTTTTTCTCCTTTTAGCAGTGGCGGCTCTCTTTTTTTGCTGTGCAAGAATGCCACACTGCCCTTATCACAAAAAAAAAGGACCTCCTCCCCCCCCCCCTTTTTTCCAGGAACGTGACTTGCTAGCCACTGCCATGGAAACAAAGAGGGATGGTGGAATTATCGACGGGCAACATCTGGGTGTTATTACAAGGAGTTGGGGGGGGGGGGGGGCAGGTGTAAACATGTGGCAGCTCTGGTTTTGTCTCCTGACAGGTTGCCATTAGTTTGGTGAAAAAAAGGGGGGGGGATGGATGGATGGATGGATGGATGGATGGATGGATGGATGGATATATATATATATATATATATTATATGTATATATGAGACAACAGAGTGATTTAAGAGGGAGAGATGAGACAACAGGCAGTCAACCACTTTCTTCAACACCCCCCCCCCCCCCTTTTCACAATTTATGGCTACCACTACCCCTTTCCTTTTTTCTTCCCCATCTACAGCCCACACCCCAGAAATGTTTTCCTTAATTTTGGGAAAAAAGGGTGCACTATACAGAGTAAATAGGGTCACTAGTAGTGTAGTCTGTACATTTGAAAAAGGGAGTCTACTATTGAGCCCCCCTCCAAGTTAAAGGATAGCCTATATTTACTAGTCTAGTTACATTTATAC
Source organism: Dryococelus australis (assembly GCA_029891345.1). Lineage (NCBI taxonomy): Eukaryota > Metazoa > Arthropoda > Insecta > Phasmatodea > Phasmatidae > Dryococelus > Dryococelus australis. The sequence continues at coordinate 97,210,989 of CM056999.1, forward strand.
CAGAGAGCACTTCAAATAAAGTTAAGTGTAAAGGTAGAAATATTTTTCTGTTACTGAACTGAAGAATTTTGCTTAAAGTTTAGGCAGCTAATAATTACATTAATCTGACAATCCTAATAATTAATGTGGCATTAATCCTTGTGACCAACAATATTTTGAAATTCATACTGTATGTTGCAGTCTTGTTTAGAAAACTCACATGCAGATAGATATCAAGAGCACAATAATCTCAGTACAACACAGTTTCATGACAACGTAAAGATTTCAGTAACCACTGGGCTACTGCGTGGCCCAATAAGAGAGTGTTCTAGCCATTGCGGGCCCACATGAGAGTGCTGTAAGTACTGAGCCACTGTGGCCTCACTTGGGAGTACTCTAACTACTGAGCTACTGCAGCCCCACTTTGGATTGTTATAGTCAATGGAACACTGTGGCCCCACAGGGGCCACAGTGTTATGGCAAATTTCCAAAAATCCTAAATTAAAATAACATTCCAAAAAATTTAGCTTATTTAAATAAAAAATAGGGTTACAGAAGTGACATGAATTTGTAGTTTCCCTTTCAATAGAACATCAAAATTTATTTTCCCCGGTATTTATTGAAATTGTTAGCATTTTTACACACATATCAAAATTCCTACTTGAAATGACTATCACTTAATGCGTAAATATTACAGATCAATATTTTAATACACAATTATGCCTATGGAAATGGTGTGCATTGAGATTATGAGCTTTGAAAATAATTTTTATAATGAAACTTAATGCCTGAAAACCAAATTGATTCATATTTTTACACCATACTTCCACTGTAATATTTGTCACTCTGTGCAAGTACACTGAAATTTGCCCAGTCACAAAGTTTTCAAAGCGCATAACACTATCATTTTGGCTTAGACCTATGGCTTGGCTTAGTGAAAAATCACTTTTTGCTTCTAAAATTTAAATACATACACTGATATGGGTGTAATTTTACCAGAATGATAACAACATACTTAGCTGATGATAACGCATTTCATGAAATTGCAGGTGTACATTTAATTAAGAATCTGATCCCCCCCCCCCCCAAATTTAACTATGTTAGAGGTTAATTACATTATAAAAAGGAGGCATAAAAAACACATACTCAGTGGGGCAGTACTCATAGGGGGACATGCACACGTGCATCCATGAGTGTATTTATTCATGAGTACCGCCCTGTGAGTGTGACTACTTGTTTTTTCTCTCTCTCCTTTTTATCAAGTGATTAGTAACTTAGCGGCCTATTTCCGCCATATCTTATGTTGAAGGTTAGTCGTGGAAGTTAGAACAGTATATCGGCTCATGCCAATTAAATTGTTTGGCCAAGTATTACAACACTGTGTTATGGGTATTCACGAGACTACAATATTTTTATCTAAGAAATTAAATAATAGCAGGAAAAAAGTATGACAAACGAGAAAAATTAGTTTTCAAAAATAAATAAAAAGCTATCATTTTTTATTTTTTTATTTATTTTATACATATCTTAAATTGAACAAAATCGTTAAAACTTTCCTGCAGGTAAACCAAAACCAAGTGTCTCATTTCAAAGAAACTGCAAAATGCTATTCCTGTGTCTTCAATTAACACTTTATCAGAGAACAACATTTGTGTTGAAATTAACTTCTGAAATCTGTACAAATTACAATTTTATGTTGAAAATGTAACATTTATTCTAACAACATTGATATTATTTTTGTAATTATTTTGCATTTTGATTAAGTCATCATCAATATTTTGTCACGAGAAATTTTAAAAATATCCTCAAAATCATGAAAAAATTATTTTGCTCTTGAACAGCCTTAACGTATTCCTAACACTAAATGGCCTGTCCACGTTCCCCAGACTTAATGCCTATGGACGTTTATCTGCAGGGAACATTAAAGCAACAGGTCTACAAAGAGACACTGACGACTCCCGAAGACATGAAAGGCAGTATAACATGAGCTCGTTCGAAATTCGAAGTGCCAGATAGATGAATCCAACAACCACTGAAAGTTCTGTTAAGAACCATTTATTACGTCGTCATTAGCACTGTTGAGGGGTGTTAATAAAAATCATCCTTTCATTTAAAGCAACAAAGTTGACCTTAGTATCTTCTTTACCTTCCCACATACGGGGTAATCAACACTATCAAGTTATAAGTGCCTTGGACCCAAGAAACTTTAGTCTGAAACATTTTCTTCTTCCACTGAAATTGGCAGTGTTATCAGGTGGCCTGCCTTAGAAGCCTGAACCAGTATGCATAAACCCACACACACGTGCACACACCACCACAGCACACCACCACACATGCATACACCCACCACACATGCATACACCCACCACACATGCACATATGTGCACAGACACACACACACTAAATGTGTTTTTTTGAATAATTTGACAAAATTCAAACCACAGCATCTATGGACAAACATAAACAACAATTCCTTGTAGTAAAATGTTTGAAAAATTTATCTAGTATTCTTAAATTTAATGCCCTACTGATGATTGTTTCCTGGAGTTTGATAGCGTTGAAGTCGTCCCCCCCCCCCCCCCTCCAAAACGAAGGCTTGGTAGCAGGTACTGGCCACTTGACAGGATTGTTTCTAGGAGTGGAACTGGTTGCCTTTTGCATATCTATTATGGCCCACTGGGTACACAGAGGAGCGCTTGTTGAAGCTGACCGGGTTTGAACTCGGTAAGTTGTGTAGTTTGCTAGGAGTACTAAGTGTCAAACCACCTTGTCTGAGGCTTAGGGCAGTTATACATAACTGGTTTCTTAGGTGGTATATGAGGCAGTGGCAAGATGGCACGGGGGATGTGCCAAAATAGCTCGTAGTGTAGATGTCTGCTTCCGCTGGTCGATATACCCCTCTGCAGAACTGCTTCCTCTCTTTCCCAGGAATACACCCGGTTGGCACTCCGTTTCCTATCAGGTCTCCAATCAGAGCCAGTCCTTGTTTGGCAGCTTTATCCTACCCAGCCCCGTGGCATGGCATAAGGGAGAAGATAGCGTAGAGAGGATGACAGTGAGTATCTCATAGGGGCAGGCACAGCTTGAGAGGACAAAAGCGTAGGCAGGTAGGTAGTGTTGATAGGCCTTACTACTGGCCTCCATCAAATGTGTTGGCTGGCGGGAAGTCACCGGAAGACCCAAACACTTACAGGAGGGTGCAACAGATGAGTGGGCTGCCACTCCAGAGAGAAGGAACTCCCTATAGATGAGAAAGAAATATGGAGCAGCGGCACATGCTGCTCCTGCAAGTGTTTGAGGTTTTCTTGGACGTGGACAAAGCAGGAAACAGTAGAAGGTAGGTTGAGAAAGATAGTAGTTGCGAGTGATAAATTAGACAAATTGGTTTATGTCTGTTTACTGCTGAAACAGTACACACATAACCAGTCTATATCCTAACCAGAGCCTGAAGGGCTGATCCTAGTTTGCCCACCTGAATGTAGTCTAGTCTCGGAAGACACTGGGGCACAGGACATGAGGATAACCCCTTGTCGTAGGTACTCGGACTCATAACTAGCAATAATAGTAAGGCTAGCTGGCTAGCAGTGAAGCGCAGGAGGTTTCGGTGAGCTATTCGGCAGCATGACGTTCTACAACTGGTGCTGGCAAGCTGGTAGACGGTAGTGGAGTCGGTATGCGGTCGGGAAGAGCGACGTCCTGCAGCAAAGCTGCACTAGTCAGCTAGTGGACACTGAAATCAGTACGTGGTAGAGAGTAACATTCTGCAACAGAGCCACGCGAGTCAGACTCAAACTGTGGTCTGCGGCACCTATATATACCCAGACAGAGAGCCAGTGCAGGGGGTGCAGGCTGACGGAGAGGTTGTGGAGAAGTAGCAAAAATGGCAGAAGGTGGCGAAGCTCAGCTGTGTTACCCCCCCCCCCCCCTCTCTCTGTGGCCAGCGGCCAGCAGAGTAGATTGAAACTTCACGTAATTGCGTGTACAATAAGCTGCATAAAATGAAGGTGAACGGAACTGGTGTGCCATGTGGGAAACAAAATGGAATCACTTCTGGTAGCCTTTACTACTAAAGTGCTAATCTCCCATTGTTCATGTAGTCCCACACGTGTACTAACTAGACCCCACTAACAGCACCCATGTACCCAAGTTTATGGTGTCCTATGTGCAGGTGTGCCAGTTCGGTTTGCCTTCATCAAATGCAACTTCTTGTGCAAACAAGTACGAGAAGTTGTGGACTCCTAATGCTGTTTTGCTAATTTAAATTTAAATTAAAAAATGTTAGACGAATTTTCCAAACATTTTGGTACAAGGATTTTTTTTTTTAAATTACTCCAAAGTTGTTGTGGTCTGAATTTTGACTTGTTAGTCAAAAACTCTCTGTGTGTGTGTACATAAGTGCATATATATCTATATATCTCTCTCTCTATTTTATTTATATATATATATATATATATAAATTTTTATTTTGATAATGCACTGCTCTTCACTACCAAAAAAGAACATGCAAGAGTGCCAGAAATTTTTCTTTTCAAAGTTCTGGGGCAACAGAAAATATACCACCCAGGTTCTTTACAGTTTGCAAAATGTACTAAAAATGAAGAACTTACTAATTTGCCTGGAAAATAATTTGTACTTACTTTATTTGCTGTGCACAACATAGCTCAGCATACAAGATGGATGTGAAATGGGCACTGCAAAATTGTGCAGCTTGAGCCACATGGAGACAATCCAGATCTAACGACTGCACTGTGCTGTAACAAAAAATTGTGCAAATGAATGGACTATCATACAAAAGAATGAGCAAAGAATTACATCAAAAACATACTTACTTGTACAAGCCCACTATCACTTTTTAAAACACTATACAGTACTAAGGCTATAAATTTTAATAAGACTTTTTTTTACTAGAACATTTATTTCCTTATTGTATCAAAATTAACAGTGGTAGATCTTTTTATAAGACCTGCAGGAAAAACACCTGCAGCTTGCAGTTCACAATACTGTTCATGTTGAACAAAACAATAACATTTGCAAACATTATTTCATATTATTAAGTTTGGTCTAGCATAGCGACAGAAAATAATGCTCACCATATTAGATTTCTAATTACAGATAAAACCATAAGTTAGAATTACAAATCACAATTTGTAACAGTAAAAGCACAAGATACCACTAACTTTAAAGGAATCACAATATGACAATTATAATGTTAGCATGATTAGATAATCACAAATTTGACAAAGTCAGTTGCCTACCTTATAATATTACCCATTTCTGCTAAAAATTAATATGAACTTTATCTTTGAAAATATTATATATTGTTACCTAAACTTTCATAATTCCTTTTATAAAATCCTGAAACCCATAAAGCTTTGAAATTACTATTTCTGTAACTACAAAGCATTTAATTACTTATGCCATTATGTAAAACCACTGTCGCTCTTACTTGAGAGGACCATGATGGCGTAGCAGTCAGACTACTCGCCTTCCACCTAGGTGAACCAGGTTTGATTTCTGGAGGGTTTTCTCTGGGATCTCCCATTTCCCTCACCACTGCATTCTGGCACTGCTCCATACTCACCTCACTTGACGCTCATTGGCTCTCAAGTCCTTGATGTTAAGAGCCACCCAAATCTCTCCACGCCACTCCACTCTTACTTGAAGCACGTAACTAATGGAAGGTCAAGTCACCACACACACCAGACAACTAGAGGGAGTGAGTGAGTGAAGAGATTTGGGTGGCTCTTAACATAGAGATCTTGAGCGCTAATGAGGGTGAAGCAAGTGGAGTATGGAGCAGCACTGGAATGAAGGGGTGGGAGAGAGAAATCTCCGAGAAAACCAGCTGACCAGTGGCCTCGTCCGGCACTATTCCCACATGCGAAAATACAAAAGTGATCCTGCTGGAAATCTAACCCAGTTCGCCTTGGTAGGAACGAGTAGTTTATACACTACACCACCATGGAGACCATTAGAAACAACATCACCAACTTTGGAGGAAGCAAACCTTTATATGCCACCCTATTGAGGTGGGCAGGGGGAGGAAGTTCAAGCCGTTAAGCACCAGTTGTTGTAAAGTAGTTCGGGTACAGTTTTATTCACTTAGCTCCGTGTCATTAGAGAAGACACATCAAAATGTTACGGAGGTGTTTGTGGCCACGTTATTAACCTAGAAAGGTAAACCATAATATTTTCTCATTTTCAAAGGATGAAGACATGTCTTTGACTGTTAAAATTGTTGATGTAGAAGAAAGTCATATTTTGTTGTCATTTTTGTATCATTATGGTCTTCAAGGAATTACTGCTAAGGCAGGTAGTGGTTAGTTGGAAATGTGTTTCTGCAGAAAGCTGCAGCATAAAAAGGATCCTGCTCCTAAGGAAATTAGTGACATTGATACTCGCAATATAATATGTTGGAAGACTTTTCCAGTTCATAAAGGGAAGATGGACCACACTGCTGTCATTAGTGTCTACCGAAGCAACTTCTGGTACGGCAGGTACCTCCAGACTGATAATCGTCCCGACCAAGCCTGTTGTCGTTCCAACAGTGGAGAATTACATACCCAGTTGCCAACCAACACATCCATCACGAGTCGCTAGTCATAAGCGTAGCTCTAATGTATAGCCAGTGCCAAAACATGCATGCCTGATCTAACGCAGCCAAAACCCCTTTGAATTTAACTATATATCTATAGTCCGGCACGCGTCAAGTATGGTAATGGAATGGCATGGGAATCCCACTATAACAACAAATGGAAGCATAAGTTGCAATATGGGTAGATTAACATGAAGTTTATACAAAGGTGTATGAGAAAAAGCATAAAACAGAGACTGTGAGTTTTATGTAAGTATCCAGAAACTCATAATGTAAAAAGTTATTAATAAATATAGGCAACATCCTAAATTAAAGTCAATAAAAAAAAAAGCTGATATATTAGTTTCAAACAATAAAAAATGTATATATTCCTATAGGTATAATACATATTCGAACCAAACTGTACCTATGCAACTTACTTGTCACGAGAGGCTCCTTGCATGCGAATGTACTGCACAACATTCAACATGCATTGAACTGAGGCTTTGTTTAAAACTATTTGTTCAGCACAACCTGAAACAAAAGCCAGAATTCATATATAATTAATTTCTATGAATTTTCCTTTCGGTGGAGAACGGAAAATTTTTCAAAATTCTTGTGTGTTATGTATACTTACAATTTACAAAATTGTGATTGATTCCTTGAAAAATATAACTAAACAGGGATTCACTGCAAATAACAGCCACCATCAGAAGACAATTTGGTGTTCAAATTTATTTAAAAACAGTCTAAATGCACTTATAAGTGTATATAAATTGCATTGAAAATACCACCTACCTTGTGTTAGCAGTTCATGAACTACACTGAATGAAGATGCTAAAAATCATGAAAGCTCTACTGGACAACGTGTTATATCAACATACAATTTAATAATATAATAATAATAATAATAATAATAATAATAATACTGTAGCAACAATCCAATTGCTAAGTCAATGATGACATACTTTACAATTATTTCTAGGAATACAATATGGGATCAAGATGGTTATGAAGGAGGTTCTATTTGTTCCACAAGCAATGTATTTATAGTGATAAAAATACCAGCAAAATTTTTTCATACAATTAAAACCCCTTCAGATGTACAAAATTTCATTACATGCAAATTTTTGAAATTATAAATGCAACATAAATAAATACAGATTTAAGCAATATTACATTTTCGTACAGGACCACACTCACCACTTCAAAATTTTCAACATACAGTTGAATCTTTCTATATTGACCCCATTTAAAGTGCCCACCTTTCAAGGGACCATGATAAATTTTAATGAAAAAAATTGAAAATTTGAGGAAAATCAGCAGAAAGAAATTTGTTACATTTTTTTTTTCTGTGTCCTGAATTTCTCTTGGTGAGCACTGTAGGGCTGCACCATCTCATCTAAAAATACATACCACCCCCCTAAGAATTGCTAGCCGAAACATATTAATTCTGTGCACCCTCCACCTTTCAGGCAGCCGAATGTTTCTGCATGCAATGTGACTACTCTCAGTGTCTTGCCATTGTGCTCGTACTCGCTTGCCTCCTCATTTTGTTTATGTTATTTCGACTTGGATTTCTCTTGGGTTTTGTTTGCTGTTTGTTGACTTATTATGCTCAGTTTTTTTAAATATGCCATTAGCCATGTGAAAGCCTACAAACTAACTCAAGACTGATGCTTTCACGTCTCCAGTCCATTATATTTTATCAGCGCAGTAACATTCTCATCTCCTCACTTCCAGACCCCCCCCCTTTTTTTTCCCAACCATCACCCCTTTTACTGGGTTCATCAGATATAACCGACAAACATGAACTTCAGTGTGTTTACAGTCGACTCTCAATATATCGTTATTCAGTGGAATGCCAAAAAAATTTCCATACATACAGGATTTCAGTAGATGAGGTTTCTGACATGTACATCAATAAAATACACCTTCTAACCTTATAAAACATTATGTTGAGTGTAGTAAGAGCTATAGATTATCTATGAATAAAGTTTACGTAATAAACACAATAAAAATGGGAATTTAAAAAAAAGTAATACTGTAAGTAATACATTAAAAAACATTTCACCTAAACTTGTTTAAATAAAGAAAATAACATATCTAAATACAGTATATAACTGATTGTAATGTGACACCAAATACAAGCAGATCTAAAACTTCCAAACCCTCTGTAAATGAAACTAATATGACACTGAATGAAAGTCAAGTTTTGAATGTCCCACGCACACTCAATCAGTTAAGAGCGCATGGAGAAGTTAACGTTCAGGCAGTATGTTAATAACGGGTGGTGGAAGGATTACCTCTCCACGCCGCTACATGTTGCATGCACCTTGTGCCTGTGGCAAATGTCTGTCTATTAAAGTAATGAATTATATATACTGCAAAAAAAAAACTTGTAGTTTTAAGACAGAAATTAATAAATAAGGCTATTATAATTGATTTCTTCACCGTCTATTAATCATTCACAACCACGTCCTCTGATTTTCTCTGTCATGAGTTACGCTGTAATCAGCTTGTTGCTTGCCTATCCACTATTCGACTGTAAAAGGTGTTGAATAGGCCCTTAAATTTTATCAGTTTATTCAAAAGATGCGTGTCTATTGAAATAAATCAATATAAATCCTCCAATTTCCCAGCAAGAAGTTATTGAAAACGAACTTTACACTTACAATACAAGTTGCTCGATGTTCAAACAATTTTTGGTGACAAGGGGAGGTCAAGCATATGCTTCTGGGCATATAATTTTATTTGCGAAGATGCTGCCCCTCAAGTTAAATAAATATTACGTTTTAAAATCATGTTAATTTTACGCCAGATACAATGAAACACCAAACTTACTGGAAAAAATTACCTTTAATCACAAAAGTAAACAAATTTGCAAATAATAATTCTTCGTTAAAATGTCTTGTGTAACATTTTCAAGCAAAACCATTTGCTTTGAAATACAAGTGATGATAGGTGCAACTATTTCGGAGTGATGTATAATCTTGATAAAATTTCAACGTTCGCCAGGCACAATGCTTTGTGGCCAGCATGTAAAGGTAAGTGCTCGTAGCCGAGAGACTTGCTTTTTATTTTGCTAGACAACAGCTTCACCCCTCAAAGGCATGTAAGGGAGGAAGGAAGGTGCATGACAGAGAGACAGAAAGAGGGGTGAGAGAGAAGACGCTAGGTAACCACTTCCCCTCTCGTAGGCACCACGTCACAGACATTTTGGGAAGACAGACAAAGTAATGCAGAGCTGTGATAAATGGCAGCACGCATTACATTTTCACATTCAGTTACTAGACGTTTGCATAAACCACCAGCTTAAAAACGATAGTTTTGGGAAACCTTAGGTGACGGGACCTGAAATATACTTTGATTGACACAACATTCTATACACGATAAAAGAGGGTTATGTTAACATTATTTAAATAGGAATTTCGCCAGGACCACAAAAAATTATTGGTTGGATGCAATTTATCAGTACATGTGATAACGATACTTCGAGAGTCAGTAGAATCCAAGGTTTCTGTAACATGGGTTTCAGAAGGTAGTGATTGTGTGTGGTATAAAGAACAAAACTTTGGTTTCATTTGTAAATATGGTGCATAAAAGTATGCAGCATCCAATGTTACAGTTTTTGCAATTGTTTGATGACGAGGGAGGTCACAGATATGCTTCTGTGGCATCTTTTTATTTGGAAGATGTCTGTTTATTAATATAAATAAATATTTTGTTGAGATATCCTCAGATTTTTTAGCAAGAGGCCCCCAAACACTGAAATTTTTCTTGGAAAAACATAGGCCATGTCCAATGTTAATATTTTTGTAACTGATTGATGACCAAGGTCGTCGCAAATACCCTTCTGTGATTTTAATTTAATCAGAAAATGCCTGTTTATTAACATAAAGTTTTCTTACACTGAAATATCCTCTGGTTATTTTTTACAAGAGGTTATGAAAAATTCAATTAACCCCCTCAAATAAGTATGCAGAATACAATGTTACCGGGGTTGCGGTGGCTGAGTGGTTAGCCTGCTCGCCTTCCACCAAGGTGAACCGGATTCAATCCCTAGTCGGGTCACTGATTTTGAATTTTTGCAAGTGGGAATCATGCCGGACAATACTGCTGGTTGGCTGGTTTTCTCTGGGCTCTCCCATTTCCCCAGCCCATGCATTCCAGTGCTGCTCCATTTCCATCTCATTTCACCCTCATTGGCTCTCAAGACCCAAATCTTTCAACTCAACTCTCTAATGCGACAGTAGTTGTAATTGTTTGGCGACAAGGGAGGATGCAGATGCCCTTACATGGTATCATTTTATTTGGAAGATAAAAATTAATATTCCATGAAAAAAAGTATGTTGATTTTAATACAATGATCTGCAAATCACCACGCTGCTCGAAGTTTTCAACATTTTGGGAGACAAGGGAAGGCTAAGTATACACCTCCAGGATATTATATTTTTCACAATATGTCCAACTATTACAATAAATTTATATTTCATTAAAAAAACATTAATTCTTGTGCTAGGGACAATTGAACATGGGTTTCATGCAATAAATCACAAATTTTAATGTACAGGGGTTGGGGTAGGTCAAAATCAGTCCAAATACTCCAAAATATTCTACAGCAACCGACCTGTCATAATAACTTCATTTCTGGAAACCACAAGGTATAATTTTAGTAAGGTTTTCTGTAGTTCTAAACAGCTGAACTTACATGCTTTGATAAAGTACATCCATTTCCTTCATTAATTAAACTATTACTTCTATTAATCATAGTTAAAAACATACATGCATGTGCAATTTCTAAAAGTTTGATATGGGTACAAGACAGTGAATAAAGTGATTTATTGTTTTATTGTGCAGTCCATAGTAAAAAAAAACCTGGTATCTTGTTCCTAGAGCTGAAGGGTGCAACATTACAGACAGAGGACAACCTTAATTGGTCATGGTAGATTGCCCGTGTGGTTATGGCTACACTAAAGAAATTGGTCATATTATGAACTTAGGAATCCATCTTTCCTTCACGAAATAGCTCTTGGCTGCTAGCTCCCAGTAACATGGGGGGATCAGAACAAACATAAGGGTGCCAAGTCTCCGCCCAGTTTTCCATCCCTTCAATAAGGAAGTGAACTATTATATTTATTTGTTTGTAATCATACGTATTATATATTTAATAAGGATACTTAATGGTGTTACATGAGAAGATTAATACACGTGTATGTGACAAGATGTCATTCATGGATTCAAATGAAAATAAATGGACAGACTGCAAGAGACATGGGTAGCTGATTGGATGTGTAACGTGACTGTATCTAAAAGCCAGAGCTCTTTGGCTAGCAGTATTCAGGATGTTTTGTAAGGGAATAGTTTTGTAAAGAAAGGAATAGGATACTAAGTATCCGTAGTTTGGAGCAAAAAGAAGTGTGTGTTTTGTATTGTCAAAAATCAAGATCTCCAGGGGAGACCTGATCGCAATCTGGACATTTGGGAACTGCTGGATTGTAAAGTCTTAAAAATTATTGTATCTGTGATATATAATCTCATCAAAGACCAGAAGTCCAGAGGAAAAGCCAACAGTACATGGTATTCTAATGTATGTCAGTATTTGCAATTAATACAGAACCGCATTGAGCGTGCCACCACGAAAGACAACTAAATACATACCAATCAGTTGATTGGAAAATAATCTATTTTGGAGATTGTAGCAAATTTATCCACGAGTAAGTACAATTTTGTTAACAATATATTTTCATTCAAAGGTGGGGACTCTCCAATGAAGTCACATGACATCCAACCTATCCCAAGAGGATCAGGTTCAGGTATTACACAAAGGGCAACTGCAGTATTTACTTCATTCTAAGCCAACCTAGATTGTTTGGGGAAAATCCTGGGAATAAATTATTGGTAAACATATGAGGACCCACTTCAGTAGAAAATTTAATTTCTGTAGGAAGTTTAATTTTGCATTCAATAGAATTATTTTCATTCAAAACCAATATATTCCACTCTGCCAATAGAGAATACTGTGCCTTCATTAGCAATAAATTGCATTAAATACTTCCACCCAGTGGCCCAATTTGGATTCACCAATTTCAAATAGCTTCTCAGTCACTGCATTTCCACTGTATTCTGCAAAAATAATCACATTTGCTTTAAAGAAAAAATAATGCACACAATTGATGATACTAGATTCGAGGCCACACCCTTGTTAAAAAAAAATACTTTTGAAAAAAATGTACGGCTTATAAATCTAGTAAATACGGCAAAACCAAACCTTGGACTTTTTACCAGGGAAGGTACGGGTACGGAATAGGAACATCTTGTAATAGCAACATGTAAAGGCTTCATAGTTGCCACCTGATGATGGGTGTTTCCTGGGATGGCATGCCCAAATCCTTTTTTTCCCCGTGCGCATATACATCACTGTCCCCAGAAGATGTAGACACAAGTAAACAAAGAGGAAGACATTACCACCCCAGCAACCTGCAAATATGGACAACTAACTAGACTAACAATGTTAATGCAATACATGGTTTCACGAGAACAGAAACTGTATTATGATCAGGTCTAAGATAACTTCCAATTAAAATGTTTATCAATTTATGTTGGCTTAATTTTTAAGTCAACCCCAAGTTGCCTGACTTGCACTTACGTTTTCTCATTAGTGGACCAATGGACATGTCACAGAGTGCTGCATGCTCCTCACAATGCTTCTGGAAAAACTTCCTCATGTTGCTACTAATGATTGTATGGCATACATCACCACCACTGCATAGCAGCATATCAATCAGCAAGGGTAACAGGCGTTCACAGAAAGATGCCTGACAACAAAGAAAAGCAGCTTTATCAACACAGAAGAAAAGTGTCCAAAATAAAGATTTATATGTTACAGATCATAACCTGAGTAAACACTTTTAAAAAGGAAAGAAAACTGGTACCCATTAGTGATATTCCACCTCTGCTGGTTCTAAGCACACACATTTTTTCCTGAGGTATCAGTGTATAATGGTTTAATATTACATTATAGATTGCATAGAATTTACTGAGAAGTCTTTGGAAATGCCCCCTGTCTGGTAGTCCACAACTTATTTGAATGGATTTGTCGAGCATGAGAAATTAATGCACACATGGAAGCTGCAATGGAGGACAGGGCTGTCTTCATTACTCACAGCAGACCATGTCATAAAATGAGCAACACTTTATCTCCACCTGAAAGAAAGCGAGATGAACAATGTCAATGAGGGAGGTCAAGTGCACCTGCGTGGGGTGCAAGATGCTGCTTTACTGTTAAGTTGTCCCACTCCACCCCTTTTCCGACATATTGATTGCCAAGGTACAAGAAACAGTGTATCGGAAATCCAAAAACACTTGCTAGTTCCCTCTTCAGATTGCAGCTAATATGTGTGAACTTCTCAGCTCACTTGCATACATTTTTCTAATAATTCACACTCATGAGTGGTGTGTCAACTTCTTAGTGTGATTAATGTCAGGATAGACAGAAGCTCTGGAAAGTTGTTGACATAGTAGCGTCCTTTAACTACACTTTTAGACCAACATTGAGGTAGGGACAGTCAATGAGTTTTGTCTCGTATGAGGTTGGTTTGGTGGCAACATTGGTTATGTTAATGAACTGGAAATGCCACATGTGGGACAAGGAAATGTTTCCTCCATTTTCACACATGTTTCCTGCCTGTCTTTAGAACCATGTCCTCATGGAATACTGCACATACGAGCGCTGCATGGTTGGGCCAGCACCACCTGCAGAGTCTGAGAAGCGTAAGCAATGTAGATAACCTCCTATCACCTTTGATTTTGCTCAGAAGAAAGTCGTATTCTTAGGAGAGAAGTAATATGAGAATACAGTCACCTGCCTTTCTCACACTGTGATAATGACTGTGGATGTGCCATGTGTAATGCTGGTACAATTAGTAAGTATGCCACTCTAACCATTTAATTACTCTAGAAATGTTTGTTGGAGCAAATAAGAACATGGAGGTGAGTTGAGAGGTTTTGGTCAGCACTTAACCCTTTCAGACTCAATTTAATTTACGGCTTCAGGTAACTGCATACAAGAAATATTTTTATAAATGCTGTACTTAAGTAAACACAGTTGTTTTGTTGTCACAACCAATGAGTTATACACTTTGTGTTTGGCTATAGAAATATAAACCATTCATATCTTGGAACAGTAGCACAGTTTACAAATGAGTTACTTAGAGTGAATGAGTGAGTGAAGAGATATGGGCTGCTCTTAACAGTGAGGTCTTGAGAGCCGATGAGAGTGATTGAAGTGAGTATGGAGTGGCGCCAGAATGAAGGGACAGGGGAAACAGGAGATCCCAGAGAAAACCCGCCGTCCAGCGGCATCGTCCGGCATAATTCCCACTTGTGAAAATCCGGTGACCTGGCCGAGGATTGAACCTGGTTCCGCCTTGGTGGGAAGCGAGCGTGCTAATCACTCAGCCACCGTGGTCCCACGAGTTACCTAGAGGGACGATCATTACATCCTCGTATTGTATACATTGAGCAAAAAATAACACTATGAGTGTTAAGTACACAATTGTGATAACTACATCTGAATGAGTTAACAGCAATGTCTTGAGAATCAGTGAGGATGAAATGAGGTGAGTTTGGAGCAGTGGCAGAATGCAAGGGGTTGGGATATGGGTGATCCCAAAAGCAATTGAACCCTATTTGCTATGGTTAGAGGCGAGTAATCTAACTACTACACCACCGTGGTACCCCCACATTCAATAGAGGGATACTGAACGACCAAGGAACCAGGACCAGGCAACACACTTCAGGAATGATGAATTCCAGGGAGGAATTGGACTGCAGCATAGAAGAGAAAAACAGAGGTACACAAAATGTGCAAACGTATGAACTAGGTTTGTGGGAACTATTTTAGGGCTGGGTAAATTTTTAAAATTGTTATGGTATTCTGTATGGTGCCTTTCAATTGTAACTCATCCATACCACTTGATTATCAGATTGCCACATGTGCTACGAGAAAACACTACTGAGTTCCTAATTTGATGTTATATACTGTATCTATACATAGTATAAAACAAAGTCACCTGGCCGCATGTGTCTGTGTATTCGACTAACGCTTCTAAACTACTTGATGGATTTTGATGTGGTTTTCACCATCATTTAGATCATTTCTTGAGGAGGTTCGGGTATATAATACATTAATATTTAATGTAAAGATAGTACAGAAATGTCAATGTTTTATAATAAAGTAGTTGTCATTTCTGAAGTGTTGTATAAGAAGAGATAATGTTCTTGGCGTATTAGGTGTTCATTCAGAGGGAAGTAGTCCTTTATTTGTTTGTACGTAGTCATTATTGTTGGTTGGGCAAGTATTTTGTTTTGTTTTCGAGGCGTGCAGGTGGTACGACTGTAAGTTGTGGGAGTGTTTTGTTTTCTAGTCGCGAGGTAAAGTAGTTGTTATTATTTGTTTACTTGGAAGTATTTATTTATTTTAGTTAACTTAAGACTTAAGTTATTTTAACATAGAATAATTTTATGTAAGATAATACTTGATACTCCTGCCAATCCCTTAAACTTATAGTGAATTTATACACTGTGGTAAAGGATAATTGGTACTTGGAAACAAATACAAACATTGTAAAGATAGTCAAGTTGGTAACGATTTTCGTGACTCTTTGTCCACTAACAAGTTCATTTACAATCATTCGTGCAAATTAAATGGTTTTATTTTTTCTTTTTGTAATGACCTGCTGCAATTGATGGAACTTATTTATTTATGAATTTATCACCTTCAGAGATTTTATGTGGTTCACAGTAACCTATTTTTCTTTTCTTTATAAATCATACAAATACTCATTGAAGCCAAAAGTATATCATTTGTCATTTATTATTCTTACACAGTTTATTTATTAAAAATAAATGGTACCATTTTATTTTGAAACTTGTGAGTTTCATTCTCATACGAACCCAACAGAATAATTAGTTTTATTTCTTTCTGAATAACTTTTCATTTGTTTAGATAGAAATTAAGAAATTTCTACATTTTTATTAGGTTTTACTCAACACATAAAATAATTTAAGGTTTTCATAGAGGGCCATCACTGAAGAATACCAGCTGCCACATCTTATCACAAAATCATGTACGAAAGAATTGTGTAAAATTAAATGATTTACAAAAAAGTCAGCAGTAGCATATATCTATATTTAATAGATAAGTAGTAATTAACATATTTACAATTTAACTGGGCAATAAAAACAAACGTAAAATTCACTATCTTTTCTAAACATGAAGAACTTAATCTTTATCAAAATTAATTAAGTCACAGTTAAAACTGTTTAATGTAAATAAGAAATGTTCTTTACAATATACAATTATCGCCAATGATTAAAAAATTATGGAAAGTTTTGTAAAAATGTAATTTCTAAAATTGAGACATGCGCGCACAGACCTATACGTGGGCGTGGGCGGGGGTGGTGGCGTGGGGTGTGGCAATGCGGTAGTAAGAGAGGTGCAATGGGGAAGGTGTACGAGGTGAGCACACGACCCCCCGTGCCGTGGCAGGCAGAACAAACTAAATTGTACCCGGGCGAAGCAGGGCCGGATCGCTAGTGTAAAATTTTCCTTAACTGTTCTGTTGAGTTTTAACTTAAACCTGAAGAGAAGTGCAATATCCAGTTCAGGGTCATTTTATGTTTGTGAGTGATGATTTCTCTTCATTCTTTTCTTTTTTTACAATTAAATAAAGTAATAGTAAAAAACTGTTAAATTATTTTAATTTGATTTTTTTCATATGATGTGTTAAAGACTGACATATACATTTTCAACCATAGAGGAGTATGACAGAAAATGTATTCCATCAGAATTTGTGTGGTGCAAGACTGAGCATAAGAAAACACAATGCCACAACCCAAAACATAATGTAACAGTTTACAGAAAGTAACTTCTAACTTGATTGAGTTATTAACTTAACTTAAGTAAGATACTTTTCATTCATTTTGACGTGTGATACTTACTGGCTACTATGAATAAATAACTTCCCTTCTCTCAGCCCAAAATGCGTGCACATAGTACCCCCTACCACCATGCTAGTGAGCCCTCAGCCAAAGGAGAGGCTGGAATTATCAGTTGTTCATCGACCCTCTTCAGGGCCATACCAGTAGGACAGTCTGGTCCACCGCACTCACCCGCCGGAGATTTCTGACCACCACCGCCTACACCACCTAAGAGATTTTCAGCTCACCGCTTCCTTGCTGCAGAACTTCAGAAGTCCTCCCCCTGGGAAATCTCCCAGAAGTCAACTGCCATCCTAGCCGCTTGCCCTTGGCAACAGCTACCCCAGGCACCTTTCAATATGTGAGCCTCCTAAGCCCCTTCAAGGCACGTGTACACAGTTAGACAGGGAATGTTGTCATTAGCTACCTAGTCAAAACAGCCCCCAGCCAGATTAGAACAAAGTCCCCTTCAATTGAAAAGCATAGTTTACTACTTCCGGTCAACTCTGGGCAGACAGGAGATAGTACGGGCCACCATGTCTTATTCTTCATGGAATAAACACATTATGATCCTATCTAATCTCTCATTTTCCCTTGAGTACTTCCAGACTACCATAGTAAACACCTACATCCCGCAGAGCGCAGCAGGAGACCGGGTTTACTAATACCAGTTGCTGCTTAGTGTACGACTACGAGTTCTTCTGGACTGGAAAATTTGTACGTCAAAACACACACCATTCGATGGCCACCTATTTGGTACACCTGGAGTACCGAACAGTAGAGCCACAACCACTAGTCATACCCCTGCTTGAGAGGATAAGTCGCTATACAAACTTGCACCTGTCCATCATACAATTTGTGTTGCCAGAGGGAGTGTTTGGTTGGCTCTAGGTCGGACCTGTCCGCTCAAGGGTCTCACCCGTCCAAACTATTGGAGCATCTCCAAGGGAACCCACTCTTCAACCACCACACTGTTTGTGTTGCTGGTTGAGGAATAAGGTTGTACTTGGCGTCGTTCTGGTGTGCCTAGATGGCAGAACACTTTTAGGTAGAAAATGCATGTTGCCCTTCACCAAGAAAGGTGGAAAGTACATTAGGGGACAACAGGCAACTACTGCCTACCCATATACCTAGGGTTGCACCCAACCCAGTAAGGAACTCTGCCACGAAATCTCTCGGAAACGAGCTCAAGCCTCCCACAAATCAGTGGGGCTTAACTTCCCTACTCCCTCCTATTGTTTGTTTCAGCCACCATGGAAGGTTCCAGAGAGCCGGAACCCGCATCGAGTGATAGCAGCCATTCGCAGTGGAAGAAGGGTATCAGTCAGCCTTGTGTGCCCTTGGTTCTTGATTCACGGCTATCCCAGTCTACAGAGAATGTCCAGCAGCCTGTAGAGCAGCAGCCTGACCAGCAGCAGCTGCTGTTCCTGGCACAACAGCAGCAACTCCAGTACACAGAGCTCAAACAGTAAACCTACAGAGTCTCTCAGCCGACCTAAGAACATTAAACATAAGCCGCAGGCCCATAAACCAGCACCCTGGCCAGTAACTAAGGCCATTGTAGACATCACACCGAGCTGCCAGCCAACATGGCCTGTGTTATATTCAGGACAGCCTATAGTACACAAATAGTCAGCCAAAACCACCCTTAGTAAGTGCTTGTAGCCAGCACTAGCAAAGTATCCTGTTTCTGACTTTGAGTATAATCACCCTGACCCAGACACTGTCACGAGTCAAGGAACAGGTGGTGAATTATTTCTTGGTGCCCAAGGTGGGGCGTGAACGACTACCAAATCAAGTAACAGACTATGAACCAGAACACAATTTGGGGGTAACCAAACTATCCTAACCGCCCAATATAGCCATACCATGGACTTCGGGAAGTCCTCCAAAACCTCATAGCTCCCAACTATCGAGCTAGATATGTTGAGTAGTGAAGCCAGCCTCAACGAAGCCTAAGAGACCACCATGGCCGAAACAAATGAAACACGTCATGTAACCACCTACCCCAGAACCGGTATCCATTCTATCACGTGTGTTTACTGCCAGGAGGTATTTCATTATCGGTGCCTAGGATGACCTGACAAAGTACGGTACACAGACATGCTAGAATTCAGATGCAAGGAATGCCGAACATGCTAATCAGCCTACTATAGTTGGATCACCTGCCCAGGTCCACTGTATCATATGTGCTCAGCCATTCCATTACAGTTGTATAGGTTGGTGGGAGGAACAAGTCACCCTCCTCGGACTATATATATGTGAGGTGAGCAGACAAGCCGCAGAGTACAGGCCGAATAACCCCGGACACAGGATCAGTCCAACTATGTCACGCGGTCCCAGCAAACTTCAACTGCCAGAATTCGTGGGCCACCCTCACGAGGACCCGGTTTCATTCACAGATGAATGCAAAAAAAATTGGCGGAGCATGAGATTCCTGCTAAACAATGGGTCCCCGAACTAGCAAGCAACTCCGTGGCCGTGCTTTGGAGTGGTGGATAAAGTACGTGAATTCACGACAGACTGGAGCCAGCTGTGCGCTCGCCTTGCCACCCAGTTCTCGGGCAAGGAAGTCGTGGCCCACTTAACCACTGAATTTTACGGGGCAAATCCAACATTCAGAAAAGGAGGCAGAGTTGTTTATTCACCACAAGGTGCAATTATACAGCGGAATCTGCCCAACTGCAGATGAAAAGAGCTGTGTCTGAAACATTGCAAGACTGCTCCTCTTGAAACTTCGCAATTTACTGCAAATACAGAATCCAATAGTGGAAGAATTAGTCAAGAGGGCACGTGAAAGGGAACGCAATTACAGAGCCCAGGCTGCGCTCGACCACAAGGGAATCAAGCATAACAGGAGACGCAGACAGATAAGCAAGGAATCACACTTCCTTCCACTCCTGCACCACTTCTGCCAGCTCCACCACTTCCCCCCCCCCCCCCTAGACGAGTTGCTGGTATTGTCCCAGACGCCACTTTAACCAGGACTGCCCAGACAGACCGGTGGGCCAGGGGCAAGCCGGGGAAGGGGACACTACAAGGGCACCCGCCCTTCCACCACGCATAGACGAAGCCAAGCCTAACCAGCCGGGAAAAGCCAACTCTAGAGCGAAACGCGGACCGTCAGATCTGGAAATAAAGGGCCCCGCATCCAAGAATTAATGGATGAATCCGAATAACCTGAAGCCCCTCGCACAGAGGTCACCATCAACAATCAACCCGTACTAACCTTGCTAGATTCTGCCATCATCAGCAATTTCATCCACAGTGATGTCCTAACTGCTCTACAAAGGGCATCACTACGCACCCAGAAAAATATTGTATGAATGGCGCGGTACAATGCCATGCTATCAGTAGAAGGCCGTACCACATTAGAAGTACAATTACCCAAGCACACCAGCATGGTGGAATTTGTCGTCTCACCAGACCTATCTGAAGTCGTCATTTTAGGCTGCCCATGGCTGCACCAGCAACAATGTGTGTTTGATCATGACCAAAGAAAAGTCAATCTGAGAGACAAGAACAGGGTTATGGTAAACTGGGAACGCAGCCCCACTGCCATGAGCCCCCAGCCAACCAGCCCAAGAGAGATCAACCACAACCTAAGCAAACCCAAGTTTGACCAACTGAAGCAAATTCTTGACGAGCATACCGGGGTGTTTGGACAACCAGGTCAACTATGCAAGACCTGCTTGATTCAGCATAAAATCTGGATCACTGCTGACACCCTGATTTATAACCGCCCGTACCATGTATTCGCCAGAAGACGCCATCTCATCATGACTCATGTTGAAGAGATGAATAAGCAAGGATCATCAAGCCTTCGGATACACCCTACAATTCTCACGTCGTACTGGTACCAAAGAAAGACAGCCAACTGCGCTTCAGTTCAAACTTCCTTGCTCCTGAGCGGGTTACACAATGTGGAAGTGTCACCTTTGAAAGTACACCCAATTCTGCTTGAAAGATGTTCCATTTTTTCACCAAGGGATCAGGAGGGGTGTCATTCCAACCCAGGTGCAATGACCAGAGTTGCTGAAAGAGCTGCTTAGCGAACAACACAACTGGGGTAATCAAACCCAAAGAGTCAAATATCCTAGCCGAAATTGACAATTCTGATCTCTTTGTACAAGCAACATATGGAGAAGGTTGGAAAAAATATGAAAAGCAATCTACATTAGTGTTCCACAACAGCCCCAATACCTTGATTGTGTAATTTTCCAGAATAGAAAATGAACAAGAAACAGACAACTGATCTGGTAAGAGAATCTGACTTGTTACCACAGCGTTATAATATTACAAGCCCATTTGTGAAGTGTAAAGTCCCCTGAATTTAAAATACCAGTAAGTTCACGATGCAGACAGGCGGCTTCTTCAACAGAGTTTGTTCCTGTTAAGATGTCATTAATGTAGACATCCTGCATGATTTTTTGAGCTACCTTTGGAATGTTGTCTTTTTTGTCCAGCTCTAACTGGTGAGTGACCCTAGTGGCCTGGTATGGAGATTATGAAAGACCAAAGGTCACAGTGTTACACTGATATTCAGACAGTGGATGATCAGGGGAAAACCTCCAGACTGTATTTTAATAGTGGCGATCATGAGGTTACAAGAGTATTTGATGATTCATTTGTCACACATCTGCAGTGAGTGCTACCAAATGAAAACGAATACGAAGCAGGACCATCACTAGATCAGACAGAAGCTTTGTGCCAATGAGTATGTGATCATTGAGAGACTCACCTTCGTTGTCTGGACCAAACCATCAAATACTACCCTCAGTTTGGTATCAGGATGAGTAACACGGTGGTGTGGAACAAAATAACCATTAGTACTTGTGGGCGGAAGCTCTCCAACTAATTCCATGTGACCATGATCGAGATAATCTTGCAAGAATGCATGATACTGAATTTTCAAATGATGCCTCCCTTGGAGAAGGCGGGTTCTCAGCGGCGGTGGTTGCTACAGCGTCCAACACTAAGGGTACTAGTGTAGTTCGTCGAGATGAAGGCTCTGGATGCACTGTTGGTTTGAAGGAAATGGCTGTTGAAGTCCTCTTGGTGCTGGCAGTTAGATGAGGGTGCCATTAGCTCATGTCTTGATCTAGCGGACTTCTCCAAGAAACTTCCGTCATGCTAGGTGTCCACTTTCCATGTTGGTTCGTGAACTTCCGGTGGACTGTAGATGGTGTTGACAGTAATGACCATTCCAATTCCTTGGCTCTGGGTTTGGGAAACTCTATTTCGGATAGGCACCGAACATATGGTTCCCTTGTTGATTTCTCTCCCATATCCAGCTTTGTAGGTTGAGAAGTCTGTACTTCCTTAAGAGGACTGGGGTTGGCAGGCTCTTCTACGTCATCTGGCATGTCAGAGGTGATGGATACTGGGGTGTGTATGGGGGGCTCCGGGCTGTTTCAGGGGTAGGGCCTCATTTGTCCCGTTGCTTTAAAAATGTGCCCACGGTGATCCTCCGTCCAATACCCATTTTCATGGCGTCCGATGAATTTGTAGGGGTCTTCCCACTTCCCGGCAAGTCCCACTCTGATTGTTGCCTCAACTCAGGGGGCGGCTGGTATTCCTTAGTGATATATGCCTCTTGATGTTTCTTGGCTTTGTAAACCTGGTTCACTGCGGCTAGGCGTACAGCTTTGTGTTGTGGCGTCTCAGTGGGCTCATGTTCCCATTGCCAGTCTCCTGGCCAGTGCAGCGTCTGTACCAGAAGTAGCTGACTAATGGTAAAGTTGATGGCTTCGTTCGTGCAGCGTCACAGAACGATGAGGATTTTGGGAATTTGGCAATCCCAATGCCTATGATCCCCACCCATACTGAGGTGGAGGCTCTTCTTGAGCTCCTGGTTCATCCGCTCAGTGGGACTACCTCGTGGGTGGTACAGTGGAATTGTCCACGTCTCAACTCCCCCATTCCGGCATGTTAGTAGCCTCTTCTTACCAGTGAATAGGGTCCTATTGTCTGTGAGAATGCTCTGCGGGTATCCCCAGTGTGAGAAAGCTTATTGTTGAACTTCCTGATTACGTGGTGGGGCTCTTGAGTCGGTAGGGCAAAGGCTTCTACCCAGCGGGAAAATAGATCTGTCACAACTAAAGGGTACCTGTTCCCCTTGGTGCTGCAAGGGCAGGGTCCCATTAGATCGGCGGCTATTTGTATCCACTGTGTATGTGGCTTTCAAGGCTTGGTCGTCGGCTGCCTGACAGGACAGGTCGTGAGTTTACAGCATGTTGTACAACCATAGACATACTGATGGATGTCCTGGCTCATGCCGTCCTGGATATATCTTGTGATTATATCTGTGAGGGTTTCCCGGGTTTCAGAGTGACTGCGTCGGGATGGTCATGGAAATGCAGGCAGACGTCGACATGCAAGTTCCTTGAGATACAGATCCTCCACTTGGCTTCCGGCTGGTTGTTTAGCCACCAGACAACATTGTCTCGTAGATTACACCATTACAATTGCTTTCGTAGCAGTTCCTTTAAATCTGGGTCTTGTTGCTGATGTTGCTCAATCCGGCTTTGGCTTATCATGAGTTGAAGAAGTCAGAGCTGTTCTTCAAGGCAGATCTCTGGTGACTCAGGGATAGGAGGCGGTCCACTTCCTCTTCTGGTTTGGGCTTGTCGGACAAATGTGGCTGGCGGGATAAGGCGTCTGGAAGATCATTGTGCTTGCCGGGGCAGTGTTGGACTTCGAAATCAAACTCGGAGAGAAGGAGGTCCCATCAACCTAGTTTGGCCTTGCTGTTGCGCGACTGCCTCAGTAACTTGAATACTTTACTGTCGGTCCTCAGTATGAAGTGAGTTCCCTCCAGAGAGTAGAAGTACTTTCTGATGGCCCATATTATGGCAAGGCACTCCTGCTTGTTAATATGGTATTGTTGCTTTATCACGTTGAGCCGGATGCTTGCGTAGGTTATAACAAGGGTTTTGCCATCTGGATCCTCCTGGTATGGCACCTAGACCGTTTTGGCATGCGTCTGTCAGCAGGATGAGAGGTTCTTCTCTTTGGGACTGATGCAGACGTTGAATGTGTTGGAAGCTGGTCTTGAGGGCCTGGAATATGTTGCGATGTCCCTGTGTCCACCACCATCGTGCTTCCTTTTCTAACAATGGAAGAAGGGGTACCATGAGGTCTGCAATGTTGGGCACGAAGTCATGGAGCCAATTACACAATTCGAGAAAGCATTGGCGTTGCTTCTTGGTGCTGGGTTCTTCGGCCAATTGTATAGCTCGGATGGATTTCTCTTGGGGAAAATTGCCTTCAGTGGAGACGATGTACTCCAGGTACTAAATCAAAGTCTTACTGAAGTAGCTCTTTGATAGTTTCGCCGTCAGTCCATGGAGTTCTAGTCGTTCCAACACTCGCTGAAGGTGGGTGACGTGTTTTTCCCAAGACTTGGAGTAGATTATTACGTTGTCTAAGTAGGCAAAGCAAAACTGTTCAATGTAACCAGTTAAAATTTTGGCTGTAATTAGCCATTGGAAGGTTGCAGGTGCTTTTTTGTGTCCAAAGGGCATGACCCTGAACTGGAGTGTCTCTCCTTCCGGCGACGTAAATGCTGTATACTTGCAACTGTCAGGGTGCACGGCTATCTGACAATATCCAGACTGCATGTCCAAGGTGCTGATGATCTTCACCTCGCCTATGTCTCGCAGAGTGTGCTCAAAGTCGAGGGTTGGTGGAGGAATCAGTTATGTCTCGTCGTTGAGTACCTTGTATTTAACACAGAACCAAAGTTGGCCATCCTTGGATACAAGCAAAATGCGCGAGTTTTAGGGTGAGTTCGACAGCTCAACGATTCCATGGCGTTTCAAGTCCTCCAGCTGTTCCATGATCAGGCGATGGCACCTTGCTGAAACCTTACATGGTGGGGTGTAGATAGGTGCAGTTGACTCAACAATATCTTACTTCGAATGATGCAGATTTGAACCAATGTTCCCCCAGATCCAAAAGCTCCACATCAGTCTTGATCTGGTGTAGTTTCACAGTAAGAGAAGTTTGGCCATTGACTGTCAATGTACATTCCAGTTTGGCATTCTCACAGTTTTAGTTTGCGGTCGCAGGTTTGTTAGTTGACCTTCGGTGAAGAGTCAAGTAGTCCCATCACATTCTTCCCGTGTTGACGTACATTTCAATGTGTGGGGCTTCAGGTACTTCAGATTCCTCGTCTAGGAGCTGGATGGTTTGCCCTTCTTGTCTGACAGGTTCGCCCTTGTTGACCTGTTGCATTGGCATTTCCCTTCTGTGGTGCGCTCTTCTGATATGACCCAACATGAGTGGGTCTTCCGTTCTTTCCGGTCTTTGTGCATGCTGCTTTGGGCAGTCTCTGTTGAAGTGGTATTCTGGGCAATACCAACAATTGGGCAGGTGTGGTGCTGGCAGTGTGGGTGGCTGCGATTTGTTACGATGCTCAGATGGCTTATCTGATACTGTAGGCTTCACAGATTTCAGGCAGTCAAGGATAGCCTGCGCCTTGAAGTTTCCCTCGGCTTCCCACACACTGTCTACCAGATTGTATACTGGCAGTAGCCTGGGAATGAGTAGAATGTTTCGGAGCCGTGGTAACCAAAAGTGGATTACCTGCCGCACACAACTTTTTTTATCTCCACCTGGGGAAATTCTTCTGTACATTTGAACTTTGCGTCAGACAAAGATCTCAACCTCCACGTCTGGTGTCTGAGTGAGGCTACAGAACTCCGTAGTGAGGTGCACCAATACCTCTTCACTTGTGAACTGCTGTGCGAATCGGCTACTGAGTTGACTCCAATCCTAAATAAACTCTCTGTACTTATTCTACCATTCGAGGGCTTTGCCCTTTAGTCGAGCCTGCATTTGTGAAACCCATTTTTTCTCAGGCACATCATGGGTGTGAAATTCCTGTTCGCAGTTGGCTGTGAACACCTGCAGGTCCTCGTGAGGTTGTTCCACAAACTCTGGTAATTGTGGCTCTCCCACGCACCAGGCTGTGCTGTGGTGAAAGGTCGGGCCGGGATTGTGTGGAGACTACTCTGACGTTCACCTTCTGACCTTGCATTGGTACACCATCCCTGGACATGTGACTCGTCTGTCTGGCCAAACAATGCACCCGTGGTAGTATGTCTCCCCACACAGGATACAAACAACTATGTGGGTACCACGGCCGGGGCAGGTTATCCAGTTGCAATACATCACTTGCCGTGTTCTGCAGCCTTCACACCAATATTCTGGGCCATTGGTGAATCTGGTTTCATCTGCCCAGCCTAGGCAGGTATAATGAAGGTATTGTTGGCAATGCGCACATTGTACATGATGGGTTCCTGTGCCAAGGCATCTGGGCTTCGAACAGCGGTTGAGTTTGGTTGTGGCTGTAGCTAGGTTGCCGAGCTCGTGCTCGCTAATGTCTGTTACTGACATTTCTGAGTGTTGTATCGGCACCACAGGGTGTTTCTGGGATTCCCCAAAGTCCATGCGATGCTTGCAGGGTTTGGCTGACATGTCCGTGTGGCCTAGTCACTAATATTGTAGTCAAATGACCCTTGTTGGAAGCCAGAAAAACCTCTTTCTATCTCTCTTCTTGACACGTGATGCCTCTGCTGGGTGCGTTCAATACATCAAGGAGGGTATGTTTTTGGCAAGTGCTACGTCAGGCGCATTCTATTCTGGCAATTCGGAGCTTATTTAAGTCTCTATGTGGAACTGGTGTCTTTGCAGTGTCGAGGAGTGGCCTAAGAGCTTTGCGGCAGGGCACAAAGTTGGATTCTGGCAAAAGTATCTTGCGTTTTTTATTGATTGCTCGTGGTGGTATTCCTGAGTGACATGTAACCTCAACTGACGGCTTGGCCTTGAGAGTTGCTAAGGGGCGTATGTGAGCCACAGGTTGACTATCGTGTTGCTTACTGATGTGAGCTTGTGATGGCTAAGACTGAGCAATTGGTGTGATCCTTAGGTATGCAATGAAGGCTACTGTGAGCTGTTCTGGTTGGCTAAGGTATTCAACAATTGAAGGATGAATGTGCTGGTTCGAACGTGTAGGAGCTTCAAAGAAGCCTTGTGGAATCTCCGGCATGCTGGGTACTAAAAGATGGTGCAAGGCCTGTGCCTGTTCCTGTGGTGCATTCTTGTTGAGAACGGCGAAGAGGGAGCGGGTCAGCTCTTGTAACGCCCAGAGGCAGTCAGCGGCTGTTTTGTCTTCTCGCAAATACCACTCTGGTGGGAGTAAGGCCTCTGGACTCAATACACACCTCCTATCTGTGAAAATATTGCAGGGCTCGTGTGATTCTACAAGGCGTCGAACCATGTGAACAACTTAACGAACACCCTGTCACAGTGCTTGGTGCCTAAACGCGGTGAGCACTGGGAGTCAGGCCTTGTCATAGAAAGTCTCTGCATGTGGGTGTAGGTCCCAAATTCAGCAGAGAATGACCCTTCCGGCTCCTAAACATGGTGGAGAGAGCAAGCACCAAATCAACAAGCTGTCCTATGAAACCATGTAACTGGTGGGGTTCTACCGTTTGCCTACCGTAGTATGCAGAAAGGTTGGCCGTCACTAGTGCGTGTGGGTTTGCTCGAGTGTGTTGGCTCATTTGAGTCAACTTTCCTGGCAACTTACAATCCACTGACAGTGTGTAAGGTAAACTGGGAGAGGTTCTATGTCTACATGAAAGGTGGTATTCAGGTAAGATAATGTTTATTTTGTTTTACTGAAATAAACACATGTCGTACTACCTCCTACATATAGTCCATTCCCGATTGGAAGAGACTTATGAAAATCAACCTTTGAAAAAACACTCTAGGCATAACATGTCAACCTGTTCTTTTCAATAACCTGTATTACACAAATATATAACACTGTAGTTAACTTTACTGTACTGTATTATTGAATAAATGAAACTCTACCTTAATATCTTCTATAACTTGATATATTTATTTATTTTAAAATATGAATTAACAACAGCGAGAAGAGCAGTGACGTGTCGGCAATGGCAGGTAAGAAATAGTTCACAGTTAAAATATTATTTTAACCTAGTTTATTAGTATACTATTTGTAAATTAAACTGTGACTATTTAAATATTTAGGTAGCCCCGATGGACACATATCGCATTTTTACAGTTTAAAATAACAGCGGAAAATATTGTGAGTAGGCCGTAATGGTACGGTGTTGTTTTATCGGGTGAGATGGCAACTGAAAACAACTGTTTGCTGGGCGAGGCTTGTCACTCTGTATCTTTTTTTGTCTCTTTCACTCTCGGGAAGTTTCACTTTGCTAGTAGCAAAAAAAATATTCATTGTTAACAATTGTAGCAAATTTCATACTTATTACAGCAAAATAATGATTTTTGAATTCATAATTTACAACTGAAAAGAGATTTTAATGTGCGAATACTTATTTTAATATATTTAGATGACAGGGCAGTTACCAAGCGAAGTTGGCAGATATGGCGTGCCATGACATGGAGTGTTACTTTTTGCCGAACGAAGCGTAAATTATACTTGCTCCGAAAAATACTTAAAATTACCACATCACACTTGTAGACATTGTGTTTTTTAAACCTACCTAGGCAAGTTACAATGTTGTGATAAATCTGTATTTCCACGACAGTAATAAATATACTGTGGACGTGTGTTTCATTAATCATTGCGTGTGAAATGGCATGCCTATGTGCATCGTGGTTGATACGCTGGCCCTGTGTGTGTGTGAGTGATTTCAAATATTTGATTAGTACTATTTATACGTTTTAACTGTGAACTGTTTTTATGATAAGGTTAATTATTTACATCCACGTCTGTTTATCTATCACGACCTTGTACCTTTACCTTAAGGGATTTGAAATACAGTCGTTTAACGTAATTTGCCACTATCCCAGAAAAATACTAAGCCCAGCCCGACAAATTTCAATAAACCTAATAAATATTATGTAGCAATAAATTGAAATATGAGCGGAATAAAAGTTACCATAGGCTTATTTGTGTGCATGTTCACAGCTATATTTTAAGTTTGTATGACAAAAATGAGCAACGTAAGTTGCGTGCTTGAATTTAATGTGCCTTTTTCGTTTGACTGGTTGTTCCTTTGTTTTAGTATTTATTCCAACTGAGACCGTCCTTTTAAAGAAATAACCCAACACATAACAACAAAAGGTTAAATACTACAGTTCTTTACCCTGCAGATGTAACAGTGTTAAACACAGTCGCTGCAAAATATTAACTTGCATTACATGTACTGGGTTATTTCGTGAAATATGTTAATGTAAAATAACCGTAAGAACTGTCGTCAATTCAGACAATTTTAAAATGTCATAAAGCTGACCTAAATAATGTTAGAGGACTAAACTGTGAATATTCATACAGAATGATTTTTGGAATATGACAAGAATTCTTTGAAAAGCTGTAAACAGTAAACAACACTGTTGACAGGCAATAAAGTAGAAGTCACATTTCAGTGTTTATGTTTAGGTGTAGCAAAAGTATACGAACACATGTACACACACAATGGCAAGTAAAAATTGATTTTGACAGATGCTACATGGCAGTCACATGGTAATGTTTATTTACATTTGGCGGAAGGACACGAAACGGGCGTGCAAGTAGATATTTAGCAGGGCTCCAAGAAAGTTGCTTCCAGTGGGGAATGGACTATAGACAAGAGCTGCAGGAAGCTTACACATATGTACGCCAGGTAGAGGAGATCTGGTCCTAAGCTACAATGGGCTGGTGTAGATGAGTGCTGTGAAAACAACTTTAACTGACCTGACACCCTACACAATTGTTGCCCAGAAGGGGCTGCAGTGCCTATGTGTGTAGACGACGTGTTGGCGCAATGGTCTTCGGGGAAGACTAAGCAGGTATAGACGGATATCTCCGGCAAATAGCACGGTGGAGACGAAAGTTGAGTGGCTTCCCTTCGGCACTAAAAGTGCAATGAAGGGAAGGTAGGTTCAACGGTGTGCTGGGAGGAGCTAGGTTAGCTCGTTGTGGACCAAGAGGGTCAAAGAAATGCAGACTGGTCAGGTATCTGGCAACTGGTGCAGTGGATGACTGAAGATTGATCTCGAGCAGGCATGGTTCCACTATTTATACTGCTCTAAGAACTTGCTCATGGGCGAGAGGATGGTTGAGGAGAGGGGAGACGAAGACAGCATAGCTGCTTGGAGGCTGTGATGTCACCAGCTGGCTCAGAGCTTGGAGAAGTGGCAAATCATACCGGTGTAGACATCTAGCGGCGTGCAGTGGAACTCGGTGCTCTGTAGCATAATCTGAACAGATCAGTGAATAATACAAACTTACTGGCTTGAACTTCTATTCTTGCCGTAGTGAACAGTACAATCTTGACACCTTGGGGCAGTCAACAATGCAAACTCAGTTGTAATCAGATGCACGGCTTTGTTTACTGATGAGCTGAAGTTTGTATAATACCCACACAGTCAATGGCCACAAGTACTGTTTACCTGGTGTGCAGTAAGGTAGAGCCCCAACCACTAGTAACTTAATCCAAGAGTCCTAAGACCCCTAGTCATGTTGACCCACTCCGTCCACCATGCTGAACTGTCGCTGGAGGGAGTGACGTATTGGTCTGACAATCTGCTAACACTTGAACCCACACCCACTGTCGTTTGGCACCCAAAGGAAACCAACACACTATAAATATTGCACCTCGTGTCCCCAGTTACCGGAGCACCGGGTACAACTCTGCTCTGTTTAGCTGCAGCTTTGGTTTTACACTTAGATAGGGATCTTTGTTGCCTGCTTTCCTCTCATGAGGCTGTCCATTGTACCTGCCTTATGCCATACACCCAACGAAGTGGTACTAGGTGGCAAGACAGAAAGGTAGCTATTACAACCAATGCTAATGGAAGCTGCAACCCAGTTCTGGCTGCAATTTGCAGTATAACCATATGGGAACGAGCTTAAACCACCCGACAGCAGGAGAGGCATCATCTCCCAGCTCCCTCCCACGCTTTATTCCAGCCTTCCATTAAGACTACCGCCCGACCTCACCCATTGGTGACTGACATCCGCCAGGGAAGAGAAGTACCACAAGACTCATCAACCCCTGGTTCCAGTGGACAGCAACCCTCCATGGGCCCAACCCAGCTCTAGCCACCAACCGCCACACTAGCAGCAGACCAAGGAGCTACCTCAAGCCCCAGTAAGCACAAGTAAACGAGTGACAGTTTGTCGATCCCTTCACCAGACAGTCAAAATCTCTACTGACTTCATACCTCAACATGAGATCACACACCCACCTTTGTGTACCGGTTACGTACCTACCAGTTGGCAGTAAGGTCAAAGTCAGCTCGGACATGCTTCTGACCTGCATGACAAAACTGTGTTTGACTGTGACGACCCCTCTTAGCTAAAGTCAGTCATGCGTTAGCGTAAATATTACAATTGTTGCACGATGTTTTAAAGTTTGATGCATGGCAGTCCCTTTGCATTAAATATGAGCGCTCTACATTTCGACTTCGTCCCATCTCCGAGTTGCTACACTCATATATGCAAGTCACACAGCGGCATTTCAATTAATCATGTGCCTACAGGATCACTCCCAGCCTAGTGAGAGATTACAGACACGTGGTGAAATGAAAAATTGTACTGTCCACCCGAAGCCGCCATGCGGTCGCCTATTTTCCGCCCAAGAGATTGTACTATTCAAAAGTCATCGACACACCACTAACAGAGAAGCTATTTCCAAGGGTTGCTGCAGAAGGACAGCACCCAACTTAAAAGGTCACCACAAGCTGCCAGAGCCTAGTGGAGAGGTGATAGATATATGAACAACCTCCAACGGGGGAGATAAGAAAAGAGTGGTGCGGCCCACAAGCATGATTAAAACTATGTATGTGGGGCAAGGCTCGCCACCTCCGCACCCTGCCGACAGCCTACAAGCCAGAATTTTTCGTATATAAGGATGTACCAAACCTCAGCTCAGGACAATCCCCGGCCCTCCAGCTTGCATAAGGCTGAGAGCACCACCAGGGGAAGTGGCTGTCATCCTGCCCTCACAGTCTGAAAAGCCTTGAGAATATTTAACTCAGGGTTTCTGACCACTAGGCCACTAGCACCGAGGTCACTGAACTGAAGTCTCTAGGGTAAGCAGTTCGACTCCCAGCTCTTCCAGTCTCCAAAGACAGGAGTCCTAAAGGGAGCTCAACCGCTAAATCAATAGCAAAGTGTGGCGGTCTACGAAGACTCCTGCCATGACAACATCAGCAGCATTTGGAAGATGCTGCCAGCACAGCATTCAGAGGTATCACGACATCTCTACCTGTTCTCTACCTGGAAAGAATTTTACCGTCACCTAGATGGTAGCAGGTCGTGCCAAAATCTGTTCTGGACTGCTCACCCCTCTTAGAATCCCGTAATTCTAAAATCAAGTAAGAATTAGAATTTCTTTTATTTTCTTATTCTTTTATGAAAGTCCCCTTCGCCTGCTTTAAAGTTAACTTCTATTATTTAAAAGAGCTACGTATCCCCTTGTTTTCTCAAATGTATAAATAAAATATGTGTGGTCAAACTAGTACTGGCTGACTAACTTATTTAACCCAGAATCATGCTTAGTGATATCTATGGTACAGATCACATTGGCTCTATTAAATCTAGCACACTCCTACTGATAAATAGGAATGGACCGGGTGTTCTTGGTTTATCCACAGCTTGCAAAGGCCAGGATAAATTCCACAGTCTGAATAAGACTGGAACATCTGAGTTACAGTTCGGCTTGTTTGACCTCCAGTGGGATTCAAACGCACGACCCCAGACATTGTAATTATCAATTATCTCAGTCCCAGTCAACAGTAAAGACCGGACCCAGGAGAGCTTGGATAACACATAGTGTACTGGAAGTGTGCTCTTTTTACTGTTATATTATATTGCGATGCCTTTCTCAACTAAAGGACAAGATAGCCAAATACGTACATTAGCCCAACGAGCATTACAAAGAGAATTAGAAGCCTTAAAATGTATAGTAACTCCGCAGGACAATAATGACTCCTCTAATACTATCATTGAGCCATTATTTAGTTCAGAGGTAACACACACTAACAGTATTCCCCTGATATTTGAGGCTGTAAGACAGGGTGGATATTCTTTACTCTGCCTAGATTGGCCCTGGCACACGATACGCTATATTGACACCACGACTCCGTCTTTACCTGTGCCGGAACCAACCACTTCATCTCGCCCTGCCCTACCAATACGAGACCCCACTACCACATGCCATGTTTGCACGACCAACGGGATGGTCATTAATATTCACCTACCACCAAATGTCTCAAATCCTCGTAGGATAGTGTCGGTATCTCCCGATTTCGTTCCAACTCGCAAACCAACTAGACCAAAACCATACACCGTATTTTGGCGTGTATAGGCCGCATGCATGTATAGGTGACACCAGAAGTTTTTGATGAAAAATTAGGGATAATTAATATTTCAAGTATAGGCCGCACTGAATTTTTGTATTCCTGTAAATATTGTGAAGTCACGATTCTGTACAAACATAATAAATTCTGACTTAACTTCTCCCCTACAAAACATTTGCGACAGAAAATTTGTGTTATGTTGCAATGTATACGAATATACATTGCGTGATTACTATTCCACAGATGGTAACATGACTTGAGAAAGCAAAACCATGGCAACGTGTACACAAAATTGAGTCTTATTAATGTGCACTTGTAGAGCCGTGGCAGGCATGCAAACTACGTTAGATATCTTTCTCTTGTACAGCAGAGAAATTATTTTCTCATGTAATACATCTATGGCTGAGCTCCAACATGTTTACATTTTACACATGCAGGATGGTGATTATTTTGTTCATGAACGTGAATGAACAAATAACTGCAAATTTTTTTTTTATAAACTGAATTCCTTCCCTTTCTTCTGTTAAGAGTTAAAACATTAAAATGTACTGTATGTTAACAAATTTGTAAACATGTTTTGGGAAAAAAATTTCAACAAAATTTTTTATGCCAATATTT
Organism: Dryococelus australis; assembly: GCA_029891345.1. Classification (NCBI taxonomy): domain Eukaryota; kingdom Metazoa; phylum Arthropoda; class Insecta; order Phasmatodea; family Phasmatidae; genus Dryococelus; species Dryococelus australis. The sequence goes on from CM056999.1 coordinate 97,245,490, forward strand.
TGTACATAAGCCACACCCCACTTTTTGTAGTCATTTTTTTTTTGTAGAAATGTACGGCCTATACACGCCGAAATATGGTAGGAGAAGGCAGAACTCAGACTCCTCAGAATAAGTATAGTTTCAGAGTTGTACCCCCTCCCTTAATTCATTAACCCTTGACAGCTGGCATCACATTTCTTGGAAACTTTCACGGTAAGCCAGGTCAAACACTCTGGGAGGGAGACCTATTTTATTAAACTTTACCCGGGGTTTGATTCCCCTCCTCCTACTAAAGTCGCTCAATCAAAAGGGTGTAATCCTGAATCTTCCAGCCGTGGGAAGATCCCCGACCCGGCCAGGCAAACCTATTATACGCTCATTTGACACTCCAGGAGAAATCCAGCAACTTCAAAACAGCAGGAGCAGAATAAATGATCACGTTTAAACTAGGTAGGGAAGGCAAACCCATTTCCCAGGACGCCCGAACGCGTCACGTTTAATTATTGATAATGCAAAACGAATTAGGTTTATTTATTCTGTTTTGAGAAGGTTAAAGAATTATTTCTATTTTCCAAAGTTGTTGGAGATGAAAGAGTCAATAAAAAAGGAGACCAGAATTTCGGCCTTTTAACTCTACTGAAATGTTACATGTGAAGTGACCAACAATGAAGGACATATTTCTCATTATTCCTTTCTCTAAGGTTTTCAGTGGTAAAGCCAGGATTGGTCTGCCTGGCATTGGAAGATAGTGGGTTAAACCATGGCTTGTTGCACAGGAGAGTAATGATGTTTTCTATCTCCGTATCAGGAAAATGCTGATGCAGTTCCTTTATGTTAATAGGAACATTACAAGCCCTTGCACATTAAATTTAAATTACGAATAGCCTCAGTGCAATAATTCTTATTACTTAACATTAAAATTGCCACAAATTTAAGTAATAAATGAAAAGCCAAAAATTGCAATTCATAAAACTCATTTTTTGAGCGATACTTTCTCCACTTGGAAACAAACATTTATTTTCACTCAAAGTTTATCTATCATTAGTTTGATATGACAGGAATAGGCCATTTGGCTACTAATTACAGTATATTATAAAAGGGAGACAGAATACACAAGTACTCACAGGGCAGTACTCGTGGATAGACATACACACACGAAAGTTGGACGAACACATTCCCACATGTATTAATCACACACTCAATCTTTTTAATTGATTTGCATCATATTATGGTGGTAAGTTGATATGTAGGTACAATTTTACAAACTAACATTTTATTTTTCTTTGACGATTCCATTAAAAAAAGTTACATAGCTAAACACAAGTTATCTTTGTTATTTCCCTGTTTCATTTCTTGACTAAATTTATGCATCTGGAGTGCCAACAGAGCTAAATATAAGGTGAACTATTATTTCACTGTCAAGTTTAAGCTACTACAAATGCAAAAGCAAATATCTGCTTGAAAACTGAAATTGGAATACAGTTAACTCCAAATAACCCAACACATATTTTTCTATAAAGAGACAGATTACGTTAAACATTTACTAAATATAACTATGTCAAACATATGTCTAACATATGTCAAACTTTAAAAGAAAACTTCAAAAATTTAACATGCACAGTACCTTTTCCTGACAAACCAAACAAAGTTGACGGAACACATTGTTCTCTCCAAATGCAACCAGCAGTGCACACACCAATCTTGTAATCCAGGTGTCATGGTTCATTACTTCTCCAGAAGCCCAAAGATATGTGTGGTCAACACCTCTTTTCACTAACACTTCATTTACATCTGTACCACAAGCACCATTTATATTTCCATGGAGAAATGGTGTCATATGCATTTTCTTGAGTTTTCCCATATACTTGATTTGTTCTTCTACATTAGAATATAAAACAATAGAAATGTTCACTATTGCAAACCATAAAACACAAATTTCACAAAATAATCAGTCACATATTAATATGACTGATGAAAAGTACAGAAAGTTAAAAGTGAACATTACCTTAAAAGTCTATTGGAGTATGTATCTGTATACAGCAATGAACTTTCACTGTTAACAATACATATGGTGTAAAAATAAAAATGAAGCCTAAAAAAGAAAACCTGTTTTCACATCTAATTAATACTTTCCTGTATTTATTTTTATTCATATACTTGAATCATATTTTAAGATCAAGTAATAAAAATTTCATCCGTCCTACATTTTTGTACACAGTAAAACATTTTCTGGTCCTTTACACGTTTAAAAGAGGGGGTTTCACAGGTGGCCACTTAGAATAGAATATTAAGGCGAATTTGAAAACTGCAAGTTTTGTGTCTTCCACAGACACTACCTGGGGTACTAGGTTTACTTCCAATCACTAAAGTGTAGTTGCTGCTACCAAAGCTAATAATGAGCAATACTGCTAATCCCAGTGGAATACAGTCGACTCTCGATGTATCATTATTGCATGTATCGATAAACCACATTCACCAACAATTTTTTGTGGTCCCAGCAAAATACCTATGTAAATTATATTAACATAACCAGCTTGTATCGTTTATCACATGGAGAATCTATTAAAATATTTCTAATATTTCCCACAACTACAGTTTTTAAGCTGGTTGTTTATGGAAATGTCTAGTAACTGGATGTGAAATACGTCATGCGCCCCACCATTTATAACTGCTCTGCAGCGCACTGTTCAATGTCTTGTCTTCCCAACACATCTGTTGACACTGCGGCTGTGTGGCGTGGTGCGCGACTGGCTTGCTACTTCCCCTACATTCCTCCAAGAGGGGAAGTGGTTACCAATAGCAATGAGCGTTGGTGACCTAACGTCCTCTCTCACACTTCTTTCTGTCTCTCTCAGCCACACACCTTCCTTCCTCCCCTTACATGCCTAGCCTCAGAGAGGGGAAGTTGTCGAGCAAAAGATAAAGCACGTCTCTCTCTCTCAGCCATGCTCACTTTGCTTGCCTTCCATGCGCCGCCCGCTGGCAGCAGAGCAAACAAAGTGTGCCTGGCAAACGTAATTTTATCAAGATTATTGGCCGCTCAAAATAGTTGCACCTAACATCACTTGTATTTCATAGCATATGGTTTCACCTGAAAATGTTTCGCAAAACATACTAACAAGGAATTATTATTTGAAAAGATGTTTTCTTTTGTGATTAAAGATGGATTTTTCCCGTAAGGTTGGTGTATTATTGTATCTGGCATAAAATTAACATGATTTTAAAACAAATATTTATTTAACCCAAGGAGCAGCAATTTTTACGAATAAAATTATATGCCCAGAAGCATATACTTGAACTCCACTTGTCACCAAATATTGTTTGAACATAGAGCAACTTGCATTATAAGTGTAAAATTCATTTTCAGTAACTTCTGCGGGGAAATCTGAAGATTTATATTCATTTATTTCAATCGACATGCATTTTTTGAATAAACTGATAAAATGTAAGGACCTATTCGACATCTTTTACCATCTAATAATGGGTAGGTAAGCACCGAGCCGAATGCAGTGTAACTTATTACAGGGAAAATCAGAGCACATGGTTTTGAATAATTAATTATTAGACAGTGAAGAACTCAATTATCACCACCTTATTTATTTATTTTTGTCTCAAAATTACAAGTTTTCTTCACAGTAAAATATAATTAATTACTTAAAAAGACAGACATTTGTCACACGCAAGGTGTCAGCACTCTGCAACAAGTAGCGAAATGGAGCGGTAATCATCTCACCGCCACCCCTCCCTTCCCCTCAGCTGCCAGGTACTCACTGCCCATTAGATAACTTCTCTGCACCTCTTAGCTGAATGAGTGTGCTCAGCACATTCAAAATTTGACTTGCATTCCATGTCATATTATTTTCATTTTTAGAGTGTTTCAAAGTTTTAGGTCAGCTTGCATTTGGTGTCGGATTACAATCAATTATATATGGTATCTTGAGACGTTATTTTATTTATTTAAATGAGTTTAGGTGAAATGTTTTTTAATGAATTATTTACAATAACATTTTTTCGAAAATTCCCATTTTTATTGTGTTTATTAGCTATACTGTATTCACAGATAATGTACAGCTCTTGCTATACTCAACATAAAGTTTTATACGGTTAGAAGTTGTATTTTATTGATGTACATGTCAGAGTTTGCACCTATTGATATTCCGCATGTACGGAAATTTTTAGACAGTCAGCTGAATAAAAATAGATCGAGAGTCGACTGTATCAGATGGCAAAAGGTGTGGAATAGGACCTTACATTTTATCAGTTTATTCAAAAGACGCATGTCTATTAAAATTAATCAATATAAATCCTCCCATTTCTCCGCAAGAAATTACTGAAAATGAACTTTATATTTATAATACAAGTCGCTCGAAGTTCAAACAATTTTGGGTGACAAGTGGATATCAAGTATATGCTTCTGGGTGTATAATTTTATTCACGAAGATGCTGCCCCTATAGTCATATATATATTACCTTTTAAAATCATGTTAATTTTACACTAGATACAATGAAACACCTACCTCACGGGAAATCACAAAAGAAAACATCTTTGCAAATAATAATTCCGCGATAAAATGTTTTGCGTAACATTTTCCAGCGAAACCATCTGCTTTGAAATACAAGTGATAATAGGTGTAACTATTTGAGCGATGCATAATCTTGATAAAATTACGTTCACCAGGCACAAATTTGCTCTAAGCCAGCGTGTGAAGGCAAACCCGTGCAGCCAAGATACTTGTTTCTTTCCTTTTGCTAGACACCACTTCTCCTCTAGTTGGCATGCGAGGGGAGGAAGGAAGATGTGCGGCTGAGAGAGACAGAAAGAAGGGTGACAGAGAGGACGCTAGGTCGCAATGATTATTGCTATACGTAACCACTTCCCATCTCGTCAGGCATGTAAGGAAAGTAGCAAGCCAGCCTCGCTCGCCGCACCATGCCACAGTGTTGACAGACGTGTTGAAAAGACAAGACACTAGACTCGGCGCCGCATAGCAGTGATGAACGAAGACGCATGTGACATATTTCACATCCAGTTACTAGACGTTTGCATGAACAACCAGCTTAAAAACGATAGTTGTGGGAAATATTATGTGAAGGGACCCAAAATATACTTCAATCGACACACCATGTGATAAATGATACAAGCGGTTTATGTTAACATCATTTACATAGGGATTTCGCAGGGACCATAAAAAATTGTTGGTGGATGCAATTTACCGATACATGCGATAACGATACATCGAGAGTCAACTATATTAATGCTTTCATCAGTAAAACCAGCTTCACTTGTATGAAGGAGTGTAGCGCAAAACAGCCTATAGTACAGCGACGTTCAAGTACTATACAAGTGTTGGCTGTTCTCTAGCATTTACTGTGCCACTGAAACAAAGTTTTATAATTGTGTGTTGAAGTATGATGCATTTCCTGACTATACCACACACTCGACTTTGCCTCATCTAAACGTGCCTTCACTTTAACCAAGGCGGGGTTACACCAGTATGAGAGGCTGGTCATGTGTTTACAGGATACGCCCTTGCAATGAGAGCCTTATTACAGACACATCCAATTAGCTTGTACTTCTCACTCTAAGTCAGATGTCATGTCAACGTCCCCGAAGTGAGACTGTACTATAGGCCGAGCCTGCCTCCCAAGGTCATGTAGTTTTACAGTGTGCCAAGGGATGGCACCACCATCACCAGCAGATGACGCTAGCAGATAGCTTCGCTTAGGAGGTGGCACTCGCCACCCCACCTCAGCCCTGCATCTGAAAGGGCCTGCGGATAAGGAGAATGTAAGTCAGTGTGCTGCCCGAAGATATCAGTACGTCTAGATCCTTCCACCGTGCTGAAAGGAGCCTACTCCAGCAGCTCGCTTCACCACCTCGCATAAGAACGATGTAGTTATATTGCTGAAACTGTACGTGGATAATTGGGAATTCATTGATAAAATAAAATCAATCAGTGCAGAAAATCCAGAAATATTAATTAAATCAATAAAATTGCTGTCTTTCAATTAGGAAATCAGTAATAATAGATCTGAATTCTAAATCACCTCTCAAAAATCAGCAATCAAAATTGGAAATTTACATGAGAAATTAAAGTTCAACTGACTCATAAAAGTTCAGAAATTATTCTCGTAAATACTCAGAGTTTTGCATGGCTATAGAGCAAGGAATCTTACTCGCTGGCTTGCGGTTAATGTCCGACCAAATAGTTACGCACTTCATTTAATTTAAAAATCCAAAAATCACTCTGTTGAAATTCATGTTCAAAATTATGGCAGCACACATACGTAACAGTTCTTTAAAATTACAGTACCATACCCAAAGTAGGTTATACTTATTCAACACTGGTGGAGATGGCAGCTCACATAGTTAGTAGGACTTAAAAATCTATGTGCAATGCGTTGATGCGTGCTCTACCTTGTAAGGTAAGTGGTTAGGCCGCTGACTGCCCTCTCGACTTAAGTAGGCTTACCGTGGTGTAAGTGGCTAACATTATGGGCCCGACGGGTCATGGAGGGTATAGATTTCATGGGAGGTCACTTAATGGTAGGGTACCATCGGAAACGAGGGCAGTCAAACTCCAGAGTGAGCTGGAAGGAGGTAGTTTCCCGACCAGGGAGTTCTATCTTCCTCACTATAAAGGTTGTTAATAATTGGGATGCCAGCTGTCCTGGGAATATGAAGTGATGATGTAGTTAAGCGATCATGGGTGTGGAGGTGGATGATCTGGCTGGGATAATTCGAACGGGGCAAGTGGGTCGACGTGTTGGGACGTAATCTGAAGAGGGTGGTGCCACACGTGGTTTGGGGACTACCTTAGGTGGGAGTCTAACCCGTACTGTTTTTCCTGATGCAAGCTTAATAACACAAAAGTTGGGTAGCTCTACTTCCGACGGGTGTTTAATCCAAATGAGCTTACGGGAGGAGCGTTTGATAATGCTCAACGTAGCAGGTGCCTGACTGGGTACGGCGTCATTAGGAGTAGTACTATCTATAGGTGTTGACTGTTCTAGCAGGGCAAGTCATTCTGCCTCAGGGTCGTACCCAGACCAACAGGTGCCTAAATACTTGTATAAGGGAGGTTCGTGGGCTAGGGGAATGAGCGGAGAGAATGGGCGAGGAACGGCTTCGGTAGTCAGGGACTGAAGTTCGACCTCCGGCGTATCCCCTTCATTCGTGTCAGTTTTTACAGCCCTTTCTAGAGCATGGCGTTTCTTGCACCATTGTCTACTCTGTAAACCTCCTTTCCTGCTATATATCTGGTCCAGTCCCGTGATCCCTTCTGCAACGTGCAGTCCTGGAGGTGTGGTATGTTCGGTCACACCAAAAGCCCTGACGTGTAGACGAGCGGTTAGGTATTGGGACGTCGTTGGAGGTGAGTGTAGATCCACCAGAAACCCCAGAAGTGTCAGCGTGTCCTTACGGACTAAAGCCCTCTTCGAGCTCTGGCCCTGCGAAGTTCGGTAAACCACACAACTCCTCTCCAGCAGAAGTGAATTACCTGACACAAAATACTAGACAATGATAGCTAGAATTCTAATTTTAAAAAAATTTATTGTAAAGTGATGGTAAATGGAAAATAAGTTTAACGTAAGTTTTATTACGCAAAATTAGGAAAAGGGAAGTCCTAGCTAAAATAAATTACAGTAAAATAGCTTACTGGTTAAGCAATATTTTACGAAGGCAAATCAGACAAAGGCGAGCATGGAGAATAATTAATAAGAATGCAAAATTCTAATCGGGCAAAATTTATGGTAATAGTACGCTATCTACAGCATAACCAAAGTTACCAGAAGTTATTCCAAGAGGTACGCTAGGACGCGACGGCCTGTTACCACGGAGTCACGGAAATTGACTTGGGTAAAGGGTTACCGAATGCATGGAGTAGGATTACCTCGGACGTGGAGTACTACCCTCACGGTTAGTGGATGAGCAGTTTGCAAGCTGCTGGGATCCTGTAGTCTTCACAGTCTGCGGAGTAAAGTAACGCCATCTTGCAGGCTTCCAGGTGTTGCACCGTATTGCAGGCTGCGGAGAGGAGAAAGAGTCTTCGTAGATGTGAGGAGTGTCTTTGCAGACTGAGGAGAGTCTTTGCGAACTGGGAAGATCTCGGGATTCTATTCGGCTGGCAAGTCTGGTGTATCTGCTGATCAGAGTGCCAGACCTCTAATTATCCTGAAAATCTTCCGATCAGCAGTTCTTTGGGGTGCAAGAGGTAGCGTAGCCTTCTAGCGCAGGGGTATGTTTATCTGGGCGCTGGAGCGCCACTCATTTCTTACCTCCCCGCTTGGAGGCAACGACAAATTAGAACACCTTCTGAGGCTGGTGGTTTGTGACGCGACAAGGTCAAAGGGGTGCTGCCATCTCGGGGGTGCAGTGCAACTTATTCCGGGGTTAAGCGAAGGGTAGTGGAATCTCAACAATATTTATTATATTCACGGGGGTGACTCTTGCATGCGGGATTCTGGGTGGGCAATGCATATTGTAATTACGTGGGTTAGTTATAATTACATAATTGGATGTCCAGGCTTGTGGAATCTCCTTGCTCGATACGTTTATTTTATTTTGCCACTGTTATGATTTCCCCCTGAGCTCGGGTCGCTCGTAGATGGGGCGAAGTCGCCCGTAGAGTGCGCATTTGCACAGTGCAGCATGTCACCATTTAGGGCCTCTTCGTTATCATGCCCCGCATATTTACTACAACTAGGCACCTCTCAAAAACCTTTCTTAACATTACAGTGGGTGGTATATGCAAAATTAAAAGAATTCTTGAAGATGCAAAAATTACGAAACATCAATTTTCATAGTATCTAGGGAGTGTGTGTCAATCAAAAGGGGTTCAACAGTGACGCTCATTAAAAACAAGAAATCCCAAGATATTAGTAACTTCATGAGACATAGCACTTATATTATCACAACTATGATTAAATGCATTCTTCCTTGGCAAAATATGTTTGATTAAGTCAGGTAAAGAGCAAAGAGAAAAATGTGACAAAATAATTAACAATTCCAAAGATAATTGAGTTCAGTTCACATAGCGAAATAAAAGAAAAGAATTATAACTGTCAAAATACGTTAAATGTACACAAACAAGTAAATAAATAAAAAAATTTGCGGTGCTGTCATGAATTACAATTCTAACTATATATTCCTGAGGATAGGGGCTTTAAAATTAAATTTAAAATAAATAAACATTGAACTCAAAACAAACTAAAACATAAACGAATGACTTTAAAGCTGAAATTGCTTTAGTACTATGTACTCACGAGTAGGTCAGTTATAAAAATAGACATCACCTAAGTATGCTTTTGTGAAACCTTCCCCCGAGTTTGCTAATGTTTCTCCATGCTGACTGGCAATACTATAATATCTATTTAAGTATGTTGTTAGCAATAAAATTCTGGTGCCCTAAATGAATGTTTATAATTTTTTGTGTGTTGTTAAAGGAAAACTATTTAAGCCAATTTATATGACTGTATGTTTTAGAAACTATAAAGATAACATTGGGGGTGTGTGAGCATGTGTAGCTACTCTGATGTCACTTGTTTGCAGGCAAGAGCACGACTATTGTAGATAGCTGAAGGTGGTGAGACAACTAGGCAGTAAACTGATCACTGGTAACGATTGCTAATACTCTTTACATTTAGGATGTGACAAAACACAAGTAATTTGACAAAATATATCTTAGACAAGAGTATTTATTATCCAAGCAAGGTACCAGCACATCAGGAATAAAAAATAATGTGCATTTGCTAAAAGGTACATACAGAATTGAATATTGCAAAAATACAATCACTTCAGAGTACCATGAAAGATTCCACAGAATACTATAGGTTTCATAAAAATATTTAACAATTATGCTAAAATAAATCATAGTTGCTCGAAAAGGCACCTTAATAGCTTTGAGCACTATCACAAATATAAACACTCGTAAATGATTTACGTGCAACAACTACTGTTCACACTTCTAGACAATTTGACTAATTAATACACCTACTCAGTACAAAATATATAATACATTGCCTTTGATCTATAAACAAACCAGAATGCTATGTGAAAGCACCATAATAACATGAAAACACGGTTCGTGCCATACCCAATATTCGCTCGCTTGCTCTCGGCGGTAAACAAGGCCGCTTCATGTAGCTTAAAAGTTTAGAGAACACAGCTCCAGATTAAATATCATTACCCTGAAAATGCATTAAAAGTATGATCAATAAACCAACTCAGTTCAGTTGTAAACAAAACTGTAACTATTACGTTAAACAAGGCACTCCACAGTAATTGACATATACACTCCGTAATTGACAATGATAAATATAACAAGTGCCAGATACTAGCAATCACTCACTGCTAGAATCAAACTCTTCAACTGAAAGAGAAGACTGACCAAATACAGTCGACTCTCGATGTATCATTATCGCACGTATAGATAAACTGCATCCACCAACAATTTTTTGTGATCCTGGCGAAATCCATATCCAAATAATGTTAACATAAACCGCTTGCATTGTTTATTGCATAGTGCATTGATTGAAGTATATTTCGGGTCCTTCACCTAATATTTCCCACAACTATTGTTTTTAAGCTGGTTGTATATGCAAACCTCTAGTAACTGGATGTGAAATATGTCATACACGTAGTCATTTATCACAGCTCTAGGTCACTTTGTCCAGTGTATTGTCTTTCCAACACGTCTGTTGACACTATGGACATGCAGCGTGTGAAACTGGCATACTACTTCCCCATACACACCTCCGAGACAGGACGTGATTACCTATGAGTGTGGTGACCCAGCATCCTCTCTCTCACCCTTCTTTCTGTCTCTCTCAGCCACGCACCTTCCTTCCTCCCTTCGCTTGCCAACGAAAGGAGAAGGCGGTGTCTAGCAAAAGGAAAAAACAAGTCTCTTGGTTGCGCGGGCTTGCCTTCACACACTGATCTAGAACAAATGTGTGACTGGTGGATGTAATTTAATCAAGATTATGCATCGTTCAAAATAGTTGCACCTATCACCACTTGTATTTCAAAGTATATGGTTTTGCCGGAAAATGCTACACAAAACATTTTAAGGGGGAATTATTATTTGCAAAGATGTTTTCTTTTGTGATTAAAGGTCTTTTTTCCCATAAGGTTGATGGTTTCATTGTATTTGGTGTAAAATTAACATGATTTTAAAACATAGTATTTATTTAACTCAAGGGGCACCATCTTCGCGAATAAAATATTATATGCCCAGAAGTATATACTTGGAACTCTCCTTGTCACCAAAAATAGTTTGAATATCGAGCGACATGTATTAAAGTGTAAAGTTCATAAAGTTAATTTTCAATAACTTCTTGCTGGGAAATCGGAGCATTTATAGTGACTTATTTCAATAGACATGAGTCTTTTGAATAAAGTGATAAAATGTAAGGGCCTATTTGACACCTTTTGCCGTCTAATAATAGGAAGGTAAGCAAAGAGCCGAGTGCATTGTATTTGACAACAGGGAAAATCTGAGGACGTGGTTTTGAATGATTAATTATTAAAGATGGCAAAGAAATCAATTATAATCACCTTGTTTATTCATTTCTATCTGAAAATTCCAATTTTTCTTTGCAGTAAAATATAATTAATTACTTTAAACGACAGACATTTGCCACCTGCACAAGGTGTCGGCAACATGTAGCGGTGTGGAGGAGTAATCCTCCAACCGCCACCCGTTCTCCACCGGCCGCCGTGAATACACTGCCCAATCGATAACTTCTCTGTGCATTCTTAGCTGAAGGAGTGCGTACGGGACATTCAAAATTTGACTTTCATTCAGTGTCATATTATTTTCATTTTCAAAAAATTTGAAAGTTTTAGGTCAGCTTACATTTTGTGTTAGATTACAATAAATTACATACAGTATTTTCAGTAATTTTCTTTATTTAAATAAGTTAGGGTTAAATGTTTTTTAATGTGTTATTTACAATAGTACTTTTTTCTAAAATTCCCATTTTTATTGTGTTTATTAACTAAACTTTATTCACAGGTAATGTACAACTCTTACTATACTCAACATGAAGTTTTACAAGGTTAGAAGTTGTATTTTATTGATGTACACGTCAGAAACAGCATCTACTGAAACCTGCATGTACGGAATTATTGGCAGTCCCCTGAATAATGATATATCGAAAGTCAACTGTAATTTGTTTACACACTCTAAGAACACTCTGCAGTGATGAGTGTTGTTACCAGTTGTTGATCCAGTATGTTAAACCGAGTTTCCACGGAAGAGAGAAGCAGGTAGCAACGAGATTCCATGACCGCCATGGGACACGAACCAAGACAACATGGCAATGATTGTCTGTTGTCCATTCCTTGCCGCACACTTTGCCACTGAACTCCCGTCAGAAGAGGCGACACATATTGGCAGGCATTAATGCCAACTTAACATCGCTTTCAAAAGAAAACCCATCATCACCACTTGTAATACTGTTTCAGTGTTTCTTGTTCTATTTCAGATGAATTCTTAAGCAAAGACATAATAATTATCAGAATAATGTATGTTCTTGAATTTTATGTTTCAAGTTCTTAATTATGATTGTTTTAACAAGTGGGTTGTGTAATTGTTAATGTATTGTGTGTGTCATACTTGAACAACAGACTCTACATAGCAATTGGTAAATTTTGTAAGCTGTCCAAAATCCACCTAAATTGTATTTTGACAACTTGTGGGGGGGGTAAATCTATAGCAATTACAGTATATGAAGATCTTTGTTTATGTTTTAGTTTGTTTTGAGTTGAAAGCTCCTACCCTCCGGAACAGTTAGAATTTTAATTCAAGACATCACCTCAAAATTTTTATTTATTTACTTGTTTGATTACATTTAACGTATTTGGACGGTTCTAGTTCTTTTCTTTTATTTTGATATATGAACTGAGCTCAGTTATCTTTGGAATTGTTAATTATTTTGTCACTGTTTTCTCTTTGAACTTTACCCGGCTTAATAAAGCATGCTTTGCCAAGGAGGAATGCATTTAATTACAGTCGTGATAAGATAAGTGCAATGTCTCAGAAAGCGACTAATATCTTGGAATTTCTAGTTTTTATTGAGTGTCACCGCGTGAATCTCTTTTGATTGACACTCTCTCCCTAGGTGTCATGGAAAGTGGTATATCGTAACTTTTGCATCTATACAAATTCTTTTATTTTTGCACATACCACCCACTGTAATGTTAGGAAAGGTATTCAAAAAGTTCCCACTTGTATTAAATATGCGGGCATGATGAAGAAGATGCCCTAAGCGCATTACATATAGATTTCAAAATGCTATTGATGCGTGCCCTGAGGGGGAGGGTAAATGTAACAATTACTTGGAGGAGCTAGCCATGTCAAAAAATGATCTAAGACCTTTGGGGTTAAAAGTTATTGTGAATTTCACCACACAATATTCAAAAGAGATAATGGAGGTCTTAGTCACCTTAACAGTTTTATTTTGTGATGCCAGAATCACGAGGTTAAGCGCCTTAATGGTAGACTGGCATACGGCCAGTGTAAAGAACAGGTCTGGTAGCATGTCTCACGGGTACAAAATCCAAAGCCACTGTCACTGCCCTACGAGTTGGCTGACCCTGGTCAACACATTTACCTGGAGGCTTGTAGCTCTTCGGAGGTAGAGGTGCTGTTGCCGGCTGAAGACTTATCATTATGAGGTGAGGGTGGGGGTCCCCTTGACTCATAGGTGGTGTAGTACTGGTTCTGTGGTGTACTGCTGACAGCTGTGGATGGTTGACTGGGAGTGCACAACCAAGGGGTAGCGATACCAATGGGAGTCTCTTCACCCCTCAAAAAAGGATCCAATATGGGATGAGGCGGGCGATCAAGCTTAATCAATGGAGGGAATAATGGTGTCTGCAGTAAGGAGTGAGGCTTCTTTGTGGAAGTGCATAGTGTAACAAGAGGCAGCACCCTGTGTTCCTTTCGTTTGGCTCTGCAGGAGAGCAGTGGACAGAACATCAGATAGCTCAAGTTACTTCCTGACTGGAATACCCAAGTGTACTATCCGGAGGAGGTCAGTTTGTCAGCGGTGGTTCCAGCTCCTTTCCAGCCTTATTCTGAGCAGTGGCAGAGTATGTAAGACGCTGAATCACTGATTTGCCTGGTGGATGAGTTTCTAGTGCTTTGGGCTCCACCGAATTCTACCGGAGGCAGAGCTCAGGTGGCTTCTTAAATTGTGGGTATCTGGATTGTTGCCTGGTTGCATCACCAGTTTCACGTTCGAGGTCTGAACTACAATGGAAATCTATGTTTTACACAAATAATTTCAGTATTAAGAGAATAGGTAAGCAAGTTTCAAGTATTTTATTATGTTAGTAATAAAACACGGTGGCACTGTGCTACCTCCTACACTAGAAACTTTGATACGAAAGTTCCCTACGCAATCCAGGTGAAGGCGACCTGGTAGTTAATGTAATTGAGTAAGGCAATAATTAGTGTTACAGAAACTAGTATTTAACAACTACTTCCTGACTAACTGGTGGTTGTTCTCAAGGAACAGAGTGGACGACTAACAGAAGGGTAGCATCTGCATGCCAACAACGTCTGGTGGTAGAGGGTGGTGGTACTGAAGGGATGTCGACGTGACCATTACCAAGAGGGTTGTTTCTTGGTTCGACACCACAAGGTGGTAAGGAGGCAGAGCGAAGTATTTGGGAGCCTCTGGAGGGTCCAGTTTCTCAGAAGGAGGGGGCCAGTGGCTGCTGAAGAAGTGATGGCTACTGTTCGGTGATGTCTTCTACCGGTAGAGATTCCGGTTCTCGTGAGCGGTGGAATCTGTGGACGTACCAGTGGTCGCGCACCTGAAGGCTTCCTCTGGCCCTATACGAGAGTGGTAGAGGAGCTGAGACTGAAAATTTCTGGTCAAGCCAGACCTTTTATACTTATATCTCGTAGGTGCTCAGAGACCAGGGGTGCGAGGAGTGATAGCCTCGGCCGCAAGGGTTGATAATTCTAAAGTCCTTAGGCGATGCTATCATCCCTTAACTTCAACTGGTGCTTGGAAGTAGACTGGGTGCTGCCCTCCCTCGCCATGCTGTGGGACTAGTTTGGCCAGGTTGTGAGGGAGTGGCAGTTCGGTTAAGCCAACAGTACAATCTTGCATTGAGGGGTGATGATGTGACATTTCTGGGCGAACAGTACAAGCTAGGATCACGTGTCTGTAGTTACTTTTGACATTGCATCATGTGGTACCCTCTAGGCACATGCCCCGCCTCTTCAGTACTGTTTTTGGTAATGATGACTTGTCTATTGGGTTGAACATGCACTCAAGATGGGGCGAAGTCATTTTGTAGAGTGCACATCAAAGATGTGGAATGTGTACATGTGTCACTACAAAATACGTGCGCTGCCATCTGCACCAGTGCTGAATAAGTATGACCTACTTTGAGTATAGTACTGCAATTTTACAAAACTGTAACGTATGTGTGCTGCAATAATTTTAAACAGTTTTGAGTATGAAATTAGTTTGAATTTCAAATGAATGATTTTTTACATTTTAAATTATTTTCAGAAATTAAATGAAGGGCGTAACTATTTGGTCGGACATTAACCAGAAGCCATCAGGTAGTATTCCTTGATCTATAGCCATGCAAAACTCTGAACATTTTACCAAGATTAATTTTTGAACTTTTATGAGCCAGTTGAACTTAAATTTCTCACGTAAATTACCAATTTTGATCGCTAATCATGAGAGCTGATTTAGAATTCAGATCTATCACTACTGATTTTCTAATTGAAAGACAGCAATTTCATTAATTCAATTAATATTTCTGGATTTTCTGCACTGATTGATTTTATTTTACCAATAAATTCCCAATTTGCTATGTACAATTTAAGCAATAAAACTACATTTTTCTTACACACTAAATGAATAGTTTATGTTTTGTGTAATATTTGAAAGTAGTTTTAGTATTTTATTAAGGGTATGAAAATATCTGTTTGAAGGGTAGTCTTCACATAACTCAGAGTTACAGTAATTCATTAATGTTAACTGCTAATGTGTTAAAGAGTATTACATTAATTACCTACTTGGTTTTGATACAAAGTATCAGTCATACTTCTATTGCACTTTAAAGGTAAAAGAATTTCTCCCCGGCTTAGTGTTAAACAAAGGGAAGCAGATTCACCTCGTGTCATTACATTCCAGCTAGACACCACGAGCAAAGAGAAATTAAGCGATGCTGTAGGAATCCTGCCAAGGATTACATGCATGCCTGACAAAACCTACATAATATGGAGTTTAATATGTATTTAATCCCACTATACAACAATGCAGTTGCAAATTTTGTGTTCCACCTCTACATAGCAAAATTTATTTGGCCACCTGTTTTATCATGTATTTAAATGAATAATAATATACACATCACTTTCTAAAATGTGTTTCATAAAGGATGCATTTTATAACAATAAAAAAAATTAACAAAAAAAAAGTAAAAATTCAATATTACAAGTGTATATAGCTTTAAACATATCTAGGGTACCCATATACTATCCAATCTTTTATTGTGTTATATTTGAGGTTACTTGTGTTCTGAGGCTCACGTTTCAAGATACTGAAATCCAATATACTACAATTTTGAAAAGTTATGAGATTTATTATAAGGAAAACATTGGCCTAATGTCCCTCTCTGTAAAATTTATAAATGCCAATAAAATGCTATAGAACATAAAATAAACACTATAAACTGCGAACATAAGTGCCATATTCCAATATCTCTACTAACAGTATATCTGAATAAAGTACATAGTATATAAAAATACTCGTTAATATAGTAGCTAGCAGCTATATAAAAAACTACACTACTAGGTTTCTTGTGTAGTAAGTATTGTTACCTGCTGCGAGACGTCCTTCTGTAGTGTTTAGTATACTGTATAATGCATCACTTGAAACACAAACTAAACTAAAGTTAGAATCTGTCAAGTATCCTGTCAGCATCTCAAGTGAAAATCCCAGCAGGACTTCCAGCGAATTTGTTTGATCAGTGTTAGTAATTCGACTGTGTTCAGGCTTCAGTATCATAGTAGTCAGATCTGCAGGGCCCAGCTCTCCCAAGCAACGTGATGCTTCAATGCTGACCTACAGAAATATAATTCAGCTAATAAAGTAACAGTTTTATCATATGATGGGTGTGTAGAGCACTGTAATGATTGGCATGATTACAAGTCTGTCAGTTCATGCTATACTGGGGTCTTATTGCCATGAATCAAGCCATCTCACATGGATAAGAGTTTTAAGTACACCATAAATTAGTAAAGGCCTGGATACAAAAGTTGCTGAAACTAAATTTGTGTTACTACCAGCTATTCAAAGGCATGATGTTGAAATGTAACTGCTCTTATTAAAAATTCAGTTTTATAATAACTTTAGGCACATATAAGGGAGTGAACACAGCATTATATGAAAAGAAGTGGCATTGCAGAAAGGTGCATGTTGCAATGATGAAGGTGGCTTCAGTCTCAGATGTGTCTACAACTGTGTGTGCATGTCCTGTCTGCACTACAGTTTAAAAAAAAGTACATGGATATCAGTGAACACTATAGTACATTCAAATCATTGATATCAGTGAACACTATAGTACATTCAAATCTAATTGAATGGGTCATTTGGAAAAGGACAAATGTACAGGTTTCGTCAAAATCTGGGTTGTTTAATCTTTGTATACTATACATGTGTACATGTCAATTCACGTGAAAAGGCCATCCCTGTCATGCCACCCTATTATACTGTAGGTGACAGGTTTCCACCGTTCATTTGGAGGTCACGTGTACAGTAAATGTGTGTTTTTCCACCGGAATGAAGTGAAGTTGTTTGTTCACAGCAGAATTTGTCAATGAATGTGGGCTTGTGTGCTAAGGTCGTGTCAACTGATACACAAATCAGATGTGTTCCAATCTGTTCTTTCATTAGTGAAATATATTGTGTGAGTCAGATGTGTTATTCGTGCTATTATGGAAGTTATCAGAAAATATGTCGAGTGCCGAAGGGAGTTCTGATGCTGATATTTCTACACCTTCGAAGAAAAGTTGTCACAAACCAAGATAATTATAAGTCTGTTGTTGTAAAGACTGCGAAGGTTAAAGGTTTGCAGCACATCAACCATGTTGGCAAATACATCGCAGCAAGAAAAACTGTATCATGTTGCAGGTATGTAAAAAATAATGCGTAGGCCTATAGTATATTCGCAATAATTTGATATGGTGCGAGAAATTGTAAACGTATGTTACGTGTGGATTACTATAATACTATGCACACATTTTTGTAAAATGGTTCACATCATTAAGTTAGACAAAGTTTGCTCATAAAATGTTATTCTGTACACGTACAATATACCTATTCATAAACTTTTTGATATTCGATTTATATGAAAACATTTTATCACAGTTACATTTGGCTATAATACTAGGGACCTTATTCTAAAAAATGCAATGAAAAAACTTTAGATCATAACCTTTATTTGGTATGTATGTAAGTCCAATGTTACGAAGTAGTTTTTGTTTAACGAAGTAGGTATCTGGCATGGGCTTTACCACTGGCTGCTGTCTGTTGGCCCACATTATTTAGGTTTATTACTCTTGCATTAGAAGAACCCATAAATGGCTAGGAAACAGGAGTAGTCGGCTATATTATGAATGAAATAACATAACAGAACAAAATTGACAGCAGTGTGGGAAGCAATGATTTAAACACTATTAAACGCTGGCAAAATTATGGAGTACAAACAGTTTTGTCGTAAACAATGATTTCACTGGTGCTTTTCTGTATTTAAAAATATACTTTAATGTTATGAAACTAAAATTTTGTGAATTCATTGCAGATGTACCAGAGACTGCTTCGATTCGTTTAAAGACGAGGACCAGATGAATATCTTAGCCATATCAATACTTTTGACACTAAAGATGCTCAGGACACATATCTTCAGAGCCTCATTGAAGCTAATTCCACAACAAGGAAAAGGAACCATCAAGATGCTTCAGTGTCAAAGCCGAAAGCTAACCACTTTACATATCACGTGTGTACCCGAATACCAATATGTAAATGTGCTTTTATTAGTTTGCACGGTGTTACCCCAAAAATGGTGCGACATTTGTGCTTATTACTAGTTTCTGGAAAGTCCCCAAAGGACAGATGAGGACCATCTGTTGGCTCTCGTCACAATATTGTTCCAGGTGAATCATTAAAAAATATTCATGACTTTATAGATTCATTTGATTCAAAGGAGGTACATTATTCAAATAACATTACCAAGAAGTACCTACCTGCAAATTTGAATGTCAAAATAATGTATGGTATGTTCGTTGATAAGTACTCAGCTATATAAGACAATGTTAAGTATAAGTTTTTCCTGAAGTACTTTCAGATTGATGTCTGCTATTTCTGCGAAGAATGCAAAGAAAAATTACGCAACCTTCATTTAAATGAGACAGCTAAACGTGTTGCCACAGCAGAATTGATCGTCCACAAACGACGAGCAAGCAAATACTACAAGAAAGTGGAGGCAATAGAAGCTAAATGTTTGAAGAATAATAAGGTTGCTGGAATAGAGATAGATTGCATGCAAAATCTCCCCGTACCAAACATTCCCGTACAGGAGGTATTCTATTATCGCCAGTTGTGGGTTTATGAGTTTTGTGTGCACAACATGACATCTAACAAAGCTAGGTTTTATTCATACCATGAAGGGGAAGCTTACAAAGGGCCAAACAAAGTCTGTACATTTTTAAGCTATTACATTGATGAATATATCGGAGAATCTGTGACTGAACTGCACATTTTCTCGGATGGATGTCCGGGGCAGAACAGAAACCATACAGTAGTGCGGATTCTATTAGCTCTAGCATCCAGTGGGCGCTTAACAAACATTTATCATTACTTTCCAATAAGGGGCCATTCATTCAATGATTGTGATAGAAACTTCTGTGTCATGAAACATAAAATAAGGGAGGACAGAACTTATACAGAAGATCAGTATATCAGACTGATTAAAGAATCATAGACTACCAACAAATTTTCTGTGAAAAAAGTAAAAACTTTAGATATTATTGATTTTAAAAAGTGGTGGCCCACCTTCTATAAAAGGCCTGTACTGTCAGTTTCGTCTCTTGGTAAACATATTGCTCGGAAGTATAAAGTTACTTTTCAAATTTCTAAGTATCGTGAATTTCGATATGATTGTGAAAAGCCTGGAGTGTTGCAAGTTCCTCAGTGGATTGATGGACTACTGTCAGATGACTTTCCTGTGTCACGACATGCAGGTCTTTGTACAGCCTTGCCAACAAGGAAAGATTGCGCAGTATACCGTGGGAGACTGCCTATCCATGCACAAAACGTCGGTGACATCAAAAAATTACATCAGTACATTCCCGAAGAACACACGCCTTTCTACACTGAACTAGTAAATAACTGGCTAACAACAAGAGATGAAATCACTGAAGATGATTTTTGAAAAATGTATACATTGTCTGTGAAACCTTTATTTACAGTCTTTAACTTGAGAAGAACAGTCAGTACAAAATATTGATGCTGTGCAATGGATGTCTCATGTTTCATGTCCCTTACATAAAAATAATGATGAAGAATGTTAATATTTGCATACCTTCTGCACAATAATCACGGTTCATTTGGAAAAGGGCACATGTCCAAAGTTGAACTTGTTTTTTTTTCCAGCTAACTTATGGATATAAAATTAGCAGAAATTATGACATTTTTTAACTATATGTATAACACAACTACGGAAATTTTTTAATTTCCGAAGAAACATTTGCTCAATAGTTATACAGTATTTTGTCTCTCCAGTAAAATTTAAATTTTTGGACTTTTACAAATGACCTATTCAATTATGAAATGGGATTGGGTAACAGTAAGTCTGTACATACAACATTACCATAAACTTTAAAACTGTTAAGGAATGTTAACAAAATGTGCCAATTATAAAAGAGAATGAAAGACATTAGTTTCAGTTCGATGCATGCCATACTGCTGAGCAGTGCGTTTGTGCACACTATGGGCGACTTCGCCCCATCAACAAGCAAGCAAGAGCTCGGGGAAGTCACAAACAGTGGAAAACTACTTTTCGCATGCCCACTGAATGGACTCCATGCGTTGGACAGCTTCAGACACAGAATTAATTAACACATTTAATTGTGAATTGTACTGCCCACCCAGAACCTGGTATGTGAGCGCCACCCCTGTTAGCCAAGATTGTTTTACCCGACAGACCACTATCCTGAGATTATCTGAGAAGGAAGTTCCACTGACACTACTGGATCGCATCTCTGCTGCTCTATGAGATCACACCTGACAGCCTCAGACCGAGGTGGATAAATATGTAGTCGCCTTGGATCAGGGAGATAAGAAATACACGGCACCGCCGCAACCTTGACAAATCAACCCCTGCGATGAAAGGCTATGTTACCCCGCACCCCCGGAAGATCGCTGATCAAGGGATTTTCAACAATATAAGGAGGCACGAGAACGCCTTTCGCCAGAGACGCCAGGCTCGCTAGCCGCATAGGTCAGCAAGCACTCCCTGGGTCTGGCCAAGACCTCTCTCCTCTCCTGCAGCCTGCAATGGCTACAGCCTCTCCAGTAGCTTGTGAAGGCTGCACCAACCTACAGCTTGCAAAGGCTCTCCAACAGTTTTTTGAAGGCTTGTCCACCAGCCGACTGCAAGGACGGCTCTTCTCATCAGAGGTAACACACAACGTCCATTTCCTGCAACCCCCCTTTCTACTCTAGTCATTCCCTTGATTTCACGGTAGCAGGTCGTCGCATCGCTTTACCCTGCTGGACAAAATCCCCTTGAGCGGAAACACTGTAAAGAGTGTGAATTCGTAATTAGCCTTTAATCGAAATAATTTTTTTATTCTTTTACCAGGCTCACCTTGGTCGGAATCAGTTAGCGTAATTAATCAATTCTAAGCTAGCTTGTATTATCCAACCGGGACTTCCCACTTTCATAATTCGTAACAATAAATATTAAGTTAATTTGGAATTGGTGTCTACCTTCCTGTCAACTGTAGTTCCTGTTTCACGTGAGTTAATATTATTCCAACACTGAAAGTTGTTGCATCAAAAACCCGCTAAGACTTAGTCGTGAGGCATGCCGAACTCCACAGAAGACAGGGCTTGAAGAAGGCTTCGAGTCTGAAAGGACACACTGCAGCTCCTCAGTTTCCGGTGCTCCCTCGCCTAACCTCGGTGGTGTCCTAATAACCAACCGCACCTCCCTCCATCACTGCCTCAGGTGTGTTTGCATAAGAGACATCCCCAGAACTGTACGTCTGTGGAGAGGTCAGAAGGCAGGTCTAGGTGCAGGGTAAGAAGGGTGGTATTCAGAGCCGCAACAGACACAAAGAGCAGCGAGTATTACAGAGGTTCAACAACACAGAGATTAAGTGTAAGGACATGTAACGTCTGAGTCCGCAGACGTTACAGCTTGGCCCATCTCACAGTTTATTCCCCTTACCCACGAGTCAGAGCTCAATGCATATTCAGGTGCCTGTTGGCCAGAACTGGAACAAGTACTTGCACGTCCCCTCCAGCCGGAGACCCTATCGCCCACACTTGCCATAACCCCGACCAATACAGACCATAGGAAAGACATTCAGAATACGTGCACTCTCCACTTAGCTTCCGGGAAGATTGTCAGGGTTCGACTACCACCGAAAGTCACCCTGAAACATTGAGTAGTGCCTTCTTCTGTGAACTATATTCCCATACATCGGCCTACGCGGCCACTGTGGATCGCATCCGTCTCTCCGGCAGGTTCATCCACCTCCATCATCATTATTGATTAATCCACCTCCTGATTCGTACCCCGGGATAGCTGGCATCCCACATCTTGGCAGCTCTAGCAGTGAGGAAGATTGTTCGCCCCGGACGGGAAAAGATCACGGTTCGACTCACTCTGGGGTTTGATTTTCCTCCCCACAGACAGCATCCTCCCCCCAAGTGCCCCCCCCCCCTAGAACCTACCACGACCTACCGGGTTCAAGTAGCAACCAAAATGCTGCTGAATCAGGGAGGGCAGTCAGCGCTCTAACCACTTACTCGAGAGTAAGGACGCGCATCAATTGACGCCCAATGTGGGGCCAAAAGCTCTAGGTAGCTCAGACTTGGGAGCTACGACCTAGCCAGTCACACCCCTCCCCATTTTTTTTGACAACTCCTTGCAGAGGAGCCCACACCTGAATTCAGGGAGTCGAATTAAACACCCTGTGGTGCCTATTAGCAACCATGTCCAACTCCGAAGTGAGTCACCCGGAAATGCGAGGCGCGTTAGTCAAGATGAATGACCAACCCTTACGAGGGAAGACCTCTGTGGCACGTGCCATCAAGGACGCCTGCCCAGCTACCTTCCCCAGACCGCCCGCAGGGCGAGACATGACCTTGTCAACTCCCGCCACTCCCTTGCCATGCTGCTGGCATTTCCCAGGCCGTCACTTCAACTGGGACTGCCCGATGTGGCAACCCCAGGAGACATGCAGCTCTCCTCCCTACCCATCAAACGCACAGCCGCACAACCCTGACACCTGTGTTTCCCACTGCGGAAACGGAAATGCGGAAGTGAACCACAACGCACTGAATGGGAGGCCACTCAACCTCCGTCAAATCTACGTGCGCGCCCTAGTCCAAGTATAGCATTGAACCCAGGGCTGTCAACACTGTGGCCTGAACGTGAACCAAGCAGGGATGGAGTCCCATGCGAGAACCGAACACCGGATGCCCCCGAGGTGGACGAAGCACCCTCCTCAAGCCAGAACCAGTAGATCGACATCACCAGACTTGGGAAGGATAGATACACCCCCTCCCCCATCCTACCACATGTACCCGAGGGAGAACTTCTGAAGAAGGTTATCCCCATAAAACTCCGTTACATGCCCAGTTCGAGTACCCCTTCGTCATACAAATCCCACCAGACAGTACCACGTGTCCACCCCGAAAAATGATGGTGTCCAACCCGAGCAATTGTGGTGTCCACCCCAAGCAATTGTGGCGTAACCCAGGTGATCCACAGTGAGTCAACCTGCTAGTAATGCGCTAGTGGAGGCTTGCAAACCTCCAGCCACCCCCGAGAGTATGGCAGATAGGCCGCAAACTCCCCTCGTCATCCTTCTTACCCTTCCCTTGGTTCCCAATCTCCAGGAAACTCGCGAAACGTCACCCCACGCGGTGAATACATCTCCCTGGCCTTCCTTCCCGTACAGGAAGAAGCACCCACCCTGGACGATAACATGGATGTGGCTGCGTACCCGCTCCCCCCCAGGATCAGTCCCGGCAACCCCGCCTCCAGAGACGGTGGAACCCCTCAAGGTAGGGAAATTAGGTCACGTACCCTGCTGCCCTATCCATCCTAACCCTTTCCCCACAAGAATGGAGAGAGTGGATGAGTGAAGGAAGAAAGCCCGCCACAGCCCTCAACAATGATGGCCACGTCAGTCAACAAGGCGACTGACGTCAGCGAACCACAGAGAAAGGATAGAGAGGAGGAGCGGCACGACGTATGGGTCGATCAGAAAGTAAAAATGTTTCACCAGATGCCCGTGAGCATTGCAGCTGCCCACGCAGCCTCTCCATCGCCTGGAGTGGACTGTGTATGCGAACACCTTGCACCGGTTGCTCACGCAGCTGCCGCAAGGGAACATCAACCCACTGCCACGAGAGCCACAACCACTGTTCCTGAAGCAGATGCCACAGCATTCTGGCCGTTCCTGAGCAGCCACCTACTGCTGTTGCCACGTCACGAGCAACTCCACTGTGTGCGAGACGCACCAACCACATCCCCGAACGCTACAAGGAGACGCCATGGAGGGAGTCTACCATGTACCGTTGGCCTGCCGCCCCCGCTGCAGATCCCCGCAAACGAGGACGCCCGCTGAAGCGACGCATCACCAAGCACCAACGTCCAACACCACCAGCATCTGAATGAGTACCTGGCAGATTCCAAAATCTGAACTATCCCGCCCCTTGTCAGGACTTGTGGCTAAAACCAAGTAGTAGGGAGTGATAGAATAGGAATGCCAAAACATTGATTAACGAGAGTGCAAGAGCTCATTAGATAGCGTAGTGGAGAAGGTTAGGTAACGAAAGACGTCCCATACCAAAATCCTAACCTGATAGAGTAGGTAGCGTGACAAAAGTACCACCCCCCCCCCCCCCAAAGAGTAAATTTTGCAAAATCATGTACACCTGTAACTCGTTAACCTGGGCTCTTCCAGCCAACCACCAAGACACTGGACACTCTTAGCCCATGGGCCACACTTGAACAACCTCAGACATGGGATGTTCAATTCAGTTACACAGCCAGCGAGGCCAAGCCCAAAGAGAATGCCAGAGCACGATACCTGTACAGGCAGCCATCTAGCATGAACTGTTCTCCCCACCTATGAGGACGTCCAGACCCTGTCACCCTTGGATAGGGCAGCAGTGCAAAATGTCAAAAAGCCCTCATAACTGATGACCAAAGCCCATGATCTAGAATATTGCAGAAGATTCAAGCCCCAACAAGGCACCTGTAGTCCATTCTAAAACGGAATAGACTTGATACTACTGTAAGCTATAACAGAGCAGTCACCAAACTAACATCTCTAACATACACAAGTATGTTAGCACAGGCATTATACAAAAACATTAACTACTGTACCTGTTCATCAGTGCCAAGAGTGAGATCTACAAGCATAGCTACCAGCCTGTGTACTATGCTATTTGCACAGTCTTCCGAGAAGCCACGCAGAGTTTGCAGTTGTTCATACAAGTCACACAGATCTTCTTTCCTTTTGGACAACTAGTAATTGAAAACATTTTGCATCAGTAACATTATAAACACAATTACAACCAGAACCATTCACTTCTAACCATGTAATAAAACAAAAATTGTACCTTCTTTACACAAAAAAACTATAACTCAATGCTATAGTCAAATCATGGTTACTTCCAAATTTTCTGAGGTCCTGCTTAAGTTCTACTTCCAGGCTATTCCTCTCTTCATACAAAGAAAGCTAAACCAAGTCTAGCAAACTACACCAAAGGGACAATGTACCACATTCCTGCTCACAAAGGTGTAATAATATTTTGCATAAGATATATTTCTTAATAGGCATTACCAATGCACACAATATTTTCTCACTGTTATTATTTGTATTAATAATTAAATGAACTATTATAATTTATAGATAAACCATGCATAAAAATTAAGTTTAACTAAAAATAAGGTACTTTTATGTTAACACAAGTATAAAATGCCTGTGATACATTATAGGAAACAAGCAAGCACATCATACACGTGTGATTATTAAAAATTCTAATTCAAAATGTGTGACAAAACTGCAAATAGACTATAACTGACCTACTGAACGAACAGTACCACTTTCAGATAATGCTGACAACAGTACAGGAATAAAAAACAAATCAGGATGTAATCTAAAGTTAAATTTTTCTAAACTCTACTAAGAGCAGAGGTGGACAAAATGTGTGAATGCGCAAACCAGGTTTGTGGGAAATATTTTAAGGCTGGGGAAATCTTTAGTGCTGGGCCGATGCCGATACCTGCCGTTTTTATTCTAACAACTATACTGACAGACTGGCAATTAACAATGAGATACGGTGGGGGGAAAAGCTACCCTGCGAGAGATAATCATCTACAGGAAGTGAAAGGGGGAGTGAGAAGCCGTTCCCATCCCACTATGACAGGCGCTGTAAGAGATAATAATCTACAGCTGGTACCCAGGTTGGAACCCGGATGTGTTCTCGCATGTGGCAGCGTCTAAACCTACGAGGCGCGCCGCGGAACTTGCCATTCCCATGTTATATGCAGCCGAGAAGGTTCTAAGTTGTTAGTAGTGGAAGCGTAAGGGTCCAGGAATTTTCTGAAGTTCAGTTTTTGTGCATTATTAACGTATTATAAGGTAAGTTTCTTTATTAAATTATGATTTTCATTTTTATTTACAGATTTTACATATTATTTTGGGATTTAATGATTTTGATATTTTTTTTCCAGATTTGTTATTAAAATGTATTGGAAGTGACTTCGTTCTTCAGGCTATTACCCTAGGGAGATATATCGTAATGTTAATTGTTTAAGTTTCCCTGACTTAAGATTAAAAATATATTACTAAAGTATTTTTCAGTGCTGCCTTTATTCTCAGATTTTGAAGAATTTATGTGAAATTAATTTACCTATTTTTTGTATGTTTACTTAAAACATAAAATAGTACATAGTGTGACACTGATTTTAACACATATTTCCATCAACTTTCAAAAATACTTTTGTTTATGAACATAGTGAATAAATTATTGCATGAGTGAAAAGCTAGTCATTTGTTTTTTTTTTTTACTTTTTTTTATAAACAAAGTTAAAACATTAAAATGTACTGTATGTTGACAAATTCCTAAACATGTTTAGGGGGTAAAGGGTGAGTGAGTGAAGAGATTTAAGTGGCTCTTAACAGCGAGGTCTTGAGAGCCAATGAGGATGATTGAAGTAAATATAGAGTGACACCAGAATGAAGGGACAAGATAAACAGGAGATTACCGAGAAAACCAGCCGACCAATGGCATCGTCCAGCACTATTCCCACTTGCGAAAATTTGGTGACTTGGTCGGGGATTGAGCCCAGTTCGCCTTGGTGGGAGGTGAGCATGCTAATCCCTCAGCTAACGTGGCCCCTTCAGGGGTAAACATTTTTTAATACAAATATTTCATTTCTAAATTACCTAAATTGCAAAGTGTGGATGTGCAACTATTTACTGTAAATTGTAATGTATTACAATATTCATCAACACCATAAAGGATTTGTTATAAAAATATGTTTTTATATTTTTGGGAAAATTTTGACCTAAATTTTTATGTTCTGGGGAAATTTTTCCATGCTAGGAATTTTGTCCACTTCAACTGAGGTACCAGAGCAACTTAAAATCATGGTGCTGGTCATGCTCATGCATGGTGATATACCTGAAGAAGACAAATTGTGTTGTTATAACATCCGCCTATTCGTATTAAGAAGTCAAGTCTATGAAGATGGTGGAGCCCTACACTGGAGCTGAATCACAAGATTCACCACATGTCGCTTAGGTTGTCAAACTTTTCTCCATCAGCTAAGATGTCTAATTTCTTACCACTCAGGCTACTAGCAATCAATAAACAAAATATATGGAAAGGAGGAGAGGACAAACAGTACAGGCTTCATGCTGAAATTGACTACGATGACGATGCACAGCGATGCGAGTACGCCAGCTACCTGAGGTGGCAGCAGACGGAATTGCCTGCTGTGCATTCAGCACTCACTCAGGCATCTGGTTTTTCATTCATTTTCTCCATCTAGCAGGTTGGTTATCAGCCAGGCATCGCTGTGCCATGCATTAGAATGTGTCTGTCTTCTAAGGAGCACCTTGATAAATACACCCCTGTTGGTAGAGTTTGTCAGTCTGAATTGTGGCTGCTTTCACATGCCATTTAAGATACATGGCGCTTTTGGTTGAGGCAGGAGTTTTTGCTTGCTGGCTTGCTTGATTAAAAGTGCTACACATTAACACAAACTGTGCAAATGAAGTTGCATAGCACATTTATGCAGGTACCACTGACAAAAGTCAACCTGAATAGGTTAATAGTCATTCAGAAGGAGTGCTTGTACCCCTTGCAGATGAAATGGATGCAGCTGTTGTTTATGCCACATATGACAAACAACCATGTGGTCAACATGCAATTGTTATGCAACACATTGTGAGCTTGTTGATAGATTGTTCTCTAACTATTCCAAAACCTTCCCCTTAGCTCAGTGTTGTGTCTGTGCATCTAAATATGATGCAGTGCAATATGAACGATGGTAATAACCCATGACCATGAGCATCCATTTTAACAAACTTACTTATAATGAACCAGTTTCGTGCAAGAAGTGATCAATTAAAACAAACACAAAATGGTTTAGCACACACAGTCCAGGTTATTGCTACACACAATGATGTGTAACACTCTTGAATTATCATTGCATGCATAATAAACAAAGTGCATGTCTGTTAATTTAGCCCAGGTACATATACTCTTCCATCACATTTCTCTAAACGCACAATTTACTGACTGTGTATTGTCTCAGCAGAGACCTGGTTTGACAACAGACTATGTACCATAGCATACTGTTCTATCGTTCCTCTCCAAACGAACGACAAAGTACATACTGTGTGGTGTTATCACAGACATTGCAATCTAATGTCATGACGTGTTTAATGGACACTATCGGTCATTCAACAAAAAATGTTCGTTATGGTATCTTCTATTATCCCTTGAAGTTTGAGTGTTGAATTTTGTAGAACCTGGTACATGTGTATACACAGTGTGACAAGCAGATAGATAAGTGGTTCTGGTTCTGAGCTTTAATTATCTTACATGGTGTAATGTACATTAGTATTGTGCAGAGACAGTAATGTTTGACCTTCAATACATCTGGTAACAGTAACTAATTTATCGATTTCACAGTCACACAAATTTCTGGGGAGTCAAAAAGTGTAAGTCCCAAACATATCACAAGAGGCAGTAAACACCATAAGTCCTGTGTACAACCTACACCCATTTTCAAGGCATAAACGTCATCAAAAGTGAGTATGCTACTTGAGTAAATATAGTAATTCAGTATCATACAATAAAAAAAAAGGAAGAATTTCTACTTGAACAGTAGAAACTATCATGATTATGTCACACACATCACATTAAAACTTAAACCACATTGTGACATAAATAAGTTTGTAAAAAATCCAGAGTGTTGGCAATGTTGACCAGCAAGAAGGAAGCATGTGTAATATTTCTGTTTCT
Organism: Dryococelus australis; assembly: GCA_029891345.1. Taxonomy (NCBI): domain Eukaryota; kingdom Metazoa; phylum Arthropoda; class Insecta; order Phasmatodea; family Phasmatidae; genus Dryococelus; species Dryococelus australis. Next base: position 97,275,298 of record CM056999.1, read on the forward strand.
TCTAAGTTACCTGATGTATGAAACTTTGAATTAAATGTATGAAAGTTGAATTAGGGGTCTTAATGACTGATGTATGAAAATATGAATTGCATGAATATCACACACACGCACGCACGCACGCACCGCACACGCACACACACATATTAGAGGACTAATTGTATGTAAACAATAAATAAAAATAATGACAAACCTGTTGTCTTAGGTACTTCAGACCTTCAACTCTTCCCGTCAAATCACTGTGTCCTACATTCAGAAAATGTTGTATTTCATCTTTCAAAGAGAATGGTGATGTTGCATACTTCAGCCTCTGGTACACCTCTTGCAATGCTTCAAATTCTGTTCCATCAGGGAAAGGATCAAGCTGAGCAATAGCACCTTTTAGGCAGACTTCATTGTCCACCACAAGGCAGTGAAGTAATGCTTGGGCATGTTTTTTGAGTGGTGAGAATTCCTGCCCAATAATAGGTACGAAACAACTGACAATGACGCACAACAGTTCAGACAGGACATTGCCACGAGCTGGTAGACACTTCCTGCAGAATCTCTGGAAGAAGTGGCAGGCAACCTTTGCAATCAGTGGAATGCCATCACAAGCCACGAGATGCATCAATGTGTGGCACACATCCCTCACGACGAACACAGTCATGCTGTCCAGGCCCAGCGGCTCTGCAAGCTGCGTCGCCATGGCATCCACAAATGCAGCATAGCAGTGGAATGCCAACAACTTGTCTTCTTGTGTGGGTGCCTGATATATACGTGTCACAAGACTGAGAAGAATCTTGTGAACTTGGTTTGGCACAATCTGTGATAGCATTAGGACGAGTGGCACCTCTGGCTGTGGACTACTCGCCTGTGGGGAAAACAAATACAGCTTCTGGTGAAAATAAAATTTTATACAAATGATTATGCAGATTAAAAACTTTGTTATACATAGTAATAAATATGTACTATTTGGAGACGTGCTATAAAAATATAAACTTAATATTTTATGAAGCTATGCATAAAACACATGCGATGTTAACGACAGTGAGGTTCATAACTTAATGAAATAGGAATGTTACAGTTTCCAAATTAGCAAAGCAGTAAAGGAGAAGCAGAATTTACAGATAAGTGACACATACGATAAAAGAAATGGCACAGCATTTGGTTGCAAAAATAGGAATAAATATAATTATTACACACTTAAATGCAGATATGTTTACAGATGAGAGCCCCTGCCCCTGACACACATAAATGTGTGGAGGCATTAATGTTTAGAATGGGACCACATGAAACCTGTCATAGAATAAAAATTCATAACATACAATAAAGATAAGGAAAAAGTGTTAAAAATGGAAGGACTCCAAGGTCAGAGAGAGAGGAAAAAAAGGCTCAAAATGATCCGAAGAAAGGAAAAAAAAAAACAGCGAAAAGATGAAAGAATACTGGAAGGAAAGAAAAGTACAAATGATAAGGAACTGAAACTGACATGTTACCCGCACATGGCCTAAAGGAAATTTAAAAAAAGATATGTGAAATATGATCCACTGTCTTATGGTAGCATTTTCATATAAAACAGCACACTTCATTCAGTTCCTCTATAATACAGTTTTGTATTAGTAGTTCAGTAATGGGAATCATCATTTATAATTCCATACTAATGGGATACACCAGCCAATCGCACACCCAACCATGACTTGTACACCTAGAGTTTGGAACCAATTGGCACTGTAAAACAAAACAGAAAGAATGGCAATTATCTCCGACACTGCTTAAAGAAAAAGTAGGATAGACTAGAACACAAGAAATCATTCAAGTGGTAATACTTACAACTAGAGCTGAGCCAATACTGATATGCAATATTAAATATTGGCTGATATTACAGTGTCAGAACCCACCCAATCCTATTTCCTTTTCAGCTGATATTGAGACAATATTTTCATTTTTGCATTGACATGATGTTTTTGCGCCTAAAGAAAGAGTATTCCATATGATAGACTTTGCCCCATCTGAAATTTGGCAAACTACTATGGGCAAGTCAACAAAGCTCACACACGGTAATGGAGACAGGACATGGGGGTCTACCAAACGTTGACAGGGCCTCACCACATTTCTAACCCCATGCTTCTTGCTTTTACTGCCCACTAGTTTCTACAAGAAGTCGTCACGTCATCGTCCCTTCCAGATGAAACGCCGCTCTACTTTGCAGCGCCCGCAAAAGAGATAGTGCACAGTTCAAACTTTACGCCGCTGTAGGAAGCAAGAATCATGGCCTCCATGAGCCCCTCTGGACCTGTTGTGCCAATGCCTCACGCCGAGCCGATAAGATTCTATGGTTCATGCATGTGAAGTCGCAAGCTCCACCCCTAGGAGGCAGGTTTAAAACTTCCCCCACCCCTCTTGAGAATCAATGACTGGAAAAATTAGTATAAAAGGCACCCTAGACTGGGCCTTAGGAGTTGTTTTTCATCCTCTAGGCCGAAAAGGCTGAGGACAGCACCCACTGCGACAACTCAGTCTTACTACACCTTCAGGCTGTGAAAGCCGGGGTATCCTGACCTGGGCCGAGACCCTCAGCAGCATCGGCAACTTACTAGTGTCAACGACGCCATTCACTCTGGAGATCTGTCGCCATCCAGTAGCAGCCACTTCTTCGGCTGCCTCCAGCAACCCAGGGTCGTCAACACCACCAGAGGTTTCCAACACATTCTCCTGAACCTCCCCCCCATACCCCTCATGATGTTCCAGGTAATACAGGGTCACTATGATGTCTCTTATAGACATCCCATAAGGTTTTAGCCCGGCCACACCTTCACCAAGTTGAGGTGAAGAACCCCCTTTCATCCACACCTAGGTTCCTTATGGATAAACCTCCAAATTCAGGCTGGGAGAGTCCCATGCACTAAATTAAATAATTAAATAATTTAATTTATTTATTTTACCAAGTACCACAAATACTCTCGTATTTGTACTGGGTAGTCTTTGCACAATTTTTTTTACCTAATATTAACTTCCACGGTTAATTATATTCGTGTATGCATCATTTATGTATACATTTATGCCACGTAATATTTCACCCTGTCATTGTACCGTGAATTTCATTAGTTACGTGACTGGAATAAACATAAATTTTATCCATTATATTGCAGGGTCTTTTCACTACTAAATATTAGTAACCTTTTACCCCAAGTGTTGTCATGAACAATTTTAAATTATAACACCGGCATCGCGAACCACGTCTCACTGCAAATACAACTAACACCAAGCGGCATGCCCGAGTTTGGCCAAGGTATGCAAACTGTATTGCCATGGCTAATCTTCAGAGGAGCTCTTTACTAGGAACTCAATACACATAGGTATTATGACTGTCTATGTGAACTCTACTATATAACCCTTTGGGTTGGTGAACGGCTAGAAAAAATTATGTGGTGAGTCACGTTTGGCATAGCCATATACCCAGACATAGATGATAGGACCGCAACCTAAGAAGCCTTCACCTTACGTACTTCTTATAGCAAGATTTTAAAGCAGCCTCATGCAGTGTAAACACAGGAGAGAACAAAAGCAAAGGTTAAAAAGAGTGCTCCTTCTTTTGGAAGCAGAGATCAATAGTAGTCCCACTCCTGACATGTAGAAGGTATTACTTTGTTTGCACCACCTACCAGAGGCACAAGTAGAACCTCACTGGAACATCTTATATTATACTTTGATACTGCTATATTGGGAATTGACCATTCCCTATTAATGGAACGGAGGCAAAAACTTCCAACACTTCACACTTCCTCCACACCTCGTCGAGCAGCGAGAGCACTTCTCTGCTGCAGCCAGTGTCTGCCACTGTCCCACAGCCAGCAACACCAGCACAGCCACCGAAGGAGAAGAGAGCACCACTACCCTGTTTACCCCAGGTAACCCATCAGAGAAGTGTCATGCCAAGTACACGTGATTTTGTCACCACATGTAAACCTACACACCCAACCTTATATACTGGCTTTTCGGTTCCCTTTCTTGCTGGATACCAGTGTCGGCCTTGTAGGCTGTTAACTAGGTATGTAATCGGGTGTACTAGGTCTGGCAATGTGCCTTACAACAACACTGGCCCTCTGGATCAAAGTAGATTTACCAGAGTTCGGCGGGGTGTTCTTAGTCAGTGACATTGCAGTGCTGCATGTGGGGCGTGTGGAGTCCTGGGTTCCACTGGTATTGGTGGATATCAGGTTGCGATAGTGGTCCATGTGGTAGTGGTGGTTCCACTGGTATTGGTGGATATCAGGTTGCGATAGTGGTCCATGTGGTAGTGGTGGTTCCACTGGTATTGGTGGATATCAGGTTGCGATAGTGGTCCATGTGGTAGTGGTGGTTCCACTGGTATTGGTGGATATCAGGTTGCAATAGTGGTCCATGTGGTAGTGGTGGTTCCACTCCGTGCTGGACCAGCTGCCGATGTGTGGGTTGGCCCTCCCAAGCCTGGTGTCGCTCCCGTTGACTAGGGCCCAGACCACAGGATGTACCGCATAGCCGGTTCGCACTGGGTGAAATGTGTAGGTACCGACAGGAGTGGCCAGTTTCCCCAGATGACGGGCGGCTTGGCCCTGCCCCCTCGGAGTATTGACTCCCGGCACAACTAGGTTTGCCGCACAGACCTGCTAGGCAGCAATTAACTCTGTTTTCTTAACTGCCCTTTCAGCTCCGTGCTTGCTGTTAAATAGCATAAGCTTATAGCACACTAGATTTCCTGTAAGTGACAAGCAATCAACAATTCCTGCATTGAAGTGTAAAGCCGACAATGGCTGGCGGTGCACTCCCTGACTGCCCAACAGTGCAAGCACCTGGAGTTGTGGGCCATAGTCAAAGCTAATTCGGTTATATAAAAAATCCCGGTTCCTGTCAGTAGTGCACGTCATAACTGGTTTATAGCAGATGAATAGAAAGATACTCAGTGAAAGAAAAGAATCTGAAGTATATAGAAGAAATTATGTTCACTGAGAACTCATTAAACATGCAACACGTGCTACCTCCTACCAAGTAGTAGAGTGATGAAGGTAACTACGTTGGCGAGTTGTAGGCGACCTAGTTTTGGATAAAGAGGGAAAGATAGCTCTATATGAAACAGAATACTTTACTACTAACTGGACTAAAGAAAGCGGGTGTCTAGAAGAGACAAAGTGAATTTAATAAGTATTAGCATGTTCGCTGTTCGTTGGATGACTGGTCGTCATAGTTGGAAGCAGCCACTGTGGGCGTGCTAAAGACTTGGAAGATCTCTGTAGGTCCCAGCATTGAGCAGTGCTCTCGATATGTCACGAGAGAAGAAACAAGAATGACTCTGGAAGAATGACTGCTGGAGCCCCGCTGTGCATGGACTTATATAGTGCCCAAGTCTAGGCTGCCACAGTGGGGTGCGGGGAAGGCGTGACATCCTTCTGCCCTGGCGTGGGAGTTGAAAATCTCTGGTCAGCAGTAGTAAGCAATACTGCTTTGTTCATCTTCGGTAGCACTCAGGCTTGCCCGGTGGCTGGCGGCTTGTAGGGGCTCAGCGCAGGGCAGAGGGTGGAGATGGAATGGCCACTGGTTGCATAACTTTGTGGCCACGTGCTTGGCCGCCCACCGGATTATCAGCAGCAGAGAACTCATGAGCAAAGTGTTCCGTGCACAAATCTCTCGTGGGTGGTTGATGTAGACAACTCTTACATAGGTTGAAGTAAGGGTATACTTCACGTAAAGAGCGATGAGTCCTAATCATAGTTGATTAGTAGTAAAAGTGGCACGCGTCAGATTCTTGCAATGGAGGTGAATAATTAAGCAAAATATTTTGTACATACACCATTGCTTCACATGTGTATGTGCAAAATATTTTGCTTCATTATTCACTAGCATGGATATAAAGTTATCTACAAATTTCTGTTCCTGGCTGTATGTTCACATGCAAAGGCCAAGACAGGCTATTATTAAAAAAACCTTTGCAGCGATCTGCAGTTTTGACGCATGCAATCCAAATTTGGAGACTGTGTTATGCATTTGGCATTGATATCACAATGGTGAGGAAACAAAAATTATGACCAATACATTTGTTGTATAAACGAAAGTATAAGTGTAAGTGGAGAAAAGAATTAACATGGTTTGTACATTCCAAACCAAAACAACTACATTAAATATGTAAATGTCTTTCATATCAATTTTTTAAATGTAATTTGCAATTTTTTTAATTCCAAGGATTTGACAGGATTTGACACAATGATTCCAGGATTTTATAGGAGTTTTATATACAGGAATTAGGATTTCAGCTTCAGGGCTGGTAGCAGCCCTTTGCAAATGATAGATTTTCACTCAAAAGTATATGTATTGGCAAAATTAGGTTCTCTTCTAATATAAAATCGTTAAAGCTAAAGTTTCCTATAAAGTGTATGCGTCATTAAAATTAGGTTCTTTGATGCTAATTAAGGGCATGTAAGTTAACACATGGATTGGACCCCATACATGTAACCGCATTACCGTTTAACAACAATATGTTAGATATATGAGATCTGTAAATAACTTAACTATGTAATGTACATGCTTCTCTAAGTTAAAATATTAGGTTACGATTTTCTTAAGTGCACTTGTGTAACAAATTGATATGTGTCAAAGAGTTCTCAAAATGTAAATATTCTTAAAATGATGGATTTTCTTTTAAAGAAGTATAATGTGTTAAAATTAAGTTTCTTTAAAATGTGAATTCATGTAGTGTTGCTCCTGTGCATTAATCAATTAAAGACACGAGAGAATAAATTTTCAAGATGCCTTAACGAATGTTGCATACATATTGTACTCTGCTAACCAACTGAGAGTACTTAATTAATAAATAAGGGTACCAGTGTACACAAGTGCCTGTATTTTAACTGAGCAAAATTAATGTGTGCAAAACTTATTCAATTTGTAGAGCTCATAAATATTTAAAGTAAATGTTTTCATTTTACTTGTACTTGCAATTTTACGAGCAAAATCTATGGGTTAAACTGTGGAAGGACACACTATTAATACACATGTTTAACATGTAACCATAGGCTCAAGAGGCCAAGTAAACTTATTAACTTTCCCAATGGCAAACTTTAGTTTTTCATTCCCATTGCTGTGTATGAGGGGAACATATGCACCTACCTTTGTCGAGTCGGGTCATTATGTATTAACTTAATTCTCCCTTTTATTTTCAGGTAATTTTAACTAACTAATGTAACAGAATACACCTCACTTGCCAATGTTGTAAACTGACCCGGCGACACACAAAGAAAAAACGCGATCCCCACTGCTAGGAACACAAAACCTCACACCAGCTAACAAGCTTCTCTTTATCGCACTGTGACCTTGCCCTTGCATAGCTTCTCTTTATCACGCTGTGACCTTGCCCTTGCATAGCTTCTCTTTATCACGCTGTGACCTTGCCCTTGCATTACCTTACCCCTCACTCCGGCTTGCCTCTTAAAGCTGCAAGAAAGAAAGGAACAGTCACTACATCTGATGTGGAGACACACTGTAGCCGGAGAATTGAGACAAGGGGAGAGCGCAGAAAAGAAGAAGGAACGAGCGCGAGGAAAGAGACAGCGTCACCTGCCAGCCGGCAGACACAAGCCAGGCATCTCCTTTCACGAGTAGGGGAAGGGGAGATAATGGCACTGTCCATGCCACTCTCCCAACCTGCTCGCCCGGGTAGTAAAGAACAGCTACCGGGACAGATACAAAACTGCTTCTAGTTATGCTGAACATAGCTCCAAGACAACCGACCAAACTTTCTACTTTCAACTACCAGATGGGTCTCAGTCAGAACAGAGAGGGGGCGATTGACGCATGACATTTTTATATGTAAAGAAAGCGCATTCCAAATGACCAACTTTGCCCCATCTGAAATTTGGTAAATTACTATAAGTAAGTCAACACACACATGAGCATGTGCTTGTGCATGTGTGTGTGCACATGTACATATGTGTATTCATGTGTGTGCACACATGCATGTGCATGTGCTTGTGCATGCATTATTTATTAATAGTTACATTTTGAAGCACAATTTTTTAAGTTCAATATGAGCAGAAAATCATTTTGTAAAAATGATATACTGTACTGTATATCAGTATTTTATTTGTTTGGGAATGGTTTATTGTGTGATTAGTGAAATTATATTTATTCTATTCAAATATAGCTGGAATGAAATGTTTACTGGTAGCTATTGAACTTTGAAACTACATGTTTGCAAGTTAATCAAAAATCTTATTATTTGACTCAAAAATATTTGAACAGCAAAATACACTATTTGAACACCACTAATTAAAACTAAGTTTACCCATGTGCTTCAAAACAAAAAAAATTTCTTTAATTTCTTCTATCAATAGAACAGTGATGGAAACATGAATGCTACATATACAAATCTACTTTTCAGTTGCAAAACAGGACCTCATTATGCAAGACTGCAGTACAGCTGCCGCAGAGCAATAAATTCAAGTAATTCCATTCAGCAGCAACATATTAACTGTGGTACTTGTAGCACAAGTACATTACCTGCAACTGTAAGGCTGCTTATAGGCTGTTCACTGTAAAATGAGCACTTCTGAAAGCCCTGCTTAACATCTACTTGTATGCACGTTGTGTCTTCTTCCACCTTATGTAAAATTAACATTGCCATGGGCTTCATCACTTTACTATGTGTCGGTCAAGTTTAACTATGAAATTATTATAAAAAGTAAACATTTTATAAATCTGCTAATTTTTACACACTAAGGAATTAAAAAAAAATAAATAAATAATCACAAATGATTACCTAACACTTTTCATTCAACGTTAACATATGGAACTACATTCCAGCCATCATTACCAACTTTACCGGGCGCATGTCACTCAGTATGCCCATTGAAATACATACAGGCAAGGGCAGTGACATTTTTCTAAGGTTGATTCCAAAAGTGCTCACTTTATCGTGAACAGCCTTTACCAAAAATTCACTCACCAGAAAGAAACCTGGGTGTTATAGCAAAACTTTATTCCTTTTTGCGTAAAATTTAAACTTAACACTTAAATAAAAATTGATGAGAATTAGGCGGCAAGGGTATACCATAAAAAATTATCTTAAACACAAAAAAAGCACACGTGTACAGTATTTCATAGCATAATCATCACATATCGTTTTATAAACCTAAATTTTATCTGGAAAACTAGGGTGCGACCAATGTGTGGTGAAATTTTGAAGTTGCATAAATGGTGAAAATAAAGAAAATGACTTCCCCCATATTATTGGAAGCATTAATTAATAATATCATACATAAAAAAATAACTGATGCAGTAATTCAGTGTTCCATGATATTTATTAACAAACAACTGCAAATCTGTAACACCATATTTAAGCCACGTTATTAAAACAAAAAAAGTTATAAACTATAAACTGCAGTTTCAAATAACACTTATAAACATACATTAGTAATAAAAATGTAAGGTGGTTATTTATTTATTTGAATCTGATGATTTGCCAATGATTTTTAAAGAAGTGAACTCGCCTCTACATATGGGTGCGGCTCATCTGCTTCACTCGGAATCAGTCATCAGCAGTCCGCTAGTGTTGTCAGATTATTCTTCTTGTCACAGCACATTATCTTTCATGCTGTCTAACGCATTTGCAATCCCAGTTTGCATAAACTCTTCACAAGAGTTTCATGTGGTATATGCTGCCAGATGCTTATAACCCACAATATGTGTCAGTTCTAAGGATGTGCGCTTCACTTTGCCACCCGTCAGTGTGATTGTCACTGGCTAGCCATTCATTATAAAAATGGTGCATATGGTATTTAAATGGCTTGCTGATGCGCATGTCTAGGGGATGCAAAATCATTGTCAAACCATCTGGAATAATGAATTACTGTGTTCTGTTGTCTTTGAGGAGTTGTTTCACTTGTTCAACAAGATTGCCTCTAAAGCTATCCATAGCATAATTACCATCTGTTTCAAAATAACAACAGGTCTTCTGTTCCAGACTGTTTTCACCTAGTCCCCACAATTAGTTTCGACTGCATATACCCATGTATTCCCGGTGAAAACTTCACCCCTATAGGTATGTTTTTTTTTTTTTTGAAGATTATGCATGGGTTCAATTTCCTCCTATCAGCTGAAACAGCAAGCATGATCATGCATTACAGCTTCGCGTCCACCTTTTTGGGTAATAGTACTTTTGTGTGGGGTATAAAAGCACACCAGAATATGATTGGCATTTCCTATGTGTGATAACAAATACAAAGTTTTCTAGCACAAGCAACTTATGAAACAGTGAATCTTTGAGACCTTATTCTCGCAATCCCCTGGAAGTTTTGGCAAACAGTTGTTATTCTTCCTTACCTCATGAATTACATCACCCAGCCATGGCTTGCATTAAATTGATTCCAGCCAATATTACTCCTGCATGCTACTTCACAATCTTTTGACTGCAACATTTCACAGGAAATGCTGCAACCATTAACACGTAATTCTTTCACAAACTGCAAGGCAACACTGCAGCATCACATTGTGGGGAACTTCTGTGCAGCTGTTCTCAGAGCAGGCAGCGAAAATAAGATAAGCAAAAATTCACTGTGCTACAATTATGCATTGATTTTATTTTTTTACCAGTTTCCTTAACTAAAAACATTAGGTGTGATTATTATGTGATGGTTATGCAATAAAATACTATAAGTATTACAGGCTGCTACTTAAAGGCAGATAAATATGCCTTCGGATAACTTTTTCACTGTGCAAAATAACTCACCACATGAGACAACTGGTCCAGACAGCAAAACATTACAAATGCATATGAATGTGAAAATGTATAGAGAAACTTAAACTTCAGATGGTTATTCACATGTGTGGAGGCATCAAATATTGTGGTATGCCTACCTGTAGGTGTTGCAGAACTTTGAGGACCACTTGAGCCCTGAACACGGGCGGACATGGCTCTGGAAGAACAGCACGGAACCCACACAGCTCTGCTAGGTGGTCTGGGTCGTGTAGCACTCCCATCACACCCACTATCACTTCACTGATGCGCGAGGTGATCAGGTCATTTATCTCAGCCTGCCCTATAATCCTCTGGAGGTGGGAGTGCAGTCGTTGGGCAATGTTCAGCTCCGTCTCCGTTATGCCACAGTGGTCATTGCTGTCCTTCACAGCTAGGCATGGCAGCAGACATGCCTCCATTTCAGGGAAACATTCCTACATTACAGAAACTGTGAAAGTAAACATCCTGCCAACGGGAGTAACAAGCTAATTGAAAATGTTAATTTTAAAGTAAAAATAAGCATACAGTTAATACATATACAGTAGAAACTTATTGAAATGACCCCACACAGTTTCCAGAGATTGTTAAGACAGGTTGGTTCCAATAGATATTTTGGAAAATTTTGGACAGATTTTGAAGCACCTTTAAGCAAATTTTGCCATTTTTTTTGCGTGAAGTCTGTTTTCAATTATCTTTAGTGCAAAAAGGATGTATACTATACATATAAATTTACTTAAATAGGTAGATGTCTTCTGAAAAAAATTATAGGAAGGCATATCTCTCGAAATTTTAAAAACACTGTGCAGGGCAAGGTTTTATCAAGCATGGTTAGTCCATGTTCAATCGTCTCTGGTGTAAAATCAACATGAATATTGCACGGAATATTAATTTAATTTAGTCAGACATCTTCCAAACAAATAAAATGATACCCCGTGCTGTTAAGTAATGTAGCTAACATAGATAAAGTATTGCTTCATATGCGGTTGGGCGAGGGAGAGTAGAGTGAAGGAGGAGAAGGAGAGGGTCCGCCGTCAGCTAATGGCACATGTGCAATTAATAACCTAACAAGTGCCTTCTAGGGATGGGCAAATAGTAATGATTTGTTACTTTAGTAATGGTTACTGTATACTGGATCAAAAATAACATGTACCACCGCTGCTGTACATTTTTTTCCTTGTCAAAGGCACAGGAGACGTCTCGGAAATAGCCAAAGCGCGAGTTCACGCAGTGCTATAACAGCTCGATAGATGGCAGGTACGTGTAATCCGCGCAATGTACTATATTCAAGGCTTGAGAATTTGTGAATATTTTGAAAATAACAGTTTTATCATAGTTTTTAAATTAGTGTAATATTCAGTTTTTAATGTTTATACACAGAGTTTTTGTTGCTTTAAGGCCTGCCTACAATCGGCCGAACCTGTGGACATAAACGTGTCTGAAACTAGACGTCACGTGATGTCACAATCATGCAGTCCAAATATTGTCTACAAATGTGTTGTTTGAAAATGAGCTTTAATAACATGACATTAGATTGCTGTAAATTCTATACATTATTTGTTGTTATGTAATGGTTTTCATATTACTGAATTTTTTATTATACAATTATGCTTGACATGTAATTTAAATATTTATTTATCTATATGATATAGGCACTGTTTTATTTTAAATAAGCTTGGCAACTGACAGCCAAGAATTTTCTTAAAAGTTCACCTTTATTTTAAATAGTTCAGACAGTATGCAGATTGCATTTTAATTAACATTTTATCATGTTAGTGTCGAGAAAATCCACCTTGCAAGTCCATTGTTTAAATTTACAATGTGAAAATTCAACGAATGCGTGTGAAAGTATCCGTAGTCTTATTTTCCTATCATGTTATGACACAACTTGGTACAAAAGTTCAGTTTTGGGAATGCTTTGACTTGGGACACGGAAAGGTTGGGACAGCGCCACGACGTCAGAGGGGCACATACACCAGGGGTGTGTGGTGAACTGATGCAAGCTAAGCTGGTACTTGCTCACTGCTGTACATTCTTGGTGCATGCAGCAGGAGCCAGTAACGATAGTGTAGCCTAGGGAAACTAAATGCATTCTGACCACTCACAAGCGAGCAGTAAGAGACTCATTTCATGCATCCTGTAATGTCAGCTGCCAAGCTAAGTTTTAGTGGTGGAAGTGTAAACTAGAAATCAACAGGGTACAGCACATAGCTAATGCCAGATTGTTTTGCAACAGTTCACCACCCACCACTGATATACACCAATCAGCGTATCCTTGTCCTAAGGCACAGGTTGGGATAGCGCACTTGAAATTAGGTCTTTACTGAACTTACATGTAATCTGCCGTATTCATTAAAAACATACAATGAACTGAATTAAATTTTTTTTAGGGAACCAGTGAGTGTATCACGACAGGCATTAAATTAAAAATCTTGGCCCTCCGAGATCACTACTTATTCTAATGCAATACTATCAGATCCAAAAGAGAAATTATTCATGTAATTTGAGTAAAAAAATCCATAAAGCCATTTGGTTAGCAGGATACAATTATAAAACCACATTTTTATTGTTTGTGTTATATTATTTTTGATTCTGAGAATATGTGAGCGACTACAGGTGCTGTCTGCCTAAAACATTTACATCTTCAATAAAGGTTAACGCATAACACTTACTGGCCCAAGAAATCACGACTGTTTCAGCTGTACGTAACTTTCCTGTCACACTGATGGGGTACGAACCAGTGTAATATCTACTAGAGTGCTTACAGGTTGCAGGCAGTAATACAGACACATCGGTGTTATACTGTTTATCATCAGTGGTCAGTAAGCTATGCCACGCTACCCCCTCAGAAGATGAGTGAACCAGCAACCCAGCTGCTGCTACCACCCCCGAACAGTCAAGTAGTTCCAGGGCACACTTGAGGGATAGCACCACCTACGCTCCAGCCAGCAGTAGATACCCAGCATACAACCCTTAGCTCCATCAGAGAACTAGTGACTGACCACTCCCAATATGTAGCCCCGGCGAGGGCCAGCCGACCTATATAAGTACCTGTGTGCGGCCAAAGATCACCAGTTGTTCGTTGGCTCTTGTTACAACCCCATCAGCCCCGCCAGCTTGCTCCACCGCATCGTGCGCCGGAGCTGTTCAGCACCTTGCCAGTATCTACCAGGCCTTTCAGAGGATCTCCCCCTACAGATCTTGGAGAAGTCGTCAATCCCCCCTAGCCCATTGCTCCTGGTAACAGCTCTCCCACAACCCTTCAGGAAGTGGGTCCCCTAAGTCCCTTCCGGACACTGCACAGAGTAGACAGGGAAAGTTAACAGCTACCGAGTCGAACCAGGTCCCCTTCACCTGCAATCTGTGTAGTTTACACTTCTGGTCAGCTCAAAGGTAGTTACAAGGTAGTAAAGGCCACAATGTTTATTGCTCCCCAGAATAAAACATGTGTTCTTACTTACTTTGACTTTCATCTAATTAGGTGACTGTGAGATTCCACATAAACACCACTCCCGCCAGAGTGGAACAGGAGACCGGGATTTTAAACCACCTGATTTCACCATCCAGTGTAGGACTGCGGGTTCCACTTCAGGTACTCGTACATCAGAACCACACACAAGCTCGACTGCCACCCATTCGGTGCACCTCGGTATACAGAAAGGCAGAGTCCCAACCACTAGTCATATAACCCCTAAGGAGGATAGACAACAATGCCAGTTTGCACTCCGTCCACCGCACCACTTGAGTTGCCAAAGGGAGTGTTTGACCAGTTCTAGGGGCCTGACCACCTTAGGGCCAACATCTGCAATTGTCGGACGTCTCAGAGAAAATCTGCTCTTCAACCACCCAGACTGAGGCAGGCGAGCCGTGACGTCAGAAGGTCACAAGGGTGCTGCTATCTTGAGGGTTGTTTGGAACTTCTTGGCCAGGCAGGGTAGTATACTATAATTTAAATAAATATTATTATTTCTTCATCAGAGTTGCTCTGGCATGTTCTTTCTTGATTGGATGTGGAAGATCATAATTTCAGATGTGAAGTTCAGTTAAGTAATAGATTCACCAATGTATGAAGTCTTTTTAATTTATTCTTTCCAAGTCTCAGCTGCCAATGAATTTGATTTTGCCCCGCACTTGGCGCGCTCATATGGGGCGAAGTCAATATAATTTTTAACTTTGTGCCATCCTTTGAAATTATTCCTGGAGCCACCACTGCATTGGAAGCAGTGTATCCACTGGCATTTGTTTTGTTTTACTGTGGTTGTAAGAGGAGTCACACACCACCTTTTCACTCGAGTAGCTACCATTTTGTAATGTTAGCCTCCCCCCACCCCTTTTAAGCCGGGCAGGTATATAAGGCGGTTTCCAGCAGGGCATCGTAGAGCTTGTGTCTGGGAGTTTTCCCCGAAGTGGAACTCCAGCGTTCACATGCTTTCTGCACCCACTTGCCCTCTTGACGACCAGAGTCCTAAATACGCTCAGTGTCGCTGCCTTAAGCTCATCCTCCTTGCCTAAGAGCTGAAGTATTCTCAGTGGCAATGGCGGATATCCTGCCTTCCCTTAAACCTTGTTTTGCTACCCAGGGGCCGAAGCACGCTGAGCAGTATCAGGACGTCTCTCCCAACCTCCTGTAAATAGGATTGGGGCCAAAATATGATCAACCACTGTCATATTATACCTAGGTACAGGGGCCTAAACATGCTCAGTTACCATCCATCCACACCCTACACCAACCACCAGGGTGCAGAACTACCTGGCAGTTAGGAACACACCTCATGCCCTCACTGGTACAAATGCGCGTTGCACACTTGCCACCCATTTCCGGTTCTGTAAACCCTGTTCAGTACCACACGGTCGTGGTGTTAGAGTACATAGCTAAGGTTTTTTTACTTGGGACTATTTTGGTTGGATGACTTGGGACACTTACTCTGGGTGGGTTGATGAGATGCAAGGGTCACTTCTCCGTTGGTTGTTGGGTGAATGGGAATAGTGCCACACATTACAACTTAAGGCGGCACGTTTCTCAATTGGTAAGTTAGGCCTTGCCCTAAATACGTCAGGTGCCACTGGTTTTTATTACTGGGCTATAGAGTCTTTGAGCATGACCATCGGGTGTGATATAGCTTGGGTACAGTACTGACAGTATCCGTGTAAGAAATCACTGGAGGACTGCCTCTGCCGCACACGCTTCGCAGCATCTACCAAGTCGAAGACGAAAAGGATAAGGCATCAATTAGCATGATTCTGAAATAGAGAAGATATGTTCAACTAGAGAAGTACAGTTTCTAGTCTGAAGCTAAAGTGTACGCAAAGGAGAGATAATCAAACAAGACAAGTTTCCACAGCCTTCAGCTGATAAAAGCTTAAAGCTTGGAGCACAGTAATGGAGCAGTCTGGTTGGATAGCCTTTCTTTCAGTGTGGAGTGTTTCTAGTAGGGAACTCTCCCGTGGTACGTTGGAGGATGATGTACCAAGGCTGGCTGCAGAATGTGAATGTCATTGTACCAAAGGGCCCTGCAGTTTGGGGACCCAAGTGTACTTTTATGTATGAAATTCCCTAAATGAGTTAAGACTCCTCTAAATAATACAATGTTTACAACTAAAGTTAAATTATGTGATTATTGAGGGACATTTTAATGTGGAAAACAAGTAAGGTTAAGTTCGGCTAGTGGCCAGGTAAGGGTTCTGATTCTAATGGAGCACCAAGCTGGAGAACACATTGTGTGTCGCTGATCAGGATTACTAAGGCGTGATATAATACAAAAGGTACTCAAAGGCACTTCTCCTTTTTCTGAAGGACGAAATATAAACATATTGAATATATAGT
This sequence comes from Dryococelus australis, assembly GCA_029891345.1. NCBI lineage: Eukaryota > Metazoa > Arthropoda > Insecta > Phasmatodea > Phasmatidae > Dryococelus > Dryococelus australis. The sequence goes on from CM056999.1 coordinate 97,291,860, forward strand.
CCATTCAAGCTTTATTCAGTCTTTTGGAATCAAACCTTTAAAAAATCACCTTAGGCATAACATGTCAACATGGTTTGTTCAATCACTTGAATTCCACAAATACATAAACTGTGATTAACTTTAAAGTACTGTATTTTTGAATAAATTAAACTTTTCTTAATATCTTTTATAACTTGTAATATTTAGTTCATATTATACACAAATTAAAACGAGTGAAAAATAGTTCTCAGTTTAAATATTGTTTCAACATAGTTTTCTGGTGTGCGCTTTGTAAATAAAATATTGCTATTGATATATTTCAATATGTAGGTAGCCCCTATAGAAACATATTTCATTGTTACAGTTAAAAATAACGGCACAAAATAACGTGCGTAGGCCGTAGTGACATGGTGTTTGTTTTTTCGACAGACGAAACTGTCAGCTGGGCGGAGCTTATCGCTCTCCTCCCCCTCCCTGTCTGTCACTCTCTCGGGAAATTTCCCATTGCTAGTAAGTAACAAATTAGCATATTTTGTACTTAATACAGCAAAATAATGATTTTTGAATTTTGAATTTACAACTGAAAAGAGATTTTATTGTTTAAATACCTATTATATGTTATTTAGATGCGATAGCGTGGCGCTTACAAATTCAGCAGGTTGGCAGAAGTGGTGTGGAAAGGTGAATCTAGAACTTGATCATCTTCCACGTGCTTGTCCCAATATGGAAGTTTTTATATGGAATTACGACTGACAGTGATGTGACAGCATGTAAATGATACAGTGTGTTACTTAACGAAGCGTCAAGTTTGTACTCATGTTTTTTAAACATCATAGGCAAGTTACAATGTTGTGATAAGTATGTGTTTCCACGGCAGAGTGAAATGTGTTGTTATCATTGTGTCTGAAAGGGTGTGGTAACTGCATTGTAACCGTTATGCAGGCCAACCGTGTGTGGATTTCAAATATGTGCAAAATTTATACATTTTAACCATTAACTGATGTTATGACGAAGTTAATTATTTACGTTCATGTCTGTTTGTCACAATGTTGTACCTTTGCGGTAGGTGTTAGAAAAACAGTTGTGTAACGAGCTTACATTTCTGTGATTTGAATATCTGCAATAATCCCAGTGAAATATTCTAAGCCCATCCAGATAAAATTAAATAACTAATAAAATAAACCTACGAACCAGTAAGTACCAATACATGTAATTATTAGCGGAATAGATGTTATGGTAGGCCTATGTATTTGCATGTTCATCACTATCTTTTAGTTTGTTGATGCTAAGTACAATAAATAAGTTAAACGAGTTACGAGCTTTAAATTTTCTGTGTTGTTTCATTGGACTGGTTGTCCCTTTGTTTTAATTTTTATTCCAAACACGTATTAATAACAGGTTAAATACTACTGTTTTTTCCGCAACAGTTGTAACAAATACTGACGTGGCAAAATATGAATGTGTATTGTGTGTAACATGCTATATTGTGTGTAACAAATAGCTATAAAGCTGACCTAAATATTGTTATATGCCTAAATTGTGAACATTCGTATGAAATGGTTTCTGCAATATGACATAATTCTTTGAACAGCTGTAAACAGGAACCAACGCATTTGACAGTTATAAAAGTAGAAGTCACATGGCAGTGTTTATGTTTACGTGTAGCAGAAAGATACTTCATCAGTAACCAGAAGTATAAATTCAGCAGGGCTTCAGAAAAGGCTGAAGTAATCGTGAATGAACTATAATTAAAATGAGAACACAGATGTTAAATTACTTCAAACTTAATTCTCCAGAGAGAGAATTAAAGTGAACACCACATGGTACACTGTAATCAAATCACTGTCACTTTTCTACTACAGGAGTAGCTACACACACAGAGATGACAAAATATATTACAAGGCTGGAGTTTATGAGTAGACAACAAAAAACATACATAAAAATAAAGAACCCTGGTGTTGGTTGTTAGGTGACAGTACTTAGCTCGAACACAAATGAATGAGAAGTTAAGGTAGCAAGTGGTTTCGCACTAGCAGGTATCCAGATAGAACTAAGGTTGGATAAAATAGTCTCTGGAATGCTGCTGGAAGCACTTACTGGTGAGTGGCTGGAAAGCCTCTCAGAAGGTGATGTATATGCACGTATTTACGTCTTTGCAGCTCTCTATTAGAGGGCAGGTGTGAAGTATAGTATGGCTTTGGATGAGTTGGTCTGAGGTGTGTCACTAGTTACTGGTGGAGAACTGTCTGGAGGTCTACAGCGTACGGGCCTATGTATCATCATGTTGCTTCCCTTCTGATGTTTAAGTCTATCGGCTCTCTCCCACTCTGAGGTGTTGCAGACCAGACACATGTGGGCCAGTAAACTGTGGGTGGCAAATGAGGGTTGCTCGAAGAGTTGGTTGCATCTAACGCACACTTGGGCGCTGTGTTTTTTTTGTTGTGATTCAGATATAAGTTCCGCTTCTTTAGAGGTCAGAAAATTATCTCCATTGTCCTAGCTGGTTGTTCCCTGTTTTTTTCGCTTCTCTGTTGCATGGCCATGTGTCACGACACCTATTACTGGCAAATCGTATTAAGAAATGCCATCACATTTCCCAGATATATATATATATATATGTTGTTTTCTAGCCATCTGTTACAGCTCTGGTGGTTTCTGCTATTCATTGGTTCAAAGACTTCTCAAGTTCAGTACGGGCAGGGGTGCATGAACCCTCGGTAGGAGTAAATATTCTCTCTCTCCTCTCTCTCTCTCCTCCTCTCTCTCTCCTCCTCCTCCTCTCTCTCTCTCTCCTCTCCTCTCTCTCTCTCTCTTCTCTCTCTCCTCTCCTCTCTCTCTCTCCTCTCTCTCTCTCTCCTCTCTCTCTCCTCTCTCTCTCTCTTCTCCTCTCTCTCTCTCTCTCTCTCTCTCTCTCTCTCCTCTCTCTCCCTCTCTCCTCTCTTCTCTCTCTCTCTCTCTCTCTCTCTCTCTCTCTCTCCTCTCTCTCCTCTCTCTCTCTCTCTCTCTCTCTCTCTCTCCTCTCTCTCTCTCTTCCTCTCTCTCTCTCCTCCTCTCTCTCTCCCTCTCTCTCTCTCTCTCTCTCCTCTCTCCTCTCTCTCTCTCCTCGTGTGTGTGTGTGTGTGTGTGTGTGTGTGTGTGTATATATATGGTGAAAAAATATGAGGTATAGAGTTGTGTGTCAAAGTTAATATTTTCTGATCATCATATAAACACAGTGTACAGTGACAGATTGCAAAACTCTAAAAAGAGGAAAAGAGGGAGGGCACAAGTTCATACTGCAAAACTGGTGAACCATAATGCTGAAGCTACCAGCTACCTTTCTTTAGCTAACACACATTCAAAAAACTGGCTGCCAACATATCCTGTTTTTATTCCAAAATGTTCCTAGCACACCCTAGTCCAACATTACAATACAAGATAGCCTACACAGGCAGCTGCTGAATCCACAGCTGCTCTCACAGCAGTTAAGCTCTTCTCAAGAGAGAGAGGAAAAGGCTGAGGCTTGTGAATGTAATCAACAGCGCTCGTGGCACATCACAGTTTTACCTACTACATTTTTAATACAGATTTATATTTGTCTTTAGACACAAATCATATATATATATATATATATTTTTTGAAGTACTATAAAAATACAGGATGGCCACTTAAAGTCATGTTTAGATGAATCATCGACAGAAAGACAGCATGCCAGTTAAGCACTTTATGCACGGAGACAATTAAGCAAGTGGTGAGTGAGCAAGAGTCTGCCTTGGGGCACACATGTTTCGAGGCCTTGAACATGCAAACAAAATAACTACAGGAAGGTGGAAAAGGTGGAACCCTCTACCAGCTAAAAAAAAAATATTTTTTTCAGCACACTGGAAATTGTGTAATATTAAAATATCTCGCATATTATTCTGCAGCTTTAATCCTAAGTCTGACTTATCTGGTTTACAAACACATCTGGTTTTAGCCTGCATCCTTATTAATTTGCGCAATTCTACCCTCTTTTATTGTTTCCGGCAATTTTCCCCAATTTATCATACAACAATTAAAGACATCATCCAGCTATGTACTGCTTCATAAACTTTTCTGGAGATCTCACAACAAAGTGTTGCAGTTACTTACAGTGTGCTATATGTTAACGTTACCAGGAAGAATGTAGGAAGGGAAAAAACAAAAGTTGAATACAGTAATCTGCTTCATAGTACAAAAAACACGTAGTCCATCCTCCTACAAAAAGTGTAACAACATATTTCCTCTTATCTTATACCAGTTCTTCAATTTTGCTGATATTTTTATTGTCATGTGTAATTTCCCAGTTTGTTCTACTATTACAGGTACACTGTTACTGTCACTACCACAGTCAGTCATTTGCAAGTTGACTATGACTCTAGGGAAAACATCAAACTGTCATTTCCCCACAAATAACTTGGAATGTCTTAACATACATGCATTGCTTTTGCCTGTCTTCCTTTGGTAATGCTGTGTATCACAGCATTTATTAGTGCAAAAATATAAGATGGCAATTGAGTTATGTTATTACCAGCCACTTGAGAATCTACCAAACCTCAAATGTATTGAACAGGACTGAAATCACAATGACATGGCTACAATCTTGTATGTTTGCAACCACATGCACAAAAAATGCTGTGAATGTGATATGACACAGGAGTGCAGGTAAACTAATCGCAATCTAGAAACTCACCTTTTCTCTCACTTTCAGAAATGTCAATGTTTTGGTCTTTTACCCAGTCTGTCATAGTTTGTACTGATGGAAAAAGATGTGGTTGGTTTATTCTATTGAACATAACAGAATGTACTGTCAAAGAAGATTTTACATTCAGCTGATAGATTTGGAAGGAACTGCCTTTCATACAAATTCTTGAAATTCTCATTTTCATTTAATTAGGGAAGTTGCCAGATTTCTTTTTAGACTATAAAAATTAATAGCGCTCCATCAATAAAACAACCTTCCTTACTTCCAGCATGTGCTATGGTCCATCTCTGTCCTGCCTTATAATTTTTGTAAAAAATCAGGAACCTCTTCATGTTACCAACATTTACCTACAAATTAGTTAGAGTGAACCCATCTTTCATCAAGACACACTAATGAAAAATTTTGTCTCCAAATCTATACTTTTATTCAACATTCTCAAGAAGTAGACACACAATACACAATTTTATTTATTTACCATTGTAGAATGCCTCCTATCTAAGCACTGTTGCCAGTCACAATAAGGTCACACAGCTGCTATTGTCAGAAACAGCATGGCTGACCCCGGAGGTAGCCACCCATACCACTGCCAAGCGCCTGGTTACTTGTGCCACTACACAGACTGCAACCAGCTGTACCATACCTTGAATAACCATAACCTACCTCATTCAGGCATACTCAATGAATGTGGCATATACACCAACAGCTGGGAGCAGACCACATACCAAATCACAATGTGGGACAGTCTGAACATTGGTAGACTTCAGTACTGTGTAACCCATAGAGGAAAACGGACTAGAGAGTGCACCCTTGAGGTGCGCAGTAGCTACTCTGTGTCCCAACTATGGACTGCTTTAATGCCAATAATACTACATATTACCAATGAGATGTAAACGGGATTTGAGGATAGAACATTGTTTATCTAAACAAATGCTTTGAAATGTTTGTATACTTCCTGTAACTAATTTTTAATGCAATCATATTAGATTGAAATTTAATTAGTATAAAACGGCTTGTACTAAAAAAATTAAGATATAAACATACACGTTCATCATTGATGACCATGTGGCTGATAGTTATATTGGTGTAGGGTAGGTCAATACTGGGTACAAGTGCATATGATGACAATCTGTCTACCTCTTCAATCTATGATGTAACCAACTCTGATGAACACTCTAGCTACAGTCATAAGACCCAGCCTACCAACTCTCAAGTGTTGCGAAACACTCAAAAGACTAACCAAGATGGCAGACCAATAGACCAACAGACAGAACTTAGTGGCCATGCATCATACCATACGACTTCAAAACCCAGCCACCAGTAAGATTTCGGCCAGAAATAATCACCTTGCCTTGGTGGAATAGGCTGGAGTGATATAACCCAAAACTCATAGAGTTCAAAATCCGGGAGAGAACCATTGCCATGTACTGAACTTGTTGAACACTTCACAGAGGAGCATAAGTATATTGTACAATACCTTTACTATGTCTGAAACAGTGCCGTCCACTCTCTGAGCCAGTTCATTTAATGCTGCTTCATCTTCATATTGCAGTACAGCTGGGACTAAAACACTTTTGTGTTGGTTGTAGAACTGAAGCAATGATGTGCAGCCAATAACATTGTGTGGGAAATTCTGAAAAGAATAAAATATTAACACACATTTCACCAAATTATCAAATTTCAAATTACTATTTAATCATTTGCTGTGACATGTATAAACTAAAAACAAACAATTACCGTTTTCACACAAGACAGCAATTAAGTTTTCATTTGAGAACTTAACTCACAACTTTATATACTTTTGATAACTAAAACTTTCAAGTATGTTTCTCATTGAAACAAAAGCAATAATTAAGTTACATGATTTGCAAGTGATGATGTAAAGGAACAGCTGAAAGTGAAACAATGTTGTTTACTACACACCTGAACCTGATAGCCTTCTTTGAGCCAATGGTGAATGCAGTACTTAAGTTGAAGCTTCAGCAGCTCAGTTGCATCTTTCAGTTTAAAGTAACTACCGATGAGCCGTAACACTTTGGCTGCAAGGCCTGAAAAAAGCAACAACATACAGTGAACTTCGAGTTTTTTGAGTTAAATATGCTGAAATCAAAAGATACCATTTGTACACAACATCATGAAAGGTTGGGGGGAACAAGAGTATCTCTGGATTACCCGCTTACCAGTTTTAGTGATGACTACAAATGTTTCTACCGCCAGTTTCCCAGAACCCAACACACCCATTATCAATGCTTCTTGGCCACAAATACAGTGATAAAGAGTATGCTGACAGGAAACTTATGAATGGCTATGAATGGCATCCATACATTGCCTTGGCAAAAGAGGTAGCTTTTGGAGTGGCCATCAAATATGTTACAAAGGTATCCCAGCACTTTCCAGACTATGGCCAGTCTTGGCTGGCATTGGAAATAAAAAGGTTTCAGTGAGCAAGGTGTCCGTGTCAATTTTTTTACATATAAATATAGGCCGCTCACGGTAAACTGAACACTTTTGAAAGCACTGCTCAAGATCTACTTGTATGCAACTTAAGTATTTTTTTGCCTTATGTAAAATTAACATTGCCAAGAACCTCATCACTTTATTCATGCGTCGGTCAGGAGAACCTTTGAAATTATTGGAAAAGAAAATACTATACAAATATAGTAATTTTTATACTTTGATGCATTCAAAAACACAGAAAGTGAAATAAATAATTTAAGTTATCACAAATGGTTACCTAACACTTTTTATTCAACGTTAAGATATGAAACTACTTTCCATCCATTGTTACCAACTTTACTGGACACATGTCACTCAGTGCATCAGTTAAAATATATAAAGTTAGGAGCAGTGACTTTTTACTAAGGTTGATTTCAAAAGTGTTCACTTTATCATGAACAGCCATTATGTATACTTGATGCAACACCTACCAATTAGTAGTACTATTATGGTATGCTTGAGATGCTGCATTTTTCAGCTTAAGGCACATGGCAGTGTGTACACTGTCACACATTGCCACACAGGCAGAAAGGATAACAACGTGCAAGATAATTGTTTATCATGGGAGGGGAGGGAGAAATGTTTGTTTAAAAGTTGGGAAAAGAGAAACACTAACAGAACAGTACATTAGAATAAATAATTATCACAAAAATACAGACTGTGTAAGCTTACATTTCAAAGACCAGTCACCAATGCTAGTAACTCAATTTTACGAGCCCGGATTTTGTGACAATAGCGATTCTATGACATTATCAGGAACCATCAAAATATCACAAACATTTAACAAATAAATAAAAATTGTAAAAAAAAATTGCAAAAAGTCACCATCAAAATTTATTTTGAAAAACTTTTTGTTAGCTTGCAGCAATAAATTACAGGGTTGTGATGCCACAGTCAATTGTAGGCCCAGTCTGTAAAAAAATCCATTAAAAACATTGTCCAAACCATGCCTGGTGTGTGCATCTTTTAAGTTAGGCTGCATGTGTGATTTGTGACATAAAGAGAAACTCTGTGTGTGTGTGCATGGCTGTGGGTCTGTCTCTCTCTCTGTCTCGGTCTCTGTCACACACACACACACTGCTACGCACTCTCTCTCTGTCTCGGTCACTGTCACACACACACACACTGCTACGCACTCTCATCATTGTTCAGCTAAACTTGATGCTATGTACATAGCAAGTGTTAGCCACACATGATTTCATTAGTGCAGAACTTACCTGGGTAACGATTTTAAGGTTATTCATGATAACTGTCAAAAAGCGCATGCGCGCGCACACACACACACACAAAACCAATTTGGGGAAAACTGATGGGTGACGTCTTTATTGACCTAACATAAAGACTTTGCCTCATCAGTGAGCACCTCCCTGTTGCAGCTGGCGAGGTTAGAACTGAAGTACAATCTACCATAGTGCCTACACAGGATATACCCCTAGTCACGGGGCTATTACAAATGCCACCAAATTGTGCTGTTCCCCCGATGGTCAAGATACACCTCTAACCCCCCCCCCCCCCCCCAGTATGAGTGAACTGTCGGCTAAGCCACCGAGAATGCATTCCAAGACCACATAGTTCTACGGCGTGCCAAGGGATCACACCACCAATATTAATGCTGACGCATGCAGCCTCAGCAGAAATTCCAGCCTGCGAACGCCACATGGACAATACCTGGCACCACTCACGAGCGGACATCATACCACATACCACTCACCACCCGGATGAGGGCGAGCCGGCAGAGAACATATACCTGCGCATGACTCGTAAACGTCAGTTTAAGCTCCTCTACCACACTGAACTGTGCCGGATGCAGTCTATCTCCAGTACCTTGCTTCATCACCTCTTGTGTGGGGCTCTCTACTGACAACTAGGTCCTCACAATCCAATACGAGCTCTTCAGCGACATCGCCAGCCACTCCCAGATCTTCAAGAGGTACTTCGACAGCTGCACTAGAAGCTCCTGGTGTTACCATAGATAGTGCACCCCAAAGGAATCTCCGACCCCTCTTCAGTTGCCTACCATTCTGGCAATGGCAAAAACCCCTGCCCTTCTAGTGGTACTCAACAACCCAAGTTAGAGTGAGTTTTTTTCATTTCCACCTAGCCGAAACTACCTTGTCCAGCTTAGATCCAGGTCACTTTCACCTGGCAAGCAAAGATTACTTCCGGTCAACTCTTGATTGATTAGGAGGTAGTATGGGCCACCGGGTTTATTCCTACCAGAAAAAACATATATTTCAGCTAACCGAGTATTTATTTCAAAGGGTACTTGTGCTTATTCCAGTTAGACACCACACCCATCAGGTATAAGCAGGAGCTGCAGAATATTTCTCAAACCCAGTATAAACCTAATGTAGAACTGCAGGCTATCCTTCAGGAAGGCACGTACGTCAACCACATACATGCTTGACGGCCACCCGTTCTGTGAACCCCGGTGTACAGAAAGGCAGAGGTCCAACCATTAAAAAACAATCCAAAGGGTGGCTATTCAGTCAGTCGAGGTTGCACTTCGCCCACCACACTGAACGGTGCCTGAGGGAGTACTTGCCTGGTCCTGGAGGTCTGACCCCTTTTGGACCCACACCCAGTGCCGTTGACAGACAGCCTTGGTAAATCCAACGCTCCAGTCCACCGCACTTAACTGTGCCAGACGTAGAAGCACCAGGTGCTGCTTTGGTCTGTTCGGCTTCTGTAATTGGCCTAACACCTAGCTAGGGACTTCATTGCCTGCTTACCCCTTACGAGGCTGGTAGTAGCTCCTTCCCATATACCATACACCCAGAGGAGTGGTACTCAACGGCAAGTTAAAAAGATAGATACAGTCTCTAACACCAAGCAAGGTTGCAACCCTACGCCAACAGCACTATGCATTCCTAACCCCACAGCTGGCGTAGCCTCACTTCCCAGCTCCTACCCATTCCTTATTTACAGCCTAGTTAAGGTCGCCAGCATCCAGCACCCAATCACAGCAGCCTTCCCCAGGGGCGAGGACGTATCATACAGCATCGCAAACCACTGGTTCGGGGGAAACAATTGCACCAGCCGCAAACACGGTCAGCCACCGCTGCCACATCAGGTCGCAGTCTCAGCAGCGGCAGCTGCCAACAACTATCGCAGCTGAGGCAGCAGCCTCTCCTGGCCTCCAACCAACCAGGTAAACCTGTGGTGGTGTGTTCACCCGTCCAAAGAGCTGTAAGTGGGGTACCGAACTTTGTAGCCAGCCGACAGGCCACACGCCCGATGCTTTACAATGGCTGTGTTCCAGTGCGCCAGAGGACGTCAGAATTTAACCCAGCGTCCCTGAACTATACACCCAAAGCTTTTCCCAGCGGTGACATTGCCCTCAGCAACCATAGCACATCATGCACGTCATGCATCAACCGGTTAAAAGCTGCCATTTATCATAAGCATTGTCATACAATAGATATCAACTAGGAAGAGGCCTGGTGAATAGAAGTAGAAGAGAGTGGAAAACTGTGTGAACGAGATGGCCTGACTTCCCCTTTCTGCTGACAGTCTGTCAAGGGTACAAGCCACTCAAAATATTTGTCTACTGTCCTAGACACTGACGTGTATCACTTATTCCTTACTATGGAGACTGCCGTTTCCTTCTTCCATAGTAATATACCTATATACACCATTAATGGGAATGAAATAGTGGAAAAACATAATAAAGAACAACACTTGATGTACATACAAACCGGGATAAAATATGTATATGTGTGCACCAGCCTCGGAGCACAGCACTCCATGTTCAGACTTCTGTCTCAGGATGTCTCTGACTGATGGGTTGGGGACCGGAAGAAAAAGGAGGCGAGACCCAAACTGCTTGCTGGTTGGCAAGTACTTTTGTAAAACACCTTGTGTGTGAAATAAAGAAGGCAGGGGACATACTTACATTAATTAATTCTTTTTGTTCCACCCCCTTGTGTTTAAATAGTTATATGCTGTGATTTTCTGTCCTTCAGTAATCCTTGAAACAAATTTCAGTTTTAGAACTTTTTTTGCTAGTCAATGTTATCTTGTAGTTTAATTTTTCAAATAGTACAATTATATGTATATGGATATATGTCAGGTGTGTATATGGTTTTGTGTATTCATGTGTGTGTCAATCGTGTAAGTTCACTAGTATGGTTAATTTTATTTCATGTAAGTTGCTTTTATGTATTTCATATAAGCTGCTTTTTAAGTTTATAGAAGACACTAAGTTTTGTGTCATTGTTATAATTCTTTTTCTTTCGAAAAATAAATGTTACATTTTATTATGCAAAGTGGTTAAGTGTAAGAGAAAGTGTTAATACCTTAACTTTGCCACAAAAAATAAAGATGTTTTATTATTATTATTGTTGTTGTTGTTGTTTGCTTTGGGAGCAAGTTGTCCTGGGTTCAACTATTGCTCGGGGTGATGTGACATCACATGATGATGTGGTGTCGTCAATAATTACCGTATTTTGGTGTGTATAGGCTGTGTGCATGTATAGGCTGCACCAGAAGTTTTTGGTGAAAAATTTGGGATAATTAATATTTCAATTATAAGCCGACTGGAGTTTTATATTCCTGTAAATATTGTTAAGTTACGAATCCACATAAACATAATAAATTCCGACTTAATTTCTCCCCTACAAAACATTTGTGACAGAAAATTTGAATTATGTTACTGTTGCAACGTTTACAAATATACATCACGTGATTACTACTCCACAGATGTTAATTTGACTTGAGATAGCAAAACCACTGCAACATGTTACACAAAATGGCGTTATATCAATGTGCACTTGTAGTGCCACAGCAGGCGTGCGAACTACACAAGATATCTTTCTCTTGTACTGTAGAGAAATTATTTTCTCATGTATGGCATCTATGGCCAAGCTCCAACATGTATACATTTTACACGTGCGGGATGAAAGTTATTTTGTTTATGAATGCGAGTGAACAAATGATTGCAAGAGTGGAAAAAGTTTTTTCCCCTCCTCATATTCTCTTCTTCAATGTCTTCTATTTCTCTTCCTTCTTCCTCTTCCCCTACTTCCCTTAGGTTTCTAAATATGTATCGGGGAAAAAATTTTTTAAATGCCAATATCTAGTATATAAGCAACACCCCACTTTTTTGTAGTCATTTTTTTGGCACAAATATGCGGCCTATATACGCCGAAATACTTATGCCAGTACGCGTCACACGTCATCATAAAATAACTGGATATTTTTAATCACAATTTAAATGTGTGGTAATATAAAACTTGCACTGTGCTTGATATTGTGCATGAACTTTATGAAACATACTGTTGGAAGTGTTTTAAATTATGCTAAAATATTCATTTTCTGCACAAAACAAGCTGATCCTCATCTGTAATGGCATTATAGGCGGTTCACGGTAAAGTGAGCACTTTCGAAAGCCCTCTCATCAGGAATAATAGTCAATAAATATATTTTATTTCAGCCTTAGACTGCTATTACCGAGAGTGGTGGAATAAATACACAGTGTTTATTACTTACACATAGCAATATCAATTTTAAAAATATTTAAAATGATACAAAATGGCTGTCAGAAAAAAGTAACTAGGACCGCAAATGTGCTCAATTTACAGTGAATAGCCTATAGTAACATCACGGATGCTTCATATATCACAAAAAATTACACAGGAAGAACGAAAATGAATTAACAATAATGTTACAGACATTTTAGTCAATAATGGAAATACTAACATCAGTCTGTACATTAAAAACACGACAGAGTTGCTAATGACAAAGTGGGTGAACTTATGTAATTTACAGCATGGCATCTATGTAATCTGTACAAAACCAAATAACTATAAATTACCTAGATTAATGTTCTTTTTGTGAATCAGTTCCAAGAAGAAAAACAGAGCTTTGCGATGTACAGCAGGGCCTGCAACTATCAAAGAAGTTACAGTGTGTAAGGCACTGGCAGTACGATTTACCCCTTCATCTGCCATTTCTCTCGGTGATAAATCATCCTGCAAGCAAAATTACAAATTTTTCAATACAGAAAATAAATAAAATATACTTTTTTAGCTGTTTAATGAAAGTAGCACATTCAAAAATAAAAGTACAAATAAAACACACAAGTCAGTTGCAGAATCTGTCTTTCCATTATGCTCTCTAAAATTAAAATGTTAAAAATTCACACAACAGACCCAATATGTTACATAATTTTAACTATACATTTAACAATTATTTAAAATTTATGCATGTGTTTTAGTAACGAAAATCAGAGCCAACAATTTTTTTTAATAAGGCACAGTAAAGTAAAAACCACCCCTACAGAAAGAACAAGTGTATATACCAGGAACAGAACTTCTTGGCCGCTCAAGGACAGTTGATCAACGGCACTCCTCCCACTAACCGGTGCTAGTAGCCTATCATGGCCGGGCACTGTTGCCTAGTTCGTAATGTTACAGTGGCCACAGTGAGTCGAGTGAAATGTTTCTCAGAAGCATTCAAGAAATTGTTAAAAATTGCATTAAAATTCAGTTATTTTTTGCAAGAGGCTCATTTTGCTGAACAAGTATGAGAAAATCCAAAGTCTGTATTTTTATCCATTCGTGATTTACATTGTTACAGAATATGCATGAACTCACGACTATTTTTCGGATAAAGAATATTGTTAGCTCTTAAGTATTTCGTAGGTATATCCAAATGTTTCTACCTTACTTTATAAGCAGACAATAACCAAGTCTTGACTCGTGCTTAGTTGACACAAATAATGTATAGCACAGCAGCTGCCTCTGGTGTTTGCTCTAGTTTGTAGCCCAAGTGGCCAGTACCTCGTACCTTGCTGTTATTTATTTGCATGCATGTAAAATTTTCTCTGAATTTATGGCACTAAGTAAACCTTGAGCTAGCATAAGTCGTAAAAGGGAAGTGGTTAATAAACAAGGTCAACCTATAATCTTTAGGGCATTCTTTTTTTACTATTACAAAAATAATTCCACGAAAGTATAAAAAACAAATTAACAGTTTGACAGCAAGAAGTGTGATACTGGTGAATGCAAAATATGACTGACATGCATCAACATCAAAAGCAATATTTGTTTCCCTTCGGAAAAAAAGATTTTTCAGGAAACTAGTCACAGATTTTAAAATTTTAACAAAGACTGTCTTTGGAGAGTGGTGTTAGAATTTTACAATAAGTGGGAAAATTCAGACAAAAAATTTACTCCAGCTATGCGTGAGGGAATAGTTTATATGTTTTCAGGACGTTCCCCAACAAGATTATAATTCAAAGTGTCTGTTTTTGTTATAAGAAATGTAAGAACTGGTGGAAGTTTGTAATGGAAAATAATGGCATTACAACTGTTTGGATATGGTAGAGGAGTTTGGGTAGCCATTACAAGCCACAACACAAAGAAGAATTAATTTTTCTTATACTACATACAACTGTATGTAAATGAAAATTATTATATATACATTTGATAGACATTATTAATATGTATGTTTAAGTGTCAGGATGTGTTTACTATGATGCGTGATACTTAATGGCTATTGAGATTAACGACTTCGTTTCATCTACATGTTTCATCTGCAAGCCACAATGAATGGGTTCGGAAGCATATAATTTCTACCGGAGTACCGACAGAATTTTCCCTCGACCGGGGATGATTACAGATGTCAGAATTATACGTTTCAACATTACCGCCAGCCAGTAAGCAATGCATAGCCTGACCTCCCCTCAACAAGATGCCAACAATTGAGTGTCAATAATTGATGCTTCGCTACACCCGAGCAAGTACAAGGGCATGCTGAGTGATGCCACCTGCAAACAATGGCTGCCTTTAGCTCCGCCCAAGATGTGTGCACATAGCATCCCCCAACACTAAGGCTGGCAAGCCCTCAACCGAGCAGAATATAGTCCAGTGCAGCAGCTCATTTTGCCAGTTAATGTCGTGGCTCTTCTAGGAGTCACACCCAGCTGTGGGCAGTCTGTTCCACCATGCCCGTTCACCGGAGCTTTCTAACCAACACCGCCTACACCGACGAGTTGTCATAATGGCTTTGTTAAGAGCCACACCTAGCTTTGGACACACTGCTCCACCGTGCTCGTTCGCCGGAGCTTTCTGACCAACACGCCTACACCGACGAGTTGTAATGGCTCTGTTAAGTGCTACACCCAGCCTTGGACACACTGCTCCACCATGCTCGTTCACCGGAGCTTTCTGACTAACACCGCGTACACTGTCTACAGATCTTCAGCTCACCGCCATCTACTGAAGAACTTCTGAAGCCCTCCCCCTTGGAAACCTTCCAGAAGTCTACTGACACCCTAATCGCTTGCCCCTGGCAATGGCTACCCTGGCAATGCCCTTAAATATGTGGGCACCCCAAGTCCCTTCAGGACATATACACCCAGACAGAGAAAGTTGTCAGTAGCTACCTAGTTGATACTGCCCCCAGTCAGCTTAAAACCAGGTTCCCTTCACCTGGACAGTGTAGTTTACTACTTCTGGTCAACTCTCGGTAGATAGGAGATAGTACAGGCCACCGTGTCTTATTCCTCATGCAATAAACACATTCTGATCCTAACTGCTCTATAATTTTCCCATGAGTATTTTCACACTATAATGCTAAACACCTACGTCCCGCAGAGTGGAGCGTAAAACCAGGTTTGCCATTCCAGTTCAGTTTACTGTAGGACTGCGAGCTCCGCCAGTGGAACTTGTACACCAAGAACACACACCATTCAACTGCCACCCATTTGGTACACCAGGTGTATCAAATGGTAGAGCCTCAAGCACTAGTTATACCTCTACTTGAGAGGATAAATTACTAGATCAGCTTACACCCGTCCACTGCACCGCTTGTGTTGCCAGACGGAGAGTTTGACTGGCTCTGGATTGGACCTGTCCACACATCAAAGCCATTGAGATGTCTCGGAGGGAACCCACTCTTCAACCACCACACTGTTTGTGTTACCGATTGAGGAATAAGGTTATACTCGGCACTGGACCAGAGTGCCTAGAGAGCAGAACATGCTTTGATAAGGAACGCAAATCGCATTCTCCTATCTCCCGGAACACAGTTTTCGCACATAATGCCCTTCATGAAGACTGATGGGAGCCACATTAAGGAAAGGAAGACAGCTACTGCCTACCAGTCTACCTGGAGTTGCACCCAGTCCAGTAAGGCACTTTACCAAGAGGAACTCCAGGAACGAGTTCAAGCCATCCGCAAGTCGGTGGGGCCTCTAACCTCTCAGCGAGATGATAAGGCATGTCAACGCCTCCAGCTGAGGCAAAAAAAAAAGGCACTCCTCCAGAGCTAGAATATTTCAGCACCTACATAAAGAGGCTAGCCACCCCGCATCCCTCGGGGAGCCAATAAGCTTGGAGATTTAGTATAAAAGGAGGAACCATCCCTTGGCTCACGGCAGTCATTGCGCCCTCCAGCTTGCATAAGGCCGAGGGTAAGAAGTAGGGGTAAGTGGCAGCCAACCCTGCTCTAACAGCCTGTGAAGGCCGAAGAACTTCTCTCAAGGATGCTAACCAGTAGGCCACTTCGCGAGCATGCCTCAAAAAGTCCAGCACGGTAAAAACTGTCTCCAGGGCAAGTGGTCTGCCTCCCTTCTCTCCCAGCCTGTGAAGACCGGAAAACTCTCAAGGGCGCTAACCTCTAGGCCACTTCGTGAATGCACCTCAAAACGTCTGGCATGATAAAAAATGTCTCCAGGTTAAGTGGTCCATCTGCTCATCTCCCAGCCTGTGAAGGCTAAAGAAATATCTAAAAGGGTACTGAAAACTAGACCTCTCCGCAATCAAGCTCTAGAAGACGATTCCTGACTCTACACATCACTTCAGCCACCAGCAGCCACCCCATGGACTCTGCCACTGCTGACCGATTACTTCCCGAAGTTTCCGAAGACATCCCTCAGTTACTATCTGGTAAAACCTCCAGCACCTCCCCTCCCCCCCACCCATAGTAGCAGGTCATGTGGACATCCCTTCTGGACCTAATGTTCATTATAATATCCGGTATGGTAATTTCTTTACGTTCCTTCAGACCACGTCCTAAATAGGCTTCAGCACTGTCGAAGCACCAGTTTATCACTTATTCCAGTTATTCATTACCCCACCTCTATTTCTCTTTTTAATTTAGGAATTAGCAAAGTTCCTTGCTTTCATATTATGTATCAGTAAATACAAATTAATTAAATTTATTTGCGAATGTCATTTTAATGTTGATTAACCTTTGAACCAGCTTTGATTAATTTTGTATTGGTAATTTTATTACGTTCAGTAATTAACTGTACGGGAAAACCTGGTATCCGCGTGTAAACCTCAACGGTAATGCATACACACGTTAAGAGGCAAACTGAGCTCTGCCAATCGGTAGACCTTCAGCTGCGCCCAAAGCACTAGCAACTCCAACCTTCTAAGAGGTACAACCAGACCGGGTACTCAGTTCGACTCCCAGCTTGCAAAGGCTGGAGGAGAACTAGTAGTGCTCAGGCCCGAGTGGCCGCTTGTGGGTTACTCACCCCAAGCCCAGTTGTTTGCAGCACTCTTAGTTCAGTGCCAACTTGCGAAGGCTGGACGCTCGGAATAAAGGGCATAAACACTGAGCTCTGGAAGTACACGTTTAGTGTTGCTTAAAAATACCAGTTTCTCCTTTCAATTACACTTGCTATGAGAACAGACCAGGTCGGATGATTGACTCTTCTCCCAGCCTGAAAAGGTCAGAGTAGAACTCGCAGCACTCCGAGTTAACCGGCCTCTAGCAGGTGTAACTCCCAGGACAACAGTTATTACTACTACTCACCGTTCAAGTCCCAGCATGTGAAGGTCAAACTTAGGAACATCGGGTAATCACACTGTGTCCTGGAAGTCACCTATAAGGCAACTTTCTTTTATTTTAACAGATTTTTACTGTGTTTAAATGCCTTATGCAAAGAAAGGTAGCTTAAGTCAACAACATAGAAAAGCCCAATGGGCAGCTACGAGAAAATTACTTGCTTTAAGATCAGTAGGAACTGCCCCAGAAAATATTGACATTTCAAAACCTGAGCAAACTTAGGTACCTTTGTTCGGCCCACAAATTTGTGTCGCCTCCCACGAACCCATTGCTATCGAAGCCATACAACAAGGAGGAGAGACTATCTTAAGGTTCAAGTGACCTTGGCACAGGTTTGAACTCCCAGAGCCCCAGTCCTCAGATAATGTCTTGGAAAAAATTTCAGTCCCTCCCTAACTTCACAAGCTTGCAGCTACACCTCTACCCACTTGTTGATTGTACACAGCAGCTGGAAAGATCATCCACCTGCACCTCCAGAACCAGGTACAGAAATGACGAAGGGTTACCTCGGTAGTTCCCGACTTTGTACCCACACGCCAGACAACTAGGCCTAAGTTACATAAAGGCCGGGCACCGCAGGAATTTAAGGTCTCTGCATAGATTCTCTTCCCCCCACCACCCTCTTGCTCCACATGAAATTAACTTCACAATATTTGGCATCCCTGAAGGTAAACAAGACTAAAGTCTCCTACAGAGAGACCTACAAAGTTAAGTTTACTTGGGGTTTAACTCCCATCCATCCTCTGTAGTTACCAAATCAAAGAAATCTAAAACATCACTTTTCTCCAATGTGGGAAAACCCCCGACCCAGCCTGGCATTTAGCTTATATTTAAATTCTTTGATTAGTGTAACACCCTATATTCTGTGCCCAAATGAGAATAGCAGGGTACTGGAAGGAGAGTTAACTTAAGGAATTTATTAATTTACAAACCAGTAAATTTTTAAACACAGGATCCCCGAGTGCGTCAACATCTTGCACGGTATTTGGATTGAAGCATTAAGTACCAGGAATATATTTTCACTTGTCTGACTTTGTAGATGGTGTCCACCCTTTTGGCTAGAAGTTAAGCCAGGACATACTATAATGTTAGGGGTTTCAGTTCTGAGAGGGAATGCGTGCCTTCCCATTACACAGAACTGGCCGGGTGGCTTTGCGGCAGGGCATGAAAACAGGTGTGGGTAGAACAATTCTATGCTTGGGTGCTACCTGTTTCTTGGCGATACCTGGGCGATGTGTTGCTGAAGTGGTGTCTGTGCTGACAGGTGCACATACTGGTACAGTGGAGTAGATTGGTGTGAGCAGGGTCTTCGGGTAAGCAGCAGGGCGCAGTACGGCAGGAACCAAGTAAGCGATGACTGGTGTAGGAGGTTGATTGGGTTGGCTCAAATGTTCTGCTACCCACCAAGGGTAATCCGTCGGGACATTGTTCACTGGAGTGTCAAACAGATCTCTGGGTATGTCAATTTCTATTAGGTCTTAAAGATGCCTGAGGGCTTATGCTTGAGCTTGTGGTTCTAAGCTAGCTATGTGAGACACCAGGGAGGACTGATACTTGTGTAATCAGCAAGAAGCGAAGAGGATCTACCGGACATTTTCCTTCAGTCCCCTCCATTTGGAATAAGGCATCAGGAAGTGGATTTACCCTGCTACTACTGTACCAAGACACCGGCTCCTTGGGCAACTTACATTAGCACCACTTGCGGGCCAGGGACTGGTGGACAACTTATTCCAACGCCTCGCAGAGACTACAGTACATGATGGGAGTCAGGCCTCACCTGTCCAAAGTCGCACAAGAATGTGTGACCCTGTCCCCGTCTTCCCAACTCAGGGGACATCAGACTCTCTTAGTAGAGATCGCTGTGGAGAGACTGGCGAACACCGAGCTGACAAGCTATTTTCAGGACAGTGTACTTGTGTGGCTTCTCCTTTCCTAAAATCCCAGGGGCTTGATGGGAAAGGCAGCCTATGCTAGTGCGTGTGGGTGAAAAGTTAGTGTCTTGGCTCGATTGAGTAGTTTTCCTGAGATCACCTGCAGTATTGTTACGTGAGGGTATCTACAGGAAGGTGCTACGTCTACAGGATAGAACTCCAGGTAAAAGCAGACACACATTCACATGGTGAATACACCCTTAACTCCTGGTCGACTATGTGAGTACTTGCCGGGAAGCTGCCAGTAGAGGCGACCGGTGATAAAACAGGGTAATGCTGTGTATGATGCTGAATGTCTAAGCAATATCGTCTTGCATTGTTGTACGTGTGGATCGTGTGCAACTACATGTGGAGAAACTGACACGTAGCTAGGTACACTAAGCAAGGACATGACAGGATGAGTCCTGAGAAGGACTTCAGGGATAGGTTCCCTACAGATACGTATGTATACTGCAAGGTGAACTGGTAAAGCGAGGTACATAGCTGGGGGAGAGGCTAACTAATGTAACCTAACCCTATCATAAGTGTAGTTTGAACGATGAGACAGGGTACAGAAAATAGTATCCGAGCAACGTGTGCTGGAGAGTAAAGTATTCTGGTCAAACAATCTTGTGTAGCTTTATCTACAATGGAGGCAGAATATGTAGCAGGGGTTTCATCAGCACAAGTACTTGTTAATTTATCTCAATAGTGAGTGAAATGAACCCTGTGTTATGCAGAAGTGCAGTGATAAATAAAGTTGGTGCTTTAGCCCACACAAAAAACCCAGAAAATGCGTAAAGGGCAAAGCACATAGACATCAGATATAATTTAATTAAAGATATGTACACAAAAGGTGCGTTAGATGTAAAATATGTTCCTACAGGTGAAAATATCTCTGACATCTTTATTGTCATTATGTAAGGATATCTTTCAACATTTCAGACACATAATTCTAAATAGATGTTAGTGTGATAAATAGTTTGTGTTTCTGTGCACGAATTACACTTCAATTATATTGATTGGAATGTCATTTGAGGTGAAATGTCACAGATATAATTCATGGTTCCTCTATGTATTATATGTTTTAGTGTTACCTATTTGGATATTGATTAAAGTAGCATGTTGTGTCTTCAAGTATGTACGTGTAATACATTTGATTAGCTACGTATATGTAGTCTGTCAAGTGACTGCAGCCATGTTGGTGTAGTAGAAGTGATGGCGGAGGTTAATGAGATGGTACTGGCTGTCCGCTAAGCACAAATAAAGCAAATGTCTGTTAACCTAGTAATCTGTATCTTTATTTGCCATAATGTGATAGCACCAAGTCAATTAATCAGTGGTTTTGTAAATTTTTCTATAATGCCATGGAACTAATTATTTATAATTTATAAGGTCATGAAATGGATACGTTGGATCTTATTACAAACATTTTTAAAAATATGTATGTTAATATGCAGAATGACAGAATCACTATCATGTACTTATCTGTGATTACGTGATCACAGGGAAGAAATATATGACAAATATCACTTTTAGAGTAAAACTTCCAAAAGACAAAAAAAAAAAAAAACTTCTACTTTGAGATAACAAAGCACCAAAAGAAAGAGAGGAATTGTGTAGACTGTAACTCTATTACTTTCTTCTGAAAAAATTGATACATACATCTACTGCAAAAGATGCCATGACCTCAGAGCAAACATCTTCAAATAACTGTTTCTGCCTCTGCAATGCTCGTTCATCCACAGTATTGCTGAACATTAACTTCACATATTGAGCACAATCCATTCTTATCTCATGGAATGGACTGGTCATGTGACTCAAAATATCTTCTCCAAGAGTTTTATTGCTTTCATTCCATTTGGACCATATTCCAAGAGGATCAACCTGTCAACACGTAATAAAAACAACTTAATAGAATGCACAAAAGAGTTTAATACAAATATATTATTGTTTTATTTATTATTTTTGTGCTATTTTAATAACAGTGTGTTATCTTAACAAAACAAGCTTCTTTTCTTCGAACTTGTACATAGTAGCGACCGGTGATGTCAAATAATGGGTGTTCACACACACCTACTCTCCTTCCCCTTCCTGGCACCATGATAGTGTAGCAGCTAGAGTGCTAGCCACTCACTACGACGAACCGGGTTCAATTTTCGGTGGGAAAACTCTAGATTTTCACAGGTGGGAATCGTTTATAGTTACCAAACATCTCCTTCACATGGTCGTAGGTTCGAGCTCGACCGACTGCACCGAAAATTCATTTTTTTTTGTGATAATTTTCTGTCCTAACTCCAGGCATATGTTGACGCAATTCTTAAAGAAACGTATTTCAAAATCTCTACCTATATGAGTAAGATTAAACCGCTTGAATAAAAAAAATTGCAATTATTATTTTGAAGTTATGCAATTTTCGTTTATTTTCACTTACATGAAAAATATATGAGTAATTTCTGCTGAGGTAATGACTACAAACCAATACTAGTAATTGCATTAGCCATTCACTCCATAATTGTTTTAGCTCGTAAAATATGTAAAAATATATGTGTAAACAGCATACGACACGTAAGAGTATTTATTGTAAAAAGAAATCTGAGAGTATGAGAAGAACAGAAATAGAAAAAAATACATCCTATCCATTACCGTTTTTGAAGCTCAAGCATTATGGTAGGCCGTCTGAGTTGGTAGGGTGCTGAAACAGCTATTAGCAGCTGCAACTCATACTGCAGTTGTGAAAAAGTGTTCGGTTTAATGTGGTCGATCAAGGCCTAAACATTTCATAGATAATATTTCCTCGAAAGTCAGTTTTCTGTTCGCTAAAATTGATTGAAAGAAATTCATTTCGAAGAGTGGAAAAACAACTAATGCCTCTCAGTCGTACATACTGCAAGCAGTACCTTGGCACAAATACGTTAGCGATAGTTTGAAAATCAACTTACAACACACCTCTGTAAAAGCATGTCTTGTTCAGAGTACAGTGTCTAATGAAACAGAAAAATGCACATGCACGCATACTAATTTATTGAAAATTGTTGCACTTCAACATGATAAATTACACAAATTAATATCAAAAACTCCTCATCAGCTCAGCACAATAAACAAGGACTTGTTTACTTTTGCTAGGATAATTTTGTTTGGTGTTAATGCCACACTTTCCACTATGCTGGCATCTAGTGGTGAGTTGCGGTGGTGAAATCTCGTTTCATGAGTCAGTGCTGCTACCAAGCCGCAAACGTTGGAACCACCTCCGTATGTTACAGATATGAAGGAAAGAGCACAGCCAGTGTTGTGCACTTGTCCAAGGTTAAATCTCCTATAAGGGATAATATCACTTCGACGTGCACATGCACAGATAGTGTAAGATCGGAGCATAAATCTGCTGTGCACTTCACAGTGTTGCAACACTGCAGATAACAGAATAAAAATACCAGACTTCGTGATCGATGCAACGAACTCTGATAACTGGGCTAGGGCCACAAAACATCCAGAAATTATATAAAACTTCACAACAAAAATATTTGGCAGAAAAATGGGTGTGCATGTGCACATGTGCTCTTTAAAAAAACCGGTCGCTACTGCTTGTAAGTGTAACCAGTGTAGTGTAGCATAGCATATTACACTTCAGTGACACCAGCTTTCCCAAGTAACAGGCAGAGTTGAAAGAAATTACTTCTGTGCAGTTTTCACCACAATTTAGCTGCATGTTTGACAACACAGATTTTTTCGGTGGCACATTTCCTTGGTTACAAGAACATGAGTTGTTTTATTACTTTATTACAATGCACTTTTAGCATTTGTGGAATGCATCCATAGCCTGTAATCTGCAGACGTATATGTAGAGTTAAACATTTGTAACAAACATAACCCATAATTAAATAATCATCTAATTTACTGTTCAACAACTTTAGAAAATTCAGTTTCTTAAGATTTTTTTAACAAGTTCTTACAAAATTCCCTATTTCAAGTGGTATTTTATGTGGAAATAGAAACTGAATATTAATGTTATATTAGATTTATCTTACTTTCAAATACACATTATTCTTCTATATTTTACTAACAAACATTTACCTCATCAAAAACAAGTCTCCCCCCAACAAACATAAACATCTTCTATGAAATATAAATTTTACACTTAGGCCATGTTATCAGTAACACTTAGAGGGATGGGTTATGATAAAATTTTTTGTAAAGCTATAGATGTCTAGAAATAGAAAATATGTAATAGCATGTCCTAGCTCTTTGCCTTAATGTATTACGAAGCCAATTCCAAAATAAAGGATTAAAAATGGAATTTTTTGTATCATTGGTAATATTGTGGCATTCTATAATTATAAATAATTCAAGTGATTCTGATTGTAATGATTATTGTTACAATAATTATAATTACTTAAGTATATAAATACAAAAACATATATAAATAATCAATTTAATGGCATAGCTGAGCAGCCAAAGATGTTTGGACCACAACCATTTAAAGTTCCTCTCTCAAGCATTGAGAAACTACAACAAAGATCACTGACTACAACAAATACTGAACTATTGCTCATGTATGTTTCTGATGAGAGAGTTGGGCCACAACCACTGATAATAAGTACTGAACTCATACCAGAATGTACTGCACAAGTGAAACTTGCACAAAATAAGAATATAGTCTGGGTGGTTACACTGCATATCAAGTTGGACATAATATCAAGTTGGACAGGATTTAACATAAGTACCAGAGACTTAACCAGTGTATCAGAGGATTCCATTGGCTACTTTCCCACCATTAATGCCCCTGAAGCTGAGTTGACAACTATTGCTGAAATTTTGAAACAATCAGAATTGATGAAAAAATCACTGCATTTGGTGAAAATTGTTGCGGTCATGGATTAAGCTCTTTATGCAAAAGCAACTGAGGTTGTGTGGAATAATAAAGCAATGTACTACACAAACATTCTTCAAATGGGCACCTTTCACACAATTTGCAATGCCATGTATATTCTGGAAAATGTTTTCAAGATACTGGCCTTCGCAACCTTTGAATTGAAGCAGACATTATAGCAGAAGGATCAATATCTTCAGTACTAGAAGGTCGTATGTACAATTGTGCAGTTCGAGTACACAAGTGTGTTTATGAAGCAATAATGAGACTTGCTTGGTTGGAATCCATCCTCTGGGTGGAAAATGATATTTATCACAAAATTCAGGAAGTCTACTACTTCATTGAGGATGTTAATGATTTTGCGAACGAGTTATGTCAACAGAGATTAGACGACCTCTAGCAAAATGCAGCATTTGTAGCAGTACGAAAGCTTAGGAATGTATTCCTGGATCATCGTACCCATTACAATGGAAATTCCACTGCATTTTGGATTTTGTACGTGGATATTGTTGAAAATGTGTTACCAGCACAGCTGCGTGCTGCTCGAGAAGGAAATTGGTATTTGCTTCTTACTGCCTTACACTCTATGATCCCATGGTGTTTTGCATATGACAGGATGAAATACGCAAGATATCTTATAATCTATTATGTTGAGATGGCATTGCTGGAGGTGAAACATCCATAGATACACCATAACTTCATCAACGAATATGTTTCAGTTCAACTCTCAGATGTTAATCCATTTGGATGGATTCCAGTTGATCAAACAGTTGAGGTAACAGTCAACAAATACACACAGACTCCGGGTCATACAACAATGATCAACCTCAAGAAAGGTACTGTGAAAAGATATATGACAGCTGAACACAGAAGTGCCTTTTTTGTGACAAATGAGGGAAATGGTTCAAAACAACAGAGCAGCTCTTACTCATGTGGACCTACATAAGTCACAAATTGAAGAAGACAAAGATACTGTTACAAGAGTTGTTAGTCTGATTCAAAACTGGATAAACCCATTTGTTGGGCCATGTGATCTTATTACTCTCCACAACAAAATAAAAAAATCTGATGACATGGTACCCAATGTAATGCAGGCGCATGAAATAGGTGAACAGTGCTACACAGACTTTAAAATTGAGAATAATGCACCTATCAAGAAGTTTCACGACCCAATGAAAATGAACAAACTAAAAACCTTTACTAACATGTCCAAGAAGAAGGCAGTCAACAGCAATGGCAAGACAATCATGTAAGCAGATGAAGCACTATTTGGTTGAATAATTATCACAGCCCACATACAGAGTCTTCAAATAGTAAATGTACTATGTATGTCATCCCGTAGGACCTTTGTCATGGGCTTTAGCAACTCCAGAAGGTATGTTGAGAAAGACAAACAAACCTACTTTAGCAACATACTTGCACGCAAATGTTACCCCAGCTGAGGAAATACCTACATATTCTGCAACAGTGTTTAATGGTATGGCACTTGTTCAGAGAGTAAAAGGAAAAGGATCTCATTTTGGTAAGTTGGCTATGTCTGTCTTAGCAATTGCTTTGCATGAAGAAATTTGGAGTCAGAGAATCTATATTGTGTTTGAAGTACAGTGAGATATCTATGAAAAATAGCAAAAGGACAATGAGAAAAGCTCAGGCACCAATTACAGAACATCTCCTCTTCCTAGATTGTTGGGCAGTGGAGAAAATGCCTAAGCTACATAAGGGATTAAACCACTCTCATTACATTTCTTGTTAGCGAATGGAGAAAAACAGAATATTTTGGTAAACTTGAGAATAAAACATTATTTGTGAACTGTGAAGATAAATGTTACAAAATCACATCTGAGGGGTGCAGCAAAGTCTTTGATCTAAATATTATACATGAGGTAGCTGATGGTCGAATTTTACTACGTGCTGCTAATGAAGGCTGACAGATGACATAGTTGTGTTTATTATATGTTTGGCATTCCATGACAGCATCAAGCTGTTATTTTTTTAAAATGTGGTACCGAAATAAATACACATGCGAGTCCTTGATATTGAAAAAATACCTTCCACTCTTGGTAAAAATGTTTGCCAAGCTCTGATAGGATTTCATACATTTACCATGTGTGACACAGTAAGCGCATTTGCAGTAAAAGTAAATTCATTCAAAATCCTGTCTGCAAACATGAATACACAGGAAACATTTTCGCAACTCGGAGATGAATGGGACATGTGTGAAGAACTAATGGACAAATTGGAGGAATTCACATGCCTGCTGTATACACCAAAATATATGGTACATAACATGAACAATTTGAGATATCACTTATTCTGTGCAAAGAAGGATGCAATAGACAGTCATCAACTTCCACCTTGCAGAGACTGTCTCAAGAAACATGCCCAGTGTGCAAATTATCAAACTGCTATAAGCAAGAGATGTCTTCAGAATGATCCACATATGCCTAGTCCAGATGGGAGAGGCTGGAAGTTGGAAAAACACCAAGGAGCAGAGCAAATGCTAGTGTACTGGATGGAGGGGCAGCCAGCACCTCAGGCTGTGTTAAATCTCCTTGCTTGCAATTGCATTAGGCGCTGCTAACTCTCAACATGTGTCTATTGTAAAAATAACCTCAAGTGCACTGACATGTACAGATTTCCTTCTTGTGAAAATAACACTGATGCAGAATGTGTCGACTCCTATTCAAAAGATGACGACTGTACTGATTAAAAGTGATTTTATTGACTTGACTTTTAGAGTGATTACTAAACAGTACATCAACAAAGAGAAACCCATATTGTGGGACAAGATTATTCGATTTATTTAAATGTGTACATCTTTGAAGTTACTATGTTTGTGTTCAATCATAACATAGATGATTTAAGTCACATTTTAAAACAGTTCTTATTACAAATGCTAAGTGAATATTGTGCGTATAACATTAAATTATATCACAGATGTAGCATAGTGTTATTGTTATTATAGTAGCTATTTTATTAATATTCTTGTTACAATATAAGAAGTCATATATTTTTGTTATTATTAAATTTTATGAACCTAATGTATTTATATGTATTGTTTCCAAGTAATACTAGGATATTCTTATAGTATGTTTCATGTATATAAAAACCTAGTCTTTATTGGACTATAGTTTAAAATACACTAATATTACACCAAACGCAAAGAGCTATAACTTGCTATCACTTATTTTTCATCTCTAAGCATCTATTCCTTGTTAAAAAGTAATATTAGAACCCATCCCTCCGAATGGTACCAATGGCCGAAAATTGAGGTCCTGGCTCAAGGCCTGGTCATTTTCAGTTAGTCTGATGTCACATTAAGTTGAAAGAAACAACTTTTATGTAGCTTTAGTTGTCTGTGTACTTGAAAGAAATTAGCCAACTGTACTACCTCAAACAAGTTACCATGAATAAATATATCATTAATACAAACATTACAACTAACGTGCAGTTTCCACTTTTCAAATAGTAACAGCAGAGTATAAAATATATACTAGTACAATCAATTAAATTGAGAAACACAACTTGTAAACATTACTAAATACACCAAGTGCAACTGGTAAAAATTTAGTTGGTCTTATTACAGTAGATACAATACTAGATACCAAGTCAATAATTGGTTTTACACAAACTTAATTTGAAATTATATTGATGCAAACAATTTTGTTGCAGCAGCTGATATTGCAAGTTTGAATCTAGTAGAAAACTGAAATCTTTCATAAAACTTGTCATTGCCAGCTAGCAGGGATGTGCAACTCCTACGCATGGAGTCTTTCTACTCTACAAATAATACTACTGGTTTACAACAAGTACTTCATCCAAAACTACAACACTCCAGCCACCCTAAATGACAGTACACTATCCCTATGTCCAAATTTCCAAACCACATTTTGCCATTAGCCATGAGTCACATCGTACATAAATACTGGCGATCAAATCTATTCTTCAATGTTTTCAAGCTCCATTTTAAATAACCTTTGTGCAACATGGGAGAATGACACAAAGGGGAACAGATAGCACCTATGATAACTGGCCGGACAGTGCCACAGATGCATTTGTTGCATGCACTCTCCATCTCACATAGCATACCCTTGCTGACTTGGTTAGCTGTGAAATGCTGACAGTGTCATGCCACAAGGGGGAAGGAGGAGCCACTACCTGGTAGGGCATAAACTCACAAAAAAAAACTCGCTCTCACACCCCGCCCTTTGTACAGCTACTCTGCAAACCAAAGCTCCCAGGTTTGCATCAAATAAAAAAAAAAAACATTGCAGGAAAGAACATTTTCTCATTTTCAAAGTTTAAAAATGAAAAGATTACATTTATACATACAATTGTCTTCAATGGCCTGACAAAAATTTACAAAATCCCTTCCACACCTACCGTTCAAAATGTTATGTGAACCCTGACGCATGACATGATCCCGCGCATTGAGCATGCGCGCTCTACTTATGACTTTACTCAATCATTCGAGCACCAACACTCACATTGGCAAGTTATACCAGCAGCAATACAATAAATCACGTGCCTACAGGGTCCAGCAACAAGGGACTAGAGAAACATAGTTGGGTAAAATTGTACTGTTCACCTCCAAAGCCATCACACGATTGCATATACCCCAATGCGAGATTTTATGGTTCGACGAGCTGTCAACACCCGTCCCGCAGATGAGCAAGTTCAACATGTTACTGCAGGATGGCAGCATCCATTCCACAATATCGTCACAGCCTCCAGCGCCTCGTGCTGAGGCAATAGGTATGCCAACAGCCTCCAGCGCATGAGACAAGAAATGGGTGGCTCGGCCACCAAGCCAGAATAAACTACCCCTGTGGAGTGAGACTAGCCACCCCCACATCCTTCTGGAAGCCAACAAGCTTGGAGATTTCGTATATAAGGAGGTGCCAATCCCTGGCTCAGGGCAGTTGCTGTGCCTTCATGCTTGAGTAAGGCTGAAGGCATCAGACGGGGTAAGTGGTAACCATCCTGTTGTCCCAGTCTGTGAAAACTGGAGATCTTCTAACAAATAGTACTAATCCCTAGACAACTCACACGCCAACCACTGAAGTTTGTCTAAGTCTCCATGGTATGTGGTCCATCTCCCGACTCTCCGAGTCTGCAAAGACCGGAGGATATCTAACAGGGAATCGACCACTAGAACTCCCCTCCATGACGTGTTCCGGAAAAACTGTCTCTGAAGACGTCTGCCTACCACAGTAAGCAACACCCCAAAGATGAAGATGCTGCCACTGCTGGCCCACGTCATCAAGATGTATCGTACGACGTCCCCCCTCCACCAACCGCTTGGTAAAAGGTCGCACTGACGTTCATTCTGGACATCTCCCTCAGAATCTAATTATATTTTTACAGTGTGGTAATTATTATTTAGGTTCCTTCAGAATGCCCATAATTAATACCCAAAGCTATCTAACTGTGATGTAAAGAACACAATTGATTTATTCAAACTCACTTAGCTTTGCGCAGGCCGCCTTCACCTGCTTTACGTGTATCTTCCATCATAATATAGGAGTTAGCTACGCATCACTCTGCATTTCTAAAATGTATTAACAAATACGTATTTTTGCTTAGTATTTTCATATACCGCTCTTGTAATTTGTGATAATCTTGTTCCATTCTTTATTTCATTAACTTTGTGTTATTTTGAAAGCTCTCAATTTCACTCAGTAATCAGCTGCCCAAAGGTAAACCTGGTAAATGCGAGAATACCCTCACGGTACAGAAACATACAAAATAAGAGGAAAAATTGAGGTCTACTGCTGGGTAGATCGTCGGTAGATCCCAAAGCAGCAGAAACTCTGCACCCCCTAAGAGACACAACCAGACCTGGTACTTGGTTCGACTCCTAGCTTGCAAAGGCTGGAGGAGAACCTGAAGTGCTCAGGCCTAATCTGCCTCTTGAGGGTCACTCACCCTGTGTTCAGTTATCTAATCTACTCCTCGACAGTCCCAGATGAACAAGGCTGGACAGTGGGAACAGAGAGCAAAATCATTGAGTTCACACAGTACATAGGTTAGGACCACACTTTTAATACCAGTTTTTCCTTTTACCAAACTAGCTATGGGGTACGGACGGGATAGGTGTTTTGGATCTACTCCCAGCTTATAAAGGCCGGAGTAGAATTCGAACATTCCAAGTCTTCCGACCTCTAACGGTTTTCGCTCCCAGGACACCAGGCTTCAAGACTATCCAACGTCTGGACTAGGGGGACAAAGGGTATTGTCCTGTGTTCTGGAAGTGCTCTCACAGCAAGAGTATCTTCTCTTAACAGCCTTCAGCTGCTATGCTTTATGCAACAAAAGGCAGTTTAAGTAAATTAAGAAGACTAGCCCTAGGAGCCACAATTAGAGAGCTAAAAACATTACAACCTATAGAACCACCCCTTGCTAACAGTGATAATTCACCTGCAATAACAGACCCTGTTCCTTTGTTTGGCCCTTGGATAAGAGTAGCCCATAGTGAACACCCAGGGTGAGGCAATACGACAAGGCGGGGACTCACTTCTAGGAGTAGACTGGTCCTGCCACGAGATTGACTATTATGACCATATAACCTTTATTGTAGTCACACCAGTATCAACCCTCTTATCCCGCACCGCAACAACTGACATCACTCCCTACGTGCCAAGTGAGCATGGCAGTGGCGAAGACCTTCAACATTCACATTCAGTCACGTATAAAGAACCACCGTAAGATAGTTTCAGTAGCACTTGATTTCGTGGCTATCCGCCAGCTAACCAGGCCGGCACCTTACAGAGGCAGAGCTAAACTGGACACTAAGGGCCCTCCCTAGGTCCAGATCCATCTTCCTCCTCTGTGAAAGCTGCCTTGGCAAATTTTGGCAGCCTTCACGGTGAGTAAAACCAAGGTCTCCTACAGGGAGACATTTCAGGTTAAACTTACCCTGGGGTTTGACTCCCCTCCTTCACTAGCCACAAGGTCAAAAAGACCCAAACCTGACTTCTCCAACATGGGAAAACCCCTACCCAGCTCGGTAAATTAGCTGTACGTCTTTTCGGTGTAACCCGTGACTGGCATACTGCAGAGTATTAATCAGGAGGGGAGCCAACTGTGTCAAGTGTTGTCTAATGTGGGGCGTAAACTACAGGGAGTTAAGACTTGGTAGTTAGGACCGAGCCAGCCACGTTCCCCCCTTCCCCCTTAGTTAATATGCAACCACATAAATTTTAACACAATGAACGCAACACACATGGAAGCATCAACCCTAACATACCAGACACACATGAGACTACAGATCTAGGCCCTCTGGCCACCCCAAGTTCTGCTTGCTATACATTCACCAGTTCTGGTTATGTCTCATCTGAATGAACATGGTAGGAGGGTCTGCATTATTCTATGGATCCACTGAATGTGGTACTTATGACCTGCACTGGTGGTTGCTATAGGAGAGAACTTCAACTAATGTCTGCATAAGGTAAATATATCATAATTTTAAAAGCATATATCAGCATCACATGCTTCCTGTGTGTTTTGATTTGCATTACATATTGTTACAATTTTAAAAAAATAATAATTTCTTGAGCACTACTGGTGTTGATGCCAACTGCTGGAAGTCATCTACTCAATGCCTTTTGTTGCAGTTCCTAAATCCATATCCAACTACCTCTGACTAGTCTAGCTCCCACAAGTGGGCTGCCATTTGACATATGCTAAATAAGCAGAGATTTACAACTCATAAGGGTGGAGTCTACTTATTTTACAGAGAACACTATTGGTTACGAATTAGTGCTTCACTCCAAACTGGCCCTAGCTACCTTGGAAGATCACACACTATTACTATACCCAATAATTACAGCAGTCCTGCATATATATGTAGGCTACAAAAATATCCAGTGGGAAGGGTATTTATCCAGGTATTTGCCCTTGCTTCTGGTAAATGTCAAAAGTTAAGCCACTTTTATTATAAATACATACCTGTTCTGTTTATTATAATGCCACAAAATAATCTCAGCTTAGAATGATCTAATGTAAAACATAATATTATTTTAACAGCCCTAAAAAAAGTATTTCAGTAGGTATAAATAACTAACAGTTTAAAATGTGATACAAGCAATTTTAATATTACTGAAGTTTTTTACTCATATTAAAATCATTTAAGCCATATCATAATCAATCAGTAATTGAAAAACAAGTTACAATCTTCAAATTAAGCAAAAAACCAAACTCAATATAACGAGGATGAAGATGACACAAAGGAAGAGGTTGTGATGGACACACCTACTAGAGAATATGATGAATGAAACTTGGAAGCAGAGTTATTAATCAATAACTCTGATGAATGAATGCAATGGAAAGTTTTCTAATTTATATAATTTCATACCATTAATAGCACACAAACAGACAAAGTTTTAGTCACAACTGTCAACATTATTTCCGAACCACAAAGTGGTCTGTGTTGTATGTATTATATAGCACTTTTTAAAATAAAAAATACGAAAAACAGAATATTTTATTAAGAAATTTATAAATACCCAAGTCTTTATGAATTTTAGGTATTTACTTAGATAAGTACCCAGGGCATCTACCGTGTATTATAAATACCAGGGTAAATTTGACATCATTAGTCCTGCACGCGAATCTCACACCACAGTTTGTTACAAGCAAGGACTCAACCAAGATGTCAATACTACAGAATTTGTTCCCTAGTTCCCCTAACTCCTTCTTACTTATCATATTTCATTGCAAAATGGTCACACATTTTATATTAAAAATTCCCTTTAAAATTTAGGGTGTGACTAACGTGAATCATAGTTAGATATTTGATGAAAAAACATTAACAACACCTGTTTTCAATGTAACTAAAGTTAATGATGTTTACGGTTTGTACTTTACATCCAGTTCCTGTAACGAGGAATTTACCACATATCAACAAATGCAGCAACCAATGTGCCCTCCTTTCCTTCCCTACAGCTGTTGCTCAGCACAGTACGACCTTGCTTCCTCTCTTTAAACACCTTGCGCATTTGGCTATCTTCAGGTACACTAAGTTGTTGCTCGTCAAGATCAGACATGATAGAACTTCCTCCTTTTAAAACATACTACGGGATAAGAACTAATTGCCTCGTAGCTAGGAAAGCATTCTCTTCCTTCCTATCTTTCCATCCTCCCTTTCTCGGTCATCTGGTGGGAGGGTGATAATCTCCACGCAATGGCGAATTTGCACCTTTGTGAGGTGAAGCAAAAATACTTTGGTCATCACCGGCTACTTTTGGCTGCAATCTGAGTCGGCTAGAACCAATTCGACTTGTCCTCTCCATGCTATGTGAAGGGCAGGCTGCTGGAATCACCTGCCATGCATTTGTTTGTAGAGGGGCATCTGCAGGATGGCACATTTGTCTGGCTCGGCTGCAGTGCCAAAAAAATCCAACTTTCAAGCAGCAAAAGATAATTTTTTTTCTCTTTCCTGCACTTAAAAATTAGTGCTGTGTACTGACGCATGATGCGTTCCAGCGCTTCTGGGAAGTGATTTATACCTAACCGACTTCGCCCCATCTTGAACCACTTTCACCCAATGGGCAAGCAACCTCTTAATTCAACACATTAATGAAGGTGGGATACAGTCAACCAGAGTTGACAGAGCCTCAACAATATCATCAAACCACGTGATCTCAGCTTTTACTGTGCACCAACATTTCAAATTTGCCAATCCCGCAGGATGGCTGCAATATTCAAATGTTGCGCCACTGTAAGAGTAGCAGGCCTCTCAGCAGAGAGTCAATGCCTCCAAGAGCGCACGAGAGCGGAAGAAACCAGTGGTTGTTGATGTCTCCAGCAGCCGCCTTCCAGAGACCCTCCAACTCTTCAACCTCCGCCAGCCGTTCAAGAAGACTGTCAAACGCTTACCAAAGGTCGCTGTCGACGTCATCCCACCAACTTCCTCAACCTCTTCCTACCACTTTAACTCCTGAGTAAACGTAGGCCACAGCGACAATGTCCCCTCTAGACCTCCCTTAAGGTCCTAGCCAGACTGCATCTTCACCATTTGGGTGAGGAACTCCCAAATGAATTGAACAGTTAGGTCCCTTCAAAAAAATACTCTTTAATTAAGATATAAGGATTTGGATTTTAATTACCCAATTGATTCTTGAGTCATTGATCAATTAAAAATTTATCCATATCAAAACATCTGTTGGGACACGTCAGTTCTATTCAAGGTGGTGGGGACCATGTTGGCGAAGTCAGGGGCAACGTGCTTGTGTCCGCCATATTAGTACCTTGCTTACTCTGGTCGGGAATGGTTGCTTCCAGTCATCAACGACTGGAAAATAGAGTGTACAGGATATTGCAAATACTATGTCGACTGAGTGTGGGCTACCTTGGACATTTGCGCTAGTTGTTTCGTGCAATGGTGATGTGAATTCCAAATTACGAGTTTGTGAGGAGACATGTACATGCATCGGGTGCGTAATAACCTGTGAACAAGTGAGTCAAAACCTTTTGGTCCTCCGGGCCGGATTTGTTGGACATCTCCTAACTACGGACTTGGAAGTGTGTTTGAACATCAAACTAATGTTTGTTACTATCCTTTGTTTATGTTTGTAGCAGATGCGGGACCTACCCTTTATTGCAATTGACAAATGAGTGTCAATCACTCTTACTCTTCGAGATATTGAACCGCTATGTAAAGTACTGCTTCAACGTATGTTGTGTTGGTATACTTGTTGCTGCCACTGTCATTGTTTACGTTCGTAGCAACGATGTTGCTAAAAAAGTTGGAAACGAGACTTCAGTTAACAAGATGCAGGTTAAAGCTACTTTTTCCTATAGCTAATGAAGTTGAAAAGGACAGGTTGCGATTAGATTTGTAAGCCCATTGCCGTGATTTAGCAAAAATGAAAACTGATTTTGAAGACATCATTATTCAGTTAGCAGCTAGTAAACCACACCGAGCCGAGTCTCTAAACACAGATATGGAAAACTTTGAATCGGCCTACTATCAAATTTTAGAAGTTCACACCACAATCTTTGATTCGAAAAAAAATTATAACGGTGACAGAAAATCAAATGTTGACATCAAATCTACATCTGTGAAGCTTCCAAAATTGCAGCTACTGACATTCAGCGGGTAACTGACACAGTGGACAAATTTCTGTGAGCTATACAGGATGTTAGTACATACCAACAGTCAGTTTTCAGATGTTGAGAAGCAACAGTATCTTCTCACATCTCTCACTGGGTAGCCACTTAACCTCATCAAATCTGTACCATTATCTGAAGGAAATTATGAATTAGCATGGCAAATATTAACTGAGCAATACCAAGATGTGCATCAAATAGCTACGATGCATTGGGACATCATGAACGTGCCAGTGGTAACAGAAGGTTGTCTGCATAAACTAAAATGTCTAGTTGATGTATTGAAGGAAAACCTAGATGCTCTGAAAGTGTTGAAGTTTCCAGTGTACTAGTGATGCTTTGTGATGTTGAACATTGTGTTATGTAAACTTGATGCGGAAATGTGACGTGATTTTGAGCAGGAGCATAACGAATTGAAGTTGCCAATATTTGTGCAGCTGTTAGAGTTTTTGGAATTTCGGTGCAAAGCTTTGATGTCTGCTGCTTCAGTGATGTCCACATCACGCATCACAACAAGGAAGATTGGACCTGTGGCTACAATTAATTCTAGGAAATCCATCTTTGCCAGTTCAGAAAGGGTATGTAACGTAACTAATCAGGGTCATGACAGCTATAAATTTCCTGTGTTTCTTGGTCACACACTTTCGGAGAGGCGAGATGCGGAGCACAATGCGTTTCAATTGCCTAAAATCACATTGTGTTAATGTATGTACTTCAAAACTTTCATGTGCATATTGCAGTAAATGCCACCACACATTAATTCCTCCTGATTCCACATCAGTTGTCAACAAGACTAGTAAAAAGATGCCACCACAATCAGTTGATGAGATGGAAAATATTGATAGCATAGCAGGAAATACTACTATAGGCTATTCACGGTAAAATGAGCACTTTTGAAAGCCCTGCTTAAGATCTACTTGTATGCACATTGTATATTCCTGCACCTTATGTAAAATTAACATTACTATGGGCCTCATCACTTTATTCATACATTGGTCAAATGAAACTGTGAGATTATTAAGTAAGTTAATACTTTACAAATTTGCTCATTTTTTACACTTCGATGCATTAAAAAAAAAACAAAGTGATAGAATTAATTTTAAGTTATCACAAATGGTAACCTAACACGTTTTATTCAACGTTAATATATGGAACTACTTTCCATCCATCGTTACCAACATTACTGGGCGAATGTCACTCACTGCGCTCATTGAAATTAATGCATGCATGGGCAGTGACATTTTTCTAAGGTTCATTTCTTAAGTGCTCATTTTATCATGAACAGCCTTTACATGTGAGGAACCTACACAAGCAGTTTCACTTACCATTTCCAGCGTTAGTGCTACCATTGTGATTCTAGGTACAACAGTTGTGAGAGTGAAGGATACCTGTGGAACTCTCCAGAGCGCTTGTGTTCTACTTGATATTGGATCGCAAGCTTCTTTCATATCTGAGGAATGTGTGAAGAGATTGGGTTTGCATCGTAGGTCACATGTACCAATTAGTGGCCTAGGCCAGTCAGTCGTTCAAGCCAATAAAGGTGCAGTAACTTGAGTGATAAAATTGTTCCTTCACGAGGGTTTCCAGGTAATTGTGAATACATTAATCCTGAATAACACAACCTCAAATTTGCCATCTGTTGCATTGCCTCAACATGTACAATCCCATTATGAGAGTTTAGATCTTCCTGACCCCGGCTTGCATACTCCAGGGCCCACTGACATTCTGTTAGGTGCCGATGTTTGACCTGAGGTTCTTTATGGTGGGTGGTATCCAGGTCCTACTGGTTATCCAAGAGGTTTTCACAGTAAATTTTGTTGGATCTTAATGGGAAGGTTGAGCGAGGAAGCCACTAGTAACCCAGATGGCCTTGTTTTGCTATTTGATACTTCACCAAACCTCTCAGATGTGCTGCAGCAATTCTACGAAATTGAAGAGTTGCCGACAACCAAACATACTGATCTTGAAGAGGACCTCGGTGAAGCTCATTTCAAAGATACCTACACACGTAGTCCAGATGAATGATACATGATAAGATTTCCCTTCAAAGATGTGGAATCCAATCTAGGTGAGTCACGCTTGCAAGCTGAGAAAAGACTACGTCATCTTGAAAATCGTCTGACACGTCAGCCACAACTGAAAGCTGAGTATTCAATATTTCTCCAGGAATATGAATCCCTTGGCCACATGCATCTTCTGAGTGAAGCTCAGATACACCAAGCTCGGTACTACATTCCTCACCACTGTGTTTGCAAAGAAACCAGCTGGACAACTAAATTGCGTGTGGTGTTTGATGCGTCTGCAGTAACATCAACAGGTCAGTCTTTAAACGATGCACTTCTCAAGGGATCGAAAATGCAAAAGGATCTAACTGAAATCATTACCCAGTTCCACATACATCCCATTGTGATGACGACAGACATTTGCAAAATGTATTGGCAGATTCGCATGCATCAAGATGATCGGCCATACCAGGTAATCTTTTGGCGCGAGTGTTATGATCAACCTATTCAAGAGTATCAGTTGGACACTGTTACATATGATGTATCTTCAGCTCCATTCTTAGCTATGAGGGACCTGCATCAACTAGCTATTGAGGAACAAACTAACTATCCCAATGCAGCAAAAGTGCTAAGGGAAGATGTGTTTGTGGATGATGTGATTACAGGTTCGTCATCAGTGACAGCTGCTCTCTCACTCCAGGAATAGTTGATAGCGCTACTCAAGAGTGGTGGTTTTGAGCAAAGGAACTGGGCCAGCAATCATCCTGCAGTGCTGGATGCCGTTCCAGACAGCCACACAGAGTGCCCTCTGATATTTGAAGATAATGGGGATGAAATCATAAAAATTCTGGGACTAGAATTGCAGTCCAAGGGAGATGTGTTCTCATATTGTACTCACAGTGCCAGTTCTAATAATATTCCTAAATGTGTGATGTTGTCTGATATAGCTAAGATGGATGACCCATTAGGTTGGATTGGCCCAGTTGTCTTCAAGGCTAAACTGTTTATGCAGAATCCATGGCTTCTTGGAATTTATTGTGATGAACCTCTACCACGTGATATCAAAG
This sequence comes from Dryococelus australis, assembly GCA_029891345.1. Classification (NCBI taxonomy): domain Eukaryota; kingdom Metazoa; phylum Arthropoda; class Insecta; order Phasmatodea; family Phasmatidae; genus Dryococelus; species Dryococelus australis. Next base: position 97,330,796 of record CM056999.1, read on the forward strand.
ATAAGTGGCTCACATTCATTGCGTAACTTAACAGTTTACACGAAGTTGCTATTCCTCGTCTAGAGACACAAATTGATGGTGCAGTGTACCAAATTCATGGAATTTGTAATGCATCAACCCAAGGTTATGCAGCAGTTGCTTACCTGTGGAATGCGAATCAGTCCAAACTTGAAGTCCATTTATTGGTGGCCAAGTCCCATGTCGCACCATTGAAAACTGCAAATCTCCCTTGCCTAGAGCTGCTGGGAGCTCATTTGCTTGTGAAACTCATGAACTTAATCATATCCATTTTGTCAAAAAGTATAATTGTTGAGAAGGTGATAGTGTGGTGTGATGTAACAACCGTTATTGCATGGATCCATACTGAACCATATTGTTTCAAGACCTTTATTGCAAATAGAGTATCTCAAATACAGGAAAGCAAAGTAGTGTGTCAGTGGCGACATGTACCATCACAAGACACCCTGCAGACTGTGCCTCGAGAGGCTTGATGCTACGTCAGCTTGTCAGTAATGACCTTTAGTGGAGGGATCCATCATGGCTTGAATCAGAAGATGCCTGGCCAGGAGATTACTCAGAATCTAGTTCCCCAGAGTATCAAGAAGAATTGAAGCTTTCGAGCGAAACAGCCGTAGCTACAAAGACCACGATTTTCTTCTCTAAGTGGATAGAGAAATTTAGTTCCTTATCATGGCAGTGATGAGTATTAACTGTGCTGTGCTTCATTTCAAATGTCAGGCATCCATCAAGCCACTGTTATGGACCCTTGACACCAACAGAGCTCAAAGCAGCAGAAGTTAATTGTGTACACCAAGTGCAACAAGATGTTTTCAAGATGGAGATAGACCAGTTGCAGAAGGGAAGGGAATGCTCACCACAGGTCAGAATCCTCAACCCTTTCCTCGATCCTCAAGGCCTAATTAGAGTTTGTGGACAAATCCAAAACTCGAGGTTGTCATTCGATGAAAAACATCCAATCCTGTTACCCAAGAAGTGTCATCTCACTAATCTGGTCATTGATTACTACCACGCCTAGTCCCTACACGTAGGTGTCAGCACTGTGCATTCTATGATCAGACACAGGTATTGGATTTTGGCAGGCAAAGGCATGATACGATCAAGAATTTCAAAATGTGTGAACCTTTTAAGAAGTTACCTGTCCGGCCGATAATGGGCATTTTGCCAACCAGCAAGGTTCAGAGCACAAGGGCATTCCAGACTGTGGTACTGGATTATGGACATCCATTTCATATCAAACAATCTCATCTTCAGAATGCATGTCTATTGAAGGCATACATATGTTTGATTGTATGTTTTGTTACAAAGGCTGTGCATTTGGAGGTCGTCTCTGCACTGACTACAACCGCATTCCTGAATGCCTTTTGTATAGTTTCACTGCTCGTAGAGAATTATGTACAGATGTTTATAGAGATTGTGGCATTAACTTTGTTGGTGCTCACAAGTACTTTACTGAACTGGGAACATACTTGAGAGATAAATCCAATTCAACCCAAGTAGCAAGTAGTCTGGCAGAAAATGGTATCCAGTGGCACTTCAATCCACTGTAAGCCCCTCATTTTGGTGGGCTTTGGGAGGCTGGCATCAAATCAGCAAAAGGTCATGTGAAAAGTGTAATAGGGCAGTAAGTACTGACCTTTGAGGAATCAACCACACTGTTCACTCAAGTAGAGGCAGTGTTGAATTCAAGACCATTATGTGCTCTTTCCACAGATCGTAATGACCTGAGTGCCCTGACTCCAGGATATTTTCTCATTGGCTGTGCGTTAGTAGCTCCACCAGATGCTGACTTAACGGAATTGCCCACAAAGTGCATCGACAAGTAGCAGTTGCTACAACAATCTACACAGCATTTCTGGCAACGATGGTCAAAGGAATATCTACATACTTTCCAACAAAGAAGTAAATGGTCTCAGCAAGGGTCTACAGTACAGGTAGGAGACCTGCTATTGGTACAAGACCACCTTCCTCCTCTTCAGTATCAGCTTGGTTGCATTAACACACTTCATCGAGGCAAAGATGGGGTTAGTCGTGTGGCAAGTATCAAGGTTCGCCAGGAAGCAATCAAGAGGGCAGATGTGTGGGTCTGTGCCCCCTTCCCACTCAGTAATTTCTTCCTCATTGTTGTACATAGTGTAAATAAATGTTGACTATTCTTAAATTTGTACCTAATTTGGTGGGCGGAATGTTGGGACACATCAGTTTTATTCAAGGTGGTGACGGCCATGTTGGTGATGTCAGGGGCAACGTGCTTGTGTCCGCCATATTAGTACCTTGCTTACTCCAGTCGGGAATGGTTGCGTCCAGTCGTCAAAGTTGGGAAAATAAGATGTTTGGGATATTGCAAATGCTACATTGACCAAGTGTGGACTACCTTGGTCATTTGCGCTAGTTATTTTGTGCATTGGTGCTGTGAATTCCATATGACGAGTTTGTGAGGAGACATGTACATGCATCGGGATGTGTAACGACCTGTCAACAAGTGAGTCAAAACACCACGTCATTATATTTTCCAGGTAGCCTTCACAAGGTTTTAACATAATTTACTTTCCCTAAATTAATATTTTTCAATATTAATTTAATTTGTTTCTTTTTTTTTGGAACGGGGGGGGGGGGGGGTGTTTGTACCCTTTGTCTTGTTCACATATTTAATAAAGGTGAAAATATTTAAATTGATTACTGTTATGTTGCCACTTCTTAATACATATTTAAAAACCCCCTTGATCATTAAGGTAATGAGTATTACAGATTTTACTTTGCTCACACTTTGAAGTGAAGCAGGCTACTGTGAAATCAATGCCATATAAAGGCAAGTACACACACCACTAAGAGGTAAACCAAGATGTGCCGGCAAAATATTAATTGTATCACTCTCGCAAATCTTCAGGAGCACCAAAAAGCACAGGTACTCTTTTTCCTCTCATGGAATCAAGTAATCTTAATAGCATCCTGCTCTACCTACTGGAGAACGGCCAGGTTACAGAGAGAAATCTGTCATTACTACTTGACCCTCGGTGGAAAAGGTCACCTAGGTGCCACTGGATTCCAGCTTATTTTCATGTGCTTTGTTAGTTCCATCCACCACTGGTGACGGCCGGACATGGAGCTTCGAAGCAGGGATAACGTTGTCAAACCAGTACTCCTGGTTGTACACGGTAGGGCCTTTATTTAAACAGTTTCACCTTAAGGTACTTTTAATCAGGCCTTATACCTTTCAAGAAAAATGGTGACAAAAATGTCAAGTTAAAAGCAAATCTAAAGGAATTAGAAACCAACCTAGCCAGAATACAAATTCCAGAGATAGTAGAGGAGAATCCTTTGTTCCCACTGCCAATTTGATTATCTCACCGCATTCCCCTACAACATATATTAATATTACACTTTGACATCATATTCCTGAGAGTGGATCCCACCCTCTTAGCTCTTTCTTACACTGTCATACTTCCACACATACCCCAGACATCTACGAGCAGAGTGAGCACTACTCCACAACAGCTAGAGTCAGCCACTGTTCAACTGCCGGACACCCCAGCAAGACAGCCGAAGAGGAGGAGAGTGGTGCCACCTCACAGCACACAGGTAACCACGACAAAAAGTGGTTCGCCTGTGTCCTCTGACTTGGTGCCAGTATTGAAGCCAACCAGACCTACTCAGTATACCGGCGTCCTACCTAAGCGAGAGTAGATCTCTCAGGGTATGATATCCGCGATACTGGCATCGCACTATTTGAAGGCCACCTCCATCTCTAAAGCCCGATCTGCATACCGCAGAACTTTGAAGGTGAAATTTGTCGTAGGGGTTACGATCCCCAAGTCGCCGGCCAGACAGAACTCTCTCAAGTCTCCCAAACCAATAACCTTATTATTCCCAACGTGGTGAACCCAACTATACCGAGCTAGCTGGGGAGCTTGTGTTCGATCCCCATCGACGTCAGGGCTTGCCACTACAACACCCATTAGCTTTGGACACCTTCAATTAAATTGGGTACTGATGTTTCAACCCTCAAACATTGCCCACTTTAAAGTTTCTTCTGTAACTAACTCCTTCACATACAATTGATACTTATATTTGTACGAGGTGGCTTCAAACACTTCAGTACATTCTGTATGTATTTTGTGTGTGTTGGAGAAACCTCTTATTATTCTTATTTTGTGTGGGGACAAGTTTGTGATAGTTCTACAATCTGCTGCTGAGTGCAAAAACAGTTTATAAGCAAATGAAAACATCTACCACCATGCAGCGTTCTCATCAGTGTGCAACAAGATGGCAGTATGGTACATAATTTTTATGTGCATGTCTTGGGATAAAACCCAGGTCCTCCGATAACGAACTCATTTCATGTCTCTATCAAACAATTAGAATGCAACCATTATGTGTATTCCCAGACACACCCGTGCACACAATTTCAAAAAGGGAGGGTGTTCTGGTAAGAGCAAAACTGTATCAACCACAAATAGCATCACTTTTTAGAAGATAATTAAAACTGAGATATGCACAGTTTCATTATAATTTTTAAAATGCTGTTTAGTTTTGTTTATTTCTTGCAACTTCATGGGAGGGGTTTCACTCCCAAAACCCCTCCCGTGCATACAGCCTTATCCCAGGGTTATCACAATGGAATAATTAAAAAAAAGTAGGTGGTAGATGAACACCCATGCTAACTGGCAGGTTACAGTGCCCTGAAGAAGGCTCAAATCATGAGTCGCAGGTCTCAAATGCATCCTCCATGTCATTCTCATGTAACATGCACCTGCCAGTGCAGACAGCTGAAACATTATGCTGGTGGTTTTGTGCTGCAGGGGGGAGCCCTCACTTGGCAAAGTGCAGGTGAACAACAATGCCAGGTGGTGGGATGCTGCCCATATAAACATTCTTTCCTAACACGTTAAGTCCATTACACAACAAACATAAACAAGCTATAGAATTTGCTCTTCTCTTATTGTTAAAAGTAATTCACTTATTCTTTCTAGTGTAGGATACCGAACTTTCATGACCAAGATCACAGATATATAATACCTTCAGACCAGTAGGTTCCAGGTTCAAATCCCAGGTACACTATGGATGCATTTGTGTTGCTTTTAAACGTACGTTTAGAGTATTAATGTAAACTGCTCGTCGACTGGCTTACTTGGATAACTGTATGGATATTAACACGGCTGCCTAGTGCGAGCCCGGCCAAGTGAAAGGATATGGCTGTAAGTATTAAATTATACTAGGCATGTCTCACACCTTTAAAGTTTCACTTTCAAACAAAAACTCTTTACCCATGCTTTCCTAGGTCATATTTCTACAAAAAGTTTATGAAACTTTTAATACCCTCAAAAGTGTGGAGTCTATACTTCACAATAACACAAATTCTTATTAATTTACTCCTACTTGCTCATCTGTTGCATCATTCTTCTCTTCAAAGGGCACAAAGTGTTTTTGGTTTGAAAACAATGTTGTAAAAGGTAGCTGAGACATGCTAAAAAAATAATTTAATATGCAAAACTCTTATATTTTTGCTTCATCAGTCCTAAAAGAGAAAGCATTCTTAATAACTCAAGCACATAAAAACCTAAGGCAGTATACCTTTAGACTTGTACTTTACCCTGGTTCAAATACATTCCACAAAAACCAAAGTTAGCTTTATTTTGTGCTTTTTGTAGGACACTAGTAAACTGTTATATTTTCATCCTTTTGAACTTTTAGACAATCTGTATAAATGACACAATCTGAGAGCCTAATTACAGAATAACCTCTCTATACTGATCCTAATTTTATCATCCATGTATCTACAACAACTCATTTTTGAAGAACTGTAAAAATTTGGGTGAAAAAAATTAAACTTTGAGGGAAATCAGCCAAAATTATATTTGTTGCATTTTTTTTAAATTGCTACATGTTGTATTTCTTTTGGTGAGCACAGTACTGGACAAAATGCATATATAAAATAGATACATATCATAATCTGTGAAAATAACAAACAGGAATTCAAAAGCAAATATTGTATGGAAATTTTTATGTCAACTGCAAGTGTACTAATTTTTCTCCAAAATATATTTTAGAAATGTACGGTACATACTTATTATTACAAAATATCAGCTTACCTTAAGAAACTCAGCTATACAACTAAGAAACTTTGAATAGGCCAGTATTCCATACTTTTTCCTCTTTATCCCAGTACGAAAACCTTCCATTATAATAATAGTATTCAGCTTTGATGCATCAGAACCCCATGCAGAGACATGTCGCACTAATCCTGAGGAAGGAAAAAAATAATTAGTGAGCAAAATTAGACTAAACAATAAAAACCTAGTGGATTACTAAAATTCAATCAGTTTCATCAGTATTAATTAACAAAAGTAGAAAAATAATATTAAAAATTATAATATCAAAAATATATAACTTTGAAAGGATTTCCTGTAGGGTTCATATTCCTTACTGATAAGAGAGTCTTCAACACACACAAGCCTCTCATATTTTAGTTAATCATAAAATGTTTCAGTTACCTTCATTAGTGGAGAAAACGGCTGTATCTACAGTATATATATTTCTGAAAGTGCTTACTAAAGGCAATAGAAAATTTTCCACTGTATAACTAAAAGTAGGGGGAAGGGATGCACTCAGATTGTTGAAAAAATAATCATAGTTGTAACTTTTTCTTGACCTTTCTATGTCTTTGCATGATCACAAACAAATTAAAGTAGAAAAAGACATACGTCAGCAACAGTTATCAAAAAAACTTCACACATTTCTAAGTTTGTAACAATAAACACAAAAGAGTGAATACTGATTACTGCTCTGCACTAATGTTGAAAGGTATTAACATTGTATTTGTCAATTTTACAACCACACATATACAATTTGCATTAATGTCTTTTTCTTCCCCATGTGCCACTCAGTTCAGTGACTCCAACCGACACATACTACTATTGGGACACAAATCATACCTAGGTAATATGAACGGAACATAATTAGCTAACTTAAAAACAAAAAAACTCATAAGCATAAATTTCTGGGACTTTTATTTGGTATTACTGTATTCCCTTTATTTATGACTTTTTCAGGACCTCAACATTCGTGAACATGTAAGTAGACACTCTGAGGAGATTGTAGCGTTGCATTTATACACATTTTAATAACTATTTTTTATTGTTTTTCAAGTTCACTTTTACTTAAATTCCCCAGTTTCATTTGTCACCGAGTGTAACTGTTCAAATTTTTCCTTTCATGCCACACATTAAAGTAAGGGCTTTATAAGTTTAAATGTGAAGCTGTATTACAAGTTTATCTGTACTACGTGGCACTTTCGGGTCCTCAGGCTTCAGAGCGAGGTGATGCAACTTTTGAGATTACGATTTTTTTCATGATTTCCATGCCATCAGCAGTCTTGTAGTTCCACGCAGCGCCATGATGTAATGTTCAGCCAATAGGAGGTCGCGAGCCCCGGTCAAACGTGTATTTTTAGATTTGTATTGTGGAGGGGAGGCAGCTGCACACGCTGAGTCACAGATAGCGAGCCCAGGAATTGTTCTTATATTTGTACAACCATGGTACAGGTAATAACTGTGTGAGCGACCAACTTCACCCACACCTGCAAGCGCTGACGGCCAGAACTTCTTTTCTCTTAAATCTATCTCCGCTTCAACAAATACTGTGTGGAACTCAACAACAACTTCTGTCAAATTCATTTCGCGGGTATGGGAGGTCGCTAGGCGCCAAGGGGGAAGATATCCCTCCCCCTCCCTTGTCTTTTTAATTTTTCCTCACGATTCGAGATGTAATTAATGAACTTAAGGTAATTGCTACTGTGATGCTGTACCTGTGTGAGTACTGGATGACAAGAAAGACGGGTCGGGTAATGTCAGACTGATATAATTGTATTGTTTTCGACCTTCAAGGAATAAATCAAGTAGAATCCAACACTGACATTTTCTGTTCTTATTTCTAATAAACCATGTGTCCCAACCAAATGTGTGCTTGATGTGACTGAGACTAGCCGGAACTCAACGTAAGTGTATAAAGAGTGTAACTTCTGTTTGTAGCATAGCGAGTTGATGCTATGTTGCAAGATAAACTAATCACAGCCAAGCTTCTAGAATGCCATAACTTGGTTTTACCAATACTCAATAAATTAACCTAAACACACGTGGTTTTCCCTTAATGATCAATCACATAATCATAATATTACATTCTTGGAAAATCTACAATAAACATAATGAGACCTTCCTTCAATCTGGATAAGGGTCTTGATTATACCATGAAAGTAATTTAATTTTTCTGTGAGGAAATAACCACTTTAACATTTAACAAATCCAACTTTTGTGTTAGTAAATAAAAAAAAAACTGAAAAGTGGCAATCTCACAATTACACTGCACTACGTTAATAACATGCCAACACAGTATGAGAGCTGAGCCAAAGAATTACCACTGCAATGTACAAATCAAAATGGTCCCAGTAATGCACACACACACTGACTCATAAAAAATAGTCTTCAAACAGTCGTGATACTTTATAGCATTAACGAAATTATAAATTTTAGTTATTACGTAAATTTTAATGAAATGAAGCTAACCACAAATTTTTGGACGAAAAAAAATTAATTGAGAAAGACCTTATTTACATTTTGTGGGAAAGAAAGGTTTTGCACAAGTCAGAATCTTGTTGAGCTAGGAGGGGAGTGGATAAAACAGTAAGCATCACAGTCCTCCTTTAGGGATAACCATGTAACCACTGGCTTCCTCCTTTTACCCCGACTGCCTAGTACCGTCCATTCATGATTACTTCACACTTTTCTGAAGCCCTGCTAAAGTTCTTCTTCCAAGATATTCCTCCACCTCATGCAACACATCTGTGTGCACTTGGTGTAATAATATTTTGCATTATGAACTATTTCTTACCAGGTATTACCAACACACATATTTTCTCTCTGTTTTTATTTGTATTAATTATAAATTAAATGTTACAATTTACACATAAAATATAGTTCAAAGTTCAAAATAAGGTACATTTTTGTTAACACCAGTGGCAGAAGAAGGGGGATGCGGGCCACGCCAGGTGTCATCACTGAGGGGGTGGCAAAATTGCTAAAATTAATTTTTTTGGACTTGCAACATTTTTTAAAATGAAATTTTTAACGAGGTAATAACTTCATCTGATAATAACTCTGGAGCCCAGGCGATTCGTAAACTTAATCCTAAAGTAATATTTGTTCCTTGTACAAATCATCCTCTTAATCTGAGTGGAGTGCATTCTTCTGCAACTGTTTCACAGTGTGTAAGCTTTTTTGGAACCTTAGAAAGTATGTACTGCTTTTTCTCAGTTTCCAAATACACATGGATGATCCTTGTAACTAATGTTGGAGATACAGTCACGAGACTTCAGATACAAGATGGAGTGATCACTATGAAACTATAAAAGCTGTATGTGCTAATTTCAAGAATAATATTGATGCTACAGAAGAACTATGTGATCCCACAGAAACTGTCGAAACCAGAGGAGCAGTGCAAACACTTTCGCCAGCAGTATGTGATATTTTTTATGCTTTTCTTGTTTCTGGGGTAATGTCTTAAAAGTAGACCACACTCAAAAATACCTACAGAATGTTGGAATCAGTTCTGAGAAGTGTGTTATAAAAATGAGAAGTCTGAAAATATTTTTGAAAGACAAAATAAATGAGATCATGAAGCTAGCACTGCAGTTTGCAACAAACACTTTTGAAGAGATGGACATTCCTTTAATGAAAATAAGAATCCTAAGAAAGAAGAAAGTGAGGTCTGGAGAAAAGACTCAAGATGTACCAGTCAAATTGAATGAAGTAATGAAAAGGTCAATGCTGGAGTTCATTGACATGTTTTAACAAGAAATCGACACTCGCTGTAAAGACATTGAAAGTATATCAGCTCCAATTGCAGTTCTCGAGCCCAAGAATCTGATCACAACTTTAGAAAGACAAACTTTTACAGATAAAACAAAACTTAGTAGTAAGCTATTGTTACATGCTCGCTGTTTAGCATACCGTGCAAGTGAGTGGAAGTGAAGGATAGCAGTTATGTGATAGCGGCGACTGTAAGTCAAAGGATTGTTCTGAATAAACAGGTGAGCGATAGGACAGTGGTTACATATCTGTTACAGAAAGCGACCCAACATGATAATCCTTTTTGTGGCATATGCTGCAGATCCTGGTTGTATTGATTTCTGTGTTTATCTGAAGACAGCTCTGGATTACTGACCTCGATTTCTCAGCACGACTCAGGATGCATTGAACCTTCTAGATGGTCAGGATGAAAGGTATAAAAGTGTGAGAGGCCTCCGAGCCAAGGTGTTGATGAGTGAATGAGTAGCTGAGTTCCGAGCAATAGAAGACAAGCAGCGAGAGAAGTGACCGGCGGAATGGAAATCTGTGACTGCAATTATCAAGCAGTGAAGAGTGCAGCTGGCCGGTTGGACTATTGGATTAAATGCGCGAGTGAAAGACATTTCAAATGGTGGAAACAGATAGAATCAACATCTGTTAATAATGAGTATGAGTTAACTGACTGTAACCAAATACAGGCAATTAAAATGGATGTTAATTAGAGTAGAAGTAGACATTAAATTTTGTGCTCACTGCCAAATAAAAAGAGTAATACTAGAGATATATGATTTGATGCTGTAAATAATAGCTGTGTGAATAAATTAAGAATCAAAATTAGTTCATTTATTTTTATCAAGACCTCCATCCCTCACAAACTCAGATATGCCCCTCAGGCTTCCGATGTAACACTATAATGAACTTTCTGAAGATGGTCTCCTTAGAAAGATTCCATGACTCAGAAGACATCCACAAGTTACCGAAGTTTCAAAAGAAGATTTTCTGAAATGGTCTTCTTTAAGTTTTTTTTTAGAGGTTATGTGTTTTAGTAGCATCATGTGATCACGTGAGTAATTTTTCTACACTAAAATTAATCGAAAGTTAGCTTAGGTCCACTATGAGTCACACTAGGCTCTCTGGCTTAAACATCATGTTAACTGAAAACAAAATAGTGAAAAAGTTGAATTTTATGATGTTATTTCAAAATTTGCGGAGAACAAAGTTAGGAAAAAAAAAAAAGGCTTTATATGCTTATGTGCACAATGTTTGGTAAATAAGTCAGAAAATGACACTTGCAACTGTAAGTATCTTATTTTTCCTTCATTTTATAACTTCAATGTGGAGGGGAGGGGGAGACAAGAAATTTTCCACACCGGGTACCACCTGACCTTGCTACGCCAATGGTTAACACAAGTATAAAACACTTGTGATATATGACATAGTTAGGAAATAACTAAATACATCATACATGGGGTGATTTTTTAAAGGTTTGTTTTAAAAAGTATGAAGAAACTGCGAATAGACTACAATGTTGGAACATTCTAATATGCGAAACAGCCATGTACCTACATTTTCACCTCACAACTCCTTCAACTATCTAATGTACAGAGCCTGCTGGTTCACAAAACTTGATCCACGAGCAGCTGTCACCAGTGTGGTTAGATGATGGCCCCAGGAATGACGAAGTTAACAATTGTTCAGTTCCGTTGATGCATGACATCTTTCCAACAATTATATTACGACTTTGCCTTATCGGTGCGCAAACTTTGCCGCCTGATATTGAGGGAGTTTTTATTGTTGACCACCACAACGAGATGCAGGGTTTTACTGTTTTTATGGTAAGAATGGATGTTCCAGCCTGCAGATTGTATTATTCACCGGTCACCAAGACTATGCATCCAAGGCATTGAGTACCACTGCATGCTACTAGATGGCTCTACAAGTACAATTTGTCGCATCTCAATTCTCCAAGCTGGTGCTGGTGATATAACGCCTTGAAGAAGCTATGCTACAGCTACCCCCTCTTCAATGCAGCAGCTAACCAGCTGATTGAAGGGGAAGGACTAACTAGAGTATAAATAGCATGATGGTTGCCCTCTCGTGACCAGTCTTCATTTCTTCACCACGTTCGTGCCAAAGGAACAACCTTTCCTTCGTCTCCACCGTAACCAGTTTGCCAGAGCCATCCTATCCAGCCTATCTTGACTGCATTTGTGCTGAAGATACATTCTCGCGAATGTCGTCTACACACTGAGACACTGCTGCCTCTTCTGGGCAACACATGCATAGGGAGTTATTTTCATAATGTTCTAGTTATTTTCATAATGCTTGTCTACCCCACCATTGTTAGACTAGGCCCAGGTCGCCTCTACCTAGTTCAGCGTAGGTTAAGCTTACCTAAGCTCTTGCCAACATTAAGAGGTACTGTGACACCACTCTGTTTATTTCCCGTTAAACGGAATAAACTGCAGTTTCACCAACTCGAGGGTATCCTTTCCCGTAGTTATAATACCTCTCCCAGTTGACCTCACATAGCTTAAGGGATTGCAGGTGACCGGGAAAATTACTTATACGAGCCATACACACCGATCAAATACCCATATGCACCTTGGATGGCCACCCATTCTGTGCTCCATGGAGTCCAGAACGGTAGAGCCCTGACACTAGGTAATCAGTCTTTTGAGGCCAGCTTGCCTGCTCAGCTGCATACTCTCTCCACCGTGTTTTGATGCCGGAGTTAGTTTTCACTGAGTGTGGGGAGACTCTTCCCTTGTGAGACACTCTCCCATGTTCAAGGACTGTCAATGGCGAGGCGTGACTCCCAGTGCTCAACACGTTACGATGCTGAGTGCTGAAATAGGGTGACTGCTTGAGTGGGCAGAAGCTACAGGTGGTTATACACCAGGTAGGACAACACGTCACCTGCAGTCACTTCATGGACATGTGAGTTTGACTCAATCCAGATGCCCTAATCCCGTCAGAGTGGTATCTGAGAGGTCAGACAGGCGCTAACTATCTCCGGGCACTTGCAGAAGCTTACCCCCCTCCTCATTGCTATGATTGTGCAACTCTCTAACAAGGATCAAGCCCAGGCTTTGTGCCGTCTCTGGATTCCCATCAAACTAGACACACCTAAGGACATCTTCAAGGATCCCATCCATCTAAGCGAAGAAATGCACCCGTTGCTAGCAGCATTCTTAAGCGGACAGGAACATGCTTTAGGACTCGCCAAGTCTTACTACAGGGGAGCAGAACCAGCGGAACCTAATCTTTCGACTGTCAAAACTTTTGAACCATTGCCCATAAACCAGCCTAGTTCACACTCACGTTAGCCAGAGCTGTCCCAGGTCAAACAGCCACTAGAGGCTACGCGTCACCCAGGTGTACCGCTGAGAGTAAATCCCTTGATGTGAAAGATCACTCTCATTGAATCCGTTTTGTGCACTGCCGAAAAGCTACTAGACCAATCCTCTACACTAGACGTACACCAGTGCCATGTAGAGATTGAAAGAAACCCATAATCCCCGCCAGAGGGTGTGCATGACATTGGCACCCAACAAAACCAATCCTTTTTAACATTGTGATAACCTCGACAGCCCCGAGGCATCACACATCACTGTATCATAATTTCAGTTTAAGAGTAGTTATTAAAAAATCATAACTGTAGAAAATTGATGTGTACCACTTATATGAGTTATATGAAACATGACTACAACTTATCCTAACGTGTTACTTATACCAGGAACCACAACCATAGATGGTTACAGTATTGCTCCCGACCAGAGACTGTTACAGACACATGGTATTTCATGATGGTCCAGACCCAACTTCTTCTCACTACTCACGTAGCATCTACATACCCCGTGGGAAGAGTCAAATCCAACACGTTATTCACGAGTGTGCACAGGATTGCTCCATCCTAGCCAGCAATCCTAGCACGTGAAACCAATATTGTTCCAAGCAGCTGCAGAACACATCAGCCTCCCCGAAGCACCTGCTAGACAGAATGTCGCCAACCTTCCGAAGATGTCCGAGCGCCCGGAAGGCCATATAGCCAAGCACGATGGTATATTCTGCCACCCCGATTGCTCCAGGCAGACGTCACAGAGCAACGTCACACCTCCTACTCCAGCCCAGGCATGGGCTGGCCGAGCGCACAATATAAGGCACTGCACAGCAGAAGACGCTAGTTCATTATCATCTCCAGTAGCTCGCCCCATCAATTCGTGTGCTGGGCTCTCTACTGAACCTTAGGACCTCACAGCCCTCTCCAAGAACTCCAGAGGCTCCAGCAGCCTCTACCACCAGCTACCAGAAGCTCCAGGGGCGCCTACCACCAGCCAGTATAAGCTCCCAGAGGCTGCTGTTGACGGTTACCACCAGCTCCATAGGTTCTGCAGCATTTACCACCAGCTCTTCAACAGTAAGCCTGCACACACCACTACCACAATATCCGTTGTCATTCCTCCTGGTTCGGCAGCTACTATTTTCTAGTAGTAGAAACTACACCCACTGCCATTAAAAGTAGTCGCACCTTTTTTCTTAAAATCTCTTCGAGACATCCCGAGTTAGAGTAGCTGCAACTTAGTTGCTTTTATAGCCGTCAAAGTCATTCCATACCAAGTTAGTTTGGGAGCAGGTCATCTCCACCTGTTTTACAGTAGGTTACTTCCGACCACGTATTGCCTGGTAGGAGAGTATGTGTCACCTTGTTTATTACTACGTAATAAATATGTATTGTTCCTATCCAAGTATTGTTTATTCAAGAGGTGTAATTCCAACTCGCACCTAATTTCGACACGCAGCCAGCCTGCCTAGAGTGGAACCCAGTACTCCAGCAGTCGACACCAGCAGTATGACATCAGGACTTGAGGCCAACACCAGTGGTACCTAACCACCCCTACAGTTGCAGAAACAGGTTATGAGTCAAGTGGACAAGGTAAGGAAGCCTGACCAAATAAGTAAACTCTTCTGGAAGGTGGGCTCGCAGTCCCTGACTTTGTGCCAAGCCGGATCTGAGCCAGGCCTACTTCGCATTAACTAAGGCCCCGGTACTCCGAAAGTAACCTGTTATCTTGACCCAGCACACATGACCTAGGGCAACCAAAGTCACATGGACCATGTTGCAGTTCAGGTTCCAAAAAGTGACATGCGTCAAAATTTACATTTTACGAGTTCTTTAAAATCTTTATTAGTCAATTTTACCATGTTTTATTTGGTACACTGGTACAGTGGACTCTCTATCGACCATTTCTCAGGACATTGACTAATAAATTTCAATACATGTGGACTTTCAATGTACGAGGTTTTGAAATGCAGATAAATAAAAAATTGGACATCATATTCCATGGATGTGGTATTTCAATCCATCCAAGTTCAGTACATAGAGGTTCCACTATAATTGTAAAAAGGCAGGAAGTTACTATATTTTAAAGTTTATACAATATTATATCTGTGAAAAAAAAAAAATTTATTGATAGTACAGATTCATATCCGATGTGAGTGACACTGAACATTAATTTCCGCCACTGGCACAGGGAAAGGAACTGTGTTAGTACAGCACTATGTATATCCATGTGATGAGGCCTAAATGATAATGATTCAAGCATAACAAAGTATCACAATTATGTACAGTGTGCCAAAGCACCAAAGGATATGCAAAAAATATGCAATCAAAGTGTGTAAATAAAGTGGAATGTACCACGATACAACGAAACATCAAAAAGTGACATCCCTGTATCAGGTATAAAATTCACATCAAGAACACTGTAGCAGCTGTAACAAGATGAATGTCAAACAGTAAAGTATCATGAATCCAATAACATAAAAAATTAATACATTCCTAATATTGTCAAACCATAAGTATCACTTTCCTATCACGACTCAGCTGAAATTTCAACACACCTTTGACAATGGTAAGTAACGAACTTGCCACATGGCATTCTTGATACCTGGCTACACACATGGCTTGCAAAACCTTTAGCACTTGATGTATAACCTCTCTGCTGATTGTTTCCAACTTTACAATACCATTTAACATCTCTTCTGCCTGGAAACAAACACCAACATGATATGCCATCAGTTGCAAACACTGCTAAATACAACCTTACCTACACATTTTAAATTCCAAGACTAAATACTGTTTAATACTGTTTTTGATATTTCCAATTAATGTACTGTGAAAATAAGTGATGCCCAAAATATCTTCTATTGATTCATGTGAACAGCACTTAGATCCTGTAAACTACCATAGTTTCTACTAGTACATACCATTGTAAAGTCACATTCTTCTTTGTAGTTGAACTCCCTGGATGCCATTAGGTCCAAAATTTGACTTAGGAATCTACTCTGCTGACCACCAACACCACTACCTGCAACAAAATTTAAAATATAAGTACATGTACCACCATGCACAATTTGCTAAATTTTAACATATGTAATCACCTCCTACAATTACTTCCAGTGATCAACTTTTTTTAATGATATAACTTGTATATTTTTAATACATCACTGTATTTAAAAAATAAACCTTTAAATATCTACATATTTCATTTCTGTTCCTGTGTATCTGCACTTATCTACTAAGTTACCAAGCAACTTAACTTTTTGTTAAATATTATCATCACTTGAGTGTTTTAATGCGCATCACACTTTTTGTACAACCAAGTGAAGTACTCTTTGGTTCAACTGTTGGTAATACTGTTAATGTATATTCTTTGCCCAGTTGATTGTAAGCACGTAAAGAGAGATGTACTGGTCATGATGTGTTTGTATAAATGACTCCCCCGCACTCATTAATTTATAACAGGTTATAGGCCCAGACCCTGACAGTACCGTAAAAGAAAATAAGTTAATCATTGTAGTGCTTGTGGGAAGTTCTGTGAAGTATGAAATTATAAGTGTTTAGTAAAAAAAATAGTAGTGTTAGGAAGTGGGCAACATGACTGTGTCACAGCACAATTTCCCCCCGTTATTAGCATCTAATTTTTCCAACTAGAAATTTAGACTGGAATATCTATTGACTGAAATGCAGTGTAAGGATGTAATGGAAGATGAAGCAATGGAAAATACAAGGACTTATCACATCAAGATAAGAAGGAATTACTTGCATAGGATGCCAGGGCAGGATCCATTATTGTGCAGTGTATAACAGATCTGCATATAGAGTATATTGGAGATGCCAAGTTGGCCTTTGAAATGATGAGTTTAAAAAATGTTTTTGAATGTAAAAGTATCTTATCAAAATTGTATGTTAGTAGGCAGTTACTGAGTCTAATGTGTAAAGTGGGGACTGATTTAGAGGAACATTTTCAACAGTCTAATGGGTTAATACAGGAATAAGAAGACATGGGCAGCAAAATGGACGAGAGTGACAAAGTTTGCCATCTTTTATTGACTATGCCTCTTCATACAACACAATTTAACAGCACTTGAAACAATTACTGACACAGACCGTATAGTTAGTCAAAAGCAGGCTTCTAGATGCTGAACTTAAAATGAAGAACAAAAACATTATGAAAAGTGATAGCGAGTGTTCTTTCAGTGCAAGAGAGCATAAAATTGGTGATGTTTTGGCTATGGTGGCTTAGGGCACTTCAAATTGCCCCAGCAGGAACTCTGCTCCAGCTAGAGGACAAGGAAGAGTAAAATTCAACAAAAGAGGTTAGGCCAAGGTACACCTAGCTATACTAGTCAAGAACAAGATGAAGGTAAGTCTACTGATAGTAAATTTGTACCTAAACATCACGCATCTATAACCAGTATAGTATCAGACATTTCTTTTGTTGCTTTCTCTACCGAAGATAACTCATGTGAGACAGGTCAAATAAACTTCATTGTTGACACTGGTGCCACAGATCACCTAGTTCAAAAATCACTTCAGGAACACATGACACAGGTTAAACCACTCAAGTCTCCTGTAACTATAAAGGTGGCCAATGGTTCTCACCTAACTAGTAACAGTAAAGGTGTTATTCGTTTGAAATGTGCTGATAGAACTGTGACAGTACATGCTCTCATTGTAAAGGGATTATCTCACAACTTGCCTGTGTCAAAATTAAACTCCAAAGAAATATTGTCATTTTCATCCAGAGTTGTGCAACCATAGTAACAAACAATTATTTCCGAACGGAACGTAGGGCACAAGGGAACTTATTTGTGGCCAGCTCTGAGTTTGCACACAAAAATTTATATCTTAGTGTTAATAGGGATTTGTGGCACAGAAGGCTTGGCCATTTAGGCAGAAATGAGCTCAAAAACATGGGTCTACCATACAGTGAAAAGAAATGCAGTGTTTGTGTGGAAGGGAAAATTAACAGACTGAAATTTACTTCTCATGGAAAGTCTTCAGAGAACATTGGGGACCTTATCCATTCCAATTAATCCACCAACCAAACAAAGGGAGAAATATTCTCACACATTCACTGACGACTATTCACATTTCGCAATTGTGAAAGTTTTCAACAAAAAAATCATCAACGAAAAATGAAGGAAACCCTCAGCTAGTAGAAAGTGAAATAGAAGACAACACTACTTTGCCCATTGAAGTAGTTGAACAAAACCACAATCCTAAAAACAGAGTTAACACAAGTGGTGGTGGTGATGATGAGGAAGACTTGATGAAAAATGTAACCAAACACCCAAGAGACCAAAAAGGAAAGTTATTAAACCTATCAAGCTAAATAATTACGAAATTGGTACTCCCTACTGTTCATGTGCTGGTGAATCAGCAGACTATGCTTAGGCAATGAAAATTGGTGAAGGTTGGGAAGACGAAATTCAAAATGAAATCCTTGCTCTCAAACAACACAAGACATGGATACCAGCCATAACACCTCCAGGAGAAAAAGCCATTGACACCAAGTGGGTATTCAAAACAAAGCAAGATGGTGTGAAGAAGGCGAGACTTGTAGCAAAGAGCTTCCAGGAAGAGTCATTGTATAATGTGTATGCACCTGTTGCCAGACTGCTTACAGTAGGTTTATTTCTATCCTTCGCTCTTTCAAGAAATTGGGAAATTCGTAAGCTAGACATCACTACAGTATTCTTGAATAGCACTTTGGATACTGATGTCTATATAAAAACCCCTGGAGGAGTGAGCAATGAGCCAGAGAAAGTGTTTAAACTCGTAAGCAGCCTTTATGGATTGAAGTGCGCTCCACATAAGTGGAATGAAAGGTCAATGATTTTATGGAGACAACTGGTATGAAGCGATCAAATTTTGATTTCTGCCTTTAAATAGGTGAGAATGTTTGGTTAGTTCTCTGGGTTGATGATATGTTAGTCAACAGGGAAATCAGTGGAGCACAGCAAGTTAATTCAATCACTACAAGCAGAGTTTAGTGCTAAAGACCTGGGGGAACTAAAGGACTTTCTGGGAAGAAATGTAACAAGGGAAGGAAATCAAATATTTTTCAAAATAAACTCATTGATAAAACATTGGTTAACTTCAGGATGAAAGACTGTAATGGTGCTAACACTGCAATGGAGAACAATATTCAGGTAAATTCAGATGAGCCAGTGAACAAAACTCTGCCAATCAGAGAGAACTCGTAGGATCACTCATGTATGTGGCTACTGTTAGCAGACCAGACACAGCTTTTGCCACATCATTTTGAGCAGACATTTAAACAAACCAACTTTGGACTGCTGGTAAGAGAATTCTCAGATGCCTTAAAAAGATTTGAGAAGTGTGTTTCACCTTTGAACCAAGCACTGACAAAACACTATCTGGCTACTACAATGCAGTTTGGGCTGGAGACACAACAGACCGCAAGAGTGCCAATGGTTCAGTAATTTTTCAAGGCCACAATCATATCCTTTGGTCATCTATAGCATTATCAACCATCAGAAGTTGAGTATACAGCATGTGCTACAACAGCTGCAGATCTTGTATATTTACAAGATGTACTCCAAGTCCTGGAAAACAAGACCGTGATTCCTATTCTGTATACTGACAACCAGAGTGAAATTAACATGACTGAAAGCTTGAAAAATAGTAAGAGATACCATCATATTGATATCAAGATGCATTTGCTGAAGGATGCATGTAGTCGCCAAAAAATTGCTCATCCTCAAGTATGTCAGTAAAAGAGAAAATGTCGGTGACATTTTCACAAAGGCATTAGGACAGAACAAGTTTGTAAATTTTAGAGGATCTTTGAAACTAACATGTTAATTAATTTAGGCCTATGTAGTCTAAATTATTCTATTGTAAATTGTTTGATTATTTCCTTGTTGGTTAATGTGAAATTCTTGTTTGTACATTCTTAACGTAAAGACATTTTGATGGACACTTAGTGGTTTTACTGTGGCAAGTTAAAATTGTTTGGAATTATCTCAGTTATCACAATGTTTTAACTTGAGGGAGAGTGTTAAACACTTAAGTGTTTAATGTCCAGCACCATGTTTGTATAACCAAGTGTAGTACTCTTTGGTTCAACTGTTGGTAATACTGTTGATGTACATTCTTTACCCAGTTGATCGTAAGCAAGTAAAGAGAACTGTACTGGTTGTGATATGTTTGTGTAAATGACTCCCCTGCACGCATTAATTTATAACACTTCTGACCACTAGCTACCACTGCATTCATCCCCCAGCTGCTACCATTCAACAATCATCCTTTATACACTCATAAATATTATTAAGATACTATCCCACTCAGCTAACACTCAACTCAACCCTCTACTTTCCTCGTAACACTTTTCAACTGCACGTATCACTTTGTAAAATTTGGCTCCCAAATGTTACTCAATTAATATCTATCTTCCATGTATCACCCATTATCATCTCATTTTATACATTGTTTAGTATCCACCAGCAATCAAAACGGGGATATTATACTGTACAAGATTTCATTTGCATGTCTCTTGTGACATGTTTCTATAACACTTCACACTGCAACTTATATATCTGTTACTTGAGTTACATATCATTTTCAAAAGTGTTATGATGTACTACAATAGAACCTTCCATAAAAACCCCATTCATGGCAACACTCTTCCTATATAACAACCAGTTTTTGAGGAACCATAAAAAATGTTGATGGGAAAAAAGCAACAAATTTAGGATAAATCTGACGAAAAATAAATTTTGCTGTTTTTTTTTTGTGCTAAGCATTGTGTTTTTCCTGGTGATCACTGCACTGTACTGGCACATCTAAAATTATATATCACCCACCTAAGCCACCGGCACTAGCCAATACTTGATTTCTCCCACTCTCTCCACCTTTCAGATAGCCTGTGACGATTTACTGAGCAAATTGTCATTCTGGCCGTATGTGGCTTCTCGTCAGCTGACCCCTTCCCCTGCTTTTCCCCTCTCTAGCCCTCCCTCCTTCCCCTCTCCAGTGTCCGTTCCAGCCAGTGCATCTTGGTTGACTTCACTTGTGTTCTCGCCTGCTACCTGCCCGTTTGTTCCAGTCATTGCTCCAATGCCGAGTCTTCCGATGTTACCTACCTGCCTCGGTATCTTACATTATTACAATTAGCGACCTGGCCTACTAGTTTGAATTCATTTTGGTGCTTATCACCTGCAACCTTAGTGTGATTAAGCAACTGAAATCAATATGCATATGAACGGTGAGTCACGAGACAGGATTGTAGATACAGAGTTTTTTTAATCATGTTATTTGAGTGTGAAGTATTTTCAAAGCGCCTAGGTGAAGGGCAGCGAGTATAATGATTTTTAAAATTATGTTTTGATCTGCCTGGCATAAATTACGTTTAGATTAATATAATTTGCGATCGCTGTTACGTTGTGTGTTGCTTGGGATTTTCCAGTGTTTAGAGTACATTATTGGATAGGTCAAATGATACTCCCTCACTTTAACTGTCGTGGTTAGCTGTTAGGTGCAGCGAGTTCATATTTTACACTGTACCGTTCTTTTTTATTTTACCATGTGAAGCTTTATGGGGCTTCATCCAGTTGCCTTCACACGGAGTTTGGTTCTTAAACTAGTTTAAATATTGAATTTTAATTTGTTTATTTTTATGTCGCTGTGGCTATGCTTGGGCCGTTCGTGTCGCCCTTCGGAATTATTTCAATTGAGGCACACTGCATTTTAACAAGTAAAGTAAATCCAAATGTTCATTCTCTTGAATTTAATATTTATTTGGTGTTTAATGTTTAACTTGCTGTACGTACTTACTTCAGGTTGTAACGTGGCAAAGACTAGTTAATAGCCTCGCTGCTGTTAGAGTCCAGTTCACTTAATTTGGTAGAGCGCGATACAAAGCACCATGTTGTAGAAATAAAATGAACTAAATTTACATTTTGGAATAGTTATTTAGTTTTATTGAATTTTCAAAACCAACACTTTCACAATCTTCAAACAATTCAGTCACGAGCAGTATCAATGTGAGATAAATTTGAAACAGCACCACAGTAGTAATTAGTTAATGTTCCTTCAAAACTCGCATTGCGAGAAAATATACGAAGGCAGGAGGGGAAAACACCTTCCCCATGACGCTCTGGCGACTTACCACACCCGTGGAAAGAATTTTGTAAACAAGTAGTTCTTAAGCCGAAAGTACTTGAAGTTAAGTTGAAACAAAATAAGACTGTTAGGTCGCAGGTGCTTGCGGGTGTGGGCTGCCATGATCTGTTCTCCTCACTGTCTTATATTCATTTGCTACAGAGCTCCAGGCCCTAGGAGCGCAGCTATGCACTTGACTATCCCCTCTCCTAGATAAAAAACTAAAAATAGAATTGCCCAGGGCTCACATCCCTTCCTAGAGGTGTGTTTTATCCCCACTCCTACTTCCAAACATGGAAATCCCAGGTACAAACTCCTTCTATTGGCTAGATTAAACTATGTAGCAGCGAACTCACCAAAGGTTTAAAACAAATTTTGCTTACGAAAGGGAAACTAAAACAGAAGTGGAAAAAAACTCTTATCTCAAAGCTGACAAAACCTCAACTGCGACTCCAAAACTCGAAAAGCCAACGCACTGCAGATAACCACTCGAATACGACTTCAACTACTGATAAACTATTTTCGCTCCACATTACACCAAAGAAAAATTTAGAAAATTACACTTACTAACGAAATAAACAGGGATTTTAACAAAAAACCCCATAAAAAAAACTATTAAAAAGTACATACTCTGCACTGCTACAAGATGTATTATGCTTTAAAGGGATTGGCTATAGCAGGTTATTTGTTTTGAATTGTAATGTAAATTTCAATGAAAAAGTTAGTAGTAAGATTTGGTTCGTTCTGGTGCATCGATCCTCATTAACTGAAGAGGGTTATTTTGGAGTAATGCATATTGGTATTATACTGCCTTGTCCAATGTAATTTACCAAGCACACATTAAATGTTTTGGTACTATGATATTCGAGAATTGAGCATTGCATGTGTTACTTAAATAGAAAGTAAGGGTATACTATTACATTGCTGTGAGTGAGTACCATTGAGTTGGCACAAGGTAATTGGACTATTATGTTAGCCTATTATTCTAATTCTCAGGCTTCGACTTTATTTATGGTTCTTTGGCGAGATGTTACTGAAGTGGTTCAGTTCTTATTACAAAAGGTTCTAGGTGGCCTTTTGAAAGCCACAGTGATTGGAATGCAGTATTCGAGAGTGTCCTGAATGTAGTCATTTTACATAAACCAGTAAAGGTATTATAAACAGAGGCTTTTATTATTGTATGGAATTTGCAGTATTGAGTAATGTGCTGTGCTATGTTAGTAACCTTTTAATGTATTTAAACGATGTTAAAATAGTTGGTTAAGCCGTTCAAATAGTTCATTAAGCTGATTTACATCTATTCATGGAAAGTTGATAATCCATTGGGATTTACGGTTTCACAGTTAGAATCATTTTTATGAGTGTCAATAATGTTGTCAAAGATTATTACGGTTTTAATATGAGATTGTTTACTCCATATATATATATATATATATATATAATATAGTTTTTTTGTATTTTATATATATTATAAAATAACTTATTGTGTAATATTTTGCCTTGTCTGTATTTTTGAATTGCATAAAATAAACTGTACTTGTGTTCAAACTGATTTGTGTTGTTGTATTTTGCTTCGCACAAAACGCGTACTTTTGTTTATCGTCTGCATTGTTTTTTAAAAAAAAAAACTTTCTTCGCGATTGGGACCAAGATGTTGAGGAAGGAACAACAGTGGTAGAGCTTCGTAAGACGGCCGTGGACCTGTGGTGTCGGCATCAGGGTCAACTGGGGTTGTCATCATCCTCTGGGTGGGTGGATTTGGTGAGTGCTCCCTAAGGGTCTTCCCAGTTATCCAAATTATTTAATGTATCCCTTCAACAAAATTCATATTTAACTTTGTTAGAGCTCACTCTTATTTTACAATTTTTAATAGCCATTAATAATCTGGTAGGTCTCAACTTAATTCCCGAAGACATTGTCTTGAAAGCTATTACAGTGAAATGCCAGGGTCGTGTTCCGCAGTTGCTTGAAGAGATTGCCTCATTTGGTGGAGGAACTTAAGCCAGCTTTAAAAAACGGATTGTTAAGGCATTGTTTCCCCCTCGTATTAGATACCATTGTGAGCGGAAATTTGTTGAGATACCAGAGGCCTGGGAAAACCTCTGTTAATTTGTGAATTCCGTTTTCTTTTACCATGATGCCTTATGTCTGCACATGGAAGAGGAAGAATTGATTGAGGTGATTAATTACAACTTGGCACCCCATGTTCTTGCTCAGTGCACGATGGTAGTTCTTCCACGCATGTTGTGTGAATTGCGACAATTTGCTGTTGAGGTTCAGGGCCACCTAGTCGCCTCAGTCAGCTATCAGGCTCAGTGTCCCCTTCCTGAATGTGCTGCTAGGGGGTTGTGGTGGTGCCTTTCCCATTCAGGTTAATAGCATTGTAGATATCCAGTAATCCAGAAACCCATTATACTGCTATAATTGTTCTGTGTTTGGTCATGTCGTCAAAGAATGTAGGACAAGCCGGTGCCCATTTGAAGAGCGCAAGTACTTTAGGTGTGGACAAGAGGACCACCTTCGTAGGGCTTGTCAGCGCATGGAAAACAGGGAGTGTGTGGAAGGAGGCGTGGTTGTTCCAGTCCTCTCTCTGCACGTAATCCTTGCTGGTTATGGAAGTGTTCCATTGTAAATACCATTGGGAAGCGCAATTACCTAGCCTTGGTCGACAGCGGTGCCACACACTGTGTGGTGAGTGCCACCTTCCTCAAGCAATTTTTGGATCTTAAAGTGATTTCTTAGGGGTTTGTTAGCCAACGAGGAAATAAATGTTCATCTTTGGCCAATGGTGACTTAGTCACAAGTGATTAGATGGCCGACCTTCATTTCAAGGTCGGATGTTTTTCTTGGACCTCTGAATTCTGGGTATTTTCGTGCTTATTGTATCACTTCATCCTTAGACTAGAGTTCCTTAGGAAAATGAAAGCCACTGTTAATCTTGACTAAGGCTATCTGTTGTTTCAATTCGCCCCAAACATCAGAGTTGGGTTGATTGATGTTCCTGGGGTTAACTTGTTTTCGTCCATAGTGGACAGTGATTGCGTAGGTGCTGATTTTCGTCAACAGCTGAACCAATTGAAAGAAGAATTTCGAGTTGTGATCACCGCACAAATTGGGAAGTGTGATGTCTTTCCATATAAGTTTTCCCTTATTGATGACATCTCAGTAAGAGACCATCATTTTAAGTGCCCATCACTCAAACTACAAGTATTTAGGGAAATCAGAGATAAGTTACTGGATACCAGTGTGATAGTGCCTTCCACATAAGATTATTGTTCACCAGGATTCCTGCTCCGGAAGAAAGATAGTGATAAGTACTGTCTAGTGGTGAACCATTCACTCGTTGTCCTTAAAATACATAAAGATCCCTTTCCACTACCCACCATAGACAGTGCTCTCAAACATCTAGGCAAGACTATTTTTTTCTGTATTGGATCTTAACAACATCCACCAGTGTCTCCTCGATCTTTCATGCAGAAAGTATATGGCTTTTAGTACTCTGTGGAGCCAGTAAGAGTTTACTCATATACCAATGGACTCCAACATTGGTAGCCAAGTATTATCTCGAGTGCTGGACTTTGTTTTATCTGAATTTAAATTTATATTTGTTTTTAACTACATAGACAATATTATTGTCTATAGCTAAGATTATGAGTCCCATTTAATCCATCTGCAGCAGGTGCTACTCAAGATGAGAGACGGACTAATGGTCAATCTTGGACCTTGGGTTCAATTAGAGTCAGGTTTTTGGGTTATCTATTTGTTTGAGCGTCGGTTGATGGTAGATCCAAACAGTGTCACTCCTATGTTGCATTTCTCTAGTCCAAAGAACCTCAAGGGAGTGCAAAAATTTCTTGGGATCCTTGGCTATTATGCCATGTTCATCAGTGGCTTTTCGAATATTGCCGCACACCTTAATCTTATGAAGAAGGGGGTGGCATTTAATTGGGATCCCGAGCAGAAGTCTGCCTTTTTCAATCTCAAGGAAATTGTGTCTACTCTGCCGGTGCTACATCTGGTAGACTTTGACAGAAGGTTCATTGTTCAGGTTGACGCCTCTTCACTTGTTTTTGACGTTGTGCTGACCCAGTAGACAGAGAAGGGCCTTGCACCAGTAGCATTTGCCAGTTGTAGCCTGATGGAGCCAGAACGCCGGCTGGGTGTTTACGAGGAGACACTTAAGTGCATATTTGGATTGGAAAAGTTTGCCTCATACATTGAGTATGATGAATGTGACATGTATATTGATAATCAGGCCCTCAGTTGGGTGCTCGCCCACCCCCAACAACTGGGAAAACTTGGACGTTGGATTTTGCGTTCATCCCACTTTCGTTTTAAGATCCATCATGTTCGGACAACCAGGTTGTGGACGCTTTGTCATGCATGTACGACCCCACAGAGTTTGAAACTGAGAAATTGGTGGCATCTGACGCTTCATTTAATGTGATTCGTGAGTTTGCATCATGCTCAGGCTGTGGATAATTTTTGTGTTCAAGTTTTGCCTGTTCTTAATAATGGAGTCACAGTTCTGAATATGTTTGAACAGGGTATTGTGCATTATACTGGTAAGAATGGTAAGACCAGGAAGGTATTGGTTCCGGAGGTGTTAAAGGTATGTTATCCTACCGTATTTCCATTATTCTGTTTTCAGAGGCCAGCTCAGAGTGAGGAAAATGTTTCAGAAGATAGCTGCTCACCTTGCCTGGCCGACTCTTAAGGGCAATGTGTCGGAGTATGTTAGATCGTATGACCTATGTCAGCCCTGTAAACAGCGAGCTTGTACCAATTTTGGTCACACTATGACCCAAGTTTCTCCAACTTCTTGGACAACAGTACATCTTGTAATTTTCGGGCTGCTAATGAGGTCAAGGAAAGGCAATGTGTGCATTCTTATTCTGTTGGACACATTTACCAAGTTTGCCATACTGATACCCCTCAGAAATATGAAGGCAACATTGAATGTTAAAGCACTAAATGACCAAAGGTGGAAAGTTTTTAGTGCCCCATTAGAAATAGCAACTGATAATGCCAAGTATTTCACATACCTGGTTTTCAAGAACATGTGCTCCTGCTGGGTGGTCAAGCATTTTACGTCTAGTCCCTATTTCCTGAAGTGAAACCACATGCAGCGATTCAACAAGAACCTGAAGGCTTGCCTGTCCATTTTTTACATAACCAAGATCACACCCCTTGGGATCAAGACCTCGACTTTATTAATGTGGGGTTTAACAGCGCTACCCAGGATTCTACGGGAGTTCCACCTTCTCTCCCTTTCCTTGGCAATCCCCTAACCCATCCGCTCTTGAACATCTGGAATGTACCACCCATTCCCTCTCCCCTGGGCAATGCTGACCAGACCGCCTGTGCGAGAAGATTCACCGGCATCTTATGCAGGCAAAGCAACTGATTGCATCTAGATTAGATAAGAATAAGGTCCCTGTAAAATTTAAGCTTGGTGATCTTGTTTTATACCATAGTTATATTCAGGCAGACTTGGCAAGCAACGTTAATTCTAAGCTCATTCCAAAATTCACTGGTCCATATTGTATTTTAAATTTTTTGGCACCTTATACTGTCTCGCTCGCTGAACCTGACTCTAGGAAATTCGTACATAAAGCACATGTGCCGCATATTAAGCCCTATGTGGCCAGGCAGTAGACTAGGTATTTTAGTGAATTGATGATGTTATGTTGTAATTGTTTTCTTTTTGCACTGGTTCCCTTGTCCACATCCCTTTCTCCCCTTTGGTTTTGACTTTCCCCTCATGCTTGGCCTTGTTTTCATGGTTGCCTCCCTTCCACCGGTCGAGTTGAGTGAGGCTGGTGCTGCCAAGTCATGTACAGGGACACTTTTCGGGTGGGGATTGTGATGTTTTACTGAGAAAATCGTCATCCTGGCCGTATGTGGCATCGGTGGCCACCAGTCGCTCCTCGGCTTACCCCTTACCCTGCTTTCCCCTTTCAAGCCCTCCCTCCTTCTACTCTCCCGTGTCCGTACCAGCCAGTCGCCTCGGTTGACTTCACTGTCCTCGCCTGCTACCTACCAGCTTATTCCAATCATCGCTCTGATGCCGGGTCTTCCTATGTTACCTACCTGCCTGGGTTTATTATATTATTACAATTAGCAACATGGCCTACAAGTTTAAATTTGCTTCAGTGCTTATCACCTGCAACCTTAGTGCAATTAAGCCAAAGGCAATCTACGTGCATATAAACAGTGAGTCATAACACAGGAATATAGATATGGAGTTTTTTAAATCATGTTATTTGAGTGTGAAGTATTTTCGAAGGGCCTAGGTGAAGGACAGCGAGTATAATGTTTTTCAAAATTCTGTTTCGGTCTGCCCGATGTAAATTATGTTTAGGTTAATATAATTTGCGATCGCTGTTGCGTCATATGTTGGCTTGGAATTTTCCAGTGTTTAGAGTGCAGAATTGGACAGGTCAAATTCCGCTACCTCACTTCAACTGCCATGGTTAGTTGCTAGATGCAGTGATTTCATATTTTACACTGTGCCTTTTTTATTTTACTGTGTGAAGCTTTCTAGGGATTCAGCAAGCTGCCATCACACGGAGATTGGTTTTTAAATTGGTTTTAATATTGAATTTTAACTTGCTTATTTTTATGTCGCCACAGATATGCTTGGGCTGTTTGTGTCACCCGTTGGCAATATTTTAATTAAGACACACTGATTTTTAATCAAATAAATTAAACCAGAGTGATCATTCTCTTGGTTTTAATATTTATTTGGAAAGTAATGTTTTTTAACTTACTGTATGTGCTAATGTGATGTGTATTATGGTTTAAAGGAATTGGCCATAGCAGGTTATTTAATTTTGAAGTGTATTGTAAATTTCAATGAAAAAGTTAGTAGTAAGATTTGATTTGTTCTGGTGCATCAATCCTCATTAACTGAAGAGGTTTATTTTGGAGGAATGCATATTGGTTATGATATGGCCTTGTCTATTGTAACTTACCAAGCACACATTAAATGTCTTGGTATAGTTGATTCACAATAACTTCAGCCTTTTCTGAAGACCTGCCAAATTTCTACTTTTGGTTACTGATTATGTATCCCTCCTCTAAACCTAAACATAAACACTGCCATGTGACTTCTACTTTTATAACTGTCAAATGTGTTGGTTGCTGTTTACAGCTGTTCAAAAAATCATGTCACATTGCAGAAATCATTTCCTACCAATGTACACTATTTAGGCCTATGACAATATATAGGTCAGCTTTATAACTATTTGTTACACATGATGTAGCGTGTTGCACATAATTCACATTAATATTTTGCCACGACGGTGTTTGATACAACTGTGGCGGAAAAAACAATAGTATTTAACCTGTTGTTATTAATGTGTGTTTGGAATAAAAATTAAAATGATGGGACAACCAGTTCAACGAAACGATGCAGTAAATTCAAGCATGCAACTTGTGTTGCTTATTTATTGTACATCAACAAACGTAAAAGATAGTGGTGAACATGCAAATACATAGGCCTACCATAACATTAATTCCGCTAATAATTACATGTATTGGTACCTACTGGTTCGTAGGTTTATTTTATTAGTTATTTAATTTTATCTGGGTGGGCTAAGAATATTTCATTGGGATTGTTGCAGATATTCAAATCACAGAAACGTAAGCTCGTTACACAACTGTTTTTCAAACACCTTGTGCAAAGGTACAACGTTGTGACAAACAGACATGAACGTAAATAATTAACTTCGTCATAACATCAGTTAATGGTTAAAACGTGAAAATTTTGCACATATTTGAAATCAACACACACAGCTGGCCTGCGTAATGATTACAATGCAGCCACCACACCCTTTCATACGTAACAATTATAACACATTTCACTCTGCCATGGAAACACATATTTATTACATTGTAACTTGCCTAGGATGTTTAAAAAACACGAGTACGAACTTGAATCTTCGTTCAGAAATACGCCGTGTGATTGAGCGTCGCCACACCACTGCCAGTCGTATGCACTGGGTATAATTGCCTGCCACCGCCTTATTGGGAACATTGACCAAATTCTAGATTCTCCTTTCCACACCACGTCTGCCAACCTGCTGGATTTGGAAGTGTCATGCAACTAGCTGTGTCATACCATCGCATCTAAATAACATATAATAGGTATTTAAACAATAAAATCTCATTTCAGTTGTAAATTACAATCTCAAACATAATTATTGTTGCTGAAATTAGAAATAACAAAATGTGTACCTTTTCTACACAGGCAGCACGGGGGGGGGGGGGGGGGGGGGGGGTTGTGTGTGTGTGTGTGTGTGTGTGGTGAGGAGAGAGAGAGAGAGAGAGAGAGAGAGAGAGAGTGTGTGTGTGTGTGGGGTGTGTGTTTATTGCCTTTTCATTGGAATTGATAAAATAAACTGTATTGTGTCAACTGATTTTGTGTTGTATGCTAATTTGTGCTTCGGCACAAGGAAATGTTTCTGCACATGACTACCATCACGTATTTGTCCTGCCATTGTGCTCTCGCTTGCTTGTCTCTCACTTTGCTTATGTCATTATAACTTGGATTCTCTTGAGTTTTGATTACTGTTTGTTGACGACTTATTACAGTTAATTTTTTTGGATATCTCATAAGCTGTGTGGAAGCTTACAAAGTGACTCACAAGTACAACTCTGGACAGCAGCTGCTTTTATTATACATGTCATGAAACCACAGCAAGTCTTTAAACCCCTGGGAACCCCCTCTCTCCACCAGTCCATCACATGTGACAAGAGTTCAATACATTCTCGCTTCCTCACTTCCAGTCTTCTACCCTCCCCCATCACATTCCCTTTTACTGGGTTCATCAGATATGGCGACAGACGTGACCTTCTGTATGTTTATACTGTCAGTTGAAATTAAGAGTTTCAGTAACCTGGGATTCAGAAAGTAAAGTTTGTATGTGGTATAAATACCGTCTGCAATAACATGAAACCACGGTTTGTCATGTAAGTTTCACATTGAGGAGGTATGTGGAGTATAAACAATAACACTGGTTTTGTATGTAAAAAGTAGGGATGGGCTGATACCACATTTTGCAGATACCAGCGTTACCGATTCTCAGCTTCCGATGCCACCGATTATAGCAATGCCGATACCAATTTTAATGAGCACAATCATAATTCCCAATTCTCAATACAGTAGAGTCTCGCTTATCCGTCCTTCGCGTATCGGCATTCTGTATTATCTGGCATTCCACCAAAAAAGAAAAAAAATACTAACATATAATTGCATCAATGGGCAAAAAGACTACAAGTTGCGAGTGTTAGTGTAGTATATTTTGTGTTGCACCAGACTGTACCGCAACTACACAACTAGTTACCCAGACTGTACAGTGGCACTTCTGGCTTTACTAAAGCCTATGACTCATGAGTTCGGCATTCACCCCACCCTCATTCTCCACTATCCACTGTCAAAACAAACTATTAAAAGACTATTAAAAGTACAGTGAGGATTTGTGTGCGGACCGCTTTATCATCTGTTACTGTGTTACATGTGTGTGTGTCTGTGTGTGTTAGTTTGACAAACGTTGTGTCATTTAAAAGGTAAAACTTACACAAGTTTGATGACGAAAAGAAAGAACGTTATTGTAATGATGGAACAAAAACTTGAGGCAATCAAGAGACTGGACAAGGGAGAGAGATTGCAGAAGGTAGCTGACGACTGCGGCGTTGGATGGGCAACAGTAGGAGATTGGAAGAAGAAAAGATTGGAAATAAAAAATGGTGTGCATCAAGAGTTACAGGAGGGTGCATTAAAAGAAAGAAAAACTACGGAAAAAAAAATGTGACTATGAAAAAGTTAGTGAAGCTTTGTATGTTTGGTTCACACAGTTCACGGACAAAGATGTGCTTATTTCAGGGCCAATTTTACAGCAAAATACCTTGCATTTCGTAATGAATTCAATGAAGGGGACCCAGATTTCACAGCAAGTGTCAGTTGGCTCAACCAATGGAAGAAATGCTACGGTATCCGTCAGTTGAGTGTTTGGGGTGAAAAACATTCATAAAATTTTGAAGAAATGGAAACATTCAAGAAAATATTTCAGGAATTTATTGAAACTGGAAGCCTAACGGGTCATCAGATATTTAACTGTGATGAGTCAGGCCTTAATTACAAAATGTTACCTAGTATAACCCTTGCAGCCAGAACTCAAACGGCAGCTCCTGGCTACACGCGTAGTAAGGAAACACTGACGATTAGAGCATGCAGCAATGCTACAGCTAACCTCAAAAGGGACCTTCCCATGATTGGAAAGTCTAAAAATCCTAGAGCCTTAAAAACAGTTTCAAAAACCACTCTTCCTGTAAAATACTACAATCAGAAAAGCATATGGATGAGCAGTGGAATTTTCAAAGACTGGTTATTTAAGGAAATTATTCCTTTAACACAGAAGTTTTTGAATTAAAATAACCTACAGAGAAAAGCAGTTTTGTTGCTAGATAATGCTCCAATGCACCCTCATGCAGAAGAGCTTCTAGATGGTGACATTAAGGCAATGTTTCTGCCCCCCAATGTAACCGCCATATGGCAACCTATGAATCAGGGCATTTTGGAAACTTCAGAAAGGAATTATTGCAGGAAGCTACTGTCCACAATGATAGAAGAAATTGCAGAAGGGCATGACATGATTGAAATTTGAAATGCATCAATGTAAAGAGTGTCACTTATTGGGCCGCAAGAGCATGGGTTGACGCAAGGGCTCCAACAATTGCCAAATCATGGATGAAGTTGCTAGGCGATGTGTGCCGCAACGTCCGTCCACATGACCGAAATCCACAATAAACATTTATCATCAGAATGAGTCCTTGGCACAAACAACATCTAAACAGCCACCAAACAAACAAAACAAACAAATGTGGCCAGAAAGAACAAATTAACAAATGCCAATGCACTCCAAAAATATAACTGGAAGCGAAAGTAAATAACATGCCAGGCTGAGGAGGGACATGGGACACAAAACGAACTAATCACCAAAATAAATATTCGCTTTAACGGCTATTAATCAAAACAGGGCACAATGCCACAAAATATATATAGGAGACCAGAGGAAACTCAAAAAAGAAAACTATTGGATTGTGTGGCACTATTAATATTTAAATTTATTTTTATCTTTCTCATATTTTCATATTTTTTTTCATTTCAGGTAACAAAATGGAACGGAACATTATCTAATATTTGTTGACATTCTTGTATGGGCATTAACAAGCAAATTGAAAGCCCTAACAGAAAAATACCAAACAGATTATCATGATAGCTTCAAGACAGAATTATTTTCTAGTTTTCTTTTATTACATTATCCTTGAATGGGCAAAAACAAATCACATAAGAATCAAGTAGCACATGCCCAAAAAATAAACTATTTTATAAATCGAGATCACAAAGTATTATCAGAAAACAAAACTAGAAGTAGGCCTCTCAATTACTTTAAAGGTTTCAAATAACATGGCGGTACCTCTTAAACACTGATTATTTACTTATAATTAACACGTGATTACAGATATATTGAACACCAATGATCTTTCCTTAACTTCATTAATTAATTGTTTATGCTATTTTATCAACAAACATAGTAAACACAATAATAACTTATTGTTTTGCATAACAAGTGTTCCAGAATTATTTAAGGTGGTTGCATTATAACTTATTGCTTCAAATAACAGTCTGTGGCTCTGGCAGCGATAAAGTAAATTCACATATAATGACTTAGCTGTAGAGCTCTAGGAGTCCAGAAATTAGGCTACAGAATGCAGTGACGAGGACTAGAATAGTTTCCCACACAGAAGCATCCCCATGGAAGTTGTCATAGGAGATGAAAAACGGGAACAGAAAAGGTCCAAAGTCCCGGAGAAACGAGGACCGGGGAAACCGGGGACAACGTTGAAAACGTGGATCTTCACACTAAAAAAAAAGGGTACACAACATTAAATAACGTAATGATAAATATGAAATAACTGATGAAGAAATTGTTGCTCTTGTCAATTGTGATGACAACAAAATTAAAGATCAAGTTCAAGTACCAGCTATTGAGCTGGTGTTAAGGAGTTAAGGCTCTAGAAACTGCAATGAAATATGTAGAGCAACAAGAAGAAGCTACGGGAGTGGATATAATGAGGCTGCAAAGATGGTGAGACATAGCAGCAAAGAAACAGAACTCGTCAGGAAAGCAGACCTCTATCCAAAATTTCTTCAAACCATCTCAGGACTACACTTTTTTGAGTACGTGTGTACTATACTGTATTTAATTTCAGACAATTCATTAACTGTTCTAAAACATGGTTATTATGCTTATAATGTGTAAAATTATAACATTGTTAGACATTTAAGAGACTTTTTAACACCTCCCTATTATCCGGCTTTTTTGGTTATCCGGTGTTCTGCCAGCCCGTTTATGATGGATAAGCGAGACTCTAGTGTATTTAGAAATACACTACATACAAATACAATTTATTACTTAAATTTAAGTCTTCAGTTTTGTGAATGCTTTTAGTGCTTTGTATTGATGCCATCGGGTGAGACACGAGACGAACAATGATACAAATACTTACTGGTAATTTGGGTGCCAGCGGTGCTTCCCAATCACTGCACTATTGAGACTCAGGGTTCTCAGGGATGCTGTGGGTTCTGTGTGTCCATCTCACCCATGCGTACTTACAAACACGTAGGCAATACTACACTTTTTACTAAACATCACTGGAAATAAACACTGAATAAAATATATGTGGCTAGGACACTGTCACTACTTAAGAAAAGAATTAAGTTCACTGCAGACTTGTTTTTATTGTTATTATGCATACACACCAATGTGCCAATGAAATGATTATCTCGGTCATGACTAGCTAATTCCGCTTGGGTGCTCCCCAGCCCGCAATTACTCTAGCGCATGCCTAGATGGATGATCTCACTGAGGTGCGTGAAAGCTAGGGTGGACTGACGGTTTTTCCCTGAAGACAGGACACTGTGAATTACAAATGAAACCCTTAATACATATTAACACATGTGCTTACTCAGCATCACTAACACAAACTAGTCGAGGCTCGCCCTCCAGCACGTGGGTAGTGTGGTGACGGTCTATACACAGAGTCGGCTAGGACGGGAATAATTGCACCGTACACCAATTACAAAATTACATAAACCCTTGAACGATACATGAAACAAGATGAGACACAAGATGAATAATCATAATAAACACACACATGTGTGAAAACAAGCTTAGATGGCGTGGATGCCACTGAATGAAGTTCGTAGGAGACCACATGGTGCAGATGAAATTGCAATATTTCTGTGTGGAAATGACAAACTAAATTCAGACAAAATGTTATTCTTACTGAGAAAATTATTCTCTTTACTATTGTAGTGGTTACAAGCGTGTAACATGCCTGCTGACAGTAAAATCAAACATTACTGTGACTGCATGGTCAAGTACAAAAGCATCAATTTATGTGAAAAATACATAGAACCATGAATAAAATTGACATAGAACTCTGAGATAAATTATTGCACACACTATGTTACATGAATAAGCTCTCAAACGCAACGATAGCATACACAAAGACTTGGCATCGGTCGGCCACGTGGTTATGCGTGATGTTGCTGTAAAATAATCAAACATGAAAAATTCCCTCAAATACATACACAAAAATAAAGCTCTTAAAATTGTGCGTAGCAATAATGCAGAAGTTACAATGAAATGCCATAAACATAGGCGAATCGTGTCTGATTCAAGCTGTGCGGGTCGTGTAACCTCTCCGACATTCTTTCCTCTTTCTCCTCGATTAAGTTAAAAATGCCACAAGGGCGCAAGAAATTAATAAAGCGGAAGCATAATGCTGGGGAAAATGTCTGGCAAAAACGTACGCAAGCAAAGGTTAACCGGTAAACTAAATTCACTATGGAAACCTAGATCAGTGAACAAAAGTTGTAGTGCATACGTGACAGTGTCTTACCTCGCCAGCTCTCCTCGACAGACTGTCCAGATACAAGAGTTGCACGGACCTACCATGGCCACCTACGGGGTTCACATAAGCGGAAGTGCTATGCACGCCAAGTAAAATATTTAGTTTTTGAAAATAAAATGGCACAAATTAAATTAAATATTGTTTTTCATTTGTATAATTTTCTCATGAATTTCAATATTATTTTAGTGTCGCTTTATGATGGCGTTCATGCCGGAATATTGAGTGTTCTTAATCTCTGTGCCGTGGGCACTTTGAATTTTATAACCAAACAATTTAAAATTAGTACAAACACTTAAAAACATTTTAAGACATATTAAACACTGCAAATACAATAGAACACATTTTACACTGAAAGATAACATTTTTATGAAAGTTCAAAACTATTGGCCTCTTTGCGCACGTACAGGATACGTGACACGTGTATGGCGAGTGCCGTCATGGGCTCTAGCACCGCTGGCTGTTAGCCGGAATCAGTATTAGGTGTCTATAGCATAGAAATGAAATACAACACTAATGTTAATAATAAATTATAAGATAGACAATTTAACTGGAAAAATAAGTGACTTAACAGTCAAGCAAAAACTGTTACCAGACAACAGAGCATTCATTACAAACTGAGTTCCTTAAAGACAACCTTCACAACTTCAGGCAATCTGATGCGGACTTGAATTTTAGACCTGAGAAATTACATGCACTACCTCAAAATATATGTTTGTTTAAACGAACAGCCTAAAGGTGTCATTAAAATAAACCTATTGAAATAAATTTTATATTAAATATTCACTTGAAATTGAGCAAATTTTTTAAATTTATGTTAATATTTTCTCTTAGTATTCCTTCATCAGCCCAGCCATACTCAAACCCTTGGTTAAAATGACATCTGATTTATTTGCGACAAGTTTTGCCAATTATTACTTGCCGAGTCTTATTCAGACCTTTAACATTCTAACCAAAACTGCAGCTGACAGTTTCCAGTAAGAACTACGTCCGTTAAATTACCGCCACAGTTATAACCATTAATATGCAATTTACAATAACATCACAGATAGTTGAATTCAGTGTCAGAGCATGCAATTCGTTTTCACTGTCGCCAACTTACGAATGCAAAAATGCATAAGAAGAATAAGTATACAGGTTTCTTTCTCATTGTCACCGATCTACGAATGCAGTAAAAACATACGAAGAAAATAGAAAACAAAAAACTCTTACGGGATGTAATCAATACTATTGATAGCACCAGTTATTGATTATCTGTGTTGTTTTGCATTCATGTAGTGTGCAAAAACCAATGATGCACACAATCTTTGGCGAATGCACGAACACAAAATAAGGAAAAACGTAAATAACTAGAACAAACCATCGAAAAACAATTGTTCCGAATATATTTTGGGTTTCGGACAGAATATCTGATTGATGGATATGGTAAATTAATGCTTTACAATATTTACTATACTTATTTATTTAACATTGTATTCAATAAATTAGTGCTACTAATTGGTGAATAATAATCAGCAAATAATGTTCACATGCCGCCGATGCCGATGGTCGTGGTATCTGCCGGTTAATCAGTATTGGCATCGGCATCAGCCCATCCCTAGTAAAAAGGCAGAAAGTACAACAGCGTCCAACGTTACAGTTTTTGTAATAAAAGTAACCAAGGAAGTTGCAGATACAATTCTGTAGTATTACTTTATTTGGAAGATGTCAGTTTATCAATGTAAACTAATATTTCATTGAAATATCCTCAGGGTTTTCTGCAAGAGACCATGAAACATAAAATTTCTGCGAAAAAAAAAAGTTATGTTCAATGTTACTGTTTTTGTAACTGACTGGCGACAAAGGAGACCACAGATACATTTCTGTGGTATCATTTTATTCAGAAGACGTATGTAAATTAATATTTTACTGAAATACAGTCTAATTTTTCTGCAACAGGCCATAAAAAATTTAATTGCATTTTAGTGTGAATTCTATGCAAAAATCATGTTGATTTTATGTAAGAGACAATTGAATATGGACTTACAATGATCAGTAAATCCCTGTGCCACTCAATGCTTTTAACATTTTGGGAAACAAAGAGAGGCACTCAGCTATAATTTTTTTCGCAAGACATCTGCCTTTTAAAATAAGTCTATATTTAGTTTTAAAAATCTGTTATTTTTACACTAGAGACAATTGAACATGGACTTCATACAAATAATTGCAAATTTGACATACAGGGTACAGAATGGGTCAAAATCAGTCCAAAATTCCCAAAATATTTATAGAAGCCTTCTATCCATGATGACCTAATTTCTGGAAATCATGAGTGGTCATTTTCAAAAGGTTCTATTGTAGTTCTAAAAATTATCAAAACTAAATCAACAACAAAAAATGTAAAACTACATCTGTATGACTACTTCAAAGGCATAACTTAATAGCACTTTACAGCACAAAAATATAAAATGGAAAATAATTTTTTCATGTGTTAAATGCTAAACCAACTAGTGGCAACATTAGTTAAAAAAAAATTGCATCTTTAAATATTCCTATTATTTTTTATACCCCTACGAAATTATAAGTTCTGCTATTAAATACTTTGAGAAGTATACATCATACTCACCATATCCACAGATATAGGATTTCAACATCTTTGTTGACTCTAATCTCTCATCTCCATTATCATGGCCACCATCTGGAAATTAAACACAACATAATAGCACACATTATATATATGGGCATGGGCATCATTAGTAGAGGAGATGGAGGAGAGTGTCTCTCTCTCCCACAGTAATTAGTTTTCCTTAACATTTTGAATTTAAATTTTAGTCTGACAAGTTGCAGTACAAGATAAAGTAGCTCAGCAATCTTACTATATTGTTAATCTCTTAAACAATTAACCTGTCTATTAGCTTGACTATGCAAATCATTCACTAATGACTAATCACTTCATCAATAAAATACCTAAAGTTACTTATCCTCATGTGCAATAATTGGTATGAGTCACAACAGGTTTGGTAAAATAACAGTAATGTAGAATGGCTGTAGAGCTATTTACATTGTTAATTTTTAGTTGAGTCGAAGTTAGACCTTGCACTTAAATATGTAATAACCTATTCAACAATTTCTGCAATCCACTAAAATTGTGTACATATTTTGCATATAGTATTGTTGAAATGGTTAGTATTTTAGTTTTAATTCACTTAGAGTTGACTTTATTCAACTATCTATATGGCCCACAGTAGCCTATCTGCGCCTTGATGCAGATAAATACGGTAAAAGAGTAGATAATTGATTATTCTCTAAAATTTTCCAATGTAATGTTTAGAGATGCAGCACATTCTTTAAAGGAATAAAATATTAACATTTATGTACAGGAGTTTCTATAATTTCATTTTTTTTTATATATATCAGTGGTTTGCTAATATGTCTGTATTTTCTCAATGCACATGTGATGTGAGTAAATGTTTACAATCTAATTATTTGTTATTACAGTAAGTTTTAAACAAACACAGCATGCATAAACGTTGGCTGAAATAACAATCTGGACAAGTTAATAATAATAAATAAAATATAACACATAAAGGCCATCACAAATACAGCTTGGGACCCTGATTTCTGTGGTCCTCCAAAGAAGAAACTGGCATGCATTTGAGACTGTGGTACCTATATGCACTTAGTGAATGTGATCCTTCTAATTCTGATTTGATGCCTTTAACTTCAAGCCAGTGCCAATCAACAACTGTACATAAATATAAATATTTTATTACCCTTATAACTGAGGTTAGTGTTTCTCTTGAATGCAATCAATTACAAGTCTTGCTTGATGAATTTCCAGTTCAAAAGCTTAAAGGGCGAAACCCTACATTTTAAAACTATGTGGTATTGAGATTTTAAATGGTCACATGTAGTCAGTGGTGCTGGTGTTTGCTGTTTCTTTTGTCACAGATACCCTGTGTGGTCCTGAAAAGAATTTAGCAACAAAAAAGGATGAAGCATTCACAACAAATGGTTTCAACAAACTGGAAAAAAACTACAAAAATGTGTAAAATGCATGAAAAATCTTTATCACATAGCCAAGCTGTTTTGAGTTTTCAGCAGATGAAAGCACCCATAGAAAAACAATTGTCCACATAGACAGCAGATAGGCAGAAGATAGCTTCTGTATGTTTTTTTATTATTACAGATTAACTGAAATACCAGCTAGGCAGGGATTTGCAATGAGAGGTCACTTAAAAAGTAAAGGAAACTCAATGGGGCTCTTAAAACTAAGAAGTTTTGATGTACCCAAAATGACTACTTGGCTGCAACAAGACTGAGGGAAAATGACACATCCAGAAATTTCAAATGAATTACTTTAAATGTGGAGATGTGAAATAGTTACTATTTTTTGCATTAAAATAAAAGTTGAAGATCCCCTGAGGTATTCTGTCATATTGGTGCGCCACCGATCTGGAGTGCAGGAGACTGTGGGTTTGAATCCTCGGTAAGGCACTGGTGCTAATTTATGTTAGGTTCTAAGTTAGTCTGTAAGCCGTCCCCTGCTAAACTTTCAAGCATAACACAGAGGGACATTAAAAAACCCTTTACAATATAACTTCCTGTCATAGGTAATGGCACACAGGATAAGTATGGATAAGAACATGGGTGTGTGTGCATGCGGTGTGTGGATGAAAATTTTGAGCCACAACAAAACTTTTTTGGTTTTTACCAAGCATCATCAACAGCTGGTTTGGTTTAGCGATCTCAAACGTCATTCATGATATTCTGTTGAGACTGCAATTACCTCTTGCTTACCTTCATGGACAGACGTATAATGAAGCAGGAAATATGAGTGGTCCACAAAAAGGTGTTCAGACTCTTATTTCAGAGAACCAAACACAGGTACCATTTGTGCATTGCGGTGCTCACTGTATTAATATAGTTATGATAAGAGTGCTATTAAGCATCAAAAAACACAAAACATTTACTGGATTAGGCACATGAAGTTGGCAAGTTGTTCAAATCACTAAAAGGAAATCAACGTTTACCCACATTGCAGAGCAGTCAGTAGAATGTCCTACATAGAACATTGATGCTACTGTCCTAATCGCTGGATGCAAAGGAAATCACTGATTGATGAGATTGTTAGCAAATATTACTAGCTTCTGAAGACTCTAGAGGAATTATCTGCTCAAAAATTTGAAAAGGCAAGTGGACTTCTACATACATTCCAAACTTGAACGACCTACCGTACTTAAGGTTTGTTTTGGCAAAAGAAGTTATTGCACACCTTGAGTTACTCAACAAAACCTTTCTAGGAAAACAAAAACCACTGCTCAGATGCTCTTCAGGAAATGTAATAAAATTATCACTTCAAGACATTGTTCACACATTGTAAATAAAGGATTGAAAACCTCAATCTGTGGCCTTTTCATGTCCAAGAACAGTAAAGCTACCCACACGATACACAGGACCTGCAGCACATCATATAGCTTCATGTCCAG
Source organism: Dryococelus australis (assembly GCA_029891345.1). NCBI lineage: Eukaryota > Metazoa > Arthropoda > Insecta > Phasmatodea > Phasmatidae > Dryococelus > Dryococelus australis. The sequence continues at coordinate 97,372,576 of CM056999.1, forward strand.
AAGACCACTTTAGAGAGAGAGTACTTTCAAGTTATTGATACTGCTAGACTGCTACTTGTGTTACCCAGTTTGTCATTTGAGGCAGCGAGAAGTTTCAGCTCTCTAAGACAGTTGAAGATATACTTTTGCTCCTCTATGACTCAGAAAAGACTGATTAATGTAACTCTCTGTTAAGTTCATAATAACATTTTGGATCAGTTGATACAAGAAAAATTGCTGCAACATTTTTCTCCAGATCTGAATTAAGAAGAATATATTTTGAGCCAATCACATTTTAATTTAAAATTTTTCTTCATTTTTGCTGTGTTTGTTTCAGAATCTATCACGTAATATTTCTCTCTTGATCTAAATCAAGCAAAAGGACACATTGTTTCCTATAACATAGAATGTTTCATAAAATATTTCTTAAAAACCTATTTAAATCTAATTGTTAAAACAGTGCATATTACATGTATACACCTGCATAACTATGATGAGTATATATTCCCTTTCGTTAATTTGGTTTTCCTAGTATTTTATATGCGAGTAAGTGTCCCCCCACACCCCTCAATTTCATAGTTAACAACACTTCTGTATATGGACTTGGCCTATACTGGATGGTGTGTGTGGGCAAATCCCCCCACTGGCATGACCAATGCACCTGCCGATATTTTTTGTGGAGGGTTATTCAGCTAAGATGTTCAACCCATATCTTCCGAACTGCTGAAGATATCAAAATTTTTATTTTGAATTCGTAAGTGGCACTAAGAAACTTGTAAGACACCTTCTAGGAGATGACTATATAAATTTTGGTTTTTTAAATGGGAATATATCCATTTCTCCCAATGTAACATGTTATTAAGCTGTGAGTTTAGTGAAGTGATTGTTTTGAAAATCTGAGGAGAACTTTTTGAGATGTAAGAGGGTTTTCATAGATGTGTGCATTTCACTGTAGCTGTGGCTGGGTAGGTGCCTCATCCTTTAGGAGAGGATGCATTGGTGTGGACCATGAAACACACACAATTGCTCTGTGAATGAATTGTAATCAAGCTATTAACATAAAGTTAAATACATCTTTTATTTATCTGTAACATCTACACCAACAACCAACCTTTTGAATGCATTCAAGACCTGAGTTACTGTAGCACTCGAGCATGTCACTTGTGTAAGGGAAAACAAACACACTTGTGTGCATGCGCATACACATGCACACACACACTTGCATGCATGTGCACACACACACCTTTATACAGAATAAGCATAAAGTCTTTCTCTGATTACAAAAATATATTGCTAAAGTACTATGTTAGATACAGCTATGCGGTTTGTTGCAAATGGTAGCTTAACTCAGAAAGTTTTTATGGATACACTTTGACATGTGCTCCGACAGCATCTGATGTCTTTGTCCTCTCTCTTGTTACAGGTAGCGTAATTTAGGAGCGGTACTGTCACAATGGCATCTATGCAGGAGAAAGCGCAATGTGTTTTGTGGTTTCATGAAACACCGTCGCCTATTGTAGTTCAGCGACAGTTCCGAGGTGCCTACGGTCAATATCTGCCAGATCTGAAGAGCATCAAAGGATGGTATAGAAATGTCAAAGAGACTGGCAGTGTTGGTGATAAAGCAAGAAGTGGTAGACCAGCGGTGAGTGACGAAATAGTTGATATTGTGCGTACAGCGGTTCTACGCAGTCCGCGGAAATCAACCCGTTGTCTCTCCAGAGAAACAGGCATACCTCAGAGCACTGTGGTGAAGATTTTACACAAACGACTGCATTTCCATGCATACAAAGAGCAACTCCTGCAAGCGTTGTGGCCACATGATAGGCCCAGACATGCTGGGACGAATCTATGCAGACGACTACCTTAATAAAGTTTGTTTTTCTGATAAAGCGACGTTTCACATCTCCGGGAAAGAAAAACAGGCATAATGTCCGAATCTGAGGGTTGGAGAACCCACATGTCGTGGTACAGCATATCAGGGAGAGCCCGAAAGTGAATGTGTGGTGTGGCTTAATGCACAACAAAGTTATTGGACCGTTCTTTTTTTTTTACTGAGCCCACCATTACAGCAACAGTTTACCAGGGCATGTTGGAACTTTATGTTGCACCTCAGTTACAGGAATGCCAACCATGGGTGGTGTATCAATAAGATGGTGCACCGCCACATTGGGGGTTATTTGTTCGCCAGTTCTTGGATTAAACCTTTCCAGGCAGATGGATCGGTACAGACAGTCCAACATCATGGCCATCACGTTCACCGGACATAACCCCTCTTGACTTTTTCTTATGTGGTTATGTTAAGGACAAAGTGTTTCGTTCACCAGTTCCTGATGCGCACACACTTAGGGCATGGATACGAGATGCTGTAGAGGCAGTGACGGAAGAGAAGTTGGCAAAAACATAGATTGAAATTGAGTATCGCTTAGACGTTCTACGGGCAACAAACGGAGCACATGTCGAAGTCTATCTGTAAAAACTGTATGAGTTAATCTACTATTTGCAGCAAACTGCATAGCTGTATCTAGCATAATTCTTTAGCAATACATTCTTGTAATAAGGGAAAGACTTTATGCTCAATCTGTATTCCTGATTTCTATTTCTCTCTCTATCACTACTTCTTTCTACATCTATCACACACACACCTCTATATTCCCTATTTCTATTCTATCTATCACTATTTCTTTCTACCTCTGTATCTCCACCTATATCTATATATCTATTTATCTATATCTTTATGTGTAAACCTATTTATCTCTCTCTGTCTCTACCTCAATCTGCCTCTGTCTCTCTCTCTATCTCTCTTTGCTTCTATCTCTCTGTATCTCTCCATCTATCTCTATCTCTACTACTTATATCTGTCTGGTCCCTCTCTCTGTGTGCACTTGCATGTGTGATTAAAAGAAAGAAAAGAAAGAGTGCATAGTGGGCAGTATTATGTGAGCACGTTGTTGGACAGAACTATTTCACTACCATTGGACAGGACCTTCCTCCACCACCATTTTCTGTATCATTCTACAAGAGCACTTTTTATCATCTACTTTATAAACGAGCAGTCAGGCATCAGTACTGCTGATTCCAGATCCAGCATTCCTCCAGTCTCAGGCTTGAGATAAAGGAAGTCAGTAACCTAGATTGGTCATTGTGTTTATAGGCTGTTCACAGTAAAGTGAGCACTTTTGAGGCCGTAGTTTTCAATTTCAGCCTAATATAATCCTTTAGCTAACTTTTTAGATAAATATTGGCATGTAAGTAATAAACACACTGCGTATAAGCCATTGCACCCTTAAGTTAACATATTGACTATCGGCTTTCAAAAATGCTTCATTTACTGTGAATAACCTACAAAGTTTTTGACCACAATAAAAACCCAAGTCTCTCTACAATAAGCTGGAGTTGTTACTATAACACAAATTTCCCTGAATTTCACTTATTATTAAGAACAAATGGCAATGCAAGCTGTTGCCAGAGAGTCAAAATATGACTCACATCACCCACACCCAAGCCATTCACACACACTAGTCTTACTACAAGAAAGTAAGATACTCAAGCAGTGGATTGTGGAATTTCCACCCAATGAACAACAGTGCATACCACAAAGTCACAATGTAAGATACCTTTAAATTCTGACCTTACTAGAAAGTAGGTATAGCTATCAAATGGTAATCCCCTCTGCAAGGTGGCCAACATCAGAAATTCCAACATGAAATATGTAGACAGAGCATGGAACTATTCTTCACTTTGCCCAATGTTGCTAGACCTTATACATCCCACACCTAATCCCTGGAGGAAAAATATTCCCAGACCAAAGGAGAAAGGTAGTCAAGGAAAAGGGTATAGGCTAGTTTGCTGAAGGTTAACTCTGACAACTGAGACTATCTCAGGTATGTGGCATTTTTACATAATATAGTGAGAATATATCATGCTCAAATCAGCTGCCAATCACTATGACAGCCGAAACTATCATATCACTGGGAAAAAGTAGAAGTGGTTCAGAAGATGAAAGCTGAAAACCAACAGCCTACTGGACAAAGGAAAGGTCGAACAATAAATAATAACTGCGGCGGCATGTCACCAAACACCAGATGGAAGCACTTGCTACATGGAGTTCTCCACACACTGGCCCAGCGGCCAGCAGCAGACACACACAGCCAGCAGGGATGAGTGTGTGCAGCTGGAGGAATGTGAATGTCACCCCAGACCGTTAGACTAGGCGGCTCGAGGGGCTACCTGGCTGGCACAGTCCAGAGGGAGATAGCAGTCTCTCTCGGGTAGTCAATGCGGCTGGTCGTGCTACACAAGCTTGAGTGTACTATGTGAGAGAGTTGTAATCGTAGTCTTTAATAAACAGCTCGTATCCAGCACATGCTGACACGTTCTTTTTTATTTCTGTAACTTGCCATCATGCCTTTTAGTAGTCTCATTCTATCGGCAGACCAGCAGGACTAAAGTGGTGACCCCAACATGATCTGGCAAGTTTGGCTCGCAGAGCGTGGTGCGTGTCACCACGTTCGGCAAGCAAAAGTGAGGGCACCTTCGGGAAATGGTTGTGACATCAAACCACCCCGAGCACTCGCGCCATGCAGCAGCTCATGAACGAGTAGTGCGTGCAAGGACATTATGCATCACACTGCATATTCACACCACACCACAGCACGCAAATGAGTAGTGTGCATGAAGAGATTCTGCACATCACGCTTCCATGCTGCACAGAAGCACACGAATGAGTAGTGCAAGTGAGGATATTCTGCACCATACCCTGCATCCATGTTCTGCAGCAGCACATGAATTGTGAATGAGTAGTGTGCACAATGACATTCTGTGTCACTCCGTGAACTCACGTCGAATTTCCACGTGGTGTCATGTCTTATGCCATCATAGTGCAGCAGGGACAACTCTGCCATATCAGACCTACCACATGTCGGTCAACATCCCACCACTCTAGGTGGCCGACCTAGAAATGTGGTTTGGGCAGGTGGAGAACCAGTTTGCCCGCACAGGGATCACCTGAGATGAGACAAAGTTTCATTATTTGGTGGACAAACTTGACTGCAAGTTTGCCACCGAGGTCCGCGATATTATCATACACTCCCCATCCTCGGGCAAATATGAAAGACTGAAAACAGAGCTAATCAAACGATTGAGTGCCTCGCAGGAGCGGAAGATGAAGCAGCTACTGGAGCATGAGGAGATGAGTGACCACAGGCCCTCCCAGTTCCTCCAACATCTCCGCAGTTTGGCAGGGACCGCCATCCTGGATGACCTCCTCTGGTCCTTGTGGCTGGACTGTATCCCATCAGCGACGGAGGCGACCCTGATCAAGCAGAACAATTCCCTCCTAGACTCCCTGGCCGACCTGGCTGACACCATCGCAGACACCAATCCATGGCCGCAGGTGACAGAAGAAGCAGCCACCCTCGAGGCTATGTTCGATAGTATACCAATGCTACGACCATGAAGATTGGGGAAATGGCATCAGGAGATTGCAGCAGCCACAAGGTGGTAAGCACTATAGTCGCTGCAACCATTCTCTGTCAGAGGGACGCTGTCCACGCTCTAGCAGCAAGGGTCTGCCCAGGGCCTGCTGGTACCGCTGCTTTGGGGAAGCAGCGCACAAGTGCACCATGCCCTGCTCGCATTCCGCAGGAAATGACCCAGGGGTACGTTGATGGCGGCCAGCAACCTCTCTCAGACATCCAGTTGCCACCTGTTCATGGGGACCACAGTGGCTGAGCGATTAGCAAGCTTGCCTCCCACCAAGGCAAACCGGGTTCAATCCCTGGCCATAAAATTCACAATCCATGCAGACAAACTGAGCACCTACATAAAATTTGAAAAAGGTGGAAACCCTTTAATGAAAAAACGGTAACATAAGTAGTTACCTTTGACACATCAATAGGCCGGTACTATCTGGTCAAAATACAAATACCGTTCATTAATTTAAATATCAGAAGTTCGCCCAAGCTCTTAAGGCTCCTATGTACCACAATTTTTTGTGTCTCAATTACAATCCATTTGACCATGGAAATGATGATTACAAAGCAACGGCATGTACTGACACTGTAAATTATGCCTATCAGTTGCTTTCATTAATTCATACATTTCAAATTTCATATTAAAACTTTGTTTCTAATATTCTCCTTTCAGAGGTAACCCTAGCCTTAAACCAAGGATTATTATGCAACTCAACTCTAGTATGAAGTCTTGATGTAACAAGTATTAGCACATTTCAAATAACACATAGCTTAAAAATTGTAAATTGGAACTGTGTTAAAACTATTAATTTAAATTCATTTCATTAACATTATGCTACACATTTAAAGAAACAAAATCCACAACTATAAGGGCCCATTAAAGGATGTTCAATATAAAATCTACAGATTAAAAATATACATAAAAAATACCAACATCTAAACTCGAACTGCGGCACTGTAAAAAGTGAGAAGGGCTGAGCAAAGCACCATATGATAAACTTCAAACATTTACAAAAAAGATTGAAATTATTAACTTCCAAAACCTGGAGCGTGGACAGCTGACTAGAAGCAAACAACACAAGGCTAGGCCAGTCAAACAGGGCAGCGGCTACCAAATCAAACCTACTAATTTTAATATCAAAATGGCTGAACACTAGCCATAGATAAAGCAGAAATAAAAAAAATAAAAAACCAGCAAATGATAAATTTAAACAAACTAAACTTAGACAGCTCACCACCAATGTTAGGCACTCGTAAACTACCAAAAGGTCAATCAAATCAAAGCCCATTCTAAACAATTACTGTCCAATACTGACAGCACTGCATTTCCCGTCGTAGGTCACAAAATACCACATTCTTAAAACTAAATAACAGCAGCATGACTTTAACTGCTCTGAAGAACATTACAAATTATATTTTGACATTGTTGACATGCTGGGAGATCATGATGCTGTCGTCGCAGTAGTTGCAGGTCTAGACGGTGTCATTGGAAGTGTAGAAGTGAGCCGAAGGAAGGTCAGTGCTGTAAACCCCCAGAGCTCACGTGACTCCCTCCAATTAAAAAATTAGTGACGTGCCGGCAGGGAAAAGTGGAGGGGGAGCACAAGGAGAAGGGAGAGTGAGCCGAGTGGGCCAAGGAAGACAACACTGGGCACTAGTATCGGTGGCGGCAACTAAGGTGTAGATCCCAGCACTGCTGCACTGTGATTGCACTAAGAAAATTGTAGTAATAATGCAACATATCAATTTTATAATTAACCTTATTTACATGAGTTTTAGCCATAAATGTTTGCAGCAAATGGACGCACATAAAATCAATTACAAAAAATTTCCTGCATTATTATTACAACTTTCTTACATACAATCATAATAAATATTATGATGATTTTTCTTGAAGAAGGTTCTATTGTAAGTTCTACTTTCTGAAGTAACCAGAATAGAAATGAGCTTAAATTTTGTTAAAAATGTGGCTGCTAACAATCCATTAATGTTATACCTTTAAAAAGTATATTTTAGTAAAATATTTTATAATGTTGTAAAATATATGCATTCTTCTTATACGTATACAGCAATAATCACACTTTTCTGACAATTTTCATGGTGGCTGTACTATTTTTTCACGAGTTCTTCACGTTTTATAGTCGGGTGCAGTACTCCTTATGCAGTTGCTTTACTTCAACCTTAACTTGAGACTCATACGGAACTTGGACTGGCGCTTCGTGGTGGCCGATGTCACCAAACGCATCCTCGATGTGGATTTTCTTCACCACTACAGTCTCTTAGCCAACGTTCAGAACCGGCACCTGGTGGACTCTATAACGTCACTTACTGTGGCCGGTGCTAAAGTTACAGATGACATCAGTAGCATCAGGACATTCACCCAACCAGTGAAGAACCCCAATTTGCTCCTCAAATTTGCCAGCCTCGCCCACCCACCCAACCTGTTCAGCATTGTACCATCCACCACATCAATACCACCACCAGGCAGCCCGTGCATGGTAGGCCATGCTGCTTGGCTCCAGATTTGCTGCATTTTGTCAGGAAGGAGTTCGACCCTCCAGCAGCCCTGGGCGTCACCTCTCCACATGGTGCCTAAGAAAGGAGAAGAATGGCAACCTTGTGGGGAATACCAGGCACTCACCGCCGGCACCATAACAGACAGGTACCCAATACTGCATATTCAGGACTTCTCACATACCCTAGTCCAGGCATACAGCCAAACCCCAATCGCTCTTCAGGACATCTCCAAAACTGCAATCACAACTCCTTTCTGGCTGTATGACTGGAGAAAGGAAAGGTAGAATAATAAATAATAATAATAAATTAATTTTTTTTTAATGTGACCATCAAAATGAATGTGAGGTAGTAGGAAAAAAAAACCTAAAGAAAATCTAATAGGCTAGTAAAAATAAACAAAAAATAATGCTTGTGGAAAGACAAGGTCCACATGCATGAGTGTATACTAGAAGCTCCACAGGAAGGGCCACTGGTTCGTGGCCCTCCCTGTTGGGTCAAGTGGGGTAGAATTTTCAGTTGACAGTTTAATTTTATTTTGAAATACTTCCAAGACAATTCATAGGGTTGATTATGGCTACTGCTAAACTGTTGCAGCTTCTTAGGTTGCACTGCATACCAAATGGGCTGAATAAAAAGAGACACAAAGCCATAAAACCTTTGGCCATGTCTGTACATCGAAGTGGCTAAGTGAAGCAGTGTGTCACAGCAAGAAATTCCCACCCGTGCTCAGACTGCACCTATTCCACCCCCCAGCAATGACCTGGCACTTCACATGTTAGTGAGTAATTAATTGATGGTGTTCAGTGCAGTTGTTTGGTAACAGCAGATTTGTAGACTACACAACACATGGAATATGGTGAAGCAGTAGCAGAACACATGGAAACTGCAGCTTCTGTTGCTCTTGGTGATATTCTGCAGAGCTCCATTTTTCCCCCTTACACAGCTGGTGGGGAGAGAGTTGCCTAGTAAACCAGCATGGTGCCCTTCCACCCTCCGTCTGTGTACTGACAGATTTTGAAGGGAAGGGGTAGATTGTTTCCTCCTGCCGTCGCTGAGGCTACCCCTTCTTCGTCTCGCCTGCTATAAACACATTGGACCGTCAATAACTTATCCATATGTTCTCAGCTAATTCAATGCATGTGGGACATTCATAAATCTGTGTCATTATATTTTCTTCTTCAGAGGGTTTGAAAGTTTGGAGACAGCTTGCATTCGGAGTCGGATTACAATTAATCATATACAGTATTTCGTGATGTTATATTCTTTATCCAAATGAGTTGAGGTGAAATGATTTTTAATGAATTATTTACAGTAATACTAATATAGAGTCCTACTTTTTTAAAAATGCCAACTCTTATTATGTTTATTACTTAACCATTAATCACAGATAATGAACAATTTTCGTTACACTCAACACACAGTTTAATAAGGTTAGAAGTTGTATTTTATTAATGTACATGTCAAACCATTATCGACTGAAATTCTAGATGAATGTAAGTTTTTTGACAGTCCCCTGAAAAACGGTACATAGTTTAACAAACTGTTCATGTGTTAAATAAAATTACCGGAAGTGTTAAAAAAATTAATGGAAATTAAAACTGTACATGGGCCCCAAGAGCAGACATTGTGTAACGTGACATATAGAACAGTACAAACATCATAAATACTTAAAAATGCTATCAATGCACAAGAATTACAAACTCTCATACGACAAATACCATACCCTTTAAAATATGCAGTATTCTATTTGGAATAAAACCAGGAGAAAAAGCAATAATTTTAATTGAATGAAATTTACGACACAGTGAACACATTAAATAATTGCGAATGAAATATAATTATGATACTGCTCATTTAATCCTGTCTAAAGAAATGAAACGTTTTTGCAATATCTACATCTTTCCTTAGAAAATTTGAATAAGGAGAAAAAGGGGAAAGCTAGAACTGTAATAGTAAATTCCTTCAAACTTGTAAATAGTTTATTAATTTGCATCCCATTATTTATTCTTGAATGCTGTGTGTCAGAATGGAACAAAATTTAAAAAATATGTTTTTAATTTCCATGGTGGCTTCATTGGTAAGCACTTGGGCTCCTAATGGCCACTGGGACGACAGGACAGAAAGTATATATTTGTTCATAAATTAAAAATATAATTTGGCAGTGACACAGTTAAAATTACTAGTTGAAGCACCTAGACGTGGTCATCTTACAGTTTGCTGCAGGATAGTAGATTGGGAAGGTGGATGTTGTCGGTGGCCTAATTCCCAGCATCAGAAAAGCTTAATTCCTACTGTGACATCAGCAACTTCAAAGAACTCAAAAAATTTAAATTTCAGGTGCTTCGTGGGATCTCTTCATTGATCCACACCTTCTAACAACTTTACAAACATTCCCTGGTCTTTTGTACTGATCTATCATAATTTAGGGTAAAATATGTAGTCATTTTTGCCAAACAAAAGGCTTTCAACCTGTCTGGCTTCTTTGAAGTAAGGACCAAAAGTGTTCTAAAACTTAAATCTAAACCATATCATAGTAGGAGCTTAAATGTTGCCCTAGGCCACCAAATAAATAAACACAAATCAAAAGAGAATTTATCTAGTTATTCCTATAAATGGAAGGATGGCCTAACCTTGTATTTTACATCCAAAACCAAATTTTAGTTAACTACAGGGAAGTTCAAAATTCCAAACAAAATTTAAATAAAATTTACGGTTAATTAAAACATCAATAAAAAATTAGACATGATAAAACTTTGAAAATTTAAATTTAACTTTCTACAATATCATTATATTACAATAGGGAGTCTACTGTAATAGTTTGAATGTTATTTTTGTATGAGCAAAACTTTCCAATGCATCATAAAAACAATAGGCAATTCAAATTGCTACATTCTCATTACAAGAGTTGCAAAACATTCCTGTCTCACTAAAGAAAATAAAATAGAGTTCGCTGCCCCCCTAATAAAATACATAAACATAACACAAACTAGTAAATTACTAGGTTATAACAAAAAAAAGAACAGGTCGGAATGGCAACAAGCCATAGTAGCCTACATATTAAGTACTGGAATTAACTAATATGTCTTTCAGTGTCTGTCATTGGACTAGCAGAATTTGTTTACAAACATTGTTTTCTTCACTAACAGAACATCAGTGATGGAGCGATACATTGTGGCTACACTACTTTTGTAGAATTGTCAAAATTTACTGAAGTTATACTAAATGGACAGTACTGGTTACATGAACAAATGTTTAAACATACTCTTCTTTGCAAAAAAATTAATACCATGAATGAACCGTGGTAATACAACGAAAGTTGCTACACAGTATACTCATAGCCTGACTTATCCCACTTGCATTTAAAGCAGTTCGCTTGCACGGATATGACACTACAAGGCATATACGTCCCTCCATCATTTATAGCTGCAAGACACCAACTAAGGGCTTAGTAGGAGTGTGAGCAATAGGAGTCACAGAGCCAAGTTCAATGAGTGCGCAACATGCCCCAACAGCACATTTGACAAGCCTTTTAATTATGCATTGAGTTTGAGAGGGAGGTCACATTGTTGGTCTTTAACAGGCAGGTTGGACATTTCAGCGCATTGGTCACCACTTGAACCGTTCTGCCTACACTGTGAGTTGGTATTGGATGCAGTGGGAACAGGATGGTACACATATCTGTCAAGAAGGCAAAGTTCGACGTCTGCAGACCACCAGCAGAGAGGATCATTCCATCATGCAAAAGGTTGTAAGTAATCATCGGGTTTCGCTGCACACCATCCAGGGACATGTCACTGGAGCTGGAGATATGTCTGTGTCCACCAGTATCATATCTAGGCAGATAACAGAGCAGGACCTGTTGTCACAGCATCCCGTACAACATTTACCATTACGACTTGAGCATTGCGCCGAGCATGTGTGACTTTCTGCCGGGAATAGGCAGCATAACAGCTTGCAGACTGGAAAAAAGTTGTATTCAGTGATGAATCACAGTTTTATCTGGATACAAATGGCAGTTGAATTCAATTCTGGAAATGTCCTGACCAGCCCTGTGATTTACGCATCGTTGTAAGGCGGCACAATGCCCCAATGAGAGGTGTCTTGGTGAGGGGTGACATTTCCTACAATTCCAGCACCCTACTATCGGGGATGAAAGAACACTAATGGCATGGCGATACGTCCTGGAAATACTGTGAGCATGTGCTCTCTCCATCCTCAAGGAAATTGACAATCAGATTTTCAAGCAGGTAATGCCTGGCCTCACAAAGTAATACCAATCTCCAGCCTTCCTTTGTGATGTCAACATGCTTCCTTGGCCAGAAAGGTCCCCAGACCTCTGAATGTTACGACAGATTGGACAACTATAGCCAACAGCAACTACGGTGGATTTGGAGGATCAGTTACACCAGCTGTGGCAGGATCTTTCTCAGGAGAACATCCAATATTACATGCCACGAGCGATGTCATTCTCTCATCTAACCTCGCCATAGCCACGAACCACTCCTAAGAAGATCAGTTACACCGTGAATGCCACAGCATGCCTTCAAGTCCAGGATTGGCTTGCCCAGATCTTGCCACATGCTGCACCGCAACCCGTTTTACATCACCTTGCCGCACTCTACCCCTACAGCCTTCAGCTGTGTGAAGGAAACTTGCAGCCAGCTTCGGTCACCTTCGGCCATCTCCAACGGCTCACCATCGCCACTCTCTCTACGTCTCTCCTCTCTGCATTTTCTCTCCCCACAAAAGCTAAACACCCATGCTGGCCCTGTGCACTGCGGATAAATGGGACTCACAGTCCTCAGTTCGAGACTGTCTCGTGCCAGTCTAGTTCTAAAACGTCACTATGCCCGAGAGCCATCAGACATTTCGTGTACCTTCCCAGAATGTCACTCTGCACGAGAGTCAACCAACTTCAAGTCATCACTGCCATTCGCAGCATTGTCGAGAGTTCAACTATGCACAACAACCACCTCGCTGCCCCCCAGCACACCAAAGCCGCCGCACTTCCAGCTACCTAGTAGCACATCCGCAGTTGACTCGAGTATGAGTACCACTGACTTGAGGGTCGCCCTCATCCCTCGTGCTGCATCTTCCGAGACTAAGGTAAATTACCAGTTTGCAACCTAGGATTGGCACTTCAGGCCTCAGTGGGTTTGATTGAGCAATCAATAAAACAGACATAAATCTGACTTAGTTGAATTCTCTCTTCCAGCACACTATACTTTCTGCACTTGCTCCTGCTATTTCCTGTTTCGCCACCTGTTCTAGTACGACTCTTCCAAGGATAGCCACGAGCCGAAACCTTGTTCCCTACCTCACCCTTTCGGAACTGTCTCAAAGTGCAGCTTAGGAAGCTTGTCTTCCTGGGCCTTTCTAGAGCAGTTGTCACTTGGACTATCGCCCCTCCAGTAAGTGCCTGGGTATGCCAGAAATGTCTCACTTGCCGGGTCACCTGCTTGGAAACGATAGGCCAACACCAACTCCTGAGGAGCCCCGCTCTACACAACACCTGGGTTCTCCAGTGATGTCTCACTCACCAGGAAGCCACAGGTGTGGCCGTTCCTAGTCCTGCTACCGTAACCTTCAGTTTGGTACTTGGGCCTGCCAGCGACGTCCCGCTCACCAAGCCACTAGACTGAAGGTCAGTAGTCAAGTCACCTACCTAACCTCAAACCCAGAACCCTACTCTCCATTAGGCTGTATCTACCTACCCCTTACTGGCCACCCACTATCTACCTATCTGGTCTATCCCCCCACCCTTCTTCTCTTATACCTTACCATAGGGCAGAGAGGAGCAATACTGCCAAGCAGAGGATCGCTCAAGCTGGGGTTCTGAAGAGTTGTAGTTCAGGTGTCAATCAGGTATACACCTGGAAGAAAGAGGAGGCTGCACATCAGAGAGGGTCTGCGTCCAGCTCGTCCTGCTGAACCTTGAACCTCATCTGTCATTTGCCATGTGCAGTTTCTCCGCTGCCACCAACGTTGCCAAAGAAGCCGCCTACCTTCCCTCGGCTAGCCAACATCACTAGGGTAGTCAGACCGCTTAACATCACACTCGTCTATACCTCCACCAGGGCACCCACTTGCCCATTGCTCACAAGCGCACCTCCTAAGGCACAATGCTCCATTGTAGGCCCCAAGAAAAACCTCGTTCAAGTGGCGACCACTGCCCAGTTGAGTAGTACCTTGGTGCCACCCTCCAACTGCCATTCCCACTAGGAGTGAGCGTCAAGCACCGACATTTCTTTCTTGGTGCCCAACGTGTGGCCAATGTAGAGATTCCAGCCATCAGTCACCTTTCTTCAGACTGGGAAGCACCTAAGAAAAGCCCCTTTGGGCCCCCAAAGAACCACCACTAACTCGACTTAGGGGAGTCAGCTCAAAACACCCCTTAGCACCCAATTTAAGTTAATGGCACCAGAATGTGCCATAGAAGAACTCTCCGGCATAGGACGCCTATTCATAACCTGCGCTAATTGCGATGCCACATTTCATTACGTCCGTCTAGGGGAAGACCAAAAAAGAGACACAGAGGGACTTGAATATCGATGTCTTAACTGATGGGAGAGAGACAGCCGCTGCGACCAAGCTGACTGTCCAGGAAGAGGCATATACCAGAGAGACTGCCAGGATTGCCCACACACTTATCATAATCTTTGACTTATCATAACCTTTGACTTGGATGGCAAGACAAAAGCCAGAGACCTGGAGGATCTATATTTTAAATGCCCAACCTGCAGAATAACGTCTGTATGGGTACCACTCAGAACTGAGCCTATACCACAAGAACAACAAACAGTACTTGAGCCCCTTCCTTTACCCAAATACTCTAGAAAGACCCAAGAGGATCCCCGCAAGTTCCTCCAAGCATATCAGACAGAGTTTGAGAGAACATGCCTACCCAAAGCCTTGTGGGTCGTTACAACAAAGGCCCAGCTTCAAAGTGATGCAGAAAGGTCGGGTGGACTAAGTATGGAGAATTCATCACCAACTGGAGGAACTGTCCAAGAGACTGATCTCGCACTTCTCAGGACCGCAAATGGTCGCACAACTGATTAATGAGCTCTACGCTTAGACCCAGAAAGAGAATGAGGAGGTTGAACTCTTCATAAGGCCAAAGCCCTAATCTTCCAACGAATTCACCCAGGCCATAAAGAACTCGATGCCGTCGAACTCATCACAATTCTCCTCTTACCAGAAACACGTGCCCACCTCTGCAACCTGGAACCAAAGACGCTGAAAGAGCTGGTGAGATGGCCACATATTTGAGAAATAGACCTGGCTGATATCCACAAGTTGCGTTCCAGAACCAAGGCAGCACCTGCACCTCCAGGGAAAACGGTAGTTATCGAAACCCCACCACGTGACCAAACATGGAAACCTACTACTACACCTCAACAATACTTCCGAAGTGGTGGCATTGCCCCACTATGCACTTTCACCGAGACTGCCCAGTACTACGGCAGGAAAACCAGCTGGCAGACAGGACCGGCCAGAGCATCCACAAGCCAAGAAGAAGGAGGAGCCAACAAATGCTGATGAAAGCCCTAGCTAGCATGGAAATTCAAAGGCCCCCTGCAAAGTAGAGGGAGAGATCCTACAAGTCACCTTTATGTAGGAAAAGCAGATACTACAAGATCCACCAAAAATAACAGTAATAGTCAGCAGCAAGTGCCAACGTAACCCTCAAGGATGCCATTCCCCAGGAGTATAGCAGACAGATTAAGCCTGCCAGTGATGTCCAGATAGACATGGCTCTGAAAGGAGCTCGACTACCAACAGAGGGAAGCATGACATTAACCCTGCGCTTTGCAGATGAAGTGATTCTGACACACTTCCATGTAGCTGAAGACCTGGGGGAGGAGATAATCTTGGGACAGCCCTGGCTGTCCAAGCAACACGCCATCCTAGAATGTTAGCTGGGATGAGTCTACTTAGGCCCTGCCAAGAGGAGGTCAGTAACATGGCGGAAATTTGCTGAACCTGAACTTCACCAACCATTTACAGGTAAAAAGTTGAACCACCAGCTGCAAGGGGAAGCTGTGGAACAAGTGACCCAGATTATCAAAGAACATCGCCGAGTGTTCAAGCAAGGCAGTACGCTGTGCCAAACTGCCATGACATTACATGAGATACACCTAACCAGCTCATAGATAACCCACAACCAACCAGGTGAAGTCTCCACCAAACACAAGGCAATAATAGATCAGCATATTGAAGAGATAAAACAGCTGGACATCATTGAGCCCTCAGACTTGGTCTATAACGCTCCAGTTGTCCTCGTACCAAAGAAGGATGGTATGATAAGGTTCTGCCTCAACTACTACAACCTGAACCAGATCACTCAGCCAGTAGCTCTCCTACAACTGAACCTAGGACACGTGCTAAAGGCACTCATGGAAGCCCGAATCTTCAGTACCCTCGACATGAGATGTGGGTATTTGCAAATCCCTGTCCACCCAGCATCAAGACCTTCACCACATTCTATGCTCCCAATGGAGCGCCTACCAGATCAAGGTCAAGCCGTGTGGCCTAAAGAATGCACCTGCAACATTTCAAGGCCTCATGGCCGCATCAGTCCTTATTGGCTACATTGGCGAGTTCTGCTACACCTACCTCGACGTCATCATCTTTTCAAGAGACTGGCAGGAACACCAGTGCCACCTCCAGTTAGTCTTGGAGAGAATTGAAGTCCATGGCTTCGCATACCGCCTCTTCAAATGCCACTTCAGTACGACAAAGATAGACTTTTTGGGTTACTGAGTCACTCCCAGACAGCAACTTCGCCCAAATCAAACAGATACAAGCGATAGCTGATATAGCTCCGCCACCAAACAAGAAGCAGTTTCAAAAATTTTTGGGGCTCTGCAACTGGCTTCACGATTTCATACTGAACATTGCCAAAAACATGGATCCTTTAAAAAACCTTCTACGCAAGAATCAAGCCTGGAAATTAAATGGTCAGACGAAGAATAAAATGCTTTCCAGGAACTCCGGAACCAACATGCTTTACCAGCCACTCCCCGACCTCCCACTTATCCTATCCTCCAGACCTCCCCCAGAATGATGCCAATGGGTAATAAGTTACGTCAGCAATCTATTGTCAGAAACTAAGAAGGGGTACCACTCAAACGAGCAAGAATTCTTAGCCGTCATTTGGGCCCTTAGGAAGTTCCGTTACCCCCTCGAAGACGTGCCTTTCATCTTACGGATTGATAACCATGCACTCACCTGGTTACACACTGCCAGTGCAACCAAGTCCAAACTAGGCTGCTGGGCCATACTCCTACAGGAGTTTAACTTCACCATACAGCACTGCCCCAGGAAGAAAAATGAGCTACCTGACATGCTATCAAGAGCCCTCAATCCCCACCAGGAGAAAGAGAACCTGGATAACTGGGAAAGGATGCACCTACCGAAGTACGCTCCATGCCAAGGCCAGCACGCAGCAGGTTACGTTCGCTAATTGGAGGCACAAACAAGTCACGCTGTGTTTGCACAGCAAGAACAGGCCAAACCCGAAGTACATAACCTGTTCGCCGAATACCCTAAACGCGTCAAGGAAGAACAAGGGTATGTGTGGGGCCCACCCTTATAAGCATATAGAAGATTGGAAATTGTAGGTGCCGCACAGCCTCCAAGTGGATTTCTGCCATTACTACCTCCGGCACCTCCATGAAGGACACCCCGGAGTTAAAGAAACACTCTGCGAAGTCAGCCAGAGATACACCAAGGATGGTGTAAGCTGGGACATGGAGGCATATGTCCAACAGTGCCAGGTCTGCACAAGCACAAAGACCCATGGAACCTTGTGCACTAAAGGCATCGCACGACAGTCCACACAAGCGTGGACACAGATTGCCGTCGACCTGATGGAATCCTACCTATGAACCCAGAAGGGTAAGCAGTTTATTTTGGTGGTTACCAATCTGTTTTCTAGATGAATTAAGACATACCCCTAGACAAGAGTGACACCAGGACCATCATAACCACCATGGAAAGGGAGCTTTTCCCTCGCTGGGGATATCCCCGCTGCATCCTGACTGATAATGGTCCCCAGTTTATCGGAGCAATGTGGGAGAATGCTTGCCATAGATGGGGAGTCCAGCCCTGGACTACACCTAGCTACCACCCGCAAAGGAACCAGATAGAAAATATAAACCAGGAGATGAAGAAAGGCCTCAAAATTACAATTTAAGGGGATCACCGGAAATGGGATCAGTATCTGCCGGACATCCTGTTTACTCTCCGCCGTCGCCACAACAAGGCCTTGGGAGCCTCACCTAGTGAGCTATTGCTTGGCCAACCCCTTACAATGCCCTAAGGAATGGGACTAGGAAGAAGAACTCGGTGAAATTCCACAAGCCAAAAAAATTTGACATGAAAATATGAAGCGAATGGACGCTGAATGTGCCAACCAAGCTCACTACATCAAGCATAAGTACCCAGCGCCTACACAACCGCCTGGAGAAACTATACACAAAGGGAAGAGCATAAGATTGAAAACACGTCCCCTCAGCAGCAAAGCCATGCATTTTCACACTGACTTCCATCCGAAATGGGAAGGCCCCTATAAAATGGTGGAAAAACAAGGAAACATCCTGTGGGTCAAAGACAGTGACAACCACATACGTAAAATACATATTATGCACGTGAAGAAAGCAAGCAGTCCTGAGATCATGCAGGAAGCTACGCAAATGCATGCCCTTGCCACCTCTAGCTTTGCCATCTGCGCCTGCCACAGCATAATTCTTGTTTATTATTAATGTTTGGCAATGCCCCTAATGCTTGAATGGCTAGCCCATTCCAAACCACATTTTTTGCTCACATGTTGTTTTGTACAACCACTCTTTTTAAGATTTTCATTTGTCTTAAACTGCATTTCTCACTAGCATTTTGAAACTCAAATTAATTCTTACTCTTATTATTGTGTACTATTTTTGCCTAAATCTCTTGTGTTGAAAACCTTGTGAAGTTGCCTCACATGCCCAATGCTGCTATTTACCTATTACCCATTGTTTACCTTTGTGTAACTTGCCCTTATTCACATTGTCAATTTATTAATTGTCAATCTCAAGCAATTCTACGGATTGTGTAATCTTTGACAACAAGTATTTTAAACCTTACAAACTTGTGTAACTTTTGCATGTAAAAATTTTTCTCTTTTTTCCCCAAGCTAATACAGTAAGCCAGACCAAATTTTACATGGCCACTTACCTCCTCAAGATAAACAATAGAATGGCTCCATCCTAACTGTTCTTTGTATTTTGAAGTGTAATCAGCTGAATTTTGTATCCTGTAGCAGCTAATATTTTTTTGATGTAAGTAGGAGTTGCCAAACAAATAAGCAATTTTCTCACTAGCTGAGATTTACACCAGTTAATTTCTTCTACCTATGCAGAAATTACTTCAGTAGTAATATTTAAGTGTAATACAGAAGTCGAAATACTTTTCACCAATTTAATTATTTTCATTAATAATCTCACACATGTTAAACAAATTATTTATTTTATCTTCTCAATCAAATGCATAAATATAATTTGTTTTACATAATCAATTAGTTAACTTTACAACATCTTGCAGTAATTGTAGTGATTTAAGCAAATTCTCAATTCTTATACCATTTTTTTACTTATGTTTAATATAAGCACGTCCATTATGGACATTAATTGTATTCTTTCTGCTAACTAACAAAGATTTACGTTTGATTACTTCTGCCTTTCTCAGGTTGGCATCCAACCTCCAATTAGCTGTCATCTGACCACGACACATCTCTCCGCCAACCATAAATGGCGAGACGAGAGACAACAAGGATATTTTCTTTTGTGCAGTTCTTTAATAAACCATTAATACTTTCTACACTCTACAGAATAAATGAATAATAACAAACAAAATTATAATACTGAATATCATCTAGAAACAAATGATATAAACTTACACATGATCTCTAGGTCAATAAACTATTAAAATAACTAAAGATTGAACTGCATTTGGTTCAAATAATATAATAAAGCTTAATTTGAAAATTATATTAAATGAATTTACAACATAAGTAAATACTCTGTAATCATATGTAATTATAATATCTATGACTAACAGTAAATATAAACCCTGAAAATCTGCAATATTACAAACTCAGCTACTCCCTTAAGGCAAGAATACAATCTTATTTTTTACTTTTTCACTAGCTTTGCAATGGGGTGTGAAATGATTTTGCAACCGCATATCCCATTTAAAGCTTTCAACCTCATCAACTGGGATAGTTGTACATAACCAGGCTTTCAGAATAACTTGTACCACAATCCTGTACCCGAGGGCAGGGATTAGAATCCTTGAGATCCGCACGGCATACGCTCTTTGGTCATGCTGACTATTTTTCACTAGTACACTCTTTGCTTATACCGGTTAAACTGGTCACACGCGTTAAGAAGGTGGTGGATGAGGTGGGAGGAGGTTGAGAGAGGGAGGGAGGAGGGTGAGAGAGGGAGGGAGGAGGGAGAGAGAGGAGGGAGGAGAGAGAGAGCGAGCAGGAGAGGGGGATGGGGATGATGAGAGGAGAGAGGGGAAGGGGGAAGGTGAAATAAGAAGAGGGATAGGAAGAGGGAAAGGAAGAGGAGGAGAGGTGGAAAGGGATAGGGGAAACATGGGAAGAGGGAGAAGATGTAAAGAGAGAGATAGAGGAGGCAGAGGGAGGGGGAGAGACACAATGCATGCATGTACACACACACACACAGTCGCCATCTCGCCATTGAGAGTCCAGATGCCTTTGAGATAATGTTCGTCCTTCATGCCCGTAGCTCCGGCTAACGGTGGAAAGGAGGTGGAGGGAGGGGGGGGTCAACACGCCACAAGCAACGTCATTCTCTCATCTAGCCTCGCCATAGCCACGGCCCCTCCCAACAAGAGCCATTACGCCATACATGCCACAGTATGCCTTCAAGCCCAGGGGTGGCTTTCCCAGATCTTGCCACCTGCTGCGCCGCAACCTGCTTTGTATCACGTCACCGTTCTCTACCCCTCCAGCCTTCGGCTGTGTGAGGGGAACTGGCTACCTTCTGTCATTCCCACCGGCTCACCGCCGCCGCTCTCTCTACGTTTTCACTCACCACACCCCAGAAAAACCCCAAAGCTGGCCCTGTGTGCAGCATATAAATAGGATTCGCAGTCCTCAGTTCGAGACTGTCTCATGCCAGTCTAGTTGCAGAACGTCACTCTGCCAAAGAGTGAACCTACTTCTTCAAGTCATCACTGCCATTCGCAGCACTGTCGAGAATTCCACTCTGCACGACACCACCTTGCTGCCTGCCAGCACACTGAAACAGCTATGCTTCCAAATACCTTGCAGCTCACCCGCAATAAACTCAAGTACGAATACCAATGACTAGGGTCCCCTCACTTCTCGAGGTGCCACATCTTCCGAGACTAGGTAAATTACCTGTTGGCAACCTAGGAACGGCCCTTCAGGCCTCAGTCAGGGTCAGACTTGTTTATGAGGATTTGATTGTGTAATCAAGAAAACAGGCATAGATCTGAGTTGATAAGGTTGTCTCTTCCAGCACTCCATACTTTCTACACCTGCTCCCACTATTTCCTGTATCGTCACCTGTCCTCTTCCAGGGACAGCCATGAGCTGAAACCTTGTTTCCTACCTCACCCTTTTGGAACTGTTTTAAAGTGCAGCTTAGGAAACTTATCTTCCTAGGCCTCACTAGAGCAGTTGTCACTTGGACTATCGCCCCTCCAGTAAGTGTCTGGGTCTGCCTGCGACATCTTGCTCGCCAGATCACCTGCTTGGAAACGATAGGCTAAGGCCAACCCCTGAGGAGCCCCACACTCCGTAACATGACACCTAGGTCTGTCAGCCAACGTCTCGTTCACCAGGGAGCCACGGGAGTGTCCAACCCTGGTCCTGCTACTGTAGCACTATGTTTTGTACTTGGGTCCGCCAGCAACGTCCCTCTCACCAAGCCACTAGAATGAAGGCCAGTAGTCAGGCCAACTACGTAACTTCACACCCAGCACCCTACTCTCCATCAGGCCGTGTCTACCTCTTACTGGCCACCCGCTATCTACCTATCTGGTGTATCCCCCCACACCCTCCCCTTATGACTCACATAGGGCTGGGCGGTGCATAGCTGCTAAGCAGGGGCTAGCTCAAGCTGGGGTTCTAAATAGTGGTGATTCAGATGTCAACCAGGTATAGAACTGGATGAAACAGGAGGCTGCACCTCAGAGCTCTCGTCCTGCTCAACCTTGAACCTCATCTCGCAAGTGCCACGTACAGTTTCTCCGCTGCCACCAATTCCGCTGAAGAAGCCACCTACCTTCGCTTGGCCAACCGACGTCACTAGGGTAGTCAGATTGCTTAACGTCACACCCGTCTATACCCCTACCAGGATAACCACTCACCCATTGCTTGCAAGCATTCTTCCTAAGGCACAACGCTCCATTATAGAAGTGGCCAAAGTCAGCAACGTAGGCCCCAATAAAAACCAGTTCAAGTGGTGATCACTGCTTCACCGTCACACAGATGGGGGGGGGGGGGGGTACCTAGGCGCCACCCTCCAAATGCCATTCCCACTAGGAGTGATCATCGAGTCCCGATAAAGATCTGTATGTCTCTATGCCTGATCGTATCGCCACCTGTCTCTGTGCTATAGGTGGTCCAAGACCGTACTAAGTGCATCCTACAAGTGTTGGTTCCCTGCAATAAATGCTTAGTGTGATAAAATATTTTGAAGTTTTGTGTATATATGTTATCATGTCCTACACCTGTACCCATATAAATATCCCGGCAATGACACATTCAAGGCAAATTTTTTTTAAATGTGTGTATATAGAATGCGTATCAATATCTCAAATGGTTATGAAGAAAATTAATTTTTTCATATAATTTCATTTATGTTTCATATCTTATTTTTTTGCTAAAGATATTGTCAAAAAGCATTGTTGAAACAACAATAGTTTGTAGCGTTTTATACACATTTTAAATTGTTTTTCAGGTTCACTTTTTGTTAAATTCACCATTTTCATTTGTCACTGAGTGTAACTGTCCAAATTTTTCTTTTCATGCCACGGTTTAGAAGTAAGGGTTTTATCAGTTTAAATGTGAGGCTGTATTACAAGTGTTATCTACACTACTTGGCTCTTTGGAATTTCCAGGTTTCAGAGCGAGATGATGCAACTTTTGAGATTGTTTGTTTTCTTCTGGTTCCTATGCCATCAGCATTTTTGTAGTTCCGAGCGTGCGATGATGTAATGTTCAGCCAATAGGAGGTGCGAGCCCTGGCCAAAGGTGTAGTTTTAGGTTTGTTTTGTTGAGGGGCTGCTGCACGACAGTCGCGGGCAGTGAGCCGAGGAGTAGTTCACAATTGTTTCCATTATCACAGAGTGAACATATAGTGTTCCAGCACACTGAATAGTCGTACCACTAAGTCTACATGTAAGAAATACTACTGTGATGCTGTCCCTGTGTGGTTGGATGAAAAGGAAGACGCGTTGAGTCATGACAGAGTGACATATTTGTAACTGTTTTCAACCGTCCAAAAATAAATCGTTTTGAATCCAACATGGATATTTTCTATTCTCATTTTAACAAACCCAGAGTGTCAACATTATTTTCGAAGTGACTGAGGCTAGCCATAACACAACCCAACGTAAGTGTATGGAGAGTGTAACTTGTTTGTAGCATAGTAAGCTGATGCTATGCTTCACTGTGGCTGCCCAATGTTTGGCGGCATGAATTTTGACACAACCCCGAGATGAGATACGTTGCAATGTGGCATGCCAATGCTGGGTGTGAATTTCGACACAACCTAATAAGTAGAGTCAGCTGCTCCAGGTTTCATTATCTGTACATGCAGAAAGAAGCAGATGTCCGTTCCAGTGGTAAACAGTTCCCGTTCCAGAAGCAAGAAATAATTATGTAAGTAACATTTCTACAGTCATCATCGTCGTCTTCAGTCTTCAACAGGTATGTGTTACAACAACCACCACGTCATCCTAGTCAAGATAATGTGTTAACGTGTAACTTGTAATCTGGTTTTTGTAGTTTTTTTTTTTTGTTTTTTTTTATTGTGTATTTATTTTGAAGGTTAAAAAATTCAGTATGGCTGGAAGTCAGGAAGCACAGAAACAAATGGAGTATAGATTAATTATACAACTCTTGACCGAAAACCTAAGGAATATACAACAAATGTCCGCAAAATGTAACGAGCAGAAAAATGAGTCTAAAACTCAATTCCAGAAAATATCAGATAAATTAGATAGACAATAAACTAAATTTCTGGAGTACGCAACTGAACTAGTAAGCAAATTTGACGAACAGAAAACTGAATTAGTAAGTAAATTTGACGAGCAAATTAGAGAAACTGATGAGGTCATAAATGAATGTAGGAGGAAAGAGTTTTTCACAACCAAGGTAGATGTACTTGAAGAGGTTAAAGTAAGTGAAAATGTAGAGTTGAGTGTAGAGTATGTGAATGAGTCAGTAGAAATAAATGTTGGAAATGTAGTTGTTGCAGATAAAGTGGAGACAGAAGTAGTTGAGGTAATGAATGAATTGGTACGAGTGAGATGAGGGTACATCGCTGAAATGTAATACTAGTTGTACAAATTTGTCAATGCAATGTTACATAGTTTGCCGAGCCAGAGCAAAAACCGTCAAAGTGTGTAAATTTCAGATGTGGGGAGGGCAAGTAGATTTATTTAAATGAAACTCACACAAAAATTTGAGGCGGTGATTAAATTGATAAATTCAGAGGTAAAGTTGACAACATCAGAGCTGATGTTGCCCAATGTACACAATGCGAGTGAGTACTGAGAGTCTGGGGGGTACTCCAGTAGTGAAATTGTGTACTGTTTGGTGGGAGGAATGTATGGTAGTACAAAATGAAAGTGCGTTTATCAAATGTAAACAACTAAAAGTTTGTGCAAGGCAAAAACGAGCAAGGAAAAAGGGGGGTAATTGTGAATCTGTAGGTAAGAGAAGAATTGTAACAGGTAATGGAAGGAAAGCAGGAAGGAAAATAATAAAATTAAGGCGACAGCGAAGGAGTGTGTTGTGGAGGAGGAGAAAGAGAAGGAAGGTAGCAGCAAGGCAGACTGTCTGCTGTGTAGGTTAAGGTAAGATGTAAGGCAATTTTAGTATACATGTCGTGTTAGATTTTAAGATGTTTCTTTTGTCTTCAGTTATTTTTATTTGTGTCAGTGCAAGGAATTATGAGGTTTTTAAAAGTGTACTTGATGTAGGTTATGTTTGTTGAACACTGTTTACAAGGGAAAACCAAATGTGATGATATAAATCCATGAGTTTGGAATATGAAAGTGATGTGGCATTTAAATATGAGGCGAAATGAACTACATTGAACACTTGTTAAGGAGTGAGGAACAGCATTGGTAAAAAGGACATGGTGAAAAATTTATTGAATTATTTACAGGTATGACTAAGAGTTTTAATGTTTTTTTTAATACACACACACGTGTCAGATTTTTTCAGTGAAGAAACACAGTTTCTCAGTAAGTCTATAATTAAGGGTAATGTCTAGTGTGAATTAGTGTCATGTAATAATTAATACAGAATTTTCATGTGTTTAGGTTAAGAGGGAACTTGAAAATTTTATCTTTTGAGTGTGTTTAAAATGTCACAGGCAGCACATAAATGTAAATTTTAATTAAGTACCTTTTGTTAGGGTTATTTCTGTCAGATCAGGCGTAAAGGGTGGCGTCTGCTACGAGTAGCTTTCAGGACAGCTGGTACTACCTGTGCTCTGAATTTTCCTACTTCTTTTTCTTCTTTTCTATGTCTGTCTTTCGCCTATCTGTTCTTTTGTGGGTGGTTTGTGTCGACCCTTCTCTTTGTCAGTAAAAGGGACACACCCACAAAACTCGATCCTATCTTCTATTCTGTTACTTATATCTATACTAAAATTCTACGTTTAGGTAACTTTTTAGGGGTTAGCCCTACCCCCATGTTTGACCCAAGAGTCAAACGGGTTGGATTTGAGACTACAGGTACGCATTACCTCATAGTTCAAACGTACAGTTTATTATTATAAAGTGTCATGGCTGAAGCCAATAATGTAGTTCGCAGTTGCTGGTATTTGGCCACTGCACTTCAGGCAGTGTTAGAGAACGATTGTAGTTCTGAAGGTGTTAACTTTTTATGGTTACATCTTTAATATTTGTGGGTACATGCTACTTATAAACATACTGGTTTTTTGGGGGTTAACCTCACATTAAGGGTCTTAATATTTGAAGCAATTGTGATTGCCTATGTTCAGGTATATATTATGCAGGTGTGAAAAGAGTTGGGGAGTGAGTACAAAGCAACAGTAAATGTAAGGTAGATTTTCCATAAAGGAATTGTGATACATGTTGAAGTATGTTGAGTGTTATGTGTGTAAAGCAGAAAGTGAATATGTCAAGAGTATAAGGATATGATTGTTGGGTTAGTGTTTATATTGCTATTAGGTTCAAAACTCTTGGTTACACAGGGCATAATTTTGTTGAATTATATGTTAATGTTGTAACTTTATTTGTGATGTTTGAAAATGTATTATTGGATGAAGGGTTAGATGCTGAAGTGAATGTGTTGCAGTGTACATGTGCTGTACAATTGAATACAAAAGTAGGTGTGCTGCGAGATGTACTTAAAACAGTTGGTGACTTCTATGTCACAGATAAGAGATTTTTTATATTTGTTTTTTGCAAATTTTAAATATAAGCAGGGTATTTGAAATATGTTTTTAAAATTAATATATTTGAATAGTCACTTAGTTTTCAAAAGTTGAAATGTGGACAATTTTCAAATATGTTTTGAAAATTTTTTTTTTAAATAAATTTAAAAATTTTCAACCAATAATTTTGATATGAACTGAAACTTAGCATGGGGTTTTATTTTTAGATTTTTATAGTATTTTGACATGGTTGTAAGTTGAGGTGTTGTGGTAAGTGTTGATGAGGTTGGAGGTGTAGGGTTTAGGAATTGCTCCAATGTGTGTGTCATTGAGTCTTTGCTCTGAAAATGTGTGTTGGGGTAGTACAGGCCTGTGTCCTTTTTTGAGTACACTGACCTAGTTTTTTTGTATTAAATGTAAATGTGGCAGTGGTTTTGAATAATGTTAGGGACAGACCTAGTTAAATGTGAGGCTGACTCAGTGACTTTGTAACTTAAATATGAGCAATTATACATACAACATCTAACCTAGGAAGAGATTAATAACACTCGCTTAGCTGGATTAAATATTTACACTGTTTGTTAAATTGGTTTTGTTGAAACATAATTTGTGTTGACCAAAATTTTAAGGTTAGGATGAATAAAGGGCATATTAATTTTGTTGTTTCTTTGAAACGGTTAGTGTTTATCAAAATTATTGCAGATATTTTCTTATGTAATGGTGTTGTAAAGTTGATGTTTATCTGCAATACAGGTTTTATGTTTATGATATTGAAAGATGTTTGGAGAGTGACTCAGGGTTTGCGTATATTCCACTTATGTTCCTATATTGAAAATGTCATGATAATTCCGAGGATTATGTATATGTGCTAGGTGAATTCACCTGTTTCCATTATTGATTGTCCACACAATTGTTTATACTTTTTATTGTTCCACATCACTTGACTTGCATTGTATATGGCTTGAATAGAGTATTTTAGGGTAGATGTAAAATACTGGTGACATAATATTTTTCAAAAAACAAATGTTTTCTATAACACATTGATTATAACTAATACATGTTTATTTACCTTTGTATTATTGTTGAGATGTCTGTGATTTGTATACACATGTGACTATTATACTCTATTGAGATGTTGAGCTGATGGGTGTTTATATTTCAGACTTTTGTAAATAAGTGACTGATGTATTGTTGTTTTGTAGCTGCTCCATTGAAATTGAGATCTTCAGTGTAAAGTAAATTTGACTTTGTGCATTGTTGAGTGAGGGTTTTGATGATTTATAGGGTGTTTGTATGTTGTTTTCTAGGAACAAGGTCACAGTAGTAGACTGCTTCGACATTTTATAGTTAGGTTTTGATTTGGTAAAGATTTCTTAAAAATTTTTCCAAAATCAAGGGGGGTAAAGTAACGATGCGTTTATACACATTTTAAATGCTTTTTTAATTGTTTTTCAGGTTCACTTTTTGTTAAATTCCCCAGTTTAATTTGTCACTGAGTGGAATTGTCCAAAATGTTTCTTTTCATGCCACGGTTTAGAAGTAAGGGTTTTTTAAAATAGGTAAATAAATCCTAAAGTCCACGCGAACTAAGTCGTGGGTATAGCTAGTATGTAAATAACCATAATTCTGACATCCCTAAAAATTAAGATTTGCTAAAAAGTTTAATCATCAATGTGTAAGGATTTTAAAACAGAAACATACATCCTGTAATATAAGGCCAAAAATGCAGATCAAATTGCATGTTCAGGACTGTCAAAATACTATTAAACCAGAGACCACAACTGTGTTAATCTGTTGGGTAGAGTGCCACACCAAGACCAAAAGCTCAACTTGACGTATAAATGGTATAAAAATGAGAATGATGATCATTAACTGTTTTCTTATTCAGTTGTTAATGATAAAATTAAAATTGTCGTGATCAGCATAGTTATTTTCAAAAATATGAAATTCCAAATTAACCCCTTTTTTATAAATAATAATATGCTCTTAACCTACCAAATAAACAAACACATATAGTTTTAACTAAAGGTACACTAAGGGAGGTAGTCATGGCCCGAAACAATGGCCATGGCTGCCCAAAGCCTCTCTGCCGCAATGCATGCCTCCTAGCATGGATTCCCTCCCAAGTAGGCGTACGGGGTCCAGCCCTGAGGCGCAATAGCTCCCGTCCCTACTTCAGACATACAACTAACACTTAGAATATGGTTAGGTTAAAAAAAAGAAAGCTCGAGACAAATTCCCCACCACACTCGCTGCCGGGGGAACTGACCAGTCTGCAGACGATCAGTCTTCAGTCATCCACTGTACTCATTGCTGGACACTACCAGCCTGCTCAGCTAAGCTCCTAGCTCTACCTTCCTTCTTTCATCACACTCTTAGTGCCGAAGGAAAACCTACTCCTTGGTCTCCACTGCACCCGTCTCCGGAGTCATCCTGTCTATACCCTGCTTAGTCTTCACAACATTCATAATGAAGAAACCAAACCACCACGTAGTATATACACTGAGACACTGCGGCCCCATCTGGGCAACAATTGCATAGGGAGTTAGATCAGTTTAAGTTGTTTTCACAATGCTAGTCTACGCCTTCCCTTGTAGTCTAGAAACAGGTCACCTCTACCTGTCTTAATGTAGGGTTAAGCTTCCTTAAGCTTGTGCCAATGTTAGGAGGTAATGTAACACCTTATGTTTATTTCCCGTCAAAAGGAATAAACAAGAATTGAATCGATTCCCAAGTACCCATTTCCTGTAGACATAGCACCTTTCCTAGTTTACTTCATGCCATTGAGGGGAACGCAGGTGACCCAAGGAAGTTACTCATTGAGCCAGTACTCTACCAAATACCCACACACATTAGCATCGGCAACCCCTTCTGCATACCACAGTAGGCAAAACGGTAGAGCTCCACCAGGTACTTGTTCTAATACGAAAGCTTGTCGATTCGGTGTTCAACCTGCGTTTTGGTGCTGGAAGGGTTGTGCGGGTCATTCCCTGAGTTGGGAAGACTGAACTTGACACTTACACCCACGTGCATGGACTATTGACCACGAGGCCTGACTCACAATGCTCACTGCATTTTGGTGCCAAGTGCAGTGATAGGGTGACCATTAAGTTGGCAGACACTCCACGTGGCTCTACACCAGTAGGACTACACATAGCCTGCGATTTCCTCACGGACGTGAGTGTGTACTCTCATTCCTAATGCCTTATTCCTGTCATAGTGGTATACGTGAGAAGGTAAAACAGGTGCTAACCGTCTCCAGACGTTTGCATGAACTTACCCCTTCCTTCATCATAGCTCTCAACCAGCTCACATCAAAGGAACAAGCTCAGGCAATGCGTCTACCCTTGGTACCCATCACTCCGGAGATCCTGAAGGACCTATTTGCACCACCTTCACGCCTGAATGAATTATTACACCCTTGGCTCGCTAAATACCTTAGTTGACCTGAACAACCTGCAGTAATTCGTAATGCCTACTTCAAACTTGAACCAGCTGCTCCGCCTCTTCAGGCACATCCAACAATTTCAATATAGAACACTGCAGGCAACCCACGTACAACTTAATGAAATTGTGAAGGCCAAGCCTACAACTGAGGTTACGTGTCACGCAGGTTTCCTGCCAAAATCCCAGAACCTGAAACATAAGATCTCACTGCTCGAGCAAGATTTTGTGCCTTGCCGCAAAGCTACCAGGCCAGTTCTCTATACTGGATGTGTGTCAGTGCCATGTAGAGACTAGAGAAAACCCGTTAAACCCGCCAGTAAGGTGGTCTGGTTTAGCACCTGACAAATGACCACCTTTGTTCTTGTGGCAACCCTCGCAGTTTTAAGGCATCATCATGCATCAAAGTGTTCAATGTGACAAGTGTGGTCAGTCTGAAGCCTTTTACTAGTGCAGGAATATCCACATAGATCCCTGTTATTGGCAGTTGTCAAAGATGCAGCACAGATAAATCAGTGAGAGAACTCATTTGGTGTTTCATGATGGGCTTCATGTTAGAGAAAAATGCTTTCAACATCTTTACATTCATTTTTCTTGTTTTTGGCATGCAGGTCACACAAACAGTGCTTGGAACCACACAAATCTTCTCGGGGTCGCATGCGCCTTCAGGCCACCTATTGCGAAAACCTAGCACTAGAAACTACCTCTACATAGCATAAAAAAACAATTTAACCATCTCTTTTTACCATATCCATGAATATGTATGCCCTTGTACCAATAATTTACTAATGTTTAACCTCCATGACCAAAAATAATGCTAAGCAGTCATGGTCTCTCAGATATTGAACTAAAGGTAAAAAGAATAAATTCTAACTCAAAATATAATTCTTACCTGAACCAGAAACACTGCCATCAGCACCTACAAATCTTTCTCCATCCAAGAATGTTGCTGTTAAACCAAACAAATATCATTAGGATTGTAGCCACGAAAGCACACAAGTAATGCAATGGCAAAAATATGCAGACAAATCACAGGGTAAAAAAATATACACAGATAATTACCTACATATAAAAGAAAATTTTGCTCCCATCATCACATAAATGAACTATAATTACACTCTTATCAAACAAAAGAAGTAGCTTGATTTTAGTATCCAACGTATTCATTTTAATGCCCTTTTCCTGTATAGAGCAAAAGTCAAGGGAAGAGGTGCGAAATGAGGACATGTTTGGGGCTCTACTATTCATGAATAACATCATGTGACATTTATCGCTACCTGTGGCACGGACATGACAGTTTGAAGAATACCTTTCTCTTAGGCAATAAACAAATTCCACTTGATTGGTTTGTGTTTAATTACCATTGGTCATATAGCAGCATGATGATACTTTGTGCAAGTGGCGCATATAAAGAATGTATGTTTCAATAGGCCACCACTGCAATTTATCATTCCTTTTTCTTGTATACTTGCATTTAAGACTATATTCCATTCCTGTCTGTATGCATTTTATTAATTTTATTATTTACTATATTCCTACCACAATAATTTTATTGATAATAAAATAATTTTTTTTTTTACATATTTAAGTGCAGTGTGCAAGTATTTTGGCCACTACTTTGTTTAAAAGAGCTTATATATGATGAGTTACACAAAGAAGAGACACATTTATACAAACAGTGAAAATTGTTTATAACGACCTCAGTGTACCTCTCATGTATGGTTCTCATTACTGATAGTCATCATAAAAGGATATGTTTTTAAGCTTACACCTGTTATACACTCAGCCAAAAGACAAAAGTATACACCTCAATACATTTAAGACAAATGCACAGTTATTTTATCACACGTACTGTACAATGAAGGAAAAATTACGTAAAGTACATACCTGTTCTTTATTTATGTACATACTGCTGTTACACTTCACTACATTTAACACACATATATTACAGCACGGTATGTATGGTACAATCTGTATGGACTGTCACCAGAAAATACATAATCTTCGTCTGTTTCTTGCACTACACACATGTATGTGCGCATTGCATTGTTCGCTGCATTCGTCTCAATGTTCCTTGATTACTGACAGTATTATACTAGTTGTTGAATACTATAATTTTTTAGTAAAATTGTAAGTGCACCAAGAGCATAGTTTAGTGATGGCACAATAAACTGGTATTGTTCATCCTCACACATCAACCATGATACAGGTGTTTGCAGAGAAGTATATAATATTGCACACACTGATACAAACTCCTCTCTCAGTAGCCAGAAGATAAATATACAATATGGTGTTTGCTAATAATGTAAAAAATATATAGTACACAAATATAATTATTTAGTACACATGAAGGAAATTTTAATTATTTAAAATGATACAACAACCATTTCAGTATATAAAAACTGTATGGAAATCTTAAATAAACCCTAGAAAAAGAGTGTGTGTGAAGAGATTTAGACAGCTTTTAACATTGAGGTCAAGATCCTAGGAAAAAACTGTACAGAATAACTGTTTAAGTTAATGTAATATTCACGATAAAACTTCAGACGATATATAAATTCAAAGTTATTGCATTAAAATGCCACTTTCATTTTCAATTTTTTTTTGCCTGCTATTTAAGCTGTTTTCAGCAGCAATATGAAGTTCCTTGATTCTCATTTATGTTCAGATATGAACAGACATTTCACTACCTCGTATGGTATTTTTTTCTGGTTTGCTGTGCAATAATGTCAGTCATGAACCAAAATCTATTTTTCTCTTTGTAAATCTGCTTTTGGTTGTAAATTATGTAAATTTTCATATTTCATTCACTGTTGCAATTTTTGGTAATCTCTATAATTTATGCCCCCTTTCAGTTAGGATATTTATTTAATGCTTTTAAAAACAAATAAGTTAA
Organism: Dryococelus australis; assembly: GCA_029891345.1. Classification (NCBI taxonomy): domain Eukaryota; kingdom Metazoa; phylum Arthropoda; class Insecta; order Phasmatodea; family Phasmatidae; genus Dryococelus; species Dryococelus australis. Next base: position 97,405,566 of record CM056999.1, read on the forward strand.
AAGTTGTCCACCTAACAATACTTAATATTTATTTCAATATTTTTTTAAAGTTTAAAACACAGATGAATTGTTGATACTTTGATATGTTAACAATATAATTTTTGGGAAATATGTTTATGTTAATTGATAAACATAATTCTGACCAGGATCAGTTATATAGTATAATTGTAATTTGCGAAGCCAAAAACCCATGTTAGTCCAGCACGGGCAGTACGCAAGATGCCTCAAAAATGCTAGGAATTAGACTTTAAATGTATTTAAAAAAAAGCAGTCAGGGTCTGCATTGTCAGAGCCACAAAGCCTTTGTCAGTATGTCAGGTTAGGTTACAATGCTCCAGCACAGCCTGACTGAATAAACAAAACAGCCATACTAAATTTTGGATCTTAAGTATTTTACCTCATCCTATACAAACTTTTTCAATAAAAAGGAATTTTAGACAGGCAAAACCCAGATACCTAGTGAGATGTGAAATTGGGTATAGCCGAAGAATAAATTAATCAAAAGGCATTCATTTGCTAATTTTTGGAACATTAAAACTTTGTCAGTAACTTGAATACAATTTTTAAAGAACTGACAGAACTTTAAACATCAGTAACAACTACTACAGAAGCTTATAGACAGTTGGTTTGTTGGCTACAATTTCAATTTATGCTCACTATTAAACGGATAAACTCTAACATAACTGAATTCACATACTGCCATAAAAAAATATGGTGTTTCGTGTTTCTTGTCAGTCCACAACACTTCCTAGAACAGTATACTAGATAACTCTAGTCATTACTGTTAGAGCACAATGTAAGAGGTTACAGGTTAAGGCGGACGCTAGGGGGCCGCACATGACAAGCTAAGGTAGCATGCACTATAGATTCCTTGCGAGCCCCCTGTTTGTACAACAAACTTTGATTGACCCACTGCCACCTGTATATAAAAGCTTAGTGTGCTGTACCCCCACCCCCCAGACTTGAGTGAGTGATCGAGAAGCGAGGACGTGTACTGCCGGAGCGGCACGAAGATGAGGGTAACTTGATATCAGGGCCTGGAGGAGTTCTGGGCAGCATTGCATCCTACCTTTCTACAGTTTACGGTGAGCCTAACTTCGGCTAAGCGGTTAGGTGACATCCTAGACCTCGAGGCCCCATTAGCAATCTAATAACCGATATTATTCTGGCAAGGTTACGGATTAACTTCATCTTGTTCTAATCACTGTAAGTGACTGAGTATACCGATGTAAAGTAATTGATGTTTATCGTCCAGTATAAATTTTAATGTATTTTTCTATTCAAGTATAGTGATTGCTGTAATAAACATGTTTTGTATAAAGGATTCTTAATCATTGGTTTAGCCATTGACAGCTACTTACTCCCCGAGGTCTCCCAATCCTAAAATGGTATATAATAAGGTATTGAGAATAACTGGAGTTAGTAAGATCTGAGCTGTGGAGATTGAGTAGAAGTATTATATTAGGAGTTAGGGAAAGGGAGAAGGCTACAGTGGTGGAGCGCCTTACTATCCACCTCGCGCTTAGGTGAGTAGGATCATTTTATTTAGAAATTTCACTTGCGCTTCATGTAGAGAATTGTATGCAGCTAGAAAGACACATGGCAGCGCTTCAAGCCAACCACAATGTGCGTAGATGTAATAATTCACTACTGACTAACGTCTTCCCATCTTGATCTAGTATTTTCTTGTGCTTTCAGTTTAATATTAAGTCCATATTATATTGTTATTTTATTGTCAGTCATGTTCATCAGTTACGTGTGAAACACAGCAAACCAGCATGAGCACGTAACAGCTGTTAGACCTTGCAGACAGAGCGCGCGCAGCAAACGATAGTGTGGCAGGTCAGTATGCTACGTGTGTGCATCAGTATTAAGTGTAGGAAACCTTGCCAGACAAGCAGCTCGAAATCACTAGCCTACCCCGCTACCTGTAGAGCCGCTTATAATTGCTTCCTTTACAGTAGTAATGCATATTAACAGCTTGTTTCTGCATGTAGGACACCCTGTTCCCGTGTGTGTGTTTCGGAGAAGTTCTAACTTCTCTAGTCTTCTAAATATAAGTTACACTAAGTGAGCGGCACCAACTACACCAACGCCGTAAACGAGCTAAATAACAGGACAGAATAAAAAAAAAGGGGGGTTGTTTAAAGTTTTACCTCAAAGGTACAGCCAAAAGAACATACAAGAGTTTATATTACGCCAGTGAGCAGGAAATCTCGTAGCAACAGATTGCAGATAAATTATTACAGACATTCAGAAAACTCGGAACAAGAGACCACTACAGACAGCTATTACAAACAACAAAACAACACCCAGACCAGAGTACACTAGCACACATTGAAAATCTGATATTTTATAAGAACATATGCGAATCACAATTACCAGAGTCCGAATTTGTGAAAATAATTTGGGCCTCACTGTCACCCACCATTGCAAATAAACTTGTGCCATTAAATCAAATATCTAATTACAATGACAATACACCACAAGGATGTATTCTCCCTAATGAATTCCTGTTAATTAACTGTCAACTGTGAGTCACGCATGTATGTATCACTACTTATGCACTTTTGGTAGAGGGCGATTAGCAGGTGTCTGTATAGAGCACGTATAAGTATTACATAATTTATATATCATTATACCAACTGCATAATATCAAGGAATAACAATAATTACCTATCGGATTATTAATATTACGATTATAACTGAGGGGAGAGGATGGTGCGGGAGGGGAAGGGTGATGCGAGATGGGACATGGTGATGCAGGAGGGTACATGGTGATGCGGGAGGGATGAGAATGATGCAGGAGGGTACATGTTGATGCGGAAGGGTACATGGTGATGTGGGAGGGGAGAGAGGATGATGCGGGAGGGGAGAGAGGATGATGCGGAAGAGGTGAGGGTGATATGGGAGGGGAGAGTAGGATGTAGTAGGGAGAGGATGCGAGAAGGAAGAGAGCGATGCAAGAGGGAAAAGGGTGATGCAATAGGGGAGAGGATGATTCAAGAGGCGAGAAGAGGGTGATGCAAGAGGGGAGAGGGCGATGCAAAAGGAGAGAAGGTAATGTAGAAGGGGAGAGGGTGATGCAAGAGGGAGAGGGTGATGCAAGAGGGAAGAGGGTGATTCAAGAGGGGAGAGGGAGATACAAGAGGGGAGAGGGTGATGTGAGAGGGGAGAGGGTGATGTGAGAGGGGAGAGAGGTGATGTGAGAGGGGAGAGGATGATGTGAGAGGGGAGAGGATGATGTGAGAGGGGAGAGGATGATGTGAGAGGGGAGAGGATGATGTGAGAGGGGAGAGGATGATGTGAGAGGGAGGGTGATGTGAGGGAAGATGGAGAGGGGAGAGGGTATACCTGCCAACTTTTGGTAGTCAAAAAGGAGGAGATTTTCCCATTAGTGAATATAATACAAAATACGGTGTTAGGAAAAAAAGGTAGGCAGCAAACCAAGTGCACATTATTACACATGTTTAAAATTTACTCACAGTTTTAAAAAATTGCTTTTAAATTTTGTTGCTCTTTTCTTTGTATTTGTAATTTGTGTCTCCGTTTCTTGAACAATAATACGTCACATGGCAAAAAGTCCAAATTTGTTTTTAGATAAATTGATCACAAAACAGTTCTACATATACATAAAACAATAACAAAAAGAAACAAAAAAGGCAGTTGGTTTAGTTAGCCTATTTTTGACAGTTTTTTCTAAATTCACTTTGTGTTGATGCAGATTTGGCTCTTTTAAGAAATTCAGGATCACATTTTTGCTCATAGCAGCAAACCCTTTGTCGGGATTTCGCTTCCATGAGGTCAATGTCGCACCCTTTCCTCAATGGTTTATTTTTCTCTGTCTGTTAGGAAATAATTATATCCTTGCAGTATTATGGAAATTCATCATGCAAATAATTAAAATCCAGCCCTAATCATGTTACACAAGTAATGGAAAACAGACATGATGTGCAACGTACGACTAAAAACCAAACAACAAAGGAAAAAATTAAAGCTACTAGGTTCATTTCTGTTATCTGAGGTTAGATTCAATGCAGTTTGTATATTCACATGAACTACTACACTGAAAACTAGATATCTACTGCCGCGGAAAACATGCATGGAATTTTATACTAAACTCAGCTTGAAAATATTTTCCTAGCCAGTTTCTCATGTTGGGATTGTCAGTTTTTTCCAGGGGAAAATGCTGGATGCTACCACCATTTCCACAGAATCACAGACAAATTTTTATTTGTTTTCTGCAAACTGGTTATGTTTTGAAGTGATTCACCAATAGAAACTAGTTTTGTAGACTATGTAGATTCAGGTTTTTTGTTTCCTTTGTGTTTTTAATTGGATACGTGTTTTGTGCATGTGTTTTCACGCATCCAGTTCACGTGCACATTGCGAAACATACACATCATTATTTCGTCTTTTATACCAAAAAATGTAAAATCCATTACCTTTATACTCCCTTTCACAATTATCTATACATAGCATTTTGTGGGCTTTATGCAACGCACTATTTAATTTACAACATTATCGAGATCCGAGAATCTGAAGACAGCGGAATCCAAAACAATAACAGAGATAAATTCCACTTGCAAATGCAATGACCAAAAATTACATGAGATATATTTTGTTCTTGCGAGAAAACATTTACAGATTGCTTATGCTGCTCTCTTTCGGTTCACAATAGATCCAGATAACTATCAACATATGTGGTACAAACACTTATTTGTCTAATTTACTGCCCTCTTACGAATCTTTGAGAAAATAACATTGAAGCGTAGCATCAACTCGCTACAGTCCAAACAAGTTGTACACTTCCTTCAAAATAAAATGTTTGGGTTACCGGCCAGCCTTCATCAGTAAAAGGCGCACTTTAAAAAAGTTGAAGAAAAATGAAAAGATGAAAATTTCTGTCTAGTTTGAAAACTATTTATTTTTGAAGGTCTCAACTATACAGGTATAAAACCGCCACATCACTCTTCTCATCCGTACTCACACAGGTACGAAATCACAGCAGCAGTCACATGAAGTTAAAATATGTACATCTCAACTGGCGAGGAAAAGTTACGAAGATGAGGGGGAGGATAAATACCTTCCCTCTCAGCACGTAACGACTTCTTGCACCCACGGAAAAGAATTTAAAAGAAAAAAGTTGTAGTCCAAAATTAGTTGTTCACGAAGAAAGATTTCAGTTGAAAAAGTTCTGGTCAGCGGCGCTTGTGGGTGTAGGCGAAGTTCATTCCACTCATTACCTCTCGGTACCTGGCTTCAGCCAGGTACTCACTCTAACGTTGTTGCTGGTGGAGAACACTGAGGTTTGGTTGCTTGATGCTTCATTGGACGCCCTTGTTTGGGTGGCGATGCGGCAGGGGCGGCAGACCAGCGGAATGCAGGAGGCGCCCTTCATTGTGCTTCTCTATAGCGCTCGGTGACCTGACACGTGCATCTTGCTTGCAAGGGGGGGGGGGGGGGAGCACTCGTGACGTGGCCCCAGTAGTTTCAGACTGCATGGGGCCAGCGTTCTGGGTTCTGCCGGCATCTGCTGTAGTGGAAGTTGCTGGGCTGCTGGGCACATCTGCTTCGTTAACTGTGGTCGTACTGCAGGTGGCATCTGCTCCACTGTGAGCCCTCATGGCAGTGGGCTGTTGTAGTTTTGTTGCAGCGGCGCGGGTGAGTGGAGCGCGATATTGACTGTCACTATCCGCTCCCGATGGTGGAGGAATTTTGCGAGAAGTCATGTTCACTGTTTTGGCAGTCTGTGCAGCATGACTCTATACCTCTCCAGCCTGGTCCAACGAGCTGCTGGGGTAAGTTGCCAAGTTGACCGGCCGTTCCACTGTTGTTACCAAGGACTGCGGTAGACTTTCTTCCTGGACTTGTCCACTTTATCCTTTATTGCCTGGGATGGGGTAGGAAGGGTAGGGTGAGTCCTAGGGTCCCTATCCTGGAGGGGCTCCACCGTTTCAGGGGGAGGCGTTGCCAGGACCGATCCTGGCAGGAGTGGATAATGTGCCACGTCCAGGTCATCGTCCAAGGTGGGCGCTTCTTCAGCCTCAGAGAAGAAGGCCGGGGAGACTGGTGCAGCACGTACGGTTGTGGTCTCGTGTGTTGACTGGCATTCAACAGCTAGGCGAAGGGCAAGAAGGGGGACAAGTGGGGTTCACGGTCTAAGTGCGGTGCTCTCGGTGGAGGTGGAAGGGGGCTATCCCTTCATTAACTTGGCAAGGTCGCGTCACCCTGCAGGCGGCAAGGGGAAGGGGGGCCGGGCCTGTGACCTTGGCGCTTGACATCTGTTCTTTCCCGGGAGGGGGCGCTCATTCACCTCCAGCTTCCTTGCCCTGTTTACGAGCTCCTCGACTGTCTGGGGCTGGGGCATAACGAATAGATTGCACAGCGAGGAGAGGAGGGTGCGGGTAATACTTCTGACACACTGCCCTTCAGTATGGTCAGGGTATACCCGTTTATGGAAGCACTCTTTTCGCCTAATAAACAGCTCTACCTCCTCCTCGTGCCTTTGTACATGGTAGTGTAGGCCCATTATTAGATTGCTAAGGATCTCGTCGCTGGAAAAATGAGATAAGCTGAGCCTTAAACTGTGGCCAACCTTCCACAAACTCGCCGTATTTTTCCCACCACTTTCTGGTGGGACCGGTGAGGTGATGGTGAGATCTGCTCACCCATTGTTTGCGTGGGATCAGGTGTTCCGTTAATTCTCGTTCACACTCTATGATGAATTTTTCTAGGTTCGCATAGGGTTTCCCGTTAAAGTCGGATAGGGTCAACTCACAGGGTAACCAGGGAATGATCGGGCTATACCTGTGGGTTGGGTTACGTGGCTTATACGCCTGTTCCCTGCGGCAGACATCGCACTGATAAACCTGGCCAGGATTTTGGATTCTCTCGTCAGTCCAGCCTATGCAGGCATCGTAGAATTCCCGTTGCATAATATTCAGTGGACTAGATACCTGCCTTGGCCCTCACACTCAGGCCAGTGGCAAACTTGCAGGTTCTCCTGTCTACACTCCTGGCAAAAGGATTCAAACATGCCTGTGAAACGAGGTATATCCTCCCATCCAATACACCCATAATGATACTCCCTATGACGGTAGTTACACATGGTTGAATCCGGGCCAGTGCATGTGCAGTTTGGTACAGGGAAAACGCACTTGCTGACCCCGGTAGCATTGACCTCGGCTAGAGTGCAGCGTATATTTGATTGACTCGTCTCTGAGTCTGACATGGTGGTAGTCTGGGTGCCACGAGGTGTTTACTTTGACTCTTCGAAGTCGTGGAGGACTCCTCTGCAAGGAGTAGTTGAAAATAAAAAATGAAAAAAGGGGAGGGGGCTGACTGGCTAGATTCTCGCTCCCAAGTCTAAGCTACATGGAACGTCAAGCATCACATTGGGCGTCAATTGACGCGCACTCCCTCTTTGAATTAGGGGAATAGAGGTTAATGCACTGACCACCCTTTCTGACACATCGGAAAAGAAAGGAATCAAACCCCAGAGTGAGGTGGAACGAGATAGTCTCCCACCCACGGAGTTCTATCCTCCTCACTACTATGGTTGCCAACAGTCAGGATGCCAGTTGTCTTGGGATGAATGCGATGAGCAATAATTTAAGCGATTATGGGGGTGGGGGTGGATGACCTGGCTAGAGAGACTGGATTGATATGCTTAGGTCTGGTTCGATGGCGTGTGGGGACATAATCTGAAGATGATGCCAGGACGTGGGTTTTGGGGGATCCATGTGGCGGGAGTTGAACTCGTACCGTCTTTCCTGAGGTCAACTTGATAGAGCAGAAGTTGAATAGAGCTACCTCCGGTGGTGCTGAACTCAAATAAGATTACCCAAGGCTAACTTTATAATACTAGAATTTACAGGGGCCTTATCGGGGACTACCTGAATGGGGTTCACACTGGCTACCGGAGATGACGACCTATCTCAGTGGTACTGATCTCCCTCGGGGTTATATTCTGCCCAACATACTCCTAACATGTGGTTAAAGAGCATCTCTTGCATGGGTGGAAGTAAGGGCAAGTTAGGTCGTGGAGGTGAAGCAATTTCCGTACACTGTGGTTCAACTGTATTAGGTAGTGCGTCTATGGTATTTGCATTAAGTGATCTTTCTAACGCACAACACTCTCTGCAACGTCAATGATTCTGTACTCCACCCTTCTTGTTGTACATCTGCCTTGTCCCATGATCAGTTATGCATACGTACAGTCCTAGGGGCGTGGCTTCTGCAGGCACACCCAAGGCCCTGATGTGTAAATAGCAGTCCAGTATTAGGATGTCACTGGAGGTAGATACGGGAACACTGGAAACCCAGGAGCTTCGGCGTGTCATTTTCACACTAATGCTTTCTGCAAACTCACGTCTCCTGTTGAGTTCAGTGCGCCACACAGTTAGCAGGATTTGATTACAGATCTTAATAAGCACTGAATAAATACCAGATAACAAATTACTAATAATGGCACAGGAACTACAGCAAAAATAACGGTAAACTGAGAAGTCGTTTCACGTAATATTTATCATGCCGAAAATGAGAAAAGCAGAAAGTCCCTGCTAAATCAATTACAAGGAATTCTAAATTAGCTAGGTGAAAAATTATATTGAATTATTGATACTGAGAAAATCAGTAGAAGGCAAGCCTGGAGAAAATTATTAATTAATTAATTAATTAATTAACTGAAATGCAAAATTCTAACGTACCTAATTTTACACCGTAACGGAGTTTGTCCAGTAACGCAAGAATCGCGACGACCTGTTACCGCAGGAGTCTTGGGAAGATGACTGAGGTAAAGGGTTATGGGTGCAGGAGTGGATTACCTCTAGTGAGACATGCTGCCCTCACGGTCAAATCGGGCAGTGGTGGACGAGCCTTGTCCAAGCTGCTGGGAATTTGCCATCTTCGCAGTCTGCAGATGCGGGCTGAAGATTTGTGCACATTTCTAGAGACTGAGCTATGTTTCAAGCTCTAGAGCTGAGCCGTGCTGCAGGCTGAGGAGAGAGTCTTCTTTAGACCAGAGAGAGCTTGCGAACCTCTTCATTCGGCGAACCCAGCATCACTCTGGACCATGCTGCTGGACCTCCTTATATACTGAATATCTTCTGATCAGCAGTCTTGTGGAGTTCAGGGGATAGCGTAACCTTCCAAAACAGGGGTAGGTTATCAGCGTAGCGGGAGTACCGCTCTTTTCTTATCTCCTCGCTTGGAGGCGGCGACAAATTAAAACACCTCTACCGAGGCTGGCGGGTTGTGACATCACAAGGCCACAGGGGTGCTGCCATTTTGGATGTTTGTTGGCACTTCTTCCGTGGCTAACTGAAGGGTAGTGGATTATCAAAAATATTTAATTTATTCACAAGGGTGGTGCTTGCATGCCGGATTCCGGGCGGGCAATGTATATCGTAACTAAGCGTGTTAATTACTGTTACCTATTCGGCTGTCCAGCTTGTGGAGTCTCCTTGCTTGATATGTTCAATTAGTTTTGCCACTTTTATGACTTGTTCCCAGCTCTGGCTGCTTGTGGATAAGGCGAAGTCGCCCGTAGAGTGCGCATCTGCATTGTGCAGCATGCTGGCATGCTGCACAGCATTCATATTATCACAATATAGGTTATATGAAACATGATCTGTATTTATATTCAATATCACAAACACTTGAAATTTTATTCTAATCAAAAGACTGCAATTGCATTTGCAACTTGCACATCCATTTCACTGAATGCTCCTACAACTAGATTTATGTGGCAAGGTGTGTACTTAAAGTATAATATAAAACTGTGGGCATCATTTGTTACAGACTGTAAATATGGTTTAATGGCCTTAATAAGATGTTAATTGTGGTTATTATGAAGAAGCAGTTTGGACATTACATATATGTGAAAATTTGAAGTATTAAGAATTTGAGGAAATTGCCATACAACACATTTTCATTCATAAAAATAAAGTATTTTGTGAGTGAAAGTGGCGTCAACTCATCCAACAGGCGAAATCGGGCACTTTACAGTTTGTACATGCAATGAGGCTATTTATAAATTAACCACAGTAATGAGTGCGCCTGGAGGAAAATATATATTATTAACATAAATATTATTTCCCATAAAAAAGGTTTCATCACAAAACGCTGCGTGGTTTTAATTAATAAATAACTTTTTTTTGTTTATAACTGTGTTGCTGAATTGAGTGAGAACATGAAACAAAATGACAGGCCGTCAGAAAGATTAAGTGAATACACACCAAAGCAAAATTATTACCCAGCAGAATAGCTACACACTGAAAAATATTACATTAAAAAATATATAGAGCTTGTGGAAAATATATATTTCTGGAAATTTGTTTGTATATTTATATTCTACACGTGAAACACAAGTAATTTCATGGAAGCGTTACTTCCGAAGTGAGTCGCGCACGCTGGCCAACTGATGGCAGCACAACAGGTCGGCCTATGTGCCACAATAAAAAATGGTTACCTCTGGGAACCACTGACCCGCCCAAATGGAAACCAAGTCAAAACTACTTTCCACATACTCAACAATTCCCTGCTTCTTGCTTTGTCATCCACCCTTAGTGCTGCAGAGACGTGCAACGGTGTAAACAGAAACTTAAGAGGAAAAAAAGATTTTTCAGTGAACTTTGCAGCATTAAATTATGTACTTGTGCCCTTTCAAACCGCGACCTGAACATAAATACTGTACATACTTACTGTGCTTCAGCGCTTCTCGAAACAGCTTAGTTCAAAAATGACTCACTTAAGTCCAAACTGCATCACTTATGCAAATTTCAACTGCTGTTGTTTACTGTTTCAACCTCCGTAGTTGGCTGCCAGTCAGACATGATAATGAGGAGTGATGAGAATGTTACTTTTTATTTGTTGTCCCTTCGCTCGGCACCCGACAAAGCAGTATGTCTGTGGGAAAGGTACTGGTTGTAGTTTGTAAGATAAGAATGACAGCTCAGTACCTGCATATATCTGCCTTTGGTGGTATGCACAGAATTAGTTAACTCAGTTTCATTCAAACAATGCACCAACCTTGAGCGTCATGTGACGAACATTGCAAATTCGCAATGCAAAGTCTAATTTTCGTCGCATTGTGAGAATTTTGCATCGCAAATTGTGATGCAATACCATTTAAATTAAACATGGGTCTGTGATAATCCCACTCTGATATTCTGGGAAAGATGATAAGACTGTTGCATGTTGGGACATTGCATCATAACGGAAGTCACTGCTCTCCGGGATGCTTCCCAGGAATCAATCAACCCCTGTCGTATGCCGTTGTCACACAGAGCTATGCCAGCCCCTACAGAACACCTGCTATTCTGCTCAAACTATCTCTCCTCTTTGGGCTGAGCTGTGAAAGGCTACCACAGGCAGGCCTTGGCCTTTTCTGGCTAAACTGTGGAGTCGTAACCTAGACCCAGCAGATACCCGGCTACTGCATAAGGGAGCAGTTCAAGCAAACTCCAAAGCACCACAACAATTACCACCATAATGAGGGCACCCACTTCCCTACCCTTGGGGAATAAAAGTAGGTGACCCCAAACAGCCCAGACAGACACCCACCATGTGGCAACATAAAGTTTCTTTCTTGACACCCAATGTGGGGTCATTGTGAAAAGTTCGAAGACGGAACACAAGGCTGGGAAACCAATGAGATCAGCCACAACCATCTGCTAACAGTCTGCACTTTGCTCAAAGTTTTACTGATGCATTTGTTTGAAAGGTTCTCATAATGGAGGTGGATAATGAAGCAAAATATTTTGCTTATTTATTAACTGGTGCGGGTATACAGTTATCTACATATTTCTGTTCCTGGCTGTATGATCACATACAAAGGCCAACACGCCATTATTGAAAAGAACCTTTGCCGCAAATTGCAGTTTTAATGCATGCAATCTGAATTTGGTGACTGCGTTTTGCGTTTGGCATTGATTTCACAATGGTGAGGAAACAAAAATTATTGCAGATACAGTGATTGAATAAACCAAAGTGTGAGTGGAGAAAAGAATTAACATGGTTTGTATATTTCAAACCAAAACAACTACATTAAATATGTATAAGTCTTTCATATCCACTTTTTTTCTGTAATTTGCAATTCTTTTTATTCCAAGGATAACAGGATTTGACCCAATGATTCCAGGATTTTACAGAATTTTTATATACACGAACCAGGATTTCAGCTTCAGGACTGGTGGCGGCCCTGCCATGGATAAAAGACGAAATGAAGCATCCAAGTTTGGACTCAGAATACTCGGCTACTGGGAAATACCATATTTCCTGAGCTCACTGCAATGGAAATGACAAATTTATGTGAAATACAAAGGGACTGGAGTACCAATGCTCAGTGTGCCAGGAAAAGCAACGATGATGCGACCTTCCAACCTGCCCAGGGATTGGCTGTTATCACATTACATGTGAATACTGCCAGCTTACATACCACCACATCTACCTCGGATGGGCCAGTTAACCATGTGACATAGAGGGACTGGTCTTGAGATGCCCAGCCTGCCGGCACAATCTAAAGCCAATCAGTATGTGTGGGGCATGGTGCACATGATAGTTTGTATCATTCCAAAGCTCTGAAGACAAGACTGTCACCAAGATACCGCCATTGATGTGTGCATTGGGATTGACAGAAGGTCAAAGTGCCAGCCAACAGGAGTCAGTCATGGATGATGGCCTGTCATTTCATGAAACAGAAGCCCTACCACAAACACTTGCACCATACGTCACCGCCTACCCTCATGACAGAGAAGTCTAATAAATTGTCCGGCACCAGTAAACCTGAACCCTGCAGTGAGAGCAGCTTGCCCCTTTGCGAGCCAGTATAAGTGCCAATCTGCCCCGATAGCAGGCCTTCCAGCTCCCCGAAGTTCAAGGTGTCCTCTTACCTTGGTGTTTAAACACAGCGCAAAGTTGCAGCTCCACCTTCCTCTGCCGGGCCGCCTGCCGCTCTGCCTCAACCATACTTCGCTGTGGCGCAGCCTGTCCTGCCTCCACACAGCACCAACAGGGTGCTGTATGTCCTGCCACCTCAAAGACCTGCATGGAGGCAGTCCTTCCCCTCTGTGCTCGATGCTGTCAAGGCACAGCATGCCTCATCACTTCCCAACATGACTGAAACGCAGCTCCCTATACCTACCACACCCGCCAACATGTCCAGTGTTGACACAGTGCTGCATCTTATGGGCAAACAGCTAAGAAGACCTCGCCCTGTGAGTGAGGGCACTGACCCCATCTACTTTCTCGTTGCCACTCCTAATTCAAGGGAAGTGCTGCCTGAGCCGCCGCAGTACCCTTCCCCATCAGTTGCTACATCTACCTGAGAAAACGAGTAGCCGAAGATCTGCTCCTGGCAAACCAATCAACAACAAGAGAGCAGATGACTCCGCTCCTCCCTGAACCAGCCGCAACATCTCCTCCAGCCACAACACCTCCTTTAGCTGCAGTGCCATCCCAGAAGGCCGCCAGGAGGGAGAAGCCTGCCAGCAGCTGCGTAGACGAAATGCCTACCACCCCTCAAACAAAATCTGCTTTTCATGGACAGACAGCCCATCACAAAGTACTTCAAAGCTGCCGCCTTGGCCTGTGACTCGCAGTGCCTTATTCCAGGGGAGACCTACCGACCTTCAAGGACGAGAAGAAATTGCCTCCTCGCTGGCTATTCTACTGCAAACAGAGGCCTTCACTGCACCATGGGTAACTGACCCGACAACACCAGACGATCCATAACTGCCACCATGACCTGCCTAACAGAAATACATCCTGCCCACCATGCAGACAGAAGAAGTGGGGAACCTGTCAAGCTGCCATCTTCGAGACACCTTGGCACCGACCCCCGACCTCCACATGGCCTGCCACTAAGGGATAGACTCATAGAGGGGTTACCCAGTGACCTCCTACCCACTATTAAACTGTGTGCATGAGATGTCCCCTTCAACTCCGTACCTGCTGAGAGCTAGCTTACTAACACAGCAACTTCAGCCCCAACTGCAGTGTATATTGGTATAATGAATCAGTGAAAGTTAAATTAATTTAGCCACCCTTAGTGTTAGCCCTAAGTTAGATAGTAAAGTTGTGTAACCAAGAGAAAAAACCTGCAAGAAAGTTTCCTATGATGTAAAGTCCCCTATGAGTACCCAGTTTACAGTGGTTTTAAGTGCAACACATTGTATTCAACCAGCTACTGTACCCCACAGTTATGAATAATTGCTTAAATGTATCAAGATGTTTAAGGTAAAATATTCCCCTAATGCCTTACACTGTAGTTATTGCCACAATCTCAAATAGCTTTTCTAGCTATGTGTGTATTTGTATCATATATTGTTTTAATGTTATTGTGTCAGATTTTCATCTGCTAATATTCTATATAATCACTTGCAGCCGAACTGACTGCATGTGTGTTATTTTATGGCCTTCCGCCAGAAGGAAAAAACATGGCAACAAAATAACTTAGAAACAGAAATAACCACGGCCATGTATTACCCTTTTACACAAGTTGTTTGAGTGCTATATTGATACCTGTTGCCAACACCTTCTTTACTTACCGTATTTTATTCAAGAAGCCCCAACACTAACTCGTATTTAAAGAAAGTTTGTAGCCATAGGTATACATACGAAAACTTCATACAGGATGTATCTAAATTTTTACTACACATGTTAAAGGCTTGTAGGAGGATCAGAGTAGAGAACATTTTGCATAGGAATCACTACCATGTGTGAACATGTCCCTTACCTGCTGTGTTAATGGGGGGATTGGAGTTACGTATGTTGTTGCAGTGCTTCTGTGTCCACTTACAAGAATGTCTCGACGTAGTAACCACAAATTTTGATACACACATTGCACCTGCGTACCATGCTCCGGTACACTTGCTCACAAACACCTGGTAGTCACACATTCGCCGCTGCCATAACCCGCACAAGCAGATCCTCCGCCTGGTGTTCCACCAGTCTTATAAACCAGACTCTTCATGTGGTCCCGTAGGAAATAATCCAGGGAGACAAATCTGTAAATGTGCATGCCAATCAACTGGGCCACCACGGCCAATCCACAATTCACTGTCACCCAAACCATTCGTCAAGATGACCGTGGACAGCACATGCAATGTGCGGTGGTGGTGCGTCATCCTATTGCGACCATGAGGCTCGTCTGATGTTCAATGGCACATTTTAGAAGAGCTTGGGCAATATGTCCCGCAGGAAAATCAAGTCCGAGTCTCCCTTGAGGTGAGGTGGTACACGATATGGTTTAATGACACAGCTGTCCATAATCCCTGCCAACACAATGATGATAGTGTGTAGTATGTGGGTTTTCCTCTCCTACTCATGGCTGTTGCACAAACTGAATACAACTTCCCTGGTGAATTCGGCTTCATCCATGAAGACAATGTGCCGTTGTAAATGTGGCTCCTTCACACAGCAGTGCAAGAACCACGTACAGAACCAGAATTGTGGTGCAAAATCTCCTTGACCCATGGCATGGACCTTCTGGGGGTGGCATGGGTGTAGCAGCTGCTCATGCATCACACGCCAGACTAAGTTGTGATCCATAGCAAGGGCACACGTGATCCTTCTTGTACTCATTGACACATTCTCTTCAACGATTTAGAGTACAGCCTCTTCAAGACCGGAGGAGTGGCACCGCCTTGGCGCACCAGTCGGCCCTGTTAGCGGTGAATGTACCAGTTTCCTGGACCTGGCTATCAACTCTGACAAAGATAGTGGGCGATGCTGTCCGGCATTGTGGAAAGCATGCCTGATACAGCTGACATGCAGACATCCCATTACACTTCACTTCACCATAAACTTATCATATTGGCGTACTCTTCAAACGTGTATTTGACCATGTTCAACATCAAGGCATTGCCACAAGACAGACAGCTTGACACAAGCAGTGAATGGCATGCAGGACCGGTTGCAAACATATGACATCAGGTAATCATAGTCAAATGAAGTATCCTGCTCTGCTCATTAACGCACCAGATGCGAGACACATCTACGTGCGGTACTGTTTGGCTTGTAGCAGGGAAACAGACACGGGTTCCTATGTAAAATGTTCTCTAATCGGTCACTCCTATATGCTCCTCAAGATGTGTTAATAGGAATTTAGATACATTCTGTATAATGATATGTAGATTACAATGGTTTTTTTTTTTTTTTAAACCAGTTGTACCCTATTGTATCGTGCATCACAAAACACTGTATAGAAACTCATTAATAAAGTGCATGTCATGTACATGTAACCCACCCCCAACATGTTGAAAGGGGTGTTTGTCACCCTTATTTCTACAGAAACGTATGTTACAGGAACAATTTCCTATTTTTAAAGATTGTGAAATGCCAGCAAAATTAGCAACATAAATATTTGATTTCACAGCAAAGTAGTTACAAGAGTGGGCAACCAGTACTGGCTATCCGCATGTGATTATTTATTTTGACACCTTGATAAACTTGAGTCTCAGTGTTCACATCCGACTGAGTTAGGCGAGCTAGTGTTCAACTTACGCAGCACACTCAAACATTACATACTTAATAACTGTAACATGGGTTTATTTTTGTCATAGTATAAGAGCATCCTGCAATTTTAAAGTTTAAGGCCACCATTAGCCAAATATTCAAAAATATTCATAACAGACCAGTAACTACATGAAAGTATAGTGCGAACTGTATCATTTACATCTGAGCGGTTCCAAATTGCTTTTTTGAATAACCCATGGTTCAGAAAATGTGACACATTAACTTTTTAATCACGTTTACCTACAATAGCTTACCTTCCTGCTCAGTCCTCAAAATTCTTTGGCGTGGTAAAAGCATACATGTTGCTTCTATGATGTCCACAGGAAGAGATTGTCTGACAAACTGTAACACTTGTTCTTGTAAGCTAAGGTCCAAAAGTGATCTGAGTCTAGACACAACTTTATATGCAGAAGAATGATGTTTCCTTATCAGTGGGGTCACAAATGATGACACTCGCAACAACTGGCTGCATATGGTGTCTGAAAGGCTACAAAAATGACAACAAATGTATTAGAAAAAAAACTTTCATGTGAAGGTGGCTAGCATGCAAACAATTTAAACAAATCACATATTAGTATCTATAATTTTAAAATCCACACTTTTGTAAACCACAGTACTTGAGAACAATGTTCCCTAGTATATACTTAAGCAGAAAAGTCTGAAACATATATACTATAATACAAATCAGCTATTATAAAATCAAAACTAGACTTAAAAAAGTAAATATTGTCCATTCAAAACATCTTTGCAATGTTTTAACTACATCAGAAGTTAACTAGTGTATTTTTGCAACATTAGAAATATAATCAGAATGAGCTATTACACGAAAAGGTGAACCTTTCACCTATCATTTTATATATACCCATATTAATATTTTATGTCTTTATCTCCGTAGCTATATTTCTACAGCCATGTACGTATCTTTACCTACAGCTATATTTTTACACATACTGTACAACTATAGTATAGCTACCTCTCTAAAGAACTATCTCTAATCCATAAATTTCTACTTATCTCTCTACATTTGTGTCGTGCAGGCATTTACTTTTAATAAAATACTATATCAATTACATATTTTTTTAATCAATTAAAAATGTACACTTTAAACAAATTTTCTAAACACTAACAACTGCAATTTAGTACAACATGTCAAACAACAATATAAACAGAATACTGAACACTAGAACAATCAACTAGTATGTAGATTCCTTAATTGCTTATCATTTAACTTGAGTCAGGCAACAACGATAACAGTCATTAGGTATTCTATTGTGATTTTTCTCTTAGAGTATGTTCTGCAAATGCAGTTGACTAATACATATTTAGCACAATTTGGTTAGTGTGAGGAAGTAGATGCGACGGGGTTAGCACACAGGCATTTGGAAGGTTTCCGAAATGCAATGATATGCTTTGTTTTGATTGGTGTTAGCTGCATCATGCAATTCCATAGGGCCTAGAATTTTTTGTGAACAACAAAATAACACTAAGTAATGCACAATGTATAAAAGTTGAGTTTATTCTCGAAATTCTATAATAATTCCCATATTCACTAAACAACAATTAAATTACTCATTAACATGTTTACAAAACCACAATGCTGAGCTTATTTTACCATGAACTCTTGCAAACAGTTAATTTTGCCATTTTTATTATATGATTCATCATGATCTCTTATTTATTTGACAAGTGCATTGATAACAGTTTAAATTATTTTCAATACTGTAATCATGTTTAAGACTCCAAAAAAAAAAGGGGGAAAAAAAATTTAAACATGAAAAGAAACTATTTAAAAATTGAGCAGTAGTAGGGTTGAAAGATTATAGCTGGTGTATGATTCTATGGCGACCCGAATCACTTAGTGCTCATTCATGTACAAAAACATAGATTAAGTAATTATTTATTATTTTTAAATAGGCAATTCTAACCAAAAATGTTGTACTTGATCTCCCCTTGTCACCAAAATTGTTTGAACATCGAGCGACTTGTATTATTTGTGTAAAGTTAATGTTCAGTAATTTCTTGTGAGGAAATCAGAGGATTTAAATTGATTTATTTCAATAGACTCCAATCTTTTGAATAAACTGATAAAATGTAAGGGCCTATTCTACACATTTTTCAGACTTAGAATAGGTAGGAAAGCACCAAGCCGAATGCAGTGTTACTCACAACAGGGAAAATCAGAAGACGTGGTTTTGAATGATTCATTGCTAAAGAAAGTGAAAAAATGAATTATAATTGCCTTATTTATTCATTTCTATCTCAAAATTACAAGTTTTCTTTGCAGTAAAATATAATTAATTTGCCACGGGCGAAAGGTGTTGGCAACATGAAGCGGCATGGAGGGGTAATCCTCCCACCGCAATCCCTCCTCCACAAGCCCCCATGAACACAATGCCAGATAGATAACTTCTCCATGTGCTCTCAGCTAATCGAGTGTGTGCGGGAGATTCAAAATTTGACTTGTATTCTGTCTCATATTATTTTCATTATCAGAGAGGTTTTGAAAGTTTTAGGTAGACTTGCATTTGGTGTTGGATTACAACCAATTTATATATATATATAATATATATATATATATATATATATATATATATATATATATATATAGAGTAGAAGTTTGTATTTTGAGACATCATTTTCTTTATTTAAACGAGTTTAGGTTAAATGTTTTTTAATGTATTATTTACAATAATACGTTTTCTAAAATTCCCATTTTCATTGTGTTTATTAGCTAAATTTTATTCACAGATAATGTACAGCTCTTACTATACTCAACATAAAGGTTTATAAGGTTAGAAGTTGTATTTTATTGATGTACATGTCAGAACCCTCATCTACTGAAATCCCACAGGTATGGACATTTTTGGCAGTCTCCTGATAACGATAGATGAGGTACAAGGTTACAAACGAATGCAGAATCAGTAGGTGATCAAACACGGGATAAGGCAGTTATCAGCAACATCCCAGTGTCTCCACATGAAACTTGGCATAATCAGTATGACATTTACAGTATGTTTTAGCAATGCAACAAAGTATTAACTGCAGTACATAAATTATTAAAGATATGGCACAGGAGCTTAAACAAGTGGGTAGGCAACAAGATAAATAGTTTGACAGAATTAGTACAAAATTATAAAATAGGCTAGAAAAGTGAGGGCGGAGTCAAAAAATTAAGTTTTGGTCATTACATCCACATTAGCTGCCCATAATATTCAGATTCAGAATTTATAGTGTAGTTGTAAAATCTCAGTTGAGAAATTACAGAGCGTAAAAATGTAAAAGATGAAATTACTGAATGTGACAATGTAAACAAAGAGAGAGAACCAATCGCAAAACAGGAGACAGGATGTGATATATGACTGATATGACTATAGTAGACATATAAAGGAAGAAGAAAACAATTCAGGTACTCAAAGTATTCAAATTGCATGAAGGTAAAACAAGGGGGAAAAATGAGGTACAGTAGCTTTAAGTTACTGAATATCGTTAAATAACAACCAACTACTGCAGCAGAGGGATCATTTTGAATTTTTTTGATGAGTATACAACCAATTACAGTTAAATAAGTGCACCGCTAAGAAACATAATACAAGAAGGGGACCTTTGGTGTTGGGGGGGGGGGGGGGTGAAACAACAGGCTCTTGAGGAACTGAAGCAGAGGCTAGTATTAGTGGTTTTGTTGCATCATCCTAGTATAGCTCTGAATATTTGCATTTCTTGTGATATTGTTGCCAGCACACCAGGAGCAGAGTACAATGTTATTTTGAATGTGGGAGGTTGTCTAGAACGCAGAGTGGAAGATTGTCTAGAATGAGAAAACATGTCCCAGGTATTCCAAATGCAGGAAATCATAGGAAACTGTTATGAAATGATCACTGTTCACAATCTGTTATTCATGAGAAAGACTGTAGGGAGAAATGAAAGGGCTTAAATAAAATACAGGAAGGTAGTGAAGACAGGTAGTGTCAGTTTAACCAGGTGAACAAAAAGACTGAAATACAGTGTGTGAAAAGTTTAAAGAAGAAAGAAAAAAAAAGAAATGCAGGGAGATGATGGCAAGTAGGAGAAAAGTAAGTTATGTAGACCATTCTGTGATTTTGTATAATATTAATTTAAACCTCAGTTATACGGTACCTGGTGTGTATGAACAAATTTCCAGAAACAATACAAAAAAACTTTAAAATTAAATAATATGCTGCAAAAACCTATTAAAACACAGTTGGAAGCTGTAACATTTGCGAACAATACACTTTGTATGGACTCTACCCTCCAGTGATGTGCCATACGATTAATAAAAAAGAAAAGGCAGAAATTCATTAAAATGTTTTTTTATTAGCATGCAGTGTATGAGCAAGGTCATTTACCTGTCAGCTGTCCACAGCATGGACTCTGCTGCCATGTTCTCTTTTCCGCATTATACTTGTCTGCTGAGATAAGCATGAACAGCATGGAAATTCCACAGCCTCGATTTTTTTCCTCACCTGTTTCACCCATACTGTTCCCATTAAAGCCACTTTTTTTTACTAGGAAATACTGTTCTGAGCCAGAGGTTACCAAATTTTAAACACAACACATTTATCAATTATAATAATTTTACTTTTAATACCTTGAACTTTTATTTTTCTGTGATAATATATTTTAAATTGTAATTTGCTATTGATGCAACATTTAATTTAAAATTGTAACAGCACTGGATTTTTCAAATATTTTTTTGGCATCTGTTAGGTACATATCCTGAGGGAGTACAATTTTGAAGTGAAGATGTCATCTACGTGTTAAAAATATAATTTTTTCATACTGTGTGTACACCTATTTAATGGTAACTGAGATACTAAACACTGTACAGGTTCTACACGTATAAACACAATTAACTAAGGTTGGAGCTGAGTCACAACACCTTATTTACTTCTTGTGTGGATTGAGTTACCGGCTGGATGTGAAGTCTGCCATGTTGGGACAGTTTCGGGTGTATGCTTGGGGACTCGAACCCTAAGTGTCAATGTTAGCTGGAACTGTGCAGTAGATTTACAAGTGGACTGCTTAGTGATTGAGGTAGTGTATGCAGGCCATCGTGATGTCAGTGTCACGAAGGACATTAAAGTAGATTGTTGCATTGGGGTGATTTCTCCCCGTATACAATCTGGGGTGGGATGGTTTCCTCACTGGAAGAAAATCTGGGAAAGCTAAAATTATTCTGGGCCGACGCCTTACCTTGGACATGCCTGGTAGTGGAGCTCTCGCTGGTGGTAGCCGGCTGCTTGCTGGTGGTGGTGGCCGAACAGCGGCCGGTGGTGGTGGCCGAACAGCGGCCGGTGCTGGCTGCAGTGAAGCGATGCCCAAGTAGTAGTCGATGCCTAAGGTAGAGACTTGGTTAGGAGGGTATGCGGCGAGTATAGGATTGTATTCTAGCAATGAATCCTGATACTTTGTAATCAATAAATATATTATATGGGATTGATGTGATGTTCTAACTGGAGGTTCAAACAAGGGTGACAGAGTATCAACTTGTGAGAAACAAGTTGAGTTCATTCATTAAATTTTGAACATCAATCTTTCTCTTGTACTTTACGCCTCCTTTACGCACATATGGCATCTGACTGCTGGTAATAAACAACACTTGGAACTAGCCGGTGCATCACATCTGCCTGCCTTGTAGAATTGTACACTTTACTTCCCACAAGTTCACACACTCAGATATTCCTAATTCCTACCCGACCTTACAGCGGTAGGTGGAAGGTACGGTATGTGTTAGCGGTGCCTGCGGAGTACCAGTGGACAGATGACGTTTTACTGTGGGTCCAGTGGTCGGAGCACTCTTCTCTCCATCTGCCTTTCGGCAGTGAGGCGGAGTAGGGAGGTACTATAGTTCTATAACCATGAACCCCAAGTACAGTACACTCCCGTTTATTTGTGCCACTCTTAACCAGTTTTTGGCTTATCCGTGTGGATTTTTTACTTTTTTCAAAGTCTACTGTAACTTCTGCTGCAAGGCGATGCTGTAACATGTGTCGTTTAACAAGCAGCGATACCATGTCCTACTATTACAATGCAGCATGAGCAGATGTTTCTCTCTTTCAACTGTGAACCCCAAGTAAAAGGTGTTGACCTGCCTTGGTGGCTTATTACGTGGGGCGCCTGCTATTCCTTATTAAGATTTTTGAATATTGCCCTAAGGGTTTCAATTACAGAATATATGCTCTGATAATAATACCTAGATGGCGTATTTAAAATAAGGAAACTCTTACGCACTAGAAAGGAAAGCCTTAAGTCATGGTAATAGCCTCCATTACAAAAGCGTTTGAGACAATGGGGCCACACTCTACTAATCATATATAATGAAAAAATTGGGATGAGTCACTGAGAAACGTAATAATATTGCGTGATGTGAATATGACGTGATTGTAAGTAGCCAAAAGAAAAATATTAAAATAATTTATATTTAATGTGGACGTGTTCTAAAGGAACCTAATTTGAATTGTACCAGAAGGGCACTGAAGAACTAGAGTGACTGTTAAAACAAGAGGGAACGACGTCAATGGAAGGAGTTCCAGGAAGACGTAGAGGAAGGTTTATTGAGGATGGGTAGGTGGTTGACCACGTTGGCATACCCTCTGGAGGCATCAATGTCCGGAAGGCCTCTGAAGCAGGAGATTGCCGAAGAGGTGGAAGACCCTCAGGACTGCTGGAGGGATCACTGGAGCTGCTGGGTGACGTCGCAAGTCGAGGACTCTCTGGAGATCTTACGGTAGCAGACACAGCATCAAGGGATGTAGCAGCTAGTGTACCATATTAGTTCTATCTCGTGGCTGTTACAGTGGGAGACAGGGGACTAGAGCTTACCCTTTGAAGTGCTAACACCTTCCAGTGGCCATGACAGTGATGGTGGAGCAGCAGCAGCAGATTGCCCTGAGGTCATATTCTTGACGTCCTTATATAGTGACTCTTCCAGCTTGGGGGCACTCAGAAGGGTGAGGGGGAAGTTGGCTCCGCCCTCTTGGAGGTTGGTCTTGTGATGTCACGCTGGGTGACTGATTCTTATCTCTATGGCACTCACCACATAGCTGTAAGGTGGTGGTGTGTTCTGGCCAGCCTGCGCATCTTGGAGGCAGTGAATGCTCTGGCAGGTGGCCCTTAGCTCTCCAGCAGCAGGATTTTGAAATACCACTGCTGTCCTGGAGTAGCAGGCAATTCAAACTGTTGTGGAGCGGTGGCGCTGCTGACGGGTTTGTGACAGTATTGCTTTTCTCAGTAGGCTGCTCACGTGTTCAAATCTTAATAAGGGGACTGTTCCCAAGGCGCTCGAGCAGACATGTATCCTGTCTCCCTTTCTTCTTCTTCATCAGTAATTTTGGAATGGCCCATAAAGATTAATACATTCCAAAATGAGACACAGTCGCAAGTAGAGAGCGCATCATAATAGAGCAAAATGCATCACTGGTAATTCATTAATGTAAAACATTTCATTACCTCACAGGAAACATAAACATATGCTGTATCACGCTGTATATTAGACCTATGTGCAACACTACGGTTAGGTTTTTTATTTATTTTTACACCGTGGTCATTTTCGCACAATTTGGGTATTGTTTCATTCATAATACATCACCCTATTAAATAATTTATATTTTATCTATGAAAACAATACAGGAAATGAGACATTTCCTTGCAGGAACTGTAAACATGAGCCATGTCGCTGCTGTTGTGCACAACATATGCAAGACATTGTGGTTTGCTTTTCTATTCATTTTAATACACTCAGTAGCCTTTTCTGCATAACTAAGATATCATTTTACTCCAGATAAATTACCCTGATATATGAATTTACATTTCATCAACACTCAAGGATGACTTGAAAAGGATGATTCTTGAGCATTTGTAGACTGCCCACCATCACTTATTGGGAAGAGCACATTTCTGGAGTGGTAGTTTATGTATATGTACAGTGATTTTGCTTTTTCAAAAGACATAGCAATAGCTGAATCTGACAACAATAATAATGGTGGTTATGTGTTCTATTGTGTTACTTTCATTTATAGTACATCCTAGAAATGCAGTTGACCACTAATTTTATGGCGTACTTTGGTTAGCATGACAAAGTAGACATGATGGGTTAGCACAGGGGTCTGTAAGGTTTCAGGAATTCAACAGTATGCTTTGTTTTGACTGGTGCTAGCCACATCACGCAACTCCCATATTAGGGAACTTCATATATGGTATGGCAGCCTACGGAATTGAGGGATGGGGTCGCAAGTGGTGGAGACTTTAACTGAAGGCAACCACAGCCATCTCAGAGATGAGAACTGATCATTTTGAGAGGAAATTAGAGTGATTAAATGTAACTTGTCCCAGTAGCATCCACAACTGCTTCACTTTTATTCTTATTTAGGATGGATCAACTATGCTAAAATCTATCCACTAGTGTAGGTGAAAAGGTACGAGAAAAGATCCGTCTTGCCTTCATAAAATTATGTCACGATAAAATTTATAATGGGTTCTGCGACACTGTTCTCTCCGTCTGTATGGCTTATTATCTTGTCAAGTATTTTATGTCTCTACAGTTTAATATGCACAAAATTGCATAACTGGCAATAGTTCTCAGTGGAAAGTATCCAGTTTATTTAAGGCCACAATCTACCATTTCTACAGCATTTGTGAGAATTAATTTTTTGAACCCAAACAGGAACTTATATTGTAAAATACTATTATAATTTTGTTACAAATAGTTTTTATTATGTAGTCTAATTTTTTCAACACACAAAACTGTATAATTTTAACTAATTATTAAATAAACAAAATTTTCATTAGT
Organism: Dryococelus australis; assembly: GCA_029891345.1. Lineage (NCBI taxonomy): Eukaryota > Metazoa > Arthropoda > Insecta > Phasmatodea > Phasmatidae > Dryococelus > Dryococelus australis. Next base: position 97,430,893 of record CM056999.1, read on the forward strand.
TAATTAATTGGATAAAAGTATACAGTTTTTTGTGTTGAAAAAATTAGACTACATAATAAAAAAAATTTGTAATATAATTCTAACACGATTTTATAATAACGGCTCCCATTTGGGATCAAAAATTAACTCTCGTAAATGCTGTAGAAATGGGAGCTCGTGGCCTTAATTTGTTCTTATGACAATGCCTTTATTCATACACTTCATTCTCATGTCTCCATATCTATTGAATTAGTCAAGCTGATGCTTTATTCATTGGTTTGGTCAGACAGTGATCACATCATCACAAAGTAGAGTACATTGTTACACTAATGCAATACTTCAGGTAATATTCAAAGCAGTAACATTTCAGTGAATACTAAGGTGCCACTAAAATGCGACGTGCGCTCCTCTTTGCTATATGGGTGATAGAGGTTAAGACGCTGACCACCCTCCCGGGATCATTGGAAGAGAGGGGAGTCAAACCTCAGAGTGAGACGAACTGAGATTGTTTCCTGCCCACGGAGCTCGATCTTTCTCACTACCAGGGTTGCCAACAGGCAGGACACCAGCTGTCCCTGGTTATATGAGTGGTAAAAATAAAGAAAAGGGTATTTAAATCAGGGTGGTGGTGGCGATGGGTGATCGGGCCGGAGATATAGGGGCTATCCACAGAGGTCTCGTAGGTTGCCGTGCTGGAATATAGTTGGCAGGGGAGGGGTTTGCATGAGGTTTGGGGATGACCTTAGATGGGAGTCGAACCCGGATGATTTTCCCCGAAGCCAACTTTATTAAGCAAGAATTTGATAGGTCTTTCTCCGGGACTACCTTGGTTGGGGTAATGCTTGCTACGAGTGGCAAAGACTCAAATTGGGTAGGGTGTGTCCCCTCCAGGTCAGATTCTGGCCAACACGCACCTAATAAATAGTTGTACAGGGATTCTTGCATGGGAGGTAGGAGGGACGTGTTTGGCCGGGGTATGAACTTGGGTTTCGTTGGTAGGGGTTCTATCTGGTTCGTGGATGTAACACTAAGTTCAATAGTGACTTGTCATTGTAAGGCACGTCGTTCTCGACACGGTTCTTAACGCCACCTCATTTACTGTGTGTGGGTAAAGCCGTCTACCTTTCCGCAGACGTACAGTCCTGGGGTGTGACTTTGGCAGTCATACCAAGGCCCTGACGTACAGTTGTGCTGTTCGGTATTAGGACTACATTGAGGGTAGACGAGGAACACCAGAAACCCAGGAGCAGTGGTATGTCCTTTCGAACTCAAAACATTTGCAAGCTCCATCTCCTGTGGAGTTCGGTGCGCCTCACGGATAATCCTCAACGGGATGTTTTATTGCACAAGTTCCACTTCTACGATTAATAATGAAACAATGATCAGAGGACTAATGCTAAAAGTACGATAGGCAAACAAATTCAATTTACATAATATTTATTATAGCAAAATAAAATGGGAAAGTCCTAGTTGACTTACACAAGATTAATAACAAGCTAAAATGTTAATTAAAATAGATTATGCACATGAAGCACGCGAAGGTGAGCCTGGAGAATAATTAATAATAATAAAAATGCAAAGTGCTAATCTGTGCAATTTACAGCATATCCTCAGCAACGGGGTTGTCCAGGGGGGCATAAGTATTGTGACGACCTGCTACCATGGAAGTCAAGGAAGTTGACTGGGGTAAAGGGTTGTTGGGTACAGGACATCGGATTACCTCTGGAGAGAGAGCTGCCCCTACGGTCAGCTGGAATGGACGAGCCTTCACAAGCTGCTGGGCTGGTGTGGGTGTTGCCTTCACAAGCTGCTGGACAGGAGTTCTAAGCTGTTCGCAGGCTGAGGAAAGGAGAAAGATCTTTGGAGACCAGGGAGTACTGACCTCTGCAGCCGGTGAGCCTGGTGTCTGCTGGAGCGTGCTAGTGGACTTCCTTATATACGAAAAAATCCCTTGATCAGTGATCTTCCGGGGGTGCGGGGTAGAGTAGCCTTCCATCGCAGGCGTAGGTGCATCAGGGTTGTGGCGGCGCCGCTCATTTCTTTTCTCCCAGCGTGGAGGCGATGACAAATTAAAACACCTCTCTCTGAGACTGGCAGGATGTGACATCACAAGGTCGCAGGGGTGCTACCATTTTGTGCATTTGCTGGAACTTCTTCCACAACTAAATGTAGGGTAGTGGTTCATGAAAAATATTGTATTTCTTTACGGGGGTGGCACTTGCATGCGGGATTTCTGGTGGGCCATACATTCCATAATTAAATGCATCAATTACTTTTACACGTGCGGATGTCCAACGTGTGGAGTCTCCTTACTCAATACGTGAAATTACCTTGCCACTGTTACTGACTTGCACCGAGCTCGAGATGGGGCGAAGTCGCCCATAGAGAGTGTATCTACACTGCGCAGCATGTTGGCTTGCATCAAATGTAACATAGTAACACAATGCTTTTCTACTTAGCAACTACAGTCAACTCTCGATTTTGTGACCCCGAAAATAGTCAACTACCCTTTTGCAGGAACCGTAAAAAATTTGGTTGAAAAATTACATAAAATTTGAGGGAAATGGGTAGAAAAATAAGTTTGTTGCATTTAATATGGCCACAAATGGTTGCAAATTTCTTCTTGAGCATTGTACTACAGTAAAAGCTGAATTTGAACTTGGTTAATTCGAAATTCTATGTAAATTGAAGTTGTAAGCCCCTGAACATAAGAATGGGATTTTAGAATCTTTGAAGTTTAATTCAAAACTCCCCACAATAGGTCATTTGAAGCAAAATTTCCTCAAAGTATGTGTACAATATAGATAATTTTTTTAAATGATGCATTGATTATATTCTTGCTGTATAAGAAACTAAGCATCGCCTTATGTGTATTAGGCCACTGACGGCTGCCTTTTGTGTACCGGTGGCCAGGCAACGGCTCCAGTAAAGAACAGTTGTCATACCCCTCCCCCCTCCTCATTGCACCTACCAGTACACAGAAAATAACTCCTGCAGTATGCCATTTCCTGTCTCATTCTCCTGCTCTTTTTTTCTACCCAAACTTGATGTTTACAGGAAAAATGAAAGAATGAGAGATGCAGAAGTTTTGTGTCACAAATAGATTTCCATGTGATAAGGTTTTTATGCATGGTTTTTTTTTTTTTTTTTTTTATGAGTGGAAGTAAGCAAAAGTAAAATGAAAAGACTATTTCATAATTTTTCTTTCATTACATTTGTCTGTGGTGCGCTGTACCGCAGTAACGTAAAGGCCATGAAAAGAAAGAATGCCAGTGACTGGGGTGGGCTGGGCTACTTTCTAATTTTTCCTTCATTTTTACACAGTAACATGCTGGAATGTGACAATCAACTCATTCCAAAAAAAAAAAAATTTGTTGCCCCTTCCCTCCTTTCAACACTGAGTACAGATGCAAAAATTTAATTTTCCTGTTCCTTCTGCCACGTCAAATCACCAAGCCCCTATACGGTTTTATATTTTCTTACATGTCTTTTTACCCATGTATTGCTGAAGCGCTGACGGGAAACACTGGCAACGCACTGGCAATAGGGATTTAGAAAAGGACCAAAATAGTGATCGCTCGCAAGCAGGTGTTGCAGGGGTAGGGTTGAGGGATGACCAGAAGGGGTAATCAAGAGATGAAGATGGGAGAGGAGGGATAAGGAAGTAGAGAAAAATTAGAGGGATAACAGACAGTTCCGCTACATTTTATCATCCTTCAAGTATCTCCCAAAAGTTTATGACTACTGTTAAACCTTTCTTTGGATTTTTTTGCCAGTGTACAATGCACATTCCAGAATTCTTTAACTGAAAAATCAAGCTTCAATTAATGATGGCTGAATAACATGATGCTGTAACATGTGGGTAACTAATGCATGGAGTGTGTGCCAGATGGGATAAGAGAAAATATGACTCTATAACCACTGCCAGTATATAGTCCATTCACTGTTTCTTCAGATGTTTTGAAACAAACCTTTGAAAAATCATGCTAGGAGTAACATGTTCACACGTTTTGTAAATAACTTGTATAGCACAAATGTATAACACCGTGATGATTAACTTTAAGTTTTATATTTTTGAATATATGAAACTTTAACGTAGTATCTTCTATAACTTGTAATATTTATTTCATATTCAATATGAATTAAAAACAGTGAGAGGAGTGATGTTTTGGCAATGGCTAGTAGGAAATGGTTCACAGTTAAAATATTGTTTTGGCCAATTTTTTTGTATGCTAAATGTAAACTAAATGTTGCGTATTGAAATATTTTAATTTTTAGGTAACATTGATGGAAACATATTTAATTTTTACAGTTAAAAGTATTAGCATAAATTTTGATTCATAGGCCCTAGTGACATGATTTTTTTTTTTGTCACAGGAAGAAACTTGAATACACGGAGCAAAGCTTGTCGCACTCTCTCTTTCTCTCTCTCAGAAAGTTTTGCACCGGTAATAGTAGTGGACAAATCATACATGTTTTCAATTTTAGCATATTTCATACTTATTACAGCAAAAATAATTATTTTTGAATTTGTAATTTACAAGTGAAACGAGATTTTAATATTTGAATACTTATTATAACATATTTAGATGTGATGGTGGGACGGTTACAAATCTGAAGTTGGCAGAAGTGTTATGATGTGTTGCACTTGGCTGACCAAAGAGTTTATCTTCCTGCAAAAAAAAAAAGAGAGCGAGAGAGAGAGAGAGAATGTGTTCTGTGTGTCTGCTTGCGTGTCTGCCTGAGTGTGTGCTTGCATATGTATGTGTGTGTGTATATGTGAGTGTGTGAGTGAATGCAAAAATTAGATGTCCAAAATTGATACATTTTAACCATGAAATGCCTTTATAACAAAATTAATTATTTGAAAGTCAGATATGTTTAATCACAACTACTTAACTTCACCCTAGGTGTTTTATACACAATTGTGTAACATGCTTATGTTTCTGTCATTCGAATGCTTGCCACAATCCCAAAAAAGTATTAAGCCCAACAAGTAAATTTTAAATAAATAAATAAATAAACACAGTAAAAACTAATCACTTGTGCAAATAAATATGACTGGAATGAAAGTTATGGTAGGCCTATTTGTCTGCGTCATCACCATTTTTTTTTTAAGTTTGTTGTTGCTATGTACAAAAAATAGGCGACACAAGTTGCATGCCTGAATTTACTATCTAATTACATTGGACTGGTTGCTCCTTCATTTTCATATTTATTCCAACTGAGGCCATCCTTTTAAAGAATTAACCCAAGAAATATCAATAACAATACTACAGTTATTTCCCCCACAGTTGTAACAAGTTTAAACACAGTCGTGGAAAAATATTAACATGTATTATGTGTAATGTGCTATATTGTGTACAACACAAATATGTTAACAATATGTACAATAATTACCTTAAGAACTATAGTCAATACAGACATTGTTAAACAGTCATGAATCTGACCTAAATTTGGTTATAGGCCTAAATTGAGAACATTCGTAAATAATTGTTTTTGAAATAATATAGTAGTTCTTTCAACAGCTGTAAACAGTAAACAAAACATTCAACAGTTAAAATGTAGAAGTACATGGCATTGTTCGTGTTTAGATGTAGCAAAAGGATACATAATTGGTAACCAAAAGTATAACTTTAGCAAGGCTTCAGAAAATGTGAAGTACCCATTTTTTTTTAAACTTGGAAGCATTTTTAGTGTATCTCAGTCATATAAGCAAATCATCACTTCTGAAGATTCATTTTACAGGCAATACATCTGCCAGCACAACAAAACTGGGGTACAAAAACCTCTTCTTTGGTGCAAGATTAATGACTATCTTTGTGCTCGCCATATGATATGCCACGTGCCAGACAACAAGCAGAACAGCTGTCACCGAACCGTTGGGCAAAAAGAAGCAAGCCATTGCTGGACAAGCACCTGCAGTATCAATTGCAGGGTGCACGTGCAGTCTGCCTCTCTTATACCCGTCACACACACACACACACACACAGCCTTGCCTGTTCCTGTCCTTGCTCACAGTACATGACTCCAAGAGAAGCAATAGTTACCATATCATCCACCCTTCTTCCACCCCAACGTCACTGGAACTATATAATGCAACTTTAATAAGTTACTTTTTGTTAATAAGAAGTAGTCTTTTCATACATAAATCCTCTGAATTTCCTGCAAAAACCCATTGAATATGGAATGTGACCTCGTAAAAAGCTACGCTGCGTACAGTTTACATAATGTTTGTCGATAAGGTAGGTCTTGTAAAAAATGTCTGGGATACCATTTTCTTAGGAAAACGTCTGTATATCAACATAAATTAATGTTGTGTTACTATAGCATTTGTTTTTTGTTAAGAAGCAATTGAAAATGGAGTTTGCAATTGTAAAAAGTTGTGTGGCGTGCTGTGTTTAGACTTAATTTTGGCAACATGGGGAGGTCCTATATGGTTTTTAAGGGTATAATATTTGTTGGAAGATGTCTATCTATAGGGCCTATAAGTTTTTGCAAACCATGAAATACAGCAAAATAATGACAAATTATGATCATTTGTGAAATTCTGTAATAATTCGCATATTTGTGAAACATTGACAATATCGCTTATTTAAGTTAATCTAAAACCACAACCTCGGCTGCTTTTACCATGAAAACCCTTTCAAGCATTAAGTTTTATAACTTTCTATTAATTATACAGTATTATCTCTCATTTGCTTCACATGCATGGGGATACCAAAACTATTTGCGTAGTGATTACGTTTTGTTGCCTATAATATCTTAAATGAAATTTTATGTCATGAGAAGAATTCATAAATCAATCAATAGCAAGGTCAAACAATTGTCACATACGACATACCGTATTTTTTGGGGTAACTCTGTGGGGGCTGGAAAGATATTTAGACAGCAAAAGAACTGCTCTCTAAATATTATGCATTGTAACAGTAAACTTCTTGGAAAACTTTTTTTAAATTGCACAGTATATCCTTACCATCAATTTATATTTATTCAATCTTAATCCTTGTTAAAAAAAATTGGTATATTTTCAAAACCAATCCTTCATTTTATCAGCAGGACACTGGAACAAAGAATAATCTTCATTATTCATTGAACAGGTAACCTTAGTCAAAAAGGTCGGTACCATTCAGCAATAGAGATTTATAATAAATTACCTATAAACCAGGCTTGTACGATGGCGAAATTGGCACCCTAAAAAAGTCTTTCAAAGAATATTTGCTTGCTAATTCTTTTTGTTATGAAGATGAATATTTCTACTCGTAATTATTACAGTAATTAGTGACTATTTTCAAGGAATAAGGATTTAACTGTTTGATTGTAAATTCGGATATGCATCCATCTTGTAATATAAATAAATTGTGAGTATAAAGTGTATTTATTTTGTTACAATTTTGTACGTTTTGGTTGTTGTATTGTGCTGTGTATGTTTGATGTGTACTCTATATCCTCTGACAATATCTCACATATAAGATCCTCAGAATATTACAAAAAATAAATAAATGTACCTAAAAAAACTTATAGCACATACAACACAACATATAGTATCAACCTAAATCACTATGGTGCTCGTCCACAGACAGAATCATGCCAAATGTTTATTTTATTTATAAACAAACATCTCTAACCAAAAATGTTGGTGATACGATAAAAGTAAATAAATAGTACATATATATAACATAGATGAATTTTTTTTTTTTTTGTGGAATGTAATAATTATTTACTAAACATTTACACTGTATTTGTAAACACTGCCGACTTTACTCATCTTTTTGTGGTTAGGTTCTTTACTAGTAAATGTGGCATTTGTAACTATTGAGTGAGCGTGGTGGTTTTAGTCTGCTGCTTATATCACGAAACTGATTAAGAATGCCTAAAATAGTTATTGTTGTTGAGCATACCCGGGAATTTGAAAGTGAAGGCTTTTTGTGTTTTATAAACTGACCAAAGTGCAAAACTGTGATGTAAACATAGAAAGGAAGCGTAAAGATACATGCTTAAACACAACAGTGCTATATGCACAGTGATTTAGTTATAGTGGAGGACATAAATAAAGATAACTTCAGTGAAAACTTGTGTAGTTTTTATATTGCCAAAAAAACAAAAACAAATAGGTTTCTGACACTTTTTTGTAGAAACATTTTTACTATGTAAGGAGAAATTTTATTTTACCAAAAATAAAATATTTACTATTATTTTATAGTTGGGTTGTGGATATGTGTTGGGGTAACATAGAACTTAATTGGGGATAGCTAAACTATTGGTATCTACAAATAAACAAAAGCTGTATGTGGTTGATATAAATCTTGTAAAACTCAAACACTAGTGAATGTTCCTGGGCAGTTTAAAATGTCTCAATAAAGTACCAGATTGATTGCACAAAAATTACTGTGATGTCACAATGTGTGTTACGTGACCAGTGTGCTCTCATAAGGTGGTCCTTTCATCCTTATTGCTAAATATTTTTTTATTTTTTCTACTTAAATTTTTCGTTATTAAAATGAATGATTAACAAATTCCATTTAGTTTGATTGAAATTGTTACAAAAGACCCAAATTAATGTTCTAAAAATAACACATACATTTTTTGCTAAAAAATTTGACGAAATGGTACGATTGTAATGATGAAATTAGCTAATTTTATTTACCACAAAAGTGAGGCCCTATCTATATATTAAAATTAATTAATAATTTTTAAAAACAATGTGTTGTTTTTGTACTAGAATTGACTGAACCTGTATTTAACGCGAAAAATGTAGTCATTGTGTTTTGGAGTGTTAAAACAGTTGTTACATTTCAGACAATTCACAAATCTGACAATACATTGGGTGCCGTTTATAACATTTCATTTAAATTACCACATTACAATTCTCAGCTTTGCAAATATTTTTTTATTTTCAGTTAGTTTTCTCCGAAAAAATTCAACAACTTATTTCCTTTTATCTTCTCAAATACATTAAAAATCAATCTTCCTTATTATTTAATTATCGATTCTTCACCTTATGAAACATCTTGCAACAATTTAGTTATATTTTAAATAATTAAAATTTTTATATTATAAGAAATACTCTAAAGAAAAAAATTAGTTCTATTTTACATCTGCCTTACTTATACAGTATTGTCTTCTGTCCTCTGATCGGCTGTCTGACCATGACACATCTCTCCGCCAATCAGTAATGGTGAGACAAGAGACAACAGAGATAATTTTATTTAGTAATTTTGTTTAATAAACATTTAATGTAGACTACCCTACTGGAAAGTAATGAAAAGCAACAAAACAAAATATTAATACCGAATGAATAATACTTACATATAATCTCTTTGTCAATAAACTATTAAAATAACCAAAAATTATACTGTTAACTAATATAATAAAACGTGATTTGGAAATTACATTAAAGAAATGGACAACATAAACAAGTGCTCTGTAATCATACATAATGAAAATGTCTGTGACTACCAAACATAACCCCGAAAATCTGTAATGTTACACATTTAAAGTTCAAATAATGTCAATGCCGAGTAATTTCAGAACTCGTAAGATAGAGATTTCATGGTATTTGTTTAATATAATGTGTAATTTTGCTGTGAGGGCAGTTCAAAAGCAGCACAAGCACAACTTTAACAGATTTCCGAGAGTACGGATCGGGGTTGGTCAAATTCCTCCAAAATTCTAATAACGATGCATTCGAAATAATGACGCTTTCCCAGTTCGTAGAATTGAGAGTTGATTGTACTATGAAAATAAGTGTAACAAAAATGTACGAGGTGACAACTGGTATTACTATGATGCCGTACTTCGGATGATGGAAAACATTAATATAAATTGTTAGGTTAAGAAAACAGACTCCAGAGAATTGTAGGACAAGGATTACTTGAAAGTATAAACTATGGATAGATGGCCCAGGTGCTTCAACTATCTAGTTTTAATAAAATACCACTTTCTAATGGTATAACAACTGCCAGTTGTAAAAGTGTTATTTCACCGTTTCCAGATCCTAATCAATTGGCTATTCGATTTAAACTGAATACACTGATGGAATGACAACTTGGGATGACCACATATGTACATACCTGTGATCTGGTAGTTCCTCAAGTGTGATAATTCCCTGCCTCACCATACATGACAGCACACCTGCCAGTAGTGACACATTGGATACCATCCCAAGAACTGCAGACATTTGCTCACTTTCACTTAGTGGCATTAGCAGTTTGTCCTCCTGCTGGCCTGAATTACGTTTCAACAAGTCAACAAGCTTCTCTTTCATTATAAAGCTAATGCGACACTGTAAAAAAAGACAAGAAATGTTTCACACTAAAAGAATTAAGTAACAAATCACAATAACTGCTGCTGCTACTGCTCCAGTTCAATCTCCCTCTCATATGTGCTCTTTCCAAAAAAATATACATAACAGTATGTGAAGTAACACTAAGTAACCGCTAAGGTATTTGTGATTTATAAGACACCAGATGACAATTACATCAAAGACAAGTGGTCACTTCAGCTTACTTTCAGTCTCAAAAAGGAAGGAGCGGGGGAGGTAGAGGCAAGAAATGTTCTAGACATCAGTTGTTAATTATAAATTGGAAGGAAGACTTGCACATTGACACTTTAAAATTAATTACAAACTTGATCACAACACAACCATAGAATACCAGAATGTCAAAATATTAGTTTTACATCACATAATTATACACAAATGCTACTAATGACAGGACTGTTAGGCTTTAACCTATATGGCTAATGACTGGGTGCTGAGCAATTTCTGAGCCATGATGTGGATTCAAACAGTTTTTGGTCCAGCCTTCTCCCCACATGAATAAGATACCTTAGGGATAACTGCCATAAAAGGCCCAAATTAAAAGAATGATAAAGGAACAACACTATTGAAAGGGTGGCAAGGCTGTTCATCATATTTACAGAAGTGAATTATAATTATGTAAGAAATCAACCAAACTTATAAATGATCTAAGAGAGTCACAATCCCTAAAAATTATTTTAATAGCACAGTAAGTAATAAATTAGTTTAAATGTTATCTTAGAAATGTGATAGTTACAAAAATACATACAATATTTAAATGCTCTCATGTAGAAGACAACAAAAGACCTACAGGAATCATTGAGTGAGGTTGCACAGTGGTAAACCATTGTATTAGTATTTGGGAGGGCCCAGGTTGGATTTCTGGTCCAACGATCCTGACTTTGATTTTCCAGAGTTTTCCACAATAACTCTAGGCGAATGATAGGATGGTTCTTTAATACAGACCCGGTCAATTCCATCACCATTTTCTTAATATCTAGTACTTCCTTACCAAAGCTTTGTCATTGTTCTTAGACACTCAAAACATAAATAGAATTAAATAAATGTCAATAACTCATGGAAAATCAATATACAGTCAACTCTCGAAACTACAACCTTTGCCAAAAAAAGATCAGTATTTTGAGGGGGTTATTATTCCTGCGGTTGTAGTGTTGAGAGTTTACTGTACATCGTTGCAGTTTTCTTACGTTCTTGCCAGTATCTCACTGTCTTCCTTAGCAGTGGTACTCAAAACTTTTGATGCTCATTACTGTCCAAAACATCTTAACACATGTAGGATAGCCATATTCCAGACCAAGAATTTTTGACATACTGTATTTTGATGGTTGTGCATCTTCCACAGCATCTTGACCTTATAACATGCAAACTCGCTAATAGCCCCAAAATTACTATCCTACCACGGAGACCACATTGGTTCCCCTGGGATTCTTACAAGACGTAAAATACACGTGCTATTTTTTCAAACTTATCAAGCACAAAAAATTGTACTTTTCTGCATAAATAGATTAGGGTTGCACACATTCAAAGCTCCATTACTATGGCAACAGTAAACAAAGTATCAGGTTCAAAATTACGGATATAGTGACAAAAATAAAAACTTTAAAATTGATTTTCTGAACATTAAATTAGATTTAATGCATTCCTTTAAGTGGGCACTGTTTTAGAAGAAAACAAATAATAATAACTGTAATACAAATACAGTCATTGAAGTAACTTGTATAGCTTTGTCTCTGGCCTGTTGAAAAATGGCAATTTGTCATTACGTTTATTTGAACGTTGCCCAACCTGATATCTTTATGTTTTGTTTTGTTGTCGTCATTTCTGACAGTCTCTTCAGTTTTTCACTTAGTGTGATGATGTGAAAATGTATTGTGCAAATTGTATTAAATCTCAATGCATGTACTTTTATTTCTTAATGGAAAGTGAAATATAAGTACTTACAATAGTCAAATCAAATCTGTAGTAAATTTAATCATAACATTTAAGAAGGCCACCAACCCTTCGGTATGAACCCTGCTCTCCAATGTCTGGTGGTCAGCTTGAATTGTGAGACAGTATCCGCTGCTCGCATTGCGTGGGTATTGTACTAAAGTTACAGTTTTCACATAGGATATGGTACTTATCAGTAAGATGTATGTAGTGTGTCCGCATATTATCTACTTTTACCACACGCATAAAAAATCACTTTGTTAGGCGATTGGTCAGTTTCTAAACATTTTTCGTACATAAGGCTGTGCCAATTCAGTAACTAGACAAACCTTCATTACAGCTGTGTATGTTTAAAAATGTGTGTTTCACATGTGCCTAAAGCAAGTGAAGTTTAGTCATGTTGTCCAAAATCACTCCTAGAATTACACATTACCCAAAGAAAAATTAAATTAGCTTAGGGGGTGATGAGTCTGCACAAATTAAACCACTACAGAACAAATTCAAATTCACTCTCAAAAATCATTACTGTAAACATTAGTCGGTAACACATATGGCTAGGCTTGTGTCCTGCCCATTTAAACCTTCAGTATTGGTACAAACATCTTTATTATTTATGAAAATAGCATAAAACAGACAACAATAACAAATATAACTATATTCAAAAAATCATTTGCTTCGAAAGCAAAGAAATGTATAATAAGGAAATCAAACAATAATACTATCAGCATATGACAACAACATGGGAAAATGACTCTGAAGACCACACCTAGTCTATGTCTACAATGGAAAAATATCAAAAGACTACAATAACAAAATAACTATTTATTGCAAACTTCACGGGAAGTATTCTTTCTGTGCAAAATATTTAGTGATGTACAAGTATTCTAAATTTTGAGTATGAGCTGTAATCCTGTCAAAACTCAATTAGAGATTGCATTAGTTTCTGAGCTTGAGTATTTTGAGTTTTCAAAAATAAAAATAAATTAATTAAATAAATACAATAGATATTGCAAATTTTTCCCACACAGAATATAACAATAAACAATGCCTCGGTTTTGATTTACGCAAAAAAAAAAATATTGAACTTTGAATAGGACAGTAGCACGTCATGTCTGTACAACTGATATTACATGGCAAAGGTTGCTGAAACGCATAATTATTTTGTCAATTATGTTACATTGGCAATGCTAAATGTCTCATCACATTAAAATAAATTATAAATAAAACATGTTTGTGCAGAGTATATTAAACCTCTCTGAAAATGAAAACACAAATATCTTTCTGCACTGTATTTCATGGTATGACATTTAAGAAAACAAACCTGGCCACCACTGAATTCTTCCCAGTATAGACCTACACATATGCATAGCATTTTCAATGCACTGTATGCATTGTATACACGCATTTTATTCGTTAACTTTAATGTGAGAGATCTTTTTCAACATTAATAAATCAACTTCTACTCATCAGTGCACATCACTCAGCAGCACAATTCAACGGAGTTTAATTGGCAGTGCATTCTACGAAACGTCATAACTTGTATTGTTTACCCACGGGAAAAGATGCACGCTCCATGCCTGAAGACCTGTACTGTTCACCGGCCGATCCTGCGAGACTATGCATCAAGATCATCCAGTTCTACTATACCGCATCACCGGATGGCACCACTAGTTCGATCGCCAAGTCATACAGCCCTGGATCCAGCGCTGGCTGGTGACATCACACGCCCAGAGGATCAAGCGCAGTCACATCCCTCCAAACCCAACAAGGGCAAGCTAGGAAGAGTAGAAATACTGAGGGTGGCCCTTAGAATGCCAGTTTTTTCTGTTCCTTCACCATCCTCCTAGTGCCAAAGGAATCACCAGCTCCTCTCCTGGTCTTCACTGCGCTCCTGGTGCCGAAGATCCTTCTCTAACCTAGTCTTCACCGCACTCCTGGTACCAAAGATTCCTACTGATCCTCCAGTCCTCACCAGTTTACATTGTTTGAGTCGTCGTTACACTTAAATACTTCCGGCCCCTTCAGGGAAACACCATAGCGTAGTCAAAGTTTAAGTTATTTTCATACCACTATCCCGCTAGTCTAGGAACAGGTCGCCTTCACCTGTCAAGCGTAGGTCAGCTTCCGTTAAGCTCTCGCTGATAGGAGGTAGTGCAACACCACCTGGTTTATTTCCTTAACTGGAATAAACAAGTTTTTATCTACTTAGGGGTATCCTTCGCATAGCCGTAGTACCCCTCCCTGTAGACATCAGCCCTGTCAGAGAAACAGGAGGTGACCGGGAAATTTGTTCAAACTGCCAAAAATTCCCATAGGAACACACAGACACCTTAGAATGCCACCATTTCTAGTGTACGGAACGGTAGAGCCCCGTAACTAGGTACTACTCCTCTTGAGGTTAGCTGGTCAGTCTGGGGTTTGCTCTTTCCACTACATTTCTGGTGCCGGAAGGAGTACTTTGCTGGTTCTGGGGAGACTGACCCTCAAGAGGAACTCACCCACGTACTAGGAGCATCAGCCAGTGAGATCTGACTCTCAGTATCTACCGCACTTCTGATGCCGAGTACTGAGACAGGGATACTGCATTGGGTTGGTGGAGAAGGTATATGAAAGTACACCAAATAGTACCACAGCATTACCTGCACCACCTCCACGAGGTCTGATAGTAGATACTCTTTCCTCATGCCCATTTCTGTCGTAGTGGTACATGTAAGAGGGTAAAATGGGCTGAGACTAACTCTTAAGTACCAGCAGGAGCTTATCCACATCCACCAGACTCGAGCACCTCGGTCCCCCAAGAACAAGCGCAAGCGGTCCACTGCTTGGAGAAACCAGTCTCACCAGCCTATGAACCAGCTCTCTTCATTCTGCCTACCAGAGTCAACGGCACAACACACCCAGTTTTCTTGGCCTAAAAAGTGAACAAAAAAAGTCTCTCTGCCTAAGTAACCTGTGGTTTTGGTTGGGTGACCTATAAGTCAGTCTACCTCGGCGTCAATCAACACCAACGAACGATCTCCGACCAACACACCGGATTCAGGGGCCAAACCCAGTGCACCATGGTCCGAGGCCCAGAAGGTCCAGCGCAGGCCAAGCATCACCCAGGTATCCCTGCAAGCGTGGTCCCACCAAAGCATAAAATCACACTTACATTCCCAGATTTCGTACCCTGTTGGAAAGTAACATGGCCAGTGCTGTATACTGGTCGGGCTCCAGTTTTGCGCAAGGAGTAAGAACACAGTAACACTACTCCAGGTGTGTCTGTCCTCGCGCCCACCAAAAAACTTGGGGCCATGATGTACCTACTCTGCCTACAGGACATTACGTATTAAGAAAGTTTTCTGGCACTCAACGTGGGGGATAGTGCCTTAATTATGATGCCTAATTAAGCAGAACCAGGCCAGTATGACCCTGAGCCAAGTAACCTAGTTGGGAGCCGAAATGCCCACCACTCAGACTTCGGGGAGTCTGTAAACACCTTATGGCGTTCAAGAAACCTATCAATCATGTCGAAATGGACATGCACAAACCCGAGCCAGCCGCACACAACATGGCAGACACCATACCTGAACACTGTCCCAGACCTAACTGCCCTGACAAGGGCACCCATCACATTGTGAGGCACCCATCACATTGTGACGCCTCACATGGAAAATGTTATGTCTTTTTGAGCAGAGTTGCTTGAAAAATTACTACTTATCATCACGAAAAAAATTGCATTTTACCTGCCCAAAAATTGTGAGGAAGACATGGTCTCTACCACATACCTGCTGTTTGTACCTGATCACGACGCAGCCCAGGGTGGGCTGCTACATTAGACATTATTGTCACCTGGGTGGAGTTCAGCAGCAGTTCGGAATATCAACATTTCACCAGCTCGCTTCCAGCACGTCTGGCGAGCGTGAGGCAGCATGGTGCTGCTGAGCGCGTGCCAGCAGCGTTCCGACTAACTATGCCTGTGTCGTCTGCCGCCAGCTAGCCAATAGGGTTTCATGCGCTTGTCACATCACTTCCTGCAATCTGCTTGAACATCGGGAGTTTTGTGACGTGTGTTCACGTGTGCGCCCCATACATGGACATGTTTCAGCTTCAAACCAAATGATTGGACAGCAAATAAGTCACCCCTATAAGGGGCAATGCTTGCCTTCAACAGACATTTCCTTAAAAGGGCATCTATTTTACGATTGGCCAGTGGTATTGAACACCCCTCCAAGGTGCAATCTCTGGCTCGGGGTCGGATTGCCACTGTCCCAGAAGGAGATCACCCTGCCAGTTAAGTAAATATACTACAAGTAATATCTTCTGCATAACCATTATGGCAAAAAGGAAGCAGGTACATTTGGTGTCCTGTATTAGGAGTCAGGTGCCATGTTGGCAAGAAAAGTTTTAAAATGACTTAATGTTGAGAATATTTTTCAGATCACATAAGTAACACTTGGCATAATATAAGATTATATTTTACGATTGCTAGTCATGAGCCAAGGCAAGCACCCTTTTAAAGGGGAGTTTTGTGTTTCCCAGAAATTTTTACATGACAGTTAGTCTTATCCAGCAATAAAATTTTTTTTAAAGATATTCTTGCTGGAATTTTGCTAGGAATATATTTGGAGGCATCATGTTGTTGGCCTCAGTGAGAGTTCATTAGGCCAATATATTTTCTTATAAATATTAAATGGATTTAAATTAAAACTTGGAAATATCAAAGCAAAACAAAACCAAAATACAGCAAAACCTCTGTATAACAAAATTGAAGGGACCAAAATTTTGTGTGTCTGTTATAGAGGGGTTCTTAATAGAGAGGCGATTTACAATGCCTTTATTTTTCATCATGCAGTCAATTTTGAATCCAATTGCTATCTAAACTGATTTGCATTGGTTATTTAGTATTGATTTATATAAGAAGAGTATTAAAAGGATTTTCTTTTAAACACGTATACAGTACACCATTATGGCCACTATTATTAAATTAACATTGTCATAGAACAAAATATACCTACCACTAATTTTGTTTCAAGCAACATTATGTAAACAAAAATTTGCAAAACTCTTAAATTTTAAATACATAATAAAAACTGTTATGATAAAAAAATACTTGGTACACAAAAAGGCAGACAATACAGCACTTAAAATAACATTATGGTTTATGTAAATAATATTTTTTATCTGAAATATGTGACAAAAGGAGGGATTTTTTTTACAGTTCTAAGTAAAATGTTGTAAAAAAGGAGAAATATAATTGGACAATAAACATAATCATAATTTTCAGTCTTTGTTATAAAGAGGTTTTGTGCCAAAAAAGGGAAAAAAATTTTGTTATAAAGAGTAAAAAAATGCATTATATCATATACAGTTTTGACCGGACCAAACACAAATTTTGTTATAGAGAGATTTTTGTTATACTGAGGTTCACTATATAGAGGTTTTACAGTAATTTAATGTATGCATATTTAGTTAAGCAAGTTAAATTTTGCTGTCAGTTTGAATCAAACATCATACCATCATATAATTTTTGGCCATTATTAAATATTATTTGACTTGTGTAATCTCTGATCATGTGGCCAGAGAAAGAAAATATTTTAATAATTACAGTAAATTGTTAGCTTTTTGTTCTTCTATTTTTGATTGGCGGAACTTTATGTTAGGTCAGCAGTATAAACTAAATGTTCCTAAAATAAAAATGTCAAGTGCATTGCGCACAGTTGTAGACATGGAGAATCGCCATATTGGACAGGTTGGTTTCAAAGTTTTACTGTTAATCTTCTCCAATGAATCATCATGGAGGCTTATAGACCCATATGTAAATATATATTTTGGTCAAAGTAAGAATTTAATGTAATCCAGATTTCTCTTGAAAATTATTCACCATTGTACTTTTGCGAAATTTAATACTTTTATATGTATTTTTCTTTAATAATTCTTAGGTTGGTACTAAGAGATGTGTGTTTTTTAAGTGAATTAATCCAATTGCTGTTATTGCAAACCAAACTTGAAAGAAAATGAACAAAAAAGAATTCTTAATAAATACTCTTGAAACTACTCATGAATTTTACTTGTTACAAGTTAGGACTGATTTTTAAGTACACTTTTAAAGTAGGGTTTCAAATCTTTTCTGCTTCAACTAGGGTTATTTTCCTATTTTTCGTTTAGGAGTTTTGATCTACGGACCTTTCTTTATCCATCTTGCCATGTCCTTGGGGGCAAGGGCGTAGCAACATTAAATGTGCCCACCGCCAGAAGAATTACCATTACGTATGCCTACACTGGGCAGACGAAACTAGATTCACAGATGAGCTAGAATACCGGTGTGAGGAATAACGCACCCGGCAAATAGGTTTCTGTAGCTGGATAACCTGCCAAGGACAAGGGATCCACATAGTACGCTGCATACTATGTGCGGAACCCTACCCTCACAACTGTATCAGGTTGCTAGATGAGTTTGTAACCAGACCAGGTTTGGTCTACAGATATGAAGTATGTTGACACGCCGCTGAATATCGACCACACAACCTGGGGCCAATCACCCATACCAATACCACCACATGAACAGGGGAACCACAGATCCCTGAATTTGCAAGCCGCCCACAAGAAGATCCGCTCGTATTCATACCAGAATGCAAGAGAGAATTCAAGGGAAATGACATTCTGCCCAGGCAGTGGGTAAATCAAGCACGGGCAAAACTCAAGGGCAAAGCATTTGATTGGTGGAATAAGTATGGCGAATTTGTCACTGAATGGGGTCAGTTAAGTAGCTGACTTGCCACACAATTCACTGGAGAAGAGGTACTCGCAAACCTCACAATGGACTTCTATAGCCGAACACAAACCCCAGACAAGGAGGCCGAGATATTCGTATGCCGCAAGGTAGAACACGTGACATGCATGCTACTCCCGAGCACAATTTCAAAGCGCAAGCAATTCTTTACCGACAAAAAGTCAACAGGCCTACAGAGGCAGAGAAGACACCTGAACACAGAGTGAAGTCACTCCTCCCTGAATCCCCCTACACCAAGCCTTCCGAAGTGCTGGTACTGCCCAGAGTATCATTTTCATTGAGACTGCCCACAACGGCAGACAAAATGGGGCCGAGCAGAGGAACGAGATGCAACTAATGCACCAGATACCACCCGTCAAGCTACCGACAAGAAACCAAGCATGCAGGCGCGAAACACCATGGCCAGCAGGCAAAACATGCCAACCCCTCCAGTTAACATGGGCCCATCATCTAGCTCCTAGACGAAGAAGGATATGCCAGAAGCTGGCCATATTGAAACTGGTATCAATGGGAGAAAAGTCATCACACTTCTCAACTCCGCCACCATGGGTAACTTTGTGTGCAGCAACCAACTAACCGCCGAACAAAGGGCATCACTGTGCCTACAAACTCATACCATATGAACGGCAAAACCGGATTGCACCCTAAGAGTCAACGGCCAGACCACTCTCACCATTGAATTACATAAGAACTCAAGACCAGCGGAATTCATCGTCTCACCAGATAGCCACAAAGTCATAATACTTGGGCATCCCTGGCTCCGCCAGCAGCAATGCATAATGGACCATGGGCAATGCAAGGTATACCTGGGAGACAAACACCGCGTAACCATCAACTGGGAACACTGTCTGGACGCCATCATTCCGCCAACCCTCAAGGCAGAAGAAATCAACCATGACCTTCCTGAAGCACAGTTCCAGGAACTGAAGAGAGTCTACGATGAACACGCCAGTGCTTTTGGACAGGGAGGAAACCTACATCAAACCAGATTGAATTAGCATGAGATATGGCTGAATACTAATAAGCATGTTTACAATAGGCCTTTCAGGGTGTCCACACAAAATGCTGACTCATAATGGAGCAGATTGAGATGAAGCAATAGGGCATCGTGGAGCCCTCTGATTCCCTATACAACTTGCACATTTTGTTGGTCCCTAAGAAGGATGGCCACCTGAGAATCTGTGTCAACTACAAAGCCTTGAATTATGTTACTCATCCTATCGTTCCTCCAGCTATTAACCTAGCGCACACTTTGCGCAAAATAGGGGAAACGAAAGTCTTCAGTACCCCTGACATGCAGTCAGGATACTGGCACATTGCTGTACACCCCGACAGCAGAAAATACATCGCCCTCACAACTCCAGAAGGAGAAACCCTAGTGCCATGACATAAGTCAGTTAGTCAGTTACCTGCCCTGCTACAAACACAGTCCACACTAGCTCAGTCGGGTTATTCACGAGACTCTGACACCATGTTTAAGATAAATGAAAAGCACGTACTTCCATTTTAGAATATGTCTTAGATTTATTTGGTTTCCCCAACAGCTTACAAAAACACTGACACGAAAATAAATATTCTCACTCAACTGACGTCACAGTATTCTTTTTACAAACACGTCTGCAGCCATGTTGCCTACTCCCAGGCCTGCAGAACAATGGTGAACTAACAAGGGCAATGGCAGCACAGCTCAGCGGGTGGCTACCCTCTCTCCTTTAACTAAAATCTCAAAATAGCACTTGGCCGGGTCTCGCAACTTCCTCTATTGGCTAACAGCTACGTCGCTGCAAGGGCTGATGTCAGGGGAAAATTAAAAGAAGTTTTAAAAAAATCTAATCTCAAAAGTGACGCAACTTCGCTCGAATCCTGGGAACTCAAAAATGCCAACGTACTACAGATACAACGTACTACATGCAGCAATGTTATCACACTCAAAAGAAACTACCCACAAGAAAACTCTATACGAGCAATCCAGGAAGCAGAAGAGTCTGCGACCAAGAAGTAACTACGCAGCTTCTTGGCCTGTGCAACTAGCTTCGAGATTTCATGCTTAATATAGCCAACCACATGGCCCCATTGCACTGCTGGAGAAAGAAGCCAGATGGTAATGGGGGCCTGAACACTGGGCCAGCTTTCAAGCTTTGAAGGCGAGCTTTCAAGACACAAGCAGCTCCCCCAACCCTAAGAGGAAAGACCTCTAATCCTACAAACACTTTCCAGAATGGCCTACGAGCTGTACTCTACCAAGAAGGTCCTGACAGCCATCCCAGGTGATAGCATATAGCAGCAGCAGGCTCAATGCTACCGAGCAATGCTATCACATACACGAACAAGAGTGCTAAGCCATTATCTGGGCAGTGGGCAAATATAGATACTACCTGGAAGGCACCCATTCCAGCCTACGGACCGACAGTAAAGCCCTCCAATGGCTACGCAAGTCCCATTATGCCAAGGCCAAGCTTGGACGATGGGGCATGTTCTTAACCGAATTATATTTCGAAGTGCAGCACTGCCTGGACAAGTAGAATGATCCTCCAGATGCCCTATCCCGCCAGCCAGATTTAGAGGAAGACACTAAAGCCAAAGAAGAATGGGAATGGATGATACCGTCCCAGCTTCTGGCCCACAGTCATGAGGAGTACATCACGTTGTTCTTGCTGTAACTCAGTCGGAGCCAGATATTGGTAAACCAGCAGCAAGACCAGGACATCCAGAACCTCCTACAGAAGAAACCCCAGCAATTTGAAATGAGAGATGATATTGTATGGTCCCGAACCGGTCAAACAGGGGCAAATGAAAATTTGGGTGCCCAAGAGCTGACATTTGTAAACATCATCATGACCACCCCAAAGTGGGACAACCCAAAACCCATCAAACCTTAGCCAACATCGAAGTGCGCTATATATGGGACAGGATGAGCACAAACGTCCGGCAATATGTGCACAACTGTGAAACCTGCTGCAGGGGCAAGGCGTATCCCGTACCACAGCCCATCTCCAAGCCATGTCAGCCACGCACGCCATCGACCCGCATCGCAGCTGACCTGATGAGGCCATACCCCGTAGTACTAATGGGAACCACTACTTGTTAGTAGTCACTGACCGATTTTAAAGATGGGTGAAGGCATTTCATGTGCCTAGCCAGGAGACCCAAAACATTATCCGAAAGTTCAAAATATAAATCTTTCCGCAGTGGGGTTAACCTCAATCCATTCTCACAAAAATGAAACTCGGTTCTCCAGCCGAAAATAGCTGACAGCCTGCCAAATATGGCGGGTCGAAACATGTACAACACCCTCATTGAGCAGAGGAACCAGGAACTGAAGAAAAACCTCTGCACAGTGTGAAAGAAGATCACAAGTATTCGCATGCACACATCCCAAAGATTCTCTTCACCCTGCGAAGATGCACCAACAAGGTGATAAGTACGAAGCCAGCCAAATCCTCCTGGGTCACACGCCCCACCGTCTGGGGGATTGGCAATGGGACAGCCAGAACACGGAAATGCCTCGTCCCAAAGATGTCCATCTAACTGCCTTAGCTCAAATGGATCATGCCAGGAAATCCTAGGAGGAGTACATAAAGAGGAAGTACCTGCCACCACATATTGGCATCTGAGCCTTTAACATGGGCAAAGCAGTTTTCCTGCGAAACCACCCCCTGAACACAGCAAGCGGCCAGTTCAGGGTGGGCACAGCCAAAAAATGGGAGGGCTCATACAAAATTGTAATACGCCGGGATAATGTCTACTGGACAGAAGACCTCCAAGGGCATATCTGCAAGATCGCCCGATGACAAATTCGGTCCTTCCCAAGAGACACCCTTGACCCAGAGGTCCATATCACTGCATCAGTGACCTCTGAACCACCGGACGTGGACGACACAGCGCCGACTGCCGCTTCGGGAACCTGAACGCCACCTCCCAGAGAGCCGGAGGTAAAATCTAATGCCAGCCGAGGAGTTTGTTTCTCCATCCCAACTAGGGTGAAGTTCCCCAAACCACAAATGGCAGAGTCTGTCTGGTCACTGTCATCAACGCCAATGGAATTTGCCAGAAAGGCCACAGCCCAACAAGACAGGTGGACACTCACCTCAAGTGAGATAACTTAGAATAGCCCATTGGACCATGAGTCATCAATAAATAGCAGTCACTAAGTCCAATCGCTGAGAACAAGGAAGAACCTAGTGTCGTTGAGACAATGGAACGTCAGGAACCACCACCTCGACCAGCAACCCCAACAACACCAGCCTTGAGGATCAAACCAGCAAGGAGACTGCAGCTCTAGATGATGTCGCAGCCATCGCCGAGACACCGCCTTCCAAAAGGGAGGCATCCACTAAAACTGCCAGCCGTGACAAGGCCATCATGGAGACCTTAGTTCAGCTGGTACCATCTGCCGCGATCTATCTAGAACACAGCAACCCAGCCAGTCTTGGTGCCCCCCAGCGGCAAGGCTGCCAGCACCGAGGTCTCAACGTCGCTCGACGTCGAGGCTGACTCCCAGGCCCCACTTCTTGGAGAGAAAAAGCAGCTCATTTGTACTGACGAGACAGGGGTCTCGAGCTAACCCCTGACTTCGGTACCATCAACCAGAGGGGTGGGAGAATACAGCCCGTCACATATACTGCCCCAGATGGTCACAGAGGTCCAGGTGTCGCTCGACACCAGGGCCAATTCACCAGCACAGCTTCCAATGAGAGGATGTCCACCACCACCACCACCACGCCGTTGAGACGGAGATTACCTATACGCCTCCGACTCCGGCGCGAGCAGTCAGCGCGGTAGTAGCACCACCCAAACTAGTACCTCCATTGGCTACCCAAATGGCAGCTCTTCACGACAATATGGCCAATGATCATCTCCTGGTATCTGATTGTCAGCTCACAACGAATGTCGGGGATGACCCTTCAATGCTAGCCGACCCACCATGGAGAGTGCAGCAACATTGCGCCTTCCAGACCAAATCGGTGCCATGCCGGTACCGAGAGGCATCCTGGAGGCCAACCACCTGCTTCACCTGGCTGTACCCACAGCATGTTGCCTTGAGAAAGCAGAGACAATTGCCGAAGAGGAAGAGACCGCAGAACAAGTGTGTGAAGTGCTCCATATAGACAGATTGAGTGATTTAGATAGCAGTCAATACGCTATCCCGTATTACTACCACAATTAAACACGGACTTGTCAATTGTATGTAAAGCAATAAAACAGTGCAGTTATGTAATTATACAATATTCTGGATGCTCATCATAGCGCAAAATCTAGTGTGAACTAACTTTCAAACATCCGTAATAACTGTGTGATAACCATTTTACCAAGTGAAATTACGTAACTAGCCAGTGAAATTCAATGGCCAGCCAGATGTCATTCATAAATCCTTTTATATGAACACTTTTGGACACCTCTCAGTACCAGTGCCACATACCTATTAAAGAATAAGACTTCCAGAAGCAAACACGTAGCGTGAAGCCAACCAAATCTTGTAAAAATAAATGGGCAGAAAACATCACATTTTTTTAAGAACTATTTAAAAGTCTTTCTTTATTAAACTAGTTTGCATTTATATAGTCATATCTCAAGAAAATTGTCGTTAATTTTCTGAGAATTGTGTAGAATGAATTCAAAGCTTTAATTTTTTATTGCAACTATTTTGCAAATCCTTCAAGAAATTCTCTAATTATTGTTGTAAATAATTTGAAATCCTTGTTAAAACTACTTTGCATTGTGTAGACTCCCTCAAGAAATAACAAACAAAACCGAAGACATTCTCATGCAAAACCAATGAAAGTTTGTGATAAAATTTTCAGAATATTGTAAAACATATTCAGTGCGTTGCTTGTCTTTGAGGGTTTTTCTTGTGTGCTAGCATTCTATTTTTTTTTTGTAATTGTCTATTTTTTGTAGATGACTGTTGCATATACTTTTGTGTAGTTCATTTTATTTGTCCATGCACTCGTTTTTGCAAAGCTTAGCCAGTTAGCTGAGATGAAGGAAGGTCTGAGTTAGACACTCCCCTTAGGTACCTATCACACGTAACTCTTTTTCCTGCTGTGTGGTGCATAAGACGACCCCAGGTAAAGGTAATTTTTATTCTCCGCCTTGCACAACCACAGCACGATAGCTAACTAAGTACAAGCCTTTACGAGTGAGGCTTTCGGTACTTTATTTCCCCATATGTCAATATTTTTGTGCCATCCCCATGTCTTGCTTTTATCTCCGCAGATTAAAATCTGTAAACCTCATATTGTACGTACCCACAGCCATCAGCTGCTAAACGTAGAACAGCACACTTAAAAATAAACACCGCGTAACACAGACACTGGATTCCTTACACGACACACACACCACATATTTAAAAGAAGATACCTTTATCTACTCGTGAACCACCCACCAGCAGCCTAGCATTGAGAGATTAACGCCCGCCTACCACACACCAGGAGAAAGAAGAGTAGGAGGGACAAGAGAAACCGCCCGCTGCACCTACCAGTGATAACTTCCGGCACGCCCCTCCAAAGCCTAGAGCACAGAATGCACAAACCACAGACAGATACAGAAGCTGATGGAAAGAAAAATAAATTCTTCTTGAGAGGAGAGTACTACATTCCCACAAGCAAATTATTTTCTTTTCTCGTTCCTTTGACCAGATGAGTCTCCATCACATTGGACCGGCATGGAAGAGGAAGAGGGGGGGGGGGGGGGATGCGAATTGACATGTGACAGCTTTCTCAACATTATTAAATCGACTTCTACTTCTCAGTGCACATCACTCAGCCACACATTTCAACTGAGTTTAAATACCAGTGCATTCTAAAAGATGTCAGGACTTCTACCGGCCGAGCCCATTGAGACTTCGCATCAATATCATCCAAGTACTATAGCGCACCGCTAGATGGCACCACTCACCACTAGTACGATCGCCAAGACATACAGCACTGAATCCAGTGCCAGCTGGCAACGTCACACGTCCAGAGGATCAAGCGCTGTCACCCCCCCGGCATCCCCCCAGACCAAGGGTGAGTCTGGAATAATATAAATACTAGGGCAGCCCTTGGAATTCCAGTTTGTTCTGTTCCTTCACCACACTCCTCATACTGAAGGAATCATCAGCTCCTCTCCTGGTTATCACACCGCGCTCCTGGTCCGAAGACCCTTCTCTAACCTAGTTTTCACCACACTCCTGGTACCAAATATTCATACTGATCTGCCAGTCCTCACCAGTTTTCATTGTTTAAGTTGTCGTTACACTTAAATACTTCTGGCCTCTTCAGGGCAACACCATAGCATAGTCAAAGTTTAAGTTATTTTCATAGCACTACCTCCGCTAGCCTAGAAACAGGTCACCTTTACCTGTCAAGCGTAGGTCAGCTTTTGTTGAGCTCTCGCTGATAGGAGGCAGTGCAACACCACCTTGTTTATTTCCTTAACAGGAATAAACAAGTTTTTATCCACTTAAGGGTATCTTACCGTAGCCATATTACCCCTCCCTGTAGACATCAGCCCCGTTAGAGTGACAGCAGATGACTGGGAAATTTGCTCAAACAGCCAAACACTTCAGTACGAACACACACACACCTTCGACGGCCACCCTTTCTGTGCACCACGGTGTGCGGAATGGTAGAGCCCCAACACTAGGTACTACTCCTCGAGGTTAGCTGGTCAGTCTGGGATTTGCTCTTTCCACAGCGATTTTGGTGCAGGAAGGAGTACTTCCCTGGGTCTGGGGAGACTGATCCTCAAGAAGAACTCACCCATATACAGGGACCGTCAGCCAGTGATATCTATCTCTCAGTATCCACTGCACTTCTGGTATTGGGTACTGAGGATGAGATAGGCGTACCACATTGGGTTGGAGGAGACGGTACGCAAAATACACTCAAGTAGTACCACAGCATTACCTGCCCCACCTTCGCAAGGTCTGATCGTACATACCATATTTACTTGTGTATAGCATGCACTCGTGTATAGTGCACACCATGATTTTTTTTTAAAAATTGAACCAAAAATTTGTGGCGCCCTGTTAGTAAGTATGGAATAAATTATTATTTGTTACATTAACATGTGGTGATTGTAATATGTTTGAAAAATACTTTAATTAAATAAGTTGGGTGCAAAAAGACAAAATAAAAATTCCAGAAACCTCATTCTCCTACTACTCAACATTTCCAGCTTTGTTTTTATTTTTTCTCCGTTCTCCTGTTAGCAGTGACCGGCTTTCTTTTTTGCAGTTCTAGAACGTCACATTATCCTTCTCTCAAAAAAAAGGTCCCCTCATCCCTTCTCCCCCCCCCTCCACGAGCATGGCTCGCTAGCATCTGCCACGGAAAAAAAGAGGGATGGCGGAATTATCGACCGGCAATATCTGGGTGTTACTACAAGGGGGTGGGGGGTACAAACAAGTGACAGCTCTGGTTTTGTGGCACCACACAGGATACCATTATTTGGGAGGGGAGGGGGGTTTTGACCTACACACAACTGAAGGCTCGCTGAGAAAGAGAGAGATAGGAGATGAGTGATGTAAGAGTGAGAGATGAGACAACAGACAGTCCCGCAACTTCCCTCAACATCCCCGAACAATTTATAGTTACCACTCCCCCTTTTTTTTTTGTGTATAGCGCGCACCCCAGAAATTTTTTCCTTTATTTTGAGAAAAAAAGGGTGCACTATACACGAGTAAATACAGTACTCTTTCCTCATACCCTTCTTCTGTTGTAATGGTATCCGTAAGAATGTAAAAAGGGCTAAGACTAACTCTATGTACCAGCAGGAGCTTAGCCAGATTCCCACCTTGGTCCCCTGGAAAAAGCAAAAGCAGCCCGCCGCTTGGAGAGACCCGTATTACCAGCCTTTGAACCATTTCTATTCATGCTGCCTACCAGAGTCAATGGGACAACACACCCAGTTTTCTTGGCCTATCTAAGCGGATAAAACACATATTTCTGCCTAATTAACCTGTGGTTTTGGAGGACCCCAATCAATCAGTCTACCTCGGCATCAACCAACACTAGCAAACAATCTCCGACAAACACATTGGATTCACGAGCCAACCCCAAGTGCACCACGGTCCGAGTCCCAGAAGGTCCAGCAACCTCCGCAGGTCAAGCATCATCCAGCAGTCCCACCGAAGCATAAAATCACACTTACAGACCCAGATTTCATGCCCTGCCAGAAAGCAACATGGCCAATGCTGTACACTGGTCTGGCTCCAGCTCTGTGCAAGGACTAAAGACACAGTAACACTCCGGGTGCGTTTGCCCTCGCACCTGCCAAAACACTTGGGGTCGTGACGTACCTCCTTTGCCTACAGAACGTCACGCATCAACTTTCATTACATTTCTTCTGGTAACCTGCTGAAAGGAGCCTAAAAAATAAACTTCTAATTACATTTGTTAACTTTCATTATGTTTCTTCGGACATTCTGCTGAAGGGACTAAAAATGTGGCTTCAAATTGCCAAAAATAAAGTGTTTTAAGGAAACGGAAGTGTATTTACACTTACAATCTACTAAAATAAATACTTAACCAACGTAAAATTATTCACAATAATTTCAGAGAAGCATTTTTTAAATTATGTCATATGATTAAATGTACAAGTCGCATTTCAAATCTAGTATTTTCACTCTTTCTGGAGGTGTATTTTTCCCGCCAGACATTCTTGTTTTTACACCAACCACCAACGGCAATCAAAACCTCAACAACAGATGCCAACACCAGCTGACACGTTTGTTGCGAAACAGAATTACCAAGATTCTCTGCACTTATAAATTTGTTCATTGCTGTAGTACATACCCAATAATGTACATTGGTGAATTCAAAATATTTTCTTTCTATTATTTATTAATAATGATAATATTTTGTGCTGAAACTAAGCCGTGCAATACAGGTTAAGTGGGAGAACAAGTTTTTTAATGTGGCACACAAGTTGCGACACAAGTATGTTGCGGTTTTCCAAAGTGAAATACTGAAATACAATCCACCAAGTGAGTGAATCAAGGTCTGTTGATTCAAATGGAAATCATAGGTCACTCATTTGGAATTATTTCATGAAAATCTATAAAGATAAAGTTCAATGTACTGTGTATGATTTAACTAAAATTGATACAACAATAATTTTAAGGGTACACCACATAAAAAAATGCTACAACTATTTCATGACAAATTGTGTAATGTAGCCTATTGGAAATTTAATATAATTCTAGTAAAAACTTGCTCGAGTTCAACTCGAAAAATCAAAACCTTTTTGAATGCTCGGTTCGAGCGTGACTCGAAAAAAATATCTGTGCTCTACATCCCTAACAAAATATTTATAGGAATTATGTTTTACTGGTATGAAACTATACATAGTGCCTTCTCTAATTGTTTCAGAAATTTGTCTTCCCAATGACTGAAGCCTTAGTTACCATTCCTTGGGTTGCACTAACAGGTATGTTTGTGAACACGAATACAGAAAACTTGTAAGTTAGAATATTCCATTGCTTGAATGGTTTAAGACTGCATGTTGTATGTTTTTGTATTTTAAGATTGCATGTTGCACGTTTTTGTATTCCACTTATACTTTTCTTAATTTGGTGCAGCCAGGCAGGTAAACATAGGAACTTTAGGAAGGAATTTAGCTCATGAACTTCACGAAAATTTTTCATTTTTTCATTATGGTCTCTCGCAGCTCCGTTGATTGCTCATTCTGTTTCCATCCTTTTTTGTTTCTAGTCACACGTTCTACCACATTTTATAAATCCTACATGCCAGTTACACTCTTTGTTTTGCTGCCTTATGTTGAGGACTCAAATCACCTCAGGGGAAAATATCAGAACAACATTAGCGTGCTGCAACAATTTTGGAATTCTACCTCACAAATAAAATACATATATACAGAATATAACATATATACAGAATATAACATATATACAGAATATAGGTACTCACATGCTGTGTATGAGTGTGCATGTACATGTGTGCATGTGCATGTGTGCATATTATCCTCCTCATGTAAAATAATATTAATCCAAAATAAAAATCAGAAGCTCGTCTCACAAAGAAAATGTAAAAATTTTTGACGTGTCTACCAATAGTTTCCTGGAAAGGCTACCTTCTTAATGCTGTGAATTACACTGGCATTACCAGTTGACGCACTCTCGATTCTACCTCCAGCTATAAGATGCTTAATTCCCACATTGGCGCCAGTTGATGCACTCTTCTTACCTCCAAGTTTCCTCTACCAACGTAACGAAGCCTCGTTACACTCTCTACTCCTTAGCGGGGAAGCGGAGAGGGAAGAGATCTAGCCAAGTTGTAATAAGTTAAGGTAAATTATGTCATGTGTTTTTGAGTGCTGATTCCCTCCTCTATACTGGATTACGTGAACTTCCTCCTGAAGTGTTGTCGTGTTCGGAATTTGTAATGCCTGGCTGGGTCGTGGATCTGCCCACGTTGTGAGATCTTGGGGGACACTTTCTCGTTGGAGGATCTTTAATTGTAGGAGGGGAATCAAACCCCAGGGCAAGTCTGACCACATAAACCTCCCTCCCAAGGAATTTGGCCCTGCTCACCATGAAGGCTGCCAAAACGTGCAACACCAGCTGTCAACTAATTTTTAAAAAATCTTAAAAACAGGGGTGAAATAACGGGTATGCTGTGACCAATGAAATGAGATTATTTAAATGCTCCCGGTAATACTTACTCACTTTCTCGGGGGTTTCCTAGGCATTTATAAGGGGCAGGTCTGTTTGGCTTTCTAGTGGGGACAAAGTTCGGGATAATATTCACCACCTTACGTGGCCATGCTGTTTTAGGAGGGACCTGGACAACTGTCAGTTTCCCAGTTGCAATACATATTGCACACGTATGGGTTGGTTCACCCTGGGGTTTAGTAGGTCCTGTAATATTTTGATGGACACATTGGAAGTTACTGTTGTAACAGATGGGTCTAACTTTCTTTGTAATGCCCATTGGGCTAAACTGTGAATCTGGATACAGCATCCTCCACTATTTTGTGGCATTAGAAACACATATTTAAACAGAACAAACCAGAATACCAATGGCTCACAATTATTAATCTCAACCAAAATGGAGCGCTCTTGGTTTATCCAGTGTCGCTCGGGCACTCCTGGGTTCTGTCATCTTCAGATGCTCAGAGGTAATGAGCATTCGAAAAATCCAGATAGTCAAGAGAGGATCTCTTGGGAGGTACGGGCATTCCGGACAATACTCAGGTTCTCCCACATCTTATTCAGACTATAGCCTTCTTCAGGAGCCAGGAGTCCCAAGCATGTTCATTCCACTTGCGTCCAACCAGGAGCAGTTGCTTTACTAAAAGACCCACAGTAATAAATGACAATATGTTTATATTCATTCTAAATGATTTATGAATTTGGGGATAAAATAATTAAATAACGTGAGGTTCAATTTACCACAAACATATTTATTTTACTACTGTAGAAAAGCATGGGGATGTATAGCTCTGTACATCAATAATAATTTATTTTAAGATACTGCAGGTGGAGGTGAACCTGCGGGTAAGAAAAAAATTAATAAAATTCAAATTTCCAAAAATTAAAAAAAAAATTAATTTGCTCACCGAGGGGTGGCAGTCCAGAAGTGACGACAGTACGACCTGCTATTGCGGAGTTAGAAGGAGTAACTCAGGGTAAAAGGAACAGGTGTGGGACATCGGTATACCTCTGGCTGATGGAGTCGTGGTAAGCGCCTGACGGCATCGGCGTCATGAGAGATTGTTCAAATTTCTGGCGGGTTTTCTCCATGGGTTCCTTGGTTGGAGATAAGAGTTTATGCAGTCTAGCCAGGGGCAGTGGTGGTTACTTCTTTAGGCGGCGAGTCTTCCATAGACTGGAAGGAAAGTCTTATGCAGACTGGAGCCCTCCGACCTTACTCAGGTTGGCGGGCCGACGGAACTGCCAAGCTGCAGTTTCGCCTCTCCTTATATACAGAAAATTTCTGTTTGTAGGCTGCCCAAGGGGTGCGGAGGTTGCTAGTCTCACTTCGCAGGGATTGTTTAAATTAGGGTACTGGACCATGCCACCATTTCTTATTTCCCTGTCTCGAGGCTGATGACATATTTACTGCCTCTTCATGAGGCTCAGGCAGCAGTGACGACATAGTGCGAAGGGTGCTGCTTTCCTGCAGCATCCCTGCCAACCAGCTTCTCTTGCTTCGGCATGTCACTGGGTTGGTGGGTAAACAATTTATTTGGTGTCAGTGGATGACTGCGTGTAGTCTTTTGAGTGGGCAGTACACTTATTTTTATTATTTTATCCACGTGTCTAGTTATCCGTACTGCTTGGATCAACCCTGTAGGCACAAGATTTATTGCCTGCCGGCATGTGACTTGCTCCTATATTATCAAATGATTGATGATGGGGCGAAGTCGAAAAGTAGAGGTCGCATGTGCAATGCACAGGAGCTGACATGCATCAATCGCCACACCCCTGAAGTGACGTAGTCCCATCTTTGAGCGACAAATTCTTCTGTTTCAGATCCGGGGACTTCCCCTCGGTCATTCTTCAGGTTATACTCTTGAGTTGCTGCTTTGGACTCATGCCTCTTCTGTGCTTGTACGGCCAGTTTCGCAGCAGGGCCTCTTATCTAGGTGTGTGTAACATCTGTTTCGTGTCTTCAGGTTAATGGAATTCTCCCTCTCCTCTCTTCCCCTCCTCTTCATGTCTGGGGCAACAGCTCGTTGGCTCGTGTCATCTGGACAGCTCTTTCTTCGCTTCTTAGCGGGAAGGGAAAAGCAAGGTAGGGAGGTGGGAGCAGGTCACGTCTTTTATGAACCCTGGCCTTCCTAGTTCCGAATGCTAGCTCTCGTGAATAATAAAAAGCTTTAGTGTTTTAGTAAACAAATGTATTTCTAATGAAATCAAATTCTGCTTTATATCTCTGGCCTCAAAATAAAAGTGTATTAAACAAAAGTTCCACTTGCAAGGACAAGAAAGGGTGTGTTTTCTGTAGCCCCTATTGATAATGATTTTAAGTGAGTGACATTTCCTTGCGCCAGAGCTGTCGCACAGTAAAACAAATTTTTATGTGTAAGAAGTTATGCAATGAGAGTTCTTTATTTCTTATGCAAACTTAATTCCAGGTAATCACTATCATCCCCTACAGTTAAATAGACATGAAAGAGACAAACAGTCACTTGCAATAACACATATCATACTTTTCTCATGGTTAACCTTAGATAGTTAAACAGAAATTGGTAATGTAACCACAACACAAGTATAGAATACATTATTTATAATAGGCCACTGCCTGGTAATAATTTAGCACAATCGGAGACTACACAATTCATTCTTTGCACTTGCTACACTACTTATTAACATGTTTTCCAACATGTTTTCCAAATATCTGCTGATTTAATATGTTACGTACAGTAGGCCCAAATGCCTATTACTAGCTTCTTACATCTTAGCTCTCTTAATACAATTTCCTTTACTGTTTGAATAATTTTACGTTACAGGTTGACACATTTGTCTAGCAAAATACTGTATATACATGCTATTCATTCTCCATATTTTATTAACTACTTTTCTATCCTCTTGAACTCCACAATTATTCTCTCTACTTGGCTACTTGTACTTTACAAAACTCAAGATACAAAATAATTCATTGGTTAGTTTACTTAGCAAATCTCAAGATACAAGATTATTCTTTAGTTAATATTAAGAACACTACTTCTTATCTTTATTACTCTCACCCTAATTTACCTAGTACCTTCTCTGTGAAAAGCAGAAATGAAGTTGAGTCCACTACTTCTAATCTATTAATCATTGGCAATCTACATCATTCAGTTCTGGTTAATATGTCCTTCTAGGACTTACATTAAATTACATAGTGATATTGGGTCACTTTAAGAAATTAAAATAACTGTGGGTTTTCCTTGTACCTACACCTTTCATTATCTCAGTACTCTTTACTACCGTAAGCTACACGTATTCACTTGCTGTCTTTTCTCTAAACCTTATCATATTTTACACTCAGGTTGACGGTACTGACTGCTCATAATCATGTAAACCCTGTATGAATTAAAGCTAATCCATCATAAACCTAACATACTAATATTGTATTTACAGCTCTCCTTAAATCTTATCCTAACCTAACAGACAAATACAACCTCTTCTATACATTATTCTAACCTAATACACTAGCAAGTTTTAATTTCACCTTTATGTAGTATTTTTTTAGGTAAGGGATGGAATTTCCTGGGCGGCACATACGGCATGCTCACAGTGTATTTTACCTCATGCTCTTACTTTTAACTACATCTTTTACTGAACACAAAGTAGCCCAGAGATGCACTGTTAGGAAAGTTAAGGTATGCATTTCAGCGTATACTGACCTGCTTCTAGGCCTTGTTATATTGCATTTCACAATTCCTAACCGTACTCACTTATTCCGGGATTCTACATTATACTCGTCGGGTTTTTAAACACTTAATATTTAACACTCTTACTTCTAATGTGAGCACGTGCGGGGTCAAGGTCAAACCAAGCATTAACATTTGAACTTGTTAAGGGGTTGACTCTATTTTATTTCCTCCCGTGCTCTCTTTCAACTTAAGGACGAATGACACTTACAGAATTACAATTATTCATATTTACTTTATTTTGATGCGTGCCCCTCTTGGGTCTTCTTGGGGAAGAGATTACTACGTTGACCACCCTCTCGGTTTCGGCGAAAGAGAGGGGAATCAAACCCAAGGGTGAGATGGAGCAATATGAATCCCCTCCAAGGAAGTTTCACTTTCCTCACGACCAAGGTGGTTAAAAAGGCACTATGCCAGCGGTCCTAGGTATGAGAATTGTTGAGCAGTGATTACACAAGGGTGGTGATGGTGGAGGATGATTTGGCGGGCGCTATCCGCAGCAGCCTCGTCGGTTGAAGTGCGGGAATATAGTTCCCCGGGGTTTGGTTTCAACGTTGTTTGGGAACGACCTTCGGTGGGAGTTGAACCCGAATGCTTTTCCCGGGTGCCAATTTTATGGCAGATCCACCGCGGGCGGCTGTCGAACCCTTACTAATTTCCCTGAGGCTAGCTTGATAATACTGGAACTGGGTGGATCCACCTGGGTTGGGGTTACCTAGTGGTCAGTGGAGTTTACGGGTAACAGAGCCTCTGGTTGTACTGGACGGATATCCTCCTGGTTGTCCTCCAACGGACACCAGTCTAACCAACAATCTAACGGGGACTTTTGTGTGGATGGTAAAATAGATTTGTAGCACCACTGTATACTTGCCGGCTCAATGGGCGGCAGTTCAATTTGACTCTGGTTCACACTAGTTATTTCAGTAGCAGTCTGCCTGTGTTAAGGTGCATCCCTCGCTATGCCTTTGGTGGCTCTTAGCTCCGCCGTGTTTATTGTGCATCTGAATGAAGCCGTCTACCTCTCTGCAGGCGCACAGTCCTGGGGGTATGACTTTGGCAGTCGTACCCAAGGCCCTGCCGTGTGATGTGCAGTTAAGGTATCTAGGACTACGCTGAGTAACAGCTGAGTGAACACCGGAAACCCAGAAGTAGCGGCATGCCCACCGCGGGCTCTAAACCAATACTGCAGGCTCCATCTCCTATGGAGTTCAGTGCACCTCACGACTGACTACTGGTGTGGTAAACTGTTGCACAGGTTAATTTACACACAATTAAAATCACTAGATAAATGAAAGGAAACTATTACTAAAATTATGGTAGGCGAGACACAGATTTTAGGTTCACGTAATATTTATTACGGTGAATAAAGGAAAAGCAGAAAGTCCCGGCTGACTGAATACACTCTAAATTAGCTACAATATTATTAATAATAATTATGAGCTGGAAACAGGTGAAAGAGAGCATGATAAAAATATTTATAATAAAAATGCAGAAATTTCTAAGCTTACACAATTCACAGCGTATGACTTTAGAATGGGGTTTGTCCAGGGGAACACTAAGATCACGACAACCTGCTATCGCGGGAGTCATGGGAAGTTGAGGTAAAGGGGTAGTGGGTACTGGAGGTCAAATTACCTCTGGAGAGAGAGAGCTGAAGCCTTGCGGTCAGCTGGTGTGGATGAGCCTTTACAAGCTGGTGGGCTGGAGTGCTGACAGCCTTCACAAGCTGCTGGCTGGAGAGGGTGTTGCTTTCACAAGCAGTAGGCAGGAGTTCAAAGCCATGTTGCATGCTGAGGAGAGGAGAAAGAGTATTTCCAGATTTGGGAGAGCTCGCAAAACCTCTTCGGCCGACGTGCACGGCGTCTCTGCTGGACCATGCTGCTGGAATTCCTATATACTGAAAAATCCCTTGATCAGCAATCCTTCGGGATGCAGCGGTTAAAGTAGCCTTCTAGCACAGGGGTAGGTTTATCAGGGTTGCTGGAGTTCCCTTCATTTCTTCTCCTCGCTTGGAGGCAATGACAAATTAAAACACCTCATCCTGAGACTGGCGGGATGTGATGTCACAAGGTCACAGGGGTGCTGCCATCTGGGGGGGGGGGGGGGGACTTCTTCCATGGCTAACTGAAGGGTAGTGGACTATCAAAAATAGTTATTTAATTCATGGTGGCGGTGCTTGCATGCGGGATTCCGGGCAGGCAATTCATTTCATAATTAAGCTTGTTAATTACTTTTACGTATACGGCTGTCCAATGCTTGGAGTCTCCTTGCTCAATACGTGTAATCAAATCTGCCACTGTTAATGACTTGCCCCGAATGATGGTCACTCATAGATGGGGTGAAGTCACCGGTAGAGTGCACATCTGCACTGCACAGCATGTTGGCATCCATCAATTTAATGCCCATTGACAGGAGGTAAGTCTACTTAGTTAACGGGGCACTCGTTAGTGTAGGAATTCGGTTCCTGGCAATGTGCGACTTTTGAATTCCTACCCTTAAGAATCAGAAACAAACAATCCTATGAACACATTATTTTACAATTTTGCCCAGATATTTAAAACTATATTTACATCTTCCAGCAAACAAAAGTGAAATTTTTCCTACGTCAATTTCTTAACATTGGTTAGGGATTCATTAACGAACGTTCATGGTCACCTAGCCTATTTTCTTTCCTTTCGAAAGTCAGCTCTTGCTAAGGCTATTTAGAGGGGGCGTCATTCATGGCATTCTGATCACTAACCTTCCCTAATTCTAAGCTAGCTTAACGAGTTCTTGCACACTCATTTTTCATGTTACCCTAATCCTATCACTCCCTAGCTTTTCACTAGAACTCTCTGTTTTCTACAGCAGTGTGGAAAAGTAGATAGTAGAAGTCAGGTACTCACTCAGGTGTGTTCTTACGCCGTGCAATGGCATTTCGTTCTGCGGAGCTTAGGTGGTCGTCCTCGCTTCCTAGGCGAGGTGGACGAAGTTGATGGCCAGCGGAACGTTGTTGGTATTCGCCAAGGATCTTCCCTGTAGTGGCCTGGGATGTGGACTGTGCGTCTGGAATGCAGTACCGTCACTGGTTGATGTTGCTGTCTACTCATTGCCCAGATAAGTCTACGTTGCAGGAAGAGATGGGGAAAATTGACGCATGATGGTTTTATACTTATAAATAAATGAATACTACTCATCAGTGCAACTACACCACTAGCAGTTGTCAATGGAGTTGAGTCACCCCCTCCGGCTACAAGTTTTTTGTATCTACCGGGTCAAGACAGACGTCCCAATAATGGCATTTATTTTCGCCTGATGAACCAACGGGACCATGCAAGAGGTCCAGGACTAGCACAGCAGTGTGCCGCGGGATGCCACCACAAGTATGATGCCTAGATCCTACAACGCTTCAGTACGCTGCTTGCACAGAGGATCTAGGCGCTGGGCTTGCACCTGCTAACCCCCTCTCCAGATGCCCTATGCCAGTGGAGGAAGGGATGGCTGAGGAGTATATAAGGAGATGCACCCCGGCCTCCGGATCGTCAATTCTGCTTCAGTTCTCAATCAGTCTTCTGACTCCTCTCCTGGGCTCTCATTGCACAAACAATCGGTGCCAAGGCCCGCACCTCTCCAGTTTACTTCACCGCTACCTCACGGGGCCAAAGATCCTCTCCAGCCTTCGACTAAAAAGGAACCAACGACATCATCAACTCAGCACACTAAGACACATTCTGTCCCTTATGTACAACCAGAGAGTAGAGCTCGCCCATAGCTTTGAACAGGGTGCCTTCCCCCATTTTATGCTAGGGTGTTCACCATCAGTCAAGCCCGAGTGGATAGGAAGTAGTGCTTCCACCATCTTTGTTTATTTTCCTCTACAGTAAAATAAATATTGGTCTTACCTAACTTCTCGAATATCTCTCCGACTTCTTAACGCTTGTCATCATTGGATTCTAACGGAGACAGAAGGATACCTGGTTTGCTCTTTCCGAGTCTACACCGACAACAGACCAAAACATCCTTGGAAGGCCACCCATTCTTTGCCCTGTGTAGTGAATGGTAGAGCCAGGAGATGATATCCTAATATCATCTCCTGCAAGGTGGCTTGCCAGCTTGAAGTCACACCCTCCCCCCTCCCCTCAAAACTTAGCTGTGCCAAGGAGGGAACTTCTTTGGGCTTGGGGAGACCAGTGACCTTGGAACACTCACCTCACCAATATTGAAAGGCCACCCGTTCCTTGCACCCAGGTGGGAGGAACGGTAGAGCCACGACAATAAGTACTCTTCTGGTGGGATCAGATTGCCGACTGGGGTGAACTCCTCTCATTGCAAACTTTGTGGTGCCATATGGGGTTTACACTCCGGTGCAAGGGAGACCAACCCTATTGGGACAACACCTTGCAGTTCCAGCAACCAACACTTTGCAACTCGAGACTCCCACACCTCTGGTGGGGAAGTCAAGGGTGAGGTGCGGTGTTGCCGGTAGCAATTGGCACCTACACGTGCATGCAGGCCCGATCTTAGTTTAGAGCCACCCGTAAGGGTGGTGTTCAAAAGAAGGTTAAGACGGCAAAGGCAATCTCTAAGGATCCACAAGAGCTTAGCATCCTTCCCAGCATGTTCGGACTACTGAGTTCATGTGAACAGGCTGCTTTGCTGCGAAGACTCATTATGTCAGTACCAACCGTCACTCCTACAGCATTTTTTGAGCCACCCACCCGTGTAGTGGAAGGATACCATCCAGTGGTACAGGAGATCCTGTTCGGCGAGGGGTCCACTTACACTCCAACTGTACCTAGCAGCTCCACGCCTGTAGTAAACCCTAACACCCAACATGCACACACCACGCTTCAGTCAAGTGCAACCAGGGCCAAGGGAACAATGCTAGCAAAATCACCCATAGGCCAGACACACCGTCATGTTTGCTTGAACTCCGTCCCACACCCTAAGCCTGTACCACGCAGAGTAGTATTGCCAGAGCTGGATTTTGTACCAAGCTGACAGCCTATTAGGCCAGTACTGTATTCCGGTCGGGCACCAGTACCAAAAGAGATGACTAGTCACCCAAGGATGCAATTCATCTAATGTCGAACAAGTCGCCCAGGGATGCGGGCAGTCGATCAGCCGGGTCTGTCATGTGTCAAATGTTTAAAAGAATTCACCTTTTTATAGTGTTTATAAGTTAAACTTTATTTACAGATAATGTACAGCTACTCAAAATAAGGTTTAGGAAGGTTAGAAGTTGTATTTTTTTATGTACATGTCAAACTCTTATCTACTGAAATTCTGGATGTATGGAAATTTTCTGACAGTCCCTTGAAAAACGGTAGATCAAGAGTCCGCTGTATTCTGAAGTAGACATAAAGAAACTGAGAGTTTACAAAAGATTGGGAAGAAATGTCATAAAGAAACTTGATAATGGTGTTGTAGAACCTGACAAGCAGAATTGTCAAGCACATCTTTTCAACGCCTAGGATTGAATCCAACTATATAAGGCAGCAAAAATCTTGCCAATACATAAGTTGCTGTAAAACAATTGCAG
Organism: Dryococelus australis; assembly: GCA_029891345.1. Taxonomy (NCBI): domain Eukaryota; kingdom Metazoa; phylum Arthropoda; class Insecta; order Phasmatodea; family Phasmatidae; genus Dryococelus; species Dryococelus australis. Next base: position 97,470,781 of record CM056999.1, read on the forward strand.
ATCTTCATAAAGATTGTGTTACACATTGCAGAAATCAAAATGCAAAGTTTGGAAACTATAACTTACAGAAATATTTTTGTAACATGTTTAACTTAGGGTTTTTGTTCCTAAAAAAAAAGACCAGAGTTCTTTCTGTGAGACTTTGAAGAATTCCACTGACAACGAAAAATTGCTAAAAAGTTATGACAGGCACAAGAAAGAATGTGAGCTCGGTAGACAGGGCAAAAAATGGACTCAAAACAAGCTAAAGAAAATTTGTGCATTTCAGCCTGCTTTGACATGCAAGCTGTCCTGCCTACACAAAGTGAAGACATTTTACAATTCTACTACAAACATAGGTTCTTGACACACAATTTAACTATATTCACCATTGCTGCATTTAGCACAAAGACCAAGTTAAACGTCGCCCAAATGAAATTGGTTCCTGCATAAATACTTTTCTCAAAAGAAATAAGTGTTTGCAAACCCATCATTTTTTATTCTGATAATTGTTCAGCGCAAAAGAAAAATAAATTTGTTTCCATATATATACATATTTGCTGTCATGTCATACAATATTCCCTCTACATCTCATAAATTTTTGATTACTGTCACACACAAAATAAGGGATATCACATGCATACCCCATTTAAAAACAGAATGAACTTTATATTGAAGGCAGTATCCATCTACGTTCAAGCTCAGTGAGTGACAGTCATACATTTCGCTAAAAAAACTTTATCACCATTTGAAATAAATGAAATGGATAAAGTGGATATGTATGTTCTAAATTTGAAAAAATTGTCCATTTCCTTTGAATCAAACTTCAGTACAAACGAAAATGGTGAAATGGTATTGTGGAATGACAAAATATGGAATTAAGTTGAAAAGGAAGACTAATTTCATTAAATACAAATCAAATTTTGAGGCAAATGAACATAGCATCATTGCCAGAAGAGTGGAAGACACCTAGGGACTCCTGAAATGACTCCTGCACACACCAAGGCCGCAGAAATCAGTGCTGCAAAGAATGATCTTGTCATCCTGTGTGAAGCAAATTATATTCAGCTGCAGTACTATGACTTGTTTAAAAACTTTTGAGTTTCTGCCGAACTATAGAAAATAAGTAAATAAGTGGGGGAAAAAGATTACCTTAAAAAAAAAAAAAAAAAAAAAAAAAAACAAGTTTTCTATGTTTGTGTGTGTATTAAAAATTAGGGATGGGCTGATACCGAAACAGATACCGATTAACCGACAGATATCACGACCATCGGCATTGTAACATTTGCAGATTATTATTCACGTTAAATTCAACAGCATACTAAATCTCGTAAAGCATTAATTTTCTGGATCCATTAATCAGATGCTATGTCCGAAACCCAAAATATATTTGGAACAATTGTTTTTCGATGATTTGTTCTAGTTGTTTACGTTTTACTGTATTTACTGTTGGTGCATTCGCCAAAGATTATGTGCATCATTCGTTTTTGGACACTATGTGAATACAAAACAACACAGATAATTGATAACTGGTGCTATAGATAGTATTGATTACATCCCGAAAGAGTTTTTGTTTTATATTTTCTTCTTATGTTTTTATTGGATTTGTAGGTAGCTGACAATGAGAAAGCAACCTGTATTCTTAATCTTCTTATGTGTTATTGCATTCTTAAGTCGGTGACAGTGAAAACGAATCACACACACTGACACTGTATTCAACTATCTGTGGTGTTCTTAATGACAAGTTATAGGTTATAACCGTGGTGTGTGGTGTTAATTTGACAGACGTAGTTGTTATTGGATACTGTCTGCTGCAGTTTTGGTTTGTACGTTAAAGATCTGAATAAGACTGTGCAAATAATAATTGGCAAAAATTGTCGCGAATAAATCAGTTGTCATTTTAATCAAGAGATTGAGTATGGCTTGGCCAATGACGGAATACTAAGCGAAAATATTAACATAAATTAAAAAATTTGCTCAATTTCAAGTGAATATTTAATACTAAATTGATTTCAATAAGTATTTTTTAATGACATCTTTAGGCTGTTGGTTTAAACAAACATTTTTTTTGAGGTTATGTATGTAATTTCTCAGGTCTAAAATATAAGTCTGCATCAGATTGCCTGAAGTTTTGAAGGTTGACTTTAATGAATTCAGTTTGTAATGAATGCTGTATGTAATGAATGCTGTACTGTCTGGTAACAGTTTTTCTTTCACTTACTTGCCCAGTTAAATTATCTATCTTATCATTCAATATTAAATTAGTGTTGTATTTCATTTTTATGCGGTAGACACCTAACACAAAGTGCTTAAAGTATTCACAAAATTAAATACTTAAATTTAAGTAATAACAAGTATTTCCAAATATTGGGAATCAGGAATTATGATGGTGCTCATCAAAACTGGTATTGGCATCACTGTAATCGGCAGCATCGGCAGTTGAGAATCAGTATCATTGGTATCTGCAAAAAGTGGTATTGACCCATTCCTATTAAAAATATTGTTTTGTATACACATAAAATGCATTCAGACTAAAATCTAATGTGTTGTTTAACTCACGTATTCTGTTCATTTTTCTCAAAACATACTCGTCTCTTGTGAAAGATGTTAGGACATAATGCAACAACTTGAGATTAATTTATACTTCAATATGGCCTCAAGTACGAAAAATGTGTGTATCATAACATTGACGCATGACATCTTTCTGCATATTATTGAATCAACTTCTACTCATCAGTGCAAACAAACTTAGAGCACTATTAACGGAGTTTGATTTGCCACCGCCAAACACGATATGTCAGTAATTTTATTATCTACCTAAGGCAAAGGACGGATGCTCCATGCCAGATTTTATTATTCACTGGCAGAGCCATCGAAGCCTTGCCGTCTACACGGCTGCTAGCCCCTCTCCAAGACAACCCCCTATGCAAGACGACCAAGGGGTATACCGTCGCGACAGAGTATAAATAGCAGGCCGCACCAAGGCTCGTGACCAGTCTTCAAGCAATTGGCATCTGTCCTGTTCTTTCACCACACTCCTGGTGCCAAGGGGACTATCAGCTATCTTACCTTGGTCTTCGCTGTGCCTAAGTGGTACTGAAAATTTCCTCTAGCTTGCACAATTGTCGCCATTCTCTTCACCAAAGAAACCTACGTCTTACGTTTTACACCATAACACTGAGACGTGTAATGGTCCCTTCAAAACAACAGTGATAGCGCAAGTTACAGTCAGAGTTATTTTCTTGGCCACTTTTTCTACCTACCCTGTTAGCTTAAGGACAGGTCGGCTTCACCTTTATTCACATAGGGTATTTAACTTCCATAAGCTCTCGTGGATAGGAGGTAGTACAACAACCACCGCTGTTTTTTTTCCTTATACGGAATGAATGCAGTTTCACCTCACTTAAGAATCTCTCATAAATCTTAGAACCTCACCTCGTAGACATCGAACCCATACGAGGGACAGCAGGTGACCAGGATTTTATTTGTATCGTTGAAACACAAAACAAATATCACAATGCAATCTTGGAATGCCAACCACTTTCTCCACCTAGTGTAGTGAACGGTAGAACCCGACACTAGGATATCGCCTCCTTGGGGACTGGACTGCCAGTCTGATGTTTGCTCTTCTCATCGCACTTCTGGTGACGAGAGGAGTATTTCCACAGGCCTGGGAGGATCAGTTCCTTTGGAGCACTCACCACAACATAATTGGACGGCCATCCGTTCTCTGCACCCAGTGCAGTGAACGGCAGAGCTATGACATTAGGTACTACATTCTCTTACGGTCAGCTTGCCAGTCTGGAGGTTCCTCTTCTCACCATGCTTCTGGTGCAAAGAGAAGTATTTCTCTGGGTCTGGAGAGACCAGCCCTAGAAGGAACTCGCCTCTGTGCTGGGACTGCTGCCAGTGTTACGTAGCTCTCATTAAACCACGAACCCAGGTGTCGGAGTTTAAGAGTGAGATACGGCACTTTGCTGACAGACACAATACACACACAATTAACATCACCTACACATCAACTGCTCCACTTCCGCGAGGTTTGATCATAGATTAACTTTCATCGTGCCCTTTTCCCATCACAGTGGGGCCATCAACCAAACTCGCCAAGGGACACCACTCAGTAATTCAGGCCTATCTCAACGGCCAATACAAGTCATTTGGGCTTAACAATCTCTGGTTTTGGGAACGCCATGTAAACCACTTATTTCGACGACTACCAAAGTTCGCAAACCTAGGCCGACCAGCACACTCACCTCAGAGGCAGCCCCGTGTTTCAGGAATCAAGCCTCAGCCGGCACCACAGCAACCTCTGGTCTTACGTCACCCAAGCATACAAATACGAGTGGTCCCACCAAAATGTAAAATAATGCTTGCCGAACCACATTTTGTTCCTTGCGGAAAGCGACCCGACCAGTGCTGTACACAGGCCAAGCGCCAGTGCCGCCGCGCAAGGAATAGAGCCCCCCCCCCAGGGTGCAACTACACTAGTGCCCAACAAAACTCACTGGCAACATGACAGGCCATCTGCCAAATGCATCAAATATATATTATAATAAATAAGCAATACTATGTATAAAGGACTCCCAATATTGTGTCCATCCTCAAAAAATTTAATTGATATATTCAAAATTAAAATTGCTGGCAGAATATTTTTAATATTAAACGTTTAATACATCAAAACTACAAGTTTTGCTATGGTGCCCATCTTCTTACCAAGGTGCAATATGTTTCCTTGTTCAATTTTATTTAACATGATTAGTAATAAACATCACATAAACAGAAACATCATAATCGCGCAGTAATTTGTAACTGTATTTCATGAGCATAACTAGAGTAGAATGGGTTTTTCTTATCCTCTAATAAATAAGTAACAAATTAAAAACCTTAAATAGCTGTATTTTGGTTTAGTAAAAATAGTTACCTTCTGTTTTTCTTTGATATTTTTAGGAGCTGCCTCTGTCTCTTTTTCTAAAGTATCATTGTCAAATGAACACAAAATTAAATGATTTTCAATACTCGACCACAAAATTTCATTGTTTTTAATATTTGACGTGAGGGCCTTGATACTATCTTCTTGTTCCTTATTATTCTCCATTAAATCACAGCTCTTGTCTGGCACTCTACTTTTCCGGGCGAGTTCCACCAGTGTATTTGCTAGTACTAGTGGGTAGTGTATAACCAGATCCATACTACAAACTTCCACTCCTGGGAGTAACCAATCGAGAAGCACAATCTTACCATGGTGCTGCCGCATTGGGTAACCACCAGGTAATGGGATGGAGTCTGGGATGTCCCAATGTTGGCAAATCATGCCCAGTGTCCGAACACTATGCACAGACAGCTTTACTGTATCCGACAAGTAGAGCAGCAGCAGTGGAGCAGGTGTTATCACCTTGCCATGATGGAGGAGTGCTTGTAGGAGCAGGTGGCCATTTTCTTCGCACCGACTGAGGCCCACAATTCTGAAACAGATTGTAAAATGTAAAATGAGAAGCAACATTGCAAAGAAAATAGCAATCACTAGAATAAAAAACCTGTTGGAAAAAAAAAAAAAAAAAAACTTGATAGGCAGGAAATAACATTGTACATGTAGGTACATATGTATCAAACAAAAATAACTGACAGTTTAATTAATTATCTGAGAGCTTGAACTAAAAGTTTATAGCTAATTTCATTTGTGAGTTTAAACATCAAGGTAATAGTTAATTTAAGTAATTTAAATAGTTAGCTTACACTTTGATTACGTCAACCAGTTTGTCTTTCAATAAAACCAGTAAGAGTTAAGAGGGACCTGACAAACCTGAAAACGAACTGAAAACATTTTTTCACTTTAACTTCATCTGCCATCTTTTTCATCTGAATTACTTATGTGATGCACAAGAACCATTAACAGTATGAATTTAATATGAGACCATTGCATCATGACCTGATGTATAAGTAGTTTCCCGCTGAACACACACAATTAAGTGCATTATATGGGAACTTCCCCACTCATTTGCTGTTGTGCATATATGACTCAGGATCATTATACTAACTTTAGTACTCATTTTTGTCTTTAAAGCAAATTGCCACAGGTTTTTGCTCTACAGCTTCCTATGATGCTGTTGACAAGTGCAGGACACCAAGTATGGTTGTAATTTCTTTGATAGGCTTGTTATTATCCACAAATTTAATCTTTAGCAAGATTGCTTTGATAAAATGATAGAAATTTTACATTCAAGAAATGTTGCAGAGTTCAGGTATAGAAATAAAAGTGATCATTGTTAAAAAAAAATTTTTTTAATTGTTACTAAACTACTCATAGACTCAACACGTAAAAACGTCCTAAAATTTATACTAACAGAATAAAATACATCAATTAGAAGAGTGAAAAACATTTACTACTAACACTGCAGAAAAAAAAGGCAAGATATATCACTCTTATCAGTCATATCATCTCTTAGCTTAGAGCACAGAATTTTTGTGACAACTGATACAGTTAACTCTTGATTTTAAGACCCCTGGAATAGTGACCCTCCCGAAATAACTCTTTAATTGAAAAGGCCTTTTCCTGGGAAACACGAAAGGTCTTAGAATCGAGAGTTTACTGTAGTAATATAATTGGGAAAGGTCTCTGCATTTTGTATTCTATCATAATTTCTATCATAATGAAGCACTGCTTTTAAATATCTTTCAAAAACTAATCAGGGTTTCCCCAACAGTTCCTGAATTTTCATAAACTTTTCTGCATTTTCCCTCTTAATTGTTCTTTTCGGTGTGACATAGAGTAGATTCCAATTCAAGATGCACAGTGGTAGTAATGATGCGTGATGCATTCCTGCGCAGTTGGCATGCACACTCTACTTGCGACTTCGCCCTATCATCAAGCATCCTACACTCATTTGAGCCAGTCTGCACCACATTATTATATTAAAATCATGTGCCTACAGGATCTATAAGCATCACCGCAACTGAGATTACAGACACGTGGTTAATAAAAATATAATAACTAATTAAAGCCGTCATGTGGTCATCCTAACCCCAATGTGGGAATTTTAAATCTCGAAGAGTCACCCAGAGCAGAGATAAGCTAGTTCGAGGATTTGCAGGAGCGCAGCACTCATTCTACAAGATTGCAGCAGCCTCCAGTGCCTCGTGCCAGGCGATAAGATATGTCAACGCCTCCACTCAAGGAGCTAAGAAAAGGGTAGCGCAGTGCCGAAGCCCGAATAAACAACCCCTTGCCTCTCTAGAAGCAAACGAACAAAGATTTTTGGTATAAATAGTAGGTGCCATGCCTGGCACGAGAGCAGTTGTCGCTTCCTCCAGTCTGCATAAGGCCGAGGGAACAATAGGAGCAAGGGGCCATCCACCCTCTTCCAGTCTGAAACACGGCTAAAGAACTGTCTAAGGGTGCGATAGTCACTAGACCAACTTGGTAAGTGGCAGCCAACCAACCTCGCAGTCTGAACAAGACTGAGTACAAATACTATGGTCAATGTGCTGACCACTAGACATGGTGAAGTGCGCGTTTCAATCAGAGAAGACGTCCGCCGTCGGTGAGCCTCGAAAATGTCTCCACCGCCGCACCTCTTCATGCAGAATACGTCTCTCTCAACCTCACCCTCCCTTAAACCATTTTTCCTTTCAAGTTAAAACACGTACAGAGATAATCCTTGAGTATACCGGCACAGGGGGAATGCCATCAATCCGTAGCCAAGTCACCAGCACCCTCTACTCCATTTTTTGCACCTGCAACCAAGGAATGTAGTGGTCAGACTACTTGCCTCCCACCTACATGAACTGGATTCAATTCCTGGCAGAGTCGCTCCTGGATATTCACATATGAGAATTGTGCCAGATGATACCATTGGCCGGTGAGTTTTATCAAGAATCTCCTGTTTCCCCCACCATTGCATTTCAGTGCTGCTCCATACTCACCTCGCTTCACCTTCATCAGCTCTCAAGACCTCCATGTTAAAAGCTACCGAAATCTCTCCAGTCTACTAGGGATGTGCGAACACTGAAATTTTGTTCGAGTCGAGCTCGAGCCGAGTATTTAAAAAAGCTTCGATCTTCGAGTCAAACTCGAATGAGTTTCTACAATTATTAATAAAACTGTCAATAATATAAAACTACTAACAGCCTACTTCACACAAATGGACATGAAACAATTACAGCATTTTCTTATTAATTAAGACTATTTAACAATACAGTTTAATGAATTACATGAACCATATTTTAGAGTGCCCATTAAATTATTCCCATTAAATTATTCCGATATCCAATTTTAAAATCTAATATTGTACAGCAATAACATCAACATGTAAGCTCACTGTTTAATAATAAATCCCACGAAAAAAAAAATTACTGTGGGGGAAATTAATTATTCAATTCAAACAGCATTGCAGTATTATTCTAATGAACAATAAAACACTTTTTTTTTTTATTTACATAAGCCTATTGACTTCTCTTAACACACTATACACAACTAAGGTTACCTGTTTACTTCTACTACTTTTGGAAATTATATTTTCACACAATTACTCATTTTTCTGTGCTCCTTTAATTCTATTGGTTGAAAGCTTTACGTACATGACACAATATAAGAATGTGCTATTGGCTTCACGTCTACACGCCGAAGATGTTCCTACACAACACAAAATATAATCACGCCATTTCTTACACATTTTCATGCCGAGGATGTTCCTACACGACACGTTTCACAATGACTTTGAACCATTTCGCTATGCACAAGTATATTACGTTAACGTTTTTCATCAAAAGCGACACTGCTAGCACTAGGTACAATGTGGTGAGCCATTTTGGGTTGAGTGCTGCTTGCATGTCTCATATCTTTGACGTCTGAAAAAACAATTGTTTACGTTACGTTTTCCATCAATACAAAGACTGTCCGAAAGTACTTTTAATTCAAAAACTAATGCAGTGAAAGACATTTGTGAAGAATTTGGTGTATTTACGGAAGTTTTTCTCATTTATCGCTAAATCATAACAATGTAGCTTTTTATAGTCAATAGTGCAACTTTTCAGATTTTATCGTTATTTTGCATTTGCGAATTTTCTGGGACTCTACAAATAGGTAATGCTCACATTTTCTTTCACGTATGCGTAAAAGGTGGCACGAAGCTGTGCGACAAATGTTACTGAGTGCACACAAAGCGATAATAATTTGGTATATGCACCAATGGAAATTCCCAAACTTTGCCCGCCATCTGGCCAGTAGTCATTTATTTTATGATGCATATAAAACGAGGCTTTCTTTCTTGTATTCTTCAGGATGAAATTGCAATATGCACTTTTACCCCAAAAAAAAATTTTTCAAGCTTGAGAAAATGATACGATCTTGAGTCAAGTAATTACAAAGCTCGAGATCATACTCAAAATTTTGAGTACTCACACATCCCTACAGTCTACTCCACTCCACCTTGACCAAAGTACCAAGTAAATATAACCCCTTGATAGTACTAGTGCTCCAGGAAGATACAGCTTACCTTTGGCTCCCTGCAAGTACCAAGCAGAGGCACCTATATATTAGTTAGTCTACCTAGGGTAGTAAGTCTACCTAGGGTAGTACGTACCATATTTTGGCATGTATAGGCCGCATGCATGTATAGGCCACACCACAAGTTTTTGATGAAAAATTATGGATAATTAATATTTCAAGTATAGGCTGCACTGAAATTTTGTATTCCTGGAAATATTGTTAAGTCACAATTCCATACAAACGTAATAAATTCAGACTTAATTTCTCACCTACAAAACATTTGTGACAGAAAATTTGTATTATGTTGCAATGTTTAGAATTATACGTCGCGCAATTATTATTCCACAGATGGTAATGTGACATGAGAAAGCAAAACCACGGCAACATGATACACAAAATGGCATCTATCAATCTGCACTTGTGGTACGGCGGTGGACGTGCAAACTACACAAGATATATCTCTTGTACAGCAGCAAAATGATTTTCTTATGTATGTCTTGAATACTGTGATTAATAAAGTACAGTGAATAGGGTTTCCTTAATTTTGCGTTGCCTTTTTGTAACATTCCGAGCATATTTATTAGAGTTACTTTTATATATAATGCATTCGTAATTTTCATGAAAAAATATTCAAGTAAAAAAAGTTGCAAGTGTTGTTAGCAACGTCGCATCGCTAATCAACATCTCGAAAATATGGCACTGCTACTTCTTGCTGGTAGTTACCAACATGGCTACCGCTGGAAACATTGCAATTGTTTGCTAAATGACTAATAAAATTCTACAGTACATAATTCATATACATGTACTGCATTTCCACATTTATTAAGTTTTTTTTATTTCCTGCTCTCTCAATACACGATGTGTAGTCTGAGATGTCTATCATTAGTATTCATTATTTTTTCTTACAGAGTACGAGTTAGTGCGACATCGTGATGAAATCAACAACAAGTTATTTCGGAAGTCATTTGAAAAATTATTTTATTTGCATTATCTATTAGTATTACTAGTGCATGTGTACATACTGTACTGTATACCAACTTTGTATGCCTTGGTGACTACAGTTGATACTTATACTTTTTTGTTAATACTTCATTGTTTAATGATCGAAGCATGTCATTTTCGGCGATGCTACAAAAATTGTTGTTTGATCAATGAGGTAAAAATTGATTTACGAGTTCTGCAAAACTAGACTTTTTTAGCAGTATTTACAAATAAATTTTTTTGGGACAACAGAAAATGCTCTGTTGACACAGACTTTTAGTCAGACCGAGTTAAGATGGTTTGAGTTTACACTGTATATGGTTATAAATAATCACACTTAATACGGATTTTTGGGGGTCAACATTTTTTTTTATGCAATATCCCGTAAATAAGACACACCACACTTTTTGTAGTCATTTTTTTGTAAAAATGTGCTGCCTATACATGCTGAAATACGGTAATAAGACCATATGCAAATACTGGCTAATTAACAACAATTAAAAATTGAGAGGGTGTGACATCACTGTGGAAAATAACACAAATAAAAATTATAGTTGTAGTCATGCAATGACTAACCTACAACATCAGAGTTGAACGGGGCATATTTCCAATGTTGTGTATGTACCAGGTATGTCAATGAATCTTTTGTCAGTCAGTAAGTTGGTTTTAAGGGTTTTTGTTATATTTTCATCGGACAGATGACAAATTTTTTTGGAAGTAAATTGTAACATCAAAGGCAAAGTTAAAGGCCATCACTGCCACTATAGTTCGTGATAACACTCGATTCTACAACCCTTCACGGTTCCTGGGAAAAGCGTCATTATCCCAAAGGGTTGTTGTTAGAATTTTGACTGACCCCCAGCCCCTATTCTCAAAAATAAGTTTAACTAGTACTTATGCCACTTTTTAATGGTTCTAGCAGCAAAATTACACGTTATAGTAATCAGATACCATCAAATCTCGATTGTACGAGTTCTCAAGTTACCCAGTAATGGGCTTGTATACTCTATGAGCCTGTAAGATTGAATTTGTTTAAACCACATAATTGTTTTAAAACCGAAAACACAAAAACTGCATTTTTCACATTAAGTTCAAGTTTAGTCATTTCATTGTTTTTAAAAATTATTTATTAATTTTAATACGTAGACATCTTCCAACAAAAATGATACCCTTAAAAAGCATATACGACCACTCCATATCACCAAAATCAAGTCTAAACACAGTGCGCCACACAACTTTTTACTACTGCAAAGTCCATTTTCAATGACTTCTTAACAAAAAAATTACATGCTATACTAACAAACATACCTTTGACAAAAATTACATTAACATTTTATGCCGCATAGCTTTTAACAAGTTCAAATTCAGTGGGTTTTTGCAGAAAATTCAAAAGATTTTATTCACGAAACGATTACTTATTATAATAAAAAAATTACATTATTAAAGTTGCATTACATGGTTCCTGCGACATTGAGGTGGAATAAGGGTGAACGATGTGACAAGGTAAGTAGTGCTTCTCTTGGAGCCGTGTGTTATGTGCAAAGACGGGAACAGACAAGGTTGGGGGGGGGGGGGGGGTTGTGTGTGCATGCGTGTGTGTGTATGACGTGTGTAAGAGAGGCAGGATGTGCACGCACCCTGCAATCAATGCCACAGGTGCTGTCCCGGTGATGGCTTGCTTTTTTTTCTTCAAGGGTTCAGCAGCAGCTACTCTGCTTGTTGACTACTGGCATGCAACATATATGGCGAGCACAAAGACAATCTTTAATCTTGTACTAAAGAAAAGGATTTTTCACCCCGATTTTTTTGTACTGACAAGACGTATTGCCTGTAAAATGAATCTTTAGAAGAGCTGATTAACTTAAATGATTGAAATATGCTAAAAACACTTCCAATTTAAAACAAAACAGATATGTTAATAGAAACTAAACTAGTCTTTGAACGTGAAAAGTTTCTTGAATGTCGTTCATAAGAAAGCACACCAAAAAAAAATAAAGAAGTTTATGGTTAAAAATTGCTGCTGATGGTTTGTACCATCTTCCAACTAGATAAATGAATCATTCCCACGCCAGCCTTCTCTTTCACTTTTCCTTGCCTACCACTTCCAGTCCCTAGAACATTGTTTGTAAGCAGACCGTGGGAGGGGTAGGATTGCACAAAACGAAAAAGACAGCTGGCAACCATGTGCATGGAACAACAATTACACAAAAACCTAACTGGTAGTGGATGCTGAGCCATATTTTCTCCAATAACATCTGGCACACACTCCACACGTTACCTGCGGCCAGATGTTACTAACTGCATCAAGTTATTCAGCCGTCAATAACTAAAGCTTGATTTTTCACTTAAAATAATTCTGGGATGTGCATTATACACTAGTAAAAATTCAAAGAAAGGCTTAACAGTAGTCGTAAACTTAATACTTTGTAGCATTGCAGTTAGATATATATAATTGGTATATTCTGGAAGTATTTCAAATGCCTATATTTCAGTCAAGGATAGTCATTCATGTAATATTTGAAAGGTCGTGGCAGTGACAACTTGTCTGTATTTCATCTATTTTCGTTTTTCCCAATTTATTATTTTTCTTTCCTCATTTCATCAGTAGTAACAGACGTCAAAAGCAAACGTCAAGAGCAGCTTTTCCTTTTCACTGGGTTAGTGAACTAAAAACATCCGCCACTGCAAGGCACAACATGGTGAAACAAGGAAAATAACAGAGGTCACCTTTGGCTGATGTGACCGACTGCTTGAAAACAATATGTTTTCAATGAGGAAACTTTCTACCAATATATAAGGAAGCGCGACCTTTCTCGGGTACCACAACATTTCATCGCAGCACGATCGTTTGTCAGCTGTCAGTCGGACAGACTGCAATGAGTTATTACGTGACTTGCACCGACCAGCCCCCACAACTCTAACCTTCTTTTGTATTTCGGGCATTTCAATTCAAATATTCATTAAATTTATTTTCCGTCGGTGCAAGGAGTCAATAGGGCGCCGGGAGAAAAAAGTAACAATTCTCTCTCGTCTTCGTAACTCTCAAAATGACAAGTTTTGTTTTGTAAAGCCTGCAATTCTGTCTTGGTTATTGTTTGTTTGTCAGTTGCGAGTGTCAATTGTTTTGCCGAGACGACAATAAATCTCCAGTAAACATTTAATTCTTTTATTTATTGGCAATCCTGGTATCAACAAACTTTCATTATTACATAGTCGAAGTCTCCAACTCACGCTGAGCTAGTCCGTTGGTGTTTGCTGAGACGAGAGAACAGGAAAATAGCCTGTTACAACTTGAAGGGTGATAAAATGTAGCGAAACTGTCCATTATCCTTCCATCTTTCTCTCTTTCGTCATCACTCCTCTCCCTTCTCTATTACTCAATTTCCCCCCCTTCCCCCGGTCATCCCTCCATCCACCCCTGCAACACACACACACTGTGAGCGATCACTAGTTTTTCCTTTTCTACATCACATCCCTGTTGCCAATGGGTTGCCAGTATTGTGCTTCAAAAATACACTGACAAAAAGGCATGCAAGGAAATAGAAACCGTACAGCAGCTCGGCAATTTGACACGGCAGAAAACTAATGTCAGGGGGCAGTGGAAGCAACACGAAAAGTTTATTTTTACATTTGGACTCAGTTGAAAGGAAGGAAGAGACAGCACTACTTTTTTGGTATGTACAGATTATCACAATCCAGCATGCCATTCCATAAAAGAAAAAGAAAAAAATATAAAGCAGCCCAGCCCACCCCAGTGGTTACCATAAAGGAGAAGGCAAATAAAAAAAAGGGAAACCACGCACCCCAGCCGCTGGCATTCTTCTAATGGCCTTCACATTATGGCAGTACAGCGCACCATATGCAAATGTAATGAAAGAAGATTTCTCACATACATACTTAACACGACACCACAAATTGTTGACGCAGTTTCATTCAAGAAATATATTTATTTTTCCTGAAAGTATATATACAAGTGTATAAAGTATTTTTAATGTTTTTCTGAAACAGTCTTTTCATTGTACTTTTGCTTACTTCCACTCATATTATTTCAAATGAAAAAAAAAACACGACTAAAGAACAAAATCGTCATATGAAAATCTAATTTTGGCACCAACTTCTGTACCTCTCATTCTTTCATTTTTCCAGTAAACTTCACAAGTTCGTGTAAAAAAAAGGGCAGGAAAATAAACGAGACAGGAAAGGGAAGACTGCGAGAGTTCTTTGTCTGCTGACTAGTAGAGAGGAGAGAGTGTGACAACTATTGTTCAATGCAGCCGCTGCCTGTCTGGCTGTACACACACGACAGTCTGATGCACGTAGTAGTCTCTTGCAATGCTTAGTTTCTTAAACAGCAAGAATATAATCAATGCAAAGTTTATAAATTATCTGAATTTTACGTACACTTTGAGGAAATTTTACTTAAAATTACATATTCTGTAGAACTTCAAATTAACCAAACTCCAAAGCATGTAAAATCCCATTCTTATGTTCAGAGTCCAACACCAACTTCGGTTTGCATAGAATTTTGAATTAACCAAGTTCAAATTGAGATTTTACTGTAGTACAAAGCTCAAAACCATTTGTAGCCATAATAAATGCAACAAACTTATATTTCTACCCATTGTCCTCAAATTTTCTATTTTTTTTAACCGAATTTTTTTACAGTTCCTAAGAAAAGGGTTGTTGCTTCGAGAGGGTCGCTATTCCTGGTGTCACAAAATCAAGAGTTAACCGTATTAACAAACTAGACATGGAATATGATGTGTACATAAAATCAGATATGTGTGAAGAACTTGAGGTAAGTAATACCTACCAAGATGCACCAAGATGTGATAAGACTGCAGTTGGCCTGACAGATATGTATGTAGTAAATGTGACAACATTGTCACACCATCTGTGGCACAGTGAACAGAGTAAGTATACATTTGGTAAAGCAAAGGATGACAAGTGGCATGAATTTTGAACTAGCCTATTAAAAACATAAAAGTAGAGTTTTGCCATATCTAATTCTGCAACCAGAATTGTGCAGTAGAACTCCTTCTAATATAGTTTTACGTACAAAACCACCATTGGTACTTTTTAGTAAATACTTCTTACCTCATTACAAGTTCCATAATTTTTCCCCAAGTAGAAGTTGCATCGTCCAAGAGGTCTGAGTCCAGTTGTGCCTCTACTTTTAACATAGCAATACTATATCTGAAACAAAATCACCATTATGACAACACAAATGCACTTCAATTCTTGTAATGCAGTATTCGCACTAATTTCCAGTTCAGCTATAAAACAGTACCAACACCGATGGAGATGATATCAATGGCACTGATAGACCAACAACTTTGTTTGCAAAAAATTGTAAAGTGGGGGGAAAGGAGAGAAATAAAAAGGGAACTTATATAAACAACACTGAAAAACCAATATTGGGCGACTCCAAATCAATATGTCAAGCTGGTAAAGTTAAATAAGAGTAAATTGTTAAAAAGGAGAACAGATTGGAGCCACTGAATATTTAAATACCCGAAAGTGTAAACCCTGGACTTGCAATATCCCTGAAACAAAAATAAACTCACTTATCCATTGAGACGGTACCTACACCCCACAAATATAAAACATGGCTACTACAATCTCTTGGCTAGTATGAAGCCCTCAAAGAACAGAATGACTAAAAACTTTCAGCCATTTATTCATACTGAGCTTTAAATTTAAAATAAAAACATAATGCTGAAAAAGGAAATGAAAAATAATACTGTGGTAAGGGGGGGGATAGAGAAAGGACGGGAGGGAGGGAGGGAGGGAGGGAGAGAATACTTGCTTGTTGCGAGATACACTAAGAATGCTTCATGGTTTTCAGTACCAATGAGGGGTGTTACAAAGTGTGTTGTAGGTCTCTCAAACTTATATGTAATTAAAGTAACTAACTAGTACTAAAAAAAAAAAAACCCAACAACTTTTTACACAAGAGAGGTGGTCAGTTACTGGGAAAGTCAATTGTGTTTTATAGAAATAGTAGAACAAGGAACACACAGTAGTTTCAACAAAAACAGGTGTTTATTCAAAATAATCAGCAAAAATTATAAACTTTAAAGTAAATAATCAACAAGTAAACAGAAAAGATTAAAAAAAAAAAAAAACAATAGAATAGGAACAGTTACCATTTAGTTATTAGTTTTGAGTGGAAGAGAAAAATTGACACCTAATGTCAAAAATCAAATTTGGAATATAATTTACAATACTTCTGAAAGACTTTATAACCTTTTCATTGATTTTATGAGTTGAATTGCAGTTATATAATTAAAAACCAATTATGATAGTTTGTTAACATAAGTGAATGCCTTTTTGTCAAATACAACTAATCTGATATTCGCAATCAGGAAAAAAAAAACATTAGTTCTTAAATGTGAAAACAATGAACAAGAGAGATTATTTAAACGGAGGCTCGCAGGCGTCTTTAAAAAGGCATTAAAGTACTATCTGGAGTTACAAAATCCAAATAGTAAAATCTGTTAACTATTACAAAAACCCAATATTGTTTTAGGCACGTGGGATCTTTCTGTCAAAAGGTTAGCTCATTTCTAACCTAAAAGATAATTATTGCAGCATGAATAAATGGCAAGCCCTCAATGAACAATAAGTGGCTATTTACTTCTCCAAATCCGATTCTAATTTTTATTTAGTTAGGGATTGGCCTGAACATTTATTAGCAATAAAAGAGGTGAAGTCAAATAAAAATAAATCTCTTTCAACGTAAATCATTACTAAGGGAGTACTTAGCAAAATACAGTCATTATCCACTTGTTGCTGGCTACAAGAAACAGTGTACTTCAAATCCTAGTGCCAACTTAAGATCACGTTACATCTGAAAACATTCAACTTTACACCATGTTATGTCTGAAAACTTTAAAGTCTTCAAAAACACCTCAGCACAGAAGAGTTACAAAGTTAAAATTACTGGAAGTAAAAATAAAATATTCCCCACTTAAGTAGTGTAAGTCATAACATCTAGCAAAAGGAAGTTACGGCTCAGTAGCAATAGGGACACGAACACTGGACCTTTTATCCATTTATGAGAGTAGCTTTTCACCTTAAACAATTACCTTAGAAGATGGCTGCCAGGCCTTTTCCTTCTCTCTGCAAAGTCTGTTCTTGTGCTACTCTACTCTAACCCCTAAAAATACGACTATTTAAAGGCTAGGCCGGACCACATTTCCTGTGAAGCAGAGAAAAATTCTCCGACCCAGCAAAGCAAACAAACATGAAATAAAAATACTTATCGCATCACGACGATTCTCCGATGGTCTCCTCCGGACCGCTCCCACCTCACGTCTGTCTGTCTGCCTCAACAGCTAGCCTTCAATAAAAATGGCACACCTGGCCTCGCCTGACATCATGGCTCGCTGCACCATTACGTTAACCAATCAGAAGCTACCACGGCACACATGCGATCACAAACACAGTATCAGCACCAAGTTAACCCCCTTTACCCCAGAGTGTCCTACTCTTCCTCTGCTATTTGCAGAACAAAATCTCCTCTCTTCCCCTGTCACCTCCTACAAACTACACCTGTAAACTCTAAAACTTCCCCATCAGTAATGGCTCCCAGAACATTTGCAGACAACTAAGTACCACACGAAAACACTCCAATAAAAGGAATAACGGCAACTTTACAGACATAGCGGTGAAGGAAAACATGCACAGCTGCAGCCAGCACACATGCGGGGGCTGATCTCAGCTTGTGGCAAGTTGGAAAAACATGTTCAGTGCCTTCTCTAGAATTTTTTTCAGATAACTTAAGAAGTATTGCCAAGAAGACAAATGAATGACTTAACATTCTAACCTAAAAAAAAAAAAAAATTATACCACCCTAACAGAATAAATTTTAAGACCTGAACCCTTCACAAAAGAGAATAAAAAGAGGATTAAATGACTTCCAAAAGAATAAATTTAAGGCATCTGTACAAAAAATTAATTTTAAAAAATCTAAAAAGGCACTATAAGTTAAAATCCAAATGAAAACATGATTAATATGTTAAGGTCAAAAATGTTCTAGTACACGAACATTCAAACAAAAGCAAAATGACTTTCCAGCATTATAACCACAACCCAAATCAAAATAAAATTATTAAATCATTACCGAAACACCACACAAAAAAATTACTGGTATCCAAACAAAAAAAAAGATGGACAAACCTAACCAAACAAAAATAATTTAAAAGCCGAAAACTCAATGAAAAATAATAAAATAACCTAATGCATCCTAACAAAAAAAAATAGAGCTTCCCAGAGAAATTAAGGGCTTCTGAACAAAAAAGAAGAGTGATATACTTAACTTAAAGAAGAATGAACTACATCAGGGGACTGATCTGAACAAAACATGGAGAAAACTTAAAAGAAAAGTCAAAATATAGAAAATACCCTAAAAAAATATTTTGAGACAATTTTCACCTTCGTCACAATATTGATGATGCTGGTCCCTTGTTTTGTTCTTCTTCCCCTTAACAGCAGCATCCACTTTCTGATTTGCGTATGGAGTTCAGCTTGGTTGGCTTGGGGATGGCAATTCAACATTGTACAAGACTTACACTGTCAACAGACAACTAGTAACCATGTCCTTGTGAACTGGATACAGTTGTACAGGATGTCCACAATGTCTTGTTACCCCTGCTGTATTAATATATGCAAGTGATCTATGTATGGTGTGTAGGTGTATTTATGGTATTTATTATGGTATGTTCCAGATTAGATACTGGAACCATGTGTGATACTAGCGACTACACCCTTGAAGAGAGGATTGTTGTGAGTGTCTGGATACACAAACGTCCTCATACTGAGAAAACAATGTGTGAAGTGCGTGCTGAATTCCAACAATGATTCCACAAAGAGGCGCCACCAAAACAGACTCTTCTGCGTTGGGAGCATAAACTCTTTGAAACAGGCAACATCAAAGATAAACCACGAATGGGAAGACCATCAACCAGAGTGAAACAGAGTCAAGCAGTCGAGGAATCAGTCATCAGGTCACCAAAGAAGTCGCCCCGCAAACGATCAGCAAAGCTTGAAATACCACAAATGACACTGCATAAGCACATGAAGAACGACCCGCATCTTCACGCATATCACCCTATGTTCGTTCAGGAGTTATCAGACAATGATTTAAATTGCAGACTGGATGTCTGTGTTTTGATATGCTTCAGACGTTCGACACAATCCCAAAATGTGGAAAGGTCATCTTCAGTGATGAGTGTGCCATCTATCGCAGCTGTCGATCACGGAATGTTGTGTTTTGGTCCAAGGAAAACACACGTTATGTTGAGGAATTGGAACATCATCCTCCGCATGTCATGATATGAGCTGCAATGAACAGTCAACATCTGTTAGGACCATATTTATTTGACGGGACAGTGAACCAGACATCATATTTGGACATGCTGCGAACCTAGTTTGTGCAAGAACTGAAATACATTGGTATTCTGCATGACGTCTGGTTCCAACAGGATGGGGCGCCAGCCCATTATGCCATCGCTGTTCGGGAATACCTTGCTGAGGTCTTTCGGGATTGTTGGATTGGCCGAGGTTCCACAGTGCTGGCTACTCTACTTGAATGACCACCTCGAAGCCCAGATCTATCGACTTGTGATAATTCCCTTTGGGGTTTCATAAAGGAGTGTGTTGCACAGCAGCGCTACGAAACCACGGATGAACTCAAACACGCAGTGAAACTTGCATTTTCTCGTATCACCTCGCAAATGCTTCAGAAGATGTCCCACAGAACATGGTGTAAAATTATTATCTGTCATGTTTAAGGTTACGTTTCAACACAAGATACCATAAATCCACCTACACGCCATACATACATCACTTGCATATAGTAATACAGAGGGGGTAACAAGACATTGTGGACATCCTGTAGATAAATATGCTTCTCATCTTGGGCATACTTCAGGATTCAGGTGTCAAGATGATTGTCGTCACCTTATAACTTTAGCAATTTTGAGAGGATAAACCTTCATCCTTTCCTCCAACTCACCACAAAAACTGGTACATGATGATTGTAACCTTGCTAAACTGGGACTACAGAAAAATTACACAATTAATTCAGTATCATCTGCTACAGACTGTTCACGATAAAGTGAGCACTTTTTAAGGCCCTCCCAACAGGCATTAACTGTTAATAAATATATCTTATTGCCGTCTCAGGCATTAAATTTTGATGGTGGTGAAATGTATACACTGTGTTTATTGGTAACATTGCAATGTTTATATTAAAAAGCAGCAGGAAGATGGAAATTGGATGAAAGGAAAAATATCTAACGGCCTTAAAAAGTGCTCACTGTACCGTGAACAGCCTTTAATGATGTGTGGACATTGTTACTCAAATACAATATTTCTTTTTGATTTATTAATGGTTCTTTCACACAAACTTAAGTAGCTCAGCGCTTAATCTTACCACTACTATAGCAGCTTTATTTAAAAAAGCATTCCATATCTTTAAACCCAATTAGCTCTGAAGACCCCAACGTTAAGAGCCACCCAAATCTCTTCATTCACTTTAAACCTAAGAAAAGACACCAACCACACAATCACACACAACACTGCACACAGTTACAGTAGAGCATCTATAATCCAAATGTCAAAAATCCGAACTGTAAAAATCCAAACATACAAACAGGATTTCAAAGTTTTAATAAATGGGATGAACTGCAAATTGTTGTGAGCGAACCACATGAGTAAATTGGTAGAGCGGACATTCAAGGAATCATGCACCCTTCTTGTGGAAAGGGAATGACCTAGCGCAATATCTATTTTTTGCCAGACATACCCCTCCCAACAGTCTCCTGTTACTCATTGCATTAGCAGCAAACAAACAGTGCAGTTCTTGAAAGTGAATGTCACTCTATTGTTTCTTATCTGGTTCTGCGGTATGATTTATAGCTTGCGTTAAATTTTAAAAGGTATTTAAGTATGTCGTCTTGATGGACAAAAAGAAAACACACTTTCTTTTCTATCAATCAAAACAAAAGTGGAGATTTTGAACAGTCTTGAAATGGATGAAAGTGGTATTTCTTTGGCAAAATTTATGGAGTCGGGGAAAACTACAATTATGGACATAAAAAATAAAAAGGGAACAATTCTTAATTACACTTTGAAACTTGATTCAGACAATGAATCTAAGAATAGGAAAACTATGAGAATGACAAACGATGCAGCACTTGAAGATGCTGTATATTTATGGTTTACTCAGAGGTGCAGTTTAGACAAACCCTGGTCAGGACCCTTGATATGTGAAAAGGCCCTTTATTTTAAAGAACAATTAGGTGGTCCAGCAGACTTTAAAACCAGTTCAAGGTAGCTAAAAAATTTCAAGTGAAGGCACAGGCTCCATAACTGTGAGAATTAGTCTGCTGATAATTCTGCTGCAAAAAAAATTCGAAAGCAAATTTTTTAACTTTGTGGATGAAAATATGTTTTCTAGAGAAGATTTGTAAAATGTCGGTAAAAATGCAATCAACTGGAAATCTCTTCCACGAAAATCTTGAGCTTCTCACTGAGAAATAGCTGCACCAGGTTTCAAAGTTAGCAAAGAATAAAGAATGCAATGGTTTGTACGAATGAGTGGTACCCAAGTGCCACTGTTAGTTGTAAGGATAAGCAAGAAACCTAGATGCTTTAAAAATGTCATCCAGCTTCCTGTAAAATACAGAGTCCTGCACAAAAAAAGTGACTGGATGAATAGTGACATGTTTACGGACTGGTAAAAAAAGTGTTTGTACCTAATGTAAAAAAAAAACTACTGGAAACAGAAACCAAAGAGGAAAAAGTGTTGCCTTTAATAGACAATGCATCTGCTCAAATATTGAATGCAATTGATGATGAATTTGGCATTTGTTCCTACTCACCCAAAATGACACCACTTATCCAACCCATGGACCAAAGAGTGATAGAAAAGGTCACAAAGATGTACAGAAAACAAATGCTACATAGCTTCTTCTGACTGAAGGTAAAGAGGAATACGTTGTTGAGTATTCCAAT
The DNA here is from genome assembly GCA_029891345.1 of Dryococelus australis. Lineage (NCBI taxonomy): Eukaryota > Metazoa > Arthropoda > Insecta > Phasmatodea > Phasmatidae > Dryococelus > Dryococelus australis. Next base: position 97,493,252 of record CM056999.1, read on the forward strand.
AAATTAATCTTAGAAGATTCTTGCTACATGCTTACAGATTAATAGGATTTGCCTAAAAAAGAAAACCTGAGAGAGGGAGGAGAAGAGAGAGAGAGGGGGAGGAGAGAGGAGGGAGAGGAGGAGAGGAAGAGAGGGAGAGAGGGAGGAGGAGGGAGGAGGGAGAGAGGGAGGAGGAGAGGAGGGAGGGAGGGAGGGAGGGAGAGAGGGAGGAGGGAGAGGAGGAGGGAGGGAGGAGGGGGAGGAAGGGAGGAGGGAGGGGGAGGGATGGAGGGAGGAGGGAGGGAGAGAGGGAGAGAGGGAGGAGGGAAGGAGGGAGGAGGGAGAGAGAGGGAGGAGGGAGGAGGGAGGGGAAGGAGGGAGAGAGGAGGAGGAGGGAGGGAGAGGGAGGGAGGAGGAGGGAGGGAGGGGGGGGAGAGAGAAAGAAAGAGAGAGAGAGAGAGAGAGAGAGAGGACAGACAGACACACACACACTTCTCAGACTTGATGCAGGTTTAAGGTGCAGGTCAAGAAAGGAGGGTTGGCGGTAGGAAGTAGCGGAGTCCTTGGTCGGACTCAAAGGAGAGCCTTCTGCAAGCTGGGTGTAGGAGAGTCCTCGGCAGACTGTAGTGTTGAGCAGTAGACTTTCGTACTGGAGGAAGGCAAGTCCTTTCAGACTGAGGAGGATGAGTCCTTGCAGACTGGAAGTTGGGCTCGCGTCCTCTTTGGTCACCGAGCCCAGCGCCACACTATGGTGCTGGCTGCCGGGGCTGTATTTATAATAAATTTTCTCCGATCAGCAGTTCTTCGGGGTTAGGCGGGGGGGGGGAACGTAGCCTTCCACCATGGGGGCACATTTATTGGGGGTGCAGACACGCTGTGACTTTCTTATCGCCCTGCATGGAGGCGACGACAAATTAAAACCCCTGTCTCTGAGGCGGGCCGACTGTGACGTCACAAGGTCACAGGGGTGCTACCATCTCTCGTGATTGCAAGAACTTCTTCCAGGGGTCAGCCATGAGTAGTAGAATTCTCTATTATAATAATTCCAGCCACGGGGGTACCTTTTGCATGCATAATTCTGGACGGGCAATGAGGATTGTAATTATGCACGTAATATACAATGATGTGATCAGCTACCCAGGATGTGGGTTTCTCAGCGTGATACATTTATTTTGGTTTGCCGCTTATATATTCCGCCCAAGAGTGCACGTGGCTCGTAGATGGGGCGAAGTCGTCCGTAGAGCGTGCAGTCACGCTGCGCAGCATTCTGGCAAGCGTCAATACATACATACATCCTTTTTTCTCGTAACAATTATAGTTTACTATTCTTCAGTTTAATTTAAAATACAACATAAAAAAGTAATTATAATAGTCATCAGTTACAGTTTTTATTTTAACCTATGCAATTCAAAACAGCTTTATATATATATATATATGAAGATGTGAACAACCCCCAGTCCCAATTACAGTGGTTCGAATTATTGATGCTCTACTGTATAAGAAATGGCAAGAAAGAATAAGCATCCACTCAGAAATTATTATTATTACTATACCATATTTTTCAACTCACCGACATAAATATTGTAGTATTATTGGTTCATCACAAACATTTTGTAACTCCAGCACAAGTGTCAGCATTGGCAAAAAGTCTCTGTACTTCACCATAGTTGGATATGTTGATAAAAGTTCAGTTAATATTGTGAGCCTGAGGAATTAAAGATAAAAAATTTTTCCAGTAAGTTGACAAAGAAAGCATGAAATTGCGCATAGTCAAAAAATTACAAGTATTAAACAATCCAGAAAATCACACACAATCCTTCACTCCCACTCCCAAAGTACTAAACTAACTTCCACTTCAAATATTTTATGTCACTTTCTACTCAAAAATAACAATTGCACTACCCCTAAAAAACAACAACCTGCCGACACAAAACAAAAATAAAGCAATTTTGTTGGGCAGTATGCAACAGTACACAACACTGGCACCTTTTTTCTTAGGTTTTTCAAAATTGTGATTTATTGACAGCAAAATGTATTTTAATTATTCCGGCAGATGATACTGTGTTAACTAATTCAATTCACGGTGTTGATTTACTCATCTACCCTGCTTTCCTTTTTCTTAAGCTCCATAGGTTAGTACACAACCAATTGCTTCTAATACTGTTTATAAATTCTATGTAGATATACTTTGCAAGAGCCAGGTGTTGGCAGGTGTTTACACTGAGGGGCCATGCACGACATCCGTTATCCCATTGAGCCTCAGCTGCGTCCCCTCAAGATAAGCAGAGCCGCCAGCAGATTCAGCAACATCATCTCTAGTCATTCACTTCCAGCCAAGAAATGTCTGTCGCCACCTGGTTGCAGGCAACCCTGCACTGAATGAGTGTCTGCCTTGGAGATTTGGATGAATCCGGCCACTTGGGATGATACTCCAGGCTGGAACACAGACTGTACATCTCGACCACGCAGCTGGGAGAGCAAACTCTCTTTCCTCCATTGCCTCTCCCCCCTCACTTGCCGCTGTCCAGACGGGTAAAACTAAAGCTTACACAAGCAGTTTGTATCTGCTCAGTCTTCATGTTGTCCAGCTGCCTACCTAAGTCTGCAACTGCCTGCTTTGTCTTCAAGACTGTCCGCCGTGCTCTGTGTACCATTCTGTCTCTCTCGAGACACCATCCAGATTACAGATAGGGAAGAAGCCAGCACTGCCGTGCTGGCACATCCATGCCGGGCAATTAGCTATTTGCTTGAAAGGGACTGCCCGTGGTGGGTAGGAGGCCACCTCGGCAAGCCTAACCATCCGCCCACACCAACCATTCCATACTTGGTCCCGGCTATTCTTCGCCCAGCCCCTCAATCAGTACCTCAACCCAGGCCTGCAGCACCTTCACCAGCTTCTTCGCTACCCATTGTTGAACACAAACCCAATGCACTCCGTTACCCAGGTATCCCTATTAAGGCAGTGCCTCCGAAACGCAGATTTGTATTAGCCAAACCCGACTTTGTGGCCTGCCAAAAAGCAACCAGGCCAGTCCTGAATAACGAGCGAGCACCAGTGCCCCGTCAGAACTAGACCCCCCAGGATATAAGAGCACCTGGTCTAGCATCTAGACAAAAAAGACCACACCTACACGACGTGTAAGTACTTCACTCCCGGGTACGTCGCACGTCAAAGAGACGGTAGGCCCAACGTCGAGCATTTGAGTGCCATAGTACGGACTAGACAGCCACGGACAGATCGGCAATGCCTGCTATCGCCGCAGATAAAAGGCAATCAGAAATCCAAGGACTTTGGAGAGTCCCACAAAAACACCCTGTGATGCCCAAGACGACAGCCGCATCTGGAGAAAGTCAACAAATTTAGGTGAGAGCCCACTGAGAACACCATCAGCACATAGCAGAACCTCCAAAATCCCCAATCCTGCCTTTATCATCTCCAAAAAGACCCCAGAAATGTGTTAAGAGGTAAGGTCATCAACAAAATCATTGCTCAGCAGTTGACATGTAGAAATTAACCTTCATGCATGTAGTAGTTCATGGTTCAATGCCACACAATCCCAGAGCCCGTACTACTAGAAACCCAAAAGCATTAAAATTAATACTGTATATTATAAAGAAACATACATTTATAACATTTATTTTATTTTTGTATCAAATTTTTTACAGATAAAAAACATTTACTGTATGCAATATTTTACAACACTGCAAGTTTTGGCAACACACTGCATACCAAATTAAAACCTATTTGCCAAAATCTGTGTCACGCACATGTCACTGTTATTTACATTGGTTGTATTTTTATTTGCTTGTAATTTTTATGTTTGTGTTATCATGCCCATGCATTTCATTATACAGCATTAATTATATGACATGAAATTGCATGACTGCAGTATTAATTAAGTGCTTTGGAGCAGAATACAATTAATTACACCATTTTAAAAAATAAACACCAAAATACTGTATTTTAACTCTTAACGAGTTTTAGATCATTATTTAATAATGTTTTAGATACTGATTTTGTTTGACTTCTACTAATATTGCTTTTCTACTTTTCTAATTCTCAGAAAATATAGTAAATTCTGTTAATTAAGAGGGTGTGGGATATAAATTAGCTCCAAATATATCAATTGAAATCCACAGGTTTATGGAAGCCAGCATTGAAAAAAGTAAGACAAGGCAATCCTAAATAACAGTTTTTTCCTACTTTGTGAGCAATTATTTTTCCTATACTGCATATCTTATGCTGAAAAAACATACAAATTTTTATGGCGTCAGAAATATTTAGACGAAAATACATCACTCTTATAAAATATTTTATATTGGCGATCATAAAGTTGTAAAATATGATTGACAATAATGTACCAAAATGAAAAGTGAAGAAGCCAAGTACATAAATAGACTTGATTATCAAGCTGAGGTTCGACAAGAGAGTTTAATTTGACTCAAGTTTCAATAACAGGCAAACAGGAAGAGACTGCCTCAACTCAGTTCAGTTTTTGAACTTTGACCCACCTCTATAAATACTTACAATATAAAAAATAAACAGAATGCACAAGTTTTAGTACTCACAGGGCAGTACTCGTGGATACACACACACACTAAAGTTGGACAAACACATTTTCCAGGAGGAAGCGCAGTCACGCGATGTAAATTAAAAGACTGTGGGATGTAATGCTATATGCCATGAAAAGCAAGACATAGTAGTAAAATTACATAGAAAAGTAAAATAGTTATACACTTAGGAGGAACACAAGATGAAAAATAAACATGTAAACAATAAGATTTAGCGGGAATATGCTGCTACACTATTTAATTACATTATATATATATATATAGTATGCATGTGCACATATGTGTGTGTGTGTGTGTGTGTGTCTCTCTCTCTCTCTCCCCATGAGTATCACCCTGTGAGTACTTATGCATTCTGTCTACTTTTTATAATGTAATCACTAACCCAACTGCCTATTCACACCATATACTTTATGTACTTTATCTAGAGTTTGTAAATTACAATACAGTTTAAGATCCTGAAAAATGTTGAAATACTTATTTATAGATTCACATTTCCAACGCATTAATCAATTCTCCTATTCGTGTTAAAAACTAGCCCATGTTGCAAAAAAAAAGGTAGTATTCCTTCCAAAAAGTTTATTCCTCACAAACATTAAACATGTTAAAAACAATTTCATTTCGATATTGAATAATAAGGGAGCAAAGTTTACTTACCATGGTAGAATAACAAATGCATCATTACATGTGCGAAGCAAATCTGTAACAGCGTGCAAGCCAACATCCATTCGTCTCTTCTTGGGAGCACTCTCCATTGAAGCATTCATGGTTTCATTCAGTACCGTTAACTGTGTTACTTCTAACACATTCGGCTCACTCTCATATACCTACAGGCAAAAGAAGCAAACAAAATATGTGGGAGCAAAGCTTTATTCGAATACAGTAGAAATTGTCAAATACTTAACATATACTACCTTATACCTATTTATAACATCTGTTGTTGCCTGGACAGAATCAACTTGAGGACAATTCCCCATGACTTTCAGCCCAGGTTAACCACTACTGTACATGTGGTGAACAGGATTTGAGCCACATTAAATGGGCAGTGGAGCTGGCACATTTTCCTTGCAGTGGCCAACTCATTCTTCTGGAAGTAAGGGGTGAATCAGAGGGACATCAGGTAAATTCCCAATCCTGAAGACAAGAGGGGATTGGAACTACCTTGAGGCTGGATGTCCCCCTTTATCCTCATTCACCACCCCTGTCAGAAATTGTGCTGGGACTCTTATGGGTTTCAGCTCATTATATTCATGTTTGCTTTAAATCTTGCAGTTATTAGGGTCAAGCTGCGAGCTTCCCTTAAGAGACAGTTAAGTTATAAAAAGCATCATCTCCGACATGGGAAGTATGTAACACGTACAGTGTTTGATCTCTATTACATTAACAGCTGTATCATACCAGGAATTAGGGAAAGTGGCCATTGCCACATGTTTAAAGTGTAAGGCTGAACTGGGTGGCATGACGATCCAATAGTAACTAACGCCATATAAATTGAGAGAGTGGTAAGAACACCTTCTTCAGTGCTCTAAACAAAGAAGACCACAGTGAGAGGGATGCCTCACCTAGTGAACTTGGTATTTGGTAGTGGCTCTAGCATCAAGGACTTTTCTTCTGAAGGCTGGAAAGCAGGCATCATCCTGACGAGGTCTTTGGAGGAGGTTGGAGCCTGAGCTCTACACAGCTCGATAATTGCCCTCTGGGCACAGGGTTGAGCACTGCTCGATGCAGGGTGCATGGGTAACCCTGGTAGGAGCATATCTGGATACCAAGAGATCCTACAGTTGGGGCTCCACGCATGGCACCACTTTCCCACACCTGGGAAGAGACATGGCGTAGAACAAGCCACAGAAGGCAGAAGAAGGAATTTATTCTTGTTTCCGAAGAGCTGACAGTGGTTCCCATCTGGCATGCAGCAGCTTCCCATGTCCCAGTGTACACCCTGCTGGTGCTATGCTCATTATCCACCAGGCTTTCAACCACAGCCAGACCATGTTTGGTCACTTTCTCATGTCCAGCCCAATGGTAAGGCATAAAGTTGGATGACAGCACAGGGGTAGGCGATAGTGATAGGATATCCTGTAGGAGGGGGCATGGCTTGGCACATCTAAATAAGGATGGAGTGTACCTGTGGCTGGTGAAAGAGCCTGGGTGGTCCCCAGAGGCCCATGACTTCCCTCACAGTGTGTTGCCCACATAGAATGTGTTCCAGTTCCTTGGTTATTGGAGAAGATGGGATGTCGCCATCATCTCTGAGTCCCCTTGGAAGGTTCACATTCTACACCCCTTGTGATTGCCTAATAATGGCTTCAGGCAAGAACGTTGACTGACTGGGGCTGGGATGTCGCTGGCAGACCCAAGCACTCTACAGAAAGGGACAATAGCAAGGTTCGGCGCTGCTCCTGTGTTACTCAGCAAGGCAGAATGTCGCGTAGGATCTATGCAATACACAAAGATGGAACCCCTTTTGGGTTAATCACTTGAAGGATGAGGGAGGAAGGCATATGCCCACTCCTGGACAAAAGTTGACAAAGCACAAGGTCAAAAAGAGAGGTAGTGGGAAACTAGGTGAACAGAAAGCACACAGAGTGATAAATGCAGCCAACTCGAAATATGTCTGTCTGTTGCCTTGACTATTTAACACACATATCAAGCCTGTACCTTGATTGGTGCCCGAAGGCCCAAAACTAGGTTGCCAACAAGGGTAGTGGGATAGTCTCTGAAGATGCAGTGGCATGTGGAGAGATGGTAGAACCAGATTGGCGATACTCTGATTCATGTTGAAGGCTTCAGTGCAAATCCAGACAGAGTGACGTTCTGCACAAGAGCTGCGAGAGTCAGTGCTGAATTAAGGACCATAGGTCCTATTTATACACAGGCCAGCACAGAGGCACATGGGGAGGTGGAGTGAAAGCTGCAAAGGCTGCCGAATGCTGAGCTACGTTCCGCTCCGTGGCCAGCAGCCAATGGGGTGGCAGCGTGCAGGGGTGTGATGCACGTTGACGACTGGCAGACAACAGTAGTTGGCCACATGCCAATCCCTGGGCATAACAGCAGGAGAGGCACCTGCGACGTGTGTGGCCTAACACTCTTCTTAGGAGTGGACAGCAGCTGTGGCGAGGCTAGAACATGATATAGACACTGCTTGTGGTGTATCCAGACTCACCACAAGTTAGTAAGAGCATAAAGTATGATGAGGGGGATAGAACCACTCCAAAGCGTAATCATGAAACTCAGCTGGTCAATGTCAGCCCTAGTTTACTTGGACTCATTTCAACAGGAGACCCCCCAACAAGAAATGGGAAGGTTGGGTTCAGACACCTCCTGAAGTTGGTTAGGAATCTGGTCTGTGCTGAGTTGTCTTCAGGCCCACATTCTGGTCATAGTTGAGTAGCAAGGAGGTTATCAAAACTGGAAATATCATTTAACTCAAAAATTCTCACATTCTATCCCCACTATACCAAGGTTCCTACTAGTAATATACAGAGTGTAAACGATAAGTGTTTACAACTGTACACAGCAGTGTACAGGGCTCTGAGACAAGCAATTTGATGTAGGACACTTGTGGTCCATACGGTCAGGAAATTACTGTAAAAGCGTATGACAAATGTGTACTAAGACACGTGCAGCACGCCGCTGTGGGCCCGGCCGTAATCGACCTGCTGGTCAGCTGAAGCTACTTTGTACAGAGGTCAAATCAGGCAGAAAACGTTTGGTAATTGCTTTTGTTTGAAACACATGCTACATTGTCACAAAATACTACAGACAAGTTACAGAAATCAGGAAAGAAAGTATGAAATTGCATTTAAAAGATGGCAAGTACCACAAGATTGCTTATTTGCTTTGTTTTTGTTTTGTACTTCAGTTTATGACACAGGTGTTTCATTTGCAATTTCATACATTCTTTCCTGCTGTATGTAACTTGTCTGTAGTATTGTGAAAATGCAACATGTGTTTCAAACAAAAACAATTACTAAGCGTTTCCTGCCCGATTTGACCTCTGTACAAACCGGCTTCAGCTGACCAGCAGGTCGATTAAAGCCAGGCCCACAGCAGCACGCTGCATTGTTTTAGTACATATTTGTCAAGCAATTTACGACTATTTTCCGACCCTCTGGACCACAAGTGTCCTACATCAAATTGCTCGTCTCGGAGTCCTGTACATTGTTGTGTACAGTTGTAAACACTTATCATTTACATCCTGTATATTCCATTCATGCCATCTCATCATCATGGCTGGCGGCATCTCAGATGCTATTAGCCATATGAAGAAGGTAATATGGCAACAGACTTCAGGAGGATGGTTCCCCCTTCCTCCAAGAGGATGTATGAGGATCTGAAGAAAATCAGAAGCAGTGAGTCACGTCATCACATTTAAACACCATCTATTCCCTTTCATTAGCTAGTATTTCACCAGTACTACTTAAAAGGTTTAAAATTTCAGGGAAATTGTTGGAAAGTATGTTGATTTTTTTTTAATGCCCGTGTTACATTTCTCATGGTAAGCACTATTGTGAGCAGTGCATGTATAAAAGTAGATACCCCCCTCCCTAGGCTGTCAGAGCTAGCCAATACCCATTGACTCTCCCTCAGATAGCTGAGTGTTTTCTCAGCATGACTGCAGGTTAACGTTATACTGTGCACTTGTCTTGTCATTGTGATCTTGCTTGCTTGCTTGTGGATACGCTACCTTCTGTCTACAGGTCTGCAAGCCTGGTATTTTACATTTGAGCCAAGCCCGAACAAGACTATTTAAAAAGTTCCTGAGCTTCAAGCTCAAGCTCAGGCTTCTTTTATCACATACAAAAAAAGTTTTATAATAAAAAATTGGGTAAAATTAGAGTTTTGAAAATAATCTGTGTTAACATCTGTTGTTCTGGGGAATAATTTTTCCTGTTCAAACACCTGCCTCTTAAATTATTATTTTGTGAATGAATGTCTTATTTTCTAGTAAGTGAAAAAACAGTTTCTTCAGACGCTGCATCTTATGCTGATTCGCAGCCCAGTTTTGATGACAATCTGTTCATATCTGTAGCTCGCAGGAATAATTTTAACCAAAACACACATACCTTATCAAATATTGACTGGTGAATGAATCATGTTCAATTTTCAGCAAACATTTAACAAACTGTCTCATCAAGTGTTGCATCTTAGGCCAATTTCGTGACATTTTTATGCTAATTTAGACAGTAATCTGTGTTCACATCTGCAGTTCTGAGGAATAATTTTAGCAGTAACACACCGACCTTTTAAAATATTGTTTTGTGAAAGAATAATATTTAGATTCATTCAAACCTTTAAAAAACAGTCTCATTTGGAACAATACCAATTCGTGGCCCTGTTTTTATGCTGATTTTGATGATATTCTGTATTAATACACGTAGTTCTGTCAAATAATTTAAACTGTAACACACTTACCTCTTAAAATATTGTTTCATGAATGAATATTGTCATATAGCAAACATTTAACAAACTGTCTCGTCGAGAGCCTCATATTAAGCACATGTATAGACCGGTTTTAGGCTAATTTTGTTGTTAACAGCATAATCTTCATTTCTTGGGAATCCTATTACCAGAACACATCTACTTTTTAAATATGTGTGTCTCATTAATAAACAATGTATTATTCTTTCCTAAAACATTTTTTTTCTTTCCTAAACATTTTTTTTCTTTCCTAAACAATAAAACACAATCCCACTAGCCAAATGATCTGACAGTACAAAGTTTTTCGAGCCACAAAAATATTTTCAACTAACCTAGAGCTTAAAAAATGTAATTTGGGTAAAGATCAATTTTCTAGCACTCGCAGATCTCTACTTCTATTTTCGCTTTTTATGATGATTTGGCTTTGTACACAGTTTTTGGATTCTGCTTGGTTTTGATAACTGTTTGTTGATGACATATAACGCTTCATTTTTTGGACTCCAATTTGGTAACAATTTGTGTTTGGTTTTATGAACGTTTTTTTGAAATCCACACATTTTTCAGAACATCTTGTGTAGTAATATTTCGCTACAGACCCCCATAAAAAGCTTAAGTGTGTATGCTATGTCATATAGTTTGTTTATTTATTTACACTGACAATTTGTGGTAAACCATAATATAGTCTTTTTTTGTTTATTTCTGGACAAAAACAAACATTAATTTTTATTTTCCCTGCAAATATTGACAAGTGGTTATGTATAATATGAACATAACTCTATATTTACCAGGAACATTTGAAAAGATATATTTTTCCACAAGTGTTTATGAACTGAATTTATAACCTTAAAATTTGTATATAAAATGTTTAAGAGGACACTTTTTATTTTGGAATTTTAATTTTTAGCGATTGGCAGTTTTCTGTGACCTGCCCTGTGTGTATTGTGTTGTTTACATTTTGATGTAGGAACGCACATTGCGTGTGCTTAGCCTGGGAAGGAGCCGAATTCAAATTGGATCATTATCAGCCTATCTCGGTTTAGCTGATAACAATGCAATCTGGGGTTTCCGCAATCACACTTGGCATGGGTGTGTAGACCCCGGATTCGCCTTTCTTCCTCCGGCAGCCATGGAGCAAAGCAGGTGAGCTAATTCCCAGCATCTGAGTTCTGAGCTATTGCTTGAAGGCGGTAGGGCTCTCTCAACTCTGGTACTGTAGCAGGAATCAAAATCTTTGTTGTGTGATGCTGCATGTGCTACAACTTCTGTCATGGTTAGAGAATGCAGGTTTGATAATATCGAGCTTCATTCCTTGCTTGTGGTGGTATGGCAAAAAGTGGCGGTTTTGAGGTTAGGCCTCGTGAGGATATTTCTAACTTAAAGCAGGACAGAAGAATACTTGCATGATTTGGGGCAGCTGACATTTTTTTGACCTGGTATGAAACTTTTTTGAACCAGAATGTGTGCAATTCTGACATATTGCCGGATTCATGTTTTTATGTGTTTAGGGCACAGGTAAACACGTGAAACTTCTGATCAAAGTGCGGGAAGGTGCAAATACGTGAAAATTAAATTGAAAAACATACAAAAATGAGGGATGTGTAAGGAAGACAAGAAAAGAGCATGATATACACAGTAAAGTATGATAGTTACACAAAGGACAGACACAAGATGGCGGGAGATCAAAACATAAAAGATGTTGGTTCAGATTGCAAATAGGCTACTAAAAATATATATATAGGACAGGAATCCAAGCACATGCAGCATCACACAACGAAGATTTTTATTCCTGCTACAGTACCAGAGTTGTGAGAGCCCTACCACCTTCAAGCAATAGCTCAGTACTCAAGACACTGGGAATTACCTCACCAATTTATAATTTACAATACCTGCAATTTTTCGATTTTTTAATTTTCCCGCCCACCCTAGTTTGCCCCCCCGGCCACTAGGTTCACTACAAACAGTTCCCTTCCAACTGCAGTGTCCTACAACTTGCCGCCTCATGAAGCTGGCTTAGCCAGCGAAATGTTGCAATCACCCAACCGCATGAAAAAAACTGCGTCGTCCTACTTTGCGTGTGTGCCTATCGACAAGTACTAGACTGTGAGTACTTGGATTCCTGTCCGTTATATAGTTTTAGTAGCCTAGCGGCCTATTTGCAATCTTAACTAATATGTTTGTTTCTCACGTCTGAAATAAAATATTCATAAATGTAATGAATAAAAGAGTTTTATACATGTTCTGAGTGAAGTGACATTGTTTTGACATGTGAAATGTACTGCCATGTATATTAAACATGACTTCGCCTCATCTTCATGTGTCATCACGTCATCCCAGGGGCAGGGTTAAAACCAAAGCCGACTTGTTACCGGAGCTTACCAGTACGTCCCTAGGCAAAGGGCACCCGAGGACACAGCAGTCAAGACCATCTTCACCCTTTTGGCAGATAACACCACCCCCCCGCCCCCTCTATTGTGTGATAGATGCCAGTCAAGCAGCACAGCACTGCCCCATAGCTTACGAGAGCGATGCAACCCGCAATGAGGAAAAGTACACTTCCGGTCTCCCCTGAGAATGCGGCCTTTACCGCTAAAGGAGGAGTTCCAGCCTGAAGGAGCAGAAGGATCCGCAGCTGGCTGTTCATATAGGTGAGTGCACAGCCATGTCTCACCAGTTTTGATACTCAGAAGCTCACACCACCACCTCGTGTGCTCAAGCTCTCTGCTCATACTGCCTTCCTCACGAAAGACCACCGCTACCTGCAAGACATCTTCCAGACCTTCAACCCCCTGAAGAATTATTCAACACCCCTATTACACTCACTTCCATTTTCGTAGTGAACCCCGAGTCCCTTCTGGACAACAGCATTGAGTTAGTTAGGGTCAGTATCATAGCTATCTAGCTGCATCTACTCTTGTATAGTTTAGAATCACATCACCTCCACTTGGATTACTGTAGTTTACATCCGTTACAGTTCCTTGATAGTTAGAAGTTAGTGAGGGCCACCATGTGTATTCCTCAAGGAATAAACATGTGATCTTACCTAACCTCAGAGTACTTATTTCTAGGGTGACTGTGACTTCAATCCCAGTACACGTTCACCCAATAGGAAAAAGCAGGAGACTGCGTTATTGAAACCATCTCTGCTGAAACTAGAGTAGTACTGCGGGCTCCCTTAACCGGGCGCACGTACGTCTCTAAATACACACATAAGACCACCACCCAAACTGTGGACCAGGTATGCAAAGGTACCCGGTGCGCACGCACGGTAGAGAGACAACCACCAGAAACTCTATCCACAAGACGACTAGTCAGCCAGCCAGCCAATTCACTCAATTAGCCACATTATTATTTTCACCAGTTGGAGTGATAAGACTGGTGCTGGAGGTACGACACCTTTTGGACCAAACCCACGATACTACTAGACATCCCTATCAACCCAATGCTCCATCCACCGCATTGTTAATTTTGCCGGTTGGAGTATAGGACTGCGCCTGGGTGGCTTAGCCACACCTGGCTGCAGACTTAGGTAGGGAATTTTGTTGTCTGCTCTTCCCTAACGTGGTAGACCATAGTACCTTTCCTCTATGCCCTTCACCCATAAGAGTGGTGCAAAATAGAGATAAGAGGGCGGCTACTGCCCCAAACCTAGCCAAGTGAACTGCAACCCAGTGCCAACTGCCCACTGCAGTCTAACCCCGCAGGAACAAGCTCAAGCCGCCCGACAACTGGAGAGGCCTCACCTCCTAGTTCCTCCAAGTTGCCTCTTTCAGCCACCCCACAAGACAATCTGCAAGCGGTGTCCGATCGTTGTGAACATCTGCCAGGGACTGCCGGTACCACTGGGTATAGCAAACCCGTGGTTCAGACACACCAGGACCAACAGCACACCCCGGGCACCCACCAGCTCAGCTAATCACAGCACTACCACCGCCCACAGACCAGGCCCCAGATCCAGCCAGCAGCAGCACCAGTAACTGAGCAAGAAGCTAGCCCAGGCTCCGGCCCCTGCTGGTGACTGTGTCCACATCAGCTGTCCAAAGAACCGCACAACCCAAACCTGATTTTGTACAGTGCCACAAGGCCACATGCCCCAGCCTGTATTGCAGCCGGGAAACAATGAGCAGTCAGTAAGTTAGTCCAGTTAGCCAGTGCCTCTGACCAGCACAATACAACCTTGTCTGATAGTGATGTCACCATCAACTCAAACCAACGTCACATGTCAAGTGTTTTCATGACGCCCAAGAAGGGGGATACAGCCCTTTTGATGCCAGACGTCTTTCTATATATTATTAATCCGACTTATACTCATCGGTGCAAACGAACTTGGGGCACTTTCAATGGAGTTTGATTTGATGGCAGCCACAGAGAAATCAGGAATTGTTTTATCTACTCAAGGTAAATGACAGACACTCCACGCCAGATATAATTATTCAACGGCCGAGCCACCGACGCTATGCATCAAGATCAACCGAGTATGGCAGCACGCCGCTAAATGCCACTACTAGTACGATCGCCGAGGCATGACCCTGGAATCAGCACTCACCACTTAGGTCACTCACCAAGGATCTATGTCACCCTCTTCACAGCTGCTACCCCCTCTCCAGGACAACCCCCTATGCCAGCTGAGCAAGAGGCATGCCGCCGAGCAGTATAAATAGAGGGCTACACCAAGGTTCTTCATCAGTCTTCAAGCAATTGACATCTGTCCTGTTCCTTCACCGCACTTCTGGTGCCGCAGGAACCAACAGCTCTCCTACCTTGGTCTTCGATGTGTAACGGCCAGAAAGAGCGCCCACGATAACGACCACTTAAGCTATGACTGCCACAAGGAAATTAGCAGTTAAGCTACTACAGGTTATGGATCAAAAGAGTGTTGTAAGCATGCCACGCTGACAGCATAGTTTTTCCTGCCCACCCTTACCGGTTGTTAAGTTATAGTCTGTCTGTTAAGTTCTTACAATACGAACTGCAACTACTGCTCAAAGCAGCAGCAGTTGAGTCTGTCTTACTCTAAAGTTACCACCCAATCTCTTATCCACTGGTATTATGGCCAAGCATAGGTAAACTGTGGTATCGGCGCTGAGTATATGAATTTATTTTGTCAGAAAATTTCAATACCAATGCAATAAATATCGGCATATACTGTGGTATCTGCATTGGCCCAGCACTAATTGAAACATCTACTGGTAGTTCACTTCAACATCGCCACTCTGGGACCCGAACCCACCCTTTTACCTAACTCTTACACAGCAATCCCTCCACAACTACTCCAGGAACCTATGAGCATTCAGAGTACCACTTCTCCGCAGCCAGTGTCAGCAGCTGTCCAGCCACCGGCCACACCACCAAACCAGCCAGAGAGGAGGAGGGTACCATCGCCTCGCGAACAGCAGGTAAAACGTCTGAAGGTGGCACTGCCTGTACATTTTCATTTTGTTCCCGCTTGTAAGCCAACCAAGCCTACCCTATATTCAGGCACACTGCCTAAGCAAGAGTAGGACCCCCTTGGGTATGATCACTGCGACACTGGCATCGCATTATTTGAAGGCCATCTTAGTCACTAAGGCACAATCTGCATACCGCAGAACTTTTAATGTAAAATTTATCCTAGGGGTTGCAATCCCCAAGCCGCCAACCAATCAGAAGGCCCAAAAGGCTCCCAATCAGTAACCCTGTTATTCCATATTGGGGAACCCGACCCACAACTGAGCTAGCTAAGGAACTTCTGCAAGATCCCCGTCGACATCAGGGCTTACCACTGCAACTCGTTCTAACTTTAGTGATGCCACAAATAAATTGGGTATTGATGTTTCAAACCTAATTTCACCCATACTAGAGTTAGCAATGTGTCTAATCCTTTCACGTGCAATCAATATCCTATCATTGCCATAGGTGACTTTAAACACTTCATCCGTAAGCAAGGCAGTATGACTTAGCAAATGTTAGTGTTAAGTGCTTTAAAAACTGTGAGGCTGGGTGAATTTTGACACAACGTGCATCGAGTGACAAATATTACTTTGGAAGTAGTATACTCTAAAAATTTGGATCAATCTTGTTCAGGCACTGAGTTTTATTACAATTTTTTTAATTGCTCATAAAGTAATAGCAACGCCCACCTTTTGCTTGTGCATAGTCTTGTATTAAAATATTTAGTTGTCATGTATTTATGCAACTCATAATCATGAATGTTGTAAATATAATTCTTACGCCATTTAACAATTGATTGAGTCACACAGTCTTCTGTATGAGGGAATAAATAAACCGTATTATCTAAAAGCATACCTTTGTTTAAAGGGTAAGTGTTTCAACTGTAACACTTTTTAAAGATGAACGTTTGGAATGTCTTGCTGCTGTTTAGTAACAGGAAAAAGAATAACGTTTAAATCTTCTGCTATTCTGTTGACAACCAAAATCAAAGATTTTTTCCTTATGTCCTCGGAAGTGCTGACTACAGTTAAAGGCACTAGTAATTTACGTCTAAACAGAAAAAGAATAGTGAACATCAATCAATATTCACAAACCAATATTATTTACTCAAATTAAAATGCACATGTTTATAGTGAAAATTACAATATTTATTACCCTTGAGGCGTGTTGCTTAAACCCTGGTCGACAAGAGACTTTTGTTCTGCGCTAGATCAGTCGCGCAACAATAGGTACTCAGTTCCCTTTCATGCTGGACACCAGTATCGGTCTTGTGGGCTGTATACTGGGTATGTAATCGGATGTACTAGGCCGAGCAATATGCCTCACAACAACACTAGCCCTCTGGCGCAAGGTAGAATTACCAGAGTTCGGTGGACTTGCCTTAGCAGGTGTAGGAGTAGTGTTGTAGGCTGTGCGGGTGGAGTCCTTGGATCCAATGGTCCTGGCGGATGTTGGCTGCAGTAGTTCTCCGTGAAGTGGCGATGGTTCCACTCGGTGCTGGCCCAGCTGCCGATGTGCGGGTTGACCTGCCAGAGTCTGGTGTTGCTCTTGCTGACTAGTGCCCGGACTATGGTGTGCACCTCGTAACTGGTTCGCATGAGAGATGCCGGTCTCCCTGCGTGACGGGCAGCTTGGGCCTGCCCCTGAAGAGTGTCGCCTCCCGGCACAACACGGTTTGCCGCACCGACCTACTTGGTGGCATTGAACTCTGCCTTCTTACCACTTCTCTGAGCTCCGTACCGGCTGTTGAATGGCATAGGCATATAGCACACTATATTTCCTGTAAGAGACAAGTAATTGACGATCCCTGACTTAGACGTGTAAAGCCGACGACTGGCGGTGCACTCCCCGACTCCTAACAGCGCAAGCACCTGGATTTGTGTGTGTCGTATACTGCCTTCCTGTCAATGTCGGATGTTGTCCACAAACGTAGGGCCTCCAATCCTGAGCAGATACCATTCCCAGCACCTTAGCTAGGCGCACCAGTCAGCAATACAACTCAGGGTAGCTCTCCCCCCTCTGTGGGGTGTGTCCTACTCCGTTCTGAACACCGAGGTGAACAGAATGAGTGGCCGTCGAAAGATGAGATGTGTGTGTTTCGACGGATAGGCCCCTGCCACTTGCTTGCCCCTTGGTGGTCGAATATTGGTAGTAGATAGGCTATATTACTACAACAAGAAACTCTTGGATATGTTTAAGACTGAGTATTTATTTTAGAGATGGGACAAACACAGATTTTGGAACAGAACCGGACTAGAACTCAATCCAGAATATTTTTATCGAACCGAACCTGAAACGAACCTTTGAATTTGAACACGCACCGAACTCGAACTGAACTCGTACCGAACTTTTAAAAATGTCTTATCCTCGCACATACGCTTTCATAGTTCAGCCCCAAATTTATATATATATAAATTTGGGGCTGAACTATGAAAGCGTATGTGCGAGGATAAGACATTTTTAAAAGTTCGGTACGAATTATATATATATATATAACAAATATGTAGAACTCCCTTAAAAATACAGTGGATTATGGATGCTAAACAGTAGACCCTAATCAGTGTGTGCACACACGCATATCTGCAAATTAAGTACCTAACATCGATTACAGTGGTCCTGTAGATCATTTTAGCACTGTTGCCCACTCAAGTAATGAGAGTTTTGTTACTGAACCTCTGGACTTGGCTACAAGGTGCAAAGTGAAAACATCATATATACATACAACCTTCATATTTCAGCCCCTATTTGTTCAAGTATAAAACACAAACACACCAAAATAACCACCTTCACAATTTCATGTCTAATTATTTTAACATATGGGCCTAAAATAACAGTAAACAAACATATTGCATGTGCGAGCACACACACACATTCATACATATATCTCTGTGTGTGAGTGTGTGCACATGTGCATGCGTGTACACATGGGCATGCGTGCATGTGTGTGTTTTTTCCAAAATGTAATGGCCAAATTTTTCCTAAAGTGGAAAAAAAGATACACAATTAAGATAATATTAACTTTTGGTTTTTATATATTTTATTGATATAAGTTATATCTCATAACACTGGGAAATGTATCTTTCTATAGGCTATTCACATGACAATATTAATTTTAAAAGGGAGTTGAAGGGTAAGAAATGGCTGAAAGGAAAAAGTAACTAGGGTCTCAAAAGTGCTCACTTTACTGTGAACAGCCCATAGTCGTTTTATACGCGGTATGTGAAAACCACAAATTAGCAACACAAAAAAATGTTAAATGAAAATGTCATTTTAAAAAAACTCAAGCAGATCACTTATTTTGTATACAATCATTTAAATAATGAATAGGACCTGGTTTTACACACTATAGAGTTCAAGATGATATGCTGTCATCAGTGCCCAAAAAAAACAAACAAATATGACTTGTTCGGTAATTATTATTGTGTGGCATTGTTATTTTTCAACTTCTTTGAAGTGAAGTACCGTATGTACTCATGTATAGTGCACACCATGATTTTTGTAACAAGTTCCAGGAAAAAACTTTTATTTTTTTTCAATTTGTGGGGCCTTGTTAGTAAGTATGTAACAAATTATTCTCTTATTTTAAATTGATTTGTGGCAATTGCGATATAATTGGGAAATATTTTACTTATTTAACTCACTTGGCTGAAAGCCAAAACATTGTGACATTCTGTAAGGTGACTGTAACCTTGTGGTCTTTAAAAGAATGTCAACAACTGCCATGGAAGGCCTGCTTTCTTTTTTTGCTTCTTTTAGGCAGTGACATGCTGGTCGTTTTTTGTTGTGCTGGTTCCTTTTTTTGGCTGTGGTGGAATGTGAGATACTACCCTTCTCTAAAAATAAAATCATGTTGCCTCTTCCCTTCTACCTCCAGATAGTAATAATCTAGACTCTTCCACTACACTTCCCTTTAAACATCATGGGACAGTTCATGAGTGGGTGATTTACGACTACCACTCTACCACTTCTGAGAAATGTTTTGGTACAGGAGTAAATACTTAAATTTGTTAAAGATGTTCCTTTGTAGCACATTTTCGAACCCAACATTAAGTCCTGTAAATTTTTCAAACTGAACTAGAAAGTATATTTGACATGGCAATTAATTTTGAACCGAACCAGAATATAACCTTAAAGTTTGGGTTCGGTTCGAGATTCGAACGTTCGACCCATCTCTAATTTATTTAGCAATAAATACTTAGGTGACTCGTACGTGCTACCAATAGGTCTGTGTTGCGGAAGTAATTAACCTATGCAGATTACGGGTGAAGGTGACCAGCTCCTAGACTACTTAGATGCAAGGGTAAGATTAACTTACTGGTCGCAACTAACACTAATGGAGTTGCCTAGAAGAGGCCCTAACTTTAAACAGAGGAGCCACTACTAGCAAGTAGTGGCGGCTAAAGATCCAAGAGGTGTCAACAACTGAAGTGTTAAGTTGTGTTCAATGTCTTCAGGTAGACGAAGCTTCTGGTGACTGCGATTACCAGGAGGTGTTGAAGCCTCTGTAGGTTGTGGCAGGAGCCACTAGAGAACTGGAAGTTCTTGGAGAGGACCGTGAGGGCCTATGGTCAGTAAAAAACCCCAGCACAAGAAGTGTTGAGGCGAGTTACTGGAGATAATAACTCACAACCGCAGCCGCACACTACCTTATATGCGGCTCCTCTGGAGTGCGCGGCGAGCCTGGAGTGGGAGGTGTAACGTGCCCCTGTGATGTCTAACTGGAGTGGGCTGAGTGAGAGAACTACCCTCTGCACTTATGATATGGCCTGAGGCGCTGGGTGGCGTTCGACCATCTTAGGTGGCATGGCGACACACTGTCTGCCGGATGCGTGGGGGGGGGGGGGGGCTGACGTGTTGCACGGTCGCTTCAAATTTCAAATATCTTTAGTTTCACGTGAATCCAAAGAGTGTTTGAGTTGAAACCACTCTCTGCGCATTCTTAACACATCATGCTCGGTTTGCTCCTTCGCTGGTTTAAATACTCTTAGTAGAGAGAGGAGGACAGGTCAGGAACAGTCTGGGAAACAAAGTTTCTTCCACGTCTCTGACGAGAATACTTCCTGCTAGACATCTTTGGTGTTGTTTCCTGTAGTTGGTATAAGCACGTGGGATGAGCTGTAGTCATAGTATATAGGTATAAGCGGCACGCGTCAACATTTAATTGTTCATTTAATGAACATGCAATGGACATACACCGTCGAATCACATTATGACCACCTGCTAGTATCCAGAGTAACTGGCAGCAGTACGGACAGCAGCTAGATAAGATATCAGTGTCTCAAACAGGTACTGATAGGTCTCCACAGGTAGTATCTGGAGCCATGCTGTCTGCAGTGCGTCCAACAACTGTTAAAGGTTGCGTGGCGGAGGATACAAACCGCAAACACGACTATCGAGGCGGACCCACAGATGTTCAATTAGATTGAGATTGGGGCTGTTTGGGGGCGAGGGAAGAACTTTGAAGTTTTGATCATGCTCTTCCAGCCACGTGCGGACACTTCTAGCCGTGTGGCAAGATGCATTATCGTATTGGAAGATCCCATCCTCACAAGGAAAGACAACCATCATGTACGGGTGGACATGATCACCGAGGATGGATTCATAACCAAATTAATCAAGAGTACCTTCCACACGGATGATGAGACCTAGAGAATACCAAGAGAACATTCCCCAGACCATAACACTGCCCCATTGCCTTATGATCATCCAAAAATGGATGATTTCGGTTCTCCAAAGTTTCTCACCGGACACGCTGACGTCCCAGTCCTATACAGCTGAAAACGTGACTCATCGGAGAAGGCTACCCATTGCCAATCAACAGAGGTCCAGTCACCATACTGGCAAGAAAATTCCAATCATTTTAGTTGATCCACCTGTGTTAGTATTGGTGCAGTCACCCTCCGCTACTCCACAGCCCCGTTCGCAGAAGGGTTCACTGAACTGTTGCAGTAGAAACATGTCTGGATGCCCCCTGATTCATTTGGAAAGTGAGTTGTTCCTCTGTAGCCTATCGGTTGACCTTCATACACCGTCGTCATCAACATTCACCTGGGACACCTGGGACGACAGTTATTCCCAATGGTGCCATTCATCCACTCACGATACACCTTTACAACAGTGACACTGAATAGTTCACAAACATCCCATTTTCCGAAATGCTGCCTCTATTGGCCCAAAAGCCGATGATCATCCCTTTTTGCAACTTGGTTAAATCGCTTCCCTTACCCATGACAGCAGGAAGCGCAATGTGTAAAGCCAGCCTGTCAGTCACATTACATATCCGTTTCACCAGAGCACATCAGGGGCCAAACATCATGGGCTATGTGCTGCAGATGGCATTTCTAGCAGGTGGTCATAACAATGTAATTCAACTGTGTATGAGCTAGCTGATGTAAACATTAGCTGAAAGTCACCTGGCACTCTGGAATTTATTTTGATAGGTACATGAAAAGATACACAACCAATGGATTAAAAGTAGAAATTTAGCAGGGCTTTCAAAAGTGCTCACTTTACTGTGAACAGCCTTCACTAAAAATAACAAGGTAAATTAGAAACTAACTTGTTTGCAGACAGCAATGGCAAGCTGTAGGAAGTCGGCAGGCATGACGAAGTCTTTGAGCAGCGGAATGCGACGCTTCATGTAACGAATCTCTGCTTCTATCATCATGTACAAAGATTGGCACTGTTTTTTCCAAGTAAGCCAATCTTTAGCATATGCTGTGGCATCACCCTCCTTTGCACCGAGAGGATGGTGCAATCTTAGTTGGAGTGTCAGAAATATGAACATCCAACTCTTAAACAAACAAACACACACAGGAAAGAATTAACATAAACTCAGTTGCATTATGTTTTACACTGCAATCATTTTGTTAACATATATTTTTTAAAGATGACATAGATGAGCAGCAACTCTCTGACTTGCATCACTCTGGCTATAATGTCATGCTGCCACAACTTCTACAAATAGTACATGTGTTTGTGGCTTATTTACATAACATAAAGTCTTACACAAAAAAATTAAGACTAATTTAATGTAACACCACTAACTGAAAAAAATATGAAGCAGGTCATGAAAAAAAAAAATATATTATGGAACAAGACTACTTTTTACTACTGCAATTAATTTAAATACTTTCACTTAACTTCTCGGTGGCCAACAGAGTAATGTTTTGTACTTAATAAAAACTGGTTGCACAGAATGAAATTTCAAAGTAAAAGTTACGAATTGCTCCAATCATCAAAAATATTTCAAGTACTACAAAACTAAATGTAATGCTAGTAGTGTTAACATGTCAACACACCGATCAGAATGTATCCAGTATGATCGAAAACTATAAACAATTGTCGTTCTTATTATGTCTGGAAAATTTGGAAATACACACACACACCCATAAGAAATGCCACTGTGGCATAAGCCCAGCTCAGCTAAATATCTCTAAGCTGGATAAATAGGTAACTTAAATTTCAAATAAAAACTGCTCCATGTTTATGAAAAACTGAACACAAACTAACAAAGAACACTTAGTAAATGTATATAAATAAAATACCTTTTTTTTTGCTATTCTTTCAATCCTGTGTTCATATAGATGGATGACTGACATAAGAACATCTTCACCAAATTCACAAACCATCATTCTACTCTCCTTCGCCACCTTCATAAAAATTACAACAATAGGCAAAACTCAGTAAAATCTCATTACAACATAGTATATCAATTAAGACTCAACTTTTATACTTAGTAATGAAAGTACTTTATACTAAAAGTCTTATTTTCAAACCTTTACAACATGGACTCCATGAAATTATGGCACAATTAGTCACTTCAGTAAAAAATTCAATATATAATTACAAAACATTATTATTTTGGAAAACGTGAATAAAACTGTACTTTATAAAAATGAAAAAACACAAATTACAATCTGCAAACATTAAAATAATGCAAGGTTTGCAACTACATACTGCTGACTTATCGGCTCAAGATTCCAACAAAAAAATTTACATCACTTACCCTTAACAAATAACACCAAACTATGGTTTATACAGAATATGTTTATCTTTAGAAATAAATTAGGTATATTTCAATAACTAAACATCTTTATTTTTCCTGCAAGAAGCACCTGGAAATGAATTCTGCACTCAGTCAAACATGCTGCTCACTGTTAAACATTTTTGGCAACAAACGGAGAAAAAAGTTACATTATGGGATGTCATTTTATTAATATGACATCTGCCTATTGACTTAAAATTAATATTTCACATAAAAACTGTTTTGGTTCAGCAGAGGAGATGTATAAATACAGCCTTCACAGGGAAAAAATACACTCTGACACACAATTTCGAGATTTTTAGGGGGTTAGAATTTATCAATTTCAATTTCTACAAAGGTAGCAATTTTACAGTCGTTCCCATAAAGGGGGTCTAATGTATGTTATGAAATGTGTTACTTAAACTAGGATAATTTTACCTATTTATGCATTCCTATTTTAATGTTTTGATGTATGTAATAATTCATGATGGTGCTGTATGTTAGCACTGTTAATATAGGTAGATACATGTGGATAGATGGCATTGTAGGTGAACAGACTCAACAGCAAGAATAAACTGCTTGCAGCTTATACATAAACAATATATTGAAAGTGACTTGGCCTTTGCATATTTTTTACATATCACATTGGTAAACAAACAGGATTTTGGTTGGAAATGGTTTGAAAAAAATCAATAATTTACCCTGAAAAACACACATGAACATTTAATCAATCCCATTTTGCAAGACACCACGTAAAATAATCTTCACTGTACTGAAAGTTAACAAAAACGTGGAGTGCATTGTATCATAATTTTACTGTAGTTCAAAAACTCAATGCATATTTTTAAATAACTATTTTAAATACGTTTATGTTACATCTGAACTTGTCAACTTTAATCTTGATAATTCAAAGTCAATTTCTATTCAAATAACTTGCCCAAAACAAAAACAAAAAACTTAATTATCAAACTACTACAACTCTATTGCATTTATTAATTTTTGGCTATTGACTGCCGGCCGTTACAGAAATGATCCTGGCAACAATAGTCTAGGTATACATGTTTTAGAACCTCTGCAAAGGAAGGCTCTGTGCCTTGTCGACCGCCAAAATAAAATATAAAATCTTTAATGCAAGTAATGGCGAAAATTTTGTAAATCCAAGATGGCGGAGCCTGATACCCTTAAACAAATAACTTTTAAACAATAAAAAAATTCCAAATATGGTTAGGAATAAAATCTGACAACTCTGATCCTACAATAAGTAATATTAATCATCAATCCAAACAGACCCTCACAGCTACTTATATGCCAAAACACTTATCATCTAAATGTTTGTGTGTAAAGTGAGTTTTACCTGTTCACAAACCATGACAGCAAGCTGCAACAAGTGACATTGTAGGTCATCGTTATTTTTTATATCTGGATCATTGAAAGCATTCACTAGATTTGCAAATCTGCAAAAGTTAAATTAAAAACACTGTGTCAATTTTCCAGCATGAAAGCTAGCACTGAACTGATGTTACAATGGAACAAAACACTACAAGGAACATGTTACAAAGATTAGCTTTCATTAAATCTATGAAAACTAACAGAATTGGTTTTAATTTTTCCCAAGTCACCAACAAAACATAAAATTTGGAAAACTAGATGTACCTGGGACACACAATATTCTCCTTGCATAATACAAACTGGCCATACAAATTATTACACCATATTTCCTGTACCCCAAGCAATCACATGGATATTAAACAGTTGTCAGCTAAACTGAGCTGTGATTTGAAGAGAATGTAAATTCCAGAGAGAAGCACAATTTATTCAAAAAAGTTTTCAATATAGCTTGTCAACTCTGACTATGTCTGATGATAATATCTTTAAAACTGTATTCAATATATTTCTTACATAAACACAGAACAGAAGTTATGGTAACATTGAAAAAATAAACTTTTCATTAATCAAAATTCAGCTTAGCTGATGTGCTAATGTCAGAAATCACTAGAAAAATGATCTTCCACACTAACTGTAGCAAAAATTTATTCCAAAGTTATTTTATTCAGTAATTTCCACTGGAGACGAAAATCAAATTTTCAACAACAGTGCAGTACAGTGGACTGTCTAGCCACTGTTTTCAAGGGAATGTCAAAAAATTGCCATACATGCAGGATTTTAGTAGATGAGCATTTTGACATGTACAATAACATAGACTTCATGTTGGGTATAATGATAGCTGTACATTATTTGTGAATATGGTTTAACTAGTAAACATCATAAAAATGGGAATTTAAAAAATGTGCGTACTACAGTAAATAATACATTAAAAAACATTTCACCACCATGACAAAGAATACAACATTTCAAAATACTGTATATAACTGATTGTAATCTGACACAGAATGCAAGCCAAATCTTGAATGTCCTGTCCCGCACTCAATCAGCTGAGAAGAGCACACGGAGAGATTATAGACGTGCATTGTGTTCATAACGGGCAGGACGAAGATGGGGGAAGGGGAAGTGGCGAGGGGAGTGAAACAATGTACCCCTCCGTGCCGCTACATGTTGTCAACACCTTGCATGCATGGCAAATGTCTGTCCTTTACAGTACATAATTAATTATATTTCACTGCAAAAACACTTGTAATTTTGAAACAGAAATGAATAAATAAAACAACAGAAATGTATTTCTTCAAAGTCTTTAATAATTAATTATTCAAAACCACATCACCTTTTTTTCTCATGCACTGACACTTGTCATGAGTTAGTATGCTGCATTCGGGCTCGGTGCTTACCCATTATTAGACAACAAAAGGTGTCGAATAAGCGAATAGGCCTTTCAAAGTTATCAGTTTATTCAAAAGATGCATGTCCACTGAAATAAATTAATTAGAATCCTACGATTTTCTCGCAGGAAGTTACTGAAAATGAACTTTACATTGATAATGCAAATTGCACAATGTTCAAACACAGTTTGGTGACAAGAGGAGGTCAATACATGCTTCTGGGCATAAATTGTACTCATGAAGATGCTGTCTATAGAGTTAAATTAATATTTTGTTTTAAAATCATGTTAATTTTATGCCAAATACAATTAAACACCAACTTTAGGGGGAAAAAAACAACCTTTAATCACAAACGAAAACATCTTTGCAAATAATATTTCCTCATTAAAATTTATTGCGTAACATTTTAAGTAAAACCCTTGATTTGAAATACTAGTGATGACAGGTGCAACTATTTTAAGCAAAGGATAATCTTGATAAAATTTTCTACATTTGTCAGGTGCAATTTATTTGCTCTGCGGTCAGCAGGCGTGTAAAAGGGCCGGGGTGAAGGCAAACGAGCACTGCCAAAAAAGGAGAATTTTTTTTGTTTGTTGGACAACAGGTTCCCCTCTAAAAGTCATGTAAAGGGAGAAAGAATGGTGCATGGTTGAGAGACAGAAAGAGGAGAGATAAAGCGTACGCAAGATCGCCATGCTGGTTGCTAGGTAACCAGTTCCCCTCCCATCAGACATGTAAGGGGAGGTAGCAAACCAGACTCGCACCACACTGAAGATGTGGTGAGAGTACCACATGCCACAGAACAGTGATAAAGGGTGGTGCATTTGATGTATTTCACAAACAGTTACCAAATTTATGCATAAACAACCAGCTTAAAAATTATGGTTGTTGGAAATATTAGGTTGACAGGATCAAAAGTTATTTTGATTGACGCAACATCCAATAAACAACAAGCGGACAGCTCTACCATTATTTATATAGGAGTTCGCAGGGTCCATTAAAAATTAACTGTAGATACAGTCTGTCCGTACATGCGTTTTCGGTACATCGAGAGTCTAGTTATATCAAAACACTGCAGCATGCTGAGCCACAAAAAAGGAACACAAATCTTGGTACAATACAAGTATTATAACATGCACTGCAGGATACATGCTGGGGTTTACACAGCAATTACAACTGTTCCAGGTTTCTTTTACAATGTAGCTAAGTTTTGTCAGGATAACCAAGCTCCTATCTTCTTCATAAAATCTCTGACCTCAACAAACAAGACATCTTACAGAGTGAAAGATCATGGAGTAGAATGTTTAAA
Organism: Dryococelus australis; assembly: GCA_029891345.1. Lineage (NCBI taxonomy): Eukaryota > Metazoa > Arthropoda > Insecta > Phasmatodea > Phasmatidae > Dryococelus > Dryococelus australis. The sequence continues at coordinate 97,520,757 of CM056999.1, forward strand.
AGATGATAGTCCTTTGATAAATTAAAGGTGCGAAAGATTTTTCAAAAAGTAGAATGAAAACCGCCAACAAAAGCAAAATAATTTTTCTAAAATACTTATACTTTGAATACAATATTTTAATAGGATAATGGAAGAATATTGGTTGATAAAGGGTTTCTACACTTGTAACAGTCGGTTCCTTTCAGCTTAATACCATCCAATTACCATGATCATGAATTAACATTTAAAAAAAACAAGAATTTAATCCTAGCCTTTCACAAACACTTAAATGGTTTGATGGAGCTCATTTTGGATAGAGAAATCAAAATGAATTTTGAAATTCTGTTGTTTTTTTATTACTTACGATTAGGAACAGAATTTTGAATGTACATGGGCTTAAGAAGATACCAAAACCAGAAACTTTCTCGTGTTTATTGAAACACTAAGGCATGGGCCGTGACCTACATGACAGGATTTTCTCAACTTCAGAGCCACACAAAAGATCCAGAAAATATTGAAGAACAATGGCTGTACGTTACCTTCACATTGCTGTATACAGTAACACAATTTTTTTACAGAAAAGTTGTAATTTGAATAACATTTTAGTAGCAAAACATGATTAGTACCCACAAAATGTAGAATACACATTAGCAGTTAAATGTCATCATAGAGACTTGAAAATAATTCAACAGTTTTCCCCGAATTCGACACATCAATAAGCCAGGATTAAATTCAGTTGAGTTTATAAATTTGGGCAGCTCTTAAAAGCGAGGTCTTGAAAGCCGATGAGGGTGAAATGAGGTGAGAATGGTGCAGTGCCAGACTACAAGGGCGGTATCATCCGGCATGATTCCCACTTGCGAAAATCCAGTAGTGACCGGGCTGGAGATGAAAACCGGTTCACCTAGGTGGGAGGTGAGCAGTCTAACCACTCAACAACCATGACCTCTGGAGTTAAATTGTAATTGCAATCACAAGAATATTCATAATTGTTGCTGGAACAGTGGTTTTTGAAACAGCATGACCAATCAACTGTCTTGGCAACGCTACAATGGAAACTATCAGTGCTAGTAGTCGGAGGCTCAAGAAGTATTAATAACTAGTCTTGTGACAAGCTGAGTCACTCATGTAAACTTTTGACGTGTGCCGCACCCTTGTATTTATTACAAACAATTATGACTCATCTTACATTAGTATCCTTACTACACCCATGTAAGAGTCAAATCCCGCCAAGTTTGTACATGGACGTTGCGGATCGCCACAACCCCAGACGGCGCTTCCGAACACGTGGAAACGAAAGTTGCGCAAGCCAGCGAGCATGAAGCCCTCCTCTCACCCTCCCCCCCCCCCCCCCATGCTGAGAGCCAACAAGCCATCAGCCGCCTAGAGGCACAGCTGAGCGCCACCGAATATGCATGAAGCCAAAAGACAGACAGAGGGTTGCTACCCCCACTACGTCCTCACGCCAGAGGGACGTCATGAGGTGACATCACACCTCCCACCGCGGCCCGATGCTGCACCTGTCCTTCGGACTATAAAAGTCAGTGCGCACCCAGGCTCGTGAGTTATTATTCCTGATTCTTGAGCTCGCTTCGCCACTTCTTGTACTGGGGCCTTCAACGAGTCACCAAGTCTTCAGCGACCACCAGAGGCTGCTCCCATTGATGACAACAGTCTTCGGCAGCTACCACCGGCTGCAGCCATTGCTGTCACCAGAATCTCTTCTGCAGCAGCAGTTACCAGAGGCTTCATTAACAACCACCACCACTTTCCAGAGGCTCTTCATTGCAGATGGCCTTCACCTACCAGAAGCTTTTCATCTGCTAAATCACAACACCATCCGCTACTGATTCCTCCTGGAAGAGTAGCAGCCTCTACTTGATGGTAGGGGCAACTACACTGCCTGCTACTAGAACAGTGGATCCCTTTATTTGTCTCGTCTAGACATCCCGAAGTTTGGTTAGCCACGCTAAGTGTTCTTAATTAGCCATCAAAGTAATTTACTTTGTTGTATAGCCTAGGACCAGGTCACCTACACCTGTACAGTGTAGGTTACTTCCAAATGTACTGTCTGTTTGGTTAGGAGATAGCACGTGACACTGTATTTATTACACTATTAATAACTACAGCTTTGTTCCTTTAGCTGAGAGTATTCTTCCTAGACAGTTTTTCAACACGACCGCTAGGAATCGTACACGTTGTGCACTGCCAACAGAGACCCGATGTTTGACTATACGAATCAGATTAGGACTGTGAATCCCCATCAGGAATCCACCAGTCTAACACATACACACCATTCGACGGCCACCTGTTCTAGACCTCCGGGGATAGAATAGCAGAGCCCCCAACCACTAGCAACTCATCCAACCACGGAGAGACAGTACTCTTGAGTTGTATTCTTACCGGAGCACCTAGGTGCTGGCGGGAGTATTTGCTCGAGGGTTACAGACTGGCCTTGGCTGCAATCTACACCCAGTAGTGGTAGGAAGGCGGCCCATACGGCTCAACGCTTCTGGTTCACCCGCCACGGGGGCCTTCTGGAGCACTGAGCTGGTGCCGACAGCCACTGCTGGCAGAACACTAAGATAGAGATTTGTCTTGCATCCGCGGTGCACAGCCATCACGAGACCGTGATGCTTTAACCAGACTGTTAGAGACCAACCTCTCCCATATATAAGTACATTGGCTTTCCGCCACACATGCGTGTTCACCGAGAGTGCCATCCCGTCTTGCAGACTAATTTACGAGGCCAAAGTGAGCCATGAGTTTTCCAACCCCAGGTTTTGGAGTCCGGAAGCAGCCCCCTGGAATCTACGATACCGGTTTGGCCAGCAGGGTGTCAACGACATACAGCCAGTTGTCTGCACCTTGAGTTCCAACCAGCAGAAACCAGCAGCACTACCTTTGGCCGAAGAAAGCATAAGTAAGCCAGGTATTCCCGACACCTCCCGTCTGCTGATTACCTCCGTAATCAAACCCACAGTGGGAAAAAGCATAAGCCAAGTAATTTTCCGCAAATCACTCGTCAAACCAACTATCGAGAACTTTGTGACTAGCCACCAACCTACGTGCTCTGCCAAGGTCACGGGCATTAAGCACAAAATTAACTAGTAGACACAGAACGCACGTGCTTGATCTAATGTAACACAAAGCCACAATGACCATACCACCTACTACTTAACCCAGCACGCGTCACTTTGTATTGTATTCTCGCAGCAATTAGCAGTATCCAAGGAAATGAAATGAAGTAAAGTAAAATGGATTTGCTGTACAGCAAAAACTATGTCAAAAGGATTGTGACATAGCTTCAATTCAAACTTTAAAATATGTAGCTGTTACCAATTACACCATTTAAACTAACAACGGCAAGATCACACGGAGGTACGGTGTTAGTGAGGCAAATGTTTGAAACTGGAAAGCTGATTTCTTTTGGCTCAAAAATATAATTAGTTCACGAAAAGCCTTCAAAAAGCCAAAGAAAGGAAAATTTTTTTTATTGATAATTATGTGGTAGAGTTTATAAAAGAAAGCATAATGAAGGAGTGCCAATACTACGTGACATTATTAGTTTGAAGTCACTAGAAATTGGACGATAACTGAACATTCCACGCGTTAATTTTAAAGCTATATGATTCCCATTGTTTTTCTTTGAGATGGAGAACATCTCTGGCTGAAAGATTACTGCAGACTACAATGAAATATTAGAAGCATTTCAGCATTATATAATTAATTTAAGAAAAAAACACGACTAATTGTATAATCAAACAGGCAATACAGATAAAACTGCAGTGTTCTTCCAAATGCTACATGATACAACTGTGGACACAAAAGGTGCCACGTCACTTACAGTAAGAAGAATGGGGAACAAGAAATTATGAGTCTCAGAGATACTTGTGTGTAGGCAGATGGCAGAAAACTGCCACATTTATGATTTTGAAATGGAAAACCATTCCCAAGGATTCTTTTCCATCAAATGTCATTCTTTGCCAAGTGAAAAGATGGATCACAAGTGAGCTAATGCAAGAATGGCTAAGAATTTGTGTGTAACAGAAAGCCTTACACACTACTGAAGAAAAGGGGAATGCTTGTACAGTAATTGATGTGATGTGCTTAGGGCCTGAAGTAACAAGTACCATTACAGGCACTAAACACTGACTTAGTTGTCATACTACCAGGTATGACAAACTAGCTGCAGGTTATAAATATGATGGTAAACAAGGCCTTTAAGGACCACTTGCAACAGTACAATGACTGGTTGCTTGCTGATGACCATGCCCTGACACCAACAAGGATAATAAAGAAGCCATTAGTTAGCCAGCTCAAAGTTTTGATTTCAACTGCATGGAGTAAAATATCCCCAAGATTTAATAAGCAGAGGCTTCAAGAAGTGCTGCATTTCAAATGCCATGAATGGCAAAGATTACGGTATCTGTTGGCAGACAGATCTTTTTACTCTAGGTAAGCTATTAAAATTTACTGCTTTAGTTTTGTAAAGAATTTTCAATACTATTTAATGAAACTTTTGACTTTTAACCCATCCACCATTTAGTTTTTCCTTAAACTCACAACCTAAAAAATTATATTCCAAGTTTAATTATTTTAGAGTAAATACGGTACACGTCGTGCCATTTTATACACACTATGATTCTACTGTTATTGTTTACTCTTTCTGGGAATTCAGTTTTTTAAATGGCAATACCATTTTTTTTAGCACCTACCGTTTCGTTTATTTATGTATTTTCATGTACGATCCTGCTTAATTAAGGTCACTGTCACCATTTCAGCAATTTTGTGTATAAAACCAGCAATATTTGTATATTTCTATGAAGATGTAATTTTAAAATTTATAGGTGACCAGTTCCAAATGTAATCTGATCAGGTTAAAAGTATTTGAAACGATTTTCCTTGGAACAAAAATAATTGTGTAAAATTTTATACGGAAAATATTTTAGTTTCTATAATTTTCTATCAAGTTCTTTTCTTTTATCAATTATTATTAATGTAAAATCACAAAATACTTGTTATTACTTGTGTTGCATCAAGCGACTTGATATCAGCAACAGTGAGTACTACTTTCAGAATGTACTCCACGTCTTTCTTCTTCCTCGTTAACAATAATGACCTAGTTTTGTTTTTTGAAGACTCTCTTACTATCCAATTAATATAGATTAATTGTGCAGCTTTTACTGCATTTGATTAAGTTCCTTTTATATTTTTCTTTTATTTCCCAATCTCTTAAATTGTTATTTTGTCACTGGCTTTTATTTTTTTTGTTTGTTCTGTGTGTTAACTTAGCGGCTGCCCAGACAGGACTTAACAATGTCTTGCTGAAGCTTGTCCACATTTCTGCTCGTGGTGTTCGAATGTCTTGCATGGTGCCTGACTTTCTGTGAATTTTGGCGTTGGCAAGTGTGCCGCACAAAGATGCAGTAGAGGAGGAGGAAAGTTGAGCCCTTCTTTCATTTTCTTCAGATTTTCTGCATGTGCATGTGGCAGCATCCAGCACATCAAGTCGCTCGTCCAGCACAATTCTGTTTTTGGAAGCATTTATATTCAGAAGAATTCCAATTTTCTAAACTGAATAACCTCAACAATTAAAATTATAAAATTATGACATCGCACAATTATGTATAAGCAAAAAAAATCACATTTTAAAGAAAAGTTTGTATCAATGTTGTCAAAACAATGACATTGTGATATTATTGTTATCGTTGTTTTTTTTGTGTAAGTTTATTGTTTTGTTGGCCATTATTAAAAATTATTATAGCAAGAAAGTTTCCATAAGTCATTTTAATAACACCCGCTTTCAAATTATATACTTAACCATGTACAAAAATAATTACTCTATTTGCTGGTTACATGTATTTCTAAATATTTTTATGTAAAGATGCGGGATTCTAGGCTCAGTCCACATTATATTCTAGTGTCAGGTAACACACTACGCAACTAGAGGCATAGGAGATTCGCTCCTACACATTTCGTGAGTAGTTTTAGGCTTGGTGGGACTAAGAACATTGGCCTCTAACTAATGTGTGTAGTTCCTGTGCCACGGCTACTTACGAGGGATGTGGTGTAGAACAATATTTGTTTACAATGTAAATATTTACAGAAAGCAGCAGCAATATACTAAATTAGCACTAGCACAAATGTTAAATAATAATTAATAATAAATAATAATTACAAATCTTTCAGATGAATGAAAACATATGAAACAAAATACTCAACCTGGTTCTCAATGTAAGTGACAAGTGTGACTGCATAGATCCACATTTAATGATTCTCTTTAGAATTGATGTCACCAGTGCCTTGTTCATGCTCGGAGGAGTATTGTCCAGCAGCTCCCAAAATTTTTCCATCAGTTCTAATTAAAACCAAGCAAAGCAAGTCAGCGCAATAATGAGAACATACAAATTTCAAAGTAAAGAATGACCCAATGAGAGAAGTCTAGGACTGTCAAGTGGATTGGTTTCTTACAACAATCCAGCAAAATTATGAGATCACGGAAGCTTCCAGTCCACTTGAACAAAGAAGATTTATAAAATAAAAGTGTCTATTCGGAGGGACCATTCGGGTAACAAAAATATAAACTATTATTCAAATATTAATAATAAATGATTTTAACAAGTACTGTTTCTGAAAAAATATTGATTTAATAAAAACATGCCTACACATTATTTCTGACCTCAGCCATTCTAACACCATCATTAAGGCTGTAAAGTATCCACATTTTTCAATATTGTATGTATTTATATGAGCTAACCACTGCGTAAGTTGTACAATATATCAATTCCCCAAACTACTAAAAATTAATATGGTTGTGTAAATGTACCTTTTTTTCTATGAAATAAAAATTATGTTACAAACTTTTGTGAAACTGATATGAACATAAATAATTTCATAGGAGCTTAAACTCAACCATCAGCATATAGTATGGCATAACATTTCAGATACAGCAGGCTCATCAGAGACTAAACCAGTGACTCAGCCTACATGGAACAGCAAAGGAATCTGCCACAGCCTTTAAGGCACCACCCTTACCTTTGCCAGAAGTTATTTCAGAAAATCATGAGAACCAAAATCAGAATGGCCAAACTTGGCAATTGAATGTGGGATCTCCTAAATGTCTTACATCAATGTGGAATTTTATATGTAATAAATATATGGACAAAGATGCAAAAAGATGCAATTATGAAGGGCTTTCAAATGAAACCATCAATAAACTAACTATATATATACTGCTATTAACTTATTATTTATTAATTAGTAGTTAATTATTTATTACACCCATACAAAATTACCGAAAACTTCTTACCTTCCCATTCACTAGGCTTAGCATCTGCCCAGTACTTGCGCCATATCAAGACATGCCGATCCAGAATATGCATGTAACTTCTCACATAGCAATCTATCAAATATCTGCAACTCAACACAGTTTTCACTTTTGATATCAGTACAGAGCACTTCAGTCTAGGCTCTCCTGCAAAACAGTCAGAGGGAAAACAATTCCAAAATTACTCCAGCCAGCATAAAAATTTATCCAAAAACTTTTGAACTATGTACACATTATATACAGAACACCAAATGTTTCAAAAGAACATTACAATTCAAATAGTCCACCATTAAACACTTCACAACACTTTATGGGAATCCAATCTGAGGTCTCCCAAATTTATTATGGCAAAACCGTAAAATTTTACATGTAGCAAAAGGATAAACAACCAGCAGAAAGATGAAATTAATTACTAAACTAACTATACTCACAATCTAGTACTTGTCAACAGGCACAGAAACTAAGGATAACACATTTTTCACATGGTTGCGTATGAAAAATGTATCATCCTTCTTTGTATGTGTGCCTTTTGACAAGTATTAGACTGTGAGAGTGAGTACTTGTGCTTCTGTCTTTTTTTTATAATTATTGATAGCCTAGTGGCCTACTTGTCAACTTTACACAAATGTTTACAGTACCACTATTTAGTTAAAATTTATTATTATTCGTAATTAATTAAATACACCCATTCAAGGATACTGGACAACTGCCTACCTTACACGAAAAAATCCAATGTAGTACATTTCATGAAGTCCGTAAGTCAAAGTTTCAACATCTTTAAAAATTTCTCAATAAACCAAAAGTTACAAGCTAGTAAGTTGTAACATGTTATGTAATAACAAAAATTATTCCTTGTACCCTGAATCTTTACAAGGATACGCAACTTTGCTTCAGTGCAATATATGCAGATTATTATTAAAATAATTGAAATGCCTATGTTTCAGGACCACAGCATCTTTGTGTGAGAGTAACAGAGATAATTAATGTGTTGCAACTTTTGTTCAGTACTGCAGTGTAGGACATTAGTCTGTAGTACACTAGGTGGTGTAATACTTGTTAGTGCATACAATCAGCCAACCATAGGAGACCTCTCTGACTTTCAATAAAAGCATTTTGTTGGAGAGCAGTCAGTTAGTTGGAAATGTATCAAAGACTGCCAGTGTATTAGGTGTACCAAGAGCAACAGTGTCTAAGATGATGACATACACAACTCATGATAAGACATCAGCGAAGAGTAATGGTGGACGAAAACCAATCCGCAGTAATGAGAATCATCAAACACTGAAGATTGTCATTAAGAACCATAGATTTAATGCGACATAAGTGACTCTAACAACCTGTTTTCTGCAATCACAGTCCAACACAAGCTGCACAAGTCATGTTTGTTCAGGTGTTTCCAGTATTTTGATAACCATTAGTAGTTTACCATACCACATGTTTCTCTGTAATACATTTCTCATGAACTCAAATCCAAAAAAAAACGTGACTATTTTAATTGTACACAAGCATAAGTATAAAACTATTGAATGTATATAGCCAGTGCTGGACTGAGAAATTTAAACCCTCAAAAGAACATCAAAATTTCATAGTATCAGGACTAAATAAACTATTACTAAGCAAGACGTTGAGGTACATTCTGTAAATACAACGGGAAAAAGGAATGGAGAAAGGACATGAAAGACAAGACTTAAAATGGAGTGTGCCTTCCTTTACAGGCAATGAAGGAGACCATTTGATGTGGCATGGAGTCATACAAAGTCAGAACACTGTCCTACACTATATTCCATCATTCTGGTTGCTGGAGGAGAACTGGCCCTGTGCATGCACAATTGACAACAGGTACTGTAATCATGCAGACCAAGTTATTGTGTCTGTACCACACAGAGTAAGTTGGAGACACTGATATGTAGACACACATTTTGTGCTGCAGAATTTCACCACATATGCTATGTAAATGGCAAAAATCAGAACTAAAACCGTGGCAATGTATCAGTGATTATAGTCTGCCATGCACAAACAGAAGACTTGTTCTTGAGTCGTTAGCTAAGGGCAGCCCAAATCGTAACTCTGAATGTAGGGGCCGTATGGTGTACATGAAAGTGTGTGTGATGCTAATGCTGAACTCTGCAGCACCAAGTCTTGATATGTCAACACTTAAGGATGTAACATCACAGCCATCAAAATTGACTACTGGACATCACAGATAGTTTTCACTCAGTCGATAGAGACATGAAACTTATAAAGGCGCCATATTGAAATTAGAAAAAAAATAAAAGAGTTCCAATCTCTGATTAGTTCTTCCATTTATTTTTTGAATTCAAAACAAGTTACATTCTTCCAGTAATACAAAGTCACAAACGATTCAGATCCACGAGACAAAAGAAACTGAACAACGCCATAGTAATTCATGTTACTAATGACGACACTTCACAACTCACATCAGGAGACAATTATGAGCACATCGTATTCCCTTCACGGCTGGTAGTAATCTGTTCATGGGCTGTAGGCACTCAGCGCTCGAGTTGCCATGTGCCTCTCCCCACTCCTGCACCTGTGTCCCAAAAACGTGACCAAATATGGGCATATCAAGGCCCGAAATCCCGTCCTCTCATTATATTTAACTGTGTCGCAGTACAACTTATCGAATTTCTAGAACATTCTCAAAAGAAAAACTTTATACGAAGTAGAAAAAAGCTTTTATCTCTAAATGTTGATGCAACCTGAACTACAACTTCAGAAAAAGCAAGTATACTACAGATAAACGTTAGAACAATGCCACAACTTCAAACACTGATAAAATATTACACTCCCTGCAAAAGAAAAGAAAATTAACCTAATGTCTGTTTTAATTATTATTAATAATTTGCATTATTACATTACTCCCCTCAATTTGGGAAAGATTTTGAAGAAACCTTTCCCAAATTGAAACTTACCTTGTATGCGGGTGCTCTGTAGACTACTGCAACTCTGTTCCTTACAAAGAATTTAATAATTAAACTCAAACACATAAAAGAATTATTCCCTTCACATGTTATAGAAGAGCAACTCAAGAGGTCTACTGGGATGCTGCAAAAAATTTATACATATCACTTATCCACATTACAATTACATCCAAATGTTTTTTCTGAGTTAAGATTGAGTGTGTACACACAATGTACATCAATGATAATTCTAGGTAGACTGTTCATTACTACTCTGTTTCATTGCTGGAATCGGCACACAACAATTATAAAGGGGTCCCTGGTCTGCCCAAAACTATAAGAGAGCTATTGCCTTTCAAATTAGGTCAGTACAAAATTTAACTCAAAGGACTAATGATAGATTTAATTCATTATATACATGATGTTCCCAACTACTTTGGACAAATATTCTTTTCCCAAAAAGTTCCACAATTATTTAAAGTTTCTTCCATTCACAATACCTTTTATGTTTACTGCCAAGCCAAAGAAATAAAAACAATCCAGATATTAAATATTTTGCAAACTCACTATCAATCTGTTGACTAACCCCCAAAAATCATTTAGAACTCTGTCGTACAATTGTTATAAACAATTAATATAGTTGACGTGCCCTCTAATACTACGGTCTCGGGTTCTACCTCCGGGTTTGATCCCGAAGCAGAACACTGATTCCCTCTCTGTACTGTACTTCCTCCGACAGTGTCGTGCTGTTCTGAAAGGATTTTGCCTGACCGGGTCCCGGTTCTGCCCACATTGGGAGATCTAGAGGGACACTTACTCAATGGAGGTTTGTTGGAAAGGGGAGGGGAATCAAACCCCAGGGTGAGCTTGACCACATATATTTCCTTTCCTGGAAGTTTGGTCTTGCCCACCGTAAAGGTTGCCAATATTCGTGACGCCAGCCGTCACTTATCAAAATAAAAAAAAAGGGAAATAATGAAGGTGGTGAATTATTGAAGTGAAGGTGAGCTATTTCCTCCCAACTGGTCCTGTTCGACCTCTCGGACGCTTCCTGGGCATCTACACGGTGCCGGCCTAGTCAGTCTCCTCACAGGGACAAAATCACGGGCAAGTGCAACGACTTTGCGCGATTGGGCTGGTTTAAGGGGGATGTGGATGATAATTACTTTTCCGGTTGCTGTGCATATTTTCAGCGTGTGAGTAGGTGGGGTGTGGTCGGGGCCCGGTCATGGAGGAGGGCTTGGCTTGACTTCAGCCACTCGTGGCTCTAAGTAACTCAAGTGCTCTAAGTCCATCCACAGCCAACAAATACCTAATCATGAGTCAAAGAAGAAGCTGCAATCTTTTGCGATCAGGGGTAGTTTTTTGGGTGAATTATTCGGAGTGCTAGCTACACTTTTCTCTCGAGGACAGAGATAAATATTACAAAACGTTTGAGAACTTGCACTGAATTATTGTATGAGCTACTGTTTAAAAATAACTCACTTTACATAATATGTGAACTGCCCTTGACATAGGAAGGTCAGGGTTCGATACGAAAACAAACTGCTCCCGTAACTTCCTTCCCCAAACACTCCTCCCTGCAGTGAAAGCAAAGAGTGAATGGCAGCCGGCGGACGAGACATGACACCCCGCTGCCAGCCCCGACCGCAGCGGAAAAGAGAGAGAGAGAGCCAGAATAGAGAGAGAAGTGGAGAGGTGATAGTAACCAGTGATAGTAACCAGATGCCGCCCAACAAAATATGGACAGCTAACAGTCCAGCTGGCTGTGCAAGCCAAAGAAGAGGTGTGAACCCAGAGCTGCAACTGGAGTACTACGAGTAGGGCATCACCCCTGCAACATGGCATAAAAGTGGTCTCGCTCGAGATGGGTCTACGTCTCTTCAGGGGGTGGCTGATTGATGCAGGCCATACTGCTGCACAGCACGACTGCGTACTCTACGGGCCAACTTCACCCCGTCAGCAAGCGCTGAGAAGCATGGGGCAAGTCCAAAACGGCAGACGTAATTCCAAGTGGCCAGTGTTGATTCCATGTGCTCATCGAATACAGACACGGACGTAATTAGTACAATAAATTATGAAATTGTACTGCCCACCCAGACTTTGGCATGCGGTCGTCACCTCTCAACCTAAAATTGTTTTACCGGACAAGCCACAGACCAGCCGACTGACGACAGCCGCAGCGCCTCGGGCAGAGGAGGTAAACCTGTCGTCAGCCTCAACCTGCAGTGGTAAAAAATGTGCAGTGCCGCCCACTACCAAAGATAACCAACCCCTGTGTCGATGTCGAGAGGCTTACAACCCCCGCACCCCTGGGAGAGCCTTCAAGATGAAATTTGGACTATATAAGGAACCTTCGAAATGCTCTTGCCCGAGTTCGTCTGCCTGCTGACAACAATGGTCAGTGGGCCCTCCTGGGTCTGAAAAGACCCCAACCTTTCCCACCCTGCAGCTTGCAAAAGCTCACTCCAGCTCCAGCTACCAGCTTCAGCAGCAAGTGCTTCAGAGTTAACCACGACATCCGCACCCTGCACCCCCTACCCCAGTCTTCTTTGACTCTGTGGTAGCTGTCGCGACATCCTAAAACATCCCTCAGTCAAAATACCCAGCTGTAGAAGCGATAGAATTTTGGAAATTCTAAATAACAAGATTTGCCCTCACCTGGCGGCGAACAAAGTAAATTATAAACATCATTAGTTTATAAAAGAACCGGATTCCACAGTGTTTTCACTAAAGCGAAATAAACGTTACGTAAAATATTTAACATTGTAGACTTTGTCAATTTATCTTTGACCCGTTCATTATGCAAAAATTGCTATAAATATTTTGGCTCAAGCTAAATTTTAAAGCCGAACTCCTCAGTATCACTGGGTCTGAAAAGATCTCCAGTCTAAAAATACATACTCTGATATCTGGGCAAGCCCGGAACACCCACGCCTGCCTGTGGATGCATTCCAACTCTAGCCCGTCATTCTCATCGGTAGGGCCTGCGAGGACTATCAATTGATGGCTAGGGGAGGAATGAGATTTGTTGACATAGTGAGAGAACTTAGCGTATTTTAATTTTATTGAATTGTGTTAGCCTTTTTTCGAATGACTAAGAAGAGAGGTGAACACCCCAGCGGACTACGTCGCCACGCCCGACAAGCCCTCCACAGAGAATTATATAGCTCTAACAACTCTCAGTTAACCACCAAAGTCCTGGATAATTCGCCCCTGTTGCCAATGCTGGATGTCACCACACCCAACTTCACCCCTCATAGCTTGCGAACACGAGTCCGAACTCAACTTCAGGCTGTGTATCTGCTGACCATGGCCTAGTTACGAATTCATTAGTTATTACTACCCGCCGAAACCCTTGCCTGTATCAAAACTACCTACTCCACCTCCAGCCGTTGATCGTCCACCAGTAACTACGTGTACCATCCGCACCGCCACTGGGAAGGCAGTTCAAATCACTATTCCACCCCAACTGTACCGAAGTGCCGGATAGCTCCCCTACCCCACACGTACATCCCACTGTGCAAGCCCACAATACCATCTCCCCTTGGGCGCTTACATCACAAACGGAACGCTGAGTAGGAAGCATCACATAATTTATTTTGGACAGCTGGTGTCCCAGATTTTGGGAGACTTCACGGTGAGCAAAGCTGTGCTCCCTAGGAGGGAGACATTAACAGACATGCTCACCCTGGGGTTTGATTCCCCTCCAACTTCCAATCAACCTTCTGTTAGGCGGTACCCCCAGCAAGGACCCCGGCCCGCCAAGCAAAACACCCACCAAGAAAGAGAGAGAAAAGAGAACCGGGGGGGGGGGGGGGGGCAAAGAATAGAGTGCAGGCTTTGGTGAAAGTGAAAGCTGCTATGTTATATTGCCAATTGCCAGGATCATAATTAGTGTAAAAATCAAGCAGTGCACAAACCTGACATTTCTTGTGAGACTAAAAAATGTCTAGAAACAAGATAGGAAAAAAAGCCAGGAACTTTGAAATCACAACTCATGGATAGGATAATGTGGCAATTCATAATGCCCTCTCTGTGAAGCAGATTTGAACAAACAAGCATCACCACACTTATCAGGCACAGTACTGTGAGATGTCTACCTGTTTCCCAAAGTGAAACTTATCCAGAAATGAACACATTTTCAGTCTGTTGAAGAAATTAAATGAAAAGAAAAATTGTAAGCAATATAAAGAGGTTGAAAGTAGATGAGCTGGTGCACTGTTTTGAATAGTGAAAGATACACATGCAGCAAAGTACAGATAGAAGACAAAAGTATGCTGAAGGAGATTAAATCTACACTGCAATATTTTGACACTAAACCATTTTTTTTTTTTCCACCAATCCCTCTACTTAATAACCACCAAAAACTACCACAAGTTTTAAAAAATTTTTTACAACTTTTATGTGATTAAAACATGCACCATACACACACATGACCCAATATGCCTGTGCACCAAAATGTGTCAACACACAAGCACATAGCCACCTGCATACATATTATATATGTACACATCTATGTACGCACAAACAAAAAGAACAGAAATCATGTCTCATAATACGAGGGACACAAATCCGCAATGGGCAGAAGAAAAAAAAGGTTTATAAATACATGATCCACTAGAGCTTGCTGCATGTAACAATGTCTGTATTCCTTTTATGTGAATCTGCTTAACATCGTAGTATTTGCAAAAATTACCACCAACAACCTAAACATAGCCTGCAGTCATCATCTTGCAGAATACAACATACTTTCAAGAAGACAAGGTGTTCCTTAATTCTGTCAGCAGACGTCTTTCAATAGCTGACATAGGTTAGTATTGTAATGCTGATAATAAGGTGCGGAATGAACAAAAACTTCAGCAGGTAATCTTTAATCTACCACTGTGTCACCAACCATTGGGTTATTCTTGAATCAATTACTTTGTTGCCATCGACTATACACTAGATGATAAATAGTTTTTTCCAATAATTTTGTTTATCATAGGTGACTAACACAGTTTTTAACTCCAGTGGATGACAGTTCCTGTCTATTTATAGGGGTGTCAGTCAAGGGTAACCAGCGAGGTCTATGTCCAGGCTGGCAATGTAAAGTCCACAGCATCCAGTGGTTGTCCATCACAGCAGCCAGGTACTCCTTGTGAAATCCCTACGCAGTAGAGTATGACAACCAGCGCCTACTAATACCCTCTTTGTCAGTGGTCAGTTTGCCTGTTCTCCCCTTTATGCATCTCATTTCACTATTACTGCTGATGAGTTCTGGCTGCCGATCACAGCTGAATTGTTCCCTTGACAGGTCTGTGGTGGCAGCAGGTACATATCACTGCATGACAGTTCTAGTGAACCATCAATTTATTAAGCCGAGTGGAGTTCGAGCTGAACACTTCTTAAATGGTCAATTTTGAATCTGTCTAGTCATGTTTTTTATTTGTGTGCCTTGTTTTTTGCTGCCACTTTGCTTACTGAATAATAAATATACAAATGTCACTGCTGAACAAATGTCAATTTATGATGCAGGCCAGCCATCCTCCCTGCTTTGTTTTATCCAACAATCATTTGTGTACAAAAATTTTACGGATGAATTGCAAAACTAACGAGAAAATAAGCAAACAGTAAAACATTATATTTTACTGTGATATAAGATACTAGAATAAAAAGCACAAAATTACCATGGAAGTAATTTTGAAGAAAAATTGAGTGAAAAACCTTGTGCTCCCAAAAATTGGTGGTTAAGTTATGTATGCTGCGAAACTTTATTACTACTACAACAGACCAGCCTTAAGCACATTGGCCTTCGTATTTGATTTACAGTTGCAAAAATAAATAACTATAACTCAAATTTTTTAGCTGTTCACTCATGCCTAGTAGGTCCTTAAGCAAACTATTACAAATATAACACGTAACTACTTGATTTTAATGTCATGACCAGTTACAACTATTTTACACACATACAGCCAGATAGAGAGACAGAGAAAGAGACAGCCATAGACAGACACAGACAAAGGGGCGGGCGGGCAGGCGGGCAGACAGACACACACGGACAGATGACTGACATACTAACAGAGACAGACACACTAACAGAGACAGAGAGACAGACAGTGAGTGAGTGAGTGAGTGAGTGAGTGAAGAAATTTGGAACACTTTCAACATTGAGGTCTTGAGAGCCGAAGACAGTGAAGCAAGGTGAGTTATGGAGCAGTTCCGGGATGACAGGTGGGGAAACAGGAGATCCCCAAGAAAACCTGCTGACCAGCGGCATCGTCCAACACGATACCCACGTGCAAGAATCCAGGAGTGACCCGTCAGGAATCAAACCTAGTTCACCTAGGTGGGAAGGGAGTAATCTGAACACACACGAGAAGTGAAGGAGAGAGAGAGAGAGAGAAGAGAGAGAGGAGAGAGAGAGAGAGAGAAGAGAGAGAAGAGAGAGAGAGAGAGAGAGAGAGAGAGAGAGAGAGAGAGAGAGAGAGAGAGAGGAGAGAGAGAGAGAGGAGAGAGAGAGAGAGAGGAGAGAGAGAGAGAGAGAGAGAGAGGAGAGAGAGAGAGAGAGAGAGAGAGAGAGAGAGAGAGAGAGAGAGAGAGAGAGAGAGAGAGAGAGAGAGAGGAGAGAGTAATAGTAAGATTATATGCACACACACACACACGCACCCACTTGCCGACACATGTGCGTGCATGCACCTTCAACAGAATTGAATATCAGAACTATATATTACTACAGTACTGTCAGTGTCAAGTGAACATTTATGCATTTTCAATTTAACTTAACTTTTAGCAAACAATATTTGTAAAATGTAAACAAAAATTTTTTGAATGTATTCTTACCTAAATTAGCTTTGTTCACAACCAAGACTATGAATGAGCCACATGCAGATTTAGTATTGGCCCAGCTGCTTTTCATAGTTTCTGAAGGAGAATCCTTTTTTGCTTCATCTGCACGTATTCTTGTAGCTTCCTAAAACAATATAGTCTCAGGACAACATTATTTATTGATTTATTGGGTGTGTAAAATATACAGCCTATTTTTCAGCATGCACCTAACTGCTTTTTGTGTACTGGATGCAATACCAAGTTATTCTGCTAACAGGAAAAAAACTATTTACATTAAAAAACTGGATTACAGAAAACAGTACTAATGCATGGTAAATGCAGCACAATGCATAACCTTTCACATAGAAAGCTACAAAATCGTAAATTTTTGTTTCAAAAACATTTGGAGGAGAAAATGCAATTTTTCTTCTATTTTATGTACAGTTGAAAATTATCCTACAAAGATAATTAAAACAACCATATTCACAGTTCTTACCAACACAAGCTGTTACTGAGCACAAAGACAGTTTTGCTTAGGGTCTGCTTTCCAGCCCATATTTTAACCATAAACCATATGTATAATTTACATCCTCACACACATAATCACATAATTCATATATACATTGAGTATAACAGTGACATTGTCAAGAATGTCACTAATACACTAATACTAATTCAAATGTGTGCAAACCAAAAAAAAAAAAACTATACGTTGATGTATGAATTATAATGAATGTATTAAAGTTGAGTCATATAATACTTTACTTAGTATAAGTTTACAGCTTTGTTGCAAATGCACGAGCTGTCAATAAAGGAATCCTTATATGAAATAGACTATATCCACTTAAAAGAAAGATTATTCAATTACAACATGTTTTGTGTAGATACAAGTAGGTTATAATGTGTTAGGCTATGCTAATGTACGTATACAGTTGTAAGATTTTGCTCCAAATTTTTTGGTGTCCTTGGATCATAGCAGAAAGAGCGTGTGTTTTGGTTGGGACAGGTCTGAGGCCCTTTTTGTCAGCACTGCCTGATGAGTAACGCAGTGGCTTTTCGTGATTTTGGGCAGACCTGGATCCTCTTTGCAGATGTGTGTTGATCCCAGCGAGGAACCAGAATGAGCAGTCTACGTATGTTAAAGAATTATCAATGGCTTACACTGTGTAAACACCCTCAACTACAACTTGCAGTGAACACATAATTGACATTGTACTTAATTGGAATGGCTATATGTAATGGTATGTATCAGTTGAGTGCAGCATTCCAGTAGAATATCTTCGGATGAATTGCTCTTCTAAAACATGTGATGTGAATTTCTTTAACGTAAAACAGTCTGTATTTCCAACTTGTAAACCTAATTTGTTTGTAAAGAACAGAGTTGCAGTAATCTACAGAGTAGTTGAATCGAAGGTAGGTTTCAATTTGGGATAGGTTTCTTCTAAATCTCACCCAAACCAAGCAAGGAAATGTAATTGTGCAATTAATATTAATTTGATAGGAATATTTAGTTAATTTCTTTTCAGTTTTTGCAAGAGAATGTAATTATTTTTCAGTATTTCAGACATTTTGGCAGCATTGATATGCGTATTTGTCTTGAGTTTGTTTCTTCTAAAGTTGTAGCGGAAGTTACGTCCAGCATTAGTAATACAGGCCATTAGGATGTTCGTTGCTGTTCTTTATTTTTAATTAGATTCTATAAATACAGGTGTGTTATTTTTGTGCAATTTGGCTCACATGAGAAAGTGGTTGTACAGGGTTTGCACTAGTGACCAAAGGGACTCTCTGTACCGTGCAATGCCTTTGCAGGTAGCGATTGGGATGCATAATAGTAGCACTGCACAATGCCCATATTTGGATATGTTTATGGTGCAGTGGTGTGAAGGGTGGGGGTAGCATGCTGTAGAATTATAAGTCATGAGGGCCCAATGCCACTTCCCACTTGGAATCAGCACTTTGCGTTAGGCGCTTCGGAGTTGCAGCTCAACAGACAACTGCCCATACAACATGAGGGACCATAGTTGCCGTGATGGTTATGTGACATATTTATTAACGAATTCTGTGATGCTGTTCTCATAATCAGTATAGCTTGCATCACAAACTATTTCATGTATCTGCTGTGTAAAGTAAGTAAACTGCATAAACTTGAATAAATATTGCACACAAATATTCAACATTTGTTTTTTGTGGCACTGTTATTTATGTCTCATACTTTCGCCGAGTGAGTGAACTGAGCTGTTTTCAATCATCTATTTTTAATAGCTGCAACATTACAACATGCAACATTTGAAAGGGTGTCATAGGTATGTTATTACTCGCCGAATGTTCACAAATGACAGATAAGTAATTAGGCTGACAATGCTCATGAATTTGTTGTTTCATCCCACATAGTTGGACGCATGAAGTCTTTTTCAACAATGAAGATTAGACAACTTCCACTCCATCCTTAGTTCAGTTTAGCCAGGAGACGGAAATTTGCATTTTCACTTGTCCCGAAGTAAAGTAAGATTGTACTGTCTGCTTGCATATTGTTTTATTCACCAGCCCACCGTAACAAAGCTTAGATGCAACGACTTTGTTTACTCCCCGCTAGATAGCGTTAGTGGTAGGATATCATTTGTCTTTTGCATTTGTTTCCTACCAGCCGGCCGGTGGGGTCACATAGGCAAGTCATGCATTCGCTTCCCCCCCCCCCCCGGCTCTGCAACCACCCATCGCCTTAGTGGGGCAGCAGTTAATCAGCATCGGGCAGTGGTCCAAATTAGTATAAAAGGAGAGACAGTCCGTGTCTCTTGGCCAGTCTTCAGTTGTCTACCACCCGTTACTCAGACACTGACCAGCTTGCATCCTTTAAAATTTTCTTAGATCAGTTTTCATTCCCAGAGCTCGCCGCTCAAGAATTAACCAGATTGGCACCAGTCGCTCAGATCCGGGCAGACTGACACTATCTCAGTCTCCAGCACGTGTTGCTCGGATACTATCCTCTACACCCCATTTCATTGCTTAAGCTACGCTTGCAATAAGGTTAGACTATGTTAGTTAGGCTCACTCCCAGCAACATACCTCACAAATCCATTCACCCTGCAATATACGGACGTATCTGTAGCGAACCTATCCTTGACATCCTTCTCAGGACTCATCCTGTCACGTCCTTGCTTAGTATACCTAACTACGTGATAGATTCATTACGTTAAATCATTGCATACGATACCTAGGTACAACAACGCAAGATTTGATTGTTAGATATTCAGCAACATGCCCAGCATTCCCCTGTTGTTACAACAGTCCCCTCTACCGGTCCACTTAAGAGTGTATTCTAGCTTTCCGGGTGATATTCATGCCCTTGACCAGGAGCTAGGTTGCATTCAACACATGTTTTCTTCCTTTACTGGAATAAAACGTGGGTCAGCTCTTACCTTCAGTTCTTTCGCAAGCACTCCCGACATCTTCAAGACCAAGTGGAAGTCACCATACCAAGAGATCTGTTCAACCCCCCCCCCCCCCCCCAACACAGAATAACGGCCCAACGGAGTACCCTTGGTGGGTAGCTGAACACTTGAGCCAACCCGATCAGCCACCTACCCCAGTCGTTGCTTATATTGTTCCTGCTATACTGCACCCTGCACCTCAACCAAAGCCTCAGTTCACACTTACCTGCTACACTGTATCCGCAACAATACCAGCCTGCACTAACGCAACTCCAGCAACCCGTCGCCCAGGTATCACCAAAACTCCAGTGGCACCTAAGCGTCAAATTGTTTTGCCCAGAACTGATTTTGTGCCCTGCCGCAAAGCAACCTGGCCAGTTTTGTATAATGGGAAGGCACCAGTGCCCCAAAAGAACTTAAATCCCGTTCATTATAGAAGTGCCTGGATTAGCTTTTAGCCAAAAAGCCTGGGACACCATCTATTGTGACAGACAAGTGAGCACACATTCCTGGTACATCATATGCCAAGTTTCTGAAATTTTTCAAATAACTAATTTTAATTACAACTTTTCAAAGGTGTGCTTTCTTCCTTAATAATCACAATATGTCCTAGGTTTTATTATGTTTTCTAACTAATTTTCTATAATGAACTATCTCACAAAATTTACACCAAAAGGTCAGGATAATCCTGTTTACTGTATGTAGAAGGAGAGACTTTTTCCAAAGTGCCCAATTAATCATGAACACAATCTATAGTTGGAAACTTGTCAATTTCAGTCCCTTAGGCCTCAATTACAATGACTTCATGTAACAAGCAACATGTTCACATAAGCCAGCTACACCTTGACTAATGTGTTCCAAGGAGACCTATTACGATCATTTCACGAAATATTAATATGATGGAAAAGCTTGTCAATGTCTAGCTTTTGTGTGATATATGACTCTGCACCACATGATCTCGCTGGCCAATCACAATTGGAACATTGTTGTGTTATCTTAGCTTTTCAATGCTTTATTTTTTTACGGTGTCATATGCTGTGATTTTTAATTCATGTACCACATATATAACTTTCTCCTGTAAATTAGGATTAAAGTGAAATATAAGATAGGCTAAAATAATTTTTTTTTATCCGTAAATTTGACGGAGCTTTACACTGCAGCAGTTTATTAATTATGTTTCTCAGAAGTGTAAAAATGCATGGTTTAAATACAGAATATTAACCATTAAGTTTGAAAATTTTATACCCATTTCATTAAACAAAATTGTAATTTCCTCTACAGATCAAAGTTTATTACAGACCATTTATTCCATGTATATGAAAAACGTGTCTATATCTCACAAAGGCATTTAATTTTTTGAGGCTATGACAATGTCCTAGACTTTCCAAATTTTGTATAAATCACAAATGCCATACTTTCGCAACCTGTTTTTGCCACATCACTATTAAAACAAAACTTATCCCCAACATTTTGATTAAGGGCACAAAGGTTATGTACTTACATGAAGCATCATAATATACTACCCAAAAAGACTACGTTTTACATTCAAGTGAAAGTGTAGTGTGATGCGTGTTACTTGTAACATGAAGGAATCATAATCCTGGCCTTATACCATTTACTTTCAACAGCAACATGTTTTCATGTGAACTAAACTTGTTACTCACCAAAATGGCCAGTCTGTGAGCAGCATCAAAAACAGTATCCCAGCTAATACTTCCTCCAGCATTCCTCTTTGTATTCTTGTTTAAAACTTGGAGTACATCCGCATTTTGGAGCATTAAATTCAACTCCTCCAGTGCCTTCTATAAAATAATTTAACTTTTAATTAATATTACAGTATAAATACATGACAAAATTTTCTCAAGAATGAAAGATATTTTTCAGTGTGTATTTAAATTATACAAAAGATAGGAATTCAAGTACTCACAGAGTAGTACTCGTCGACAGGGACACACACAAAGTAGGACGACACATTTTTCATGCGGTTGCGCGATTGTGTGAAAAATGTGTTGTCCTACTTTGTGTGCCTGTCGACGAGTACTACTCTGCGAGTACTCGAATTCCTATCTTTTTATATAATTTTGGTAGCTTGGCAGCCTATTTGCAACCTTAACTAACATGCCAATGTATATTTACTTTGAATAAGTGTCACAACATTATTTTAAATTAACAAATACTGTAACACTCTTTTGTTTTTATAGCTACAAAAGTAATACAAACTAAATTTAATCAATTTTACAGCAAATATTTTTTAACATTGTCACGGCCCTAATTGTATTAGATATGTTTAATGAATAGCAGGCAACATACTTGATAATGTTCATTCTAAGTGCTTGTTTAGTATCATTTTTATCATCATCTTGTTGTATGTCTGAATATTGCATTATTTTTTACATTTTATCATAAGTTTTAATTACAGTATAAGATTCTGCAGTGTATCAAGCAACTTGTACAGTGGCTGGTTAGTTCCAGCAACACACATCATGTCAAGGCAGCCAGGGAGGTTTCACCGCTCTGCCCCTCTTTTTTCTCCCAGCCATCTGCCGTGGAGGAGGAGGGTTTACAAATTACATTTTTGTTAAAAATACAACACCCAGAAAGAATTGACAGAATGAATCCAAATTTACAGGATATGTAGCACATTGTACCAGCAATAAGTGATTATGATTGCAGAGAAATGGCGTACACGTAGGCCCAGCAGCACCCTCTCTTGTGTGACCAGAAAGGTCCATGGTAAGCCAAGCACAGCCAGTGAAGAGCCGTCAAATGAAGTGAAAGCCACTGCCAGTATGCCTCGTCAATGTAAAAGGGCGCCATATCAACATGCGAGTGAGTTCGAATGGGGCAAAATGATCAGTCTCTGGAAAATGGGTACGTCATACCATGATATTTCGACTCGTGCAGGGCATGCTGCTCCGACAGTGATGATGTGTCGAACCTGTGGATAGAAGAGGGTCGTACGCAGTGACGAGCGGGTACTGGACCCCGCAATGTGACCACAGCATGGGATAACCACCATTTTGTCCGCATGGTTGTGACGGACAGTAAAGCCTCGTCCACAATGTTGACTTGACACTGGAGCACTGCAACAGGTGTGGACCTATCTGTGTCGATGGTTCAACGCCATCTGCTGTGGGCTGGACTGGTGGCATGCATGTCATTGCATCTGCTTCCATTGTCCAGAAACCACAAGCACCTCAGACTGCAATGGGCATGTGAACACTGTCACTGGCATGCTGAGTGGTAAAATACACTGTTTTCAGACGAGTCCTGCTTCAACCTGTCCTACAGTGATGGCCACGTGTGTTAGACACTACAGTGGTGACTGTAATCTGGCAGCCTGCATTATGGCACTGCATAGCGAACAAACACCAAGTGTGATGATTTGGGGTGCCATTGGATAAAACATGCGATCTCGACTCCTACATATTGAGGGCAATCTGAACAGCTACCGCTACATCAGGGAGGTTTTACAGCCCGAGGTACTGCCCCTACTTCAGGCAAGTCCACATGCCATATTTCAGCAGGACAATGCACATTCCACTTGTGGCGCGGAATGTGCAAGCCTTCTTCAATGAACGACGGGTACCACTGCTTCCCTAACCTGCAAGTTCACCTGACATGTCTCCCATCGAACATGTCTGGGATATGATTGGTCTGCGACTTTTTCATCACGGTCCTCCAGCAACCACTGTTGATGCTTTCTGGACTCGCATACAAACTGTGTGGAGGGAGACTCCCCAGGAACATATCCAGGTCCTCCTCAATTCCATGCCAAGATGTTTAGGGGCTTGATTGCAGCATGCGGGAGCTTCACACCACACAAAATTCTCACGGACAAAGATCATGTATAGTTCTGTAATCCTAATCAATTCTGTATTATCATGTACCTAATTTGTGGTATCAAGTTTATTTCAATCACATTGGTGTTACATTTTTCACCAACGTTAATGTGTATAAATAAAGAAAAATCTCTTAAAAGTATCATCTAAAAGATTGCCTCTCTTCCCCAGGGAGGTAGCCATATGGGAAGCAAATCTTTTAATGAGTCCATTCTTAAGAACCTACTCTGACTTTTGAAGACACCAGCTATTCACCAATAACATATACGTACTCATTTTTCTATATATTTTTGATGACAAACATATCACACTTACACCAGAAGCTACTTTAACAAGTATACTAGGTGAATTGCAAACACAATAAGTAACCAAGCAACAGGCTTTTATTTATTTATTTTTCAGTAACCATTAGAACGTACAAAATATGTTATAGGACTTGTCAAACTTTACAAGTAGGATAGAAACAACAGAATCATTTTACAGGCTCATAAATTGATATAACATCAAACCAGTTACATGAAAACATAAATGGAACATAACACATTAGGTACACAACATAATGATTTTAGGTACAATCAGACAGTACATATTAGCTTACTTGTAACAGTCTAAAAATTCATCAACAGTATCAAAACACACAACAATTTTTCAAGCATTTTTTAGATTTAATGATATCATCTTTGTGTCTTATGTGATTAAGAAGGCTATTGTAAAATTTAACACAGTTACAGAAGACATTTGCTCTAGCAGCAGTTTTGTATGTTCTCTTGATATGAATTTTGTGATGGGTTCTAGTAGAGTATTTATAATACCTACGTATATTTTTTATTATATATATTATATATATATATATATATATATATATATATATATATATATATATATATATATATGGAACTGGGAGAATCTTTAAAACTTTAAAAAGTTTCTACAATAAGTTGCAGGAGGTTTATTCATTAATATCGAGATAGCTCCTTTTTTGTAAAATAAACTGTGTTTTTAGATTAGATTTAATATTCGCCCACAAAATTATACCATAATTGATACTGGTATGAAATAAGAAAAAGTAGATAAGCCATTCTCAAACACATATCACAAAATGTTTTAGCTAACCTTTTCGATACAAAATTTCTAGAATTGAGTTTTCTTTACTAAATGATTTACGTTAAGGCTTCCAGATAAGATTCTTAACCCCAAGTATGCCAAGGAATTTAGTTTCACTTGAATATGACAATACCATTAACATTTAAGCTTAATATTAAAGTTGTTTTTAGTATTTAATTGAACATCATATAGCTTGTTTCCTCAATATTAAAAGTCAATTTATTTCCATAAACCAACCTTTCAGACTATGAAGATTGTTTAAGCAGTGGTTCTTAAATTTTGCATAATTTTTTTGCTAAAAAGTATATTTGAATCATCCACAAAACTAATGAGATTAACATTATTTATTACCTCTCCCATGTTAATGACATATAGCAAAAAAAGGATACATCCCAGAATGCTTCATTGAGGAACACCAATTTTATTATTTGCACATCAGAATTAGCAGTTATGTACCCAGCTCACAACTCTCCTTACACATAGTGTAGTCAGCGTATTACATGTTAACATTTCATAATTGATTGTATCAGAATTTTTTGATAAAAAAAATACCTATCGATTCTTTATTATGATCAATGGCTTTATAAATCTTTTCTAAGAACTCTAATATGGCTATTTCTAAGAGACCTAAAACCATGTTGAATATTGGAAAGGAGATTATACTTATCTAGGAAGTTAATTAAATCTTCTTTTTTATACAAGTTTAAAATTTTTTGTAGGAAGTACTAATTGCTATTGTGGAATAGTTTTCAATTCATGATTTCTTAACCTTACGAAGAGGAATCATTTTTGTAATTTGTAAATAATCAGGAAAAATTCCCTTTAATACTATTAGCACAACATGGTACATGGAAACAGGCTCCAGAGAAAGGCTTAACATGTCCACAAGCACTGCAGGTACAAGCATGTATATATGTAAGTAGATACACTGTAGATAATATTCCTCCACACTTTTGCATGTTACTGTAGTGAACCACTCTGCCTTTGACAAGCAACATCACTGAAAAAAATATATTTTATGAAAGTGTAACTGCAACGTATCTCCCAATCAAGCATTTCATATCCTTTGACATTTACAAGAACCATTTATCCTATAACCAAGATTTCTTTCTGGTTTTCTCATGATATCTGACAATCCTGCAAAGTCGTAGGTAAGTTATAGACAAGATTTCTCCTACACTTAAATTCACGCCAATATTTGTTCCTCATAAGTATGTACTAATTCAGTATCAACACTAATGTACAAATTGTAAAATGTATCAATGTTGCATGTAAACTAAAAACAAACAACTTTGCCATTCAAGAAAAAAATATTCTTACTAGTTCAAAATTTATTTTTTAACAGTCCTAGCAAATCATGCCAATTTGATGTGGTAAGCACACAATATGCTGATTTCTGAGTAACAAGTTCTGATGATTTAGGGTATGCGCACAGTGCAGGCAGAAAGTCAGATTCCAATAACCGGCACTGACCGGCACGATAAACGTGACCCGTGTGTAGATATGAGTGCACATAGTGATGGCAGGCATCGGCGTAAACATGCAAGTCATCTGAGTCACGTGTTTTACCAGAATGAAAAGTTCATTACGGTTTCAGAAATCGGCAAAGTTTATGTTTGTTTAGTGATTTACTGAGATGGATACTGAAACTCTAATATCCAAAGTGTTCCTTAAACCGGAAGTTTGGGACAAGACGCACTGAAAGTGTATTCCAATTGGGATGATGGATCATTACTGGAAAGACATTTCATAAGAAATGGGTGTTCCAGGTAAGGAGATCAACTATAATTAAAATAAAAGTGAAAAGTGTAGTAATTTATATTCAATTAAATAAGAAACATCAGTGCATGATTTTGTGAAAACAGTTTATGTAATGTAAAACATTTATTTCACGTAAAAAGTGGCATTAAGTATAGAGTATTAAATATAAACATACACAACTGTATATTCTCACAAACGAACACTGCTTTTGACATCGATCATTTCCCTTTCAATCATATGTTAAGGGAAACTTTTCCATGTTGAGAGAAAAAAGTCTCACACTGTTGTAGCATCATTCGGATATCTCCCCGTCTTTTCCAAGTTACTGATTCACAGTGTACAGTTATATCAGTGAAGTGCCTTTCAACCCTTCTTGGTCTATTATAGTGTTGATCAATGCACAAACACATTTCACGATATTGTCAGCTACCTCAACCTTCGTCTCGATGCATTCCAAGAGAATATGCCATTTTGAATATAAAATTCCAAATGCGTACTCCACTGTTTTTTTAGCTTGTGATAAACACTTGTTGAAATTGAGTCCTCCGATGGTTGTGGTTTAACGTTTGTATGGTTTCATTAGATATGGAAGCAAAGGATAGGCCTCATCTGCTAAAATATATGTAGCTTTCACATTGTTATGACGTAGGAAGTCACATTCTGGAAAAATGATATTGTTTTCATTAATGAATCGAAACAAGTCTGAAGCCACAAATGTACCCCCATCACTTTGTTTTCTAAAACCTCCCATGCCTACACTAATAAACCTATAGTTTGCATCCATGAGTCCTTGAAGAACGACAGAGAACGACAGAGAAAAACTATTTGTAGTTTAGAAACATTGACCCTGAATCACTAGGACAAATCACACAAATATGTTTGCCATCTAAGCAGCCAACATGAGGAAAATTCCTATCTTTTTCAAAGACAGCAGCATTGTTTTTCAATGATTCTGCAGTTGGCACTGGCATGTGCAAAGGCTGTAGCTCTTCTCAAATTGTAAGTACAGTTTCTTTGATAATCCGCATGACAGAATCATTTCCCATCAGGAAGCTGAACGTATAAGTACGGAATTACATTCCCGTGGAGTGGTAGGGCCTATCTGAAACAAATAAATACACAATTGTATAAATTACAAACAGGATATACAGTTGTTGTAATATTTATATTTACATTTCACAAAACGAATATTGCATACATATTAACAGTTTATCATATTTTTTCAGAAGTGCTTCACAAGAAGTGGTAGTATCTAAGGTATCAATTCTGTGTTGAATTTGGAAAGGTCAAGCCACCACGTTCTGGTGATCCTGGAGATGCATTGTATGAACCAAAATAGCCTTATTATAAGTCCTTCCTGTTCCTGACGGACGTTGTAAAGCCTCGAGCATCATCAAATAACTTGACGTCAAAAACAACTTGTTCACCTACTGAACCAAATAATGCAGTGGCTGATGATGTCAAGGATGTTAGTGAGGCTGTTGGTTGAAAAGACGACAGTGATGTAGATGGAACTGAGAAAGGTGGTGACAACAGCAGCCCACAAAAACCACAGCAGAAGAGGCGGATGATTCACGGAAACTCTCAATACAATGAAACTATTATTCAAATGGAGAAAATGAAGGTCCAGATTTTGGAAAATGCTATACAAAATCGCCTACAATTCTATGACTACAGACAATGCTGTTAACGCCTCCCCTTCCCATGACTCTGGACAAGTATACCAAAAAATGAATACTTTTCTTTGGGCAGCTGCAACGTTCAGGAGTTCTCTAGCAATCCTCCTAACAACTATTGACTTTCATATTTGTACGACACCTTATGTGTTTATTACATAACTACTTTGGCAATAACTGTGTAATGCTCTGTTTTAAATTAAATACATTTCTCTATTGAGAAGAAACTTTTCCGTTTGGTTTTTATTCGTCAGTACTTCCTGGAAAATAACATTTTAATGTTTTATCTTGAGGCAAATTATTTTATTATTAATTTAAGAACTTCAAATTCATTTTTACTATAACTACTTTAAATCATGACAAAATACATCTGGAATTACTAAATATCTTACCTCAAGGTTACTACAGGCCGTTTTTCTAGAAGAATCATTTGTTGATGGAAGTTACACAAATTCTTCAGCAATCGATGTTCCATTTTGTCTAAAATACAATAGAAGGTTTCTTTTGTCATTCTAAAATATTCCATTAACTGTTTCTTGTTTGCTTTCACCTGAAGGAGTAGGGGATGATATTCACCATGTGTAGCTCTTAACTGATTAATTTCATGAACACCACATTTCTGTGGTTTTAACTTTAAACTACCATTTTCTCTAGCAATAAGCAAACTCACAGCGTCATCACTAATCAGCTCCATGGCTGCTGAGGACGCGCAGTCGGCACTTGTAATCTGCCTCCACCGTGAACACTCACCTGCGCCGAGAGTCGGCGTTGGTAATCTGAATCTGACAACCTGCCTGCACTGTGTGTGTACCCTTAGGCTTACACACTAATAAATCAGCTTTATGGTTCCCAAAATATCTACAGTTGGGTTTGATGTGTACCTGCCTACAGCTCCCAGGCTCCCATATGTAAGCAGGATAAGATCTCATTACAAGCTTCTCTGTACTAAGATCAGCTAACATGCAGCATCACATACCAAAACCATTACATGGTGGCAATTGTTAACTCTTTAATTCTTCCCAGATACACACACATATATACATGACACCAGATACCCTGCTGTGCAACTTCCTTCATATAATCATATTCTTAAAATTTTACATTAACCCCCCCCCCCCTTTTTTTTTTCTCCTTTTTTTTCTGTATGTGTGCATGTTTATGATGTATGCTCACATATGTGTGCATGTTTATGATGTATGCTCACATATGTGTGCATGTGTATGCCTACAGCACATATTCTATGAGCATGAATAGTCTAACTTATCCCTCCCTAAGCCACCTCAGCACCAATCTTAGTATCTGTGTCTACTCGAGGGGTTGTGGTGGTGTAGTGGTCCAACTACTAGCCTCCCACCTACGCAAATTTTGTTTGACTACCAGCGGGGTTGCTCCCGGATTTTCGCATGTGGGATCATGCTGGACAATAAACCGGTCACTTTGTCAGTTGATACTTCCCAAACTGGACTAGGGGCATGTTACTTCAGGAGGGTCATCCAGTTGCATATGCATCTAGGTCACTCACCGACACAAGAGAGGCGATACACCCAAATTGAAACGGAAATATTTGCTATAGTCTTCAGAGCAGAGACATTCCATCATTATATTTACAATAAGCAGGTTAAAGTAGAGACTGATCATAAGCCATTGGTAACCATTTTCAAAAAAGCATTTGGTAGATTGCCCAACCAGGTTACAGAGAATACGACTTAGGCTGCAAAGGTATACATTAAATGTAGAATACAAACCAGGCTTGCAAATGTACATACCAGATACTTTGTAACGGGCGTGCCAAACTAGTCAAGGTCGAGCAATAGGGGACATCGAGCTTGAACGGGGCCGTGAACTACAGGTGTGTTCAGTAGTGTTATCTTCCGGGATAACAGATGCCACATTGCTACAAATCCAACAATGTACCAGCAGGGATGCAGAACTTCAGAGTTTGTGTAGAATTGTTTCTCTAGGGTGGCCTGACAAATTTCATACATTGCCTTTGGAAGTGAAACAATTCTGGACATACAGAGAAGACCTGAGTTATGCGTATGGTTTGGTACTCAAAGGCAATACTTTAGAAATTCCCAAATGTTTGCGACACAAGATTCTTGGGTGCTTTTATGCTGCTCATCAGGGGACTGAAAGTGTATTCAGAGAACCCGGGGTACTGTGTTTTGGCCCAGCATAACAGCAGATATTGCAAAGTTTGTAATCACTTGTGAGGTTTGCAGAACTTTTCAAAAATTTAAGAGTAAGTAACCATTGCTTCCACACCCAGTACCTGACCGGCCTTGGCAAAAGCTAGGAATTGATGCATTTTTTCTAAAAGATAAGCCTTTTCTGTATGTGGTAGACTATTACACTAAATGGGTTGAGTTGAAAAAACGTAAATGCCAAACAAGTGCCAGTATTATTAAACACTTGAAAGATATTTTTGCTAGGTTCGGCATTCCAGTTGTGGTCATGTCAGATGGGGGTAGCAACTTTACCTCACTGGAGTTCAGTGAGTTCGCACATGAGTGGAATTTCGTTCACAAAACCTCTAGTCCACACTATCCCCAATCTAATGGCGTATCTGAGCGCCATATTTAAAACATTAAGAAAACTCTTAATAAAACGATGGCAGACCACAAGGACTTGGATATGAGCAACACTCCTATAAACAATGGGTTTTCAACAGCTCATTTGCTCATGGGACGTAGGCTTTGAGCATTTGTCCGGTTGTACCTATTTTTCTGGATCCTGTATTAACTGATCATAAAGAGGTTCATCAGGCTCTTTCTGATAAGCAGGATGAGCAAAAGTTTTACTATGATAAACATACTCGAAAACTGGAGGAATAGCTACTTTCGGGAAATGTCAGGGTGCAAACCTCCCAGGGGTAGATTAAAGGTGCTGCAATTCTTAGACCAGCTGATCGGCCACACTCATATGTATTTAAAATGCCAAATGGGAAAATTCTTGAGCCAGACACAACAGCCCATACAGTAGCCTACACTGATGATTCTCCATGTATACACACTAAAGTAGATTACCAATGCCTTACAGGGAATGAACCAAATAGCTGTTTAACAGGATGTTTCGCAAAGTATTAGTAATGTTGAAGATTCCCTTACAGATGGTTTTTGTGGTTTTACAGAAAATGAGTGTAGGGTGGAAGCGAGCAATAGTGTAAGTGCACCTGCAGAGGCACAGTGTGTTGTAAATGCTAGGGCATATCAGGATGCACCTACAAAGGTTACTCAGTAACCACTACACCTGTAAATAAAATCCATAATAAATCTGTTCTAACGTCTAGGTATGGTAGAGTTGTGAAACCATCAAAGTTGATCAGGGATCCTGTTTATGTTCATTACTAAGGCTGTGAAACTATGAAGTTTTTTATCTTGATTTATTTTAGAATCAAGACGTGTATATATATAATGTTGTATTTAGTGGATGCAATTGTATTTGTTTTCTGTATTTAAGAAGGGTGATGACAGTGATTGTATTTGTAGTCTGCACATTTTTTTGACAATGATTGTATTTATATTTTGAATGTTTCTTTGTATTTGTTTTCTGTATTAAAGATGGGAGATGTCAGGAGAGTAAGGTTGGTAGCACCAACTTGGAGAGGGGGAGAGATAAGCAAGATGGTGGAAAGACATGATACGGTTGTGAGGATGTAATTAACAAAGTACATAAAGAGGATTTAAAACAGCAGTTTAGTCTTTCACTTATGTAACAGTCAGCTCCATTAATTTTTACCTTTTAAGAGCTGCCACTGCATGTAAAAGTGCATTAAACTTGCAGTAACCACATTGCTGACTCAATTTTAAAGTCTCCCATCGTGTAAATTTTTTATGTAGGTACTTATTTATTTAAATAAATTTTTTAAGTGTTTTAGATTTTCTTGTGTTTTACTGAAAATATATTGATGTACATTAGTACTGCCCTACAATTTTGTTTGTAGCAAGAGTTTTGGTTTAATCTAATTTAAATGACATTAGAAGTTCTCTTGTGGTTTTTCTTATAAACATACTACAATGAAAATAATCTGTACGATTTTTCTGAGAAAACTGTATGATTCTGACGTTACAAAAGGTTAGCAATGCTGCCCCAGAGTAAATGTGTATTGTCAACAAGGTACACTGATAATTGCCCAATGATTGTTACATTAAAAACCCAATGATGTACTTATACCCGCATAATATAAATACAAAATAAAAACACACAGTACTGTAATTTCATCGTTTTTACAATAAACACTAGGTGTGACAATTTTGCTACGGTATATTTCGCGTGGTTCTTAATTATAGTTCATTTTTGGTTGCTTCCCACTTTTCCAAGTCCTACTGAAGTTCTACTTTCAGGATATTCCTCTGCCTCATGCAAACAAAGCTTAACCAAGTCTAGAAAATTTCACCAAAGGGAAAACGCACCGCACTCAGTTTTTCAAATTTTGCACAAGAACAATTTCTTACTAGGCATTACCAACACACCTATTTTCTCTCAGTTTTTATTTGTATTAACCATAAATGATGTATTATAATATATAGGCAAATTATAATTAAATGTCCCATTTAACCAAACATAAGGTAATTTTATGTAAACACAAGAACATATAAAACCCTTGCTATACACAAGATATTTAGGAAACAACCACAAACATCATACATGGGGTGACATTTCAAAACGTGTTAAGAAACCATGAATAGACTACAACTCATTTCTAGGTTTATAAATTTAACTATCCCACCCAAATAGAAAATGGCAGCAACTAGAATAGGAAGCATCGAAAATAAAGTCATTAACTGGAGCATTTTCAACATTATCAGCACAAACAGTCATAAACCCTAACTAACATACAAATTATAAATCTTGAACAGCAACTACAAGATATTAAATGCATACTATGATTTCAGGCAAACTTAAAATTCAGTAAAACTACACAGGCTTAACCAGTAATTCCTTCCTGTGATCTTACCTTGCGCTCTGTCACCTTGCTCGAGTCCAAAGAATTGCAGAAAGTTTGTAAAGCTTGCTCAACTGAAGACATATTTCAAACTTTCTGCAACAAAACATAATTTTTACACTGCAAGCATTTCACTAATGTGCTGTGTGCAACTCATCATTTAAAATCTACTAAAGATATAACATCACAAAAATGTAGTGTTGTCAAACAAGATGTGTGTCAAATTAGGAGCCTGGTCATACAACACTTCAAAAGTAATAACTATTAAAAGGTAATTATGAAGAATAGGAGCTTTTCTATGGAAAGATTTGCCCTGTACGAATGTTATATATTCAGTTTTCCAACGGCTTACTTTGTTGATGTGTTGTGACATCATTTTAAGTTTTGTGATTTCAGTATTTAAAATGTTATATACTTACATACTTGCTGGTGTCAATTATTTACATCATTTATCACATTCTTTTACATCTTATAATACAAAAAAAGCAATGAACACAAGCGTAGTGAAAAACACATTTGTGCAGTATTTCATTATGTTTTGTTAGTAGAGCAGCAGTTTTTGGGTAGTGTAGTGCAAAGTGAGTGGAGTGGTGTTAGGTGCATCCGTAGACCTTTCTGAATATGTCTGTATGAATATTTATATCAGAATGGCATGCGGAAGTTAACTAATGTTTTTCAGGAGATGGTAATTGCTGGTTTAAAGTGTGTTCTCTGGATTTGACAGAATTTTAAGTAATAACCTATGTTTGTCATTGTCTTTTTAAGGAAAGAGAAGATCATGGTGTTCAGTAACTGAAGTGGCAATAGACAGTGATTTTTTTCTATAACAATGATATATTAGGACACTTACTATTAGTAAGAACTACAAAAAGTACGTTGCAATGTTAGGAAATATTTTCAGAATGGCAAATGGTTTGAAAAAAAGTTATTTGTACGATACCAGCACCTTCATTTGTAAAGTTGACAAATGGTTGTTCACCAACACTGCATACACACAAAGCATATATGGATATAAATGAGCAATTTTCTCTACATAATAACGTGGATTGTTTGTCCTGCTTTCTGTTGGAAGGTGAGTACTTTTAGTGTTTTTGTTATGGTACGAGGATTATGTTTTTAGTTTGAGGGTTAGCAACTACTGGTAATTAATATCAGCTACCAACTAGCTCAACAAAAGTGAATTCACACAAATCTGAACCACTCCGCATCCCAGAGTGCGAACAAAGCAAGTGTGGAGAGTGCAACAATTTACCTACTCCATACATTTTTTACAAGGTATTTATGAAACAGGTACAAACAGACGAAGCAGGTGAATCTGTGTAGCCCTTCTCACTCACTTTACTCATGCTCCGGAAAACATAGTGGTGCAGATTTGAATTAATTCATTATTCTGAAGCTCTTTCTAGATTTAATTAACATTTTTCATACCCTTCAATATTTGTTATAGTGGAATTTTTTTATATGCTTTGCCACAATTTTTCAAATTTTCATATCCCTCCCCCATTATTGTGTTTCACAGAACATACTGTGAACAGTGGCGGCTCCAGGAAGAATTTCAAAGGAGAGCACAAAGTAAGAAATTAATATAATACTGGAATAAGGGCCTATAGTGCTATAGGCCGTTTTTCGGGAGAACTCGAAAATGAATCTGCCATAGTTTAAACTGTCTGCTGACCAACTTTGATTGGGATATTTCATTTTGTGAGGTTGATAGAGCTGCTCCAGTGACCTGATGTTATAAGCCATTTTATCATAGACCATTGTTAATTCAGCTGTGATGGTGTGTGTTAACTATAAGTTTGTGAGTTGTGTCTTAATTTATGTGCTTAATTTAATTGATTATGTGCAAAAAAATAAGTAATAATGATACGGAAAGTGCCCTTAACACACATGTGAAGAAAGGTGCAAAATGTAAAAAGATTGACATACATAAATGGAAGGACAATGTGAGAAAAAGGAACAAACAAAGTGGTCTAGATTATGTATCAAAGAAAAACAAGTTAGCAGTAGAAGGTAAAAGTTTTACCATGGTAAAGAAATGTTGTACAAAGAGTGCTTTAAAAACTTTGAAAAGTCTGAGCAAAAAGACATCTTTGATCATTTTTACAGTGGTCAATGCAAGGAGGCCCAAGATACATATCTTGCTGGATGCATGAATTGTAAACTGTCTGAGTATACTAAGGTCACTGTTGACCCTAAAGAAATAAGAGAGAATACATGGAACTTCCAAATGAAGAAAAATGGTTCTGATGTAACAGTTTGTAGGGTGTTTGTTATTGACGTTCACAAGGTAAGTGCAAAAAGGGTGAAAGTAGTGTAAATGAAAATATTACAAAACAGTTTGTTTGAAGAAAAATGGGGTAAACATGGAAAGCAAAAGAAACTGGAAAATGGTGTATGGCAGATGGCAATGTAACATTTGAAAGGTATTCCACATCGTGGGAGTTATTACAGTCCCACACAAATCAACTATATTTTGACGATCCAGATTTGACGATCAAATACTTTATGGTATGTTTCAAGAGTATGATGTAGAACACACTGGCAAACCTCTTACAATGGCCTACAAAACCTACTACAAATTTTACCGTGAAACTAATTACTTTGTCAGAAGGCCGAAAACAGATGTGTGTGACTTTTGCACGGAATGCAAGAAAAATTTAGAAAATTATTCCAATCATCCATGCCTTTTAGCATACAAGCTGCATAAGAAGAAGGCTGAAAGGTACTTGTCAATAAAAAGCTATTACATTGACAAGTGCAAAGAGAAAGATGACATCTTAACTCTTGAATTTGACTATGCACAGAATCTCCCTCTTCCAAAGATCAACATAACGAAATAGTTCTATAAGATGTTGTTGTGGCTTTTTGTTTTTAATGTCCATTGTCACAATGATAACTCATCTAGCTTCTACACATTTCTTGAACATATTTAAAAAAAAAAGTCCTAACACAGTTGCACCATTTCTTTTCAACTAACTACATTTATGAAAAAGTGGACAAGAATCCAAACATCAGAGAGATTGTTCCACCTTCAGATGCAGCAGGTGGCCAAAACAAAAATGCTACAATGCTAAGATTTTGTTCATGGCTATCTACAACTCTGGGAGTCCCTATAAGAGGCCATTCATTTGGCCAGTGTGACCGCAACTTTGGGATAGTGAAATCTAACATAAAAAAGAATCTAGTAAGACACTAAAGCCATATTTGGAAAATATAGCAACTTGTCGGGACAAACCCAAACCATTTGCACTTGTACATGATGAATCTCTGCTTCTGGATTGGGATCAGGCTTTGAGAAAACCCCTAAACAAAAAGGAAATACATTTAAAATCCAGCAGTGCTGCATAATCAAATATAAGACTCATGGTACTATTGCTGTATCCAAGAGCTACAGTTCTCTGATATTTGAGCCTTATAAATTTATGCTCTCCTGTCCTACAAGTCTATCACTTCAACCTGTTCCTCCAAAGCAGTTGAAAAAAGCTCAAATCAAAGACGTCACTGATCTATTACCATACCTATCAGAAGAAAACAGAGGTTTTTATCAAGACATATATGATACTCAGCTGCCCACAGTTTCTCGTCAGCCTACTGAAGCTGAAAATAGTGTTGCAGACTTTGATTTAGACGAAGATGATGTGATGGAAGAAGAATAATAAAACTACATGAGGACAGTGTTATATAACATTATTACCAATACTGCAAATGTGTGAAATAATATACTTCTTGTATTGCAATATAGCAAAAGTGATTAGGCTAGTGTTACAATTAGGTTGATTGTTTATGTAATACATATAACTATTTAATGTGATGGACAAAGAATAAGGTCTACTAATATACTGACATTGGGACAGTTATAAAACATTGTCAGGCTACTGCTAATGTGTCACTCAGGTTAACCTAGTATTACAGATACGTTCACTGTTTATTTTTGTACTTACATACAATTACTGAATGTGATGGAAGAGGACTCAGGTCAAAATAGTATGCATACTGACTAACACGTGACAAACATATTTTTGCTGAAATAGTAAAAAGGTTAAAATCATGTAGCAGATGTGTTCAATTTCGCCTTATGTAAATGCATGAGTAATCACACTAGTTTTACTAACTAACTCTCTCATATTCTCATGACGGTAAAATAGTATACGTAGACCTATATTACGACTACTATACACTTATCTGTTGAAGGCCCTTTTTTAACAGAATGCTAATTGGCATTTAGAACTATTCTATTCAAAAAGGGCTTATAACATGATATACATAAAATAACAACTCGATTGGTTTTTGAGCTATTCAGTAAAATGAGAGGACATATATGCCACCTGTAAGAGTCAACAACTAACGACGGCATGTGCGCAATATTGTAATAATCGTATATTAATTTATATGTGTATGCGAAAACTTTACACCTCTATAGCTACCGCCTCAATATGTGGCAATTACTAAACACCTTTTAACACACCTGGGTTTTCACATTTAGTAGTTTCATTATGATTACCATGACTGGACTCAAAAAATCTACAAAATTTATTTCTTCTAGAAATTATATATTTATTGTTTCGGTTAGTTCAATATGTTTTAAGTGAACTTCTGTATACTTCAAATAACTGATTTCTTACGTCTGTCTGTCCCAGCATTACCATTTTCATTTTGTTACGCAAATGTAGTTTGTTCCCTTAGAAATGTTTTTTAATCTTGTCATCCAAATGTTTTGGGCTGACTACACCTATAGTCGCTCACGTATTGTCAGAATGAAAAAGAACACAACAAAAACAATAAAACACAGTTTTATCATCATGTCCTGCTAACCAAGTCGTCTCCCACCATGATGAACTGGGTTCAATCCCTGGCCGGGTCACTCCGAATTTTTGCATCTGGGAATTGTATGGGACAATGCCGCTGGTTGGCGGATTTTCTCTGGGATCTCCCATTTCCCCTGCCATTGCATTCCAGCACTGCTCCACTCACACTTCATTTCACCCTCATCGCCTCTCAAGACTTCACTGTTTAGAGCCGCCCAAATCTCTCAATTCAACATTTGATAGGATAAGTTACCATTTTTAAACTGTAACTAAAGATATGAGTCAAAACAGGTCCTAAAATAAACACACAGCCCTTTTATAATAAAATTTTGTGATGCCATACAAACTAGTTTATTTGGAGGCCTTTAATGATTTAATGGCCCACTATACAAGACCAATAGTTATTCTAGGTGGTAATAAATTATTTTCATATACAATAGGTATAGTTTGTCTTAAAGTAATGATATTTTTCATGATAATCTTTATAAATATAAAATCCTTTGTGTGTGACTAAACCACATCATCACTAGCAAACCGCTGGGCCAATTGAGACCATTTTCGCACCATATGTTATTTAGGTGGCAAGTAAGGTTTTTTTTGTTGTGTTTCATTCCAATAGTGGCGCTGGAGTCTTACTTCTATATTTATAGGCCGATTTTGCTCATATTTGAAGGAAATGTTTGTTGATATAAAATAAATTTTTTTATTGTGCTTTACAATCGGTAGGTTAGGTTCCGATAGGTGGCACTGGAGTCTAACTTCTATATTTATGGAATGATTTTGCTGATACTTGCAGGAAATGTTTGTTAATCTACTAAGACCATATTCACACCATATGTTATTGAAGTGGCGAGTAAGGTTTTTAGTTATGTTTCAATCCAATAGGTGGCGCTGGAGTCTTACTTCTATATTTGTGGGCCGATTTTGCTCATACTTGCAGAAAATGTTTGTTGATCTAAAACAGAAAAATGGCAGCAATACCACTGTTTTACTTTATTTTAATGTCACAGCATCAGTTTGTTGAAATGTTCTGTAACTAATTATAACAAACTGTGTTTTTCGTAGGATGAAAAAATTTGGTTTCGCTGTTTCCTTACAACCACAATGCCTTCCCCACTTTCTCATAATGATTTCTCTGTACCAACTGAAAGGAAAATCTCTAATGTTTACCAAGAGAAAATCACGATTAAATCAGAATATTGAGATAATTTTAACAAGATATTCTTTACTGAGATTGAATGTGGTGAAACACACTGAACATAATCGAGATTAAAATTGTAAGTTAAACCTCTCATTTGGAAAAAATTATCTCTATATTCTGAAAAGTTAATCTTCGTTGGTGAAACTGGCCGTTAGAGCATCAAATTTCTATTTGAAAACTAAATAACAATAATTATTATTATTTTTTATTTATTTATTTACAGCTTAAAGTGCCACCCAACAGTATAGACCATTAATAGTAATAATTATAATGATAAAAATGATTATTATATTGTTTCATGTTGATGCCATGCATCGCTTTCTTGTCCTGTCCCACTGGAGTGAGGAAACAGGGTACCAAGGTCAGAGTGGTTACGCAATATGGATGGTGAGTCACTAAGGGAAACCTCTGCATACTGCTGCAATAATACTATCATCTCCAGTAAATAGTGGGAAGATTCAAACATCTGACAAACATAGCTTACAGTAACAGACACATGAAGGAAACACAGCTCGTACCCTTGGCAGAAGGGGACATTTAAGGATGCATCCATTCATTTAGTCTGAATTAGAATAGTTCTTGTCATGACTTTGATGCACATTTTTTTAAGGGTACATCCCAAGTTAAGTGCTCTTACGAGATGAATTGGAACACAGCTTAGTCTCAAAACATTTTGATATCCCCTCGTACCACCCGAAACTAACAGAAACAACATAACCTATCATAACAGCAAAAATACTTAAGTTTCCTAGATAGGTACCCATAGTTACCTTAAGAAATACTATTTTCTGAACTAATTCCAAAACTTATTTTATAAAACAGGATCAAAATAAAATATTATGAATTTAAAATAAATGTCACACACGTCAGGCACAAGATCCACCTTACAAACACTTCATACAATTTATAATTTTATTTATTTATATTTTTATTAGTTTTCCTCAATCCTGCCTACGAGCCATTAGCTCCAACATATGGAAAACATGTTAAAATATAATATTATTAGATCTAAGTCAACACAGCTCTAACAAATTTACACATCAAATACATAAATTCAATCATGCCACCATATTCTGGAACATATTTCACTACATAATAACGAGCTGAACACAACACATCCAATTTAGCTATGAACTAAAATAAATTGAAAATTATTAATTCCACTCATATTCCAAATTCCCCGCTCCCACAAAAATTATCACACAGTCGAGGGATAGGCAATAAACATTGATAAATTGTAAAATCAATATTTTGTTGTGATATATAGATACTTTTATACCAATATATTTTGCAACTAATAATTCTACTGTCAATATTTTTTGCAAAAATTTCAACTGATATTCGATTACTATGTTTATCTGAAAAATTTTCTTGTTGTGTTTTCCTGCCATAGTTTCTCTCAGCATGACTCGAGGTGTGTTGAACCTTCCAGGTCAAGGCCAGTGATAGTATAAAAGTGTGACAGGCCTGCAAGCCGAGAGTTTATTAGTCGGAAGTCTAGACGATTGTGCGAACTTTTCAGCAACAGACAAGCTAGACGAGTAATGAGTAGCACCGGAAGTGATCAGTGAGAGGAAACTCTGTGACTGTGTGCATGAGAGCAGTGAAGAGTGCAACTGGCAGGCTGGACTATTGGGCTGGATGCATGAGTGAAAGAAATTACAAATTACTGCAACAGACAGACTGAACATGTGTTTATAATGAGTATGAGTTAATTGACTATAACCAAATAGAGA
Source organism: Dryococelus australis (assembly GCA_029891345.1). Lineage (NCBI taxonomy): Eukaryota > Metazoa > Arthropoda > Insecta > Phasmatodea > Phasmatidae > Dryococelus > Dryococelus australis. The sequence goes on from CM056999.1 coordinate 97,562,295, forward strand.
CATTAAGAAGGGCATTAATTAAATTTGAAATAGACATTAAATATAGTGCTCACAGAGAAATAAAGATTAATAGGGGAGATGGATAATTTAATGCTGTAAATAATAGCTGTGTGAATAAATTAAAACTAGATTTTGTTATTTTATTTCTATTAAGGCCTCCATCCCTCACGAACTCAGAGAAGCCTCTCAGGCATCTTGTAACATTATCATCCAACTTGCAACTGGGCCTTCACCCTGTGGCAAGTGCTTCCTTCCCTCGTCCCTTTTCACTCTCCAGTCCCTTCCTAAATTGCCCAACACCCTTCACCATCACCAACTCCTCCCACAACACATTCACTCCCTCGCATATCTTGCCAGCATGGACTGCCTTCCCCTTTCCATCCCCCTCCATAATCACTGAAACTTTCAATGTTTGTAACTCTGCCCCTGTACAGCCCCTTGTCTAAATGTCCACTTAAATAACCCCATCCTCCACTCCAATGAGCATCCTGTACATCCTGACCAGCCTCTCCACTCTTTGCCTGTCCCTTAGAGAGCTCCACCTCAACTCCATCATTAAGAATAGCCTAAAAATAGTGCAAAATGGCGACCGCTGGAGGATGAAAGGTTGTGTTGCTCCACATTAAATGTGTTTTTTTACATTTAATTAGGTACAAGTAGCAAATTTAAATATACGTTGAGTAGCCTGTAGTATTTGATCAGTTAGCTTAGTGACTTAGGTGGTAATATGTCATAGTGATAGAGTAGTGGTCTTTGTCTATTGTATGCACATGGTCAGTGTAGTTCTCATAGGTTGTAAGTGCTTGTGTTATTTTGTAAGTTAGACTAGTGTAAAAGTGAGGTTAATTTATAAGTTAGGTTGTAGAATACCGGTAGCTACTTTAAAAAAATTCACTGAAAAAATGGTAGGGAGTTGCAAGTGCAAGAGATGTGGGAAGGTGTGGAGAAGGGATGATAGCGGGGTACAGTGTGACCAATGCGGCAACAGATACCATGCAGACTGTGTAGGGCTCAGAGAGGGGCAACTGGGCTCACAACATGAGTGGAGGTGTGAAAAAAGTTTGGAGGGAAAGGCATAGTGGCAGTGGCAGAAGACAAACTAACAGCGGAGTAGGAAACACAAATATATGGGGAATGTGGTCACTGGATGTCTGAAATGTTGATGGAGAACCTTGTAGAGAGTGTGCCAGTGACAAGGATGGAAGTGGCTAGGGAGGAGAGGTGTAAAGAGGAGATGGTAGAATTGATAAGCAGGAAAGAGAGGGAGATGATGCACAGGATTGAGAGGGTGCCGGAAAAGGTCAGGAATGAGATGGGTAGGTGGCGATTAGCAGTAAGGGTAGAGAAGCTAGAAGGCATAAACGGTGGATTAGGCAAAATGTAAGCTAGTCTACAGAAGGAACTGTAGGATGAAAAACAGAGAATGGAGACCAAATTTGAGGTGGTAAAATTGAGAATAAGGATAGAGGATCTAGAGACATTAAAAAGGGATAAGGCAGTAGGTGACACTAGAAAGCAAATACGGATAGAGGAACAGGAAACAGTAACGCAGGATAAGGCAACAGTAAACAACAGGAAGCAAATAAGGATATAGGAGAGGGAAACAGAATGCAGGGAACAGGCAGTGGTGGAAAGCAGGAAGCAATATGTTGAGACATGTAAGAGAGGGAATAGCAAAGCCCAACAAGTAGAGAAAAATGGGCAGTCCATGGCCGGAGGGGGAAAAAAGAGAGCTGGTCAAAGGGAAGGAAACAACGATGGTGCAGGCGGAGGCTGGTGGCAGGGATCAGGGAAAAGGTGAAGTAGACAAGGGAAGATAGGTGGGTGGAAGGGACACAAAGCAGAAAAGGGTTATAGGCAATGAACCAGAGGTGGTTTTCCTAGGAAACTTGATTGTAAAGGGGGTGAAATTGAGAAAACTCAGGAAAGGAAATAGACACAAAGCAGTTTTTGGTGGTGCAAAAATCAGGGATTTGGAGGAAACAGGGTATAAAAAGTGCTTTTCATTCATGCAGGAGGAAATAACTTTGCTCAAAAGGAGATGGGCCAAAAGGTAGAGTGTGCTCAGGGGGATGCTAAGCAAAGTACAGGTAAAGTTCCCAATAGAGGGCAGTAGTTAGTGGGGTGATGGTCAGGTGGGGATAAATTAGAGGCAGGCAGTGAGAGCGAGTGAGGTGTATGAGAGGGTATGTGGGGATTTGAGGGCTATATTTATAGACCGCGGGAAATGGGTAGGCTGGGAGAAAGTGTAGGAAGGTACCAGGTGCACATGACAGAGCAGGGAAAGAGGATCCTAGGGGATCAGCTAGGAAGGGAAGCAGCTGACTGTTTGGAGAGGGTCAGGGCTGAGCAGCGAGGGTTTAAATATCAACCAGAGAGGGACAAGGTAACAGAAGTAGAGCTAACTGGAGAGGTAAGCAATAATAAGGCCCCAGGGGCAGAGAGATAGGGTAAGCAAGGTAGGCGAGTAAAGTAGCATGATAGCATAAAGTTAATGGTGGTGAACTATAGCAGTGTGTACAACAGGCTGGAGAGCTTCTGGGGTAAGGTTGAAGGATATGGTGAAAAGATTGCGATTACTATTCTTACAGTAGTATTCTAACATGTAGTGTCAACAGGACAGAAATTACGTGTGAGTGGATAAAGCAGGTGTATGGGCATGTTGTAGGAATGACTATTAATAGCATAGAGATTGTAAGCGCTACTGCGCCACAAGACAAGGAATAACATTTTCACACAGTAAAAGAAAAGAAACAACTTAACAGAACTGCAAATATAAAAAACAAGGACAAAATTAACACTGGTAAAAAAACTAACTACACTAAATTAAATGGACAAGGACTCTCTTCATTATACCAGCCTTTGATTTATTACTACTCTTTTCATTAATTATCAACATGCATGGGAAAACACTTGGATAAATAAGAGAAAATCATTTTACTCTTCAAGCACTGGAGTGTGAAATATTTTAATCTTAAGACTGATCCAATTCAAACTTGTTATAGCATAAGGTGGGGCTTGGTAGAATTACTGAAATTTTATTTCCATAGGCTTTCCCGGTACTCCACTACTTCCTCATTACACAGCATGCAGATTATGTGAGCAGCTAAATAAATCTGTCACTGTAATAATGCAGAAGTTAATGTTTTTTTTAACACAAATGAATTGCAACTGGCTAATTCAGTAGATGAAGTCACAAACTCTTTTACTCTCGTAGCTACTGGGTATGATGATTGACTTGAAAAAAATTATGTTTATACTTTTTACATATTTTAGAAATCCTTATTCAATTTAGCAAGAGTTATTAATGATTGCAAGGTTAGTAAAAGTTATCCAAAAAGTTCAACACAAAATAAAATTTGGATGGCAGAAAATTTAAGGATCTACAAGTAGCTGAAGAATTCATCTTAAATCTTAATCAGTTGGCATTGTCATTACCTGGCGAAGCACTCAAATAACTAGCTAGATTTACCCGGGCCTCTTCTTAATTGCCCTCAAAACTTTAACCAACTAACACTCTCCTCAGGTAGCTTACTGACTAAACTTAGGTTGACGGACACATTCTTGTCGCTTGTACCCTATAATTACAGTGGTCCGTATCTCAGTGTCTGGGAGAGTCATTACTAAAAACAGGGATTATGCCCACGCATCATGGGGGTGGAAAACGTGTCCTATTGTTAATTCAAATTTATTCCATGCAACTAGCAATGCATGCTTCCTTATCACCAAGGAGAAACGGTATAGTGACAAATAAAACTCTTTCCTACCCAGTGCATGTTAACCTAGGTCAGTGTTGACAGCTAGAAGAATATCTTTAAACTGCATGTAAACAAACAGCGTTTGGAATACAAATAAAAGAATCAAGAAATTAGTTATATTAAAGCTATCATTTGTCAAATTTACCATATCAGTATAAACACTTTAAGCTGTAGATAAACTATATAAGAATCAAAACAAACAAGATAATAAGTATTAACACTTCCTTCAAAATAAACATTGAACAAGTAAATAAGCAACAGCCTTGTATATATCTGTAGGGGTCATTCCCTCACAATGGGGCGGACATAGTGGTAGCAGTGGAGACTTGGCTGAGTGAGGAAGTGCTTGACAGTGAATGTAGGCAGGATAAGTTCACCATCTACAGAAGAGACAGGTATGGGAGAGGGGGAGGAATAATGGTGTGTAAGGGAGGGACTGAAAGGGTCAATAAAATGGATTAGTGAAGATGTTGATGTGGTGAACATTAAATTAAGTGGGGGTATTTGTAGAAGCATTACAATGCTGGCAGCATATAGGCCACCAGGACAGGGATACCAGGCAATTGTGACAATCAAGGAGAGGGTTGATAAACAAAAGGGCAAGCAACGGGTTGTTGTAGCAGGGGGATCTGAATATGCCAGGTGTCAGATGGATAGAGGGATCAGAAGAGATGGACAGCATGATGCTGAGAATTGCAGCACTGTTAGCCAACAGAAGCATCGTCCAGGTAGTAGAAAAACCTACAAGACAGAATGGAGAGGGTGTTGGGTCAGTGCTGGATGTGGCATTGATCAGACCTGGAAATGCTGTAGTTGGTGCAGTAGTATTGGACGGTGTAAGAGACCATGATATTCCTGTTGTGGAAATTGGGCTTGGCAGGACGAGGGAAGAGTAAACTGCAAATAGGTTGGTGTGGCAGTATGGTAGAGGAGATAAGAAGGGGGCAGAAATCTTCCTGAGTGATAAGTTTGAAAAGTGGTCTATACGTGTAGAAGGCTTATAGGAAGAATTTAGAAGAATAACCAAGGTTATGTTGGAGAAATTTATCCCAAAGAAAAGATTAAGGGCTGGAGGAGAGCCACCATATTATGGACATGAGATTCAAAAAATGAAGAGCAAAGAAAATGTCATGCCAAGTCAAAAAATTATGGGATGACAAGAGCTAGGGAATTGATGAGACAGATGGGAAGGGATCTTGAAAGGAACATCAAACAGGTCAAGAATAGATATTTTAGGGAATGGAAGAAGGAAAAGGTAATGAATGGGAGAAGTTGTATAGGTAAATTAAGAAGGTAAGGGGAGGGAGAGGAAGGAATCCCTCTGTTGAACGGTAGGAATAGCTGACTGCAACAATTGACAAAGAAAAAGCAGAATTGCTGCAAGTCCTGTACTTGTCAGTGTTTGAGGCAAAGGAGGACTGGAATACGGAAGTGAATGGGGATTGGGGGTTGTTCAGTAAGTTTAGGATGAGGAAGCATGAGATAGCAATGGTAATCAGGGGGTTGAAGAGCAATAAGGCAATGGTACCAGACAGGCTAGGGAATGCAACTTTTTAGTTTGGTGGAAGAGAGTTAGTGAAATATTTGGAGGTGTTGTTTGGCAAGTCCTTCGAAGAGGGTAAGTTGCCACAATGTTAGAAGGATGTGTACGTGGTCCCAATATACAAGCAGGGCGAGTATAGGAGGGAGCCTGGCAGCTACAGACAGGTGAGTATCACATTGAAGGTAACAGAGACACTGATGGTTCAGTAAGTGGTAAATGTTATGAACATCAGGAATTGGTTGCAAGAATCCCAAAATGGTTTCAGAAAATGCCTCTCATGTGAGACGTAATTGGCTGGGCTGTTAGAGGATCTGGTGCAAGCAGTTGATGAGGGGAAGCAAGCAAGTGGATGCCTACTTCAGACTTTGAGAAGGCATTTGATAAGGTACCCCATGAGACTTTGATGGAGAAAGTGCATGAGCTGATATAGGTCTGGTGGGTAGTGGAATGGATTGGAGACTTCCTCAGGTGGCGAAGACAGAGGGTGAACGTGGGGGAGACAATATCAGAGTAGAGAGAGGTTACATCAGGGGTGGTGCAGGCAGGGAAGCGTACTGGGACCTTTGTTGTTTACCATAATGGTAAAATACATGGGTTTGAGGATTAGGAGCAAAATAGGATTTTTTGCACATGATTGTGTATTGTATTCAATGATGGAAAAGGGGGGGGGGGGGGAGGAACTTGCAGGCAGACATTGACAGGATATGGTCATGGTCCATGGAGAATAAAATTAAGAAAAATGTAAGAAAATATATGGTAGTAATGTTTACAAAGAAGAAGGTGATAAACTGGGACATGTACAGATGGGAAGGGCAAGAGAAAGCAGAAGAATATAAGTAGGCCTACTAGGGATTGTATTGTAGGAAGACATTAGATGGAAAAAACAGATAGAGAGGATGGTTACAAACAGAAGGGCTTTAGGTATATTGGAAGGGTGCTCAAGGGAGTTAGCTGTGGGGTGAAGAAGAATGCATAAGGCACAATGATACGGCCAAAGTTAGAAAATGCAGAAGCAGTATGGGACCCGTACATGGATGTGGAGGTGCGAGATCAGGTGAAGATACAAAGAATGGCAGCAAGAAGGTGAAGGGTTAAGTGGAGAAAGCAGCAGCTGGATCGTGAGGATGAAGGGAACTATATGCCATCAGTGATGATAAGGAAATGGGACAGAACTAAGTGAAGGACAGGAAGAGAGTTGAAAGGCTGGTCAGGATGTATACGATGGCATATGGACCGGAAGGGTGGAGAAGGTTATGTTGACAGCTAAATACAGGGGTGTTTGGAGGGAGAGTAAACAACAGTGATAAGATTCAGAGGGTATGGATAAGAACGGAGCAGGGAAGGCTTTCTATGCTTGTGAGATCTGCGAGGTAGTCGAATGTTTTATGGGAAGCATTAGTATATGTGAGAGGTTGCGGGGGGGGGGGGGGGGGTTGGAATGTTTAGGAAGGGCGTGGAAGAGAGGAGTTTAGTTGGGTAGGTGAGAGGTGAGCAAGCTCACCACTGGGCAGTAGCCCAATCACGGATGATGGTTGTTATATTCATCCTCACCTTCTTACTTCTGCCTTCCCCATTTACTGCTGACCCACCTCACTGCCCTTCTTTGCACCTTCTCCAGCTTCCATACATACTCTTGAACATTCACAATTTCATTCAGATTATAAAATACAGTGCTCTCAGCATTCCTACCACTTCTAAAATGTATCTTGGAAGTGTCCTTCTCAAAGCATGTCAAACACTTTCTGCAATCTGCACTCAATCTGTCTTTTAAACAGGGCTAGCTGTGCTCAAATTCACTACAATGCCAACATAACCCTCATTCATTTGCCCTTAATCTCGCAGATACCCACAATTCCTCACGTCCTTTAATCCCATTGTGACAAAGTCGGTACGTATAATTCCAAACACACGTCTTTGTTTTACAATTTACAATGCATAAACGAAAAAAAATCAATTAATTAAACCTATTTTTTCTTATGCTGATTTGGTTTGTGTGCGAACAGTGTCCAGCAAATAGTGGGAAGATGCAAACACAATTGGAAAACAGAACTTATAGTGACAGACGCACAAAGGAGACGTCACTCGTACCTTGGCAGAAGGGGGCATTTAAGGATGCATCAGTTTCCTTAGTCTGAATTAGAACAGATCTTGTCAAACTCGATGCTTATTTATTAAGGGCACGTCCCAAGTAAAGTTCTCTTACGAGCTGCATTGGAACAAAGCTTAGTTTCGAAACTTTGTTACCGTACCTCGTACCACCCAAAACTATCAACATACCAATAATAATAATAATAATACACACTCGCAATAAGACTACCGCCCGGTGGGAGCTCTCTTACCTCTCCCTTACCCGAATAAACTCCTCTTCCACTCCCTGAAATTTCCAACCCCCCTCACAGACCTCACAAGCATCGACTGCCTACCCCACTCCATTCTTCTCCACACCCTCTGAAGCTTCTCACTGTTGTTTCCTCTTCCTTTAAACACCTCCTGACTTAGCTTTAAGTGTAGCCCTCACCATCCTCCCTCTTCATTCACCTCCCTGTACATCCTGACTAGCCGTTCTACTTTCCTCCTGTCCTTCAATGAGCTCCACCCCATTTCTTTCATCATAACTGATGGCCTATAGTTCCCTTCGCCCTCACCATCCTGCCCCTGCCTTCTCCATCTACCCTTCACCCATCTTGCTTCTATCTCTTGTCCCTCCCATCTGTACATATACCTGCTAATCAACTTCTTCATTGTAAATCTCACTACCTTCATTTTGTTTTCCCTGGTCCACAACCATATCTTGTCAATGCCAGCCTGCAAATTCACCCCCCCCCCCCCCCTTTTCATACTTCGGTATACACAACACAATTGTCTGCAAACAATCTTATTTTTTCCCTAATCCCCAAACCCATTTTATTTACCATTTTGGTAAATAACAAAGGAGTCAGCACGCTTCCCTGTGGTACCCCTGACATAACCTCCTCTTCCTCCAATATGGCCTGCCCCACTTTCACCCTCTGCCTTTGCCCCTTAAGGAAGTTCTTTATCCATTCCACTACCCTCTTGTCCGATATCAGCACCTCCACTTTCTTCAATATCCCATGTGGCTCCTTATCAGAGGCTTTCTCAAATTCTATGAAGCAAGCATCCACCTGCTTATCCTCATTAAATACCTGCAACAGATCCTCTAATAGCCCAGCTAGCTGAGTCTCTCATGAGTATCCCTTCCTGAAACCAAGCTATGACTCCTCCAACCAATTCCTCTTGTTCATAACCCTCACCACATACTGGACCACCAGTTTCTCCATTACTTTCCCCACACTCTATATGAGACTCACTGGTCTGTAGCTACCAGGCCTCCCCCTATCCTCTCCCTGCTGTGTATAGGTACTGCCATCGCATCCTTCCAACCTTGTGGTAACTTACACTCCCCTAAGGACTTGTTAAACAGCACCTCCAAATATTTCACCAACTCTCTCCCACCAAACTTTAGTGCTGCATTTCGTATGGGATATTAGATGATTTGGTGCAGGTAGTTGATGAGGGGAAGCAGGCGGATGCCTGCTTCATAGATTTTGAGAAGGCATTTAATAAGGTGCCCCATGCGGCATTGATGAGGAAAGTGGAGGCGCTGATACCAGACAGGGGGGTAGTGGAATGGATAGGGGACTTCCTCAGGGAGCGAAGGCAGAGGGTGAAAGTGGGGGAGGCAATATCGGAGGAAGAGGAGGTTACATCAGGGCTACCACAGGGAAGCGTGTTGAGTCCTTTGTTATTTACCATAATGGTAAATGACATGGATTTGGGGATATGGGGAAAAATCAGATTGTTTGCAGACGATTGTGTTGTATATGCTGACGTGGGAGAGAGGGGTGGAAATTTGCAGGCGGACATTGATAGGATATGGTTGTGGACCAGGAAAAATAAAATGAAGATAAATGTAAGAAAAACTAAGGTAGTGAGGGTCACAAGGAAGAAGATGATAAGCAGGGACATGTACAGATGGGAGGGACAAGAGATAGAAGAAGCTGCAGAATTTAAGTATCTAGGGATTGTAATGCAGGGAGACCTCAGGTGGAAAAAAACAGGTAGAGAGGGTGGTAGCAAAGGGAAGAAGGGCTCTGGGTATGCTGGGCAGAGTGCTGAAGGGAGTCAGCTGTAAGGTGAAGAAGGCGTATGGCACAATGGTACGGTCAATGTTAGAATATACTGCAGCAGTATGGGACCCGTATGTGGAGGTGGAGATGAGAGAAATGGAAAAGGTGCAGAGAAGGGCAGCAAGATGGTTGAAGGGTAGGTGGAGAAGGCAGGGGCAAGATGGTGAAGAAGAAGGGCACTATAGGCCATCAGTGATGATGAAAGAAATGGGATGGAGCTCACTGAAGGGCAGGAGGAAATTTGAACGGCTAGTCAGGATGTACAGGGTTGTGAATGAAGAGGTAGGATGGGGAGGGCTACACTGCAAGCTAAGTAAGGGGGTGTTTAGGGGAAGAGGAAACAACAGTGAGAAGCTTCAGAGGGTGTGGAGGAGAACGGAGCGGGGTAGGCAGTCCATGCTCGTGAGGTCTGTGAGGGAGTGGAATGTGCTGAGGGAGGAATTGGTATCTGTGAGAGGGGTTGGTAAATTCAGGAAGGGAGTGGAAAAGGAGTTGGTTGTGTGTAGGAGAGTTGAGAGAGCTCGCCACTGGGCGGTAGCCTAATTGCGAGTGTATGTTTGTATGTATGTATCTCATCTGGTCTCCTGCTTTACTGCTCTTCAAAACCCCTAATTACCATTTCTATATCCCACTCCATCTTAAACTTACTAAACCCCCCCATGTTTTCCCCTATTTCAATCCTCATTCGCCTCGAATACTGACAAGTACTGGCTTTGATGCATCTCCGATTTTTCTTGGTCATTTGTCCCATACCTACCATCTCTTCCTTTCAGCAGAGGGATCCCTTCCTCTCCTCCCCTTACCAACCTTACATACATAATACCTAAACAATTTTCCTCATTCCTTGACTTTTCCTTCTTCCACAATATTACCTAAAAATACATTCTTTCCATATTTGATCATCCTTTCGAGAACCCTACCCATCTGTTTCATTTCCTTACATCTTATCATCCTTCCATTTCTCCACTTGGCATGTAATTTTCTACACTTCCTCTTCATTTTTAGAATCTCCTGTCCATAATATGACAGATCTCCCCCAGCTTGTTATCTTTTCTTTGCCACAAATTTCTCCAAAATAACCAACCTCTATTATTCTTCTAAACTCATTCCACAATTTTTACACACTTTCCTCCATGGGCAATTTTTTAAACCTATCTCTCAGGAAGATTTCTGCCTCCTCCTTGTCTTCTCTCCCATACTGCCACACCAACCTTTCTGCTGTTTGCTGTTCCCTCATCCTGCCAAATCCAATTTCCACAACAGGAATATGGTGGTAGCTTATACCATCAAATACCATTCCATCAACTACAACATTCCCAGACCTGCCCAACACCACATCCAGCACTGACCCAACAGCCTCCACATTCCACATAATAGGTGTTTCTACTACCTGGACTATTCATCAGTTTATTAACTGTGCTGCCTTTCTCTACATCATGCTGCTCATTCCTTTTGCGCCCTCTATCCATTTCACACCTGGCATATTCAATTCAAATCCCCTGCTACAAAAACCCTCTCCTTGATTATCACAATTGTATATCATCCCTGTCCTGGTGGTCTATACGCTGCAGCAAAGTAATCTTCCTATTACTACCACAACTTAATTTAATTTCCATCACCTCAACATCCTCACTAACCCACTCTACGGCTTCTTTCAGCCCCTTCCTTACGCACACAATATAACCTATCATAACAACACAAATCCTCAGTTCTCTAGACTGGTGTCCATAACAACCTTAAAGAATAATATTTTCTGAAAAAAAATAAAATCTTAAAACTCATATTTATAAAACAGGATAAAATAAAATATTATGAATTTAAAATAAATATGTCATACATGTCCAGTACTAGTTCAACCTAACAGTACACGTCATACGATTTATCACACCACTATATACTGGGAAATATTTCAATGCTTTTTAACGGCCTGCGCACAAAGAATCCTGTTTATTTATGAACTGCCAGAAATTGAAAAATAACAGTCCATTATTTTCCAAATTCCACGCCCACAAAAAAATTATTTTTTTTGAAATAAGAAACATATCGATTAATTCAATAATCGATATTTTCTGATTTAAATCAAGAATTTAAAGGTTATAACTGAAACTAATAATTCATTATCCGTTATTTTTTTAAATATTTCAAAGAAAAATAAATACTTGTAAAAAAAATCACAATTGTAATATGCACCAAAAAATTTATCAAAATTTATGTTACTTTGATTAATAGTTTTTTTATACCATTCCAAGCATAATTTAATGAAAAAAATTATTCAATAATGTTTTTATTAATTTTAAGTTTTTTCATTATTCTATGAACTCTGAGAAACCACAGGGCTCTATGGGATGTGGCATTAGAAAACACATGGTGAGACACGTTATATTATATAACTGACTCTGAACTTGTACTTAAAGCTAGTTTGATTTACATACATACATACATACACTCGCAATTAGGCTACCGCCCAGTGGCGAGATCTCTCAACTCTCCTACACACAACCAACTCCTTTTCCACTCCCTTCCTGAATTTACCAACCCCTCTCACAGACACCAATTCTCCCCTCAACACATTCCACTCCCTCACAGACCGCACAAGCATGGACTGCCTACCCAGCTCCGTTCTCCTCCACACCCTCTGAAGCTTCTCACTGTTGTTTCCTCTTCCCCTAAACACCCCCTTACTTAGCTTGCAGTGTAGCCCTCCCCATCCTACCTCTTCATTCACAACCCTGTACATCCTGACTAGCCGTTCAAATTTCCTCCTGCCCTTCAGTGAGCTCCATCCCATTTCTTTCATCATCACTGATAGCCTATAGTGCCCTTCTTCTTCACCATCTTGCCCCTGCCTTCTCCACCTACCTTCAACCATCTTGCTGCCCTTCTCTGCACCTTTTCCATTTCTCTCATCTCCACCTCCACATACGGGTCCCATACTGCTGCAGTATATTCTAACATTGACCGTACCATTGTGCCATACGCCTTCTTCACCTTACAGCTGACCTCCCTTCAGCACTCTGCCCAGCTACCCAGAGCCCTTCTTCCCTTTGCTACCACCCTCTCTACCTGTTTTTTTCCACCTGAGGTCTCCCTGCAGTACAATCCCTAGATACTTAAATTCTGCAGCTTCTTCTATCTCTTGTCCCTCCCATCTGTACATGTCCCTGCTTATCATCTTCTTCCTTGTGACCCTCACTACCTTAGTTTTTCTTACATTTATCTTCATTTTATTTTTCCTGGTCCACAACCATATCTTATCAATGTCCGCCTGCAAATTTCTGCCCCCTCTCCCACTTTAGCATATACAACACAATCATCTTGCAAACAATCTGATTTTTCCTCTAATCCCCAAACCCATGTCATTTACCATTATGGTAAATAACAAAGGACACAGCACACTTCCCTGTGGTAGCCCTGACATAACCTCCTCTTCATCCGATATTGCCTCCCCCACTTTCACCCTCTGCCTTCGCCCCCTGAGGAAGTCCACTATCCATTCCACTAACCTCCTGTCTGGTATCAGCGCCTCCACTTTCCTCATCAATGTTCCACAGGGCACCTTATCGAATGCCTTCTCAAAATCTATGAAGCAGGCATCCACCTGCTTCCCCTCATCAACTAACTGCACCAGATCCTATAATATCCCAGCCAGCTGCGTCTCACATGAGTAACCCCTCCAGAAACCATGCTGGGACTCCTCCAATCAATTCCTATTGTTCATTACCCTCACCACATACTGCACCACCAGCCTCCCATTACTTTTCCTGTACTTGATGTGAGACTCACCGGTCTATAGCTGCCAGGCCTCCTCTTATCCTCTCCCTGCTTGTGTATAGGTACCACCATAGCATCATTCCAATCTTGTGGTAACTTACCCTCACCTAAGGACTTTTTAAACAGCACTTCTAAATATTTCGCCAACTCCTTGCCGCCAAACTTTAGTGCTGCGTTTCCTATCCCATCAGGTCCCCCTGCCTTACTGCTCTCCAAACCCCTAATTAACTTCTCTATCTCCCACTCCCTCATCTTAAACTCACTATATACCCCCCGAACCCTGTTTGTCCCCCTATTCCAACCCTCCTTTGCCTCAAACACTGACAAGTACTGTCCTTGCAGCATCTCTGGTTTTTGTAACCATTAAATTCCTCATAAATGAGACATCATATCAAAACACAAACTTTAGAAAGTAGATATAAGATTTAATTAAAAGGCATTCCATGTTAAAGTGAGCACACTTGAAATCAACATTTGAAAAAAAAAAAAAAAAAAACACTCCCCACTCCTGCGTAAGTAAAACAATGTGTGTTACCGCACAGGCTGGGGATGAACACACCTAGTTTATTTATTTATTTATTTATTTATTTCGACTTTATTTATACTGACGAAGTTAAGGCTAAGTTAAGTTATGTTGGCAATGAAATTTGAAAAGTAGTTCTAAGAAATAACTCTGTATTGCAAGTGTAATGTTTAAATTAATAGCTACTTAAGTTGTTTGATGTTAATTTTATACAGTTTAAAGTAATCATTGGCGTAAAGATAATGTATTTACTGTAACTCATAATTATATTGTCTCATGTGATCGGCGGAAAGATCAAAACTAACTACCCGTTGTTGTGGTACCTTCATGCTTGTTGCTTGCGAGGCAACAGAGTTTTTTATGCTCCACCTTTGTCTGGCAGCCAGGGCTGATTTGGACATTCCAGCTCTAGTGAAAGGTCACGTCGACAACTACTTTCACAATGAACTCTCTTTTAGGAGTGTATCAACAGTTTCGTTAAGATATTCATTACAATAATATTAATTTTATCATTTTATGTTATCAACAGCCAAATAAATCTGTTGGATCACCATTCTCATGTCATACCATCTACCAGTGAAGTTGATTTTTTAGTCTATGCAGTTCAAACTATACAAATCAACACATACATGCACACTGTTTTATAGTGTTTGTACAGTCATAGTATACATTTAGTATTGTAATGGATTGATCTTAATAATGTGTAAAAATTGTTAATACAGAAAATAAAGTACAAAAATAACACATTTAATACAACTGTAAATTTAGGCTCACCATTAATTTTGGAGAATAATTTTTTTTTTGTATTAATTTTATCTTTCTTAAATATTGAATCAGTTGACCATGCAAGCTGGAAGATGTTGTGGTTTAATATTTCTCATTTATTCTTCAGATTATCTGCAATCATCATTGTTTTATTATAGGTCGTATAGTGTTTAATTGTGTTGTGATTTTGTGTAAAGTCATGAGGTCCAGCAAACTATGTACGAATAGTCAGAGTCAGGAAGACATTATAAATCTCACCGAAAGTACTAATTCTTTAATTCGCCGAGGAGAGATTAAGCCGTGAAATGTAATCGAACAAGTTGCAGAAATGATGAAAATTTCAACTGCAACAGTCCAGAGTTAAATGTAAATGTGCTTTTACTATGTGTTTCCCCAAACAGGTTTTACGACGTGTTTTCCCCGCTTACCCCCAGCACGTTATTGAAGTAAATCGTCAAAAAATAACAAGTAGGAGGCAGTTTGCAAATATGATATTATAAACAGAAAGTTAAATAACAATAATAAAAGTAATTAAACGACAGCAGAAATGCAACATTAATATATTCAAATGAGTTATGTGTACCTATGTTCCTATACCTATCTGTTTAACCTTTCCTTTAAATCTGTATTGATAATAAGTGAAAAATTTAAGTCAATAATTATACGTTAATTTCACATGTTTTAATATAACTGTGTTGTTTTGTCATCTAGGCATAACCTCAAATGCATCGGTACATATCTACTTATGACTAGCCTTGTAACCTTTCTTAAATCTACCTTGAAAACAAGTACAAATTTTTTCGGCAGTTATAATATATTAATTTTACATGTTTGTATATGTCTGTGTTGTTTTGTAATGTAGGCCTAAACTCAAATATGTCTGTACGTATCTATATTATGCCCAGCCATAAAACTTTTTTTAATCTGCCTTTAAAACAAATGCAAGTTTTGCCGGCAGTAATTATACATTAATTTTAGACATTTGTATATTACTGTGTTGTTTTGTAATGTAGGCTTAATCAGAACTACATCTGTACATATCTATTTATGCCCAGCCATGTAACCATTCTTAAATCTGTCTTGAAACAAGTGTGAATTTTACTGGCAGTAAATATGTGTTAATTGTGTGTTATTTTGTAAGGTAGGCATAACATCGAACTTGTGTTCATTTAGTTACTCATCCCAAGTTACAGTGTTAAATTTTACTATAGTTAACATAGCATAAACGTCGCAGTTTGATGCTACACCAAAGGTGTTCCAACATCCTATAAACTATAAAATCTTGAAGCTGGTTTTGTAAACTATAGACATCTAGCTGTGCTTGTTCCCGATATTATTTCTTGATGCAAGTGTAATTGTTTTATTTGGTAATGCTTGCCATAATAAGAATTAGAAAGTATTTATAGTTAATTATCAACAGTTATGGAATAATTCCATGTTTAAATTTCGAAATGGATGTTCGACAATACAACTTGCTACCTTTTGAGAAAGGTAGCAAGGTTTAAGCTAGTATGCGAACTTGAGTAGGCATAATTGTTTCTTGTATCTGCCATTTGTGCCACAAAAACATTGTAGTTATTGAAATTGAATATAACTGTAACTTATACCTCATAGTCAACACTCCAGACTCCCAGAGCTCTTGTGTACTTGCAAATGCATATTTTGTAAAGGTTAGATTGCAATACGCAGTGTATGTGTTAAATTAGGTACAGTATTTCTAAAGAAGCTGTATGAGCTAGCTTTCAATAAGGGCCGGCCTACAATTGGCATACCTAACACATTCACAGTTATAGCGATAAGCACATGCAAAACACAAAAGTACAGTGGCCTGACTGCAATTGATATAATGAAAATAATATTAGTTTGTTTATGTTGCTACATTTGTACTGAAGAAATTAAGGCAGGTATTCAGTTTATTTTAAATGCTTGCATTATTGCTTGGAGTTTTTTTTAATCATGAAAATATGAATGTTTCTGGTAACACAAACTTTCCTTCAGATAGGCAAAGTGTGTCGACCACGTGAAGAAGCTGATTACAGAGGACTGGGAGAAGGAAGTGCACGAAGCCGCTGACATGCCTCCATTCGTCATCTCCCTGGATCCGGATTTGGACACTACTGGCGAAGATGATTTTGGCAGTGGCGATGAAGTGTTGGCAGTGCCACTGACAGAGGTATCAGGCTGTTCTACTGCACAGTAGGTGCTGGATAGTCAGTGGTGGTAAGGTTTGTATGACCAGGTACAGGTATTTGCATTTTGCAGCTGCTTGTTTGTAGTATACACATATCACTTATGGGTGGGTACTATTTGTTATTGGAGTCCACATGTGTTTATATATTTGTCGTGGTGTTTGTTAAAATACGTTTTTCATTTTTGATAACTAGTATAAAACAAATATAAGCGATATTTATGTACATAATATATACAGTTTTTGTAAAATTTATTCTAAATGTTCAAATGTGTGTTGCATGGTATGATAAGGTTATGTATATTGAGTTACTTGTTAACATAAATGTCTATTTAACATGTTAACATATGTGGAATCTTGTTAATATAAGTTTCAAGATAGTTATACATCTTAGAATTTAAGTTGTATATTAATATGTAATTTTGCTATGTGTGTGTTGGTCGTACACTAGATAAAAGTAACTTGACTGTAAGTATAACTTTTATAATTTGTCCTCTACATTATCATTTCGATATCATTGTGGTTATGTATTGGTTTTACATTAATTAGACATTCCTTTCAGCTTTGTGTGTGCACGTTTGAACCATTTTTTATATGTATAGTAATTTTCTTTAAATACATTTCTCATTTAAGTTTTCAGTTTTGCTGCAGTCATTGCATTGAAGGAACCACAACAAGGATGAGAGTTCGTGCACTTTACCTGTAAAACTGGTATCTTGAGGTCTGTGTGGTTTTGACAAAAAGGAAATGTCGCACCCAATTGGGCCACAAGAGACACCGGAAATGTGGCCATCGCCGAGTCGGCATTTCACTTAGCTATAAATAATATACATTATTTTTAGAATTATTTTGTACAAATGCTGGTGGTGCCAGTTACAAGCATGGTATACCCTTATTTTACCACTTCAATTCACATTATAAATGTTCACTTCTTTTTTGGAGTGTCTCAGAAGGGTACGAACACAGAGTAACAGTGTCAAAAAAAACTACATGTACATATACACAATTGCATTCTTGATATGTTTATATTTTTAGTGTAAATTATTTCTATTTTATATATACATTATGGGCCTATGT
Organism: Dryococelus australis; assembly: GCA_029891345.1. Classification (NCBI taxonomy): domain Eukaryota; kingdom Metazoa; phylum Arthropoda; class Insecta; order Phasmatodea; family Phasmatidae; genus Dryococelus; species Dryococelus australis. Next base: position 97,580,068 of record CM056999.1, read on the forward strand.
TGAAATATATTTAGCTCCATTTATAAAGGTGCATATAAAGCTATCATTAAAATGTACACATTCATGCACATCTTTTGCATTTTTATATATTATATATTTTTATATACTGCCACGTTAGTGCCAGTCAATTTAGTTTATTAGCACCATCTACTTCTGTGCAGTGGTGTACTCTTTGCTCCGCACAAATCCCCTCGTTTTACCGGACTATGCTGCCTCCCTGCTTTTACCTTTCCACTTCATGCATCCTTATTTTTTTATTTGTAGTGATGGTTTATTTAAGGCTTTGCATGGCCTTTCTCTGTGCTTCATACATCTGCTACATTATGCTGCTACCTTATGACTGTAGGATGTAAGTTTTTTCCCTGATAACTTAGTTGCACTTCACTTCAGTCAGCTGAGGCCAAACACAGTTATCATATTTTCAAGCTGGTGTTTTACTAGTCACGCTACAGAGCGATGGGGAACTTATATAATTGTGAGTCATGGGATACATTAAGTATTCGGTACAATTTTTAAATGTCTGGTAATTTGTATGACAAGTGGTGTTGTACCTTGGGTGTGCAGTAGTGCTAGTCTTTTCAAAATCTGGATTTGGCTGCCCTTCCAAATTATTTTTTTAGCTTAACATATGTGGGTCATTTTTTAAAGTGTCGTGTTGGACCTTGTTCACCGCCCAAGTTTAATGTTTGCTATTTCACAGTTTCCATAACTTCATTGCTAGGACATTCATTTTTCAATTTTTTGTTGTGTAAATTTTTTGTCTATCGGAGCTTTGACTTGACCAAAACGATTATATATGTTACATATTTTATATATTGTTTATTTTACATTATATATATACATATATCTTTACATATATATGCATACACACATACATATATATATATATATATATATATATATATATATATATATATATATATATATATATATATATATAATGTGTTATATACATCATATATGTTACATGTTTTATATATAATATTATACATGTTACATTTAGCAGTCCTGAAATGTAAACATTGAGTTTATTAACATGTGGTAATCACATGGCTGTCACGTAGCAATATTTGTTTATATGTGGCAGAAGGAAACATAATGGCAAGAAAGTAGAACTTTAGCAGGGCTTTCAAAAGCGCTCACTTTATCGTGAACGACATTATATCAGGTATATTTAGTTTGTATCTAAAGCTCAAGTATGTACTTTGTTTTATACACTTTTTGATTCGATACACTCTGTCCTTAAATTCACGATATTAATGTGAAAATATAGTAGTGTGTGAACTGAACTAGAGTGAAGAGCTCAGAGCACCGAATAGAGGCAGCACCTAGCGACTGTTTCCAAACCTTCTCACACATAACATCTGTTACCTTCCTGCCTCTAAGCCAACCTTCACGCCACAAAACCTACCCCCCCCCCCCCCACCCTCGGCTAACCACTTAAAAGCTCCAAAAAATCTCTTCCCAAAGAAAAACAAACTTGCTCAACACAAACAAGCCCACTCTCACACTGCCAAACCACACAGGCAGACCTTTCACTAACACTGAAACCTAAAGGTAAAGTAGTTCTTCCCTCCTCTCTAACCTTCTTCGTTCTATGCTCCATTGGAAGGGAGATTCTAGTATGTAGTTGAACGAGCAAAGGAGCATGGCATTTGAAGTAACTTGAAACTTGTTGTAAATCCTTTTAGTTGTCCTGGTTTTTAGTAAAAAGAAAATTACCAAATACATTGTGTCTGAATATCTGAGTTTTTATATGATTAATTACTTTGGCGAAAAAGCCGCCATTGAGTAGGGCTCAAGATTTAAAAAAGAAGTCAAAATGTAAGTGTGAACTTGCAAATAAAAGGAAAAAGAAATAAATGAAATAACTATTTCTCAGTGGTAAGTTTTTGTTTGCTTTATTTAACACACATTTTATAAATTATGTACCAGTACATCTAAGGTGAATAATTTACATGTCAATGAGGTTATGCAATTGTTCATATAAAACACAGAATGAATTTCAAAAAATCCTCATGAATATATTGCAGGAAAACCTGCGAAGTAGAATCTTCTGAGATGAACATCAGCAATAAACATAATGATTCATTGTCACCATAACTGAGACTGTGACGCCTCCCCGAACCCATTCGTAATGTCGCCAACAAACGCAACCTGCAGGAGGGTGCCGCACTATTAGCCCCAGCGCGATAGAGCAGTGTTGGGCATTCTGTGTATAACACGTGTGAGAGTGTTTTTCATGGCATTTTTAATATTTTACATACCGAAATTAATTTTTTGTGAAGTGCTTTTGTGGTCAAAGTCAGTACCATTACAGATAACACGTAATTACTACGTATGAACATAAATAAACACAGTGCACAAAAATATGACTTATTAACCACGTTGATATGTGTCATGTTCACCTCTCTGAAGACCGTTTGCTCGCCGTAACAAACATTCAGTGAAGCTAGAGGCTGCACTCTACCGAGTGTACTTGCGCACCTGTGCACCCATATTACTCATGAGCAGCCAAAAAATAACACTCCAGCGATTGTAGTAAAGTGTAATGTAGTGCAGAGTTGATTGTAAAGAGTATTAGAATGTCATGGTTGAGGAGCCACGTGCACCAAAACAAAGTACGAAAACACGAAAGGAGTCTCAGTGCACGTTACTTTCTGAAGGGTTTTAAAAGACAAAGGATGTCCGGCAAGGACACACAATGTTAATAAAGTAACCTTCATTCCTGCCTTCACCCATTTATTAAGTGCAAGTGTGTTGTTATGTTTTGTTGTTTTCATTCCGATATGTTTCAATCCAAATCTAATTTCATCCAGTGTTCTGTTGCAGCTTACAGAGTTTATTATGAAGTGTATTTTTGTAATCATGTCCAGCCCAAACGGCAAAACATAAAGAAAACATACGCCAGCGCAAACGGCAAAACAATTCTGAAAATATATATAAGAATATTGCACATGTATAGAGTTCTAACACATGGTTATGCGGTTTGATTACTTTAGCGCCAGCTGCATATGCCAACATATTTATTACATATACACACATGGTGAGCATAAAACATTTTTAAAACTTTCAAAAATTGTAAATAACACAGACACTGCATCACATTGGCGATATATTATATTGCAAAACACAACACGTTTTCCACAGACGTCTCACTGATGCAATTGGTGAGGCTGTTCCAGACCAGTGGCTCTCATGCAAACAAACACTGATATTTACTCTGAAAATTGCAGAGAAAATTACGTGAACATATTCAGCCATTTAGAACACTGTAAAGAACACAATAAAATTAATATAACACAGAAGGGCCACCTAAGAAATATAAACATATAACCCTAAGTATATATACTACAGGCACCTATTCAATTCATATCCATACGTGCATACGCCATACTGGCTACACTCACGTGTAGGCAATAGGCGATAGCCATGATTTGGCGAGTTCTTCCAGGTGTGGTAAACGATTTAGGGGTCAGAAACGTTGCACAAGTCATTCTATTGAGGATTTAAACCAACAACTGGAAGGATAGCTGCTTTAGTCATCGGCCGCATGACCTGAGATGAAGAATCAGGTCTACCAATTAATTATGGCATCAGTGTCCAGTTAATGCCTGACGCCCGGGTAAACACCTTTTCTAATAATTTTCCTTCAAATCAGTCTCCCCACACTTCAAAATTTATAAACAATTTCAATTCACCTCATGACACCCCGTAAGTGTGCTTACTCACGTGTTAATGCTCGTTTGTTTAGGTGAAGTATTTTCCAAGGCTTTGTGAATGTGCAAATGAAATGCTGTCATTTCTCGAGTGTTTTAAGAGCATTCATAATAAAATTAACAGTGAGCGACACATGCTCAGGCTGAAAAGGCCATAATATTGTTGCATATGTCTTACTGAACATATTTACTAACTACATGCTAACATTTTCTTTTAAGATCATGAAAATATATTGACGCCGTCCGTGACTTACACACGAGCCCTTGTCAACCCGCACGATATTTAGCAGGAGTGGAGAGAACTACATCACGAAGAGCTACGTCTGTGCTGTGATCAACCAAAGGCCAACATCCACATTTAATTTAAGTCACGTGAGTCAGTGCAGTGTCTTTTAACACCACAAGACGTAAGTTGTTTTTACAAGTGCTTTATGAAATCCCACATATCTCAAAATTAGCCTCTTAATAAAGAAACCACCAGTAAATGGATGTAGCAAAATTGCCAAACGGGCCCTAATTCCATGGAACCCTGCAAAAAGTAATTAATGTTGTCAAACTTTTGCTTGCTATTTAAATATGGAACATACAAAATTTCCCTTGTCATAAAATACACTGAAATAAAAATATAAAACATTGCAATGAATTATGTGAGTGTGATTACAATGAATTGAAATAATACATTGCAATAACAACTGTCAAAATTTTTATTAGTATATCAGGTTTTATTAAAGGGCATCTTATTATTCTAATTGTAGGTTAAGGGTTCGTATGGCATCTGCTGTTACGCCCTTTTTCCTTGTAGGACTAGTTGCTTCCTTTTTCCCTAAGCTGCTGTGCACCAACCATCTCTGGGGTGCACGAGCGTTCTCCACCTCACACTTGTAGCACTTTCATACTTGTTGTACTGAGTGCACTGGCTCATCACTAAACCATGCATGTAGAGAGGGTATCCTAGATGCACTAATCCTGTGCTTAGTAGGGCAAGCGGTCTCAGAGTCGTGGGAGGCGAGCCCTAGTCAAGTGGCACAAGCCAATGCAATATGTTTTATTTTTAAATTTTTCAGTGTGTTATGCATCTTTTGGATTTCCAGGGAACATAAAGACATTTTTTAATGAGAATAATATTCCCTGTAAAATTTAGGAGCACATAACTTTTATATGTTTTGTGTCTTGTATTTTCAAGGCAAAAATATGCATGTTTCATCCTGTATTGTGTTACATATAAGTCATGTAATTATTTTTGCAAGGGATTTTCTGTTATGGCATGGTGTCAGTGCCAAGGTGTCACCGACACCATGTCATCTCTTTAGTCTTGGGTTGACGGGCATGAGGGCAGGTCGTGTACTTCGTGGCTCGGGGGTAAATAATTTCTTTATCATGGTCAGTAATTACAATATCCTCCTATTCTATCTGAAACACTTATGTTAACTTCATGTACATCCAAGTAGACCCCCATCCAGAGCAGACTCGTTACACCTCCAGTTTGTGCAGTACTATAATTTTTCTTTCTCGATGGCTACGACATTTTGCAGCTTCACCCAGTGTGGGGCTTCGTGCAGCATGCCCATCTATTTTTCAGTCCTGTAACATCTCATCGCCAACCTGAATAATCAACAATTTTATTCAACATATTTGTTTGTGTACATTTTATTTTCGTCTGATAATGAGACTTAAGGCCGCTGGTACGGCGATCTAAAGTGTGTATCATCATGTAAGTCTTCGAATATTTGAAGTGTGTTTATGTTGAAAGTAAATGCAGTATATCAGAAGCGTGTTGGGAAGCCATTATAGCCCAGCTCGAGTGTGTATTTTTATAATTAATGAATGTCTGCATCAATCACGTAACATCATCATACTGACATGAGTCAGCACCCTAGGCCGTTATCCTCGTCTACGCGATCAACGCTCATCGACCACGGGAGTTGTCGTCGAGAGTCCTGATGCGGTCAGAGCACCGTTCTCAGTGTACACACCAAAGGCTCCGATGCAGTGATATTGCACTATGTGTAAAAATCAGAGTAGTTAAAGTGTTTTAATATTGAGAAAGGGAAGTAAGTATGCGAAGTGCATTTTAGTGCAACAGGCCATATGCTCAGTATGACTGAGAGGGTTATATTTATATTTTACATATCTGTTCCAAATGTAAACAAATTGGTATTTTAAAATGCTCTGTCTCTGTCTAGACACATGATTATTTTTTAAAGGGGTAGTAATGTGTTTTTGTTTTGTTTTTATTGAGTGAATCGTGTTCTGAAATATATCCTTTCTAATGTTCTTTGTTCCAAATGCAATGTACCCATGAATCATCATGCACATCATGCAGAAATATTATGGTAAGACCTTCCCTTGAAATTCATAGCGCAGTTGATGTATATTATTATAGTGTTTTGTGTGTAATTTTAAGAGTGTTTTAATGTAATGTAGTGCAATGGTGTTTGGCCTGTGCAGAGCACATATCGGTCTCAGGCTACAGGGGTAGAGCTTTTACACTCGCAGCAGTGGCACAGTGTGTAAAAAATTACGGTGTAATTTTCTGGTATGGATATCACAATGCCTATCGCTATAAGAAAGGAATTATTGGTCAGTACTATGTCTGTGGCAGAACAGTATTGCGAGGTTAGGTTGTTCGTGAACACTGCTAACGTAACGTAAGCAGTAACCACACAGGTTTTCTAATCCTACTTTTACTATAAGTTTATAAATGCTGTGAATTTGAGAACTTTGATCATGAACACTGAAAAGACACTATTAATATTATTGGTGTGTGATATAAAACTCCAAACAGGACAGTTAATTTTCCCACAATCAAAAGCAGAAACTGTGTGTTGTGAATGCAGTAAGGACGTAATGTTACTGTTAAGCCACCACTTAGCAGCGTAACAAATACTTATTTTATTTTAACATTAGAGCTTTTATCGGTTCTATTAAAGTGTTTTTGTGTTATGTTTTGACATTTGAAGTCCGTCATTTTAGTGCATCACTCATTAAAAAATATCTGGAAAAATTAAATATCAGAGTTTTTCATAAACTGGGTGGTAACCTTGGTGCTGTGTGGACGCATGTCATCGCATTCTCCCCGGACCTTCATAATTTGTATATTTAAGTGTGCTCCGACTTGATGGAAACTATGTTCTTATAATTGCCTCATACGAGGGAGCAAGTTAATTATATCGAGTATTTTGAAAGTCCGATTTAGTTACGCAGATCGCCTTGCGATCTCTTAACAAAAATAATGCGTAACAATCTCTCAACGATTAGTATAAGCATTTAGAGGAAGCATAGATAGTCTCTACTAGACAATGCAAAAAATTGATATAGTTTCACCGTTCTTCACAATATCTACAGAGATGTCTGCACATCTGGGGCCAAATTTAGGCGATTGGTCCACGACCCAATACATTACTTCGTGCTCTACACTGAGGGAAGCACTGGTGCCCGCCCGAACATAACCTACAACAGCCAGCACCATAATCATTCCCCGGGTGATGCCTGCAGCCATACATCAGTACATAGACACCAGGGGAACACAGGGTCTTTTAGCCCGAGCTTTTCGACCACAATCCACCTCAAGAGTCTCATGTTAACCCGAGTGGATTCCCTCTCGATTGGTTAGCTGGCACCCACCGGATATGTAACTTACTTTCGAGACCCAGTGACCTCCACACTAGCAGCAAATCGGCATACTTGCACTTGGATTTAACAGCGCCAATACCACACCAGGTATTAGCATTTGTCTTAGATGTAAGGAATATTAATTGGGTTCATAATGTCATCGGTGCTTCCATGTGCTTATCTTATCCTATTATAAAAGTGTGTTAGTTAAATTTTTTTCAACATTCTGGCGGGAATGCCATGCAAGGCAGTTGGCAATAGTCATTTCTTAGTGTAACAAAACATGTAACTACTCGTACTTCTTCTCAGAGAGAGCGATGCCCCACGCTCAGCCGTGTTTTATGCAGCTGAGTGTAATTTCTCATTTGTAGTAAAATTTCGGCTTTAGGCCATTTTTAACCGTTACGAGCTCTCTGAGCTTTAGTGAAGATACATGTTTATAAGTACCTCTTTGGAGGAAGTCATGGAAAATAAACAGTTGTTATTTAAATGCGCACATGTAGGCTTAAGGAGTACAGAACATCTGATTTTGGATCATCAGAGAGGACCAAATTTAGGGCCATCGACCACACACCCTGTATCCTTGTGCTCTCTGCACTGGCACCCTTGGGAATTATAACCATACCATTTCCCACGATGTCACCACACATTTCCCTCTGATGCCCTATCTGCAGCACCAGCACACATCAAATTGGCGCCCTTCCATGTGGCCATATATACCCAGCAACCTAATCATGTTTCTCCGGCACCTTATGGCGTGAGTTTAAACCTGTCCTATATGTATTGCAAATCATGCACAAGTAACCTGCAAATTCATTCAACAAGATACACCTATCAACTGAGTACCACTCCCTACAAATCATGTATATTTATGTTTTTGTGACTCTGACTCTGTTAGCATAACTCATGTATTAGTGTTTTCTGGTGTTTTTCATTTTTTTGTGACCACGTGTGTTTATCATGTGTTCATGTGCATAGGATCTGTTGAAACTGTTGGGTTATTCGCATTTGCTACTGGTAAACTTGCCACACATAATTTTCACCTTCCTCTATGATTTCCTTACAATTTTAGGGTGCAACCATTTCCTGTGAAAATCTTACACCCAGTCTAGTATCGATTTCGAACCACGATTGTGCAACTGGGCATTAGAATTTTGTAAGTGTTGAATGTATGTTTTCCGTTGTGTGCCATTTTCATATGTTGTCATTGCCATATCATTTCACCTCTTATTTTGCAGTGTGTCCCATGTTATTCCATGCACAGTAAATTAATAATATGTTAAATAGCATGAGCGGTAAGTTAGAGAGTATTTTATACAAAGGTACATGTAGCAAGTAGTTTCGACGTGGCCTGCTTGCCATCAAACTGACCAACATGCCATGCCCCCAGAATCAGTCATCGCTTAGAGTTCCGAGGCTGGATGGGTAATACCGTGTCCCGCGGTTTTGCACACCCGGATGGCCATTAACTTTTGTTATTAGTCATTTTAACTACCATAGTATAATTCTTACAGAACTGTTTCGTTTAGCAGCCTGCGACTTTAGCTCTCAACTTCCCCAGTATTTGCATTGCCTGGGGAAGCTTTATTTTTCGAACTAAACCATTGTACGGCCTTCGTGTCATTTTTGCAGCATACCCAGAGTGGTGGATGAAGCCCGGTAATTCTCAGTGGGTTGTTTCCTAGAGTAACATGTAACATTAACTCAGGAAAAGCTACGTTGAATGAGATCACACATTTTTATTTGAATTGCCTTTATTCACTTGTGGGTGCGGACCCCCACCATTTCCGCCAAAAGTGTGATGTAACTGCAAGTGTCTTAAATCATTTGTATAAGTGATCATCTGTAACTACAACGCATGTAAATGCATTTTAAGGGTGTGGCTCGGCTTGAATAGGCCATGGCGTGTTAAGTGAGAGAATTATATAGCTATCATGAGGAGTTAATATTTTATCTCCAAAATGATTAATGCCTTCGTCGTCGTCCTTAATGACCCTGAAAGCAGAGTCAGCTCTACCAGAACTTCGTGTTATCACCAGGATCTGGATGATACCTGGAGCCCTGGGTTTTATTACCAATTTCCAAATTCCCAAATACAACTCAATTATTTTACCGCTTTTCAAAACTCGCCTCTACCCACTGATGCTCCACAAAACCATGTCACACTCAAGGACATTTTTGAAGTTGTGGCAAGCACCACACGTGCAGAATATTGAGTTCTGGTGCCCATCATCCATGCGACAGAACAGTACTTTATCCAAACCATCATGATACTCGACTCCAGCATCCCCGCGACTTTGGCATCGTAAATCCGCAGCGTGATCAAAGATTCTTCAAAAGCAAGAATGCTACAGTGGGTGAAAAAGTGCAAACAAACACCACTCAAAATGCTCCAGCAGACAGGACAATGATGGCTAAGCATGGTGTGACATTGGGTTGTTTAGGTTTTGAGGAGCAGTAAAATAATTTACCAAGAAAATTGTGGGTGGAAATATTCTGTTAACTGGGACACCAGGCATTGTTCAGCGAACAAGACCTTTATGTGTGTTGTGTAGAGCTGACTCTTCTGTCTCAGGATCATGTGCAGATGACTCAACGCGGTAATCCTTCTGGAGTGTTGCTCTATTGTCCCTCAGATATATGCCAATTTTTTCATGTGCATGCTATGTGGTGGACTATTGGTGTTCACCACACTCCCATAACTGCTTTACTGCAGTTTGCATACTGAACACTTTGATATACAATTATACTTTAAACATGCGACCCTTTTGGCAGAAAGTTGAAGACCCGTGCTCTGAAATGTCCTAAGGTGACCCGAATAAAATATGTGACAATATTTACATAATTTTACTGGGTTTATTGATACATTCTTCGCAACAACAACTTGATACAATTTGCCGGGCTTCGGCCTGCCGACATAGGTTACACTGTTAAATTGGCGTGAAGAAGATAATGTATTACTTTGCAGCACTTATGCTTCCTCAGATGATGATAGCACTGGGGAAGGTGATAGATGTTACAAGATTAATAAACTATTGATACTCTAAATATTGGTGAAACAGAAAGTTATGGCCTCCTGGAGCACACAAACCACGAAAGCAGAGACATATGTACAACATCTCGAGATGCTTATCGGAATCTGAGTGTGTAACATGGTGCACATGTCAGCGTTAGTGAGCAGGCGGACCACGAGGATGTACTTTATAACATACACATTAGATAAAATCCCTCTGCACTCACCTTACTTGCTTGATAATACACAAAAAAAATACTCTCCATGAAAACAACTGTGATACATTGCATAACACATAATGGGATTATGCTAGGATAAAAACACATGAGAATAGAAATTACAAAAAAAAACATAAAAGACACTTGCATTGGCCCACTGGGCTTTAAGGCAGTTTGTTAGAGCATTTAAGGTGCCCATGTATTCTGGCTTGATACTGCCTTCCCTTTGTGATGAAAACACAAGAGCGTAGACAATATAGATTTCAATTTTTTTTTGTGTACTTTCAGCTCTGTTCAAAACATCCAAAAATATTGAGATCGTACTTTTTTAACATTAAAATATTTAAAAAGGTGACCCTGGCACCCAATAGCCGTCAAAGCTAGGTGTTCAGATAAATTAATAAAAATACACATTAAAAATACAAATCGACTGAAATAAATTCCAAACAAAGGATTATTAACATATTACAAGTTCTCACACTATACTCATTTGAAAGCTACAACAAAGATTAAATAAATGGGTATCATAATATCGTATTGCCTCTCAATTAAAGTAAATCAAGTTACTTAAGGAGAATCTTTACTCTCAAACACCACTATGCACATTTAATTCATTTTTAAGGAAAAGTTGATGCTTAGAATGTATTAAACAGCCAAACTTTACATAGATTAAAAGACTCTTCTGTCTATCCAAAACCCATCTCACCTAAAAAAAAAAAAAAAAGAGATGTTCACAAAACATGTTAAAAAATAAAAATAAAAATTTAATTAAAACTTACTAAAGCAATTCAAGCAGTGACGATCTCAAATGAATGCATTTGCTGGTGGGTTATTCAAAGCTCTCAAACTAGCGCAAGATGATGCTGTCCCAATTCAACACCATGAACTTTTCATGCAAACTTGCAGCAAAGACTTTAAATTTCACTTAACAAGAAAACGATTCAAAGAAAAGGTACTAGGGGCATCACATACTACAAGTTAATCCAAACATAAATTTTGGAAACACCAAGAAAAACCAGACAGAATTTAGAATGCAAATAATACAGTGCTCACATAAAATCCGAACTCGAATTTCCAGAAAATTGCTACATGTCACGAACCCACTTCATCGTGCGACTCGTCGTGCAATGCTGGATACTTTTCGGCTCGCTAACTCGAGTGAGGTTATGACTGTATAACATAGTACATCACGAACCTACGAGCAGGTAATACCAGAGGGGCATTATCGCTGATCTCACCTGAGTAGTGGACGAGATTTGCTCGAAAACAAAGCCCGTCCAGACTGAATTAACAACAACCAATTAGAGCTAAGAGGTAGATCGGTAAAGGGGAAAGGGGGAAGGTAACCAAGGCAATCGCAGGTGAAACAGGCGTTCGAGTCACACATCAGCGCACTCTAAAAGCATGGGCGGCACAGACACAAGCTGCTCTATCCTCCCTGCTAAAACAAGTCACACTCCAGCTTTATTTTTAAGTCAAGTCACAGTTAATTGAGAAACAACACATAGATTACAGAAGAAAGATAAACGACGCAATTAGTAGCATAGCAATTCAACAAATATCTTGAAGTCAATGTCTGTTCACAACTCTCAAATTATTTAGAGAAAATTTCGCGGTGCAAATATTCTCGAAACAGCGCCAATTTAAAGTAAACTCTCCCAGGAGAGTACGTAGTAGTAGAGCCAGGGATGCTGAAGCAGAAGCAGGCGTCCAACGCCTGAACAACGCAACCGACGAACCAGGGATATTAGAGGGGTTGCAGCAGTAACAGCCGTCAGACGCAGTAGATCCAAGGCAGTCTCGGACGAACCTCTTTTCGCGCTCAAACACCGCACGACGGCTCAGGGAATTTAACCGAAACAAAATTAAGGGAAGGGTGAGATTAAGAATATCAAAACTAGAATAAAGGAAAGGAAAGGGGAAAGGTATTATACATGTGAGTACAAACCAAAAATACAAAATTTTACTATTAACCTCTAAAATAACAAAATTCATTATTTTTGTATCAGAGAATTACAAAATTTGTAATCGTTAGAATCAAATCTTACAAAATTTGAATACTTCATACCATGAAAATTGAAAAATTCAAGTGAACTGTGAAGAAAATTGAAAAAAATTAGAACAATTGAATCAAACTAAGTCCTAGACAAGTACCTCTTGAGATGAGTCACATGAGCTTTACGAAATTCCTGTGAAGTTCCCACATAACTTAATATTACAGTGTTAAATGCTAAATATTTAGAAATTTGATACGACCCAATGAATTTTGGGATGAATTTCGAACCAAGTTCCTTCCCACTGTCGACCAGAACATGATTTCTGCAAAGAACTGTATCACCGACAGAAAAGGGAGGATCTGTTCGACCTTTATCAAGATGTGCAACCACTTCGCATTTCGCGTCATTAAAGCGGCTAGCAACCCCATCGAGGAGTCAGTCCAGCGAGCCAGAATCTAAGGTAGTTGTCAAAGGAAGGTTCCAGATTTTTAGTGTGGAATTCATAGTCAGTATATGAGAAATACTTGAAACAGGAAATATTTATACTAGTGCTTAAGTATGATTTTCAATTCATAGTGTCAGATACAAGTATTGCTTGTTTTGATAGCTGTAAGTAATGTTTCATGAAGTACTGCTTATCAAGTATTCAAGGTAACGAAATAAGTTTTACTTATTTCTCAAGTATTCATAGTCAAAGAAGCATTGCTTATTTATGCATATAAGTAATACTTCATCAAGTCTGCTTCCTTGTGAACTTAAGAACTGAATATTTATAATAGGCCTATGTAATTCATTAAACATTTTAATTACAAATTATGTTTCCTTAAAATATTTGATCGAAACAGGACCATACCTAAGATAATTACATGGGACAAGTGGGAAAATTAAAATCGTACACTTTGATGTGAAAACACAACCTCTTTTTTTAACCTTTGTGTGCAATAGGTTTTGGTTACTAGGAACATTTTTAACCATTTTCGTATTAAGTACCTTACTGCACATTAAGTATGATCATCAAATACTTTGGAATGTTTCTTATTTGTAATATATTTTAGGGGCTGGTGTATAACAAGAAAATAACGGAACGTTTTTACATAAAAATGTTGTTAATACAGACTCAGAAAAAAAAAAACTTTGTTTTCTTTTTAAATAAAGACAGTTGCATATTAATACTAATGCAAAAACCGACATTAATCATTATTATGGTGAAATATTCATTACACTGAAGCAAAACGATTTTTATACCTAACGAATATTTTGTTAACATTTTGCTATGATTCTAAAAAAAGGCTAGTTAAAAATCACAACATAAATTTTAGTACACAAAACTGGGCCGCTGTATCATTTCTATTACATAAACAAAAACAGAACATGCCCAAAACAGTTAGGTTATGATCAAACATGTTTGCCGAACGAGTAGGCTACTGAAAGAGATTATGTTGGCTGGAGAGTCTATCTTTGGTGCTGGTGCTCTCTTTATTTTATATTTCGGGAGAAATATGCTGTTTGGGTGATCTTTAGATTAGCATCTCTCATGAGACGACATTGTTTTGCAGTAAACACAATACCAAAGTTAACCTTCACTCGTTGGCTGTACAGCACATACAGAACAACAAATATTATAACAAAACAAGAGTTGATAGTGCTGCCTTTTTAAAGAATGTGGATTTCATACATTACAGTAACTGTTTCAAAATTCACTATGTACAAAACATGTTAACATACTGTTTGTAATTCGTAACTTCTCGAACACGTGTTTTATATGGAAATCCTTGCACGAACAATTCACTACAATAATGTTAGTTCGTCAATGATACAAAATAATTTATTTGCATAACCATTAATAAAATCAACACTTTGCCCTTTTCCTGAAACCAACTAACTTAAAACCTACGAAAAAATGTAAATACCTCGAGTATGTACCTAGCTTAGTGGAGAACGACACGGCAGTTGTAAAATGGCAGTAACAGTAATTGCAGCCAGTCATGCCTAATCAAAGCACACACAAAAATAATTAACTACCAATAAAAAAATTTACACCACCAGCAAGGTACTTCAATAAATATTATACAAATGAGCACAGTTCATGGCCACTGGACTACTATATTTTCCATTATTCAAAACCGTATCCGAAAATCCCATTAGTCGCACAGTCCTGTGTTTGCAATACGAGGTCTAAAACACAGGTTATATTGGCTGGATGGTAGCATGAGATGTATCCAAGGACTTTTACAATAGATAATGTTGTTCTCAGAATGGAGATTATTGATACTCGGCGGTAATCTCCAGAATAATATTATTACAAGGTGTAGTAGATTTTTAATTAACTGAGATGTCATTAAAACGAACACACACATTAAATAATCATCGAGCGTCCACATTAACTGAGTATTTTTTTTAGCGCGGCTAACAAACTTCCGAAAAAATAATTACATAGCACATGAAACAAGCACGTTTTTATTGCACATATGATTATTTTAATCTCAAGTGTGCGATAAAATAAATTAAAATTATTCAAAACAGCATTGAAAAAAATAAAATAAAAACAAACTAATGTACAAATTCATTTCGTCTGGGTGACAACTGTAAATTAAGTGGCAAATTTTGCTATGTTATGTTGATATTGATAATATTCAGTTACTTATTTCCATACTTCACCAAGCACAACTTGGCCCAAATAAGTAGTGCTTATACAATAATTACTTCGTCAAGTCATGATTTATGAATTCATTCGTCAATTAAGTAGTTACTTGAAGAAGTACTACTTCATGAAGTATGGTTTCTTTGCAAAACAAGCCTCCGGCTACGAAATCCTGCCTAAGTAATGGATGAGGCAGATGACGACCCAAGAAGGGAAGAGAGGGAGGTGAGCCAATAAAATCGCGAATCACCGCCCAACATTAAGGAGCTCCAGAACGCAATCCCATTCTGTGTCGGCCCGGTTATGAAAAATAATAAGACAAGGCTTAATGATTTTTGTTGAACACTATCAATAATTATATTAAAAAAAAAAAAAAGGACAGAAGCACAAGTACTCACTCTCACAGTCTAATACTTGTCAGATTAAGAATAAGCACAAAAGAAAAAAACATGGAATTAGGAAAATATCATATTTGTATGATTACAAGAAAGTATGTTAATCCAATGCCTAGTTTTATACATATGGTAATCTGTTGTTGACATGGGGGAAGATATGGCCTTGATGTGTAATACTTAATCGCCCACTTAAAGCACATGTCCTTGAATTGACTAAAAATAATACACGCTGTCCGTTACAAACTCCACAGGGTCACCAAAAACCATCCAAACTTGTTCTTGCAAAACTATTACAATAGAAGTGACTTTCGTGTTTTTCAAAGGGAGTAAAATTTCAAACTTTGCAAAGGTATCCAACAATATTAAAAGACAAATGTTACCTCTCTTAGACCGAACTAGGGACCAAAAATATCTAAATTAACTACATGCCACAGACAATAGGAAACCTGGAGAGGAGTTTTATGGAGCCTGCTTACAACATTGAGCACCATCACACATTCTAACATACTATATTACATCCCGCTTCAAACTAGGCCAGGCAAAGTACAAAGAATTTTTTTTTCTATGGGTTTACTTATTCCCAGTACCACCATACAAAGAGTCATGAAAATATTGTAATGTCATAGGTCTTAGAAATTTCCGGAACTACTAATTTACAGGCACGTCCAGTCTTCCCAGAAAAATACAACAATCCGTCCTTTTCGAAATAAGGACACTGAACCCCAGAAGCAACAACTCGTTTCATCTGTTGACATCATGCATTCATATTTTGTATGTCACAAAACTGGACAAAAAACTCCAGGAAGCCCCGAATTAGCCCGAGAGAAGCTGGTGGGTCTACGGGATTATGTTCAAATTCTGTTTCATCGAACATACGCGATAATGCGTCTACTACTGGGTACTGGGTACACCCTTGTATGGTGGACCTTAAAACGAAATCTCGACAAGCGCAAAATCCCTCTGCCCAGTTTTCCCAGCTGATGGGGATGGGACAACACCCAACTGAGGGCCTGCTTATCAGTAAATAGGTCACACTCATTGTGTTTTATGTAGGGGGCAAATTTTTCTAACCCCAAAAGACACGCAAGCATCTCCTTTTCGTATGTTCCGAGGGCTCGTTCAGGTTGAGTTAAAGACCTACTCGCGAATGCTATTGGCGCAATATGACCGTCCTGCCGTTGACCCAAGGTCGCTCCCAGGGCAAGTGACGAAGCATCCACCTGGACCCCAAATCGTTTTTCAAAATCCGGTAAGACCAATACCAGCGAGAAACTAAGTTTTTCTTTCAAAATATTAAAGGCCAGCTCTTGCTCGCGGTCCCAAACAAATTCTACTCCTATTTTTTTGAGATAGTTTCAGGGGGCTGCAATCTCCGAGTAATGTTAAATAAATCGCGAATAATAGCCCATCATCCGTAAGAACATTTGTACCCCTTTAATGGTGCAGGTACGGGGAAAGTTACCAATAGGGACGACTCGCTCGGTGTCCAGTAACAATTTACCCTCACAAATGACATACTCTAAGAATTTCACCTTATCAGCTATAGGCTATTCACGGTAAAGTTAGCCCTTTTGAAAGCCCTCTCACTTGGATTAATATTCAATAAATATTTTTTATTTTAACTTTAGATGTTAACTTTCAAGTGCAGTGGAATATACAAACTGTGTTTACTACTTAAATGGTAATATTTATTTAAAACGGTCGTTAAAGGATACAAAATGGCTGAAAGAATAGAAGTATCTAAGGCCTCAAAAGAGCTCACTTTATCATGAACAGCCTTTAGTGTGACTATCCGGGTTCACTGTAAGACCGACCTCCCTAAATTGTTTCAATTCTTTTCACAATGTTCCAGGTGGTCCCTCATATATTCACTATATACAATTACGTCTACGTAACTGAACACAAAACTGAAATTGAAATCCGAAAGTACATGATCCAGCACTCTGGATAGGGCCTGGCTATCTAAGTTAGCACCCATTGAGATCTTTGTGAATTCAAACTGGTTGAAGGGGTGCTAAAAGGGATATATTTGCGACATGCGGGATCGAAAAGAGACTAGTGAAAACTATTGTTCAAGTCCAGGATGGAATATATTTTGGCATGTCCCAGATGTTGCAAGGCACAGTCAACTGTCGGTTATGGGAAAGGGTTCTTGTGAATTTTACGGTTAACTAAAGAATGGTTCACAACCAGCCTGTATTTTTCACTGTGTTTCTTTTTAACTAAAAATCCAGGGGAACAATAATCGGAGGTAGATGGAACTATGACGCCGATCTACAATAATTTATCTATTATTTCCCTAAATACCTTAAGCTTACGGGGTGGATATCTGAAATGACGGTCTCGCACCGGCACATCATCGACATCACCGAATCTGTACGGCAGGTACTTCGTACTTCCCTATCCCAGGAGTAATTATGTCACTATATTTCTGCTTATGTAGGAAGAAGGTATATTCATATTTTTTTTTCGCAGTTTCGGCGACATTTTCAGACTGATTACCACTCACAAGATTACCGCAAGCCTCATTCCCAGCATACAAACGAATTTTACTTCCAGGCGCAAACCCAAAAGACAAAGTGAAAACCTTAAAAATCAATTAAGGCTCTTGACAGACCAAAAAATTCAAGACTCCAAGATCATACTATGATTTGAAACTGAAAGTACCCAAAATTCAAAATTCCATGAGAAATGGCCTATTTTGATATTTAACTTCACAACATAAGAAGCAGTCAAGATTTCCCCGCTTGCAATACATAATTTCAGTTGCTGAATACAGTGTACACAGTCCTTAGAAATAACAATCGACTTTATTAAATTATTAACGGACTGCCAGCTAACTACGCAGTATGTAGAACCCGTGTCAATAAGTGGAGAGTACAGTTGACCACCACAATCGACCTGAACTGTACATGTAGTAGGCAGATTTTTTAAGGATCACGAACGGCAACTGGAAACACCGCACCTGTTCCCAGCCGTCAGTCATTTCTCAACCTAGGACAATAAAAACGAACGTGACCCACACCTCCACATAGTAAGCATTTCCTTACATTCCAAGGCACACGTTGTTCGGTACATTCACGGCTCATGTGACCACATTTGCAACAGTTACCAAAACGTACATTACTGTTTCGGTCACATACTACACTAGGAACTACTTCGATTTTTTGCACTGTGTTTTCCTGTATGATATTTAAAATTAAGGCCGGTTTCAAACTGGCACCGCTACTCACAGCTTACGGCTACACCGAACATTGTTTACGAGCATTAACAACAGAGTTGAATTCTCTCTCAGCCACTAAACAGCTTTGAATTTCTACTGCCCAGTTTCGTAATTCCTCCATTTTATGTGAACAGCAATTAGTGCGAATGCTAAGCGAACCTGAGGTGTAACATTTCCAAGCACAAGTTTCACAACATCCTGTTCCGACAATTTAAGCCCTATAGCTCTTTGATAAGCAATAATCGGGTTAATAAACTCACTGACTGTTTCTCGAGGCTCTGAAAGCAATAAATTAAATCGCATTCACACATGTGTCTAACATGTGAAGAAAGAAGGTGAGCCAAAACTTTATCATGAAAATTTTCCACACTGCAGTTACTAGATTTTATTTCATCCATTATTAACTGCTGAGAATGACTTTGACACTTGAGCACCAAGGTGTGCAACAGGGTGACATCATCGCAGACGTATAAATCAACAACCTTTGCTACAGCTATAAAGAATTTTAACACTGTACATAGTTAGCTCGGCAAGGGTCAAAAGGGGAATACTCTGTATAGCCTGGAAAAAGATTTTTTTAATGTGCAGGGCTGTAGAGAAATCTGACTCACCGGCACCAGCCCCTTGGTGGTCTTGCTAGCCTCCTGGATTTTGTTTCGCCAGAAGGTTACAGCTAACTCGTGAATCTGGTCCATGTTGGTCTCGGGCAGGAACGAAACCTGGTAATCCTTCATAAAAGCTGTTAAAGCCTCTTTGTTTAGAGTATAAAAGAAAAATGTACCCTCTGCCATGATGACGTACATGAATAAGACCAAACAACAAAATTAGCAGAGTACTGCGCAGTTTACTCTTGTGACGAAAACACAAGAGTGTAGACAATATCGGTTTCAAATCTTTTATTTATCTACTTTTTCAATTTCTGTACTTTCAACACTGTTCAAAATAATGAGACCATACTTTTTTAACATTAAAATATTTAAAAAGGCGACACTGGCACCCAATGACCATCAAAACAAGGTGATCAAATAAAATTATAAAAATACACATTAAAAATACAAATTGACTGAATTGAATCCCAGACAAGGATTATAAATATATTATGAGTTCTCAGTCTATACTCATTTGAAAGCTACTACAAAGATTAAATAAATGAGTATCATAATATCTTATTGCCTCTCAATTAAAGTAAATCAGGTTACAAAAGGAGAATCTTTATTCTCAAGCACCACAATGCATGTTTAATTCATTTTAAAGGAAAAGTTGATACTTAGAAAATATTAAACAGCCAAAATTTACAAAGATTGAAAGACTCTTGTGTCAGATGGGGTGCCTCAGCCTATCCAAAGCCCATCTGACCTAAAAAAGAGATGTTAACAAAACATTAAAAAAATATTAATTAAAACTTACCAAAGAAATTCAAGCACCGACAATCTCAAATGAATGCACTTGTGGGTGGGTTATTCAAAGCTCTCAAACTATCGCAAGTCGATGCCGTCCCAATTCAACACCATGAAATTTTCAGGCGACTTGCAGCAAAGACTTTAAAATTACATGCAGTGAGCTGGACCATGGGGGGAATGAGGTATGGTGGATAGGAAATGCTACTTGCAAGGGTTAAGGGCGCCAGTCTACGGTGCGAGCACGAGGTTATACTTGCTAGAGACTCCTCCTCTCGGGTCGTGATGGCCAACGACCGTTGGCCTACCCCCATGTCCACGTCTTGATGGATATTATGAGTTGAATGTACCTTTCCACCAGCCATAAACTAAACTCCAAATCGCCTCTCGTCTAGTCAGGGATGCCGGCCCTCCTGATACTTCAGCTCACTCCCGAAGGGTTATTTTGGCTACCCAACGCCATTATTAAAAACATGTGGTCATTACAAAGTTACGAGAAAAGGTTGTGTAATCGATAAGCGGTTAATCATAATAAAGTGTTGGTATCTCACCAGTACGTATTTATTACAAGTTCTTCCCCATCGGGGCACTGAAGTTTACATACCACCATTTTAGACAGACTGACTCTTATACAGACGAAATGGCCATAGGGCCTATGAGCTCAAGTTGAATAGTACGCCTCAGCCATGTAAAAGACGAGCCGAGGGTGAGAGATTGTGTACTCCGAACGAGCAATAAAAAAGGGGTTCTGGTAGACTAACATTAATTAAGCAGAATTACATTATGATTATCAAACAATGATGAAGTGGCTGGAGCACCGCAGCACGGTGGTACTCCCTCGATATCTAAGACACTACTGCTGTCTGTTTGGCATGGAGGCCGCTCATTGGCCGACACTCCCACCCAAGCATCATGTGAAATAATTTTACATAAAGTGGAATAAAATCAATGAAACGAAATGGGTTCTACGATGCCAATAAGATGTACATATGAATAAACTCTTAACAACAAAATGTAAAAGCAGATTTAAAAAATACAAAAAAAATTCCAAAGGTTCGACCAGACCGCAATGCAGTGGCGTCCTCGTTTAAGTTTATTATGTGTATATGAATAGTGTTTGTGGAAAAACATGTGAGTTCATAATAAATTGCATAAAAATATTTCAAAAGTACTTTTAAGGTTTTACAGTGGTCGAACACACTTTAAAATATAAAAAATATAAAAATTATTTGCAATACATTAAACGTTACATTATTAATTGTAATAGACATTATAGATACGCCTACATGTTACAATAGCCTCATCTGTGGCTGTTCAAATAAATGCACAAAATGGTGCCTCTAGCTCAAGAGTTCTCAACATCATAATTACGTAAACACAGGATTGTACTCAAAAACACTAAAACAATAATAATAATATAACATAAGGAGACCATTTGTCTCGTACTTACGTGACATGGATAAAATAGTAAAATAAAACTCTAACATAATATATGGTACTACATACACATTGACCCTCATAATGTAAATACTAAAAGTAAACAAAAGCATGTGGCATTTGGCATGACACCTACATTCGTACAAGTATGAACTTGGTTGCAATGTAACCTAACTTCACATATTTATGCACACTGGTGCCTGATACGGAACACTAACACTTACATAACATGAGAACATTTGACACCTATACACTAACACTTGTGGCATTGTAGGATGATAACGTACACATACAAAAATAAACACACACTGCACACTCCCTAACATATGACATAACCTTAATTACAACTTCTACACACCATTGCAATTGGAACATAACATGTACATGGCACTGGTTCGTCGACTCAGGTGCTCCACTGTGAAGTTGTGTTGAATTCTTGATATCTCTGCTGGCACGGCGTAGTAAATAGCCTGAGGACTAGGCGTTTCAAAGAAAAGGAGCTATGGGCACCACATACTACAAGTGAATCCAAACTTAAATTTTGGAAACACCAAAAAAACCAAACAGAATTTAGAATGCAAACAATATAGTGCTCACATAAAACCCCAACTCGAATTTCCAGAAAATTGCTACATGTCATGAACCCACCCCATCGTGCGACTCGTCGTGCATTGCTGGATACATTTCGGCTCGCTAACTCGAATGAGGTTATGCCTGTAGAACAGAGTCCATCATGGACCTACGAGCAGGTAATACCAGAGGGGTATTATTGCTGAGCTGACCTGAGTAGTGGATGAGCTTTGCTCGAAACAAAGACCATCCAGACTGAATTTACATTTACCTATTAGAGCACAGTAACTCGTGCATTTGCAGAAGTAGAGAGAATTGCTAAGAGGTAGGCAGGAAAAGGGAAGGAGGGAAGTTAACCAAGGCAATTGCAGCTGGAGCAGCAGTTCAATTGACTTACACCACATCTGCACGCTCTATAAACACGGGCAGCTTAGGCGCAAGCTGTGGATCTTTAAAACACTTACTAGGACATATTGCACTCATATGCAATTTCCCTATATTTGTGTGTGTTAGTGTACATGCCTGGTTGAACACTCTGCATTGGCTCACACGGCACTGCCACTAATCTGCACTCACACTACTGTTTCTTGCAATTGTTGCACTGCCATGTCGTGTTCCATCTTTCCTATTCGAACGTTGCATCAAGTGCACCGATGTGCCTGCGTGGCCAGTAGAGTGCAAATGTCTGCTTCACTGAGCTGGGCATGGAGGGCAAACTGTCCAGGAGGGCTATGGTCGGCATCAAACACCCCCTGCCCCCTTCACAGGTGATACAGTTTGTAGCCATTCACATCACTTGTCGCTGGAGCACTTCTTTCATTCTCGACGCCATGGAAGTAGGGCATAGGGTGACCTATGTGGCTGAGGATGTCTGTGCTGCTGTCTCTTGCGGACTTACTATTCGTGGGATATCGACATGCTCCCATATGTTGTGCCATCCTGGGGTAGATGTTGTTGCCAAGGTGTTTTGTGCAGGCACAGTGAGTTGGCCAACTCTCTATCCTTGCTATCTCCATCGCTGCTCGAGCATGCACTCGTACTCTTGCATGGACAGTTGTGTCGCCTCCAGTAGCGAACCAGATAACTGACTGCCAGGGGGGGTGGGGTTACCCTCTTTTGTCGAGGTCCCTGCAGTTGATCGTGTCTGCTTCGTGGCCTTCTGGCTGGTGCTAGCTTGTTTGATCGGAGAAGGTGCTACTATGGCAGGTGTTGTGTCATCTGCTGCCGGTGCTCCCTCTAGATGTGCTGGTGTTGTTTACGGCACAATTGCCCTAATGTTAGTGCTCCCCAGTGCTGCACCATTAGACAAGGTGATATCGATAGTCAAACGTGCCCTTGCTGACACCAAAAGGTCGGGCGATGTCGGGCCTGTCGCACTCGCCACTGGCCACCCTAGTAGAGGTGCAGGCGCACCCTCCTCCTCTATGAATACCCTATGTTGCTCGGCAGAGCTGGCGCCATCGTAGGTCACTTAGGTGTCCTTGCTCACTCCTTGCTTTTTCTGCTCTGTGCTTGTGCTATTTCCTCGCCTGAATTACGCTGCACTTGCTGGTGTCAGCTCGCCATCCTGTTTCGGAGTTACGTCGTAGCTGACTGTCGAACTGACATTTTCTAGACCCCTGTGGAACACCATCGTGTTCGGCATCGGAATTGTCTCTATTCCAGCTGAGGGCCTCCGAGGGAGGTGCTGGACCATCTTCCTCCCCCTTTCTTGCTTGAGAGAGCTTGGTAAGTGTTGCGTCGTCGTGGGTCGCCAGGGCACTAGGTGTGTTTTCACGGGGGGATTCTTCCTTCGACAGTCGGATATCATCTCGGTGTGCCTGTGTGGTTTTTCTTCCCAATCGGATTACATAGGTCGTAGGTCCGAGGCTCCGTATTACACTATGAGGTTCGCTCCACTTCGGCGCCAACCCAGCGCAGAAGTTGTGCAGGGTGGCCGACTGGGGATGAATGCGCAAGTACACCAGGTGGCCTGGCGTGAGCGCTGGTGGTGGCCGGGTAGTGTCCTGTACCCACCGTGCTGTGTACTGTTCCTGGCAGCATCATTGCTCTTGATGATGGTGTCATCGCCTCTCCTCTTTTGTGTTACTGCTTTGCGTTGCTCTGCTGTCTTTTGCCAGCAGGCACTGTTTATCGCCTGCAAACTGATGCTTCTGTCCAGTAGGACCTCTACTAAGGATGGTCCTGTTGCTGTGTTGGTGCGCCTGCAGAAGGTGAAGAGTGCGGCCGGCAGGTGTTCTGCCGTAGTCGTGTGCTGCTCACCATCACAGTGCTGGGGCTGCACCTACAGATTCTGGTTGCGCCGCTCCATGGGGTTAATACATGGGTGGTATACTCTCATTGGCATCTCATTAAGGCAAGCAAGGCAAGCAGTGCTTGCCCAGACAGTTTCCTGACAATGCTATATTTAAAATAAATATTAAATTCTAACTTATATTTAAGGTAACTTTTCACTCATGCGTTTCACATTCCACTCAGTAAACAATACTGTACAATATAAGAAAACAACTGGTTGGCTAGCAAAACCAAGATGTTTAGAAGTGCTGTAAGTAATACTTTCAGCAGGTAGGCAGTCCTAATGGATTCCTGGCCGAAGGAGGGGTAGCAGGGTAGGAAGACAGCCCAGGGAGGGGCGGGGCTTATGGCTGCATCAATCTGTGTTAGAAGCTACGATGGCAGTGCCTTATTCACCTAACTGAACCGGACATAGACGAAACTGGCTTAGCCGCAGGCAGTTGGCATGGTGTAGTTTACAGACAGATGCGTGGGTAAGTTCGAGTGCACAACACGAATCGTATTGTTCTTATTTAATTTAGTTTTGGTGCTGAGAATGTTATACATATTCGTGCGCGATGACTACCCTACATAAAAATTGAAATTACCATGTGGGACTGAGAACCAAGTATATATAATGCGTGCAACATAAATATGTTGATGTAAGTGTGGTGTGTGTGGATTACAAGTGAAGCATTTTTCGAGCAGTGCTTTCACATTTCAGGAAAGATGTGACATCATAAAATAGGGTAGGTTGACACTTGAACTTACGATCATGACAACATACAAGAAAGGTAATTTTGTACGTCATTTACAAAAAAAAATATTTATCAGAAACACTAGTGGTTAGCTGGATATAACAAACACTTTTGCGTTATTTTTCAAAGGATGTTAACATGTGGACTGAAATTGGGTTTTGTGGCCTTAACAATTTATGCAAGCTGTCCAAAAACATGAGCATTCTGAAGTTCACATAAATTCGTTTTTGTCTGTTAAAGAATTCGGAAATAATCGAGTTAGCTGCTTTTCATTTTTACACAAATGAATGATCATTTTTCCTGTCTACACTTCTGTACAAACAAAATTTCTCCGTATGTAAAAACCACACTGTCAATGGATACTGAAATAATATTGATTTTGAGTGGACAACGTTCCTAGTTTGATGAAGGTATCTTTGTAATATTTTCACTCAGACATATTTAAAAAAAAAAAAATTAATATTTTTACAAGCAGTGAATTTTATATTTAGGTACGAGAAAATGTTTAAGTGGCACAATTTTGCACCTTGAAATCCAAATTTTCCCGGGGGAGGGGCCCCGGATCTCCCTCTCCATGCACACCATGCTTTACCATGAAATTATTGCACTCATCGCGACTGTATACCACAGTTTTCAAGTGTCACACTCCCAACACAGTGCACAATTCCCTCAATTTCTTATCAGTGAATTGGGTTCCATTATCCGTTAGCAACTCCTTTGCATAGCCCCAGCAGGCAAAGAATTACCTTTGCAGAACTTTTGCGATGTGACCTATTCTTCCACTACTCGAAGTGTGCGCTTGTATCCAACATTGCCGATAACAACAACTATGGACCCTTTACTGCTTGCTGATTTCGAGTATCATTGCATTAGGTTCAAACTGAATGTTTCAAATGGTTTCTCGGCCATCGTGGCATCTGTTGTTGTGCACTGTCAGTTCTGCATGACTTAAATTGATTACATTTTACGGACTGCTGTACCCATTTTCTCATGCAATGTGTCAACCCTGGCCAAAAGAAATTAGTTTCTATATTGTGCACAATATTTTCCCCACCTAGTTACCCTGCTGTAACACTTGCGTGTGCATGTGCAAATACTTTCTCCCTACATGCTGGTGGCACATACCATCTCAATCTTGTTCGATCATGCGGTGAACATGTTTCCACTTGGTTGTTTACTATGCCCCATCCATCGACATTTTCATGTGTACATCTCTCCTACAGCACTTGCGCAAAGGTGCAATTTGCTTGCACATTGACTAATTTGTGACACAAGTCCGATATTATCATTTTACTAGCTCCTGCATTGATCTGATTGATTTGCGCTTGTCGTAATGGGTCATGTGTGTCAGATATGAAAATGCCTTTCCACTCGGCGTCATTATGTATATTTATCTCCATATTTGGGGCTGGGGATAACATGTCGGCGAGTTCATTCTCACGCCCAGGGACGTGCTCCACGGCGAAGTTGTAGGCCTGCAG
Organism: Dryococelus australis; assembly: GCA_029891345.1. Lineage (NCBI taxonomy): Eukaryota > Metazoa > Arthropoda > Insecta > Phasmatodea > Phasmatidae > Dryococelus > Dryococelus australis. Next base: position 97,606,803 of record CM056999.1, read on the forward strand.
GAGCAGCACCCATCGAGTGAGTTTACTGCAGAACTCTTGTATGGTAGCAACCACAGCAATCACCTCTTGTCCGCACGCAAAGTGAATCTCCGATACTCCAAATAGGGTCTGTACTATTTCACTGCCCAGCTGATGACCAAGTAATCACGCTCATTGACATCACAGCACCGCTCAGTTTGTCCTAACTTAGTGCTAGCAAAATCGATTACTTGCTTTTCCCCACACTTGCTGTACTGATAAGGGAACGTGCCTAGCCCCTCCTGACTAGTGCCCATTTTTGTGCTGGGCCATATATTGTTTAGGCTGGGTACTCCCTGTAATGAGTCTTTATCTCTTGGAATGCCTCTTCTGCTTTGTTACCCCACACATATCTCCACTGCATTGACAGCAAGTCTGTTAGTTGCACAGTTATTATGGCGAAGCCTTTTATTTTCTCACATAACCAGTTAATAAGGCCAAAGAATTTGCGCAGTTGTTTACGTATAACAATCAATTAGCCCTAGTTGTTATGGGTTTGGCCGGTTTCCTGATTCGTTCACTTCATGTCCCAGAAATTCTAAATCTGTTTTCCCCAAGCAGCACTTGTTTGCTGCAAATGTGAGTTCGCTGGTTGCTAAGCACTCTAATACTATAGACAGGTGGTATAAGTTCTCTTCTCAAGACTCCGACTATATGACAACATCGTGGAGATATGTAACCGTAAACTTTCCCATGAGCCCGACCAGCATTCTAACCATCGTCGATTGGAAAGTTGCAGATGCGCACTTTATTCCGAAGAGTATTGAGCAAAACTGGAATCTCCTACCATCCGGAGCCATAAGGGTGGTTTTCTCTCTGTCTTCCTGGCATACAGGTATTTGCCAGTAAGTGCTGCACAAATATAAAGATCGCATTACTTTTGCTTTCTCCAATTAACTAATTGCATCTTTATACTGATGTAGGGCGGGAGCGCTCTACATGTCACCCATTTGACATGACAGAATTCAACAAAAAATCGCCACATCCCATCTCTTTTCAGTGTGAGTGTAATGGCGGAATTTAACTTGCTCCTAGTTGGTTCTATTACACAGTCTGCTAGAATTTCTGCAGCTTGTTCTCGAATTATTCGAGCTTGATGCGGGTGGTAGCTAAGAGGACTAGAATAGATAGGCCCTTCCTGTGTTAGAGGAATTTCATGTTTAGCAACCGTAGTCCTGCGCAGTGCATCGTGTTTCAGGAAGTCTGTCCTATGTTCATCTAGAAGGCACTGGAACCCAGATTGGTGTTCTACCAGTATACTGTGCTCAAACTTCGGAAACAATACTCTAGGCGCATTCTCTACTATTCTAATAATTACTTTATAGTCTGTCCTCCGCTCTTTGGCATAGAAATGTATTTGCCTCCCTGATGGTTCTACAATGGTGTTTTCCTCAGTGAGCCATGGTACCCCTAGTATTGCATCCTTGGTTATCTCCACAGTTATTATGGCAGTCGTTAACGTTTCCAAATCGCATACCCTTACTGTGACTGTCGCTTGGCCTACAGCTGTGTTGCAATGCTGACCTGTTGCGAGCCTAATTACATAACTGGTGGGTATAATATCACTTTTGTTGTCAAACTTACGCTGAAAAAAATTGTGCGAAGTTGCTGTGTCGATTAAAGCATTTCGTGGAAGATCATTGGTAACCACAAGAATCCTGATAAATTTTGCACCATTGCTGCTAACCTTGTTTACTATTGATTGTCCCAGTGTTAACTCTGTGTTGTGGTGAGGGGAAGGGATAAAATAAGTGTCAGTTGGTGTATTGACGTCTGCTAATGTGTGGGTTATTTGGGTATTGACTATGCCAGTGATAGGTTTCCACCTTGCAGTAGCGACATGGCATCTTCGATGGCTGTGACTTATGCCACTTAACAAACCTTGTTCCACATCTGCTCACACTTGCACTCGTGGTGTTGCTACTTTTACATGCGTGGTTATCACTGTATCCTGTGGCTGTGAATTGGTCCCATTTTTGTACGGACTATTTGGTTTTGTGCATGTTTTCCGAATCGTACCTCTCTTATTCTGCTACATCACTGCGCCTGTGGTGCCATCGTGCACTCCCGGTTTCACGACATGGTTGACAGGGGCTGCACTCCAAGATAATGGCAGCTCACATACATTACTCCACCCAGCTATCTAGTAGTAGCGCTAAAACTGTGCGGTATTTCGGAATGACAGTCTCTGCTATGCCCTCCAACACCTATCGGTCCATAAGTTGTGGACAGAAGTGGCGAACAAGATGCACTTTCGTATTTATGAAGGCGGTGAGTTTTTCTCCAGCTAGTTGTTCCTGCAGAGATAATTTGCTTTGAGCTTGTATTGAAGCAAAAGTACCTTCAAAGCTGTATTGAGCATAATGTAAAATTCTGCCCATGTTATGCCATAATGGTTGATCGAACGCCAACAAGGCTTTGCATCTCCCTCAAGCTGATTTCCAATGCAGCTTGGTCATTCATCTTCAAAAACCCTGCAGCACTGAAGTCGAGTTGTGCAGTCCTTTATGAAAGCTGCTGGATCCTCATTCAACACTCGTGAGAATGTCGGTAGCATTTTAAATCTGGTCAGCGTTGGTCTGTTTACAGCTTCCGTTCGCTGATGACTTGCTATCGGAGTGGCTTCTGGTGAGCTTTCACTATTTGGTTGCCAATTGCTCTCTCTCGCTCTCTCTCTCTCTCTCTCTTGCACTCCGCTGGCTGGTTGTATTGCTGTCAGTGGTGTTGCAGTTGTAAAAGGTGTAAGTATGTTTGGTAACATTGCGGGAAAATGAGGAGTGAACACTGGTGTCGGATAGTAAGCTGTCATTGGTGGCAGGTATGGTGTATGCAGTATGTTTGGAAGAGGTGTTAAGGGTAGGGTTGGCACTCTTGTTGACTGATTTTCCGGCACTGAAGTTCTGACAGGTGTCACGTGCGCACTGTGTGTATGACTGCATTGTTTACTTCCTTGGTGGTCGTACAGTCCCAACAGGTGAAGTGCACTCCCTGCACCATTAAATTCTCACTCGCTGATTGAAACTGCTGACGTACCGTTAATCCACAAATGTTGCACTGTTGACTCACACCATTGATTTCCTCCTTGCATCCTGTGCGCTCACATGCATTGGCATGTTTCAGTTCTGTGAAAAATCAGTCTCAATTGTATAGTGTGCTATTTTGCAGCTCCAAGTGTATGTTGCACTGTCTGCACTCGAAATTAAGTCCATGTATGGTTTTCGCTGCATTCGGATTGAGGAATTCACTAAGTTATTGCGTGTTGCATTTTACACAGCTCAGGGGTAGTGTTCCCTGGCCTGTGCAAATTAATCGTTTCACCAGTTTGGTTGTTGTTAGTTCTGGAGATTTTTAATTGGTTTTTGTTCCGAAATGTCTGTGTCATCACCATCACACTCGTGGTTGTTTGCTGCACAGTTGCTCGTGGTGTGGTTGCTTGTTGGGCTGGACTTCCGTTCACAGTGGCAGTAGTTAGTGCCAAGTTCATATTTAGATAATAAATATTGTGGTAGTAAATGTAAAAAGTGCGGACACAGGAGCACCGGAGCACTGTCTTGAGCCCAACTAGCCATGGTTTGTTTGTCAACAAACCCCTGTTCGTGGCACGGTATATAGATTCGTGGGAGCATGTCGCAGAGATTGATTAGAAGTATCTACTTCCCCTCTTGCGCTACCCCCTCAGCATGCCATTAGGGGTGTCGACGAGTGTGGTACAGGAGTGGTGAGCAGGGAGACAGGGCGCCTTCCGCTCTCACTCACATGTTCTGGCATGGTGTCGGTGGTAGGGGTATTGCTGGCATACGCTCTCCCTCCTCACTTTGTCCGCAGCACTGGGAAGGTGGCATGGGCTGACATCACATGCTGTACCAAGATGGCCATTCCACTGCACGGGCTCCTTCCTCATTACCACAATAGCTGCGGCTCTCCAATTTCCATGCACTATTCCCGCTGACAGTGCAGTGCATTTCCCAGCATCTTGTAGGCATCTGGAAGGCGTCTAACTGGTGCTGTTGCTCATTTGGGCCATACACATTGTCCCCTCATTGCGGATAATGGGAAAAATGAGCGTAAAAAATTTTGTGAACAATTGAAAATTTGGGAAAATTTTGCAGAGAAAAATTTGGTATTCAGAATCCAGGTTTGGTTAGTGGAAGGAATTTCGCCACAAAGTTGGGGGACATTTGATGGCTAGGCTTGGTGTGAGATTGGGTTGTTTATGTTTTGAGGAGCAGTAAAATAATTAACCAGGAATATTGTGTTGGAAATATACTGTTACCAGGGCGCCAGGCATTGTTCTACGAACAATACCGTGAAGTTGTCTGCTGCACTTCAGATGTATTCCAATCTTACGTGCGTGCTACGTGTTAGGCTAATGGGGATGACCACGCTTCCATAACTGGTTTACTGGTGTTTGACTCACTGAACACTTTTATATACAATTAGACTTTAAATATGCGACACTTTTGGCAGGAAGGTGAGGGCCCATGACCTGAAATGCCCAAAGGTGACCCGAATAAAATATGTTACATCATTTAAGTGGTTTTACTGGGTTTATTGATATTTACAGCTCGGGGCGCACACAAACCATGAACATGGAGACACAAGTCCGACCTCTCAAATTGGGCCCCGGCAGTATGCGAGCAGGCGGACCAGGTGGGGCTACTTTCTAACATACACATATTAAACAAAAACCCTTTGCAATCACCTTACTTGCTTGATAACACACACGATCATATTCTGCATAAAAACAACTGTCATACATTGCATAAAATGTAATGGGATGACGTGAGGATAAAGCTCATGAGAATGGAAATGACAACAAAACATAAAGCACTTGCATTGGGCCACAGGGGCTTTAAGACAGTTTGTTAGGGCATTTAAGGTGCCTGCGTGTTCTCGCATGGCACTGCCTTGCCTTTAAAACACTTACTAGGAAATATTTCATTCGGGTACTATTTTCCTGTATTATTGCTAGTTAACACATGTGGCTGTTTGGCCGCTCTGCACTGGCTCACACAGTACTGACTCTACTCTGCACTCACACTATTGCTTCTGCACTCATTGCCCTAACATGTTGTGTTACATTTTCCCTGTTCGAAAGTCGCATCAACTGCACCGGTGCATCAGCACACCCAGTATAGTGCTGACATCTGTTGCGACGAGCTGGGGACAGCAGGCAAAGGGTCCAGGAGGGCCATGGTCGGCATCAGCAACCACAACAACTGCCACTGATCAATGGTCTCCTGGCACCGCCCTTCCAAAAACCACAACTGGCTGGAAACAGCAACTGTTCCTATGCAAATAGTTCCAACAAATGCACTGGCACAATGAGTGCCCGAACAGGTACAAGGCCGGAGTAACAGAGGAGAAGGGACAGTCGCCGCCGGGAAACGGCAAGATGGGGTAGTAAGCCCTGACATCACCTGCCCCAGATCAACAACAACATTGACTGAACAGATGCCACTACAGATCCTCATGTCACAAATCATTGGCTCCACAAACAGTTTCATCCGAATTTAAGTGATAATCAATAATCGTCTGTACCATGCCCTCATAGATACTGCACCATCACATAATTTTATACACATGTATTTCATAATTGTCAGTGATATCAGGCCTACAAAACAAACTGTTCAGCTAGCTACCCGTCAACACACTGGTGAAATTGCAGGTGAAGTGAGCATTACAGTGTGTATACGCTATATAGAAACTGTACCACCGTGTGTATTTACACTACATATAAACTGTACCACCACGTGTGTATCGGATGACATCTGGGAAGATGTGATTTTAGGAGTGCAATGACTTACAAAGCAGAATACAGAGGTAGAGCCAGTCGCATGCCGCATACACTTCGGACAGAAGGAACATCGTACGTGTAAAACCTAGACTCCCGGCCAACCGGGACCGTGCTGGAAGTGTCGCTTGAGAATTTGGACCACTCCGTACAGCCTGAGTTCCGCGACGCCATGCAATGCCTCCTAAACGAATGACAGGATGTATTTACGGTAGCTGATTTGCTACGCCGCACAACAGTGTCTATACATATTCTGTAGGCCTATATATGCCTATATATGATATATAGGCCTATATATATTTTATATGTATATATATATTATATATGCATCACTCTCTAATCCAGTGGTGCTTATAGTATTTTATTTAAACGAAATTAGTTGTGTCTGTAAGCCATTATAGGCAGGTTAACATTATTTGCAGCGCCACTTTCTACAGTGAATAATTATTTATTTGATGTATTATAGTTCATCCATTTCTTGTTCTGTGAGCTAACCTCGACGTATGAGTTGCCAGGGTGTTGTTGATTGTAATATTACAGCAGTTTTCTTTTCTTTAAATTGAGATTAATTTCTATTTTAATGTGTGTGTTTGTGTGTGTGAATACATGCAGTTGATTATTTAAAACTTTTAAAACTTCCAGATTGGCCATCGAGACTCTAAGGGAAGAGGCTCTCAAACCTATTACTCTCAGGTTAGATGAAATTAAGAGAAAACCGAGTGACGATGTTCGCGTTGAAATGAAACGCGCAATCAAGGTGGAAGAACCAACCCCGTTGCATAAAAGGAAAAGAAGTTCGGAAATGACCGAATCTGAAGGTGACATCACTAGCGAAGAAAATGATCTGCCCCTGATTGATTTTTTGTGTGGACGGGATCGGAAATGAAATAGTACTTGTGACACTCTTGAATTTTGTATCCAAACCCCTCACCCTCATTCTACTGACAGTAGATGCAGTATGGTGACGAAGGCGGTTGGAAGGATGTGGAGGCCTGTCGACTAATTAGCGAACTTGAGTAATTGACCTATTAAATAATCAATAGTAAAAATTGGGGAGGGTGGTGGTGGAAGGGCCTCCCGAAATGTAGGTTTTTTTTTTTTTTTTTTTTTAATAAAGGTTAAAAATAAATATTTTAATGCATTAAAAAAAATTTGGAATTGTTTATACATTTTTTAGATTGTTTATAATTTGTTTGGGTTCAAAGCCGTTCAAGGTTATGGTCATGGGGTCGAGGTCAAAGTTATGGGTCTAGGTCAAGGTCACCGACATCCAATATGACGGTTGGGTGACGTCACAACATGTTTTCCGACCGGCCGACGCCTGGAGCCTACTACCCATTCCCTTGTCTCTGATCTGCCATATATATATATATACTACTCCAACTAAATACTCCTGACAACAGCTTATAGTACCTTATTAAGGTGCTTAAAAGTTGCGGACTTACAAATCATATTACAAAAGGCTAAAAGCTGAGTAATTGTAACATTGATGTATTTTTTATATACCTGTTGCAATATCATTTCGAACCCTACACTCCGCACTTGTAGTCACAAAGAAATAGCTACGTATTCAAATACATTTTATCTTGTAGCTACTAATTCTGTTGCAGAAATGCAACTGATATGAGTACTGCGTGAAGCGACGCTGTAATTTTCTTTTCTCTCCGATTTCCACGAGAAAATTTGTTGAGGCAAAAGCCCAAAAGGGAAAAGCATGTGCGATTTTTTTTTACTGTTCTGAAAATATTGAGGTGACAAATGCCCCTTCCTCCCCCCCCCCTCCTCATATTCCATCACCAAATCCACTCTATGCTCCTCTATCACTCCCCACTTTGTCCTGGCTTGTGACGGGCTGAGGTTGGAAACAGCCCAAGTTGGCGGGGTTAGTATATTTTACCTTGCCATAAATAAATAATAAGCATGCAGGATACACAAGTTTATTTATAGGAATATTTACCTTTGGTTTTTACCTTATAATTAATTATTGAATTTTGAAGACCTCTAATGTGACACTAAATGAATATAAATACCTAAGTTACTTTCTTCTTAAGTAAAACATATTTTTATATTGGACGTGGTGGAGTAAAAGCCGTATTGGATTTGACCTCTCTCCAACTTCTGAGGTCAAATCTGACTTTCCTCCACATATAAATTTAAACAATATATCTATATTAACTGTAGCAGAAATGTCATGATTTTCTCACGAGGTGCATGATTGGTTAACTTAACAGCTCCTCTATAATTATATTTTGCATGAGAACTATTTTTATAGCATATTTGCTGTAAAGTGAGCATTTTTTGAAGTCCTCTCGTTAGGCATAATAGTCAATTAATATATTTTATTGTAGCCTTAGAAGTTAACTTTCGAGTCCGGTGGAGTATATACAATGTATTTATTACTTACATGACAATATTTATTCTAAAAAGTGGCGAAAGGATAAAAATGCCCTCAGGAAAAAAGCAACCAGAGCCTCAAAAGTGCTCACTTTAATATGAACACTATAGTAGGCATTACCAACACATCTCTTTTCTCTTAGTTTCTGTTATAATAATTATAAATTAAATATTTACATTTATAGATAAAATTATAAGTTAAATTTCAATTGATCGAAAAATAAGTTATTTTGATATTAACAGAAGTATAAAATGGGTGTAATACATGAGCTAAAGTGTTTGGGAACAACTAATCACTTCATACATCAGGCGATTTTTCCAAAGGTTTGATTCAAAAAGTGCGAAGACAAACTGCGCGATTCTTTTTGTGGCGAAGTGAATCACACGAGAAAAGATTTCCATATTCAAAGCTATCAATATTCTCCAAAAGAAACTTTTTATTTCATAGAACTGCCGCCTGCGGCTTCGTCCAATGAGAACTGCCATTTCCAATTATATTTGTGCTATAAAGCTACAATGAACCATTTATTGCAGCAATTTTCTAAGAATACTAAAGAGAACAGGGGGAAATAAGACTTGTAATAAGTACATTAAACAAAGCCGCCCAAAGTTACGTTAGAACTAGCCATTCACTAGACCTTCAGTATCACTAACCCCTTTATCGACAACAGCGTCATTAATTCTGGGGACAACACGAAAAATAAATAACATAAAATACTGGAAGACAAACCAGTTATTACTGAAAAAATAAATGTACATTTGTAGTTTTGAATAGTGACCGAAAATTTTAAGTAAAATAAAGTTGATCATATCCTTACTTTGCCTCATTTTTTATATCTATTATACAACACGAGAAATCGTTCATTAACTGTGCTCGATAGGAACGTGCGGATGGACATCGTGTGTTTAAAGTGAATTGGAGAGATTTTTGGGGGCTCTTAAAAGCGAGGTCTTGGGAGCCGATGAGGGATGTATTTAAAGCTTAAAAATGGACACATACATTATTTTCCCTTGCGACATGCTGGCGCTTCGTCGCTGTCACGATGGGCCACGGCCGCTGAATTTCTCAGCTCTAGTTCACACAGCTATGGTAATCAAGGTGCGAGGTTCGTGCGGTAACAAGGCGTGGTAATGTGAAAAGTGTGCCGCGACACGCGACAGGTATTTATCACTCATCAGGATATTTACCACCTCCCCTCAGCTTGCGAACCGATCTTCACCTTGTGTTTTTCGTTTGCTTGGTGTTCCATCCTGAGTTCGTTCTGATTATTTATTTAAAAACCCATTGTTTTTATAACTATAGGCTGTTCACGGTAAAATGAGAACTTTTGAAAGCTCTGCTTAAGATCTACTTGTATGCGCATTGTGTATTCTTCTGCCTTATGCGAAATTAACATTGCCATGGGCCTCCTTATTTTATTCACGCGTCGGTCAAATGCAACTGTTAAATTATTTCAAAAGAAAATGTTTTTGCAAATCTGCTCATTTTTACACTTCGATGCATTAAAACAAACAGAAAGTGAAAGAAATAATTTAAGTTATCACAAATGGCTACCTGACACTTTTCATTCGACGTTAAGTTACGGAACTACTTCCCATCCATCGTTACCAACTTCACTGGGCGCATGTCACTCAGTTCGCCAGCTAAAATATATACAGTTAGGGATAGTGGCTTTTTTCTAAGGGTGATTTCAAAAGTGCTCACTTTAACGTGAACAGCCTATACCTATCAGAACTACCCGGTTGTCCGGGTATAAGAGGGCAATGAGAGACACGTCACATGATCCCTCGCCAACCTCGGACTTTGAACATCGCATGGAGAAACCAGCCGACCTATGCGAGGAACTTAGGTGGAACTAACTGTGGAGCCTTAATACCTTATGAAGTCGCGGCCGGGCTGGTTATGAGGGCCACGAGGCGCGTCCCTTTGGTGGCGAATAAGGGATCCCAGGTTTATTTAACCTGGGGTGGCTGGAAATATATATTTTTTGAACACCGAGGCGTTGACCAAACTGGCGGAAGGCGTAGGAGTGACTGCGCAGCGGTGGAGTAGAGAAGCCTGTGAGCATTGGCTGCTGGGATCGGAAGTCTGCGGGGACAGCGGCTAGACATGGAGAGCTGCAGTCGGCGTCAACACAACAGGGACTATAACCAACTAACTTCGTCAGCTGATGTTTCGAAATGAAAGGTGTCAGTTGTCTGCCAACGATTAGCTTTTCGTCAACGGGGGAAGAGAATTGGACTGGATCGAAACACATGCTGCGCAGACACACGACGTGCTTCGGGACGGCGGTTGCAACGAGAGTAGCGCTCCGTCGTGAGTGGCAGCGTCGTCCAGCAGCCGGAGAGCAGGATGGCATCGCGACGGCTTACAGACTAACTTATAACCTAACTTAAATTAAGGCCCATGCCTTGCCCGGGATCGAACCCAGAGCCTCCTGCACCCCAAACCGGTGGTGCACCAACCGACTGCACCACGGGAAGTCGGGAGAGGAACTAGTGCGTGCGAGTCGGGTAGACTATACGCTTTAGATTAAAATATAAAAGAGCCCGGTGGCCCCCGCCTACCCCTACTAGAAGGGGGAGGGGTGAGGCGGAGATTGCCTCCTACACCGGCAAAGGTGAGTCAGTGCGCTGGGGTGACGGACTGCGAAGGCCGGCGTTTAGGTCTTAGCAGTCCCCTTGTTATGATGATAGGGATTTGCAGTAAAACCAGCAACGTACTGGCGAAAAACCTGCACCCGGTAGTTAAGTTCAAATTGTGCCCGCCGGCCCCGGGAGGAGGGGGGGGGGGTGCTGGTAAGGTAGGTTGGAAGCTCCCATCAGTGTAGCCAGGCTGATGAGAGCTTTGTTGAATATCCGAAAATGTATGCGATGCAGGCAATCGCTTGTTGATGTGGCTGGGTCTGGGAATGTCGATCAGCCGTCTCCTGCCAAGCTTTCCAGCACACAACCGGGGACCTTAAAAAGCCATTTACTATTACAATTAGTTCCTCCCCTTAACTTTCAATCCCCAAATAATCTGGAAGGTCCCGTCAAGCAAGCTTGCAGCTCGGGGACCACCTTTTGCTGCGAGGAGGGGCAGTAAAAAAAATAGAGACACGATCATGTTTTAGGGGTTTCCGGCCCCAATTGCGGGTGGAAGCGTAGACAGAGCCCATTTTGGCTAACACAGTATTTTAAGGTGGTTACAGAAGGGCATCCTTGCCAAATTTGGTCCATATCCATAGAATGGTTTAGAATTGAGACACACGATCCCGCTTTAGGGGTTTGGAGAGAATTGAGTATTTTGAGTATTGAAGGATATCCCTGCTTAATTTAATCCATATACGTCAAATGGCGTAGCATTGTATTGACAACATACATTCATACATGTATGTGTGCGCGCGCGCATGTGTTTGAGATAGAGACAGAGCCAAGCAAGAGCGCAGAACAGAGACGAGTCCTTGTTGCTACTTTGTTATTTCGGATAAGAATCATTTCGTCCCCTTCTGTGGTTGAGCAACCTGTTGCTACCGAACGTAAGTTTGGCGGTGTCAATACAGTTCCAAATAAGGTCAAACAAATTAAACTCCTGACACAGGCCTGATTAGCTGTGATATTTGTTACCAATGTTCTCTTTAGTTCCATTTAAATTAGAAGTGGCATTGCTTCGTGGATTTTATGAAACTACACTAAAATTATAACTGAAAATAATGAGATATTTCCGTAACCTTCCAGTTAATTACTGCCACAAATTGGGAATGTCGGAAGAAAGTGTTTAGTTGAAAGCCCGTGCTGTTTCGGGGTTTATTTCGCTGTTATCACGTTACGTAATACCGAAATTATCGGTAATACCGAAATTATGTATAATGTCGAAATTATCGATGGTACGAAATTATCGATAGTACCGAAATAATTGATAATACTGAAATTGTCGATAATATCGAAATGATTTATAGTATCGTTAATATCGTTATCGCCAGAATCAGAATCATTCAAATTCCAGTATCGTTGAAAATATTGGTATCTTTTGATTTCTGATACCATTGAAAACATTTTTGTGATTATGTGTCAAAACTACCGACAACATTGTAAACTACCACTACGATGTATGACGAAAACATATGTAATACAGTACAGCGACAGTAAGCGGCACAGAAACACCAGTGATCGGCTCAAAGCAAAATAAGCCAGTATTTCTCAATAAATGTCCGATACTGACTCTCACGGCTAAAGTTGTTCCGTGGATCTGAAAAACCAGTATAACCTCACTTCTCACGAAGTGTCACCGTTGGTTTGACGGTGGATGGCATAGTGAGTGGTGACAAAGATTTCTATCCTGATGTGTAAGTGTGAGAACTGAAACAATCGGAAGTAACATGTAAACTAGCTGGTAAAGGCTTTTCACGGTAAAGTGAACACTTTTGAAAGCTCTGCTACGTTTCTACATTCAGCCCGTTCGTAGCATATCGTTTCGCATATCGAAATAAACACTGCCATGTAACTTTCAGCTGGTGTTTACGTTAGGTAGTTCGTTTGTCAACTGCATACTCATTAAGTAAAAAACAAAAAGGATATATATAATATATATACAACTTTCTCGGAGCCCTACTAAATATCTACTTGCTGGCCCGTTTCGTATCCTTCCGCCAAATGTAAACAAACATTGCCATGTGACTGCCATGTACCATCTGTCAAAATCAATGTTTACATGTCATTGTGTGTGTACATCTGTTCGTATACTTTCGCTACACCTAAAAATAAAAATTGAAAAGTGACTTCTACTTTTATACCTGTCAAATGTGTTATTTACTGTTTACAGCTTTTCAAAGAATTCTGTCTTAGATCTATTTCAAAAACCATTTCGTACGAATATTCACAGTTTAGGCCTATAACACTATTTAGGTCAGCTTTATGATGTTTTTAAAATGCCTGAATTAACGATAGTTCTTACGGTTACGTTACATTAACATATTTGTTTTCCACGACATAGCACATTACATGTAATGCACGTTAATATTTTACCGCGACTGTGTTAAACACTATTACAACTGCGGGGTAATGAACTGTAGTAATTGACTTTTTGTTGATATGTGTTGGGTTCTTTCTTTAAAAGGACGGCCTCAGTTCGAATAACAAAGGAATAGGCAGTCCAGCGAAAAAGCGATATTAAAATCAAGCACGCAACTCGTGTGGCTCATTTTTTGTTATAGAAACTCAAAATATAGCGGTGAACACGCACACAAATAAGTCTACCGTAACTTTTATTCCACTCATATTTATATGTATTGCTACTTACTGTGTATTAGGTTTATTAAAATTTATTGGGGCTGGGCTTGGTTATTTTATTGGGATTGGTGGTAAATCACGTTACACGACTGTGTTTCAAACACCCAGGGCAAAGGTACAACGTTGTGATAAAGAAACATACGTGGATGGAAATAAATAACTTCGTCATAAAAATAGTTCACATTTACAACGTATAAATAGTTCACATCAAATATTTGAAATCACACATTCACTAATCCAGCGTAACTATCACCAAACAGCCACCCCACGCTATTTCACACGCAGCAGTTAACGAAACGCTCCGTAACAGTATATGTATTACTCTCACGGAAACACAGATTTATCACAACATCGTAATTTGCTTAGGTAGGTTTTAAAAACACGTCTACAAACGTGATGTGTTAATTTGAAGTATTTTTCGGAGTAAGTATAATTTACGCTTCGTTTGGTAACAAAGCAACACGTCATGTCATGGCTCGCCAGGTCTGCCAAATTCAATTTGTTTCTGTCTCGCCATCATATCTAAATACATTGAAATAAGTATTCGAACATTAAAATCTCTTTTCAGTTGTAAATTACAAATTCAAAAATCATTATTTTGCTGTAACAAGTATGGAATATTATACAATTGAAAACATGTATAATAGCCTTGCTTACTAGCGAAGTGAAATTTCCCGAGTGTGAAAGAGACAGAGCGAGAGCGACAAGCCTCGCTCAGCAGACAGTTGCTTCAAAATTGCACTTGCTCTGAAAACAACATCGTACCAATACGGCCTACTCACGATATTTTCCGCTGTTATTTTAAACTGTAAAAATGAGATATGTTGCCATCGGGGCTACCTAAATATATAAATATTTCAATAGGCAACGTTTAGTTTACAAATAGTATACTAAAAAACTAGGTTAAAATAATATTTTAACTGTGAACTATTTCTTACCGGCTGTTGCCAACACGTCGCTGCTCTCGCTGTTGCTAATTCAGATTTAAAAAGAAATAAATATTACAAGTTATAGAAGATATTAAGGTAAAGTTTCATTTATTCAATAATAATGTACTCTAAAGTTAACCAAAGTGTTATATATTTGTGGAATATAGGTTATTGAAAAAACAGGTTGACATGATTTGCCTAGAGTGTTTTTTCAAATTTTGATTTTCATAAGTTGCTTCAAATCGGGAATGGACTGCACACATATAATGCAGATTCTAATTTAATTTAATTTGCCCCTAAAATACGTACCAAGAAGTTCATTAGTGCGGAAGCTAATATTTACTGTTTGATGTATAGGCTCATACAGATTAAATCGTTCGGACAGACGTTATAGCATTGTTTTAATGTATTCCTAACTCTCGAGCAATTTATCACGTGCAGCATAAAATATTTTCATGGCAATATTGTTTCAAAACGAGTGACGTGCGTGCCGATGAATGCTCGTAAGTAGAAGGGAAACGTATGTCCGCGGCCAACAGATTCTGGAGCAGGAGCAAGGCACTGGGGGTCCGCCATCTTGGAATTTCCCTTTTTTCATCTTTTCCCTAAAAATTTTGTTTTTTCCCTCAAAATCAACTAAATTGCCCTAGCAAATTTCCCATTTTTCCTAAAGTTTTTACTTTTTTCCCTGAAAATTTTCCGTTTCCCCCATTTGCAAAAAAAAAAGACCCTCAGTAAACTCCAGTTTTTTCAGAGCATGGTGACCCGGATTCATGATTCAGGAGACCGGTATTCATGACTCCGAGCCAGGAGAGCAGAAAACAGAACCCATAACACCTTTGACCCCAAAAATTAAAAAAAAAAAACTTTAGAAATCCAGAAATTTGAAAAAATAATTAATAAATAAATCTAACAAGAAAATTACAAATTACAAAAAGTGTATTATTAAAATTATTTAAAAATTCCAGTCACCTAGCAGCCATTTTTCCTGACAATTTCCCTTTTATCACTAGAAATTACCCTTTCCCCTAGAAATTGTCCTGTTTTCCCTAAAAAAATTCCTAAAAAAATCGCAAAAAATCACAAATTACAATGAGTATATTATGTTACTGACTACTAGCGCTATCTTAAGAGCCAGTGAACTTGACCCCACGACCTTGAACGGCCTTGAATACCAAAACTCGAGAGAAAATTAATAAAAGTCAACAAGAATATTACATTACACCATATTGGATGCTGGTAACCTTGATCTTGGCCTCATGACTCTTGAAACAAAAATTGAGAAAAAATTCATAAAAGGAAACAAGCAGATTACATTACTGACTACCACCATATTGGATGCAGCTGACCTTGACCACCACCCTGTAACCTTGAATGACCTTGAAAACAAAAACTCGAGAAAAATTCATAAAAATTAGTAAGCATATTACATTACAAAATACTGCCATATTGGATGCAGGTGACCTTAACCTTGACCTCATGACATTGAATATCCTCGAAGACAAAACTCGAGTAAAAATACATAAAAGTAAGCAAGCATATCACATTACCGACTACTACCAGCATTTTAAGTGCAGGTTTTCACATTGCACACACATTGCAAGCAGGTTTTCTAGGTAACGACACTTTTGAGGGCATGTATGGAAGTCAAAAGAGACCTGCTTGCAGTAAACCTAGTACCGAGGTACTGATGAGAAATACACTTCACGTTTATAGGTCTTTGCATATCTAAGTAAACTGTCAGTATGGTTGAACTGCTCACCGTGCCTGTCACACTAATATGAGATCTGACAGGGATACATGGCCCAATTATAGTGCATATTTCCTCATACATAATGGTCGAAAGTAAATGCTTTATCACAAAAGTGACACTGATGACGATGTAGTGGTTCAGGCAAAGATGCGGACTGACTTGTTGGAGATGTAGGTTCTGAAGCTAAAGAAGCAGGTAACTTCGGCTGCACTGTTGGAAGTAGATGCTGCTGGTGATGTAGCCATCACAGCTGAAGAACTCGATTGCGAGAAACCATTGGCAGAAAATATCCACACCACTTCAACATAACTAGCCATGGATTACATAATGTAGAAGCTAGCCGAGGCGATGTATCTTTCAAGGCAGCCATTGTCAAATTAAGCCTCTCAGTTGACCTCCATACAACTTTTAATATACAAGTATGCAACCCCTATGATGTCAAATACATTGTTCGGACACCTACAAGCCATTCACTGATTTGCCACGTAATTTCAGCTGACCAATCGCGTAAAGGCACTGAGACATCGCACACAGGCAATAGGCAGGCTTTAGATGATAGTTCCTTGATCACATTACCATGTTGTTATATCTTCAGCATTTTCTTCCAGATAAGTTCTTTCCTCAGCTTTAAATCATGGTCTCACTTAAAGCAAATAACTGACTCCAAGTGGGAGCGGGGGCTTCTGAGTCAACTCGTGCAATTTCACACAAATACGTGTACCCCCTCCCCCAGCTCACCACCCCTTCCCCGTCTATGTATCCCCTTATGTCCTGATCCCCATCCTTAGGTGTTTTGTGATTGCTTATGCCCTTCCGCCTCCCCCTTTGGTGTTACCCATTTGTGCAGAGGGGCTTCCCCTGCTTTGTTGTAAGTGTGCCGTGACTGCTGGGTTGGCTCTTGGAGCAAGAAAGGCACAAAAGACATTTGGGGAGAGTCGATGTTGACTCTTCGAACTCCAGAACACTACTGAGTTCTGATGGATGTTGTGTGAGGGGAGTGGGAGGGAAGGGAATTCACTTGCATAAGTTTTGATTAGTGCATGTAATAAATCATTCGATTAATTAATTTATATATAAATGTAATAATTTAATTGTGCACTTGCATACACAGTAAATGAATTCTTACATATCGCAAATACCAATTACTAAGTAGAAAAGCTAACTGTACATCCACACCCTGCCGCTCCTCACTGAAGACTGAGCTCAATTTGTGTATAACAAGAGCGTATACCCCCAATGGCAATATTGGAACATGTTTAATATATCAAAGACTCTGTTTTATTTAAATAATTTTCAGTGTATGTCTGGAAGTGGTAGATCCGGGATGTGTAAGTAATTAAATAGTGCAATGAATAGTTACTGACTACTCGTATTGAGTAATGAGCAATTGTGGATTGAATAAGTGCAAATTACAATCAATAAGTACCGAGCGAAGTAAGTGCTAGAGCTAGGACATGTAAATAGAATAAGTACTTAGATTATTTATTGAAGTTATGACTCTTGGTTGTTAAAGTATTACAACACTTTTTTTTAATTCTATATTTCCTTACACGTTGACTCACACTTTTATCTAAGATGTATGTTTTTATAAAATTAAATTAACATGTTTAGAATTTAGGTGTAGGTAAGGTAAATAATAATAACAATAAATGAAACAAACAATCAGCATGAATTACTTTTTTTAATAGATCCCTTTTTTTTTCCCCATCGACCATAATCACAAACAATAAAACAGTTATATACAAATTTAACATTTTCTTCTTAGAATTAATATATACTGGACATCTTCTTATTATAATTACATACAGGTAATCTTCTTAGAATTATTTAAATACAAGTCATCTTCTTAGAATTAGTACAAAGAGAACATATTCTTCTTAGAATTATTTAAATACAGGTCATCTTCTTAGAATTAGTACATAGAGAATAGTTTATTCTTGGATTTATTTAAATACAGGTCATCTTATTCTTCTTCTTAGAATTAACATTTACAGGTCATCTTCTTAGAACCAGTACATACATGTTCTCTTTATAGAATAAATATATACAGCAGAGTTCACATTTTTTGGAGGTGTCTCTTTCAGTAATGTAACAATTGGGAAGATCCATGCTGGAGTTTACACTCTCATAGCAGCATAAGTGATATCAGGTCTGGTAGCTTTGGAAGTTGGAGAGAGAGCTTTGGAGTTTGATGGCCATGTAGCTGATGGGCGGATGTAACAGGTGTTAATACTGCAGCCAGTTGTTTGGCGAGTAAGGGAAAGAAAATTTAGTTAGTGATGTGGTAGCGTCCTCACAGCAAGGTCGACACGCTATCCAACTCAATGAAGCGCTTGTCGTCTGAGCTTGACAATGTCACTTTCGTCATGTGTTCAGTGTAAACATTGTGATCACGCAATCTGAATTGATATTGGGTCCCCAGCACCCTTGAATTTCACTCGAGGCATTCCAGATAGTCTCTGTAATGGAGCGACTGCAACACGTTAGGCTTTACGCCCTTTGCTTCGTGTAAACATTGTTCATTCGCAACAACATATGAGTAAATTTTGGGGTGCAAGCCTACAAAATGTGTGCTAATGCGGCTGGCACATTCATCCTTCATCACTCCAGTTACACCTTTGTTCTCTGGTTTGAATCCTTGTGGACTATCTGGCCCATAGTTGGATGTGTCAAACCGTGCTTTCAAATCTGGGGTTATCTGTTTGTAATCAGAACAGTGAATCCCATAAATGAGGGAATCGGCATCGCAGTGCAAGAGGTGCAAGGCCTGCTAAGCAAATTTCTGTGACATGTAGTTATAATGTAAATCATAAAGGTATACTTTCGACAAATCAAGACAGGCAACACCTGTGTAAAAAGGCTTGTTAAACATTAATCATCTCTTTGACATCTCGATAAGGACAAGATTCTCATCTATTATTTGACTTGCCATGAAGGTTTGGATGCCCAATCAATTCTGCCGCACCGTAAATTGTGTCATACCACGATTCGACATGTGTGTCTCTTTACCAGTGGACATTCTGCAATGTCTTTCCATAGATTGAATTGTTCATCAACCTAAAAATCGATTTTTAGAAGTCGTTCGCAGCCTGGGCATGTTTCCAAATATTGAACTCAATGTATGGGGCCATCCACGTATTCTGCTCAAAATGCAAAACGCGATGAACAGAGTCGAACTTGGCTTCAGACTTCAAGTAGTGCCTCAGTGTTTCCTCCTGTACAATAGTTAACAATTTTTCAGTTGTGCCGTTCGGAGGTATTTCAGACACTGGGGCAAGAGGCAGATCTGATAGGACATCGTGAATTTCATTCGGAAAGCTCAAATCAACTTCCATGAAAAAGCAGTTGTCCCCATCATTCACCGTGTTAGTAAAATCCCCATCACAAAAACACGTCTGACTCAACCCACTTAAAATTGCCACTGGGAAGTTTGCACTTTGTGGTATGACTGTACAGGCAATTTAAGTCAAAGTAACATATGTATTTGTCTGCCACACTGGGGTCGTACTGATCGCCCATGTAAATATTATTGGCTTCCGTGTGCCTTCCGGAAACCTGGGTTCCACAAAAATATACATGACTGGATCAGTCATCAGCACTAGCTGTGCACCTGTCGTTACAAATAAAGCATCCCATGAGAGAGACGGAGTTGTGATGTACATTGCGGGGTCAAGACCGTAACTTGCCAAACATATGGTCCTAAAATTATCAAATAGGTCTGCCAGCAAAATGTGTCCACGCATAAAAAGTGAATGGCATACTGCAACAAGTCTATGCAGTTGAACACATTTCATGTGGCTTGGGCATTATCATTGTCCTCATCGCTAATGTCCTCGCCTTTCATTGCATTATGAAATGCATCCTCTGGTGGGAGTGATGGACACATCAGACTATCTAGAGACTTAACAAAGTCATAAGGAAATATCCCTTCTTGGTGCCAATTAAAACTGGGTATTGTCTGGCAACAGTGAGCGGGTGACTCTCAACTGTGCAGACAGCAAATTTCCTGCCAATGTCTCCAGAGATGTGCTCATAAAATTAAGTGAATCAATGAAGCACAATTACATAAACTGCATACGTCCTTGCAAGTCAGTCCCATTGGGAATGTGCTTGGTAATGGATACTTTTCCAAAGTCAATCCAAGAACTGAAATATCACCCGGGTTTTCGATTATCATGGTTCCGTTGGGTTGTACAATGTGTTGCGGAGCCAAGGGCATTATAAGAGAGTGGGCATCATAATTCTGCAGGTTATGAAATACAGTCACAAGTAGGTTTTTTGGTAATCTGAAATTCAAATTGCATTTACTGTGTGTGCAGCCTCTGATTTCACCCATTAGATGGTCATGGTCAACCACAGAATCTGTGTCGCGCTTTTTATTGCAAATATGGTAACTTGTTTGAGTCGCCGACCTAGTTTGATCAGCTGCGGTTTTTGGCTTCATTGGAACAGTTAAACGATATATTCCTGCAATTAAATTTGTTAGTTCAAACAAGTTATCCACCAATTGGTACATACAATCCTCACTCACAAACTCAAAATACTGAGATAAAGCTGCAAGCATATGGCACATGCTTGTTCATGGTGGTTGTGCTACTTCTGTCATTATTAGGTAGTTAAGTGGGCATGGGTTTCAAGTAAAACTCTGTGTTTCAATAGGCGACAAAACCCAATATTTGCTGTTTGGAAAGATCAGTTAATTCCAAGTAATTCTTGTCCTCGGTGGGAAAAGTACACCGAACAGCTACGTATTGCTGGCATAGAACTGTATGGTTTGTGAGTTTCTCCTCGCTTACGAAGTACTAGAGACATTGCTCACAAACATGTTTCTTCTGGTGTTTCTTACTCAACTGACTGTGAAGCAGTCGGGACAAATTCTTGATCAACACAAAATTCAAGAGTACAGTATTACCACTGGCACGAATGGCCAGCACATTCTCGTGGCGAGTATGTAGTACAGAAGAAATACGCGTGGGCATAACTAATCCTTCCTGGGCATTACCAAAAGTTTTCTCAATTATAGTTCTATATTTGTCTACTACACATTATACATTGATGGAAATGGAATTGTTCTTCTCAAAACTTTTGATATCATTCAATACCACAGGACTCGACAGACATTCAGAATTCAAAACCTCATGAGGTTTTGTACATGGAGATGATCTGCTGACATGGTGTGTGGCAGGATATAAAGCCACTACAATGGCATATAGGAAGCACATGGCTTCCAGGCACTGCACATTAATTCAGGCTTGTTTATTGGCAATAAACTTGGGTAGCTCTGTGTGAGAGGCACTAACAGTAAATTGCTTGTATTGTGAAATATGGACATCCATATACAATATAAGCTGCATTGCCCAACCAATGCCCATACAACTGAACTCTCCAAGTTGGCTAGTAAGCTGAGGGATGATGTCATTGTCATACAATTCGCCTACACCAGATGAATGCAGGACAGAGGTAGCATTAAACCAGTAGTAAAATGTTTTCATAATGTTTTCCTCAGCTGCCGTGTTTTTAACATACTTTACCGGTATGAAAATGCTAATTTAAAAAAGGCAGGGGTGTTTCCTCAACTAATGCCTGAATAAGGAACCTGCACCTCTCAAGAAAAACTGAAAAATTAGCATTAGTTATGGGCCTATCCTTATGTATTCGCGCATCCACATGTCTACCTCCGAATGCAGTGTCCAAAAGGACATATTGCATGTCGGGAAACAAACTCTTCACTGAAGAGGACGAGTCAGAACTTGAATCAGATTCCGACCTGCTCGTGTCAGAAGAACTCTGTATCAGATCCACAAGACTCCGTATTCGACGTATCCGACCCAGAACTACTTTCTGTATCAGATGTATCCGACCCAGAATTACCTTTTGTATCAGATGTATCCGATCTAGAACTACTTTCTGTATTGGATTCATCCGACCCAGAACTACTTTCTGTATGGGACACATAGAGTTCTTCTAACAGGCTGTCAAGGCATTGACACTTAGACCATGGGGAGACGACATACCACACCTAACAATTCCCTCCCCTTACTCTTCATTAACAGCATATATGTATATATAACTACATTAAACTACAGAGATAATACCTGTAAATAAATTATACACATTTACAACAGAGAAACACCTTACACAACACAAAAAATAAAATAGAATACCTAACAACACAAAAAGTGTGTGTAGGTGTGTGTTTTGTGTGAAATTATCACATTTCCCACATTAAGTGAACCTATTGATTTATGCAATGCCTATACATTAAGCAAGTCAATCGATTTAACTGGGAACCCCATTAAGCAAAGCCTATGCATATCGAATTATCAACCTTTGAAACAGCACACATCTAATCAATATTTACCTGAGGGGGTTCGAAACCCTACTGGGGGCACTTCATAACCTATGCCCTAAACAACTACACTTCCGAAGCGCCCCCAAGATGAGACTTTTCAAACCTTGTATTTGAAACAAGTTGCAACCAATCCCAACATGTTAAAACTTGTATTTCCTTGCATTCAAAATAGTTTGTGCAGTGATGTAATGTTCGGTTCTGGTGGACAGTTCTATGTTGAAGTACTGGTAAACCAAACTCACAACAACTGGTAGTAATGTGAATACGTATTGCAGAAACTGTCGATGTTTACAATGCAATTAGCAGAGCCAGATTGAGCTTTAACAGCCTTCTAACTCAGGAGTCGGAAGCAGACTGACAAAGGGTGGGGAAGTGCAGTCTCCGTTTATACCCCTGCCTACCCTCATTTCAGAAAAGTTGTGTATCCACCACCAGACATCACACATTACAATACTGTTACTTTAAAGCCTTAATGTCCTTGTTTGCCACCCAAGTAGCCTGTGATCATGGAAGCCCTTTCCATTGCACTAAAATCTTATGTTTTTCATGAGTAATAATTTTATCAACTAAGTAAATATCTGATGAATTTGCTTTCTGTAATTCATGTACATAGAGCCCACCAGTAATTGGTTCGCCACCATGGCTTTCCAAGTAATAAACTCTTGTGCAGAACTGTCTAACTGGAATAATTTTAAATATTTCATACAACTAATTTACAGTATATTGCCTTTCAACATACCTTTGATTTTATAAATGTGGACATATTGCCGAACTTTGAACTTAGGTTTCCTCTCGTCAATGACTTTAGGATCATTATATACTGTAATTAATAAATCATTATTTTTCACATCGACAGGCACCATCTTGATTGTTCTGTGAAACCTACCATTTTAAAATTTTACGAACTTAGGCAAAATATCCAGCCAATTATAAATACCCTGAGATGTAAAATACATGTAGGTTAGTTGTTTTAAAGTCTTATTGTAACACTTAACCACAGCACATTTTATGCCAGAGTAAGTAGCATAATGGTTGATGCTGTAAGTTATCATTAACTTTTTGAAGTGTGGATTAAAGAATTCCATCCCTTGATCCATGTGGAGGTGAGGAGGTATCATTTCCTTTAAAACAGTAGACATTGCATCAGCAACTTGTTTCCCACTTTTATTCTATACTGGTATGCCCCAAGCATATTTGGAATATACATCAATTAGAGTTAGACTGTAGGTACTTGTATCCTTGGTTGTGTTTAGAAATTAAAGTCGTATCACACAAGTCAGCTTCAAAAAGGTAATTTAAACAATGAGTAATAACTTTCCTTCTTGGATAATTAATCCTTGCAGGAGCATGTAATTCGGTGGCAAGCTTGTTGAACTTCATCTAGGAATAGATATAGCAAGCCTCGGTCAGCTCATCTATAATTTAGACATTTTCACTAGTATGTGAGTTATTTCCAGCCTGTTTTGAAGCTATAAGTAACTTCAAGTAAGTCACTAATTCATTCGGGTTGTCCCAATATATGTGTGAAATATTATAGTTAACTTCATCTTTAAATATTCCACTACCAACAATTTCCTCAATAAATGTAATTTTGGGTGATCTTCATCTTTACTGCTTGAGCGAAAATGTGCCTTTGTACGACTGATAAGCTCTTTGTATTTATTTAAATCAGACTCAGAATACCCAGTTGGGATTTTTTAAAATAATAATTCAAACAATCCTTCACTTGCATCCACTACATTGTCGCCTATTTGAATCTTGTTTTCAGGAAAATAATTAATTATTGTATCCCCAAGAAACCATAATTTTCCATGCCGATATACACCTAATGTAGTGTCGCGAGCTGCCGAAGTACTTTTCAGAGCTAAATTTTATTAGTTAATTGTGAAAGTTTAACATTTTCAGGTCTTTTAGTCTTCGAAGTTGGTTCGAACTTAATTTCAGGTGGTGTGTCTTTACGTAATGTTTCCTGTAATGCATCAAATTTGCTTGTAACAATGATGGTGGATGGTTGGGTGAGATGGGGTCAAGTTGATTTTGGAAGGCAGTGAACTTTGAGGTGAAGGAAAATGTGTGGAAATATACCCGGTAATTGCCAGACGTCGCTGAGGTGGCATCGAAGTGGAAGTTCTGGTAGAGTATGATGATTCTCAGTATTCTCGAGGTACTGTGAGCCTATCACCCAGGCACACCATTCCCGCCATGCTGTTGAAGTTCACCTGTATATTATGGGTGTCTCAAGCACCTTGTAGATTATTGCAAAAATGACTGTTAAAATTTTAGACTCCCTATGCTGTGGATTGTTTGGGGCCAACCACACGCCCATACATATAAACACTTTAAATGTTGCAGCACACATTGATGAAGATTACCCTTGGAAATTAAGACATAAAACACTAGGAAAACAGCGGGATTCTGAGGGTCCATGCACGTAAATGCCTTGCAGCAGTCGAATTAAAAAAAACACACATTAGTTCCATTTATCACTTTTAATTGACATCTCAATTACACATCCCTCTAGGGGATAACTTTACACTGGTGCATGCTTTTACCTGCGGCGAAGGTTATGTTGTTACCTAATGCTGTTAAGCTCTCATGAATTAAGTGTGCTGGTTAAATTATCCTCCCCAGACGATTCAAACCATGGAGAGGTGAGGGGCTGTGTCCAGGGCGGCTGAAACGAAAAACGATTCCAGATAAATTAAGTTTATTGTAGTTACATGACTGGTACAAACAGTGCCGGCTGCCTGGGCACAGGGAAACGTGACGTGATTGCACACGGACCAACCCCTCTCGGTGCTACTCGCTGACTTTCTTCCCGCCAGGGTGTGAGGGCGGGCGAGAGCGGGCCCACGCACTGCGAAGGGATCTACTTGCACACATGCTCAAACATTTCCGCCTTAAAAATTACGTACATGGACACAACTCTGCATAATATTATAACATCAACAAAACTTACCTGCCTCACAAAAATACACATAAAAGGACGTGGACATAACACTAGTGGTGGTGAACAAAAATACACTTGGATGAAACACTGCAAAGAGAATGATATTGTGGGAACTGTGGGTTTTGTACACTGTCTTTATTACACACATGGACACGTGGCCCTTTGTGTATCCACCTTCCCTTGTACTACTAAATTAATAAAGAGAAATCTTTGGTATTCCTTGCGTATCACTCTGCCGGGGGAGTCTGTTGACATTCGGCTGGTAGAAGTATGTGGGATGCTCCACTGCCTGCTCCAGTTTACTCTCTCTGCACCTGCACTCCCAGCATCACACTTACACTACACTACACAATGGTGACCAATCTTAGAGTGTGTGCTTGTGCTGTGCTGCGTGGGGGGCAGTCGGCCTTACAAACGGGCCAGGGGAAGGTGACGAGCACGTATCAACAGGACAAAATACTTGTTAATTAAAAACATCACGATCCATTCGTGCTCTCTTAGCTTGTAAATACGTTTCCTTAACAGCACTTATAACATTGTGTAAATCCACCATCTCGACAGACATTATGTACTAAATCACATGCGTCGCCCCACGCATTATTTATATTATATAATGTGATGTTTTCCTACTTGCAACATTACTGCAATTAGGGTGCACTCTTTCAATTCTACTTAAAACCCCTTCTAATTTATTTGTAGTGTGCGTATATGTTTAAATTAATTATAACTCTTAGTTGAGTATTCATTTCTGGGTTGTGTTGCAAAATACTACTGTGCGCTTGCACTTGAAAACGAGTGAATAGTATATAAACATTAGCATTGTGTGAAACATA
The DNA here is from genome assembly GCA_029891345.1 of Dryococelus australis. NCBI lineage: Eukaryota > Metazoa > Arthropoda > Insecta > Phasmatodea > Phasmatidae > Dryococelus > Dryococelus australis. The sequence continues at coordinate 97,633,097 of CM056999.1, forward strand.
ATAAAAATGGGGATTGTGTATCATAGTCAAAATGGATGTAAAGTAGGCGATTCAGTTAAGAAAGTGGGAGGTTCAGTTAAGAACTTCGTTTTAAAGAAAACAACTATAAAAAGACGTAAACACAATCATAAAGTGATTAGTTCAGTTGGGAAGCCTGCGAGGTTAACATTAGGCAACAAAATTGTTTTAAGAGACTTGGGATATAAAGTAAATGGAGATGGAAAACATACTTTACGTTGAGCAGCCTGTAAGTTACAAGGATGCTATCACCAACACCGAGATACATGTATATTAACCATTCAGAGCAGGGCAATATACATTACCATCAGATATAAGAATACCTATTCAGAATCCTGGCATGTATATGCTGCCTTCGAAATAAAGTCTGAGGTTCAGAGGAACAATTAAAAAGAACGTTAATGGAAGCATTCCAGTAACTACAGGAATAGTGAGAAACAGGATACTTCATTTGATTGACAGAATTGCATATTTACCGATTAGTGTTGAAATCGATCAAAACCGAGATGTTGGAATCACGTCTACAATAAAAAAACTATCTCTCGCAAACTACAAGCAATGTTTATACAAGTAGTATGGCAGGGTGGAACCACTCTTACAATTTCCAACTAGAAATAAACCCAGGTGGGAAATATGAAATTGTAATATCATTGAGTATGGTACCTGGAATTGCTGAAGACTATAGGCATGTTATCGTAAATGCCAAACAAGAATTAATTAGTCTATTTGGTAATACACACTTGAATGCTATATGCGACATGGCTAATGATGAGGAAGGTGTAACATTTAAATTAAGTACTGTAGAATGGTTGATACCACATATAGAGATTAATACCCATGAACGTGTAAAATTTTAAAGTACATTGAAAAAGGGAAGAACCTAGACCTTGGATTCAGATCGTGGAGTCTGAAAACTTTCCCTTCACTACCAGCAAGTGAAATAATCGTATGGAATGTAAAATAATGTTTCTCAAGCGAAAAATCGAGATTTTTTCAAACAAACCGACAAAACAAGTTAAGAGCAGAAAGATCAGTGTTTCACCATTGCAATATGAAAAATATTAAACTTTATCTAAACAGTCAAGCCTATCCATATACAGATTTTAACACACATTTCGGAAATGGAACGTACATCATGTGTTACAATATGTATACAACAGTCCAGGAAACATATTATGGGAAAGATAATGCATGAATCTTTGAGCCTGAAACATTTAAGACCAGAGGGCCTTTATTTGTGTTTGATGTAAGCATACAAAATGACACAATTAGCAATAATGTCATTGATTAACATATCAAAATAATTGCAAATACACATATTCCTGCAAATACTCAATCATATGCATTAATAATACATTACAGATTAGAGAGCTATAATATTAGAGATAAGTTGGTTAAAGTACCAACATGAATCAGTCACTCATGGACAGTTTATGTCAACATGTTCTGTAACATGCAGGGATTTCAGACACCATGTAGGTTTATCATTAAGGAAATGACTGTTACAGACTCAAGCAACCACACAATAGTATTTAGTTTCAAAGCACCCATCAACTGGAAATACCTCAGTCATAAATATAAGAAAACAAATACTTGGATTACAAAAAATTATCATTGCTTAGTTTGAGAGAGTGGTTTATTGACTATGAGAATATAGAGGATATCTGCAAAAACTACCTAGAAAATGAAGTAGTATGTGTGTGTGGACTTGATCAAAAACACATTCTATCAAATGTGTGGAAGGGAAAAGTAATTGATTTGCAAAAAGACTATAATTGTCCTTCATTAAAAAAATTACTTCAAATATTTGGTTACACATCACCTTTCATCTCAGCAGGTGAAACTTATAAATTAATTTATAAATGATCACTGATAATGTATTGTGGCGAAGAGGAGGAGGAACCCTCATTTGACAATTTAAGACTAATGCTTCAGTGGTTAGCAATGCCTGCAGTAAGGAGGGAGGGGTGAGGTGTGGATGTTAATGTTTTGAAAGCAATAAATGTCTCAGCTAACTGTTTTGTGCATAGAAAAATAGAAGAAGAAAATTGGGAAGAGCAAGGTTCAGCCCTCTAACCTTTCTTGAATGTAGTTTAAAATGGAAGAGGAAAATACTGACAAAGTTAATTTTTCATGTATTTCTTTGTAAAAGTCAAGTTATAAAATTAACATGACCAAGTACTTTAGGCGGTTATTGCATTCAAAGCTGTTTCGATGTTGTTTTATAGGGGAGAAATAGTGGTTTTGCCTCAGAATCAGTTCTGCTTTCGTACTGTGAACATGAGTTTCTTTCATCCGGCCAACTCATATGTGTCCATAACTCCTGGGAAATCTACAGTAGACTACTCATTTTGGTATGGTGGAATATTATGGCAGTTTAGAAAGAGCTGCGATTCGATTTTCCATTTTCGTATAACTCACATTCCATTAGGTAATGAGAAAACCCATGAACTGATCCATTGTTCTGATTTAAATAAGTGTGCAGTTTATTTTATGCTGCCGAATACTTAATTACCTGCTTCAGTGGAGGAAGTATTTACGCATCATCAAGTGAGTTTTCCTGATGTGGTCGGAAATATTACATTACATGCTCCAAACTGCAGTAAGGATGTGAACACTCAAACAACTTTTAAAAAGGCTAAACCAAACTGATGGAGAAAATGCAACCATTTCTAAATTACCCATAATCAATATTTTTAAGGCAATATTTAAAATGTATGATGTCGATAATCAACGATTGTATAAACAGTATAAACAGACTGCAAATACTTGTCTCTCTCAAAATGAATGTGAATTGTCAAAATGTTTTTGTACTGGTTCTCAAATTGTGTTTTGTTAATGTGTGAACTCAAGTAAGTGTCATGTGTTACACAGGTTTGTAACAAAACAGCAATATGTAGAGTTTTGTAGTTTATAATAAATATTGTGAAAATTTAATAGTTTGTGTTTTAATTTATTTGTAATAAGCCCCCAAGACCCTTTCTGCATATTGGAAGCTTATATGTCAAAGTTTAATAAAAAAATGTGTGTATTTTCATGTTATAATAAAAGTGTGAAGATTAAAAAAATTTTACACTCAAATCTATTTGAAATTTATGAATTATTAAACACACTTTTTTTATCATATCAAAAAACGGTTGGAAGCAGGTCACATAAAAAAAATTGAAAACGAAGTCCGAATATAAATAACACAATTTTAAGGAGTTATCAATTCAAAATCAAGTCCGGGTGTAAAACACAATTTATAGCAGTTATCAATATAAAACCAATTCCGAATAAAAAAACATGATTTAAAGCAGTTATCAAAATTTTATTAAAAACTATTGTGAAACATATAAACATGATTCAGATCTTAATTAAACACTTCTGCTAAATATATTTAGTTACTTACATTTTTAAGTAGACAGTGTGGACTGGGTGTTGGCATCGATCGATATTCGTGATGGCGATTTCTGTCGGACAGCTCTAAGACGAAGGCAGGAAGGAGGCGAAGGCAGGCAGGAGACACAGCATGGAGTCCTATAATGTAATATATATATATATATATATATATATATTAAATATAATATATTATAATATATTATATAATAGTATACGAATGTAAAACAGATCCGAAATTATTTAAATCGGTTTTAAATATGAATTTTAAAATAATGTAAAACATAATTGAAAAGTTACAAATTTATTTGATATATTGTTTAGAAATTATTAAAACAGACTGCGAAATTAAACACGAATGTAAAAAGATCCGAAATTATTTTAAAATCAGCTTTAAACATGGATTTAAAATTTATTGTAAAACATAATTAAAAAGTTACCACTTTATTTAATATATTGTTAAAACCAACTGCAAAATTAAACACGTATGCTAAACAGATCCAAAATTATTTTAAATCAGCTTTAAATACGAATTGTTAATTTATTGTAAAACACAATTAAAAAGTTACAAATTCATTTAATATAATGTTACGACAGAATTTTCGCGATTTTTGAGGGGTTTTGGTTTTTTGTTAGGATACCTATTTTTTGTTGTGATACCTTTAATTTTTCGGGACACTCCCTGTTTTTTGTTATCGTCCATTAGATGATTTGGGTAATTTTCATACGATTTTAGGAATTTTTTAATTATAACATTCTGGTTAGGAGTGTTTTCCTTTTGGTTCAGAATGATCCTAGGCATGGTTCATTTTTTTGTAATTTTGAGGTTAGGTTTGCCCTTCTTTTTATTTGTTCAGATGCGAATCCTTCCATTTTAGTGTTTTGGCAATGATTTAATTGTTTTAATAATTTTTATTTTTATTTAGATTTTGTTTATAACTTTTAGAACATCGTTTTGCTTATGTTTTGGTGTTAGTTTTAGTCTTTTGGCACTCAACTTAGTAGTCGTGGTTAATCTGAATTTTAATTGGTAACTACCCTCTTGATAAATTATTATTTTTAAAATTTTCTAGTCAGGGTCCTTAATTGATTTTTATTCGAAGCAGTTTATAATTCATTTAATTATTTTCAATTTTGGTGAAATGTTTGGTCTAGTAACTTCATCATGTCCTTTGTCATCTCTGGAATCTTAGCCCTGGAGTCGATAGTTCCCGAGCTTCTACAAGAGTTACTTGTCGTTAGCATCGAGCTGAAGTCAGTCTCAGCATTTTTGGTACCGGCCGCAACTGTGTGTGTTTGCCTTCGCTGCTGCGACGGTAAAGTAGCAGTCATCATTATCCCGAATTGTTTTGTGTCGTCCCGCGGTGGTTCGGAACTGTTTTCGAGCTGCACGTGTGTCGAAAAGTACCTAGAGTAATTAGCCAACATCGACGTTTCGAGTCGACAGCTGTGTGTTTGTGGGCCTTAGCAGGGAAGAGGAGAGAAGTAGTGCTGCGGGCTGCAAACAAAGGCTACACAGCTAAGAGAACAAGGGAGTGGCCTCGTGCTGAGGTTTTGCTTTGTGGATGGTCGCACATGTCCGAGAAGGGCCATGATTGGTTGGGAGACCGAGTGACGTGTGCGGTGATGCGAGGCGCTGTTGTGTGGTTGGGGTCCAGCTGTGGAGGGAGGTCAGGCTTTAAAGAGATGTAGTAGAGTTTGGAGCCCGTCGGAAGCAGAGAGAGGTGCCGAGACGTCGAATCAGGCGAGGGGGAGCCTGAAAGAGCAGACAATCATGTAGCTGGTAAAAATATAGGTAATTTCGGACATGTAGTTATAGTTTAATTTGTAGGGGCTCCAGTTAGGCGGCATCCTGTGTAAAATCTTAGTTCTAAGAACAGTAAGGTATAGTTAAATAAGTCTAAAATTTCTTAGGAACATAATCGTCGGAGAGGAGGACTATGTAATTAATTTTCTTTTTGATAAGAAGTGATTTATTTTTGAGGTCGACGTCGACGAAAGAGAGAGAGAGAGAGTGTGTGTGTTTCAGTTTGGTCGGTAGGTCAGGAGTTTGTCATCAGAAAAGACTGCAGTAAAACAGTATCGAGAGTATTTATTTTATCTGTGTGAATTGAAGTCTTCCTCCCATCATAGATTTGTGTACAGGTGTTTTTAAATGGTTAATGGTACAGAATTCACAGTGCGTTGAAGGCCATTCATGATTTATAGTAGCATGATTTGTGATTTATTGTAAGTTTACTTGAACATACCAAAGTTACAGTAATTCTTAAAAGTTTTAATGTTGGTTATTTTAATTCATTTTTGAGTTGGCCTAAGGAAATAATGAATTATTAATGGATTTTCTAGTTGTTGTTTCCAATCAATTATTTGTGTATTACATCCAAGTCGAAATTCTATTAACACATATGTTTTCTTATTAAATATAATGTTAAAACAATGAAGAATTGGTAAGAAATTCTGTTTGTAATTTTAATTTTTATGTTAAAGAAGGTTATTAGTTTGATTTTAAAAGAAACAAATTTTTTATCTAAATTCCTTCTATTTGTTACCAAAGTGCACTAAGTATATTTATTGCACGTAAAGATTTATTTTTGTATAAATTTTAAGTATTGGTTGTTCAAATTTAATTTAAACATTTTTGGAAACCATTCTCTTTTATTTCTAAGCAGTTAATTCCACCCTCCCTTTTTAAGAATCTGGTTCGTTTGGAAAAATGTATTTTATTTAATTATTTTTATTCAATTAAGTTATTTATTTTTCATGTCCAGTCAGTGATTACCTGTCTAAGATCGCGCACTACCTCCTGCAGGCAGTAGAAGTGTATGTGTGATCTCTACCAAAGTTTAGAACAGAATTGATGAAATTATTAGGTTTTGGGCTTCAAGGCCGCCTTAGTTGTACAAGTACCTTGTGGGGGAACGCCCCCAGCAGAATTTGATACAAACCAGTAATTGAAGCAGATGAAAATGCAGAAGTTTTCAGAGATGATTAGGGAGGAGATGGAGGATGGTCTTTAATTTTATGCAGTGTTGAGTAGACGATAAGGAGCAACTGAAGAGGAGCTGTGTTGTACGGGTAGTTGTGGAGTTAAGGGAGAGTGCCTCAACTTAAGATGTCTACCCCTACACGAGAGTTTAGGGGTTCAATTATTTTTAATTAGTAATTGAGAGTTTCCCTATATCTCTCTCTGCTACGAGTCGTCGAGATTTCAGAAGCTGTTTCAGTTATTTTAGTTTTGTTTTGAACATGTTGAACTAGTTAAACGAGTGGTTAAAGAATAAAACAATACAAAATATGATTGAATGACCAATCAATTGGTTGAGATCGAACAATAAGTTTAAATAAGTAATGAATAATTATTAATTCCCCAAACACCAACTTACCTTTCCCCACCATTTATCCTACTCCCCTTTACCCATTCCTCTTTTTCCCCTTTTTTATTCCTCTTATTTCCTAACCCCCCCCCCCCCATGAATTACTCCTTTTTCCCCTTCCCATTTTCCATCTTTTTCACAATATTGTTAAATACGATCAAAACCAACTGCGAATTTAAACACGAATGTAAATTAAGTCAGATATAACTTTAAAACGAATACCAACTTACTAAAAACGATTGTAAATAAACTCCGAAATTAATTAAACCCGAATCTAGAACGAATTTAAAACAAGTAATCACGATTTAAATCAAGTCCGAAATAAATTTAAAACTAATCTCAATTTATTAAAAACGATTGTAAATTAACTCCGAAACGATTGCAAATCAACAACAAAGAATTATTTAATATAATGTTAAAAAATAAATACAACTCCAAAATTAATTAGACACTTCTGTTAACATAAGTAATTTACTTACAGATAAAATTAGTCAGTCACTGTGGACTGTATGTTGCTGTCGATGTTCGCTGGCCTAGGTGCGACTCTTTCCCACTACTAATCAATATCGGAGTCGTAAAGGGAGGCAGGAGACGCAGAGCGACCGACGTAGTCTCCTCCTAATCCCCCTTTCAATAGAAAGTCTCGGAGAAATGATAGTAATGACTGGCATGTATTTCACCGCCCTGCGTGCTTTTCAATAGGAAGCCTTTTAGGCAGTAAATTACAGTTAGGACACTCCTACCCACTTAGGAATAACAGGACATTACAAAAGGTGTTTTGAAAAAAAAATTTAGCGAATTATTCCACTCCAATTATTCCGCGCCAATTAGCACACTACAAAACTGTATTTCAGAAAGCCTTGGGAGGATACCTGTCAACACATCTCTCAGTTAATAGCATTCAAAACGACACATTTGCTTTAAAAATATTTGTAAATCACTGGCTCGTGAGTAACGATTATTGTCATTTTACGAACAAACAAGTAATGTGTGTGTGGTCCGCCCGGTATGCTATTATCTGCTAAAAGCATTCTTACTTAAGCAAGTCAGTCGTGCGTAATGAAAATGGACGTTTATGCGAAAAACAGTTATTCGGGTGTCCGCTTAGGATGTTAAAATAACTCTGAATCGGTGAGGCATAGCTAATGAAAATGGATGTTTATGGGTGAGCCTTAGGCTTTTAAAAGGACATTCTGTTGTGAGATTTGAATGGCAGGTAAAAACAACTTTTTAAAAGTTCCTGTGGTCAACCATAGCTAAGTTGTGTTGTTCCGTATTCTAGAAAACAAATCTGAGTGGTTCTCTGTTCTTTGGCTGACATCTGTTCTCTGCCCACATGTTTTTCTAGAGCGCATCGAAGCATGAAAAATACTTTTTGTTTGAATGACGGAGACTAAGTATTATTATTTGTTTGTGGATTCATAGCGCCTTTCTTTGTTCTGTTCTTTGTCCATGTCTAGTGGGTTGTGAAGCGCTGGCTGATGGGTTAAGACGACATATCACATTCTCTCCGACGAGACTAAATTTGTGATTGCATAAGTGAATGTAATTCCTCTACCCTAACACACATGTGTTATTTAATGCATGAAATAATAAAAGTATTGCTTGGTAATCGAACCTAGTGAACTAAAAATAACATTACATGAATTGCTCTAAGCAGCAATACAACCCAAATATATATGTTATTGTAAAATTCGAAAAATAAAACAATATTAAGTGTTGAAAGGGCTAAGTTCAAAGGGTTGGGTGCTAAAAGGGTTAAGTACTCAAAGGGCTAAGTGCCCAAAGGGGTTAAGTGCTCAAGGGGTTAAGTGTCCAAATAGGAAAGTGTCCAAAGGGTTAAGTGCCCAAAAAGTTAGTGAACAAAGGCTATGCTTATAAGTTTGTGTGAGTCTGATGCAGACATAGTACACTTTAAACGTGTCCTGCAGTAAGGCATCTGTTGCATTGTATTTGATGTTTGGAGAGATAACATAATTAATTTAAAAATAAAAGGGCTTAATGTACACTTGAGCCTATTGCTCTTATCTACATCGGGGGTGATTTGTATAATATGAATTTTATGATTGCAGCTTTGGTAGATGGAGAATTATGAGTAACTATTCTTATAAAAGGACATAACTCATAACTAACCTTGCCAGAAAGGCCTTATGGCTTAAATGACCTTACCATTGTGGCGTATGTCGGGTACGATGCCTACATTACAAATTTGATGACCAAAGCATCAATGATTCGGAAATTATGACGATGCTTAACTGGCTTTTCCATAAATGGTTTAGGACCTAAATTACCTTACCACTGTGTTGTATATCAGGTATGATGTCTATGTTATGAATTTGATCGCTATATCTTTAATGGTTCGGAATTTATGATAACATTTATAAAAGGGCTTAAACGCATAATTGACCTGGCAGAAAGTTTTTAGGGCCTAAATGACCTAAGCGTTATGGTGTATGTTGGGTATGTTGTCTATGTTATGAATTTGATGTCCATAGCATCAATGGTTCGGAAATTATGACTATGTTTATAAAAGGGCTTAACTCAAAATTGACCTTGCCAGAAAGTGTTTATGACCTAAATGACTTGTTGTGAGGTAATCTATGTGTTGTATTCTATGTTCGGAGTGGTTACATAATTAATTTAAAAATAAAATAAAGATTGCTTCGATGTTTACTACAATTCAAGATGGCGATGGATGGTTATAGTTACATAATTATTTTTCCTGACGACATATTCTTAACTGTCTAAGAAATACGAATCTTTAGATACGTTACTCAATACACTTATTTGTAAAAGTTTAATAAAAAGGTTTTTTTAAATTTAAAGACATAAGAATTCTTAAAAACATGTCACTTCATACATTTATGTTTGATAATTTTAAAGTTTTATATACAAGTATTAATATAAATACATTACTTTTTAATATAATTAAGTATTATTTATTTATTACAACTTCTTTTGATTGTGCGAGTTCGTAGGTGTTCCCTTATTTTTATACCTTATTAAAACTTCCATTGTGATCCAAGCTCTCGTGTTCGAGAGTTCAAAGGTGTCAATCTGGCTACGTTGGGGTTCCCAGTACAAAACCACAAGAAGACAAAGTTTTTTGTAATGTACTAAAGCTTTGCATAATGATGGAGAAAATTGTTTTAAGTATAAAGCCTACCTCAGAGCTCATAGTAAAAGATAATAGCATTAAAAAATATTGGCTCTTAGAGGGTTAGTGACTCGCGTGCTCTCTGGCGGGTGATGCGAGAAATCAATGTAATCGATTCATCGAGCTTGCACGCCACCTAGCTGTCTATGATGGCACCAAGAGATATCAGCTCTCCTGACGGTCAACTCTACAACTAAAATGGCGGCCGATGGCTACAGCAGTGCTCTCTAACAAGCAAGTTTGGAACTGAACACAGCCTACCTCGCTGGGAAGGAGTGTATTGGGGAGGGGTAAGCAACCACAGGACAGCAGAGAGGGAGGGTGGGTTGATAGCCTACCAGGTATCCATAATAAATAATCGGAGGAGAAGAGAGTCTAGAATCTCGCAGTAGGGATCCAATTAATTCCAGAAGTAATCATAACACAGCTATGGTAGGGGAGGGGAAGGGGTGGGTGAAGGTAAGTGAAGAGGTTGGAGCATGCAAATCCGATCGTGGAGCATGCGGAGCTAATTGTGGAGTTAGGTTAATCTTATGGCACTAAGCCTCCCTCCCCCCTCCCCTTTTTCACTATGTCATTCTAAAAGTGTGGCCACCCTCTTTATTTTCATCTCAGCGGTACATATTAATGAGAAGTTTCCTCTTAGGTTGAAGAACACGAAAACATAACGCAATGTTCGCAGAACTGCAGTTTTATTTCGTTTCCAATAGTTCGTAAAAAAATACAGTTTAAAATGATGATGTTCAATGGCTCATATCTACCTTCATATTCAGTTGAGGTGTTAAATGTATCATGTATTTCCCACTCGATTTAGGATAAGAAATCACTTCACGAAGCTGGCGGTCGAATTCCGCCCTACTTTGTATACATGAGGAAAGTGGCGTGACATCGTTAACTTAATATGATGGCATTCTTTTTAGGGGCAGTTATAATGATATCACATCAGTCTCAATCAATAGAAACAAGTAAAGGCTTGAAACAAGGTTGTAACTTATCCCCTACTTTATTTAACATCTACATGAATAGTATCTTAAATGACTGGATGTCGATAATAACTTCAGGAATTAAGATAAATCGCAATAGATATGTCAGTACATTACTGTTTGCAGGTGATCAACTGATAATGAAAAACGACCTTCAAAGATATCTACCCCATTATAATCAGTTGTGTAATAATTACAATATGGAAATTTCAAAGAAGACAAAGGTTATGGCATTCAAAGGAAAAAATATATATAGATGATTTACCCATAGAACAGGTTTCGCGTTTCAACTATTTAGGTTGTGACATTGGCTATGATAGAGATTATGTCATTGACAACAAATTACATAAATTAGGATATATATGTATATATATATATATATATATATATATATATATATATATATATATATATATATATATATATATGCGGGACAATACAAAGGACATTAACAAATAAGACAAGGAAAGATACTATTCTAAAATTATACAAAACAATGGCGGTACCTGTTCTTACTTATGGCTGTGAAAACTGGGTCCCCACTCTCAAGGAGAGGTCTAAAATACAAGCCACTGAAATGGAATTTTTGAGGGGGGTTAAAGGATGAACAAGGTTGGATCGATTGGAAAATGAGGACATAAGGCAGGAATGGAATATAATATAATATATTATAATATATATATAAGAGAGAGAGAGAGAGATTTAATGATAAAATCTATAAGTATAGACAAGAATGGATAAGAGAAATCTTACAAATGAGATAACACTCTATAATCCTAGAGGCCAGAGGGATGTTGGTCGATCAAAAAGAAGATGGAACGAAGTATGAAGCCAGAACAGGCAGTGGCCTAATCCATGAAGTGTAGACGAAGAAGCACTCTCAGCTGCAGTTCTGGAATACGCTTTTCAAAACACAAGAAACTGCCCACAAATTGTTTACCTCCTTTCCAGTGTAACTACAACTGGTCAGCTAGTACCGGAACGGTACAGAAATAACAGTATCTTGGATGAACATAGAAACCTGTGTATTTGTCCTCGACCGCATATGACGAATGTTTTAGTAGTTTGATACATAAACATTTATTAATAACTGAGATACTATATAGGTGTATTTATATAGATATGTTTGAAAACACAACCATACAAAACCAAATTGCATAGCACATCCTCGAATTTTTAGGCATTCTTTTCTTGTTGGAAAAGCAATATCCTTTGCCCCCCCCCCCCCTATGTACTAATGCCTCTTATGCGATTCCACATAGATACGACTGATGTGGCAGTGAACGTTCACTTTAAGTTAACATGAGTAGTGGGAGAGTTTCACTCTGATAACACTCATGCAAGAGTGGTGCAAGTGAGATTTAGTGTACAAAGGTTTAGTTTTTTAATCGCAATTGAATAATCGATAGAGTTAATTGATTAATCGCAATTAATTAATCGATAGGGTTAAGTAATTTCATGTAAAGTGTTAACAACAAATTGTGTAAAGGTAATTATTTATTGAACATACAGATGGAGAGGGAAGGGTTAGGTTCTGTCATTGGGGGGGGGGGGGAGCAGCATAGGTATTCACCCATCGAAGTCTGCCAGTCGATGAGCGCTGAAGGGTGTGCGAAGCAGCATATATATTGTGATTGTGGAGCAAGAGCGACATAAGGGTCCATGTATATGTCTGGAGATGATCTGAGCTCGGTGGAAGAGAGGAGGGGGGTTTCGGGAGCAGAGGATGGCCGTCTTGGTTGCCGACTGTCGAGAGAAAAGAGGTGTGAAGTGGGCGAGGGGAGGGGAGGGGGTGTAGGGAGCAGAGGAGGTTCGTTTTGGTTGCTGACTGTCAAGAGACTGAAGTGTGATGATGGATGAGGGGAAGGAGGGGGGAGTTGGGAGCGGCATTACTCCATCCAGGTCGGTGTCTGGAGTCGGAATGAGCTCGGACGGTTACTGAGAGGAGGGGAGGGTGTGTCGAGACACACATTAATCGCAAATACCGATTGAATTAAACAATTGCAAATGCTGCACAATTACTAATATGAAACAGAATATAATACAATTAGATGAATTACCAATGAAACAAATTAATCACAAATACCGAGTGAATTAATCAATTACAAGCAAGTGCAATGAGACATTAATTACACAAACAATAATTATGCATGAGTACCTACACCCTAAGTGCACGTCCACAACATGTCACTCCCAAAAGCAGACTGAACTCAGCATGTATATACATTTCATTACCTTCCCCAAGCCCAAAGGTCCCCATACATATTATTGTAGTAAATGTATTTCCAGCATCTCGACTAGAGTGCTACATTATGCCGTAAGACCGATTTACCATCATTTAGTAAAACATTCCTTCAGTAACATTGAATGTTCAATAGCATAGGAAATTACCGTTAAAACAACGTGCATACTATTACGTTACTACCCAATCAGTGCAGCTCAGAATCATACCCGCCACCCTAGTGTGTAGGACTGTCGGCTCCCATGTCTCGGCCCAGCCCACAATCGATCCATGCTACCCCACCCCGCTGTTCCATTCGCGCCTCGCTTCACCTCTGTCGGCTCTCAAACCCTGAACCAAGCTACACCACACCCGCGTTCCATCACCAAGCTCAATACGTGCCTATGTGTTATGTAATGACCACACAACTTGTTTTATAAATTGTGTTATAAATTTAACAACTATATCTTAAGTGGTTTGTAAATTACAACCAACTATGCTTATAAGTAGACATAGGTTATACTTGACCACGCGACTCTTCTTGTCGTCGTGGGTGATGCCTATTTTATGAATTTGGTAGTTGTATCTCAAATGGTTGGGAGCACTCGGAGAAAATACCGACCAGAATGATGTCAGGGTAACTCTACACCGATTGCTCAATCAAGCAAAATATTTCTCAATTTCCCCACGAATGAGCTGTATTGAGCAAATAGCCCTCCGGATTTTGCAAGGCATGAAGTGCGCACTTTTGGTGTGAGAAATTGTGCAAAAAAACATGTTGCTTGCACGAAATTTGGGCAGTTTTGCAGTCATTTCTGGCGATTTTGGCCATTTTCTGTGCGAAAAACAGGGTTTTTTTGTGCGAAATGAAATCATCCAAGAATGTGGTTGGGTCGTCCTCAGTCCCAAGCCCCAGGCGGTGAATGTACACTTTTATACTACTATCACCTGGTATGGTTTTTTGGTCTTTCAGTTTTGTCGTTTGGTCTTGTTTATTGGTCTTGGCAATTTGTCAGTCTTGTCGGTTGATATGCCCAATCAGCCTTGATGGTTTGATGGTCAGTTGTTCTGGTTGGATGTATCTCTATCATCAATGATTCTGAAATACTAATCAACTATGCTTATAAAGGGCCTAGATAATAGTCAGATACATCGAGGCCATTCAGTTTATGATGCCCTTGTACATTCTGTGTTTCAAGTGCCTAACCATAACGGTTTGCAAGCGGCATTGCCAACAATGTAAGCAGTCCTGCTGGAGTCAGCGGTAGTACCACCAAAGACGAAGTCGGGATACGTGTCTGTCGCAGGCACATTATTAAACGAACATTTTATCTTGATTTCTACTCTCCATCGCTAATTGAAGCAAGCACCGAAAAATCCGAGGATTTACTGTGAGCAGGTGTTCAAGGAAGTGAGCATGCCCTGCTGTATGCATACGAACGTAAGTACCTACTTACGTTTTTCAAAAATTTGAGCACCTGCTCAACATTATTCATATGACCTATGATACTGCCACCGCCGAACCCTCATAAAACCTAGGGACGGCTTTAGCGACACGAGACCGGTAACTGAAGTTTCCGTAACTCATTGGGTGTTTGTGAAACAAACACTCCCCGACACATACTCAAATCATTGGGCCGGTGGCGGGGTGCTGAGTGTAGATGGAATTTTTGGGCGCGCAGGCCGTATTTCAGCTGTTATTTGGTTGCTATTTATAAAGATTTTACTCATGACGCTCTCCTCCAGTCAGCGTGCCAGATCGAGTGTTTATAATGTCGTGATGTCTGTCTACTATGATGTAATGTTGCAGGTAAGTGTTTTAGTTAATTTCGCATTTAGTGTGTGCTTGTGATCACTTAAGTCTCGTGGAGGGCCGCTCCAACAATTCCTGATCACAATCAATTTATCTGCTTTACTGCTGCCTCAGGATCAGGCTTGACATCCTCTGATGATATGTTTCATCGTGTGTAGTCTGTGGTAATTCAACTGGCCCTGAATCAGACTGTCAGAAAATCTGTGTTAATATTATTGATATTTGTGTAAGGAAGTGCCTTATCAGAGGTTACCCAATAATTATTTAAGATTTCTTTTACTTGATTTACATATTAAAATATTTCTTTTGAATTTGAATATGCTGTTGATTAACATTTATTAATAGTAATATTTGCATATGTGATATATAAATTCATATTAAATTAATCGTATGGGAAGTGAAACGAACAGTTTTTGATAAAAAAAAAGTAATCAAGTTAGTGCAGAAGTGGATTAAAGAGAACGGATTATGACATTCATGCAAGGAAGATATGTTTGTCTTAGAAATGGCGTTAGTTTCGAACTTTCGAAACAATGCATTACAGAGTTCTGTTAAAAAGGAATATTTCGGCCTGAGGAAAGAGAATGTCTGAGTCGAAGAGTCGTTCGAATGAAGCCGGAGGAAGATGATGTCCACGACGCAGAGCCGATGTGAGGGACAACCAACATCGTCCCAGAATCTGCAGGAGTCCTGATCGAGTGTCGCAGAGGCGCGGTACTACATCCTACGTCTGGAGCACGCAGAGTTGGGAAATGGTATCCTAATTAATTGAGGATATCGCCACTGCCAGGTTCATCGTAGTACAGTTGCCATCTCCATTATTACGATAATCCTCAAGCAAGGTCTGCATTAATGTCAGATAATGCTGCTGTCATTTATTTGTCAAGACTTTCCTACCAACAGATTTTATCTAATTGAACTCATTTAATGCCATACCAGAAAATGATTTATCTGAATACTCTTCAAGACTTTCGTATTAACATGGAACAATAACATGAACTTTGATCAACTTTCCAAAAGACTTAATTAATTGCATGTCTAGAAGATAATTTTCCCTAATTAATTAACACCATATCCCAGAGGTACGAGTGCAATGAGTTTGTCTGCACTATGAACTGTAAGCTAACCCGCAGCATTTTAGTGATTTTGAAACACAAGAGACTTACAGAATTACACGCCTATTAGCTTTATGCACACTTCTCCATCGTTCTAAATATCAACAGTATTTGTTTAGATGTTATTACATTGGTTCAAACTTATAATTCCTTTAATAATTTGAAATAACTGACAGCAGTCGCTTTTAATGTTCTAGCATAGTCTAGTTATTAATTTATCAAAGAAATTATTATTGCAGTGTTTGTGTTATGTTTGAATTTACATAGGTGTTACGAAAATCCATTCGAATAATCCTATTTATAGAATGTTATTTCAATGTGTTCTGCAATTTTAATCAGAGTCCTATTTTATTTTGTGTTTGACGTGAAATATGCAAAAGTGTGTTGTTATGTAAAATGGTTCTTCTGTTGACCAAGCATATAATCATACAGGTCCGAGAATTGCTGAAAAACGCCCACCATATGAAAGAAATTCGTTCTTATTTTGTCCTTTTGCTTTTCATCATCACACATTTTATTTTAATATATTACCACAATCTTACCCCTTTTCAGAGTGGCGATCGACATTTGGCCATAATTTGTCAGATGTTGTCAGTTTACTACAGCTAGCTTACTCAACGTGCTGGCATATTTTAATTGTTATAATCTGTCACCCTTGTCACCACTGTTTTCTCTATTTTATTACATTTGCTTATTATTTAATGTTTATCTGATATTACCCTAAAGAATTCTACCTCGAGTCAAGTATGGCTGTAGTGTTAATATTATTTTATAAATATTTTATTTATTTTATTTTATGTTTTTATTATGTGTATATATTTTAAATACTATTATTATATTTATGCTAATTATATCCTAATTGTTTTTAATTAGTATTTAAACATTTACAACTTTGGTAGCCTGGCAAACGAATGGTGGTTGGGACTGTTATGTAGAGCCAAGTATATGCGTGTTAAAGTCTGTCCCGGACCGATCAGAGATTTCCGAGACAAAAAGGTGTATGTATTACACTGAGAAATTTTACGTTTTTAATACGATTTGGGACTTATTTTGATGTTGGGAGTTTTTGTACATTACAGTTGTTTGTTAAGATTTTCATTCCACGTTTTCGAAAATTCATTGATGGATCCACCAGTGGTTGATACATTGGTGTACACTGGTAGAGGCATTTTTTCAAACATCAGGTTGATTTTAAGCGGTGTTTTCGTCTGCTTCCAAACACATATTAATACAATTCCATTAAAATTCTAAAGTTTTCTTCGCCCATGTGTAAAACTCGACATCCGAATTATTATTATATATTTTGGAATGCTAGAAAATTATGAGTTGTATTCGTGTTAACTTTTGTTTTCCAGCGAAAGCATTCGAAAATTCATCGGTTGAAGTTTTGGTGCATATCCACCAGATTTTCAGGCCAATGGAACCGTTGGATACAATGCATCAACCGGACTCAACCAAACGATTAATTTTCGAATGCCCAGTGTATATTGGTAGATGCACCGGTGAATTTTCGAATGCGCGGACTGAGTTTTATTTGGTGTTGCCCTTGATTGTTTCTTTATTCAATAATGTAAAGTGTCGAGTGCTATGGAGGTAACATCTGCATCTCGTGTAGGGTTTTCGTGGCTTTCACCTGTGTAACGATGGGTTTGAAGTGGTCCATTTAGGGCTGTGAAAAGTGTTTCACGCAGAAAGTTGGCCAGTTCTTGCATATCTGAGAAAATGGTCGTGCTTTCTTTGGCGCTTGTGTCCTATTTTTCGTGTTGCTGTGGCTTTACTCAGAGCTGTTAAGTGGGTGTTTGTTCCCTATTTGTGTTACCCTGTTCAGTCTTCATTTTTTGCCTTTGAAAAGGAGGTAACGGTGAGGGCGGCGGAGATTCGAGTGGATTAATGGTGGCGGTGATGGAGGGGGAAGAGGGGATGTGTATTACGCAAAACCAGTAATTCGCTTTGGGGAGAGGGGGTTGGCAGATCGATCGACTATATTGTCAACGATTAATTGGCACAGGGGTCGAGCATCGAAGGGAACTGACTCATTAGTCTACTGCTGGTCGTTGTACAAGGAAGTGGCTGTGCTCCTCCATCTTTACGAGAATCGAACCCTCAAGGTAACACACATCGAACATGGTGTTTGGTATCAGTAACGTGATTTTTACCTCGATTTTTACAGTTTTTATTTTATACGAAATTTTCATAATTGTTTGAGTCTATGGACACTGGGGTCGAGTTAAAAGTCACACAACCCCAACAAGGCTGTTTTAGTCAGTGACTGTTTTTTCCCTCGATTTTTACAATTTTTTTTCCAATACTTACGAATTTTTTCTTTATTTTTCGAGTCTTAAGGTCACTAAGGAATGTGTCAAGGTCACCTACATCCAACATGGGAGTTGGGAAAGTAATGTAATTTTTTGCTCGATTTGTAACGATTTTTCTAGATTTTTCGTGTTTAAAGTCATTGGATCAAGGCCACATACATCTACATGGATGTTGGGTTCAATACTATAATTTTTTTCCTCGATTTTTAATAGTTTTTCCAATTTTTCTACTAATTTTTCTTGGTATTCTAGTTTAAAGGCACTGGGGTCAAGGTGAAGGACACCACTTCCAACATGGTCAGGATCAGTAATGAAATTTTTAAATTTTTTTTCCGATAGTTTTTTATTTTTCGAGTCCAGTGTCTTAGGTGTATGATTTAAATCACAAGCAACAGTTTCACACAAAAACATAATAATTTTGGTACAATGTTTATGCTATGTATAATTTTAGAGTAATTGGTGACTATGTTTTTATATCCAAAGTAAGTTGCTAGTGGTTGACGACCAATTTTAACCAAACATTAAAAGTTCAAATATAAAATTTATAACATAGGCTATAATTTTAACACAATAACAGTAGGGATCATAAAGGGAAAAAAATAAGAATGTAGCATTTAAATATAATATATATTTATAACGAAAATCATGAATAACTATTCCAATCTTAAATGTCGGTAATATATATTATTCTAGAAGTAATTTAGTTCTTGTCCTACTTTACCTTTTGATATTCGTAACTATTCATAGTATTTCGTATATTGAATTTAAATTATTGCTTTATTCGCGCACTGATACCTGCGATGCGGAGGCCTATTATCTGGATTTAGTTCCTAAGTTGATACAATTAATTAATCACAGGAAGGCAGTGTATACAATTTTAAAATGTGTCGTTAAGTTATTCCTGAAAGGCTGAAAACTATTATACAAAGACATTGCTGTTTCCAGAAATACAATTTTTCACTTCTCTGCTACATATATTTAGGCTTTCTACTGTAAGGCAAAGACATAAGACGTTTTACTATTAGGTCTGCTCTCTGGGTTGAGCGTTAGATTATTTTGCGCCGTTTCTTCGTCTTGTGTCTCAATTATTCGAAAAAAGAGAATGAAAGCGCGCGCCACTCTCCATTCCGCGCGGTTTAAAAAACGGTCCCCTACTCTCAAGGCATCAACGTCATAAATTCTTCACAATTGGCTGACTACGGAGTGACGTCACAGCGCCCAGCCAATCATTCGCAGGGTACATTCCCACAAACATGCGTAAAGCGCTCTCCGCTCATCGATGAATCACCTCGGAAACAGGGCGAATCTGGTGCAAACCGGATTTCACCTACCACTTTTCTAAAGCATTATTTAACATGTCGTTTTGGGGCTGCGATCGCTCACACACAGCTGCGCGATCTTCCCTGCTGTAGAGGCGATTGCCGGTAGGTTGGCTGCGTTGTTTTGTTTCCGCTGTGGACAACGTCGCTTTTCAACTGTTAACTTTCTTCCCAGTAAGCGAGTGCGTGTTGGAGAAGGAGGAAGTTGTGTTGGGCGTGTTGCTGTGCTGCGAACGTGTGCTCGTTTTTCTATAATGGAAAATTCCACGAATAAAACTTCATACACGTTTCCTTTGGAAAAACCTGAGCCGATGGGAAAATGGCAGAAAACGAGGCTCGTGATATGGAATCCGGAAAGCAAACAGTTCTTGGGAAGAACAGCTAAAAGTTGGGGTAAGTTTTTCTTACATTATGTTTATTTACTGTCATGTCACAAGAAATGCTGGCGTTCTTTTTCGTAACGAGCCAATTTGTGCCTTGCTATTTAAATTTTGAAGTAGCGTATATGGTTAATTAATGAGGTGTGTGTTAATTTTAATATTGTCCGCGTCCTTTTTT
Organism: Dryococelus australis; assembly: GCA_029891345.1. Taxonomy (NCBI): domain Eukaryota; kingdom Metazoa; phylum Arthropoda; class Insecta; order Phasmatodea; family Phasmatidae; genus Dryococelus; species Dryococelus australis. Next base: position 97,653,348 of record CM056999.1, read on the forward strand.
TCTATTAAAAAGTAATCGTGCATTCAGCGCTAAGCTACAATAAAACAACTTGCAGACGACGTAATGTTTTCGGAAGATCTGACTGGTGAAACTGAATAGGCCAAGCATGGTTACCGTAATTGCAACTTTTTGGAAGTTCTGAATGCACGACTTTAATTTCGCATGTGCGGTAAACGACAAATAGTTGGAAATCTGCGGTAGTTTGTCGTCACTCGTCACTTTTTTTTATAGCTGAAGTTTGCGTTTAGTATTGAAATTTTTGTCACATGCTGGATTCACAATAACCCCACGACACGACAGACCAGCAATGACGGAGGTAGACGGAATTTCATATTATAGGCTATTCACGGTAAAGTGAGAATTTTAAGGCCCTCCCAACAGGCATTGGCCACTCATAAATGTGTTTTATGTCAGTCTGGAGTGCTAACGTTTGAGAGTGACGGAATGTTTACTGTGTGCATTAGTAACAGGGCAGTGCTAAATATCAAAAAGCGGCGGAAAGATAAAAATTGGCTCAAATGAAAAAAATAGCAAGGCCTTAAAAAGTGAATAGCCTAATAATATATTATTCAGTGTTCTGAATGCCCCGAAGAAATCTGCCTCAAGTGTATTATTGACTGTTGGAAAATTCTAAAACGGCACGTTATTCCTATAACATCCAATATTTACTTTTTAAAACTCGCGATAATGAGAATGAAATTTTTTCTTTTGACAATTGAGACACATGCCAGCTGCTACTCGTGGGATTGTGAAAGCTCTTCACAGCCTCCATGTTTTGCCGACGATAAATGGAACAATTATAAGTTAAGTGCTTCTACCGAAAAACACCTGTTACGCCAGTAGTGTTAACTATGTCTACTATATTATAATTGAAGTGCCCTCTTTAGGGATGGCGTGCAGTGATAAGAGCTGAGATGTAATAAAAGTGAATGACTTGTTTTGGGGTCCAAATTCAGGAGATCTGCACTCTGCTGACAGTATTTAGACAAATTCGAAGCTGGGTCCGTTGGTACTAAAATATTAGGCTATTATATTAGATGGTGTGAAAAAAAACGACTATTTGTTATTTAGCAGTTTATGTGACTGACTGAAACAGTGTGGGAAGTACAAATTAAAATTTTCAGAAATAAATTTTACTTTAGTTTGAATGTTTGAGAACCCCAGACAACATGCTGCGAAGCGCCGCCCAGATGTGGTAATGGTGGGGAAGTTAGGGGAGGTAGCATGTGATACAGCGCCTTTGACGCCACTAGCGTCACTTAAGAGATTAGTGTAGTAGGCGAGATGGGGGATTTAATTTATAACACAAAACACAAAACACTTCTCAATGCAACTAGCTTATCGAGATTAGACATTCAATTAAACTTTTTCACCAAAGAACACACATAAGAGCATTAACATCAAATTTGCATTAAGTACTCTGTCTAGAATTTGACTTACCAGACGTGTCAATGACTTCTCACTGAAACAGAGCAATGGTTTTGCAACACTCTTTTACAGTGCGATTTGCACATTCAGAATAACTTGTAATCAGATCAAATAATAGACAAACATGGTAGCACTTCAGACAAACTAGACTACTAGAAATCATAGTCCTTGTGTTTGCTCTATATTTGTTTTATTTCATATTTGCAATGTTAGGGAATTGAATCAAAGAAAATTTAAAGAGAATAGCTGTGCACAGAAATCAAGTGGAAATATTAAATTAGATGTGAATAGAATCACTGTCCTGAAGGTAGAATGTGAAAGTAAGGTTAACGATTCCTACGCTGCCAACCAGTGCATTAATTTAGCGAAAAAAGTCGTTATCGAAATTATCTGGCTGAGAAATTACCAAGTTGTTCAAATTAATTAGTTGTACTTGGCGTCACATAAGTCTTAGGTATTGCACTAGACATATGTATCCCGTAAACCTCTGGGATTACAGTTTAGGCCCTCTCCTAAAATAGCGTTAAAGTTAATTAAGCTTTTAAGCATCATATACAGTTGCAGGATGTGTTTATAACTACCAGAAACTTAATATCGAGGTTCGTAGCATCGGCCGCTGTAATACAGCTGGTTTCCTGTGACGACGTCGGTCTTTCCGAGTTGACACAAAATCTAATTTAATGATCAGACCTCTTCTGAAAACTAGCCATCTCATTACCTACTGCAAACTATACTCTGCCGAAGCTGAATAAATAAACTTTACGATGGCGAACAGGAAAATTCATACCGATCGCTGGAGACCTCAGTTAAGTGCGTCCTTTCCCTTCCATGATGGAGGCAGAGCTCCTTATGAAAACGAGGTTCACACCCTCTTAGTATATAGAGAAAGTCAAAATAATGTTTATCTTCCACAACTAGGTACTGTTAAATAGTATTTCTGAGCTCAGATTATAAAATATTAATATCTATCATACCAGAAACTTACATAAACTTTACAATATTACGTAAGTCAATATTTGGGTGTAAATAAATATTATAAACCAAAATTACGCTTGAATCAGGGCTGCAAAATATTATTTCAATAAACATCAATAGAAAAACGTAAATAAACAAATGTAGCATTAGACAGAATAAAAAAAAGTGTGTAAAAACAAACCTGATAATTTTATATTGATGGGAAACACGAAGGTGTGCGCGCTAATCAGTAATTATCAGCATCGCAAAGGAAGTTTAACTTGTTATAAAAAATCGTAGAGCTATAATTTTTTTTTTTTTTTTTTTCTCGAATACCTACCATGTTAACAATACCGTCATAATTTTAATATTTCAGTTAGATGTTTTTAAACTGCTATTGCTTCAATGACGCTTAGTTGCTTAAAATTAGTGAAGATAAAATTACCGGCAAAAACTAATGACCAAAATAGCTACTGTGTATGTTCGATTGAATCTTCATTCAAAAGGTCGTGGGTTCGATGCTGAAATGTTACACTGAGTTTCCCACGTGGGTTTTGTTTCATTCCTGAAATAGACTACCTGTGCAGTTCTTTGATAAACACTGCCTAAATTGGAAGTAAGCTTAGGTATTATTAATACGTATTACTATTTATACACTTATTTTTTCCCAGAACGAATTTATCTGATTAATTGGTGCTGCTTGTCACTACCGTTATGTATCAGTGTTAAATCAAACGTATCTTTTATCGCATTATAATTACCGTTTACCTATATACCAGTACATATTCAATTTCGCTGTTGATATAATAGCCTACACATGAAATTTTGGACCTGTGGGAACATCAATGAATTTATGTTCTTCCTCTCGTGTTGAAATTTCAGCGTGGTTTCAGCAGCTCGTGCAGAAAACGAGGACACGCTCTAATTTGCTGTTCAGCTCTTTGGTTGGTAAGTGTACGCCTAGCTGTGTTTTCGGAAATTCACCAATAGGTCCACCAGTGGGGAATGCTCTTGTGTGCACCGGTTGAGAGAATTTCCGGACATCAAGTTTATATATTTTCTGTTACGAATGCAAGTGAATTAGGCCTATTTCTGTACTGCTTTAAAATGTACGTCGTTTTACCGATGTTACTAACATATAATTTTAGCCGCCTACGAGACTGTCGTACATATTAACACTAGATACAGCTGCGAAAGCGCCGAGGTACCTGCAGAACCAGGTGAAAATATTAACTTTAATTTTGTGGTGCGGAATCGACGGCCATAACGATGTGTCCCAGCCACCATGTTTAATCGCAACCGCACTGCGTAAGCCAGCATTAGCATTTGCTCACGGAAAACCAGAGTTGGATTCCCTGTGCCTACCTGAACTAGTTACAGTACTTAGAAGCTTTTAATGTATAGTGCAGAATATTAATATTCAAACAGCTGAAAAATAGTAACTTTTTATTTCGTTTTTATTTTACGAGTGAACTTTGACTGTGGACCTGGCAAATAAATACGTTAACCTGGAGACAGTTCATTCTAGGCATGGCCACATGTTAGCTATAATAGGATTGTTTGATTCTATTAACTTCTTGCTGATTGCCACCAGGATTTTTCTAACGCAGTTGCTAAAAACATTTTGAAAAGAATTCTGAATAACAATTAATGGTAAAAGAATTTGTACCAGGCGTCCTAGTTTTTCAGTTGCATTTACCCCATGTTCCTCACTCAAGTGTTTGTGTTAATTTGTAAATATTTAGAAATTGATGAGAAAAGGGTTTCGTACACAAATTGTGTACGATAATGTGTGTGTCAGTTGGTTAAGGTGGTAAGCATCAACTGAGTTTTTCCTGCTAGGCCCAGGCTAGCACCGGGCATAAGTAGCAACTAACTGGGTTGTCGCACACACATGTACAGTCCTAATTATATTCCACTACGTACCATGTAAAGTTATTTACTTTACACTTCTTACATACAAAATAACTTTACAGAAAACCTATAACCGTGTGAACGTATTTTATAATAAACATGCTCTTATACATAGTATAAAACAAAGTTGCTCGGCCGGCCGCGTGTGTCTGTGTATTCGGCTAAGGCTTCTGCTTCTAAACTGCTTGATGATTTTTGATGCGGTTTTCACCATCATTTTGAGAATTTCTTGAGGGAGGTTTAGGTATACAAACCATTAATATTTAATGTAAGGTTAGTAGAGAAATGTTGACGTTTCCTAATGCTTCTCGGGCGCTTACATGGCTTACGCTTACTAAAAAACCATGAGATACACCAAATAATGCACTACAGAAATGTAGATCTCAAAAAGGTGTAAAAAAAAAATGTCCGCGGCTACATATCTTTTAAGGATGACCCAGAGTAGCCATTTTTGTATTTTAAAATTTGATTAAAAATAGGGGTTCACTTACGAAGGTTTTTGAACAACACAGGATTATTCCTATGTTAGTTACCTTCAGCATTTAGTGTATATACTTGCTGTAAACCCAAGTCACGCCATATTTGTAAATTGCATCCGAGCGAGGTCGCGGCAGGTCGCTAATTCTGTATAAAATACAAATCCTCGCATCTTTCTGCGATGTTTGTTTGTGCACATTTCAACGCACAAGATTTTTCCTTTGGAATTAAACGTGGCCATTTGCCTTTCTGTGACAGTACCGTTCACAAGTGCATTTGGTGAGGTTGTGTTCGAAAATGCATAGGCTGATGTTGCGGTGCAAATCCACGAGGTCCATCGACGCGTTTCAGGTCGGTTGAACTGATGGATAGATAGATTCAACCGAGGTGGATAGATAGATTCAACCGAATTCGACCAAAACTTTTAAGTTTCCGAACGTCTGGTGTAAATCGGTGGATGCACTGGTGAATTTCCGAAAACGCGGTAGGAAGTGTAGTATACTTAACAACCACGGAGGGCGGGTAAAGGAGGGTAAATGTGCACAACTTCACTTCACCTCCTTACGTCATGCCTCAGGACAGTAGTGTTCGCGCCACAACTGCTGCGCGCGCAGGCTGTCACCGTGTTAAAAACATTGTCGTTTGCGCCTTTTGCCGACGCGCGCCAAATATGTTTGTAACAGTTTGTACACAGTCGGGCCGTCGCTAATATCAGCTGCTGTCGGCTGGGTCGTGCCGAGGACCAAGCACAGCGATGTATAGGGACTATGGAGGCGAGCCGCCAGCATTGCGGCGCTCATAGTATCTGGGCAGGAGGGGGGAGGGTATCGATGCTTGCGTCGCCTCCACGTGGGGGCAAATTCCATACTGAATGTAGTGTTGTACGTCACTGTTCTTGTTTCTGTCCCCAGTTACAAGTTGTTCTTGAAGTCCCTTAGTAGTGGAGTGCAATGATGATTATTCGACTCCGTTGTAATTGGGCATTTTTGAAAGCCCTGCGTAGGATTTCCTTTTCTTCACATGTTTAATCCTTGCGCTATGTTATGTAAGATCAACACTGCCATGAAACATCTCACTTTATTCATGCGCCATTCCAATATGCAAATCCGTGCTCTTATAAAACAAACACTGACTTAGTAGCTACGCCTATAATTAACCTTATTCTCTTAGGGCCACAGCTGTCTAATTCACGGCCAACTTAACTGGGGATCCTGGATGCCAGTGTGTACTGTAGTATACATATAGTCACTGGCAGTGATTTTTTTTTCAAAGGTTGATTTCAAAAGTTCTTACTTTTACCGTGAACAACCATTCAGCTCGAAAGACCAGTTTACCTGGCTCGTGCTCCTTGTACTTCTAATTCTAAGCGCCAGCAAATTAACAATCTTTTCGATATGCTGATTGTAATGAAGCCTTCAAAAATACTAGGTCTGTTGTCACTTGTTTACAATGCATTCCTGATTTATTAATCAATGCTTTCTTCTGGGCATTCCGCTTGAGGGAGAGTGGGAGCCACACACATTGCATATGCGCGCGCGCTTGAGCATGTGTGAGTTGTATTTGTGTGTGGCATATAGAACGATATGTACATGTAGACATAAATAAATTGTAGTGACCTCATTTCTAGATAAAATCAAATCGATGTATCAGTTACCATCTGAAGAGAAACGTTTCACGAACAGTAGTACTCCAGTAGGTTGAAATGCATGGTACAAAAATCAGTCGTGTGCTTCGTGCAGCGATGGCGAAATCAGAGCTTATTGAGGCACACCATTTTTCTTTCATTTACATGACATAATTATATATATTACAATACTCATTTTTCTAATAACAGCACAATGTGTGTGGTCGCATTAATAAAAAATTAAGTTTTAACACACACATTGGGAAGGTTGGCTGAGTGTAAGTGTTTGCTAAGGTTTATTCATTTTGAATTGTTTCTGTTTTCGAGAAGCTTTTATGGAGGAGGGATACATGCCCGTGTGCCCTACCCCGCCTTAAGTACGCCGGCTGCTTTGTAGAGTTTGTAATGTTTTCAGGCGGTTCACTTAGAATGGGTGCTTTTGTGAGTCGCAGTTTAAGTGGCAAATATTTGTATACATTATAAATCGTGTGGAAAACGACTTCCGGTAAGTTTCTTTCCAATTGTACGCCGTATGTTTTTTTGTAAATGTTCCTTTGTTTTTAAGACGATTAGAAGCTAATATGCCACTATCGTATATTATTATGAAGATGAAGATATTTAATGTGAAATTTTTGTGGATTTTAGCATCGTTTCACTGTTCTCCGCCAGACGTGCGTCTGTAAAGGCCTGTCTACAATTGTGCTAACCCAACCTGTGTCTCAGGACAAGGATGCGCTGATTGGTGCACGTGACCCTCTGACGACATGGCTCTGCCCCAAGTTCCCGTGTGCCAAGTCAACCTGTGTCCCAAGTTTAAGAATTTGGAAAACTGAACTTTTGTCCGAAGTTGTGTCCTAAGTTGATGGAAAAAGAAGAAATTGCATATACTTTTGCTCGCATTCATGGAATGTTTACGTTATTTATGTAAGTAATGAATTTGCATGGTGGGCTTTCTCAAAACAAATACGATGGAATGCTAATAATTAGTGATGTCTTCGTTCGGTCTGACAATTTTATTTGAAGGCTAAAACTTTTAAAACGTAATTTAAAAAAATAAAATTTGGGTGTCAGTTGGCGAACTTATTTAAAATAAAACCGTCTAGGCGTTTATTCTTAATAAATATCCAAATCATTCATTTTGTAAACATTAAATAATCAATAATTCAGCAAATTTAAACATTACTACGTAACAACAAATGTGCCGAATTTACTGTGACCTAGTGTCAGCTTCTGACAGCTCACTTCGGACATCGCATTTGTAGACCATATTCGGATTGCGTCAATGTGACGTCACTTGACGCCGAGTTACGGACACGTCCACGTCCACAGGAACGGCCGATTGTAGACGGGCCTTAACAGTTACAGTGTCTAGGATGAGAGCCATTGACGACCAGCCAGGTTTAAAAATAACCTTCCCATCCTGCTGGACGAGAGAAGGAACAAACTATTTTTACAAAATGAGCATTTGTCCGTTCAGAAGACAACGTTCCGTCCGGCAGCCTGGCAAACTCGCTGTAAAAATTATTTGCAGTCCCATTCGTGGGATTATTTCCTTCTACAATACAGTGATCAAGACATGCGCAGCAGGGAATCATGTTAGCTAATGCAAACTCTAGCCAAATTAGTTTTCATCCATGTCAGTGTATGTGGCATCATGGCCTACTTATAAGATTCACCAAGTAGGAGGCAGTTGTGGGGAAACATGACATAGGGACTAATAAAACACTCTGTATCTCGACATTAGTCTTAATTTCATCACTTTGAAATGTGATTTTCTGATTTAATTGTATTGCGTTATGACTTGTGTGCTGGCTTTAACTTGATAAAACGTTAAGTATTGCGTATACTATAATGTTGTTTAGCATTATTACATGATATTTTGTTTGTATTATATATAGAATGAGCCATATTATTGGACTTACGTCCCCACTCATGTTCACTAAGTTATTTCATTAATGTTGTATTGTTAGAAGACGCCTGAGGAGTGTATCAGAGTTCGTGAGGGATGGCGGTCTTAATAAAAATAGAAGAATTAAATTTGACTTAATTTATTCACTCGGCTATTATATACAACGTTTATATATCTATCACCATTGTTACTATTTTTATTTCTCAATGAGCGCAGAATTTAATGTCCATCTTAACTCTAATTAAACTCCTCTATATATATATATATATATATATATATATATATATATATATATATATATATATATATAATTGTATAGTCAATTAACTCGCATTCATCGTTAACACATGTTCTGTCTGTTGTCATAATTTTAAATGAATTTTGCTCACGCATCCAGTCCAGTAGTCTAGCCTGCCAGTTGCACTATTCACTGCACTGATGCTCGCAGTCGCAGATGTTCCTCGCGCTGATCACTTCCGGCGCCACTCGTTGCCATTCTGGCTCTCTCTGGTCCGCGCATTCGCCCAGATTCCCGACGCTTATAAAATAGAAGGCTCGACGCTCTTTTAAAGTATCATCAGCCAAGATCTGTAGTATTGCCCGCACCCCGAGTCACGGTGAGAGGCAAGGACGATCAAAACCAGAACATTCTTCAGATAAACTCAGAAATTCAATCAGTTGAAGGTCAGGAGCGCGTGAGCCGTAAGAGGGTTACCCGCGTCTTGGATTATCGCTCGCCTGACTTTCCAACATTCATCTGTTCTTGCCGCCAGCTATCATATCACTGCTTTGTCGTCCATACGCTCCATACGTCCATCTCGCGCGATGCAAAGCGGCGAGCATGTAATATCTTCCCTTGGTTTTGAGTTTTGAACCTTCTACTATAGGAAATCAATGAATAAGTGTTTGTATAATCAGGGAATGTGTAAAGAAACGCTGTAAAGATGAAATTGAAATTACTGAGTTTGTTGGGTATTGTTTTCTATGCCTACTGTACTTTAAGAGAATCAGAGCTCATTGCCAGAAATGTGGTATGTAGATAGTCACAAATCCATTTAACCTAAAGTCTTGGCGAATTGTTTGCATAAAAAGAAGTATGCGTATTTGCTGTGGCTCTAAAAAATTTCTCATATAGCAATCTTTGCAGCATTTAGACATGTAAAAGGTTGGAAACATGGTGCAGTTATTTTTGTTATGAACCAAGAATCGCACCAAAGGTCTTTAAAAAAAAGGCCGTACAGTGACTCGAAAAAGTGTTCATACACCCATATTTGTGGCCCAGGTTTAGTATAAAGGACAACTAAGCTGTAGAGTTGTATTAATTTGCATATCAGACTACAGTACTGTTTTTCCCAGTACACAGATATGTCACAATAACGAAATCATAAATCAAATAATACCATGATGCTTGTCAACTCAAAAAAGTATTCATACAGTCACAAACAGATCATACTGTTCTACACTGCAATGAAAGATCAATTATTAAATATTTTCATGTATATATCTTTAGTACGAATGATTGCCTTAAGAGGTTGCATCGTGGCATAGACCGTACCAATACTGTGGTGCGTGTTCTGGAAATGTTTGCCCACTTTTCCAAAATAAGTCTTTGCCCTTGCAGAGCTTGCTTGTTTGAAGGACGGTATTTCTGTACTGGTTGGACTAGATACTCCCATAGATGCTCTACGGGCTTGATATCTAGGCGCTGTTGTTTGTATTAGAAACCTTCGTAGAGCATTACACAATAATAACGCCTTAGTTTTCAAGGAAGTTTGCTTAGGGTCATTGTCTTGTTGGAACAAAGACCACTGCAAGTCCCAGCTTCTGCGCACGTTTGATGGTGGCACCCGTAGTGCTTTCAATAAAAGAAAATCTCCAACCCCAGAAGATGTTTTGCATCCCGGAACCATCACATTGCTTCCTCAATGTTTGACTGTGGGTAAAATGTGTTGCGATTGCAACTACGTTTGGACTTTGCCACACCGACCGTTTGCCATATGAGCTGAATAAATACATTTTGACGCATCAGAAAAAAATATCGTAGTACCCCAAAATTCGTTAGGCCTATCAAGGTATTAGTTGGCTAATTGCGGACTTTTTTTTGCCGGTTTGATGCAGAAATATGCGATTTATTTCTGGCTGCCCTATCATGGAAATCGGCATTGTGTAATTCGTAGTGTGTACCCTAGAGGCAATGTCCCTCATGGTTGTCTGCAAATCCTTCAGCATCCTAGCATCCTCTTGATGCTGTCATCCTCCCCTTCATCTAGCACCACTGCCCGCACTGGACTTTGGGGCACTGATGCCTGCTGTGCTGACTCACCTCCAGTGCTCGGGTCAAGGCATTCTGCATGGTGTGAGGCGCAGCCAACCATACAGCTTGCCGCACGTCGGTATCAGCAATAGCGTCGACATTGAAATAGACTGCGATGACATCTCTTACCTCTTCAGAGCATTTCTCCAGAGACAGGCGTGACAGTTTCACGATGCCCTGCCACAACTCCTGCAGTGGTTCCTCTGGCCGTTGGTGTGGCTTCTGTGGCTTCGCAGTTGGGCATGGTGGGCATGTCGCAGGTATCAGTCGCCGAATTGCAGCTTCAAAGCCGACATCGATGTGGAGTATTCTAGCCGGTGTCGTTCTGGCAGCGACTGCAGGATGCTCATTGCAGGTCCCTTCAGTACAGCCGCCAGGTAGTATGCTCTCTGCTTTTCAGTCCAGCCATTCAGGGCGGCATTGATCTCGAACTGGTGCCGTTATTCGTTCCAAGGCGTATGTCCATCGTAGAGGGTGGGCTTAATTGTGTCTCCTTTACCCACCCCTGGCTGATACATACCCACACTGGAGAACTGCTGCACCTCTCTGTAATGGCTGCACTGGCGGCGATCTCTTATCTTCATCTCGCTGTTGCTGCCCACACTCGTCGGCTTGGTGCGGTGGTGACCAGTCTCGGCTCCTCTTCCACCCTGGTATGTCGTCTTCTTTGTCGCTGTAAGAATTCCTGCCATTCCTTCTTGAGTGCGTTCACCTCCTGGTCCACTTTGCACTCGACACTGTCCATCCTTTCATTCACACTGTCCATCCTCTCACTCTGTCGATTTTCTTGTCCACACAATCTATTTTATATTTCTGCAACTCGCTTACACCTTCTATTTTTATATCTTTATTTTCGTTCACAATGTCTTTTAACACTGTCTACCAGTTCAGTAACACTACTTATTTGGTTATTTACAGATTCAGTAACACTATATATTTTACAATTTACATTTTCATTGGCATTTTCTAATTTGGCCGCTTAGTGCTGCAATTCAAGATCGAAGTGCTTCCATGTCTACCGACATTTTCCTGGTTAGTATTCATAAATTTCTTAATATTTCCCTGGCAAATTAACATAATTATATTTACGTCAATACATTACTGGTTGCAGATGATCAACTTATAATACAGGATAATGAAAACGACCTTCAAAGATCTGTACACCATTTAAATCAGTTGTGTAAGAATTACAATATGGAAATTTCAAAGATGACAAAGGTTATGGTATTCTAAGGAAAAAATACAGTTAGGACAAAAATATGTATACATGATTTACCCATAGAACAGGTTTCGCATTTCAACTATTTAGGTTGTGACATTGACTATGATAGAGATCATGACATTGATAACAAACTACATAAATTTGGATGTATATGCGGGACAATACAAAGGACATTAAAAAATAAGACAAGGAAAGATGCTATTCTAAAATTCTACAAAACAATGGCGTTATAGTCCATTTCATATAAGTGGTCTCAAATTTAGCAGTTCTAGGATAGTAGTGCCAATGGCATCTGGTTGGCTATGTATCCTTCCGCCACAGCTGAACTATCATTGAAGGAGACTGTTTGCAAACAAACACCATGTGACTGCCAGTATTTGCAAACAAACAACCTATGACTGCTTGTTTTTGTAAACAAACTGCATGTGCCTCCTCCAAAATGACTTTTAGAAGTTGTGTACGGCTGTTCAAACAGTTGCAGGTTGGAAACAATCCCATTTTTTTTTAGTTTATAAATATTTTATGTAAATGACTTAAACCCCTTGTAATAGGTCTATAAATTAATAATATTTACCTTGCAAGAAATTTGTAACCAGAATGCACGAAAATGAAATTGTATTTTGACTGTCAAATGAATAAGATATTTTACTGTTTTTTTTAATATACTCGAAATATATTAATGACAACTAATCTTGTCACACTTACATAAGGAAAGTTCTTGTAAACATAAAAATTTCACATGGTTTCCACGAACACCAAATACCAAAATTCCCCTCCCCTCTAGGAATGCACAAATACCGCCCCTCAACCTCCCACACCTTTTCAAAGACAGTATACATTCTTACGTACAGGCTATGCCTACTATTGCATTAAAAGTACATAATTCAGCTTTGTGGTATGATATGACAACAAACTCTGTACAGCCTGATACTTTTATGGTGGTTATAATTCTCAGAAAGTATGTAGGTAGCCAAAACAATATTTAAGCAAATGTTACTTAATTTCAGTAATTTTAATAACTTTTCTCGAATACCTACGTGTTCAGATTGTCATGCTGTGAATAAAAACTTATTTCTGACTAACTCAGTGTTGATATTTACACTGAAGTTCAGTCGCACAACCTCCCTCCTCAAAATTGTGAATACAGCCCTAGGCTTTTTCTTGGGTACCTAATAAAAAACTGTATTTCAGTTCGGAGATGTTACAAAGCACACTACAGAAGCAGACGTGACCTACAGCAACAATATATCAAACGAACATGTTACTTGCACACTAAAAAGATGCTCCACCTACCCAAGATTAAAGACATCATAAAGTTATTTTCCTTAGTGATAAATTTTGGAATGTCACAGTTCCTGCTGATGTATGAGACACTTCTTTATGATGTTGGAGCACCTTCTTTGGGTGCTTAAATTGAAAGAATTTTGTTTGATAAGCATGTTGTAATTTACTTGATATCGAAAAGTTGTCTTACATCTTGAAACCCTCCAGAACCGGAGTTTCAATGAATAATAACACAGATAAATGTTCATAGCAATGAAATGTGGGCCCAATTAGGGTATCATATTTGTTATATTTCGAGGGAAAAAGGAAAAAGTAACCGGGGGGGGGGGGGGTGCCCTAGTTTATTGTCTTTCGTGAGACTGATTTATTTTGATGTTCTCATGATGCTGGAATCACATATCACCAACGCGCACGACGCAACGGCCAACAGCCAATGAAATACAAGATAGGTCGTCGTAAGCCCGACCGATTCTGTCGTCCGACCAGCAATTTTGGATTAGAAATGATTTCTATTCTTCGTCGTGTCGTGCGGCACGTTGCACAGAATGTACGTTGCAAAATGAAATTGTATTGCAAGCTTTCCCTGCAATGGTAAATACGCAGCTTAAAAATAAATAATTTGAAAACTACTGTATCTAACTCTTAAAAATAATAATTTTACTTTTGTATGCATTAGCGATACCAATTTTTCATCATTATGTATTACAATTTCCCTCTTGTTCACCGCCTTTGAGACTAACGTAGCCTATCAGTGTCTTCTAAATAGTTAGTTAACCTAACAATTTAGAAGACACTGATAGGCTACGTTAGTCTGCCGAGAGTGTAGTGTCGGTCGTGCTGTAAATTCAAGTAGTCACATTTTCAGGCCACGTGCATTTCAATAATTATATTAACGGTTTACAAATACATTTACAAAACACGCAAACGTACAGTGGAAACCTCATGAACACGTGTTTTTCTATGGTAATCCTTGCGAGTTTACGTCTCTAAAATCACGTTTGTTCGTCACTAGCATTAAATAATTTATTTGCAAAATCATTTAGTAAAATCAACACTGCGCACTTTTCCTGATACAAACGTAAACTTATATACGGAAATTATATTCGTGTCACTTCATTGTGGAAGGGGGTTAGGAAAATGGCGGAGCGAGCAGTTTTAACGATGTGCCCATTAATATTACATTTCACTCAACAAAACGCACTACAACGGTACCTACAACCATGTTAAAAAAAAAATTACCGATTAAATATTCCGACAACACCAATAAGATATTCGTATAATAAACACGATGAGAAAAACGCACGTACAACTGCCTTCGCTGGGCTGGAAACATAAGCATGGCTAGCCATTGGCTGGAAACGTTTACTGATTGTATGTGTCGACATACTCTGTCATAAATGCCTAACGTGTGTTTTAAGTCCCGTTACTAATATCCCATAAAATTTAATATTGCTTTAGAAACATAATTTAAATCATAAATGGTGTAAGTTTTATTAAGATTTTAAATTACAACTTTTAGTTCCGAGTACTATTTTCTTCCAAAACCGTCATCAAAATAGCTAACCTAACAACACATCCCGCAGCAGTTCATCAGCTGATACAATACTGTACGAGCGAGAGCATTTACTGTTTACATATTGGGTAGGTTGGTCACATTGTCTGTCAAGTTTGAGACCACTTATATGGAATAGACTATACCCGTTCTTACTTGTGGCTGTAAAAACTGGGACCCCACTCTCAAGGAGAGGTTTGAAATACAAGCCACTGAAATGAAATTTTCGAGGGGGGTTAAAGGATGTACAAGGTTGGATCGATTGAAAAATGAGGACATAAGGCAGGATATATATATATATATATATATAACACACACACACACACTTAATGATAAAATTGATCAGTATAGACAAGAATGGAAGGAACATATCACACGAATTGATGAGAGAAATCTTACAAAGGAGATAACACTCTATAATCCTAGAGGCAAGAAGGTTGTTGGTCGACCAACAAGGAGATGGAACGAAGTATGAAGCCGGAACAGGCAGTGGCCTAATCCATGAAGTGTAGTAGACGAAGAAGAATTATATCTACAAATTTATCCTGCTAGTTAATAATCTAATGTAATTCTAATTAAAATTATTTAACTTTTTTTTTTTTTTAATTCCTCCATCCCACTTCTGACAACAGTGTTAAAATTTCTCTTTCGAAATTCTAATTTTATTTATAATAACTAAAATCAAAATTCTCTCGACTCACCATTTCACAACAAATTACCACTTACTGTTTACAATTAATACAATTTATATTTACCTCAAAGAAATCAATTAAATTAAAGAATCAATCAAAAATAAGTCTTAATAGACAGTGTGTAAAAACCCATTCAATTATTTTATAAACTATGTTTCCATATTTGATAGTTCCGATATTTACAATAAAGTCCGTATTACATATCCACTCAGTACCACCCCAGTTCAGTCTATGTCCCGCCAGTCCGCAATGTTGTAGACTCCTTGGAGTGCCCTCGTGCACAGTAGCCTTCACTCGTCGGTTTCTAGTCCTCTCCTCCATTCACATCACGCACGAACATTTCGTCTGCAGTCGTTCCACATATGACTTCGCGTCCGCACTCAGCTAGATGCTCTTCTCCAAAGACTGCTGGCCACTGGGCTGCGGCAGAAATTATAGAGTCGTAGGCCGTCATCCAGAAACTTCACTAACGGCTCAAGTGTACTACCGGATACCATATGTGGTATCGGATCGTACACTAGGGCGGAAGGGCTGTAGTGTACTTCCCGATACCATATGCGGTGTCTGGTCGTACAGCGAAGCCCATCCACAAATGGTATCGGGTAAAGCGGATGGGCTGTAGTGTACTTCGCGATATAGGCTGTTCACGGTAAAGTGGGCACTTTTGAGGCCCTAGTTATTATTTTCTATCAGCATTTTTTTAATCCTTTAGCCAGCTTGTTGGATAAATATTGTCATGTCAGTAATAAACACAGTGTATATATTCCACCGCACTCCGGAGTTAACGTCTAGATTTAAAATAAAATATATTTATTGACTATTATTCTAAATGAGAGGACTTTCAAAAATGCTCACTTTACCGTGAATAGCGTATAGTTAGTTTTCTTTGTAAGTGGTACTTTGAATATATAGAAAGAAAAAATGTCCCTGATACGTGGGAATTAATTTCGATTTTGCTCGGCAAGTAATTACTGGAAGGCTTATGTGCAGCCCTGACCCAGATTTCTGTGTTGCCACTCTCCCCACTCCTATGATTCATCGCAGTAATCCACCAGGTCTACATGGCGCTGGCGTGGAACGCCGCTGCAACGTGTTGTGAAAACACGTTTACAAAATTATTAAACGTGTTCCCACCATGGTCATAAAAGAAAACACAAACCAGACAAGGAAAGAATTGCACTTTTTATGTACCACGCATACTATTTTGGAGCCCTCAAACATCGTTGGAGACGGCTTTTTCCGACTGCCAAATCTTAATACGTACTATCCGGACACGAACGAAAGTACAATAGCCTGCATTGAACCTTGATAGTGGCTGTTCATGATAAATTGAGCGATTTAAAAATGAACCTTAGAAAATATTCACTGCCCCTGCATGCATATATTTTAACGGGCGCACTGACATGCGCCCAGTAAAGTTGGTAACGATGGATGGAAAGTAGTTCCATATTTTAACGCCGAAGAAAAAGTGTTAGGTAGGAATTTGTGATAACTTAAAAATTATTTCTTTCGCTTTCTGTTTTTTTTTTAATGCATCGAAGCTTAAAATGAGCATGTTTGTAAAGTATTTACTTTCTTAATAATTTATTAGTTTTATTGGACCGACGTGTGAATAAAGTGACGAGGCCCATGGCAATGTTAATTTTACATAAGGCGGAAGAACGCACCACGTGTATACAAGTAGATCTTAAGCAGGGATTTCAAAAGTGCTCATTTTACCGTGATAACCAATACACACTTTCCTCCACTCAAATTCAAATGGTAGGGTTACCGCTGAAAGTGTCCTAGGTACACGCCGCCCGACGAGAACGGTGCACGAGTCCAGGGTCTCATGCGTAGCGATGATGACGCATTTGATGCACATGGTGATGCAGCCTTTAGCTGCAGGTAGGTGACCTGAAGGGCGTTCAAGAGGTTAGATATTATTTTTTTTTATTTTTAAGACATGGCAATATTTTTCTTTGTGTGAAGTAATTTATGAAAAAGTATGGCAATGGAAGAAAACGATTTGAAAAAATTACGGCACGAGTTATAGGAAATTTTGTGTGTATTTTTTTATCTGTAAAATTCTCAAAATGGCACGAAAGTAATACGTTAGGTTACAGCTCAGAATGATTGTTTATTCCATTCAGATTTTATTATTATTAATTTGTTTACGGTTTACCCGTATTTAAATTTTATCATTTGAACTTAAAAGTGAAGTCAATATATACCAAGTTAAATCTTCATGTGAACCAAGTGTCGGATTTCAAAGAAATTGCAAACGTGCCATTCCTGTGACTTATTTAAACACTTTATCTGCATCCTAACTAGGTTTTGGAATTGCGCGAATCAAAATGTTATAATTCCCATATTTATGAGTAGAAAACAAGATGGACGTTATGAAATGTAACAGTTCATGCCATTTCCGATCAGTATTCCAGCCGCCAGACTTGGATCCTAATCTCCTTCACTATTGGAAGATGTTTCAGACAGCCACATTGCACGTGGAAGTACGTAGGGAATATTTTACAGAAATGTATCAATTATATTCAAATTTCGTGTTTTTTTTTGTAGGAACGAGGATTTTGCACGAATTAAGTGAAATTTGAACTTGACACGAAAAAAAAAAGTCTTGTAGCTTAAATGCACTGAAATAGAAGTAGTATATTTTTAATTTACGTTTTTTCGAAGCTTCCAAATTACATATCACCAAATTACTGCCGTATAACTTTCGCCGACGGTATATATTAAATATCTATGCAAATAGAGGTATTATAATAAAATGAACGTGTTTCATGCTAGAAGTAGCTGTTCAATAAAGTTAATTGTCCGGATTGATATATTTTAAGTAATTATTCCGAGTTTATCTGGTTATAAACAATGTATTGTACAATAGATAGAAGCACTGCATGCTAAACAGTCGACTGTCTTGTTCCAATTAAAACATTGGAAAACACGAAACTGCAAGTTAAATAAAGTCAAAACAAAACAAATTGGAACACGGCATCAGTTTCCCTCGTAACCTTTGTAGAACCAACCTTACCTCCAGGTGAGCTGAGTTTTCTCCGGCGCGCGCCGGTAGAATCCGGTTCTGGCAAGGTATTCCCCTTTCGTGCCCCGCCCATAAAGTCACTTGGCTGATTGTTCTGCTCTTCATTCTGGCCCGAGCCCGTAGCGAGCGGCAGCTCCATAAACTTTCGCCTACGAAGACGACGTGGCGGTGGCGTTTAGGCTGTTCACGGTTAAGTGAGCACTTTTTGAAGCCCTCTCATTTGAACTAATAGCCAAGAAATATATTTTATTGTTGCCTTAAATGTTAACTTTCGAGTCTAGTGAAATATACACACTGTGTATTACTTATTTGGCAATATTTATGAAAAAAAAAAAAAAAATGGGGCGTAGCTGTGTTGGGGACACGGCCGTTTGTTTTGCGTGAATACATCTACGTTGACGTGCTCGCACGCCTTGATGTTTATTTTACGTTCCCGGCACCGCTTCACTCGATCATATGGGGTTTAATGGGCATCACTGGATTTGCTTTTGAGATGCTCTTTCCAACCGTACACGATTTCTGTATTTCGACTTGGCTTTTTGACGAGTATAGGCCGACGTTGTTAAGTTTTCTTAATTTTTTAAAATTAAACTCGTACAATTTCACAATAACCACTCCAAATAAATGTTTTTAAACACACAAACAATTGATCTCGACGAGAGCTGTAGATTGAAACTCAAACGAACGTCGTAGCTTCTCCTAGTCAGAAGTTATACTACGCAGAAGTTATGAGACGCGGCGAAACGAACTCAAAATTACGCTCCCCCCTCCCCCAGTTCACCCGCCCCGCGCGATGCTTCACAGTCCTCACTCAACGTAACATATTCTTTGATCCTTTGGCAATCGAGTGGTGTAATTCAATTTTGAATGTAGACCACAGATTCGGCGCTGCAATGCCTAACTGTATCCTTCGATTTTATCATCGGATTTTCTGGGTTGCCTCCCTTTATGGTTGCAAATTTAAAGACTTATTCACGTCAAAAGTGGTGGCAGGACAAAAAAATAGGCTGATAGGAAAAAGTAACTAGGGCCTTAAAAGTGCTCACTTTACCATGAACAGCCTATAGTTATTAGAGAGTTTTGGATGTCCCTTCGCAGAAGCAAAAAAATACATATTTTAGTTAAATAACAAATGCATGCTTTAATCTGATAGTAAAACTTCGTGCTACATTTATTTCATGTACATATTATGTTAAAATAAAAAAGATCTCATGCCCACAACGCAAACCAATTTCATGACAAACATTCGAAGTTCCGGTAGGCCTCATCCTTCATTCATTCTTGAAGACTTTAATTTTTATCAGGTACATACTGTTATAATTTCTCAGTCAGTGGATTAAACCAGGTTCTTTAAGGGATGACGCGGTCTTAATTAAATAAGAGAGTTAATTATAGTTTTCTAATTTTATTAAAAAAAAAACAACGGACGAAATTATTTTAACTCAAAATATCACAATATATTACTACTAGCTTTTACCCGCTGTTTCGCGCGCAGTTCCACTATTGGGTGCTTTAGCCACTGGGCTACTGTGGCCCCACTATTGGGTTCTCTAGCCACTGAGCTACTGCGACCCCACTTTTTAGTTCTCTATCAACTGAGCTACTGCGGCCCCACTTTTTAGTTCTCTATCCACTGAGCTACTGCGGTCCCACTATTTGTTTCTCTACCCACTGATATACTGCGACCCCACTTTTTAGTTCTCTATCCACTGAGCTACTGCGGCTCCATTATTGGGTTCTCTACCCACTAGCTACTGTGGCTCTTGGGAAGGGATGTAAGACAGCTCATACACAAAAAAGAAAGGAGAAATGACGGAATTATTTTTAACAATGCTTTTTTATGCAGTAATCGTAAGAAAAGTTTAACTCAGTATCTATGTACATTCCTAATCATTTTTTTTGGAACAGTTTCAGATATTTTCCCGGGATAAAAAGTAGCCTATGTCACTCTGTGGACCTCCGACTGTCTCTATACAAAATAATCACATCGATCTGTTGCTCCATTTTGATGCGAAAGGACAAACAAACATATTTTCGCATTTATATAGTAGTAAGGATTGTCGCGTGTCTGTCTGCGCGGCTGGCCCTGGCGCTCCGAGATTGCGAGCGAAGTGAAGGACAAAAGTTATGTGATAGCGACGGGCGTGCGGCGGGCACTTATCATTTACACAGAGCGGGCCGACAAGGTAATCTCTGTAGCGGCGCAACTAATCTGGTCTTATTGTTTTTGGCCGATATCCGAAGAATGTTCTTCTGCATTACTGACCTCGTTCTCTCAGTGCAACTCGGGGTGTGTTGAACCTTCGAGATGGTCAGGGTTAGAGGAAAAATTTACTAGCAGGCCTCCGGGCTGGCAGTCTGTGTTAGAGTGTATGAATGAATGATTGATTGAGTTCCGAGTGATAGAAAGCGACCAGTGAGTAGCGGGAGGGGAGTCTGCGACTGCAAGTATCAATAAGCGAACTATGTGGCTGGCTGGATAGACTATTGGACTAAATGTGTAAGTGAAAGACATCATAAATTATGGAAACAGACTGGACACGTGCTGATAATGGGTCTGAGTTAGTTGACTGTAACCAACAAAAACATGACGTTAATTAGATTTGGAATATACATTAAATATTGGGCTCACTGTTAAATAAAAAGAGTAAAAGTGGAGACAAATAACATAATGTTGTACATAGTAGCGGAGTGAATAAATTAGAAATAAAATCTAGTTTCTGTAATTTTTTTTTTTTTACTAAGACCTCCATCCTTCACGAACTCAAGTACGCCCTGCAGGCGTCTTCACATGTAACACTGGTATCAGAAGTGGGACGGAGGCAATTATTAATCAATCAATTGTAAATAAAGTTAGACTAGGCAAGTAGTTAGCGATATTAAAACAAATTAATTGTAATAGTTGCATATGAAAGTAATTAAGACTGATTTGTACAACTGATGCAGTGAATGTTTACAAGAAAAATGTCTGCAAAACGGCAAGCACTGCGAGCATTGATTGAGGAGTTAAGTAGCCAGGTGAGCGCAAGTGTAAATAGCTTAAAAGATGATGAAAATAACCATGTTAGTAGCGTGAAAGATAGTGCACATGACATTGTAAGTACCCAAGTTGGTATCGTGAAAGAAAGTGTGAATGAAACTGTAAATAACCAAATTAGTTCAGAAATTGTACGTGTAAACGAGAATGTAAATTGCAAAGTAGACTCTTTGGACAGGAAAATACACTGTTAATGAAAATGTAGATAGGTAATCCAAGGCATTTGAGAGTTAGTGAATACGAGAATGGACAGTGTAAATGACAGGATGGACAGTATCACTGAAAGGATGGACAGTGTAAGAGACTAAAGTGGAGTGAGCAGATGGAGGAATTTCTTCGGCAACGAAGTTCCATAACCACCACACCGGCAGCCGACAAATGTGAAGAAACAGTGCAAGTCAAAATCAATACAGCCATCTCGGAGGAAAGCAAGAAGATCTGCAACATTGGTGTCGCGCAGCTGGCAGTGGGGAAGGAGGTCTCAATTAAATCCACTCTTTACGATGGCCAGACTTCATGACAAAACTAACCATCACCAGTTTGAAACAGTCGCTACCCTTAATGGTTGGACAATGGAACAGTGGGCTTACTACCTCGCAGCAGTACTGAGAGGCCCCGCACTGAGCATACTAAAATCTCTGTTAGAGCGACATCGACTGGAATACCTCTGGTGTCGGCCTTGGAGCTTCGTTTCGGTGATCGATACCTGCGACATGCCCACCATGCACAACTGCGAAGCCGCACTCAGTGATCATGGGAGCCACTGCAGAAGCTATGGCAAGATATTATGCGGTTCTCCAACCTATCTCTGGAAGGGTGCCCCCAGGAGGCGCGCGACATCATAACAGTCGGCTTCTTTATCGATGCCATTGCCGACACAGAGGTTCAACAAGCAGTAGGTCTGGCTGCACCCCACAACATGCAGGATGCCCTGGCCCCAGCTTTGGAGTTGGAGTCAGCGGAATAGATAGGATGCTGCACACCGGCGTCCTGTACAGGCAGTGATACTGAATGAAGACGACGAATACAATTTAACGAAGACTCTGAAGGAGATGCAGACGGCCATAAGGAACATCGCATCCAGGGTCCGTGCTACAGAGCCTCCCCCCCCCCCCCCCATGTGAACGGCTGGAGTGTTGGTCATCTAGACAGCCGGGGTACCTGAGAGCATACTGTCCACAGCAAAAGCAAAAGCAGCAGCAGGATAAAAGGCAGCAAGAGACAGGCGAGAATGCAGCTAATTCGGAAAACTTATAAAACACCGATCTTAGGGGACGAAGGTCAGTGACTGTTGGATGGAAGGCCCCAATGTTCTTACATATACGGTCGGCAATGTTGGGATGCAATACTTGTGGAGGGGAGCCTGAATAATGTTCCTTGTCAGAAAAGCTTTGACACTGGGGCGACCATAACAGTGGTAAGACCAGACATCCTCTGGCCTTCCCCCCAGCAATCACGCAACGACAACATGGAATGATGCTGTTTGACTACAGGAACAGGCGAGACCACACCAGTTAAAGGTAAGATGAAAGTGAACTTGAACCTTCGTGACATTAGCATAGAGCACGATGTTTACACAGCGGAAATAGCGAATTAATGTATTTTGGGGATTGGTGTACTTTATAGACTGGGATGATGTATCTATACTCGACTTGGTGTGCTACGGGTAGGCAGTACAGAGTTGGTATCAGCGCAGCATGATTTGCCCTCCCCAGTTAGCTGCTCGGTAGTATGTGGTCAACCCACTGTGCTGCGTGCATCTAGTGAAATTGTAATTTCAGGCAGATACCAAGGAAAGTTTGTCAGACGTGTGGTTCTAATTGAGCTAGCAGAAAAAAATTGGTGTCCTGTCAGATAAAATTGTTGTAGCAAGAACTTTGGTCTGTTCTAATTGACAGTTTTCCAGTTAGAATGATAAATTTGTCCGATAGTACCATTTGTCTTGAGGAGGCGGCCGTGATAGGTGTTCGCAAGCTGGTCACACAGGTACTTACGATGTTCTAGTTGTAGACCAAATATAATGTAATCTACGAGAATTATTGGATGAATTGGTAACACAAACAAAAGAAAATCTTGACTGGCAACAGGAGAAGGCTGTTTCTGAATTACTGCAGATAAATTGGGATGCCTTCTCATGTGGACCAAATGACCTTGGAAGGAATAATGTGACCTGCCACCACATTGATACAGGAGATTCCAGGCCCATAAAATGGCCACCAAGATGACTGCCACTAGCTTCGCATGAGGTGATTGAGGGTATTCGGAAGGAAATGGAGTTAGATGTGATAGAACCATCAGTAAGCCCATGGTCGTCACCCATTGTACTTGTTAAGAAAAAAATATGGCTCTCTGAGGTTTTGTGTAGATTATCACCAGTTTAATAATGGGATAAAGAAATAGACTTATCCACTTCCAAGGATAGATGACATATTAAACAGCCGAGCAGGTTCACAATTGTTTTCTACTTTGGACATTAAGAGTGGGTACTGGCATTGCGAGGTGGTCCCCAGAGGACTGAGAGAAGACTGCATTTTGTGTCCAAGGGAAAGGAACCTAGCTGTTCAAAGTTATGCCTTTCTGACTATGTAATGCTCGTGCCTTCTTAGAATGCCTGATAGAAAGATATCTGCCGAGTTTATATAGATGACGTTGTAACAGGAAAGACATTTGAAGAAAGAGCACTTATCTAGCTTAGACTCTATTCCAAAAAATGGCTGCAGTCAACTTGAAACTGGTTCCTAAGAAGTGCTACCTGTTTCGAAAGAAAATAACTTTCTTGGGACATGTAGTGACGGCCCAATGGATTGAAATAGATCCCAAGAAGACTAAAGCAATAAAAAATTGGCCGATGCCAACTGACAAAATTGAAGTGTGGAGTTTTCTGGGATTATGTGCCTACCACCATCGATTTGTGCCTGGGTTCGAATGATTGCCAAGCCACTACATGAAATATCTGAGGCGAAAAAGAGATTTCATTGTACCACTGGGTGTGAAGATGCTTTTAGAAAACTTAAGAAGATTCTGTTATCTCCAGTCCTGGGTTTCTCGAAAAGTGAGGGTGTATTCATTTTGGACATTGATGCTAGCGTTGTAGTTATTGGAGCTATGCTATCTCAGGTTCAAAATGGGTGGGAAATACCACTAGAATATTTCAGTATGGTAATGAATAAACCTGAGAGAAATTACTGTTTTACACGCAGGGAGCTTCTGACCATGGTGAAGTCAATTTCACACTTCCACCCCTACCTTTATGCAGACATTTTATTCTAAGAACTGTCCATGCTTCGTTATGCTGGCTACTAAATTTTAAGAATCCCAGAGGTCAAATAACCCGGTGGATATAGCATCTTCAAGAATATGACTGAAATACAAAACATATCTGGATGCCTTCACAGCAGTGCAGATTCACTTTATGGGAGGCTATGTGAACCATTGTGTCGTTATTGCGAACATCAGGAAGTAAAGAGTGGCGAATCACTGAAGGTACGGAGGACAAGAATTCAAGGTTCTCGATCTTGTGATGGGGCACCAACCTGGAATGATGAGGGTATTAGGAGAGACCAGATGAACGATCCCAATTTCCAACCACTATTAAAGTGGAAAGAAGCTGACTGTCGGTCAAAATGGGAATCGAGATATAGTCTGAGCACAGCAGTCAAATCATACTCGGCACAGTGGAATTCCCTCATACTGAAAAATTGTGCACTTTACAGAAACTGGGAAAGTAATGAAGGAAAACACACGGTTACAGTTACATGCTGGGTTCTAGAAGTCTTAAAAGAACTGCATAATGAGACAGCCAGTCGCACTTTGGTGCTAATGAGAAATTTGATAGAATTACACCGATCTTCTACTGTCTTTACTTGTTGGGAGGATATTGAGAAGTGGTGCCGATTGTGCGACACCTGTACTATGAGGAAGGGCCCAAGGACCAGAGGACAAAGTCACCTCCATAAATACAATGTTGGAGCCCCATTCGAAACGATGGCAGTAGACATTTTGGATCCTCTGCCTGTCGCAGAGAGAGGTAATCGGTATCTACTGGTGGTTCAAGATAACTAAGTGGCCTGAGGACATTCCCCTCCCGTACCAGGAAGTATGTACTGTGGCTGAGGAATTCATAGAACATGTCTTGTCGAGGTTTGGGTTGCCACTAGAATTCCATTCTGGTCAGGGAAGAAACTTTGAAGCTTCAGTCTTCCTGGAGGTGACGAGAATTCTAGGAATGAAGACGACTAGAACTACAGCCTTACATCCTCAGTCGGATGGAATGGTCGATAGGCTTAACCACACTCTTGAGAAGTACCTGTCAATCTTTGTGGCAGACAACCAAAATGACTGGGATTCAAAGGTACCATTGTTTCTTCTAGCTTACCGCTTGGCAGTTGACGAGTGTACAGGAGTAACTCCTCCAAAGATGTTTGGAAGAGAGCTACACCTCCCTAGTGACCTGCTGTTTGACCGACCGACAGAAGCAGCTGCAGCCCCTGATTATGTCAGCGAATTACATAACAAGACTTGTTGGTATTCATGATTTTGCTCAACAGCACCTCAAAATAAATAGTGACAGGATGAAGATGCTGTATGATAGGGGAATGTCGAAAGAGGTATTTCAAGGAGGATAACTGGTGTGGCTAAACAACCTACAGAGGAGAAATGGGCACTGCCAAAAGCTACACAAATGTGAGGGAAGGCCCGTACCAGATTCTGAAGAATATCAATGATCTGGTCTTTCGTATTGGTCGCCAAGGCTTTCGGGTGAAGCCGAAGGTTGTCCACATCGACCGATTGGCACTCCGCGAAGGTCGGGATGTTGCAGAGTCTTCGGGACGAACAGGCTTGAGGAGGGGGCAGTGTTAAACGTCTGCTGTCTTGTGTGGCTGATTCTGGTGCGCCCAGAGAAAGTGAAGGACATATGTTATGTGATAGCTACGGGCGCGTATCAGTTGTACAGAGCGGGTCGACAAGATAATGTCTGTAGTGGCGCATTCTGCCGACTATGGTTTTATTGTTTTTGGCCGATATCTGAAGAATGCTCTGGATTACTGACCTCGTTCTCTCAGCGCAACTCTGTGTGTGTTGAACCTTAGAGATGGCCAGGACTAGAGTATAAATTTCGCAGCAGGCCTCCGAGCCGGCAGTCTGAGTTGGAGTCGATGAATGAATGATTGGTTGAGTTCTGAGCGAATGTGTGATGGAAACAGATAGACTGAACACTGTTGTTAATGGATGTAAGTTAATTGACTGTAACCAACAGAGAAAATTAAGGATGTTAATTAAGAGTTGAAATAGAAACTAAATATTGGGCTCACTGTTCAATAAAAGAGTTAAGTGGAGACAGATAACTTATGTTGTACATAGTAGCGGAGTGAATAAATCAGAAATTAATTTTAGTTTCTTTTATTTATTTTCTTATTAAGACCTCCATTCCTCACGATCTCAGATACGCCCCGCAGGCATCTTCACATGTAACACTATCATTTGCTATTTACAATTAACGAATTGAGTAAATATAACTTATAATTACATCATAGAAATTAATGTTATTAAATAATTACAATCAGTCCCAATAAGCATTATATCAAAACCTGTTTATTTGCATTTTATATATATGTCCATATTTTAGAGCTGCAATATTTACAATAAAGTCCGTATCACATGTTCATACAGTCCCACCTCTGTTCAGTCCAGGCCTCTTTAGTCCACAATGTTCTAGGAATCTCCGAGCGCCTTCCTGCACAGTATCTTTCACTGGTTGGGTTTCACGCCCCCTCCGTTCGTTTACACCACAAACATCTCGTCCGCCACCGTCGTCCTGCAATCATCCGTCGTCGTCCGCCCTTTTTACCGATATCCGTCGCCACACCAGACTTCGCTCGATGACCGCAGTCGGCCAGATTACACGTTATTTTCAAAATGGTAACTAAATAAAAAGTTTAGCTCAGTATCTGTTATTAACAAAACAAATTCTAAGTTAACTTTATATGCTGACAGTATCAATTATAACTATCAAAATTTGTCTATACAGAACCTCATTTCTCTGCCATTTTGTAAGTTAGCCCCACAATGAAAATAAAGTTTTTATGTCGTATCTCGGGAAACACACTACACAGTCTTACCAAATTTGGCAAATGAGTTGTACTATGGTAAGCCATATAACTCTCTGTATTTTTTAAGCGCGACACACTTATTTTCAGAATGGTGGCTATAAAATCATTTTAGCTTAGTGTGATATATCTACGAGATTATTTAATCGCTTTTAGCTTTAATTTGGATATTGGCAGCCTACAATCATCGTATGTAACAATACATAAATTTTATTGTCCTCTGTGAATAATATGGAGGTTTAATGCAATAGGCCTATCTCAGGGACCAATCAACTGATTTTCACCAAATTCTTCACACAAATAGTGCTATGGTAGGCCATGTAAACTTCGTGTTTTACGTTGCCCAGTGACTTATTTTCAAAATGACTGCCCTATAATTATTTTAGGGTAGTAATTCCTATCATTCGAAACATTAGACTGATTAAATTCGAAGTTGATTATCGAATCTGACTTCCGTAATGCAGTCGACTGCATACTAGCTTTTGGTTCGAGGTTTTCTGGGTTCAAGTCCTGAGTAAGGCATGTGTGTATTTGTTTCACTACCGTGGCGTGTATTTCTGGTTTAATCTCTAATGATATTGCTTTCAACGAGACAAGACCTACCCACCAACAGAGTTTTTAAGAAATTATTTAAACATTTATTGCACCCATGTTGAGGAAACTAAGCTCATTAATTATATCAGTAGCTTCTGGTTTTGTTATTAGGCCATAAACTGGCACAGCAGCCGCAGTGTTATGAGCGGGTAGTGTGGTGTGGGGAAGGGTGTTGAGTGGATGAACGAGAAAGTGGGTAGGTGACTAAAGTGAACTGCCTCGGGTATTGTGTGTGGTGTTAACTGGTAGACGTTCCTGGCGGCATGTTCGCATTTCCGTTATCCTCGCTCTGTTATAATCAAGATTACCTGCCGGAAGTCCATTATCTCGTATTATGCTTATCGATCGCTGGCTTTCGCCGCCATCGTGGGTGTGTTCCTTGACTTTTCGGATTCGAGCCGCCGTGTCATAAATACTTGACGTGGCTAGAATTTGAAAGCCAAGAACACATGGAGTTTACTGACTTCTTTGAACTTTCACTCTATTTGAAATTCGTCTTCCATCGACCTTATTGAGTTTGAAATAATGATCTAAATCGATCTTATGAAGTGTGTGATTTTTAAATAAGTGTTTTCTAAAGTTTATTTGAAATTTGCTGTATGCTGCAAATTAAGTTGAGTAAATCGAAGAAAACTTTGAGAATTTTTCATGGACCGTGAAATGCCAGAGTTAAATATAAGGTTTATCAGACTCTCTAACGTCCCTGCCTACCAAGCCGGCAGTCGCGAACTTTAAATGGAGAATCATTGTTCAATTAAATTCCTTCTCATTGCGTCAATTTTAAATATAACTATTTCAAACAAAAACATGTTGACGCGATTTTCTCAGAGAATATTGCTACATAAAATTGGTTTTGAAAAAAATATATATATTTATTTATCCATATTTTTTTGTTATATGTAAATTTCAATATTTACATTCTATAGATGATGATATTAAACAAAAAAAAATTGACAAAATATTTTAACGTAGCATCATTCACGTAGAATACCTTTTGTTAGAAATAGTTATCCTTAAAATTGACGCAAGGAGAAGGAATTTCGTTTAACATTGATTCCCCATTTGAAGTTCGCGGCTGCCGGCTTGGTAGGCAGGCCCGTTAAGTGATCCGATCAGATACAGTGATGGAACGGGAGCCTGAAGAGTAATTATCAGAGATGACTCGTGCCGGCCCAATTGTCTACAAGCAACCGCAACATGTTAACTGCATCGCTCCGTTTAAAATTCGTTGTATGTGTTGCATCAGAACCGTACTGCCGTCGTTGTTAGTGGGACTGCCGCTTTTATGTTACATGATGCGCAACATCTGGCCGCCTGCAAACTTCTGCGGTCCTGCTGCGTTTTTTTAACTTCGCCATATGGCGAAATGGTTTGACGCTGGGTTTGTTCGCGTCGTGCTTCAGTTGAGGAAGAAACCATAGCACTAAATATGATGTAGACCGATGTCGCTGGCTGCGCACAACCAATCTCCATGCACCAACATTGAACTGCTTCTCTGCCAACACGTCTAGCGAAAACGGCATGGTTTGGATCTTAGGTTAGGAAACTGATTCGTAAGCAAATGTTTTGAGATGTTTGTGTACTTCCTCTAATCAATTTGTAATTCAGTTTGATTAAATTAAAATCAGTAAAAGTATTTTATTCAAATAATAGTGCTTCTCATTTAAAATTTAAATAAAATAAAACACTTTCATCTCTGTTGACCATGTGACTTTGACAGTTGTGTATTATTGGGGTAGGTCATTGCTGGGCTAGCTACATGCTCAGAGGACGAATATGCAGTCTACCTCATCTTTAGTCTGTGGAAGAAACGCACTTCTGCACGCTAGTGTCGCGAAATGGCGAGCACTACCTGTGCTTTTAACACCGATAATCTTGTCGTTAAGGCTCAGCGTCACATATCACATTGGTTTATTTAACGTATTTCTGATTTAAATTATGCGAAGTAAAATTGAAGAAAAAAAAAAGCTAGTGTATATAGAAATTTAACTGTGTGCTATACTGTGCGGTACAAAGCATGAGATCTGAACCATCAACGTAAAATTTTGTCCCAAATAACATACATAATATAAACGTAAGTAATGTCAATACGTTCATGTATTTTACAACTCAATAACACGAGTAAAAATTAAATACAAAGATATTAATTCGTAAAAAATAATTTTTCTACCAGAAATTTGCAATTACTCTGAAACAAAAATTATGTTACGAAAACGAAAAATTTCGGCAAGATAGTTGTGAAGTCGTGCCTTGACTTGTATGTGAAATGTCTTTGCATTTTCCTATTTAACGTACCTAAGTTTAGTTCAACGTTTAGTTAGGATGCAGTCCGATGCTTATTTCAGGATTGATGGTTGCTGTTATATCAGGGAAAACAAGGGAACCTCTGGAATATGTAGGGAATTCTAAATTACTGGAAAATTCAGGGAAATTTGCCTGCTATTAGGGAATGTATAGATAGAGGTGCATTTGGTAAGGCTATTTTTTATGTGAACGCATCTGTGCGTGTTGTGCCAGTCGTTCAGTGCATAACAAACTTATTTTTGCCTTCCAACTCAGTTATATATATATTTTTTTTTAATTCCTTATAAACGTTTGTGAACTATGGGAGCGTCTATGGGGGACAGTGTTAGGGCCGATTTAAACTGTTTAAATTTTCCTATGTTCAAGGAAATTTTTATGGAAATGCGATCGGTAATAAAAAAAAAAACAGAACTGAATTCTGCTAGTATAAAATAAGGAACATCTCTGTAATTTCTACAGCATCCGGTTGCAGGAACGAATAATGCCGAGTTTACATGGAGCTTTCGTCGCCACTATATTCAGAAAATTATCGTTTCTCTGACAGTTCGGATATCCATGCCACTTAGACCTATTACTTTAAATAGACCTATGATAAAGTAGCATCGGACACCTGTAACAGTTAGTAACACTTAAAAGAGCGATAAAGGGGCATTATTTAGAGTTGTTTTAGAGGTCAGTGCAACAGTAAATAGAGACCAAACAAGCTTATGCAGAAGAATGAGATTTTTATTTGCCATTAAGGAAAGCTAAAATTAGGAATGCCTGTTTTAAAACTCTCGTTAAAATTGTTATTAATGTACAATTCTAAATAATAAAAATGGTTATATTAGAGCAAATCTCAGAAGTTGCAGAAAATATAGTAATCGGAATATCGAAAAAGTAAAAACTAAAAACGTTACGTGTCACCTTCGTTCATAGTAGGTGGTTTATAGAAAGAATTATTCTTACACAAAGGCGATTTATATGCATATGTGTATGCACTGTAACATCATGTTTGAGCCGAAAATATCTCACCTCACTGCTTGGAGATAGGACACTTATACCCTATCCCTTCAACACGAAATGGGCTGAGTAGATAATGCGAGCGGAGTAGATAATGCTGGCAATTTGAGGGCCCCTATTTCCTCCTGTGTACTTTCGTCATTGTTAATGGCATTGGTGACAGTTCGAGTGGGGAGAGTGGCGGATAGGAAGGTCCAGCTCCTAAATTACATAAGAGTAGTGTTTTGACATTTAATAAAACGATAAACATGAAAAGCAGCATATCCTATTGTAAGAATCTTTAAAATGCCATATATAGCTATAGCAAAACCTTCGCTCAGTTATTGAGTACACGTATGTTTAAATCGTTTCGAACTGTTGTTAAATGTGAATGACCTGAGGCAGAATGTGTAGTATTGCGTCGCAAAAAATTAACAGTAATAAATTACTTAGAAATTTATTTCCTTGAATTGAAGCGTGACAACTTATGTCAAAATATTATTTACAACTGGAAGTATTTTTCAAGTTGAGTTCGGATGTTTGGATGTCTCTTAAAAGTGTATTGTCTTGCGATCCGATGAAGGATGGCATGAGGTGAGCAGCGTCTATAATGAAGGGTGGGAAAACGGGAGAACCCCGAGAAAAGCGGGACCACGGTGGTCCAGTGGCTAAAGCGCTCTCCTCCCACAAAGGCTATCCGGGTTCGATTCCTGGCGGGGTCGGTCCACGATTTTCGCATGTGGGAATCGTGGCAGGACGATGCCGCATGTCGGTGAGTTTTCTCGGGGATCTCCCGTTTCCCCCACCCTCCATTCCCGGCGCTGCTCAATATCCATCTTATTTTTTATTTTATCTGTCAGCTCTGAAGACCTCGGAAGGCGTTACTTGTGAGGTAACTTGGTACAGTTGTATTTTTCCCCGTATGCTTGTTAAACTACAGGAAACTTAACACAAATGACACGTGCGTTATTTTGGAAAGAAAGTACCAATTGGTTTTACATTAACATTTTCGCTAGCATGAAATTAAACATACCTTTAAATGCTCAGGTTACCACATAAGACGTTATCGCAAGGAAAACTAATCCCGACTACCTCGCAGTGCCACTCATACCACCCCCCCCCCCCCCATATTAACGTTTATCTCCTTTTCCGTGAACTGTGATTGAGCAAAACCGCAAGTCTGCTACCGCGGCTGGCTCCGCGCAATATCGGCGAACCGTACAATACCAACAATACCAGGCGCACACGCTTTTTGACAAGTATTTGGTAGTTCCTGTAGCTATTTATCGCGCTCTTAAAACAATCAAACATTAGGCTACTAGAAACTGAACAGTGTTAAGAGGAATACACAGCTGTGCGGCCAGTGTCAAGAAGCGAGGGAGCGATACGGGCAACACTAACATGCACGCCTAGTGTTTCATCACTGCTACGCGCAAGGCGTGCAGTGTTTCCGTCGTGACGCTGTATTGTGCAAATTAGATCTGTAACAGTTGGGTGTTATTAAACGCGACGAAAGCCCACAGATCAAAACTACGCCCGTATGCTTGTGCCTTTCTCTTGCCGCCATAGGCAAGCTTTAAAAACGCATATTTGACAATTTTAACTTTTTTTTTCTCAATGATAATTTATTTAAAAGATGTAAAAAAAAAAATAACATAGACACACAGATATTTCTTTTATCTTTTCTGTCAAAAATTTGTATTCCCAGAACATGTATTTACCGAGATACGTGAATACGCAGAAAAATGTGTCACTGTGGACCCTCTTACTATACGTCACAGTACCGTGTATGTTTATATATAAGAAAGTAGGGCCTAGTTGATGAGTTGTAAGTCACGCATTCGAAAACTTTTGATTCATGTTCTAATCTTGCTACAAAAAATAAAATACTCCTGCTTTCCGATTTTTTTTTTTTTACAAAATTAAATTCCCTCACAACGAAAAGTATAGAATTTGGTTTTTTTTTTTTTTTTCGTGATACTTTTTTTTCTTATCCTGAAGTACAAAAATCTAACAAGCAAATTTGCGGAGAGGTTCTGTTATTTCACGGAGTTTTGTGTGAAATTTACTGAAAGTCCCTCATTGAAAAAGCCGTGTGTCCGTAATTTTACGGAAAATTCTGTACAATTTTTTACCAGTGCTTTTTCGTAAAACCACGTATTTTTTATACAGTCTACAGTATAAAGTTAAAACGTGGGGTTCGTTATGCTACCTTTGAATTAAATCTGCGTCGAAATGTTTTCATAAAATCGCACATGTGCTCACATTGGAGCTAAGAAAAGCTCATATTTGATTAGATGTAATTCAATAACACCAAATATGCTGTATCTGGGATAAAAAGTGAACATGTGTGTATATTTGAAATTAACCATACATTTGCAATACTTACATTATTTAAAGCATTTTTATCCTACGTGTCAATATCATCTCACATGAATTACACCAATTTGTACCCAAATATTTCCATATTCCAGAGTGTTTCACTTCAATCTGTTTAATTCAAATACACGCAAACGAAACTGCTAACTTCGTCTTTTGCATTTGTGGACTAAACAATCTAGTTGAAGTTGGTAGGAATAAATATGAATAGAGTAAACGAAAGAAAAGGGCGGTTCCTTTGAGTCGTATTGGCCAAAAATACATTATCGTTATGTTGAACCGGGATCAACTTCTCACTTGAAAAATTTTCGTCTGTGAATACACTGCTGTGCGATACCGGAACATGACTATGCAAAGTTAACGCAACGATCTCTATGTTAACTTGAGCTATTTAAAGAAATGACAAAGTTTAAGCTTTGCCGCGTATGTTGGTCAGGGAAAAGTATTAGAATATGTTAAAGGAAATGTCAGAATACTTGTTATAAGATTGTTACTAGTCACCCTGGAAGGTGCTGTAACGGCGCAATACTTTGGATCTCACGAAGACCCCGTAAATAATTTGAGTATTAGATTACTGGGTAGTAATAATAAAACTGGAACCAATATTAGAAGTTGGCAAATATTAAAAAGATTTTGTAGGTATTCAGTTTGCTTGAGAAATTTACTTCTGGAGAAATTAACCACATAATTAAATATTGAATAACTTACAAGCTCTCATAGCCCACGTATTTCATTTAATATAAACCTAGTTTGTGAGCATTGTACGAAACCAGAATTTATAGGCCCGCCTGTATGTTTTAAATAATCAACTTCATGTAGGGCCTATTCATATATAATATTTAATGTGCAACTCTTAATTAAGTAATCATAATCGTAGAATTCCGCCCAAATCTTATGTACGATTTCACAGGTAAGCAATTAAATAATTATACCTCGCCTAGAATTATTCTTGAGCATTAATATTCAGGACTACTGGGGCGAAATAGGACCCAGACCACGAAAGAATTCATGTATTGAGCAGTATAATAAATCGACTTGCCAACTGAGTGGCAGAGATGTCGGTTGAAACCAGTATTTGTAAATGTTAAATTATGTTACATATTTCATCCGAGTGAAGTAAGCCGTAACATTAAAATAAAAATTAATCACAATTTAGTGAAAAGAAACTGCTGCAATATTAGTAGAGCACACATGTCACTTCTGGACCACCTAGCACAAGAGTGGCCTAAGTCGTATTTGGTGCAAGAGTGGACTAAGTGCCAAATCATAATATGCAAATTAGAATAATTGAGTGATTAATCAGATTAATTAGATAATTAATTACATTTATTTATTCGATTAATTAAAGAATAATTTGATAGTTTTTTTATAGAATTTTTTGATATAAAAAATATTTATTAATTTATTCGTCATATGGGTGGTATTGGTGGAGCAGCATCGATGTGTTCAGTGTGACTTGCTGGAACTGATTGACCAGAGGAGAGGGGTTGTAATTGTTTATATAGGAGTTTATGTTGGTGTAAGAGTGGTATAAGGAACATTTAAAATTTTGTTTTTGGTTTGTGACTGATATGCGGAGCTGGCTACATAGCCAGAATTTATGGAGGTACACTGAGTATTTAACTAGTTTAGACACGGAAGAAATATGGTCTTTTCGGCGAAGT
The DNA here is from genome assembly GCA_029891345.1 of Dryococelus australis. Taxonomy (NCBI): domain Eukaryota; kingdom Metazoa; phylum Arthropoda; class Insecta; order Phasmatodea; family Phasmatidae; genus Dryococelus; species Dryococelus australis. Next base: position 97,688,818 of record CM056999.1, read on the forward strand.
AAATATTTTTTAGTGAAAAGAGACGTTGAGATAGGTTACCGAACGAATTACTTTAACCACTCCTCGAATAGCATAAAAGTAACGAACTATTTCGGCAAAGCAAATGAAGTAACGAATCCTTAACCAAAAGACGAAACAATTTCGTTAAACCCATTTTAAACATGCATTTAAACATTTTTCCTTAGAAAATCTCCAATTTAATCACGTAACATTGAATCTACAGACACCTATTCATGCAATTACCGAATGGAACAAATTAAACGAAATGCCCAGCTAAAATAATAAAATTACAACTCCCAACACATAGTCACACATACATCGCCCTCATCTGCTCTCTAAACACGCAGCGTAAACCAAACAAACTGATTGAGTAATTGGACTGCATGAAAGTTTTTTCTCCTAACACAAGTAGCCAAGAAAATTGCTTTGCTTTCACCACCAAGTTTAAATAAATGTATGTATTTTTTTATCGTGATGACTACTTATATGTGACACAAATTACATAAAATGTTGTCATAAAACTTAATAATGTATACAGCTCTACATGCATTTTAAGATGCATAATATTCCCCAATAATTGTATGAACAGTCCTGTTATAAACAATAGTTTAGCGAAACAAATATCTCAAACAGTGTAAACATGAGGTGTAGTTGCTCGTTCGGGGAAGGTATGCTCTATTCGTGAAGGTCAACAGATGTGTGGCTCTTGGAAACCAAAAAATTTCCCTATCCGCATGCACGATCAAAGAAATTGGTGCAAACTCTCACAATGGCAGAGACTACACATTTAGCTGTTTCACTCCAAACTCCCTCAATGCTGCGTCGCGGAGAAGACAATACATTATTCTGCCCCGAGTGGCATGGAGACAATGCTGGCATGGTGGGGGGGGGGGAGTTTTGGAGCCCATCCTCAGACATCTCACTCCCTTCCCCAGCGCGGATGCCTCCACTTAATGCTGGCCTTAGAGATATGGTTTCTCCCCACCCCCACAATGACTCAGCCCCATCAAGTCATGCCAAACGCCCGACAAAACCTCGCCATTCATCTCATCTGACAGCGCACCTCACCCCATCTCCCCAGCGCAACGCTCCGCACTCACAAAGTGTGCCATGTAATCTCTCATGTTGAGACAGGTGTGGAGGGCGATGTGCGGCCAGCACTTACCTACCCCGTGGGAAGCAGCTCTCCCGAGCAGCAAAACTCCCCTACCAAAGCAAGCTTATCCCAGAGAGAAAAATTTCACGTTCCCAGCAAACCACATTTACTCCTTCAAAAGTCCAGGAAACTTTTACCGAAACAAACTGATTTGATATAATTCTTAATAGCAACACAAATATTATGTTGTTCAATGAACAAAACTATATATGTGAAAAATCCATTTTCCAGAATTTAAATTTTTTTTTGCTATCCAAACATTTTACCAGTTAACATTCTTAAACATAGGAATCCGTATCAGAGTTGTAAAGTTCCAATATTTCAACAAAGAAACCCCGACGGGATGTTTGGAAGGTAACTAACATATATATATATTTTTTCTGCGAACACAAATTGCATATGTAATAAGGATGTTTTACAAATATGTCCAACCACTATTAACACAAATGTGTATATTCCAGACAAATATATGTAAACACCACTATTTCAGCCTGAAATGAGTTTTAAAAATTGCAAAACATCAATATTTCAATAATTTTTTTCAAAAGGTCAGATTTCAAACGATTTTAATGCAAAACCCTGGCCATTTGGAATTTATAATGAGTTTCCGACTTTGGAGATATAGCTTATGATGAGTGTTTTCACTATGTGAACGAGACGCTGCTCGAGGACTACTCTTTATACGCGTTGGGAAATACGCAGAAATAAATTTTGAAAAGTCTGACTAATACAGAAATTGTAAACATCAGAAGTTATCATGACTGTTCAAGCATTAATTCGCTAGTAAAATGGTACAATACTAATCATTGTGATAAAAAAAAAGTCCTGTTCGCAGTGCAAAAGCGAAACTATAAGAAAATATTTAGACCAGCATCCTATTTACGCGTAGATAATAATATTGAAAATTGATCTGTTACAGCCCATACCTGCATAAAAACTACTTTCAAATGGAGTTGTTCAATCCAGAGCAGACTTACTCCAGTATTATTCCAGGTTACAGGCGAGTGTGGTACACATCTCTAAAGAACATATGCTCCCAATTTAGATTTGTAATGGAGATTAACATTGGGACTTTGCACAATCCTTCGAAGGAAATAAATACACAGAACGAGTATTGCGTTATGAGCAAGATGACTGTCCCGTGTTTAACATGCGACCTGGTAGCGAATTGCCTTGTTCATCTTGGGATCTGTGTTTTGAAAACAAGCGAAGAAATTACAAAAGATTCTGGTTTTAGACACATGCAATATAAACTCAGTAGAGAGTTTTATGACAGCCGTACTGTGTGGACTGAAACATGTAATAACAAGCAACACACCATGTAAATGCAAGGAAGTAGCAGCATTAAAATATCGCCTTGTGGTATGTGGGACTGTGAGGTGTGGCAGAGTATCGTTTGTGTCCGTAAGTATGATTTAACCAAGCTGAAATTAGGAAAATATCAAGATTATGATGATTAAACCTTCCCGGCGGTACATTCCCGACAGTGTCAAAAATCATTTATTCTTTGAAAAACATAATTCTTTGCCGAAAAAAATATAAGGAACAAACATGCAGTAGCAGTACGTCAGTTACGATGGAGAGGTTCGAATTAACACTTCAATATGCTAGTGCTAATCTAGGTGACAGGCGAGTGTGGTTTCAACACAAAGAACACAGTCCACTAGAAATTCAAATGTGCAACGGAAAAGAATATTGGTGTTTCTCGTAAATAGTCCGACAGAAACTTTTAAAGTGTTCGATGTTTGTTATGGGCGAAAATTGTGTCCTTTGTATAATATGCGACCTGACAGCAAGCTACTTTGTAATGAGAGTCAACTAACATTTGAATCCTTTTCTAAATCTACAATGAAATACATGAAGTACAAGAAAATTGAATACTTCATGCAGAAGGGATGTTGCTGTTCTGTGCCCACAGTGTGGACAGAACACTGACAACAAGGAACATGTTATGCAGATAGGTAATCAAGAGTTAAAGTCGCCCTGTGGAATGTGACAATTTAGCGTTTTGTTAAGCAAGGACACTTAAATGACAGACTATATAAAGGACAGCATTAATATTAAATTGTCAGTAATGGCTAGCATCTTCAACCCAACAGTCGCATACGAAGTCCTGCAAGTAGGATACAGAAGAGTATCCTTAAGCCGTACAATGGTATTCTACAACTTAAAGTATTTAATGATATCGAACATTGGTGCTAAACTTTCAATTACAGTCTCGGCATTCGCCTTGGTGAAGGCTTAGCATGAAACGATTGCACTGTGAAGTATCTCCGCCCCCGACATTTTACTTCCATCTACATTTGAAGAGCTGATGTCAGCCAGTCTTACCAAAAAATTGGAGGAAGAATGGGGCAATGGGTTAATCACATACCAAATCACAGACCTGTTCAGAGAACTACAATTCATTGGAAGGAAACGTGTGATGGGGATGTCCACAATTTTATTTTCAAGCAAGGTGGGCTAGTATTTCCTTCAGTGTGTAATATCTACGCCTGTGAAGTTGCAAATTTTGAATAATGTTCTCTCCTTCTTTTAATTATGCATTTATTAAAAATGGATTGTATTCTGTAACTTATAGAGAGACATATTCATATATAATAGTTAAGGAAATGTCTGAGTCAGACGTTCATTTAAAATGTTCATATTAGATTGGTTTTTTAACAACACATAATGACCAAGGTAGTTTTGATTCCAGTTTAATTAATTGTAACAGTTCAAAATGTCTTGTACACCAGTGCAGATCGTATGGGGTCCGTAAGCCTAAGGGTGAATGCATTGTAATGTCATTGTGAGGAAGAGCAGAATTTGAAACATCTGGTTTATAATACAGATAATGCTTTACCAATTCAGTATTATGAAGAATGTTATAATATTCATATGTTTATACTTGATAATGAAATTGGTTACTGTATGTACTGGGTGTTTCATTTAATGTGTTACATATCATCAATAAGTAGCATAATATAATTAATACAGACTTCAAACAGCTTTCAATTTGCAAATTTAGAGAATGAATTAATCTATATACTTACGTTGTTCCTTACTAAATGTTCTTAGTTGGGTGTTGGATAGCAAGCAAGTAACATGATGTACTTTCATCCTGGAAATCCATACATTGCCGTGAAACCAGGCAAGACGAATGTATCATATACGTTATAGTGTCCAGAATTCTTCGGGAATTTACACAGTGTGGTGACTCTATGTTCCATTTTAAGGTTATTTATTTCCCTCTGGGATATGAAAAAGCCACGAATTAATTCAGTGCAGTGATGTGACAAAATGTCCTGTTTTTTATATGACTGCAACCACACCTCTTCCATGTAGTATCGGGAGATGTGCATTCATATTACATTGAGACATACCATGACTTCGTTGAAAGCATTGTGTTACACTCCCTTGAATGTAAAGAAGTGTCTATTCAAACAGACAGAATAAAACCAGGATATAAGAAATGTTTTCTCCTTGAAAGTAGACTTCAGCAAAGAGATCTGGATCCAATTCTACGAAAATGTCTGAAAATATTGTTTACTGAAGTTGCATATAGCTTATTTGTATCAGCCTATTCTTTCTTTGGTAACAGCTTATACTTACTTTTGTGAAAATATTTTTGGATCACCTTGTGTTAAAATATTTTTTGATCTTGTGTTAAAATATTTTTGGGGATCACCTCGTGTATGTTGTGCTGAATATGTTTGTTTCTTTAAAAAAATATGTATTTATTCTGAGTCATCCTGTATTTTTGTGAAATCTTAGATGTATTTTGAAAGTATTGCTTGTTTGTATTCGAAACAAAATAAATTTAAATGTGTCATATATTTTGAAACAACCTGTGTTCTATGTTTGTGTATATATTGTTAGACATCCTGAATTTTGTGAAATCTTAGATGTATTTTGAATTTATTGCTTGTTTGTATGTCAAGCAAAATAAGTTTAAATGTGTTGTGTATTTTGAAACAAACTGTTAAAAGAAACATAATAGAATTTTTTGTACAAATTATTGAATAAATATGTGTTAAAAATGAATGTGTTTGTGTACATTTATTTTGCCCTTAAAAAATGTTTTGGTTTCCCTAAGAAAAATCACTCAGATTAATAAATAGATAAAAATTAGTTCACAGTTCTTGTGAACGAATGGTGAAAAATTCAATATATGAAAATAACTTAAGTTTACCCACGAATATAAATCACACATATATATATATATATATATATATATATAATATATAATATAGTTTAATACATTATATCTTAAGAGAAAAATATATCGATCGAATTTCAAGAAAAAAATACTAAGGCACATTTACCCTGAACAACACAACACTTAAAAATCTCATACTATCATTAAAGAGATGAAACACTGTATACCAATTCTACAGATAATGATAAACAAGGTATAACACGAAGCTCCCAACAAAAACAACTCAAAACAATTTCCTACATTTAAATATGAAGACTTTAAGAGGAAAACCTACAATATTCACAAATTTTATTTTAAAAAACATTTACAGAACACGTTGCGGACTTCCAAGCAACTTAAAAAAAAAAAGAGAATCTCTCTCGACTACTCCTCTTCCCCTTTTCCACCCCTCCAAATGCAAACTGTGCAAGCATGGTGGAAAATAAGAGATCTGCTCTTCCCACCTCCCCATCCACCATCTCAACCAGGTCAGCCCTATAGCCTGCTGGACCTCTCAGTACCGTACGAGTAAATGTGGAGAATGAGTAGTTCAGAGTTTCCCAACCAGAGGGCACAAGAGGCACGCACATCGCTCTCCCATTTTCTCCCAGCTCGTCCCGCACGTCGAGTAAGCCAAGAGGTGCAAACCCCCCTCCCCCAGTCCATCCCATATGCCGAGCAAGCCAAGAGGTGCGCAATGCCCCTCCTCCCTCCCCATCGCCAAGCCAACCGTACCTCACTAACGACATATATTTTTAAAATATTACATCTCCAATATTATATTACATTACATTACTCAATACAAATTTAAGAAATACTGTGTAAAATCCTTAACAAATTCCAATATATTATACTACATTAAAAAAATAATAACTGGAGGCTAGCACTGTAACTGCTCTTAAAATAGTGTATACACTTCAAAGAACGTTTAACGTCTGAAAAACACGAGAACAAAGTTGGGAAATAAGAATTTTGTCAATAGCCACCAAACTTCGTTATCCGACACACACAGAACAGTATTTCAAGCCAAGACTTGGGAAGTAAGAATTTTGTTTTGTGTCGCTGAAAGTACGGCACTGTGTTCCTGCTCCCTGACAAGGTCCCGCTGCACTGCATAGAGGATAGTGTGAAATACCTTTTGTAGAACTAAAAGCGAGGGTAACTTTCCACAATTCCCACCCTCGTTCATGTAGACCCGGCCCGACCCGCTAACACGGTTTTAACACGACACAAATGCACAAAAATAGTTGTGTTATGTCGCCAACCCCCACGGCGAAGTCGGATTACGCCACAATGCGGGTTCCGGGTTCGAATCCCGGGGTAAGGTATGGCTCTAAAAAGTTAAATTCTGAGCTCGAATCCCGGGTACATCATGACAAGTTAGATTGTAGGTGTGAATCCTGGATAATATAAGGTGGGTTCGATTCCTGGACAAAGCATGGGTAATTTAAGCTGGGTTTGATTCCCGGGTAGGACATGGCTTCGTTTCCTAGGTAATATAATTCAGAATCCTTACACAATAATAGACGGACCATTAATGTCAATATTTGTTACATAATAACAATTAATATATATTACAAAGAAATATGCATATTCCACAATAAAATATCAACTCAATACAGTTGTAAATAATAAAAAACTCCTAAAACCCATTAATTCGTTAAAATTTTTTAAATTTTGGTTAAAATCATTTAAGGAAATCATATTCCCTTTAGTAAACTATATGTTTTATTATAAGATAAGACTACTTCCAAATCTATATAGTTGTACATGGTAAAATTCAGAAAATGCATTAAACTATTTTAATTTCTCTTAAAAATCATTTAATTTCACGTTAAAATTATATTTCCGTTAGTAAAATTTCGTTTTATTATCAAATCCGACCATTTGCGTTGTTCATGTAGCTTCCCCAGGGAGGGAGGGGAGGTGGGTGTCGGGTTATATATTCACGTGCCGGAGCGGCGGCCGCCATTCTTGTTCCAACCACCATGGGGGATGGCCTCTTCTCGGCTCTTGTGCTTCGCCGAACTGACCCCCACTGCATCCCTGCTGGCTTGCCGGGCCATCGCTTCAGCCTGGGCGCCCAGCCATCCATGGTGCTCCGCTCCATTGCTACTGGCCCAGCCAAGGAGGTGGCTTGCCGGGGCATCCCTTTAGCCTGGGCAGCCAGCCATCTGTGCCGCTCTGCTGCATCACTGCCGGCCCAGCCTAGGAGGCGGCCTGCCAGGGCATCGCTTCAGCCTTGGCGGCCAGCCATCTGCACCGCTCTGTTGCATCCCTCCTGGTCCAGCCTAGGAGGTTGCCTGCTGGGGCATTGCTTCAGCCTGGGCGACCAGCCATCCGCGCCATTCTGCTGCAACCCTGCTGGCCCAGTCTAGGAGACGGCCTGCCGGGGCATCACTTCAGCCTGTGCAAGCGCTCACCTACTTGAACTGAGGGTTCAGGCTTCAGCTAATAGCAGCTTTGCTACTGCACCTAGGTTAGTAAATAGTGATAACTTTTAAGGCTTTTTAATTCTTTTCGATATTGTGTTAATATTTTTTGACCTTGACATTTGTTGTACGTTTTTTAATGGAATTTTTTTAATAATTTTTACTTCGTGATAAAATACTTTCTTTCCGGAATTTGTTACATTTTCAGAATTCCTACTGAGTGTCGTGGATCTCTTCAAAATAAGGAACTTTTACCGATTTATTGCGAATTATTTAATGTTTTACTAACTTGTGTAGCTTTTTAAGCAAACTTTTATGAATCTTTGTAAAATTTTTACAAATCATTCCAAATTTTAACAAACTTATGAAATATCGGTAAAACTTTGTATGTTTTGTATGAAATTTATTAAAAATTTTACAAACTTTTATGAAATTTAATCAACTTTTTACAAATAATTCTAATTTTTAATGAAGTTTTGTAAAATGTTTATAATTTGGTTAGTTTGACGTATTTTTTTTAGTTGTTTTAAGTATTTTAAAGGTGTTTAAGGGTGGGTTTGGTTATGATTGAGAGTATTAATTGTGTAATTGAGAAATACAAAGCAGGAACTAAGCCACTTGTGCGCTGCCTACTTGGAGAGTGCATAGCTCCAGCCTGACTCTCAATTCTGAATGTGTTGTTTCAGTGAAGGATGTCAGTGTGATCGATAAATGAGCCTTGAGTAACTCTAATGATTGTGTAATGTATGTGAAGGGGTGGTTTTGGGTATATAATTTAATCTTAAGTAGTTTTAAAAATAGGTGTATGATGAAGTGCGGGGGAAAAGTCATGTAAATTTAATTCTAGATGTAATTTTTTCATGTAGTTTTGTGTTTATTTAACAGTGGTGAGAGGAGTGGTAGACTGCCACTAGATGCATCCTTGCTCTATATGGAATAGAGTCCGTGTCAATAACATGCACCTACAGCCTCTTTCCACTGTTTAAATATTCGCAAAACTATATGAAAAAGCATCAGCTAGTTAGTTCTAAGAGATTTAAGTGTGGGCTGTTGTGTGTTTGGGTGTGAATTATGGAATTGAGAAAAACAAAGAAGGAACTTAGCCACTTGTGCACTGCACACTTGGAGAGCATATAGGTCCAGCCTGAATCAATTCTGAATGTGCTGTTTCAGTGAAGGATGTCTGTGTGATGGATGAATGAGCCTTGAGTAACTCTATCGATTGTGGAATGTATGTGATGGGATGGGACATTTTAAGTATGTTATTTAGTTGTACAACTATAGAATGTTCAAGATTTAAGTAATTTAAAAATGTTTTTTTACATTTAAGTAATTTTAAGAATGTTTTTAAATTTAAGTAATTTTATGAATGTTTTTAAATTTAAGAATTTTTAAGTAAGTGAAGTTAATATGTATTAACGTGTTAATTTCCCTCATTGAAAACCATTTTTTAAAATTAATATTTAAAGTTTTGTCTTAAATCGTTTTTTCCTATTGAAAATAAAAGTATGGAATGTTTTTTAAACACATTGAGTTTAATATTGACAAACATGCCCAGGCAGTGAACGACTTTGAGAAATTGTTTTTTTAAATTAATTAATAAGGCAGTATATGGAAAAACTTTGCAGAATGTCTGCCGGGAAAGGAACATAAGTCATCACCTATATAGGAAGCTGCAGAACTGATTAGGCATCCTACATTCCAGGCATGACAGATCATCATTGAGAATTTTGTCCTTATCGAAATGTCAAAGAGCTCTGTTATGGTTAAAAAGCCTCTGTACACTGGTGTTGCCATTCTTGATCTTTCCAAATTAACCCTTTACGGATTTCATTATAAGTACATGTGTGATAAATTTCCTCCGCCAGCTGTGCACCTTTTGTATTGCGACACCGACAGCCTCACCTAATGTAATTTCCCCAGATTTAAAGATGCGGTTTGATACATCCAACTATGCGCTCAATACGCAAGGATTCTCGACCGAGAACAAACACAGTACCATAGTGATGAAGGATGAATGTACCGGTCGCATCATCACACACGTTGTAGGTTTACGTCCCAAGCTTTACGCATACATTGTTTCGAATGAGCAGTGTATATGTAGGGCGAAGGGTGTAAAACCTAACGTGCTGCAATCCCTCAGATACGAAGATTGAGATTGCCTCGATAATTGCACCAGGGTTCTGGGGATCCAATACCAGTTCCGTTCATGTGGTCACAAGGTTTACACCGAACGTTTGACCAAAGTAGTGTTATCAGGTTTAGACGATAAGCGCTTCATTGAGCTGGGTGGAGTATCGACTTTACCCTGGGAGCACTACAAGATTCGTGAGTAATTATTTCAGTGTTTTTATATGTGAATCTAGTATTAAGAAATTTTTTTGTAGATGTTTGTGAAGTTGCTGAAATGTTTGCGAATATTAAGGAATGTTTTTGTAGATGATTGTGAAGTTGCTGAAATGTTTGCAAATGTTAAAGAATGTCTTTATAGATGTTTGTGAAGATGTACATATTTGTAAATTTAATTTTTAAGTATAATTTAGAAAAAAATTATTTTTAATGGTAAAAGGAAATAGTGTGACTTGTTATTATCTAGTAGTTTGCATTCCTTTTCTCACATCTTTATATTATATATATATATATATATATATATATATATATATAGTGGTTATCTTTGAGTAATTTGTGGGTGAGATACAATGATTCTTACACTAACAAATATTGAAATGGAAGTATGGAAATGAATGAACTTAAGTAATGGAATGAGGGAGAATCTCGAGAAAACCTTGTGAATAATCTCTGAAGGTATTCGAATGGTGAGAGAAGCTAAGCTGTTGCTAATGGTTAGGACAACATCAGGTAAATGGACTCTGTCCTGCAGAGCAAGTTTAAAAAGTGACTAGCTGGTAACAAACAAAAAAAACGTTAATTTTAACAAGTTTCCAAGGAAATACAAACTTATGATTTTTACTTTAACATACAAAAGATAATAAATTACTACGGCTGTGAATTAACACATCGATGTCTGCTGTGAAAAGATATTATTCTTCAAATATATGCTTAAATGAAAAAATTTAAAGAACACTTTAAATTAACATTATAAAGTTTGCAACAATGGTTTTCCGCCTTCACCTCCACCTCCACATTTACGTCTACCTCTACATTCGGCTCCACATTCACCTCCACAATCTGCTCCACTAGCTCCTCAGTTAGCTCTTAATTTAGTTCCTCAGTTACCTCTTCACACAACACTGCAATCTTGGGGCAAGTTAGTGTAATCAATCAGATTGTCTAATTTACTTTGGGTGTTTAGAGAGCCAATGACGGCAATGTTTGTGTGAGTATGTGTGGGGAGTTGTAATTTTATTGTGTCAACTGGGTGTTTTGTTTATTTTAATTTGTTCCATTCGGTAATCGTATGAATACGTGTCTGTAGATTCAATGTTACGTGATTATTAAAGTGGAGCTTTGCCAAAGAAAATGGCTTCATCACATGATTAAAATCAATTTAACGAATTTGCTTCGCTGAAATAGTTCGTTACTTTTATGCTATTCGAAGAGTGATTAAAGTAATCCGTTCGGTAACCTATTTCAACATCTCTTTTCATTAAAAAATATTTACTTCGCCGAAAAGAAAACATTTCTCCCATATCTAAACTAGTTATATACTCAGTATGCTTCCAGACATTCGACTTGGCCGTAGCCCGCTCTGCATATGTCAAAAACAAAAAAATAAATAAAATAGGCCCATAATACTCTTACACCAATATAAACTCCTATATAAACAATTACAACCCACTCCTCTGGTCAGTTGGCTATAGCAAGTCACACTGAACACATCGATCCTGCTCCGCCAATATTACCCATATGACATGAATAACTTAATTAAAATTCGTTGATATCAAAAAATTATATAAAAGTGATATCAAAATATTATTTAATTAATAGAGTAATCGAATTAATCATCTAATTAATCAGATTATTTATTCAAATAATCGAACGATTATTTATTTTCCTTCCCTTATTTTGTCACTTAGTCCATTCTTGCACCAAATGCGACTTAGGTTACACTTGCGCTATGTGGTCCAGAAGTGACATGCGTGCTCTACTAATATTCAAATCAACAACTCCCTGGCAACTCATACATCGAGGTTGCCTCACAGAATAAAAATGAACTATAACACATCAAATAAATAATTATTGACTGTAGAAAGTGGCTCTGCAAATGAAGTTAACCTGCCTATAATGGCTTACAAACACAACTAATTTAGTTCAAATATAATAAAATAAGCCCCACTGGAGTCGAGAGTGATCATCACAGCATCATTAATGAAAATCGAATAATCAATTCGTTATTCTTTTGAAATGGTAGTTCAATAACAAAAAATAGGACTCAATCGACAAGCTGGTGTCCGACCACCATACTTTGTAACGTATTTTGTTACACAGAACATTAACCATGTCTATAAAATATTGTGTATATAAATAAGCACACTAGAAGTTAGTTCGTACTGAGGGTTGTGCGAGGCGATGCAGACGAACACCATCAGGCACGGCGGTGTGTCACATGGTCACGTTTTTTTGGCATGGCTAGCGCATTGGCCTCCCTCAAATTAAAGGCGGTCCGGGTTCGATTCCCGGCGGGAATTTATCCTATTTTCACATGTAGGGAAGCGTGGCGGACAGAGCTGTTGACTTACTCTTGTGCAACGTCGCTGCCGCACATATCTGTTTTATTTCAGTCCCGCAGGGGCGCTATTAATACACTTCTTAAGGTCAGACTTCACCACGCATGGGCGTATAGGGAATTAAATGCTAAATTCGGACAGGGGTCCGTAAACCATTTTAATTTTTAAATTTTAAATTCACTTTTTTATTATTTATAAAACGTAAAAATTTAATAAAAAAAAGTGCATTAAAAATTATAAAATTAAAATTTGGAAGGTTTACAAATCTGGATGCGTTCATTCTCTAACAAAAAATCTTAGTTGAAAGTACTACCACAAAAAAGACAGAAATTTTGCCCGAATTTAACATTTAATTCCCTATACGCCGATGCATGGTGAGGCCTGGCATTAAGGGGCTTCTTTAGTTGAACGGGTCTCATTGTAAGCAGTCGTGTCTATCCTGTTTTTGAAGGAAAAAAACCATGCAATATTTTAATGTAAATCGTTGATCACAAGTGAAAGTCGATATTTTGTTGCCACCACATAAATTTGGTAATTTAAACCCAAATATGGTCGTAGAAAAGCGTCATTAGCTCTTAATAACGATGCATCTGCAAAACAATGCCTTAATCTAAAGCAACAGTGCTATATATTTTCTGAAAAAATTGCTGGAATTAAAGCCTTAAAAGGCACCGCCTAAAATTCTGAGGAAACAGAACACACGCGTAGCTTATTTATGATATTCTCCGTCGCCGTCTTAATGCTTATAGGCTGTTCACGATAAAGTGAGCATTTTTTTAAGGCCCTCCCAACTGACCCTAACCACTAATAACGATGGTTTATTGCAGCCTCAGACGTTTACTTTTGAGAGTGGTGAAAGTATACACCGTATTTATTAGTCACGTGACAATTCTGATGTAAAAAAGTGGCTTAAATATAAAAACTGACTTAAAACAAAAATTTAAAAGGGCCTTAAAAATTGCTCACTTTACCGTGAACGGCCTATACTTAATGTCGGACGTTACCTTGAGAAGTTGCTTTTGCTAGGGAGGCATCTTGGTTCGGCTTCACCCCTTTTCGCGTCATAATTTTGGATTCATGCTAATTACTGACACTGTACGATTATAGAATATTTACATATTACAAGTTGTTTAGTATTTGTTGTGCATATTTTTATGTTTTATCTGCTTATTGTAAAAAGTCACGAACACATTTATATTTAATAAATAAGTTCCTGCCTTTTTGCAAGTAGGGAATAACACACAGTGAAAATTACGTACAAACTAACTAGTTAATTGTGAATTTTCTGTAGTCTAACATTTTCAACGATACCTCTGAAACTAAAATTGACACGAAAACGAAGAATTTCTGCATAATAGGCGAGGCCGAGCATAACTGTCGGCTTTCACTAATAATCCTTCTTACGATCGAACACTTGAAACCGCCTCTTGACTCCTTCGCCGTTCCAAATTGTGTTAGTAAGCATGTGTTAAATTGCAGAAAATAGTTCCTAAAACTGCCTACATAATCTAATAGTTAGCTGGAGAGGTTACCAATGTTCGGCCTATCGTGTTAAATATTGTACTGAAACAACTTATCGGTTACGGTTTACCAACTGCTGCGTATGCTACTTTACAGTTTTTTTACTGTGGAAATATTTGTGTAGTTTACAGTTATATCGTAACAGTTATGTTTATGTGCATGAAGATCAGATTTAAACAAATAATAAGATTCTCGAGTGTTTACACATCTGAATATTTCAGTTGAGCTGCGATTTTTGTGCAACAGCAGCACGACTGTGTCTACACTTCAACACCAATCATGAGAACTAAATGCAGAATGCAGTGCAGCTTGCACAGCTACCAACTACCAAATATTTTTATCAACTGGAACGGTATTACAGGGATGCGGCCGCGTAAACCTGCATTTAAATATCGGTATTGGTCGGATCCACAATTACTGTGCCTTGTAACAAGTTTTCACCAAACATGCCTCATTGGCTCGCGATAGCCAGTGCCTTTTTAGACGCCCCCTCTCCCATGGGAGAGGAAATCTTATAAATTCCATTCTGCTATGATCAAAACCCAAATAATATGCTGCATAAAAGCTAGAGAAAAATTTAGGAGCCAGAAGCGAATATGTGTATCGGAAATACATTGTACAATGCATTAGCGATTGCGTACAATATATCAACGCATCTCTTTGAACGAAATCAGTCTGGTTGCCAATTTGCTTTCATTCTGGCACCCTTTACTAAATTTAGGGAGCGGCAACTACCCTGCCTTTCCCCCTCGTCACCCATTTACGCCCATGATTTATACGATATTTGATCAGCTTTTGTTCTGTATGCATTACGCGTATGCTCTAACCATGCTGAGTCGTTAACTAACCTAAATTGAGAACTAGCTAGCGGCTCTCGTACAGTACGTTATAGCGTTCATTGCGTCGATACAGGAAATGCTGCTCTGCTTGTACCGAGAGGAGCGATAACTTTCCGATAATTTGAAGGACGTTACGTGTAGTTTCGCGTCGAGTTTCATTCCTTAGTGTTTTGCGCAAGTTGCTAGACTACATTCTTAAATTTACTGCACGACCACCGAGTGGCGAGAGATTGAGCCGTTAGGATTTCGTTGGCATACAAGTGTGGCCCACGACCATCACTTGGAAACTGAAGTGGTAATTAGACATTAAGATTATATATTAATTTGTATGAGGTGAAATATGAATCTTCAGTTCGTCATATTCGTATTATATGTCCACTTGCAGAACTGCCGGATCACGTATTTACGTCGGTCGCGTTGAGAGACTCCTCTGTAAAATATTGTCTGCAATATCAGCGTTTGCGTCGCGTAGTTGCGTATCTCAGTAAATAAATGTTTAGGGAACACGAGTTTCTTGCAGGAAAGAGAAACAATTATCTACAACCAACACTTTTCACCTTTATCCTTTTAAATAGTTCAAAGAAAAGACATTATGGAAATAGTTAAAAATAACATTTAAGGGCTTTTCTACGCGGTTCCTTAAACGGAATCTTTACCCAACATATTAGATTATTAGTTGTTTTTAGCCTTTTGTAAAGAAAATTCTGAATTTACTTCTATACCTAACTGGCTATTTACCTTACACAGCAGTACATACGTAACGACTTAACCACGAACTCTTATTTTTATGTCGTTATATTGGTTTTACCAAATGCTAGTATAATTAATATTGTGACGTAATTTTGAGTAATATCTAGTTTGGTATAAGGTTATGTTTAGAATCTTATTTTTTTAAAGATATAAACACGCTTGAAAAATAAAACATGAATCCAATATGAGACGGGGAGGTTCCCCTTAAAGAAACTAAAAATATATAAAGTGCCATCTGTAGTTTTATCCAGTGGTTTACATCGCGTGTATTACTGTTACAAATCATATTTGCGTGATATTATGCTTCCCGGGAACGCATTCCGCAGTCTTTGTATGACCGATATTGGTCCAGTGATTCTTATTTTGTAACAACCTGAACCTTACTGCACCACATACGCACACTAGTATTACTGTGCGGTGCCGCATTTAAATACGAAATATCCTTGGAGTTCTTATCTCGTTTAACATTGGAGTTCTTATCTCTCTATCTCGTAGCTTATATTTACGCTACGACTGATATCTTTGTCGTTCAGGTTTTCCAGTCTTGTGTCAAAAATCAGAAGCTTTGCTCAGATTTCTGTTTCATCACAATCTGTATAAAATAATTGTCGAACCATGCTAATAATGTATTTGTTTTGCTTTCTTTTGTTGCATCCCACTCATGCCTACCCTCATATGTATCCTCTTTGCCAGAACGCATTGTACCTTCACGTGCTGACAAACTGAAATGCCACTATTATAAGATCACACAAAACTATGTTTATCTACGCCAAAGTTTATAATTAAGTTTTGTAGTATGCATGAATACACGTTAGGCTGGCACCATTGCCGAATACGCTGGCTAAACTCATAGGGGTGGTTTAGAGGGACACAATATAAACACTCATAAACGTATCGTAAAAAGTACATCGAAAGTTTGTTCACGCAAAGGCGCTGCCAGTTTGAAACCAATAACCTACAGAATCAGTATTGGTGTCTTCTCCTGTGAGTGCCACATTTCATCACGGCTAAGGCACCTGGAGCCGTCTAGCTTTCTGTCAGTACATCTCCACAACAGTTATTTTTGCCTTGTGAGCTAATCTACGCGAAAGGACTGAGAAACGCTTAGTCGGTTCAGACACCTCTAGATGACACACCAGTTGACGTGGCACTACTCAAGCTGTTGCACTCGTACCCCCCCCCCCCCCCTCAATGATCGTCACACTTTTCTCCATCCAAAGGTGTGAACACAGGTAAATCTAAGCCATACAAGAACCATCAGTAACGGAAGTGTTAAAAAAAACACTAATATTCTCTGATATACACAGCCCCAAAAGACATTGTGGAGTAATACTCTGTGTGTTTTATTTTTCGGTGTAATTTGTGTAAGATGGGTCCCATTGTCCACGAAGGAAACATGATATATCTTTGCTAGCCTTGGCCACATTGCATGTTAACTTAAGGTGATGGCTCGTGGTTCATTGGAATAGGAGCGCTCGTACCCAGTAAATTGGCAGACTCGCTCCAGCTGAGGCGACACTGCGCTGTTCTGTTCTGTCCTTACCTCTACTGTTTCTTCAGGGCAGTACTGTTTTTATATAGCAATTGCATTTTTATTATTGCCTTTTTTTTTAACTTCGTTACCCGTTTCGCATGTATTCCACCTAGAAAAGTGTTTCATTACAACATATAGAGGTCCAATAAAAATTGCCCCCCCCCCCTTTTTTTTTTTTTACAGACCGTTTCTGGAAAAAGGAAATTCAGCTCAGAAGACCAACTTGGACGAGGATAAAGATTGAATAGGACAGTAAAATTTAGCCACACTATAGCATATGCCATACTATTTTGAGTTTACACTTGTTTTGCTGCTGTTAGTTGGCCAGACTACACAGTTGTCCTCTGATAAAGCGTTGTAATATTGTTCTCCTAACCAAGTGTACTCGTTATCAAGCAGAGTATTAATTATAGCTGTTGGTTGAACAAACGAATTTAATTAGCGAAGAAATTAATATATTTTTTACATTTGTTAGTATGAATCAAGTACTTGCCCGCAGTTTTTCGCAGACCATTTACATAGTTAATTATTTGTATTCTATTTTTAGTATTTATCTTTTTAGATTTATCATATTGGCAAGTAAGAACATATATTAATTGTTCTACAGAATTTGTAGTAACACGTTGTAACAAATATAATTTTCTTTTTGTGGTCGAAGAATGTTGTGTTTGACATGTTTTGTAAAATTATTTCACATAATTCGATCTTGTAGCACCATTTGCTTCCCTCGAGGTCATAAGTAATTGGTGCATTTTGCTCTTCTATCATTGCAGCACTGCAGGTTCTTTATTTAGTTGAAAAATGGGGTGTGGCTGTGTTGCGGACACAGCCGTTTATTTTTTTCGTGAATACGTCGTAAGTTGACGCTCTCGGACGCCTTGATGTTTTTTTTTTTACGTTCCCGGCACAGCTTCATTCGATCATATGGGCTTTTATGGGTATCACTGGATTGCTTTTGAGATGCTCTTTCCAACCGTATAGGCTTAAGATTTTTGTATTTCGACCTGGATTTTTGACGAGTATAGGCCGAAATTGTGTTACGTTTCTTTAATGTTACATTAAACTCGTACAATTTCACCATAACCACGCCACACGAATGGTTTTATACTTTATACACACAATTAATCGATCTGAACAATAACCGTCGAATGAAACTTATCGTATTTTCTCCTAGTCAAAAGTTATACTAAACGGAAGTTATGACGCGGTGAAACGAACTGAAGATTGCCCCCCCCCCCCCCCCCCCCCGCAGGCGACAGGTTACCCGCCCCCGCGATGCTTCAGTCCTCGCTCAACGTAACATTTGCTTTGATTCTTTGGCAATAGAGTGGTGTCATTGAATTTTGAATGTAGACGATAGATTAGGAGCTGTAATTCCGAACTGTATCCCCCGATTTTATCAGAATTTCTGGATTGCCTCCCACTACGATTGCATATTTGAAGACGTATTGACGTCAAAAACATTAGTGTATTGCCATAAAGAAGCAAAATTGTGGAAACTAAAATGCAGACAGTAAATTGTATCATTCATCAAAAACCCACTGTCAACAGTCACTATTTGCAGTTCTTATAAGATAACGTTCTCGTCAGTGTGCTTTTTGATATGCACGCTCTCTAATTACGTATACTGTTGCATTTGCGTAGTTAATCTTCTCTAATGCTGTTGACTATTTGTCGTAGGCCACCTTTTAAGTGACTGTTTCAAGGTAGTGTTCGCGAATGTGGACTGCAAAGCAGTAGTTCCTTCGTCGGTACATAAATGCTTCAGGTTCACGCAACCATTGAGAAAAAAAAAAGTATTGTTACAAGGTGTCAGGGACGTATCAATAAATATTCACGTAGCTATTATTTACAACATTAAACTAATTATCTCCGCTATTACTTTTGTTATCAGTGAGTGCAATATTTGTCTATCTCAATTCTAATTAAAGTCTCCATCACGGTCTCAATATTAGTTACTGACACCTAATTCACACCCATTATGTACATATATTCAATCTGTACGTTACCACCGTTCCAAATGTACGTCACGCATCCAGTCCAGTAGTCCCGCCCGTCAATCTCTCTCTTCACTGTACCGATGCTCGCAGTCCGCAGACTACACTCCCACCGCCACTAGACTCTTCGTTGGCTCGTCGCTTCGCTTCGCTGTCTTCGTACACGTGGTTCTTAAAGGGCGTACACTGCCCCGAACTCTTATGACTGTCGGCTCGCAGGCCCTTCGCGGCTCGCTGGCCCGACCCAGAAGGTTTCCCCGCACCCCGCAGTGTCGTTGAGAGAGTATATGACAACTACCAGATTTTTTTTTTGTTTCGAAGATAACCGCAGAAACTTAATCCGCTGACCTTCAGGGGCTCCCGGGTCGTGATAGGTTTATCGCGGCGGTGCGCGGTGGCTTGCCTTTGTAAATAGCCGCCCGCTTCTCACATTGCAATTCGCCTGACTTTCACGTGAGTAGAATGGGGCGAGGGAAGCGATGCAGAACAGTTACACGTAACAATAGGTTTCAGTATAAGAGCATAGTGCCACGTCAGGTCCAAGTACACCAGAAGGCAATCTTTTGCAAGAATGGGGGAGTATTAGTTTTAGACATAATAATGAAGTACATCCACTCAATGCCCAAAATACTTTCATCAGTGATTTCAGGAAAAGGACGCATAACAAAATATTCATTTCTTTCTAGTGTTCATGTTCAGCGGTAATATGTTTTTGTTTCTGAACATTCGTACCAGTTACGGTGTATTGTATTATAGGAACTGATAGGTGTATATTAAATAACATTGTCTCGCACGTTCCAATTCTTTCCACTTATTATTTAAGACAATTTACCATGATTCCTGATGGCATTGCACTATTTAAATATTAATGTTCATCAACATATTTAATGTAACTGAAAAAATTATTTAGGTGGCGAGAGATTTCGTTCCGGCTACCCTTAAATTGAAAGGGATGCTCCCGAATACTACCTTCGGGATGAAAATAAACAGAGGTACGTTTTTTTTTTTTTGCAGAACAGAGAATTGTCTAACTTTCTCCATTTTTTAAAGCAAACTCTAGCAATTCTCTTATTATTAAAATTAACGAGACAGCAAAAAACATGAGCTGAGCATATTTTCAATTACCTAAGTTCGTGGATACTACATTTATTAAAACTTGAAATTAATTATATATTGATGAAAGTACTGTGGGATGTACAGTAACATTTTTATGTTATTAAATTGACAGTTACTTCTGTTTATAATTTTACAGTGGATGACGCCTTTCAAATTAGTGGTCTAGTTTCGCTTTGGCTGATATCGCAACATGTTTTGTTGTTGGGCCCTCGCAGTGCAACGCTAGTGTCAGCATCGTGTTTCGTAACGGAACCGCAGGCGAGGCATGAGGGAATCTACCTTCTCGTGTCTCAACCTCTTGTGTATCACATAAGGTAGAGCAAATATCCAATTGCATTATCCTAGCACCTACCCAGCGCATTGCCTTGAATCAAACCGCAAGGGTTCCTTGTTGCACGGGTAGTATGTATTACACGTAGTTTCAACAGGGAATACAGCAAATTGTAGGTATAGGCTATTCACAGTAAAGTGAGCACTTTTGAAAGCTCTCTCATTTGGAATAATAGTCAATATATTTTATTTTAGCCTTAGACGTTAACTTCAGAGTGCGGTGGAATATCACACTGTATTTATTACTTACATGGCAATACTTATTTAAAAAAGTGCTTAGAGGATAAAAAATGGCTGAAAGGAAAAAGTAACTAGGGCCTCAAAAGTGCTCATTTCACCGTGAACAGCCTATACTAGGCCTACCTTTGTAACACCCGCTGCGGGAAACGAGCTTGAATTGATGCATCCCAAAGGATGGATAACACTTGGCGATGTAATGTTCAAGATGGAGGACGATGAAATGCAACTAAGATGGAAGCATCTCGAGGAAACATATGGCAATAGCAATGTCCATTTGTCAATATGCTAAAAAAAAATCGCACCTGGGTCGATTCGGGATCGAACATAGTTCGATTGTGACAGTTCAGCGCATTGACTGCTGTGTTGTAACATTGCCGGCCGGGTGGAAAGGGGAGGGGGGAGTCATAAATATTTTGGGATCAAAACTTTTCAGAAAGCGCTAGAGGACAATATGTTGCAAACTGGCATGGTTCATAAATTCTGAAACTTTATTCTCTCTTTTAGGCTACACCACATATTTAACATAATACGTATTAAATTCCATAGTCAATAGTACACTATCTCAGTATCTCAATTCGCCTTCGTACAACACGAATAAACGTCTTTCATTAGTGTTTTTTCCCCCCCTCGAAATTCCACATTTGTGTTTCGTTCTTGAAGTCAAAGAAATCCAGTCATTCTAAGACACTGTTTTTACGCTGGGTATTAAATGCTTGTAAGGTTTTCATCAAAAGAATAGTCCTTCGGTATTGTTTATATACGCAGAAACGTGCAATTGTGGAATTTGAATAATTAGAACGTTAAGAACGTTAACTGCAAACAGTGCTTGATATTATTGAGGAAGTAAGTCACGCTCCAAGGATGCAAAGATTTCACGGTCTGGGTTCACAAGCTTATATTTTAGTGGTGGCTATGGGCAAACGTCACATTTTATGCGTCTAACAGTTTTAAGTGAGTGAAAGATTTGGGCTGCTCTTAACAGCGAGGTCTTGAGAGCCGATGAGGGTGATTTAAGTTAATATGGTGCGGCGCCGGAATAAAGGGGCGGGGGAAACGGGAGATCGCCGAGAAAACCCTCCAATCAACGCCATCGTACGGCACGATTCCCACTTGCAAAAATCCGGTGACCAGATCGGGTATTGATCCCGGGTCGCCTTGGTGGAAGGCGAGCATGCTAATCGCTAAGCCACCGTGGTCCAAAACAGTTCTAAGATTACTTGATATTTAGCATAACGAAACTGGCTGTTTTAAGATTCGCAAGTTCCTACGCAAACTGTGATTTGTTCAAAATACTGTATAGGTACCGTTGTAAAGTTGATGGTAGCAACTGGCGTGAATGGAGTAAACTTTTACTCGGGGTTTTAACAGTGTACATTTGTGAAGAGAATCGAGCAGAAAATAGCTTCGGCCCAGCGACTGAAACACTGCCAACTGCGGGTCATCCATCGAGTTGTGTAGCCAGTCCTCTCTGCAGCCGCAGGATGCTGCTACACTTCTAAATTAATCGTTTCCCGTTTGTAATAAAGCCGTTGACAGTAACAAACATACAAACTGGGCCGCTTACTGTAGTAAGCCCTGACGTTTCAGAAAATGTGCAGGGTTGCTTCGAAGACTTCGAGATCTTTGCTATTGTAGTGGGCTCCGAATTACCTGAATCAACACAAGATTCGTCATCACCTTAGTGTGACTCCTCGGTTTCTTGCCCACTACTGTTCGTTCCAGATCGGCCAAAGAATGTGCACGGCCAGTGTGATCCGTAAAGCACATATACCTACCAGGCCAATTTTGCACACTTTTTGGTCAGTTAGTTCTTTCAATACATAACACTAATTCAGTATGAAACATTTAGTGTGATTTTCGGCGTTCAATAAAAGAAAATCTTATTTTAAATGTACAATAAATTGATATAACGTATACAGGACGTATAAATGTAATACTAGCTTCACCCACGGGCAGGCAGATCCCCTAGAGCTTCGGGAATCTGCCGCCCTAACCAGTCGACCTTTCAGTCCATATGAATACATGTTATCAGTTGACCTCTTAGTGAAAATTTCCATGCTTACGACGTCATATCAGACAGTAGCTTTAACTCTTGGCGCACTATTGCCTTTTATCTTCTGCACTCTTACTTGTTTATTAAGTATTTTAAATACGCTTGGTATAGAACACACACAAATAATTCATTCTACATTCAACTCTTTTTACCACGCGTGCTGACAAGGGTCAATCAACTGCAAAGTGATAAGAGCTGCAACCAACACGTCACTATATGTTGTGTGCAAGTGAAACAAACGTCCGAACGTCATTACACAGGACGATTCACGAGGAGTTACCGTCACTCACAGGGCTTACTCCTTACATCATTTGGCTCAAAATATGTCATATAAATGTGGGTAATATTCCCAATATTTACAGAGTAATTCGACAGATTGGAAATGCCTAGATTATTGCGTATGGGGACGGATGAAGGATATTGTTTACCGAAGGACTGCATAAACACTTGAACTATTTGTGCGTATCATGCACGCCGCTACAGAAATCAAAGATTGCCTTGTGTAGTTACGTATAGCAACAAGTGCCGTACATAAGCGTGCTGCCAAGTGTATGGAAGTAGACGGAAACATTTTTGAACATCTTTTGTAAGCTTGTTAGATGCAATTGTGAGACTCAACGGTAAACAATACGGTCCGATAATACATCAGTGTATTTACTTCGGAAAGGGTTATTTTTGTATTCGTCAATTTTCAAATGTTTCAAATTTCTCTGTAAATATTGGGAATAGGGCCCACATGTATGATACATATTTCGCTCCAAATGATGTAAGGAATAAGCCCTGTGAATGGCTGTTACTCCCCACGAATCACTCTGTAAATTATTTAAGAGGTATATATAATACATGTTTACGTAGCCTATGTGGTTCCAGGCGTGTGAGCGTGTAACATTTCAATACTGTGAATGTAAGCAGTATAAAGGTTGCGTTAAAGTTTTCTCCCTAATTAGTCTTTTTCGGCGTTTGTGTGGCCTCCAGCGCCAGTATTCAATGTTGGCAAGTGTTTCCTCTGTCTAAATTAGGATTTGACTGTATGGCGTCTCTCGTGTAACGATAACAAAGGGAAGAACTGGGTTATACAGTATTACCGGCCGATAATTCAGTGATGAAATGTTAGCATTCTAAAACAGTAAAGTAACACTGAATATAAATGGTAAACCATAAAGTTGTTCGCACTATTGTTGTCAAATTATCCAGTATAACATTGCACGAACTAACATTTGACTGTCGATAATTTTAACTACACTGCGAGATAAACCGCTCAGCTGAATTCGAGCTGCAAGGCCAGAATAAAAATATAGCTACAGTATATGCATATGAAATATATTATTGACAATGTGACCAAGCTACACTCTACAAATGCTCTCGTTCGTACAGTATTGTATCATCTGATGAGCTGCTGCGGGATCCGTGTTGTTACGTTGGCTATTTTTATGATGACTTTGGAAGAAAATAGTACTCGGAACTAAAAGTTATAATTTAAAATCTTAATTATACTTACAACATTTATGGTTTAAATTATGTTTTCTTGGCAATTAGTGACTGGACTTTGAAAACATTTTAAGCATTTACGACATAGTATGTCGACACGTACTAACAGTAAACGTTTCCAGCCAATGGCTAGCCATGTTTACGTTTCCAGTTTCCACCAGCCCGGTGAACGGCCGTTGGCGCGTGCCTTTTTTCTCACCATGTTTATTATACGAATATCTTGTTGGTGTTGTCGGAATATTTAATAGGTAGTTAATTATTTTTATGTGCTTTTTTCAAACATAGTTGGTTGTAGGTACCGCTGTAGTGCGTTTTCTTGAGTGAAATGTAACATTATCGGCACGTGTTTTGCCGTGTTCCTTTCGCCAGTTTCCCTTACCGCCTTCCACAATGAAGTGGTACGAATATAATTTACGTATCTAAGTTTAAGTTTGTTCGCATCAGGACAAGTGTGCAGTGTTGATTTTTCTGAATGATTCTGCAAATAAATTATTTCATGCTAGTGACGAACAAACGTAATTTTAGTGAAGTAAACTTCTCAAAGATTGCCATAAAAAAAAATGTTCAAAAGGTTACAAATTTTACAAACAGTAAGTTTACGTGTTTTAAAAATGTATTTGTAAATTGTTAACACAATTATTGAAATGCACTTGGCCTGAAAAAGGCGCACTTTCCAAACTTGCAGTGGGTGAATAATATCTGTTTATTTGTATATATCGTAAATTCAACGAGTGTAAGGTTAACTTCGGTCAAAGTGTTTGCGTGTATATATTGCTACATCTGTACGAATACGAACAGCGACGTATGTATCGCGTTTTGTTTTTCCATTAAAGTTAAAATTTTCGAAGTAAAATAATTTAAATGTTATTTCCATACGAGCAAAATTTTCCATTGCTCCATCCAAACAATATGCAACCTAAAATACCACACACTCGTAAGAACATCAAGATGTCATCTCACGAAAGACGTAAAACTAAAGCCCCCTCTTTTTTTTTTTTTCTCATAGTTTCCTTTTCACCTGGAAATAAATATACAGAACCCAACCAATTTAACTCCGTCGTTACAAAAATAAAACCAGTTGGAATGCCAACCTAGCTGTAATATCCCACATAAATTACTGGACGGAAGTTAGCTACCTTCAGATTTTCAGTGCCTGCCATTACATGGAATACGAGGAAGGAGGAAAATGCAAGTGTGCATTGGACTGTAAACATTTTTTTACAAACGTCATTTTCTTCGGTGACAAAACAGCTGCGGTGGAAGGATACATTGTGGCAGTGCTACGTTTCTAGAACTGTCAGAATTTACCCCACTTACGTGAAATGGACAATATAGAGATACTGATATATTGAATGTCTCTATCAGAAATGCCTGTAGTGTGTATGCAAAAAAAAATGCAGTCACGCAAAAGAACTTCATTGTGCCTATCTGTCAGTATGCAGTTTTCACTCGACTGCATGTGTTGGTGTTCCTACAGCCACGCTACTAACATTGACATGAGCATGAGTAGCGAGAGCTTCGCCTCAAGGTAGCAGATTCCCAGATTTTTAAGTGCAGATGGGCGAAGGTGATCGACGGCATGGTATCGCCAAATTGTCTCTCCAGTTAGGCGCAGGTTGCCATGCATCTGTATTATCTGCTGCTTATTATCGCAATCGAACAATGAATTCTTGCCTTAACTATATCGTCACACAGCTTGGTTTTTTAATATATTTTTGATTGCTGTTTCTGTATCTCAACATTAAGCATTATCACACACGGAAAAACAATCTTACTCCTGCATTTTCAAATGATGGCGTTCTCCTTTCCCGCCCGTGCAAGGTACGGTTACATTCCGCTGTTTGAAGCTACATTGATATTAGCTATCGCCACGGCCGTTGTGCGCAGTCGCTACAGGCGAAGTCGGGTATGGCATGCCTATAACACTCGTTAATAGTGTAATGAAATTATAATGACCTTGAGTTTGTAAATTTTTCCTCATCTACCACCCTTCCGTTTTTTTTTGTCTGTACTACCGCGAACACAGAAAGCTTTTCATTACGCTGACGAAAGGGTGTAAGCTCCATTACATCAGTGCATTTTGGGGAAAATAACCCTTTTCCTCATTAATCGTCTACTGAAAATACATAAATTGTCTACTGAAAATATCGGCTCGTTCACTTCGCCACTGTGTTCGTTTGCGTGCTCGAGTTAATTAATTTAGTTTTTGCAGAACAGGACAGCAAATACAGCAAATATGTGGGACAGTTTCCAGGATGTAAATGGCTGTCAGAGCCCAGAATGAGAGTCATGTTTCTGTTCTGATCTGTAGCAGGCCTACAAATGTAACAGCATTATAAAGTGAACATGGTGACGGAATTAAAACAGACCAGTCGTTGCTATCCTAATGCTGTGCGCTACCGAATGGTATTCTCTCTCTCTCTCACCCTCTCCCCCCCTCCCCCCACACCAACCCGTACATAAGATACCTTACTATGCTCCCTTGGAAATTTGCTACAGTTTAAGACGTGAGTTATTTGCCCTTTGTAAGTTTCAGCATACCCTGGAAAATTCGAAGAATGGCTGAAAGCCCAGAATTTTACAATTTGATTTCTTTGGACGTAAATATACTTTAAGCCCTCTTTTAATCTCTACCAAACCCTCTATAGTCCATTCCCCACTGGAAGAAACTTTCTCGGAGCCCTACTAAATATCTACTTGCAGGCCCATTTCGTATCCTTCCGCCAAATGTAAACAAACATTGCCATGTGATTGTCATGTAGCACCTGTCAAAATCAATGTCTACATTCCATTGTGTGTGTACATGTGTTCGTATACTTTCGCTACACCTAAACATAAACATTACTTCTACTTTTATACCTGTCAAAGGTGTTGTTTACTGTTTACAGCTTTTCAAAGAATTCTGTCATTTTCCAAAAACCATTCCGTACGAATATTCACAGTTTAGGCCTCTAACATTATTTAGGTCAGCTTTATGACGTTTTAAAAATGCCTGAATTGACGATAGTTCTTACGGTTATTTTACATTAACATATTTGTTTTCCGCGACATAGCACATTGCATGTAATGCACGTTAATATTTTGCCGTGACTGTATTTAACACTGTTACAACTGCGAGGTAAAGAACTGTAGTATTTATCCTTTTGTTATTGATATGTGTTGGGTTATTTCTTTAAAAGAACGGCTTCAGTTGGAATAAATATTGTTACAAGTTGTCCCTCTGGAAATTAAGTGGGCTATAACCGAGTCGTCACAGGATGGAAGTCTTAATCAAATAAAATAATTAATTAAAATTTCCTTATTTTATTTACAATAACTACAGCAAAATGCTCTGAGCTCAAATTCTCTCAATAAATTGAAATCACTTTCTGTTTACAATTGACACCAATTAATAAAATGTATAATTACGACAAAGAAATCAATGAAATTAAACAATTAAAGAATATTCCCAATAGACAGTGTATCAACCTATTCAATTATTTTATAATTCATGCGTCCATATTTGACAGTTCGAATGTTTACAATAAAATCAGTATTACACTTCCATTCAATCTCATCTCAGTCCAGTCCATGTCCCGCTAGTCGTAATGTTCTAGAGTCCTCTAAGCTCCCTCAAGCACAGTAGGCTTCACTCGTCAGTTTCACGCCCTCTCGTCCATCAAGCCACGAACACCTCACTCGCCGTCGTCCCGCAATCTCCAGTCGTCGTCCACACTTAACTTCGCTCGCGCACACTTGCGAGGCGGCCTCCGTCAAAGACTGCCGGCCGCGGGGTTGCGGCAGCATACATAGTCTTTTAGGCCGCCACCTAGAATCTTCCCCAACTCGCGTGTTGCGTCACGGAGGGCTGAGGCGCCAGCCAGTCTCACCAGAACATTCTTGCATCGTTGCTAAACGTATCGGAAACCCTGGCAGGCGAGAGGTCTGTGACACCACCAAGTTTCACCACTCTCGGCATTCACGGGATTATAAGAGGGCAGCAGCCAGAAACGAGCGAATCGTTCCAGGAAGTGGGGAGGGCGAGGTGTATCTCCGATTACGGCGCGGGGCAACTGAGTCGGCGCCAGCTGCAGCACGTAACAATATTGAAACGAAGGAACAACCATTCAAACGAAAAAGGCACATTAAATTCAAGCACGCAACTCTTGTTGCTTATTTTTTGTCATTCAAACTTAAAAGATAGCTGTGAACACACACACAAACAAGCCTACGGTAATTTTTATTCCGTTCATATTTCTATGTATTGCTACTTAATGTTTATTGTGTATATTGAAATTTATCGGGCTGGGCTTAGTATTTGGTTGGGATTAAATCATGTTACAAGACTGTTCCAAACACCTAGGGCAAAGGTACAACGTTGGAATAAATAAACAGACGTGGATGTAAATAATTAACTTTATTATAAAAAGAGTTTTAAGATAAAACGTATAAATAGTGCACATCAAATATTTTAAATCACGCACATATACGGCCAGCCAAACGACCACCACGCAGCAACGCCACACCATTTCACACGCAACGGTTAACTAAACACACATAACAGTATAGATTTATTACTGCCGGGGAAACACAGATTTATCACAACATCCTAACTTGCCTAGGTAGGTTTTACAAAAACTTCTACAACCGTGATGTGGTAATTTGAAGTATTTTTCGGAGTAAGAATAATTTCCGCTTCGTTTTGGCAAAAAAGATACACCATGCCTGCGAACTTCCGATGGTATCCGTCCCACCATCATATCTAAATATATTAACATATATTAACGATGCGAAACTTCCTGAGTGTGAGAGAGGCAAAGAAAGAGAGAGAGAGCGCGACAAGCCTCGCCCAGCCGACAGTTGTTTGCTCGCTCAATAAAACAAACACTGTGCCACTACGGCCTATGCACGATATTTTGCGCTAAAACACTGTGCCACTACAGCCTACGCACGATATTTTGTCCTGTTATTTTTAACTGTAAAAATATTATTTTAATAGGCACCGTTTAATTTACAAATAGCATAATAAAAACTAGTTTAAATTATTTTTTAACTGTGAACTATTTCTTACCGGCCGTTGCCAACAAGTTGCTGCTCTCGCTGTAGCTAATTCATATTTAATACGAATTAAATAATGCAAGTTATATAGACGATATTAAGGTGACGTTTCATTTAGTCAATAATACAGTACTCTAAAGTTAACCACAGTGTTTTATATAATGTGGAATACAGGTTATTGAGAAAACAGGTTGACATGTTACGCCTGGAGTGATTTTTCAAAAGTTGATTTTCATACGTATCTTCCAGTCGGGGGAATGGACTGTAGAGTGTAGTTCAAAGGGGATTACTGGGTAATCCCCTTTGGGATTTCCCAGTAAACCCATTTGGGATTTCAACGAGCAACTGGAGAAAACAATTTTGATTTATACTCTGCTTGTTTACGAGATATTCTCCACGTCCTTGCACTGATTACCATGATTATGCCATGTATCTTTTAGTTTATACACTAACCTCCTTGAACTGCAAACTACACATCGTGGAGCGGAACAGTTAATTCGCAATAGTGCATTTAGTATGTCTATTTCACTAGTTCCAGATTCTAGAATCTCTGTGAACCTAACTGTCAACCGATATGTCAAATGTACATGGGGAAAAGTGGGTCATAGTAGAAATTGGCGTATTTGCGACGATAGTTGCTATACACAGGGTAGAGTTTAAATATGAACTACCCCCCCCCCCCCAAATCCTTGACTTTAACTATATATTTATATAGTTAAAGGTCAAGGATTTGAGAGAGAGAGAGAGAGAGAGAGAGAGAGAGAGAGAGAGAGAGAGAGAGAGAGAGAGAGTTGAGTTGAGTTGAGTTAGTTGAGTTGAGTTGAGTTGAGTTGAGTTGAGTTGAGTTGAGTTGAGTTGAGTTGAGTTGAGTTGAGTTGAGTTGAGTTGAGTTCTTGATAAAAATTAAAGAACTGGATTTAATATCTCAATTTATTACATTAAAAAACACTCGGCAATTATTCACAGCGTTAAAACAGCCTATCTCTACCTTTAACACTTATTTGTCAGTAAGCGCTATATTTATGCCAATCCCAATTATAATTAAAGCTCTTGTCTTTGGCTATAGGGACTTAATCCTCACATTAATTACTCACGTATGCTCAAAATGTTTACTGACATACGTTAACATAATTTAAAATGTCTGTCACTCACTAATCAAGACCCTTTCCCACATTCCAGCCGGCCAGTCGCACTCTATTCTCTCGAACTTCGCAATCTACACCCTCATTGGTCACCACGCCACCCGTCGTTCCAATGATTATAAACGTTAGACTAACGGCCTTACATGACTCGAGATCGCTATTGTATTGTAAAGGTCTTTTTAACGTCCCCCGCTTTTATGCTTGAAGGCTTAGCAGGGGATGCTTACAGAGTAACTTATTACGTAACTGAAATTAACACCTATGTCTGACCCGGGATTCGAACCTAGAGCCCCCCGTACCCCAGATCGGTGGCGCACCAACCGACTGCGCCACGGGAGGTCGGCTCGAGATCTCTAAACAGAGGCTAGCGATGGCTTACATAGCTGAGGTGCCCTGGCCCAGAAGGTTCTTCGTAACTTGAATCACACCGACGATGGGGGGAGGCATGGGAGTTTGTGGTGATCAGAAAACTCGCGTCATGGTTACCCAAGTCATTGTATCTTCCAAGAACACGAGTAACATCAGTCCCGATAGTGGTATCGTTGCCCGTGTTAGCTATATTGTGACGTGTGTTGTAACTGTACCTGACCTTCTCTGGTTACTAGTGATGCCGTTAGAGCACTATAGTCCATTCCCCATTGGAAGCAATTTTCTCGGAGCCCTGCTAAATATCTACGTACAGGCCCGTTTCGTATCCTTCCGCCAAATGTAAACAAACATTGCCATGCGACTGTCATGCAGCATCTGTCAAAATCAATGTTTACATTCCATTATGTGTGTACATATGTTCGTATACTTACGCTACACCTAAAAGTAAACATTGAAATGTGACTTCTACTTTTATACCTGGCAAAGGTGTTGTTTACTGTTTACAGCCTTTCGAAGAATTCTGTCATATTCCAAAAACCATTCCGTACGAATATTCACAGTTTAGGCCTCTAACATTATTTAGGTCAGCTTTATGACGTTTTAAAAATGCCTGAATTGACGACAGTTCTTACGGTTATTTTACATTAACATATTTGTTTTCCACAACATAACTCAATACATGTAATGCACGTTAGTATTTTGCCGCGCCTGGGTTATACCTTTTACAACTGCGAGGTAAATTATCCTTTTGTTATTGATAGGTGTTGGGTCATTTCTTTAAAAGGACGGCCTCAGTTGGAATAAATACTAAAACGAAGGAACAACCAGTCAAACGAAAAAGGCTCATTGAATTCAAGCACGCAACTCGTGTTTCTAATTTTTGTCTTACAAACTTTTAAAGATAGCGGTGGACAATCACACAAATAAGCCTACAATAACTTTTATTCCAATCATATTTCTATGTATTGGTACTTACTGTTTATTAGGTTTATTGAAATTTATCGGGCTGAGTAGGGATTGTGGCAAATTACGTTACACGACTGTGTTTCGAATCCCTTATGGCAAAGGTACAACGTTTGCGATAAATAAACAAACGTGGATGTAAATAATTAACTTCGTCATAAAAACAGTCCACAGTTAAAACGTATAAATAGTGCTAATCAAATATTTGAAATCACCCACACACAAGGCCAGCGTATCGACCACGATGCGCAAAGTCAGGCCATTTCACAGACACGATGATTAACTAACAAACACACGTCACAGTATATTTATTACTGTCGTGAAAAAACAGATTTATCACAACATCGTAACTTGCCTAGGTAGGTTTAAAAAACACGTCTACAAACGTGATGTGGTAATTTGAAGTATTTTTCGGAGTAAGAGTAATTTACGTATCGTTTGGCAAAAAAACAACACGCCATCAAACATAGTATATCTACCATATTTGACGCCATGTCATGGCTCGCCACGTCTGCCAACTTCACTTGTAACTGCCCCACCATAATATCTAAATATATTAAATTGAGTATTCAAACATTAAAATCTCTTTTCAGTTGTAAATTACAAATTTAAAAATCATTCTGCTGTAATAAGTATAAAATATGCTACAATTGAAAACATGTATAATTTCTTTGATTACTAGCAAAGTGGAATTTCCCGAGTTTTAAAGAGACGAAAAAAAAAGAGAGAAAGCAAGCCTCGCCCAGCACAGATTTTCATATGCATTCTCTCTCGATAAAACTACACCGTACCATTATTGCCTACTCACGATATTTTACGCTCTTGTAGAAGACAGTTTATTGAAAAAACAAGTTGACATGTTATGCCTAGTGTGTTTGTTCAAAGGTTGATTTTCATAAGTCGCTTCCAATCGGGAATGGACTATTAGTGTTATGCACATCCGAGGCGGCAGTGGAAGGCCATTAAGACAAAGAGGCCGCTCGTAACAGTATCAATTTAAGACGCTGTATCGCTTTTTTTTTTTTTTAAATATTAGTTTGTGTCATACTAGAAGAGTGAGGGTCATTACTGAAACCGCTTTATTATAAAAGCATTGCATTTAATGTCTCTGTGCAAATTTTTGTACCTGATAGTTAACAGGTGTTCCCTGGTTGTGATTAAAACGTGAGAATAAATCAATGTACATCATTTTGTATTAAGTCAATTGTTGTATAAATACTCGTTAGTAGTTCATATATTTTGTCTGTAATGATGGGTAAAGTAATTAACTACACTTATATTGTCGCATTTTTAATAAATTTCCGCAATTTGAATCATGAAGAAATAAATAAAAATTTAAATATGGCGGATGACACGGACTGTTAGGAACATTGAGAGATTGAAGCGTGACTCTGATGAAACTACTGATGGAGGGGGGAAAGGGGGGAAGGTTGTAATATTTAAAATTCCATATCTGTGGCAAAAAATAGCCTGTCAGCTTCATGCACATGGAACCAAAACATTATGTTCTGCTTAAATCGTCTATGAAATGCACAGTGTAATAACTTTGTTTATCTCGGAGGGAAACTGACACGTTTGCTTCCACGCTTCATAATTTCCGGGTGTCTCAAACTATTGTTTACACTCTTTGAACATGATTAACAGAGACAATATGCTGGGGCTGCATGTATTTGACGCAACAAGGACAATGTTGGGTTCGTGCGAGCGCGTGTAAACATACTGCTATTTCCTTTTGTAGCTACGAGCAGCATACAATTGCAAAGGAAATGGCGGAAGTGACAAAGGTTTTATTTCTAGCCACGGACGTGTAAATCGCATTAAAGCAAGTAACGTGGAAGCCCTACATGTCCACGTTACTTCACACTATGATGAATGAAGACGACATCCGTCACTCCTCAGCTCGTTTATATTATATGCCAATGAATGTTTACATTATACAATGGTTTGTGTAACTACGGTAACTTGTAACATTTTCTGGCCCTGAGGTAGCTTCATGATGGCTGAGAAAGAATCCTGGCCGGCTGGTTGCATGATCGTGCTGGTCCGCTCTAGTCGGCTGAACAGACGTGCGTACGGCAATCAGCTGCGTTCACCACATTTAGAGCTGTTTTTTTTTTCTGGTAGGCATTAAAAAAAATGTCATGTTCATATTTGAGTTGTTTTGGACTAAACGTCCCTTTGTTCATTGTGTTACTTTTATACCATCATTTCAGTACTAACTCTGATCGACGCAAATAAATTCATTTATCTAATTGGCGAGATTGCCAGCTTTCAGAATGCATTAAAAAACGGCAGCGAGCATAGAGCAAAACCAGTATAATGTACTGAAAAAGTATGGCAGAATAAATCAACTATTTAATAACATCATCAGAAAATACAATGAAGAAGAAGTGAAGGCCTACCAGGTATATTGAGGCTATGAAAAACGACGCCTTGTATTTTTTTAATGTATTGTAGACGAATACCTGTCTTGGTTGAAATGATGCTTTCTTGACATCATTTTTGTTCGAGATTGTGGGCTTTCGTATTCTTTCTTTTAGATTTATGACATGCCACAAATCCTCAATGTGTTTGATGTCCGGCGACTGTGGATGTGTTACCATCCAGTGTGGCATGTTGTATAGCAACCACAGTTTATATTTCGGGCTGTATGTTTAGTATTGTTGTCTTGGGTGAAGACATAGCCTCCCAGTAAGACCCGTATCGTCCACACTCTTGGGAAGTTAAAGCCCAATACACACGGGTATCTTTCTTGTACACCTCGACTTGTAGCAACCTTGTTTCGTGTGAACGGCCACCGAGCATACTAGCGGCTAGCATACAAGAACTTGTGTACAAGCTAGTGCCGAATAGGGTCGGTTCTATTTTTCGTTATCTTTCTTGTACTAGGGGAATGTAAACAAACAACTAGTGCACGCGCAAATGTGTATTTGAACGTAATACACTGCATAAGAGGAAGTGTTTTGAAATAAATAATGGTAGAGTGGACGAAAGAAGCTGTAGAAACCTTGTTAGAGATGTATAAGAACGATGACGTTTTATATATAACACCACGAATCCGTCTTACTAAAATAAACATATAAGAAAATATGCGTTGGAGAAAATTGTGAGTTAGGTTAGGTGCGCCCAGAAACTCAAGTTGATGACATAAAAAAAATGATGTCATTGCGCGCACATTTTGGCCAGGAAATAAAAAAAAATGCAGCGAAGCCGTCGGAGTGGTACTGGCGCTGGCTCTGTTTACAATCCCACTGTTTGGTGGTTTTCCACTAATGACGTTCCTGAAGGACCATATTCCGTTTTTTTTTTTTTTTTTTTTACAGGTGATACAATCGAAATTGCACAAATTATCCCAGTCACCTTCAATACAGCTTCCACATCTGCGGTCAACATTTTGAAAATGTTTACACCTTCTTGTGCAAGAAAGATAGCAGTGTGTACTGACCACTTAATTTGGTATGATACTAGCTAGCATGCTAGCTAGTGTTATTCTTCTTGTACACCTTTAATGCTCACTTTCTTGTACACGAAAAATGCCCATGTGTACTAGGCTTAAGACTTTAGAGTGAGTGGTCCCAGAGTGTGTGGTCCATGCTACCCTCGATGGAACGCTGCAGTGTTTTTTTTTAGATAGAGGACTGCTGAAACAAACTTACTGTTTACACGCTCGCTGCTTTGCATTCTATGCAAGTGGCAGTGAAGGATAGCAGTTATATGATAGCGGTGGCGGAAAGTCAATTGATTGTTTTGAAAGATAGGCGAGCATTAATAATTTTGCGACGTATGCTGTTGACCTAGGTTGTATTAAGTTTCTGCATCTAGCTGAGAAATTTTCTAGTTGTTTACTGCCTATATTCTGTCCGGTCAAGGCCAGCAGAGTTGTTGAATGGATGAGGGACTGAGTTTCAGCGACAGATGACGAGCGGCAGGAGAAGTGACCAGCGGAAGGGAAATCTGCGACTGCGAGTATCAAGCAGTGAAGAGTACGGCTGGCAGGCTGGACTATTAGGCTGGGTGCGTGAGTGAAACACATTACAAATTATGGTAACAGACAGTCTGAAAGTGTGTTAATGATGGGCATGAGTTAATTGACTATAAACAGACACATTAAGAAGGACGTTAATTAGAGTAAAATATACATTAAATATTGGTCTTATTGAGAAATAAAAAGAGTAACAGTGTATATAGAGAGATTAATGTGATAAATAGTAGCCGTGTTAATAAATTAAAATCAAATTTAGTTCTTTTTTTTTTAGTAAGACCTCTATCTCACGAACTCGTATACGCCCCACAGGCTTTTTCTTGTAACACAGCTTCGCTCAAGTATTTATGTGGAAATTCACCTTGCAAAGATATAATCTATAAACTGCGTTTTCTACACGCCCTTACGCAAGTTATTTTTTTATTACTACGACTGTTAATGATTTTAGAAAATAAGAAAGTTGTACCGTTTTGAGTGAGTGGGGGCACTATTTTTCGTGACGGATCAACAACTAAAAATAGATTGTAGAAACTGTGCTACGTACTTTAAAACAATTTTCTATAGCTGATGGCATTGATGCTAAAGTGTCTAAAGAAATAGCATGTATTAGACCTTCAGCCACGAGGACGGTCGTATAAGGTTGTCGCGCGTTATCTGACACGCTTTATCAGCCTCCTATTACGTCACAACCACCACCGGGTGCCTGTGAAACTTTTTCAATGTTACGTAAAACAGTGGCCAAGTTTGAAGATACATTTTTGATGTGCATTATTTAATGCGCAAGAGTGAGAAAGGGGGGAGAGAGAGGGGAAGGGGGAGAGAGAGCTGAAGTCATTCGCATCGACAGGAGTAAAGTACAACTGAGCATCGGCGGAATGCAACAATTAGGGAAGCGAGAGTACCCCGAAAAAAAACATGGGTGTATGCGTTGCGAAATTTGGTTCTGTCGGTGAATTAGCATGGCTTTCGCACATGTTAAAATCAGGTGTAACCCTACCGAGGATCGAACTCAATTAGCCATGGTGGGAGGCTAGTGTTTTAAGGATGCCATATGTACGTGCCTCGTTTTCCGCACGAGCCACACCGAAAAGTTGAACTCGCTCCGAAATTTCTGCTCGCGAAAAGAATCTCCTTCGCCGTTATTTCCCCGTTGTCTATTTTCTCGCATGTTTCGTAACACTAATTTCTTATATTACCAACTTATACTGATGTAATGCTTTAAAATAGTTAATCGTGCGTAATTTAAAGTGAATTAGGCAAATATTAATAAGATTTAGGCAACACGTAAATAAACGTAATTTTGAAATCGACCTATAATAGGCAGCAATAAATCCTAAAGTTGTTTTTGGAAACGCAAAGCAGAATTAGAGGCACTTGAAAATCCTCAACAAGAAATCAGTTCCACAGTTAATACAGTGTAGAAAAATTTTTCGTGTAGTTTTTTGTCCACCACACTTAAGGAATATCGTGATTAAAAATAACATACGAATCAGCGTGGTCGTAAACTAAGCCAGCACCTAAACACCAAAACAGTAACATAGTACAATCTGATTACGTGTGAACATAAAACCACCGTAGGTTCTGTCCGTTCTGTTGGACGTGATCGGCATAAATTTGAACCAGACATTATTCCATCCTTGGGGAATAACGGTAAATCCTCCGTTGAAATAGAATGTTCGCTGTTAATTGAGTACGTTTGAAAGCCGTACTTACAATACTTCTAATTTTGTATCCTTGTGTCATGTGTAAAATTACATTGCCACGGCCCGGGTCGCTTTATTCATACGCCTTCTAAGGGAAACCATGGTACTGTTAGGCGTGTAAATGTTTTAATAATATGCAAATTGCTTCTCAAATCTGTATAAGTCAAGAAACACATAAACGACCGTAAATTTAAATATTACGTTCTAAATAGATATCTAAGTGCTAGGAACTATTTTTAATTCGTTGCCAATTGAACTGGGAACATATCAGTGTGTACTATAGCACATGTAGCTATGAACAGTGACATACATGTGAATCACCTAAAAACAAGCCATATGCATATAAAAAAAGTTATATAAAAATGTTTCCATATTAAAAAAAAAATAACTATAATGCACGAATTGATATTTGATGATGTCAAGCGGTGGCCCACAGCATTAGTTTACTTTGTAATTCTTTTCATTGTACAACTATGTTCGTATTTATTATGGCTGCAGCAAAAACCGAACAATTTTGATTTTGACAAAAAAAATGAAGTGTAATATGTTTTTATTCGAAGAAGACGTCATTAGATCCAGTGCATACAAATTGAGCAATGTTTGGTACAATTATAAAATAATTTTTGCTATTCAACACCGTGAATAGCTCTCTAGGTCTACTGTGTCTCGGGGGGGGGGGGGGGGGGGGGTGGGGGAGGGAGTGGTAGGACATGAGAGGAAGAATCGGTCAGGAGAGGCGCATGAATGGTGCACGTGTGAAAGCGAGACAGGGCGGGGCGGCCAGTCGTGAAACATTAACGCGCCAGTCAGCGGCGTGCAAGTTGAGGCAGACGTACCTAAAAAAAAATAAAAAAATAGTTCGGTAGTAAGAGGGAATATCGAACACTAGTGGCACTACCGTTGCATATATCCACTTATCAAAAAATGCGTGATATCAAGCTAAATTTGAGGACCGCCTCTTCAATGAAATTAGGCGGGGGCCCCATTCTCGTGAGGTGGTCTAAACTATAGACCCACAATATGTGTGCAACGTACGAAAATTGTGGTAATTATGACTTTTTTTTTTTTCAATTAGTAATTTTTTGTTACATTAATATAACTTGAAACTGCAGGCACATCATTACTTACCCAGAGTTCGAATCCAAAAAAACATGTTAATGGCGTATGCTACGAATATCGCCATTAGGATTTATTAAACTGTAAATTATATCAAGGCATTGTACGAGTTGTGCTTGTAATAGAGCCTTTTAGCCTTCTGGTAACAAACCAAGACTGGAACGTTAAGTAAAACACAAAGACGAGTTTGATCTGTACAGTGATATTATACGTAAAATTATGTGAATAATTGTTTTATGGAATTTTCTAGCCATTTTTAAGGTCAAATTTAGAATCTTGGAGAGAGAGTGAGTGGGGACGAGGGTGGTGGTGAGGGTAAGTGTGATATAGGAGGGGGTAGGGGTGGTTGACAAGTCCGTTGTCCCCTCTGCGCTGGTTCCACTGGAGTATAGGCTATTCACAGTAAAGTGAGCACTTTTGAAAGCCACCTCATATGAAATAATAGTCGATAAATATATTTTTATTTTACCCTTATATGTTAACTTCTGAGTGTGGTTGAATATATGCACTATGTTTATTACTTACAAGACAATATTTATTTTAAAAGGTGGCTAAGGAAAAAAAAATTTCGTAAAGAAAAAAGTAACTAGGCCCTCAAAAGTGCTTACTTTACCGTGAACAGCCTATAGTAACTATGTTATTCCCATGCCCCGTTCATCGGGTGCTTAGTAAACTTTAAGGTTCAGTGACGTTACTACTTTCTCTCTACACTTAAAAACTGGATGTATTTACCAAGTAAAACAAAGCGACCAGTAAGTATTGCTGTGCAGCAGCTCTCGCCGAGATGCGGTAACGCTTTGTAATCTGTTGGGCTAACGTGACCCTATTTCATCTGGCCTATTCATAGGTAAAAATATCCATAGCATCTTAGAGGACTTCGCGACGAGCGTGGACTGAAAGTCTTTTCTCTGCGGATCGTAAAGAACAAGTCTCGTGACCCGATTTTCTATACGAAACGAATAAGCTTGGTTTGTGGTAATGATTTTTAATGCCGTATTTGTACCCGTTGAGAGACTCGCTGTTGGCTAAAGTCGCTCACAATGTCCACAATACGATCCAGACTCCGGCGGCGGGAATTTTTTGGGCGGACATTGCTACGTGCAAACTACAACTGCCACTTCATACTTTTCTCATTTAGCATGTTCGAATTATTTATTTTTTTGACGAAACTGGTAAATGTGTCCCCAACAGGTTTCCCTACAAAAACAAAGTACATCCCAGGCGATAACGGAATGGTACTTTCAAGACGTTAACACACATTGGAAACATTATTTCATGCCTTTTAGCATAGTTAAAAAGGGTTTTTTTTTTTTTTTAAGACTGTCGTGTCTCAAAATGTACTCTTGTGAATAAATAAATTCTACCTCCGCACGTGAAGATTCATAACTTGGACAAGTAACGATCTGTTTAGGACACATAATGAGAACAAGAGTAGAAATCGC
Source organism: Dryococelus australis (assembly GCA_029891345.1). Lineage (NCBI taxonomy): Eukaryota > Metazoa > Arthropoda > Insecta > Phasmatodea > Phasmatidae > Dryococelus > Dryococelus australis. The sequence continues at coordinate 97,728,896 of CM056999.1, forward strand.
CAGCCAGAGCTGGCAACGTGATCGAAGCTAGCATAGAAGCTCAAGCACGAGTGTCAGGAGGTTGGTGGTCGACTCGTTTTCATTTTCCATCGAGAGTCTGTCTCGATCCAAGCAAATATCAAAGGGAAGAATTATCTAAGCTACTTGTGTAGTCACATGAGCTAGCCACTTGATCCCCGGTACTTAGTTAAGTGTGCTCATATCTCCCGAGTGCAGACACGTTTTTAAGTAATTATTTTTGTTATCGGTGCGACTGTCGTGTTTTTGTTGATCTACAGTGACTCGGTGACGGTTAGTAAACCTATCCTATGATATTACATTGTTGTAATACAAGTCTTTTGGATATGAAAATTGAGTGTAAAGGGCGTATCTTAGTTCGTGAGGGATGGAGGTCTTAATAAAAAAAAAACCAAAGAATTAAATTTGATTTTTAATTTATTCACACAGCTATTATTTACAGCATTAAATTACCTGTATCCACTGTTACTCGTTATGTAACAGTGAGCGCAATATTTGTCTATTTCAACTCTAATTATCGTCCTTGATGTATCTGTTCGGTTACAGTCAATTAACTCATACTAATAATTAACACACGTTCAGTCTATCTGTTGCCATCATTTTTAATATCTTTCACTCACTCATCTAGTCTAATACATAATCTAGCCTGCCAGCCACACTCTTCTTAGCTTGATGCTCGTAGTCGCAGATTTCCCTTCCGCTGGTCACTTCTCTCGCTGCTCGTCTTCTATCGCTTGGAACTCAGCTACTCATTCACTCAACAACACTCGGCTCGGAGGCCTGCCACACTTTTATATCGTTCGACCTGACCATCTAGAAGGTTCAACGCACCCGAGTCACGCTGAGAGAACGAGGTCAGTAATCCAGCGACACGTAATACTGCCCTCCCCTCAAGTCTGTTCGTGCCGAACAGACTCTGCAACATCTGGACCTTCGTCGAGTACCAGTCGGTCGATTTGGACAACCTTTGGCTTCGCCTGAGAGCCTTGACGACTAATCCGAAAGACCACATCATTGATTTTATTCAGAATCCTGTAGTGGCCTTCTCAACATCTCTGAATATATGAGTACCCCTTTTCGTATCTGTGGGTTGTACATCCAAACCAGTTGTCCTCCTTGAAATACGTCGTCCGACATTCTCCTCTCATACTGGGTCTTCATCCTGCCACTATATGGTCATTTTGTGCCTTACAGAAGTTTGAAAAGATGGAGCAATTCCATAACTTACCCTTGCATCTCCCTTTATACCATGCCTACCAATCTGAAAAAAAGTGCTTGTACTTGCGGTTGATGCTGCAGGCTGTGACTGGATCCTCGTCCGATGTACCCTGAAGCGCCGGTTGCTCCTGCCGACTGCCTCACTCCCTTTCTCGAGTTAACGCAACTGGTTCTTTGCCCCCCCCCCCCCAATCCACTTCCTCCATGGGACTGCTATCCTCAGAGCCACTACTGAGACGTGCTATTCTATCACTCGTTCCATGCCATGTGCACCTTTCACCATTATATGACACAGTGTGCACAGGGCTTCTGGACAACACTCGCATGTCATCTTGTACATTTTCCAACTGCTTTGTGAGGTGTGCAGCTTGCATAATCAGATCGTCGATGCGGTTTCTCAGTTGTTGAGCATATGCATGAAGCTCACAAATTTCTTCATGCAAGTGCTTCCATGCGCTCATCGAAGCAATTTGTTCATTTCGCTGCAGCTTCTGTTTAAGCTGCTGCTGTTCTGGGCAATATGCTATTAGGTCCCCTGCTGTCCATATGACCAACACTCCCTCTATGTGTGGGGGAGGGGGAGTGCGAAGCTCTGTAGTATGAACCCTGGCAGCGATATCTCTCAAAACCATCTGCAACTCCTTTAGCGCCTTGTTATCTTGTCTTTGTACAGCGTCACCGCGCGTAATCCAGTGCTCGAGCCAGGGAGTCCTGCATGTCGTAGGGTGCAGCCAGACGTACTGCTTGTCGTACCTCAGTGTCGGCGATGTTCATAAATGAAGAAGCCGGCTGCAATGATGTCGCGCGCCTCTTCGGGGCACGCTTCTAGAGATATGTGGGAGAACCGCATAATATCTTGCCATAGCTCCTGCAGTGGCTCCCCTGGACGCTGGGTGCGGCTCCGCAGCTGTGCATGGTGAGCATGTCGCAGGTACCGGTCACCAAAATGTAGCTCCAAGGGCGACACCAGTGTGGGTTTTCCAAGCGATGTCACTCTGCCAGAGATTGTAGTATGCTCAGTGCGGGGCATCTCAGTATTGCGGCGAGTTAGTAAGCCCCGCCATGAAGTCTGGCCATCGTAAGGGGTGGGCTAATTGTGATCCCCTTCCCCACTCCTGGCTGCGCGACACCAATTCCAAAAGGCCGCTGGCTCTCCTCCGAGGTCGCTGTGTTAGTGACGACTCGTACTGCGTCCCCACTTTTATCGTCTGCCGATGTGGTGGTTGTGGAACTTCTTTGCCGAATAAATTCCTCCTACCTCTCTACTGCACTGATCTTCTGCTTCATCCTCGAATCTGTCCATCCTGTTGTTTACATTATTCACTATTTCAGTTACACTGTCCATTCTTTCGTTCACACTGTCAATTTTACCGTCCCCACAGTCAATTGTCGTGTTCACTAACTCACTAATGTCTTTTATTTTCCCATCTACGGTGTCTATTTTCTTATCTACTAAATCACTTACGTTAGTTATCTGGCTTTTTACATTCTCGTTGACACTATTAGTGAATTAGTTTGGTTATATACAGTTTCATTCAATCTTTCTTTTACAGGTCTAACTTGGTTATTTAACTTTTCTTTCGAGCTATTTTCACTTAAGCTCACCTGGCTACTTGCCCCTCAATTAATACTCGCAGTACTTCCAATTCTGTAGAGATTTTTCTAGTTAACATTCACTGTGATAGTTGTACAAACAGCCTTAATTATTTCGATCTACAACTATTACAGATAATTGATGAATTTGAATATCACTAATTACTTGCACATAGCCTAACTTTATTTACAACTGATTAATTAATAATTGCCTCCATCCCACGTCTGACACTAGTTTTAGAAGGATGCCTGACGGGCGTATCTGAGTTCGTGAGGGATGGAGGTTAATAAAAAAACAAAAGGACTAAATTTGATTTATAATTTATTCACAGTTAATATTTACAGTATTGAATTATGTCTTGACTATTACTCTTTTTATTTAACGGTGAGTGCAATATTTAATGTCTTTTTCAACTCTAATTAACGTTCTTATTAATGTCTCTGCTTGGTTACTGTCAATTAACCCATACTCATCATTAACACGTGCTCAGTCTACCTGTTGCCATAATTTATGTCTTCCACTCACGCATCTAGTCCAGTAGTCCAGCCTGCCAGCCGCACTCTTCACTGCTTGACACTCGTAGTCGCAGATTTCCGTTCCATTGGTCACTTCTCTCGCTGCTCGTCTTCTGTCGTTCGGAACTCAGCCACTCATTTACTCATTAACTAACTCGGTTCGGAGGCCTGTCACTTTTGTATATCGTTCGCTCTGGCCTTCTGAAAGGTTCAACGCACCCCGAGTCATGCTGGGAGAAAGAGGTCAGTAATCAAGAGCATTCTTCAGATACACAGAAATCCTATCCGCTGAAGGTCAGGGGCGGCGAGCCGCCAAAGGATTATTGTGGCAGAATGGCTTCATAACTCAAAACGCTGGTAGGACTATCGCTCGCTTGTCATTCAAAATATTCCATTGACTTGCCGCCCCATTATCATCACTACTGTGTCCTCTTCTGCTCGCTCGCGCGGGGTGGGCCAAGATCAGCGGCGCAGACCAGTGTCATGTAACAGTATTTACATTCATCATACAACAAATACAAAAAAGCACATTTCTTCTCAAAAGAATATACAAATTTGCACCCAAAAAAGACACATTCTAAGGTCAAGATGTACACCACAATGAAAATGGTACAGTCTGTATAAGTCCTGTCGTTGAAGGGCATGTGTGGACAGTTAATTCATAGTGTGATGACCATAGTTATTTTTCATCTCCTTAAGCCTATCTGGCATAGATCGACCTAACCTTTCACGATAAGAGGGCTACCTCTTATCCTATTCCGTTTGGAGGGCAGTTTTGATGTTATTCCGGTTAGATATGGGATGTTTGCGCATGATTTATTTGAACACACTCCACAATATTCAATGATATTGGTGTTTGGGGACTGTGGAGGGGTATCGAGTACATGGAGGCAATTATATAGTAACCACATTCATACTTTATGGGTTTTATGTTTCGGGTAATCACGCAAGCCTAATTTCCTTGCGCTCTGTGTCGAATCCTTCCTCAATATGTCCAAATGCACATCTTTATCCATACTAGGCCCGACTAACTATGAAATGGATTTTCCCACACCCGAAGCAGCCATACATTCCCTTACCACCCCCGTGTTTCACCTCTGGTCGAAGATTTCATTTTGCAAGCTCCGTGTTTGGCTTACACCAGTTACTGACCTTCCCATGCGATTGAAACACATTGAATTTACTTTCGTCGGTAAATATTACTGTTTATAGTAGTCAAAATATTTATCAACGTGGTCTGTGGCAAACTGGAACCGAAGACGTTTGTTCTTCTTGCTGATCTATGGTTTATTGTGAGTTATATACTCGACCATTGGAGTCCTCTATACAAAGTACTCTCCTCACGGTTTTCGGGCAGGTTTTTTTCCTCAAGACGACTTCTGCTTCCCTGGCAAGTTTTGGTGTGTACTTAAGACTGGGATGGACCTAACCCCCCCTCCAAACCCCCCCCCCCCCTTCAAGGTCAAGAAGCGAGGGAGCGAGCGATACGTGTGACACTAACACGCACGCCTAGCACCTCATCGGTCCTACGCGCAAGGCGTGCAGTATTTCCGTCGTAACGCTGTACTGTGCAAATTAGATCTGCAACAGTGGGGTTTTATTACACGCGATGAAAGCCCACATATTAAACTACGCCCGTATCTTTGTACTTTTCTCTTGCCGCTGAAGGAAACTGCAAAGGCAAGCTTTAAAAATGCGATATTTGATTATTTTTACAATAATTTTTTCTCCGAGAATACACTTGACAAAAGGAAAAAAATAGGGGCATAGATAATTTTTTTTTTATCTTTTCTGACAAAAAGTCTTATTTGAAGAACATTTATGTACCAAGAATAGCGCATTCGCGCAAACAAGCTTTCACAAAAAATGCGGGGTCCATCCCACTCTTGTGGGATTATTCTATATTTGACTTCGAATGCATCGCTCGTTTGATGCAGTGAATATTTTTCTGGAGCTACGCTTCTCTTTGTTCTCTTCTGTACTGGTACTGACGAAAGCGACGAACGATATTTTGCACGGTAGAATGATTGCGATTCACACAATTTTGCCGATATCACGCAGTAATACCTTCGGTAATGCAAAATGACCAGCTGTCTCACTGCCACAGCTATCTGACCCCTTTCACTTTCCATGTTCATCTACGAAAGCTTACTTGAATGTAATGCTTGCCTTCATGCACAGAACGAAGGTGCACATGTTCAGAATGCGAGAGGCCGACACGGCACGTCTGGTATTCCAATGGAGGGGCATGTATTGGGCAGTGTACCACTTTCACTGTGGCGTTCAATCTGCAGTTGTTTTAGTGTTTTCCATTCTAGGCAGAGATAATCATAGAAGTGATGTGTATCTTTATAGACCCTAAAAGCTGGATATGTAAAGCATTGAATAGACTGGGTTACCAGTAATTTTCATTTATAGGGAATACTCATTTCCAATCTAATATCCGTTCGTACAAGGTGTACCATTTTTACTGAGTCACTGTATGCAAGCTATAGTTACGTATTTAAAATTTTAAGACATTGAAACAGTTGCGTATTAGGTCAACGATAAGATTGATGCAGCATATCGTCCACATGTAACACGAAAACTGTAATATTAAAACTATCTTTAATCCTGTATTGTAGGCGGAAAGGTCGCTTGAGTATTTTTATTTTAAATTGACATGGTCCTTGCTCTGTTTGTAATTTTCTTTTCCAAACATGTAAAGAGCTTCTGGAAATATGTATATGTAGGTATTATGTATATAGTGTGACCCTCTAGGAACAGAAATATTTGGAGTTTTAGGAAACAAGTTACTGACTGGGAGAAGCACACTAAATCCCCAAATATCTCCGCAAATGCTTTTGTTGTTGTTTGCCTCTTATTTCACTCCATTTTCATGCAAATTATGCAAATTCAAGTCAACAAAAATAAGAGGAAACTGAAACGATGAATCACCGATTCGTAATTTTTTTTTCGGTTCTTATTTTAAGAGAGGTCATATACATTTTTTGTTAAGAAAAATTATAACTAATTAACATTTCTTTTAAATGGACGTTTTATTGAGGGAGTAGATATAATTTCATAATTATCTGAGTTATGTTAATGACAAATTATTTATTCTTTAATCAATGTCCAAGTATAGGCTGTTCGCGGTAAAATGAGCAATTTTTGAAAGCCCTGCTTAAGATCTACTTGTATACACGTTTTGTATTCCGCCTCCTTACGTAAAATTAACATTGATATAATATGGGCCTCATCACTTTATTCATGCGTCGGTCAAATTAAAATATGAAATTATTAAGAAAGTAAATACTTTACAAATCAGCTCATTTTTACTCTTCGATGCATTGAAAAAACAAAAGTGAAAGAATTAATTTTAAGTTATCACAAATAGTTACCTAACACTTTATATTCAACGTTAAGATATGGAACTAATTTCCATCCATCGTTACCAACTTTACTGCGTGAATGTCACTCAGTGTACCCATTAAAATATTATGCATGCAGGGGCAGTGAATTTTTTTCTAAGGTTCTGTTCTAAAGTGCTCACTTTATCGTGAACAGTCTTTACCAAGAAACATCGAAACAATGGGCAATGCAGTTCCTAAACTGAACATTACGAGCGGTATTCAGTGTCGCTAAAATTCAATGCACTACATTCCTTGTACCCGAAACTACCAAATAATAACCTATTTCGTTATTGTCGCCCGCAAGAATTCTCATAAGGTTGCCAACAGTGTCCACCTGGCTTTATAAAAGGCTGCATATCAGCAATGGAAGTACAACGGTTACACTGTGAAAGTGGTAATACATACACAGTAGTTACGAGCGAGAAAGAATGCTTTAACCACGCTTGCACACCATGTGCTTGTGTTTTCCACGCCACGGACGCTTAGGCAGGGTGGTAAGTAACAGCGGCCGTGTAAAGGCTGCTCACGATAAAGTAAGCACTTTTAAAAATCAACCCTAGAAAAATGTCACTGTTCCTGTGTGCGTATATTTTAACGGGCGCACTGAGTGACATGCGTCCAGTAAAGCAGGTAACGATGGATGGAAAATAGTCCCATATCTTAACGTCGAATAAAAAGTGTCAGGTAACCACTTGTGATAACTTAAATTATTTCTTTCGCTTCCTGTATTGTTTAACGCACGTAAGTGTAAAAATGGCCAGATTTGTAAAGTATTTACTTTTGTAATAATTTCAAAATTTCACTTGACCGACGCGTGAATAAAGTGATGAGGCCCATGGCAATGTTAAATTTACAAAATGTATAAGAGCACGCTGCGTGCATACAAGTAGATCTTAAGCAAGGGTTTCAAAGGTGCTTACTTTACCGTGAACAGCCTATACACGGATGGCGGCGCTTTGTTTACGGGACGGGCGACTGGATGCGGCGAGCGGGTACGTCGCGTGCAAGGATAACAGCAGCAGCGCGGCTGGAAAGCAGGGTGCCAAACGCGACGTCTGCGGCGTAAACATCCTCGAGCCCGCCCGTTCGATCCTACAATACTGGCCCGTGGCCCGCCAGCTGCGCCTACACCGACGTTGACGTGTCGAGAGGTGCGACAGCCCGCCTGCCAACCTGACGGCCGTATGTTTTCCTCTGCTCTTGGCAAGCTTCTCTTGGCGAGAATGCTGATTGCGTACGTGTTTTTTTTTTTCTCAAGTACATGTACTACCCCACAAACTTAAGTAAAGACCCTCGCGACTGAGCGCTGTAGTCGCCCTCAGTGTGACATATGGTTTAGTTGCCAGGTAGGGCTTTGCGATATCACAATAGGCCTATATCAATCACAAAACAATAATTCTAAAATATTGTAGCTGTGATATGGTCCAACACTGTATAGACTGTTCACGGTAAAGTGAGCACTTTCGAGGCCTTAGCTACTTTTTTTTTTACTTTCAGCCATTTTTTTTTATCCTTTAACAACCTTTCTAAATAAATATTGACATGTTAGTAATAAACATAGTGTGTATATTCCACCAAATTAGGAAATTAACGTCTAAGGCTAAATAAAATATATTTGACTATTATTACAAATGAGACAGTTTTCAAAAGTGCTCAATTTACTGCCTATACAGTAATATAATGTGTACTGTGATGTGCGATTGTTGGCTAATATGATGAGAAAGCAATGTGATTGATATATGCGATATCTATATAAGCCATATTTATGATGATAGCCATCAATCTTCGATATCTCTGGAAATCACATCAATACATAATGTTCAGCTTTCTAAATGATAGTGGATATCGCACAGCCATGAAAACCAGGTCGAAGGCCGGGTGGGAGGGTTGGAGAATTTACCAGTGTAGGGGTTCGAAATATTCAATTAATTTATACTACAATGGAGGATTTCATGTATTATAATATTCTAAAGGAAGTCAAGCAAAGTGCAGAAAAATTATGAATGTTAACTTTCCTGCATTTCTCAGCAGTGTAAAGTTTCCAACTAGTCATTAATTCAAACTCTTGCCTAAAAGTATTTAAACAAATAGTAAAGAGTGTCTTTGCTATAAAATCCAAGTTGAAGTTTTTTTTTTTTTTACGTACAACACATGACTAATACAGTCATTAATCCAAGCACATCGCACTTTGCGGGGCGCAAATAACAGGAGCGCCAAATATTTTCGTCGTATTACTACAGAAATCATTGCAAAACTCAGTTTATTGCCTTCAGTGGATTCCTGTTGGGCTAAAAGCAGTTATTACAAAATCAGAAATTGATTTTAATGTAACTTATATTACACTGAAATGAGCTATTATTACATTGAGATCTGAATAATTACAGAAATACACTCACAACAGCTGTGCAGAGTTTTCTTAATAATGCTATCCAACTCTGCTGGGAACAGAATGGTACATTGTGTTCCTTGTTTAAAACATAGCTATTTCTAGAGCAATCGTTATTCACCTTGAACCAGCCTTACTGCAGATAAGCTATTAAAATGCTTTATGCCTAACAAAAAATAAACAGGCATGTGTGGGCTCAGTGCTGTCCTGTGTTGGGGTGGATATGGTAAAACAGACACCACTAATATCAAGCATCTTGCAACATCGCCTCTGCAATATCATACTATTCTGAACCATGTTTGTAGAAAGTGTGTTGCCTCCAAGAAGAATAAATTATGTTAAACAATATTTTGGGCGAGAGTTCAGCTTCCCAGCTTCGGTGTGGATTCAAAACCATGCATTCCAGCGAGTACACGACCACTTGGTTTATCGAAAGGAATTGTAATAATTGTAATTGTTCATCAAGAATTTGAACGCCATTGAGTTGTTAACGGTTGAAGAAAGTATTAAGCATATTTCAGTCCGGAAACAGTGTATTAATGCTGGCGTATACAGGCTAACAGCAGTGTAAACTTTTGTGCTTGAGGCAGCTTCTTCCCACCACTTCATTTGCCATTTCTGTATGCTAGATTCACCATCTGACATTAATGTTGGCAGATTGCGAGAGCAGCTGATGGTTTTTTATAGCAGGCAACATCGCTTACCAAGTACATTTGTCGCTTTTTGCCCAAACTTGGAATGATGGAGTATGGAGCACATGATAAAAAATGGAGGGGTAAGACAAAAAGGTCACAAACAATAAGGAGATTAGCACAGTTTTAGTACTTAGAAAGCTAATGAATTATGCAGCTTTCTTTAACTTTGTCACTCTTCTAAAGGAAGACACTGACTGCACTTTTGCATCCACACTACTCGTACGGGATCGGATGCGTCCCTACATACCCGAACGATGATACGTGCCGGGACAGTTCTTTTTTAAATTCCTTTAACGAAAAATCAATGTCTGAATGAGGGTTTGTACTTTCTAGGTGCTTCTGAACGTTGTGTTGCTGTATTTTGCACCATCATGCAGCGGTCCCGAAATTAATACGTTCATTATGTAGCACTCCAATGGCAGTGTGGTGACCAGGATCAAGTGTAGGTATAATCTTAATCTGCATTGTGTAATGCATTGACGAACTATAACACGACTTGTGCTGGACTCTTTACATGAACAGCGGCCATGCCCGCAAGGACTAACAACATTGGTAGCTTGAATATTGCCTCGAACTAGACATGAGACAATATCGCCCACGATTGATGGAAAAGTATAAACCAGTTGGCAAGTTCGGATAAAAATTAAACTAGGACACATCTTATGACTGTAGGTTAAATTTCCAAAACAAGTAGTGAAAATGAGCATTTTTAAATAATGGCTTGCAGGGCTGTAATACAAATACAGCTAAATTTTATGCTGGACTAAATTTGTTTTAGGGGTTTTAGAGTATTAATGCACTGTGATTCCAATCAGGATTTACAATCTTAGATCCATTTACTGTTAAAAATTTTCTAATAAAAACCTACCTTGTAGTAGTGTTAGTAAAGCCGTGTTCTGTGTTCATATTTTAGTTATTTTGGAATGTTAAGGGACTTTAAAATTTGTGCTATATCTACTTTTCAGGCTCCGTGAAACTGTATGTATTTATCATTTCTTATAATAGTTCAAAATAATATACTAAACTTTTCCATGCATCTTCCATCTCTTTAACACCCCATTTGCCATGTAGGATAATTCATAATTTGGTAAGGTACATCAATTCAATAAGGGTTGAGTTTTGACAGGCCTGAAAACAAGTTGGAAGCACTTTTTTTTTCAAGTTAGTTAGCATCATCATTAATTACCAGTCATCATCCACCCATCCATCCATCCACCCATCATATGAATCATGTACTACACAAATATAATCAACGATCTGAATTTCACAATACCATCATAAAATTATGCCTAATGGAAATATTAACTTACAGTCTAGGCACTTGCACTCATCATAAAAATAACCTCCACTATTGCTACAGTACACATATGTGATATACGTACTTCTATTATGTAAACTGTTATTTTCTGTTATTGTCTGTGGGCTATTGCTTTGTTGTAATGAAACTGAACAAATACTATTAACATTATATGCAGGAATCGAAAAATTCCAAACTGGTTACAAGCAGGAACTAAAAGTATGATGATTTATAACACCATGATATTGTAGTGCTAGAACAGGGTTCAAGTATACATTTTTTTTTTTTGTATACATAAATTTAACATTTTTGGGTGAAACACTGTGAATCATATGCCATATTTCATGGCAGCTCTTTAGTAGTAGCCTAATTCTGGCCACCTCACTGCTGTAAATTCACGTCTTTTAACAGCCCATTATCAAGTAAATTAGTAGACTATAGATTGAAGTTTTGAAAATGTGTGTAATGTATGATTGTCTTATGTTGTGATAAATTCTACTCATAATACGTAAATACAGTAGTATGTAGAATATGTAGGAGAAAAATTTTACTCTGTTTTGGATTAGATTAAGGGTTCCACCATTTTGCACGTCCATGACTCAAAACACATGAGCTCAAAGGTTGACTGTGCTTACCACATGCCTCATCGCATTACGAGCAAGGTGTTCACTTAGCTTGCATGCAGTCTTTCCGCTGGGGACTTTACTGAACACAACTTTAAGGCTCTGTTTCACCTCTTTTGCAAAACTTGGTTTACTTGTCATAATTTTGGATTCACAGTAATTACTGACAATGTACAATTATAGAAAATTTCGATTTTACTAGTTGTTTAATATTTTTGTGCTTAATTTAATTGTTTATCTGCTATTTGTAAAAATTCAGGAACATATTTATATATTATCAGTAAGTTTCTTTCTGCGTTTGCAAGCAGGAAATAACACACAGCGTAAATTAGATACCTACAAAGGTATTGTTACATGAAGCAGGACATCTGAGGGGTATCTGACTTTGTGAGTGATGGAGCTCTTGATTAAAAAAATTAAAGAAACTAAATTTCATTTCTATTGGCTGTTCACAATAAAGTGAGCACTTGTTAAGGCCCTAGCAACAGGCATTAACAACTAATAAATATATCTTATTGCAGCCTCAGGCATTAAATTTTTATGGTGGTGAAATGTATGCACTGTGTTTATTTGTCACATTGCAATGTTTATATTAAAAAGCATCAGGAAAATGGAAATTGGATGAAAGGAAAAATTTATAAGGGCCTTAAAAAGTGCTGACTTTACCATGAACAGCCTATAGTTTATTCACTCTATTATCTGCAGCATTAATTCTCTCTCTCCACTTCTACTCTTTTTATTTAACAGTGAGCGCAATATTTAATATATATTTCCACTCTAATTAACGTCCTTCTTAATTGTCTCTGTATACTCATTATCAACACGTGTTCAGTGTATCTATTTGCCAAAATTTATAATGTCTGTCACTGATGCATCTAGTCGAGTAGTCCAGCCTGCCAGCCACGTCCTCCACTGCTTGATACTCGCAGTCGCAGACCTACCTTCCAGCTGGTCACTTCTCTCGCTGCTCGTTTTTTTTTGCTCGGACCTCGGCCATGCATTCATTAACTCCAACTCAAATTTGCGGCCCGTAGGCCTGCCGCAATATTTATAGAGCTCGCAGTGACATCTGGAAGGTTCAACACACCTTTAATTGCGCTGAGAGACCGAGGTCCAGAGCATTCTTCAGATAAACGCAGAAATCAATACAACAAGGGTCCACGGCACATGTCTGTAATTAAAAAAACAGAAATTTTTCCTCTCTGACTCCAACTTACCCTAAGCAAGATTGTTTTAATGTTTAATGACTCTAACTTATTGTGACCAAGGTTGTTTAAATGTAACGACAAAATAATTTTATTTCATACTTCTGAAGGGATGTGCAAACATGGAACAAATTTCTATTAACAAGAATGTAAGTTCTTATTTCCTCAATTTGAAGGGCATTTTAATAGTTTAAATTATAGTTTTGTATAAATTAAAATATTTTCTAAATTCCTTTTTTATCCATTAGTACATGTTAGTAGTTATATGTGTGTGCTTTCATTATGTAAAATTTATTGCACAAAAAATTGTATTCTTCAGTGTATGTATTTAAACTAGACCTTGGTTCATTAATTTTAATGATATGGTTACATAATCATTTCAGTATCAACTTTACAAATATTTCTTCTTTTCAACTCAAATAAGAATTGACTGTCTGTTTCAGCTGGAATTCTAATCTTCTATGTTATCTTCTATGCTGCTTTGGCTGCACTGTTTGCAATATGCATGCAGGTCCTTTTATTAACAGTAAGTGAAGAACAGCCAAGATGGCAGTTGGACAGTTCTCTCATTGGAACAAGTCCAGGTAGGTGTCTTTTTAAAAATATTAGGCTATTTTGTAATATTTCCTTGTGCTTCCATCAGCTGTGTAGTATGTAGAGAGATCTTCTGTGTGAGAACTGTGTGGGTTCTGTGGTTACATGACATAAACAAACTCAATCCTCAGTTTCAGCTTGGTTATAAAAAGAAAATTGTGTTTAGCATTTAGTTACTATAAATAAAGTGCTTCTAAGTTCTTGGCGTTTGTGTTGTATCCTAATGGCTAGTGACTACATTGTTTGACCAATAAGTAACATGCTGCATTGAATCGTGGGATATTGGGAAGAACCTTATTGACTCTCTTTTCTCATAATTATATGCCAAGAAAATATATATATATATATATATATATATATTTATTTATATTTATAAAAAAAAACAGAGTTAACTGAACTGTAGCGCAGCTGTGAAACGATGAATTTTTCCCGTTGGTATCAATTTCATTTTGTGCTAAAATTACCAAATGTAGGGGTTGTTTTAAACCTTTATTTGCTATTTATTACTTATAAAATTAACAGGCTTTCCAAATGTAGTTACAAATTGTGCTACGAGCATGGAAAAACTTGGAAACACATGGCAGACCATTTCTTGTTTATGAAAAATTGGTGTATTGTACAGTTCTGTGGTAACACCTAAGTTGATCCCAGATGGACTGTACAGACTGATGCCAGTTAGGAGGACAGGGCAAATGAATGTGAAAATTTGAGTGAAAGACTGAGTATTGTGGTTATTATTTTACCGTAGCAGGTATTTTGTTATTGTATGAAATCTAACCTGCATCAGTGATTTCTGAAGCCGTCTTAATCGTTGGGCATGGCTTTTATATTTAAAAATTTCCATTAAATTTTCTCTGACTGTCTGGGTATGTTGTATTTTTTTGCAGCTGACAGTTTATTGCTGTATAGCAATAAAATAAATTATCTTAGAGAACTTGTAATTGAATTTTTGATACAAGGTACTGACTCCAACTAAAAGCCAGCAGCAGTCAGACCATGACGGCACTCGCCGCCTTGAATAGAAAACATCTGTAAAACAAAGAGTTGAAGTTGACGTTTGTGTAATGCGCAGGAGGCTGGCAACTAGTGCCAATGTGTTTGTCAATAAGGATATTGGTTAGTTGGGGAACGGTGAATACAGTTTTGGAATCTCGGTGGAGATAAATACACATGGCGCCAGATATTGTCAGGTTGACAATATCGAGAAGTCGGAGAGTAGCTGTTGACTCGTTCCTCAGGGTCGCTCGGTTGACAACCACAGCAAATCCTCCAGTTGTTGTCTCCTCGTAGAATAAAATTAATACTGACTGAATAACTCCCTTACTTGTTGCGTTGTGGGATATCTGGGCTCCCCACACGACCATACGATGCACTGTTACTTATTACACCGACTCGTGACCATTTCAGACATACTTGCACAGTAAATTACACTTTGAGAAAATTGGTAGGAGAAGGCCTTAAATGCCTTGTGGAGAACTGGAAATAAACCACACATTATAACTCGTCACTGCTGTGATATATTCAGTTACATAATTACATTCCCATTGGGAAAAGCTTACATTTGATGCTGCTTACGAACCCGTCAGCTCGGGTGATACTGCGAAAAGACACATGGTCACATGAAATAAATTAAGTACAATTTAAGCCTACCCAGGCGATGCAAGCACTGGGTAGGTGCGAGAGGCGGTAAAGTCTCGGGCAGCTGAAATACGAAAAAGGTTTCAGTATGCTAAATAACAATTGCTCTGAAGTGATTAGTTCAATATGGTGATGGCTGCCTGAGCACGCGAATGTGACGCGGCACACCCCTCTCAAAGACGAACGACTACTGAACTTTCTCCGCGCTGCGTGCGTGCCTGCCTGCTTGGCCGGCTGGCACCCCACGCTGCATTACTTTCTTGCACACAACTTTGCAAATCGGAAATGTACCCTGCGTGCCGGTTGTTACATATTGCTTCTAAAATTAACCCTGTCAATATTATTCATTATATCAAAACTTTGTACTGCGTGAATGATGTGGAGATGAAAGACACATGAATGAACATTACGGAAAATTACAAAAAGACACGCTGAAAATACTGAAAGTTTTAGGGCTACAAAGGCAGGCGTCTTTATTAGTTGGGTCCCCTTGTGTAAACTCACCTTGCCCTTTAATTGCACAAATAAAATAAACAGAAATTTCACAGGGTCTATTTTCGGATTCCTGTGCCACGTGCACTTGGTCGCGCTCGGCCTCGCTCTGCTCTGCACCTGCGTCATTCCTTTCTACACTGCACTGCACTTGCGCTCGTAGAGCGCACACACACACACTCCATTACGGAACATGGTACGGCGGTCAAATGGGCTAAGGAGAAGGGGTCAACGTGGGCACACGTCAAAGTTAATGGGAATAATGGCACTGTAATATCTGATTGGGAAATTTTTTTTAGCTGGTGTCCCTCAAAAAGTATCCTTGGTCCATTGTTGTTTCTTTTATACATTAACGACCTACCTAAAGTAATAAAAATGAAAAATTAAGACTATTTGCTGATGACGCAAGTATTATACTGCGAGAAAAAAATATTGAATCTTTACAAAATAAATGTGAACTTACTCTGCAGACCATTGAAAATTGGTTCCATAAAAATTGCTCGGTACTAAATGTTTCTAAAATGGAATTTATTTTATTTAGCATAAATAAAACTGTAAATCTGAGCATATTGTAACATGGGAGGGGAGGAAGGAAAAACAAGGGGGGGGGGGGGCAATCCACCACTGGATTATTCAAGAAAAACTTGGGCTATCTGGAAGCCCTAAAATAATATAAAACAAAACTAGCTGACTTGTAGCTCAGATTCAAAGATAACCCTGAATTGACTCAATAGAATAATCTAGGAAGTCACTGAAAGATACTGCGGGGTATAGCACTATTATCTTTGCCAAATCAAGGTGTACACTGGAAATGCTTCATGTCAGTTAAGTCAGTGGCAAGGTGTGTTCAGAGCATGGCAGACTACTCTTTGAACTAGTGTTACCATTGGTTCTACTGTAGTAGCCCTTACCCACAGATGTGTGCCTCTGGGCAGTTGTTCTAGGAGAACTGGCGAGGTAAGATGCTGTCACGTACACACTTCATATTTTTACACTGATGTAGATTTCCATAGCTTCATTTAGTATACCAGTTAACCTTTGCTTTGCATACGTTTTGCCAGACATCCCCAGCGTAATGTTATTCGCTTAAATTATTATTTCTCGGCCTTGTGGCTTTTGGAATCTAAACAATATGAGAGGAGATAATGTCGGAGAGGCCAACGGGCCCGCGAAACTTGTGTATCAGGTGCCATCCACCCATCTCTAGGGCTTTTCATTGTAATTTCGGCATAATTGTGGTGAGCAATATCAAGGGTAATATTTGTGTGTAATTATTTTCAGTGTTTTGTCGTGGTTAATTGTGTTACAGCCACATCGCTCACTGCCACATAGTTAGCTACCACTGGGTCCATATCTGCGCCATCCCGTGCTTAGAGGGCTAATTATTGTTATACTTGTGTATTTTTGATATTTGATGATTGTGTACTTGACCACACGGTCATTCAGTGTACATGTAATTTCTCACCAACTGACATTTGCAGATCTTTTGTATGCTTGTATCTTTGAAGGGAATATTTTCCCAATGCATTTATCATTTTGTCCAACAACTCTGAGCAAAATATGATGGAAAATAATGCGTCTTCTGCACACGTGGTCCACTAAGAATTTCATCCAGCGGCATCTGCGCCATCTAAAGTTGTTTTCATGCATCTGCGTGTTTATTTCGCCTGTTCACGTCGTGCCCCATATTCATGTAGTGATATTTCCATAATTTTGTACAGCTGTATTATCTTCTGTCCTAACTTGCTATGCATATTGGCAGTCGTCACACTACATGTGGTTCAGGGATGAGTCCCAACAAGTAAGAGTTAGTGAAATAAATGCACGTGGTATTGTTCATGTTCATACTCCATGTCCTGTCTCCAGGAAAAATCTATAGTCCACCCTAGTGGCTATAAACCCCTTTCCTTGTGGAGGCTGTGTTATCAGACACCGCGGAGAATCATCCATCTAGGAGTCTGCAAGTTGAGTAACTTGTTGGGGGAATCACCCACTGGAACTGGCTAGTCACGTCCGAGGTAACTGAAAAATTCGTTCATGGCACGATGTAACTTGCGAAAATAAAAACAATCTTACTAGTGTAAAATTATGTATTCTTGTTGCATCAGAACCCAGCTTTTCTCCAAGTGTTTACAGCGAAATATTTACTATTGAAAGGGTTTTGGTAAGTATGCACAGGTGTGACGAACACACAGAGCCCACAGCATCTCTGAGATCCCCGAGTGTCATAATGCTTTGTGTAGAAAATATTGCTGGCACCCACCTAGCAGGTAAAAAGTGTATCGTAATTGTTTCATGTCTGACCCGACAGCTTCAGTATACACTTTAAATTGAGTTTTTAAGTATTATTGGGTATAAAATTGCTTCGATTTTGGACGAAAAGGTTCAAACTGGTGTAGTAGGAAGAACCCAAAGTCCCAGAATGTTGCTGTCAAGTTAGACATTTTTATGTTGTCGTGGTGCTGTTAGAAGAGGCAGAGATATCTTGTTCAGAAATGATGTTGGATCAATTTTAAACCTTGTGAAAGTGCCCTGTTTGTAAGATTTACATGCATGTGTCTGCACTCTTGTGTGTTAAATATAGGTTACTGTTAAGCAAAAAAATGGGAACAGTGCAAAGTAAGGAATATTGCTAAACTTGTGTAGATGAATATTGCTGTAGTATAGGAAAACAGTTGTAGGTTATAAACTTATCACTATTGCTTGTATTTTTGTTAATGTTACGTTTGCAACATTTTGTAAGTCACTTGAATGAGCAAATTATTTTTGTATATGATTGTGAAACTATTTGTGCATCAATATAAGTCACTGCTTGTCCTTTTAGGCTTAATTTTTCATCACAAGTTTTTTCTTTTTAGTAGCGTTTCAATGACCACTTAATCACTGTTCTAAAATTTTCCGAACAATGTTAGGAGCACTTAGTAAGAAGACTTCTCATAAAAACAACTGCAGATAAACTAAACTCCTTTGAATTAACTGTGGATACTTCACAAAATTTTCCTAAACCTTTCACAATTGACATGAACTCGAACATCAGATTTTGTTATGTTAGAAGTTGTTAGTAAGCATAGGAAATACACTGGATATTAAAGTTACAAACACAAATTTTTCCTGCTGCTTTTCTAATGGTGCTGTGTTTTTTAAAATTACGTCATGCCTTGCATTTGAATTCCCATATTCCCATGATTTAAATTTTGACCCCTTGAAAAGTGCATTCAAGTCACTGCATCAACATTCCACTTATTGAATCCAACCCAAGGGGGATGGATGTACCCTTAGATTTCCCTTCAACAAGGAGCACATGCAGAATCCCCTTTACACACAGTATATTGGGCTTTTTGTTATTTAACTGTTAATAACAAATTTACATCCCCAGGATTTCTGTCTTGCCATTTGCTGGGTCCGCCTGTTTGTTAACAAACACTAGCTAGATGAGAAAAATAGGTTTAATTTATATGAACTGTTAACAGTGATAACATATTCTACATGGATGTTAGAGATAACAAAATCGGTAGAATAAAAACGGTTTGTTGTTTAAATGATTCTTGCAATGGGGGCAGTTGATTGTTTGAACAATTATGGACATAATTATGTGATTGCAAACTTCATTGTGGTCTCATAAAACCTATTAGGTTAAGTAATCTCAAGTTATTTTATTAGTAGGTTTTTTGAGACCATAACGGCATATGTTCATGATTGTTCAAACTATCAAGGGTTGTTTTACTCCAAGATTGCACATTTTTCTGTGAGGGATATGGGATGTGGAGACAATTGGGTGATGAAAAAAGTACGGGGATGTGAATGACAGCACGTGGCAATGAATCCAAACACAGCTTGTGATAATATTGTGGTTTAACAATACAGGGTTTCTACACAATAGCGATGAGTTTGTTTGTATTGCGGTAAATTTATGTGTATTTTCTGCTACTAAAAGTGGTTTTATAATTCATTAAAGCTGAATTATTTTTTAACAGGTCTTGGTTTTCGTCCAATTGCTGAAGATGTTGAGCATGGTGGTTCTCTTATTTGGTATGATGGAAAAAATGAATCCCAGATCAACATATGGAAGAATAGGCTGGATAAGTTCTTGGAAAGTGAGTGTGGTTCTATACTATGCAGAATTGAATAATCTGTATAAGCTGTCATCAGGTAGAACCATACTTGGAGTGATGTTAATAGGGTTGAGAGTTAAGATATTTGGCCTGCTCTTAATGTCTTGAGATCCGATGAGGGTGAAATGAAGTGAGAATGGAGCAGTGCCGGAATACAAGGGCAGGGGAAATGGGAGATCCCCGAGAAAACCCGCCAACCAGTAGCATCATCTGGCATGATTCCCACTTGCAAAAATCTGGGAGTGCGTCGGCCATGGATTGAACCTGTTCATCTTGGTGGGAGGCGGAGCAGTCTAACCACTCAGCCATCACTGCCCCATATTAATAGGGGTTTCTTTTATGGCACCATTTGAGTTTGGCGGCGAAGTGCTAGACAAAGGAGAAGCCTTGCTTTAGCCCAAAGGGGGACAAAATAAAAATTATTTTCATGATTTTCAGTCATTGGAAACCTCATGTAGCCTAATTGTTACAGTTTTCACTTTGTTGGAAACCACTTTGAATTTCCATTACTGAGTGTGTTCTAAAGTTAGGCATGTTAAGCATAAGACAATTTTTTGCTAGTGATCTAGCTTTTGTGCATCATCATTAGTGGGAGGATTGATTTTATATTTCTCTATTTTAATGGGATATTTTGAATTTCAAGACTTGATGTGGTGCTAATTTTTACATATTTCAATAGTTTTTCTGGTCATAGCAGCTTCACCCCACCCTTTATGTGCAAAAAAAATTTGATTGGATACTCAAACATAGTGTGATCATGTGTGTTAAATATTGAAAGGAACTTTGTACGAGATTTTATAGTAATCAGTAGAGTACCTACTTATGTGTTGGCACACAATAATTTTTGTGCAGGCTGTATCATTATAAAAATTTATTTTCAAACTGTGTTTTTGAAGCGTTACACGCGTTTAACTCTAGCAGGCCTACCACCAAACTGATTTTAATTTGGTCGTGGTGTGCTGAATTAAGAAACTACATGCTTTGTAAAAAAATTTAGGTGGCCTTACATACGCATAGGTGGGAATTGTTTCAGAAGTTACTGATACATTACACATAATTTAATTTAATTAGGTATCGGGTAACATCAACATGTCACACTGCCAAGTTGAATTCGTATTGCTTCGGTTATTTAACAGCTAAATCATATATAGTACAAATTGTAACAAAGCAGTTCATAAACTAGTACCTCACTTATTAAAAATTACTTATGTCATGCTTTCTGTAATTTTACATGAATCAAGTAGTTCTCAAGTATGATGTAAGAGTTTCACTTTTCAGGCGTAACTATCTTTCAAAATTGTGGGCAGAAGAAGCTGTGTGTTAATGAATCAAATGCTTGCGATAGGTACTGTCAGCATAGCAAGTTTGGTTAAAATTGGTATAATATTTTGGGCACACTTGCATCGCTACCATTTTGGAAATTAGTTTCTGATGTATTACATAGAGGGTTTTACTTTTTTAAATACATAGGCCTACTTCAAATTTTCATGTTGATCATTGTAAACTATTTCCTTTCAAAGTAAAATTTTTGATAAACAAAAAATCAGCTTCTGGGCTTTTGAGAATTATGCTGAAAATATGGTCATACAGTTGATTATACAGGGCCATCGAAAAAGAATGGTACAATTTCATAACTTATAGCGACGAAACTATTTAACAGAGTTAGCTGATTCTTGCACCAAATTGTAATGGAAAGACTAATGTAGTTGGAGGAGGGAGGGGAGAATTTGACAGTCGCGCACCGACCTTGAGATTTTGGCAGAGGCAAGCACATCATCTGGCATCTTCGCCGGCCCCTCCAGTGAGATGTCGACCGTGCAGCAGAAAGCACAGTTCTGTGGTTCACGGAGTTCAAGTCTGTCTTGACTGTGCAACATAATTTTAGATGGCAGTATGCGGGACGTGTACAAGAACAGAGGGTTATTTGTCGTTGGATTAAAAGTTTCTGCAAAACCAGTACCGTACAGAAAAACAATCAAGATGGTCAAGAACATCTGAAGAAGGTAGAACATCTTAGGCTATCTTGTGTGCGCAGCCCTAAAAAGTCAATTGCCCGCCGCAGTTTGGAGATTAAAGACTACCATGCATAATGTTCTCTATAAACGTCCGAGATTGCATGTCTACAAGATTCAATTGAGGCATGAAATTAAGTCAGAAGATCGGACCAAACTATGTGCATTTGCTGCTTTCATGTTAAACAAAATGGTCATGGAAAGAAGCCCCGATCTTACCCCTCTAGACTTTTTCTTTTGGGAATATGTCAAGAACATTGTCTACGCTGTTTTCGAGATCTGAAGCATTTACATCATAGAATCACTGTTGCCATTCAGACAGTTATGCCAACAATGCTCTGGAATACGTGGATGGAGGTTGAATATCGCCTGGATATATGCATATCTAAAAATGGAGCGCACATAGAAACATTTTAAGGCAAGAAAAACTTTGATTCTTCCTGTACATTTTGGTGCAAGAACCAACCAAATCAGTCAAATAGTTGAAAAGCTGTGATATTTGAAATTGTACCATTCTTTTTCGATGATCCTGTATATTATTAGTCCTTATGTGCAAAACTGGACAAAATTATTATGGTATTACTGTTAATACCCAACAAATTTATATACAGTTTTAACTTGTGTTGTCATTTAATGTTTCATGTTTTGTGTACATTTTATGTGCAAAATATTGAAAACATTGTTAGTGCAGTGTGTTCATACGGAAACAGAAGTTCAATTTTAAAAAAAGATGCAGTTAGAAGCAGTGGTGTGCATATTTGTACATAAAAAAACATGCAATTAACTTGTATGATCAGCCTTAAAGATATGTTTCTACAGAATATCTACTTGATGTATTGTAAATAGTAAATACTATAAAATCAACAGCTACCTAATAACTTAACACTTGTATTGGTGCAGCTTTGTTATGTATGTTGCAGTGTATTTGGACAAGACCGAGTTACCAGGCAAGGGACAGAACCAGGTGAATTGCAACTTTACAAACCCACCAATCGGCAGACAAGTGTGTGCAGTGCCAGTCAACAACTGGGGAGAGTGCAGCAGCAGCAACAGTTACAGCTTCCACAAGAATTCTCCCTGCATTTTCATTAAGCTGAATAGAGTAAGTAAATGTCCAATATTTATGGTTCAGGAAAAGTTACAAAAAAAGTTATGTACCAAAACATAATTTGCTGGATATTTATTCTGGTTGAAGTCGGTAACATCTTTGATATTTGTGTTTTCAGTGTGCTACCGTTCACTTTCTTGTTGTATGTGAGGTAAGAAATGTGTGTCACACATTTTATCAGTACAGAGTTGTGGTCAGACACAAGTGATAATGCGGCATTATATCTGGGTGAAAATCGTGGTTTTGAATTGTACTAACCACACATGGGTTGGTTTACCTGCACAGTTTTATATTTGTTCCGTACAAATCCTGTTGGCTTTTAATTAATCATTTATTAAGCCCTTCATAGTCTCTTTAGTATTTAGGGTATAAATATTAACATGAAGAGAAATAGCTCTTGGGGATGTTTGCAAAACAAATGTGTGACCTTTCAAACAGATGCATAGGATATCAATCAAACTAAATTGTAGGATGTAATATAAATTTTTTTAAAAATACTTATGGCAGTGATTAAGTTTCTCCACTTCTTTCCCCCATTCCACACAAGCACACACACTCATACACATGCACACATTCTCTCTCACACACTCGCTTATATTCATATTGAGGTATTTTGCATTGTAAATGTTTTCCCTAATGCCATGTCAACACAGATGAATAAAACAGTGTATTAACTCAGTGGGTAGTAAACTAATCAACTGTCTTAATAAATCGTCCAAACAGTTGTTTATAAAAATGTTTCAGCATCAGAAGTGTTAAGGAACACTTCAGGCAATAAAACAGAGTTAATGATAAACTTTAATTTAATAGGGCTGTAATCCAGGTGGTAAAAAGATAAAAGGGGATATAGTGAACTAGTAGAATAAGGGTCCGTGAAAGAAAGGAGCTGGAAATATAAATTGTATCAATCGCAGTAATTAGCAAAAAGTAAATGAAATACAACAACACTAACATTGTGAAGTGTTCAAAATATTACTAAACATATTATTATAAAAATTGGGAAAAAAATTTGTTTAATATTATTTCTAAACTACGGGAGGTGATTTCTCATGAAAAATAAAGTTGAAAATATACAGCCATGGGACACAGTATACCTAAACTGAATATTAAAGGAGAATTGAACATGTGAAAATTGGGTTTTGAAAACAAATTTTCGCCGGTTTGCTTTGTACTTTATGTCAGCGGTAGGGATGATGGAGATTTACCTGCAGTGCGTCTCACACTGTTGAATGGGACATGCTCATTTGCTGCGCTATGGAGAGTGAACTAGTGAAGGGCATGTCATTGATGTGCTGACATACCACTTTGTCAAGCTGAACAGTGCACACAGAGCGGGGGTGGCCAGCATTATGCAAGTGTGTCTGCAACATGGAAAGCGTAAGTCACCTTTCTGCTGCGGACTTTGCAGGCGTTGTACAAGGCATTCTGTGAAAATAAATTTTCAAAACCCATTATTCACAGGCTCATATTCCTTAAATATTCCATTTAGATATATGATGTCCCCAATATTTCTGACTTTCTTTTTAACTAGTGACTCGTCCCGGCCTCCTTGTGTGTGATTTACAAATATGGCGTTGTTTAGTTTTACAGCAAGTATATATACTAAATTCTTAAGGTAACGTAGGATTAGTACTATGTTGTTCAAATGTCTTCGTAAGTGAACCCCTATTTTTAATCAAATTTTAAAAGACAAAAATAGTTACAGTGGCTCATCCTTAAAAGATAAATATATGTTGTCACAGACTTTTTTTTAGATTTTTTTTTACAGCTATAATTCTGTAGTGCATTAATTTGGTGTATCTCTTACGGTTTAGCCAACATAAGCCATGTGGACCCGAACAGCAAATTTTTCCGACTTGATTAGAAAAGTCAAAATTTATCTTCTATTCTTACATTAAATTTTAGTGTATTATACCTAAGCCTTCCTCAAGAAATTCTGTAAATGATAAAGAAAACCGCGTCAAAATCCATCAAGTAGTTAGAAGTCTTCGCCAAATATACACACACATGTGGCAGAGGGACTTAGTTTTATACCATGTATAGATAAGGAATCACCTCCCATATTTGGGGCGTTTAATTTCCAAAAAAATCCTGTATACAGTATGGTGAAATGAAGTTGTGTAAAAAAATGCATGATACTTTGTATAACTTACCCATCCTTGTGGCTTTGCATATGTGGATATTTATGATAAACTGTGGTGTATGATATTGATATTTTAGGGATGGTTAGGTAGACAAAAGGTGGTACTAGCATTGAGTAAAGATATACGTAGAGTGGGCTTTCCCAGGTTAAATTTTCTGACCACTCCTACAGGTAAGAATCTGTAGTTCATGGTTTGAACACCATGTAGCACTAGTTCATTGTCGTGGCGGGTGCATGGGGAAAGTCAGCAGTGTTGCCACAGTGACATCTTCTCTCGTAGCATTGACTCGTTACACTCCAATACAAACACTTCATTCAAAAGAAACAGTTTTACTCCGACTAGCATTCATCGGAAAAAAAGGCGCACTTTAAACTTGTAGTAAAAATGAAAGACGATTGATTCATTTTGAATCTTTGCCAGTTTTATTGTAGGAAATGGAGAGTACAACACACACATCTGTACAATGGAACTCGTCACATTATGCCTCTCTTCTGCATTCACGCAAGTACACGATCACAGCAGCAGTCACATTAAAGTTGAAAAGTGGTTGAAACTATTTTAAGAGAAAAAAGACTATAACCGCAACCGACATCTTGTTGGTGCAAACACGCACACAGTGTCCGAGCACTACATCCTGACTCTGTAGTGGTTGTAATAGTAATGGGGCCGAGTAAAGGGTTAGCCATGTGCAGCTCGGTGCCTGCAGCTACCCCCCACTCTCAGATACAAGCTAAAAATACACACTTGGCTGGGGCTTGGAGCCTCCTATTGGATGTTCCCTTCTCTCACGCTACTGCGTCATAGAATTAAAGTGCTGATGGCATGGGATTTTAGAAAAAAGTTTAATCTCAAAAGTTTCGTCACCTCACTCTGAAACCTGGGAACCAAAAGTGCCACACAGTACAGATAACATTTGTATTACAGCCTCACATTTAAACTGATAAAGCCCTTACTTCTAAACCGTGTCATAACAGGAAAATTTGGACAAAATACATTCAGTGACAAAATAAACTGCAAAATTTAACTAAAAGTGAACCTGAAAAACAATTAAAAAAAAACAATAAAACCCTGTATAAATGCAATGCTACAATCTACCCTCTCTGTCATACTCCATCTCAGACTACTGTGCTGATGTTGTGTGCTTCCTCAAGGCACCTTTCCAGAGATAAGTGGAACAGTCACATTATGTCTTGCCATAGCTTCTGCAGTGGCTTGGCTGGTTGCTGGGTGTCACTTCGCATTTGGGCATGGTGGGCATGTCTCAGATATTGGTCACTGAAACACAGCATCATTCCAGTCACCAGTGTGGTTTACTCAATCAATGTCTGTCTGGCAGAGATTGTAATATGTTTGGTGCAGGGCCTCTTAGTACAGCTGTGAGGTAGTAAGCCTGCTGTTCGACTGACCAGCCATCAGGGTGGCAACTTTTTCAAACTAGTGTTGGTACTCCCATCAAGAAGTCTTGCCATCGTAAGAGGCGGGCTTAATTGTGACCCACCCTCTTCCGAACTCCTGGCTGCGCAACACCAACACCGCAGAGCTGCCAGCTATCCTCCGACGTTGCTATATTGGTTAATATTTGCACTACTTCCCCACTTTTCTAGACTGCTGGTGTAGTGATAGTGGAACTCCACTGCAGAAGGAATTTCCGCCATTCCTTCTTAATTGTACTCATTTTGTTCTCGACACTGTCAATACATTCTTTGACACTGTCTACACAGTCAATGGTTGTGTTATATATCAGCTCTTCCAGATCATTTTTGCATACTACAGTAAACTGCTAACTTGTAATGTTTTATTCTTAATATATTTGTATCTTTTCAAATTTCTTTTTGCAGATATTTGGCTGGGTGCCAGAGTACTACAATGACACAGAAAGTTTACCAAATGATATGCCTGAGAGTCTGAAGGATGTGATCAACAACACCGACCCACAACAAGTGAGTTGCATGATATGAACATGCATAACATTTAGAGGTGCTGCTGTAGATGAAACTTAAGATACAAGTCTAATACTTACGTTTAGATTTAAAATATTAAAGCTGCTGCCCTCGCTCTTTGTGACTATGCATTCACTGGAGTTTTCACATGTATTTAAATTAATGATAAACTTGTTTTGGTTGTCAGTTCAGAATATATTGTGAATGTGCACAAGATTTTTGAATGGCTGTAGTGTGTTGTGTGTAATGTGATAAAGATAAATTGTACGTGGTGACGTCCCAGTGATGTCATACAGAAGGGCACCAGTTGGTTTTGTATGAATGGCCCCAATCATGCAAATTTTAAGTACTTTTCGTAAAGTTAAAAATAAGAGCATCTCTAAAGGATGGGGTGGAATTCGACTGACATACTTCGTGAGGTGATTTTTTAATTCAAAATAAAGTGGGAAATATGTAGAACACCTAATACCTAAACGGAACTTTAAGAAATTGCTATAAGCACTCGGAAATCAATTGTAAAGTTTCATGTTACATTTCCCATCAATTTGCTTAACACCTTATGATGTTTATCAGTCAAATTCAACCTCAACCTGTATAGGTATAGAAAAGGAATTTAAATGTTACATTGCAAAAAGTATTTTAAAAACTACATTACAAACAGCCACAAATTCCATCAGTTTGATTTATAGCTCACCTATATGTCTAGTAAGAATTTATGTGTGTAGCAGTGTATCACTATCATAGTAGCATGTACTAGGAACACATGGAGCGTTTAAGATTGTATGGAAACTGGTTAATGTCACTGGTTTTGCAGTTGTGAGTTCAAATAAGTGTTAATTTTCTCACTTGAAAAATTCTTTAAAATAGTAATGTTTCTTTCTCATACTATAAATTAACATACTGACCACCATACAAGGAACGGAAGTAATATCTAGTGAAATAACAAAATTTTGTAGTGAGAAATGAGACCTAAAATACCAAATAGGATATGGTGTACATGCCACCAGAAAGTGAATAAATTTACCAGGACCAACAATACATAACTAAAATGGCAGTAGTCCCGATACTAATACTTAACATTTTTTTTTAAATTTATCTATTTAGGGAATGGTATTGTCCCGATACTTAAGTATCGGTTTTAGAAAATACAAACTAGCGCCTTGTAAAATTCCCAGATGTCAAGATAACCGTAATAAATATGAGGAAAAACGTATTACATGTATTGCTGACACACTCACCATTGCTTGCTTTTCACTCAGGTGCCTTTCTTCTCTGGTGTGCAGGGCTTCGCTTGAACAATTATACTCCATATTTTCATTCTGTTCTCTATGGAATCATTTTTTTGGGGAAACTCAGCTAACAGTGTTAAAATATTCTTGCTTCATAAAAATGCAACTAGAATCCTATGCAACAGGAAGGGTAGGGATTCATGCAGACAACTCTTCAAAAATGAGAAAATTCTCACACTTACAAGACAATATATTTATTAAATTCTTAGTTTTGTTTCTGATAATTTAGATGTTTTTAAATTAAACAGTGATGTTCATAATTATAAAACTAGATACACCAGAAACCTACATTTTCCCACAGATTTTTCTGTCCCTCTACCAGAAAGGAGTTCAATTCTCTGCTATAAAGATATTCAACTCCCTTCCACCTCAACATAATTATATTTGTTTCGGTGGCACAAAACCATTTAAACTAGACGTGTGACGTAATTTCTACTTACTTAAATAGACTTCTACTCATCAGTGCGAACCACTTGTCCACACACCCCAAAGGAGTTCAATTGGCAGTACAATCTACCAGACACCTATAATTTGTACTGTTTACCCAACATTAAAAGACGCACGCTCATCTGCCTGAAGATATTGTATTGTTCACTGGCTGAGCCACCAAGATGATGCTTCAAGGTCACCTAGTACTATAGCGTTACGTGGGATGGCACTACTAGTATGAATCACCAAGACATGCAGCAGCTGGAACTTCGGCCAGCTGGCGACATCACATGCCCAGAGGATCTAATGCTGCTACCCCCCACCTGGCCAAGGGTGAGCCAGGAAGAGTATAAATACCGGTCACGACCCTTCACTTAACACTTAGTCATAGGGTAGTTAGAAAAAAATCAATGGAACACCAGTCTGTCCTGTTCCTTCACCGCACTCATGGTGCAGAAGGAACCGTCAGCTCTCGCCTGGTCTTCACTGCGCTGTTGGGCCAAAGCCAAAGTCTTGAGACCCTTTACTTCGTCTTTGTACTTCGCCTTCGAAGACAACCATCAATGTTTGAGTTGTCGAACACTTGAAAATGTTGAACACTTAAATACCATTTGGTCCCTTCAGGATACACACAGTAGCATTAGTTAAAGTTGAGTTATTTTCATAGTCACGTTGCATACCTACCCGATTAGCTTAGAAACAAGTTGCCTTCACCTATCTAACATAGCAAACTTCTGTTAAACCCTTGTTAATAAGAGGTACTACAAACCAACTTGTTTATTTCTGTACAGAAATAAACTCGTTTTATCCCACTTAGGATATTATTCCTGTATTATTAGAACCTTCCCCATGTAAACATCAGGTCCGACGAGGGACACCTGGAGACAGGAAATTTTCTTCTAAGTCAGTTTGTTGAACATAGCATAGGACTGCAAGTTTCCCTTCAGGAAACTCGTACGTCAAACACACACCTAAACCATGGATGGCCACCCTTTCAATGTATCCTGGTGTATGAACGGTAGAGCCCAGACACTAGGTACTCATGCTCTTGGGGTTGGACTATCAGTCTGGGTTCTGCTCCTTCTACCGTGCTGGCGAAGGTAGTATTCTCCTGGATCTGGGGCCTGACCCTTCAAGGGAACTCGCCCACGCATCGTGGTCATCGCCTCTGTGTAACCTGACTCCGTGTCCACTGTGCTTCTGGTGCCGGAGGCAGCACCCATCCCAGATCTGTTCACACCACCGATTGAACTCATACTTCTAGCCTATCTGAATGGTGAAGAATCCTCATATGGTATAGCCAACCCATGGATCAGGGGGTTCCAGTTTGTAGACAACTAGCAACGCCGACGACCAGCTGACCACCTGCGCTCTAGGTCCCAGTGCCAGCCTCAACGCATCACCTCTAGAACTGCAGCAGGTCTAGCAGCCTCCCCAGACCAGTAGTCACCCAGGTATACCAGTGAGAGTGGTTCCATCAAAACGTAAAATAGTGCTTTGTGCCCAGCCGGAAAGCTACACAACCATTCCTCTACACTGGTCAGACTCCTGTTCCAAGCTGCGAATAGAGTTCAAACTTCAAACACCCCCAGTGTGTCTGCCCTCACACCCACCAAAAACACTTATGCCTTCATGTGCCTCCTTTGCCAATAGGACGACACGCATCAAAACATAAGATAAAAGATTATTTACATTCCCATTATGTTTATTTTATGACTGAATATTTTGATTCTAGTAATGGACAAGCTGATTGTTTCAAAGAATAATTCCTACAGTTCAGTGTTTGTAATTTTTATGTCTTTATTTATATGCAAAAATGTACTTAGTTGATTTTACAAATGATGTTTACATTAATTTCTTAATGGCACTTACCTAACTTAAAATTGTCATGTTGTATGGTAATAGTTTTAGTATAACATAATGCATAATGAATGTTGGGTGGCACAATCAGTATTTCATAAATAAAATAAATAAAAATAAAATAAATAGCATGCATGTCTTCCGAACTACTTTGACAATTTAGATATTGCTATAAATTTCATGCATTTTCACATTGTACCTTTTTCATGTTGTTTGTTATATTTATTGTATGTGCTAAAAATGTATACGTAACAAATTTACATACTCCATGT
The DNA here is from genome assembly GCA_029891345.1 of Dryococelus australis. Classification (NCBI taxonomy): domain Eukaryota; kingdom Metazoa; phylum Arthropoda; class Insecta; order Phasmatodea; family Phasmatidae; genus Dryococelus; species Dryococelus australis. The sequence goes on from CM056999.1 coordinate 97,759,729, forward strand.
CCAGATTGTCCCTCGGACAACCTATGGGATCAGTTGAGTGAAATAAAAAATATAATTAAAATAAATAAAAGTTGCATTACGCATAATAAACGAGCTAAATTAATATGTTTTAGCAATAAATGTGAAAAACTTCTGTCAGTGCTCTGAAATCTTTGCAGTACTTCAACAATGATAATAAATAACTTTTGTTTGTACACCTTAGATGCTGTGCAATCATGCAGCACTTAGCTCAAAATGTCTTGCCACATAGCTACAACACTAATGATAGCAGTGATGTTTTTAAGTACCACAAATTCGATGTGCATGTACATTCATCTACATCTGTGAATTATTAAAATTTATTTTTGCACTGATCGGTGGTAGTGTGTTTGCGACATTTTGGGTTTAAGCATTTAATTTTTATTTTTTTTTCTGTATACAATTGTAGTTTATTGAAATGCTGTTTCAAAATATGGGGGAAATATGAGCTTTCAACTTGACCGATATTCTTGCCCTGAAATACTAAACATTTTTATTGAGGCCATGTGTGAATTGGCAGTTTTTGTTAAAATAACGGTTTTGAAACGTGTTTTAAACAAAAATGACTTTTTATAGCTAACCTTTACTAAAACATGAAATTACCAAATCATCACTTGAGGCACCATATTACTTTAACTTATAAAATATATATGGGGATGCATAATTAACTTCATTCGGAATAAACAGTTTTTTTTTTAAATCACAATTAATGCTTCAGATCATTCCAACAATATGTAATTATTTTGTAAAATAAAATGTTGTAAATAATGCAGATAAACTAACATAGAAGTCATTCAGGGATTATATAAAATAGACATATATTTTTGAAAATTATATTTCCAGGTTAAAATTTTGCGGGTTTACTATTGCTGAACAAGTGATTGCAGACAGTATCCAAATTGAAAAATACCAAATTGTAAATTACTAAATAACTGCTTTAGTTAATAAAAATTGCATAGATCATGCATGACTGAATGAAATGTCAAGGAAAACTTTTGAATGTTCAATTAAGTGGTACCTGAGTATTGGTATCAGTATTGGCTGTAGTAATAGGTTATCTGTATGGGAAAAAGTTTTATCAAAACAACTCTAATTAAAATATACCAAGCCTCTAGAATATTTTTGCACTGATATATTTTATTTGTAATCCAGACACAAGCAAATAAAGCAATTTCATTTGGCTTTAATTTTGACTGATACATGCATGTGAACAATTATGTAGACTAACCCATGTGCAATACAATAAAAAATATTAAACAATTTACACCAAACCTAATATCTAATTTTAAAATATAAAAAAAGGGTAGCGTGAAATGTGATCAATCTCGTATTTCATTTCATATCCATGCAAACAGTATTGCTGGAACAAAATGTGGCTGTCGTAAAAACGTGGAAGATGCACTGCCAGTAAACTAGCATGACCCAAGTCTACAGGGTAGATAGAGCAGGTTACCAAACCAGAGGTTACTGTTCAGCATCTCTGTTACCAGACTTAGCAATTTGCCAAGTCAAACTGGAGAACAAAATCTCGACTCTCAAGGCTTAAAGGCCATCAGAACAAGCAGATATTTGATAGCCGCTCACATGCCAAAACTGGGAAAGTTGAAAACACAAAACTGGGAAAAGGATTTATAAAGTGTTTCTTAAAACATGTTTTAGAAATCTAGGTTTTGGATTAATTTCACCAAAACTAAATTTCAACAACAGGAGACCAAAACGGAATGTTGAAAAGTAAGAAAAGACAAACCATACTTAGTCTTCAAACGCAAGTAACCATCTTTCAAACATAGAAACATAACGATAACAGAAAGTATTGTGTGCATGTTGTGGGATTCCCCTCCTAGCAGAATATTACAAAGGTCACTTAAAATGTATGTTTAATACTTCTGAATCCTGTTTTTGTATGTAACATAGAATAATAGTTTTGGGCAATGTCAACTGTTTTCGTGAGTTTTTCTGCTGTATGAGGAATTAATAACTTGGCATTCCTTGTTTGGTTTGATTGTTTTTTTTTTTTTTTATTCTCTATACTTCACTTTAAGCATTAGTCCAGGAATATTAGGGGTTTCACCTCGGAATGAGAGATAGTCAGCTATAAACTTGTATAAACCTTTATTTTGACACCCTAAAACTTGTCTCAAAACCTACCTGTCGTAGGGTGTCCGCGACCACAGATATTTCAAGGTCAAAGGTCAAAAAATCGATTTTTTTTTTACACATTTATTGCAAATATCTCATTTCCTATGGGTTTTATGCTATTTGTATTTATTATAAATATTGTAGAGGATTAAATTCTCTACAACTTTTGTTTAAACATTTTTTTTTATATCTTGAACCATTTTCGAGATAGAGGGCAGAGCGCGCGCAGTGTTTAACTATTTAGAGTATCATTCGAGGTCAACCTGTAGCCCCGATTAAAAACACGCCGTATAAAGTTTATAAATTATTGATAAATGTATCATTCTAAATAATTTGCATTTTTTATTAACTATTACGTTATAATTAATAATTTTTTTCAATAATTCATTATCTATTCATTTAATAATACTTACCTTCTCGTGTACTTGTAAAGTTATTAAGGGAAATACTTTAATTATTTTTTAATTCTAATCTTATTTATACTAATTACTTCCTAACTAAATAAAAAGAAAAGAATTAAATTTTTAATTAATGTTTTTATTGAAAAATACCATTTCATACATTTATGAACGTTGAAATTAAAAAAATTGAATAATAATAAGAACTACAAGTTCTAATTTCAATTTTCTTCTTCTTCATCACCGTCTTCCAGTCGCTGTAAAATTTCAAATTTTACTGGGAGGCGGATAAGATTTAGTTTCAACAATGGATGATCGAATGTCTTCTCTAATAATAGCTGCTGCAGCTTCTACAGTTCTTAGTCTTTCTGCTTGAGGATTTAAGTTTTTATTATCGTACCAAGCTTTTGATAAAATATTAGCATGTGAATCACAAAAAGAAATGATCGTAAAAGCTCCTACTTTTTTCGTAATTATTATATTGGTTAAGTACTTTTGTTGTAGCCTTGAAATAATAGTTTTATCATCTGGTACATACCCTGTCAAGACATCTTTAAGCTCTTTTAGTGTAAATTGTGAATCGTTATTATTTTCTATGTAATTGAAAATCTCTATCATAGCTTCTGAAACTTGATTATCTTGACGAAGTTTCGGATGAGACGATGGTACTTAAATTGTGAAGAAATTCGTATAACAAACAGCATGGTATTTAGCTTCAGCAGCAACTAAATCATATTGAAAAAATATACGATTTTTCACCAATTCTCCGAAAGTATCACCACGTTCTTCTGCTTTTTTCATAACATTGTCTTTAAACTCAAGAGTACTCACTGCACTTATCTTGCGTCTATACTTTTCTTTTTTCTTTGTCTCTGCGGCCTCGTCAGCTATTTCACCACAAAATAAACACTGCTTCTTGAAATCGAACACTTCACTTAGTCTTTTATGCGGTACAGTTGGAGAAGCTGTAGTTTCATCTTGTTCTAGTCGCCGTTTTGCTGCTAATATACAATTTTTGCTAATGTAAACAGTTCGGCACTTTTCATGCACTTGTACAGAGGTTACGGTTTTTAAATAATCAATAAGACCGTCTTTTCGTTCGATACTTGCAGTTCTCAGAGTTTTTATACCATGCACTAGATTCACTAATGATTCACCTTCCGAATCTGACTTTTTACGTATAAAACACAAATTATCCATCACTCTTAAAATCGTACGTCCGTAGTTACCAAGATACGATTCAAAACTAACGAATAACAGTGGTTCCTTGAAAAAGAAACCGGTCATAAGTAAGCAGTTTAACATCTGTCCTTTCTGGCTATAAATAGAAAGGTTCGTACTATACAATAGAGGTCCGTTGTCCCAGGTATAATTTTTAACGTTTTAAAAGAATCTATAAGTTTACGGATTTCAATATAGATGTACTTAATTATTTTCTACTTAAAATGTAATTAAAGTATTTCCCTTCATAACTTTTTAAGTACACGAGTAGGTAAGTATTATTAAATGAATAGATAATGAATTATTGAAAAAAATTATTAATTATAACGTAATAGTTAATAAAAAATGCAAATTATTTAGAATGATATATTTATCAATAATTTATAAACTTTATACGGCGTGTTTTTAATCGGGGCTACAGGTTGACCTCGAATGATACTCTAAATAGTTAAACACTGCGCGCGCTCTGCCCTCTATCTCGAAAATGGTTCAAGATATAAAAAAAAATGTTTAAACAAAAGTTGTAGAGAATTTAATCCTCTACAATATTTATAATAAATACAAATAGCATAAAACCCATAGGAAACGAGATATTTGCAATAAATGTGTAAAAAATTGATTTTTTGACCTTTGACCTTGAAATATCTGTGGTCGCGGACACCCTACGATAGGTAGGTTTTGAGACAAGTTTTAGGGTGTCAAAATAAAGGTTTATACAAGTTTATAGCTGACTATCTCTCATTCCGAGATTCTTGCCCTCATTTGACTAATATTCTTGGACTACATTGTTAATCTGCTTTAAGCACAGATTTATCATGATGTTAGTACACATTTAATGGTTTATTTTTATTTTCACTGTACTTTTTGCAAGTGAAAAATTTTCTTTCTATTGACAGTTTCCTGCTCTTTAATATGGTGCAAGCATTTTTTTCACAATATTTTTACTTGACTGTACTTTAGCAATAGACTAGAGTAGACAATTCCTGTAAATATTACAGTAAAATTTAATTTACATGATTCTTTTCAAATGGCTCTGTTGGAATGTTATATTCTAGATGGCATGTTTGTGTCTCGCCGTGCTGGCTACTAATATTTGACTTCCGGTCATAGATACATACACACAAGTGTGTCACCACCAATGATTACATACATGACATCTCCCCTTTACAAAGAGATTATACACATTGGTTAACTAATTACAAATGTGGTAGTTCGATAGTTGATGTGGACAGACCACAATCCAGAAACATTGTACTAAAGAACACAGAAGGTCAACAGAATACATGTACAACATGAGAGTGTTATCCATAACATTATGACAGTGACTTTTCACTAAAGTTATTATTCAACATACACTTCAGACATACATAGTTATTATTTACTTCATAATTCAAAATACACACCAAAATAATTGTTGTTTACTTCTACTATACACATTTTACATATTGCAAAGTTCTGACTTGGACATATTTAAATTACAGATAGCATAATCAAACTACTCTGTGTAGTCTTCTAGGTATCAAGGTGGCCTGACGATACATCCTACCCATGACCTAATGACATCATTGCTTCTCCAACACTTTCATACATTGCCTTCTCCAACACTTTCATAATTTCTGCTCCTGTTAGTTTCACTTTCTGTAACCCTTTAAATTCTATTACGTCCTTCCACTCCTTTCTATGGAGTTTGTTTCTTCCTGCGTCACTACACCCCTCTGCTCTTACACCTTTGTTTGTATTAGCTATCCCCTTTTCCTGAGCATTCTTTTGAGGGCTATCTGAACAGTTGGTAACATTCCATTCATATCATTATAAGTATTTACAAAAGGTTCCTTTTTGGTATCAGATGTTAAGTGTCCAAGATTCCTTTCCACTTCATACCCCGTATCAACTCGCACTCTGTATGATCTAAGTCTGCCAACTGCTCTTATTACCTGACCTTGCTGCCACGTATTCTCTCTCCTAACCCTCACTAAAAGCTTTCTGAGAGCAGCATCAAATCTTTTGCCTGTCTATTATAATACTGATTGTGTGTTTGCTGCCTGGCAGATAAGTCAGTTTGTATGCCAGGATGAGTTTCAGGTTTGAGCATGTCTACTGTGTGAGGCATCATACCTCTTATACGTCTGCCAAAGAGTAACTAAGCTGAGGATGGTAAATGACAATCAATAGGAGTGTTTCTATACTCTAAGAGTGATAACATGATGTCTTTGTGGTCCATTACCACCTTCTTAAGCATCTTTTCACAGTTTGGACATTAAGTTCTACAAGACCATAAGACCATTCGATTGTCCATAGGTTGAACTTAATGTCTTATGATGGAAGTTCCACTGATGTGCAAATTCCTTGAACTCCTGAGAAATGAACTGTGAACCATTATCACTGTAAAATATTTTGGGAATACCATGCCTGGCCATGATAGCTTTGCAGTTTTTAATGACATGGCTAGATCAGAGATTCTGTAAGTGGCTAAATTCTGGGTACTTTGAGTAGGCAACAACAACTAAAAGATACTACCTACCCTGAAAATGCAAAATGTCGGCCACTACAACCTGTCATGGTCTACTAGGAACCTCGTTGTTGACTTGAGGTTCTTTGCCATTGAGATTCTTAACTGCCCTACATGCCACACAGTTGCTAACCAAATCCTCTATCTCTTTCGTAATGCCTGGCCAAAAAAACACAATCATGTGCTCGCAACTTGTACTTTTGTATTCCTATGCGATTGTAGTGTATTCTACCAAGGATATCCCGTCTCATACTCTGGGAACCACTATTTGCATTCCTTTGTATAAGGGAACCACTATTTGCATCCCTTTGTATATTAAATCATTATGAATTGTTAATTCCTCTCGGACTGTACAAACTGCGAATGGAATTTGATTGTTGGTGGAAGGCCACCCCTTGAGAATTACTTCCTTAAGTTGCCCTAATGTAACATCACTCAGTGTTTCCCTTTGGAACCTGCTTACCACATCCTGAGTCACTTGTACATAGTGACTACTAATCCATGTTGAGCAGCTATCTTGCTCATGCAAATCAAAATCTTTATCTGGGCCACTTGCTTGTGATAGTGCATCAGCCATAATTAATTCCTTGCCAGGTCTGTATTTCAAGGTTAAGTCGTAGTTCTGCAGTTTGATATGCATACACTGCAGTCATAGAGGACACTTATCCAAAGGTTTATTGAATATGGTTTCTAAAGGTTTACAATGTTTCCACGATTACCTTACGACCATAAATGTACTGGTGAAATCTTTTGCAACCGTACACTATAGCTAGCAGCTCTTTTTCAATCTGAGCGTAGTTGTGCTGTGTTTGGGTGAGTGATTTAGATGCAAAAGCCACTGACCCCTTTGCTTGTAACAAGACAGTTCCCAAACCTTTCATTGACACATGTACAGACACACTGATTGGCTCATGGGGATCGAAATACTGCAGCATTGGTGTGGATATTGCTAACCTTTTCAAATTGTGGAATGACTGGCGATGCTGCTCTGTTCATTGCCAAACAATACCTAACTTACACAGCCCCCTCAAGACCGCAGTATGCTCTGACAAGCTTGGAACAAATTTCCCCAGGTAGTTAGTTATTCCCAAAAACGTCTGCAATTATTTAGTGTCTGTAGGTTCTGGATATTCTTGGATGGCTTTAACCTTATCTGAATCAACTTTGAGACCCTCTTTCTAACGATGTGCCCAATGTACTTTACTTCAGTTAATCCAAACCTACATTTGCTTTAATTGAGTGTCGCACACATCTCTGCAGCCGTGCGAAGCACTTTTTGCAACCTCCTTTCATGCTCCTCATCTTTGCCAAAAACAATTATATTGTCTATATAAATCTCCACCCCCTCAATATCATTAAACAGGGAACTGAAAACTCTATGAAAAACTTCTGGGGTACATGACAACCGATAAGGCAACCGAGTAAATCTTAGTTGCCCAAGCGAAGGTGAATCAAATGATGTCAATTTTGAACTTTCTTCTGAAAGCCTGATTTGCCAAAACCCCTTGTTAGCATCTAGGGTACTAAAATACTGAGCTCCTTTCATTTTACTATCACCTCCTCCAAAGTAGATAACCTATAATTTTCCCTTAGTATTGTAGCATTTAAGGGTTGTGGATCTAGACGCATCCTAATTTCACAGTTTGGTTTGCTATCAATCACAATAGGGTTCAACCACTCGATTGGTTCGGTAACCTTCTGTCTCACCTTAAGGGTTAGCATTCTATCCAACTCTTCCTTCAGTTTACCATGCAGGGAAAATGGGACCCTTTGAAATGTGGCCACAGATGCCACACACTCTGGTCTATGCACAAAAGTATATAGCTCCACCTTTGTCACCCAAATCCTCAAACACTTTTATGTACTGACGCTGTCTGGTGAGAAACGAGGCATACAATGACACAAATACTTACTGGTATTTTGGATGCCAGCTGTGCTTCCCAATCACCACATTATTGAGACTCAGGGTTCTCAGGGATGCTGTGGGTTCTGTGTGTCCATCTCACCCGTGCGTACTTCCGACAGCCGCTAGGGTAGACACAGTTTTTCTCTGAAGACAGGACACTGTGAATTACAAATAAAACCCTTAATACATATTAACACGTGTGGTTACTCGGCATCACTAACGCAAACTCGTCACGGCTCGTCATCCAGCACATGGGTAGTGTGGTGACAGCCTATACACAGAGCCGGCTAGGATGGAAATAATTGCACCATACGCTAATTACAAAATTACATAAACCCTTGAATGATACATGAAACAAGATAGTACACAAGATAAATATTCACAATAAACACACACACACACGTGTGAAAACAAACATAGATGGCACGGATGCCGGTGGATGAAGTTCATAGTGGACCACGTGGTGCAGGTGAAATTGCAATATTTCAGTGTGGAAACGGCAAATTAAAGTCGGACGAAAGATTATTCTTGCTGAGAAAATTATTCTCTTTATGATTGCAGTGGTTACAGGCGTGTAACATGCCTGATGGCGGTAAAATCAAACTTTAACTTGACAGCGTGATCAAATACAAAAAGCATCAATTTACGTGAAAAATACATTGAACCCTAAATAAAATTCACATAGAACCCTGAGATAAATATTGTACATACGATGTTACATAAATAAGCTCTCAAACGCAATGATGACGTATATAAAGACTTAGCGTCAGTCAGCCACGTGGTTATCCGTGATGTTGCCGTAAAACATTCAAACACAAAAAGTTACCCTCAAATACATACATAAAAATAAAGCCCTTAAAATTGCATTTAGCAATAATGCGGAAGTTACAATGAAACGCCATAAACGTAGGCGGATGGCGCCTGATTCAAGTTGCGCGGATCGCGTGACCTCTCCGACATCTTCTCCATCTTCTCGATTAAGTTAAAAATGCCACGAGGTGCAACGAATTAATAAAGCGGAAGAAAAATGCTGGGGAAAATGTCTGGCAAGAACATATGCAAGCAAAGGTTAACCGGTAAACTTAATGGACTATGGAAACCAAAATCAGTGAACAAACGTTGTAGTGCGTACTTGACAGTGTCTTACCTCGCCAGCTCTCCTTGACAGACTGTTCAGACACAAGCGTCGCATGAACCTACCATGGCCGCTTACGGGGTTCACGTAAGCAGAAGTGCTATGCACACTAAGCAAAATATTTTATTATTGAAAATAAAATGGCACAAATTAAATTAAATTTTGTTTTACATTTCTATAATTTTCTTATGAATTTCAATACTATTTTAGTGTCTCTTTATGACGGCGTTCATGCCGGAATGTTAAGTGTTCTTAATCTTTGTGCCGCGGGCACTTTGAATTTTATAACCAAACAATTTAATAATAGTAACAAACACTTGAACACATTTTAAGACATATTAAACACTGCAAATACAATATAACACTTTTTACACTGAAAATAACATATATACGAAAGTTCAAAATTACTAGCCTCTTTGTGCACGTGCGTGGTGAGTGCTGTCATGGGCTCTAGCGCCACTGGCTGTTAGCCGGCGTTAATACCTAGTCAGTAAAGGAGAGTCAAATATTTCTACTCTCTGCAAGATACCCAGCTGCTGTATAGCTGATAACCCCAATATAGGAGGAGATTGTTGTACCTTAGTGACCTGAAATTCTATTACATGAGCATGACCAAGTTTTTTTTACAGTGCAAAAAACATTTACCAGCAAGTGGATTATCAGTACCTGTGTGTGTTTTTAGTTTATCATCTGACTTCAAAAATGCACCCTTTCTTAATTTCAATTTGGCAAACATACTCTCTGGAATGATGTTAACTTTTGTGCCAGTATCAACTTTAAACCTAACAAAGCTATTAGGCTCAGCTATTTTCAAATTCTAGAACAATTCAGTTTCCATTTCTGACTTTGTTACATATGCAGCTCTGGTATATACAACACTTATTGTATCCTTAGAGTTAAACTTTACTATGTGCTACTGTCTGACTATTTTCATTCTTAGAATCTATACATGGACATGCACACTACAATGTCTCTCATTCTGGCTGTACTGTGGAAGTTATGCACCCTAAAACTAAATCAGTTAGTGTATCAGTAAGAACATTAACAGCACTATCTTTTCCTTGTGACTTAGCTCATGAAAAATGCCCACGTTTGTGGCAACTATGGTAAACAGCATTAAATGCAGGGCAATGTGAATTAGAATGTTTGTGTCCACACCTGTAGCACGGCTTGTCTGATTCCTTACTGTATCTAGACATACCTTCTTTAGGAGTGTAATGATACTCCCTGTGAAAAGCTGTCTTGCTCGGTGGCTGCTTCTGAAAATCAAGCTTCCATTCGTCTGCACTGTGGTAGCTCCGCATACTATATGACTGATGCAAGTTGGTGAACTTTCCACCAAAATCACTTCTGCCCCTGAAGTGTTGGAAGGTATTCCTCTCGCCGTTTTCTGACTTCTGTGACGCGTCAGACCTCTCCACTCATTTGTTGTCCTGTCACACAGCATGAACCACTTCTTCATTGTCGATGGCCTTTATTAATATTTGAGTTTATTCAGCGGCTTTACATATTTGTATTGTTTTTGTGAGTGTCAACATGGGTTCACGAAGCAATCTGTCCTTGATATGCGTATCCTTTACCTCACAAACAATTCTGTCTTTAATTAGATCGTCTCTGATCGCATCATAACAACAATTAGCACTTAGGCGAAGGAGTGCCATCACAAAGGAATCAATTGACTCAACCTTCTTCTTGTATGCGGTTGTTAAACTTATGTCATTCTACACTCTGGTTTTTTTTTAGGTAGGAAATAATAGTCTAGATGAGCCACCACAGAATCAAACTTTTCTGCTTTATCACCAGGAACATCCATTGTAAAATAGACATCTTGCACTTCGCCGCCAAGCACATGCAGCAGTGTAGCAACTTGGATGTTGTCGTCTTTCTTGATACCCACCGAGGCCACCAAATAAATGGTGAACTGTTGCTTCCACTGCTTCCAGTTACTTGCTAAATCCACTTGGAAGCTAAGTGGATGCTGTGGTCTCGAGTTATCCATCGCATGTACATGTACTTCTGCCTTATTTGTACAAATAGTTATTAATCACAGCAGCCCGTTGCGCCATCATACTTAACTGTTTACCACGTACCGAAAACCCGCAATACCTAAACTTTTTTTGTCCGCAGAATCATATGGCAAGAGATATCATGGGCAGCACAAAACAACTCCATGTTTATGTCTCGCCATGCTGGCTACTTGTATTTGACTTCCGGTCATAGATTCATACACACAAGTGTGTCACCACCAATGATTACATACATAACATTGGAATGCTTTCCCTAATGTTGGATTACATCAGGTTGTGGTGCATATTATTTGGGTCTGTGTAGAAACTTTGTTAGTGTGTAATTTTTATTTTTTGTAAATTTGATGTTTTATGGTATTGTACTTTACATTTTGTGGTCCCTTCAGGCCAGTTATGGAGTATTTTGATGTTTGACACCATTGTAATAATATTTTTGATTTATGTATCTGTGAACTATTAATGATGTTCAATCACAGTAGATCCTGACAATTTTAGTTAGTGCAGTTTTGTTTTATTGTACTTATATTTTCTCATATATTCACAAAGACATAATTTAGTGATGCAATGGTAACCTCAGCACAGGTCCAAGACCCTGTGAAAGAGCACAGGTCATATTTTTTTGCACTCAGTATTATTTTTTGTTTTAAACTTTTATATATTTTTATTCCAGAGAAACATGGTGTGGGTGAGCTGTAGTGGCGAGTATTCAGCAGACAAGGAGAATTCTGGAAACTTCACTTATCATCCAATGCAAGGATTTCCTAGTTACTACTACCCATACACCTTCCAGGAGGATTACCTGAGTCCATTGGTTGCCGTTAGGCTAGAAAGACCAATAAGTAAGTATTAATTCTTGTTACAGTGTCATGGTGTTGTTTATTATACTGAAATGCTGTAACTTTATGTAAGACCCTAAGAAATTGCTATTCATCAATGTAGTGTTTAAAAAACACATCTGAAAGGTGGCAAACAGGCTGACAAAATTTTTGTTAGTTGCAAAACTCAAACTTACATGTTATAAACTAGCGCAGTTGCATGTTGCACTCAGGCTGCAGATTAATGAACTGAACATATGTCTGGTTTGTAAGTTTTTTAACATAGAGTTTCTCTCTAACATGAGCAAAGTATGGGTGGAATGAATTCAAGTTTTTCATAGAAAGAGGTAAATAAGAGGAATAACTAACATATCGAAAATATTAGGAGCTGATGCTGTATTTTTTCTTTAAATTCAACTTCCACTATTTTGTAAATCTTTTAATAGTTTATGCTAGGTTGGAAAAATAAGTTTAAGAATGAATATTATAGATTTTTAATTTTTTATGACTTTGTAAAAGAGATTATGAAAATTTCTTTAATGTAGAATTGTAGCAAAACATGTCTGCATGTATGCTGACGCGTGCCCAGGGGGATGAATAATTGTAACAACAATTATTTGGAAGGGGTGGATGCATCAAATAGTGATCTAATACCTTTGGGGTTAAAAGTAATAGTGACCTTCGCAGCACATTAAAAGAGACAGTTGAGGTCTTGGACACCTTCACAGTCTTACTTTGTGATGCCAGAATCATGAGGTTGAGCGCCTTAATTGTGCACTAGGAGGTGGCCAGTGTAGAGTACAATTTGTGTGGCCTGTCTCAAGGAGACAAAATCCAAAGCCACTTTCATGGCCCTACGAGTTGGCTGACCCTTAGTTACACGTTTACGTGGGAGATGAGGGTTCTTCCTTGGTGGTGGTGGTGGTGGTGGTGGTGGTGCCGGCTGGAGACTCTTATTACCTTTTCGGCTGGGCTGGTGGTCGCTTTGGGATTCTCGGATGGTGGCAGCCTCTCGATCTGTGATGCACTGCAGGCAACTGTTGAAGGGGGATTTTGGTCGCACAACCAGGGGCTGGCTATTCCAATGCTCCCCCCCCCCCCTGACCTGAAAGCCGATGATCATCCCTTTTTTGCCACTTAGTTAAATAGTTTCCCTTACCCATGACAGCAGGAAGCGCAATGTGTACAGCCAGCCTGTCGGTCGCAGGATATACCTGCTTCACCAGTCGTCACAGGCCATACGTCACGGGCTTATGCACTGCAGATGGCACTCCTAGCAGATGAGTCCCAACATTTGTTTGGATTTGAAAATAATCAAATAATTCGGAACAAACCATTCCTCTCCACCAGCATGCACAATAATTAATCAGAGATATTTCCCAATTGATTCTGTGTCAGGCTTATCAATTAAAATTATTAGTTTTAACTGACATTTTTCCCAGCAAAACCTAAGCTGCTTCAACAAATTTCACAAGTATTCCCTGCTACAATTTAAAATGCCGGCTTCAAGCAGAACCTTATTCAATTTTTGCAATGTTAAGTTTTTCTCTCTGTGTAAAATTTGTGTATTTTTCTCCGCTCAGCATCGCATGTAAAATAGTCTTATTTCTATAACTTTCTTGTGCTCCGTTTTCTTTCCTTTAGGTGTCAAAAAAGTCAAACATGTTTTACTGTTTACCTTGCCCTCTGCCAAAATTTGTTTAACTGTTGACTCTGAAACCCCAGTTGCAGTACTTGTTGCTTCGACAATGCTGTACGTCAGTTTATACATATTTTTTTTATTCACCTAGATGCTTTGCAACATTATATACAATCTCGCGTGCTGGTACCTGCAATGGTGTATCAGACTTAATACCCAACTTAAATCCTGACATGACAGTATGTCATACCTTATAACTTGGGCTGCCCAATAACCGTGCCAGAGTGATCCCGCAGTGCCGCTAGCTGCGAGTGACTAATCCCCTCCACTACCTCAAGTGCTCGTCATTTGACGGCCCGCTAACACTGGCGTCTGTGGAGGTTCTTTTGTCTTTTGTCCCACTATACTAGTATTTGTCAATTTTGGTTGTTTGTTGCCTACAAAACAATTCTTACTGTAATTTCATTATAATTTGAAATGTATATGTGGGATAGAAAATATATATTGGTTTTTGTTGAGAATTTCTCAGCTCCCAAGCACATTATATTTCTGCCTGGTTAGTTCCCCACTCCCTTTCTCCTCATCGCCCTTAAATTTTGCATGCCATTTTAATATTAAAACTATAATTTGTGGTCACTTACATCTTTGTGAATTTGTTGTAACATATTGTGTGGTTTATACGAATGTATATGATAAGTGAGAATGGTGAGGACAGGACTCTCCTGTTCCATCAGCCATCTCATTATTTCCCCAACTACACTTGCTTGCCGACATATAAACAGCAAAATCCATCATTAATTTAAGAATGCAGTTGTTAAGTGCAGCAGGTTACTGTTTTATTAGGAATTTCATAATGTGTTCTAAAACATGTTTCCATTTCATGAATTCCAGTGAATGTTTTGATCAACATTGAATGCAGAGCCTGGGCGAAGAATATAAACTACGTCCGTAATAACAACCAGCGAGAGGGATCTGTTCACTTTGAAGTTATGATTGATTAACACATGCATTATAGTGGTCATCCACACAATCAGTGTCCTCTGAGTAGTGTACTTAGTACGGTTCTTTGTTCGCAAGTAAACACCCACCATCAGCACAAAAGAAAAGACTATTTATTAGCATTTCTTCGTACTTACATTATTTACTTAATGTTGTCCCTGAAGACAGAAACATCTCAGTTTTAAGTGTATTTCACAAAGTTAAATGAGCTTATATGTGAAATTTATTTCTGCTAGTCATTTAATTATTTTTGTACACTTGTATCATATACTCTGAAGAAAAATGAGAATTTGAAAGGGTAAATTTACAGTTGTGAGCTATTAAGTCTATATATAATGCTTAGAAAATAATTTCAAGTGTGTTCACACTAAGTGATAAATTAAATTGTACAATCTTTAGTCCTATAACTGGTCAAATTACTATGGCGTGTAGATGACTTTTGTCTTTTTGAAAACAAGTTTGTTCTTAATATTCGTGTCGCTGAAAATTTTCCACTGATTGTAATTATCTTTTTTAGCTATAAGAGGAACTATTGAGTGCGTGGATGTGCCACAATTTTTTGTAATTTATTATAATTGCAAGCCAGGCTAAGGTAGTTTCCATCACACTTGTGATACACTTGTATGTCAGTCCGTCTGTGCAGATAACTGATGAATGGGGTCTTTGGGATCTGATAAGTTTCTCAAAGCTGTAAGTATTTTTAAAGTATTTTGTAGATATTGGAATTTTTTTTCCCTTTAGATTATTTTACAACTTGCAGTATTTGCATTATAATATATGTAGTCTTAGCATTAAAACTGTAATATACCTACACATTAGGTTTTAAATATTTCTTTCATAGTTCATTGTTTTGTGGTAATACTGGATGTTATTTGCCATTTTTGTCTTTCATGCTTGTAGATTAATTTCATTCTTTCATGTGTGTTAATTAATTTCATGTTAATAAAAATGTGTACTTGAAAATTATTTCAAATATGTATTTGTCTGCCATTGAATGAAAATGAAAAATAAATTAACTGTTTACAAATATTTTTTGTAGTGGAGAGTGTGTCTTTGTTTTATCATGTTACATTTTAATTATATGTAGCAATTTATTGATGAAAATATGCAGGTATGTAGTTTAATGTATACATTTTTTTTATGAATGTTCTTATTAGTGATTGTTTGTTTACTTTTTAATATAAATTAATAACAAAGAAGAAAATATAAATTTATGAATATTTACTTCTTGAATTTTTGCTTTTTGTGGTAATATGAGATAACATACATAAGCATATATCACATTTACTTCAATGACTTGCATTAATGTGTAACTTTATAGCATGTAAATTTTTAAATTAAACTAATACTATATATCTTATGAAATCAATTTTGAAATATCACAGTACTGTTTATTTTCAAAATTCCTTGTGTTGTGTACTATTAAATTGTTGTTGGCAGAAATGACCTTTTGGGAAAGAAAGTCACATTTATGACAACATATAATGCATTTGTGTAATCCACTGTTTTAAAAGTAACTTGTTGAAAAAACTTAGTTGTATCTAAACTGTTGTTTTTATTTTTGAGGTACAAATGTCTTTGTTTAAGATAACTGTCTTGAGTCCCTTTACCAACAGTACCAACAGCTAACTGAAATGTTGATTAACAATACTGGAAAATAAACATTGATGAGCCACGATTTGCACGAGCAATGCTGGCAAAAAATAGGTTAAAGAATTTTTCATACTATTAAGATAAATCCTCCTTGATACAAAACCATTTAACATGAAACAGTGTGTGATATGAAGTAGTTTCAATCCCACAAGACACAACCTTTCAACCAAAGATGTACATATTTCATGGAATGATGATGTTGGGAAATGCGATGAAAGTGAGCTCTCTCGCTATCTCATTGGAATCGCAATCAATTGGACATTAAAATTTACTAAAGGTTCTGGCTGAATAAACAATTGTTTTTTACAGATTCTAGAATTGGCATGCAGTATTTTCTTGTTGAGTATACCTATGGTATTACTTTTAGTGGTGACCCTACAATTATATTGATAAAAAGTCTGTAGAAAAGTTCACTACAGGTTTCTACCATAATTTTGCTTTTATCTGAGTAGTGTGTGTTGATACAAGCAGTCTGAGAAAGAAACTTTGAACTACATTGGAGGGCTCCAAAATAATATTTATGGCATGCATAATTTCTTGAAAATACTATTGTATCCTCAGCTGGGATGCATTTTCTGTTTGTAAGTATTTTGGAGACTTGTTAAGTAGAGACATCAAAAAAAATTCCTGCGATGCAGTTTGTCAGGTAGGTTACTGCCTTGAGTAAAGCATTTGACAATATCTGCTAAATAGATCTAATCAGTATACTAAAAGAAACCGAGTACCTTGATGCCTAGCCGACCTGTGCAATGTCAGGTGTTGACCTTGACACGTAACGCATTCTGCGCTTCTGGGAAGCACACACTACTTGCGACTGCATCCCATCTTGGAAAGCACTACTCCTTATGGGCCAGTCATATGTCATTACGGAACAAAGAAAGGGATACGGGACACGAGCGCCTTGGGACAGCTCCCAAATTGTGACTCTTAACACATTCCTAATTAGCACTACTACACGTTGAGAAGCTATCACAAGCATCACCTCTCCCCGCACTTTGAATAGCCCACTTCTCCAGCACGGCAGCGGTGTATCACAATCCCACCACTGGAGAACAAAGCGCCACCTGCTGGTGCATCACAGCCTCCTCCATGTGCGGAGATGCAAAGATATATCAACACCTTTCAGCCACGCGGCAAACGCCACACAGATAAGGGAACAAAGTCACCCATGCGTGACAGAGGTCCAACACACCCAGAAGGCAGAGCCAGCTTTCTCCTTCGCCCCTCCAAGTGCCACCAAGCCTGCGAAATTAGTGTGACAGGACCTCCAGAACATGGCATCAGGGTGGTCTGCTGCACCTCCACCGCTGTAATGGCCAAGAGATGTTTTAACAGGGCAAGCTAGCAGCTAGAACTCTTCGCGCAGCATCGGTTACCTACAACCTCCAGAAGGTCCTCTACAGTCAACGTCCACCGTTGGCTCCGGAGATCCCGCCAGCTACCAGAGGGTCTTCCACCTCTTCGGCGACCTCCAGCTCTAGAGGCCTTTTGGACACCGACGTCACCAGAGGGTCCTGCTAGTGCCGTCAACACCTAACCAACCCTTCCTTGGTAACCTCCCTCCAGGTCTTCTGTGGACTCCTCCAACGATGACATTCCCTCTAGGTCAGGCCTGTTGTTTTAACTGATTTAATCCATTTTAATGGATTTTTAACTCTAGGAAAATCTCTGAAAGAATATATTTTCATTTTAGCCAATATTGAGAAACAATATTTTAATTTATGCCGGAGGATGATAGGTTGGTAATGTTGGAGTAAGACAAGCTCAACTGCTACTGTTTTGAGTCAGCAGTTGCAGTTCTTATTCCAAGTACTAAATAGACAGATTGTCACTCCAAGTAAAAAAGGGAGGAAGGGAGATGCTACTCTGCTGTAAGATGATCATCTACGGGAGGAGAGACAGAGAGAGATGCTGCTCCCACCCCACTGTCGCCTGCTGTGACAGACACAAGAGATAATCAACTACAGCTTGTATTGCGGGACTCACCAAATTTAATTACCAGCTTTGCAGGTGTCACACTTCAGCTACATCTTGTCATATCAGTATTTGAAATCTTTTAAAAGCAATGTTTCTGTCATTCTTAGCTCGAACTGGCAGTGCTTCCTTATTTTCCTGAGAGTAAAATTGGAGTGGTGAATTTAAAAACTGTACATATTAATAATATTTTATTTTCTGAACATGAACAAAAGTTGAATTATGTTGAGAAATGTGATACACAGCCTTGTGGATTTAATATTTTATATTTGATAATTTTAAAACATAAACTGCTTAAGTTGCCATGACCTAAATTTAAAAATAAATTACTAAAGTATATTTTGAGTGCGGCTTTTATTCTCTGATTTTGAAGAATTAATGGGAAATTAATTTTTCCTAATGTTTTGTATGTCTACTTAAAGCCTCAAATAGTACATAGTTTGATACTGACTTTAACAGAGATTTTCATCAGCTTTCCAAAATAATTTAAGTGCTAATAGAAATCTTTCAATCCATTACTCATTATGTCCCTTGATATCGGTATTGGTGTATTGGCAAGGAAGTATCAGTCCGTACATTTATCGGTAAAAATCTGTATTGGCTCAGCACTAGAAATCTCTCACAATTATTACATGTAACAAAACTATACAGTACAAAGAACTGTTAACAAGTCTTGCCCAAAAGCTCTTAAAGCGCAGTAAAACCACTGCATGTTTACCTCCATTTACCTAAATATATTACGTAAAGAACTATAAATTTTTTTATCTTCACAATGAATATCCATGTCTGTAATAAATAAATCAATCTCACAAGTGTCATCTACACTACACAATGTTTGTTTCTGAATACTGGCCTAATGGATCCTTTAGTATAAGGTATCCACAGAAAGTGCACTTAGTGGATGCTGCCGTATTGGCTTAGTTTCTGAATTCTCACTAGCGATGCCGAAGCATCTCTTCATGTGTCCACTTGCCAACGGATACGACACTTGCATCCACTGTCGCACCCACGCAGCCTTTAGATATGGAATTCACTCATTTGTTTTTATTAATGTTTACGTGGATGTTGAGGGTGTAGTGTGACTGTGCGTTTGCTCCTAAGCTGTTGATTTAAATGGATGAAAGCTTCGTATTTTTGTTTTGCTTTTAACAGTGTATAAATTGGACTCCAAAATAAAAATCACAAAACTTAAAATGCTATTTAAAATATTGACCACTTGAGTAACTTCTTACACATTAATCATTTCATGAAATGCATTTGCAATGTGTATATGCTTATCAAACATAAACTGGCCTATTAACAACAAATCTTGATTTCTATTTGCAGCCATCACCAAGCAGAAATTATACAACCTCAACTGTATGCTACTTAAACAATACAAAACTTTAGCATTTGACTTAAGTTTCCTGACGAAAGCACCAACACACAATAGAATTAGAGTTCAGACAGTTGAACATCGGTTCTACAAACTTTGTAAAAAAATGTTATTTTGTTATGGAAATAATTATATTATCCTTTTTTAAAAATAGCCGTAAATCTGTTATTAAATGGTTATTTCAAAACGAAAAACTCATTTACTTTATTAAAATATGTAAATTCATGTATTTCCTCTTCACATTATATTTGTTTGCCATTTATTTAATTTAAGACTAACTTTGTTTAATGTGTCGAGATTAAAATCGCATTACAATAAAATAACGCAATTTCTACATAATCTCTGTTAGATTCTCGGCGAATTGATTGCTTGACTAAATTTCAATGGTAAAGTCAATAGTGTTGATAAATCACCAAGATTCCATAGATAACACAAAGCTGGCAATTCAAAATAGTAAAAAGTGAGTTACAGCTAGCGCTAGCTGTAGTGGAATTAGGATATCGACCATCCCTTCAATTCGGCTATTTTGACAGTGGCTGCATGAACGAAGGGAACAAGGGATGTAGGAGCGCGAGAGCAATGGAGACATCTCTTATATTCCGAAACAGCCAACATTTGATCCTATTTAATTTTAAAATAGTGATATACCTTGATTAATGTAAAAAGGAAACAAACTTTTTTTCAGGTGTCAAAAAATATTGTGCGTAAAATGCGACACTAGCGCCCACAGCGATGTGGCTCAGTTTCACTGAGGCGTTTCTTAAAAAGATTCTTGCAACTGAGGTCCATAAGTGAAATATTTCGGACAGTCAACGTCATCTTTTCTACAGTTGCCTAGCAATTGTTGTGATGTATGTAAACAAAAGTGTGCTCCAGCAGTTTTCTATGCTGTAGTAAGAATCTTCTTGTCTTTCGCAATATTTGCATAGTAGGAACCACAAATGAAAGACTGTAAATTGTTTTGCATTTGGTTGCGATTACAATAACGTTAAAGACGCGTCTAAATTTTTTCGTTTCGCGAAAGACAAAGTTTAATATTATGTATGTGTATCGGTACGTTTTTAAGATTCTTTGAAGTAATTATATTTCAAGTGCAATAATACAACTCCTTATAAAAGGAGAAGGAAAAAAAACATGTTTTTTAAATTCCAGAAATACGGAAGATGGAAATATGCCCATATTATTTTTTATTATTGTCTAAATTGAAGCTACAAAAATTCATTCTATGTAGGCTACCAGGCGTATCATTAATAGTGGACTAAACTAAGTATGAATCCCTTGTATTGTACTTTAAAAAATATTCTCAGCAAATAGGGTAAGTTAATTTTTGTGTGGTATAAGATATGGATCCAAACGAAGGCTTACGTCTTTGTAGCTGCCACTTTAAAGAAGGCCTGAAAGAGTATGGTCCTATAGTTATTGAAAGAAACAACAAAATTGTTTGTTTTCTTCCCCAGAGAAGTCGAAAATGAGGTACTTTATAGGTATATGGATATTCTGTTGTTACTAATGTTTAACGTATTTGTCATTGAATGATAATACAACACAAGATGTAGTCGAATATGCCTTATCCTGTCCACGGTGGGCATCGGGCAGTCCACAGAAAAGTGGAGTAACTTCGGATGAATTTAAAAATTCTAGTCTACAGAAAATGTGTTACAAATAGGCCCACAGTCAGTTGATTTACTAGGACTTTTAATATATTTGATGTAATGACAATTTGTGTAATATAATTCTTAGTCAGTAGTCCTAGCACAAATGTATGTTGTGTAGGATTGGAGAGTCAATTAATAGGCATAATAAAAAATAACTTAATGTGTGGGCGGATCTATAGGGGCTGCAATAGTCACCCTCACTTTGTTTTGCTTATTTGTCATATTACATATTACCATGGAAATTAAAGGGCTTGCATACTACTGACACCTGCCTAGCTAATTCTAAGTGAATTACAGGGGGTATGTGTACCGATGCTCTTATCACATTTTGGAAAAAAATAATGAATAACAGGAATCAGTGACTAATTAAATTGTGTCATTTAACTGCATTATATCTAATAAGACCTAACCTAACTAAATATTTCACTATAGGTGAATCACAAAGGGTGTCTGAGCAGATGCGCTATCGTGCATCGGAATATGGACAATAAGTACTCGCAAATTAAATATTATTTTGAGACAATTTAATTACAGTATCTTACTCCTGTTAGGCCTTATTGAATTTTGTGTAATTTGTGATAGTACATCAGCATTCCCAACCCCTTAGATTCATCTTTCATGAAGTTAGGTTAGGACTTAATAAAATTAATTGGTTAAACGACTCAATTTAGGAAATGAAGTCGTTTTAATTAAACAGGACATTTCCTTCTAGGGATATGGTAAGGTCTTAGTTAGTGTTAATTTTATTAAGCATAGTACAATCCTTAGGAATTTGGTGGCAATTGTGCAAATAAATTTGCATTTTATATACAAATTGAATAACTTAACACGTATTGTTCTAGTTTTGTACTTAACACCTACAGCCACTGCCTATTATGTAAAAGTGCAATATTTTACCGTCAATAATGTGGTTCTCCGAAATTGTTTATTCATGGTAATACTCATACAAGATAAGTACACCAATTTGAGACTGCAGCTTTGTGTTTAAATTATATTCTCAGGGAAAAACGCAACAAATCATTAAATTTATGCCATTATAGCACTACAAGTAACAACAGATTCACGCTTCGTTGTACAAAATAAAAATTGAACCATGTAAATTGAGTAATAGCAATTTCTGTGAGTATGTTGTTGCTAATTTGTGTGGAGAATTTGTGTAAGCAGGGGTTGGTACCTACAAATATTGTTTTGTAATGGCAGTGTGTGGTTAGCGGATAATTTCCATGATGGTTGATAAAAGCTGTGTGAAATTGTTTGTGATATGTTTTATGTTAAGCAATAAAGAATAAAGGTTCTGAATATTTATCAAAATAAGATGGATGAGTATTATTCCACAGAAGTGCAGTATCTAACAGGTTATGGACCCAGGTTACGTTTGAGTGGAAAGACTAATGTGGCGATATTTGGCATGATGGAAAGTGGCATAAAGATGGCAAGAAAGTTGGAAGAAATATAAAAATTAGGAGAAGAAAATTGGTTTGCTTGGTCAAGAAGAGTTTGGGTTGCCCTAGTGCAAAGGCGATGGTGGGAGACAATTGAACCAGGTTATTCTGGCATAACAGATGAAGATCTAACACCTAAGCAAGCCTCGAAAGACAAAGATGCATTGAACTATAGTCCATTCCCTATTGAAAGCAACTTTCTAGGAGCACTGCTAAATATCTAATTGCAGGCCCGTTTCGTATACTTCCGTCAAATGTAAACAAACATTTCCATGTAGCATTTGTCAAAATCAATATTTACATGCCGTTGTGTATGTACATGTGTTCGTATACTTTCGCAACATCTAAAAACAAACATTGAAATGTGGCTTCTAATTTTATACTTTTCAAATGTGTTGTTTACTGTATAGAGGTTTTTTTTTTTTTTTTTTATGAGTTCTGTCTTACGTCTATTTCAAAAACCATTTCCTACGAATATTCACGGTTTAGGCCTATAACATTAATTAGGTCAGCTTTATGACGTTTTAAAAATGCCTGAATAAACAATAGTTCTTATGGTAACGTTACATTAACGTATTTGTTTTCCACGACATAGCACATTACATGAAATGCACATTAATATTTTCCCACGACTGTGTGAAACACTGTTACAACTGCGGTGTAATGAACTGTAGTATTTAACTTTTTGTTATTGATATCTGTTGGGTTATTTCTTTTAAAGCACAGTCTCAGTTCGAATATTAAAGGAATAGACAAGTCCAACCAAAAAGCGACATTAAAATCAAGTATGCAAATCGTGTCACTCATTTTTTGTTATAGAACCTTAAAATATGGCAGTGAACATGCACTCAAATAAGTCTACCGTAACTTTTATTCCATTCATATTTATATGTATTGCTACTTACTGTGTATTAGGTTTATTGACATTTATTGGGACTGGGCTTGGTTATTTTGTTGGGATTGGTGGTAAATCACATTACACGACTGTGTTTCAAACACCCATGGCAACGGTACAACGTTGTAATAAATAAACATACATGAATGTAAATAAATGACTTTGTCATAAAAACAGTTCAAATTTACAGTGTAGAAATATTTCAAATCAAATATTTGAAACCACGCACACACAGATCTAGCGTAACTATCACCAAAGAGCCATGCCATGCTACTTCACATGCAGTGATTAATGAAACACCCCTTAATAGTATATTTATTACTGCCACGGAAACACAGATTTATCACAACATCGTATCTTGCTTAGGCTGGAAATACACAACGTCTACAAACGTGCTGTGGTAATTTGAAGTATTTTTTGGAGTAAGTATAATTTACGCTTTGTTCCGTAAAACAGCAACACGCCATGTCATGGCTCGCCATGTCTGCCAACTTCAATTTTGTTTCTGCCCCGCCATCATATCTAAATATGTTAAATAAGTATTCAGGCATTAAAATCTCTTTTCAGTAGTAAATTGCAAATTCAAAAATCATTACTTTGCTGTAATAAGTTTGAAATATGCTACAATTGAAAACGGGTACAATTTTATCACGTACTAGCGAAGTGAAACTTCTCGAGTGTGAAAGAGACAAAGACAAAAAGAGAGCGACAAAGCTCGCTTAGCAGACAGTTGCTTCAAAGTTGCTCTCGCTCGATAAAACACCATCATACCATTACAGCCTACTAACAATATTTTCTGCTGTTATTTTAAACTGTAAAAATGAAATGTTTCCATTGGGGCTACCTAAATATTTAAATTTTTCATTAGGCACTGTTTAATTTACAAATATTATACTAAGAAACAAGGTTAAAATAATATTTTAACTGAACTATTTCTTACCGGCCATTGCCAACATGTCACTGCTCTCGCTGTTAGTTCATATTTAAAAAGAAATAAATATTACAAGTTATAGGAGATATTAAGGTAAAGTTCCATTTATTCAATAATACGGTACTCTAAAGTTAACCAGCGTGATATATATTAGTGGAATACACATTAATGAAAAAAAAATTGGTTGACATGTTTTGCCTAGAGTGTTTTTTCAAAGATTGATTTTCATAAATCGCATCCAATCGGGAATGGACTATATATTATACAGAGCAATGGGGACTCGTTAATTATTTTTGTGGAAGTGTGCCAGGGAAGCATTCTACATACTGTGCACGATCAGCATTGATTTAGATCCTTTGCATGCTGTATCAACACTAGAGGAAATGGTAACTTAAAAAAAAAAATGGACGACATCACAATGAGAGAATATGTCAACAAAATGATGATGTTTTGCAAAAGGTTAGAAGAAAACGAAATGGCATTCTCAAATCAAGCCAAGCTGCATTTTTATTACTAGGGTTGCCAAGGACTAAGTATGGTTTGCTCATCAGAAGCAACCCGTGGCATGCACACTTAACCTCCAAAATGTGAAAAATAAATTATTGCTGGAAGAATGGCAAGAAAATCTTCAAATCGGACGTGATGATGATGAAGCGAAGGCTCTAGCCACCAGAGTTGCAAGATTATATAGAAATGACCGAGAATTGTGTGGCAATAGAGGTTATGACAACTGCAGAGATAATGAAAAATTGTTTGGTAGCATAAGAAACGGAAGAAAACCAACGAGAAGAGAGGACCATGAAATAAGTATATTGTGTTTTGCATGCAAGGAACCAAATCATATTGCCAGATACTGTCCAAATGTGAAGAGGTTGCCAAATAGTGCACAAGGTGGAAAACAATGGTATGGTAGTCCAACACCGTGGAAACACGAATATTCATCATCACCATCTCCTGAGAACCTGCATGGTAGAGCTCACACTGCTGAACTTCAAGAACTCGGCAAAGGGAAGACAGAAAAGGGTGTTAAATCTGGTTCATCAACAGTTAAGTATGAAGCATTGTGTGTTAGAGAAAGGCATTTAAGTGATGAAAACAAGGGTGTGTGGCTAATTTATAGTGGTGATTCTCATCATATGACTTCACAATGATCAATATTTAGTGAGTTTTTTTGATGCTGAAAGGGAAGTTGAAATTGCAGAGCGTGAGTACATTTCAGTAGCTGGCAAAGGAACAATTGTAATCCAAATGTTTGAGAAATGTGGTGGCTGGACGGTAAGTTTGAGCAATGTAATATATGTACCAGAACTAAGTGGAAATATATTGTCTGTAAATCAATTTGACCTAAAAGGTCTTGAGGTAACTATTAGGAATAGATGTGTATAAGTATGTGATGAAAATTATTGCTTGTTCATTGGTTATAATGCAGGTGCTGACTTGTATATGGTGACATGTGAAACTTGTGGGCTGTAAATTCTGTTTTACAGCACAAAATTAGTGTGAGCAGATGTGAAATCAGATCCGATAAAGCAATATTGTTGCATAAACGAATGGGTCATATGAGTATGTTACCCGATGTATGTTATGTAGACGACGACACAATTGAGATTTTTAAAACCTGCATAGAAGGAAAGGTAAAGTGGAAACCATTTTACAGTAGTGAAAGTAAATCAAAGGAGTTACTATAATTGATCCACACAGATGTAGTAGGAAGACTTAGACCAAAGTCAGCTTTGTAACATTTATTGATGACAAATCAAGTTTTTCAGAGGAATGCATATTAAAAGGAAAGGGTGAAGTCCCTGGGGCATTAGTAAGGTATGTAAATTGTGTAGAAAACCAGGTATAGCTGATTCACGATAACTTCGGCCTTTTCTGAAGCCCTGCTAAATATCTACTTTTGGTTACTGATTACGTATCCTTCTGCTACACGTAAACATAAACACTGCCATGTGACTGTCTACTTTTATAATTGTCAAATGCGTTGGTTGCTGTTATATTTCCAACGAATGTTTACAATTGAGACCTATAATAATATTTAGGTCGGATTTATAACTATTTGTTACACACGATATAGCATGTTACTAGTAATACACATTAATATTTTGCCACGACAGTGTTTGTTGTAACTGTAGCATTTAACCTGCTGTAATTAATATATGTTGGGTTATTTCGTTAAAAAGGACTGCCTTATTTGGAATAATAATGAAAACTAAGGGGCACAGTAAATTCAAGCATGCAACTCGTGTCATGTATTTGTTCATAGCGTCGACAAAGGTAAAAGATAGTGGTGAACATGCAAACGTATGGGGCTACCGTAACGTTTATTCCGCTAATGTTTAAATGAATTGGTACTTACTGGTTTCTAGGTTTATTGTATTTATTTAAATTTATCTGGTTGGGCATAGTAATTTGAAGGGATCGTGACAGACATTTAAATCACATAAATGTAAGCTCGTTACATAACTATGTTTCGAACACCTAGCGCAAAGGTACAATGTTGTGATAAAAAAACATGAATTTCAATAAGTAAATTCGTCATTACATCAGTTTATGGTTAAAACGTATACATTTTGCATATATTTGAAATCCACACTCACACCTGGCCTGCGCAACGATTACAACGCAGCCACCACACCCTTTCAAACACAGCGATTACAACACAACACTTTTAACCCTGCCGTGGAAACACATTTTTAACACAACATTGTAACTTCCTAGGATGTTTAAAAACACGAGTACGAATTTGACGCTTCATTCAGAAACACGCCGTGTCATTGACACGTCGCCACATCACTACAAGTCGTAAGGCAATGGGTATAATCGTCTGCCATATTGGGTCTCCTTTCCACACTATTTCTGCCAACCTGCTGGATTTGTAATCATCGCGCCATCGCATCACATATAAATAAGATATAATAGGAATTTAAACAATAAAATCTCGTTTCAGTTGTAAATTACACATTCGTATATAATTATTGTTGCTGTAATCAGTATAAAATGTGCTGAAATAAGAAATAACAAGATTTATACTTTTCCTGCCACACAGGTGGTACCAACTACCCGAGAGAGAGAGAAAAGAGAGAGACACGATCCGCTTCGCTTAAACTTTTCTACCGGACGAAAAAAAAACACTGTCACTAGAGCGAGCCTACACACTGTAATTTCCATTGATATTTTTTACTGCAGCAATATAATGTGTTTCCGTCAGTGCTTGCTAACAATACAAATATATAATTTTGCAACATTTAATTTACAAATAGTAAACATAAAAACGAGGTTAAAAAATATTGTAACTGTGAACTATTTAATTTCGGCCGTTGCCAACACGACGCTGCTCTCGCTGTTAATTCATATTTAATACAAATGAATGTTACAATTTATAGAAGATACTAAGTAGATTACAAATATATTCAAGAACACAGTACTTTAACGTTAATCACAGGGTTATATAATTTTGGAATTCAAGTGATTGAACACAACAGGTTGACATGTTATGCCTAGGGTGATTTTTCAAAGGTTTGATCCCAAAAGGCCAAAGAAGGCGTTAATCGACTATAGACAAGAAAGTGAACACTACCAGTCGGATAAGGGGGGTGAATGTCTTAATAGAGAAATTCAAAAATTTTGTGATGAAAAGGGTATTGCCCATGGGATTCAGCCAACATGATGATGAAAATGCAGAGAGATTAAATCAGAAGCTTCCCTCTATTGCTAGGGTTTTGCTTTTTGAGTCAGGTCTTCCACTTACTTTCTAGGGTGAAGCGGTAGCTATGGCCTCATTTATCAGGAATAGGTGTTCATCAAAGGCGATTGTGTTAAAAATCCCTTATGAAATGTGGAATGATAAGGCACTTAGTAAAGAAGTTGATGAGATCAAAGTGTTTGGTTGTGAAGCTTGGGCAGCGAATATGATTCATTGTAAATTTGATAAGAGAGCAAAAATATGTGTGTTTGTAGGCTTTGAACCAGAAGTAAAGGGCTATAGAGTATGGAGCCTGGATAGAAAGAAAGTGGTTTTGTCAAGGGGTATAATTTTCAATGAAAATGTGTTTCCTTTTAAACTTACAAGGGATAAGTCAGTCCCTATTTTAGAACATGTAACTTTAGAGATTGTCGATGAGAGCTTGGACAATGAGAGTGAAATTGAGTATGATGATGGAAACATATATTGTTATGTAAATGCCACAAATGATAGTTTTGAGCCAATTGTCAACATTGTAGATGTGAGTTTAAAGCCATATGATGAAAATGTAGATTTAGAGTCGTGTTGATAATGTTGATGTTGAATCAGTTGACATCAGTACTGAGCTAGATATTGACCACAATGTAAATGTTGGATCAAGTGCTGAACATGTCAGTGGTGAATTAGTTGTAGATGCTGAAACAATTAATCCTGTGCCTGTCTGTCATGTTAGACGTTTCAAAAGATTCAGAGCACCTGATAAGTGTTCTAACTGTGTAGGGTGCTGCAATTGGTCAGAATTCCACGATAACAAAGAACTTTAAACTGTAAAGAAAGTGTTTTCTGGAAAAATGCTCTGTCGAAGAGTTAGGAAACATGAAACAAAGTCATAGTTGGAAAATAGTGAAGTAGCATCTTGGGGCAAATGTAGTTGGATGTAAATGGGTATTCCGAAAGAAGCTGACAGGGAAGGAAATGTAGGGAAGTATAAAGCCCGACTTGTAGCTCAGGAGTACACTCAAAATTTGGAATTGACTATAGGGAAAAATACAGCCCTGCAATTAGAAGAAACAGTGTTAGGATATTTTTTTCCCATAAGTGTTAAAACATGTAGCTGTGAATGCAGTACTCCTAAACAGTCCCTTGAAAACTCCTGTTTTCATGAAAATGCCAGAATTATGTAAAGATAATGTATTGGGTGCGGAACATGTCTGTGATTTTCAGAAAGTATGTATGGTTTGCACCAGGCTGGAAAGGACTGGAATGAACACATTTCAGATTTAATGCTTGGCTTGAACATGAAGCAGTGTATGTGAGATCCTTGTGTTTTTTTCTCTCCTCTGATGAGCTTATAGTAGGAGTGTATTCGGATGATTTAATACTTCTAGAAGAAATATATGCAATTAATGAATTTAAATGCGTGCTTGGAAATAATGTTAAGATCAAATTGGGGGAGATTTCAAACTTATTCGGTTGGGAAATAGTTAGACTAAGCAAAGAGTGCTTGATGGTAAGCCAGTCAAAATACATCAGAAGTGTGTTAGAAAAACTTTATGAGCAATGCTAAAGGCTGTACTTCTCCACATTTTGAGAAAGCATCCACAGATTGTAACACTGAACACTAACCAAAATGTTTACAGGGAAGCTATAGGGTGTCTTTTGTATTTGGCTATCTGTACTAGACCGGATAGTGTGTTCACTGTAGGAAAGTTGAGCAGATAGTGCCATGACCCGAGTGTTGCAGATTGGAAAGGGGTAAAACTTGTAATGCGTTTTCTTGTATCAACTCAATATCATAAAATGACATACTGGTGTGATAAGCCCATTGTGAAGGTCTTTTGTGATACAGACTGAGCTAATGACAGAGATGCCAAATCGGTGAGTTGGTATGCTGTGTTTATGGGGAATTGCCTTGTGGGAGATGGTAAAGCAAGAGGCAAGAGGAAGTAGCAACCTTCACCACACATGCTTAGTACATATACATGTACGAAGCATCAAAAGAAATAGCCTGAATGAGAGAGCTGCTGATAGAATTGAGGTTGGTGGATTATTTCTCTCAACCTTGCATTTTGTATGTAGATAATCAGTATGCAAAACAGCTAGGTGAAGTGAAGAAAATGTTTGAACGAACGAAATACTTTGAGTGAATATCATAAGATTAGAGAGATTGTAAATGAGAACATTATTATCATTAAGTATGTTTCAACAAATGAAAATGTGTCGGATATATTGTCTAAAGGGTTGGCAGGGCCAAACACTAGGATATTTTCAGATGAATTGGGTATTCATCCGTAGCTAATTTTTCAAATGAAATCAGCACCAAAGGGGAAGTGTGAAGAATGTTGTTGCTAATTTCAGTGTGGGTTTTTTTTTTGTATGCTGGGGTTGGTACCTGTGAATTTCTGTGTGTGGTTTGTGGATAACATCCATTATGGTTGATAAAAGCTGCTTGAAATTGTTTGTGATATGTTTTATGTAAAGCAATGAAGAATAAACATATGAATATTGATCAACAGAAAATTAGTGTGTATTATTTCACAGTAGTGCAGTATCTAACAATTTCGCTGTACTTCTTCATCCAAAGCAACTGCCTAGGCAGTATTCCACTAGGCACTGAAAGAGCTGACCAGTACTGATGAACGTTCCTTTAGGTACTGATTCTGCTGATCAGTAACGGAGGAATGGTGTTATGGCATCTGGGTTGGAGACTATACGTCCGGCTGAAACTACTGACTTGTGGAAGGTCAGGTAGTCTCAGTAAAGCAGACGCCGCAACATGGCGGCTATGTATATGAGCAAATTATGTTGTTGTTATAGGCATCGTGCACGGTCTGAAAAGCATACTGGTGGTGCCACACCATGTCTTTCCACGTAACGAATTGCAAGACACCACGGCGTGCCATAACATTCATTTTTCAATAAACGTGTGGTATAAAATTGACGTGTGGGTTCCTGCCAATATAGTATTAATATTAATGAGAACAAATTATTAAAAGGGAAAAATCTTTGCATTAGTGAGCACGTAAATATTGTTAAAGCAATAAGGAAGGGCGATATTTCTCTCATACAAGCGGAAGTAATTCTCCAAACTTCTGTTACTGTGCCACCTTACAAAGTGTTACTTGAGGTAATGTTATGTTTCGCATACTCCAATGGTATTGCAATAATTTGCAATATGCTTCAATTTTTGTTATGTGATTCTCCTTCGTATTTTTTCCCCTGCAGATTTGTGGTGAAAGAAATGTCACTGATAGCACATGACCTTGCCCAGCAGGACTTGGTAAGTCTTTTATACATATAGCCACAGTTGTTTATTACATAAACAAAGAAAAAAACTGCTGCGAAAACAGACATCTCACAAACCTGGGGTAAAGTTCCACAATGGCTGCAAAATAAAAGTATTCAAAGGGAAAGAGAATTGGTGACTTGTTTCCAAAGAACTACATTTTTCAGTGCCAACATCTCTAACTGTAGATGCGGTAATTCATATACCATGTTCCCTACGTCATAATGTTGATTGCAGGAAACCGAAGTGAAGTAGAACGGAACTTTGGAAAAGTAATTAATTATCTGATACAATTAGTGGAAAAGTCAGTGCTACAGGACGAGTGTAAAGATATAACTACAGAATTCTCACAAAATCACTGTTACTGGCTGTAACATCAATTTTCAGACCACTCCTTGAAGGTGAACAGTCGTTTTACGAAAACAAAATTTGTTTTATTGATGAGAAGGCAATTGAAATTTCTTTAAGAACATGCAAGCAAAATGTGCGGAATGGTCTAGAGAAAGACGTATACATATTTCGGTAAACGGGAAGTCTCGTCGAATTGAAGCTAGAAGACTAGATGTTGACACATTGGCGAGTTCCTTACTAGATTGTAATCAATAATACCTGACAGTTATTGCTGCAAGAAACATGAAATACGGAAAGGACATGGAATCTGAAGCCATTGAAAATTATCAAAACTTGTGATACTAAAGTTGTACGCTGTGGTTTGATAATTCACATATTACAGCCATGGCTGTGTGGAAGTCCAGACGGCATTGTTGTTAATGAAAGGCGAACTAAAAGTTTTAGAAGTAAAGTGTCCCATTTCATTTAAGGATAAGTGCATAGTTGATGAGGCAGGCAATGTTAACGTGAAGTAATTGTATTCAGACAAAAAAAAATCAAATTAAAGATAAATCACATGTATTCGCCCAGTGCCAGATGCTTATGTAAGTAACAGGTATGGACAAATAAGACTTGTTTGTTTACAGTAGAAGACAACAAGTTTGCATAACTTTGAAACAGTACTTAAAATACGCTCGGACATGTATTGATAAAATAGGAAGATTTTATTTTTCTCACTATTTGCCAAGACTTGTTCCAGCTCATTACAGAGAAACAAAGTAACAGCCAATGGCAGCAGAAAGTTTATTCATAGTATGTTTTCAATGCTGCCCGACTTTGTCAGTTACCGTGTAGCTCTCTTCTGTGTACTTTAATGTACTAATATGTTGTATATGTTTTGTTGTGCGTATAAATTCCACAGTAAATTATTTCAGTGTGTTGCAATAATGTAAACCTAGACTTGATTTAATATCTTGAATAATGGGAGACTGCAAATTTACTAAAACACAACACACATGAACAATTTCATCAACATATGGGAGAAGTTCAGTTGATAGTTTGGCTAATATGTTGTATATTTTAATTCCCCGAATGGACCTTCTACGTGAATTCGAACACTGGCAACACTATAGGTAGTTCCTACTTCTTCAGCTGTTAATTTACCACCGTGCCGAAATGGCAGAGTAACAACAATAACCCCTTTGTCGGAGAGCTTGTTTTAATTCTTGGAAAACCTTTATCAGCCATTACTTCGCTGGCACTCTCCAATAACATCGACAACCCTCAGTTATGTGTGATAAATGTGTCACTCGACCTTCCATCGTAGCATTTTGATTTGAAACACACAATTGCCATGGGTGTAATGCCTATTAGAAATTTAACTGTGTACATAACCTTGTAATTTGAGTAAAGAAACGCTATTTCATAAATGTTTGGTAGCTGTTCAACTTTAACTTCTGCGTACAATCAATTATAACTCTGCACTTAGGGTATTTTATTTTAAATATTGCTAGCTTTGTTTCCATAACACTTTCCCTGCTAGGCCAAAACACACATTTCCAACATACTGCTTATGTGTACAATAATACTTTTATTAGCCACGTAATGTTAATTACTTTTGTCTGCACACAGCCTGAATCCACAACTTACATCGCTCCTCTTCAGTTTTCGTGTCAGATCGGAAATGAATAAAAAACTACATCGGGGGTTGTGTTTCCATAAGTATTTGTGCACTCAATAACACAGCAATTTGCATTGCCTTTCCGCTTTCTTAAGACATCCCTTCTAATAATTAGTGATGGGTAGTTCACGAACTGCCAGTTCATGCATCACATAGATGCATGCCATAGGTGTGACATCACAGAAAATATGTGTTCACAGGACGTTCATTTATGCATCCGACATCCTGTGAACGTCAAAGTGCTGTACTCTCGCCAGTACCAGATTTGGGGCAGAGCTTTGAAGGTAATTTATTTACAGTGTTTTGATTCACCATTACGTTTCATTTTTCACATAATATTCATCCTACATATTTACGTTTGTATAAATCATTCATAAGGGCGGTGGTATTCCCTTGATGTCATTACAAAACCTGTTAATTTAGAATATAGAGCCATGGGAATGTCGCCAATTTGTTTAATGTAGTAAACTAGAATTAAGAGGGCATGTGGAAATGTTGTTTAACCTGTCTGTTTTAATTAAGGGCCAAAGAATAATGAGCTTGCCCAAATCTGAACATACCTCAGCTTTCACCCACACGAAAATGAGCGTCGTTCAGAGACTGACCTTCACCATAAGCTAATACACTGCTCGGGAAAAATGCTCTTCAATGCGTCCCCTCGGTATCACAACTTTTGCCCAGAAATCATTAAAATAACCATAGTATAAATTCCAGAACCTTTTATTATTATTCTAATACCGAGGGGCCAACCGACAGTAATGTTACCGTAGAACTTAAGTGCACATTATGCACATTGTGGATAGCAGCATTGGTTATCAGAGGTGCTGAGCCTGAATGAGCTAGCATAGTAACATAAAAGGTCAGTGTTGTATTCAGATAGATACAATAAAAGTGTGTGTGATTTATTCTCGCTTTTCATTGATTTTACCAGAGGTAATTTAGAGCACAGAGTCCTTAAGGCCAAAGTTTAATCTCAGTGCTGTGTGTCTAGTATTAAGGGGCCTGCCCTCCATAGGCAGAGTAGATTCTATGCTTATCAATGGCTGTGTAAGAGGGTCTTTGCCCTTACTCTTGCATAGTGGTAGAAACCACTATTTTTTAGCATCATTGCCGATAAGTGCATGACTAACACCACAACTAGCACGACGGCAACCTACAGGAATCCTCGTAGCCGTCGGCCCACGACCCCAAACATCGCTCAACCGAGCTGGCACCGGGCAACACTTAATTTGGCCCCTGTCTTGGGTAAGAGGCAGGGCGACCCACATCGTTCCTGAGAGGGGGCACACGTCAACCTGACCAGTTGCAGGATAACCAGGCCATGTGGTTATACCATTATGTATTTTATTACGACATTTAAATTTCATCTTGTACAATTGCTTTGTAGTATCTATTGTGTTTTACCAGGTATTTAAAACCGCCATTCGTTTCATGTAACATTTTATGCAACATTTAATTCCATTTTAACATTTTTTACTGGGTCACATGGTAATAGCCACGCTTGGTGCTGGCCATCCCGCGCGGCCATGTTCAGTGGTCAGTAGTACTCCAGTAGATTAGAAATCCATGGCGGCCTTTCCGGGCCCTTCACCATCTTTGTGCACCATCCATGTAAAGTCAATATTAATTAATTTTTCTGAAACATTTCCGTATTTTTGATTGCCAGGGGAGTGCGCCATACTACAGTCGAGGCCGTTTTGTACACGGCCGGACCTTAAGATGTTAATTAAATTTTCATGCATCTTCATGCCACTTTTGTCAGTTTCTACACCCTCCAGCGCAAATAGTGGAATTTAAATGTATGTGCCTCGCATGAGGGTTTATGATATAAAACGTGTGGTTTGAATGAACTTCACCAATTTTTATTTCTGGGTATTCTTCACCGTCCCATGTAACCAAAATTTTCAGTACAATGTAACAAAGACATATGATGGCCATAACAATTCTCTGGGAGTGAGTAGATTTTATAGGGGAAGTCTACAGCCCCTACTAGTCCATGCATAATGGGAATTTATTAATATCAAGTCTACAGCATCACGTAGAGACAGCCTCCACAGATGGTGTAACATTGGAGGGTAAGCCATGCTGGTCGTCAGCTGCATGACCCAGTCTGCAGTCTCGTACTCATCAAATCGTGAGCTGGGGCCTATCCAAGCAATATTCACATCAGTATTTTTCCAATCCACATAACCTCACCATCCCCCCAATCGTCCAATCGTCACACCGTCAGTATGAATCTTGTCTGCTTTTGCTACTTCAGTTAGTCTCCTGGACTTCTCTGATTCAGCCATGCAGTTGTTTTGTAAGCGGTGTGGTTGACGTATGTCCCCCATGCTACCATCCATATAAATCTTTTAAGGTAATGTAAGGTAAGGTAAGGTAAGGTAAGGTATGGTATGGTATTTTTTTTATTAAACCTCAGTTGTAAACTGTGTATTGACAGTAAAAGTTGTATTTTATATTAATAATATGGTTTTACATATTGATGGTTTTCAAAGCATAGGAAAGGTGGTTAGTTTGGTTTTGAGGAACGGTAAATTGAATTACCAGTAAATTTGGATGAGGTTTTTAACGTATATCCGGTTGCCAAACATTGTATGTGGAACAATGCCAAGTTGAAGTGGAGAGCTGACTCTATATACTCAGGGTTGTGTGCTGGCGACCAAAGGTGGAATCCTTCTTATATGATGTTCCTCAGATATATTACAAGTTAAAAATGTGTATTGCACAGTGGATATTCAAGGCGAACCACACACCTTTAATTACTGGTAAACAATGAACAAAACTTTTGATAAAGATGAAGACAGTTACGCTAATAAAGGCATTTTACACTTTTAGTTGGAATTGGGGGCACAAACCCCTAAATTCCTGAAGGCTACCAAAATGAAGACGTACACTAATTTATGTAAATTCAATGTGTTTTTTTAATGTCCTCCGAAGACGATATACACTGCTTCGGCTTAATCTGCCAGTAAAACTAAGCTGTTCAAGAAAAGTGCAAGGCCACAAAGAAATTAGGTTGAAAACTTAAACCTTCCTAGGCGATGCAAACTGACGGGAGGACGAGAGGTGGAGAGTCCCAGGGAGTCCCGGGCGGCATCCAAACGGTTCCTAAATGATTAAGCTATTGTAATTACCATGATTGATGCAAAAGTTGAGGGTCGCCCTGACGCTCTGGAAACCCGAGGACATCGGACTGCACATATACACTATCGAGACTCTGAAAACAAACTGTTGTCTCCATGCGGCGTGCCGGCCAGCGAAGGAGGGCAGGTAAGCCGTGGTAACTACTTTCTCACACTACACACAACTGACATAATACACTGCTCCCATTACATTGGTAACTGTAAAGCGCGAATAAGTAAACTGTGGCAAAATATTTTTAATAAACATGGCAGATACTGAATGGAATGAAATGGGGATGACACACATGAAAATGGGATACACAACATTACATAAAATACTTTTGAAAAAGCCCGCGCAGGCATAAAAATACTATTGAGCATCCATGCATATCATTGGTTGGCTTGGAGTTCATAAGCATTGTGTAATTACGCTATGTCACTGCAAGCCCTTTTACTTTGGATCTACATTTGTATTATTGTACACGAGCACAGTGATTTCTGATCACGTCGCAATGGTTCCCGTACATTCTGCTCTTCCATGCACTAGAGCTTTACAGTACCCCTTCGGGTTGCGCTTGTGGGAAGTGTCTCAATACTTGCAAAGCGGTGATCTGTCACACGTGATGTGCACAAGGGCTCATTATATTGCTGATGACCGCTGCGGAGTACGTCAAGGCACGCTAAAGGGCTAGGGGCACAGGCGACGTCAAGATGGAAGGATATTTTTGTACAAAATTTTAAATTGTTAGCTTAACATCGGTTTAAATGTATGTAATGGGGGTGAAATCCTAGATGCAGATTTTTGGACATTAACCATTGCAATATAATTAATTTGTTTTCTAAATTTCGGTCCTTCTCGAATTGTCAGTTGTTTTTATTACATCTTACTGTTTGACAGGTTGGTATGGCAGAACCAAAAATAAGGATGGAAGTTTCGTCGGATCGTGTTGCCTGAATGAAGTAACTGAATGAAGTTGAAGAAGATGGTGAGAGCTTCGGTGAATTATGTATGCGAGTGTGATCAAAATTCTGATACCGAACAGTCTGGTGAAACAAAATGAGCCAGTAGTTTAACTTAAATAAATTTCTGAACATGTAGAGTAAATATAATCATGTGGATACCAGATCCTAAAGGCACAGCCTCAAAATGTCTGAAGGCACTCCCCGAAAAAAACAAGGTCGAAATACCGAAATAATTTTTACCAATAAACAGTGTGAACCTAATTGTTCAATTTTTGGGTTCCAAGAAGATGTTTCATTGGTCTCATATTGCTCCAAGAAAAATCAAGCAGTTTAGATGTTATCAACTTTACATCATGGCAACAAAAATTATGAGTAAACCAGAGACCTCCGAAAACCAGATATAATTACATTCTAAAGAGAGACGAAAATCGGAGTTGAAATACTCGATCAACTTATTGCAAAATATGATGTGGCAAGAACTACACGGAGTTGGTCAATTGTCTTATTTTTTTTTTTACCTATTGAACATCTCAGCTCTCAATGCGTTAGTAATTTCAAGTTTAATTTGGGTAATCCAATAACCCGATGTGAATTCCTAGAAGCTCTGGCTTGGAAAACGATGAAGCAGCAGGTTCAGCCACGCTCAAAATTGCCGCAAAATTCTGTTGAATTGAGACAACGGACGCACATTCTACTCGGACAATCAGTAGCTGATGTGCTACTCTAAATACCTCAAGAGGATGTGAAGGTGCCAGAGAGTGTTGTTTTCTGTGTGGATGCCACAGAGACAGGACGACATGAAAATGGTGTGCAAAATGCAGAAAATATACACACAATGAACATTTCAAAAATGTATGTGCAGAATGTTTGGAAAGTTACTTCAAATTTAATTGTTTTTCTTAAATAAAAATATTTTTTGACACCTTTCCCCCATGCGACATTTCATGTGAGAGCCAAAGAAGTGACTGCAGGGGGTTTCAAGAGGTCAGGTTTAGATTCGTATGGACTATTAAAAACATTGATCACCTAATATTCTTAGAAGCTCTCTTGAGATTTATGCGAGATTTATTGAGAGAAGTATTGTAAAAAATGAAATAAATGAAGGTTAATGAAAAGCCTATTCCCGCAATTAGTATTTTTATGTTTAGTCCTGTTGTGATTTGTTTGTAAAGGTATGATCAATTGTTTTAATAATTTTGAAAATAAATTTTGTAATGTGTGTGGTGTTTTGGCGATTATATATTTAAATGATTTTTTTTTAACATTGTTAATATCGTAGAAATATTATATATAAATGATGAAGAAAATTACTAAGGATAATGAAGAGTATTGTGTATTTAATTATATTTTAGTATTGTATATTTTTAATTAAGCTTAATTTTAAGTAAAATTTTAGTATGGCATAGTGACTTAGTTTGAAACAAAAAAAATAATATAAAACTAAAATGCACGATATACGTTGGAAAGAATAATGACTCCTAAATGTGGCCCTTGCACTAAATGCCCGAAATACACTGTGTGCCCCTGACATTTAAATGAGTTGGTGTTCGAAAATACTTTAGGCTGCTCAAAATACATAATTCTGCACAACTTCTGAGATATTCAGGCTCCCCAACTTGCCTAGCCAGATTGTAGTACAATTTTAGACATAACACATATATACAATTTTCAAACACTTTTTGGGTAATTTTTAAAATCTTAAAATTGGCATCTTCAAAGTGTCTCGTCAAGAGAGAATAAAAGAACATAAGACATTACAATTTGAAAAAACCAGTAACTATTCAGTATTTTATGTGTGATGGTTCATCACATAAATATGTTTATGCAGGCATGTGGAACAAAACCTACATATGTGTGATGGCATGAAGTGGTGTGGAAATGGGTTTCATGATATTTCGATGGTGGTGAAGTGTGAGGTCTGTGGAATGTTGGAATTGCCCAACTAGGCACCAAGAGTCTTCCAGATGACTCCACGATGGTGGATTATGCTGTTGCATCATGACACTCGACCTCAGGATTACAGGCCGTACGCCCAGACGAAAACTTCCGTTGAACTGTCATCCTCAGCCTTCCTACAGTTAAGGCTGGAGGGATGCTATTGCTGGGTGTAAACTAAATGGTAACCCATTGGCTGATTACACGCTGTGCTATTGCTGTGATGTATTGGTGGCAAACTGCTAACCACTTTTACATCTTGCGATGTGGATTATCAGGGCTACACATATGTCCATACTTATACGGTACAATTACTTTGACACATGCTTACATTGAGTCCTGCTGACAAACACTTGCTTTGAATTAGGGTATTGTTAGGTTCTGTCTCCTTAAACACCTTGCGGTGACCGAAATAACTTATGCATTGAGGCTTTGTATGATTATCTTTTCATATTACTCTGCCTAGCGATGTCCTGCTACTTTCTTTGGCAGTAACCATTTATGCTGCCTCGGCATGCCCTAGTTTAACCTTGCACTCGTAGCGCACTACGGATTCTCGGTGTACTCTGCAGGTCTGCAGAGTGTGCATTCTTGCAGGGGTGAAAAGTGGTGCTCGGCCGGACAGACTGTCTTAGGGAAGAGGAATGTGGCACACGTCAACCCCCCTCCCACATTCTCTACGAGACCATTTGTAGGCCGACAGATGCTACTAAGAGAAGCTGTATGCCTATGGTGGTTGCATGACTGCAGGTGGTACCTCCTTCCCTGCTTATTGCTGTTTGCTGCATTAGTTACCCGGCAGTCGACTGCCCCCTTCTGTCAGGCAACTACGTTATCCTACACAGGAAGCACTGCTGTGGTGGATGTGTCCTCCGGTGTGATCGGCGCAGGTGAATCAAGCACTCTGACCTGCTGCTCTCGCTGTCACCATCTTCACTCCTGCTGTCATGCGGTGCTTGCTGCCTTTGGCGTGGCTCGGCTGAAAAACCTTTATGACTCTCCTCTGTCCTGCTACCTCCTCCTCTTCATGCTCTCCTTCTTGCCTGGCTACTTCCGGGGTTACAACGTCGGTTACTGATTCTGCCATTACTGCATTCTCCCTGCTTGCTACTTGTGTGGGTGTCTGCACTGGTAGAGATGCTGGAGTGACCGTAGCCGTCTCGCTGTCCATGCTGCCGGATAGAGCTTCCAAATGCTCCCTGCTGGGCGTGACTACGCCGGGTAACATGTGTGCACTCTCTTCCGCTGCTCTTACATTTTCTGAAGTTCTGGCGCACTTTGTTGTTTGCTGTCTCCTGCAAGGAGCTTGTCGGCAGCATCGCCATTTAGGGTCACCCCAGATTTATCACCTTCCTCCTCCTGCCCATGTGGATCATCTGCAGGCTCCTACGTCCGAAGTGCTATGACATATCTCGTCTCGCTAGGTGCCATCTCCTGCTCTGCACTGTCATTGCCGCCATGGGGCTGAGTAGCATCAGAAACCTCATAGTCGTCTGCCGTACCCGGGGAGATTTGGATGTTGTCCCGATACACTTTGAACCTCCTCTTGCCCATGCGAACCATATACATGGTGGGCCCATGCTTTTGAAATATGTGGTGCGGGCCATTCCATCTTGCGGCAAGGCTGGCAAAAATTCGTTACATGCCACCAATTACTGATGCGTCCTGATGTAAACCTCCTGCACTGCTTGCATTTATAGCGAGTTTCTCGTACTGACAGACAGCCATTTTGCAGTCTACCTGCTATGCTGCTCTCTCACTTCGCATATG
The DNA here is from genome assembly GCA_029891345.1 of Dryococelus australis. NCBI lineage: Eukaryota > Metazoa > Arthropoda > Insecta > Phasmatodea > Phasmatidae > Dryococelus > Dryococelus australis. The sequence goes on from CM056999.1 coordinate 97,801,235, forward strand.
CATCTGCTGTGTTGTTGCCGCTGTATGTTGCTGCTGGGCAGCTCACTGCTCTCTTCAATGTGTACACACTTTGCTTCTCCCGGTAATCGTTAGTTGTGACCTAGGAGTACTTCTGTGTGTGATTTCCCTGTCGCTATATATACTCGTCTGCGGAGTGTGTACAGGGCTGCTGGCAGATGTTCGGCACATTCTGTATTTTGCTGCCCTAGACAATGATGCAGTTGTGCCTCAATCTCTTGATTACTGTGCTCCATGGGGTTTACCCTAGGGTGGTAAATTGCTGTAATTGCACGATGCACAACCCACCTCGCACACAACTCACGCCATTTCCTCCCAGTAAACTGATCACCATTATCAGTGTGAATATTTTTCGGGAATCCCCATAACGTGTAAAATTGCTCCTCTAATGCCATTGTGGCATTGGCTGCTCTCTCGCTGCTTGAGGGAAATGCCTCTTTCTATTTAGAAAAATTGTCCGTGACAACAATGAGAAATCTCTTGCCTCCTTTTGTTCTGGGATATGGTCCCACAAAATCAATACATAGTCTCAAATGGCTTACGAAGTATGTGTGGTTTGCTGCTGTCTTCTGTCTGACCGACTTGTTTTTAACACGTTACACTTTAGCATTTTTGTACATACTGCCTTAAGGTTTGTGATCAAGCCTGGCCAAAAGAAGTGTTCATGTACATTACGGACAGTTTGCCCAATGCCTGATTGTCCCTTCACACTGTCATTGTGTAATAGGAGAGTACTTAGTCCCTTGCAAACGTTGGGACATACACTCTCCATTTCCCTGGCTGTTGAGCTGAGCTCTTCTCCAACCTGCCATTTACGATGCGCCATCCCTCAACTTTCTGCTGTGCACATTGTTTCGTTTTAGCCTGCATGAACGGACACTTTCTCTGTGCCAGCATTACCTCCTCATACAAGTCACTGATAATAATCTTGCTATTGTTGACATCCATTTGTTGGACATAAACTTCGGTTATGGGATTGCATGCATCTGTCAGTAAAACATCCTCCCACTCTGCCTCGTCTCTTACAATTACCACATTTTTTGTGTGAATGGTGCTATTCGAGTTATATTGAATGGCAAATTCATAACCGAAGAATCACTGTAGAATCCACACCATCAGCGCCCATTTTACAAGCGCCTGTGTTCATGTCCGCAACCCTCACACTGCCAAGCCAGTGTGACATCAAAACGAGGGCCAACCGGAAACATAAACATGTAGTCGAAGAGGATCAACAGCCAAGCACAGATTATGGAGGAAGACAGTTACTACAAAAGCTTCAACATTCTAACACAGGCATTTTGCAGCAAGATACAATACACACAACAGCAGCAAACTCGTCAAGATGTCTGCACAACGAAGCAAGATGGAACAGTTGCATGAATATGTGTCCAGTTGACTCATAGGCAGTGCATTGATCACTCGAGAGTTGTAAGCACCAATCCGCAGCATTCGCAATGCTGCAACCACATGCCAGAATATGCGAGTCAACAGAAGCAAAAACAAAACCAGATCGCGCATGCTACGAAAAGGAAAGTAGTAGTAGTAGAATAGGAGGAAAGTTCAAAACTCGATAGTCATCCCGACCAAAGAAGGGAGCACGGGAATCGCAGATCCGCGTTAACCGCCATTACCTCCCAGCATCATGATGCAGCAACGTGACATTTCGGTACAAAGTGTCAGATCTGAAATAGCATGTTTTTACAGCCCACCGCGAAGATTGGGGGGGGGGGGGGCAACTGCCAACAGTGCTACAAGCAGGCAGCATGGCATCACTTCTGCCACAGGCCAGAAGGGCACGGACTTGTGTCAACAAGACCGAGCGGAAAAACTATACGACCATTTATAATGGGCATCAGCAGAGCGATGCAAACACAAGCAAACTGCACAACCCAGGCGTCAATCAGACAGTGATGCAGTAAGCATCGTAGGTTTAGTGTCCGAGCCAACCCCTTGGTTATTAATGTATGGTGCGCATTAATGTAGGGTGGGGTAAGTGAGCAGAAATGTAACCACAACGCAGAAACAAGCTACAGCTGATGGCGGAATGGGCCACATCCAGCCAGTGAGTAATTGAGTCGTTTCAGCCTCCTTGTTCGAAAGAGTAGTAGGAGGATAATCGTTCGGAATAGCGACAATACTCAGCCGTGATGGACGGTGCACAAGACCACAGCAACTAGCATGGACATAACGAACACAGGCAGTTACGAGCAACACTGGCATAGCAGTCATCTTCACAACCGAAAGCATCACCACAATAACAAACATCCTCATAGCAGGCACTGCAGCACGAAGTGAGTAGTTCGGAGCACTCCGACGCCCAGCATCGAGATGCTGACCTCTGAAAATGTCACCCAAAACAAGTCAGTGGGGGCAACCGTAGGCATGATTAGCTTACATGTAATCATTCCACCTGACAATGCAGCAGCGTCTACGAAGTTACCCATCCCGGCTGACCTCACATCAGAGGACATCCTCATATGCGACTTGGAAAGTGCATTATGATCAGTGATTCCGCAAATGGGCCATCTACCTTTTCCCTCGCTAACTCAACAACCAAGAGATGCAGTAGCAGCAGCAGCAGCGGCGGCGGAGTTGAATCGGTAGGGCAGTGGGACTCAACCCCCCTCTGCCGCTCCAAGCGGCAACATCAACAGCATCATACACCATACACTGCAGAGCTCGTGCTGCAGCACATCAGCAACATCTGCAGGGCCACAGCCACGAAATATCAGCACATAGCGCTGCACAGCATCTTCACGGTCCTTATAACTGGAGGCCCGCAATCAGCTGCGACTGTCGGCATTCTGTTTCACCTAGTGGCATTACAGGTCCTTGAGGTTTGCAGATACCAAACAGTCACCATACAAGTGGGCATTTGATGTGTTGCAGACACTCACATATCCCTTGTTACCATTTGTACACACCACAGACGGATCAACAACAACAGCAACACTTGACCGATTGACACTAGGTCTTGGTCACGATCAGTGTAGGTCGACAAGATTGGCGTGGTTACACTTTTCTTTCTGCCCTGCCACCTGTGGAATGAGAGCCAAGATATTTTTAATTCATTACAGGAGGTAACCCCTGTAATAAATTAGTATGTATCCTAAAAAAGGGTGTTTACCACGAAGTCACGACCGCTAGATGCAACAGCCATTGGTGGGAACACAGGGGTATGCAATGCCACGGTATCCTATGCCTTTCCTATTTGCACGACGTCGACGGGCCTTGTGGAAGAAGCCAGTGTGTTTTGTAGACCTAAGAGGGATGAGAAGGTGGGGAACAATATTCCCGAAGCAAGTGCAACATAGCAAGTGGCGCCCTATTACCAATAATTAACGAGATGCCATCAATAGATTTTTCCTAGTGTTGCACCATAGTTTACTAAGGAAGACACCCACGTTTCCATAGGGAATTGCACGAAAACCGCAGATAGAAGGGCTTAATCACGCCCACAAAGTAGAATGCATCAGATGTCACAGCAAGTGAGATACAAACACACGATACCGTCATTCGCAGTGTTTCACTAATTAGGCATATATATGTTAGATATAAGAAGGCAAATGTATTCATCTAACGATAATCAGAATTGCGCGGTGTCATTAAATTTAATATCATCCTTCAAGTGAGATGGCATACTCGTGACGCCAAATTATTAACCATATCAGGGGTTCTGATGTTCACAGGTATGTCATCGATATGTTTGTAGTCAGTAATAATAATAACATTAAAAGTTAATTCGTGAAATCATGTTATTTTTTTCGATGTTTCGTTTTTTCATGTTTGGTGGCAGTCTCACCAAGCTCGGCGAGGTTTGCTGCCATCTTAAATCAGTTCAACTTTAGCACTAGTACAACACGGCAGTGTCATACGAGTGCAAATTACTGAAAGAAAAGTGTATATGAACGTTGGTTACCAGCACATTTAAAGTAATTTTTTTTTTGTTTGGAATGTACAAATCATGGTAATTCTTCCCTCCACTCACTCATATATTTTTATTTATACAACTACCATAACGGCAATAATTTTAATTTCCTCTCCATTGTGACATCAATGCCAAAAAGCAAAACATTGTAACCAATTTAGGACTGTGTGCACAAAAATGAAATAATGAAACACAAGGCTCTAACACAATTAAAAACTTTAACATTTGACTTTACGATTTTACCTTACGATTTTCTTTTCATTTGCTTTTCATGATGTTTCTTATGGAGTTTTTGACAATGGAACTGTCAAATGTAAAGTCAGGCCTTTTTTTACTTTATGTTGAAATTTAAAGTCTAAGTCAGTCGTTTTGACAATAACCTAACAGAGGTTATGTGTTATGTGTGATATTTTACGATAGGGCGATTTTAATCTCTATACATTATACGAAGTTCGTATTAAATTAAATAAATGGCAAATAAATATAATGTGAAGAGGAAATATATTAATTTACAAATTTTAAAAAATAAACAAGTGAGATATTTGTTTTGAAATAAACTTTTAATAAAAATTTATGCCTATTTTAAAAAAAGTTACGTAAAATGCATTCTTGGATATTATCATAATTAATTTCATATCATGATACACATTTTTAAAAAGCTCCCAGAATCGATGTTCAATTGTCTGAACTCTGACTTTACAATTCTATTGTGTATTGGTGCCTTCAGCAGAGGAAAATAAATGTAAAGTCTAATACTAAAGTTTTCTAATATGTGAGAACCTAAGATGTGTGGTTTATGATTGAATTAGCAACTTTTAAATCTAGTCAATCAGAATCGTAAAAGAGGAAAGCAGACGACATAACCCGGAAATATGAACTAAAACGCCGTCGCCGAACCCTCATACGCCACCTAATGGCCTGTGTGTCGTGAGACCAGGAGCCTAGACTCCCATAACCCGCAGGGTGTTTGTAAAGACAAAATATACCCTGACACGTACTCAAATAATGGGGTACGGCGGTGGGGCACCATGTAGCTGTGGTTTCTTAGGCACCAGACCCACGTTTAGGATGTTTAAGTTGTTGCCTATTTTTAAATTAAGTTACCTGTGGTTATATTCGGCGGTGGAGTGAGGCTCCCCTCCAGCCTAATGGCTGGAGTGAATATTAGTGTCGTGATGTCTGTCTAATATGTTGGTCTGTTGTTTGCAAGTGTGCTAACTAAACTCGCATTTTTTGTAAAGGTGCAACCGTAGTCTCCCAGGGGGGACCCACAGGATACATTTCATCGTGTCAAGGTGTAGTGTTTGTGCTGATATCATATACTTTTTAAGATATCATATACTTATTAACATTTACTTTTACTTATACTCATGGCACACTTCTGTTTTGGTGTTGATAGCACATTAATTTTTTTTTAAGTTTTTTTTCGGGATGAAATATGACTCAAAGAGGGTATGTTATAAAAGTTAATTGTTATGTTAACAGTATGCCATATTTTTCCATTCTGCTAACTGAGAAGAAAAATAATATATACTTTTTCAATAAATAAGACAGGAAAAGAAAAGAGGAAGGGGTATTTGATTTTTTCCCCCTTTAATTTCGTTGAGCACTGAGGATGCTAACCTGAAAGAAAAGTGGTCGCTATTAGTGCATATTCTAGGGAGACCTTGGTACCATATTCCAATCGGATTTCTGGTAAAAGCAGGGCTTCCCCCTTGTGCCTTCTAGGTAGTCAGCTTCTCCCCTAACTAAAACAGATTATCAAGTCGGTGCATCATTGTGTGTACATGATAATATAAGTATCGTATGGTGTTTTTGGATTTTTTGTTTGTTTTTATTATATTTTAAATTATAGTTTTTTTTAATTTTATTATATATATATATATATATATATAATATATATATATATATATATATATATATATATATATATAAGAGAGAGAGAGAGAGAGAGATAGAGAGAGAGAGAGTTGTATACATATTGTTTTGCCATTTTGTTACTATATATATAGTTTTCTATAATTTTGGTTATTAATTACCTATCATAGTATGTCCAGTGTTAAAAGCTTGCAAAGTGATATATACAGTGGGGGTAGTGATTATTTCGAAGTTATCCCTTATGAACACAATTCATTGGGACCATGCGAGTGTCTCTAAGCCTGATTCCCGAGTGGAGGATGAACTAAAAGTTAATATTACTTATATATATTTAATTATTTGTGGATACTGTTTGTGTAAACGTTCTGAGAAACTCTTGATATTTTATAGAACTTGTCTTTAAATTAAGATGATAATGTGTGCAGATTAAAATAATTATTTGCATAAGATTCCACAATATAACTTGAACTAGGTCGTTCCTAACAATTCGCATATGAGAACAGATCATTGGGAACTGTTCTTTTGAACTATATAGGTGACAGGCGAATAATCACGTGTACTGGCGAACTGGAAAGCGCACATGGAGTTAGGAGTATGCAGGAGATGGCATGTTGGGACATAGGTGAAGTCGATGGATATTGGTAGTTATATTATGGACTTTAGCCGCCATATTCACAGTAGCCTAAACATTGTGTTTTCATTATAATGGCGTCGAGAGAAAGGTATCATTCGAAGCATCTGGTGTAGAACAAAGAAGCTGATGAATGAATAAATATATATTACAATTCATGTCGGAAGTTTTACTAATTTATTATTGACCTGTGTTAGTTGTGTAATCAAATATTTTCCTTATAAAACTACCGATCGTGTATGTGTGTGTACTGCGGACTTGTATTGGGTCTTGTGCGACAATAAGCACGTGGTTTAGATATAGAACTCAATTATCAGGATTTGAGGAAATATATTTTTTTTATAAATGATTAAATAAATTATAACATGCATGCTACCATTATTTTTAACTCATTGCAGGTTGCATATCAGTAATGAGTGCAACAAAATAGTGACCTGCCATCTAGCTGAATTTCTGAAAGGCAACGTTCACATGTACATGAGTCACGAATAAATAATTAATAGCTGGCTATATATAAATTCCTAATACTGACAATAGCTGGAGAGGTTTATTTCCATTTTGACTTCAGCTCCATATATATATATATATATATATATATATATATATATATATATATATATATATATATATAATATGTCAATATAGTAGATGGTTTCTGGTAAATACATAAAAAAATCCAGTTTTAATTATTGCCTTCTCTTTGCATTATATTTGTTCTCTTTTATGGTATAGTTTTATACCTATTTATCCCTTATCATAGGGTATAATTTTGTTTCTTGCATCTCCAGTGTTGGACAGGTTTGAATTACTATTGGTATATAATTAAAATATAGAACTTAAAATTTTTACCAAATTGTCTGCACTGGACAATCCATTTGAGAAATTATTCAGAAAAAAAAGGGGAGGTACAAGCTATATTTTAGGATAATATTATTCCCTATATCTTCAAAAATTGTGATATATATTTCGCCAAAAGTGCAATCTAGTTCCAAGGGCTTAAGCCCAGCTACAAATACCGCATGAATTAACAATAAAAAATTGAATTCACACATGTATTTGGCACCAGCTACAACACAACAAATTGGCATAAGATTGCAGCCTGCTCGCGGTAGCGGCGTTAAGAGGATATAATATTTTCAATTCTTTTCGTCGAGTTCTATGCCGGATAATCACGAGACATTTCCAACCACGAGTGTCAGTGCAATGCAAGCTTATAACAAGAACATTAATTTTGAGGTGCAGTTCAGATTTCCGTTTATTTAAATAGACAACCCACTAATTAACATGTATACCACACTTTAAATATCCCGAAACACGATTTCCGTGAAACTTTTTTCATCACAAGTAGATAAACAAAAATAAGGATCAGATTAGTCAACACATTGTTTGAAAATATCCGCGATACATGTACAGTGCTCACTTCTAATTAGTCGTGTAACAGTTTTCTTACTATGGTTGTAACCAGTTCATTGTAACACTTCCATGGTAACGTCACTGTTATTTTGTTACGGGAACGCTAAGATGATTGTAGTGTAGACTTTAATCAGTAAGTAGCCACAATTTTAATTCAGTCAAACATGTTAAAAAATTGCACATATAATTATTTCTATAAATACACTTTTAATGATAATAAATGAACCAACCTATGGTTAGGTTTAAAATGCATGAAAACTTATTCGCCAGCATTTTAGGTTACGTTGGGTAGTTTAATTAAATTAGGATAAATTGGTGAACTACAATGGGTGAAAGATGCATGCACCGCAATGATATCGATAACAAGCGCACATGTACTAACCACTGCCAAAGTGGTCCACAGACACACTTGTGACAAAATTTCTTTGTTACCAACTTTTGAAATTATTATTTTTAGTGTGAAATTCACCTCTAAATACAAAAGAAAAAAACTATTCAGTTTCAGTATCTCAGTAGAAACTTGACAAACAAACACTCCTCTAAGAAAACATTATCGCTGACGAAATAAGGTTCCTCTCACCCCATCCCAAGGGGGTGGGGGGATGCGGTGGACATAGAGGTAGGACTCTTGCCTTCCACCAATGTGATTCATGTTGGTTTCCCTGTAAGGCTACTTAAGGATTTTCACATATAGTAATTGTGCTGATTGATGCTGCTGGCTGGCATATTATCTCGAGGTTTTCCAGTTATCCCCCACCCTTGCATTTTAGTGCTGTTCCATATTTGCTATATTTCACTCTCATTGGCTCTTAATACCTTGGTTGTTACAAACCACCAAACCTTTCTCAACTCCTCCTGTCTTAAGATGATGGAGGAAATGGTGGTGTAGTGGCTAGTGTATTCTCTGTTTCACAAAGTACACTTTTTTTTTGCATCCTTTTACATTCAATACACTTTGGAAAGGACTTGTCAAATAGTATTGTTAATTTTTTTCAATATCTGTTATGCAATATGGGTATTTCCACACAATTATATTAACATAAAAACATATAACAGATAAATAATATAATTTACACACTTATTAATTCTAGCAAATCTACAAACATGCTAAGACTACATTTGGTTGCAGTACAAGTTGTTACATATCATGTACAGATAGATATTAAAGTATAAATATGTAAAGTCTACATTAGATTGAAAAACATGCTATTACATGAAGTCTCGTTATATCAGTCTGGTTCTGCATTATAGAAATTTATTTTCATGTAGGTATTCTTCTACGGAATATAAGGCTTTATTTAAAAAGAATAATAAAACAGCTCTTTTTAATTTCTGTAAACTATTAATTTGCTTCAAATGACTGGGAAGGTTATTTATCAGTTTTGCCCTGCTAAATATCTACTTGCAGGCCAGTTTCGTATCTTTCCGTCAAATGTAAACAAACATAGCCATGTGACTGCCATGTAGCATCTGTAAAAATTAATGTTTACATGCCATATTATTTACATGTGTTCGTATATTTTCGCTAACTCTATAAAATAAACATTGAAATACGACTCCTGTCGCTTATTTTTTTGTCATAGAAACTTAAAATATAGCGGTGAACATGCACTCAAATAAGCCTACCGTAACTGCAAATGAGCTGGTGTTATTGTGGTGACTAAATTGCATTCCCCATGTGATGTGAGAATGTTCCGATACTTTCACTGGCTACTTCAATCACAGGCTGAACACTGATGGATGTTGTGCGGGGTTTTCCACCACTGTTCTTGTCCCCCTGAGTGGTGTGGAACACATTCGTGGCGGTGCGAATAGTGGTATGTCCTGACAAAAGGAAATGTTCCCTGGCGATTTCTCTTCCTCTTGGCACTTGTTCTGTTGTGGCATGATTAGCCGAAGTACAGATGCTTCAGCTTGTTGTAACAGTTGTTGCGGAACTGTCTCGAATGCTTTCGTCTCACACCTTGCACAATGTTTGAGGAAAGTGACCTGAACTGTGGCTCATTCATTCGTCGTTTAACATTGTTCATGATACACCTGCAGGCAGCAAGCACATGCCAGTGTTGAAGCCCCTAATCCTATGCATCCACGGTGATTGGTGCATTTTAGTAAGTTTCACCATAAAGTTGTGGTTGTGTGTCGAGAAATATTTGAATTGCTTGAACAGAAGCAGAGCATGGGCACGCAGATGGGGTTGACAGAACCCTGGACCTGTCGAGTTCTGAGGCACTGTGCACACACGTTGTCTGGTGTGCTTACGGTTGTATGTCTCCACCCTTCATCAGAAAGTTCAGTGTTGACGTGGTGAATTTGTTCTTGCATTCTCATGACTGCTGTTACATCACTGCACCAACATATTTCTCCTAGCAGTAAGCTCAACGAAATGGGTCTGGTGAAAAATGGGACGAACGCACTTCATGCAGAGTTTCGAGGGGCTTCCATTTGTTGTTCGAATGTCCTGGTATCCCGGGTCACCAGCATGGTGCGGTTGATGTGGGAGTTCCGTCTTGTGCTGTTGTTTACTAGCTGGGACCACGTGGCCTTGCTGTTTCATGGCAGACACATTTGATATGCTGTGTGGTAGGTGTTGGTATCACCAATGTAGAGGGAGAGAGATGGCAAGTGGCATGCTACCCTTCTGTTGCCTCCCCAAAGTGGCTGCTGACGTGGGTATGTCACTGACTGCCGTCACAGCAACACTGGTTCCAATATGTCTGTGGTTCTCCTTTGTCTCCCTGGTGCCTTTGGTGCCAAATTCTCATGTTTTTTTCTGGCATGTAGACAATAACAAATGGATTTAATCCTCTGGAATGAAATTTTTGATTATCCAGTAGCGAAAATGTGGAGACCATTGGTCTCAGAGGAATCTACACATTCACACACATAAAAAACACACACATTCACCGAAACATGAACACTGGAAGCATACAAATACAGGTTTTAAGGGAGCGATTTTGTAGTTAGGCAGTAGGGAGAGATGGTTTTGCGGGAAATGATGGCCTCTAAGCTGGGAATTTCGTTTGAAGGTGTGATGGTTGGACCATATGTGGGGATGGTGAAGTTATGTGGATTGGAAAAATACTGACATGGATATTGCTTGGATAGTCACCAGATCACAATGTGGTGAGCATGAGACTGCAGGAGAGGTGTGCGGCTGACGACCAGCTTGGCTTGCCCTCCAATGTTCTGCAGTCTGTGGAGGCTGTCTGCACGTACTGCTGTAGACTCATTTTTAATAAATTCTCATTATTCCTGGACTAGTAGGGGCTGCAGGCCTCCTCTATTGCCACACTCACTCCCAGAGGATTGTTATGGCCTTCCTACACCTTTATTACATTGTACTGAGAATGTTGGTTATATGGGATAAGCAGCATACCCAGAAATAATAGTTGGCGAAGTTCATTCAAACTCCACTCCCCGGGTGATGAAAAATACGCTATTGTACCAGAAAAATAAATTACTATTGACTTTAAATGGTTTGCGCACAAAGACCGTGAAGGGGCCGAGGATGCTGTGATGGATGTCTACACTACTTGAGTACAGCTAGACTACAGAGTATGAGTGGCCCACACCAAACATGGCCATTCCCACATGACCCCAAAAAATGGAAAAAAGTAATTAAATCTAACATAAAATAAATTGTGGTTTTAAATGTCTGCTACTACACACTAGATACTACAAAACATTGGAATAAGATGAAATAAAAGGGCTTTATATTTGAAAACCTAATTTTATAATAATGCGACCAGTGTTGTTATGGCTGTCCTACAGCCTGTCATGTTTAACCCCAAATGCACTGTTTTGTTTGAACACATTCAGCTCTGATTCAATACGGATTATCCCATATGTACTTGTGGCTGTATTTTATTTACTTGTATTTCTTTGCAATGTATTAGTCTTTCTAAAAACACTTAAATTGTAATCTAATGCAAACATGAAAAATGTTTATATTATGAACGGAGATTGGAGATTATGTTTACCTTAAAACTAACAAAATGCTCTACAAGTACACAATTACACTCAGATTGCTAATACTAAACATAAACACTGGACTGACTTGAAACGTGGCATGTATTGCTGGTTGTAAACAAATAATATTACGTCAGTTTTGTTTGCATACTAACTGTCGATTCTCCAAGAGGACAAACACCATCACACACTCTTAATCCTCATATTATTCCCTGTGCAGAGTGGTTCAGTGCACTCTAATGCACAAACAGATCATACATAACTCTACAACTGCCAAATATGAACAATAACTTCTTAACAAGTAAATGTCAGCTGTGCACGATTTGCACACGGCACTTACCTTAAACATAAATATAAAAAGGCAATTCAAACATATTTAATAAGAACCCTTCAAATAAATTTCACATTACATGAAAACACAATATGGGCACAACTTAAACAAATAGATGCACGTAGTCGCTGTGGCGCACACGTGACATTGGATATCAGCACTGAATAAAGGAAATTAAAATGGCCATGAATATAACAAATATGGACACGATATTACACTGCACTGCACTCGTCGAGGCTGCGATGCTGCGAACAAGCTGACATGTGCGGTTGGGGGAACGAGGAACACGTCAAAACAGATGTACTGAGAGTCTCGCAGCACAATTACTCCCATTAACAAGTTCTTGGAAACTTAAGAGGAAATGGGTGACACATGTAGACCATGTGTCCTCTGGAGGATAATTGCTTTCTTGGTTCAACTGGTATGATACCCCTCACCCTCAAAATGACCGGCACCACCACTCTGTATATTTTATAATAATTAATGTGGCCAATTTTTTCCTCTTTAGAACATTATAATTTTTAACTTTTTCTTGTGCTGCCTCTACCAAACTATCTTTCTTTTCATATCTTATGGTGATCCCAGCTAGAAACACCTCTTTCTCATTGGCCAATAGCAGAACTGGTTTAAATTTTTGGCGGATACTTAGAGGGTGGATTCTTCAACAATTGTTGCTTCTTTATTTTCCTCAATCCATTTCCAAGCTATGATTTTGCAAACATCATTGTGTCTCTTTATCCTATCTGCATTTGTAATGGGGCACACCCCTAAAATACGTCCTATGGTTTCTGGACTCATTATATTGGTGGCAGGTGACATCACCACCCTTGTATATGGCCAAGTTTACACAATTCGTTCGAAATTTTATTACCTCGGGAAACGTCGACAACCTCAGCACATATATCCACCTACTGGATTCCGGATTATCACTGACGTACTTACAATGCTCTACTTGAGTTGTTTTGCTGCTCCCATTGAAGCCTCATTCTATTCTTAAGATCTATTATATATTTTTCAATCATTTTGTCACCATATCCAATAATTTGGTCTTCCTACTGCTCACTCAACCCTAAGCTATTCAAATCCAAATCAATAATTTTTTCCTACATTAATCTCATTACACACATTGCATTACTTCATCTTTACTATTTGTTATTCTAACACATTGCTTCACCCTACACAAGTAGATGGGGTGCTGGTACCTTATTAACATCAAGCCTGCCGCCCTTCTTTCCATTGTAAAGATAACCATCTAATGTCTGAGTTGGTGTCTTGAATATTCTATTGATCCCCCTTTTAATAATCCCATCAAAATCATCCAAAATTTTTTTTTCTAACTCCCTGCAATATGAGCGCGTAGAGAAACCTAGGCATCCAATTAGTTTGGTCTATTTTCAATTTCTTGAATGAAAGAGACTCGTGTTAACCCGAGCGGATTCCCTCGGAGGTTAGCTAGCGTCCACTGGATATTATTTAAATTGCATTTTCGGCCTTGTGTCTACCTCGCCACCAGCAATCGGCTCGCCCGTACTCGGGTTTCGCCAGGCCGTTCCCGGCCAGCCAGAATTCCCGACATGTCTTTGCAATTTACCCATTGTTTACACATGTTGTGGTCTGGGGTAACATGGCTCCAGGGAAAAGTTAGGTGAAATGTCTGAAAGTTCCATAAAATTCCAGGTATGGGTGCCTGTGCTAGAGAGAGCAAGAGAATTAATCTGATTTCCTGATTGCCGACAGCCCATGTAGCCTTCCTGGTAGTCCCCCACTGACAGACGAGAAGGGTAACCAAGCAGTTACCATGCTCACCCCCCATAACCTGAAAATTGACGTAGAGCTAAATCCAGTATTGCCTTGTCTAGTGGGGGTTGTTGGCCTCTCTCATACACCATTACACACGAATAAAGTGGGGCGTTGTGGCTTCCCAACACCATTAATAAAAACACACTTATACTCAACTTACGCGACCGAGGAGCGGCATAATCAAATCAAACACACAGAGTCATCCATCACATGGTTTTATTCAATATTATTTTTCACAATGAGCAGTTAGATTAGTTATTCACCTTTACATCAAGGCGAGCTCTGGTACTGATAAAAGGCAGGATGCGTACATGACTTATAGTAGAGTAAAAGTTATCCCAGCTGTGGAAAACACAACTGGGGTGTGAGGCAGTGCTGGCTCCTCTCGAGCGAAGACAAGAGGTTCTAGTTAGCTATAGTATAGAACAGAAATTATGGTGATTGGTATAAAAATGTGAATTACCCGGAGTCCTGCGACATGGCCACCACCTCACGTCTTGCAGGGATCAAGCCTGACGTGGCATGGACGCGAGACCCTCTAATTGGCGGCGAACTGTCAACAATAACTCACGTGACTTCTACAGAATTAAAAAAAAAATGAAAAATGAATGAAAGCAACTAGCCACGAGGCTGATGGAATGAGAACACTAGATAGTCTTACATAATACTCAATAACATAGTTTAAATAAAATCCAGAATATAAATATATGTTTAACCAACCTACACACAAGGCTCTCTAAACTTTTTTTACAGGTCAGTTTGAAAGCAGTTCCTAGATGCTGTAGCCCTCCCCTCTTTCAAATAGTATTTTTTAAATAAATCAAATTAATAATAAAACAATTTAACATAAGACACAACCCTGAAATATATAAATAAAATGATTAATCACACTTTTAAAATTACTGTCCATATGCACCAGTTGGCTCTGCTATTCGCACATTAAAGTATTGCAAGTAACGACCAGTATTGTGATACTGTATTTTAGGTTAGATTAGGCTTTCTCTGTTCCTGAGACAATCAGTCATGTAATTAATGTATTATAAAATTCATAAATAATATTGTTATTTGGAATTTCAAATCTTTCATATTTTATTTGTGTCTTTTTTAAACAAGTTTTTATAGGTAGCACTTTCGACTCACTGGTCGTTATGATACGCGATTTACGTCACTCTTAAAATAAGCACATTCAAGTAAACTGACACAAAACCCATCAAAAATATATGATCAAATATATAGAGACTATTTTTGTTGTACTTACGTGTGTGTTACACGGGAGGCATAGGGAACAATGACACTAATTCTAATAATAAATATACACTCAACATTGACGTGGGTGGACTCTTAGGGGAGTTGTTGATGGTGAATTCGCCATATATTATCCAAGACAGTGATGAGTTGATGTTCTCGAGCGCCAAGCTCAGTCGAGCTGTTGCTTTACTGGTGTTGTGGGCTGATGGCAAATGGATTGACCCTGGAGTTGTCATCTTGTGGGTACTGCTTTCGGTGATTAGTTGCAATTGTCAACACTGATGATAATAATGGTATAATATGTTACCATTATAAGTTGCCTGATGTCGGCCCCTGAGTTATACTTGTTAATGAAATACAGATCTTACTCAGCATTCATGTGTGCTGGGCCAGTTATTTCAACACTTTACTCATAGAACACTGAAGATATTCTGCACGAGGGTGCAGCTCCATAAAAACAACACACACACACACACACACTATACTCGGCTGTGGGGTGTCGTACACAGAGTTAAGACATTGAAACCAACAGAAACTGTGTTCACACATTTTATTATTGCCTTTCATGTACAATAACGTACTTTGCACATCTTCCTAACTTGAAACAGATCTGATGCTCTGGTCCATCAGTAACCAAAATTGCAATTTGGTATGAAGCCAATTAACATAATTTGCGTTACATTCTAAAAAAAATTACAGTTGCCCCCTCGGCACTAAGAACTGAATAAAAGGTTCCTGTACATTGCGTTTATTGATAAGCTAAATTATTGATGCCTAAAAGTTGTTGTACCGAGGGTTCGGACACAGTGTGCGAACGAATGTGCTTCTTAGTTACTTTGGTGGCGGAGACAGATTGCAAGCATGGCGCCGGCCAACCTTCAAGATGGCTGGGGCGTGCTCAGTAAGTGCAACCTGAGCATCACTAATATAATATATACACTTCTCTTAATTAAATTGCGCATCAAACGCTATAAAAATCACTGCATTGCTCAATCTACCATTTTTGTGAATTAAAAATCTCTACATAATACCTTTTTATTTCTTTTTTGCAAACAGTTCTGATCGCAGGAGCATTGCACAGGTGTTCTAGTGCATAAAAGAACGTCCTGTGACAACGTACATTGCATCCCATGATGTGCAGTATGAGATGTACTGAGTGCTAAAAAGTGCTATGTACATCTTGGATTTGTACGAATACACACGCTGCACGCCCATGATGTATCAGACACAAGGCTCATTACAGTGATGCACACTTGACGTAGTGAATATACTGCTGCGTGGGCAGCTCACTCCCTACCTCCAATTGCTGTTGCTCCCAATGGCCCTGGATTCATTTGTAATGCAGTGATTATCCGTGTGTTCGTTTACAGCAAGAGTTCCCTCTTGCTGTATATCAACAAAACGGCCATTGTGAGATGTTATCCTCTGTGGCCTATAACATCGTACTTTGGGGCTGTTCGAATCACCCTCTATGGTGCACAATGCAACAGATTGTCTACGTGGTTCAAACGGCCAGAGTAGTGCAAGTGAACGGTGTGTTAACACTGCATATGCACAAGATGAAACATTAACAAATAAACCAAAACAAACCTACATGCTTGGTATCGCACAGTTGACATGGTGCACTTTTCACTTTAATAGAATTACATACATATTAGAATACCCTTCAAAACAACATCACACTGTAAACGTAAACCCAAAAATATAAATATATACACGATTTCTTGGTCACACTGGCGACAACTGTAGTGTCGTGTTCACTCCCTAGAGGTCACCATCACCATACACGTTTCTCCATGCATTCCTCTTTTGTTATCAGTTATCTGTGGAGTTAATAAAACAGAATGTTTTAGGTGATGACAATGTAAATATATGTAATTCTGGATAATTTATAAGAATTAATGAATTATTAATATGTTTTCTCCATTGTTTCATTTATTTTTGGGCACAACAAGTTGGCTACGAGGTAAAGAATTGCTATTCAGGTTTGTGTAACAGTTTAATAACAAACCATCGCCTTGTCAAACATCTGATATCAAGTGTGCATCCAGTTATCATCAACAATATCATTCAGATATCGATGCAGTACAGGTACATCGATTACTCGAAAGTCAGCCAAGGCTAATCAAAGCATTTACCAATAATCAACAAGCTCAACAGCATCAATCGGGTAGTACTATTACATTATCCAGAGCATTGAATACAGTGTTATTTCTAAATTTTGATAATTACTGCTCTACAAAATAAAGCTTTCGTAATTACAACAACATTTTAAAAATTACCTACAAATAAAAGAAGGTGTTTTCCGATAAAAAGTATTGTGCTCAACTACTTCTCAAATCAACTGGTGCCAGCAATTTTAACATGATCTCAGTGCTTGGTAAACCAAATGTACCACCAGAACTTACTTATGCTGACCTTCGGAAATGTTGGAAAAACATTTAGCTACCAAGAGGAACAGTCTTTGGGATCAACAGCAGTTCTTATCAAAGTACCAGACCAATGAACAGAAATTTGCAGATTTTATCTCCACTCTCCGTAGTGAGCTAGATGACTGTGGTTTTATTTCGCCAAGTGAATGTAAAGTTTCAATTACAGACACATATCTGATACCTCAATTAATTTGTGAGTTACGTGATAACGGTATCCGCGAACAGCTTCTCCAGTCTGTTAAAGTAGCATTGTATGAGCTCGTGGTAAAGGCAATCACTTTAGAATCATCGAAAGCAGATTCAAAAGCACTTATGCAGAAATCCCAGAATGGGGGTACATCTCAACCATCGATATCAACACAGTTTACAAGGGGAAGAATAACACAAACAATCGTCCGCCACGAGATCGCCAACAGTTGCAGTCTCGGAACCAACATCGACCTAGATATTCCAGATCGAAATCCAGGAAGTAGGGATTGACAATCTATGCTTGAGATGTGGCGCAAATAACCATCTTTCACCAGACTGCAGTACAGATAAATCTAATTTACACTGCTCTGGTTTCCAACCTACTGGTCATGTAATCAAAGTTTGCATCTCAACACTTCTCAATAGGAAGAATGAAAAATCAAATCACTCATCGAATCACACATCAACCAAGCTGATATCAACATATCAGATTCCTGGTCAAAGGGAGGCACTGATAAACAATGTCGATTACACGAGGTGGTGTCCCAAATCTTGAATTTGAAACAGAAAGCTGTTAGTGGACTTACTCAACATTATTATGCGCGAATTCGTATCGGAACAATAATAGTGGAATTCGAAGTCGACTCGGGCGCCGCATATTAGTTACTACCAAGTAATGTATATGCAGATCTCAATCAATGTGTAACCATGAACCAACGAGATATCAGTTTTCAGTCGTATACTCATAATATTTTTGTACCAGTTGGTAAAATCAGTATCAAAGCCGAGTTGAATGGAACAGTCATCTATGATAAGCTCCGTATTGTACCAGAAACATACGATGCCATTGCAGGACGTGTATGGATTCATAAGTTTGGTCTCGACCTCTGCAACCCTACACTCATGTTACGGATGTACCAACTGTAAAATTAATCGACATCATAGGAAATATGTACCAGATTGCGTCAATGTATCCAGTTCTATGCAGTGGGAAGATCGGAAAAATCCCGATACTGTGGTATTGCTTAAGCTTCGCAAGGGAGCACAGCCTGTATTTAATCGAGAATATGATCTCCTATGTGCACTCATGAAAAATGTAGATGTTGCACTTGACACCTTAGAAACTGAAGGAGTCTTGACTAAATCGAAAAGAAGTGATTGGGGGTCACCACTGATAGTGATTCCAAAAGCTGATGGGGGGAGTACGCTTGTGCATTGACTATAAAGTGGGTGTGAATTATCGACTTCAAGATGCCCGCTATCCAATTTGTAAAATCGACGATATCCTGAACAGTCTCCGAAATTCTGGTTAATTTTGCCGACTTACATGTTTCAGTTGGTGAACAATCAGACGAAATTCAAACAATATCTACATATCGTGGAACTTATTGACTCCATTGTCACTTTTGGTATCAAAACTGCACTCTCAGAATTTAACAGGATTATTGATCAAATCCTGCATGATATCCCAAAAACTGCCATATTTTGATGACATCATCATCCATGGATCGACCATCGAGTAGTACCAGCACAACCTGTTAGCCTGCCTAGGTCAACTCCAGCAGAAATGTTTATTGTTCCAAAAGTAAATCGAATACTTGGACAATGTTATCGAAGTCAACAAATTATTAAAATCTCCAGGTAAGGTAGCTGCTATTGTCGACACTCCTCGCCTAACATCAACAGTGGAAGTAAGAATATTCCTGCGAATGGTAACATACTACTCTCGATTTATCCATGGAGTATCCGCCATCACAACACCTCTTCGCCGTCTTTTGTGTAAAAACTCTTTTTTTAAATGGACATCTGCATGTGATGCAGCATTCCTGAAATTGAAGCATGTCATTGCCAGTGACTAAGTACTTATATCATACGATCCATATCTACCTGTGTAGTTGGCCTGTGATAAAAGCCCAACAGGGAATATGGGTTTTTTATTACACATCGTAGATGGCCATGAACATCCTATCGCATTTACCTCTCGACCGTTAAATGTTGTTGAACAGAATTATTCCCAGCTTGATAGGGAAGCCCTGGCCATTGTCTTTACAGTCTACCATTTCTTTCAGAATCTATTTGGCCATCACTTCAAATTGGTTAATGACAACCAGCCGTTAACACAAATCTTCAATCACCATGCCGCCCATCCAAAGATGACAGCAGGTCGCCCTCAACGCTATGCAGCCTTCCTGTCAGTGTTTAATTTCACTCTCGACTTCACGAAGGGTATCGAAAACAGTAATGCTGACTGCCCCTCTCGAGCCCAAATCCACATGAACAGTTACACAGCTAGTGCCATCAACAATGAAGTGAAGCAGCTCTGTGATGCTTCCATCGAACAAATCAGCATCCCGACAGTAACCTACTAACTCCTGAAAGAGGAAACAAAAAACGAAAAACTATACTAATTTATCAACGATTATCATATCCTTACAAAAAGATAACACCTGTGACTGAGACTACATCATTGAAAGTTGTATTCTTTTCCATGGTCAACGAGTTGATGTACCAGCTAGCCTACCATCAACTGTTCTGAATGATTTACATCGAACTCATATGGTTATCACAAAAATGAATCAGCTAGCTAGTTGTTATGTATACTGGAAGAAAATTGGCTCAGGTATCGAACATCTTGTCCGAAGTTGTTCAGAATGTGCAGCTATTTAGAATAGTTCCAGCAAGGCACCAAGTCATCCTTGGGAGGAACCAGAACGTAGCCAGCAACAAATTAATATCGATTATGCCAGCCCTAACCAAGATCATCACTTTTTGGTAGTGGTAGATGAAAACTAGAAATGGGGCGAGATTGTTTCCTGCTCATCAGGATTGTTTCCTGCTCATCAGCGCCTGCATCAAAGTCAAGTATAGAAATCCTAATAGATATATTTTCAAGGAATAGGTTTCCAGAAATTATGTTATTGGACAATGCAACGATCTTCACTATTCAGGAATTTGCACAATTCTGTAAAGAAGAAGATTTCTTTCAGAAATTCTGTGCAGTAGGACACCCAGCAACTAACGGTCATGCGGAATGTGATGTCCAAGCCCTGAAACATTGATTAGTAACCATGTCAAACCAGAATATGCCTATCTGTCGAAAAGTTCGGAAAATCCTTTTTCGTTATCAGGCTACACCCTTGACCAATGGGAAGTCTCCTCTGGAACAGTACCTGAATCGACAGATCTTAATCCAAATGGATGCGATGAGGCCGATAAAATTCCACGAGTCACCAGCTCCAACACAATCAGCATGCCAGTTTAGTGAGGGAGAACGTGTATCAGCAAGATACTACTCGATTAACACAGCTCATTGTAAATTTGGAAAGAAGCGGCGATGTGTGCTAAAATATCATGGGCAAGCTACTGCATGCAGGGGGCAGTAGTGGCCTTCATCAATCTGTTTAAGGAGAAGGGTGGGTCTGCCCCCTTTCCCGCCAATTCACCCAGAAAAATTTAGACTTCGAGGTGTAAAATGGTGCCATTTAAACACTTTTTGATACCTAAATATAAAACACACTGCTTTCAAAATTATTAATATTTTTTAACGTAAAATTTGCCCGAGTGAGAAATATTACAAAGATACCTTCATCAAATCCAAAACCTTGTTAACTCAAAATCAATATTATTTTTATACCCTTTGACAGTGAGGTATATGCATATGGAGCATTGTTGTTTGTACAGAAGTGTAGACAGGAAAAATCATTATTTGTTTGTGTTAAGATGGAAAGCAGTCAACGCAAATGAGTAGGAGGCAGGGAAAAATAAAGCAGGCTGAGTGTGCATCAAAAGGGAAGATTCTTTTAGCTCACCATAAGGGAAGGAAGCACAGAATTGGAGGTTTACCTTACAGGTGGGAGGGAACACGAGAGGGAGTCAAAGTCATAACAGCCAACCTGAAAACATATTTACCATTATCCTTGCTCCCATTCGTACCGTGCAGCTTTATTTCTACAAAAATAAACCGATAATTATATTTCAACCAGCTTCAGCTCAGTTGCGAAAATATGGTGACATGAGTAGATCATGCAGTGTGTGTGCGATGACCGACCATTGGTGTAACAAGTGTTTACGATACCCTAATGTCCTTGAATTGCTAATCAATGTAATTCGATGCACCGACACTGAACATTGTCACCCAGAGCGATAGTTCATTTCACAAAGGTTGTCTCACAACCTGATACAGACATAATACACCTATATTAGACAACACACACATCCCACAGGCCATATGCCACATCACTAAATAGCTACATGAAAATGTGTCATGAAAAGCTGCCTTGTGCTTACGGAACATGTGATATTGATAGATTCAAATATCTTGGCCTACATAGTTTTATTGTTCTTATAGAGTAAATATTTACATCAGCCTTGAAATGCGTATGTAAACTAATGTGTTCGCTCGTTTTTCCAGTACCATTAATGTTCTGAATCGACGTTGTAGGAGTACAAATGACAAACACACAAATGGACTGCCAGCCACCCCAACTATTGGTCGACACTTATCAATCATGTGGGAGTTATTCATTGTCCGCCTCACTATCTGACTGCCAAAATCGTCAATGTTAGTTTTCATTTGGCATTTCTCTCGATGTTTGTGTGGGGTAGAAAAATATTTCAATGTACCATCCTTGAACCTTACTTCCTGTTTTATTCTGTAAACAACTGTGGGTGGTACAACTATCGCTGCACTGATTCCTCTCACTACCTCAGAAAGTGGCATTTGCTTGAATGCCTTCCTCTGATTCATTGGTCATGAAATTCAGCACATTAAAATCACTTCCCTGCAGTCACTGTGCACAACTTTACCTTGCAATTGTTCCAACTGTTAATTTTATCAATGGAAATATTACAAGATGTGCATTCATTTATGCTCTTTGCGCATCTAGAATGTAGATGCACTCCTGCACTGCTCGTATATTGATGTTTTCACTCTAGCTGTTATACACCCGCTAGAGACAGCCGAACATCTGATGGCTGACGAGGTAAGTGTGCCGTATGCAAAGGACATCCAGATCGGCACATTGTGGGAAATTAGTGGTGGTTTCGTCTTATCAGTGTCCGAGGTTATTGATTGTAAATATATAGCATATGCCATAATCATATTATAAAACAACTTTATTAAAATAGCTGCAAACTCATGACTACAACCATATAATAAACATCACTTTCATTATGATTAATTTAAATTTCTACTATATATACTGAAATCGAGAATTTACGAGGATTCATCACAAATATGGAGTTAGATACCATATTATAGCATTGTATTAACATTTCTGATAACTGAGCACAAATTACACTTATAATTACATCTGGAAATATTAATGTCCGTCAAAATTAATGTAAAGGAAATTAATTTTTTTAACATAAAAACCCACATGTTAAAATCCTTTGAAAACAATAAACATGGTCAGACTGTTACATCCAGCTAACCACGAGCGTTTTTAATAATTTTTTTTTTTTGAAAATGACATACAAAATTACCTTTCTTGCATGTTGTTGTGATCGTGTAAGTTCAGATGTCGGCCTACCCTCTTTTATGATGTCACATCTATCCTGAAAAGTGAAATCGCTACTGGAAAAATGCTTCACTCGTAATACACACACACCACACTTACATCCACATGATTCTGTTGCACTCATTCTATCTACTCTGTTCTCAGTCTCACACAGTAATTTTATATTTTTTATGTATGGTATACATCACGCACGGATATGTATATCATTATCAGCAGCAAAACTAAATTAAATACAAACAATATGATTCGTGTTATGGGCACGAACTTGCCCATTCATCACTCTAGTTACTGTAAACTACTTCGCGGTCTACTTCCTGCAACTAGGCCAGCTTCGGCTATGTCCGCTTCAGTTCGGTGAACAAAGCACTACAATCGTAGCATCTAACAAAAGGTTGACACAGCCATAAGCCCCTCGCCCCTCTCGGGACGGTCTACCAGCCCTTCCAGCTCCGTCGGCTGGGAATCCCTTGCGACCGCCTACCTGCTGAAAGCATTACTTACAGCGCTTCCAAACGTATGGTTTTTCAAACCAACAAGTTGTTTTCGTATATTGTACAGTATTGTTTCCCGAGTAGAATGTGTACTACATGAGTGAAAAGTTACCTTAAAGTAAATGTAAGTTAGAATTTAATATTTATTTTAAATTTAACATTGTCAGAAAACTGTCTGGGTAAGCATTGTTTGACTTGCTTGCCCTAATGAGACACCACTAGTGGAAAGGTCTTGAAGAAACTGGGAAAGCTACATTATCTTGTTGAGCTTGATAACAGTTTCCATTTTAAAAGACACATCCACCAACTCTGATCAACAGAGGTCCTGCTTCCAGCCAGGAAAACTGTTCATTTCGATCCCAACCCAAGAGCCCTATGAGAGATGATCGTCAGTTAAACAAACCAAACCTGGGTGATGTAACAGAAATCATGGACCCTGACGTGGTGCTACCCGAAGGGGAACATCCTGACCAGATCGGACAAGAAAAAGAGCTACCAGTCGTGGACTTCCAACCACCGGAACAATCGGTCCTGCATGAACGTCACCAGAGAGGGTGTCGTCTCCCTTCTTATTTCAGGGACTACAGCCTTTGCTAGGGAGAGCTCCCCTATAGCAGAGAAGAATTGTAGTGTCATGCGCCCTCCCTTGAGTGCACTATCACTTTGCATGAACCTCCGTGCATTTATTTTTTGTTGTCTGTTATCTGTGGAGTTTGGAGAAAAAAAACTATATGTTAGTAAATGACAATGTGAATATTTGTAATTCTCGATAAATTATAAGATTTAATGAATTATCAATGTGTTGTCTCCCTTATTTCATTAATTTTCGGCCACACCAACATGCACTGCACTTCTTCGACTCTAATATTTAAAACACAACACAATTGCCCTGAAGAAAATAATAACAAAAGAGTAAACATTGCACTACGTCGCATTAACAATACTCGTGCACACACGCAGGACAAATGCTTTGGCTACAGCACCCCCACGTGGTTCAAAGTGGTCGTGACGAATCTGGATGGCATTGTGGTGAACAGGCTGAATGGCCCGGGGAGGCAGTCCACGTCAATATTAACTTCACTCTGGTATTAAGTTCACAATCATATTATTATTTAAAGCTCTACAAGCCCCCTTCAGGATTTTATTAAAAGTCCTGAAACATTTCAAAATTCTCGCGAATTTAACTTCTCCGACCCCTCTTTCAGCCTTTGGTGTGGAGAGAGGGGTAAACCGGTAATCTTCATCCAAACAAATTCAGCTATGGGTGCTGTCTTTTCGGTATGTAATTTTAGAATTCTCTTTATTTATGGCTACATATACAATTATAGTCAACCCGTGATGATGTCTTACGATTTGACAGGATAATGTTTTTACAATAGTCATATATGTAATCAAGACATAAAACATTTAATAGAATATAAAATATTTAACAGCATTGGAACATTTGCATTATTCGTCTGCAAACCCTAAACATACATTAACTTTTAAATCGTACGCAATAACAATATACCAACCACCTCTTAAGCTTTCTGTAGTCACTCATCCTCCCATTTGAAGTGAGAAAGGAATCCCATTTACAATCAACTTCACACATTCCAACCTTAGTACTTGTTTGCCGCCGACGTTAAGCTCGAAATCCGCACATCTCTGACACTTTCCGTCACTGTGATCTCAATGCATGAAGCATTTATGCTTCAGTGCGAGATTCACTGTACATATTTCGCATTGTGTAGGTAACCGATAATTAAATGATCTTGTCACTTATATTTCTGTAACCATTGACTAAAGATGAGGTAGACCGCTTATTTTTCTTCTGCGCATGTATCCAACATAGACCTACCTAAAAAGAACACAACTTTCAAAGTTTCATGGTAATCATTTCTGAACTTGTTTGTATATATCTTAAATTTTGAATGACAAGCACTTTCGTGTGAATAAAATACTATTAACAATTAAAATTAAATCAAACTTAATAATAAATTGGACAGAAGATGTTTAAAAACATCTCAACGCACTTGTTACTAAACATTTATCTAATCTCATATCCAAATAATGTATTTTTCGCTAGATGTGTTGGCAGAAAAGTAGTAATGTTGGGACATGGAAATTGGTTATGCGCAGCCAGCGAGATCGGCCTACGTCATCTTTAAGCTTCTTCCACCTTAGAAAACTTTAGTATATGATTTCTTGTTTTCTTTCCTCTGATGAAACCACTAATATACCCTATAATATTGTAAGGACAAAGTTCAGACAATTGAACATCGGTTCTGCGAACTTTGTTAAAAAAAAGTGTATCTTTTTATGTAAATAATAATATAATCAAGGAATGCATTTTACGTACCTTTTGAAATATAGTCTTAAAATTTACATTTAAAGTTTATTTCAATACAGAAAACTCATTTGTTTACTTTATTAGAATATGTAAATTCATATATTTTCACCTCTCACTATATATATTTTGCCATTTATTTAATTAAAGACTCTCTTTGTTTAATATGTCGTGAATAAAATCGCCCTACAATAAAATAACCCACTTTCCACTTAACCTCTGTTAGATTCTTGGAAAATGAATTCTTGTTTTTTTTTTTTTTTTTTTTTTTTTTCAACTTTTCATAAGATTAAAGTCGAGAGTTCTTTGCCTTACTTTTGACAGTTCAATTTTGTTAAGCTCCATAAGAAACAGCACGTCGGAAAGAAAAAGTAAATTCTAAATTTAAAGAAAAATGTTTTAGTTTTTTATTGTGTCTATGCCTGACATTGAAATAGCAGTGGCATAGTAACTTGCTTCGTTTCGTCGGCCATCTCTACTGTAGACTAAAGATGAGATAGACCGCTAATTTTCTTCTGCGAATTTTTCCAACACTGACCTACCTTAAAGGAACTCTACAGTCAAAATTTCATGTTCTCCAGTCATGAAAGTGTTTATTTATGTTTTAACTAACAAAATTCTTTTACCAGTTTGATTTTAATTCAAAAGCATTACAATTTTGTTAGATGCGATATAAAAACATCTCAAAACCCTTGTTTTTTTTAATAGTGCAGAAATCTCTAATCATTTACTGGCTTTTAGCAAGCTCTATTGGCGTCATTTCAAATTTGGGAAACTGTGCGCTTTCAACGAGATCAGTCTACTTCATGTGTATTCTATGATCTCTTCCAACCATAAAAAAAAAAATTATTTTGTGATTATTGCACTATTGTAGTTGTAATGTGTTATTGGTTGTGAGTGATGCGCATCTGTAAAGACTTTGGTAATAACTGGAAAATGTCTATCAGGAGTCTGTACTAATTTTACATAAACTTTTGGATCGTTATTTGGAGCAGAGGTAAGATGGAATTTGTAGATTTTAAAAATATTTTTTTAATGTTATTAAATTGTGTAGGCCTATGTAATTGAAGTGTCATATTCATTTGGAAAAAATTTGTCATTCTTAGCCTAAATAAAAGTCTGAAATATTGTTCCGTATATTGCAAACGCACTGGTGGCAAGATCCCAAAGTGAAGGGCGAACTGTTTGCTACTTGTGTTAAGTGGGAAGGCAATCTTTGTCAGTTGTAATGTTTTTGGTGTCTCGGTCATGGAACCGATAGAAATGTGTGGGAGCCGCGAAGAAAATACAAATTTGGCATTTCTTTTTCAAAGAGGCCTCTTGTCGAGTATGACGTTTCAAATTGTTTACCAATTCCCTTGTTAGAGTGCCTGTATTTTTAAATTATGCTAATTGAGATCTCTTCTTCCATAAACCAGGAAACTGAATTTTAAATGAACAGAACCTTGTACAAATATTCCTATTATTGTTTGAAATCAATAAAATTGTAGATAAGATCTGCACTTGAATTTTTTTATTGTCGGACTAAGTATTTTGTTTTATAAATTACTAGGCCTAGCTGTTAAGCTGGATTTACAATAACCAGTCTGACAAAACAGTCCTGACAGAGACAAAAAATTTTCGTCAACCAATTAGGAGCAAAGTCATCTTGACAAAGTAAATTCTATTTCTAGTTTTGGGCATCTGACCGGTTGGCTTAGCTTGCCGGTAGAAAATAAAAACAGACATAACCTTAAAAAAAAAAAAAAATATGCTGGTTTCACTACTGTGGTAAATTTCACATTAAAAATATTTTTTTCGTATACATCCTGATTTTCTTGCAAGAGAAAGCTAGTGAATTGATGAAAATAAATATTTGTGAAATAATATCTGCTCTGAAATCCAAAAATACTTAGTTTACAAAAAATGAGTAAAACAAAATAGTGTACAATGATCTGTGATTTCTTCACATTCCGTAGTAAGTTACTGGCTATTCTAGGATTTTGTAGAAAGCCATGCAAATCTTGTCGGAAGGAAATGTTGGGGTGTTGTAAACCATTGAACTAATTTTGGTAGTGGAAATGGTTGGGCTGTAATATTCTGTCTGATTGTCGGGAAGATCTCGTCATGGCATTGTAAATCCAGCGTTACCCATGGCTTCAGTCCACCAGCATGCAAATTATAAAAACAGACCACCAACCAGCACCTACTCAAATGGTTGTTGGCATATTTTATATATTTCCGAAGAAACTGTTTGCTTTTCTGGGATGAAAAGTACCCTATGTGCTAATCCAGAATATAGTCAGTCTACCCCTGTGCCAAATTTCATCCAAATCCATTCAGTCCTTATGACGTGATAACAAACGTACAAATTTTCGTATTTATAATATTATTAAGATAGTTTCAACATATTGTGAAAATTTAGCAACTGCGGTGTTGGTAATTCTTAAGAAAAGGGGCTTTTCTGTAAGAAAAAAATATCTCGGAAAGTGGTATAATTCCACTCTACTAATTACATTGAACACGAATTTACTAGTTGCATGAGCGTTTGACCAGTAGGAACCCCAAAAACGATAGTGGGGCGTGCTATGAAGATCAGGGAAATTGTGAGGTCAAATGGGTGAACAAATGTAATATTTATTCATGGAAGGACATTAAATTGCAAACAAAACTATAGCAAACATTAACTAATTAGACAATATTACCAATACAAGCTACAAATACAATAGTGGGGAGGGCTATGAAGATCAGGGAAATTGTGCAGTTAAAAAAATACAAAATAAGTACATTTTCATTATAATCTTTAACCCCTCAATTTCCCTGATCTTCATAGCCCTTCCCACTATTGTATTTGTAGCTTGTATTGGTAATATTGTCAATTTAGATCATGTTCAGTTCAATTTTTTTGCAATTAAACATGTTTTCATGAGAGAATATTACAGTAATATTACGAATAGTAAAATATGTTAAATTGCAAAACACATACACATTATTTCTCAGTGTAAATAGGCTACACATGACAATAATTTATGGGGGAAATCCAAGCTTCGCTAATGCATGACGCTTCGCATCACCACCCATAACAAATTGCAGGTGCGCCTTGAAACGCTGTTTTTGGGATTTTCTCCCCTGCTGACGCTGGGACTCTGGCTCGGTGCACAATGTTTGGCTACGCTTGTACAGTATTTTTAAGTGCGAGGGGGCTACGCTTGAAAAGCTTTGGTGGGGAAACTCCAAGCTTCGCTGATGCGAAGCGTCACCACCCAAAAAAAATTTCCGGCGTGCCTTGAATCATTGTTTTGGGGATTTACTCCCCTGCTGGCACTGGGACTCTGGCTCTGTGCATAATGTTTAGCTACACTTGTACAGTATTTTTGCAATTTAACATATTTTCATCAATAAATATTAAATTGTGTAGTACATACGTTTCACACGTTTTACCTCTAAATTCTCGGCTCTTCAAAACCTCCCCACTGTCGTTTTTTGTATTTATATTGGTCAAATGTTAATGCCTCTAGTAAATTCGTATTCTGTGTAATTTGTAGAGTTGAATTATACCACTTTCCAATATTTTTTCCCCAAAAAAGTTATTTAATTTAGTCAATACTCACCAAATCATTCGCCATTGATACGGCGTATACGAATACACATTCCACTTCGGTC
The DNA here is from genome assembly GCA_029891345.1 of Dryococelus australis. Taxonomy (NCBI): domain Eukaryota; kingdom Metazoa; phylum Arthropoda; class Insecta; order Phasmatodea; family Phasmatidae; genus Dryococelus; species Dryococelus australis. The sequence continues at coordinate 97,831,053 of CM056999.1, forward strand.
CATTTGACCACGCTATGCAAACACACTAATCACTGCATATATATATATATATATATATATATATATATTATAATTTACCTTTTCCTTTGCTATAATAGCATAGAAACACTCGTAATTTCACACAGTTGTTAGATTTAACACTTCAAACAACATGAATTGCAATAAAACACACGTTTAATCACTTGTTAATCAGAAGCCTCAGACAGAACCGGCGTAAACCAAGTCCCGCAATTTTCCACGATCCATCTGACGTCAACCAACACGGCAATATACGTGCATGCACAGTGTATTGAAAATAACATAGCGGTATACGCACATGCATGCATGCATACATACACTCACAATTAGGCTACTGTCTGGTGGTGAGCTCTCTCATTTCTCCTTCATCCAACCAACTCTTTTTCCACTCCCTTGCTGAGTTAAACAACACCTCTCACAGATACCAATTCCTCCCTCAACACATTCCTCTCCCTCACAGACCTCACAAGCATGGACTGCCTACCCCGCTCCTGTCTCCTCCACACCCTCTGAAGCTTCTCACTGTTGTCTTCTCTTTCTCCAAACACCCTCTTACTTAGCTTGCAGTGTAGCCCTCCCCATCCTCCGTCTTCATTCACCATCCTGTACATCGTGACTAACTGTTCAACTTTCCTGCTGTCCTTCAATGAGCTCCACCCCATTTCTTTCATCATCACTGATGACCTATAGTTCCCTTCTTCCTCACCATCTTGCCCCTGCCTTCTCCACCTACCCTTCACGCATCTTGCTGCCTTTCTCTGCACCTTTTCCAGTTCTCGCACCTCCACTTCCACATACAGGACCCATACTGCTGCATCATATTATAACATTGGCCGTACCATTGTGCCATACGCCATCTCCTTCACCTCACAGCTGACTCCATTCAGCACCCTTCCCAGCATACCCACAGCCCTTCATCCCTTTGCAACCACCCTCTCTATCTGTTTTTTCCACCTGAGGTCTCCCTGCAGTACAATCCCTAGATACTTATATTCTGCAGCTTCTTCTATCTCTTGTCCCTCCCATCTGTACATGTCCCTGCTTATCATCTTCTTCCTTGTGAATCTCACTACCTTAGTTTTTCTTACATTTATCTTCATTTTATTTTTCCTGGTCCACAACCATATCTTATCAATGTCCGCCTGTAAATTTCCGCCCCCCTCTCTCACCACAGTATATACAACACAATCGTCTGCAAACAATCTGATTTTTCCCTTAATCCCCAAACCCATGTCATTTACCATTATGGTAAATAACAAAGGACCCAGCACGCTTCCCTGTGGTACCCCTGACGTATCCTTCTCTTCCTCTGATATTGCCTCCCCCACTTTCACCCTCTGCCTTCGCCCCCTGAGAAAGTTCCCTATCCACTCCACTACCCTCCTGTCTGGTATCAGCGCCTCCTCTTTTCTCATCAATGTTCCATGGGGCACCTTATCAAATGCCTTCTCAAAATCTATGAAGCAGGCATCCACCTGCTTCCCCTCATCAACTACCTGCACCAGATCCTCTAATAACCCAGCCAGCTGAGTCTCACATGAGTAACCCCTCCAGAAACCATGCTGGGACTCCTCCAACCAATTCCTATTGTTCATAACAGTCACCGCATACTGCACCACCAGTCTCTCCATTACTTTTCCTGTACTTGATGTGAGACTCACCGGCATGTAGCTGCCAGGAATCCCTCTATCCTCTCCCTGCTTGTGTATAGGTACCACCATAGCATCTTTCCAATCTTGTGGTAACTTACCCTCTCCTAAGAACTTTTTAAACAGCACTTCTAAATATTTTGCCAACTCCCTGCCACCAAACTTTAGTGCTGCGTTTCCTATCCCATCTGGACCTCCTGCCTTACTGCTCTCCAAATCCCTAATTACCTTTTCTATCTCCCACTCCCTCATCTTAATCTCACTAAACACCCCCCGAACCCTGTTTGCCCCCCTAATTCCAACCCTCCTTTGCCCCAAACACTGACAAGTACTGTCCTTGCAGCATCTCCGATTTTTCTTGGTCATTTGTCGCCTGCCTACCATCCCTTCCTGTTAGCAGAGGGATCCCTTCCTCTCCTCCCCTTAACCTTCTTAACATACCTAAACAATTTCCCCCATTCCTTGCCTTTTCCTTCTTCCACCATGTTCCCCAGAAATACATTCTTTGCCTGTTTGATCTTCCTTTCAAGCTCCCTACCCATTTGTTTCATCATTTCTTTAGATCTTATCATCCCTTCATTTCTCCACTTGGCATGAAATTTTCTGCCCTTCTTCATTTTCAAAATCTCCTGTCCATAATATGGTGGCTCTCCCCCAGTCCGTAACCTTTTCATTGGCACAAATTTTTTTCCAACATAACCTCCATTAATCCTCTATACTCCCTCCACAACCCCTCTACACTCTCCTCCATTGACCATTTTTTAAACCTGTCTGTCAGGAATATTTCTGCCCCTTTCTTGTCTCCTCTTCCATACTGCCACACCAACCTTTCTGCCATTTGCACTTCCCTCATCCTGCCAATCCCAATTTCCACAACCGGGATATGATGGTCGCTTATACCATCCAATACTATTGCACCATCTAAAGCATTCCTAGGTCTGACCAACACCACATCCAGCACTGACCCAACACCCTCCTCATTCCATCTCGTAGGTGTTTCTACTACCTGGACTAATCCTCTGTTGATTAACTGTGCTTCCATTCTCTGCATCTTGCTACCCATTCCCTCTGCACCCTCTACCCATTTCACCCCTGGCATATTCAAATCCCCTGCTACAACAACCCACTGCCTGTCCTTTAGTCTATCGACCCTCTCCTTGATCATCTCAATTGCCTGCCACCCCTGTCCTGGTGGTCTATACGCTGCTAGCAAAGTAATACTCCTATTACTACTTCCACTCAATTTAATTTCCATTACCTCGACATCCTCACTAACCCATTCTACCACCCCTTTTAGCCCTTTCCTTACACACACCATTATTCCTTCTCCTCTCCCATCCCTGTCTCTTCTGAAGATGGTGAACTATCCTGCCTACACTCAATGTCCAGTACTTCCTCAGTCAACCAAGTCTCCACAGCTACCACTATATCTGCCCCATATCTTTTAACCTTTCCCCAGAAGCCCTCCAGCTTGTTGTACACACCTACAGTTCACGACCATTATCTTTATGCTAGTACTCTGCTTTACCATCCTACATTGCTTACCTTCTATCTTCATCCCTGCAGCCTCATCAATGCTATCCTCTCCATTTTCTCCACTTCCGTTTCCTTGCTTCTAACTGATTGCTATTTTAACAACTGCTGCTCTGCCCTGACCCTCTCCATGCAGCCAGCTACTTCTCTACCTAGAATCCTCTTTCCCTGTTCTGTCAGGAGAACCTGGTTCCTCCCTACACTTTCCCAGCCTACCCATTTCCTACTATCTATAAATGTAGCCCTCAAATCCCTACACACCCTCTCATATACCTCACTCGCAGCCACTGCCTTCCTATAGAATACTCCTTTCCTAACCAGCACGCTACTGACTATGGCCCTAGCTCCAGGGAACTTTTCCCGCACTTTCCTCAGCAATTCCTTGAGGTCCCGCTCTACCTCCTGCCCCACCTCCCTATGAGCCAGGTCATTTCCCCCTACATGAATGAGAACAACCTTTGCCACCCTGCTACCTCTCATACCACTAACCCTTTCCTCCAAATCCCTGGTATTTGCCCCCCCCCCCCCAAACGCTGCTTTATATGTAATTTCCTTCCTGATATTCCTCAGCTCCACCCCCTTTACAATAGAGCTGCCTAGAAAAACTACCTCTGGCTCCCTTCCTACAACCTGTTCCTGCTTTGTGGCTCTTCCACCCATCTGCCTACCCTTGTCTCCGGCCTCCTGCATCACCCTTGTTTCCCTCCCTTTGGCCAGCCCTCCTCTCTCCCCTCTGGTCCTGAAATGTCCACTTTCTCCTGCTTGCTGGTCTTTGCTAATCGCACACTTGCAAGCCTCAGCATACTGCTTCCTACCTTCTACCACTGCCTGTTCCCTGCTTTCTGTTTCCCGTTCCTCTATTCCTGATTGATTCCTGCATACTACTATCACCTTATCCCTTGCTACTATTTCTTGCTCCTCTAACCTTATTTGCTGTCTTATGTCTCCTACTGCCTTATCCCTTTCTACTGCCTCCAACTCCTCTATCCTCTTCCTTAATCTTACCACCGCTATCTCTGCCTCCCTCCTCCTCTGTCTTTCCTCCTGCAGTTCCTTCTGCAGCCCTACTTGCATTCTGCCCAACTCTTCCTCTCTACTCAGCTTTTCCTCCTGTGGGCTGGCTTTCATTTTCCTTAGCACCCCATGTACATCTTCCAACTCCTCCTCTAACGTATCCATCCTCATTTCTACTCTACTCTTACCCTTTTCATTCCTGACCTTTTCTTCCATCCTCTCAATCCTATGTATCATTTCCCTCTCTTTCCTGCTCATCAAATCTACCATCTCCCCTTTCCATCTCTCCTCCTTAGCCACTTCCATTGGCACTGGCACATCCTCTACAAAGCTTCCCCTCAGAATATCCCAAATCCAGTTTCCACCTTCTCCACTTATTTGTGTTTCCTTCTCTACCCTTAATTTGTTCCCTACCACTGCCACTAAACCCTTTCCCTCAGCACATTCCTCACACTTCCACTCATGTTCCTGTAGTGATCCCAGTTCCTCCTCTGTGATCCCTATACAGCCAACATGGTACCAGCCGCCACACTGGTCGCACTGCACACCACTATCTAACCTTCTCCACACCTTTCCACAGCCCCTACACTTACACCTCCCTACCATTTTTTTTTACCCTCTCTTTTAAAAAATAATTTATCTAACTTAAAACTAAAACTACTCTCCCTTATAAAATACACCAAATACCTATGTATACACACACTTTCTTAACTAGCCTAACTTACACCATACACCTTTTACTCTCATACAATAACAAAGGCATCGGCCTCGTGCACACAATCGGACACTACTCCCTCCTTATAACTAATTACCACATAAAACACTAATCTTAACTCTAATTATACCTCAAACTACTCCTCCACCTATATTTAAACCTATTGCTAGAACTAATCACAAGCCAAAATAGTGTAGTGATAATAACATGGCCGTATACATCGCCTCCAAAGATAAACACCGTCTCTGAAGGAGGCTCTGTATCATCCACAATATATATATTTATTCTACTAGTAATACGTTTTATCCTCTCGTCAATATAGACCAGGTGTCTTGAGTAATTCACCAGAATTACATAATGTCCCAACACTGCTCTATTACTGTGTTGTTTACCTGTATAAACTTCAGCGCCATGCTATAAATATAACACGTAACTGATGTTTTACGCATTAAATATTAGTCGCAAACGTTCTTACATGTACAGCAATGTAGCGAACCTATATAAATGTATTCTATGTAAATTATACGTATTCTATAGCATAAATTCAGCAATCTTGATCACCCTTCTCCCTATTACATTTTATGTTTTTTTTTTACAGAAAACTACTTGAAGCCCCTCCAATATTTGTAGTAATTATGGTTACTAATTTATTGTAATTACAGTTCAGTTTTTTTTTCAAAACAGCCCCTATTCTTAAGAATTACAGTGAGTAAAAATTGGTTTGGGGATAACTTTTAAGGTAAATACAAGCAAACTATGTGGTACACTATTAGTGTGCCCCTAATTCTGTTGGCTTGGATACTGTTAATGATTAGCCACAAGTAGTAACAGAAAGAGCTGTCATAGTACATTGATTCTTTTGCCACTGTGAAGGTGTTTATTATGCCAAAATATCATATTCCAATTACTGCTTTGGACGGCACTCTGTGTGGCAGTTTCAGAGCAATATGGTGGTGACCTGTGATTATGTAAACAACAAGAAAATGATTGCAATGTTGGAAATTCTACAATAGCTTAACAGTTCGGTAGCTGAATAATATGTAATAGATAAAATGTATCAATTATGCTGTTGGTATATTGACTATTTCGTCATTACAGTGACGATGAGGTTAGTTCCACCCAGTGACTTGTGCATACATTTGCAGACAAGTTAAAAAAAGAGAAATTTGAGAAAATTATCTGTACAGAATTTTGTAAATTTAAATTCTTTTATCAACATCTCAGTTCAAGCATTTTCTCCAGAAGATGATATTTTGTTGAAAATGTTTTGCACTTTTTTTTTGGCTTGTTCCAGTTGTCAGCGACACATTCTCTTTTCTAGTTTTCAGTACCAACCGAGTGTGTACCCAGAGCAGTCAGTTGGAAAACATTAATTTTCATGGTTATTAGCAATTATTTTCACAGAAAATCTTGAGGTTAATGCAAAGTGTTTTTTTCTTTTAAAATTAATATCAGGGTTAGCTTGTTAGTAGAAGCATGTCAACCCAGGGCTTATTTTTGGTTCTGTGTAATTAGTTGGGGGAGGGGGGAGAGTGAAATGAAAAAAACTGTAAACACTAAAGTTATATGCAGCATCCTTTGGCTGTGTCCTAATTCACCTGTAGTACATACTTGTATGTACCTGTCCCTACATATTTAATAATTTATTCAATTTATAATTTTCCATAAATCCTGATATATGACCACAAAGTCTCAGTGTGGAAAAACATGTCTATAAATAGAAAAAGTTACATACAATTCCCTATACAATATATAATTATGATTTATAATGCTTAAAATGCAAAATACTACTTTACAGAACAAAATATATTTGACAATAAATACTTTTTCCTGTTACTTTTTAAAAATTTTTGTGTCACCTCTGTTCAATAACTTTAAATAGTGGCAACTTGTTATAAATTTTAATGGCAGAATAATAAAAATCTTTTTCATACAATTGTAATATATTTACAGGAACATGTAAATCATCCTTAGATTTAGTATTATGCGAGTGTATCGCTTTATTGCTTTTAAAATGCGCAAAATTTTCTTTAACACTGACAAAATATGCATGCTTGATAGTGGCAATATATTGTGTTTTATAGATAATGGTTTACAGGAAACTATGCCTTAACAGTGGGAAAAAATTTTGACGGCTGATTTTTGCAGTTTGAAGATTTTTTCAGCATCAACTGAAGTGTCCCCAAAAAATTACTCCAGATGGTATAAGAGAGTGAAAATAGGAAAAATACATTGGCTTTAATTCCAGCAAACCAACAATATTACTCATATAATGTAAAGTATATAATGCAGACTGTAGATTAGAATCAAGATATTTGTGATATTTCCAATGCAAGCAGTTATCAATTTTTAAACCCAAAAACTGTATTTTCTCAACCTGTTCTATTTTATAATATAAGTGCTGTCCAAATTGCAAATGAAGTATACAAGTACACTAAGATGTATATGTACTTCTCACATACTTGTGATATATGTGCCTACATTTTGAGAAGCAATTTGTAGGTCACAATTTATTTACGACATTATTATTTTATTGAAGGATTAGTAGGGCAATGTTACTTCGTAACATAGAATTTTGTACTGGGTTTGTAATAATCACTTTGTGCACCTTAGAAAATAGTCTGTTAACAATAAATTTGCCTGTGTTAATAACCTGCAAAATCTAAGATATAACAACCATTCAAAATTACGAACTCGCATACAATCAGCAAGACAATAAGCGTTAAGTAAATCAAATTGAAATATTATTTATTCCTTAATTTAACCCTGCAACTTTCTGCAATTAAAAAGTTCTCCATAGGAATACATATTCATTAAAAGTGATTAGTTGGCCAACAGCTGTTGCCAAAGCCAACAAGACTTTCCAAATTCATCAAGTTTGGTGCTAATTACATGATTTCGGACATGGTCTTATTATTATAGCTTTATGTATGCCTCACAGAGCATATACCTACCGGTTTTGTATCATAATTTTTTCTCTTGAAATATCAACTATTTGAATTTGAATTAGCAAACCTTCATGGCACTACAAGCTAGTGAAATGAATATAAACTAACTAATGTTTACATGAATTGTTTATGAAAATTTGAATGGTAATTCAGCGATCATTAAACCAGCTGCCAAAAAACTAGTTTGTTGTGGTGTGATTAAATTTTTCAGTATTCCAAGTTATAGCTATAGACATGTCAATTTTTTTTTGTTATGCCGCGTTGAACATTTAAATATTTGTATAAATTTATTAACTTGATAAATTAACTTGATAAATTATTTTTGGTTGGATATTTTACCATCTCTTCATGCTTGGTCATAAAAGCCATGTTTTCACTTGTAGAAATGTTGCTAGCCATCCTTAAGATTTTTTTATAGGCACCTAGGGGTTTGTTAGCAGTGTGGAAAAGGTGCACTTTTCTGAAGAATGGTTTTGTACTATGTTTTGCAAGTCTGCATTATTTTTCATGGAAAAAAAATTGTATTTTGAAGTACTTCTTATTGTCATACTGAAACCTGTTTACATGTGCCAAATGCTATTCTTGTTTGTGTAGATATGAATACCAAAATACATTTGTCGTGCTGCTACCACCTGAAGGCCAGTAGCGACAGAGGATGCTGTAGTTTTAGGCTGTTATGCGAATTCTCTTGAGATGGTAAGGGGGAGGTAATTCTGCCACCACCCAATATTCTGTCGAAACAAGGCAATTGAGACCCTAACGCAGAGATGTTATTGCGTATAATTCTTACAGTCGCCTAATGCAACTGATGGCCTAAGGCTCTCTTTGGGAACATGGAGATTCGCGCAGGATATCAACCCGGGACTGATTAGGTGTTATATGAGTCTAACCATATACTTTGACCACACACTGATGTGTAAAGATTCTTGTCTTAACTCATAGACTCTTATATAATAATGCAACCCATCTCTATATTGATTTAACATAAAACACATAAGTTCCAAGTCTGAACTGCAAGCTAAACACCTTTACAACTTTTCTTCAACAAATGACACTTAAATTCTAAGTTCCCCCTTTGGGAACTCGCCTAGCTGGTTTTCCACTTTTTTTTTCCTAAATAAACATTACACTCATGCGTCACTGGTTATAAACACAATACTGGGTGCACCATTTAAATTATACCTTAACCATAGGGTGGCTCGCTCCTGAGATGGCTAGGTGACTCTGATATTGTCCTATTAAAAATTAATTCAAAATAAGATTTGTTATTACGCACTCTGATGGAGGGGGGAAGAAGACCGCAGACGAACTGCCCAATGTGAAAAGACATATTGCGCCTGACAATGCTCTCTCAGAACTAGGTTCGGAGAACAGCTGAAACAAGGGCAAGCCGCTTGCCCAACTTTCTGAAACAGGTGATTCTTCTTCACGTGTACTCTTCTCTTACAGTAAAGGCAATATTTGTGAGGTATGATTCCCAGTTAAGTAGTTGAGGTGGAGGGCACGGGTTGGGTGTTATATCCATGTCAAGTCCCTTTGAAAACCATTTACAAGTGCTGCTTGATTGGGCTATGCACTGAATTGCCTTCCCTTCTCACAGCTAGACCCCTCATATCCTTACAATTTAAACATATAAATCATCAATTACACTGAAACAATAATTAAAATGAACTTTTAAGTTCGTACACGCTCTCTCTGCAAGAGACGACATTGAACACACACCTTACTTATTCTGACTATTTTTGGGAGGGAGAACTTTGTATTTGCATGCAGTAAAGAAAATTGAGTGGGAGGGGCAGACTCCCCTTACTATAACATCCTGCTCATCTCCATGGTAGATATGGTATAAGCTGAAAAAGGACTCAGCCTTTCTTCCGCATGATTTACAATAATTTTCTACTATGCGACCTAAATATTGTATTGTCTTGTCTGATTCCTTCTTTCCTTTATCCTCCATAACTGCTAGTTCTGAAGGAACAATGACCACACAACAGAGAGTGAGGAATTTAACCTATCAAATAGAAAAGAGAGATCTAAATTTGAACAGTTTGTTTATTCATGTTGACTATCAAGCGCACCAATGATACTACAATTTACTGTTACACAATGTCAACAAGCTTATAGAATCGAGAGCCTCACAAACGAGATTGTTATGTCTTAATACCCTCTTTAAGAATTTAAACTTTGATAACAAAATATTCCCTTTTTACTCCACTAAACCCTAAACTCGTGTTGACGGAAAAGCAGTGCAAGTACAAACTTCGTTAAATTAACTCATCTTACATTAAATACTCCTACGATTTGCCTCTCTCTACTCAGGTTACCTCCTTATATTAAGCAAGAAACATACCCCAGGAACAGTTTGATTTTTCTTCCTAACTTATGATGTAATTGAAATTCTACCGCGCCATACTCATTCAACTTCCGAGCCTTAAAATGAAAGCATGTTCCGGTGAAGCCTCTTATCACTGAAACATTATGTTGGTGTCCAGCAGGGACACTGCTAGGATCACACCGATGTGGCCCTGATGCTGGTTCTGGAAGAAGCCAAGGTCGCAAATAACGTTGTTCCATATTAAATTATAGTTAACTGGGCAGCACCATTAAGTTCTTTTATATAGTTAATTACTTCATGTAACTATACCATTAAAGCTGAATTAATCCTGTACAGCATGCGCTGGGTAAGTCTTACTTGACAGCGTTTGGTCAAAGGTTGACGGCTACACACCTCAGATTCCCGAGCATTAGGAATCGCTGGTGCATCCTCCAGTTGAATACCTTGCGACAATTTCTGCATTTCCTCCGGATTGGAGGCAGACTTTGTCACGTCCGCACATCTTGAAAATCCCGGGGCAAATGCAAACCTCTCCAGGGTTTACATAAGGAAGCCGCCAGGTCAACACAACTTAATCTCCGCTCCCAACGTTTTCTCCTCTGACATTAAATAAAGCATATTGTCTTCCTAAATTGGTGTAACAATTAAAATTATGATCCAGTGCCCTTATAGTATAGAAATCAACCCAGGAAATTTATAAATGTTAAATTAAGTAAAATAGTGAAAGGTGGTCAAGTTTAACATCAGTAAACAAACCAAAAATTCAAAATAAATAGGCTCAAACAAATACTATAACTGCCTCGGTCTGGAAGGTGCAAAATATTTAAATCCAAAATAATAACGTACAACACTGGTACCATGTAAACAATTGTGAGGAAACAAACTTTTAATATCATAATGTTGCAAAAGTTTACATACAGCTTGCATTTTAAAATGTAAATTAAGACATTTCTAAAAATTGTTAATAGAAAAGGCTTGCCATCTTGGTGTCATACAACACTGCATTACTGTGTACAAAACTTGTGCAATAAGTTGTGTGTGAGACTGCTCAGTAGTATGTAGCAAGTTATGTTCGTATTGAACTGCAATTTTTTTTGTTAGTACATATTAATATAGTACATTGTGCCACACAGGTGTTACAGAAAATGAAACTGGCCACTGAAAAATTCTGTTCAAGTGTATTTGGTGGTGATAATGTGTTTGGTAGTATTAAATCATAAATAATATTATATAGTACATTTACTGGACAGGTTGAAGTGTTATATTCACTACCAAGGATGAATATTAGATTTTACACTTTTGCTTATCTGCTAAAGTGTATTTTGCAATACAGCAGTATTTATTTGACTTTAAAAACCCCCACATTCCCCTACTCTGTTTTGCTTTTTCCACTTTTTCATATTATTTTACAACCCACAGTGATCAGACCAGGTTTGACATAATTTAAGATATTACATTAAAAGAGTATAAATAAATTATTTTAATTAAAATAATAAATGTATATATATACACACACACACACACACATATATATATATATATATAATAAACACACACATACATACACACACGCATGCAGTTCTTCAGCCCCAAGATGTTCACCCCAAATATCTTCCGAACGGCTAAAAGTATCAAAATTTCAATTTAGAATTTGTAAATGCCACTATGCTGCTCATTAAGACACCATTGTGTGTCTGTTTGGGTATGTAATTTATTACTGAGATAACTATATCAACTTTGGTTTTTTAAGTGCGAATACACCCATTTCTCCCAGTAGCATAGAATGTTATGATGTAATTAAGTGGCAAGTTCAGTGCCATGATTATTTTGATAATGAGGAGCATTTTTTTTAGATATTGGGGAGTTTTCATAGGTATATGCATTTGACTGTAGCTGTAACACATTTTATTTGTGTATAACATCAACACCACCACCAACAAACAATCTTTTGCATGCGTTCAATATCTGTGTTACTGTATCACTAGTGTGGGCGTCATCTATGTAGGAACACTCCACTGGACATCCCAGCAGATCTACAACTTAATCTGCCACAGTTACAGTCAAATGCTTAACATCCCCTTATATTTAAAAAAGTGTTCCTCTGATTTTAAAAATAAACATGTTGCTGAATTTGCCGCTTAATAATTTTACATGCTTTTGGGGAAACTGGGTACATTCCCATTTAAAAAACAAAGTTGATATTGATGTGTCTGAACTTAATGACATCTGGGAACAAATATAGACTAGGCGGCAATAGTGTAGTGTTTAGTCTACTCGCCTCCCACCAAAGGAAGCCTGTTTTGATTCCTGGCAGGATCACCCTAGGATTTTTGCATGTGGGAATAGTGCCGGACATTGCTGTTGGTCGGTAGGTGTTCTCTGGGATCTCCCATTTCCCCCACCCTTGTATTCTGATGCTGCTCCAACCTCGCTTCACCCTCATCGGCCCTCAAGGCCTTGATGTTATGAGCTGCCCAAATCTCTTCTCTCACTCACAGCCACATAGTACCATTTACAAATTGGAAATCAAAATTTAGATAACTTCAATGGTTCAGAAGATATTTGGGGTCAACATTTTTGCTGAAAAATCCTATTGATGCCTGGTGGGTTTGGGTCATCAGAGGAATGGAGGTTTTCTGGGTTGGAATGGATCGTCAATGTTTTACCAAGGGCACCAGTGCAGAGAGCACGGGTGATGTAGGACGTATGGACGACTGCCCTGATGTGACCACCTCCAATGATCCAGCGTCTGATGAAGATTTAAAGTTCTACTCATAGAGTGCCTGGTTTAGTGAGAGATATTTAGCCTCTCTCAATGCTTTGCTCACTCCCTTAAGGGAGTGGCCTCTTTGTAGGCACAAAGAGGCCACATGCAGACATCCGCTCCACATGAGTATGATGATGCTTCTACTTGTGGCTCGCATGGGAGCTGGCTGCCAAGCACAGTGTTCCCATGGGAGACATGAAGAAAACACTTAAATACAAAAAAAAATGATGACTAATGAAATATAATCGACATATGTAGCACTGATGGTATGATGAGACACAAGAACACTATGAACTTTATTAAAACTTACAGCATCAACAAAATATATAAAAATGTTAACACTTTATATGTAACTCTGTGACGTAAGCCATAACCTCAATTCACTGGTATTTTTTATTAGAGCGTGTGTCGCTCAACGTTCAATGTTGTTCGTAATGTACATTACTTTTATTGTGGATGTTAATAAATTAAATTTAACAGATGTAAGACCCTGGGAATACACACATAATACAATAATACAAATTACCAAGTGGCCATTACATGGTACATCATACATAATGCAGGTTCATGTATGGCTGTGGCTTCTGGTTGTACTTACGTATGAATGATAATAATCATAAAATAGTAAAGGAACATATATTAAGACACTGGGTGATGATATGGTTAAACACTCTAGACATAATAATACACTGACAACATTAAATAACAAAGCGCTGCTCAAAAAATGCTATAATAAACACTGTGCAAATATAAGACACTGAGCACATAATAAACACCCAATTATAAAATTAAAAGGCCATAAAAAGAAAGTAACTGCACCACACACGCAGAATACATGTACATGCTAATGTAGCAGTGGCCTCACATCAGCGGCAGGTGGACTGCTGGATGCTACTGCTGTTGACGTGGCGAATGGTCTTGAGGGGACACCACATTGGACACTGCACTATATATACACACACGTGTATGAGTTTATATTTGGGTGGATATGTCTATATGTGAGAGTGTGTACACACATCACAGTGCCAGTACCATTTTCCACCTATCGTTTGTAATGAGTAGGTTTCATATTATCTCATTGTCGGATTTTTTTTTTTATTTCTCCCCATAAAACATGCGTGTTTCATTTTCGGACTCTAATTACTTTTTACATGCATTTTGTATGGTGTAACTTTAACAAATAAAAACACATAATTATTTTTAGAATATTTACGTGCAGTTGTTTAGCACTACTTTTCAAAGCATATGAAAAATAGTTCAATTAAAATATCATCCTGAGGTGGAGAAAAATGCCACAGAAGAGCAAGAATGAGAACAAGCATAGCAACAATTAAGTACGATTTGTTATCTTTAATTCACTGTTGATCACATGTGTTCCAACAGTAGGAAAAAATCTATGAACACCAAAGAGTGTGCTGCATTACATTTAAAATTACTGTATAAAATATTACTGTAATTATATAATCACTTATTCAATACCATAGCAAGAAAAATATTCAGCAATTTGATTTACTTCTAATAAAAATACTGTACTTTACAGCAATAAAATATATTAATAATTTGCTTCTTATTTGGAGTAAGTTCACCTTCCTAATTTAACTTCGGGGGTAGGAATTTATAATGTTTTTGTAGTCCAAGTCCAGGTTCTGCGGCATCTTTATCTCGATGTTCAGCTTTCAGCCCAGGATTACATTATCTGTACCAACAAAAAAATTACCTCATCCTCTCCTATTAGTTGATACTAACTTTACTTCATTGGGCCTCAGTGTGTGATTTCTTTTCATCCCCTCATCAAATGAATACATTTATAGGTTGCTCAAGGAGACTTTGCAAGGCATTCATAGTTGTCAAAGATTTCTGTTGAATTTGCCACGAAGTCAAACATAGTGCTGTATGTGTTAAAGATTTGCTCTAAATCTGTGTTTGTTGATTGTAGTTTGGTGACGTGTTTGAAAGATTCTTGCAGTGGGAGTGAATGATTAAGTTAAATATTTTGAACATACGCCATTGCTTCATTATGTTGTCACAGAAAACAAAGTCTGAGTCACGAAACAAACAAATGAACACAAATAATGAACTGTGAGTAGCTGTAGTCAAAATGTACAAATAAAATGTATGGTAAATTAATCCATTAAGGAATTTTTGTCACACAAGGAAATATAATAATGTAGTGATCCCATAAGGGAGCCATTCGAAGTATGTGGAGAAATGTATCTCAGAATAGATAAAGCGAGATACTCTACTATGTCATATATTTAAAATGGATAAACATACAACATTTTACATTATAATATACAATTCACTTTATATTACGTAAAGACCGTAAACTACTCTGGGAGAGCTGGTTATACTGTTATGGTTTATCTGCAAGTATTTATATTTTAACTAATATATTTCAACCACATGTTGCTGCCTAAATGTGTCTCTTGTAACTACGAGAACGGCTTTACCTTCATGACGCCGAAGGCTGATCACTATGGCAGCTTACGGTGGACGAAACGCCATTCTTCGTTCCATCTTGATTTGTCGTTGGCTGGATGTGGTAAGACCTTTGTTTGACTCCTTGGCAACTTTATATATGGTGCCCGTTTACAATTCTTGCGTTTATTTGCAAACTGCCCCGCGGCTTGTTTCCTGATTGCTGCAGTGGTGCTATGCTTCTGTGACCTTGCTCTCGTTGCACCTGGTTATTAAACAAAAATACTAAGAAAACAAAGAACAATCTAATTTGAGACAGCATAGACAAGCACAGATACGAAGACCAAATTTCTTTGCACAGGACAGGTTGAGAGAACAATGGAGTAACAGCCGCAAAGCTAAACAACACAGTGATTACACAGAAGAACACCATTCAGCCCATTACCCATGGCTCCAGTCCACCCGCATGCAAATGATAAAAAACAGACCACCAACCAAAACTACTTTCAAAAGTATAAGATTAAAAAGTGACATGATATTTGTTTATATTCAAGTTGACAAAACAAAAATGACACAGCAGTGATATAGTGGTTAGACCACATGCCTTCCACTACAATGAGTTGGGTTCAGTACCAGATCTTTGCAGGTGGGAAACATGATAAACGTTGCCATTGGCTGGTGGGTTTTCATTGGGTACCATTCACTCAATCTCCCAACACTACATTCCATCTCTGCTCCACCTGCATCACACTTTACCCTCGCTGATGCTGGAGACAGCAGTTGAGCACTGTCCAACTATCTCACCTCACAAACATATTTATGCTTTTTTGCAAAAAGAAAGTGCTTTTCATATTTAAAAATACATAAATATATTACATAAATATATATACATAAATTATCAGAAATTATTTTATTAACAGTACAATCCATCAAAAAAGAAACAGGCATATCATCGTCTATGCAAAAAACATAATTATTTTTATTCCACTTCCCACGCAAATAAAATTAATGAGATTTTCTTCATTACATTTTTCAATTGATTGGCTTAAATTTTGTAATTTGACATCTAAGTCTGTATCAACAGTTTTTTTTTTTCTTGCGAGTGTCACAGTAATTCAAAACAGATTTATTCAAATTTTGCAATTCTTTAAAATATCTTTTATTTACAGTCATATTTTTATATATTTCCGAAGAAACTGTTTGCGTTTCTGGGATGAAAAGTACCCTATGTGCTAATCCAGAATATAGTCAGTCTACCCCTGTGCCAAATTTCATCCAAATCCGTTCAGTCCTTATGACGTGATTAACAAACTTAAATTTTCATATTTATAATATTATTAAGATAGTTTCAACATATTGAGAAAATTTAGCAACTGCGGTGTTGGTAATTCTTAAGAAAAGGGGCTTTTCTGTAAGAATAAAAAATCTCGGAAAGTGGTATAATTCCACTCTACTAATTACATTGAACCCGAATTTACTAGGGGCATGAGCGTTTGACCAATAGGAACCCCAAAAACGATAGTGGGGCATGCTATGAAGATCAGGGAAATTGTGAGGTCAAATGGGTGAAAAACTGTAATATTTATTCATGGAAGGACATTAAATTGCAAACAAAACTATAGCAAACATTAACTAATTAGACAATATTACCAATACAAGCTACAAATACAATAGTGGGGAGGGCTATGAAGATCAGGGAAATTGTGCAGTTAAAAAAATACAAAATAAGTACATTTTCATTATAATCTTTAACCCCTCAATTTCCCTGATCTTCATAGCCCTTCCCACTATTGTATTTGTAGCTTGTATTGGTAATATTGTCAATTTAGATCATGTTCAGTTCAATTTTTTTGCAATTAAACATGTTTTCATGAGAGAATATTACAGTAATATTACGAATAGTAAAATATGTTAAATTGCAAAACACATACACATTATTTCTCAGTGTAAATAGGCTACACATGACAATAATTTATGGGGAAAATCCAAGCTTCGCTAATGCATGACGCTTCGCATCACCACCCATAAAAAATTGCAGGTGCACCTTGAAATGCTGTTTTTGGGATTTACTCCCCTGCTGACGCTGGGACTCTGGCTCGGTGCACAATGTTTGGCTATACTTGTACAGTATATTTAAGTGCCAGGGAGATCAAGGTTGAAAGCAGAACAAAGGAGAGCACATTAGCCAATAGAAAGTGAGTTTCTTCCAAGGTTTCTGCAAGCTTGATAATTTTGTGCAGTGCTTACAACAATGGTACAGCTGCAGTAATCGCTGGAACAAAAAAAAGCTGTAAATGAGACATTCCATAGGAAAGAGAAATTCTCTTATAAGACACTTCATTAGAGTTACCAGAAGTCCTTTTTTACCCTGATGTGTCTGTTTTTGAGGCCTTGTAAACTGTCCAGCTGGGTTTAACAAAAAAGAATTGAATTGTCATATTTTCCAATGAAAGCAAAATACAGCAAATTTTTTTTTTTTTTTTTGTGTTTTATTACATGACATTAAACATTAAATAAGGTCACCGGTGTTTTTGTGAAAAGTTTTACGCGGAGGCTAGACTTTAATATCCTATGTGCACACTTACAGTTTTCATTTGACTATTGGCCGCTTGTCTTTGTGTGAAGACTGTCTGTTACATGAGTGAGCCAATCAGAATGGAAGTTTCTCTTATACTGACCATAGGTGGGCAAACTTATAAGATGCGTTACAATTCAAATTATCCAATCACCAAAGTGGTTCTGAACTAGTGCTTTGGAACACAACTTGTCCTGAAATATTTTCATGAAAAACAGGTGCCCCTAACAATAAGTAACAGTGCCAACGAATTTCCTGCAAAAGTGCAAACTTTTTGGAAAATATCACATAAATATTTTATTTTGAACAACACTCGTATATTTTTACCTGTAGTGATTTTTTTTTACATGTTGAGAAGTGCCTTATCTGTTCAAAATTTCATTATTATTTGCTAGGAAATAGAAACCTGTTAGAATGAATAAAATCGTCGATAGAAATACTATTGAAATGTATGTGAACCTGAGCTGTGCAAGAGTGATTAACTGACAATTTAAAAAAAATGCGTGTCCATTGCTTATGTATAGCTGTTTTTTGTATGAATTACTTGATTGCAAAATATTTTGTAATTTCTACAAACTAAACAGAATTGAATTTTACATGCAGTGTGAACATTGTTATAATTTTATCTGATTGCAAATAAAGTTGTTTGTATTACTGAGAAGCTATATGGAAGTGATTTTGGATACAATTTTACATGTAATCAATTTTTAACTAACCTACACAATATATTTGTTTCCTATATTTCTATTGCGAAATTGCGTGTCCACTTTTTTTGTCATTTTTTAGTACCATCTACTATCTGGTAACCCTACACTCAGCTGCTTACAGCCATGTTTAAGTTTTTTCAGGACAGAAGTACACACACATTTTTTGTAGTGAGCCAAAAAAATATCTCACTAAGCACCACAAGTCCTGGCAACTTGTCTCCCTAGATGCCTGTGCTTGGGTCGATGGTATAGCTGTGCTGGTGGCACCTGATATTAATGATGGCCCGGCTGTGTGCAAACTGTTACAAAAGCATTCTGCATGCAGGTTGTGCAAGCAGCTAACCCTCTCGTCGTCGGCCACACCCTGCTCGCCGTAAATACACCCGCCAGGACGTGTGGCGCTTACAGTATATTATAATAATAAAAAATTGAGTTTCACATTTGAGTATAAAAATATTGAAACTGTTGCTTTTCTTTTAATATAAACTATGAGAAAATGAATATTTGATCACCTTTTATATTCCTAAATTACCAGCCTAACAACACAGTACACTATCGCAATCACTTGGATTGGTTTCAATTTTCTACAGGGACATGAATTTAAAAAAAAATGTCACTCAATGACAGGACAGTAACTTCAAGCTGTAAAGTTAATTTGCATGGGTAAGTCCTGATAGCTGCATCATTTTGAGTGATGTGTAATAATATAGTAACTATTTTATTTATTGTGTTGACTAATTTTTAATAAATAACTAGAATTTTGAGCATACTTTTAGTAAATACTTTTTAAAAAATAGTCTTGAATTTAAAAAATGGTATTGTGACAAGAAGTATGCGTGAAGAGCACATATCACACTTATTCTTGGTATTCCAGAAAGTGGCTGCAACCAACTGGAAGTAGTTCCTAAGAAGGGTGCCACCTTTTCCAAAAGAAAACAGTGTAACTCTTATATATACATATATGAATAAAACATGTAATCTACACTATCAGTTGGCTTTTACAGCAAAGAAAGTAATTGAAAGATGAAATAATTCATAAGTAAATAATATAAAATTACATCATAATATAAAAAATCAGTTTTGTATAAATATTTAGAAGAAAAAAACTTTATGGCTAAGTGGAAAATGATCGTTCATTTTATTGATGATTGTGTAAATAAATTTCACAGACAAATTTGTAATTGTGACACGTTTAATCAATAATGTAATAAAAATAAAATAGAATTTAATAGAAAATAAATACAAATACAGTGTAATTATTTTGGGAGTCTGTAACAAGTCCAAAATAATTAGAGACACTAAATGAAAGGTTTAAAGATGCTCAGTTATGTTAGGAAGAGTAAACTTTTTTTTAGGCCTATTGTAAAAATATAAAAGGGTTGATCCATTTCAGATCAACTAATGGGTGTTGCCGACATATTTTATTTCTTCTTTGACTATGTGTTACTGGTTCCAACATTTATTTGGGAGCTCAAAATGTTTTTTCTTTTATTTTTACTATATTCAGTTTTCTTCCTGGTGGCCATTTTGTTTTGGCCTATTGGCTGTTTTTAGCATTGTCTAAACTAACTGAAAGTTAAATAAATCTTTTGTTATTAAAGATATCAACTTGAAACAAAAACTATCTTAATCTGCATTAAACCATCTGCAATTTCTATTATGAACAAAATCTAACTAGGTATTAAAGAAATAACCTAACATTTGAATTCAATATTTTGTTTAAGCATTATTTCACAAAAAACAGGTGACCTTACTGTTTGTCGTGTAAAAAAACACAAGTGTAGCAACAGGATTTTCATAACTGATTTTCAACTGAATTTTGCTTCAACAATGTTGTATGTGAGTTTATACAAACATTTTTTTATCTAACATGCATTGCAATATATGATTTCCTGTGCTTGTCCCATAGCAATTATTTTAAATCTTTTTTCATTCCTCTTTGGTTTTTATGCCCATGCTTATTACAGAGCGGAGAAAGGTTTGTGACAGAGATTTCATTTCAGATCTGTTAATTTTTTTGTCAGGATGCAATACAGTTTTATTGATTTCCAAATATTATTAATGTTAGAACACTGTTACTTACATTAAACCTATAGTTAGCATTAGGAAACATTATTATGTATTGCTAAAGATTGTATACGATACACACTTTAAAACATACTAATATTAGCGAGTTGCAATTTATACACTTGCTTTGAAAATATTGTAGGCTATAAAAAATTTGAGCTAGTGTGCCACTTTTACCAAACTGTTATTTTTTTAGTGAACTTAGAAATTTAACCAAATATTACACAACTTTTACCAAATCAAATTTAAGTGGCATTACTGGTAATTCAAAGTAATAAACTTGTGTGCCATATGGTTGTGTATATACCACCTATTATTGTGATCATGTTGATATGCAGATAAATTTTTTAGCTTTCCATATACATAATAATAATGTACCCATAGCGTACAGTGTCTTGCGCTGCTCACCTCATCCCTAATGTATACCTTAAAATATGTTTATTAATGAAGTAAAAATATAAATTGAACACAACTGCTATTTTAAGAGAAGGTCCAAAAGGTACAAAAACAGGGAATTTGGGTATACGTATAATTCTGGAATCCATAGGATTCATCTCAATTCCAGTGGGGATCCTTATAACCCCAGGTGTGGTTCGGAACTGCACGTCCACCACAGTGTGTATGCCCATGCTCTGCAGTGGAGTATTGGACTCAATGTGCAATGTAGATACCACGGAGGTAAGTCGTACTGTGCAACTCGTTCCGCCCAACGGCGATCCTGTAGGGCCGTGAGCTGCTGTGTGACTTATCCCCTCCACTGTACTCATCATGTGTCTGCCCGCTAACACTGGGCTTTTGGCATGTTCTTATGTCCTCTGTCCTACTCTAACAACAATCCATCCCTATAAAATGGTGTTATTACTTTCAAAGTTATCAGAATAAACCATTTATCTAACTTGGATGATGAAGTATGGTGGGTAGATAAATAGCTGTTTAAAAGTAATATGTGAAATGTTTTTCTGTAATATGATTTTTAAATATATGAGTTAGGTTTCCAGAACGTTATCATGGGTGTTGTGCTCAAAACAAGCATATTATGTTTGCAAAAAAAGAGGTAAAAAATTTTCTAGTTGTAAACTGAACGTTGAAGTTGTAAAATGCCAATAAGAATAGAGGTAAATTGTGTGAAAGAGCAAAAAAAAAACAAGTGTAAAATTTTGATTTTGCTGGGTGATATGTTTATTAAAGTGTGGAAAATGTCAAATTGAAGACTTTGTATACGACACTAAATATAATGAGGCTTGAATTGTGAGTTCTGTTTTGACTGTTGTAAGTAGTTAGTATGATGTGTCTGTATTTATCATTTTATATGTGAATTAGAGTCGAATGATTTAATAAAGAAAATGTGAAAATTTCAAGAAAATTACATGATTAATAATGGATGAAGAAAGTATGTGTAATATGAAGGTTTTATAAAAAAAATATGTTAAATTGTCGTGTAAATGCTGTGATTCAACCTACATGTGTTTATATTTTGCTTGGTAGATATTGGGTTGTATACTAGAATGGATTGGCTCAAATGAATATTCCCAATACCGAATGGAATATCATGTAGTACACTTGGTCCCATCGTTTCAAGTGTTCTTTCCAGCACCACATTAATTATTTTTATAAACTTAATTGAATCGACAGTGTGTATTCCATGCATGTGAAATTTGTATCATGTAGTACACTTTAATGGATGAGTACTAGTCTGTTAATCAGAGGTAAAGGGAACTATGCAGGCGTCCTCTTTGACTTGATCCCATGATGACACACTGTGCCCTTTCCAGCTGGCAAAATTGCTAATTATTCCATCTAGGAGACTGTGCTTTGTATTCTGGAAAAGAGCATAAAAGTAAAACAAGACAATGTCAAAACCTCTGTTAGTGCCCTTTACCTCCGATGCACAGAATGTGTACTATACAGTACTAAAATGAATACTGGATGGTACACTTTAACCCCTCCACTTGAGAATTTGTGTTACTGATGTCATTAGGGAGTTTTAAGTGCCCAAAAACACCCACATTCCCATGGATGACCGTTAGGACATGGGGAATAACAAGAAACACAGTAAGGTGTGTGTGTTTTGTTGATGCCATGTCATATTGTTCCTGTGATAACTAGTTTATTATTAGTATTGTCTAGTACACTAGTTTCAGTAGAGTTTTGCATTTTACCATTATTTATATAAATTTTTACTGAGATAAAAGTGTGTTTCATATATATTTTCAGAATTAGGGATATTGGATAGTGGCTACATTTAGTTCTATTGGTTTCATGATTAAGCTATTGGAAGAAAGTGTTGTGTAGTGTAACTTGTCAAAAATAAAAATTGTTACGATAGTCAGATATCACTAACATAGTTGTAATTAAGCATTCTGACAAGTAATGTTGTAACTTATCCTAAACACTTTGGGAGCAAATCTATTGGTTATGTACACCTTTCTGTGTGTGCTGTAATGCCAATTGTCTATAAAGTATTGAGAGATTATGATAAATAATAGTGGAGTAACAGATGAAATGTGTTTGAGAGGAAGTGTTAAAATAGCTGGATATGAAGAAACTGTCTCTTTTCAGAGTGTTAAGTAAGAAAGTATGAGAGGACAAAGGAACAGAAACAATAAATTGGTTTTCTGTAGGCTTGTTTGTAATAAGTTAACGTCAGCACATAAGTCTAGTTTTCAGTTTATTATAAATGTTAACTCTTGAAAGAATTATGTCCTCGTAGTTTATAAATTTATTAAAAAGATGAGGAGGATGGAGGAATGTAAGGTGATGTAGAAATTCTACCCAGCCATTTTCATACAAAAATTGTGGTTGTAGAATCTTGTCACTTGTGAAATCATAGCTGTAGATTTAGATGTAGGCCTACTGTGAAATATGCTTGCTGCATGAAATGTACTGGACATACTAATAATATACCAAGATTAAGAGAAAAAAATTAAAGATGTACAATTTAATATTCATTACTCTATATAGGGCCTACCTCGAAAGACTACAGAGATGGGATTATAACTGGGTCGGTAGGCAAACAGCATACCTATACACCACCATTCGTAAGCATCATATTTAATTATTGATCCATCCTAGTGGTACATTTATTTATATAACACAGGACTAGTCTTAAGTTATTTGAAAATTAAAACTTCTGCAGGACATTGACATATGCAGTGGGAAGGAACATATCAGTAGCTAAAGGAACTCTCCAAGTTTGTGTCATAATTCATAAATGCTTAATGGGTTGACCCTTGGTGACACTGTAAACATCAGTCCTTGATCCTATTCTAGTCTCGCATGCAGCGACTGCCTCCAACATTGTGCTAGAGCTTGTTAAACATGTTCACATAGGTGTAGTATCCATTGCATATTCAATTTTTCTTAGATATCTTCATCGTGAAGAATTTATGACAAGACATAAAATATCAAAGCTAGACATGGCATAGAGGATTTTTAAAAATTTACTAAACAAATTTTTAAAAATCTATGCAGTTTCAGTTGTACCTGCATTTTCCCTTGTGGGAATGAAATTATTAAATAGTTAGGTAATATTTGATCACAGTTACAGATGTGAAACTAATAATCTAATAAAAATAAGTTTGAATTCGAAATAACTGTTAAGGTGTTCCCTATGTCTTGACTAGCTTTGTTTTCAAATATTGACTCTGAAAATTAAATTATGGATGTAAATACGTAAATCCAAGATGGCATGGATACTTTCCCTTTTAGGTTTCGGTAGATTACTCTGTTAGACCCTTCTCCTTGTAATGTAACAATTTTATGTCAGTTTTGTTTTGAAAATTTAAAAATAATTGTTATTTCAAAACTGTAAGGAATAGTAGTTTTTATATTTTGTATTTCGCCGTGTATAGGCCACACATTTTTACAAAAAAAAATTACTACAAAAATGGGGTGCTGCCTATGTACGAGATATTGCCATTAAAAAAAAATGTTTCATGTTTTCTAACTTAAAGAAGGGAAGAGAAGATGATAAGCTTTTCCACTCGTGCAATTATTTGTTCACTCGCGTTCATAAACAAAATATCCATCCCATACGTGTAAAATGTAAACATGTTGGAACACTGTCATAAATGACTTACATAAGGAAATAATTTCTCTGCTGTAGAAGAGAAAGATATCTTACGTTGTTCGCACACCCAACGCATCACAACAAGTGCACATAGATAAGACACCATTTTGTGTAACATGTCGCTGTGTAGTAATTGCACAATGTATATTTGTAAACAATGCAACATAATACAAATTTTCTGTCACTAATGTTTTGATGGGGAGGAGTTAAGTTGGAATTTATTATGTTTGTACGGAATTATGACTTGACAGTATTTACAGGAATACATAAATTCAGTGCGGCCTATTCTTGAAATATTGATCATCCTTAATTTTTCATCAAAAACTTCTTGTGTACTTCAAAACATTTTTCAGAATTTTCAATTTGCAGAATTTCTCATTAACTAACGAGGTTCACGATAGAGTGAACTCACCTGTACTCTACCCTCCCTCATACTCTGCCCTCCCTCCTCCTTTGTGTTAAAGTTGTAACAGGTTACTGTCCTGTTCTCTCATTGTAGTTCTCAGTAAACACCAATGAACTAGCTCAGCGTGAGTTGGAGACTTTGGCTACATGATAATGAAAGTTTGTTGATACCAGGATTGCCAATAAATAAAATAAGTTAAAATGTTTACTGGAGATTTATTGTCGTCACGGCAAAACAAACTATTGACACTCGCAGCTGGCGAACAAGCAAAAAAAAAAGAAGACAAAATGGCAGCCTTCATAAAACAAAATTTCTCACTTCAAGAGTTACAAAGACGAGAGAGAATCGTTACTTTTACTCTCCTGGCGTCCTGTTGACTCCTCACATTGTCTCCTTGCACCAACGGAAAATAAATTTAATAGTTATTTGAAATGTTCAAAATAAAATGGAAAGTTAAAGTTGCTGGCGCTTGTCGGTGTGAGTAACGTGATCACTCATTGCAGGCTGTCTTGACAGCTGACAATCAATTGTGCTGCGACAAACTGTTGTGATACCCGAGAAAGACTAGAAAGGTTGTGCTTCCTTATATATTAGTAGAAAGTTTCCGTATTGAAAACATATTGTTTTCAAGCAGTCAGTCACGTAAGCTACATGTGACCTTTCCTCCTTTCACCATGTTGTGAGGTGGCAATGTTTTTAGTTTACTAACCCAGTGAAAAGGAAAAGATGCGCCATCGTCAGGTCAGGCGTCTGTTGCTGTCTGTAACTACTGATGAAATGAGGAAAGAAAAATAACAAATTTGGAAAAACAAAAATATATGAAATACAAACAAGTTGTCGTTGCCACGACATATCACATGAATTACTATCCTTGACTGAAATATAGACAATTGAAATACTTCCCGAATATTCTAATGATATATATCTAGCTGCAATGCTGCAAAGTATGTCTCATGCAGGGCATATACATACAATCCTTGACATCCCTTAAAAATAAAAAATAAATAGTTGTAGGGTCAGGCAATTGTGAAGGTTCAAGAAAAAGAGCTGAGTCATTAAGACGTAGTGCCCAATTCAATGACACAGGAAGGGCATCGTTAGCGTAATGTGTGTGTCCAACAGGTATGTGTAACAGTTTGCTCTGCAAGTAAGGTCAATAGACTCTTGAAAGGATAATGCACAAAACACTTTAACTTAACCATAATCATGAATGTGTTTCATCATTGCATAAAAAATTTGTTTACCTCAGATGCATATACATTGTGATGATTTACTGCACCACTCAATAGATAGTTCCATATCTTAACGTAGAATAAAAAGTTTTGGGTAAACATTTGTGATAACTTCAAGTATTTATTTCACTTTCTGTTTTTTTAATGCATCAAAATGTAAAAGTGACAAAATGTTTAAATTATTTACTTTTCTTATAATTTCACAGTTTCACTTGGCTGAAGCATGAATAAAGTGATGAGGCCCAAGGAAATGGTAATTGTATATAAGGCGGAAGAATACACAACGTGCGTACAAGTAGGACTTATGCAGGGCTTTCAGAAGTGCTCATTTTACCGTGAACAGCCTTTAATTAAAATAACTGATGATCACAAGCTTGAGAATAGTCATTATTCAATAATATACAATTTTTATGTGATCAAACGTGATCACTTTAATTCCTTATGCCATTTTAACATCTGTTTTGAAGTATGGCAATACAAATGAGGTTATAACTTACTTCTGTCTGTGTGTGTTTGCGAGTTTGTGTTTGTACCCTTGAGAACATGGTAAACAGTACTGATTTTTGTCAATCTCGGCATAGTTTTGGTAATTAGTGGGATACCGTATGTTCATAATTTGACCATACTAGTTGCTCATTTTGAAAATGACAGCTTATGCTCAACTTTGCAAACAAAAGATAGGTTTACGAGATCACTTTCCTGTGTGTGTTCTGGGGTGTGTAAGTAAACCCACCTTAAAATATTGTAACTCTTGAACATAACCAAACTGTCACGTTTAGTACTTTGTAAGGACATGCCAATTTCATAATTTTTGACCACATCGAATTATTATTTTCAAAATGGCAGTAATTTTAATATTTAGATCACTATGTAATACCTTGGGAACCATTTAACCGATTTAAACCGATTTTGTATGTTGATAGTTCATCATATAGGCTTTAATGTAGGAATGTATATTGTTAGCCTGCTATTTTGGAAGATAGGACTACATGACTAAATAAGGTTTTTACATCATACCTCTGGAACTACCCAACCGATTCTAGTCAAACTTTATATTTGGTAATACTATGATAGGCCATATAAACAATTGCCATTTAAGAGGGTAAGGCAGTTATTTTTTTAATGTCTGTCATTCAAATATTTGAATTTAGTTTGTTCTATCTAACATTGTTTAACCAATTTTGACTGTTGACATACTTTATTAGTGTGTGCAGCATGCATGCCATCACGTACGTCCCATGCCAAACATATTTTCAACAGCCATGTGGTGCAAGCACAGATTTTTACATGCATGTCTTCATGATCATGGCGGACATTTAAAACATTGTGTAACACCAGTACATTGATTATATCTCACACAATGATTCAGCAATCATTCTTTATTTGTTAAAAGAAGCCACCTTTGGTAGACCCATGCTCACTATCAAACCTACAATTGCTTCATAATACAGTAAACTTTTGCCAGTCCATGGTTGTATCAGATTTATAACCCTTGAATTTGCAAAATCCATGGATTCTTGAAAAAGTTTGTAAAGCTCTTAGAATGTGTACCTCACATAAACTATTTTTTTCCATGTCAAATAAACACTAAATTTTTACCAAATATTAGTGTCAAACTCTGTGGCAACATGTGACAGTCAAATTACCATGGCAACATGCCGTGCTTACGTAAGTAACCTGCCGCTGTTAAAAGGGACCTAGACACAGAAACATCAATTGCTTCTTCCGCTCTCATTGTCCACGTCCCAGTAAAGAAGATTTCTATCCTTGATGGTTGCAACCTTTTATACCATGCTCTAACTTTTTGTTAAATCCAAGCTTTTGTTTTAGTTTTAATGTTATGTATTTCCTTTTCACTGGCATCATTGTAACAAAACTCAAAAATCAATCATGGAGTCAGAGCCAGCTGTATTAGTTATTTACAAAATTCATAGTGATCTCGGACATTCTGGGTTAGTACCATTTGATAGCCGGCACGTTAGTAGCATGGTACAGTGCAACACAAATGATTGAAACAGCACTCGTTACATGTCAAAACAGTTTAGAATTGGTTTGCGTCAGAAACACCATGGATTTCTGAGTACCTGGGATTCTTGGACTACAGACTGATGAGAGTTTACTGTAATAAGGTTGTAAATAAAACAATGGCAACGTATGTAGTAAGAATTTATTGAACTTGCATGTGAAATTCCAGTATGATCCATCAATTTAATCACCAAGTCCTGGACCTTTTCCTTGAGATTCATTGGATGCTTTAAGCAAGGTGGCCTTTGTTGATCAGTGATGGAATGCTCTTCTGCTTGAAGCAGTAATGGAATACCAGGAAACTCTATACTGAATAAGGGTTATTCCAACAATGGACTACAAGTTAGAACCACAAGGATTCATGCCAGAAAAATACAGAGGATGTCCCACAACTTTGCATTGTCACCCGCACAGCACAGTTGTCTGTTGCCGTGCTGTATGACAGGCTGTCATACAAGATGCAAGGTGGATTTTCCCGCAGGAAATGTGAATGTTTACATTGCACAGCCGGATGCAGGAGGTGCTAGGGAAAACTGCAATAGTATGCTTTGTTGACAGTTTTACCTTGGGGTATCGTATGACAAATGATGTCACCGTCATTGTCCTATGTAACTCAACATGACCTTCACCTTACCGTGTTCGTGTTGGTTTTCTTTGCAAGTAGCAATCCTCAGTTGCAACATTCATTTGACGGTCTCCTTTGTTCAGGTGTGTACACCCATCCCCAGGTTTTTTCAATGGCCACAATACATTGCACAGATCTATCCACTTAATTGCAGCTTTGGTCCAGTTGGACAACAGGTACAGCTTACTGGAGCCATGCCTGTACTTCAGTTACATGATGGGGAACCAACATGATGCAATTTAATGTTTTTCATTGTATTCTCCTACTAGTGTTGTGAAACATGTGAACATGTTGAGCGTGAAACATGTTAAGTACGAGTGTTACAAGTCGAGGTCAAAGGAAATTAGGGTAGTTATAACAGGCCTGGCAAGATAGGTTGCATGCTTGGCTGGCATTATCATGTGGCACCTTTTCAACATTGTGGGCTCCTTTAATGAACACATTAGCATTAAATCTATTCAATAAATGCCCATAGGTAATGTACACTTGTTGGTTAAAAACATGGCACTCTTTGATTTGCTACTGACTGGTAATTTTATCACCCACATCATGTTCGCAGATGGAAGAAATCAAATTTGGCTGACACTGGTCAGAAATGTGTTTCATCTCCTGTAGTTTCTGACATATTGCAAATAATTAATTTTAATTCCCAATTTTCAAGGAGGCCTCTTTCCCTTAATAATTATGTTAGGTCATACATTGTGTTACATTTGTTTGCCTTATTTTTTAAAATAATAATTT
This sequence comes from Dryococelus australis, assembly GCA_029891345.1. Taxonomy (NCBI): domain Eukaryota; kingdom Metazoa; phylum Arthropoda; class Insecta; order Phasmatodea; family Phasmatidae; genus Dryococelus; species Dryococelus australis. Next base: position 97,860,897 of record CM056999.1, read on the forward strand.
CACAAAGTTAGTACTTGGAATTCAGGAGAAACCTGTATAATATGCCTGGATCTGTAGACAGTGATCATTATACTCCCAGAATGTCAACTTTTATTGAAATAGTTCTAATCGTGTGGTATAGATGGAATATTCAGTAGTGTTGAACCCCCAAAAGTTAATTGCTTTATAATTGTACCAAATATTGTTCCTGTTTTTTTGGCAGCCATTATAACAAATACTAAGTTGTGCAGATGATAAAATTTACAACGTTAACTAATGCCGTGGTCTAATGCTTAACAAATATGTAATGACCAAATAACAGTTCATACATTTAAAAATGAAAGTTACGAAAAACAATATTTTATATTAATTTTTTTTTTTCATATGTATATAGTTTATTTGGTGATATACATGTGTGTTATGTAGTAGCCCATAGGATTTGTTTACTTTGTAAATTTTTTCATCTGTACAACTTAGTGTAGGTGATAACGGCTGCAACAAAACAAAATAATTTTGTATTTGACATCAAATTATTCAAAAAATATAAACTGTCAAAATTTGATATTCTAGGAAAATGTCATCACATACAATGCTTACAAGGTGAACAACCTTTGGTACAATTATAAAATAATTAATTTTTTGCAGTTCAACACCCTTAACTCTGTAAAATGAAGTGTCCCAACTGACTGACTGACTGACTCAGTCAACACACATCCCAAATTGCTGGATGCAAAAATATGAAAATAATAGGCGACTTGCCTGTAGGGTGTAGGTACCTATTAAAAATGATTTTTTTTTTTAATTGGCCGATACGAGAGTGAAAAATGATTTTAAAAAAATATTCCCAGTACTCCTCAATAGCTTTTGCTTTAAAAGGTTAATTATATGAATACCAAAAAAGTATTTTAAGGAATTCTTGAAATTCAGCTCCTTAGAGAGTGAATAGGGGTAAAATTTGTTTTTGGAGGACTTCTTAATAATGTAGTATCGCAATTAGATATTGTTTTTCTGTTTTCTTCAAAAGGTTACTTTCATAAATGCTTAGAAATTATTTATAGGATTTTTTTTTTAATTCGGTCCCTTAGAGGGCAAAAAGGGTGTGTTTTTGAAGACTCCTCAATAGCTTAGTAGCCCAATAAGATCATTTATGACTGTTTCATCCTCCAGAGTAAGCTCACCTAGGAACTTATTATATTAGTATCTGAAGGCCCAACCACTAATATGGTGTACAAAGAGGTCCTTTAGTAAAGGGAAATAATAGATAGCTATTTGGTCAGTACATATGGGTGAAGCCACTGGCAGAAAGGTAGTATTTGTATAAAAGAAGTGACAAACTAAGATCACGTATTAGTTGAGATGACTGGCAGCATTACTTGTATGCTGAATTTGGCGGGAATTGGTTGAGAAGTTCTCGTAATATTATTTTTAAAATGTTATTCTTTAAAGTGACCCCCAACATGGCAGACCAAAGCGAATGTACATGAGCACATGAAATGCTTGCAATAGGTACTGTCAGAATACCAAGTATGGTTGAAATAGTTATGGTTTGGTAGATATGGAGTATTAAACAATATTTATATGACCACCATTTTTAAAATAAGTGCCTTCTCTCTCTAAATAAGCTTAGTTAAGGTCGTCTTCTGTAGCACTTATTTGCCAAATTTTGTGGGTACCATTTCAGTAGTTCGAGAAGTATTATGAAAAAGTGTGATTTATGCAGTGGTGCTATCTTCCAAAATGGCAGACTAATGAAGATGTGAAGTTGTGAATTTAATGTTTCCATCATGGACTACAAGCATATCAAATATGGTTAAGTTCTGTTGAATGGCTGCTGAATATGCCACAGGATCTAAAATATTAAAATTGCTTCCATTAAAAAAAACATCCAGTATAGTAAAAAAATACCAAATTTGAGTGTTCTTGTCTGTAACTGTAATTGTGTCGACTTTGGTGAATTTAGTGCAAGAGTACAAAAGTTCTTAGGGACACACACATACACACCTAGGCAAGAAGTTTATACTTATCATCCTCCCTTCAGGAAGTATGTTAAAATTGTCAGCATTGAAGTTAAAATGTTGAGGTCATAGAACCAACTTTATTTTGATACATGTTCACTGTTCTACCATTGATAAACATGTCTTAGGGTGGGAAACAATCTGCTGTTCACTTAATCTTCCTACAAAGACAACAGCACTAACTCCACCAGTTATTTCTGGCTTCTGTGTGCTTTCACACAGGCATAAACTGTTGCCAGTCTCTGCCGAATAGTGGGAGCGCGGTGTTTTCACCTCTTCCCAGTAGAGTTGCCACCATTAAATTTACAACCTTCGTAGTAAAACCTACAGATATACCAAGACTTATATTCTTTAACTGGTAAACTGGAGGCAATCCTATGTCATCTGTACATAGTGGTCAATTCTCACCTTTCTTAATGTACTGCAGGGTTTGGAAATCCTAGAACTGTGATCTTTATGTCTAGGATGGGTAGTTTTTTTCTGATCTAAGTATACGTTAATATCACTCACATACGCATCACCTTGACAGTTTTTTTCCCCTATAAGCACAGTTGGTAACAAACACATGATGTTTTAAATAAATTCAGAAATGGATGTTATTGAGCTTGGTACACTGCATAATCTAGGTATATCCATGCTATTTTTAATCTTATACTAGCCTTTGTACCAATCCTAATATCAGTCTAGATTGTGTGGCAGCAGGCAAGCTGGAAGACTGTTTTACATGTCAAGATTGTGCAATTTCATCAAAATGCGCCTTTTTTTCTCCCCCAATATTTTATAACTTGTCTGATTGTCGGGTTGGATGGTGTATATATATATCCTTCGTTTCTTAGCTATGACATGCACGATCCTGCATTTGCCAACATACTGTATTTTTAGCACAAAGACCACGTTTTGGAAGGCGTGGTTATGTTTTTGGTATCCGGGATGACTGGCAGACATGGCATGATGCCTAGGCAGCACAACACACACCTTATTTTTTCAATTTTTATGTTGCAGGTGTTGAACAAGTAGTATCCTTAGTCAAAAATGGCAAGGAACCCGGTACGGTGTCTGGCAGACTGGTCCCACAAGGCTCTCAAAGACGAAATCACAAAACAATTGGAGGATGATAATAGTGTCTCAGGGCAAGGCAAGCATATTCATAAATGTCCCATTATTCATTCACACTTTGGTAGTTGCCAATTTTTTGCTGGCCTCAAGCAAGTTTTCATTCACTTGCTATGTCTCCAGTTTTTACAATGTTTTTCATGTAACTTTCTTCAGATAGGATGCACCTAAAAGTTGTGCACTGAAGGAAACAGGAATGAATGCAAATATTTTAAAAATTTTGCATGTGTTAAGTTTTTCAGTTACTGTGTAGCTGAAACTGATACCTACTGTTGTGTAAAGTATGCATAATGGCATGAAAATGTTAATATTTGAAATAACCTTATAATGATGTGCTATAACATGTCACCAGCTTTGCATACCATTATATTCATATATATAGTATTGGCACTTGGATCTAATTCTTGACTTTGTAGCAAACATTTATCACTTCAAAATGCTTGCTTTGTTTGACTAGCAACTGACTTGATATTCATTTAGTACATAATAAACCATTTCATTGAAACAAATGTATTTTGCCAGAAAAAAAAACTTAGTTTTAATTTGAGGTGCAATCATTGTGTTCTTATTCTTCAAGATGTGTATATTGTGCATTTTGAAGGTTGTGTGATATGAAGCTAAAATTACTCAGAGGTTCATCAAAAGTTTGGTTGTATGTTCTGAAAAAATTGTTAATATGTAATGTTTGAAATGTCATGAGCCAAGCACAATATTATATTTGGAAGATGTTTTTGAAAACCAAACCTTAAAATATTAAATTTCTAGGATTCTGGGTTTGAACCGTACTGTGGAAATCCAAGACGTGGCTCAAACCGAGAAGCCTAGAAATGGATGACAGTGGTCGCAAAAGCCTGCGAACTATATTAAAATATTTGAGTGCAAAGTAAAAATATGTATGTAGATTGTTGTAAAGGATTTAATTAAGGTGTTTAGTTAACTCATTCTCAGTAATTAGCTGTCATAACTATTTGGTTTGGAGGTTAATTGTTTATAAGTAAGTGAAAGTTCTACTAGAAAAACTGCTGTCTAGTTATGTTTTCAACAATAGATCTTACGACTAATAATTATGGTGGTATACAGCTGACTCAGTAGTTGGCTAACTGTTCTCACAGGCTTTGTTCCCAACCACGTCATATTCGGTAGGAAGGAACTGATGTGATTGTTGTTGCCACTTCTGATCTGGTTGTGGGACATGGCAGAAATATGTGTGTTGTATGTTGCTGGGTGCTGTTAAGGGTTTGGTGTTAATTATCCCCATCTTGTGTGTTCCCGAAGCTTACAAAAGTGCCAGGACTTGAGCAGTTTTTTTAATGCCCATGTGTCCTATCTTGTACTTGTCAACCCTGGCTTTGCATGGGAACCAGGTGTAGGTTTACATTCACTTGAGCATGAATGTAAACTAAGTTTGTATGTACTGATGTGTGCAGTTTTTCTTAAAGCAGTAACTAATGATTTTTCTCTGGTTTTTAATATTTTCAATCACTTCACTTCAAAAGTTTAATCAATCAATTACAAATTGTTGAAAACTTCAAGGCCAAAAGGATTGTGTGCTGTTGACTGGGTTAAGTTTACATCGTGTATCCCAAGTGATGTGTGACGAAAATGAAGAGTAGTAATGAAGTGCTACTGACTGAAACTGTGTTTTTGATAGTTACATATGAATGAATGTCTTTTACTGTCTTTTCTCAAAGTACGTTAGTTATATTTTTGTCATTCAGCTGTGCAACAAGCCCCGTAAACTCACAATTCTTCCACTTCCACACCAGGGCAGTCTCCTGTCTCCTTGTAGTCCTTTTCTCCCCTTGCCCCCTGCATTAACCTCAAAAAGTTCACTTCCTGCGTGTAACTATAAAACTTGTCACAATGCAAATTCTCAAATTTGTTAGTATATTAATTAAATTGTATTCTCCTATTTCTTTGTTAGCATGCCTGATAGGGTACCCTTAACATATAGAACCTTAAGTTAAAAATATAGGCATAAATCATGGGAGGCCTCCATCATTATATATGTACTAAAATAATGTACTATGCATTTACCAGTTATACAAGTTCGTCTTAATTTGACTATTAAGAAAAGAACAATTATCTTCCAGAACTATCAGTATATAAAAAGAATAATTATTACTAATCACACATGTTGGTATTAACAATATTAATCACAAAGTATTTTCATCATGTGTTATTGTTATCTCGAGATACTAGTTCTGTTACAATACAGTTGATACCTAGTCTGTTTTAAACATCTCCTTTTATTTTGAAATGTCCTGGAATTCACATGCCCTGTCTGTCACTTGTGTGAAATCTTACACTGAATATGCTCTAGTGAAATATTGTTTCATTTACACAAATTTTATAGGTTTGCTATAATGACATCATTTACTTGCTGATATGTAATTCTCCATAGTGTGTACTGAGTGTACACCAAAATATTTCCATAATTGTTAGGCTTAGTAATCTGAAATTTGTAATAAACTATTATTTTTATCTTTGTACACAATGCTTATTTACAAAATAAAAGTTGGATGCTTCCTTCATTATGCTAGTAAGGCAGACAATAGACATATTGTGAGACATAAAAAAAGTAATGTTAATATTGGTTTCCTTTCTTTTAAAAAAAAATTTTTCCTCCTAGGCACCTGCCCGTTGTCCGATTAGGTAGGACTAAGCTGGATGTACAATATGGGTGGTGGAAATACCGTGGTATAGTTAGAAAGGGTTGATTTGAATTTAAGGGAATATTGTTAGAGTTCTCGGGGAGGAGACCGATGACTTGAAATAACAAAGACTAGCAATTGTGAAAGGTACAGTCAAGTTGGCGGCCTGACTGCTCGCGGTTATTTACCTGGCACCTCCACCACTGCTATATACTCCCTATATGGTATATAACCTTATAAGCACAAATAAGGCTGAATGGAATCAAAGGGCTATTAAATCTCCAATTAACAAGTCTTGATCATCTTTACTGAGGCAAAGTAACAATATAATACAATTGTGATGTGATTAGAAAGGGTTTTGGCTGGTGAAGGGTTATGGATAAAAGTAAAGGGGGATAAGGTTGAGGGTAAGACTAGCTCTCTCACCCTTGCTAGACGAGACATACCCCCAAATGCCACTTGGTGACCGCTGACCTGGGAGGACCACCGCAGACTGACACTCCGGCGCTCTGTTGTCATGTCCATCACACTTCTTGTATACGACCACCTTCGCCAAAATCCTCTATTCCCATTGGCTCTCCCCAGTAGTCTGGGCAGAGCTACTGATGTATTTGCTGATGGAATTGCCGCAACCCTACTGTGTCATCCAGACTTGGTTATCTGCTAAGTTCTGTAGATCTTTGTACTTTCCGCCATTGCGACAATGTCCCTGTTGTCTGTGAATATTGTTTGAATAACAACCGTTGGCCACATTCCAGCTTCACCTGGCTCTGCTTTTTATGTTGCAATTGTAACAGTATGTTACACCTTCTTGTTGCAAGTAGCCTTTCATCAACTCTGTAAGAATTCTCTAAACCAGTTTTCATTGGTGAAAATGGGGCCAACAATTTTGGAAGTAGACATACACCAGAATATAGTGGTGTTTCATGAAGAATATTGGGATTGTTAGTAAATAGCCCAATAGCTGCTGTTCTGGAATTTGTAGACGGACAAGTAGAACTCTAGACCTCATCCATAAACTATGTTATATGGACAGGATGTCAGGACTTAACAGTAAGACCTGGAACCATTGGCAAAAACGCACTCACTTTTGCAAGTCTGGTTGCTTCAATTCCTGCACTACATGTATTCTATGTGGTTGTAGTGCTATTTCTTTGGTGCTCTGACATGTGCTGTATGAACAGCCTGTCTCCTGGCTTAACACTCTGGCGTCGTTGGCTTTTCATTATGTGGGGGGGGGGGGGGGGACAACTTTTTTAGACAGCCAATTGCTACTTTTTAATATGTTAAATACAGTAAGTAAGAAATTATCATACTAAAAACACATAAATTAACAAACATTACATCAATAATCTGATGATATTACAGAGAAACCAAATGAAAGGTACAAAAATTAACAGTAAGATAATATTGGTTCAATAGTATTTTTTCTTGATTCAGATTTGGAGACAAATATTGCAGCAACTCTTCTAATATCGATAGATTCCAAGATATCATTGTGAATATGACAAAGTGCAATATGGTTCAGTCTTTTTTGAGTCATTGTGGAACATAAGTACATCTTCAGCCATCTAAGAGAGCTGAAAGTTCTCCCTGCCTCACAGGATTAGCTGGGCAAAACCAGGAGTAATCTAACAAGATGCTCTACTTTTGAAAACGAGAGTCGTGCTTCTGCTGTCATTTGTTTAAAACACTCCACAGCATCTTCCACACAAGAAACTATGATATTCAAAAACATATTTAGCTCCACTTGCAATGATGATGTGTCTATTTCATAGTATTCACTCAAATCAGAACAGTTTTCTCTAGTCTGAAATACTTGTTCAAGTTTAAGGTTTTTTTTATGACTGGTTGTTTGAACCGATTTTTTAGCTGACATACTGCAGTATCTATAACTTGAAAATACTCTGTCCTGAAGTGATCTTCCTCAGATGAAGGTACATGATAAGATGCAAGGCATCTGAGTCATGCGGGTGGCTTTACTGGTCTTCGACATGAGAGAGGTTACAGATAAAGTTGTTCAATCCTTTTTTTACAACATGTAAACAAGTTCTTGAGGTAATCTTTCGATCGCATTCCCTGAAGATCATTCAGCATGATTTTGATGGACTTCGTTAATCCTCCTACAGTTTTTTGTTTACCTTGAAAGGTATTTTTGAGCAATTCAAGGTGAGCAATTACTTCTCTTGCCAAAACAAACCCTAAGTAGGTGGCCCCATCTTAAAATGTATATAACAGTCCACTTGCCTTTTCCATTTGTTGAGCAGATAATTCATCTAAAGTCTTCAGCAGTAGATCATATTTGCTATCTCATCTATTTGTGACTTTCAGTGGATCCAGCGAGTAGGGCACAAAGGTTTTAGGTTTATTGTTTGAAGTATATATATATGTTGTTATCCTCATCTAATTTCTATGATAATTCACCATAATTTTATATTATTTTTTTTCATCATAACTTAAATTAATATATGCTACTGGCAAAATCATTGGGTGGGTGTCTCCCCTCCCCCCCCCCCAAATTCCACAACTACTGATGCCCATGGTTAAACAGCCAGCCTTATCACTGTCTACAAAATTGTTGGCTTGATTGTTACACCGTGCACACTGATTTATATTCAAAATGCCTGTTGTGTTTTAACCAGAGAATTTATGTTTTCAGCACAAAAAGAAACACTGTGTGGGTACTTCATTTTTTGTCATTGTAGCAAACTAATCACTAAACACATTCTGCAATAACAGCCAACATCAACAATTTACGACAATTACGCCAGGGGTACCAATCTCCGAGAGTTGGAGAGATCATTTCATACATTTGAAGTTGAATATGAATAGTAACTCCAAAAAGAAATAACTCATTGAAATCATAAAGGTTTATATGGACTATACTCTATCTTTGATGTGGTTTTTCCATACGTTACATATCAGACTACGTACTACCATGTTTTGAATCCTCTCATGAATTGTACTATGCATTATTTTGGTTTATTCCATTGTAGGAAGATTTAAATAACCTAGGGACAGGAGATAATTGTTGCTTTATGTGTAAATAATAATAATTATTTTCCATTTCGTGTAAGTGGGGTAAATTTTGATAGTTCTAGAAAAGTAATACGGCCACAATGTACGTCCACCACAGTTGTTTCGTCAGTGAAGGAAAAGCAGTTTGTAAACAAATGTTTGAGTCCAGTGCACGCTGGCATTTTCCACTTTTCTCGTGTTTCCTGTCATGACAGGCTCTGATAAAATGTTAGTTAACTTCCATCCATTAATCAGTGTAGGATATGATTGTACCTAGGTTGGCTTTCAACTAATTTATTTTTGAAATTGCTAAGTTAAGTTTATTGGGTTTCTGTTTATTTTATTGTAAGGGAATAAAGGAAACACAAGGGTGGAAGGGGTGGGGGGGTTAGTTTCCAGTCTTTCGTGAGACAAAATTGTTTTGAGGTTCTTAAGAGTTTGTGGCATTTTGAGTTTGAGTTGAATTTTGGTTTTGATAGAGCAATGTAAAATTTTGCTCATATGGAAATAACATTAAAATTATTATAACTTTGAAGGTTTTAACTTCAATTTTTAAAAAATGTGATGCATAGGTTGTTTGTATTTATACAAATTTGGCAATACACATACACTTTGATTGAAGTTAACCGTACACTTGTTTAATTTACAATATAGGAAATAAAGAATAAACAAATATTATTTACACACTACAAAAGTGCTGAAAGTGCAGCTTTTTCAGGCCACATGCATTTCAATAATTATATTTAAGGTTTACAAATACATTGTTTACAAAACACGCAAACTTACTGTTTGTAAACACCGCCATCTCTTGAACATGTGTTTTTGTAGGTTAATCCTTGCATGTGTACTTCACTAAAACCACGTTTGTTCGTCGCTAGCAGAATGATTCAGTAAAATGAACACTGCACGTTTCCTGAAACTAACAAATTTAACGACGAAAATTATATTTGTCAGTTCATTGTAGGTGGCGTTTAAGAAAACATACTAGAATTTTTACGAAGCAGTATTCACGTGCCGATTACTATTACACATTTCACTCAAGAAAATGCACTACGACCAACTATGCTTGAAGAACGCAAATACACAAATAATTAACTATCGATTCATTATTCTGACAACACCAACATGATGCTCGTATAAACACATAACCTCTCTGCCATTGCTACACTACATATAACTCACGATACAGAAATATAACTTCAGACTCCCGAACATGTGTGGATATAATAAGATGCATATAATAATGGTCCACATAATAGTAACCTTTTGTATGTTATGTATTATGTTTAAGAAGTAGGAAACCATAAGATAATATGCAATAAATACGGCCACCATGCTTCTCACCTGCCATGTTGAATTTCCACTTCCCGATCAGGATGCTGCTTTCGACAACATATAGCTGTCGAGGGCTCTCTATCGTTTTCTGACAAGAATCGAGAAGTAATCTTTAACTTAGAATACCGAAACCTGCAAATATGACATAAATAGTTACTTCACAATCGGGAGCTCCGTTTCAACAAACTTAGAATAAAGGCCCTGGCTCCTGGCAGAGACAAGTTTCATGCTGTCATTCTGCCTTGGTTTTCTCGTATTCCTTCTGGTCTCCTTGCACCTGGCACCCTGGTGGGAACGAGTCTGATGCTTTGTCATTCCACCTGTGGGACACAGTGTGAGGCCTGCCCATGCACGCTAGCCTAGTTTAGCACCGTGTGTGCCAAGTACGTCCTAAGTGCACTTATAAGCATAGTTGACTGTAATTTCTGAACTGTTCAAGATTTTGTCACCAAATTTATACCGTAGGTATCACCCCCAACAACGCAAAGGACCACAGGGTTGAGTATGTCTGAAGAGCATTTATAAGCATAGCTGACTGTAATTTTCAAACTGCTTAAGATATAGTTACCAAATTCACAACATAGGCATCACCCCCACAACGAAAAATGAAAAGGACCACAGAGTCAAGTGTGTCCTAGGTGCATTTTTAAGCATAGGTGGTTGTAATTTCCTAACTGTTTAAGTAATATAAACAAACACCGTCATTCCAACATGAGGGCTGCAGTCATTCATCGTTAGCCTGGGTAGTTATGAATTTTTGAAGTTTCGTGCTGGTACATAACCTCAGTGGACGCCACACTGCATGGCGACTCCTAGTATTACCAAGTCACGATGGCGAAGCTCAGCTCCCAGCAAATGCCAGGTTGTAGCTTGCCGAGTCTATTTTTAGAACAGTGGCAGACCAGATGTAAGAATTCCAAGGTCGCAGACTTGCGTTTTTTGCTCTCGCTCGTTCGTGTTGATGTTAAATATGGAATGTAAATGTATATAAGTGGGTTGCATCTTGTATTTATTCACTTTGCTCTATGTCATTATAGAAGACAGGTCATAATGATTCGTCATCAGGTTCGTGTTTGTAGGTATTATCCAAGGAAGGTTTATCATAATATTTTGTCTTTTACTTAGGATGTCAATAAGGACGATAGGTCTTGGACTGTTAAGGTCATTGATGTAGAAGAGTTATATTTTGTCGTCATTTTTGTACCACTTTGGTCTTCAAGGTATAACAGCCAAAGCTGGTAGTGGTTTGTTGGAATTGTGTTTCTTTCGGAAGTCTCATCTTGACAAGGATCCTGCGCCCAAGGAAACTGGTGATATTGATGTTCGTGATATAATATGCTGGAAGACTTTCCTGGTTCATAAAGGGAAGGTTGATACTACTGCTGTTATTAGTGTATTCGGTAATGTGTCTATGTATGCACGTAAAAATATGAAGATGGAACTAGGTGATCAGATTTGGTTGTATTGTAAATTAGTTGGTACTACTGGTGACATGCATGTTCTTGGTCATGTGGAATTGTATTTTAATCTGTAATAATAAATGGTATTAAATTAACCGTAGTTAATGGTCCTTCGTTATTATTTTCTTTTTTTTATATTTTGCTTTTATTTATCGGATAAATTGTATTATTATGCTATTAAAATTAATTATTTTTCAAATTGTGTCCACTTATTCTTTAACTATATTTTGTAGTGCTATAAAAGAAGGTATAATTTAAGATTATCTAATAAAAACAAATAACATCCGTACACATAACCCACATACCTAACTGCTGCTTGCACCAGCAAGGGAAACAGTGATACACAAGGAACACTGATATTCTGGACGTCCAGTGATATGTGATTACAGTTCTAACTGGTTGGGTATATTGCATAATGTCTATAAACACAGTCAGACTAATGCAAGCATCCGGGAAACCAAGTGTAAAAGAGACTAAATTATCCTGTACATGAAAAATCAGTCTCGTAACAAACAATAAAGGACTAGCATATATGAAAGTACATCACAAGCATGATAACATAAGTCACAATATATAAAAAAAATACCAAATGGAGCCACAGTCCATAAAAGTGATATGTGTTGCTATCATGCCAAGAAGTTTTGTAAAAGCTAAAATGCACAGTCATGAGAGAGAACAAAAATCACAAGGACCAACCGCGAAAAATGACTATAAGGTGTCAAGTGCAATACATATTTTGCGACTTGTAAAGACTGTGTTCCTTTGCTTGCCACAAAACAACATACATTTAATTCATTAGTTGCGCAAGAGTGATGCCACTGCTGTGCACTGATGCAAACAGATATAAAAAATAATTATAAAATCAAATTGTTATAAGCAGTTAGCAACCTACATTATTGTGCAAGTATTGAATGCTGTATGTCGTTAGTTTATAGTCTAAAAAAACGTTGGCAAGGCTGAAAAGCACAAGTATGATAATGTCAATACTGATGCAAACAGATATAAAAATTAAATGTAAAGGCAAATAGTCTTTAATATGACAAGTGCAGTACACTATTCACCAGCGATGATAATTTGAAGAAGCATTACATTACTTGTAAAGGCTGTGTTCCAATGCTTGCCACTAAACATCATATTTTAAACACCAGTGGTCATCCAAGAGATGACGACGCTGCTACGTATAGATGATTAGTTACAAAAAAATGCAAATGAAAATAGTTGTAAAAACTTACCAACAGATGCATATTGAGCGATCAACGAATGCTGTACATTATGTTAGACCAAAAAAATTACCATCGCAAAGCACTTAATGCCAACAGACGTACAAAAAAGGAAAATAGTTATAAACAGCTACCAACCAATATGTATTGCACAAGCAATGAGCACGGTATATTGCATCAATCATTGCTAGACAAGACCATGCATCTGAAAACTGATGTGGTAGCCTTGGTTAGTACAGCAGAATAGCAAACTATTTTCCCCACGTACACTCGCTGACTGAGCTATGCTACAGTACAGAGGCACACGAATTCCACTACCAACCAATATATAATGTGCAAGCATCAAGCAACATATGTCACATTAGACTAAAATAGAATACTATGACAGTCGGGAAGCAGGGGAAGTAACAAGGTTGACAGTTTATTGATATAAGTATAAAATGTAAAGGAAACTAGTTATAAGCACTTGCCAACCAGCGCATATTGCACAAGTGTTGGGTGCTGTATGCTGCTTTAGATGATACTAGACAAGACCAGACCGTCCTGGTCAGTACAATAGAATAGCTATTTCCTTACGAACCAATCTGAATGAAACTATCAAATTCAGATTACAGCCAACACTCGCAACCCGAATCACTAGCGGTGGAATGCACCCACCCTGTCTGACATTGCGTGTGATCAACTAACATCTCGAGAATCTGAAAGGTAGCCAGGTGGGCGACCGATGATGTAGGTACCTTACAGGTCTCAATGTGTCGAAGGGATGGTACATACACTAGTCGAAAGTCGAGTCAGGCTCCAGGGTGGCAGACCAGCCAAGTCAGTCATGCACTTCCCTTTACAAGAGGAATTCAGTTATACAATATAAGGTAAAAAAGTTATTTTGTTTTATACACTATATACACGTACATGTTTTTAAGGATGAAGACTAAACATACGAACTCTCTTGAGAAAACCCATCTGCCTCCACTCGCAATGAGCAAGGAGTAGCTGTGCATCAACGATACGTGTGAGGACATCACCAACACGCGCCACTGCCAGGACAGCTACACTGGAAGGGATGAAGTGCGAGAGCGCACCGTGGAAGTATTTTTAGGGATGAAAAGGGAAAAAAGACATATATTATATTTATAAAACAATCATGGGAACTCTCTGAGAAGATCCATTTGCTTCACTCACACAGCAGGAACCATGTCAACAAGCGGCCTTGCCCTTGAAAACCTATATTTTGTTTATAAAACAATCATGGGAACACACTGAGAAAATGTATTTGCCTAACTCACAACAGGAACCATAACAAGCAACCTTGACCATATTGTGACGACCTTAATCTGACTTTTGTTATCATGCGACTTTGACCTTTGACCATCGCAAACAAAATCTACTGCTTAGAGCAAAAAAGAATCTCAATTTTTTTTTAGCTTTTTGCTTTAAGCATTTGATTTTGCTTGAGGTGGCGGTCAAAGGTCAAGGTCGCATGAAATCATCCAAGGCCAGGTTAAGGTCAAGGTCGCATGACATGTTTCAAGGTCAATGTCAAGGTCATAGTTGCTTGTCATTGTTCCTGCTGTTGTTAGTGAGGCAAATGGATTTTCTCAGTGAACCTATGATTGTTTTATAAAGGAAATATAGGTTTTTAAGGGCAAGGTCACGGTTTCTTGTTGGCATGGTTCCTGTTGTTGTGGGGAAAATGGATTTCCTCAGTGTGTCCCCATGATTATTTTATAAACAAAATTAAGGTGTTTTTCCTCTCATCCCTAAAAATACTTTCAGGGTGTTCTCTTGCACTTGTTGATCACCTCCAGTATAGCAGTCCTGGCAGTGGTAGCGGTGGCTGTTGCCAATGCCCTAACATGGCTGAAATAAAAAGTTCTCACTTTACAGTGAACAGCCTATAGTAGAATGTAAGCATTAAGTTTGATGGGGAATGACACACAGCAAAGTTTATATGGTGGAAATATGCATAAGTAGATTCTAAGCGGGGTTTGTGAAAGTGTTAAAATTAATTGTAATCTCACAATACACACAAATGCTGCACTAAATTAAAGAGAAATTAAAATTATTAACATTAAGTCGATGTTTTAAAAATAGTTTGTCAGTAATTGAAACAAATTGAGGAAAAACAAAGGGATATAATAAAGTATCAGTAGAATTTTTGAGATTTGTACTACTGTATAAAGGAATAGAGAAATTAACAGAACTTAGGAATGCTATTTATGTGGAGAATGGTGAGAAGACGTTTTTTAGACTTATTGCTTTATGTTAGTATCTAAAAGGCTAAATAATAAGAATTTTAGTGAATTAAGGGCCATGAGACAGCTGTAATACCTACAGTATCTGAACAAAGAAAGGGAATTCATGTAATGTCTATAGATACAGAAGTGGATATTGATAGTGTCCACTGGGATACCAATCATTCAAAAGAAAAATGTAGGAATAGAGTAACATAAAAATTTGTAAATTTATAAACGATACATATATCAGCCAATGAACAGTTTTGAAGATGAGCAACATATTAGTTTGTTGGTTTGGATTTTTAAAGTGGCTAAAGAGTGCTGTTGGTTTTCGACTCTGTTTTGAAATGTAGACTGGATAGGTAATAAATGCTTTGATAACAATAAGGGTGTAAAATTGGAGGATGAGAACTAAAATATGAGATTTACTCTTATGATTTTATTTTCACACAAGATAATAATGAAAATTTTGAGTTTCGTAGATATGATGTGAGATATGAGCTAAAATGAATAAAAAATAAAACCTTATGAGAGTCTGTGATGAAAATTGTAAATCTGTACAAAGATATAACACAAGAAGTACAAAGATTTGGAAATAATAAATAAATTGACCATGTGGAAGTGTAATAAGAACTAGAATATAAATGACAAAAGAGACATTTCGTAAGAAACAGGAAATACTGTAGGATGATGAATTGTCAATTTGTAAAGTAAGAAATGAGTTTTTGAAGAATACATAATGGTGTGTATTACCATAGGTCATAGGTATAAACTCTGTGTAGTGGTGATAGAGGCACTTGAAGTATTTATAATGCAGTCATGAAGGTGAAGGATAAAGATTAAATTGATAGGAATTATATGAAATCTAGTGTTAAACAGGATTGTAAAAAAATACTGCTGAGTTAGATGAAAAGAACAAAAATTGACTTAACAGTATTTGCTCTATTGGTTAAGTAAAACAGTAGTAAGGCAGGAGAAGGATAATTGTAGATGACCTGAAAAAGAGGGGTATTTAGTCAGTAAGAGGGTAACCGAGAATAGAGATAAATAGAAAAGATGAGAGACAAAGGGATTTTCAGCACGCAGAAAATTAATACAGTGTTGTTAAGCAATGGTTTCACTGTGATTATTGAATACCACATGTTTATGCATTCCAGACTCAACTGCGCAAGTTTTGGTCTCAGTTTCTTTCCAATAATATTTTTACTCGCCAATCAGATATTTAGAAACAAGTTTGTAGTCATTGATAGCAAGAATGATTTGAATATGATTTTGATGACGTAAAGACATTTGAGATCTGATATATTTACAGCAAATTAGTTAGTTCTTTGAAGATAATTTTTTTTAGTGGAAATAATGTGAAATGAAGCATTATTTGTAAGCCCAGTGCAGCAGTGTCTCATGTCCTTTTGTTAATATTATTGCTGCAGTGACATTTATTCATTGAGATCAACTTTGCTAATATCACCAGTATGTAATATGAAATGTAGAAAAGTGGTCTTTTGTAGTTTCCATACAACAATGACATTACTTTGGTCAACTAATGTGAACAAGCCTCTATTGACTTGAGTCATATTGGTTGAGAATGCTGACTGAATGTGATAACAACTTAGGTAACTGTCCAATATTGACCATGTAATTGTCACGTCATTCAAGGCCATGTCCCCTTATGAATGTTATTTGTGGATGTCTTGGTCACAGAGAGGGGTTTCTTCATCATAACTCTCACTTGATGTGTGATTGTAACGAGAGTTGAATCGTTTGGTTTATTTTTAGGTTTTTTTTTCTATTGTTCCTGTGTAATTGATATGTACAATAATATTACAAATTGTAAGTATGTAGGAAGTGAACAATGCATTGGTTTTATTTAAAGGGGCAACAAAAATGGTTCATGACCAGACGTAAGTTTTATTGCGCCCTTCGGCAATGCCCGACATGTTGACGGTCCCGGAAGAAGAAGCAGATGTGTACGAAGTGTTCCCCCCGCATGTCGACACTAGTGGCATCTCAGTGATTGCTGACAGTCCCACCAAGAAGCCTACTTTGAAGTCACTGAGCGAGGTTCTCGCACTAGTGCAAACAGGCAGGAAGAAGGAGTTGAAACAAGCAATTCGAGAGAATGCTTGGCCCATCAACAGCACCATCCGCTCACAACTGTGGCCGGTGCTATGTCGACAGCATGCACATGACAAGAACTTGCAGGAAGGTTTCTACTGGGACATGGTCAACCAGCTGTTTGGTACCACAGGTAGGTAAACAACTTGGTTCATTTATGAAGTTGCTTATTTTTGTTACAAAATCAATTGAGGGGACAGTCTTGTGCTACAGTATTTTTTTTTTGCATATTATCACACCTGTATTATTGTCTGTCAACAAAGATATCTGATAAATCATTTTGATGGAATTATTTTTTATTTTGTTCCATATACCAAGTGCAGATTTTATAATATCTTGTATGTCTGCAAGCTGCTGTGATGCCAGTTTTGTGGAGAAAAGGTTAATCATGTCCATATCCTGCCCTGTCTTTCTTACTCCATGATGGTTGCTTATTGGTTTGAAAAGTGCTTGCTCGTTTGCTAAAGTGTGTCTGGTTGTACAGGATTGTTTTTTCAGACCATAGATTCATGTGTGCTGTAAAATACCAGAATACCTTGACAGACTGCAGTTCGTGATAGTTGTAATAAAGTTTTGCACAATTTAAATAATTTTTCTTATCTACATATACATCTGGTACAAATCAGAGAAATAAGAATGAAGCCTGAACTAATGCAATAAAATAAGAGTTTTATGAACTGGTGAAGGAGGTATCTACTAAAACCCTTGTACCGCAACGAGGGAAGATACTGAACAAATTTGAGATGTTAATTGGTCAGCTGACTAGTGCATTACCCAGATGGGCAGACAGGGGAAAGGCAAATTACACATTTGTACAGTGTTCCTTCTTCCCTATCTTGTGTTAACTGTCAAGTTTTGGTGTTATTACTGTCTAATAAATAACAGTCAAAATATCTATAACATTATGTCAAATATTTCCTGTCTGCTTGATTATCTTTTACTGCCTAACATGTATCTCTGGTTGAGTAATGGAAAAATCTAGAAATCTTTGCACCCATACATTAGGTACACTTCTTGAAGGGAAATGAAAACCTTTTAGCTGCATATGGGTAAAACCAGTGCTGCAAGGAGGTAAGGTGGAATCATGCCCATGTTCGTTCTGTTTTTTCCATTGGCAGTCATGTCGGAAATGGTGGAAACCTGTAACATACTGGTAAAGATACACATTGTTTGCTGCAATAGTGGAACAGTTTTAGTACACTGTCTGTACTGTGTTGAAATGTATTAAAAGCTGGGTATAGTACTGAATTGTAAAGTGCTGAACTACAGTGTTTAGGAGCATGACTTATTTGCAAAAAGAACTTTTTTAAATGCCACTACAGTAGGGTCCTGCTAATCCGGATTATATGGGACCTGACCCTGTCCGGATTAAACGGAATTTGCTATAAAATGCACGTAATACAAGTTTTAGATGGGTAAAATTATAAAAATTGTTTTTTTTTTTTCTTTTCATAAATACAAGTTTTCCTACAACTAAATTTTAGTTTTAATACTACTGTATACGTAGACCTAAGTTTTTAACCTACAAGCTGATGTAGGGTTAACAAAAGAAAACATCTTTGTGATTAAAATTTCAAATTTATTCATTGTACAGTACCAAAAATCCACAGTACATTACTGTTACTAATTAAGAATTTTAAAAAAGAAAGAAACGTTAAATTCTGAATATGACTATAAAATAAAACTACTGTACTGTACTGAAAACAAGAATAATGTTTTTAGACTCACTGGAAAAAGTCCGTAATGTTTTTTTGCTTTAAAGAAGATTGATATGGTTTTGCCATGCAATCTTGTAGGCGCCTCCAGGTCAGTAGCTCAGCAGACAATGTATCACTTTGTTTCTGGAAATATGTCATCAACTGCTCCAGCATTGTAGTCGCTTCACCATGAGTTAGGCCTTCTGGTTCCTCTGTATCTCCGAACTGTCGTTCTCTGTTGCAGTGTTTGCAATGCATGCTTCCACAATTTCATTTTCGCGTAATACTTGATGACCAATATCACTGTCACTATTCATCCACTCAGAAATGTCATTTTCTTCCACATCGGCACAACCCTCCAACTGTTGAAAAACTTGAACAAAGTCAGCATCATCGTTTGCAGTTGGTTGATTTTTGTTGTATTCCTGATTTTCTTGTGTGATGCTAGGCCACAGTTTTTTCCAGCTTTTTTGAAGAGTTGACGGCTTAATTTCTTGCCATGGTTCTGCGGCCAAATAAATAACAGTCTTTATTGTCACTTTTTTAAAGAAAATCCATGAAGTTAGCTGACTGGTCCGCTTCTTGTTGTTCTAAAAGAAACTAGATCAACTTTTCCCTATATCACCATTTTGTTGCTTGGTCCATTGGTTGAATTAAAGTTGTGACGTTCTGTGGAAGGAAGTTTGCAAAGATGTCCCATTTCGCAATTTTTCTTCAGTAGGGTGGCATGGTGCATTGTCTATGAACAACATAGCTTTTTCTGGGAGTTTTTTCTCTTTCAAGAACTTCTTTGTTGTAGGCACAAATTTTTCAAAAAAACAATCCAAAAATTTGTCTATTCATCAACGCAGACATTTGTGATTTGTACTGGGCTGGGAGAACATTCTGATTAAAAATTTTTAAGGGCCCTGGGCTTGGCCAATTTCCTGATCACCAAAAGTGGTTAGTTTTAAATCTCCAAAAGTGTTACTGCAAAGAAGCAAAGTTACCCATTCTTTCTTTACCTTATGACCTTTGGCTACAGAATCTAGTTTAGAGGCTAATGATTTTTTTGGAAGTATTTTGTAATTAAACCTGTTTCATCTGCATTAAACAATTGACAAGACTGTAAGTTTTCTACTGTAACAAACTTCTCAGATTTAAGTTTGAAATCTTCATTGGCAACATTATCACCTGATAAAATTTCACCACTTAACCAATTTCATGAACGTCTTGTCGATCCTTCCATCAAGACAACACATCACACTGGCAGTAAAAGCAGGGTCTCCTTATAATTTTTCATTCAATTTGAGCGTGATTGCTTGTAATGTTACACCCGATAGCGGAACACCCTGTTCACGTTGTTGGCAAAACCAAACTTACAAAGCCTTGTCTAAAGTTTTTTTTCTCTTTCTTTCTTTCTTTCAAAAACAGTTTATTTTCCCACTCCTAAATAATTTGCGATTTTGGTTAGTGATTCCCCTGCATCAATACGAAACAAAGCTTGGAGTTTGTGCTCCAATGTCACAGTCAGTGTCTTCCATTTAGTTGCCATTTCCACACACAAACTCTCGGACTGAACGGTACGTAAAAACAACAAAACACAGCCGTAACTGACTCTCAATTAATATGGTAGGAGTATCAACAGACAACTGAAGCGAAGGAAACAAAAGAAACATTCTAAAAACTGCTGTAGGAAGTGAGTCATACATACAGAATCTGGAAAATAGGATGCACTTTCTCATTGTAGCCAACTAAGGACGTCGAAAATGAGTAAATCCTGCTTTTTTGACTAGGTACGTATTTTTTTAAATCCTGTCCAGATTAACCGGATGTCCAGACGAGCAGGGTCCAGATCAACTATATTTTCAATTTCTGAAAGGGAGCATATGCTAAAAGTGGGTAGTGGCTTGTAGTATGGAAAAAATAAATTTAATGTCAGGTTTCAGCTTCTGTGTAGTATGCTTGTATTTCTACATTTGCTTTATAAATAAAATTGTATTATAAAAAGCAAAATGACCCGTCTTCTGGATAGTTGCTATTTACTTCTATGACAAAAAATATTTTAATTTAAATTGTAAATACTTTTCTGCTGATCTGAGGATGGTGTTATTTCTCTAGTAGTTCTTTCCGTGGTACATAATGTGGGGATAATTAAATAGTAGTACAAATAATATTTTACTTGCTTTTAAAGCAATGGAAATATATGTGTTGGAGATAGTGTGTGTTACTACACATTTAGAGTTAGCAGGTGTTAACAGAACTCTTGTGTAATATATTTTGGGACAGATGCAAATTTTTGTTATTTTGTTTGGTTGTGTTTAATGTTCCTGGGTGTTATGCTTCATGACAGTTATTTTTGTTTCTATAACACTGTGTGATTACAAATGTCCAATATACAATATGTGAAACTTGTATCAAATTTAAAAAAATACGCTTTTTATACAGCATGTAAATTTTCAGTTTTCTTTTTATCATACAGAACATATGTTATTACATTGCAGTCTCAGTTTCAGCCTTAGATAAAAGGAACATGTATATCACATTACTTTAAAAATTGCAGTGTGTTCCCTTTTTTACTAATATCTGCTTTTATTATCTGCTTAAAACATTAATAGAAGTACCAAGGTGAACTTGGTTCGATTCTTGGTGGTCACTCCCGGATTTTCAAATGGAATCATGCTGCATAATGCCACTGGTTGGCTGGCTTCTTCAGGGATCTCCTGTTTTCTACTCCCTTTAATTCTGGAGCTGCCCTATATCCATCTCGTTTTACCCTCGTTGGCTCTCATTCCTCTCAACTCCATTTATAGAAAACACAGTTTGTATAATTGTCATGATATTAATTTAAACAATAACTAAATTTTTGTTTTTGGTTTTCAATTCATTTAATCTTTTCAATATTGTTTTAACTGAAAACTTGCATTTATTCTTTACTGTAGGCTGGAATCTGGATAGTAACAATTGAAATCTATGCTAAGCTTTGTTGGGGTCAAATGGAGAAATAGCTGATTTTTTTTCCCCAACATTTTTTAGATGTTCAGCTTGTCCACTTTTTTTTTTTCACAGCAGTGATAGTCCCAAGCAACTTTCATGCCAGTGTTGTTTTGATCAGATATAAATACCCATGTCACAGTGTTGTTGGAAAATGTTTTTTGCTTGGTTTTTTATCACAGTAAATTTTTTAATATAAAAGAATATATTATAATATCAATAATTTATAGTAATACATATATTTTAACAGACAAAATACTAGAATGAGTATACTTGGGATTGATTAAAAAATGGATGAATAATATTAATCTTTAAAACAGTGTGTAATTTTTAATGTATTAATTTGTTTAAAAACTAATTAACCTATCTGGTTAACGATTAGTTAACTTTGCAATCGCCCGAAGGCCGAAGAGGTGAACAAAATGCTTATATGCAAATGCCATCAATATTTTGACAAACGTAGTAAAAATAGGCAATGTATTTGATGGCTGACGAGTTGCACACGACAATATACAGATTGATACACTGAAGTTACGTACTGAATCAAAATTCATTGTCAGTATCACGTAACGCGATTGTAAGGTAGGCGAACTGCCATTGTCGCGATCAATCAGTACAATCTCTCACTATGAAAGAATTACAGTTGTACAGTTAATGGTCATCGTGCAGCATGCTGCGCATTACGATTGTTTTTGTATTCAATGCACTGGTCTGGTTTCGTGTTAAATTATGCTGTAAGAGTTTATTTTAGAAGTTTTTATTTAAAATGTTTTTGTAGAAGATTGCCAATTCATCATTTTGATAAGTAGGCCTATCTGATTCGGCATCCAGGAACCAAGTTGTGGTAACTTTTTTCTGGGACTGTAAATCTTAATTTTTTTATGTTTTGAATAATCATAGACAAAAAATTTATTTTGGGACTTTATTTTGACTGGTGTTCCCCCCCCCCCCCCCCCGGTTCTTTTAACTTTAATAAGTTAATTTGCGTGTATTTGAACTTCTTACTTTAACCAGCTAACTTTTTTTCTCTAACTTTAACTTTAATCAGTTAGATTATTTGGTTAACTTTAATCAGTTAGATTATTTTGTTAACTTTCCCAAGTGTGCGTATGAGTGCAACAGCAAATAATACCACATAAACATTAAACTTGATTAAATGTGCAGATGGGCCAATAAAGTCAACCAGTGGTACCATTTATGTGTTCTTTTTCAGGTGGCGATTCCATCTGTGCAAATTGCAGTACTGCTTTTAGTGCATCAGTGCTTGCAAAAGAACCCTAGGCTGCATATTTTGTTGCAGGGTTTTGCTACCAAAAGTGTTACCCTGCCTGTAGTGTAGAATCTAGGTGTTAATAACTGAATTAAATATCAGTAATAATAATATTGTAATTTTGAAATGTTGTAGGCCTATAAAAATGATTGCTTACACATGGACAGATACTAGTTACAAATTATAATTAATTTTGGAGCATGAGTGGCAATTTTCATTTCCTAGCAAGTTGCTGAACCAACACAGTCTGGTTACCATCCTTGTAGGAGGCCTGTTTTTGAGCAGGATTAAGTAATGAGTTTGAATGGGGTAAACAAAAATATGTTAATGTTTAGACAATAACATTTGTGCTGTGTTTAGTTTAAATAGGAAACTTCCACATTTACTTTTGTTTTTCATAAAAATTTATGAAATGTTTTATTATTTTGAGAAGGCCTCTGGTTCGCATTGTTGTACAGCCTTAATCCTGAGGTCATCTTTGTTTTTAAAACATGCTATGTTATAGTAAACAGTAGTGTTACAGTTGACGACTTCTTCTGAATGCAGGGGTTACTGTAAATGCCCTCCTGTCCCTTCTTCACCAAAAAAAATCAGTAGTTTGCATCACATGTCTTAAATTAACTTTGTTAGGTAAAGTCATAGTGACGTAGACTTCTGCGTAAGAAGTTATAATATTTTGAGCATTTTACAAACTGTACTTATTACATTTTTAAAGAAGAAATGCTTTAGTAAAAATTTCACAATTCTTATACGGCAATGTTTGGTGTAAGTTTTGTATGAAAAAGTACAGTGTAACATTATAGTAAACCAGTTACATATTAGATGTTATTAATTTTGTAACTAAACAGCATTGTAGCTAGCAATATTGCAATAGGGAGAAATGTAATTTTGTTAGTGGTGTTTGTGTATTGCAGAGTAACATTTTACGTGTAGTTTCTGTACCTAAAAAAGGGCTTGTAAGAAAGTGAGTGGAAGATTCTTAATAAAGTGAGTGAAAATTAATTGTTGGATATTTAAAGAAATTTGGTACATTTAAGATTTTAAAACAATAAGTACATGAAGCATGACTTTTAAGGTTAGAAATGGTGCAGTGTGTGTTACAGTGAATATTTATAAGTTACCTATATAATATATAAGTGTTTATATCTTGTACTTTCAAAATTTGCAAGGAAAGAGAGAGGATTCAGACTTACTGAATCAGCAGGTATATTATTTTACACGCATAAATTTCTTTGAAGTTTTAATTTTCTAAGTGATTTTAAATATTATTTACCATTTACTATTATTAAATTCTGGTTGTGAAACTGACAACAAGTAAGCATAAGATTTAATCTTTATGAAATGTAGTGTAATTAAACATAAAAGTAATATTAGCAAAAGGCTGATATGTGTTAGTGCAGTGGAATTTTTTTATCAACAGAGATTTCTGACAAGCCCATCATGTTGCCACCATTTGTGGAGCAGAGCCACTGCATCGGTTACCATCTTACTCGCAAAGGTCGTAACATTGCAGACCGTGTGATGAGTGTGCTGGGTTACGCGTGCCCCGATATCACATACAGCCCAGCACTCTACCCCATCACTGCCATCTTGCTGCACTTCATGACAGGTGGGTGTTCTGTTATTTAGTTTCTGTGTATTTTCACTACTGTTAAAATAACTTTTTTTTGTAGATAGCAAAAATTAAAAGTGTTAAGTTGGCAAAATTTTAGGAAGGAGGGTACGTATTTCTGTAGCCTACGGGTATTTTTTTTGTGTGCTGAAATATTAAGTTTGTATTCTAACCTCTATTCTTTCAGTCCTTTTCATGTGCATGTGCATATGTATAAAATAAGTGTGCATATGTATAAAATACATCAAAGGAATTTATTTCACAGTTGGTTATCTGATTATCACCTGTAGTGTAGATTGCCTGTTACCCTGCACTTTCATGTTTCTCAGATTGGTTTCTGTCTCAGAAGATGAAACAGTTTTATGGAAATATCTCTCTACTTTTTAGCTGTATAGAATGTTTAGGCAAATTTGATTTTAATGTTTAATTTTACCTTGGATTTTGATATTAATGAAAGTTGAAGTTGATTTTAAACTGTGTTGTAGCCATTTATATATTGTATTTAAATCTGTGTATTTTGGTATATGTTTTGACTAGTTTTTACAGTAGAATGGATAAGTTAAGATAGTGACAATAAGTGCAGTAATGCACAATCTTTATCAGAAACATGCATGTTTTTGTTCCATTGAGATTGCTATGTATCATATGGCTCCCACATCATCACTTCACTATCATATTTTTTGACTTTAAAAATTGGCTCTCGAAAGCATTGGAAGCGCTGTACACATGCAATTTCTTCCTGTCAGGGTGTCTCAGAAATAGGTGTATGGCACTCAGTAGGATGTTTACTTCAATGTGGGCAGGCTTCCAGACAAGGTTTTGGCTTCATCTCAAAGTTACTGAATTGTGGTATTTTTATCACCACCCATTTCAGTGACTAGTTGTGCAATTATTCTGTGCTAATCCTTTTATCCCCTTTATTGTACCATTTTGACTGCTTATGATACTGATATAAAAGATACAGTTGTATATACAGAAATTAGTTTTGCTTAGTTCATTAATACATTTTTTTCTATCACTTTTTTATTTCTTTATACAAGTTATTCTTGTTTGAGATACTTGTTTGTTGTAATTTGTGTGTGCCAATTATTATAGTTATCAGCTATAATAATGCAACACTATCCACCGTCTCAGCTTGTGTACTTAACTTTTTTCGTTGAGTTTTAATTAATTGTCATTCAGATTTTCTTTTTTTTATTTATGTTAAAAATTCACATTTAATCATTTTTGCGTAAAATAAAAATTTTTATCTGGTAAAAACATTTGTATATTTATTCTTTGATTTCTTAATATTGAGTAATTTAAGTTTTTTTTTTTTAATTTCTATTATTTGCTGTTTGATAGAAAGTAGTCTGATGTGATTAAATTCTTAATGCAATAAAATAGTGTAAGGTCCCAAAATCTTATGTATTTAGAAAATATTTTTGTAAGTGTGTATTTAATGTCAAAATGTAGTATAAATTGAGGATCAGCAAAAGTGTGGTCTGATGTAAAGTTGAATCTATGTGCTTTGCCTCAAGAAACAGGTCTTTGTTTCTATCCTGAAGTCATGAAAATGGCAATATTGAGTGGAGAATGAATAAGCAGTGGACAAGTAATTAATATACCCTGCAATCCCAAATGATTCTGCTTATCGGGGGAAAAATGCATTCAGATATTCTTTCATTTCTTTGGCCGAGATCAGTTGTGGGTTGCAAATCTTGGGGAGAATTTTTAAAAATGGAAACAGAGCTAACCTTGTCTTGGATTTTTTTATGTAAAACTTAAAATATTAGATATCTCAGATCCAAAGACCAAGTCATTTAGTGCTCATGTTTAAACACTTACTACATTGACCTTTTTCTCTCTCTGACCTGATTTCTCCATAAGTGAAGATGTAGAAATGAAAATGTAAACATAATGTTGCAGGGTTTTAAAGCAAACTAGTACTACAGGTGGATTTATTGTTTAGTTACTTAATGCTGATAAGATAAAGTAGAGATTAGAGAAGATGGAGAAAGTGACTTATGATTTTTTTGTTTCATTTGGAGATGTTTGTAATGAGATAATGGATGAACTAGGAGATGATGACCTTTTCATCGGAGCTAGATTTGTTGAATATCAATAAAATGTTGGTGTTGTGTATTACTGAGTTAATTTATTTTTCTTTTTTTACATGATTCATGTTAGTTCTCCACCTCTGTGACATAGTTGGTTGAGGTGCCAGTCAGTGGTGTGAGGGGTCCTGGGTTCAAACGTGGGTAACACACAGATGTGTGTTTTTTAGAGTTAAACTTTATATTTAAGAGTGTAAACAGCTCCCTAGTTATTGGATTAGTGTACAGTGATTGAAAAAAATTTCTTTATGGACCAATGTGTTGGATGTTCATTTCTTATTGAAAAGCACTTTATAATCCAGTCAACCAGTTATGTGTTCTGCTTAGAATTGTGCTAAACATGCATACTTTATTGGTTAGATGTAAAGATTACTGGCTGTTTGCTTGTACTGGATGTGCCTTATGATGAGAAATATTAAAATTCATCATTAATACACTTATTGCTCAATATATCAAATTCTATTGCCCATGTAATTTAAAACAAGGGTGTTTGACAACATTTAAAACCTGTAATTAAATTATCATACTTAAGATATATGCATACTTTTTGCACGGAAAAATAAACTAAAATTGTTCAACTATAATAAATCATACATAGATAATCTAATAAAAATAAAATAAAATAGTAACTCTGAATTCAGTTAAAGTTTCAGTTATACTGTATTGCAACATATTAAATATGGGTATTTATTTTTTGGTTCTAAAAGTAATTGAATTTTGTAGCATAACATGTTTATTCTGGGTTGCTATTCACCGTTTGTCTGATGTGAAGTTTTGTGTGCACATGGTTTGTTGACTGTGCCGTTAATAAGCTTCACAAGCAATGAAGCTAACACGTAGTTGCAGCCTGTTATTTTTCTTTCTTTCTTCAGTTAATGTTAAAATTAGACTGTTCCTATTAGATTGTTCATATAAGCTATTAGAATTTATTACTGCACAAAGAATAGAGCTAAAAGATTTATGATCTAGAAAAAAATTTGAGAGAAATATATTTAGATAAAAATTAGCTAGTTGAAGTATGTGAAAAAGCTGTGATTGGGAAAAAATAATCAAACTGTTCTTTGCCTTGGGAAGTACCTTGTGTGACTGGTTGTTGTTTGGAAACATTGGTACTTAGGAGATGCAGCCCTTGCCTAGGTGAAAGAGTCACCATTTAGAGAACAGTGATGCTGGTTGCCATCTTGCAGCTAGAACATGGTGTAATGATTGGCCTCTGCCTACGGTGGTTGCTCACAACACCTACACTTACTAAAGAAGCTAGCACTTAGCTCGTTAAAACTGATGGCAAGATAGCAGGCAGCTGGCATTTATGACTCGGCTCTCTGCTTCCTCAGAAATTTCTGCCTTGTTTTGTCACAAGAGCTGGAAGCCTTGAGACAGTCTGTCTCTCTCTCTCTCTCTCTCGTTCTTTCTCTCTTTCTCTCTCTCTCTCTTCTCTCTCTCTTTCTCTCTCTTTCTCTCTCTTTCTCTCTCTCTCTCTCTCACACACACACACACACACACACACACACACACATATAGGCATAGAAAGAGACAGATAGAGATAGGGTAGGAAGGGAGGAGGGGGTATTAATTTTATCATTTTATACCTTAGAAACTTGCATATCCATATTCTTATGTGAACATTTAAGTATTTTAAGTTACAGGTTTGTTTTATATTGCACAGTTGTGCACAAACTGCAACCAGCAGGACTTCTTTCAAATAAAGTTATATAAATAAGTTGAATACTGATGCACTGACCTGTTTTATTTTTTCTATTATTACTTGCAAAGGCAGCCGCATTACAGATCTTAAAACAGTTTTTGGTTTTCTGATAGTTAAAAAAAGTATATTTCAAATGCACTAGCTTTCTACTATGGTAGCTTGCTAACCCATTCTTATCTCATTACTTGCACATTCCATACAGTGAAGAGGGTATTTGATATGCAAATTTAGCAAGTAATGTAAATTTAGTAGCTCTCAGAGGAAAAAGTGTTTCATTAGGAAATTGGGAAACACATTTACAGTTTAAAAAACTTACATGGCTTAAAGTGGAGTTACTGCTACACTTAATATTGGACTTCTTTAAATATCTGTTACATTGCCCAGAAAATGTGAAAAAAGAGAAAAATTAACCCCTTAGCTTAAAAAACCATTATATTTTAGAGTTTTTCATTTTGGCTAAAGGCTAAATGCTATAAACCAGAAATTGGTCAAAAAGTTCTACAGTGTGATATGTAGCACTTACCTGTGTATCCCCTTGTGTGCATGGGTGCATGTGGGTGTGTGTGGGTGCATGTGTAGGCTATGGTTTACATACTGGAACTTATGTCAGTGTAGATACAGTGCTGACCATACACCCACAGAACATGTACAGAAGAAAAAAATTCAACTTTGTGTTGGGTGTAATGTGTGTGTCTCCCCCCCCCCCCTCTCTCTCTCTCTTTCTCTCCCTCTCCCCCTTCCCCCCCTTTTTCCTCCATCTCCCTCCCCTTTCCTTCCTATATCTCCCCCCACCTTCCCCCCTCCTCCACATGTACAGTATACAACACTAGACTGTGTAACCAATAAAAGTAAGACAAAATCTGGTTAATAAAACACTTTTTTGTTACCATTTAAAATAAGCAAATATTTTATATCCTACCCTATTGAGGCTTGTGGTGTAACATTTGAATTATTTTCAAAATTTTCCCACAATAAAACAAAGTTTGTAAGTGGTAAATGTCTACCTTTCAAATGTCTAACAGTTTATTCGTAAAATAGGGTGTGGACTTATGTAATGTTTTCACACAGAACAAAGTTTAGCAGTACATTATATTTGGAGAGGAATAGTAGGAAATATTTACATTTTTATTTTCCTGTAATTATTTTTAAATGATGCCCCTTTGGGCTTCTTCTCAAGATTTACTGCATGGTCAGTTTATCCACCCATCTTGATGTGTCCATTTTAACTGAAAATTCTTCTTAAATTAGGAGAGCTGGTTCCATCTCTCTTGCCAGGCTGATCAAATTAACTCTCTCTACCCCACACAATTCTAAGACGATGTTCAGTCGCAATGTCCTTCAAAAATTGTAACTGATACTTTCTTAGAAACAACATATTAATGTAAAGCTTGTCACACATTATTAAATTAAAAAATAAATAATATTGAAAGTTATTTTCCTCATATAAAATAGTCAAAATATAATATTTATGACACATTTGTAGTAGAAATTTTAAGTACTGATATGATTGTACTTATTTAAAACAAAAATACATTATTTAATGTAGAGAATTTGTATCCACAAAACTTGTATAATAATTACTCCTTTTAAACTTTGACATGTTATGCCTTTTAAATAATTTTTAATATTTAACTTTAAATTATTACTGGGAATTAAATTGCTACAATTTGTTTTGATTCCTTAGAAGAATAAATGTCACAAGTGACATCATTAAAAAATCAGACGCACTGGTAGGGCAGTATCTGAAAACATGGAAATACAATCTTACATTTTTTTAACTCAAATATATTTTTGTTATTCCTCAGATGTATCGTAAAAATATGTATATAAAAGTTTTTCATTCTATAATGATGCTTTTGGCTGGTAGGTAACATTATACGCAATGGAATGACAGTCACTAATGCTGTACCAGTTTTTCATTTTCAGTAATGTACAGTATACCCAATTGAGTTTGTGGGCTCAGGATTTCAAGTGTATCAGTTGGTCACCAAGAAATATTTCATTGAAAAGAAATGTGTGTGTGTACAGTGTATCAACTGTATCCTGTCCCACAATATTTTAGTTGGTAGTGCTTTACTTTCGAATAGTGTCTAGAAGGGTTTAGCCTCATGTTCTTGTAGCTTTTTCAAGTAATGGCACACTTGTCAATCTACTGATGCATTTACTATTGTAAAAAGTATGAGAAATGCATACCTTCCTTGACAATCAGTAAGATTTTCTGTGAAAATTAGAATAGCTTCACTTGAAAAGACAGCTAGTTCGAAAATGAATTTCAAGCAGAAAATGTCTGTGTATACTCTATTCATCTTAGGGAAAAGAGAAGGAAAAATAATGCGTTTTCATGTGTTAACAAACCAAAGAATACTGAAAGGGCAATTTCACAGACTATATGAGGACTTGTGTATGTATCCAAATAAATGTGTTTAGGTACTTCAGAATGGGTAACACTGATTGACTATTACATTTGATAAGGCTTGACATTACACAACAGAATATGAACATGTTGCTGTAACATCCTTGTGTATATGCCAAACTCCATTGGAACAAGTTTATTCATAA
Organism: Dryococelus australis; assembly: GCA_029891345.1. Lineage (NCBI taxonomy): Eukaryota > Metazoa > Arthropoda > Insecta > Phasmatodea > Phasmatidae > Dryococelus > Dryococelus australis. The sequence goes on from CM056999.1 coordinate 97,891,952, forward strand.
CGTACCCGGGAGTAAGTACTTACATGTCGCAGAAGCGTGATCCTTTTTGTCTAGGTGCTAGATCTGGTGCTCCTATCTCCTGGGGGGTCTAGTCGTGACGGGGCACTGGTGCTCGTCGGTTATACAAGATTGGCCTGGTTGCTTGCCAGCAGGGCACAAAGTCTGGTTCGGCTAGTACTATCTTGTGTTTCGGAGGCACTGCCTTGAAGGGATACCTGGGCGACAGAGTGTGATAGGTGGGAAAGTGGGCAATGGCCGGCATGGGTGGTCGATCAGGCTGGCCAAGGTGGCCTGATACCCACCACGGGTACTCTGCTGGGCCGGTGTGTACAGGGTCGGCAAACAAGTCCTTCGGTACCTCGGTTGTCACAGGATCCTGTAGGTGCCTTAATGCCTTCGCCTGCTCCCTAGGGTTGAACTTAGCTATGGAAGAGGCTACACGTGCAGGGAATAGCTTGTGCAGGCATCCAGAAGCAAGCAAGGTCAACTTCACTCTTTCCTTCAATCCAAGCTTTCTGGAATATGTCATCGGGATGCACAAACACCCTCTCCGTCTGAGAGAAGGCAGACAGGCTCCTTGTATAGCAATTTTCATGTAGGACTATGTGAGGGCCATTGACTGAGTGGACACCCTATTCCAGTACCTGACACAGATGCGCGGTATGCACTAAAAGTCAGGTTGCACTGTCTAAGGTCACACATGGGTGTTGCCCTTCCCGAGTCTCCCCAACTCAGGGGACGCCCACCATTCCTGGCACAGGTCCACAGTGGAAAGATTTGCGAACACAGAGTCAGCAAGCTGGTGCAGGATCAGTATATCTGTGTTAGCACCCTCATTCTATCTACGTGTAGATATAAAGGTTAGCTGTTCTAGGTGCTTGTGGGTAAAATTAAGTGTTTTGGCTCTTATAAATACCTTTCCCGTGATTACCCGCATTCCCTTCTTGTGGGGAGTCAACTGGGAGCAAGGTGTTAAGTCTACAGGAAATGCAGTACCGAAGGATTGAGCTAGCACACATTTATTTCCGTTCGACAGGAAATATACGCGATGACGTACTGTAACTCCTGCATCAGCATGAGCTATTGCCGGCAAACTAAAGCACTATGAATCCGGTATAGGCGACCGGTTGAAAAACTGACTAGGGTATGTGGGATGCGTAACATTGAATACTATGCAGATTCTCTCTCCTATTGGTGCCTGTGTGTTCTGATGTAATGCTCAGATACAGATGCGTCGCTAGGATGACTAAGCTAGGATAGTACGGAATTAGTCCTAAGGACTGTAAGGATGGATTTCCCTTTCTCTGGCACGTCCGTGCAGAATAGGGGGGTAGGTTAGCAGGGTTTGTCGCGAAGACACACACCTGACTAATAACGTAGAGGTTGAGTGGTCAGACTACTTGTAGCGAAGGGGCTTAGCTAGCAAACAGTTCTGAGCAGCTAGTGTTGGAATAATGCAGTGTAAAAGAATTAAGGGTGCAGGCTGGTCAGTGTCCGAGCTACGAGTGCTGGATGACTGAAGACTGGTGTTGCAGGCTAATCAGTGCCCTGGCAGTGCGTGCAGTGGGCAGTTGAAGACTTGTCAGGAGTCAAAAACTGTACCTCCTTTTGTAAGCCTTCGGCCGCTGCCCGATGCTTGTTGGCCGGCGTCATGAAGGCAAGGGCATGTCGCTGAGCGGGAGGTAAAATGCATGACTGAAAATGTGACATCACTGGCCGGGCTGGAGGCTGGGAAGCAAAGACAAACGAAAATCCTACCAGTACTATCTATTGTGTATTTGCGTTAAAGTAGAAGGCGCGAAGCAAGTGCATGTGATCGAAGGTAAGCTGTGACAGTGAAAACATGCAGTGTTCACGTGATGGCGGCATGTACACATGAGTGTCCGGAATGCTCAGTGCGCGAACGGAGAAATACATGCACAGATATGCAAAGGTTGAAGAAACTGTTAGTGTATATATCAAGTAGACAACTATGTAATATCACGACCGTATGGTACGAATAGAGTGGAGAGATTTGAGCGGGTCGTTACAGCATGGTCATGAGAGCAGATGGGGGTGAATAAAACGAGTATGTGTCAGTGCCGGAATGCTAGGACAGGGGTATATAGGAGGTCCCTGGGGAAACCCGCCTATCAGCTGCATCGTCTGGTACGATTCCCAGGCAATTAATCTGACCACCACACCACTGTGGCCCCACCGCATTGTAGGAGTACATAAACATCAACACAGTTAGTAATAACACACTCTGTCGTGCTATTTATTCACGCCAATGGTAACACGTGAAACGACAAGCAAACAAAAAGGAACAAGGTACATAGTGGTTATTCACGAACAGAACACCGACATTTATGGGGTACACGAACAAATTGATGTAAAATGAATTTTAATTGTCATTATGCATATCGCAAATAACAACACACAACACCAGTCGCGTTTGATCAAATGAACTGGAACTGTCATCATTAAGGTTTATTATGAAATTATCCTCCTCGTCTATAATGTTTATAATGTAATCTAGTTTGCATTGGGAATTCTTTCCTTCTTACGGGAGTGGTATGGCGCATATCAGGCACAATAACAGCATTATCTTCAAGTCGAGGAAGTATACCTTTGAACCACTTCTAGGAATCAGCACACATCTCCTCATGATGATTTCCAGCCCTTTTGGACTCAAAACAACCACAAACCACTTTCCACAAAGCCTAACTTGCTCCCAATGTGCGTGATTATGGGGCATTTTCCTTTACTGGAAGGGCCTTTATTACCGGTTAATAGTCCAGACAGAAATGCCTGTTTGGATGATGTAATAGTGGCATCCACCCTGACGCTGTTCCGTGTGTGTCCTGTATTTAACCACGTTTCATCGAGTTAGTAAATTGATCGTCCTTCACCCCTCAGTTGTTTAATGGTACGCAAATAATGTCACCTCCATAGAATATCATCATCCCTGTCTATCAGCATGCTGTATCGTCCACGTCTAACATATTTGAAGTGCAGTTCTTTTAATAAATGGTACAATGTGGTTTTCCGAAAAGCAGGCAAATCGGGGTCGTCATTCACAACAGCAAGAACTTTATCGACAGTTGGCAGTTCATTACGGAAGTAAAACCCGTGTACCTTCCTCCATATCACATTCGTGTCAAACCCGTCAACACTTTCCGTAAACTTCCGGAGTTGTTTTTCTTTCTTCGGTGACTTCAAGGTGTGCGTGGATTTATACTCACCTATCACACGATAAACTGTTGCAGGACTTACTCCAGTAGAACGTGCTGCTTTTTTGACGATGTTATCTATATGCATGCCTGGATTCAGTTCTATCTCGACTTTATGCATGTTGAGAACCATGTGTTTTTCCGATGGACTGAGCGCTCTCCTCTTCGGTTGCTTCTTGGCCGGATTTAAACCGGCCCTGTCTGTATCGCTCGCCGTCTCCGTAGAGGACGCTATCGCTAATTCACACGTATGTCAGTCAAGTGTAAAAAACAGAGAATTATATTATTACTTGGTACAGGACAGAGTATGGAACATCACATCGTTCGGTGTAGAGGTACTTACGTTCGCACATAACAGAACAACACATATAAAGTCACACCTTCAGTCATACTAACACAATATCACAACACAATACAGACAATCGCATGTCCGGCCACCAATACAGCATAGGGCACTCTGCAACAATGCCCGCTGGCTTGTGGCTTGTACACCCCTTGCTGCTCACTCTGGTATCACGCGCTCGTGTGTTCAAATACCAACTCTCGCTTCTTGACGAATGGACTATAGCGGCAGGTACAAGAACTCATTGCCTATATGCATAATTACGGTGGGCCGGTGAATAAAACAATCTCAATTCGGGACAGACAGACATGTTACTTCAAACTCACAAGCAAAGCTAAGTGTAGGATGGAGCTGAAGTCGTTGAATCACCATTGTTAAAAAAAGCATCATGCTTCAGTTATTAGTTTGTGTGTATGCAACCATTGAATACTTTTTGCTTAGTTCATGTTGACTAGCACTCCACCTGCAGAATATAACATGTTGCATTTTTTAATCCGTTGCAGTAAACCAACTGCTCATGTACTCAGATCCATTTCAAGAAGTGTATTCCATTACAAGCCGTTGAATTACTGTACTGTTGCAGCCAAACTGCTAAAAACCATCTGCACATCCTACCTTACATTGGCTATTTTATTCTTGCGTGAAGTTAGGTCTCTCACATTGTTGATCTGTTTAGTTGTATGAGAAACCGATTGGTGGTGTTTTTGTTTATTTCTTCTTGTTTCCTCTTTTCCTAATTTTGCTTTGTATTCGTTATATAGTAAAATTACAGAATTCCTTGAATAAAATTTTTAGACTTGGAATTGTTGGTATAGCAATCATTGTTCGTTACTCTTCTTTTACCACATTATCACAATTATCAAACTCTTTTAACTTAACTGTTGCCAAGTGCATTCATCTTTTCAGTTGCATTTCACATTTGTATTCACAACTGAAAATGCTATCACACTGGTGGTTGCCATTTGACGTTAAATTAATGGATGTTTTACATCACACATAATAATCATCACTATTTGATGACCACTCTCTAGTCATCATTCACAGGGAGAATATGCATAAGAGATTCTTGTCTCTTTAAATACATACACTTAAACGTAATTTTTTGTAAGTTATATTTTTTGTCAACTGTAAATTTTCATTTCATAAAAAGTTGTACACTATAGTTTAAAAAATGTATGAAATTAACTGTGGTTAATTAGACACTTCAGGTAATAGACTTATCCTGTTGGGTGCATTAATAATGAATGCTAATAACAGCTTTTGATATTGGAAGTAAATAATGTCAGGCTTTGCATTTGGTTTTCTACAGTTAATAAACATAATGTAAAAGTGCACACTTTTTCCGTACATCTGGGAGAAAACTAATGCTTTTGTGAATATAGTCAGAAATGAGAGAAAAATTCGTGACTAATGGCAAGTGAGAAAAATTTAATTTATGTTCCTCTTTTTATTGTATTTTCTAATTTCGCATACATGTATTCATAACTCACAGCTGCAGGTTTTTAAACAAAATAAAGTTGAATTTTTGTATTTGCTGAGTTTCCAGTCTTTTTACAACATTGAAATGATTATCTTTTGTTCCAGAGGAAGAGTGCTATAATAGTATGGCTTGTCTCATTGCATGCAAAGACAAGGTTTTCATAACGCAAACCAAGCAGTTGTACGAAGTGACCTGGCGAACAGTTATGTTGATTGCCAAGAAGCACATTGTGAGTACCGTACAGTCTTTAAGTTCTGTTTGATACAAGAGTTTGCTCTAGAAAGTAAATGATCGTACTGAATTATTCCTCCTGTTTTGGGTGCAGAAATCTGCTGCATCACATCTGACAAGACACTGCAAAGAATCCCGTGCCGACAGAATATACAGTGACTGGCTATGGTGGATCCTCAAGGGGTTACCCTTTCACCACTTGGTAAGTATGTAGTTATAGTCCATTTCATATAAGTGGTCTCAAATTTGACAGTTCTAGGAAAGTAGTGCCAATGGCATCTGGTTGTCTATGTATCCTTCTGCCACAGCTGAACTGTCATTGGAGGTGACTGTTTGCAAACTAACACCATGTGACTGCTAGTCTACGTAAACAAACAACATATGACTGCATGTTTTTAAACAAACTTCATGTGCTTTCTCCCAAATGACTTTTATAAGCTGTGAAGGGCTGTTCAAACAGTTGTATATTGACAACAATCCCATTTTTTTTTTAGTTTATAAATATTTTATGTAAATGACTAACAGTCCATGTAATAAATCTATAAATTGATCTTTTTTTTACCTTACAAGAAATTTGTAACCAGGATGCATGAAAATGAAATTGATTTTGACTCTCAAATGAATAAGATATTTTACTGTTTTTGAATACACTCTAAATATATTAATGACAACTAATCTTGTCACACTTACCTGAAGTAAATTCTTGTAAACATAAAAATGTAGCATGGTTTCCAAGAACACCAAATACCAAGATCCTCCACCCATCCCCCCCAGAAATGTACAAATACCTAAATACCCTCCCTCCCCCTACCACACCTACTATTGCATTAAAAGTACATAATTCAGCTTTGTGGTATGATATGACAACAATCTCTGTACAGCCCGATACTTTTATGTAGGTAGCTAAAATAATATTTAAGCAAATGTTACATAATTTCAGTAATTTTAATAACTCTCGTTTAGTAACTCAAATGGTAAGTATCGCAGGTCTACATACAAAATACTTTAATAACTTTTCTAAAATACCTGTGTGTTCAGATTGTCATGCTGTGTATAAAAACTTATTTCTGACTAACTGGGTGTTGATATTTACACTGAAGTTCAGTCACACAACCTCCTACCTCAAAATTATGAGTACAGCCCTAGGTTTGTTCTCGCCCTAGGCTTGTTCTCGGGTACCTAATGAAAAACTGTATTTCAGTTCAGAGATGTTGCAAAGCACTCTAGAGGAGCAGATATGACCTACAGCAACAATATATCAAACGAACATGTTCACTAAAAAGATGCTCTAGCTACCCAAGATTGAAGACATAAAGTTCATTTTCCTTAGTGATAAATTTTGGAATGTCGCAGTTCCTGCTGATGCACGAGACACTTCTTTATGATGTTGAAGCACCTTCATTGGGTGCTTCAATTGAAAGATTTTTGTTTGATAAGCATGTTGTAATTTACTTGATATCGAAAAGTTGTCTTACAAGTTTGTATGGCCAGTAAGCTTTACATTTTGAAACCCTCCAGAACCAGTATGTTAGAGTTTCAATCAATAATTACACTGAGAAATGTTCATAGCAATGAAATGTGCTCCCAATTAGGGTATCATCTTTATTTTTATTTGAGGGGAAAAAGGAAAAAGTGAGCAGAGGAGGGGGGGGGGGGGGGGGCTTTAGTTAATCGTCTTTCGTGAGATGGCTTTATTTTGATGTTCTTACGATGCTGGAATCACATAGCCCCAATGCGCATGACACGACTGCCAACAGCCAATTAAATACAAGATAAGTCGCCGTAAGCCCGACCGATTTTGTTGTCCGACCAGTAATTTTGGATTAAAAATTATTTCTATTCTTCATCGTGTTGTGCGGCACAATGCACAGAATGTACAACATTGCAAAATGAAATTGTTTTGCAAGCTTTCCCTACAATGGTAAATACACAGCTTAAAAGAAAAATTAATTGAAAACTACTGTATCTAACTCTTAAAAATAATTTTACTTTTGAATGCATTAGCGATACCAATTTGTCATCATTATGTATTACAATTTCCCTCTTGTTCACCGCCTTTGAGATTAACGTAGCCTATCGCCACCTTCTAAATAGTTAGGTTAAATGCCGAGAGCAGGGTGTCGGCCTATTATCCTCCTCTATTCGGCATGAGTCACAGTTACTTTCTTGGCCAGAGGTTGGCAATAAAGATTTGAATCTGTGATTCGAAGCTAACTTCACTTCAATAACATTTTTCCACGTCTAATTTTACCTCAAGAAATTTTTTTTGTGCGTTTCACTATAAAGAACTTCACTTTAACAAACTAGCCATATTTTTGATCCCTTGAGGTTTGTTATAGTGAAGCTGTACTGTATAACTATTTTAACACTTAAGGAAAGCCCAACACTGCACATGACCTTTAAAGTTCTATTAGAATTTGACTTGTGAGATGACACATTTTCAGTTCTCCTGCACATGTCATAACATATGTTACTGCTTAATTTTTTTTTATTGTAAACCCAGTTTTATGTTCAGGGCACTGGTGATTTGCCCAAAGCTGAAGTACTTCAGCAGATTAATTGCGTTCCACTTTACGTAATCAACAAGTGGAACAAATGAAACAATGTCTTCATTGTAAGAAAGTTGCAGTATAATATGACGAAACAATTGACAGAAAAGGTCAGCGTGTCTTTATTGTGGTTTTTAAAACAATGACTGATGCTAAAGAACAAGACCTTGTCACTGGTTTTGTTTCTGTCCAAAGCAGGTTTTGTTTCTGTCCAAAGCAGCCACAGCTACCTCTTAACAGTCAAATGATTCAACTTTAAACCCTCCAGCTTCAAAACACAGTGGAAACTTGAACCATCGAACTTGGTTTTGACTGAAAGTCAGTGTCCACAGAGCATTTCTTATGATCCTGACAAAATTCCTATGTAAATATTGCTAAAAAAGTAAGTTTTTGCCTAATTAAAATTTAATTTTTACTACATTGATTGATTAAAATTCCCTGTACCATCACCGAAAATTGCATGCTCCGGTTATTGAACACCAAAGTATTAACAAAAATGTATAAGTACCAACTGTACTCACCAAGGCATACAAATTCGGTATACAGTACATTATATACACATGCACAAGTAATACTAATAGATAACGCAAATAAAATTAATGTTCAACACACATTGTTTTTGCTTACGTCTCACTGCCCTGAATTTAGTCCTAGTTTTATAATTTACCACTTCCGAAATACCCTGTTGATTTTGTCACGATGTCGCACTAACTCTTATTGGGTAACAAAAAATTATAAATAATAACAATAGACATCTCGGACTATACATTGTGTATTTAGAGAGGATGAAATACAAAAAATACAATGAATAAATGTGGAAATACATTACATTTGTGTATGAAATTTGTTCTGTAGAATTTTGTTAGTCGTTCAGCAAACAATTGCAATGTTTACAATGGCAGCCATGTTGGTAATGATCAGCCACTTCAAGAAACATCAGTGCCATATTTTCGAGATATTGATTCGCGATGCGACGTCGACGACATTTGCTAGTTTTCCATTGAATATTTTTCCATGAAAATTACGAATGAATCGTGTATAAATGTAACACTAATAAATATGCTTGGAAAGTAATAAATAAATAAGTAAATAAATAAATATAAAAAAACAACGCAAAATTAAGGAAACCCTATTCACTGCTCTAAATCGATCACAATATTCAAGACGTACATGGAAAAATTATTTCACTGCTGTACAAAAGAAAGACATCTTACTTTGTTCGCATACCCGCCACCATGCCACAAGTGCCATTTCTGTAATACGTTGCAGTGGTTTTTCTTTCTCAAGTCATGTTGCTATCTGTGGAATAGTAATTGTGCAACGTATATTTGTAAAAATTGCAACATAATACAAATTTTCTGTCTCAAATGTTTTATAGGGGAGAAATTAAGTCTGAATTTGTTCTAGTTGTATGGAATTGTAAATTAACAATATTTATAAGAATACAAAAATTCAGTGCAGCGTATACTTGAAATAGTAATTATTCTCTGATTTTCAAAACAATTCTGGGGCGGCTTATACACACAAAAATATTTATTTTTGTGGACGTGATTTTAAAAGATGTGTTTAAATACGGTTTTTATTAAGTTTGCGTTTGAGTGTACCGGCAAAATCTTCTTTAATATACCCATTTGCATTGTTTTATTTTAGTTAAACTTGACAAAAACCTAACATAGGTCTATCAGTGTGTTCAACATAAAGTTTATTGAGGTTGGGTTTTTTTGGGTGACTAAATATATAAAGTCTACATCTACAGAATGTCTGCATCTATAGAATTTTTATATCAGTCCCCTGAAATTCGATGGGTAGAGTTTCCACTGTATGTAATGTTTAATTTGACAAGTGGCGTACCGGGTATAAATACTCACTATGCAGTCTTTGTAGACACTGAGCCAGGCGCTTCTGTGTGTTATGGAGTTCAGTTCTGTTTGGGGGCTGGTGCCTTCCCTAAGCATTGTTACGTTGCCCGGTGAATAAAACAATCTGCAAGGCAGACAGTACAGTCTCGCATATTAACAGGACAAATTTAACTTCTGACTCTGTAACAACTGATCTAGGGATGGAGAAGAAGATACTAAATCTCAGTTACTGAAAAAGACATCATGCATCAAAATTCTATTTTAATGTGCTAACATGCGTGGCCAGGCCGCGCATCCACGTGGAAAAGTTTGTTTGTGTGAGTACTGACCTGTGAGTATTTTTTATAATGTAATTAGCTTTTACCCGCTGCTTCGCACGCGGCCCCACTTTCGGGTGCTCTACCCACTGGGCTACTGCAGTCCCACTATCAGGTGCTCTACCCACTGGGCTACTGCGGTCCCACTATCGGGGTGCTCTACCCACTGGGCTACTGCGGTCCCACTATCGGGTGCTCTACCCACTGGGCTACTGCGGCCCCACTATAAGGTTCTCTACCCACTCCGCTACTGTAACCCCAATATTGGGTTCTCTACCCACTGGGCTATTGCGGCCCCACTATAGGGTTCTCTTCCCACTGAGCTACTGCAGCCCCATCATGTTCTCTACCCACTCAGCTACTCCGGCCCCATTATCGGATGCTCTACCTACTGAGCTACTGCAGCCCCATCATGTTCTCTACCCACTCAGCTACTCCGGCCCCATTATCGGATGCTCTACCTACTGAGCTACTGTGGCCCCTTATACGGTTCTCTACCCACTGAGCTACAGCAGCCTCAGTATTGGATTCTCTACACACTGAGCTACTGCGGCTCTTGGGAAGGAATGGAAGACAGTCCATAGACAAAAAAGAAAGGAGAAATTTTTAACAATGGTTTTTTTTATGCAGTAATGCTAAGAAACGTTTAATCCAATACCTATGTACATCCCTAATCATCATTTTTTTTGGAACCGTTTGAGATATTTTTCTGGGATAAAAAGTAGCCTATGTCACTCTCTGGACCTCCAACTATATCTGTGCAAAAAAATTACGTCAATCCTTTGCTCCATTTTGACGTGAAAGGAGGAAAAACAAACACACTTTCACATTTATATAGTAGTAAGGATTAGTAGCCTAGAGGCCTATTCCCACCATATCTTGTGAAATTTAATGAGCTTTATAATGTTTTTGCATTATATTTTTGTGTGTGGATTATTATTTTACAGAAATGGTTATTATATCATTATTATTGGCTTGCAAAAAGTATTTGTATTTATGTTTTTAAATATTCCTTTTTCTTTTTTTTTTTTTACTCCTTTTTGCAACGAAAGAGATTTTATTCACCACCATAATACACCAAAAGATTAATTTTTTTATACAAACTTCTTAGAGTTTTATTGACCACAAAATAGGGTTTTGATGTAGAGACTGACATGCACATGGTTTTTAAATATTCAAGTGCACACTATTCATGTTGAATAGTGTGCAGATTATCTATGAATGAAGCCTTGTGCTACTCATAATAGTTGAGTATTTCTACTTTAGTTTGCAATTCTGCTTTGGTAGTTAATGGTAACTGTTTTTGTGGAATACTTCATAAAAATATAATATTATAAATCGGTTTCGCTTGCAAAAAGTTATGTAACCCTGTTTTGTGTTTCCACAACATTTATTGAGGTATGGATTATGATGTGGGGAAAGCGAGTATGTACAACTTGAAATATTGTTGTAGTTGTAAACAGTGTGAAATACTGTCCTGTATTGTGGTATCCAGGCTGCTTAAGGGTCATTTCATGCAGTTGGTGTTTATGCAATTTGCAGTTTATTGTACACATGTGTGATGAATTTACTGTAATTTGCATCTAGTTGTAAAAGCTTTATTGTTAAGCAGAAGAGGTTTTTTTATTTAAAATTTAAAAAGAGGCTGATGAGCATGTTTGTAATGCACATTAGTGTTGTGTGACCACACAGCGTATAGTTGCCAACTTTTACTTCAGTTATCTGATACAGTCAAGGTAGTGCTACTGCATCATCCATAATTTTCTTAGTAACATGTTTGAATTATGTTTTTCCTGTAGGTGCGAGTTATTGATTGCTTCTTGAATGAGGGAATAAAGGTTTTCTACAGGATGGCTATGGCTATTCTGCTTCTCTTTCATAAACACTCATCGCAACAGAATTCTGAGTGGATGAATGAAATTACCACAAATGGGATTGATGCAGCTCTTCTCAAATTTTGTAAGCAGATGCCGGTGAGTTGGATGATTTGCCAACAGTATAATACTGTCAAATTTTCTTAGCATGCAATGTTAGTTATTCTATACTTATCACATCATTACTGAAGTTGTTGGTTTTTTTTTTTTTTGGGGGGGGGGGGGGGGGGAGGTACGTAGTTTGTGAACTCGTAGATATTTGGTAATTTCCAATTACTAGTTAGTAAAATTATTATACTTATGCTGTGGTAATCTGATACAGAGAGATATTGTCATTCAATTTCAAAGTATAAAGATGGTACAATAGAATATTTTTGTGATATTCCTGTTAATATTTTCATAGTTAGTAAGTGCTCTGCTATAGTGTTTCGGTTTATATATAAGTTTTTGTGTGTTCTCAGAAACTATAGAAACAACTTTAAAGTAATCTTTGGTATTGCAGATGTTACTTAAGTGCAGATCGATAAAGCAATGAAACAGCATTTTCAACTGTTATGACTTAATATATAATGAACAACTGCACTGTATTTTAAACTTTGCACCAATCAAATTTTAGGGCTTCAAGAAGTCTTGACACTGTTCAGTTGCCGTACACAAATTTCTCTCTCCTGGTTTAACACAGGTACACACAGTTTTATTATTTTTAATATTGTTTCATACCTATTATGTGTGTGTATTTCCGGAGGGAAAAGGAAAGCATATTGGCAAACTTTTATTACCAATTTTTTAGGGTTTTAATCCTTTGCATTGGTGCATTAGAATGACTGATAGTTTTATACAGAATTGTTGTTGGTAGTATATGTATGTAGTGTGATGCAGCATATGTAATAACTGCAGATTCTCAGCAGAGACCATTTGTAATTGTGTTCTGCAAAATCTGTGATTAGGATTAGAAAGTCGTGATTGGATGAGGAACTGTAACACAGATTATGTTATATAAAGTGGCAGGGAAATAGGCAAACCAAACATCCTTAATTTTATTTGCACAAAGAACCAAATACTTGTAGATGGTGAGATTTACCAAAACATTAGTGGAAGAGACATACAGGGATAGTCATCAAACTGCTCAAAGGTAGATAGCATTTTGATGCTATCTGTAGCCATGGTGTCTTTTAAATAGAGATGGGTAGATAGGTTATGTTTGGATTCTGTTCGAAATTTATAACCATGTCAAAGATCAGTTATGTGCTAGAAAGGAACATCATTAAGGAACTTGAGTATTTACTCCTGTACAGTACATCCTTCCCCCCCCCCCCCCCAACTAAAGGAAAACATTTTTGAGGAGTGGTAGAGTGGTAGTCTTAAATTATCCACTCCTAAACTGTCCCCTGATGTTTAAAGGGAAGTGTAATGGAAGAGGCTAGAGGATTGCTATCTGGGTAGAGAAGAGAAGAGGCAAAACATTTTTTTTCTCCAGTTTCTCACATACCACCAAGAAAAAAAAAGACCACAGCGAAAAGAACCAGCACAACAAAAAAAGAAAGCAGGCAGCCCAGGGCAGTTGAAGTTTCTCTTTTAAGGACTGCACTGCATAAAAGAAGCAAAAAAAAAAAAAAGGAACCCAGCTGTCACCCCAGTTGTTGAAATCTTTTTTTGAACACCATTAGGTTACAGTGACCTTACAGAATGCCACAATATCTTTGACTTCTAGCCCCATGAGTTATTTAATTAAGGTATTTTCCAAATATATCACAATTGCCACAAATTAATTTAAAATTAAAGAATAATGTGTTACATAATTACTAACAAGGCCCCACAAATTGTTGGTGAAATAAAAAAGATCCTGGAACTTGTTGCAAAAATCATGGTGTGCACTATACACAAGTAAATATGGTGCTTGACTTCAAAGAAGTTGAAAAATAACAATGCAACACAACAAAAATTATCGAACAAGTCTCATAAGATTATTGTTTTTGTAGCAGTAATGACAGCATTATATCTTGAACTCTATAATGTGTTAAACCAGGTGCTATTCTTTATTTAAATGATTGTATACAAAATAACTGAATTGCTTGAATTTTTTTAAAATTACATTTTCAATTAACATTTTTTTTTTGTGTTGCTAATTTGTGGTTTTCAAATACCACGTTAAAACGACTGGAAAGATACATCTCCCAGTGTTATTAAAAATGATCATATCAGTCAAATGTATAAAAACCAAAAGTTAATATTATATTAAATTTCTATCATTTTTTCCACTTTAGAAAAAGATTGGCCATTACATTTTGGGTTTAAACAATTAGTCATGAAATTGTGAACGTGGTTGTATTAGTTTGTATGTGTTTTTATACTAGAACAAATAGCGGCTGAACTATGAAGTTTGTGCACCTCGTAACCAAGTCCAGAGGTCGAGTAACAAAACTCTCATTACTTCAGTGGGAAACACTGCTAAAATGATCCACAGGACCACTGTAATCTATGTTCAGTACTTAATTTGTAGGTGTGTGTGTGTGCGCGTATGTGTGAGCGTGCGTGCGTGTGTAAACACACAACAAAAAAATTCATGGCTGAACTATGAAGGCATGTGTGCATTGATAAGACATTTTTTAAAGTTCGGTTTGTGCACAAATTTAAATGTTCGGTTCAGGTTTGTTTCAATGAAAATATTGTGGGTTAAGTTCTAGTTCGGTTCGGTTCCAAAATCTGGGTTCGTCCCATCTCTACTTTTAAAGTCTGTACACTCTATGCCTGTTTGCATGGCTTTGTGAGCAGGCTGGTGTCAAGTGCAGTTGTCATGCAATTAGTGCTGGTACGTAGCTATGGTCTGGTGATGGTTAGTGCAGTGGCTTCATGCACCTAGAAAGTGGTGTTTCTCAGCCTATGGGTGGTGTCCCCATGGAGGTTTCATCCAGGTAGGTTCAGGAACCCACACTCTTTTGCTGGTGAGCATAATTGGCCAGTTTATGGTTCACAGTCCTTTCCTCTGCAACTTTGGGTAGGTATCTGGGGTAGTGGTAAATGCAGCATTTCTGTGAGCAGTATGGCTGTGAGTTTTGGTTCTACTGTATTAGGACCCCAAAGTGTCTCCCATAGAACCTGATAATGTTGGGGTACATAACAGTGTTGTGTGGGTATCTGGAGTTTAAATGACAGCATCTGTGGACCCTCCACAGTGGGTTCAGACTGCTTGAGGCTGGGTGGTGCACAGGGCGGCTGGATTCTTCTGGATGTCTAGCCATCATTTTTTTGTGGCAGTGAATCTTCACAACAGACAAGGAAGTGATTGATGAGTAAATGATAAATTATATTTTGGGGCTGCTGGTTGGGAAGATGTAGGTTTCCGAGTCAACTTCTGGACACTTGAGCTGTATCACTGGTGGCTCTTATCAACCCATTCACTCTAAGACTCTAGGCTGTAGAATAACAGATTAAAAGTCTCCTACTAGGAAGTATATTTCACACAGCAGTGATACAAAAGTAGGATTACTGTATTTTTCAATTTCCTTTAAAATTTGGGATGTGAATATTACGTGAATCATTTGTTAGGTACATGATAAAAATATTAACATTGCCGGTTCCAGTATAACTGTTAATTATGTTCCCGGTTGGCATGTAACATCCTATCCCTGTAATGGCACAGATTTAAGTTTGTTTATACAAACTGCCTATCAACAAATGCAGCAACCATTATGCACTCCTCTCCCTCTATTTGGCAGTTTCTTGGCACAGCATAACCTCACTTCCTTGCCCTACACACAATGTGAGTGGTGAGAAAGTGCTGGATGTTAATACTGGTTGTGTAGTCTGGCAACTTGGCACAAAATCAGGCGTGGACAGTACTGCAATATGCCTTACCGTTACACTAGCCCATTTAGGTAAAAATGATACAATCTTGTAAGAAGAGGTGCAAAACAACACTGTCTCATGAAAAACGCTAAACTTAGTGTCTCCCAACCCCATCTAATTCACTGGCAATAAAATTAATGTAGCCCCAGTAGTATGAATTTACAATTACAAAAATAAGGTAGGTTGGAATGGTAACTTGTATTGATCATAGAATTTGTTTGCATTGATTTTTTTATTCATAGAAAGTGCAGTGCCATATTTATAAAACTGTCAAAATTTAGTGAGCTTATATTTGGTATTCTGAATGCAAGTACATGTTTAGATTTTTTGCGTGATATTTTGTCTATAACCGGTATTTCATATTTATTTTACCTGTTTTGTATGTGTACAACTTGTGAAAACGATTAACGCATAACAACTTTAACAGAACAGAATAATAAATTTATCTTCCGGTAGCGGAAGAATTGCGATTGTTTTTCATCTGGTGATAAACAATTTACACATTTCCTCTATCTGACTGCAGTTTTTCGTTTTAAAAAAAATGTTAGAACAAGGTGATGTATAGCTGAATTTAATTTCAATTTTAATGTCTCTGTAAATCATCCAGAATTTTATAAGGGTGCCTTGAAAAGTGTATTTTTGCCATGTGCAAATGCACTCTGTGAACGATTTTTCTCAAAATACAATTCTGTTCTTAGTGACCAGCAACATTGCCTTAATGCAAAAATATTGCAATTCTCAGTGAAATTTATTTTGAAGGATGAACATTGTTTCAGTGTGTGTTTGTAGTTGTTGACCAAGACTTTGTGTTTAATGTAGATTAAAGTTAAGAACAAAGAAAATGTCTGAAATTTTATACACCCCTGTGCAGCTGTAAATATGTTTTATAATTTGGGACAAGCAGGTAACTCTGTGGGGAAAAATAAACGAATACATATATTACTACACAAGATGATGGACATGTTCGTTATGTTAAAATTGTGTGCAAATGTTTTGTGTTTAACTCAAAAAGGTTAATAAATAATAACAATTTCATTCTTTGAAATAGCCTAAAGGTTTTTAGTCGGATTCACAATTAATTTTGGGTGTTCGTAAAGTAAAAGTTTCAAAGCACTGCTTTTTGCCCATTCAGTACGACATTTTCCAGTCCCTATTCATAGTGTATTATACAAACATTTGCCACTTTGCAATTTATTTTCCTTTATAAGTATTGTAAATCATAAGACAACACAAATTGCATTTCTTATGCTGTTAAATGTGTAGTGTATCCTGTTAGTACCAGTAATCCAAAAAACATCACTGGTAGTTCATATGCGTGCACACATACACACTCTCCCCCTCCACCTCTCTCCCTCCACCTCTCCCCTCCTTATCTCCCCCTCCACCTCTCCCCCTCCACCTCTCCCCCTCCACTCTCCCCCTCTTCTCTCTGTGCCTCTCCTCTCTCCCCTTCACCCTCTCCTTACCCTTCCTCTTTATTTCTCTCTTTTTACAAAAAACCGCAGAAGCAGCTCTGACTGATGGACATTTTCACTTGTTTGTCTAGGTAAAATCGTCACTACAATGTAAACCAAAGTTTATCAATATTCCTCTTGAATTGGAACTGACTAATATTAGCAATGACAATATATTTTTTTAACAAATTGGGTATGTATTTATTTTTTATTGGTGAAGTACTGTAAATAAAGCAAAGAAACTGGGTTGGGGGGGGGGGGGGGGTGAATTTCATCCAGTCTCCAAAGAGCCCAGCAGCCTTCATTGAGGATGTGTACTATGCCTACTCCAAATCTGTGGCTCCAGCTAACTTTTAGGAAGGTGGGACTTGATGCATCATGGGTGATGTTTTGGTTTTTTTTCAGCCTCCGCCAAGGCCATGCCCCCCTCTCCCCCAAGATATATCCACGTACTACTATGTTCCACTGAGTCTACATGGGGAGGTGACCTTCACCAAAAACTGTGTGTGCTGGTGCAGTTTGCACGGGCACTCTACTGGAGGTGTCTGCTTCCACCCCTCATGCTACTCCATGAGCATGCAGCCAGTCTGCACAGAGTAGGATGGAATTTCCTGTCTCTCTCTCTCTTTGTCTCGTACCCTCCTTGATCACCACTGGTTGGACAGTATATAAGGAGCCCTGAGCTCTCTCTTAAGTTTATTCTGTTACTGGCCGGTCTGTCAACCGCATCATCGTGTACCTGCTAGTCAGTCACTTTGCTAGTTTCTTTCCATGATGCACGACCGCATCTGCAATGGCTTACGCTTTGACATTGGGGTTACCTTCACCCCAGCAGTACCACACACACATAGCAATTGTTAGGCACTGCCCTTCAGGCACCTGTTCTGAGTACAGGCTGTAATGTAACTTGTGTATTTGAAACACAATAAACAAGCTTACAGAAACAGAGCTCAGCATTTCTTTTTCTTAGCCAGTTTTGTTTCTGTGCCTTTATCCCCTTGTACATTTTTCATCTCTGCTTCAAGGGAAGGCACAAGTGTGCGACCCCTTCACACTTGGATTAGTCCTGCATTCTGCTTCAAAGATGATTGAACATGTACACATTGATTCTGCCTTGTCAGTCACCACCGAGGTCAAAGTGCCAAGGGTATCAATCCTCTGTGCCAGCGGATTCTTCAGAGTGAGTGACTGCCAGTTTTTGATGGTGAGATGGGGGTGGAATACATAAGGAACGTGCTCATGAACCTTCTTGGGGACTATGGTGTGTAGCTAGATCCTGCTCCAGTGATACATCTAGGAAGGGGCTGCAGGCACGTCAGAGCACCGGCACTGGAGAAAAATCAGCTCTCCAGAAGGCCTGCCGAGGCCTGCCCCTCATACTACCCTATATTGCTTAATCACTGCTGCATCTGCCATTCCTCATAGAAGAACCTTTATCTTCTCGTACTTTATTAACTGACTCACCAGTCTCAGCGCAAGGTTGAGAGCTGGAAGGCCTGGAAAGCCCACCATGTTACTGGTTGTTGAAAGAAGGGCTTGTGCATGCCTTTGTTTACACTGAACTGAGAGTCAAGGCGGCCAGAGAGAGGGATGCAAGGATAGGTTGGACCGGGGTTCACTCCCAGGTACATGTGAGAGTGTTTTGTTGTACACCGCTCTCTCTTGCCCCTGCCACTAATTCCACTCTGACCAAAGTAAATTTACTTATCCACTTGTCCAGTCATCGGCTGTGAGGAAGATCTCATTCCATGAGGTCCCGCCTGCTTAAGCCTCATTTGCACTCGCAAGGACAACTATGTGCTCTGTCAGTAAGCCACCTCTGCCCAAGGCCCTGTGCCAGACCACGACTGTTCTGGTCAAACCAAGGCCACCATTTATAGGGTCCGTGCTCCACGGCCCAAGGGGAGCTAAGCTCTTAGGCCAACAACGTCCAGTTTAGTGCCTGTAAGGTAAGGCTTCAACATAAAGTTACACGTTAAAATTTTCTTTGCGGGGGGGTGGGGAGTTACAAACTGGCATGTCAACTTTCGGAGAATGACAGGTCTGGTTGGAACAAAATTGCTTGTGAGAAATGCCAGTATTGGTTTTCTGTAGCATGTTGAACATGCAGTATGGGGTACGGGTATGTGTTGATAATACAAAATAGTAATTGATATAATCAGTATAGTTTGGACAGTATCATGGCAGTATCATAAAAGTGCGTAATACTCAGCATTTTGTGAACTAACGAAAATTAGGTGGCATGTTTGGGCTGCAAGACTTGCCGAGGTATCTTTTTTTTTTGTTGAACTTACTCTGAAGGAGGCAGTGCTTATTCCATGGAAATGGTGGGGCAGCACTTAACTGATATTAATTAGTGTTCTGGTTTTATTAGTGCGGTTTTATGGCCTTACTACACTGTGCTCTAAATAAGCTTGTGAAAGTTCTGTTATAGCAGCTATTATACCAACTTGTATGGCAGCCATCATGGCATGTCACCTGGTGCAGCAGCTTGTTATACAAGACTTGGTAGTAGAACCTGTGCGGTTTTGTGTTTTAAGTTTCATACCGTACCTGCTTTAATACTTTGTCAAACATAGTTGTAGCTGATAATCACTTCACTTCAGGTTGATGCTTGACGTCTTTTTCCAACTACTAATATAATTTCGCCTCATCACTGTGAACTTAAATATTGCTACCAATAGGATCCGATAAACAGTACAAGTCTTCCAGAAGTGCCTAGAGGATATGCCCCTTGTACATGAGGCTATTACAGACGGAGGGATTGTACTATTCACCATGAAGCAGCTGAGATGGCATTACGCAATGCCATGGTGCGCCAAGGGATTGCACAACAAAGAAAAGTGCTCACTCATGCCGCCTCAGCTGAAATCTGGACAAATGTTAAACAGTGTTGTACTTAAACGAGGTTTGAACCCGTCAAAAATTACCAGTCCACGACTCTATCTATCCATTCTCCTACAACTCTCACTTCAACATTATGGTATAACTTTTATGGTCGGCAACATCACACGCCCTGAGAGCGTTACGCAACCCCCCCCCCTTTTTTTTTTTCCTCCCCAACACCCAGACACTGATAAGTTGGCCATTATAAATACCGGTGCATCACCCTTATTCCCAGTCTAGATTCCTTCATTGCACCGTATGGTGCCGAACGCAGTCGGTTCTTTCACTGCACTCCTGGTGCGGAAGTTTGCATCAGCAGCAGCTCGCTCCACCACCTTGTGTGCTGGGGCCCTATACTGCCATCCAGGTCTACCAGAACCTCAGCAACACCTTCACAGGCATCTTCAGTACCCTCTGGAAATCTTCTGGAGCCAAACCCCACAGAAGTCTTCAACCACACGTAAATATTTTCATCCCTTCAGGAACGACAATTAAGTCCCTTCTGGGCACCATGAATAGATAGTCAAATTGTTTTAATAGCTACTAACCTCTCTACCTTGTGTAGTTCAGAAACAGGTCACCTTCACCTGTAAACCGTAGCTTAACTTCCATTAAACTCTTGTTTGATAGAAGGTAGTATGTACCACCAGGTTTATTCCTCCCAGGAATAAACTTGTTTTTATCCATCTGCAGAGTATTATTCCAAGTGTGTTGTTCTGCCCCTAATTAGACATCAGTTCCATTAAGGATAAAGTAGGAAACCGCGGAGAAATTACTTAACCTCACTTTTTCCAAACTATAGTGCAGGACTGCGAGCTCCCCTTTAAGGATGCCAGTACATCAATTTCATATACATCAGACAGCCACCCATTATGTACACCCTGGTGTATTAGAATGGTAGAGCCTCCACCATTAGGAATTCAACCCCCAAGGTTGCTAGTCAACCAGTCTAAGTTATACTTCATCCACCGCGTTTCTGGTGCCGGAGGAAGTATCTGCTTATTTCTGGGGGTCTAACGTGGACCCACACCCAAGGGTTGTAGTTGTCAGTCATAAATTAACCCAACGCTCTGTGTCCACTGCACTCCTGGTGAAGGACTTGATAGGAGCACAGGGTACAATCTTGTCTGTCAACCTTAGCTTGCGGAAGTACACCTAGTTAGGGACAAACATCTCCTGCTTAAAACTTCTCGGGGCTGGTAGTAGTCCTCTTCCTCATGTCCTACTCCCATTGGAGTGGTAGTCAAAAGAGGGATAAAAAGGCAACTACTGCCTCAAAGTACAAACAAGTGCTTAACTCAAACCTAACTGCACTTAGTAGTGGGATTGCACGGGAACAAGCTCAGGCTGCCTGTTGCTTGGAGAAGCTTACCTTCCCATCTCTGTTACTGTCATTGTTTTAACCACCCGTTAAATCCTTAGAGGACACTCACCTCATTATCAAAGATTTTCTAAGGGGTGAGTAGTCACTTTTGGTATAACTAACCCCTGGATCAGGGGCAACCAACCTGACAGCCCACCTCGGACCACCAGCATTGACAACAGCAGCCGACCCATCAATGCACCAGGTGCCTGTGCCAGCTCCAGCCAGCCACCACCAGTGTTGCAGCAGGGTCAGCAGCCTCCACCGGCCACCAGTCGCCCAGGTATAAAGGTGAACGTAAGTCCAATCAGACGGTCATACTCGCTGTCCCCAATTTTGTTCCAAGCCAGAAACCATCTAGGCCAGTTCTATATACCGGCAAGGCACCGGTACGTCATTAAGTAAGGCCAAGTTAAAGCAACCCGGTGTGTCTGGTCTAATACCAAATAAAATAAAAACAGCCCAACTGTGATGATCCATCGTTAATTATAGGGCATCATGCATCAAGGTATTGATTATTTTCAGTAAGTTGTGTAGAAAAATACATGGAAGGTTTACTACCAGGTTGGTTACCAGTTTCTAACGTAGGAATGCTACTCCATGAATATCTAACCAATATATGTTAGTAGCATGAGATTAGCAGTATATGAGGAAGCTTTAAGCTGTTTTGACTTTAATCTTGCAGATAATATATTTTGCAATTCACATTACTCAAAACTTGTACTTTCATTCTACATGATGTAGAATATTGCATTGACTCTAGGGAAATATGAAGTATGCAGACAGCCATTATTAGTGTAATTAATCGTGTAATGGTCTATATCATATGGATTGTCTGTTGGACCAAAGTCCATTTCTCTTGTAACATAGGTCTGGCAAGTGCCTATTGAGTGCCTGTTTTAATATAAATACTTCAGTTTCTTTTGCCACAATGAAATGGAAAAGCATTTAACCAGTCGCCTTGGGTCTCCAGAACAAAAGCAGACTTAATAAGGTAATTCCTAGAAGCACCTTTTCTTCTATTCCTTTGAAATTTTTCCAGTGTTACATTTACCTGTTGCTACATTATTTTGCATTACTGTTTCAATTTGTTTTGGAAATCAGTATTTTATTTTGCAAACAGTGTCTGTCAACTAGTTTTTGGTTCACACCAACTCAGCTTTCCCCTTCGAAGTCGGAAGGTAGTGCAATGCAGGGAAAAGTTTATTGGTTGTGAGGAAATCCATTACTATTTCTTTTTTAGATTGAGGAAATCCATATTTTTTTCTGTTTCAGTCCTCAGCTAATATAAAAATGCTTACAATTAGTTAAAGTATAAAACTATAGTAATTGCTTATTAGAGAATTCATAGGGAAACAAACAATTACCACTGGATCAGTAATTAAGTGTCGTTTATATTATGCACAGCTAAGGGGCTACATCACAAATTGTGCTTACAAACTGATCGCTAAACAGACTGCGCAACTTGTGTAGTCAAATAATAAAAGAAAAACTATACATAACAGTGTAGTCAACACAACTCAATTTACACAACAGGAAAGACAATATTACTGAATATTAACTACAGTAGATATAGATAAAACGAACAGTAGTTTTACAATAAACGAGCTAGATTATAATTGTCACCAATATTACTTTGAATTCACTATTTTTATATGAGGTATTCCGAAGCAATAAAAATTTGAAGTAGATTTTTTAGTTTTTTCTTGTTTATATCATTTATAAATATACATTAAATTCAGATGTGTTAGTTCACAAAATAGGTTATTTTATTAGAAATCCTATCATCTGTATAAAAATGACCACTCATAATTTACATGCCACATTTTTTTTTGTTGTGATAAATAGAAACGTGACTAGTATGTAAAAATTCATTGCATTTTCATTTCGTTTATTGAACATAGTCATTGTTTATTTTCAACAATTATTATTGTCTAATGATTACCATTTTGTTGCATACTTTTGTTGCACTTACAGACTGCGTGCAGCAACTTTCTTTTTTAATATGTTAAGTTTTAACCAAAACCAATGCTCAGCTTAGAGTTAAAGTATGTCGCCCTGTGAACTGGAAACACTGCATCAAAGGGCAGAGTTTTATTATTCTGGCTTGGTTCTCAGGGTCCCTTACATGGCACTGGGGCGCGCCCCATATAAAGGACTGGCCAGGTAGATTTGCGGCAAGGCACAGTCAGGTTCGTGCAGTGTAATCTTCTGCTTCAGGCTCTGCGCTTTGGGCGGTATACCTGGGCGACGTGTGTTGCTGGTATTAGGTTCGGCCTGTGGCGGAACGATTGGATGTGTAGGAGCAGTAGGTACTTGAGATGGTTGAATACTTGTTTAGAGTCTGACTGGTGGGGACAGGGCAACTGGAATGAGATATGCGATAGGTAAAGCCACAATTTTTTCGCACACGTGAAATAATGCAAAATAAACCATATTGAGTAGTGACACCACCAAAATGCGAAAAATCATATACCTACGTGGTGATAACATGAAATTACACAACAAAACCAATAACAAATAGCAAGCTTACGTGCGAGTTATCATTTAGCTCGTATCATATCCAAATGATAATTATAAATGCTTCACTTTTAAGATGGACATAAATTGATATAAATTTGGAAAAATTACGATGTTTGGAAAATACACAACGTTGATCAATTTTGTTCCTTGTTTACGTTTCACGTAGCTTGAAAGAAACCATTAGCCAACTTGATGCAAACAAAGCATGAGAAAAGAAACACACTGCCAACATGATGCGAACAATTTTCTGTCGAGAGTAAATATTTTCCTCCCGCATGATTAAAAATGTATTTCGAATTCTGGAAAAATGATTTTTCGTAGTTTTACTGGAAAATTAAATGTAATATTGCACATGAAGCCTTGAAACCTACGTAACATACATTATGTATTTTATCTAAAATAATACAAAAATATTTAACTTTTTTTTATGTTGGCTAATGTGCTTTAAAACCATTACAAAAGAAAACATAACCGCTTTGTATGTAAATTTTGTTGTAAAAAATTACGAGAAAATTGCCATTACGTTTTTAAACCTTTAATATTCATTGCGTTTTCACAGATAAGTGAGTTTTCTGCATCGTCAGTTTGAGAAACAGGTGATCAACATGAAAGTCATCTTGCAACCAAATACAACACAAATCTTTTAGAATGCCAAAAAATAAACCAATAGTAGCTGCACGTACAGCAGAATTTTTGAATGAAGGTTTTTATGCAAGTGGTAGCAAAATATTGATGTAAATTTTGTGACTGCCATTTGGAATTTGAAAGGAAAGATATATTGAATAAACACATTAAGTCGGAGAGACATAAAAACGGGAAAAAGGGTTAACAAACAGCAAAACGTCAGCTTTCGAGGAGGCGGGGTCAGTGCTTAAACGAGCCAAACAGCACGTAGAAGAATTTGTGCTGGAAACAGTTGAAGCATTCATTGCTGCTAGAATTCCCGTTGAGAAATTAGACAACTGCAAACTCAGGGAATGGATAGGGAAACATGTTAGTGGTGCTGGTGATATACCTACTGCAGACTGGATACGAAAAAAATACATTCTTCTATTGAGGGAAAAAAGGAAGCAGAAATCAAAGAAAAACTGGCAGACCAGAAAGTTGTTGTTCTGGCAGACGAAACAACAGATAAAGGAAATAACTGTGTCTTCAACATCCTTTTTCAGATATTGCAACCAGGAGCAGAACACAGTATTTTATTAGATGCTTCATGTGTAATTCATTCTGTTAATGCTACTGCCTGTTCTAAAGCTGTTACTGACATCTGCACAAAGAATGAAGTTAAGGAGGAAACTGTAGTTGCATATGTAACAAATGGTGCATGATATATGACCAGATCTGCAAGTACTTGGAAAGGTGTATTTGGTGATCATGTGTACCACATTCAGTGCTGGGCACATAAAATTAATCTGGTAGGGCAGATCTGGCAAAATAATTTGGAGGATTTAAATCTTTTTGTCTTATAGTTAAAAAAAATGCATTCTTAAATACAAGAAAAATACGACATGCCTACCTAGATTTTTTGAGGGACAAGGCTGAAGAAGATGAAGAAGTGAAAGTGTTTCCAGTGGCCATTGTGAAACTATGTAATCTCTTGTTTCACTCTGTTTTCTACTTGGCTGTCCATCTGCGTGACATTGTTTGCTTTTTTGAATATTTGAGTGAGGAAAATAATGCCAGTGTGAAGTTCATCAAAGGAATGCAAGAAGCAGAGGTACAGGCCATTGAGCTCAGTGTGTGTGTGTAACTGAAAATTGAGCTTGCTTTGTGGATGCAATAAACTTTTTGGAGGAATTGTCTTATCCAAGTGCTCATCTGCTATATTCAAAGCTTCAGAAGCTGCAAATTTCACTGGAAATCGTAACAAGGGGAATTTTTCCTGATGCTGTCGAAAAGACGCTTAATAAATGAAAAATGTTCAGTCTGCAGCCCTGAAAGAACAGTTAAAACATCTGTCGCTCACACACTTTTTCACGACGTTGATGGTCTTTCGAATCCCAAAAATATTGGGAAAATGGACATGGAAGACAAGGAATTCTCCACAATGGTTAATACTGTACCTTTCATAAAAAAATGTTCCATGAACTGAAGTAGCAGCTGGTTATATGGCCCTTCAGAAACTTGTGAACAGTGAACTTCAGAAATCACATGTAGCTAATTAGACATTGTAAACTTGGGCACACTAAAATGTGACTTTCTGCAGTTTGCTGCAGCTGCACTTAAGATGATTTGGATTCCAGCATCAAATGTAGACACTGAAAGGTCTTTTTCAAAGTATTCTGCCATTGTCAGTGATAGGAGAAGATCTCTACTGCTTGAAAATGCTGAATTTTTAACTATGGTGGCTTTCTCTTGAATAACATTTCTTCTTTGTTTATTTAACTCAAATGTGTGCCACAATTTCTGAGTACAGTATTATGTGTTTATAAACTGCATAGTTATTCAACCACACATGGTAAGAAATTGTTCCAAATTGTGCAAACCCATATGGTAATTATACTGTGTTATTCATATTTTAATGCTTTCCTCTTGTGTGCATTCTAGATTGTTAACATGTATTTTCTTTGAACATTTTTAGCATTTACGTGATATAAAAAGTGTAAATATTACAATGAGGAATTACATATAATTTATTTGTGCTAAGTTTTCAAAATAACCCATTATGGCGATACCATATAAATTTTGAAATCTGTGAGCCACAGGTGTACATTCTTGCTCGAGCGAGTGGGGCTTTGAAGCAGATTCTTAAGTATCTCTGGAATGATAGGGACGAGAATTCGGCGTAGTGCTTGAGCCTGTTCTTTGGGAGCGAGCTGCCTAGTGTAAGCGACTAGGGTGGGGATCAGCCTGTGTATATGCCTGGAGGCAGTTAGCACTTTCTTTACTTTCTCTCTGAGTCCACGGTGTCTGGAATGAGGTATCTGGATCATGGAGTACACAACACACACTTACATCCGTGAGGCAAAATGCAGGGAATTGGGTGCTCTGTACGTGTCGAGTCACATAAGCGGCTGCTGACTGAGCGGTCACCCTATTTCAATGCTCGGCATCTAAACGTGGTGAACAATGAAAATCATGTCTCACTCACGTGCAGTCCTTACATGTGTGCTCCAGCCGAGTTTTCCCAATTCAGCTAATGCCCCCTTCTGGCACTAAAAATGTGGTGGAAGAGGCAGAGCATCAAACAGACAAGCTGGTCTGAAGGCAGAGTACATGTGTGTGACTCCCCCATTCTGTTCACCAAAGTAAGCGGAAAAGCAGGCCGTTGCAAGTGTTGGTAGGTAGCAAACTGTCTCTTCCCTCGATTGAGTATTGTTCCTGGGATCACCTGTGTTTGTCTCAAGGAAGTGAGGTCAACTGAGATAGGTACTAAGTCTACAGAAACGTGGTACTCAGGCATCAGTTCAGACATAATGTTTATTCTGTGTGAGTGGAAGTAAACATGTGTTGACGCACTACCTACTACTACCTACTACGTATAGAAAGAGCTTAAGGGAAGCTAAGCCTACGTGATCCAGTTAAAGGTGATCTGGTTCTGAAATAAATGGGTGAGAGTAGTAGAGCGTTGTGTAAACAACTAATAAGACTAGAACTCCCTAACCATTGTTACCTAGAAGGGACGCAATGTCTAGTGTGTAGATGACTTTGCATTAATTTCTTCGGCACTGTGCTTGGATTACTAAGAAGGGCGTGGGAGGAAGACAGAAAATAGGCTTTTCTACAGCACTGAAAGTGCAGTGAAGTGGGAGACATATAGCGAGGAGCTAAGGTAAATCTCCGGCATTGAGCACGGTGGAGATATTGAAGCGAGTGTAAGTAAAGGTTTAAGGTGTAGGCTGGTCAGTTCCGGCAGCTAGTGTGGTGGAAGACTGAAGACTGGTTGTGAGTCGATTCTTTACTCTCCTTTTATACTATGCCGTACTGCTGCCTCTGCGTTCATTGGCTGGCATCTTGAGGGCGAGGGGTTGCCGCTGAGCGGGGGGGTGGCGAAAGGCGTAGCTTCACAGGCATGATGTCACCGGCTGGCTGAGAGAATGGAAGTGGAAGACAAGCGACGAATATACTAGAGGTGCCATCTAACAGTGGTTAGTAGTACTCAGTCTTGAGGTGCACAGCTTCGGTGGGCTGGTGAACAGTACAAATTACAGGTTGGAAAATCCATTCTTTCTGTAGTCAACAGTACACTTTCCGATGTCTTGTAGACAAAGGTAATGCAAATTCCATAGATATCAAATGCAGGCAATGCTATGCTGATGAACTGAAGTCGTCTAATCACCATTGTTGAAATGTGTCATGCGTCAGAGTATTGACCTTTACACCAATAAAATGGCTTGTGGTCTCATTCCTTTTGACGCGTGATGTTTTAATAGATCGTAGTTTTTTTCAACCGAAGTTGGTCATTGATAATTAGGGGGGGGGGGGGGTTGACAAAATTGTGACATTTCATTGGTTCCAGTAAAATTATTGAACTGGTGCCAAGGAGTATAAATTTAAAATTGATCTTATTATGCATTTTTGAAGTTACGTTAATAAATATTTTCCATGTGACATTTGGTGTTAGCAGTCAGAATTTGGACATGCTGCAGTTATTTTGTATTACAAACAAGAATATGTATATGATGTTGAATATGTGTTAATAAATAAGAAGTGAAATAAGTTTGTGATATTCTTTTATTCATAATTTAGTTCAAAGGGATTATAATAAGTTTAATGTTCATGTTCTTGTTTGATTTACGATTGTGCTCGCACTTGTTACCGCATCATTATTTGACACAGTAATGAAGTATGATATTTAAATGGTTAAATCTTGTATTTGTGTTTTTTTTTTAATTTATTTATTTTTCATTGTTTTCAGGTTGCAAATCTATAAGTCTCCACTTGCTAATAAGGATTTCGTAAATCAGATTCCTGTTAGGGGTAGTTAAGAAGATACCATAATTAGTAATTAGTGGTGTAGTTTAATTTTAAATAGTTTCATCGTGTTGAAAATTTAAAATTACAAACCTTTGTTTGTGAAGTTTTAGGGTACATTTGAGTTTTTTATATCAGTTATAATAAAACGTAGCTAATTTTTGAGACTTGGTTGTCTGTAGCTAAATTTGCTTAAAACACCAGTTCATAATTCCTTTAGGTTGAATTTTTTTTATATCCAGTATTGTGTATTCTGTGAAGTTTTCTTAAGCTAAGTTAATTAATTTTTGTTGTTTGAACGGTATTTTTATTGATTTCTTATGAAAATTTAATTGAAATCATTAGACTGGACAAAGTAAATAATATGATAACCTGCAATTCAGTAAACATCCTGTGAAAATATCTTTAAAGTGAAGAGAGTTGTACATTTTATTTTGCATGAACAGAAAATGATCCTTAAGATTAATGTTGTTGAATGTGTGCCATTTGGTTGCACAAAAACATGGTTTATAAAAATTTACTATTCCTTCAATTTAACAAATGGTATTTTTGCACTGTTTTATGAAGCGTTGCATAATCATGAAAAAGGCGTGATTTTTTTTATTGTAATTTTTTTTGTGATATTTACTCTTATGCTAAACAAAATAATTGGTCATTATTAACAGAAAAGTAACCCTATTTTTAATTTTTTTATTTTTGGTCAGACAGATGCCAGTTCAAGATGCTGAAGATTCACTGGTGATGTGTGGGAGTTTTAAACAGGCGCACCATATATCTCAGGTTGAAAAAATTCATTTGTAATGTATACAAATACCTGGAAATAATATTAAATTTATAATGCAAATTGTGTGACTACTCATATGCTTAACACTTCAATGCAGGTTAATAGACTACTATATTGTGCATGGGGTTGTTGGTATGAGTTGGATTAATTCATTTTATATGGGTATTTCATTGCACTTATGACACAAATTGCAGTTTATTTCACAGCAGTTGTAATTTGTGGAGTGTTTTATTTTTATTGTCGCAGTTGTTTGCAGACTGATGCATGTTGGTACTTGGGTAAAATGAACTGTTGAGCAGGCCTGCACAACATATATGTTGTTGGCCATCAATAGCTCTAAAGGCTTTCGTATTGGTTAAATATGTTTTATTGCCCACCATACAAATGAGGGCAGTACAGAATGTTTGCAGTTATTGTTGTTAGTACATACACTTTAGAATGAAGTACGTAGTAGTATGTATGAGCTGGTAAAAATGCTGGTATAAGTAAATATGTGACCGTAATTTTTTTTCACTGTATTATGCAAAAAAGTGAAATTACTAGGAAAATCATCTTATGATTTATATATATGTATATTAATGATGGGTTGGTTCCTATGTTATGTCAATTCAGATTCCAAACCTGATTCTTTTGAAGTATCATTGCTTCTCAATTTGATTCTTTATTAACATTGTTCAAAGCAACTGCATATAGATTAAATGTGGCAAATTTTGTTTACATTGCAACAGACTTTTTTAAAGTAGGTAAATGTACAGTATTTATAATTAAGTATTGATGGGTTGACTACTTTATTTTACAGATCTGCATTCAAACCCCAAATGTAGTAATCTATTTGGGTCAATTCTTTATTCTTGCTGCACTCAACTCTCATTACTATAACCCTAAACGGTTTCCAGGAAAAGGGTCATTATTTCAAAAGGGTTGTTGTTAGATTTTGTACAGATTCTCATCTAAACCCCACTCCTACAAGCAAAAATGGAGTTTTAATTTTACTTACATAACCTGCAAGCCAAATAACACATATTTGTTGCATACAGTCAAATGTTGATCTTATAAGTCCTCATGTTCATATGAATTGAATCGTAAAATCAAATTTTATTAATTTTAATTGACCTCCAAAAACTCAAATTGCATCCATATTAAATGGTTCGTAAAGAAAAAATAACACCTTGTAACTAGGGGTGGGACAATACCATGTTTTCGATACTCTATATTCAATACAGTTTTCAGCTCGATACTTTCGATACTCGATACTCTTGAGTAAAAAAATTCAATAATGCAATCAAATTTTTGTAAACTACATTTTCATTGTTCTTGACCAAATTTATTATAAAGTTTAAAATCAAAGAAAATCATGCAAGATAATACTACAGATGATGGAAACAAATTTGAAATGTATATAACTGAGCAGTAGGCCTGCTTTATAAATATTTATATTATACTAAAAAAGCACATAAGGCATTTCAATTTTCAATTTTCAAACTAAGAAAGCTTAATAATTTTTATTTTAGAAAAACAAGCATAACATTTTTTCCTGGTTTAAGTAAGAGGAAATGTGGGAATTGTTTTTCACCGGATAAAAAACAATAGCAATTCTTCCTCTACCAGAAGCTAGATAAAGTTATTATTCTGTTTGTTGTTTTGCATTGGTCGTTTTTACAGATTGTGTACACACAAAACACATACAATAAATATGAAATTCCGGTTTTAAACACAAATGGCATGTAGAAAAAAATATGTAGTACTTGCATTCAGAATATTGAACATAAACTTTGACAGTTCTAGGAACGTAGCATGGCCACAATGTATCCTTGCACCACAGCTGATCTGTCTATGAATAAAACGAGTGTAAACAAATGCTATGATCAGTGTAGGTTACTATTCCAACCTACTTTGTTTTTGTTATGGCTAAGTCATACTGCTGGACCTCCATTAATTTTATTGCCAGTGGGCTACAGATTTATTTTAATGCATCATATGTTGTACTAGCTTTCTAACGACATAATTTGTAGAATATTCTTTATCTCAACAAGTGAATGAAACAGAATCAATAATTTATGCAGTAAAACATTCATTATGGTAATCAGTTCTGATTATTATGTAATAATCAATGGTATTGATAAATCTAAGAACCAAATTGACCTATCTTTAATATATATGTATATAAAGAGCATTACGTTGCTAGTGGCCAACACAATCAAATGCAGAGGCACGAAAGCAAATTGGTAAATCCGATGTGTAGTGCAAAGTGTTGTGCCTAAATTTAAACTTCCAAGTTGTGCTGGTCTGTTGTAAAGTATGGCTGTGTGTTGGTTGGTGCCTTCCTGTGTGGCTTGGGTGATTGTGGATTAGACAGTTAGATTTACTGACATGGCTTCATCAAGATTTTTCTTTTTATTTGAACAGTTCGTAAAAAGAAATTTGAAAAAGCAGTAAATGCAGTTTATTTTGAATTTAAAAACATTTTACTGTTCATAAGTTACTTTTTTTTTTTAATTCACTTAAATCTTTGCAGTAATGGAGCAATATTCATTACGGACATACATAGATTTATTAGAAATATTACTTTGTTAATAAAATAAATATACAGCATTCAGTCATGTTCAATGCTCATTTTATTATGTGGATCTAAGTGGAGCTTCACTTGTAAATGGATAAATGCTCATGCAATAATTCCTTGTTTTCACAGTGTTGGTTTGTAGTTGTCTTATTTCACTAATTGTATGGAATGTTTTTTTGTTGGTGTGGGGAACTGTTTTATGTTGTGTCATTTGTGAATGGAAAGGTATTACAGGTCTGAATTTTAACTTGGTTAATAATCGAAAGTGTATTCATAATCAGTGAAATGCTTGTTTTATTATATTATTTGAGTTTCAAGATTCTGATTGCACAAGCAGCTTTATAAAACATTATTGTTTCACTTACTGTTGGATTTGTATAACTTTGCAAACTTGCAAGCATTTGTGACGCAGATTCAAAGTACAGTCTGTGCCAATTATAGGGTGGTTGAATAAATAATGAATTTCATGTAATGGACAGTTTTCAATTTCTGTTCGTTAGAGATTCCATCATTTTTCATACATATTTAATTTTCAAGTGCTTTTTTTCCAATTGGAGGAAAATTTTACCAAGTAAAGCACCTTGTTTCTTTTACTTTAATAGGTGCTAATAACAGTTCAAACCCATGTTCAAAGATGTTCTATACCATAATAAGTAAATTGTAAAATACTTTTGTTTTAAAATTTTTGAGTCTTTGTTACATTTCATGTGTTATAAAATTATTCTTGACGACAAGCAATAAAATTGTAGCAAACTGAGTGTACTTTGATTTGTAATAATGGAACCCTTGTGCCAGAATTTATTTTGCTTGTGAGTTCCATGTACTATAGACCCCTCATCTCGTCCAAATCAGAACATGATTTAGTTAAATGTTCCATTTTAGGAAATACATGGGGGGTTGGGCCAAAAACTATAACTTTATTTCCATGCAAAATATTTCTATGCCTTTTTACATGTGGTTATTGTGAAGTATTTCTGGTTATTACTTATTGTAGTTCAACATTTGGTGTCCAAACTAATTCTCTTAGCAGGCTAAAAGTGTGAGAGGATGTCAGGTTCAGTGAGTAAAGGAGATAACGAAGAATTGGCTGAATTGTCTTGGCTCTGTTTAAACCTTCTGTTCTGAAATTTGCCACTTCTTACCAGTACTGACTAGCAAAGTTTCCAGTTCTGAAACATTCTAAAATTGTTTATTTTTTCTTACATTTTTTTCAACACACCACTAGTGAAAAACTATGTGAAAACCTGATACTGGTTATCCCGATTTGACACCTGATTTCTAATACCCAATTTCTGATATGCAATTGTATTGTGTAAAATGTTCATTTTTAAATACTGTAATTATTTCACAGTCATGCTGACAGCAATTGAAAAATGTAATAGTTATAAAATAATATTATGTTTTATGAATATTTATTATTTTTAGTAATTGTAAACATCACTATAATCATTTTTAATGGCCGACATTATTTACAGAAATTTTAATCATATTTAGCTAAACTGTGACATTATTCACTAAGTACAAAAATACTTGGTTTAATTCAATAAGCAGGCATTTTCTGAATAATGTACACGGAAGATGATCTGATAGGGTGATGCTGCTGTTGCAAAGTAAAAATTGAAGTAGAAATAAAAAACAAAGATTTTGGGTCTATTCACCTATTTCAGGAAGACAAAATTGGGATCTGTTCCATACTTTGTCATGATTTCAAGTGGATCAAGAGCTTCTAGCTGGAATTAACATCAAAATGCTTTATGAAAGGGGAGGGAGGAACACACTACTACGAACTCCCTCGGATACCATTGTCACAACAAAACTGTCAGACGATGGAAGCCAGTAGGGGTTGAATACTCGCATGTTAGCAGTGCTATCGTCATGCCATGTGCACCCTGCTGAAACATTGGCGACATCCTGTGTAAAACTTGCAGTTTCAATTACTTCTTCTGTGAATAGCAATATCCCTTTTGTAGCCACAACTATGGGCAAAGTCAAACACAGGGAGCTTCAGCAGTGCCACTTTTCTGTTTCTATAGCTGTGTGCAATGGAGCCCATTTACTGTAGATTTACCTGCAGTAGTGCTTCTAAGAAGCACCACTCAGTGACATTGTGTAAGGGAGAGTAAGAAACTATTCAAACCAGTCTACAATGGCACACTAAATGCCTAGTGAGTTTCTTGCCCCAATAACTGCCTGGCCACTTACTTCTACCCCTCTTTTATTTGGTGTGAACAGCGAGGGAGGTATGATTGGGATGTCCTTATGATAGATAAAATATTATAAGAAAGGGCAGCAGCATTAATGCAAATTTCATTCTCACCTTGCATTGATCATGTGGGGGGGGGGGGAAATGTGTCTGTGTACATGCGTGTTAGGTATACAGGATGCGGCAAAACTTTGTGTCGTAAATGAGGAGTGTTAGAGGGCGCAAACACAAGTATTGGTAACATAGGAACCATAGGTCTGTGGTGATTAGTTTCGGCGCTACACGCTAATTTCTGCGGCGCTGTCCGCGTGACCGTCCTTCTGTCCTCCTGTGTCCGTCCATCCATCACCCCCCCCCCCCCCGAACAAGGTATGTGGTTGCATTGGTTAGTTCAGTCCTTGACACTCGTGCCGGTGAGTGAGTTCAATGAAAGTAGTACGCTATCTTGTTCATGTTGCATTGAGATGGTCACTGTGAAGTTGTTTGAAAAGTATGTGCAATGTTAGTGCGGTATTAGTATGTGTTACATTATGTTGAGTGTAGTATCTGTTCAGCCCCACATGGACGGACCCGAGTACACCTGGAACGAACTTGCTGACATGCACCTGGCGTATGGTGTTGCTTTGGGCAATGCAGTTGAGGCCTGGAGAATTCACAGTGAGCGGTACCTGAGCAGAATTTTACCTTCACGCCAAATGTTTGTAAACATTGACCAATGCCTGCGCGATTCGGGATCGCTGTCTGCCAACATACGTGATACAGGTCGACCTAGACAAGTGCGGACCCCACAGTTTGAGGAAGAAGTGTTATATGACGGTTAAGCTAAGCTTAGAATGGGGTGATCAGTTCTGAGCAATGAGTGCTGGAAAAGACTGTTCAATTTAATTGGACGCGAGCAGTGTATGCTGGAGCGAAAAACTGGTGGTATTCTGATTGCTTCTCAAGCGATGCGCGCTGGGAAGAAAGACTGGTCTAGAGATGCAGGCCATCTCAGCTTATATACTAGTCTTGGGCCAGTGCCCACTAGGGCGAGGGGCGGTCGCTGAGTGGAAAATGCAAATACATGACTTGCCTCAGTGACGTTACTGGCCGACTCATACTACTTCGAGACCATGTTAAGTCAGACAGTGTTGACAAGTGCAGCGGGCTGGGCCCTAGTTGTCTTCTCCCATAGTCACTTTTGGTTAGGAAGCACATTTCATGTGGGCAGTGGTCTTGTAATGTGTTGGTCCCTTTTGCATTTGCTCCGGACAGTGTAAGTGCCTGTAAGGGTGATTCTCTGTCAGCCACCGGATAGCTGTCAAAAAACTTGAAAAATTACGTGAGGTGTACTGTGACAAGTTGCATACCAGTTCCAGCAAGAAAACATGCAAATAATATGTAAAATTTACTTCCTCTAGTTCCCAGCAGTAGTTAGTTGGGTGTTCATTTTCTTGTCGTGTGAATGTGTGTTGTGGTTTCTGTAGTTTTGCCTATGCTGTTGGCAAAAGTAAATTTTTGTTTCAAAATAATTTTCATTACTTTATTGGATCATTTCCCTTTGTCAACTAGTAATAGTTGTATCGTGAGGTTTGCATGTTATAGTCTTGGAACAGATGATCATCTAAACATAATTAGGCAAGTATGTTCACATAGCAATACAGCTATGTGCTGTCCTTGTCACACACCAGATAAATTCAGCTGCCAAGACATGTGGCTTGGATAGTGTTTTGCCACAGTACAGTTCATTTACAAGTATAATTTTTAGTCTCCAAAGTAATGTGTTATAAAGGCACTATCAGAACTAGAGCAAGCTCTGTATTTAAATAAAAAATTAATTTTATAGACGTACACCATTGCAGAGCCATTTTGTCATAGGCAACTTTAGTACATGATGTAAAATAAGAGACAAAAGAGGTCTGAAGTAAGCCAAGAGCAGCCATTTTAATCAACGTGTATGTTGATAATCCACAGATAATTCCACAGAAGGGAATTAAGTTGGTAATTATTTTAGCAAATGAGACAAGAACACCAGAAAAGTAATTGAGCACACAATTTTTTTGTTTTGGTTAGTTTTGTAACTACGACTTAATTCTATCTGCTGAATTATCTGCGTAATATTTACATTGTTGTTGACAACAAATATTCTTGGCTTATTTTCAGAGTTTGTGGTATTTTGTGTCTCATATTTTGATTTGTCGTTGACAGCATAGCTCTGTAAAATTTTTAAATTAACTTCTTACCTCTATTGCAAGAATCATGTAAAGGACACAAGCTGTGTTGTTTGCTAGACACGTACTGATATATCCTGTTGATTGTCCTCCACCCTACTCTTTACCTGTGCTTATTTGCTCGTGCTTTTTTTGTGGGTGTGTTGTGGTGCATATACATGTGGGCTTTGCTTGAAATGTTCACTGGGTGGAAAATACATGTTTAAATAATTATTGAAAATATGTGAATGAAATGTTACAAATTTTTATTATTAATAAATGTACAGGGCTATGATGTCTGTCTGTATGTTTCGATATTTTGAAGGTATCACCAAGCAAGTTGCTGCGCACAGCATTCAGCATCCGTGCCCTGAGCTCAGCGTACATTCAGCGAGTGTTTTTGAAGACAGAGATGATGTTGAAAAGCAAGCAAGTGGTAAGTGGGTCCCGTCAGCTCGTGAGGTCTAGATCGACAGACAACCTGCCCACCAGTCAGTCGCAAGTAAACATACAAATGATGTCACGCACCCTTACAATAAGAGAGGTGAGTTCAGCATGCTGCATTAAATGTGCACTTTTTAT
This sequence comes from Dryococelus australis, assembly GCA_029891345.1. NCBI lineage: Eukaryota > Metazoa > Arthropoda > Insecta > Phasmatodea > Phasmatidae > Dryococelus > Dryococelus australis. The sequence continues at coordinate 97,929,121 of CM056999.1, forward strand.
TTTACTTTATCTAATAAAAATGTGGTGCACATTTTTTGAAGTCATTGATGTGCTTACACATATATTCTAGCATCTATTGGGAAGGACTTTTTACTAACCGATAAAGTAGCCTGTTTATGTGAAGAATGAAGAAATGAAAATATGAGACCCATGATTATATCAAGTGGTTACAGCCAAGCTGTCTTACACTGCAGTCTTAGAAATTAATTTAGTGCTACAATCGGGTAGTAAAAAGAAAAGGACCAATTTTCTATCCCTATCCCAGACAAACGTTGGTACAACTTAAATGCATTACCATTTCCCTCCCCAAAAATAGTTGTCAGTGGGTATTTGCTGCTGGCCAGTATATAAAGACTTACGAACAAGTAAAATTCATCATTCATACGTACAGTTTACTTACTGCATTAACTAAAATATATCAGGGTAATTTAGGTGCACCACAGATTCTGTTTGTGGCTAGAATATAGCGTGATGTATTGCTTAAGAAATATATATAAATATGTGAAGTGATGAGATTTTTTAACTTTAATGTGTATTGTGGTGGAAATAGGCCTCTAGACTACCGATTACATTATAAAAAGGAGATAGAATTCACACGTACTTGCAGGGCAGTACTCATAGATAAACACACACAAACAAAAAACAGACTAACACATTTTTCATGCGTATGCGCAGTCGTGCAATGTTTCTCTAGCTAGGCCAGCTTCATCAGGCAGCTAGTGGTGGCACACTGCAGTCTGGTGAGTGTTGTTTGGCAAACAGTGAACCTAGCGTCAGGAGGCAAACTAGAGTGAAGAGGGAAATTTTAAATGTGGCAAATGGGTTATCTTATGTTCAGTCCAGGCATGTGCCTGGATGTGGTGATGTATTTGTGGGCAAGTTTCCAGTGTCGCTGTTCTGCACAATTGATAAGATTTTCTGTTGCACAGTTGTAGCTGCCCTGAATAGGATAAGAGCCTGCTGTTGGAGGTTGAAGACTGGTGTATAGCACAAGAGCCACAATGTGGGGGTTATTGCAGGGCCGATACCCCCTGGGGGTGGTGCTGTTACTGATTGTGGAATTTAGTGGAAATTTAGGGGTACACCAGTTTGAAGGTTGGAGGGTCGTTTGAAGACATCTGGATGGTTTGGAGAACAAGTTTTGAGTGAGTGGTGATGAGGCCATAATTTTGTGTCCACAATTGAGAATGGTTCTGATTTTGACCATGCCCTTGTGATATGGGATAACCAGAGGGATATCCAAGATACTGATCTTTGTTTGAGAATCATGGTTGAAGTGGCACACTGAATTTGTTTGTGAACCAGGGATTTGAGGTAGCCTCTATCAAAGAATGCTTTGGCTATGATATCACATTCCTTGTTTGAGTAATTTTGGGTAGAGCAGTTGCATTAAGCTCTGGTGACAAGACTGTATGGCTGGAGTAGTAGTAATGCTTTTAGCTATGCATCATTAATTGTGTAATTATGTATTTAATTTTTTTGTTTTTATGAAAGTTATATTCTTAGGATATAGGTACTGATGTTGCTTTCTTATGTCCAAAAGGAAAATTTCATTTTCAGGCCTCATCTGATTGGTTCAGCATTTTATAAGAGAGTGCAAATTGGAAAATAAAGCTTTTATATTATATTTTGGGAACCATTTAACCAATTTTAAACAAATTTGGTACATTGGTGCATGCCCGGGTTATTAACTAGTTGGCACGGTCGTTGTGGCTTTGACTGCGCTAGACCAGCACACGGGTTAGGGATTTATTGTTCCAATTTTCGTTTTTGGCTTTATACTTTAACTGAACGTGTCACTTTGCGGGTTGGTATAAAGTTATTGATAGCCTGGCTGGCTAGGGTTTTACGGCTGGCTAACTTCTGGCCCGCTATGGGTTTATATGTTAAGGTAGGTAACTGGCGGGAGGTGTCTGGTTTACCTGGCTTGCTTATTGATTCTTCGGCTGGCTGGAGAACAGTGGCTGACTGCTGGCAGGAGTTCGTGGTGCAGTCCTTTGGCTTCAGGTCAGTGATAACACGTCGGCAAACACGGTACCACAGATTCCAGGTGGCTTCTTCTCAACTCCAGAACCTGGGGTTGGAGATCCAATACTTTACCTGAGATCCGTACACCAAACCACTCGGGACGGGGTGGTAGTTTTGGTGTGTACAGGTGTGTGGAGGGAAAACAATATAGTCAAGTACAGGAGAGGCTGGTTTCTCCAAGAGCTTTACTAAGGCAGTGCAGTCTCGTTCCGCCTGTGTCCGCATTCGGTGGAGCCAATACAGCCCGTTGCTTGGCAGCAGGTTAGCTGTTCTTTGCTCTTCTCTTCATGAGCCGTGCCTCACCTTGAAAGGCATAGAGCATGATCCGCCACTGAATGATACGAGTCGTGCACCACTGATGCGAGACAATTCCCTAACTTAGTCTATGGCCAGTAGCAGCTGCCGGCATGAGCTTGGTGCTCCAGAAGACTTTCACCACTGGCGGGCAGATCAGAAGCGTTGAGCCGTATGGGCAGCCTTCCTGCTACTACTGGGTGTGTTATCGCAACCAAGGCCAGGCCGTAACACTCGAGCAAATACCCCCACCAGCACTTAGGTGCTCTGGTAGGGATACAAATCAAACGTACTGTCTCTCCCAGGTTGGATGAGTTTCTAGTGGTTGTGGCTCTACTGTTCTATCCCCGGAGATCTAGAACAATCATAGTCTAGTTCGTAATAAAATACCTGGTCTCTGTTGGCAGTGCACAATGCGTATCATTCCTAGTAGACATAGTAAATATTACTCTATAAATAATACTTGTGGCTAAAAGAACAAAGTTGCATTTATTAAGATCATAATAAACACAGTGACACGTGCTATCTCCTACCAAGCAGACGGTATGGTGGAAGTAACCAACACTGGACAAGTGTAGGTGGCCTGGTTCTAGATTAAGTGGGAAAGTTGAATTAGTTTACTGTTAATAGAATTACTGAACGTTGTTAGCTAATTGCGGGAATTCTAAATGAGACAAAGAAGTTAAAGATCCACCGCTCTAGTAGCAGGGAGTGTTAGTGTTGAAGACTGTTTCAGAAGAAGCTTCTGGTAAGTGGTAGCTATTGGCGTCACTGAAGCCTCTGGTGACGGCAATGGCGGCAGCCGCTGGGGGCTGCTGAAGACTGTTGTCGACAATGGGAGCAATTTCTGGTAGGCTGCTGAAGACTTGGAGGTTGTCGGAGGCCCCAGCGCTAGAAGTGGTGGAGCGAGCTCAAGGAACTCCAAGAAATAACTCGCAAGCCCTGCCGTGCATGGACTTATATAGTCCTAAGGACAGGTGCAACGGCAGGCTGCGGGGGGCGCTTGTAACGTCCCTCTGGTGCGAGGCCGGAGTGGGGGTAGCAACCCTCTAGTCATCTCTTGGCTTCGTGTGTGTTCGGTGGCGCTCGGCTGTGCCCTGAGGCGGCTGATGGCTTGTAGGCTCTCAGCGTGGGGGAGAGGAGGGCAACGTGTCTGCTGGCTTGTGCAACTCTGGTATTCATGTGTTCGGAGTGCCCTCCAGGGTTGTGGCACCTTCTCAACGTCCATGTATAGGATGACGGGATTTGACTCATTGGGTTGAAGTAGATATGTTGGCGTGTTGTGAGATGAGACGAAATTGTTTATAGTAGTATGATAAAGTAGCACGCGTCAACATTAACAGTGCATTATGTATGCATTAAATTTAAAACATTGTGTTATCAATCCACCATTTTGGAAGATGGTGCAAGATGAAATATAAAGCTGTTCCATTATATCTCTGTAACTACACAACCCATTCCTGCCATATTGGGCATATAAGTAATATAATTGTATGCCTTGTTCATATATGCAATTGAAATGGATAAGAGACCTATTTTCAAAATTGTGCTAACTGATATTTTAGATTCATTTGCAATATCTAAAATACAGATTAACCAGTTTCTACCAAAATTTTAATGCTGAAAGTATCTTTTACAAGCGTCAAATGTCTATAAACATAGCCTATTTTTGTCTGCTCTTTTGTAAGCTAGTATCGCATGAAAAAAGTTTTAATGTCTGATCTTGGGAAACAATCACTGATTCCTACTAAATTTAACATGCAAGTAATACAGCAGTACATAATGTAAACTGATATTTTTAGTGGGTGAGACTTATTTTCAAAATAACTACAGTACCACATAAACATTATTGACTACTATGCTATATCTATGAAACCATGTAACCAATTCAGAGTTATTTTTGTATGCTGGGTGTATATATGCAAGCATCAAATTAGTTAATATGTAAACTCATATGTCATCCATTTTGAAAGATAGACCTCAAAAGCTACATATTTTCAAAATAACAGCCATTTAAGTATTTTAGGTTAGTAAGCCTATGTCCCAAATAATTTCAAACCAACTTTAATATGTAGCAGTAATTATGACAAACGTAGAATGTGCCAGTACAGTAATGAAAATAACATCACATGAGAAACTGGAGCTTTAATGTAATGTCTTGGAACCAACCACCAGATTCCTACCTAATTTTGCACATAAATAAGAGTGCTACATTAGACCATGTTTTTAAGTGTCTTGATTTACTTACAGAATGACAGTTACATAAATCATTAAGATAAGTTTGTCATATCTATTTAACTGTTTTCACTTAAACTTAGTATGCTGAGAGTAGCCATTAGAAGCATCAAATATTCTTATAGAGATCATATTTTGCAGACTTTTTGTAAGATAGGACCAGGTGATTAGATGCAACATTTATGCCATATCTTAGGAACCAATCTTCGATTTCCCGATGAATTTTGCACACTAGTAGTACTACAATAGACCACGTAAACTTGCGTAATTTAAGTGTTGGAAAAATTATTTCCAAAATAGTGCATGTCAAATGATTAAGATTAGTCTGGCACAAGGGGACCGAAGCCGACTGCCGCCATCTTGAAATTTTTCTTTTTTCCCCTAAAAATGTTCCTTTTTCGCCCTCAAAAGCAACAAAATTTCTGTAAGAAAATTTCCCTTTATCCTTAAACATGTCAGTTTTTCCCTTAAATTATTGTTTTTATCTCGGAAAGCACTGACCCCCCCCCCCCCCTTTTTTTTTTTTTTCTTTCTTTCTTTCAAAAACGAGCTGTTGGGAACTTTTGAGAGGCTTACGAGGACTCTTGACTCAGGACTCTGACCCCAGTAACCTTGAATGACCTTGTAAGCCCAAAAATCCCCAAAAAAAAAATCAAAAAGAATTCAAAAAATTTAAAAGAAATAATTATTTAGAAAAAATTATTGAAACATTTATTATTAAAAAATATTATTATTAACAATTATGATGTTTGGGTTTAGAGGTGACAAGGGACTGGAACCGACCAGCCACCATGCTATGACATCACCCAACTCCATGATGATGATGTTGAAAACAAAAACTTGAGAAAAATTGTAAAATTGAATAAATTTGTAAAGGTCAGCAAGCATATTACATTACTGACTATTACAACCATCTTGGATACAGGTGACTATTACCTTAACCCAATAACCATGACCTTAGGTAACTTTGAAAATAAAAAATCAAGAAAAAAGTTGTAAAATTGAATATATTCATAAAAGTCAGCGAGCGTATTACGTTACTGACTACTACCACCATCTTGGATGTCTGTGACCTTTGACCTTGATCTTCGAGAGCACAGTCGATCAGCTGAAAGTCCTTAAGGGTCTCAGCCACTGTACTTTTTGTTATTTAACGTGATGCTCTTAGCCGTGAAGCCTAACCGCCGCCGCGACCACCCAATCGGTGGGGTAGAGGGATCACGCCCTCTCATCGCAGGTATCCCAGCTTTTCACCTGCATTGACCAGATCCACAGCTCCAACCTGATACACAAGTACAGATGAAAACGCCCTACCATAAGATAGACCCTCACCCTCAGATACCAAGTGTATGGTCGAGCCAGGTTTCTATCCATACCCCCAGTGCCTCTTCAGGGCACAACCAGAGTGGGTTGCTACTCACCGCCCAGTCCTTCAACAAGAGGGGGAATCTCTCCAGACCTCCTCCAGCATGCGAAGTCAATCACTTCCAGCAAGAGTCCAACCTCAATTTGATAAAGACACCTGAGAAAACCTAAGATGGGGCCAACACAATCAGCCCATGACCCCACTTATTTTCCATGGCAATAATGGGTTTTCAGTAACCGACCACTCAACCTGTGGTGGGAATCAGGCAAATAGAGGCAGCCCCTTCCACAATGTGGTTGAGGACACTTAACGCCTCACTGGGCTAAGGGCAGGTTAACACGTACTGATAAAACCAGTGTCTGCATCGTCACCAATATCGGAGGTACCTGAATTCTGTTTAATATAATAGCCTGGCCGTACACCAGACAGAGACAACACAAATATTGGGACAACCGCCAACATGTCGGCGGCCCCCCTCGTCCGGCTAGTATTGTCGGCGTAGCGTCTTTCGAGAGTTCCTTGCATTTGAGGATATAGAGGATAGTGATGGCCTGCAGTGTTGCTATTGTTTGTAATTCTTATACAGTATGTATCCTAGTTAACGAATAAAATGTCTGAACAAATTTGAGTACGACATTGTCACTTTGATTAAATTAGTAGAGAGCAGAGAATGTTTGTGGGACAAAACTAGGGAAGATTTCAAGAACTGTAATATAAAAAAAGTTTTGGCTTGAAATGTACACATACTTGGAGCCAAAATTTTGCATCTCGACAAAATGGAGCAAATAAAAGTTGGTCAGTACTATACACCAATGTTAATTATGTTTCAAATCATTTTACAAGCACAGTTTGAACCATGATTAAAGGTACGTCAAATTCGCAATTGCGATGAATGCGAAATAGATGAAAAATTTTCTGATTTTAGCTGCATATTTGCAAAAAATTTTATGAAAATTCATGGTCTGGGAAAATACCTGAAATAACTATCTTTTTGAGTAGCTACCTCTGTTTACACTTACCTCTCTTTACGTTTACTTGCAGTTTTATCACTACCGATATTGTTTTTCAAATAAAATATAAGAACGTAGGTAAGTAAACTGTTTTACCACAAAATACAGATCCGTGTATGTATTTTACTCGTGCATAAGCTCCAGCGGCAGGAAGCAGCAGTCGCCGCCAGGCCGCCCTCCATCCGCTGGCTAAGTTCACACCCCTCTGCTGCCATCCACATTCCACACTTAGTCCTCCTCCTCCCACCACAAGACAGCACACACTCTGTTCCCTCCCTACTTCCAGGTTACGCCCATACCCCTCTACTCCCTTCTTGCATTCTTGCACCCACCTTCCGTCTAGCCATTCCCACACTACTCAGCTCCCATCCTCTCTCTCTCTTGCTCATAACACCCCACACCGTGTTGCTGCTTCCATCACAACAAACTGCCCCTTTTTCTTGGCCTACTCTTTTTCCCTCCTCCCCTCATTCAGGGCGGTGTGGCACTGCCTATCTCATCTTCTCACTACATCTGCCTATTTCCTCCCTCTTCAAAACCCATACACAGGCTGTGAAAACTCTGTTAAATATGTGGTGCACATTCTGTTAACTGAGACTTTGTGTGGTAGCAGTAATTCTGTTTAGTTGTGGGTAGAAATAAAAAAACTATTGCAGACCATGCAAGGGACTACAAAGATGAAAAATTGTATTCAAGTGATTTGGGAATTTTAATTTGTGGCATTTGTAATTAAGAGGTTGGAATGGCAAAAGAAAGACAGCTTGTTGTTACATTATTGCATAAGTGAAATGTTATTCATGTGTTCATATTTTATTTTACTTCCTAAGTTAAAATATTAAAATGTATTGTATGTTGACAAATTTCTAAATGTGCTTTGGGGATAAAAATTTTAAATGCCAATCTCTTGTAAATAAGGAGTACCCCACTCTTTTTTTGTAAAAGTGTGCAGCCTATACATGCAGAAATACATTTAAATTGTTGATGTAGCAATAAAAATAATTTTATTGAAACTGCAGTAGTAAAATGTCGACACTTAACAAGGATAATACAAAAGAAAATTGTTTTTAAATGCTATTTTCTTAGTTTTTTTTATATATACTACAAAATGCTAAAGACCACACAATAAATTCTATAAAAATTCTAAAAACCACAAAATAAATGCTATGAAATGTGTTCATAAATACTTTTTTAACGTACCTCTAACCATGATGTATACATTTTCTTGTGTAGAAAATAATGCACAAGCTAAATTGTTGTGTTTTTCCATGGAAGAGCCCTTTCTGGAGAGACAAAGTAATCTGCAAGTGCGCTTCGTATGATCTCGTCTGCTTGGATGTTTATACCTGGCACACCTGCAGGAGGAGGTAAGGCCATGAAACCTCCTCCACCGATTAGATTGTTATGTACTCCATCCATTTCTCTAACCAAGTTATGTAAAACCACACATGAATTTACAATTGATTTTGTGAATGGTTTTGAAACGTTCAGAGGTCTATGAAATATTCACCACTTGGTGCTAAAAGTGCCAAATGTACACTCAACAAACCGCCTTGCCCGAAATAACCTATAGTTGAAAATATTTTTCTTGTTGCTCAGGAAATGCCCTTTAAAAGGCCTCAGTAATTTATCTGTCATAGTAAATGCTTGATCCCCTACCAAAAACAAACAGTAGTTTTTTCATTACTACCTTATTGAATATTGGCTGGCTTTGGTACATTCAAACACCCCTCCGTTAACAATTTGTAAAAATTGGTCCTTTGGAACACATATTCGCAGTTCTTGCCATATGACCCTACATCCACATATAAAAAGTGATAGTTATAATCAACCACTGCCATTAGAACTAAAGAAAAAAAAAGTGTTTATAGTTAAAAATTCATTGATCCACTCCCAGGGAATTAAAAAAACTTATATGCTCCCCGTCCTCTGATCCATTGCAATTCGGAAAATGAGCTGTAGCTTTGAATCCTTCACTGATAGCTCGCCATGTATCCTCTGTCTGGAATGGAAGCTGTTTTTCTACGCAATGAGTGCGTAGCACTCATTGCGTAGAAGAACTATCACGGCTGCGTAACAAACTATCATGGCTGCATAGTGATAGTTACGCTGGAAATTAGTTACGCAGTGCAATTTTGAGTTCGTTTTGCTGCATCTCGTAACTTAAACGTAGTATGACTTTTGACTAGGAGAAGCTACGACTCTCATTTTCAACCGACAGCTCTCGTCAAAGTCAATCGATTGCGTGTATAAAAACATTTGTGTGGCTTGGTTATGGTGAAATTTTATGTGTTTAGTGTAAACAATTAAGAAAACTTAACACAATTTCGGCCTATACTCGTCAAAAGTCAATCGTATACGGTTGGAAAGAGCACCCCAAAAGCAATCCAGTGATACCCATAAAACCTCGTAAGATCGAGCGAAGCGGTGCCGGGAACGTAAAAAAAAAATCAGGGCGTCCGAGCGCGTCAACGTAGACGTATTCACGCAAAACAAACGGCTCTCTCAACACAACCACACCACATCTTTTCTTTTTACAGTGGCGCAGGCAAGAACCCCCCAGGAACAATTGCACACACAGCACAAACTCTGCTGCCGTAGTTCCCTATTGTTTTTTTCGCTCAGCCTGTAGCTGTAGTGCAAGTCAATGAATTTACTGCCACTGGCGAGGAACAAGTATGTATATATGAATGCAAGGTTTAATGTACATTTAGAAACTGTAACTAGGCACTGTAACTCTTCTCCTGTTTTCCAGGTAACCTCATAAAAGACAAATGAAACAATATCCATGAAGCCGCAACGAAAATTTTCCCATATGCGGATGTTCTTCAGTTCCTTTCAGAAAACGATACGCAGGCTAGCATCTGTGTAGAAGAGAGCAGCATTGAATCTGCTGAAACATGGGTAGACGGGGAGGCGGACACTTAGGTAAAACAAAATCGTTAACAGAGAGTAGTGGAACAGTGGTGCGTCAACCTCGGAGACTGAAGCAAACCTCATTGAACAACAAAATTGACGAGAAGATACTGAAGTCATTAGAGAAAACAGAACCTGATGAGGACGAATCATTTTTCAATCCAGTGCTACCATCTGTAAGACATTTTTCTGTGTATGACAAACTTGATTTCAGAATGGCTGTTTTGAAAACAGTTGGGTGTATAAAAAATCGCTTCAAACATGTCAGTTCTCCCTTAGTGATGCTAACATCTTCACCAAACAATTCATGCAGCACACATCTCATTCTCTTCGTCATGAGATGGACTCATACTCTGGAACCATTGCACCTTTCCCTCAGATAACCCCCACGTCCACTTCAGTTCCGGCGTTCTTAATTTGGATTATCCAGCTGAATACCATACTTCTGAGCATCACATACAAAACATTTTTTATAGAATATTATATATGGTATATACACTGTAAATATAGTTTTTTTTAGGTTTAACATTAATCAAGTATAATCATACCTTGTAATGCTTGTTTAATATTACACAGATATAGTCCATTCCCGATTGGAAGCGACTTATGTACATCAACCTTTGAAAAAACACTCTAGGCATAACATGTTAACCTGTTTTTTAAATAACATGTATTCCACAAATGTATAACACTGGGTTAACTTTAGAGTACTGTATTATTGAATAAATGAAACTTTACCTTAATATCTTCTATAACTTGTAATATTTATTTCTTTTTGAAATATGAATTAACAACAGCCAGTGCGATGACGTGTTGACAACAACCGGTAAGAAATAGTTCACAGTTAAAATATTATTTTAACCTTGATTTTTAGTATATTATTTGTAAATTAAATATTGAAATATTTAGGTAGCCCCGATGGCAACATGTCTCATTTTTACAGTTTAAAATAACAGCGGAAAATATTTTGAGTAGGCCGTAATGGTACGGTGTTGTTTTATCGAGCGAGTGCAACTTTGAAGCAACTGTCTGCTGAGCGAGGCTTGGCGCTCTCTCTGTCTTTGTCTCTTTCACACTCGGAAAGTTTCAATTGTAGCATATTTCATACTTATTACAGCAAATAATGATTTTTGAATTTCTGATTTACAACTGAAAAGAGATTTTAATGTTTGAATACTTATTTTAATATATTGAGATACAATGGTGGGGCAGAAACAAAGTGAAGTTGGCAGAAGTGGTGAACCATGGCATGGCGTGTTGCTGACTTACTGAACAAAGCGTAAATTATACTTACACCAAAAAATACTTCAAATTACCACATCACGTTTTTAGATGTGTTTTTTAAACCTACCTAAGCAAGTTACGAGGTTGTGATAAATCTGTTTTTTCCGCTGCAGTAATAAATATACTGTTACGGTGTGTATCGTTAACCGATGCGTGTGAAATAGCGGGGCGTGGCTGCGTAGTGATAGTTACGCTGGATCTGTCTGTGTGCGTGATTTCAAATATTTGATATGAAATACTTATACATTGTAAATGTGAACTTTTTTTATGGCTAAGTTATTTATTTACATCTACGTCTGTTTATTTATCACAACGTTGTACCTTTGCCCTGGTGGGTGTTTGAAACACAGTCTTGTAACGTGATTTACCACCAATCCCAACAAAATAACCAAGCCCTGCCCCAATAAATTTCCATAAACCTAATACACAGTAAGTAGCAATACATATAAATATGAGCGGAATAAAAGTTACGGCACGCATATTTGTGTGCATGTTCACCGCTATATTTTAAGTTTCTATAATAAAAAATGAGCGACACGAGTTGCATGCTTGATTTTAATGTCGCTTTTTCGTTGGACTCTATTCCTTCGTTATTCGAACCGAGACCGTCCTTTTAAAGAAATAACCCAACACATATCAATAACAAATGTTCAATACTACAGTTCATTACCCTGCAGTTGTAACAGTGTTTAACACAGTCGCGGTAAAATATTAACGTGCATTACGTGAAATGTACTATGTCATGGAAAACAAATATGTTAATGTAACGTAACTGTAAGAACAATCGTTAATTCAGGCATTTTTAAAACATCATAAAGCTGATCTAAATCTTGTTATAGGCCTAAACTGTGAATATTCGAACGAAATAGTTTTTGAAATAGACCTAAGACAGAATTCTTTGAAAAGCTGTAAACAGTAAACAACACATTTGACAGGTATAAAAGTAGAAGTCACATTTCAATCTTTATATTTAGGTGTAGCGAAAGTATAAAAACACATGTACACACACAATGGCATGTAAACATTAATTTTGACAGATACTACATGACAGTCACATGGCAAGTAGATATTTAGCAAGGCTCCGAATAAGTTGCTTCCAATGGGGAATGGACTATGTATGTTATTAGAATGTAATACTTTATTTACATAAACAATTAATGTATTACAATCAACTACCTTATCGTTACTGCAAACATTTCCAACGGAGAAATACATTTCGGCATTACTGTGTTTTGGCGCTGAATATGAGGAGCCAAATGATCCACAATTTACTATAATGTAGAAATACTCGTTCTAAAATAGTTTAAAATTTCCCTTCGTCTTTGCGCAGTTCAAGAGTTCTTGCGGCTACTATATAAAACCTCCTATTCCTCACAGGAGCAATGATGACTGCTCTGCATACTCACGAAATTGGTAGTCTTGAACACTGTTAATGTCAGTGTGTACAGTAGTCTGCTCACATGTTGGCGCCGACACCAATATTGGCTCCAACACACCCAAATTTTATTGTTACATGTATGCCTGTCATCTTCCTACCTGGAGCCCACTCCCGAAGGATAGGGGTGATTACGGCAAGTCCAGAGTGGCATATTTCCCCAGTGTCCCATTCCACTGGGAAGCAATTAAACACTTTCTCCCCGGTGTCGCGGTTCACTGGCGAAAGCAGCCATCGCTCTGAGTTGAAAGACAGACAATTATCAATCATTATTCTCCAACAGGCTGTACTCATCCTCTATATATACTTATCACTGCTTCCGGACCGTCGCCACCCTGACCGCCCAGCGGTTTTTCAGTGGCCCCCCAGTTTCGGAGGAACCGCATCAGCACTGACCTTTGCCATACTTTGAATTTCTTCACAGTAAAATTCCAGTATTGGGCCCCAACTGTCTCAATGCCAAGTGGTCCAACACCCCACAGTTTTTTTTGCTAATGATGAGACTTCAGACAGTGCCATACAGACAGAGGGCCTGTGTACTTCGTTTTTGGTCGAACATAATATTCCCGTAAGTGTAGCCGATCTTGCCGGTCCCCTATTTTGGATAATATTATTATAATAAGAAGAGTCAAAAAAATATGTTTCGGGAAGGACAAAAACCACAGCATCGAGACCAAAGAAGGTATTGTGCCCAATCACTTAAGTGGAAAGCTTAAACTTTTTAGTAGAGGTGGGTCCAAACCGCATTTTGCAGATATTACCGATACTGATACTTTGTGGCTGATCCCACAGATAGTGCCAATACAAATAATTTTATTTGTAATTATTTATATGGTGTCTGAGAGCAACAAAAGTTTTTTACCGTAGTATTAGGGAAATTATGAGTTGGGCACAAGGGGATCGGGGATAGGAACACATGAGCCGCCTGCCGCCATGTTGTTACATCACCTGTCCACCATTTTCCCTCAATTTCCCTAAAAATTTCCCTCTTTTCCCCTTGAAAAAGTTGGAAGCTCCCAAAATGGTGCCCCCCCTCCCCCCTCCCCCATCCATGTGCAGAATGTGGCCCGTGAAATCCAATTTTCACCAATTTAATTCATTTGAGATGCTTCCTTAGTACCAACAGAGCAGTAGTGGCCATTTGGTTTTATAGGCATAGTGTACGTCAAGTCGATACAAGGGATCCAGGATCAGAGTCAGGCCTAACTATCAGCTGTCTTGGTTGGCAGCCATCTTGCATCCATATTGTAGGCAGATATTTGACTTTTACCTTTGACCTTTACAATGCAAACATTAACAAAGAATCCCAAAAAAGTTATTATTAAAAATTATAAATAAAATATTTAAAATTTATTTAGAACTTATAAACTATTTTTTAAAAAGAACTTAAGTTTTCGAAGGTCTCTCTAGCACCATGCCCAGCAGACTGAGTCCCTCACCCCCACTCCCCTAGACTATACTCATTCCGCCATCTTGATTTTTTCGTTCATCATTTGTTTATACATTACTGGAGGCCGCCATTTGGGTAGGTGACTACTATTTTGGTAGGCGACCACCATCTTGGCAGAAATCACCTATCTGCCATATTGGAAGCCAATAACCATGACCTTGAGAACAAAAGCTCGAGAATAAATTTCTAAAAGTAAGCATGCTGGAGGCCAAGCGAGCATAGGCCAATAGGCATAAAAAGACTAGTTAATTCCACCTTATTTAAAACAGGTGTTTTATACCAGCAGTATATCTACAAGCATGATGCGAGACTTTGACAACATGAATAATTTATTAATTATATATTTGTTATTTAAAATTTAAAGTCATTGAATTTTAAAAACTTTTTTAATTAATTATATAATTGTACATATAGTACAATATACTATATACAATACTCTTTTAATAACATATATTTTATTTTTCTGCATTTAAAATTTTAATTATATTGTTACGAAATAGGAGATTGGAAAAGGGATTCTTGGTGGGGTGGGGTGAGAGGAAGAGTTATCACTCTGAGAAAAATTTAAAGGAAAATAATTAAATTTAATCTTAAGAACAACAACGCTGAATGTTCAACTACCTCCACCACCAGGCTGTTAATAAAAACCAACACCAAGTATGACTAACAACTAGGGGTTCGCCTGGATACCCTTAGACTCAATAATAAAAAAAAATCTACAATTTTTTGTTCAGTGCTTTTCACAGTCTCTCTGTACCAAAGTATTGCACAAAAGAGATACTCAATAAAGGGGGAAAAAAGGGGGGGGGGGGGCAGTTAGGGGTTAAGGAATGTTAACAAAAAAAAGGGGGGGTAAAAGCTCAGAGGGGCACAATTGAGAGGATAGGGGACCTTTTCATGACTCTTCGAGACAGACAGCCTGAATACACACTCATTAATAAGTCCCAAAAAAAATATTAATTAACTAAGTAGGTAGTTATTACTAAAAATTCAAATGTTTAGAAGGTTATGTTTTTTTGTCTAGGAGAGAGACAGACACACACACACACACACACATAGTCCATGAAAACAAAAAAAAAAATTATTGATGCAGTACGTAAAAATAATGATTCAAAAGTATTTACTTTATTTTAAACTTGTGAAAATAGCTCAAAGCTAACTTATAGCCATTCAAACCAGGGAAGGTAGAATCTTACTAAAAAGAAAACAAATAACACTCACCAAGGCCAAAAATACTAAATGTGTATTTATTTTGCAAAACATTCCAAATGATTTATAGGGTACCTAGATTCTGCAGGGGTCAAAGTACGACTGGTGTTTGCTACTGGGTGCAACTTCCCTTCACGCTTATGCATTAAGATGGCGCCGATACCCTGAGTACTTGCATCCGTATGGACTTCAATGGGGTCCCTCTCATTGAAATGAATCAACGTAGGGGATGTTGTCAGCCTCGGTTTTAATTCCCTGAAAGCTTTCTCTTGGGTCTCATCCCAGCTGAATTGTTGGTCTTTTTTGAGCAAACAAGACAGTGGCTTTGCAATCATGGAAAAATTTTGAACAAATTTACGGTATAAAGATGCTAGGCCTAAGAAACTTCTTACCCCTTTGGGGTCTGTTGGTCTGGGAAACTCCTTCACTGCCCTGATATTGTTAGGATGGGGTTTGATTCCCTCACTGTTTACCACATGTCCTACCACTTTGGTTTCTTCATATCTGAATGAGCACTTAGCCGGTTTTAGGGTTAGGTTAGTCTCTTCAAATCTTTTAATACCAGTTTTAACCGGTGAAAGTGTTGTTCAAGAGTATTACCTGCCACTAAAATGTCATCAAGGTACACCAAACATGAGCCCCATTTTAACCCTGCCAATGTTTTGTCCATATACCTCTGAAAAATCAAGGTGGCTATTTTTAATCCAAATGGTAAAGTTTGGAAACAGAAGGTACCTTCAGAGATTATGTAGGAGGTTTTCTCGGTCCTTTTCGGCCACCTTTAGCTTGTAATACTCTGAGTTCATATCAAAGTGGCTGAAAAATTTTGCGCCTGTTAAATAACTCACAAATTCATCTATTCTGGGCAGAGGGTATTTATCGTCCTTCAGGATGGAATTGACACATTGATAATCTTCACACAACTGATGAACACCAACTAGTGCTAACCGGCCTCACAATGCAGTTTTTAATGTGTTCCTTGATTATGTCGTGTATAACCTCCCTTTCACCAACTCGCTCCTTTGCTCTGGTAACAAATTTGGGTTTATGTCCAATTCCCCTTCATCAAAGTCATCTGTACTAATTTCTTTTGCAACCGCTACCGTACTTACTCTCTCTTTAGTTGCCTTGTCAAAATTCCACAAACTCCCTAATTTCAAGCCTGTGAGTAAAGTTATTTCACTGTGTGAGGTGTAGGTTACCCATAACTTAGTTTGTTTCCCTGTACACAAAATAAGAGGTATCAACACTTACAGTTTGTCATACAAAAGGTTCAAGTAAAACTTCTGAAGAAAGGCTAGTGGTTGAATAGTCAAACTCAATTATGTGGTGCATTTGAGGTTCTAACCTCACATGATCCTTAACCATTACATAACCTAACCTCAAATTAGGTTCTTTAGTGTCTGTTTCAGTAGTTAAAGGGGAAATTTCCTCATCTTCTTGCCCTTTAGGAGGGACTTCCTTAATTCTTTCTTTGCTTTGAGTTTCTTTAATGGGTAGAGAAGTTACTGAACTTGCTTGACTAGGGTAATTTAACCTCAATAACTTTAGAGCATTCACATTACAGATAAGTTGGGCCTGGTACCTCTGTAGAAAGTCACATCCTAAAATAATTCTATTTATAGGGACTTGTACAACTCCTACTGGATGGACATACCTGAACTTGTTAAGCCTAAACCTAAAGTCAAGCATGTGAGCAATAGCTTGAAATACCAGAAAACACCCTGTGTTCTGCATCTTTCCATCACTGTCGGTCGGGGAATCAATCTAGCATCTACCAAAGAAACGGCTGCACCACTATCAATAAAAATGCAAATCAACTGTCCAAACAATCTAGTGTGTAAACTCGTTACACCTGTCTCAAGAGAAAGGGGTAACTCAAGTTGCCTGAATGAATTGTTCCCCCTACATAGATTCGTCCTTCTTAGTTTTCCTCCTTGGTATTGGTTGGTCCCTTGGCCACTGATTTTTTCTACAAAATTTCCTAATATGGCCAACCACTCTGCATCCCAAACAAATGGGATGTCCATCTGACGCTCACCTTGGCCTAACGTCTCCTGGTCTTGTAGCCTGACCGCTGCCCTGCTTTTCCCGCTAGTGGATGTGCCTTATCCTTTGGAAAATTTTGTCATGAAGTAGGCTTACTACTAGGAGCCCTAGTTTTTTGTAACCGCGTAATTTAACCTGCCATATCCCTCATTTGTTTACTCAGCTGTTCTTCTGCTTGTTGTAATGCGGCTACTTCGTGTCCACCTACCACTCCCATGGGGTTAGTTGCCTGGGCTACCTTGCGACTGTCATTGTCACCGACCCCAGACCACTCTGGCACAAGAGCGCACCTGTTGTTGGCATAATAGGACCCCGCCTCAATGTTTCTCGAATTTTGCATTAACTGGGTGACTGACTTATTTTCTAATATCATGACTTTTTCTACTAAGGTAGGCTTCAGACCTCACAAAATGTACATAATTTTACTATCTTCTGACATCTGGCTGTCTAGCTTGTTGCACATATAGATTATATCATACACAAATTCCTCCAAAGATTCGTCACTACCTTGTACCCAAATCCTGAGTCACATTTCTAAATTCTCTGCGTCTCCCGCTATAGTAAAGGCAGCTTTCAACTCCGTTGCCAGTGCCCCAAAAGAAGTTATAGTCTCAACCTGGTTTCCCAAACTATCATACTACCAGCGAGCGACTGTGCCTTTTAAAAAACTGTGAAGGAATAACAAACTCTTTTTATCGTCCCAATTATTCCCAATGGCCGCTCGTTTGATGTTTTTAATATACTCGGAGACATCTTCCGAGCTTTTCCTAAAGAAATAGTTGGGGTCAACAAAGAACCTACCATCCTCCTTTCGACTGGATTACCACCCTCTATAATCTCTGATGTCCAAGCCGAAGGTTCTCCTAGCGTAATGGGGGTAAGTGGTTCTGATCTTGAACTGCTCTCAACAGAGTCTGTTCCCGCTTCAATGCGTACAGTGGGCTGCCTGACTGTTCATTTACCTTTCTTTTTCGTCTCACTTCTCACTTTTCTCTCAGGAAACAAGGCATACACTGGCTGCCATAATATCCTTTTTATGCATTACCCAAGAAAAGTGCAAAACAGAAAGAGAGAGCACACTCAACAAATAAACAAACAACCAACAACAACAAAAAAAAACAACTGCTAAACACTCTTATAAGTAATTAATAATAATTTGAGTATCTTGAATTAATTATTTAACTATGATTAACAACTTAAATTAACCTTAATTCTGAAGTGCTTATGCACCTTTTCAAACCAATGTCCACAAACTAAGGGTCTAATGCCACTTCCCATCTTTCCACCAGAGTCACTACACCTACTACGTAGCTTGCGGTGGGAAGGTGCAAAACAAACAAAATACGCCCTCACACCAATTTTTATTACAAAATAGCAGATTGGAAAAGGGTTTGGGGGGGGGGGGGGGTTAAGAGGAAGAGTTAACACTCGGGGAAAAGTTAAAAGGAAAATAATTTAATTTAATCTTAAGAACAATAACGCTCTATGTTCAATTACCTCCACCACCAGGCTGTTAATAAAAACCAACACCAAGTAATACGAATAACAAGGGGGTCGCCTGGATACCCCTAGACTCAATTAAAAAATAATGTACAATCTCTTGTTCAATTCTTTTTACAGTCTCTCTCTGTACCAAAGTATTGTACAAAAGAGATACTCAATAAAGGGGGGAAAGGGGGGAGGGGGGGTAAAAGTTCAGAGGGGCACAAATGAGAGGATAGGGGATATTTTCATGACTCTTCGGGACAGACGGCCTGGGTAATGGCAGTAACAAAATTCACTCTCATTAACAAGTCCCAAAAAAATATTAATTAATAACTAAGTAGGTAGTTATTACTAAAAATCAAAATGTTTTGAAGGTTGTGTTTTTTTAGTCTGGCTGAGATATATATATATATATATATATATATATATATATATATATATATATATATATATATGAGAGAGAGATATGACAGAGATGAAAAAAGGGGGGGGGGGGACAATTCTTGATGCAGTATGTAAAAATAATGACTCAAAAGTATGTACTTTATTTTAAACTTCTGAAAATAGCTCAAAGTTAACTTACAACCATTCTAACCAGGGGAAGGTAGAATCTTACTAAAAAGAAAACAAATAACACTCACCAAGTCCAAAAAAGATAAAATGAGTTTTTATTTTGTTAAAATAAAAAATAAAATACGTCACAAAAAGAGTATTATCATGTACAAGATTAACAAGAGAAAAAAAAGAACACACAGTTATCTTTTTGAAGAATAAAAAAAATGAAAATGTTGAAGTCTATATGTCAGAATATCTCATAGCAAAAGTCTTGATTGAAAGATGACACAATTGTAAATAGTCTTCCAAGCTAGGAGTGGCCAAAAAAAAAATACCAGCAATATTGCTTACTTATTTTACATTGACAAAAAAACATAACATTTGGATAGGTTCTGTATAAATCAACAAGACTGAGAAATATGAAGTATGGTTATTTTCTTCAAATTTCTAACCAGATTTGAATTACTTTCTTTTTAGTATACATTCAACTTTTACATAATCCGTCAAATACTGACGAGAGCGATTAAATGTAAACTTTAGTTCCTTTAATAACTTATAAGGGGCACCAAAAACAGATCAGGTTTCTTACCAACAGAGAAAGAAACTATTGAAAAATATTATGATTTATCATTCAACCTAATGACAATAGCAGGATGTTTTCTTGCTATACAATCAGATTACAAAAAGATCAAAAGCCAATAAAAAAAATTTTATGCATTCATTTGATTTAAAGAGGTACCTTGGTATACCACTACACTTTTAGATCAGTTACTGTTTAACACACATAAAACAGATGTAAGTTAAATCTTACAGCTTGGATATAGACCTTGGCGACGTCCAGTATAAAAAAATTTAAATTAGATAATAAATATTATTTATTAATAAATACTCAGAACCAAATTCAACATCCAACTTAAACCTATTGTTACAATTTCTGTAGGCTTCACTCGCCGTCGTCCCGCAATCTCCAGTCGTCGTCCACACTTCTCTTCTCTAGCGCACACTCGCCAGGCAACCTCCGTCAAAGACTGCCGGCCGCTGGGTTGCAGCAGTATATATAGGTCTTAGGCCGCCACCTAGAATCTTCCCCAACTCGCGTGATGCGTCACGGAGGGCTGAGGCCCCAGCCAGTCTCACCAGAACATTCTTGCATCATCGCTAAACGTATCGGAAACTCTAGCAGGCGAGAGGAGGTCTGTGACGCCAATAAGTCTCGCCGCTGTCAGCATTCACGGGATTCCCAGGAGGGGGAAACAGGAGGCTGCGAGCGCATCATTCCAGGAAGAGGGGAGGGTGAGGTGGGTCTCCAATTATGGCGCAGGGCAATTGAGTTGGCGCCACCTGCAGCATGTAACACTATGATACTCTGAAGGTTTGGCCAACAAGCAATAACAATTGACTTAACTAATCTGCAAAACAACTCGACCTAGAAGGTACTGTTGTAGGTTGGAATACTCAATTGACAAAATGGTTATTACTGGGTTAACCCACAACAACAACAAATTTAAAAAAAAACTTGAATCAAAAAGTAACACCAACCTGCTATACCTAACTTTACTCCCATGAGATACTTTAGCGGCTAGTTCAGGGCTTTTATACTACCCACACACAAAAAAAATGATCAATAACGACTAAATCGTAAAAGACAGTCGTACCTTAAGACTGCAATGACAATGCTCTCTCTACTGCTGCACTACCAACCCGACTGATATGCTATAAACTCTCTAACATAACTCCATTAAACCTAAACTTATATCCTAAACTTGACTACTATTTATAGGTTGATCGGGGCCATTCCTCCAGAATTTTCCTAAGGAATGCTCCAACCATAGAAAAGAATAATTTTTGGGGTTTAGCTCATCTTTCTGGAATATTCATGGCCTTTCTTTGCAGGCCGACGCTTTGTGTCCTCACGAGCTTGCCTACTGCTGCACCACAACAAACACTCTTCCTCCATCTCTCTTCCACACCTCTATTTGTTGTCCCGGCGCGTCCTTGGCTTCGGCCAATCAGCTCACGCCGAAAAATCACCTGTCGATCATGTGCTACCAGAGACACACTGCCATACTTCTCCTTTCCCCCTTAGTTCCCCAAGGATTCCAGCTGACAGAAACAGCAGGTCACCTACCGCCTTCCCCTCACACAGCCTTAAAACTTCGCAGCTGCTGTTCAAGGACAAAGCCCGCCCGAGTCAGCTGAGGTCTTGGCC
Organism: Dryococelus australis; assembly: GCA_029891345.1. Taxonomy (NCBI): domain Eukaryota; kingdom Metazoa; phylum Arthropoda; class Insecta; order Phasmatodea; family Phasmatidae; genus Dryococelus; species Dryococelus australis. The sequence continues at coordinate 97,950,643 of CM056999.1, forward strand.
TCGTAAACATCTGGATTGTGGTGTCTCAAAACTTGGGGACATGCCCCAAATTAACAAGTATTTCCGAACAGGAATTTACAGTGTTTTACATGATCATGATTTTTTTCAGGCTGTCTGGAAAACTCTAATCCTAAGTGGCACAAAAAGAAAGTTGCAGCTACCAGCACACACTGTCTGGAGCTTTCTCTAACCTGCTAACAGCCCGAATCATAGAAAAAAAATGTCCCGATCGAATACTTGAATATTCTGACCTGCTTTTTAAAACAAATGAATAAAAGAATTAAAAAAAAAGAAACAACCTAAAACACAGCTAAACGTTAAGTTTGCTAATAAAACAGAAAAATGAGGGGCGGCTGATCTGCTTACTACACCAATCACACAGATATGGCACGCAACAGAGGTTTTTAGCACAATTAAAGTCATGTCGCAGAGCATTGCTGCTGCCCGTGAAGGTCTTCCCACAGAAGCGACACTTGTAATGTTGGAATGGTTCAGCAGAGGTGGTTGCCCATATAGATGCTGCTGAAACAGAGGTAGATGGTCCAGATGGCGATGCCGATGGAGCTACTGTAGGTAGTTCACCCATAGAAGTTGATGGCACTCTTGAATTCTTGCCTGAAGTCGTTGATAGCTGAACTTCTGTAGGTGACCCACCCAAAGAAGTTGACTGTGCTGTCGACACAATGCCTGAAGAAGTCAATGGCACTGATGTAGTTAACATTAGCTCTGGGGATCCAGAGACATCACACATACAGAATAGGACTTTGATGCAGAGAGGCACAAGCTAGCGGAGACAATCCGCCCCTCACGACAGCCGCTGTCAAATTATACCTCTCAGCTGACCTCCCTTTTGCTTATATACAAGTATGCAAGACCTGTGACGTCATATTGACATTGAACCAATCGCATTGCGAACACTAACCAGCCAATCACAGAGTTGTCACCTGATTGCAGCCAGCCAATCACGTCAAGCACTGAGACATCACATTAGGTGTTGGTAGTGGAGGAGTCATTTTTAGTCATTATGGAATTATGGAGCTATTTAGCTATGTAGCCATGTAGGGGTTAAGGTGGTGGTGGTGCTGGTGGAAGATGATGATGATGATGATGGCGACTACAACAATAACAATCATCATCGGAGACAGTCTTCAAATTGGAATATTTCGAACTCTTTGGGTTGGTGAATGTGTGTAGGTGTGTGTAGCCATGTTTGGGTCTGTCTTGTGATGGGTTGGTTTGGTAGGGCACTGAGACTGACTCGTGCATGTGATATCTCAGTGTTTTCACGTGATCAACTGGCTGCAATCACGTGACAACGCTGTGATTGGCTCATTGGGTGATTCTCTGGTTGGTGTTCGCAATACGATTGGTTCAACGTCAATACGGCGTTATAGGTTTTGCATACTTGTATATAAGCAGTAGGGAGTCAGCTAAGAGGTTTAGTTTGACAGCAGCTGTGTGGAAGGTGGATCGTCTGTGCTAGCTTCTGCCTCTTCACATAATTTTTTCTAGAGTTTTTGTTTTCAGGGTCAAGGTCTTGGTCATAGGCTTCCAATATGGTGGATGGGTGATGCCTACCAAGATAGTCTTCATCTACCAATATGGCAGTCGCATACCAAGATAGTTGTCACCTACCAATACGTCGGTCGTCTACCAAGATAGTTGACTGGGTATGGGCGAGGGGGTGAAGGCCAGCTGACTAATTTGTTAGGTGAGGGGTGGTGGAAGGATCCTTAGGAAAGTTAAGTTTTTTTTAAATAAATTTTAATAATAAATTTAATAATTATTTTTAATGACACATTTTTTTGTATTTTTGTGTATTTTTTTTATGTTTTTGAATTTTTGAGGTTAGGTCAAGTTCAAAAGTCATCTCCATATAATATGGATGCAAGGTGGCTACCAACCAAGATAGTTGATGGTTAGGTCGGACTCTGATCATGGATCCCTTGTATCGATTTAGCATGGGATTATGCCTATAAAACCAATATGGCCACCACTGCTCTGACGGTCCTAAGAAAGCCTCCAAATTACTTAAATTGGGTGAAAATTGGGTTTCAAGGGCTTCTTTCTGCACATGGGGGGCTTCTACCATTGAGGGGAAAATTGGGTGATTTCTAAATATCCTTTTAATAATTTTTAGTAATACATTTTTTGGGAATTTTTTATGGTTTTTTGCAGTCAAAGGTGTTCAAGGTCAAGGTAAAAGGTCATATGGGTCAGGGATAATAGGTCAATGACATCCAAGATGGCGGTTGGGTGACGTAAAATCATGGCGGCTCCTCACTCCTGCACTCCTATACCCCATGTCCTTGGCCGTCAACCATCTATTCCCTACTACTTAGCACATCAGGAAATATGCGCTTTACACAGTTTGCAGAGGGCTTTGTGGGGACCCATCTTAACATTAAAATACTCCCAACTTCACTTCTTCTGTTTCCTTCCACTTCAGATAAAAAATTAGACTACAAATAAGTATGCATACGTACAGGCTAATTTTTTCGTACATGGCCATGTCCAACTCAAGTTCACGCATCCACTATTTGCACTAGACACGTAGAGAAATTGTGATGTATTTTTTAATGGATACTATATGCAGTTATAGAGTTTTTATTAACATGTTTGGAGACTGTGTTCATATATTAGGATTCATAAAAAACTATAAATTGAATAAACAGAAAAATTTATCCTGATGTATTTACTGCAATCCAATATTTCACATTTATTTGTTAATAACATTTGTGTGCCTAACCATTATGAACGACCATGTAAAAGAAAATAATGCCCAAGAGAATTGTTTTGTCTTATAAATAAAAGAAATGGAATTTCGTACCAGTAACCATGGGTAAATTTAAAAAAAACTGTAATTTTAATTACTTTAATTGCATATTCAAATTGGATCATAAAATTAAACATAATAAAAGTTGTTTACAAACTGTCTAAAATCTTCACTTTGCAACATTCCACAGTAGTGGCAACCCACTATAGTGTAGAACACTATGGAATTTTAGGGCACCAATGTGATCAAGATAGCACCACGACTTCAATTGTGAGCATGTATTTTGTGCTATGTGAGCTCAGCTGCTTTGATGACCATTCACTGGTAATATTCTGCTCACTTATGAATAACGTATACGTGTTTGACGTTCGCATAAAACATGTACGTGTTTGACAACGGAAATATGTGGTTCACAATGAATTCTACTAATCCTACATCTAGCCGATAATATACTACTCTTAATAAATTACATGTTTGTTATAATTAAAAAAAAAAAAGAAAATAAAACAACTATTAGACTTACATGCTTACACTTACAAATAAAATTTCGCCAATTCATACCAGTCAATATGTAGAGGTGCAGTTATACCAGTCAATATGCAGAGGTGCTTTGTTATCTGACACATTTTCTAGATTGTGTATCATGTCACCTTGCGAGTGATAGATCAATATATGTTTATTTTTTCCTTGCAGTTGTTTGTTGACGTTAACTTGATAGAAAACGTGAGACAATGAATATTATAGCAGTATGATGTTCATTTTTACAAATGATTTTTAACTACCTCAAAAGCAGATACCATGGTATAACTTGAGTTATATTTTATTTTACGAATCTCACTCGGTCACAGCTTATATCGAGTTAAATATGTAGCATCACCAAAGCCAGTCATATCTGTATCCATTAAGTAATTTCAAATCATGTGTTACTAAATGATAAAAATAAAATCAAGAAACTAGTTTTTCTGTTGCAAAAATAGCAAGAAGTTGCTGATAACTAATGACGAGCCTACTGAAGCATCAACTTTGGATGTAATCAGAGTAATGTTTTGAATGATAAGGTTTACTAATGTGAAATATGTATTTACACAAACATTATGTTGTAAAGTTTCTGAGCCATTAAATACACATCAGTTTACATGGCCTACCATAATGCTACTTGTATGAAGCGTACATGATGTTTCTAATAGATACTGTTAGCATAAAAAGTTTGATTGAAATTGTTAAATAGATATGCCGAACATATCTAAATATTTATATGGCCTCCATTTTGAAAATCATTGTCTGACCCTAGTTAAACCATATAACTTTACATGGCCTTCTGTAGGTGTGCAAAATTTGGTGGAAATTAGTTTAATGGTTCTGGAAATAAGAAAAAATGTTCAATTTACTCGTCTGACAAAAATTCCGGCCAAAGAATATCTCTGTATGCATAAATAATGCTTCTAATGGATACTGTTTGCTTAAAAAATTTGGTTGAACATTGTTGAAACGTTTCATATACATAACAATTTTATCAAAATTATTTATATACACACCATTAAAATATGCCTGCTGGACATAACACATGTTAATTTATACCCTACTGTAACAATACTTGTGAAATTTGCATATGAATTGGTTGATTGGTACTCGAGATATGGCATAAAACCTCCATTGTTAATGTGGCAATGTTCATAAATGGACAACAAAAAGTTTATCTAACACATGCAATGATTATATAAAAAGTTAAATTGAAATCTTTTACATATTTTCGTAGATATAGCACACTAAGCTAAGATGTTCGTATAGGTGCCATTCAGAAAATAAAAGACTTGCACACACAAAACGTATTGGTAATTTAATATGGCCTACCACAGTATAACTTATTCCAAATTAGAAAGAAATTGGTTGATTGTTTCCCTAGATATGGCATAATAACTGTATTAGTTCATGTATGACTTTTACAAAATAGCAGAGAAATAAGGCTTTGCATAGGCAATTTTGATGGATATAATTGATACTGTCAGCATTCAAAGATACATTGAAATTTGTTTTTAAATTTCTTAGACAAAAAATATTGGGCTAAAATAATTATATGGCTGCCAAAAATTTGGTAGAAATTGTTTGTTTTTTTTTCAGAGATAGCACATGATTTTAATTTTTCATGTCATACTATTTTACAAAATGGCTGCCAAAAGAGATTTTGTGTGGACACATTTGATGGTTGTAATATATACAGCCAACATACAAAGTTGGATTGGAATAAATTACACTGTGTTGATCATATAACATACAAAACTATAATAGCTATATGGCCACCATTTTGATAATAAGTGTCTGACATACCCCTAAAACATATCAGCAGTTAACATCACCTGTTGCAGTGCTACCTACGTGTTTGTCTTATTTGGTTGGAATGGGACAATTATTTTTCGAGATATACCATAAAAACTTTATTTATTCGTGTGGCACGATCTTAAAAATGGAGGACAAAAGAAGCTCCATGTAGACACATTTGATGTTTCTGAGATGTATATATATATATGTACATACACACACACTCATACATACATACATACATAAATAGCTAGACGGCCGCCATTTTCAAAATAAGGACCTCATAAAGTTTATTTGCTTATACTTACCTGGACTATCATAGTATTACTAACTTGCCAAATTTGGCAAAAATTGGTTGAGTAGTTGGAGATATAATGTGAAAGCTTTATTTTTTAATGTGGTACTATTTTACAAAATGGTGGACGTATAACAATATTTACCACTGAATTCAATGCTTACACTTTGTGCTGTCTGCATACAAAATTTGGTTTAAATCTGTGGAATTTTCTCAGAGATATGACATCACCTTAAATTTTAAAAAGACCGCCATTTTGGAAATAAGTGCCCAGCGTGGTCTGAAACTAAAAGTCAAGTGTCCTTACTTATTGTGTACTGACTTTGTAGAAATTCAGTTTATGCATTCAAAAATATGATAGTTAAATCATTAGGGTTGATTAAACAATTTGGTTGGACCCTGGTCGATTGTAACCGATATCAATTTTGGATTAATCGGCCGATGTATCTGTATCAGTCCAGCCATACTTTTTAGTTATACTGTGGCATTTAGAGACTATAGATGTGCATTCACATGGAGGGTTTTTGTTATTTTGTAGAGTATTTTCGAACATTTTGTGTATTTATTTGGACAAGAGCATCAGGTAAGTTATAGTACTTGCTTTTGGTATAAGGATGATTTTGTGCATGTACTGTACATATTTTTACTGTCAATTTTTATTAAAAAAATTTTGTAATAATTGCTAGAAGTTCTTGGTAGACTAAAAAGGTTACAGGCAAAACATAGGGTCATTTTTTGCCAAAAATTAAAATTTTTATGTTTTTACTCATTTCTGTTTTGAATAGTTGGCAAATTATGACTTGTGGTTGGGGCTCTGCCATTTGGTACACTGGGGTGCACCGAATTGGTGGCTGTCGAACGTGTGTGTGGTTTCTGATGTAAAAGTCCCTGAGGGGGAGCTTGCAGTCCTATACTAGACTGTAATATCAGGTGTTTTAAAATCCTGGTCTCCTGCTCCACTTCGGCAAGCGTGGTGTTTACGAGGGATCTCATAGTCACCTAAGGAAATGAAAGTTAAAGTAGGTGAGGAAGGTGCTGTATTCTGGGGAGGAATAAACACGGCCCTTACTACCGCCTAACTACCTTGAGCTGACCAGAAGTAATAAGCTATAAAGTTCCCAGGTGAAGAGGACCTGGTTCTAAACTAGAGGGTGGCAGTTTCTACTAGCAGGTAGCTGTTAACTTTCCCTGTCTACACGTGCTGTGTCCTGAAGGGACTTGTGGGCCCACTTCCTGAATGGTTGGGGGAGAGCTGTTACCCATGGCAATTGGCTAGGAAGGGTTGACGACTTCAATGAGGTCTGCAGAGGGAGATCCTCTATAAGGTCTGGTAGACATTTGTGGTGATGCTGAAGAACTTCTGGATTGTCTAGAAGAAGAAGAAGAAGAAGAGCTGTCAGAGAGCTCCAGCACACGAGGTGGTGGAGTGAGCTGCTGAGGCTGTGTGGCTCTGAGAAGAGCCGACGAACAACTGGCAAGCTTTTGCCGTGCACAGGTAATTATACCAGACAGCTGATCCTCGCCTGGGCTGCCGGGGTATGCGCAAGATGTCACTGGAGGAGGTGGCACCAAGGGTTGTATGCTCTGGTGTCCATTGCTGGCTGAAGCATGGGTGGCACTATCTCTTGGTGCGCCCTTGAACTACTTGCTTTCTCGGGACTGGTAGCGACTGCTCAGTCCGCTGGCTCACTCATATTTTCATCTTCTGAGGGGGTGTGTGGCATAGCTTACTGACCATGGGTGGTGAACAGTGTAACACCGACACATCTGTATTACTACCCACCACTAGGGAGTAACCTCTAGGCGCTCTATTAGATATTACACTGGTTCCAACCCTGTCCGATGCGTCAGGCAAATTACGCACATATGAAACAAAGTCTTAGTTGCTTGGGCCAGTAAGTGTCACGTGTCAGTATAAACATTGCTTTTATAAGTAATGAAATACTTATGTATTTGTGGAAGACACAAGTCATGTTGGCCTATATAGAATGTGGTTGATAGGTATAACTTCAGTGTTTCCTTGATACAGATTTTGTTTATTTTTGTTTGCTTGGCTAAAAAAGGGGGGATTAGTTATTATAGGCTGTTCACTGTAAAGTGAGCACTTTTTAAGGCCCTTATAAATTTTTTGTTTCATCAAATTTCCATCTTCCTGGTTCTTTTTAATATAAAATTGCAATGTAACTAATAAACACAGTGTATACATTTCACTACAAGCAAAATTTAATGTCTAGGGTTGCGATAAGATATATTTCATAACTGTTAATGCCTGCGGGAGGGCCTTAAAAAGTGCTCACTTTATCATGAACAGCCTATAGCATTAAAACACTGTGCCGAAGCCCAAATAATTGGGAAGGCAAGAAACTGGTTTAATACTTACATTTTAGAACTAAAAAATACATAATTGCATGCAGCACCCTTGCCAATCATTAAAGCTATATTCTCTAGATCCCTGATCCAGACCAAATGTTTAAAAATGACCAAAACGTAGTACATGAATTCGACACATTATTAAATTGCTCAATTATTATAGAATATCTAAAAGAACAAAATATGCAAACTCCATAACATTACAAATAACTAAAACAACTAACACTTCGAGATTACCATTAAGCGTACATTTGACTAGAATGTACAATGCGAGCAATTACAAAAAAAAGGAGAGCAGCTTAGTGAGCCCAGTAAAGCATCCTCTTTATAAAAGCACTCTAGAAAGTTGTATTAAAACTTTAACTAAAAGTAATGTTTCTGTGGTGGCATTCTAAAGACCTGTCAAAGCTCCACCAAAATAAAAAGTAAGGAATGAGCTCGATTAAAACTTTAAACTGTGCCCAGTGTGAGAGTCATGGATGCAAAGCCTTAAGAAAAATTGAAATTACTTGGACATTACTCATTAAAACTGGAAACACACAGCAAGACTAGAGTTTTAGTTAAGCCAAAACTAAATTTGGGCTAGCTCCTGACTGAAACCACAATTTGGAAAAAGCAACTAACCTACTGCGTGTCCAAGACGACACATCTACGCCACACAAAACATTTTTAAACTGCGCCTACTAACACATGACATGCTCTCCATGACCCACCGTTTCAATTGCTCAACCATAGCGGCTCAGGCGACTACTTAAAATATGCTATGCCTCATCTTGATAAAACACCCTGATGCGTGCCCTACCTCGAGAGGTAGGGTTAGACTCCTCACTATCCTCCTGGAATGTTAGGTGAGCTTGCCATGGCATATATGGCTAACTTTCTGTATGCGGCGGGGCTTGGAAGAGTTAGATATCGTAGTGGGCTGCTTAGTGGTAGGGTTTCATCGGGTTCGAGGGGAGTCAAACCCCAGAGTGAGGCGACTGGATGTAGATTCCCGCCCAGGGAGCTCTACTCTCCTCACTATCAGGGTTGCCAATAAACAGGATGCCAGCTGTCCCGAGGAAATGATGTGGCGTTGCAGTTACGCGATCGTGGAGGTGTAGGCTTATGATTTGGCTGGGGAGATTTTAACAGGTCCGGTGGGTCAACATGAAGAAACAAAGTCTAATGAGGGTGGTGCCGCACGTGACTTGGGGACTGCCTTGGATGGGAGTTGAACCCGTACTGTCTTGCCTGATGCTAGCTTTATTACACAAAAGTGCAGGAGCTCTGTATCTTCCGGGTGTTTAACCCGGATGAGCTTGCCCGAGTTGAGTTTGACGAGGCTAGACATTGTAGGGGCCTGGCTAGGCACTGTGTCCGCAGGAGTAGCGTGTACTATATGCTGTGACTGCTCTACTAGGTCGATATAATCTCCTGTTGGATACCCAGGCCAACAGGTGCCTAAATTGTGGTCCAGCAGGGACGCGTGCTCAAGGGGAACGAGGGGTGAGATAGGTCGAGGGATGGCTTTGTTACTCTGCGGCAGTGGTTCAACCTCTGACACCGGTGTCTGCAACTTCGGCTCTCACTAGGGCACCGCGTTCCTTACGCCATTGCCTACTCTGGGTTCCACCTCTCCTGCTATACATCAAGTCCCTTGTCAATACACTGAAATACCCACCGTATCTCTCCAACAAGAGTGAATTACCTGGTGCCAAAAGAATAATTAAATACAGACTCTAGGGAAACTAGGTGACTAATTAAAATGACTGTAAACTTGACAACTAGGTTTGACATAATATTTATTACGTGGTAAGGAAACTGGAGAGTCCCTACTAATAGTAAAAAAATTACAATGAAATATGTTGGCTGACTGGCTAAACATTTTAACGATTAATAAAATTACGTGAAAAAACGAATAGGCGAAGGCGAGTCTGGAGGAATATTAATTATAAAAATCCCAATTTTTCTCTGAAAAAAATTTACGGTAATAAACACACTTTTACAGCATACTAGAATTTACCAGAAGTTTATGAGGTTGGTAAATTAAGAAGTGCCTGCTTGTTATCTCTGTCATGAAAGTTGACTTGGGTAAAGGGTACCAGGGTTGAGGAGTAGGTTTACCTTGGCGAAGGAGTAGCTGTCCTCACGGTCATCTGGTGTGGTTGAGGAGAGCCGTTTGCAAGCTGCTGGAGGTTGCAGTTCTTCACAGTCTGCAGAGTGGATGATGCGCCTTGTTGCAGATCACAGATAGGAGAGAGAGTCCTCGCAGACTGAGAGAGCCTTGTCCAAGTTGAGGAAGTCTTTAGCAGACTAGAGAATCCTTTCAGACTAGGAAAAGGGAGTCTGCAGACCGAAGTAGGGAAGTCTTTGCAGACTGAGGAGAGTCTTCGCACACTGGGCAGGACTCCCGTCCTCTTCGGCCGGCAAGTCCGGCGTCTCTGCCAGTGCTGGAAGCATTATTTATACGAAAGCACACTATTTATACGAAATTTTCTCATATCAGCAGTTCTTCAGGGTGTGGGGGGGGGGGTAGTGTAGCTTTCCAACACAGGGGTGTGTTTATCTGGGGTGCGGGAGCGCCGCTCATTTCTTATTGCCCCACTTGGAGGCGATGACAAATTAAAATGTCTGTTCCTAAGGTGGTCCGGTCGTGAAGTCACAAAGCCATGGGGGTGCTGCCATCTCTTCCAGGGCTAATTGATGAGTAGTAGAATTCCATAAATATGTATTTATTTCACGGGGGTGCCTTTTGCATGCAGGAATTCGGGCGAGCAGTGGGAATTGTAATTACGTAGATAATTTGCAATTATGCATTCGGCTGCCCAGGCTTGTGGGATCTCCTTGCTCAATATGTTTAATTCATTTTGCTGCTTATATATCTTCCCTCTGAGTGTGGGTGGCTCGTAAATGGGGCGAAGTTGCCCGTAGAGTGCGCATTCGCACAGCGCAGCATGTTCGCATGTGTCAACCTAAAGGACGTTAAATTAAACCACTTGAATCATAATGCAGTACTTGAGGGACACTTACACTTGCAGACGGTGACTAGGCATAGAATAAGGACAGCGGAAGGTGTGCAATGCGACTTAAATAAACTGCACCAACGTACAAAAAATGGTGGCGCACAAGAGGAGGGGAGGAAAAATGGAGGGGTACCAAATTGTGCAAAGAGCAACCCACCACGCAAGGTAGAAATCCAAAGAGACGTCTGGCGCGACAAGTCCTAGCATTGCAACACATTTCTTGAAATAAAATAAAAGAGAAAATATGCATTTGCAGTGTTTTATTTAATTAAATATGCACACTTCCTCTCAGACCTTTGTATCAAGCAGTGCTATCCTACAAAATAATTTTACTTCCTGCCATTCACGTAAAATTTTTACATTTCCTTTCTCAATTACCTTTCAGTGAATGTTTACTTGCAATAATTGTACTTACTTTACGACGGTTCTTGTAGAAATTCCAAGCAGCCAAGCGGTCACTTTCAAGACTGAACAACTTTTCAGCTCTCCTTTTAAAATCATGTATTTTACACTTTCAGGGACCCTTTTTGTATGACTCTGTCGTTGGCGATTGCCCATAAGGTTTTTAATTGTGGCATTACAAATAAAAATAAATTATAAGAAAATATTACTGGACTCGCTGAAATGCACACGAACTCGCATGAAGCTTCACACAAGCAAGATAGCTGCACATTCCTTGTAGGCGATGATAAACAGTTGAATTTGTGTTTAATATAGATATGCGAATGAACAAGTTTTATGTGAATAAAAGATTGAAAGAGATAGTATTAAATAAAGGGACATAATATTATATTTCAGTTATTCCAAAATACTGTATTTTATGCTTCACTGTATAACCAGCTGATGTTTGGTTGTTCATTTCAAATACAGAGTTACATGCGTTACATATTGGCAGCAGTAGCAGCTGTCATAATCATGAAAACTCAATGAAGTATAGACTATATCTGATTGTTAGTATGTCTGAAATTCTATTTAAGATAAAAATGCATTTGATTTGCTACCAGAAACTGAACAAACAAATTCTAAAGTTATATGCAGTAATTGAAAAATATTAACTTGTCGCAGGCAGGAAATGAAACCATTAAGCTTTATGGAGAAATGGCAGGTGAGAAATTAATAGTCATGAAGGAATGTTACAGCATCACTCTTTCAAAAAAGGTAGCACAAACAAAGCTTGACTTTATCAAGCCAAGGAAGCCTGGATACATGTTCAACAGACAGATATTTGAGTGAATTTTGTAGCTTTGGAATTCTAACAGAAGGCTTCCATCTGTGAAAATTTTGTAGTCTACACCTGGTGCTAGAGATATTTAATCAGTTTTGTTTTTGGATGGGGGTATAATCGTTCTCCAATTTCATTTTTCATAGTAATTATTATGCAAACTGTTGCTTCTCAAATGTGGTTATTGCATATAAAGTTGACAAGTCAACTGTCAAGTATAGATAAAATCTCCAATCAAAAAACATCACCAAATAAATCTATGAAGCCTCCAGCAAAACACACAAACAAAAATCACCAAACGCACTAATTTTTGGCCACGTGGTGTTCATTGGAAAGAGAAGTAGTAGCAAAAAAGGCAGTTATATAGATATTGGCCAACATCTGGCTGCCTTTTTTGATACTATTGGTACTCTTCCCAGTGAACACACAACTGAAAATTTGTGTGTGTGTGTGTGTTATATATTATATATAAAATATATTATATATATAAAATATATATATATATATATATATATATATATATATATATATATATAAGAGAGAGAGAGAGAGAGAGAGAGAGAGAGAGAGAGAGAGTGAGAGTGTGTATTTAATATTTTATTGAGGGGTTTTCAGATTTTTTTGTTAATTTAATATATACTTTATGATTAGCTGTTTTATTTTTACATGCATTCATTTTCACATTTGTGTGATTTTGTCTCTTCCTTATTGTTAATTTAATTGTGTTGATATTCACCATCTAGGAAAGAGGTCATAATTAGAGGTGGGCCCAAGCCCTTTTTTTTTTTTTTTGTCTATGTTACTGGTACTGATACTTTGTGGCCGATCCCGCAGATAGTGCCGATACAAATCATTTCATTTGTAATTTTTTATATTGTGTCTGCATAACCTTAAAATGAGCACAAAGTCTTCAGGATGTGGAAAAATATGTCAATAAATACGAAAAAGGTACCTACAATTCCCTAGACAATATATACACTATAAATCACTGTGCATACGGCACTGCCGTATTTAAGCACATGTCTTTTCCTGTCCACTCAATGTTTACATTGCAATTTAGCATTTTAGTCAGTTTATAAAAATACTTCAATTCAAATAACTCCGGGGCATCTATTTTTCACATTCTTAATTTGTATTGCGACATAATCAGCCAGTTACAATCACTAACCTTGCCCAATAGTTGCAAATGCTGTATTTGTCAAGAACCTAACTACAAAACATAGAAGATGAGTAAAGAAGGCAAGTGTTTTTAAATACTGCACATATGTTCAGTGTGTAAATTGCATTAATCTGCTTTATATGTGCGTACCATTTACTTTCTTCGTAACGCCAATATTTATGGTTAGAGATATTTGTTTATAAATAAAATGAACGTTATGTTTTTGCCCATTAATGAGCGCCACTACCATAGCGATTCGGCTCATTTGCATCAGATTCATACATAAAATGATACATATTACTACTAATTGAGTTATGAATGTGTAATGCTGCAAATTAAATATTGATATACACTGTGGGAGCAGTAGATCAATAAACAGTTGACGCTTATGTGCAAAAAAATTTAAGGCAATGACTATTACATCGTTATTATTTTTTTCCAAATTACTATTTAAATTACATTTTATTTTACAAATTTCACCAGCTATGGCCTAAGCCAGCCATATCAGTTTCCGTTTAATTTCAAATCACCTGTTACTAAACAATAAAAGTAAAATTAAGAAAATAGTTTTTCGGTTGCAAAAATTAAATTATTTGTTTGTGAAAACATGTCCTGCAAGATAACCAAGTTCGGTTATTTCCATGATGATTAAATTTTTTGGCTTGATGAAATGATTTGGTTAACCATAGCCAATTGTAACTGATATCAATTTTGGGTTTATCTGCCAATGTATTGGTCCAGCTCTACTAAAATGTTTATATGGACGCCATTTTGAAAATATATGTCTGACCCTCTCAACGTTCATAAGTTTACATGGCGGGCCATATTGCTACTGGATTGCCACATTTGGTATAAATTGGTGGTGTTTTCAGAGATATTACACAATTTTAATTTGTCATGTAATATAATTTTACAAAATGGTAGGCAAAAGAGATTTTGTGTGGACACTATGTTCATTATATAACATACAAAACTAGACTAGCTATGTGGCCGCGATTTTGATAGTAAGTGTCCAACATACCTAAAACATATCAATCAACATTACCTGCTGCAGTGCTATTTTGTTTGCCATATTTAGTAGCAATTGGACAATTATTTTTCAAGATATGACATATAAACTTCATTTATTTGTGTGTCACTATCTTACAAAATGGAGGACGAAAGAGGCTCCATGAAGACATATTTGATGGTTTATATTCTCTCTCTCTCTCTCTCTCTCTCTCTCTCTCTCTTCTCTCTCTCTCTCTCTCTCTCTCTCTCTCTCTCTCTCTCTCTCTCTCTCTCTCTCTCTCTCTCTCTCTCTCTCTCTCTCTCTCTCTCTCTCTCTCTCTCTCTCTCTCTCTCTCTCTCTCTCTCTCTCTCTCTCTCCTCTCTCTCTCTCTCTCTCTCTCTCTCTCTCTCTCTCTCTCTCTCTCTCTCTCTCTCTCTCTCCTCTCTCTCTCTCTCTCTCTCTCTCTCTCTCTTTTCTTTTTTTCTGAATTGGTAAATGGTTTAGAAGATATAGCATATTGTGCTAATATAGCTAGGTGGCTGCCATTTTCAAAATAAGTGTCTGACATACTTGTACGTATCAATTGCCGCAGTACTACTTGTTCGTTAAATTTTGTAGAAATCTGTCAGTTTTTATTACACAAGAACTTTATTAATTTACATAGTGCTATTTTACAAAATGGTGGACAAAAGTGGTTGTTTTTGGCATGTATGTTGCTTGTAATAGATACTGTCAGTGTAAGAAATTTGGTTGAAACTGGTCAAATGGTGTGGTAGTTTTGTCAAATAAACGTAAAATATTAAAAGGGACGCCATTTTGATAGTAAGTGCCTAATAAAGTTGAATTACTTATATTTACCTGGCCTACCATAGTATACTTACGTGCCAAATTTGGCAAAAATTGGTTGAGTAGTTTTAGAGATATAATGTAAAAGCTTTATTTTTTTCATGTGGCACTATTTTCCAAAATGGCTCACCGATAACATTATTCATCACTAAATTCAATGCTTACACTTTGGTCTGTCAGTATACAAAATTTTGTATAAATCGGTTGAATGGTTTCCAAGATATAACAGATTATCCTAAATTTGAAAGTGGTCACCATAGTGGAAATAAATGCCCGGTGTGGTCGAAAACTGTAAAAGTCAAGTGTCCTTACTTAGTACTGTATGTGTACCGAGTTAGGTTAAATTGTTCACTCGTTCAAAAATATGATAATTAAATTATTAAGGTTGATGAAACAATTTAGTTGGACAATAGCTAATGTCGGTATTTGTCCAGGCCTAGTTGTACTGTATTTACATTACTTCTGCTGGCAGTTTCAACTTGAGAATAAAGTAAGTACATAATTTTCCTGGTCTTTGTAGTACATTATGGTCCTGTTGTCACACTTCTTGAGTGATGTGCATACACAGTATGACTTTGTTGCATAAATCACACAAATTAAATACAGAAAACATGTGTCCTCATATTCAGTTTATAACTACCTAGCAGAAAAATTAGTCGGTTTTACCTTGGAAGGACACTTGCTATACTTTTGGAGTGTGCTGGATTATGTTCAACTCCTGGACATTTTCTTGTAATTATACATTGATCAGCTTTAAATATATATAAACTTCATAATATAATGTAACGTAAAATTGACAAATGTATGATTGACTTCAATTCCGTTTAGTACATACTGCATTTGTTTTTCAGTGTAGCTATTTGAGGTAGCTGAAATGTAAGTATAAAACAAGAAAATTGTGTAATTTTTTTACCTTTTAGACAAACTAAAATAAAAAGTAAAATAAGATTTTTATTTATTTTAAAGTAATTGTACTACTATTTTTGATGACACACTTTCTACATGGTAATTCTTTAGTTTAAAATCTTGATCTTTAATTTTTTTTAAATTTAATAATTACAGCGTTTGGACGTTGTAATGTGTATATTAAACAAGAAATGTGATGTCATCGCACATTATTATGTGCACTGAAATTAGTGTAGTACATTAAAGCTATTTGCCAAATTAGGTCAAAAAGTAATTTTAGTGTAACATTTTTCTGGGAACTGCAGTACATAGCTGTTGGTGATGGCCAAATTCTCTTGTATATATAAACTTAAACTAGAAAAACTAATCTGCTAGCTCTTTCTTTCAGCTTCTAACTCTTTATAGCTTTCTTGTTTCTTAGTTCTGTTTTCTGTTAGTAACTGTAGGTATAAAAATTTTCTGCTAATTTTAACAAAAATCTGTAGTGTTTGGAATTTGAAGAACCCTAAAAAAATTTATATTTGTTTTTGGAAAACATGGGAAAATGATAAGTTGCATGTAAAGGCATAGCCATTATTATAAAATATTTGTTACAATAAAATTCCTGATGTTGCTGTTTACAAAATATACACTGTTTTGCAGTTTTGATTATTGTGAATTATTAGTGTGAGGCTTGTCAAATTTTCACAATGTAATATTTGTATGTGTAAATTTTTATGCAAAATTGGGCAGTATTGGTTTTAATTTTAATGTGCTTGCTTTCATTTGATGCACCCATGAATTATGTGTTGGATGGTGCATGATGAATGTGTTGCAGTGTATTCTGTTTATTGAGCACATTTCCACATGTCAAGAACACTGTACGTGATTGATGCGGGGCACCATCCGACTTGTTTGCCAGTTTATTGCAACAGGCATTGTTATGTAGTAAAACCTCTGTATAGTGGACCTCTTAAAACTAAAGTATCTCCATAGTAAAATTTCGGTTTGTTCTGGTCAAAATTGCATATGATACAAGGTACACTTCCATCCCTTCATAACAAACTACAGTTTTTTTTCTTTTGCACAACATCCTTTCACAGAAAATGTACTAAAAAGTGTAATTTCATTCAATATCCATTTGTATTCCTCCCTTTTTACATAGCTGTATATGATGTATGCATGCATGTATAGATAGGTATATCTTTGTGTGCATGTGTGTGAGCGTGTATGTACACTCCCCCCCCCCCCCTTCTCCATATATGCACTTGTGTAATTTATAACACATAAAAGAGAGTATCCAAGAGCCACCATGTTATGTGAAGTGTCATAGAAGTTATTATAATTGATGTACAAAGTAATATTTTTATGAGTTTTTGATTATTAAAACTGTTGGATTCATGAGACTTGCAAATTGTATGTTTAAATAATAGTTGTTTAAAAGATATTTCTGTTGTATTGGTGCACAAAAAAAATATTTTCTCTAATAGTGGCCACAAGGGTGGTGCTCAAAATCAATTTTTAAAATAACCTTCTCACAGAAATGTTATACACAAGAATAAATGCAATTCAATTCCAGCAGTAACTAGATTCAAAATTCTCTGCATGAAAGAAAAGAAGCACATCGTAATCACGTCTGTGTAAAGAAATTTTCTAAAATGCACAAAAATTATGTCATTCTGTTATACAGAGGTTTTACTGTAATGTGAGAAACTGTGCAGTTTACACTGCAGCAGGTACACTGCTCACCACCCACACATAATGCACAGTGTGGTCACAAATGGACGAGCTACATTTGTGAGCGGGAATTCCAAACTCTACAAGTGCAGTCCTGTGACTTCCTGCCTCTCGTGTAAGGTGAAGGTTGATGGGGTGGTGATGGTTAATGGTTGTGGGTTGTTTTGTTTTGTGCTGCTGTAAAGGGCTCTCGCTCTCCCGGCGCGCGTGTTCCCTCCATGGGGGCATTCCCCATTCATAACATCAGGTCACAGGTCGTAGACCAACAGGAAGTAAGTAGCATGCACGTTGCATGCCCACCTGCCACATCCCTGTCCTCTATGTGTTAGTGTTCATTTATCTTCACTGTGTGGGCTAGCTGCTGTAGAACGTAGTTCCAAATTGGGGTATAGCTTTCCAAACCACTACCGTACTCACTTGCATGGTTTTAGAACATGTTTAAAGGCTTTGTCACATGATCACATTTTTCTCTAGTATTATGTTTTCGAAGAATTATAATGCAGGTTTCTTAAACATCATGTCTGCTGTGTTGTCCAAAGTTATCTCAATTTATGATTACCCATTAAGACAGATTCATTGTGGTTTAGTTAATAATGTTTCTGGGTAATATATTTTTAATGTCCAGTCAACTACAACAATGTAATTTGTAATTTCTCAACTCTTGGTTTGCAGAGCTGTCACTATAGTAGCTCTTATTAGTACACATTTATCAAAATATCATCTTACAATAAAAATAATTGCACTGGAAAAATTGCCTAAACTTCTCTGCATCAAGCATGTTGATAGTCACTCTCATAACTATTGCACCCATACTTTTAAAATAATTTGGGAATTAATAGTGGTGGTGGTTATCACTGTGCTACTAGTTCATAGTGTCTTGAGGTCCATAAACCTTCTGTTTTCTCTATTTCTTAAATTGCATCTGTATAAGTGTGTTTAAATTCAACCAACAAAATTCACCCACAGGTTCGTCACAAAAAATTATAAATCAAAAATTGATGTGCTATTTATATTTTTAAGGAGATTCCTAACACTGGTACATGCCTTTGAAGTTTGACATAAACTAGTCTTTTATTGTAGTAGGTACAGTGGAATTTCTATAATATATTTCAGGGGACTGATGGTAAAAAACTAATGATGTGGACAAACAGTAGGTATGGATTTGATTTGTAGATGTAAAAAATTCAAATCTTAACTTCAAACTTAGTGGTGAGCATACTGATAATCCAGAGAAATAGAAATGTTATCAATGCCACAATACGAGGAATACGGTATGTGTTATCATTTATCTGTCCATCAACAAACCTGTTTTATTGGTTTAACCATATAGCATCATGAAACTAAACTAATGACAGCTGGTGATAGGAAGATAAATTATTGCTATATCAAATTGTCATTAGTATGATGAAATTAACCATGCAGCATCATTTCATTCGGTGTTGTTCTACACTCCCTTCTTTATTAAAACTAGAATTTACAAAATGTTCATTAATAGTTGTTAAAAACTATTTTTTTTAGAACATCATCTAAGTAGCCACGAAAAAGATTCAAAGTAAGTGTCATAGCTGTTTGAACCAATTGAATAATACAGCTCCCAACAAATGTAAACTGCAGTGCATAGTTTTTTTTTTTGTTGCAAATTTTGTTTTTAGGACACTGGCCCTTGTTTGTGCTCCTTTCAAATATAAAATGCTGCACATTTCACTCTTACTTATTAGATTTTCCCATCTCCTTTTTCTTAAGCATGTTCTTGAGGCCGTAGTGGTTTAGACTACTCTCCTCCCACCAAGGCAAACCAGGTTAGATTCCTGACGGGGTTGCCCCCGGATTTTTGCATGTGGCAATTGTGCCATATGGTGCTGCTGATAGGTGATTTTCTTGTGGATATCCCATTTCCTCCGCCATTTCATTCCGGCGCTGCTCCGTAGTCATTTCGTTTCACACTCATCGGCTCTCAAGACCTCAATGTTAAGAGATGTCCAAATCTTACTCTTCACTTTTAAGCATGCTCTTCTATTAATAACTTCCTCCCAGCCTCCCATCAATCAATAGTTTTCCCCACATCTCCTTGTTTTTGAGAATGAAACACTATCTGGGAAGAAGAGCACAGTAGCCAACCAAGGAGTGGTCTGGAGAGATTTGGGTGGCTCTTAACAACTAGGTTGATATGGAGCAGAGCCTAAATGCAAGGACAGGGAAAAGAGGCAATCCATGAGAAAACCTGCAGACAAGTGGCATCATCCAGCTAAATTCCCACGTGCGAAAATCGGGGAGTGACTGCCCAGGAATTGAACCCAGTTGGCCTTTGTGAGAGGCGTAGTACTCTAGCTGCTATGCCAACTATAGCCCTACCAACCAAAGCAGATGAAGGGTGGGAAGGAAAGCCAAACAGTTGACATGCTTTTGACCTTCCTTTAAATGCAACCTGGTGAAAATGTCAAGAGGTTCAGTACATTTTGGTAAAATTGTCATCAAGATGTACAGTATATTTTGTTAAAAAAAGTCAACAGGTACAGTACATTTCGTTAAAAAAGTCAACAGGTACAGTACATTTCGGTAAAAATGTCAACGGGTACAGTACACTTAGTTTAAAATGTCAACAGGTGCAGTACATTTAGTTTAAAATGTCAACAGGTACAGTAAATCTTGATGAAAATGTCAAGTGATATAGTAGTTCTTGATGAAAACGTCAAGTAATACAGTACATCTTAAGTGAAAATGTTAGTAGGAGGTACAGAACATTGACACGTGTGCACTCCTCCTTACTTTCTGTGGGGGAAAGAGGTTACTACGCTGACCACCCTCTCGGGTTCGTTGAAAAAGAGAGAAGTCAAACCCCAGAGTGGGGCGGATTGAGATTTATTCCTGCCCAGGGAGTTCAACCTTCCTCACGACTAGAGCTGCCAAAAGGGCGAGCGGTCCCAGGGTGTATGAATGGTGAAAGGGAGATGATTAATCAAGGGTGTTGGTGGCAATGGATCATCTGGTCGGAGCTATATGGACTATCCGCAGAGGCCTCGTTGGTAGGCGTGCCAGAATATAGTTGGCTGGGGGATGGTTTCCACGTGGTTTGGGAACGACCTTCGGTGGAATTCGAAACCGGATGATTTTCCCTGATGCCAACATTATTAAACAGGAATTTGGCAGATCCACTTTAGGCTGGTTTTGAACCCGTATGAATTTACCCAAGATTAACTTAATAGTGCATGAGCTAGGTGGGTTCACTTTAGTTGGGGTTACCTCGGGTTTAGTTGTGTTTACTACTGGTGGAATCCTTGGCTGATTAAAACGTGTTACTTCCAGATCGTATTCCAGCCAACAGCCACCTAATAAGTGGTCCAGCGGAGATTCTAGTGTGGGCGGTAAGGTTTACTCGTAGGACAGTGGTACGCACTCTTGTTCCATACGTGGAGGTTCTACTTGACTAGGGCCACCACTACCTCTTCAGTAGCCTGCCTGTGTAAGACACGTCTTTCTCTTCTATGCTTTATGCGGCTCTTAACGCCACCATGTTTACTGTGCATTTGAGTACAGCCTTTACCTTCCTGCTGACATACAGTCCTGGGGGCAAGACTTTGGCAGCCTCATCCAAGGCCCTGTCGTATAATTGGCAGTCTGGTATACACAACTACATTGAGTAGCAGCCTAGGGAACGCTGGAAACCCAGGAGCAGTGGCATGCTCACCTCTGGCTCAAAACATTTGCAAGCTCCGTCTCCTGTGGATTTTGGTGCGCCTCACAGCTAGTTCTCAACGGGGTTAATTTATTGCACAAAATTAATTACACCACAATTAAAAAAACAAAATGAAAAGGGATCTATTACTTAAAGTAAGGTAGGGGAGACAAGATACACATTTGCGTAATATTTACTACGGCTAACTGGAAACTGGGAAGTCTCTGCTGACTGGTACACAATTAAACTAGCTAAGAAAACATTAATTAAAATATAATACTCTCTAATCTAGGCAAAGATGAGCCTAAATGAAATATTTAATAAAATAGAAAAATGCAAAAATACTAATTGATGCAATTCACAGTGTATTCTCAGCAATACAAGTATCCAGGGAGACGTTAGTATCGCGACGACCTGCTACCACGGTAGTGAACTGTGGTAAAGGGTAGTGGGGTGCAGGATGCCGGATTACCTCTGAGGAGATAGAGCTGACGCCTCGTGGTCAGCTGGTGGTCGATGAGCCTTCGCAAGCTGATGGGCTGGAGTGGGTGCTGCCTTCACAAGCAGCTGGCAGGAGTTCGAAGCCATGTTTCAAGCTGAGGAGAGGAGAAAGGTCTTCTTGCAGACCAGGGAGAGTTCACTGACCTACACTGCCGGTGAGCCCGGCGTCTCTGCTGGAGCATGGTTCTGAACTTCCTTATATATGGAAAAATCCCTTCATCAGCGATCCTCTGGGGTGGGGGGGAGCGTAGCCTTCCAACACGGGTAGGTTATCAGGGACTATGGGAGCGCCGCTCATTTCTTATCTCCTCGCTTGGAGGCTACGACAAATTAAAACACTTCTTTCTGAGACTGGTGGGATATGACATCACAAGGTCACAGGGGTGCTGCCATCTCTTGGGTGTGGTGGATCTTCTTCCGCGGCTGTCTGAATGGTAGTGGGTCTTAAAAAATATTTAAGTTATTCATGGAGGTGGTGCTTGCATGCGAGATTTCAGGCAGGCTGTAGATTTCGTAATTGAGCACGTCAATTACTTTTATGTATGCAGCTGTCCAGCGCATGGAGTCTCTTTGCTCAATACGTGAAATTACATTTGCCACTGTAAATGACTTGCCCAAGTTCAGGTCACTCGTAGACGGGGCGAAGTCACCCGTGGAGTGCGTATCTGCGCTGCACAGCATGTTGGCATGGGTCAACACTTTGGTGAAAATGTCGAGAGGTAAAGTACATCTCTCTGATAATGTAATTGAGAAATACTTTAATTTACAGTAAATTCAAAAGAGTTGCTTATGGAATTTTTATCTGGTGGTTATGACTCATTAAGCTCTTATCACTGGAGCTTAGTGCATTATCCTCAACAAATAAGTAACATTAGAATGATACATCATTATTTTATCTAGATCACAGTTAACTCTAAATATGCGTGCTAATTTTTTGCTTTCCCGTATGTCCAAACGACATCAGAAATATAGTTTGTGGTTGCACTCAATCTTAAAGAACTGACCAGTGGAAGGTATTTTTTGTATACGGTGGGTGACCTTCGTCAAAATCCTGACAAGTTTTTTCATGTTTTTGCAAATGATCATGGCATCTTTTGATGAGTTGCTTCATTGTTCTAAAGAAAACCTCAGTGGTGTAGACAACAATGTGAAAGACAGTATACCGCTGTAGGACTGAGCAAAAACAACCTATTGTGCTCCTGATAGTCTAGTGTGAATATGAATAGCTTCATATAAAACAATGGGATGATATGGTGGCGCCACCAAACTGGTTACCTGTGGAATTGTCGTGTCACCACCACATTTCTGGAGGCATGGCCAGAGCCTCCTCCAATGTCCCACGGAATGGCTTCATTAAACATATGGGCTGACTTGTTTAGAGACACCGTGATGTTGCCACCATGAGGGCCCCGTGTGCAAGAGCCCTTAAGGCCTGTGTTGGGATGCCTGAAACATAGGCAATGTGCAGCACTTCCAGGACCTGTCACTTATCAGAGCACATTTGGACACCTAATTATAATGAATGGGCAAGTATTTCAGCAATGGGGGATTGTGATGGTTTTGTTTGATGTAACTGAAATGAGTAAACAACAGTAACATCCAAGAACATGTGTAACATAAAGAAACATACAAATTTACAGGGAAAAAAAATCATCCAGCAAGGGCTCACAGTGATGCAGTTTATTACTGAAAACTTAAAAAAATATTGACTGTTTTTTTATTGTAGTGTTGGCATCGCATAGGTTCCAGGTTTTTTTAATGTCGTTAATGTTTGTGTGCAGATTTTTTTTAATACCATGTGGTTGAGGGAGTCTGACGAAGATGGTTAAATTTTTTTGCTAACTGTGATATGGAGGAAATACAAATGAGATACTTTAATGTTACTTTTTGTTGAGAGCAATATATTTACATTTGTCTATCCAGCCATGGGGTTTGATTATAGTAGTTACGAGCTTACAACTATTTATGTATGGAAATAGTGTACTGCTAAATAAAATTCTGTAAGCAATTGTTTTGCATTTATTGTAAATTAAAGTCTATACCGTAATTTGGCGTGTATAGGCCGCACTAGAAGTTTTTGATGAAAAATTAGGAATGATTATAGACCATGCATGTATAGACTGCACTAAATTTTTGTATTCCTGTAAATATTGTTAGTTACTATTCCATGCAAACATAGTAAATTCCAACTTGAATTTTCCCCTACGAAACATTTGTGACAGAAAATTTGTATTAATTGCATTTTTCTTTCTTTCTTTCTTCCTTTAAAACTAAGTTAAAACATTTAAATGTATAAGTTGACAAATTTCTAAACATGTTTTGGGGTAAAAAATTTTTAATGCCAATATCTCTTATGTAAGCTGCACCCCCCTTTGTAGAAAGTGAGGCCTATACATGCCAAAATACTGTATTTCTTGACCACACATTCCTAGAGAGATACTGTGCCTAACTTAGAAATTGGTGTCCCTTTATTTTCTGTGAACGTGGCCCCACCAACCGCAACTGCAGGCATTAGAAGGAATGGACAGGGTTTGCATTGCCCCTTACCGGGTGTCTAAACGGTATGCCCGACCTCAAGTTCACATTTCGCAACCCGGCCTGGCTTGGCTGCCACCTGCTACCACCTCCTTGCTTGCAGTCAGTTCACTCAGTTGCTACAGGGTGGAGATGAGAAGTGTGTAACCCTTGCACACCCTCGACCCTCGTGATATTTTCCACCTGGGTATATATTTAGTTGCAAACTTACAAAATGCCAGTTCTTCATCCATCACCTGCCTAACTCTTTAGCAAACACTGCAATTCCCCTCCCTTGCATCACTAGCCAACTGGCTTTTTTAAGGATGAGTAGAACTTAGCAGTTGAGACATTTTTTCTTCTAATGTGTTCAGAGGCCATGCTCATCATGCCGCCCATCTCGTAACGTGGCTGAGGCTGCTTGTTCCATGGGTCAGACCAGTAAGGGATTTTATTTGCACTTGGTGTTAGTAAATGCTGACAAGTAGAGTTTCTGACAGTAGAGCTCACAGGTAATCTTTTGATAGTTGTGAATAAACCCAACAGTTTTTTATTCCTGTTTATTTGTTGGAGACAGGACATTCCATACTCGTTTACTAAGTTATCCTCCTCTCACATTACCCTGAGATCCAAACGCACTCTGTCCACAGCAACTTCTCTTCTGCAAGGAAACAGGGGAGCTAGACACACACACTCGGGCAGAAACAAGCAAATTCCTGCGGCGAGCAATGTGCCTCAAGTGGGTGGGGGAGTGTTACAGCTGCAGCTTGATGCCTGGTACTTCGGCTGTTTGCCTGTCTGTATCCTAGGTAACACCCAGCTTAGTTCTGAGTTACTGTAACCCCTTCTCTTCCCTAATTATCCGACGTGCCACTACAATTCTCTGCTAAGTGTTGGGATTTGACAGCTGGTGTAACAGGGATCTTGGCATAGACAGGATAGGGGTAGACATGCCTATTTATCCACCATACCTCTATCTCATTTACTCTCTTTAATAGTACTGTATTTGCAGTAAACTAGTTCACTTCAAACTTAAAAAGTGTGTACTGTCCATTGTAATAACTTGAGATCAGAATTTGTATTTGTGTTTTTCTACTTTTTCATAATTAATGTATTGCAAAATTTTATCAGTCAAATTCAAACGAACACAATTGTAACTAAGTATCTTTAAATGTTTGATAGTAAAAACGGTGAGGACATAAATATAATTTAATGGTAGGCGTGTACAGAAAGTTCTGCGTTAAAACATGTTTGATGACACTGTCCATACAGCAGGTAGATCTGCGTGCTTGAGAATAAGAGTAATAAATAATTGTGTATTTTTTATATTTTTTATTGAAACATGAGCAAA
Source organism: Dryococelus australis (assembly GCA_029891345.1). Taxonomy (NCBI): domain Eukaryota; kingdom Metazoa; phylum Arthropoda; class Insecta; order Phasmatodea; family Phasmatidae; genus Dryococelus; species Dryococelus australis. The sequence goes on from CM056999.1 coordinate 97,976,284, forward strand.
TAAGGCATAAATTTTAGTCAGCTTAAAATATGCTCCATACTCAGCGATTCTCTGTACCATGTCTTGACAAATTACAAACTAAACATATTAAAAGATTTTGACTGTGTGAACATACAGCAACTCAAGATTTTAAATTTCTTTAATAATAAATGTAAACATTGTGAAAATCGTTGTTTAGCATTGTAAATTTTGCAAACTAGAATTAGTTTTTGATGGATGTGCTGTCATGTGGCGAGACCTTTGGCAAATTTGAGGCTAAAATATATGGGCTACGGTAGCCTTTAGTTAAAGAATTGTAAGTGCATAACCTTTTACTTTGGTAAGGGAGTTGCACTATTCCTTTTTTCATACCCCTTTTGTAAATCTGGACAGGTATGTTAAATGCTACATGATAATATATAAATAAAGTGGCCACCCTTACACATAACAGTTGTTTCTGTGTGCTTTCAAGGTTACAGGCTCATTATTAATCCACTTATCTGCTAGTTGAACCCATGTGAGTAGGATATAAAGCGATATTTTTCTTTTTAAGAAAAAAAATAACTAAAAAACCACTATTTGGGATCCTGTGTTGTATTACTGACAAGAACATGTATTATAGCACTTGGGGTTTTTTGGTAATACTGTATATATATGGATGTGCTTTTTTTTCTCTTTGTTTTGCTTGGTTTCATTTAAGTTGCCTTCCAAAAACATATTACATGTTCTTTTTACATAACCTATATATGTATGTACTTACACTTTGTTCATAGCAAATATTGATCTAATAGACCAAATAATTTACCATTGTACACTTTTAATCTTGGCTATCTGTTCATTTGCAGTGATTTCAGTATCAATGAAATTCTGTATTGTATTTGTTCCTTAGAGATGTAGTCCACTTAGTTTATGTACAGATATAATTGGAAGTACATGCTGCACACTTTGAAAGACAAGAAAACAAAGACATTAAATTTTGTTTCATTTTGTGAATAGGAATGTTGTCCGTAGCATTAATAAAATATTATATATTTTTAATATAATTGGTAACTAAATTTTTTACCATTTCTGGTTATGAAATTTAATAAGAATGTATGTAGTGTATCTGAATATACTTTTGTTACAGTGTTTAGATGAAGGTTGCAAAAATTTACCCCTGCACGTCTTAAGTTAATTTAATATTGTCACATAAAAATGACATGCATAGTTGTTATAATTTTTTTCAGTTACAAATTTTTACTTTTCCTCAAAATGGTAGAGATATATATATATATATATATAAAAGGCAAACATTGAACTTTGTTTAAATTCAATCACTTTTGGAGTCTACACCATTAATTTGTTGTCATATGGACTTGTAGCATGTTATTAGTCTCACATTCCATCTGAAGAATTTTGTGGGCTTAATTTGGATGAATAATTTTCAAATCACATTAAATGTAATTAGAACATATGTATAATACATTTGTAGTATATTGGACTATATTAAAACTAATAGTACCTTAATTAATTTATTCATAATAGGATCTCTTTGCATGCTGCTATATTTCATTGTCTTTTTGTTCCTTTCCTTAAAGGTCGTATCTAGTTTGCTTTTTGAGTCATATTCCATTTATTACATTATTTATGTAATAATTCTCTACATTGCATTGTAAATGGTATTAATTGCAACATTTACCGTAACACTAATAAAACAAACATGTTAACTTTTATTTACTGTGAGTTTTATGTATAAAAGAATTTGGTTTAATAACTGTCACAAGTGTGGTGGCTACACAAGAAATTGAACATTTTTCAATACTGTTTTCTTGTGAAAGTTAAAGATACAGTTTTATTGACTACCCTTGCAAATCAGCTTGAAATTCTGATACTGCAAACTTATGTGCAGGACTCTACATAATTTTAAAGTTTACATTGACTCAGACATTATTTGGATGTACTTAAGATTTGTTTCATATTGTTGGCATAATAATTAATACCCTAACAAATTATTTTTGATGATTAAGCATTCAGAGTACCTACTAAAAATTCGCTTATTTTCCATTATTCATACATAAACACATACTACATCATAGGTAATACAATACCTTTTGACATTATTTTGCACTAATTTTGATTTCCTGCATGAAACAATTTTTGGTAACTATCTGTGTATTGTAAGCAAGTTATTATTTTGGAGATTTTAAGGACTTGGAATTATACTGTACAAAGAATATAACTACTTTTGTGGTTCTATGCGAGTTCTTCTATAAATATTGATATATGTATGATCCAAAATTAATTCTAAAATGGCATAATGGAAGAAGACCAAGAAGGAGGTAGGATGAACAAATTGTGACAGGAGTACATTAAAGGAGAGAAGACTTGAGCAAGATCAAGGAGGAAGAATGGTGGAGAGATAGGAGGAGTGGAGACATTTCACTATTCTGACCTAACTGCTTTTGGAAATTCTTGACGTCTATACGCTTCTTACATAACTGTCCTAAGGGGTGTGTCGGTTGTATTCTTGGTGTGTGGTCACATTGCAATCTTTTGGGGGTAGCAGGATTAACAGTTTGGCCAGTAATGGTGACTTGTAACTCCATTAACTCATTCTCTCCATTGACTTAATGGACAGCAGTATATTTTTCCACTCGATCTGCATGGGCATAGAGCTGTGTGTTGTTGGCCATGTGGTAACATTAACAAACACAACTAAAGTGGTTCTTGATAGAGTGAAATTGGCACCTGAATGAGTTAGTTCCTTAGATGCTCGATTTCCCCACTTTGCATGTATGAAATCTCAATAGCCCAGAGGGGCATTTCTTGTGCTCTCTGCTTGGTAGGAATTATGGAACTGGAAGTAAAGTGTAGAAGTGGTGTGTAGTGGGTTTTTTTACACACACTCAAGAGTCCTTATTGTAGCAAAGAAACACCACCTTAGCGTAAGGCTTGGTGATCCTCTGGTAGCTGAGTTGTAGTGGGGTTCAGTTTTTACCCACAGTACAGAGATGGGGCAGCATCCTCCACCATACTTCAGTCTGACTTCTGGCAGTTGAGAAACAATGGGGCACCAGTTGTTGAACTGTTCATATGATGTTGCCTACTGAGACCTACCTATACTTCTGATGACAGTGCACAGCAAAACTGTCTTTAGCCAACTGGCAGCAGAGATGACATAGATATCTGCAGAGGTAGCAGTTGGTTTGAGCTATATCCGGTGCTTGTAATACAAGCTGCGAATATACTTGTCCATCCTTACTTGCCACTGGTGGCTGAGGGACATTTTGAAGGCTGCTAATGTCTTTAACTGGGGAAATCAATCCCTTTTGCAGCTGAGGTGTTGACCTCTTTTATTCTCCTGTAGGAATGTTTAGAATCCCTGGAAGAATTTACGCAGATGGGGGTGGTAAATACATATGAGGAAAGGAGCTGGTAAGTGGTTGAAAATAGTAAAGCCTTTTTTCTTAACTAGAGAATTGAGTCTATGTCCATGTTCAATCAAAAGACCATCGTAAAATAATTACTGTATTTGTATTCATTAAAATATATCCTTGGCAACAATTATCATACAAAATAGCCACAAAATACAAACAAAGGGGCAAACAACACTAATAAATACCAAAGGATGCTGCAAACGAAACAACAAATTGTAATTGATAATTTGTAAACTTAGAAACTCTGGGTTTTCATACATATGCACAAAAGGAGATTAAGACATTGTTTCATCACTCATCAGTAATAATGTATAAGAAACCAGAGGAAAAATATTTATTGAGAAATAATATCAGAAGTTGTGGTGGTTCATTTAAATGACATCATTTCCATGTTAATGATGCAAGTAATCACTTCAGAAGTGAAAACAGCATAAAATAACTTCTTGTTAGTACTCATACAATTTATTGTTATTGAGGCAGTTAAATATTCCAAGTAAAATTATATTGAAATGATTCCTTTTTCTTACTACTCAAAATAACCAAAAAGGGATACCATGAACATCATGTGATTGATTAATTAATTAGTTTTAATGACATGATATGTACTGATGCGTGTCGTCCTGTTGGCAAAGGAGGCACGTCACGGCATAAGTGTTTTGGTGGGTGTGAGGGCACACACACCCAGGGTGAGTTTGAACTCTAATTTTAGCTCTGAACAGGAGCCCGGCCAGTGTAGAGAACTGATCGTGTGGCTTTCCAGCTGGGTCGACAAGCACAATTTTACGTCTTGATTAGTACCACTCTCACTTGTGTACCTGGGCGACAAGGGACCTGGGAAAGCTGCTGGACCTGCTGCAGCTATGGAAGTGACGTTCGGGCTAGCACCAGGACCTGGTGCACGTGTGAGTAGGTTGACGTCGGTGCTGCTAGTCGGCCTGGCAGTTTCAGTGAGCTGGTGTCCACGGATTGAGGGGTTGGCTATGCCGAATGGAACTTCCTCACCCCTGAGGAAGGCCTGGATGATGGGGTGGATTTCTTCATCGGTCTTGGTGGGTGGTTCAAACAGATAGGGTAAGGGGGCTGGAGGGACCGGCCTCTTTGGATGACTGATTATTTGTGCTCTCTCCCGGACACTTAAGGTTGTCAAGTACTGTTGGGTTGGGGCTAAGCTCTTGTTGATATTGAGTGATGGTAACAGCCTTTTTAATCCTCTTAAGAGTAACACTCCGACAGGAGTAGGCCATTAGGAAAAGATTCTCTACTACTAGTCCCGCGGAGGTAGGGCAGGTGATGTTCTCTCCTCTCTAGGTGTACTTCCATGCACCGTAATTGCCAGACCAAAGCTGCCCCCTTTCCTCGCATCCAGCACCAGAAGCACTGTGAATACTTAGTCAGGTTTCACTATAGCAGGTGATCAATACTTGGGTGAGTTCTCCAAAGTGTCGTGTCCTGAGACCCAGACAAATACTCCCTCTGGCACCAGAAGTGCGGTAGATGGAGTATCACCCAGACCGATTGTCCAGCCCACGAGAGGATGAGTACCTAGTGTCAGGGCTCTACCGTTCTATACAGTGAGGTGCATAGAAAGGGTGGCCATCCAATATGTGTGTGTGTTTTGACGTGTGAGCTTTCTGAAGGGAAACTCTCAGTCCTGCAAACTGGTTCAGAAAAATATTCCTGATCACCTGCTGTCCCTCAATGGACCTGATCTTTACTGGTTGAGTTTCTAGCACTATGGGAATAATATTCTAAGTGGGTTAAAATGTGTTTATTTCCTTTGAGGAAATAAACATGGTGGTTTGTAATACCTCCTATCAACAAGAGTTAAGTGAAGCTTGCTATGCATAAGACAGGCGAAGGTGATCTGTTTCTAATCTAATGGGGTAGGTAGGCAAAGTGGCTATGAAAATGACTCTACTTTAACTAACACTACATTCAACTCTCAATCTATCATTATTCAGGGGATTTCAGTAGATGGGGGTTCTAACATATACATCAATAAAATACAACTTCTAACCTTATAAAACTTTATGCTGAGTATAGTAAGAGCTGTACATTATCTGTGAATAAAGTTTAGCTAATAAACACAATAAAAATGGGGATTTTAGAAAAAGTATAATTGTAAATAATATTAATAAACATTTCACCTAAACTCGTTTAAATAAAGAAAATAACGTCTCAAAATACAGTATATAATTGATTGTGATCCGACAACAAATGCAAGCTGACCTAAAACTTTCAAACCATCTGAAAAATGAAAATAATATGACACAGAATGCAAGTCAAATTTTAAATTTCCCACGTGTACTATCAGCTAAGAGCGTGTGTAGAAGTAACCGACCGGGCATTGTCACTGCGGATGTTTGAAGGGGCGGAGGGAGGATTTCCTCTCAACACCGCTACATGGTGGCGATACCTTGTGCTCGTGGCAAATGTTTGTCTTTTTTAAGTTGTAAATTATATTTCACTGCAAAGAAAACTTGTAATTTGAAACAGAAATGTATAAATAGGGTGGTAATTGATTTCTTCGCTGTTTTTAATTATTAATCATTCAAAACCACGTCCTCTGATTTCGCCTGTTGCGAGTTACACTGCACTCGGCTCGGTGCTTGCGGAAAATCTGAGTACTTCCCCTCAAGAAGTTACTGAAAATTAATTTTACACTTATAGTACAAGTCGCTCGATGTTTGAACAATTTTTGGTGACAAAAGGGGGTTAAGCATATGCTTCTGGGCATATAATTTTATTCGCAAAGAAGCTGCCACTTGAGTTAAATAAATATTGCATTTTAAAATCATGTTGATTTTACACCAGATACAATGAAACACCAACCTTACGGGAAAAAATTACCTTTATTGACCAAAGAAAACATCTTCGCAATAAAAATGTTTTGCGTAACATTTTCAAGCGAAGCCATTTGCTTTGAAGTAAAAGTTATGATAGGTGAAACTATTTTGAGCAACGCATAAACTTGATAAATATCTATGTTTGCCAGGAACTCATTTGCTCTAGGCCGGCGTGTGAAGGTCAGCCGAGAAACTTGTTCTCTTTCTTTTGCTAGATACCAGCTACCCCTCGCTTGGCTATAGGTATGTGAGGAGAGGAAGGAAAGTGCACCGCTGAGAGAAACAGAAGGGTGAGAGAGAGGATGCTAGGTCATCACGGCTCATTGCTATATGTAACCACTTCTTTCTTGGAGGCGTGTAGGGGAAGTAGCAAGTCAGACTTGCACATCACACCATGCCGCAGTGTCAGACAGATGTGTTGGGGAAGACACTAGACGGAGTACCATGCCACAGAGCAGTTATAAACTGCGGCGCACGTGATGTATCTCACATCTAGTTACCAGATGTTTGCGTAAACAACCAGCTTAAAAACGATAGTTGCGGGAAATATCAGGTGAAGGGACCCGAATTATACTTCGATTATTTACATATGGATTTCGCTTGGCCATAAAAAATTGTTCGTGGATGCGGTTTATCGATACATGCGATAACAAAATATCGAGAGTATGAGTTTGTCCTGAAGAGACCAAAAGGTGTTTTTTTAAGTGTTCAACGACCTAAACACAGGGAGCTACTGGAAGACGTAAGCAAAGTGCAGACACATTCTTTGAAGAATGCGTAGATGAGGATATCAAGACCGGTGCTTCGGCACCAGGAGTGCGGTGAAGACCATGTAGATAGCTGATGGTTCCTTCGGCACCAAGAGTCTGGTAAAGGAACAGGACAGACTGCTTTCCATTTTTTTCCTAACCTACCATAATTTTAAGTGATAGATGTACGACCGAGGTAGGATCAGGGTGCTAATTGCGTCTCAGGGAAGGAAATCATGCAAGGGGACATGCATCATGGCAGCGGAGGATTGGGCAGCCATGGCCAGCAATTGGGGGCATGATTACCTCCTTAAGTATACCTATAGTTAAACTATAACAAAGAAGAGACTGGGAAAAACCAGCATAGACACTTGCAAAAACCCAGTCGGCAGGAAATAATTCAAAATTGTTACATGTATTAATCAGAAATGCTACAGGAGGTGTGTGTGGGCGCACGCGCATATTGCTCTTGTTGGTAGAGATGAAAAAACTAGTAGAGAAGGGACAGAAACTTTATTATCCATTTGCCTTGGTTTTGTGGGATGGAATGGCACTATTGGGCCTCTTCCCCCCGATTCTTCAGTAGAACCTGAAAACTAAAAAGAAAAAGAGTGAGCTGCCAGTAAGTGTCAGCAGGGCAAACACTTATTTACTGGTTTTTAAATGGCCGGGAAGAGACTGTACGAACCTGTGATAAGAAAAGATTAAATTAAACTAATCTAAATGGTTTAATACGAACACATATCCTCAAGGACATGTGTGTGTAAAACTAATGCTGTGCTACATCGCAGCGAGCATATCTCTGTAGCCATAGGCTGTAACAGAGTCTATTGCCACCCATAATTTTGCGAGTGCTTGGAGCTTCGCATGTGTTTGGGGGAGGGGGGTGGAGGTTTCTTTATTCTTGATGAGGGACTGTCACCAGCTGCTGTAGAGAGCACACTTTTGCCACAGTCTCTTCAGATGTTGCGGGTTATCTGACCAGAGGCCGCCTTGGAATTGGCAGTGGCGAACGGACCATACATACATGCAGCTGGCTGGGAATGAGAGGTGTATTATTGTCTAATTAAAACTATAAAATATTAATAGTTAATCTAGATTGAGCAGTCAGTCCCTTTAGTACTGCTCAGATTATTGTACTGCAATGGACTGGTGAGGCTACGCAGGTGCTATTATGAGTGGCATGGCAGTGTGTTCCTTGCAGCGCTAAGGTGTCCTCTGCGCTAGGAGTGACTTCGGTCACTTATAGCGCTGAGTAACGTCAAAATTGTACTCCCTGAAGGCATCAATGAGAGGATTGACATGCTCCTCATTTGATTCATAAAAGGTTTGGGCTTGCTTTTGGATTACGTCTTGCAGCAGTTCTTGATAGGTTCTGCATGCAAGTACCTAGTAGGGACATAGCGTGATGCATGTGCTGCCATCTTAAGGCATTTATTTTGCACCACTTGCAATGACTTTAAGTGGCTTTGTGTGCAGTAGGCCCGGGCTGGGGCTCCATAAGTAATAATGGGTCAAATCATAGTCTGATATAATCAAATCCCATTTTTCTGCGACAAGCCGGAATCACAATTTAACAGGGGATATAGGGCGGACATGCAGGCATAAGCAAGATTCAGCTTAGTCTTCACATGGCGCTGCCATGTCAGTTTTCTATCCATAGTGAGGCCAAGGTATTTTACCTCGTCTTTAAAAGGAATATTCTCCCCGAAGAGAGTTAGTTGCTGAAGGTTAGGGGGAATGTGTCGGCACACAAAGACTAGCGCTTCACGTAAATGCACATTTATCTTTATTCGCTACAGGCGAAAATAGGTTTAAAGCTCAGCGTGCTGTGTCTGGGTGTGCTGAATGGTAAGTTCAGCTCTGCGGGACCGGGTGTAGATGACCGTGTTATCTGTATAAATTTCCAAATTAATATACCAATTAGGGAGAGGAGGGCGGTATGTCATGGGTATAAATGTTATATAGGACTGGCCCTAGTAGGATGATGCCCTGAAAGACTCCTGCCCTAATATTTTTTTTTTTTAGAAAGTGCTCCTTCTATAGAAACCGAGGAGCGTTGCTTGAAATATGAAGCCAGAAGCTTAATATAGCAGTCTGGGAAATTAGTTTGATATAATTTATAAAGAAGCCCTGCTTGGAAAACCTTGTCAAAGGCTTTTTCCACGTCTAAGAATACCGCAACCATATATTGGCGCCAATTGAATGTATTGGTTATATGTTTGGATAAGCAGACAAGTTGGTGGACAGTTGAGTGATTTTTCCTAAAGCCAAACTTTTCATTAGGAAATAAATTAGTAATGCGAATATGATTTTTAGGCGGCGCAGTAAAACTCGTTCATGAATCTTAGACAGCAAACTAAGCAGACTGATGGGGCGGTAGTTTTGCAATTGGGTCGAGTCTTTGCCCGGTTTAGGAGAAACTATCACTGTGGCACATTTCCAGGGAGTTGGGAAATGAGGAAGATTAAAACTTGTATTTACGCACTCGGCTAAAGCTTCAAACATGCTGTCAGGCAGTTGCTTGAGAACTATAGCCTGTAGGGAGTCGAAACCAGGTGCCTTACAGGGCTTCGTACGTTTAATAATATTCTTGATCTCGTCTGCAAACATGAGATCTGGTTCAGCCACGTTGGGCTGTTGCAGACGCACTCGGAGGTCCTTAAATTCGGGCCACAAAAGCTAGGTCAGTTGGATTTATATTGGGCTGGAATACCTGTTCTAATTGATTGGCCATAGCCGCAGCCTTCTGCTAGGGCATATAAGCCACACCTGCAGTGCCTTGAAAAGTCGGGATGGTATCACGCCTCTTTGTAAACACTTTGCGCTCTCTAATATTGTTTACCTGGGCTTATAATAACCTGGATCTAGTGCAAGAATAGAGCCTCTGCAGCCTATTTTTGTGCAAGATAAGCTCCCTGATATGTTCAGGCAGCCTATCTGTAGCAGTCCGCAGCGTCTTCTCCAGGGCAAACTTATTTATTCGTGTCTGAATTAGCTCTGTGAGGTGCTCGACAGCAGAGTCTAGTTCTTCGGGAGTACTAATGGGAGCTGGGGGATTAATTTCTTCGTCCAGATAGTCCCTAAAGCCAGGCCAGTTCGCATGCTTATAATTTTTAATTTTGTGAATTGGTGTATTGTCTGTGTCAATTTCATTGAAAGACAAGTGGCCAGGATTAGTGTCCGAAGCCAATTTGTGGAGTACTTCAAACTCTAAGGCCATAGTAAGGCCTTTGTTAAACACAATATCAACTATATTGGTCCTGTGATTTGCTTGACTAATTTCAAAAGTAGTTTCGCTGGGTGCATAAACAACATATGTGTATTGCTCCTGAAGTCGAAATAAAGTGTTCCCATTGGCTGTGCACATGAGAAAGCCCCAAGTGGGATGTTAAGAATTTAAATTGCCTGCAGCGAGTAAAACAGGATAAGCATTACTTAATTCGTCAATATTTGTACGCAAAAGTGTGCGACCTGGTGGGCAATAAATTGAATAAATAGCAACATTTTGATTGCCTAATTTAATGACGACACCCACAGCTTCAAGAATTTGAAGTTGTAATATTTTTGCGGGAATGCATACAATTCAATTATGAATTAAAATTAATACACAGTCGCCTCTATTATCGTTGTCTTTTCGATAGCATTTAAAACAAGAAGCTGAAAATCTATGCTTTGGGTTGGGATGTTTTTCAGTTATTGCAAATTATAGGGATCTGGTAGTGAGAAATAAAATCTATTGGCTCTTATTTCTTACTGCGAATGCCGTTAGCATTCTAGTAAGCAATATTAAATTAAACTTAAGAGAAGGCAGACTGGAGTCATGCCCTCTAGCAACTATTGGAGGGCTTGGGTAGGATTGCCAGTGCAAATTCCATGATGGCAGAGACTTTGTCCCCACATTTGGGATCTGTCCAAATAATTAGTGCAGCACAGAAGAGATGCCAGGAGTTCCACTAGGGCTGGATTCGTCTGCACAATGGGGCTTTGTTTCATGATAGAAAACAGTTTGGCAGTGTTTGGGGGAGAGTGCAGTGGCATTGCAGGTGAAACATAGACAGATGTCTCCATTGCATCGACGACAGGACTGGCCGAAATTTGGTTTTCAGGCCCTTTTTTGTTGCTGTGGCGAGCTAACCTGCTCGCCCAATGAACGAGGAGCTGGCCCCTGATTGGCCACGCAGGTAGGAGTGCCTGCTGTGGTCGTCCAAGAGGAGGAAGAGGGGGCATGATGCAGCTGCTGCAACTCTGAAGGCTGGGAAGTTTTGTTTCTGGAGTTTTTATTCTTTTTCCCCTTTTTTGATTGAGGGGGATTGTGTGGCTGCCAGTGAGGAGGACAGTAGGGATTTACAAGAGGCGGGAATTCCACCTCTTAAGGCTGGCCATAGTAAGCCAAGGTACTAAAGCCATTGGCGACTAGCACTAGGCGATGTTGTGAAAAGTGTGGCACAAAAGTTTGGGCAGGGGTACGCTGTTGTTTTCCCTGAAGGACTGTCCAGTCATCAGATGACCGGGCAGGGGCCTGGGGTGGAGGGGGCGGGGAGACCCAGGGGACCACAGGCGCGACATAGCCTGGGTGAGGCTGACATGCAACAGCAGTGGAGTATCTGCTCTGCTGCTGTCCCTTCTTCCTTTCTTGAGGTGCGAGGTAATGCCATTTCTCGGTCTTATAAGCCTGACGCATGCCGCTTATACCAACTATCAACAACGATTATGACTCATCTCACTGCAACCTAGTTTAATACTTCTACACACATGAGATTTAAACCCTGTGCCAACCCATACATGGAAGTTACCAGGCAATCCTGGAGGGCAGCTGGACATGTGGGTACGATGGATTGTGCAAGACAGTGGCATGTCACCCCCCACCCCCGCTCGAAGAGAGCCGACAAGCCATCAGCCGCCTTGGGGCATGTTCGTGCACCACCGAAGATACACGAAGACTGAGAGATGACCAGAGGATGCTACTCCCACTCTGGCCTCGCAGGAGAAGGACGTCGCACACCCTCCCTCACGGCCGCCACAACACGTGCTACCTGACCATATATGTCAGTGCGATGCGGACATTACCAGTTGTTCTTGTGAGTCTTCGAGCTTGCTCCACCACGTCCAGTGCTGGGGCCCCTCTTCATTGGTAACCAGACATATACCACACGCCATAATTCCCAGTCTCTTATAGACACCTCACTCATAGTTAGTTCGTTTCTGCTTTGATTAATCTTCGGCAGTTTTTCTTAGCTTTCCCAATTAGCCTAGGACCAGGTCACCTACACCTGGCTAACATAGGTTTACTTCCAGCCACCCGTCTACTTGGCAGGAGAGCACGAGTCACTGTGTTATTAAGCAATTAATAAACACAGCTTTGTTTCTTTCAACTGCGAGTCTCATTCTTAGAGTACTTCCAAACCCATATGCTGGGAGAACATCGCGTCATACACTACAGACTGGGGACGCTGTATTTTATTACGAACTAGCTACGGCTGTAGACGCTCCCTATGGAGGCTCCAGATCAGGACACACCCATTAGACAGCCAGCTATCATATTCCTACCTAGCACCCTGGTGCTGAAGGAATATCATAGACAAGCCCCTACCATTAGAAATACCTTATCAACCCAGGAGTGACAGTACATCTGAGTTGCTCAGGTGTTACGGCTTGGCCTGGCCTGGGCTGGAAACTTGCACTCAGTAATAGCAGTGGTGGCCCGCACAGCTCCAATGCCTCTGATCTGCCTGCTAGGGTGAGGGATCTTCTGAGGCACCGGGGCTCGTGCTACCAAGCCGTTACTGAGCTGAAACTAATCTAGGGTTTCTCTTCGTGTTCGTGGTGCTCGACCTGCCGTTCTCCCCAACCATTTCTATTCTATGCCATATAAGGTGAGACTCGGTGCAAGGAGGGAGGAGCAAAGGGTTGCACATCTTGCTGCCAAGCAGCAGACTGGTCTAGCTCGCTCTACAGCAGAACATCAGGCAGAACAAGACCGTATCGCCACACGCAGATTATTTACTCCAGTGTTTGTGTAGCCGCTTGCCTCTTCTCCTATTCGTATACACCCTGATTATCGAGGGACACATGGGAATCGCCAATGTTATCTTTTGGAGTTCAGCTGCAGCGAGATAGAATCGTAAGTTTCGTGTGGCCAAGCCCAGCATCCTCGCCGCCGTCCAGACTGACTACCTCCGCATCAACCATCTACAACCAGCCACCGCTAGTCCTCAAGACATCAATAAGTTGAGTGACCTTAACACCTCCTGCCAATCATCAACGACAACTAAGTACTTGGTCAGTAAGAGGGTATACCAGCATAAGGGACTAGTCAACCGAAACCTAGAGAACTTTCTTCCTCCGTGCAAGGCCACGTACCTCATCACCATATCCACCCGGAAGCGACCCTTTCCGAAAACCCTAGACGCGCCTTTGACCTAAAGCGCAACTAAAGCCACACGACCGTGATGCAGCCTTAGCTAATTGGACATGCGTCAAGCCTCACAGGCCTTGTAGTATGCTGCATATTTGCCACCGCAACACACACATTTTCTTAGTGACTTGTTGTCCTTGTCCAACAGGTCGCATTGTGAGGTGGTGTGGCCTTTGCCACAAAGCCTGCAGGGAGGGTAGGGGGCGCTGCAGACCCTGGCAGAGTGGCCGAACCTCTGGCAGTTCGAGCACTATGCAGGAATATCAGGTCGCTGGTACTCTTCTACTTTTATTACGAGGCCACAGAGTTCATAATTTAAAAATTGACTGATTTTGTGTGGTGGGTAGGAGCTCCATGATCCACATGTGTAAGGACTGCCTGGCCTTCATCAACAGTTACGGGGCAATGCTGATTGGCTGGAAGCCTAGGCCAACCAGATCTTCGCGGATCCATTTTGCTGTAAGTGACATGTCTAGCCCCTTCAAGGCTAGTTTAGGGGGCAGCTCACTGCATGGAGTGAGAACTGAAAATCCTACATTCAGGGCCTCCAAAATTTTAATTGCTTTCCTCTAATCATCAATTGACTGGGGCAGGTATGAGACGCCCTCTGGGAGACTCAATTCATGGTTGGCATAGGCAGATGGCGCCTGATTCAAAGTTGCGCAGGCCGCATGGCCTCTCATACATCTTTCCTCCTTCTCCTCATTTATGTTTTAAAAAGCCACAAAGGTGCAAATGATTAAGTTAAGCGGAAGCCTAATGCTGGGGAAATGTCTGGCAAAATGTACGTAAGGCAAAGGTTAACCAGTATACTGAAAGTGATCTATTGTACTCTACATCATTGAAAAAGTTTGAAGTGCGTATGTGACAGCGTCTTGCTGTCAGCTCTGCTCAGCGTCTCGCCACCTCTCCTTGACGGACTGCCCAGAGGCAGGGGTCGCGTGGACCTACCATGGCTGCTTACAGGGTTCACACAAGCGGAAGTGCTATGCATGCCGAGTAAAACTTTTATTTTCTAAAATAAATGCCACATAAATCGTTTAAATATGGATTTACATTATACATTTAAATTGTGAATTTTCTGTATTCGTTAAATGTCTTTTATGATGGCGTTCATGCCGGAATAGTAACGTTCTTAGTCTTCATACATCGCGTACATTGAATTCATAACCAAACATTGGGTAACATTCTTAAGGATACATTTTAAAACACTAGGGAACCTGAAATAAAACAAGAGACATGATTTACACTTCAAATATTCCGTTACGGGAAAGTTCAGGTAATGGCCTCTTTGCGCACGTGCGTGCCCACGTGTCATGTGAATGGTGAGCGCCGTCATGGTCTTAACGCGGCTGTCTATTAGCCGGTGTCAGGTGATAGTGGAACTCTGGCTTCACTGTTGAACCAGAAGGATTACGTTGACTACCCTTGTAAGTCTGGGTCATATTACCTCATGGCTACTACAAGTGTTTGGATTAATGGAGGACTGTTTACCTGTAGATGGATTCCGGGTGTTAAGGGAGTCAAACCCCAGGGCGAGACAAATAGTTATCACGTCCCATCCAGGAAGTTCGATGTGTCTCGCCACTAGTCGCCAATATCCGGGTCACCAGCGATCTTAATGGGAGGAAGTGTGAGTGAAAAGATTAAACGATGGTGGCTGTGGGTGATCTCATGTGTGAAAACTTAGTGGGTCGTGTAGGTTTGCGAGATGGAACAAAATCCTGAGTTGAGGGAGTAACACTGGGTTTCTTATTTGTCCGAGACAGGAGTCGAACCCGCATGATTTTCCCAGACACGAGCTTTATCGTGCAAAATAAATGAAAAGATTGGATCCTTCCGGGTGTGTTACCCAGATCACCCTCCCCGAATTTATGTGTACGATGCTGGTGGTTGTGGGTGACTGCCTGCCAGGGGATTCTACACAAATGGGTGGCTCTCTCTGCGGAACTACTACGGTTTGATTGTGTGGTTTGCCTGCGGGATACTCCGGCCAACAAGCTCTTAACAGATGATCAAGGGTGAAGTGACGTCTAGTGGTATTAGCAGGGAAATGCGCCTGGGGGTGTCTTGGATGACAGTGGGGCAAGGTGTGTCGTGTATAGCTGTATTCACAGGTGTTTTGTTGGCTCGTTCCAATGCTCGGGGGTCCTTGCGCCTCTGTCGGCTCTGTATCCCGCCCTTCCTACAGTATATCTGTATATCTGACCACTAGATGAAACCACACTGACCACAATAATAATATGAGTGGACACAGGTAACACTAACACGAAATTAATGGTACAAATTAATGGTACCTTTCACCTTGGAGAGTCCAGGTTATTTAATTCCCTGGCTAAACACTCTTGTAACAAAAATAGAAAAGAGAACAACAATTTTATATTACGTATTTAAAAATGAGTTCAGGCAAAGGCAAACCTGAAATACAGAACAATTAAATTGTAAGTAATGGAACTGTAGCAACGCACGTTACAAAAGCTAAGAAGAATATTAAAATTATAGTTTAAGCTGTGGCAAATGTAATTTACAACGTGCCTATCTGCTAAGGGGGGATCTACTCAAGACAAGTTAACCACGCTGCGCCGGCTCATTACCACGGAGTCAAATGGAAGTTGACTGGGAGGTATTAGGAGTTTACCTGGGTATAGGCTGTGTTTACCTGACGTTGAGCCTTCTCAAGTTTGGTGCTGCAGGTCTTGTGGATGCGCCGTGGTGGTGCAGGTCGCTGGAGAGAGAGTCCTTGCAGACTGAGCCTTATTCCAAGCTGAGGAAAGAGTCGTGTTGCAGACTAGAGACTCATTCCGGATTAGGCAGGATAGTCTTCGCGGACTGGATAGGAGAAACCTGGGTGAACTGTGGTTGGAGAGCCCTCGCTGGCTGGAGGGTGGGCTCGCGTCCTATACGGTCGCCGAGCCTGGCGATGTCTGAAGGTGCTGGACCCAGGGGTCCTATTTATATTAAAAATCGTGCATATTAGAGATTCTTAGGGGTGTGGGGGTGTAGCATAGCACCACCACGCAGGGGTGGGTTATCGGGAATAGCAGGCTTGCTACACCTTTCTTATCGCCCCACGTGGAGGCAACAACAAATTAAAACCCCTGTATTCGAGGTGGGCTGGTCATGATATCACTTGACCTTGGGAGTGCTGCCATCACTCTGTAGTGTAGGAACTGTTTCCCGGTCCAAACAACGAGTAGTAGAAAGATATAAAATAATATTTATTTTTCACTCAGGTGCCTTTTGCATGTATAATTTGGATGGGCAAAGGGGAAAATTGTAATTAACACATAATATACAATTTGGAGTATACGGCTATCCAGGAGTGTGGGTAATCTGACTCAATACTTTTATTCAATTTGCCACTGTCTTCTCGTGTCCCCGAGCCCATGTGGCTCATAGATAGGGCAAAGTCGTCTGTAGAGCACGCATTCTCGCTGCGCAGCTTGTTGGCATGCATCAGCTTAAATAATGAATGTGTCTCAAAAAAAGAAATGCTGTTAAACACCTAAATTGCTTCTGATACTCCATACACCTTTACTTTGATTTCTTAAAAGTTTAATTTTATACGCAAACTAAAGTAGATTTGCTACTTGTTAAACTATGAATTTTTATGAACAGAATTGCACTCAATTCTCGTTTCTAAGACCCCAGGAATAGCGCCCCTCTCGAAGTAAAAGCCCTTCTTGTGAAGAACCATGAAACAAATTTAATTGAGAAAGTTTTTACAATAATGACACTTTAACAACACTTTTCGTGGAAACCATGAAAGATCTTAGAATCGAGAGTTTACTGTATGAATATAAATTGTACACCTTGACAGTTGAACGAAATGCCTATCATGTTCCTCCTTTTGTCCCACCATCCCAAACATGCACAATAGAATTGTCCTTCATAATCCTTGCATGTAACTCAGCGTTGTCCCTCCCTAGGGCAGTTTTCTATTACACAACAGTTTTTCTGCATTGTGACACTCGTGGCAGCAGTACGTGTTTCTGTCACAGTTCCTTACATCTTCTCGTCAACCTATGCGTGATTGAAATAGTTTTATGCACAAGGCGCAGTCAAAATACTTATTGCTTTGTCCTAAACATAACACAGCACCAGACAATTCGTAATTCTTGTTATCATCTCCTTGGTGATTGTTACCATTACTTGTTTCATCTGCCATTTTGTCCTTACTATAGCGCCACTTGGTACTTGACTCCCGGAAGCCGCACGTTCACAGGGTTTCCACGCTTTGAAACTCAGTCTGGTTTTTCTATGCCCAACATTAGGGCTGCCAATTGTAGTGAAGCCTGGTGTATGTACTGGGGTGATACAGAATGGTTAGTGAGGATTACATGCTTCACTGCCTTCTCTGTAGTTTTGAATAGACATGGTCCACTTGACTCTGCTCCAGTGTGCTCATATCTCGGGGTCCAAACCATGGGAGAGTACATGGAGCAAACTGGAGCTCATTGCAGGCTGATGTTAAGGTGTTGTAGGGGTTGTTCCCGCCTTTCGGTTGAGCGAGTTGTGGTAGCCAGTTTGGTAGAAATTGCCAACAACCTATAGAGGTACTGACAGTATGCAACCCCCTACGCTTCATGCTCATGGTTCAGATATGCAGGGGGTGCCGGGCATGTCTTCAAAATATGCTGCTGGGCTATTGCCTTATCGAGCTGTCACTTCCTGCTGGATGACAACAGGGATGGTGAGAAGAGTGGTGGCGTTTTTTCCGGGCTGTTTGGCTGCGTGTCTGCTGCTCCTGTGCCAAAGCCTGCTTCTGTCAGGTCTGAGTATTCCAGGATGAATGTAAAGGGAACCTCATTTAGGGGTGCATTCATGGATGTGCCGAGTAAGGCTTGGGCCAAGAGGTATCACTGTTTTTGCTTGGTTTTTGAGCGCCTGACACGTCAGCCACAACAATGGGTTTGCGGCATAAAAGGGTGACGAGTAAGGAAGAGGGGAGAGGGGTTGAGAACTCTTCCCACCCTTCTCCTTGGCAAGTGTAAACCCAGGGTCGAAGCCTGGTCAAAAACCACATCGCCAAAAAAGGGACAATCCAGGGCGAGTGCACCATGGAGAGCATGCAATCACTGGCCGGTAAGTGAACCATTCTGCATTGAGAGGAGGAAGTCTCCAGGCAGGTGCACACCCACCGGTGGGCTGTGTGTGCCTTGTCGCCACAGGAAGATGGAGGCCTAAGCCAACTGCCTTCCTGATCCAAGAGTTGTGTAGGATAGCAAGAGAACGAGCAGTGGCAGTGAGATAACCAGATGACACTTTACTTGCAAACAAAAAACAACTTTTCTCAGCCAAGCCCTCTATAGTCCCTAAGGAATACTCAGCGGTTCTGACACTATCTGTGGGTATATCTGAGGACTGATTCTTGTGGGAGAGGAATAGACCACTTGCCTGATATAATGTCTGCACAAAACACACAAAATGTAAAGTCTGATGATGAGAAATACAGTCTGCCAATGTTAAGGCACAATAGCAATTTAAAATGTGATGGCTGTAAATGTAGTGGCTACATATGCAATGGCTACTCAAAATGCACTCTCTGGTGGTGATAAATCCAATGATGCCTTGTGCCAGCTTTGGCTGTTACATATCATAATGGCACAGGGCAAGAGGTTAAGTGGATGTACGTCCAGCCTTGCAAGCAACCACTGTCTCCTCTGTCACACTCTTGCTCTCTCACATAAGGCATCTCCGTCCTTTCACTCATGCTTCCAATGCATGGCTGCGGAGGAAGGGGGTGCCAGCTGCTGGAGCGCTGTAACTCAACCTCAGCAGCTCACTAATCAGTGTGCCGCCATGCACAGGTTGTAACAGGTTACTGTCCTGTTCTCTCGTTGTAGTTCTCAGTAAACACCAACGAACTAGCTCAGCGTGAGTTGGAGTTTTTGACTACATAATAATGAAAGTTTGTTGATACCAGGATTGCCTTTAAATAAAAGAAGTTAAATGTTTACTGGAGATTTATTGTCGTGTTGACAAAACAAACTTTTGACACTTGCAGCTGACAAACAAAAAAATGACAGAATGGCAGCCTTCATAAAACAAAACTTCTCACTTCAAGAGTTATTAAGACGAGAGAGAATTGTTACTTTTCTCTCCCGGCACCCTATTGACTCCTTGCACCGACGGAAAATAAATTTAATAGTTATTTGAAATGTCCTAAATAAAAAAGAAGGTTAAAGTCGCGGGCGCTGGTCAGTGCAAGTCACGTGATCACACGTTGCAGGCTGTCTGACTGACAGCTGACAAACGATCGTGCTGCGACAAACTGTTGCGATACCCGAGAAAGGTCGTGCTTCCTTATATATTGGTAGAAAATTTCTTCATTGAAAACATATTGTTTTCGAGCAGTCGGTCACGTCAGCTAAAGGTGACCTCTGTTATTTTACTCGTTCCACCATGTTGTACCTTGTGGTGGCAATGTTTTTACTAACCCAGTGTAAAGGAAAAGATGTGCTATCATCCTATGATGTCTGTTGTTGATGTCTGTAACTACTGATGAAATGAGGAAAGAAAAATAATAAATTTGGAAAAACTGAAATATATGAAATACAAACAAGTTGTCATTCCCACAACCTTTCACATATTACATGAATTACCATCCTTGACCGAAATTAGACAGTTGAAGTACTTCCCGAATATACCAATTATATATATCTAGCTGCAATACTACAAGGTTTGAGTCCTGTTTCAGGTCGGCCACATGACATTGTATTCCTTGTGTGAGCTGCAGAGGAAGGGGGGGGGGGGGGGCATTTTCCACATCTACACAAGTGACTTGCAGATCACAACAGTATCAGTGAGCAATTACAGGAGTAGGAGGTAACTCAGGTCATCTCAAGTACTCAGTAACACACGTGTGGTATGCTGCAGGTCCGGAGCGTTCTGGTGATTAAAACAGATGGTGTGGTGCAGGAATGTCTCTTTGTTCTTGTAAATGATGTAGAGCTTGTGCCTGTTCTCTGGGTGGAAGGCTAGCTATCTGTTTCACTAGTGAGGGTTGATACTCGTGCGCTCAGCCTGATGCAGCAAGTGTTGCTCTGACTTTCTCTTTTAGGCCCCTCTATTTGACGAAAGGTGTTAGGATGTGGAAATTACCCCACTGAGTTGCAACGCAACCGCAGTTGGCCAGTTTTGTTTCGTCTATCTAGATGATATCATTGTCTATTCGAAAACCTGGGAAGAGCATCTTACCCTCCTTCAATATGTCTTAGAGAGGCTAGAACTTAACGGGCTATCCGCAAAGTTATCCAAAAGCCACTTCAGCCAGACCACAATTGAGTATCTAGGACTTATTGTGTCTATGGAAGGGAATTGCCCACAAGAACGTTCACTTTGTGCCATACAGGAAGCCAAAGTGCCACGTACCAAGAAGCAGCTTTTAGGGCTCTGCAACTGGCTTCAAGATTTTGTCCCTAATATAGCCGAAATCATGGCCCCCTTGCAACCTCTTCTCGTGACGGACACCAGCTGGAAATGGACATTGAAGTGCCAGACTGCTTTCGACACACTGTAGGAAAGTTTCCGAGACATCCGTTGGCTACTCTACCCATAAGGAGACAGCCCATTGATACTGCAGACATACGCATGTCAAATGGGACTCGGAGCCATATTGTACCAGGACACTGACAGGAAACCATTGGTCATCGTCTATGCCAGCAAAAGGTTAAACCCTACCGAGCAGACGTACCATATTAATGAACAGGAGTGCCTCGCCGTTATATGGGCAATTCGGAAATTGAGGTACCACCTGGAAGGAAATCTCTTAGTCCTTTGCATGGACAGTAAAGCCCTGAAATGGCTTAGGGAAGTCAAGTTAGGACATTGGGATTTGTTGTTGTCTGAATTTGACTTTGAAGTCCAACACTGCCCTGGTATGCAGAATGACATACTCTATGCCCTATCCTGTCAACCAAGCCAGCAGGAAGAAGCAAAACCGGATGAGGACATGGAATGGATCTTTCGTCCAGAACCCTCCAGTGTGCCATCAGAAGGACAAGTACGCCAGTTTCAGCTGCAGCTAACGTACCATCAGATAGAAAGGCACCAACAGCTTAACCCCAAAATCCAGACGCTGCTCCAAAAATGCCCACAATGGTATGAGATATGCGACCACATCGTATGGTCTAGGAATCGCCAGCCCAACATGCCCTGGAAAATCTGGATCCATGAGCTCTATGATCTGATATCTACTGCCATTACCATGATCATCCTGACACAGGATATTCAGGAACCGGAGAGACCCTAGCAGACATAGGCGTACAATACGTCTGGGATGGAATGAGCAGCGATGTTCGTTGACATGTGAACCAGTGTCCCAAGTGCTGTCAGCATAAGAGCTACCCTATCAAGCGAAACACGGCCAAACCACACGAGCCTTGTGTACTATGGAACTAAGTCATCGTCGACTTAAAAGGGCAATATCCCAGGAGTACCCGAGGGAACCATTATCTGCTGGTCGTAATGAAAATATTTTCTCACTGGGTCGAAGCCTTTCCGATCACCAGTCAGGAGACCCGTCACATAATAAACAAGTTTAACCAGGAAATATTCCCATGCTGGGGATATCCACAAAGTATATTGACAGACAACGGAATTCAGTTTACTAGTGCCTCATGGCATAAAGCATGTCAAAATTGGGTAGTAGAAACCTTGATGACGCCACCCTACCACCCGCAGGCCAATCCTACGGAGCGCCGGAACCAGGATCTTAAGAAATGCCTGCGACTCCATCTTGAAGAGGACCACCGGTACTGGGACCGTCGACTGCCAAGAATACTCTTCGCGCTACGTTGAAGAACCAATGAGGTTACTGCTTCCAGCCTGAACCAGCTTCTTTTCTGACATACGTTACGACGACAAGAGGAATGGCAGTGGGAACACCTCTCCCCACCCCCTTCCCCCAATGCCAACATCCGAAGAAGTGTATCAAGCTGCCGAACAGCACTTTGGCAAAGCAAGGAAGGAACAGGATGCTTACATTAGTCGGAAGTATCCACAGCCTCGTGTAGGAGTACATGCTTTCATGATGGGAGAAACCATCGTACTACGAAGCCATCCACTGAGCAAAGGCAGAAACAAGTTCAACGCAGGATTGGCAGGCAAGTGGGAAGTCCCCTATAAAGTGATCGGACGTCAACAAAACATATACAGGATCAAAGACGCACAAGGGAAAATAAGGAAAGCCACCAGAGGCCAGCTACGTCCTTACCCCGATACTGCCCCGGCTCTCATTCTCTATGACACGTTTGCGTTACCTTCAGAAGCCTCGGACGACGGAAAGAGAGCATCCGTCATGGCTACTGGTCAGGAAGAACGTCAATACCCTACCGCCAGTATAGTCAAAGACGAACCCAGGGTAACCCATGACTACTTCTCAGGATCAATTGGGATCAGGGCACCCATCAATGAGATACGAGGAGGAGCCTCACTACGGATTATACCGTCCACGCTGACAGAGTTTAGAAGGAAGTTTGTTCGCCGTACGGACAAGTGGATCCCTTCGATAACTAAGTGACACACGTCAGGTTGTAGGTTCATTCAAGGAAAGGAATGTGAGTGTTGCAAACACAAGTTCAGTCTTTGGATTACAATAAAATTTCAAGTGTTTGTGATAGTGAATATCTATACGGAATGTGTGACCATGTGAATGAATTTCACAGAAAAATTGTAGTAATATTATGAATATATTACTCTCACATATCAAAGTAAGACCATAATGTAGCTAACTTTCTCTGAACATTATGAGGTATTATTTCTGTTTTCTTGACAAGAAAGCTGCAACTTTTCAAACAACATTTTTTAAGTAAATACACTGTGGAAAGTATATCTGTTGCAGTGATGAAAAAATTCTACAGCAAAATAAATAATTAACTCATTATCTGTTATGTTTTGCCCTCGTAAAGTGAACTCCAGCACCGATAGGTACTTTCATTACTACATAAGGACACCACATAAGAAGGAAGGTGGGATCTAAATTTCTGTAATTAGTAAGGATATTAGACCTAAAGAAAACTTAAGGGACGTGCTCCAGCCTTTACATAGAATGCTGAAAAATATAAATATATACGTTATTCTTAAAACATGTTTTCAAGAGTGATGCATTATTTTAACATTTTATATACACAAATGTATTGTGTGCTGCAGCTGGCACCAACTCAGCTGCCCCGCGACGTAATCGGAGACCCACCTCGCCCTCCCCTCTTCCTGGAACGATGCTCTCCTGGCTGGCTGCCCCCCTTCTGGGAATCCTGTGAATACCGACAGTGACAAGACTTGCTGGCGTCACAGACCTCTCGCCTGCTAGAGTTTCTGATACGTGTAGCGACGACGCAAGAATGTTCTGGTGAGACTGGCTGGCGCTTCAGCCCTCCGCGATGCATCACGCGAGTTGGGGAAGTTCTAGGTGGCGGCCTAAGACACTATATATACTGCCACAACCCAGCAGCCGGCAGTCTTTGATGGAGGCCGCCTAGCCGAGTGTGCACGAGTGAAGAGAAGTATCGACGACGACTGGAGATTGCGGGATGACGGCGAGTGAGGTGTTCATGGCTTGAATGGACGAGAGGGTGCGAAACAATCAAGTGAAGCCTACTGTGTGTGCGGGCGCTTGGAGGACTCTAGAACATTGCAACTGGCGGGACATGGACTGAACTGAGGTGGGACTGAATGGAAGTGTAAAACAGGTTTTATTGTAAATATTCAAAATGTCAAATATGGATGCATAATTTATAAAGTAATTGAATAGATTGATACACTGTCTATTGGGACTGATCTTTAATTATTTAATTTAATTGATTTCTTTGTCGTAATAGTAAATTTTATTAATTGGTGTAAATTGTGAACAGTAAGTGAATTTGTGAGAATTTGAGTTCAGAGAATTTTGCTGTAGTTATTGTAAATAAAATAAGGAAATTATAATTATTTATTTTTATTTGATTAAGACCTCCATTCCTTAAGGAACTTGGTATAGTCCACTTAATTTCTAGAGAGAGAAATTGTAACAATATATATATAATGTGTGTGCGTGTGTTAAATAGTTTCCTTTTCCATGTGTGTGCGTGTGTGTGTATATGTATATATATATGTGTGTGTATATGTGTATATATACACACACACACACACAGAGTTGAGTATTTTCAGTTTGCCATAGTTGCGGCATTTTCTTTTTCACAAACCACATACTAAAATACTAAAGAAACAATCACAAAAGGAAAAATATTAATTGGTAACACATGTATATTTAGCTTTGTGGCCAGAAATGTACAGTTGTGAAAGTGACTTTGATGTGGGTAGTAATATTGGTGGATTCTCATTGGGTATGCATAGGTTATTGTACAAGAAATTAAATGTTTGTCACCTTGCTATGTAACCATGCATTGGCAATGGTTAATAGGCAGTGGTTATGGGTATTAGGTTTGCTTGTAGTAAGCACTGTTGTCAGAGTACTGTGTTCACCTTTTACTGTAAGTGTAAGGTACCAACTTAAAAAAATGGATGTCAATAAACCAAATAAAATAAATAAAATTATTTTCTTAATGTTAGAGGAAATAACCAAAATTAATGTTTAGACTTTGGTAGTGTTTAAACAGTTTAGGCACAAAGTGAGTACAGCTGTGTATGAACTATGGTCAACAATTTATGTACTCATTTTATAGTAATGTGGGCAACACATTTCCTTAGAAACATGGGCCGCGGTGGTGTAGGGGTTAGTCTACTCGCATCTCATCAAGGCAAACTGTTCGATTCGTGGTGAGGTCGCACTGGTTTTTCGCATTTGGGAATCATGCAGATGATGCCAATGGTCGGCAGGTTTTCTCTGGGATTGCCAGTTTCCCCTGCCCTTTTGTTCCGGCACAGCATCATACTCACCCCACTTCATTCTCATCAACTCTCACTACCTTGATGTTAAGAGCCGCCCAAATCTATTCACTCACTCCTTATCCCTCATCCTCCCTTCCCTCAGCTACCCACTTATCTATCAGACCCTCCTCATCCCAACCCTCATATAACCCCATAGCTTCCTCCCCTCATGTGGCCCCCGTCGCCTCTTCCCCTCGTGTGGCCCCTGTTGCTCCCTCCACCTCATGTGGCCCCCGTTGCCCCCAGAGGGCTGCGGTAACTGAGCAGTTATCCTGCTTGCCTCCCACCAAGGTGAACTGGGTCAACCCTCAGCCGGGTCACTCTGGATTTTTGAAGTGAGAATTGTGCCGGACGATGCCTCTGGTCGGTTGGTTTTCTCAGGGGTCTCGTGTTCTCTCGCTCTTGCATTCTGGTACTGCTCCATTCTTATCTTTTTTTCACCCTCATCAGCTCTCAAAACCTAGTTGTTAAGAGCTGCTCCCCTCTTGCAACTACGCTTCTTCCCCTCTCGCAACTACGCTTCTTCCCCTCTCGCAACTACGCTTCTTCCCCTCTCGCAACTACGCTTCTTCCCTTCTTGCAACACTACACTTCTTCCCCTCTCGCAACTATGCTTCTTCCCCTCTTGCAACTATGCTTCTTCCCCTCTCGCAATTACGCTTCCATCCCTCCTGCAGCTTACTCTTCCATCCCTCCTGCAGCTTACTCTTCCACCCCTCCCGCAGCTTTTACTCTTCCGCCTCTCACGCAGATTTTACTCTTCCGCCCCTCGCGCAGCTACCCTTCTGCTCCTCTCATCTACACTGCTCCCCCTCTTTCATCTTCTCTTTCTACCTTCCCCTATCCTCCCTCTTCCTTCTTCATCTCCTTCTTTCCCCTCCACTTCTTCAACCTCTACTTTCTCTCCCCTATCTTCTTCCCATCTATCCCCTCCCCTTTCTGCTTTCTTCCCATTTCTCTTACCATTTATGCTTTTCCTCCCACATCCATATATATTGCACAAAATATATGAGCATTTGTGACATTTGAGTATTTATTTTGAACTTACATGAACATAATTTTACTATCCCTTATTGTAACCAAATGTTACTTGTGATGTGATTACTTGAAACAGCTTTTGGTGTGATGTACTCCAGCTGTTGATAGATGTAAAACTGCTGTGAATCATAATATGAATTCTGTAATTTCTTTAATAACTATGGGAATAGTGTCGAAACAAAAAACAAAGAGCATATACTGCAGTAGAGATGGAAAATGAATGATCAAAAGAGAAAGCAACAGCAGTGCTGATGTTGCATAATGTTGCAGTTGCTGGCTCTGTGGTCATGGCTACCAGTGAGAATCACTATGTATCAACCCATCTTGCTGTACACCACTGAAGAGCATGGCTGCAGTCTCACCACCTTCTACCTGCGTGTTGAGATGTATGAGCCCACGCTGCTCATGATCAAAACCTGTAGTGGAGAGGTACGTGACATTTTGGTTTTGTGTTGCATTAAATGGGTGATTACTTGCCGGTTACACATTTTTTTTAGCTTTTGGTAGAAAATAATTAACTGACTTAATTTTTTTAACATGCTAGAGCTTTCTCTACAGTTTATGAACTTCGTGTTCAGCCATGTTGTTTTTAAAATACTATATTTTTATTCATTCTGCTCATAATTATGTGAAATTGAGTTGAAATGCCTAGGTTGATATAAAATGGAAGTAAAATGCATAGTCGTTTTGTTAAGTGTATTATGATAGCTATTTTTGGAGATAAATTATGAATATTCATACGTGAGATTGCTGCATTCTTGTAGAACAAAAGTTACAAAATGTTTCTTGTTGTTGAGGGTATCGTAAATTTATATGCAACTGTGTTCAGTGTTTAAACATAGGAACTGGTGTAGCAGTTTCAACATTGACGATGACAGAGTGTTTTAATTATTGGGACAAATAGGAATTCTGCAGGAATTTGATTGCCCCGAAAAACGACAAAAATTGTGGCAAATATTAATTGAATGCTTCGTAAATCATGTTTTTTGACATTGGTTATTTTGCTATGCTTCTTCTGTACTGTTAAACGAAAATAAAATTATTGTGGCAGGTCTTTTTATTGTTTTTTGTGGGTGCAATTTTTTCCTTTGTAAATTACATCTTGAATTCTTAACTGGACGAAAATTTGGAAGTTCACCACCTTTTAATGCCTCCCAGTTATTTCTCCACATGTGTTCAGTTTTATTGCAATGTCACTGTAGTTATAGGTTGGTATTAGTGAATGAGACATGAAAATAATGTGTGTTTAGGTCATTGAATGCTCTACATTTGTTGTTGTAAATGTTTACTTAAATTTAAAATAGTTGTTACAAATTTTGATTTGGTAGCAGAGTTTTCAGTAGATGGGTATTTACATTTAAGAATTTACTGTTATATATAATTAATTTGATATTACTGACGCGTGACATCCTGTGGGCAACTGAGGAACGTCACGACTCCAAGTGTTTTTGGTTGGTGCTAGGGCAGGCGCACCCAGGGTGAGTCCGGATCTCTACTTGCTGTATAGAACTGGAGCCCAACTAGTATAGAGCGCTGGTCGTGTTGCTTTCAGTCAGGGCATGAAATCTGGCTCTGCAAGTACGACTTTGTGTTTGGGCGGGACCACTCTTACTGGCTTTACTGGGCGACGGGTGACCAACGACAGTTACTGAACCTGTGAATGCTAGGACAGGAGCGCTAGGGCTGGCTCTGGAGCTTGGAGTGCAGGCGGGCAAGTGTTCGTGGGTACTGGTGAATACCTAGTGTTGGAGCTCTACTGTTCTGTACACCGTGGTGCACAGAAAGGATGGCTGTCGAAGGTATGTGTATGTTTTTATGGGTGTGTTTGGCAGTTTGAGCAAATTTCCCGGTCACCTGCTGTCCCTCTGATGGGACTGATGTCTACTAGGTGGGTACTACTGCTACGGGAAGGATACCCTTAAGTGTATTAAGACTTGTTTATTCCAGTAAGGAAATAAACAAGGTGTTTGTGGGTTACCTCCTATCAGCGAGAGCTAAATAGAAGCTGATGTACACTTGACAATTGAAGGCGACCTGTACCTAGGCTAATGGGGGTCGGTAGCTGAAGTGTTATTTTAACTTGACTATACTATGGTGTTTGTCCTGAAGGGGCCGGAATTGTCTAAGTGTTTGATGACTTAAACAATGGGATCTTCGGCACCAGGAGTGCGATGAAGACAAGGGTAGAGGATGATCTTCGGCACCAGGAGCATGGTGAAGACCAGGGAGCTGATGGTTCCTTCGACACCAGGAGTGCAGTGAAGGAACAGACCAGACTGGCATTCCAAAGGTCAGGCCCCAGTATTTATACTCTTCCTGGCTTGCCCTTAATCTCTGCTAGAGAGGGTAGCGGCGTTATATCATCTGGGCATGACGTCAACTGCCAGCGCTGGATCATACTAGTGGTACCTTCCGGCGGTGCACTCTAATATTGTGTATGAGCGATTAGGTAGTCGTAATTTATTTATTATTAAGGGTTTAATTAATTGGTGATCTTGATGCATAGTCTCGGTTGTTAGGCCGGTCAACAATACAATTATTTAGGCGTGGAGTGTGCATCTTTTGCCATTGTTTAACAGTACACATTAGGACATCTCGTATGTTGTACACCCAATCAAACTCCGTTGAAATGTGCGGCTGAGTGATGCGCACTGATGAGTAGAAGTCTATTTAATAATGATGAAAAGACGTCACGTCACAATGAGGGTTGTGATGTATTTACTCTTTTATAATGCATATTAAAATGTATTTTATTTAATATTCAAGTAGAAGAGAAGCTATTAAAAAACAAAATTACATTCTAATAAAATTTGGTAATAAGCTTTGACCCACAATTTTTATGGCTTGACTCTTAATTTTCAAACCAGCGAGTCAAATTTACTCGAAAAACTTTGGACCTAGACAAAGCTCTGGTAGTTTTCAGTTATGCATTAGCTTTATTTCTGATTTTATATCATTGATATAATTTTGTCAAGTCATTTTGGTTATTTTCATTTTGCAGGTTTTTGGAGCATATTGCTCAAATCGATGGTACGAGCGCAATACAAAAGATGAGCATGGGAACAGGCAAGCATATTTTGGTACAGGTGAAACCTTCCTCTTCAGTCTGTACCCAGAGAGAGCGAAGTATCCATGGGTGGGCATAGACAGCACTCAAGAAGACCCAAGTCTGAAGCATGCTGCAGAACTTTTCATGGCTGCTGATGCAAAGATGATCACAATCGGAGGAGGGTAAGTTCTTCTTAGTTTAAGAATTGAAAAAATTGTCTCTACTGAAGGAGGGTTTTTCAGGGTGGAGATAAAATTTTTACGTGGAAATAATTTGATCTTGAATACACAGTGAAACTTCATATCAATCTTCTTTCTATTAAAGTTTTCTTACAAATTGCACAGTTTTTTTTTCAGGTACCATTTATTTTACATTTAAAACAATGATGATGCTACAATTCGCATTGAACAAACCTTTGATTGCTACTTGTTTAGATATCTTGAATGTACATTTTCCTATCTGCACATTCACATAGAGTACTTGATTGCAATCGTGGAGTGTGAGACATGTATATGTATTGACTTTTGATGTAAAGTATGGGATGTTTGTGAAGCAATGAAAAACAATTTCCAGTAAGTGATTTTATTTTTATCTTGTAAGTTGTGGTTTTCGGAAATGGAAGGGGTAATCCTGGATAATGTATACATTAAACAGGATATGTTAGTTAGCCAGACCCCTTAATATCGAGAGGTGCTGTAGCTCTCCTAGATGTCTGTAACTTAACGCGTGACGCATATCCTTACTTCCGTATTTATCGCATTGTAAGTTTACCATTTTTTATCAAGTTGAATCTTCCAAAATCACCCCTTGGTTTAGACTTTGGACAGGCAAAATTACATACAGTTCCAACCAAGTATATACTTAAACAAGCTGATAAAATGGACAGTGTATATTTACCAGTACTATCGCAGGCCTAATACTAGTACAATAAAGTGGTCCCAATACATAAAAACGTGCGGTTTTTGTGTCTCGTGCACCTCCTTATTGCTTGGCTGGATGTGAGCCCTAACAAGTTCACGGCAGGAGGCAGCAGTCACGGAGTATACATGACTAGTCCGCTATGGCACACTGCCGTATCTACATTCTACCAGTCCCTTTACCCATCTGCAGCTGTATCCCACATAATAGAAATTAAGAGTTGTTCCGATACCATGTTTACCCATACCCTGATATCAAAAACCGATACCAATGCCCTTCCGCAGTGAATTTTAGAAAAAGTATTAATGTTAATAATACATTTAAAACATTTCTCCTAGACTCGTTTAAATAAAAAAAATAATGTCTTAAAATACTGAATATAATTTATTGTAATCCGACACAAAATGCAAGCTGACCTAAAACTTTCAAACCCTCTGAAAATGCAAATAATATGACACCAAATACAAATCAAATTTTAAATGTCCCACGTGCACTATCAGCTAAGCACGCACGGAGAAGTAATCGATCAGGCCGTGTCATGTCAGTTGGTGACACCTTGCATGTGTGGCAAATAGCTGTATTTTCAAGTAATTAATCATATTTTACTGCAAAGAAAACTTGTAATTTTGATACACAAATGAGGCGATTATAATTGATTTCTTCACTGTCTTTAATATTAATCATTCAACACCACGTCCTCTGATTTTCCCTTTCATAAGTTACACTGCACCCGGCTCGGTGCTTACCTACCCATTATTAGATGGCAAAAGGTGTCGAATAGGCACTTACATTTTATCAGTTTATTCAAAGACGTGTGTCTATTGAAATTAATTAATATAAATCCTCCAATTTCCCTGCAATAAGTTACTGAAAATGAACACTTATAATACAAGTCGCTCGAAGTTCAAACAATTTTGTGCTGACAAGTGGTAGAGTATATGCTTTTGGACATATAATTTTATTCGCAAAGATGCTGCCCTTTGAGTTAAATAAATATTAAGTTTTAAGTCATGTAATTTCATGCCAGATACAATGAAACACCAACCTTACCAGATAAAACAACCTTTAAACACAAAAGAAAACATCTTTACAAATAATAATTCCTCGTTAAAATGTTTTGCATAACATTTTCAGGTGAAACCATTTACTTTGAAATACAAGTGATGTTAGGTGCAACTATTTTGAGCGACACATACCATATTTACTCATGTATAGCACATACTCTTGTATAGTGTGCACCATGATTTTTGCAACAAATTCCAGGAGAAAAAAATTTTTAAATAAAATTGCACCAAAAATTTGTGGCGCCCTGTCAGTATGGAACAAATAATTTTTTTTTACATTAATGTGTGGCGATTGTGATATGTTTGGAAAATACATTGGAAGCCCGGAATACCGTCGCCCTGTATACCGCAGATTCAGTTATACAGCGGGATAAATTTATGTCCTCCGGCCTGAAAAAAATAAATAAGTGGAAAGTGTGCGGTTAGGTAGGTGTGTGGTCTATCGGCAGGTGGTCGTTAGTCGGGGACGTTGATGGATGAGGCATAGAGAGCAGGCACACGTTCACCCTCCTTTCAGGGCAGAGATCTATTTTACTAATTCATTACAGCCAATATTGAATGTTTTTTCCGTATTCAGTTTCATTGGCGTGATGCGAAGATTTGAGGGAAGAATTCCTAGTGGACCTTTTTTAATGTGACCCTATTAAACCTGTTCTGCCATTTGGTTGTAAACAGGTCAAAAAATTGATACTGTGGCAACCTTTCCATTTGATCTGGGCGTTGGTTCAGTGTGGGGTGATAGCACGGCCACATTCCAAGCCGTATATCGTACTCGCAAGTGTCCTGCTGTCACACATTTACTGGCACTTACAAGTTAACATGAAATGTGCGTGTGTTTTATGGCATAACACATTTAAGCAATCACACTTATTCTATGCCGAAATGTTTAACTAAGTTAAAATACACTGGAATACTGTCCTAAAAGGGATGCCGACTTATGTGGTTTCATATTCTTGATAAGGGAGGGACGAAGTCATTTACAGGCCTATAATTAATATACTGGGTGTAGCACTACGTAATCATTATAATAATGCTGTAGACACTTTAATTATAATGTGTATATAGCAGCTATAACAGTTGGTTTTTCCATTTTCAGAAAAATAAAGATCACAAATTTGATACGGGCCTCAAAACTCATGCTATTATGTCATTTAGTGGCATATAATTAATCTCCTATGTGGTATAGCTCTATGTAATCATTATAATTATTATATAGACACTGATTATAATGTGTATATAGTGGCTGTTTGGTACATCCTCCCATTTTCGAAAAAAAAAAAATTCGGAAATTTGAGGCGCACCTTAAAATTCATGCTTCTATGTAATTTACAGGCGTATAATTAATCTCCTGTGGGGTATAGCTCTGCGTAATCATAATAATTATTATATAGACACTTTGATTATAATGTGTATGTAGCGGCTATATGGTATGTCTTCCCATTTTCGAGCTATTGTGGACAAGCTTAATGCAGAAAAGCGGCCTTTCTTTGCATGCCACAAATAATTCACGTTTTTTTTTTAAATTTTGGTTTTCCTTTTGAAAATGCAAATCAGACAAGCAACTACATATTTCACAACACGTGAGGCACTGATAGAGCCCATCTGCAGTGCAAGCGTGCTTCGACCTCTGTTTAGTTTTATTTGGACTGAGCTTCGTTTCTCATTCTCATTTCTTCACAACCAGGCCCAGCAGGGGGCAGGGAGTGAACCAACTTCTCCAACCTGCGTGACAAACAAAAAACTCGCAGCGAACACCGCCCTTGGTGGAATAAGTACATCCTTTGCTTGGAAAATGCGGTATTTTTTAGTTATTCTTGCTTGAATGCGTGTGACCCTCTTCATCACATCTCGTTTCCCTTCTTCAGTTTCTCTCTCTTGGGTGCTGCCAAGTCCAGAGATGCAGATAAAAAAAATAAAAGTTCTGATAGCAAGAGGCTAAGCGTTTCACGAGTTATGGCGGTAAATAGCAACACTTTCACCGTGTTTGACAGATTAGAACTTTTTTTTTGCCTCTACTCGGTCACTCCCGGAATAGCGCGGAAAGCTATAACTTGGGTCTGAGTTACGTCCTCCAACAGCCGTGGTATATCGGGCTTTTACTGTACTTTAATTAAATAACTTGGATGCATAAAGCCAAAATAAAAATAATTCTGGAAACCTCATGCTTCTACTACTCAACATTTCCATCTTTTTTTCTTTTTCTCCTTTTAGCAGTCACTGGCTCCCTTTTTTGTAAGGTGCTAGAATGTCACACTACCCTTATATAAAAAAAAATTGTCTCCTCTGACCCCAGCATCCACGAACATGGCTTGCTAGCCTCTTCCATGGCAACAAAGAGCGATAGCGGAATTATCGACTGGCAACATCCATCTGGGTGTTACTACAAGGGAGTGGGGGCCTTAAACACGTGGCTGCTTTGGTTTTGTGGCGTGACAGGTTGTTCTTTCGGGGGAGGGGAGCGAGGTTTCGACCTACACATAACTGAAGGGTCGCTGGGTGAGAACGAGAGAGGAGTGATATAAGAGCAGGAGATGAGAAGACAGTTCCTCCACTTCCCTCTACATCCCCGGACAATTAATGGCTAAGACTCCCCCTTCCTCTTTTTTTTCTGTATATAATGCGTTCCCCAGAATTTTTTCCTTTATTTTGGGGAAAAATGGTGCTCTATACACTAGTAAATACGGTATTATTTGTTCATCGGCCCGATGCCATACACGATACCGATACTTTGGTATTGAAACAACTCTAATAGCAATTTTTTTTAAATCCCATCGCTAAAATATACTTTTCTGAGCAAATATTTTTTACTTGAAAATCTAAAACAAAAAATAACCCACAGAGAAGACAGACTCATGCTGCTGAATCAGTAATAATTCCTAAAAAAGACAACTTTTATCAGATGCTGTTGCTTTTCATCTAATCTCTTGACACACCTTTTCAGTGCAATTTATTATGCATCATCATTCTGTGTGCCACGCCGCTTTCACAAACAAAGTTTGAAAAGAGGACACAGAGTGGAGCGCATGCAATATTGTGACAACTGTGTCGCTTGGCACATTAACAAGATGTGGTTATATTAAGTATAAAGTATTGAGTGGTTGTGGTTTTTAATAATTGTACATAATACATTTTGCATTTTTTTTCAGTGCAGCATTTTTAAAGGCTTGGCACATGACACATTACTGTGAATTTACAATACACACTCTACTTTATGACTTCACCCCATCTTTGAGCTCGCCATTCAGAATGGGACAGGTCATGAACCCCAAACATTACTGAAGAGGCGGGATACGTGGCTACAGGGTACATTAGCACCATCAAGATACTATAGACATGTGATCCTAGCTTGTGTTGTTCACACAGACTCTCCCAGATTTTGTCACGCCAACACCCCCCTTCAGCAAGATTGTACTGTTGACCGAGCCGCCGTCTCCCTCCAGCGAAGGTCACGCTAGTGCCGTAGCACATCACTGGAGGGTAGCACCTAATTTACCAGCGCCCACAGACGAGATAAGGGATGAAAGCACTGCTCCAGCATGCTGGAATTCTCAACCCCTGCAACTGAAGCTACCACCCTCCTCACCCCCAACTCTCGGAGCTTATCTGAAATTAGTATAAAGGGGCTGGAATGGCCAATGCTTTTCAGTCTGTGCTCCTCCACCGCCTTCTTCAGGGCCAGAGGTAGTCATCAGGGTGTGCGACCACTGGTGCTGCCGGAGATTCCACCGCCTCTCTTGGGGCCAGGATCTCTACCAGTAGGAAGACTGCTCGCCACCTCTTTAGCTACCGCTGAAGACATCGCCAACAGGTGCCATCGCAGATCCAACAGCTTCTGGGTGTCTCAACCACCACCAGAGGCTCTTGAAGATGTTGCTTCATCCCCTACCAACCCCACTGGTACCCACTCCAATCCCCGGTAAGGTCACTGCGGCATCCCTTCTGGAATCCTTCTTCCCCTAGCTTTTCACCAAACTGTGGTAACTTCGTCAATTCCTTTCTTATAATGTTTGCCCCTTAAGTTCCCTCGGAACACCCCCGATAGTTAGAATATCTTCAATTACTTAACACACTAGTAATTTCTATTTAACCATTCATTAATCACCTTGCGTTCACTAGCTCTTGCCCAGGGCACCTTAGGTTTATGAACTTGGTTGCAAGTCATATTATCTTAGGAGGTAGTACTGAGCCACCATGTTCTTATTACTCTAATAATAAAAATATGTGTATTTCTGCAATCTGATTTTCTTGGAAGTATTGGTAATCCTGTGTAACCTGAACAAGCAGAGGCCAAGATGGCATTACGTAAAATTAATTACCTATACATTAAGAGACCACTCGAGTTCTGCCACACCCGTAGTCCTTTAAAGACTCCACCACCACTTCTTTTGGGCCCAGAATGGAGCTGGATTTACCTAGACTGATCATCCCTCTGTGGAGACTTAGACTGGAATGCCTAGCTAAATACACACACCTTAAGAGGCAGTCACAGGCTTGTTCTCGACAAGGCCCTTTTAATCCTTCCTTATGCCATATTCCCAGAAATGAGGGGATGGAGGAGATTGAAACGAGCAGTACATACCTCGGAGAGTAATATCACTTGCTTATCAATTAGTAACACCTCCAGTGAGATACCTATCCCATTGTTTCTCCCACCAGAAAGAGTAGAAGGCTCTCCTCATTCCATTCTAGAGTCCTTCAGGTGAGGAGAGGAGCCACCACTCACTAAGTCTAGATAATCCTTGGTTGTGAAATCTAGACCTCCCCCCTTAACACCGTGCACAGCTCTCCACCGATTCAGAATACTCCACAATATAGTAGCTTGCTGGAACCCTCTACAGCCGCATCACCTACCTAGTCGCTGAGCCAGCTGCAGAAGAGGAATACATTTCCTCCCAATCACCTCAAGGTAAAGTGTAGGGTTGTAAGAAGGGTTGCAACAGTTGGTGATTTTATTTTTGTCCCCACCAAACAGTCTACCAGGCCAGTCTTATACACAGGTAAGGCACCTACCTGACATTAGGGTTCCTGCCAGACACATGTTTCTCGTGATACTGGCATCGCTGTATAAAACCTCTACTACAGCTACTTTGAAAACCATGTGTGTCAAAACTAGAGGTGTGTCCAAACCCTATTTTGCAAATATTACCGATACCGATACTTGTGGCCAATCCCACAGATAGTGCTGATACAAATAATTTTATTTGTAATTTTTTTGTGTTGTCCGAGAGCAACAAAAGACTTTCACCATATCAGGAAATATGTACTTTACACAGTTTACAAATAACTTTGTGGGGAGCCATCTTAACATTAAAATACTCCCAAATTTCACTTCTTCTGTTTTATTTCACATCAGATTAAAAATTAGCCTACACATACTTCCAGGCTCTTTTTTACATACTTGACCACCAGGTCCAACTCAAGTTCACACATACACTATTTGCACTAGTTGCATAGAGAAATTGTGATGTATTATTTTTACAGATAGTATATGCAGTTATAGAATTTTTATTAACACATTTGCACTTATGCTTTTTTTTATATATGCACCTGAGTATTAAGAGCTTTAAGCATTGTAATATTATACTGTATATAGTGTATAGGGATTTTTTGTAAATTTTTTTGCATTTATTGACATGTTTTTCCACATCCTGGAGACTTTGTGCTCATATATCTGGGGTCGTGGAAAACTATAAATTGAATAAATGAATTAACATGTTTTCCTGGTATTTTTACTGCAATGCAATATTTCACATTTATTTGTTAAAAACATTTGTATGCCTAACCATTATGAACAATCATGTTAAAGAGAATAATGCATGTTTATTATGCCCAATAGATTTGGTTTGTCTTATAAAATAAAACAATCTCTCTTGTTTCAGTAATCACCAGTAAATTAAAAAAAGAAACTGGATTTTTAATTTTATAAATTGCGTATTCAGATTGAATCATTGAGCTAAACATAATATAAGTTGTTTACAAAATGTCTAAAATCTTTACTTCGGAACATACCACAGTAGTGCCAACCCACTACATTGTAGAAAACTAGGAAATTTTAGGGCACCAATATGATCAAGATTGCACTGCGACTTCAATTGTGAGCATTTATTTCGTGCTTTGATGACCATTCACTGGTAATATTTTGTTCACGATAAAAAACATATACGTGTTTGATGTTCATATAAAATTTCTTGTATGTATTGGATGTTCACATAAAACATGTACGTGTTTGACAACGGAAATATGTGGTTCACAATGAATCCTACTTGTCATACATCCAGCCAATCATATACTACCACAAAAAATTCAATTTTTGTCGTAATTTAAAAACATATAAAAAAAACAACTATTCGACCTGCAAGCTTACACTTACAAATAACATTTCACCAATTCGTACCAGTCAATACACTGAGGCACTTTGCTATCTGACACGTTTTCTCGATTGTGTAACGTCTCACTCTGCGAGTGATGGGCCAATATATGGTTGTATTTTTTCTTGCAGTTGTTTGTTGACGTTAACTTGATAGAAAACATGAGACAGTGATTATTATAGCAGTATAATGTTAATTTTTACAAATTAATTTTAACTACGTCGAAAGCAGATCCCAGTGTTATAACTCGAATAACATTTTATTTTACGAATTTCACCCAGGTACAGCTTATATTGAGTTAAATATGTAGCAGCACCATAACCAGCCATATCTGTATCCATTAAGTACAGTGAAACCTCTTGAATTTAAAACTGAAGGGACCTAAAATGTTGCACTTTGTATTAACGAGGTTTGTATTAACAGGTGTAGGCAGGCCTACTCCCAAAAAAAATAGACAAATGCTACCATTGAATTTTGCCGAGAACTAAGTCAGGACAATAAATAAATCATAAGTCATTAATTTTAGTTTCTACACAAAATGATTAAAGCAGTTTGAAGTATTTACCTTAGATTGGCTTGAAAAATCATCAATTTTTTTCTGCACATTTTTTGTTGCATAAATGTTCATTACTGCACTGCAAAGTTTGTCGAAGGAAGACAGGATAACAGTGTCTATATCACTTGCAGCAACAACATTTTCCGACACATTTAAGGCTGAAGTGGCTTCTTTTTTTCCAAGAAG
Source organism: Dryococelus australis (assembly GCA_029891345.1). Taxonomy (NCBI): domain Eukaryota; kingdom Metazoa; phylum Arthropoda; class Insecta; order Phasmatodea; family Phasmatidae; genus Dryococelus; species Dryococelus australis. Next base: position 98,014,739 of record CM056999.1, read on the forward strand.
TTCATAAACCACATCTTCTTCTTCTTCTTTGTGTTTACATGCATCAACTGGAATGATATTGTCCAACTCTCTGTCATGGTCAGTCAGTGGTGCAGCCGTCATCAACATAGCATCATCAATGTGCACATACTCTTCAAAGTCTCCTGAAGTACCATGTTGTTTAAGTTCTTTCCAGCCTTCCCTTAGGTCTAAACTTTCTTCTTCTGCACCTCCACCTGTTTTGCCAAACCCAATTTTAGCAAATAATTTTTGGATTGTGTCAGCAGATACACTGTCCCAAGCCATTACTATGTTCCTCATTGTGTCCAGCACATTCCACTTTGGCTGAGAACATTTCTGCTGTTCAAGTTGGCGAATGAGGTATTTGACCAAGCGTGACCTATAGAGCCTCTTGACAGTGTGAATGATGCCCTGATCCAGTGGCTGCATAATGTTGGTTGTATTAGCAGGTAAGAACATCAGCGTAACATTGTTGAACTGCAGTCCATGGGCTGTATGTGAACCACAACTATCTAAGAGCAGAAGAACATTTCTGTTTAAAGTTGCCATCTTTCTGTCAAATGTGACAAGCCACGACTGAAATACCTCATTCGTTACCGAAGCATTTTCATTAGTGTGATAGTCACAGAGCAGTCAAATGTAATTGATACCCTTGAAACATCTTGGGCTCTTCGATTTACCTATGAGAAGTGGTCTGAGCTTCATGCTGCCATCCTGGTTACACAGCACAACACAACTTTTATACGTGCCTTACTATGTTTGCCTCCATGGCAATTTTCTCTAAAAGTAAATGTCTTATTGGAAAACAAATTTAAAAAAAAACACCAGTTTCATCCATGTTAAATATGTCACATGGTGCATACTTGCTTACAACTGGTTGCACAGAATCCAGCCAACTAACAGCAGCATCCTTGTCTACCGCAGCACTTTCACCACACGACAGTTTTGTAAACCAAATAGTTCCGCTGCAGCCATCCATTACTACACGTGAAATCATCAACATGCAGTTGCAAAACAAAATAATCTGCTTTTTGCTTGATTACTGGGCCGCATACAGGGATATTACTTTCCCGCTACTTTCCCGCATTTGATTAAACCACTCCAGCAGTTTCTGTTCTTTATGTTGAGGACCTCGCATTAGTTTTTTATCTTTTGTAAAACCACCACTCGTGCACACTTCTTCCAATCTGTCTTTGTTTACCAACTATAGTTGACAAAGCTGATAATAGAATGTTAAATTCCTTTGCAACGTCTGATTTGGTCTTCCTGCTATAAAAAACTGAACTTAAAATGCTCATTTTTGTTGATAATGATAATTCATTTAATTTGTGCTTCACCATTTTTAACACATCTCCTACAGCAAGCAGAACCTTAAAGTAGGGTTAGCAAAATGGAATAAAAGCATGCATACTGTATGTCACTGTGACCAACCTAACAATCTTAGAAGAAAGCGAGAAATAATGTTATTAATATTATCGCCAATATATTTTCTATTTACGTTGTCTTTACTGTACTTACTCGCATAATACTCGCACCTTTTTTTACAGGATTTTAGTGGAAGAAATCAGGGTGCGTGAATTATGCGAGGGCGAGAATTATGTGAATAAATACTGTATTTTCAGTTCAATTTTTAAAATATTTGTTTTAACCATACATTAATTTAAAGGCGATTTCTACACCTATATAGGCTTTACATTGTTTGTATTGTGTATGGGCGATATTCCTAAAGTCACGGAAACGTAAAGTCGAATGTTTAAGTTTTCAATTTTGTAAGGGTCTTTACACTGCTCACTGGCATGGTCGCCTATGACGTCATGTTGACCACCCTTTGTTCTCGAGTGTCTCGTCTGCCGTGTACTTAGGCTACACTGGCAAAAACAAAAACCTAACAAAAGTAAACAACAGCTAGTTTACGTACACTGGCAAAATTTATAGATGTAATCACAGTTACACACTACTTCAGAACACATTGCCCAATAATTCACATACGTATCCAATTGTAATTCGGTTTAGCCGATAAAATAACAATGGTACATTCCGTGAATGGACACAAGGTTACTTTGTACTACATAGTAACAAATATTTTGTATTAACCGTACGTTTTAACATTGAATTTCCTATCTCAACCTTTGGGGGAATTTAAACTATATGTACTAGCGCAAATTTTGCATTAAGCGATATTTTATTAACGAGGTTTCACTGTAATTTCAAATTACATGTTACTAAAAGATAAAAATAAAATCAAGAAACTAGTTTTTCGATCGCAAAAATACCAAAAAATTAATGAGCCTACTAGAGCATCAACTTCAGATTTAATCAGTATAATGTTTTGAATGATAGGATTTACTAACTTGGAATATGTATATACACAGCCATCATTTTGAAAATAAGTGTCTCAGCCACTAAATACACATCAGTTTATATGACCTACCATAACGTTACATGTGTGAAAAATTTAGTGGAAATGGGTTGAGAAGTCTCCAAAATATGGCATAAAATTTTTTTTCTTAAATGGGGCTATTCTACAAAATTGCTTAAAAGAGGCTCTGTACATTATGTTTCTAATAAATACTGTCGGCACAAAAGATTTTATTAAAATGGTTAAATATATATGCCAAACATATAAAAATATTTATATGGCCTCCATTTTGAAAATAGTCTGACCCCATTTAAACCATGTAATTTTACTTGGCCATCTGTAGGTGTGCAAAATTTGGTGGAAATTAATTTAATTTTTCTGAAAATACAGGAAAATTTTTAATTTACTCATTTGACAAAAAAATCCTACAAAAGAGGATTTCTGTAAACATAAATGATGCTTCTAATGAATAAACACCATTAAAATATGCCTACCTGACATAACACATTTTACTTTACATACCTTACTGTAGCAATACTTGTGTGAAATTTTGGTATGAATCTTTGATTGGTACTCGAGATATGGCATAAATCCTCTATTGTTAATGTGATAATCTTCATAAATGGAGGACAAAAAGTTTATGTATTGATACATGCAATGATTATCATAGATACAATATACAAAGTTAAATTTAAATCTTTTACATAGTTTCGTACATATAGTACACTAAGGTAAGATGTTCGTATAGTAGCCATTCAGAAAATAAGAGACTTACACACGGAAAACATACAGGTAAATGAATATGGTCTACCATAGTACAATTTATTCCAAATTAGAAAGAAATTGGTTGATTGTTTCCCTAGATACGACATAAAGCTGTCATGTTAATGTATGGCTATCATAAAAATGGCGGAGAAATGAGGCTTTGCATAGATAAATTTTATGGATGTAATTGATACCCCTGCATACAAAGATAAGTTTAAATTTGTTTTATAATTTCATAGATAAAAATTTGGAACTAAAATGTTTATATGGCCATCATTTTTAAAATATGTCTGACCCTCTCAAAGTTTATGTTTACATGGCCTGCCATAGTGCTACTTGATTGCCAAATTAGGTATAAATTGGTTGTTTTTTTTTTTTTTTTTTTTTTCAGGTATATCGTGTAATTTTATTTTCTCATGTAATACTATTTTACAAAATGGATGACAAGAAATTTTATGTGAACAAATTTTATGGGTTGTAATATATACAGCCAGCATACAAAGTTTGATTGGAATTAATTACACTGTGTTGAATACTATATAACATACAAAACTAGAATAGCTATATGGCCGCCATTTTGATAAGTGTCTGACATATGTAAAACGTATCTGTTACGTCACCTGCTGCAATACTACTTGTTTGCCATATTTGGTAAGAATCGGACAATTCTTTTCTGAGATATGACATAAGAACTTTATTTATTCGTGTCGCACTCTATCTTACAAAATGGAGGACAAAAGATGCTCCATGTAGACATTTTGGTGTTTTCGATATATATATAGATGGCGCCATTTTCAAAATAAATGTCTGACGCACTTGAAACATATTTGTACATATCAACTGCCGCAGTACTACTTGTTCGCCAAATTTGGTCGGAATCTGTCAATTGTTTGCCAAGATATTGCACAAAGACTTTATTAATTTATGTAGTGCTGTTTTACAAAATAGCAGATGAAAGTTGTTGTTTTTGGCGTATATGTGGCTTGTAATAGATACTGTCAGAGTACAAAATCTTGTTGAACCTGGTCAAACGGTGTGGTATTTATACCAAATAAAACTCAAATATTTACATTCTTGCCATTTTTAAAATAAGTGCCTTATAAAGTTCAGGTACTTACATTTATCTGGCCTGTCATAGTACTACTTACGTGCCAAACTTGGCAAAAATAGGTTGAGTAGTTTTAGAGATATAACGTAAAAGCTTTATTTTTCATGTGGTGCTATCTTACGAAATGGTGGATCTACAACCATATTCACCACTGAATTCAATACTTTCACTTTGCGATGTCAGCATACAAAATTTGTTAAATGTGTTGAATGGTATTTGAGATATGAGGTATCACCCTATATTTTTCAATGGCCCCCATTTTTAAAGTAAGTGCCCAGCGTGGTCGAAAACTATAAAGCCAAGTGTCCTAACTTATTATTATATGTGTACTGAGTTTGGTGAAATTCAGCTCTCGCGTTCAAAAATATGATAATTAAATCATTAGGGTTGATTAAACTATTTGGGTGTACCATGGCCGATTGTAACAGATACCGATTTCGGATTAATCTGCCCATTTCGTCATCGGTATCTATCCAGTCTTATTTATAACCAATTTTTCCAAACTAGGATTTATAATTATCCTTCCCAAACAGTGGTTTGAACCCAATAGCAAAAAGCACAACATGTAGAACTACGCCCCAGCTGGTCATGCGTCAGGCTTTTATTATGCTACGGAGTATGTGTATGAACTCTCTTGTTGGTGACATTAATTTTTAGAGTATATTGAAGTAGGCCTCTGCTACAAATATTTTTGTTCCGTATGATTTGTAACCCAGGCGTTGTGGAGTTTCAAAATAAATAGAAGCCATTATACAGCTGAGTTCAAAAGGAAAATAGTTAAGTACGCTGAAGAAACTTCTAATCTTTCAGTTCAAAGACTTTGGTAGTGATGAAACAAATGTGCTACGTTGGAGAAAACAAAAGTAAAAACTCCACTTACGCACAAACAAAAGAAAAACATTTGGGGTGCCAAAGTATAGATGCCATCATGCACTGGGAATTGTTTTAAAAGATTTTGTTAACACCCAGTGGGAAAAATGTTTGCTAGTGAATGCAGAAGTCGTCCAAACAAAAGCACACAAAATTGCCCGGTGTATAAAAATCAATGATTTTAAAGGCGGTCGCCACTCTGTGCAATTCTTAATGAAACACTGGGGATATTCTCTTCGCTGAGGTATGTCAGTTGCACAAAAATTACCATTGGACTACAAAGAAAGGCTGATGAAATTCCAGCGTTACATCATGAAGCTGCAGCGAGAAAAGAATTCCCTCTTGGTCAGATTGGAAATACTGACCAGACTCTACTATAATTCAACATGCCTGCAAACTACACCGTAGCCAAGACAGGAAGAAAAGAAGTTAAGCTTTTGTCTGCCAGCTCTGAAAAACAGCGCATGGCTGTGATGCTGACGTGCACAGCAGATGGGCATAAATTACTACCATATGTTGTTTTTAAAAGCAAGACACTACCAAAGAATGACTTACTTTCTAAGAACATGGTCATTCTAGCAAATTAAAATGGATGGATAACGTCCAAGAACGTGCAGGAATGGATTCAGCTTTGTGGAAACACAGTCCTGGAGCATTATTAAAGCTACCTAGTCTGCTCGTACTGGATGCCTATGCAGGGCACAGAACAGAAGAAGCGAAGCAGGCGCTAGAAGGGAAGACCGACCTGGCAGTTATTCCCTGGGGAATGTCGTCTGTTTTGCAGCCACTAGATGTCTGCATAAATAAACTGTTCATGGACTTGCTTAGAAAGCTTGACACAGACTGAATTTGCAAAGAAGACAAGATCTTGACCAGTAACAGATGTGTGAAACATGCGAGCTTGTCGTAGGTGTGTGCGTGGATTTACGTCGTATGGCGAAGTATTAGCAATGACATGATTGTTTGTGCTTTTAAAATGTGCTCTATTTGTAATGCGCTGGACAGTACAGAGTTGATGTTTTGTGAGATGAAAGTGGTTAGGAACTGTCCAGTGATGAAGCAGTGTCAGACAACGATGTTCAGCCAGGGCCGAGCATTGTGCAATGAATAGTGTTTCTGAGAATCTATAGAAAAAAATTATAGTAATGAGATACTCCTGTGTTATGTGTTAATAATTACTCTATACAATTTTTTACAGTAGTAGTGCTTTTCTTGCAAATTGATATTAAAATTAAAATACCAAAAACTACAGCAGTGTACAGCATCTGTTGTAAGTTAACAATATAAATAACTAAATTTTTAAGTGACATAACTAGATGTAATGGTTAAGATGGTACCAGTACTACTTTCAGACGCAATTTAATGGTGGTGTAAACTGCATCTACTGCATTTCTTTATTCCCTTCTGTTATGCATCAGCTTCCTGCCATGCTCTCCCTCCAACCCTCAAACATCATTATTTCCCCACTGCTGGCCACTCCCTTCTACTTCTTCCTTGCTCTCTTCCCCTAGTCTGCCCATCCTTCCTCCCCCTAGCCATGCCCACATCGCACTGTAATCCACACTGCCAGCCACTCCCACACCACTCCAAACTCCACCCCTTCCTTCCTCCCTCCCTTCCTCCCTCCTTCCCTCACTCTCCTTCCCTCCCTCCCACCCTTCCTTCCTTTCTTCCTTCCTCCCTCCCTCCCTCCCTCCCTCCTCCTCCCTCCCTCCCTCCCTCCCTCCCTCCCTCCCTCCCTCCGAAGTTACACGAAGGCCGAGAGATGACTAAAGGGTGCTACCCCCACTCTGACCTCACAGCAGAGGGACGTCACACCTCCACCCCCCACGGCTGCCATGACACGCGCTACCCTAACTATATAAGTCCGTGCACGGCGGACCTCGCCAGTTGTTCCTACCAGTCTTCGAGCTCGCTCCACCACTTCCAGTGCTGGGGCCCTCCAACTACTGTTATATCTTCAGCAACTCTTCCAGAGGCTGCCTACCTTGACATCACTGTTAGAGCTCTGCAGCACCTGCGACCAGACGCTCCAGTGACGCCAATCGCCAGCAGCTACCAGAAGCTCTCTGTAGCTACCAGACATACCACACATTAACTTCTTGTCTCCTGCAGACACACCGGTTATAGATAGTTTTTGTATTAAGCAGTTTTCGTCAATTTTATTTCACTTTCCCTAACCAGCGTAGGACCACCTTAGCTACACCTGGCTGACGCAGGTTTACTTCCAGCCACCCGTCTACTTGGCAGGAAAGCACGAATCACTGTGTTTCCCCCTCAGGCAGCTCCAGTTCTGATGTACACATATTAGATGGCCATCTATTTTATTCCTACCAAGTATACAGGTACTGGAGGAGTAGAATAGAGGAGCTTCAACCACTAGTAACACTTTCCACCCAGGGATAGACGCCTGAGTTATATCCCTACCGGAGCACCTTGGTGCTGGCAGGGGTATTTGCTTAGGTGCTACGGCCTGGCCTTGGTTGGGATCGCACACCCAGTAGTAGCAGTGGTAGCCCACACTGCTTCAACACGTCTGGTTCGCCCGCTAAGGTGGAGGGCCTCTGAGGCACCGGGCTCGTGCTACCAAGCCGCTACTGGGCAACATTATTCTAGGGTTACTCGTGTCTGTGGTGATTGACTGACATGGCTCAAGAAGGGAGGAGCAAAGGATTGCTCATCTCGCTGCCAAGTAGTAGGGTGGTTTAGCTTCCCCTACAGCAGGTCCACAGGCAGATTGAGACTACACCAGTATCAACCGTCTGCAGCCAACCACCACTCATCATCAAGAAGTCGGTAACTAAACCCTGAACACACAACCGACCTAAGTGCAACCAAAGCCATATGACCGTGATCCAGCCTTACTTAATCGGACACAGATCAATGCATTCTCATCCTCTTGCTCGTAACCCCCCTACCCCCTTCAGACATATCAATCCATAACATACAGAGGAATTTTCTTTGTTCTCCTCTCCCTACCGTCACGTGGCGTGGCACTTAGCTGTCATATCTTTTCGCCACTTTCACCCCTTTCCTCCTCTTCTCTCCTTCCCCCTCCTTCCTCAAACCATTTACCTTACGTGAAAACTTTGACACGACCTCACCAGATGCTCTCAGCTGATGAAGGGTGTGGGAGATGTTCAAAAGTTAGCTTGCATTCGGTTATGTGTTATTTTCTTTTTCGAGGGTTTGAAAGTTATGGATCGGCTTGTATTTGGTGTCGGCTTACATTGCGGGTAATACTGTATACTCTACACGACTTCACCTCATATGAATGTGTCTTCACGTCACCTGGAACAGAACTGCTAGTTACTGGAGTACCTACAGTATACGCCTCTTGTCACAGGTGATGCCTCTTGTCACAGGGGCTATTACATACACATCAGCTTGTACTGTTTACCCCAAGTCAGACGTCACGTTAACCTCCCCGAGATGTGATTGTATTACTAGCCGGACTTCCTCCCCAAGGTCACACATTTCCACAGCGCTCCAAGGGATGATGCTAGGGCCGCTAGCGGACATAGCTCAGGAGGCAGAGCTCATCAACCCCGCACCCGCGTCTCAGAGGGCCCATGGAGAATGAGAATGTGTCTGTGCGTAGCCCAGAAACGCCAGTTATTATTCTCAGCAGTTCATTTCTGGCAGCTCACTCGACCACTCTTGACAACTCTCTTGACAACTCTCTGCCACCCTCAAAATCCTAGCGACATTCCAGAAGCTCTTCATCACTGCTCCGGCAGTCATCGAAGACGTCTTCAACTCTTCTTGCCTTGCCTACCCTTCTGGTAATGGCAAACGCACTGCTCCCTCTGGCAGTGTTCATGCCACCATTACCCTTCTGATAGTGGCTCCGCAGGTCACTTCTGGACAACAGTTAGATTTAGTTAGTCAGTTATTTTCATAGCTACCTAGCCGCATCACCTTGTTCAGCTTAAGACCAGGTTCCCTTCGTCTGGCACTACGTAATCTTAACTTCCGCTTAGTTCCTGTTGGGGGTAGCATGGGCCAAAATATTTATTCTTCACAGAATAAAAATGCATTCTTCTCCAACCTCTGAATAATACCTATTTTCTAGGGTGAGTTTTCAATCCTCAGTAGACAATGACCTGCCAGAGCAAAGCAGGAGACACCGCATTTAACTCTCAATTTTCCGTAGCTAGTGTAGGACTGCGGGCTCCCTTAACTGAGTGCATGTACGTCGGAATGCATACACAGTCGAAGGCCACCAGTACTGTGCACCTGTTGGGCAGTAAGGTTGAGCCCCAACCACTGGAAACTCAATCTAAGAGTCATCAGACATCTAGTCTAGTTGATCCACTCCATCCACCACGCTGTACTGTACTGTCGGGAGATCTGCCCTCACTTGGACCCACACCCACTGTCATTGCCTGACACCCAGAGGACACACAACACCCTATAACCACCGTGCCTTGTGTCGCAGGTTAGAAGAGCACCAGTAAGACTCTGGTCTGATCAGCTTTGGTATTACACATAGCCAGGGAACTTTGTTGCCTGCTTTCCTCTTGTAAAGCCTTCAGTTTTATCTACCGTATGCCATACACCTAACGAAGTGGTACCAGGTAGCACGAAATAAAGGTAATTACTGCCACTGATGCCAATGGGTGCTGCAACCCAATTCAAACTGCACTTAGCAGTGTAACCCCACGGGAGTGAGCTCAAGCCACCCACTAGGTAGAGAGGATTCACCTCCCATCTCCCTCCCAAACTTTATTTCAGTCTCTTATCAAGACTGCTGGCCGACCTCACCTAGTAGTCACCGACATCCATCAGGGACGTGATGTACCGCTGGGACTCGCCAACCCCTGGTTCCAGTACCATTGGACCAGCAGCCCTCCACGGGCCCCTCTCAACTCCAGCTCCAGTCGAAAGCCACCGCACCAACGGCAGACCAAGGAGCTACCTCGGGCCACATCAAGCACAGGTAAACTAGTGGTAGTTCGCCTGCCCATCCACCGGACCGTGGAACTCCTGACAAACTTTATTATACATTGCCGCCAGGCCATGCGCCCATCATTATACACCGGCCGGGGCCCAATCAGTCAACAGTAAGGTCAGTCATTTTTAATTCCCCCGTGCCTCTGACCTACACAACAAATCCTTGCCAGACAGTAACGTCCTCTCTCTGCCAACGGCTGCCACTCATCAAACTGTATGGGAAAACTTTTTTCTTGCTTGGTTTGAGAGTGTTTATTAACATGTAACATTTTTCGTCTCACGCACTAACATTAGATTTTTCATCCCATTTAAAATACTTACATACTGAGAAATACCATGGAAGTTGCTGAACAACCAAAACAAAACCAATATTCATGTGTCCAACTGTACTAAAATACATAAAAGAAATGCAGCTTGACTGGAAACTGGATTTAATTACTGACTAAATTAATTGGTGAATGGAAGTCCGCTAAATACAGATTTAATACAGTGTCAGAAAACTTAAATACAGTCGATTCTCGATCTATCGTCATTCAGGGGACTGCCAAGAAATGTTCCATACATGCCGGATTTCAGTAGTTGAGGTTTCTGACATGTACATCAATAAAATACGACTTCTTACCTTATAAAATTTTATGTTGAGTATCGTAAGAGCTGTACATTATCTGTGAATAAAGTTTAGATAATAAACACAATAATAATGGGAATTAAAAAAAAAAGTGTTAATGTAAATAATACATTAAAAAAACATTTCACCTAAAAATAACATCTCCAAATACAGTATATAAATTAGGGTAATTCGATGCCAAATGCAAGCTGACCTAAAACTTTCAAACCCTCTGAAAATGAAAATAATATGACACCTAATGCAAGTCAAATTTTGAATGTCCCACATGCTCTCAATCAGCTGAGAGAGCGCGGAGAAGTTATCGATTCGGCAGTGTATTCATGGCGGGTGGCGGCCAGAGGATTACCCCTCCACACCGCTGTATGTTGGTGCCTGTGGCAAATGTCTGTCTTTTAAGTAATTAATTATACTTTACTGCAAAAAAACTTGTAATTTTGAGACAGAAATGAATTAATAAGGTGATTGTAATATATATCTTCACTGTCTGAAATAATTAATCATTCAAAACCACGTCCTCTGATTTTCCCTGTCGTGAGTTACTCTGCAAACTGGCTCGGTGCTTACATATCCTTTATTAGACAGCAAAATCTGTCGGAATAGGCTCTTTTATTTCATCAATTTATTTAAAAGACATGTGTCTATTGAAATAAATTAATATATATCCTCCGATTTCTCCCCAAGAAGTTACTGAAAATGAATTTTATACTTATAGTACAAGTTGTTCGATGTTCAAACATTTTTGGTGACAAGGGGAGGTCAAGTATATGCTTCTGGGCATGTAATTTTATTTGTGAACATGCAGTCTTTTGAAATAAATAAATGTTACATTTTGAAATTGTGTTGATTTTAGGCCATACACAATGAAACATCAACCTTACGGAAAATTTCTTGTTAAAATATTTTGCGTAATATTTTCAAGAGTAACCATTTACTTTGAAATACAAGTGATGAAATAGGTGCAACTGTTTTGAGCGATGTATATTTTTGATCAAATATCTACATTCGCCAGGCACACATTTGCTCTAGGTACGCATGTAAAAGCTAGCCCATGCAGCGGAGAGATTTTTTTTTCTTCTAGGCACCAGCTTCTCTCGTGGGCATGTGAGGGTAGGAAGGAAGGTACACGGAGAGAGACAGAATTAAGGGTGAGAGAGAGGACGCTAGGTCGCCACGTTCGTTGCTATAGGTGACCACTTCCCCTCTTGGAGGCATGTAAGGGGAAGTAGCAACCCAGTCTTGCACATCGCACCAGCCGTAGTGTCGACAACGTGTTGGAAAGACAAGACACTAGACAAAGCGCCGCAGAGCAGTATTATATCGGTGTGCGTGGCGTATTTCACATCCAGTTACTAAACGTTTGCATAACAGCCAGCTTAAAAACAATAGTTACGGGAAATCTTAGTTAAAGGGACCCAAAATATACTTTGATTGACAAACCATGCGATAAACGATACAAGTAGAATATGTTAACATTATTTACATAGGAATTTTGCTGGGACCACAAAAAATTGTTGGTGGATGCGGTTTATTTATACATGAGATAATGATACATCGAGAATTGACTGTGTACACTCTGGCAGATAAATAAATTCCAAGAAAAGGTCTCATGTAAGAATGGACGACACTAATTAGTTTTAATGAATTTCTCAGTAACCAAATACTTATATATTAGGCAAATAGTTTAACTTCATTGCATAGCTCGGCATCAGGTAATGAGTACTCAAAAAAATATCTCATCATGTTCTCTGAGAATAAATTGTTGTGGTAAACAAAATTAAATATTAACATTGATTGTAGAAATTCTGCCAAATTAAAAACAGCATCGTGGGACTAAATGTGACTTAACTGTTGACCTTGGTATGACTCCACATCTCTCATAATTCCAAAAAAAAAAAAAATGAAGACAGCAAATCTTTTAGGAATTCTTCTGGTGTAGTTTCCACAAATTTCTTCATCAAAATCTGTTCTTTGGAGAGAAAAAACTGTTTTCCAAATAATGATTAAAATTTATGGCTCGTATAGGCTTCCTGGTCCATGAACAACTGATTGCACAGGAAATGCAGTCTGGCCAACAGCAGCTAAGATGGTGTCACTGTAGTTCAGAGGGCGCTACTAAGGCAGTAGCATGGGACATTCAAATTTGAAGTGTCCAGTCCAGTAAAACAAGTCTCTGAAGCAACACTTTTCACACACACATCGTACAGAACAGGTCACAATATACACGAGTAAATATCCCGCCCACCAAATAACACATTTCAACATTCAAATTGTAAGGGGCACAGTTTCACAGCAGGATATTGGAAACTCCCACTTGCAGTGCACACTGTAGCTGCTCTGACCACCCCATCATGCCCCGGGTGAAGATCCACAAGACACTCCATGCAATGCACCATTTCAGAGGTGGCAGCCGATCATATTTACCATCACCAACTGGTTAGGAGTGAGGCATCCCTTTGGCTCCAGCCACTTCTAGCATTGCTATAGGGTATGGAGGCAGTCCACAGGCCACCATCGCCAAAAGTCTTGCTGTAGACAGGTTACGAGCTGCCAACACTGTAGACGGGTTAGTTGAATCTCCCCCACATCCGGTTCAGGCACAGAAACAAGGGGCTCCAAAGTGTCGGGAAGTGGACTGTGGTAAAGGCACCAAAGTAGTTGAAATCACTGCTCAGGAGACATTAGGGATGAAAGTTCAGGGTAACATCCACTTGCACCAACACTGTGTAGTGCTCCTCCTAGATTTGCCTATAACTCTTAGCTGGTGGGACTTGAATAATTTTACTCCAACCTCCCACAGCACACCAAAGTGAGGAGAAGCTGGAGGGTTGAAGTGCCCCTGACACCCAGCAAAAAGACGGAATTTACAACATCTGTTTGGTGAGCAGAGGATTTGAGCAGATCATGCAACTTGCTCAGCTGATTGTTGGCACCAACAAAGTTTGTCCTGCAGTCACTACAGAAGTCGGAAGATTGACCTTGGTGAGCAAGGAAATGCTTGTAGGCAGCCTCAAAGACATCTGTCGACAAACCAGCTCAACATGAACTGCCTTCATGGTGTAACACACAAAAATGCACAAATACGCTTTGAAGATGACTGCTCTTCGACTTAGAACTAACTTAATGGGAAAGGGCCCAGCATAATCCACTCCAACTTGAGTGACTGGCTTCTCCTGTTGCACCTGCGTAGCTGGAAGATCTCCCATGATGGGTATGACAGGAGAAGGTCTTTGCCCAAAACATTGTAGGTAGTGATGCAAACAGCGTAATTGCATTTTTATCAGAGAGACTCCAAAATTGTTTTCTAAGGATACCTCTAAGAGTTTGCATGCCAGGATGACAATTTTGTTCATGATAATGAAGTATGAGGAGATTTGTCGGAGTGTGGGATTTGGGGAGTAAAACAGAGTGTTGTTGCTCAATGAAGAGGTTGAACTTGCACAGCTGGCCATCCACCCTAAATAAACTGGATTCGTAGAGGAAGGGCACTAATTTCCGCATTTGAAGAGAAGCTTCACGCTTATTCTTTAGGGCAAAAACATCATCTTTAAAGCAGGCTGACTACCCTTAATTGCCACACCAGTAGAGACACCTTTAACTCAGCAGAGGTGATGTTCCCTGTTGGGTGGTTGGCTTGCAAGGCACGGTAACTGTGGACAAAATGCAGTGCAAAGTATGTGAGCCACAACTATTGATCAGCTAACTGAAGTTATTAACTGATAAAAATTATCAGGAGGTATGAAAGTGCCTAGGGAGATGGTCTTCATCTCCAGGACAGCTGGCTCTACTTCTGTATCCTCTGATGACCTTGGAAGTTATTGTCCTGGATGTTTGCTTAGCCACGATGGACCAGTCCTCCACATGTGTAGTCAGCAGCTGTGTAGGTAAGAGATCAGGGGAGACACAGTCAGCAGTGTTATGTTCAGAAGGAACACATCTCCACAAATTTGGACAGACATGTTCTTGATGTTTGCTCACCCTTTTGGTTACAAAGACCTTCTTGGTTGACCAGACAGGCCAAGAGGAGGGCATTACAAAGCACCAAGCATGGCAATGTCTGGACTTTGACAGGAACTACATTAGATTTGCTAATTAATAGACTGACACGAGTTTTGTCATCAGGACTCACAATATGCAGATACACTGCAGCAGTGAAACCAATCTTGGAGCTGTCGGAGAACCCATAAAGTTGACAAAATATGGTTATCCTTTAGGACCTTTATGAGTCTTGGGACGGTAATAGTAGATAGGTTAGAAAGCCCCTGATTGAACAGGTTTCAATGATCCAAAATCTCAGGGGAGAGGGTACCATCCCAATCGATAGACAACAACCACTGGCATTGGAGCAGAGGTTTGGTGAACAAAAGAAGAGGCTTAAGCCATCCTAACTGGTCAAAAATTCTTGCCACACCTGAAAGGATGCATCTTTTCATGGCTTGATTTGAGAGGCTTTATTCTCTAGGAAAAGGTGTCTGAGACTGAATTCCACAGTAAATCCAAGACCTTAATAATAGCCTGATAATCTGTATCAAGGTCCGACGACTGGCATTTCAACATTTTTACCAGGAAGCCAATTGAGGAGGGAAAGGTGGTTGCTCATAAATTTCCGGAGTTTAAAACCATCTGTGGCAAGGACTGAAATCAATTCACTCTGTATCACCAACGCAGACTAGAGAATCAGAGCCATTTTTAATGTCATCCACATATGTCGGATAACAAAACCTTGGATGCAGCAAGAAAGGGGGCTAATAAGAATCCATAGGTAACAGTTCTTAATTGATATTCTTCTACTGGGTCAGCTTCGTTGAAGTACCACATGATCCATTGAAAGACTTAATGAGCAGGATGCACGAAAATCTGTTGCTACATTTGTTTCATATTGTCAGTAAATACTTCCTCATACAGACGAACGTTCGACAGTACAGCAACAATGTTCTTAATTTCGGACCATTCAACAGTATTTCATTCAGCGACACTCCATGTGAGGCTTTTGCGGAGACATTTAACACCACATGCAGCTTTGTTGTTGAACTACTGGGTTGGATTACACATTTTTGCAGAATGTAGTAGGTTGGTGTTGACTCGACTTGGTCCAGGGAAACCTTTTCCATGTGTCCCATATCCAGATAGTCTCTATGAAATCGAAATGCATTCCCTTCAGATTTATTTCCAGGCTAAAGATGCGAGCTATTTCTTGGGATTACGTGGGGTCTAAATCAGGGTGAGAGGTGCAAAATGGCACACACACACACACGCATGCACGCATGTGCACACACTCACACACACACACTGTAATGACCATCTTCATTACAGGTAAGCGTTTCAGTGGAAATTTTCTTACACTGAATATCCTCATCAGAAATATGTACCATAGGTGGAAACTCTTCAATCTCCCAAAGTATTTTCAAGATCTCCTCCAATGGAAGATGAGTAGTGAACAGATGCAAAACAATGTGGAGTCATGGAAGATGTGCTCAGAAGACACTTTCCCCATCAAGATCCACCCAAATACATTTTCCAATGCTAATGTTGGTCCATCAGTTTTGCTTTCTGTTATCAGCTTAGGAAATAAGTCTACCCCAATTAGTATGTTGACAGGGCCTGGCATGTTGGAGGAATCTGCCAGATGCAGGTGAGAGACAGAGCGACGAACTTTGCAAGAAAGTTTACTGTTATGCAAGCTACCAGAGATTGGTGGAAGTAAAAACATTCCCAAAGTGAACTGAAGGCTAGGTTTTACCACAGGAGTAATAACTATTGAGGAACATGACTTCACCACACTAACTGGGGTATTTGATAAACCATGAACAGGTAAATAAGCATTTTCACGCCCTAAACGCAGTTTCGGCTTGCATCACTCCATGATGAAGCTGTCCTGACTAGCAGCAGTGTCCAAGTGTGCCTGAACCACATGTGGAATTCCAGACAAATTAAATATCGCCACCTGAGCAGTTGACTATACGACAGTATGATGCTGATCTGCACGTGCTGGTGTGATGGCTGAAATGAAGCATGAAGGGTGTCATCAGACGGGGGAGAGATGGTTGGCCCTTGATCCATTAGAGTATTCTGTAATGTTTTGGTCGAAATGCAAGGAGGAATAGCGACTACCACCACAATACCGACAAGATGATGTTGATGGGCAGGTGTTGGACTGGTGAGACTGGGCAAGACAATTTAAACGTAACCTTTGTTTCTTTACTGCAGAATAACAGTCCTGAGGCCTCTAATTGGTGAACTCGGGGCATCTATACAATGGACGAATTTCATCACACAAACAACATAGTTGGGGGAACTTTGCAAAAAGGTTAAAGAGTGAGAGCATTATCTGTACGTGACCGGAGTTTTCTGTTTGAAAATTTGCAAGCCATTACCATTGACTGTGATGAAGTTATACTTACTTGGACTCTGCATAGTTTTTCCCAAAAAGCAATGAACTCACACAAACCAGGGTACTCACTCGTCAGTCATTTCCTATTGCATTTGATGCATAGAATCAAGGCATTTGTATAGAATGGCAAGTAGTATCATATCCCAATGCCTTACTGAAGCCTTAGTGCTTCAAAAGCCAACACATTTTCAGAAATAATTGTCAGGCATTGTCTTGGTGATTTTCACAAATCTGCAGACACAAAGGTGGTGCTTGCAGTAAAGCTTCCAAGTGAGCAGAAGCAATTAGCTGCTTGTTTTCATAACGGTTCTCTAATAACTTCCAAGCTACCTCAAAGTTAGCATCTGACAAATGTAATGACTGAACCATACCTAAGTGTTCACCACTAAGAGCTCCCATCAAATAGGCAAACTTTTCAACTGCCGAAGGGACATTGTTGGTCACCAGTGTAGCAAACAGGTTAGAGAAATTTGTCCACTTCTGAGGGCTCCCATCGAAGGCATTGAGAGTTATCTTAGGCAGTGCCACACGAGACTCGCTTACCGTGGTCGAGGCAGATCAGGCTTTAGGTTTTGTCTCCTCAGTGAAAGCAGCAGCTGCCATGATGACATAATACGTTTGATCAAATGCTGACATGAATGCAGCATTCTCAGTAGCACCGAAGTCTTTCAAATCAGCAGCAGCAATCTCCACAGTGACGTATTCCACTTCAAAGTTTGTAAAGGTTGTAAACGGTCGCCATAAATAGCTTGTTCTTTGACGTGTCGGTAACAACATTATAAGCGAAGTCAAAGGCTCGCTTAATGCGACCCTCTACCAAGCAAAAGCGCAGTAACACCTATAGCACATCAGCCATGGTGAACAATACGACAAGAGAACAAAGAAACCCACAAAACAAGATAGAACCACACAAATGAGTTGTGTAAAAAAGCCTAACGGACATTAGCGTCACGTGAATAAAATATGTGAGGCAGAATACCCGCAGTGAACCCAAAGTAGCATGTTGCAGCATAGCTTACTAATACATAAAAACCAAAAACAGGCTTCCAAAAGACTCAAACGACAAATTAGAAAACAAAGAATGGCAACAAACATGACACCCTCTAATGTTTGTAGGTTAAATCTGCCATCATAAATAACAGTGACAACAGTGTACATAAACTGTGTACCATGGCAACAGCATAAATAATTGTCTCTCTCTCATGAATTTTTCACAAATCCAACAGGTGTGCAATGGCACATTGCACTAAAGTACCGAGCACACAAGATGCGAAACATGATCAGTCGCCAAATAAAACAAAACATTCTTGCACGAATCCATCCCAGAGGACCAAATGTTTTATCATACAAATAGATATGGACTGTAAAAACAAACAAATATGCGTAACGATCACAAGTAAGATCACCAATTGGCCGAACGAGTACTCAAATGCACCACTTACCACCATGTCAGTCCACAAACAACTGACTGCACAGAAAATACAGTCTAGCCAGCAGCAGTCAATATGGCGCCATTGTAGTTCTGAGGGCGCTACTGAGCCAGTAGCGCGAGACATTCAAATTTTAAGTGTCCAGTCCAATAAAACAAGTCCCACAAAGTCCAAATTTCTGAATTATTGCTTTTCACACACATAGCACACATAACAGGCCATTATATATGGAACTAAACATATCGCTAAATCAAATTTACTTTCATACAGTATTCAGAGACAATAAAATGAAACTATTACAATTTAGCCTTTAAACAAAGTAGGAAAAAATAAAAAATAAAAGTAAACTCATTTTAACATTTGTAATCATGGTAAACCAATACTCTGCTTTCTATTATAAAAATCAATGTGAAATACAAACTGACGCATGACGTATTTTGCGCTTAGAGGAAGCGCACTCCAGAAGCACAACTTCGCCTCATCTGAATATGGCAAGCCATATAGACAACTCTCTCGAGAGTGATAAAAGCAGGACATGGGGAACTCCCAGAATTAAAAGAAAGCCACCACATCAATGCCGTCTCTGAACCAATGTTACTCTACTTCACCGTGCCCGTTAACTGAACAGTGCAAAGTTTGAATTTGGCAATGCAGAAGGAAGCGGGCCTATCACAGAAGAGTCTCGGCCTACTAGAGCACCCTGAGTTCAGAGATTTTCACATCAGGGGCTGAGTGCCAGGCAAGATAAGCATCCGTGGTCCATGCATGTGATGTCACAAGCTCCACCCCTAAGAGGCGGAGCCAATTCCCCCCCCCCCCCCCCCCCTCCCCTTCCGATCCAACCAGGTCTCCATAGTTGCTCAGGTTGGCTCATCAGAGTCACTCATCCTCTCCTAGGCTGTGAATGCCGGAGTTGACACCCACTGCGATAATAGTCTTGCTACGCCATCTAGACTGTGAGGGCTGGGACATCCTGACTAAGGTCGCTAGTTGATCGCAACCATAGCGAATCCATCTCTCCAGAGGCCATCATCCCCAGAAGGATGTCACTTCTGCAGCGCTTCTAGTCGTTTCCACACAAGCACCTCATTACATAGTGCTAAACCTTCCTAACCCGCACCTTCCAGGTAACCTAAGGTCAGTGCGACATAGTATCATCAAGACAACCCCTTAAGACCCTAGCCCGGCCAACTCTACCAGTTGAGTAGAGAACCCAGTATTCTATACTACGAGGTCCTTTCTGGACACCCCCATGAAGTTAAGTTAGGATCCTTGAGCCAGTTTCATAATTTGAATAAATTTATTAAAATTCCCATACATACTTGAATGTCACTTAACATAACGTTATCAAGTAGCCTTCACCTGACTTTCACTTATTTTAATAGAAATAAATTCCACAAGTAATTGTATTATATATTCCTTAGAAATGAAGTAGTCCATGTTAACTACTGTTAACATATTTATTTTGAGTTCACTTTGCTGTATTGAATTATAATCAAAGCTACATAAATGTATTAAAACCACCAAACCATTGGAATGCAAGACTTTTTAATCGTAGTTGTTACCAACCTTGTGTCCCTTGTGATTTGAAAGATAAGCCGAAATTTAAGTTCTTAACTTCTTATGTGTGTACGTGAAGTAACGATGGTTACGTGGAAACAGCCAAACAGCAGATACAAGTAACACCGAGCGGTGTTCTAAGTTTGGCCAAGGTAATGCTCAGGGTATTGCACTGGCTAATCTTTGGGAGAGCCCTTCACTAGGAACTTAGTACACCTTGGCACTGCAGCTACTCATGTGATCTGCTGTATAAACCTTCGGGCTAGTGAATGGCCAGAAGAGGTTAAGTGGCAAGACACATTGGGTCTAGATGCATACCTGGACGTACACTTTAGGATTGAGTGTTGATACCCGGCTTCATGGCAGGTACACATCTTTATGTGGCATTTATTATTATTTCACAGTTAAGTTCTGTATTTCGGTCTCGTGCCTAAAAATTATAAGAGTGGTGAAAAGAAGTCTTGAATGGAACCTGAGACTCCTTGAGGAGGAGATAATCACAACTATATATCTGAACCACAAGACACTGATTCATTATTTTCTCTACCTACGAGAGTTCCAGACAGATTGCCATTTGAGTATCTAATTAACCTTCATTGTGAGACAGCCATATTGGGTATCGAACCTTCTGCACTCTCAACGGAATATACCGCCATCCCTCCATGCCCTTCCCAAACCTCATCAAGCAGTAAGAACACCACATCGCCACAGCAAGTCGGCCACTGTTCCTCAGTTGGCCACCCCAGCACAACCAACAGAGAGCTGAGGAGAGCTCCACTGCCTGTGACCATAGGTAACGCGTCGGCGTGGTATGTTGCCCAGTGTATCTGATTTTGTCCCGACACGCAAACCCAAACATTCCGTGATTTATGCTGGTTTCCTTACCCAAGAGGGAACAGTCTCCACATGGCATGCCCTATGTGACGATTACGTCCAAGTATTTGAAGGCCACCCAAGCCTCTCATACATGTACAGTGTACAAGCGTACACGCAATTTCAAGTTGTTCATCGGGGTTACTATCCCTAAGCCACATCTAACGCGCCACAAGATACCTCATATCGTAATTTCCCCATTCAACATGGGCAGTACCCACTACCACATTTCCCTGGGACTTGTGTGCGACCCCTCAGATGACTCCGTAGATGAGTGATTTGTTATTGGTGTACATTCCCTCTGATACACGTTGGTAAACGAGGTTTTAACCATTACGTCACCTATCTTAACTGTTACGGTGCTCAGCCAACATTACATGTGAGAGGTTTCCTTTTGTACTGGGTGGCTTAAAAGTGTAATTCTTAAATCCAACGTGCTTCAAAACTTAATTAAAACAGCTTGTGACCTGAACTCAACAGCATAGAGAAAATACATATGGTGTGGACTGTGTTTAATGAGGATAAGAAATAACAAAAATATGAAATAAATGTGTTTATTCTTTCAAAAGTTACGAAGTCTTCAAGTATAATTTTGATCTTCGTGTCTGGTTTAACAGATTTGTGTTCGGATAGTACTTCAAAAATATTCATATATGGTTTAATGTACAGTACAAAATATATTGACAGTAGCTAATCAATTTTAAATTATTGAGAAACTTTATAGACGTGGCTCTCAGGTGAAAGAACTTAACATACCAGCAAGTATCTGAATGCAATAATTGACATCTATTGAAGCTGATGCTTCTCAGTGTTAACCAAGCACCAAGAAATGAAATTGTGTTAAGGAAATTAAGGACTCACTGTTTAAAGAAAATCAATTGTACAAGTGGTTTGTTGGTGCTTGTGCATCCACTCAGTCTATTAGAGTAAACATACAGCAGGCGAAAGCGAGTGTCATATCACCTTAAAGCTTTGTACTGATGGTGTTACAGCTTCAAATGAAAGGATTGACTGACTACGCCAACACCATAACATTTTCTCCAAGGTGGTATTGGGTGAGGGCAAGAGTCTAGATGTCAGGACAGTCATGACTGGAAAAATTAAACTCTGAAGAGCCATTTTTTGGGCTACTCTCCAAAAGATGTCATTAATGCCAACCATACAAGTTTTTCATAACCATGCTTCCTAACAAAACTAAACATTATTTTAAGAGGTGGCAGTGTCATGATGGCAAGCTGAACAAGAATAGGATTGCAATTCTTCTGCCAACAAACCCATATTAATCTGAAAATTTCCGATGTTTGTCAAGGGACCAAGTGCCCCCAATGTTTTAAGAATGTCACACTGCCAACTCAATGAGGCGCACACAAAAGTTTGGATGACAGGATCACTGTTTCAGCACCAGTTCATATTACTTAATCGGAAGAGGTCAACAAAAATATAAAAATGGAAACATGGTTTTATTTATTGATCAGTACCCTGCACACAGCACTGAGTTGGGAAATTAATTAATGGTTGTTTACTCTACTTCAAATTGAACCTGTATTTTGCAGCCTCTTGGCATGGCCAAACCAGTCCCATGCTGGACAGTGGCAAAGATCCAACAGAACTGAAGACATGTTTTATTGTCCTCCTCTTTGCAGCAAGGGTGTGGAAGTAAAATGAGCAAAACAACAGTCAGCAACTGCTTTCACATAAAAAGTTAGTCGATGACATATCTAATGTTTTTCAGGAAATGACTTCAAGTAAATGTGTCTCCGAATGAAAAAAATATTATGAATATGTTCACATTGACCACTGTGTTGTTAATAGTGAAGTGCAAAGTGTTTGACATATTGTCCATTTCGTATGAGGTAAATTTTGACAGTTCTAGAAAAATAGCATGGCCTCAATGTATCCATCTGCAACAGCTGTTTTGTCAGTGAAGGAAACATCATTTGCAAAGAAATGTTATGATTACAATGCACACTTGCATTTTCCTCATATTTCCTGTCTTGGCAGGCACTGAAAGAATGATGTTAGCTAACTTCCATCCAGCAATTAATGTAGGATATTATAACTAGGTTGGCAGTCCAACTTGTTCTTATTTTTATAATGGCCAAGTAAATTTTCTTTGGCTTTGTTTATTTAATTTCCGGCCCAGGGAAAGGGGGAGGGTTACTTTAGTTTAATGTCTTTTGGGAGACAGCAGTTATACTTGAAAGTGTGTCATTTTGAATTGCATATTGTTTTGATGAAGCAGTGGAGAATTTTGCTCATGCATAAGTAACACTCAAATTATTATAACTTGGAGAGTTTTAACTTCAATGACAGAACAAAACATGATACATATGTCGCTGTTTGTAACATATGCAGCCCCACACAAACATTTCATATGCACACGTGTGCACTTACTTTTACCGGAGTTAATCTTACACTTGTTGGATTTACATATAGGCTGAACAAACATAATTTTTACACTACAGAAAATTTCAAGTGCTGCTTTTTTAGGCCACGCACATTTCAAACATTATAGTAACTATTTAGAAGTACATTATTTACAAAACACGCTAACTTACAGTTTGTAATTCACAACCTCTTGGAGACATGTTTTTCTTTGGACATCAGGTGGAGTTGGGATATCGGACATTGTGAGGCCTTTCAGGCATTGAAAACCAGCTTTAAACACATCCGGCAGCAAAGTTTTACAATGGCTATGCAAGTCTCATAATGCAAAAGCCAAGCTCGGGAGGTGGGACATATTCCCGAGTCCAGTCACTCCCAGACGCCCTTTCCTACCAACCCAACCTCAATGGTGGTACCAAGACAGATGAGGAGTGTGAGAGGATGTCTCCACCTGCAGATAATATCTATATTTTCTGACTGCCCAAATAACTGCTAAACGTTCTTGTTCGTTTATGTGATAGCGTTGCTCAGTGGCATTAAGTCTTGTATTGCCCAGCCCAAGGAAGCAATGTAAATACTTTTTCTTTTTATGGTTCGTTGGCTTCTTCAATAGCGCAGATCAAATTGCGATGGTTCGTCTGCTTTTTCAATAGTGCAGATTGAATTGTCTTAAGTAATTTCCCTCAGGAGTTACCATATTCTGGTCAACTATAGTCATATCAGTTAAGTTTCCTTGTCTAAAATCTGGTTCAAAATTAGGTTCACCAACCTATTTATTTTTGTCACATTCAGTAATATTGTTTTCAAGTCTACCCTCTGTTATTTCATCTTTATCTATATTGTTACACTCAGTAACCAACTCTTCATTTTCTTTCTTTTTTTTTTACTGTCAGTAATTTCAACCTGACTCAACAATTGCATCTAAATTTCTATTATCTGGGGCAGCTAATGTGGGTGAATTCCCACCAAAAGCTGCATTTTTTGGCAGCACCCTCCAGTTTCCTAGCCTCTTTATTAATTTTGTATGAAATTTATCAAAATGATGTCCATCTTGTTCAGTTTCTTTTAAGACCTTTTTAAAAATATGATCAGGCCCAATTTTTTCTGATCTGTGCCTTGAATTTTTCATTGTATTGATAACATCATGCAGTAAACAGCAAACTCATCAATTTGAATTTTCTTTTTATTTAGCAGCACCGGAATTAGTTGGTGAACAGGCTTCGGCCTTTCAAATTACTTGGAAATATAGCCTAAAGCTATGATAACATTGCTAAATATATAAACATAATCTTTACACAAAACAACTTCGTCTTATGGGTTCACCTGCAATTTTCTCAGTGAAGAAGTTGATATGTGCCTTGGTATGTGGTTACTAGCTGATTGGAACAGGCTATATGGACTGGATTCTAATGTTCTCGTTGCCTGAAACTGCCATCTTGCTTGTTGCCGTCTGGACTGGAACTGCCGAGGATGTTGGTTGTTGATGTAGCTGCACGTGGAAAAATATTCCTCATGCCGGGCAGCAGAAGTGGTGTCTCAGCTTGTAGATATATCTTCGAAACACTGTGTGCAGTCAGACATGATGCCGTATTATCTTCAGGCTTGTAACCAATTCTTACCCATGCTCGACAGACAGGTGAATGTTTACCAGCTTGTATACAAATTTGTGCCACATAGAATGGCACCAGATGTAATGTTGAGACGTGCCAGGAGTTGGCACAGTTGAATATTAGCTCACTAACTCAGTCAGGTATGAACACTGAGACTAAAGTTTATAAACGTGCCAAAATAAAATAATCATTACAAGCCAGGAATGTAATTCAAATTCATTTAATTATACTTTGCACTTCATTTACAAAAGGGGCACAGAAAAAATGCAGTTCAATAACAGCAGAGGGATAAATTATATACTTCACAGCAAACAAAAAGGAAGGAGATGAGAATCACAGTATCGATTATTCTGCAGTCGAGGATACTCTTAATCACGAGGCAATTTAACAAGGTGGGAGAGAAAAGAAACACAAGAGAAAATAAACACTCTCTGGCACCCTTAATGAATGACCCCTCACGTCGGCAGAAGTAATTTAGTAAGTTTAGGTTATTCCAAAATATTGAAAAGATAGTGGATGCTGCTGGTGTGAGTTGCAGTCGTGACTAATGTACTCTTCAAATCCCCGTCTTGAATTGGGCTGGTTAGCACTGGATTAAGTGACTAGAAACTGATACTACTACTCTTGGTTACTGATTAGTAACAGACTAGCATTAAAGCTAGCACGAAGGCCTTGCCTACTTTAAGTATCATCTCCAAGCTTTATTGGACCACAGAAAACTGCCCAATTGTGATGTGGCGTGATGCTGTCATATCTAAAAATAGCACACACACCCCTCACAATATGGGTGTGTATCTCATCACGTCACCATAGCACGACCCTTGTCATCCTACTTATGTTGCACCATATTGCAACAGCGAACAGAGTAGCAGTCAGTCCAGTGATTATGTTGAATTAGTTTGTTTTTACTGCATCTATATAAAAGTGCTACAAACATTGCAGCAATCTAGAACAACATATAAGCAAATGTACACAAACACAAAGTCTACTTCCTCAAAATGGCACACAGTTTTGTTTAAAATACATAAAGTTACTTGCCTCGTTAGATAAATAATTCTCCAGTAACCAAAAATCATTTGAAGTCTACCAATACCTATAAAATAGGTCTGTACACTTACAGCACACAGGTCACTACTAGTATCAAAGTGAGTCTCGCACACTAACCGGAAATACTGTAATGGTGCACAGTTTAGTTTGTCCAATTTGCATTGGTTATGAGTAAACTCTGCACGTTAGGAAAAACTCTCTTAGTAAATTTAATGTTGTTTCCTTTTATCAGATTATATATCCAATAATACCTTATAAGACCCAGATTCCCATATGGGACCAAAACAAATATGTAAAAAGTGGGAAGTGATGAAATAAAACTCTTATCTTGTAAAAGGGCAATGTTAAAGAAGCTCTATTTAGGGTAAATACATACTTAACTAAGTAAGAAGTTACTAAATCCAATTGATTGTAAATTGTGTGTTTTTTATTACACCTGGGTCCTTGGTTCGTGTGTTTGATTAATTTAATGAAAATCGTTTAGTTGACACTTGTTTCGTCCTTTGGTAGGGAAATAGTTTTTGGTCCATTTTTTACTTGTTGATCAATCAGTTTAATTCATTTTAATTGATTTGTCTCGCGTGACGTGTTTTTCATTTACTACTTAGTATTATATCATATTTGTGGCATGTGACGTACATTTTCTCTCGTGTAATGTCATTTTTAATGTTTCATATTTATTTAATTTGCTTCACTTGAATATTTATTTAGCCCGTATCTAATTAGTCATGAGTGCTCATTCCTCCACAGACATTCGAACTGAACGGACGTGTACCCCGCTCCCGACCTCAATACACATCTATACTCTCCAAACAAAAAAAAAAAAAGACACTTATTCTACTCTTGCACCAACCTCACATCTTATACTGTGTACCCAATACACTACACCTCTCTGCTCTGTCGGCTGCCGGGCGTCAGAGAGTAAACATAGCTCCTCAATTACACATACCACCCCCAAAATACAAAAATTTTGGAAAATTTACCAAAAATGGATTAAGACTTCATCCGATTATGCAATATGCTAATTAATAATTGGGTTAGGACTAACTAATTAATAGGATCAGCCATTAATCCATCAATTAATCTGCTCCATCCACATGTCATTCCCCTTCTGTCCCAGAATCGGCACGCTCCTACTACTACAATCAATTGTCGTACGTCTAACTTCAAATTTTTTTTCCGAATCTTCCTAGGATGAAATGCATAAAGTATTGCAGTGATTACGTACATACATTGCGGGAAATACGTCCGCAAAAAGCGAGTAAGTAATTAATTCATAATATAGGTTATATGATGGTACAAATAAAAATATATGCACATTGCGGGAATTCGTGAAAACGAGGATCTACTGTACTACCAATTGATGCTTCATGTAGGGTACAGTTATCAACGTTTTTTTCGTGAACCACCGGTGTTGTGTTGTTTCTGAGAAAAAGGGGTGATACGGGTGGTGCAATTCATCCTGTGTGTATTAACGCATGACACTTTTTTAATAATGGAGATTAGATGAGTTCAGCTCAATCTCCTATGCTTAGCTTTGCTTGTGAGTTCGAAGTTAGCATTACCATTTGTCCCAGCATGAGATGAGATTGTTTTATCTACCATGTAGATTGTTTTATTCGCCAGTCCACCTTGATTATGCATATAGGCAACAAGTTCTTCTTTTATCTGCTGCTATATAGTACTACTAGTAGGATTTTCGTTTGTCTTTGCTTCCCATCCTCCAACTGGCCAGTGACATCACATTTTCAATCATGCATTCGCTACCTCCTGCTTAGCGATCACCACTCACCCTCATGATGCTGGCCAATAAGCATTGGAGTATAGCCCAAAGGAGTATAGTTTTGACTCCAGACCAATCTTCAGACATCCAGCACTCGTTGCTCGGACACTGACCAGCCTGCGTCCTGAACTCTTATATGCTGCAGTCTTCCAGCACTCAACCTTCACGCTCTCTACCCTTTTAACTTTTCTAAACCTCTGGCTATACGATGCTCTTACGCCCCTCACTGGAGTCAGTGGACACACTCTCTGTGGTTCCTTATGAGGAAAGCAAAGAGAGAAGAGCACATAGCCAGGTTGGGGTAAGTAATTGAGACAAACTCTGTGTAATATGTTTGAGTGCTGATTCCCTTCTCTATACTTGGTTATGTGAGCTTCCTCCTGAAGTGTGGTTGTGTTCTGAACTGGTAATACCTGGCTGAGTCGAGGATCTGCCCATGTTGGGAGATCTAGGGGGACACTTTCTAGTTGGAGGAGTTTTAAATGGAGGAGGAGAATCAAACCCCAGGGTGAGTCTGACCACATAAACTTTCCTTCCGGGGAGTTTGGTCCGGCATGCTGTGAAGGTTGCCAAAATGTGAGACGCCAATTGTCACTAAATAAGAAGGGCGAACGAATGAGTATGCAGTAATCAACAAAATGAGGTGACTGAACTTCTCTCGGCAATCCTCACTCGTACTGTCGGGTACTTCCCAGGCGTTTATAAGGGGCCAGTAAGGTAGATTTCCTAGTGGGGATGAAATCCGAGGTAGAATTTGCTACTGTATGTGGCCGGGCAGGTTTTGGTAGGGCTTCGATAACTATCAGTTTCCCAGCTGTGGTATGTATGGTGCAGGCAAAGGTGGACTCACTAGGGGTGGTATACGGCTGTGGTGGTGGGTTAGGTTCATGTTCCACCTCTCATTTTTCTAGGTGACTCTGGTGCTTTAGGTCTGACCAAGGCCAACAAATACCTAGCAGATGATTGAGATATGAGCTACAGTATTCGGTGATAGAGGGTGGTTCTTTCTGAGGTTCGCTACGGAGATCAGTAGGTTGGAGGTTCTGTAATAGTTCAGTGTACCCACCGGTAGTTACAGTAGTTGCAGGTGTGACTAATTTCCTTCGTAGTGCCTGCCGGACTAATCGGCGAATTTGGCTACTAAGTCTTCCACTATTTTGTGGCATTAGCAATGCTGATGCTGATAGTTAAAAAAGTCAGAATACAACTGGCTCACAATTATCACTCAAATACGAAATGGTGTGCGCTTGGTTTATCCGGCATTGCTCAAGCCCTCCTGGGTTCAGTCTTCTACAGACCATCCAAGGTAATGAGCATTCAGAAGTTCCGAATAGAATAGCCAAAAGCAGATCTCTTGGCAGACGTGGGCGTCCCGGACAATACTAACCTGCTCCCATGTCTTATTCAGACTATAGCTTCTTCAGGCGTCAGGAGTCCCAAGCATGTTCGGTCCACTCCTGTCTCACCAGGAGTGGTTGCTTTACTGAAAGAGCCACAATAGCAATTGATAATATTTTGATATTGAATCTGAATGATTTGTAATAGGGGATAAAATATGTAAATAACGTGGGGTTAAATTTAATACACACATATTGATTTACCTACTGTGAATGTATAGGGATGTATAGTTCTGTACATCAATAATAATTAAATTAATTCAAATGCAAAAATGCTAATGAGATTTGATAGTTGAGAGGTGACCGTCCAGAAGAGACGACAATATGACCTGCTGCCGCTGAGTCAGGAATAACTTATGGTAAGGGAAAACAGGTGTGGGATGTCTGTATACTTCTGGCTGCTGGAGTTGTTATAAGTGTCTGACGGCGTTTGCTTCCTGGGAGATTTTCCAATCTCTGAGGGTTTTCTCAGTGAGTTCCGGGGATGGAGATAAAAAGCTTGGACAGCCTCTTTAGTGTAGAGTCTTCTTGCAGACTTGGAGAGTCTTATGCAGACTAGAGCCCTCTGATCTTACTCAGGTTGGCAGGCCGACGGAACTGTTGAGCTGCGGTTTCGCTTCTTCTTATATACAGAAAATTTCTGTTTATAGGCTGCCCAGGGGTGCGGGGGTTGCTAGCCTCATCTCGCAGGGGTTGATTTAAATTAGGGTAGTGGGCTACGCCACCATTTCTTATCTCCCTGCCTCAAGACTGATGACATATTTACCGCATCTTCACGAGGCTCGGGCAGCAGTGAGAACATCGGCCGCAGGGTGCTGCTCTCCTGTAGCATCCCTGCTAACTAGCTTCTCTAGCCTTTGCATGTCAATGACTCAGTGGATAAAACAATCTCTTCCATGAGGGTGGTGATCGCATGTTTGCTTTTGAGTGGGCAGTACAATATAAATTAATTATCTACTTTTCTGTAGTTGTCCATAATGCTTGGCCCAACCCTGTAGGCACAGTTACCTGCCGGCGTGTGACTTGCCCATAATTATTATCAATGCATGATGATGGGGTGAAGTCGTCAAAGTAGAGAGTGCACATGCAATGTGCAGGAGTGTGACATGTCAACCCCTACATTAGTCTTCGCGATGAACCCTGCTAACCTACCTCCCTATTCTGTATGGACGTATCAGATCAAGGTAATCCTATCCTCACAGTCCTTCTTAGGACTTATCTCATGCTATCCTAGCTGTCATCCTAGCGACTCGTCTGTATCTGAGCATCACATCAGGACACACAGGCAACACTATATGATAGAGAAACTGTATCGTTTGTTCAACACTACGCACCCACCATACCCATCAGTTTTCTACCGGTCGCCTCTACCGGATCTACAGTACTTTAACTTCCCGGTAATAGCTTGTTCCGATGCAAGAGTTGGAGTACCTCATCACGTGCATTTTCTGTAGAAAGGAAATAAATGTGTGCTAGCTCAGTCCTTGAGTACCGCATTTTCTGTAGACTTAGCACCTTGCTCGCAGTCTAGTCTTCACAGGGAGGGAATGCAAGTGATTCCAGGAAAGGTATTCATTCAAGCCAAAACACTCAATTTTACCCACAAGCACCTAGAACAGCTATCCTATCTACAGCATAGAGAGAACGGGGGTGTCAGCACAGGTACACTGAGCCTGCACCAGCTTGTTGACTCGGTGTTCACAAATCTTTCCACTGCACATCTGTACCAGGAAAGGTGGGTGTCCTTTGAGTTAGGAAGACTCGGCCAGGGCAACACCCACGTGTGTGACCTGAGACAGTGCAGCCTGACTTCCAGTGCGTACCGTGCATCCATGTCAAGTACTGGAATAGTGTGTTCACTAAGTCCCGGCCCAGCAGAGTACCAGTGGTGGATAAAAGGCCAGCCTGATTGACGACCCACGCCGGCCATTGCCCACTTGGTTCCTGCGATCCTTTGCCCAGCTCCTCAGCCAGTACCTCCTCCCAGGCCTGCAGTAACCACACCAGCTCCACCGCCGACCATTGTTGAACACAAACCCACTGCACTCCGTCGCCCAGATATCCCTATCAAGGCAGTGCCTCCGAAACACAGAATTGTATTAGTCGAACCTAAGTTGTGCCCTGCCGGCAAGCAACCAGACCAGTCCTGTACAACGGATGAGCACCAGTGCCTCGTCACGACTAAACTTCCCAAATGATAGGAGTGTCTGGTATAGCACATAAACAAAAAGGACCATGCTTTTACGACGTGTAAGTACTTAACTCCCGGGTACGTGACACATCAATGTGTGTGTGCGCACGCACACGCTATTACTTATTACATAACATATACATCAACAGAATAAAATGCTTTGTCTATTAAAATGTATTAAACTGGTTTTTAAATTTGATCATTTGTATATCTTTATTAGCTTCCAACTCTATGGTTGTGAACAGAGTGAAACATTTGGAACAGCATACCTGCAAGTTGTTGTAGGGTAAAGAATTTGACTTTTGTAAATGTATTATACCCTTGATTATGCCAAACATATGAAAATATTTATATGGCCGCCATTTTTAAAATAATTGCTTGGCCCCATTTAAATCATGTAACTATACTCTCCTTTCTGTAGGTGTGTTAAATTTTGTAGAAATTAGTCAAATTATTCCACAAATTACATTAGTTTACTCACCTGACACTACTTTGGAAAAAGTATGGCAAAGGAGGATCGCTCTATTCATATTGGTTGATTGGTCTTCGAGATATGGCATAAAACCTCCAATGATCATGTGACTATCTTAATAAAAGGAGGACAGGAAGTTGATGTATTAGCACATTTGATTATTGTCAGAGATAAAATATACAAAGTTAAATTTAAATTTGTTACATATGTAGTTTCGTAGATATAGCACATTAAGCTTATATGTTTATATATGTGCCATTCAGAAAATAAGAGACTTGCATTCTTAAAACATATAAATTAATATAGCCTACCACAGTATAACTTCACCAAATTTGAAAGTAATTGTTTGATTGTTTCCCAAGATACGGCATAAAAACTATATTATTTCATATGGTGCCATCTTACAAAATGGTGGTGAGATTAGGCTTTGCATAGAAAATTTTGATGGCTACAACTGATACTTTCAGCATTCAAAATTCGGAGCAAAAAGGTTTATATGGCGGCCATTTCTAAAATAACTGTCTGACATACCTAAAACGTATCAGTTAACATTACCTACACTTGTTTGCCATGTTTGGTGGGAATCTGAAAAGTGTTTCCCGAGATATGAAATAAAAATTTTATTTATTCGTGTGGCACTATTTTACAAAATGGACAAGAGGCTCCATGTAGACACAGTTGATATATGTATGTGTGTGTGTATATATATATATCTGTGTGTGTGTGTGTGTGTGTGTGTGTGTGTGTGTGTCCGAGCATACAAAGTTAAGTTGGAATTGATTTAATGTTTTCAAAGATATAGCATAAAGGCCTCCATTTTTAAAATAAGGGTCTGACGTACTTGAAACACATTTATATGTATCAACTGAAGTAGTACTGCTTTATTGCAAATTTTGGTTGAAATTTCTCAATTGTGTCCCGAGAAAGTACACAAAATCTTAATTAATTCATATAGTGCTGTCTTACAAAATGGTGGACAATAATTTAGTTTTTTGGCACATTTATATTTGTAATAGAGACTGTCAGCGTACAAAATTTGGTTGAAATTGGTCAAATGGTATGGTATTAATACCAGATAAACCTAAATTATTGATGTGACCGCCATTTTGAACATAAGTGCCTAATAAAGTTTAATATTCATATTTACCTAGCCTATCAGTATTTCTTACGTGCCAAATTTGGTGAAAATTGGTTCAGTAGTTTTCAAAATATGACGTGAAAGATTTATTTTTACACGTGGCACTATCTTTCAAAATGACTGACAAAAGTGCTTGTTGTTTAGCTTACATTGATGCTTGTAATACATACCATCAGCGTACAAAATTTGGTTGAAATTGGCCAATTGGTTTGGTAGTTATACCAAATAAACCTAAAATATTTGTATGGCCGCCATTTTTAAATAAGTGCCTTATAAAGCTCATTTACTTTCATTTACTTGACCAATTGTAGTATTACTTACGTGCCAAATTTGGTGAATATTGGTTGAGTAATTTTCTAGGTATAACATAAAAGCTTTATTTTTTCATGTGGTGCTATCTTCCAAAATGGCGGACTGGCAACAATATTCACTTCTGTATTTAATGCTTACAACCTGCGTTTTCAGCATACAAAATTTGGTTAAAATCAGTTGGATTGTTTCCGAGATGTGACATATCACCCTAAATTGTAAAATGGCCACCATTTTGAAAGTAAGTGCCTGATCTCGAAAATTATAAAAGTTAGGTGTCCTTATTTAGTACTATATGAGTACCTAGTTTGGTGAAATTTTGTTCATGCGTTCAGAAATTGAAAAGGGGAACACACGCACACACACGCACACACAGAGAGAGAGGACTTACGTAGAAAAAACTTTGCTTTGACAGGAAAATAGTCCAATTTTCAATTTCTATATAGAAGTTGGCAATTGCTTGACAACATACAAGTAATGTAAGTCTTTGATATGACCACGTGTGGAGTCAATCATGGTGAGTTTATTTTACATGTTTTGTCATGCTGTTATGTGACATCGTATAATTATAGTAAATTTTTAATTCAGAGGCTTTTTACACATGTGGTGAATGGTCCAGTAGGAGCAGCAATAATAAATACTTGAAAATAATTGTATAAGTGATTTAAATGTGAGGCTTGAATACAGAAGTCTGTGTCTAAAAATGAAAATTTGGAACATTAAATACATTTCTGTGATGCTACAGCGGTGTTTCGCGGCACACCTGTTTTGTGCTGATTGAATTTAAAGTGGTGTGGGCACAGTTGTGTCTTCGGCTGTTGACTTTTTATTCTAGAAAAACTTTATAAAGATTGTTAATCTTAGAAAAATTTCTCGAGTATGTAAATTTTGCAGAAAAAATTTTGCATTGTTTAATGACGTAGAATTTAGTCCATTACCATTACATCTATTTGCTTTTCGTGGTAAAGTGAGCACTTTTGAGGCCCGAGTCGTTTTTTTCCTTTCAGCCATTTTTTTATTCTTTAAACCACCTTTTTTAAATGAATATTGCCATGTAAGCAATAAATACAGTGTTTATGTTCCACCGCACTAAGAAGTTAACATCTAAAGCTAAAGTAAAATATATTTATTGACTATTATTCCTAACGAGAGGGCTTTCAAACGTGCTCACTGTACTGTGAATATCCTATAGTTTCATTGATTCACATTTGATGACTCGCGTAGTTTTAAGTTTTCACAGATTTTCTTAAGTTTTTTTTTATTATTATTTATTTTATGTTTCAGAGATGGCCAGGCAATTTGGATGGATGAAAACATAAGGTTTGGCAAAACTGATCGTTGCCTTACCTTCAATAACCCACCCCTCTGCAATAGTGGTGATTTTGAGATCCGTGTTCTTGAAGTGTATGGCTTTGTTGGAGCCTAAACTGTGGCATATCACTAAAGTGTAATGTATGTAGTACATGTAGATAATGAGGAGTATTCTCAGGTACTCTGATGATTTTGCTGTAACTGTAGTAGTATTTACCCAGTGTTTTCTAGAAATTTTATTCCATGATTATTGTTGTAGTATGCATATCAGTTGTTAAATTAAAATAATATTGTGTGTTTAAAGTATGTTGTGTGTTGTTTGACAACACTGCTTTATCATAAGCAGGTAAAAAATTTGTGATAAAATCTTACTTTCCGATAAACGGAAGAATTTGAATGGTACAGTTTCGTGTATGTTGCCAAGTTCATAGACAACAGGGTGAAAATGTGAATGAGAGAATTACTAGCTTTATTTAACTACACATAATTGTGCTTTTTTACTAGTGACCTGTGCTAGCTGTTAATTTGCAAGACATAAACTTACAGAGGTACATTGAATTATTTAAAATATGGATAAACACTTTTATTAGTTAACATTTGTAACTGTTTAGTTCCATCAGTCAGTTATTTATAAATTAGTGTGATAGGTGTAAGTTATTTCGACATTTCTGTAGAAATTCAATTGTTGTGTTTGGGCAAAGGTGCTAAAATGGATTTTTATTTTCCTCGGCCTTTTTACAAATCATTTTCTCATTTTTTGTTTCCAAGTGCTTCACGTATGTGTAGTTGGAGTGAATAACACACATTTTTGTGATAAAAGGTTCAATTCTTAACAGAATAATTTTATTGTAAGTTAGATATCTAATATGATTTCTTTTCGAGATATCCTTTCACTATTTCCAGTTAAATTATTTTCTTATGAGTTCTCATTTTAAATTATAATGTCTGTGTATTCAAGAGATGTGACTGTTTATCACATGTGGAAATTTTGAGTTTGCTTTAAACTTTTTTCGCTTACATCTCCCATTAAAATTTAAGTACATACATATTTGTACAACATGATCGTTAGCAGCCAGCCTATTGATGCAATGGTGGCTAGTAATGAAGTTTACGCAAAAATGTAAAATTCCCACGTCTTGCATGTTTAAGTATGTAGTTGACAAGTGTAATACGTAAACTGTGCAGTGAAGCATGACAGTTATCATTCATTACTCATCTTCCTGGTTGAGAGATCCACCATGTTCTTTGATTGCTTTGTTGTTCAGTTATTTTGTGTATTCTTAATACCAGTGTAAGAAATAGCCATTTCCTAAAGAGCTACAGCTATAGGCTGTTCACAGTAAATTGAGCACTTTTGAGGTCCTCGTTACTTTTTTCTTCCATCCATTTTTTATCCTTTAACCACCTTTTAAAATAAATATGGCAATGTAAGTAATAAACACAGTGTGTGGAAGACATCATCTAAGGCTAAAATAAAATTTATTTATTGACTATTATTCCAAATGAGAGGGCTTTCAAAGTGCTCACTTTACCATGAACAGTCTATAACAGATTTACCTGTGTACATTATAGTGTTAGTGTTTTCACGATGCACAACTACTACATAGGATTTCCATTACACATGGAGATAAAGATAATATTGAGACAACTATAATAACTGTGCAGTCATTTTGTGCATCATAGCTTTGAAGAATTGCCTGTATTCTCATGG
Source organism: Dryococelus australis (assembly GCA_029891345.1). Classification (NCBI taxonomy): domain Eukaryota; kingdom Metazoa; phylum Arthropoda; class Insecta; order Phasmatodea; family Phasmatidae; genus Dryococelus; species Dryococelus australis. The sequence continues at coordinate 98,051,030 of CM056999.1, forward strand.
ACTAAGAAAAATATGAAAGGCTGCATCTTTTGTTATGATATGCTGTATTTGTTTTGTTTTTTTTTTTATTATTATTATTGCTGGAAGTGTGTTGCACAAGCTAAAATTTTCATGTTTGTAAGCCAATTTATTATTATATTCTCTCGCCCCCCTACCCCCTGCACATCACCCAACAAAAACATGTTAAAAACATCCTAGTTTTTAAGTCCGTACCTATGACTTTCTATAAGTGTTCAATAATTTTACTTATTCGCATTGAATGTCACCATTATGAATTGTTACAAAAAAATTATACAAAACATTTTTTGAGAGATTGAATTTTGAACTTCATTTTACTTGTGGATAAAATGAACTGCTTCTTGGATCAAATTAATAGCATGCATGTATGTTGTAGTAAATAATTGTGAATTGCAGGTATATTTTGTAAAGATTTTCCAGAACTATTTATGCATGAAATACATCACACATACTTTTGGCACATAAAATATAAAGTCATTACAGAAACCACTGTGTGATGCCTGTAAAGCTAATCATAAGTCTGTCATGCATATTTTGTTTTATTTAATTGCAATTTATATTCTAAACAGAGTATATGTTATTACAGTATTTGTTATTGTGGATGATATTAATTGTTATACATTTGTTTCCATATAATAAAAAGCTCAGAGCAAATAAGTACTTTTTGAGGATAGCATATTGTTTTTAAAATTTTTAGACTTGTTTCCTTTCTGATCAAATGTCACTGGTTCCATTAATTTTCTAACTTCTGATAGATAGCTTTTGAAATATTCTGTTGATGGACTAGTGTGTAGTGAATGTTTCACATGATTATGTTGTACCTTATTTTATGCAGCTTTCTATTTGTTGCTACTGTGACTTAGTTACTCGTATGAACATCGATTTTATATTTTTGACTGGACAAATAGGGATAAGGGTGAGAATGTGTTTTAGTGTTCATCATAAATCATGATAAGTCAATACAAACAATGCACTTTGGAAATGATATAGAAGTTGTCAAATTGGACAACACATGGGCCTAAAAGGAAAGAGCCAGGTGAAACCTGATACCATGTTTATGTTGAGTGCCTGTGTGTCTAACTAAATTATTTGTGTAAATGCTTAAACATGCATACAAAATAATCAATTTTGTATTTGGTAACATTATAGATCACCAGTAAGACATATATAATTTGTATTGACATGTTTTGTGTAATTGCACGTTGCTGTCAGTTCTGAATGCTGTACGTGTTTAATTGTAGCAGCTATTTGTATGTGCTGTGTACATTTTGTGTCTAGTCGAAATAATTCTTGTTGTCATTTATGGTGACGTGTGTTTATCCTACTCTCAATTCCACTTTACTTGGCATGTGTTTGAACTCTACCAACAATACTATACCAGTAATGTTGACAATGTGTGTTGTAGTATTTGTATTGTATTCTGGTATTTGTGATACAATGTATTATGTTAGGCCATGTGCATTTTTCTAAGTGCCATGTGAATAGTGCTTTAAATCACTCTAGTACTGCCAAATCACACATGACTTGGAATATAATTCCGATTTATAGTGTATTTGTGTTTCTTTACTATCCTATGATTAGTCTTGATAAAGTTAGATGTTACAGTGTTAGTACTGAGTTGTATAAAAATGAATCTAGAGCTGTAAAATAGAATGTTTACTTTTTCCATTAAATATATTTTTCTAAGGATGGCACAGTTGTGAATAAATTATTGTAATATTTAAGCCATTAGTTTTTCTATGTATTATATTAATTGTTGTGTAATAATTAAAAAAAAAAATTAAGTTCTCCATTGGTTTATGTAGATATTTTGTTGAAATTGTATATTTTATTTTTATTTGTTCATGTACAGTGGCAATATTTTGTCAATGATTTATTATGTAACTTAGTGTCACGAAGCCTAGTAGTTACCATACTGTTTTAACGATTTGTACTGACTGTATTAAATTATATAAATGTTGACGTCTGTAAATTTAGTACATTCATAGTAGTGTACCATGATGTTTAGACCAGTTAAAAATTATTACAATTGTTATGTGACCTGCTTGTACAGCCAATGATTGCATCATCTTACTAATTACTGATGAATTTGTGGTAAAAATTGTAAATGTCTAATGTTTCTTGAAAAATAAACAGCAGCAAGAGTCACTTTTGACTTGTTCTGCAATGCATAATTTTTTAATGGTTTTCAAACCTTGCACTATTTGAATTACCAGTATATATAAAAATACGTATGTGGGGAAAAAATAAATTACAGTGCCATATTATTTATTTTTATTTTTTGTGGTTGAGATATTACATTTACATATGTCTGAGAAGGGTAGTCCCATGCTTCCCCAAGAGATTTTGTATCAGAAGTCATGGGTGATACCAACAGCTCAAATTGGTTTGGTGACAAGACTACAGCTTCACATGAACTCGTTAAATTTTGATGCATGATGCCTAGGGACCCTGAAAAATGGTAAATAAAAACTACCAATATCAGTGTAAAAAACTGGTTGAAGTGGTGTAGAAAATACAGCACTATATTACTAATTTCTTGTTACCTCTTGGGTGATTTTATTTAAAGTTTATATTACATTATAAAAATTAATTTATATAAAACATTTTAATGACGAAAATATTCATTGAAAGCATTTCCGTTTTTATTAGCTAGAACTTGGAAAATAGTGAATTTGAAAAATCATAAATATAAGAAGAAATTAAAAAAGTAATAGAATTCTGAACGGTCTTTCAACTGCCACAATTATTTAAATTTTTATTATAAATCAATTTGATTTAATAGATTACTATGTTATGTCTGTGTACTGCAATTAAATATTTCCCATAGCTTTTACTGTCATTAATTGACCATCGACCTGCGTTTTATTTATTCAGTAAAATAAAAAATATCAATATGTTTAAATTGGTACAAAAAATCATACAACCGACATTTGAACACACGAATAACACAGTGTCGGAAGTTTGCCACTAAGCTACTGTGCGTCACTATTTGATTTATATTTCCTTAATTTTTGAATAAAGACTAAATATACAAAATAGTTGATAAAATGGTCATAAATCAATTTATTAAACTAAGTACAGCAGTAAGGAATTCTAAAACAATGGTATAACTCCCTACACATACGTGATATTTTCCTGCCATGTAAATAAATTGCACCATGCAATTTATGTGACATGTAAAGAATCATACATTTCCCTAACAAAGACACATATATCTCCTCAAAATTGTCGGGCAACAGCCCCAATATTTTTACAATGTAATTTCAAAATTTTCGAGAAATATATTGCCTAAAAGGGTGTAAAAAGGTATATTTGTTTTGACTATGGTAAAAAGTTGATTATAGTTTGTGTCTTTGGGATAAAATATGGTTATGGTGAGTAATCCTTGCTGTCTGATTCATTAGTAGGTATAGTTACCAAAAAATGCTTACACACACTGCATTTGTGTGTGCTGATATGGAAATGTGTAAATGTTTTAAAAAGAAAGCTTTATGCACTGTAGAAACCTTTCCAAGATAAATGTTTTGCAGTATATCATAGGCTTTGTTTTCGTGCGAAGTTTTACAAAAGCATGACAATATTTAATACTAATGTAGAGGTATATTAATTTTGTTAGACGTGTCAGTCTGGAGTTAAACTTTGTTACATAATTTATGCTGTCAAATGTCTGCTTCCTTTACGCATATTGTGAGCGCAATCCGTTACTGATGATGAGCGCTGAGATCACCGATGGGTTATCAGTGTTCGTCAGTAATAAGAGTGCAGACTGCAGTAAACAGTAAATATTTTGTATGTCTTCGGTACGCTTGACAGTGGTATTCATTAAAATGAGAGAAAACGGATTAAATTATCAATTTAACTATCTATCTAATCTTGCTCCTCTCTTAATTTAAGAGAGTACTTACATATAACAAACAAAGTGATACTTGTTTTTCTGAAGAAAATAAATTTTTAATAGCATAAATTGTGCTTTGAATTTAATTGTGTACTGTTTTTGTGCAGAATTTCAATCTAGACTATTTTGTATTCAAAAATTGCTACCGTATACACTTACATAAGTAACTCTGAGAACCTACATTTGAATAGGTCTCCGATATCTCATTTCACTGTCATGTACAACTGCTGTAGCTCCAATAAAATCAGTCTTCAGTAATAATAAATTTAGTGTCGTGTGGAGCACCACATGGCTGCTTGTAGAAACGAGAGTCGGTAATCATCTGTGAGTATTGAATCGCAATACGTATATATGCCTCGTGCTCGGAATTCTCTATTATCTGTGAAGTTACCATCATTCAGCAACAAATTAAAGATAATGAAACACATTTTTCTGTTCATACCATCACCAGATTGTTAGTCCTAACTATAGTCCATTCACTGTTACTTTCAACTTTTTTTAAAGCGCTGCTATAAAGTTTTAATTCCTGGATATTCCTCTGTCTCATGCAAATAAAGCTTAGTCGGGTCTAGAAAATTACACCAAAGGGACAAATGTAACGCATTCGTGTGCACTCAGTGTAATAATATTTTGTATAAGAACTATTTTTACTTGGAAATGCCAACACACCTACTTTCTGCCTGTTAATTATAAATGTAATATTACAATGTAGTGATATATTATAAACTCACTTTTAATAAAAAGGGTATTTTTTTAATGTAAATCCGAACATAAAATGCTTGTGAAAAAATATATGTTAGGAAACAACTGACCACATCATTCGTTGGGTGATTTTTCAAATATTTGATTCAAAAAGCGTGAAGAAACTGCGAGTAAACTATAATCAGAATTTAAAATAGAGAAATGTTAGTATTTCATTAAAAATAAATTCATGTTCATACATACATAAAACTTGATTTAAACATTATATAACGAGGTTATTTCACGTAATAACGCACCCTCATTGTAATTTTTATGAGCAAAATAAATTTTCTCTAAAAGTATTCATTGGTGATCTACATTATGTTTTCAGTGTAAACAAATTTTAGTTTCTGTAACTATTTCAATTTTTTTTGGTATCAATTTAGTGGGTGGCACAAGGGCCACAGGCAAGGTCAAGGATGTCTGGCAACATTGCTGCAGCAAGCTGTCTGACCATCGAAGCGGGGTTGGGGGGAGGCTCTGACACTCTTGAGACTGCCGGCGACCCCTCGCCGAGTAGGGTGACACACCCACCCCGTCACACAGCTCTCTCTCGACTGAAAGGTTCCTGGAAGCAGCCCGGTTTATATACAAGCCTGCGGAGTGGTGGGGGATATCATTTCGAAACCATCTACCATTTTGTTTCTTCAGAATAACAATTTGTAACAATGGCGATTTTTATGGTGTGAACCGCCCCCGTAACAGTTAAGCTCAGCATTCATTACACTGAACTGAAATTAGCCCTATCTCGCCTCCCGGATGACTCCAACCACACAGCACGGTACAAAAACTGCATATGTCCCCTCATCCTTGTTTTCCCTCTGGCTCTATCCACATTACTCATTGCTGGCCTTTCACTATTGGTGCCCAGAAAATCGTGTATATTCCTGTTTTTCGAACAAAACCACATATTGCATATTTTTCTTCATGCCAAACAAGAACGAGCAATGATGGAGCTGATATATTCGGATACTCCCACACATGTAAGCTATAAATTAAAACCATTCTCAAAGGGTTACATAGTATAGAAATTTACTTTTGCCCAAAAAAACTGAACAAAGGTAACTTTTCTGCCCCAATAACAACTCCTTTATGTATTTCATCTTGTAAAAAGCAAAATATAATTAATATTAAATATTCACTTGAAATTGAGCTAAACTTGCAGTGTAAAAAATTTGTGTAAAATTGAGGTGCATGAACATGAAAATAGACAAATTAACAAAAAAAAAGTTTTAACTTTTGCTTTAAACTTGTTGATTTTCAATATCGAACTTAAAATTAAGTTACTTGGCAAACACTAAAAACAAATATCTATCTTACACAATTCTCACTTATTATTTGAAATAATTTAATCCTCTTTTACTACCCCTCTCAAATGTTTATTTTTCTCTGTCCCTTAAGAAATATTTATATCCTTGCTGTATTATGTAAATGCATAATGCAAATAATTACACCTCCGCCCTAGTCATGTAACACTAGTTGTGGAAAACAGCTATGTTATGCAACGTAGGTCTAAAAATCAAAAAATAAAAAATAAAAGCTGCTAAGGTTTGTTTCTGCTATTTGAGGTTAGGTTCAGTGCAGCTTGTATTTTCACAAGTGCTATTACGCTGAAAAGCAAACTATTTACCGCCACAGAAAACTTGCATGGAATTTAATGCTAAACTCCGCTTGAACATATTTTTCTAGCCATTTCCCCATGCTGGGATTGTCGGCTTTTTACAGAAGAATGATGGATGCTACCATAATTTGCACAAAATTACACACACATTTTTGTTTGTTTTTCTGCAAAATGGTTACGTTTTGAAGCGATTCACCAATAGAAACTTGTTTCGTAGACTATGTAGATTGGCGAATGACAATCTTTGATTTGTTTGTGTTTTTCTTTGGACATGTGTTTTGTGCACATGTTTGTATGCATCCAGGCCACGTGCATGTTGCAAAACCTACATATCATTTTTCCTGTTTTCTACCAAAAATGTAAAATCCATCACTTTTATACTCCCTTTCACGATTTTTGACAAAATTTTCAGCATTTGTGGGCTTAGGCAACGCACGATTTAATTTCAATTTCAAAAAACATTACCGAATTATCTGAAGACGGCCCAAATCATGGGGATGCAATGCAATGCCCGAAGATTACACAAGATATATTTTGTTCTTGCAAGAAAACGCGAACAAATTGCTTGTGCTGCTTCCTTTCGGATCATGATTGATCCAAATAACTATCTATATACGTTGTACAAACGTTTATTTGTTGAATTTACTACCCTCTTTTGAATCTTTGAGAAATCAAGTATACTGTTGATTAAGGTTACTATCGATTCTAACAACATTCAATAGTGAGGCGACGTCTCACATGTGAAGTAAACAAACAGGAAGGGGTGTTTTTTTTTTTTTTCCCCCCCCCCCCCCAAGTAAAACTTTGTGCTTTAAAAACAAATAGTGAAAGCTCACGTAAAAATGGAACATTTCATAATTTTTTGCGCTTCACCATTTTTCGGGGACCCTAAGTCGCATTGTTTTGCATTCACACAGTGTCCAAAAACAAATGATGTACACCTTCTTCGGCGAATGCACCAACACGAAATACGGTAAAATGTAAAAGGGTACGAATCATCGGAAAACAATTGTCCTGAATATGTTTTGGGTTTCAGACAGAATATCCGATTGATGGATGTGATAAATTAATGCATTGCGAGAAGTAGCATGCCGGTGTATTGAACATTGTGTTAATAATAATCAGCAAATAATGTTCACATGCCACCGATACCGATGGTCGTGGTATCGGCCGGTTAATTGGCATCAGCATTGGCCCATCCCTAATTAATTGTGCATGATGACATAATGTATTGTATACCAATTTTGTATGTCTTGGCGAGTACAGTTGACTTAGACTTTTTTGTTAATATTTCGTTGTTTAAGGATTGGAGCAGGTAATTTTCGGTGATGCTACAGAAATTTTTGTTCCATCGATGTGAATTAAATTAAATAGTGAGTTGTCCAAAAACTGACTTTTTTTTTATCATTTTAAACATTGGAATTTAGTCGGGACCACAAAAATGCTTATTGGACACGGACTTTCGGTTCAAGCAGATTCAATGGTTTGAGTTTTTGCTGTAATAACCCGATTCCATTGTCTATAACTGATACTAATGTATCAGCCTGCTTCCATGCCCGATACCTACACATCGGAAAAAGGTAAAGTATCGGCCAATATCGATACCAAGTATCTGTATTGGAACAACTTTGATGCGTGCCGCTTATACCAACTATCAACAACAATTAAGACTCATCTCACTGCAACCTAGTATACTATTACTACACACGTGAGATTCCAACCTCGCGCCTACCCGTACACTGAATTTACGGCCTACCACAATCCTGGAGGGCAGTCGGACATGTGGATACAAGGGGTTGCGCAAACAAGCGGCGCGTCCCCCTTCCCCCGTGCTGAGAACCAACAAGCCACCAGCTGCCTTGGGGCATACCCGAGCGCCACCGAAGGCCGAGAGATGACCAGAGGGTGCTACCCCCACTCCGGCCTTGCAGAAAAGGGACCTCACACGCTCTCCCCCGTGGCCGCAGCAATGTGTTACCCCGACTATATAAGTCAGTACGCGGTAGACCTCATGAGTTGTTACTGCAAGTCTTCAAGCTCGCTCCAACACTTCTAGTGCAAGGGCCTTCCGACTACTGTTAGATCTTCAGCAACCCTTCCAGAGGCTGCCACCAACTGCTCAACACTCTTCAGCAGCCACCAGAGGCTGCCTACCATTGACGTGGTAGTTAGAGCTCTGCAGCACCTACGACGCCAATCACCAATAGCTACCAGAAGCTTTCTGTAACTACCAGACATACCCCACTTTAACTTATTTTGTCTCGTACAGACACCCAGGTTTTAGTTAGTTTTGTATTAAGCAATTTTCGACAGTTTTATTTCACTTTCCCTAAACTAGCCTATGACCAGGTTACCTACACCTAGCTAACACAGGTTTACTTCCAGTCACCCGTCTGCTTGGCAGGAGAGCACGAGTCACTGTGTTTACTAAGCAATTAATAAACACAGCTTTGTTTCTCCTAACTATGAGTCTCATTCATAGAGTTTTAAGCCAACTGTTAGGAGGTCAAGTACCGCCGACCGAGAACGGGAAATTGCTACTACAAACTAGCTATATCTGGAGATTCCCCCACAGGCGGCTCCAGTTTTGATACACATTAGACGGCCATCTATTTTATTCCTACCATGTACAGGTACTGGAGGAGTAGAATAGAAGAGCCCCGACCACTAGCAACACTTTCCACCCAGAGAGAGACAGTACGGCCGAGTTATATCCCTATTGGAGCAGCTGGGTACTGGCGGGGGTATTTGCTTAGGTGCTACGGCCGGGCCTGGCCCAGTAGTATCAGTGGTAGCCCACTCTGCTTCAACGTTTCTGGTTCGCCCGTTAAGGTGGGGGGGGGGTCTTCTGAGGCACCTGGCTCGTGCTACCAAGCCACTACTAGGCAACACTATTCTAGGGTTACTCGTGTCCGTGGTGCTTGACTCACAATCCTCAGCAGACGAACCCGCTCTATGCCATTTAAGGTGAGACACGGTGCAAGAAGTGAGGAGCAAAGGATTGCTCACCTCGCTGCCAAATAGTAGGGTGGTTTAGCTTCCCCTACAGCAGGCCGACAGGTACGAGACTACACCAGCATCAACCGTCTGCAGCCAACCACCACTCGTCAAGACATCAGTAACTAAACCCTGAATGCACAACCGACCTAAGTGAAACCATAGCCACGTGACCGTGATCCAGCCTTAGTTAATCGGATACGCGTCAACTCTAATTCAAATACTGGCGAGGAAGGCCTCTCCAGGAGTCAGGTGAGTGACACTCTCTTGCTTGGTTTGCCTGCTGGGAGTAGGCAGGGCTAATACACACTCCTGTTTGGACGGTGGCATAGGCCGTTTTTTTTGCTCCTTGGCATAGAGGTTGGTTAGACACTTAAGTTATTCACTGTACTTCTTGAACACGAGACATTTCCCTGTTTATGTGTACTTCCAATAGCAGTAGAAGGCACGAGATCGGTGCTCTAATCAGTCTCAGTTGTGGCGCTCAGGACCTAGAACATTGAACCGTGTGGATCGCGTCCCTACTACTATTGGGTGTAGGTTGCAGCAAATGTAGGCAGTCAGTTTCAAGCAAATATTCTGGTCTGCACTAAGCGTTCTGGTAGGATACAACTCAAGGAGCTTGTCTAGCCCCTGTCGGATGAGTTTCTAGTGGTCGGGGCTCTACGGTTCTATCCCCGAAGGTCCAGAATGGGTGGCTGTCGATTGGTGTATTTTGTAGATGTACGAATTCCTAAGGGCCCCCGCAGTCTTACTCTATGGTTTGTACTATTATGAAAAACCCGATCTTGGTTGACAATGTATAGCAATATGTTTCTAGTGATCAAAGGAAATACCTCTAGAACAGATACTCATCGGGAAAGGAACAAACTGTTTTTATTAGACATAAATACAAGGGATGTGTGCTACCTCCTAACCAAGTAGAAAGTGAGTATGGAAGTAACCTATGCTTGACAGGTGTAGGTGACCTGTTCCTAAGTTACCTAAGATATCTAGAGCTTTGATGGCTATAAAAACAACTCAGTCGCAGCTACTCTATACGAGAGATGTCTAGATGAGAGAATAGAAAAAGGGGTGCCACTTCTTTAAGAGCAGTGGGTGTAGTTGCCTCTACCAGCAAGTAAAGGTGGTTGCTGGTCCCGTAGGAGCAGAAGCGGAAGTTGTGGAGTGATGATGAAGAAGAGCTTCTGGTAGATGATGGTTGTCGACAATTGTAGCTTCTGGTAACTGTTGGTGTTTTTCGATAATGAAGCCTCTGGTAACTGCAGGCTGCAGAAGAGTTTCTGGTGATGGCAATGGTAGCAGCCTCTGTTGGCTGCTGAAGACTTGAGCAGTAGAAGGCTTGAGCACAAGAAGTGAAAGAGCGAGCTAATGGAGAAGGAAATAACTCGCGAGCCCGGTCGTGCACGGACTTTTATAGTTCAAAGGAAAGGTGCATTGGCCGGGCTACAGTGGGAGGTATGACGTCGCCTCATGACGTCCCTCTCATGTGAGGTCGGGTTGGGAGTAGCTACCCTCTGTCCGGCTGCTTGGATTTGTGCATTATCGGTGGAGCTTGGTTTTGCCCAGAGGCGGTTGACAGTTTGTAGACTCTCAGTGCAAGGGGGGGGGGGGGGGGGGGGGGTCGCTGGCTTGAGCAACCTTATCTTCCACGTGTTTGGAATCGTGTCCAGGGTCGTATGATAATCCAAGACACTCGTGTAATAAGTTGCCGGGTTTGACTCTCTCGGGTGAAGTAGAAATACTTGAGTCAGATGAGTTGTAGTCGTATATATTATGAATAAAAGTATCACACATGACTACTTTTAATAAATTACATGTCATGATTAAAAAAAGAAAATAAAACAACTATTCGACCTGTATACTTACACTTACAAATAAGATTTCGCCAATTTGTACCAGTCAATAAAATGCACTTTGCTATGGGACACGTTTTCTCGATAGTGTAGTGTGTGACACTGCAAGCGATAAATCAGTATATGGTTGTATTTTTCTTGCAGTTGTTAATTGACGTTAACTTGATAGAAAATGTGAGACAGTGAATATTATAGCCGATACTAGTGTTATAACTTTAATTACATTTTATTTTACAAATTTCACCCAGCTAAAGCTGATATCCAGTTAAATATGTAGCAGCACCAAAGCCAGCCATATCTGTATCCATTAAGTAATTTCAAATCATGTTTTACTAAAAGATAAAAATAAAATCAAGAAACTGGTGTTTCAATTGCAAAAATAGCAATAAATTACTGATAACTTAATGCATAGAATGCCTGATTTCTGTGCAAAAAAATAGTGAAAATCGGTGTTAAATTTCTGTGTTTAAACATAAAAGCGGTGTCAATTTGGGTGTTTAAAATGAAAGTTAAATTTCTGTAACGTGTTTTAAAAATAAAATCGGTAATTAATATTTATGTTTGCATTTAAAAAAAAAAAAAAAAAAAAAAAAAAAAAAAAAAAATTTCTGTGTCTGAAAATTTAAAAAATTTGGTTGATTAGAATGTTTTGAAAGAAAATTAATGCACATATTCAGCGTCTGAATAATAAATATAAAAGTAATTATTAAATACAAGAAACGGCAGTAGTACAATTCATTAATTTAAAAAGAAAACATTAATTTAAGAAATGTGAGGTAAATTTTGACAGTTCTAGAAAAGTAGCACAGCCACAATGTATGCTTCCACCACACCTGTTTTTCACTGAAGAAAAAGTGTTTGTAAACAAATATGAGTCCAATGCACACTTGCATTTTCCTCTTCCCTCGTGTTCCCTGTCATGGAAGGCACTGAAAGTCTGACGTTAGCCAACTTCCATCCAATAATTAATGTAGGATGTTATAGCTAGGTTGGCATTCCAGCCTGTTTTATTTTTGTAATTTTTTGGGGTTCCGTTTATTTTAGGCTATTTCGAGGGAAAGAAGGGAACTGTGAGGGAGTGGGGGGCTTTGGATTAACGTCTTTCGTGAGATGGCACTGTTTTGAGGTTCTTGCGGGTGTGTTGCCTTTTTGAGTTGAATATTGTTTAGATGGAACTGTGGAAAATATTGCTAGTATGGAAATAACATTTCAATGATTGTAACTTCGAAAATTTTAACTTCAATTAAAAAACAAAATGTGATATATACATCGCTGTTCGTATTCATACAGATGCAGTAATACACAAACACACACAGTTTGGTCAAAGTTAACCTGACATTCGAATTTACAGTATAGACAAAAAAAAATATTATTCACAAACTAGTAAAAAGTGTTGAAAAGTCCGGATTTTTCAGGCCACGAGCATTTCAATAATTATAGTAAAGGTTTACATTATTTACAAAACACGCACTTGCTCTCTGAATGCGCACCTCTTGAACACGTGTTTTTCTGTTGTAATCCCTCAAGTTTACATCACTAAAATAACGTTTGTTCGTTACTAGCATTAAATAATTTATTTGCAGAATAATTCAATAAAATCAACTCTGTATGTTTTCTGAAACCAACAAATTTAAATTCGATACAAAAATTAAATTAGTGTAACATTACATTTCACGTCTTTGTTTCCACCTAACCTCAAAACTAGAACAGCCAAGTACTTTTTCCCAACTCGCATGTTACAGAACTTGGACGTCATTATTTTATTCTTGATGTCAAAACTGTAGAAACATGCTTCGTTGTGTGTTCGCGATAAAAAATAGTAGCTATTTTATGTTTCTCAGTACAAAAATAATCACTACAAAATACTACCAAGAGCGGCAAATTGCCATACAACCGATTGTCGACACTTAATCAATTGTAAATTATTATTTTCCATTTCTGAAGAATGTAAATATTTGTGTTTTTGCAATGTCTTTTTCATACAAAATTTTGCATTTTGTAAAAAAGATAGGTAGATTTTGCGAAAACAGTGAAATAACATCCAATTTCACTGTATTTCGTGGTTCACCACTTTCTTGGGTCCACACTAATGAGACTACCGGAGCATCAACTACGGATTTAATCAGTCTAATGTTTTGAATGATAGGGTTTACTAACCTGAAATATGTATTGACACAGCCATCATTTTGAAAATAAGTGTCTCAGCCCCTAAATACACATCAGTTTACATGGCCTACCATAAAATTTAGTGGAAATGGGTTGAGAAGTCTCCAAAATATGGCATAAAAATTTTTTCTTAAGTGGAGCTATTTTACAAAATTGCTTAAAAGAGGCTCTGAAACATTATGTTTTTAATAAATACTGTCGGCACAAAATATTTGCTTAAAATGGTCAAATATATATGCCAAACATATAAAAATATTTATATGGCCTCCATTTTGAAAATAGTCTTGACCCCATTTAAACCATGTACCTTTACATGGTCTTCTGTAGGAGTGCAATATTTGGTGGGAATTAGTTTAATTGTTCTGGAAGTAAGTAAAAATGTTCAATTTACTCATCTGACAAAAAATCCGGCAAAAGAGGATTTTTGTATGCATAAATCATACTTCTAATGAATACTGTTTGTGTACAAAATTTGATAGAATTTTGTTGAAATTTACACGCACGCGCGCACACACACACACTTACTTATTTATATAAACCCCACTGAAATATGCCTACCAGATGTTATACATGTTAATTTACATACCCTACTGTAGTAATACTTGCGTGAAATTTTGGTATGAATCTGTTAAATGGTACTTGAAATATGGCATAAAACCACCATTGTTAATGTGACTATCTTCATAAATGGAAGACAAAAAGTTTATGTATTAACACATGCAATGACTATCTTTGATACAGTATACAAAGTAAAAGTTAAATATTTTAGATAGTTTCGTATATATACGTAGTACACTAAGGTAAGAAGTTCATAGAGTAGCCATTCAGAAAATAAGAGACTTGCACACGGAAAACATACAGGTAAATGAATATGGTCTACCAGTACAATTTATTCCAAATTAGAAAGAAATTGGTTGATTGTTTCCCTAGATACGACATAAAGCTGTCATGTTAGTGTATGGCTATCATAAAAATGGCAGAGAAATGAGGCTTTGCATAGATATACTTGATGGATATAATTGATAATGTCAGAATACAAAGATAACGTTGAAATTTGTTTTGTAATATCATAGATACAAAATTCTGGGCTAAAAGGGACCATTTTGAAAATACATGTCTGTCCCTCTCAAAGTTTATAAGTTTACATGGCCTGCTATAATGCTACTTGATTGCCAAATTTAGTCAAATTGGTGGTTTTTTCAGAGATATCACGTCATTTTGATTTGTCATGTATTTCTATTTTACAAAATGGCTGGCAAAATAGTTTTTGTGTGTTGATTACTATATAACATACATAACTAGAATAGCTATATGGACGCCATTTTGATAATAAGTGTCGGACACATTTGAAACACATTTGTACATATCAAATGCCACAGTACTACTTGTTCGCCAAATTTGGTTGGGATTTGTCAATTGTTTACCAAGATATTACACAAAAACTTTATTAATTCATGTAGTGCTATTTTACAAGATGGCAGATAAAAGTGGTTGTTTTTTGCATATATGTTGCTTGTAATAACTGTCAGCATATGAAATTTGGTTGAAACTGGTCAGTGTGGCATTTATACCAAATAATACGTGAATATTTACATAGCTACTATTTTTAAAATAAGTGCCTCATAAAGTTCAGTTACTTATATTTACCTGGCCTATCATAGTACTACAGTACTTACATGCCAAACTTCGCAAAAATAGGTTCAGTAGTTTTCAAGATATAACATAAAAGCTTTATTTTTTCGTATGGTGCTATTTTCCAAATTGGCGGGCCTACATTAATATTCACCACTGAATTTAATGCTTACACTTTGCGCTGTTAGCGTATAAAATTTGGTTTAAATCGGTTTAATGGACTCTGAGAAGTGATGGATCACCCTAAATTTTAAAATTGCCACCATTTTGAAAGTGAGTTCCCAGCATGGTCGAAAACTATAAAAGTGAAGTGTCCGTACTTAGTATTATGTGTGTACCAATTTTGGTGAAATTCAGTTCACGCGTTCCAAAATATGACAAATTGTTAGGGTTGTTTAAAAATTTGGTTGTACCATGGCCGATTGTAACGGATAGGCCTACCGATTTCGGGTTAATTAGCTGATGTATCGGAATCGGTATCAGTATCAGTCCAGCCCTAATTCCCAGACATTGAAAAACTCTTCTCAGTGTCTACATTACTGAATGGAATCCATACTGATTTTAGTGTAGTTCATCAAAAATCCCAACTATTTTCAACTTTAATGAAATTGTTTATTGTGTAGTCCTTGCATTGGTATGGATAATGTCACATTTATCGCGTTTTGTTATTTCGGTGACGTTACAACTTTTGAATTATAGTATTTGAATTTTTTTCCGTACGAGCAAAATACTCCACTACATCATCAAAACAATGAGCAGTTCTAATTGCTACTTTCTCGCAAGAAGAGGCGCAAAAACAACCTCGTCTCACAAAAGATGATATGTGTAACAAACTAAACTAAAGTTCCACGCCCCCACCAATAAAATAAACAGAACCGTACCTAATATGTTACTTGGTCAAAACAAAAATAAAATGGTGCCAGCAACCGTCCTCACATAAAGGCCCTTACACAATTGAAAACTTTAACATTTGACTTTACGTTTTTTCTTTACTTTTGCTTTAGGACGTGTTGTTTCTTATGGAGCTTGACACAATGGAACTGTCAAAGGTAAAGTCAAGCACTCTTAACTTTACGATTTCGAAAAATTAGAATTTAAAATCAAAGTCAAGCAGCTACTTTGCCGAGAACCTAACAGAGGTTATGTGGAAAGTGCATTATTTTATTGTAGGGTGATTTTAATCTCAGTATATTAAACAAACCTCGTCTTAAATTAAATAAATGGCAAACAAATATAATGTGTAGCGTAAATATACTAATTAACATATATATTTTAAAGAAAACAAATGATTTTTTTGTTTTGAAATAAACTTTTAATATAAATTTAAGCCTATTTTTGAAAAAAGGTGCGTAAAATGCATTCCTGGATAGTATCATAATTATTTGCATAACAAGATACACATTTTTATGAAGCTAGAACTGATGTTCAACTGTCTGAACTCTGACTTTATAATATTGTATTGTATATTGGTGGTTTCGTCAGAGAAAAGGAAACTTAAAGTCAAATGCTAAAGTTTTCTACCAAGTAATAAGCTTAACCTGGATAATTTTAAAAACATGCTTACATGAAAAAAAACAAAAAACAATTGTAATACCATAGATATTCGAATCTACAGAGCGCACTGTATGCCTTTGATGCATAAACGTGCAGCCATCAATTAATGGCAATGGAAAATTTTGTTACCATTTTAAAATTTTTTAATAAGTACTCAGTAATTTTTCTATTTATCAGATTTGTATACTTCTAATAAGGTTACATTAATTATGCAAGGAAAAGTGAAAAAGGACGAAATGCAAAAAAAAAATAGTTTATTTTAGAAAGTTGCAGAGATCAGTTTATTTCCAAAACATAGCGATATCCCTATCCTGCAGAAGTAGATGCTAGTTGGCATTATCGCTTTGGTGGTGTATATTCGTTACATTGATTGTATTCTCTTCCCGACCCCGACTACATACTGAAAAATATTATCGAATTAACGCCGTACACAGGATTCACAACAGAAGAATGAGAGTGAAGTGTTTATTATATATGACCCCATTTTCAAAAACCACAGGAATTAAAACCAGATGGCAGTTACACTAACCAAACAGGGAATTGAAGATACAGTAGAGTCCCTTTATAGCGAGATGTCACGGTTCCAGGTTCAATCCTCACTATAAGAGTGTCCTCGCTGTTCCAGAATTAGACTGGATTTGATCCCCAGTGGGGCCTACTACTTAAAAATCGCCCGAAATTTGATTTTAAATTGTGTTTGAACCACCATAACGTAAGAATATCCTATTATATGAAAACTGATTGCGTGAAAATGAGTGGAAAATCTGACCGTGCTACCTAAGTATAGCCGCTCAACCTGCAATCAGTTGCTCGGCCTACTCAGCACTGTCCCGCAGTTAGTTGCCCGGCATACGCAGCATTTCCTGCTATTTCTTACTCAGCCACCGAAGCACTGCCCTGCAAGCGATAATTTCCCCCTTCACAGCTCCGCACGATCGCCTCAAACGAAATACCCGTATTTACTGGCCTACTTCTCGCTCCTATATTACAGGATTTTAGTTCAAAAAATCAGGGTGCGTGAATTATGCAAGGAATCGCCAAGACACGTGCATGTAGTAAACACTAAAATGGGGGTTACTGTAAGTAATCCCTTGCCAACCGTGGAACATTTTTTAAAAACACTGCACTTTATTTATTGATAATAGATATGAAGATACATATTCAAAATTAAATCACTCACATGCTGGGGCTATATAGAAACGAAAACATTGCTGTGTGTACGTAGCTGGGTAAGTGCCTAGATCCTCGGGCAGGGCAGCTGTCGGTCGGTCGGTTGGTCACTACAAGACTATTGAGGCGGGCGGCGACGGCCAGCCGCCGCCTGCCGTTGTTGCAGGTCCAGTTCACTTCGTAACAGCGGCACGGTATTGGTAAACATGACATGCTCGTTAAACTCAGAAGCAATGAATTTTTGGCACGCTTCTCTATTTCCGTGTTCCTCTGCATACGCGATTACCTGAAGTTTAAATGCAACAGTTAGACTGGCAAATTTATCCATTAAGCATTTGTACTAAACAAAAATTAATATAAATATAAATTATTCCCTTCGCATTAAAAAAAACCACCCTCATACAAATAAACTCCATGACTGATTTTGTTTGCAGAGCGGGCGCGGCAGCCAGAAATTGATAACAGGACCAGTGACCTTGAAGTGTCAGCAACTTGGTGCGGTCGAACAAAGCAGGCGCTGCGAACGCCCGTTAGCATTACATGCCTCTTGAGTGAAACATGCAAACCCGGCAACAGATTTCACAAGTGTTCTTGATCGCCAGTTTCCTGGAGGGCGATTTTAAATGCATGGAAAACTAAACCCCCGAAGCACCTCCCCCCCCCCTCCCACCTTTTCCATGGGGATTCTACAAGCCATCACTTGCCTTGGGCCTGTGCACAAAGTCGAGCACCAGGCAGAGGGTAGCTACTCCCACCTCGCATGAGGGGGACATCATGAAGCATTGTCACACCTCCCACCGCGGCCCAGCGTTGCACCTGTCCAGTGGACTATTTAAGACTGTGCACGCCCAGGCTTGGGAGTAATTCCTTTCTCCAACAGCTCGCTCTAACACTTTGTGTGCTGGGGCCTTATACTGCTCAACAGTCTTGGTAACCACCAGAGGCTGCTACCATTGAAGTTACCAGAAGCTCCCATGGCCTTAACTGGAAGCTCCATTGTCGACAACCATAGCCAGCTGCCAAAAGCTTTTATTCTTCGACACCTGCAGACTTAGCACACCTTCCGCTGTTGCTCCTCCTGAATCAACAGCCACCTCTATTGCTGGTAGAGGCAACTACACCCACTGCTCTTAAAGTAGTGGTCCCCTTTTTATAAAGTCTCTTCTATACTCCCCTTGGATAGAGTAGCTGCGACCAGAGTTATTTTCATATCCGCCAACGCCACTAGTTATCTTGATTAGTTTAGGAGCAGGTCGCCTACACCTGTTTACCATAGGTTACTTCCATATCACACTCTACTTGGTTAGGAGGTAGCACACATCACTGTATTTATTATTACTAATAAATACAGATTGTTCTATTCACTGAGGGTATCCATTCTAGAGGTATTTCCCTTTGACCACTAGAAATAATATCAACCGTACATCGTCAACCAAGACAGCGTATTGATGTACCAGTATGAAACACAGAGTAGGACTGCGGAATCCCTCCAGGAATCTGCATGCCTGACACACACACCATTCGACTGCCCCCATTCCAGACAACAGGGATAGAACGGTAGAGCCCTGACCACTAGCAACTCATCCAACAGGGACGAGACAGGCATCTCAAGTTGGATCCCACCAGAGCTTACAGTACTGGAGGGGATATTTGCTTGGGACTGAAGGCCTAACCCTGTTGCGACCCTCACCCAATAATGGTAGGAAGGCTGCCCATATGGCTCAACGCTCTAGGTTTGTGCGCCAATGGTGGGGAACTGATTAAAGCACCAAGCTTGTGCCGGCAAGCAGTACTGGAAGTACACTTAGATAGGGACCTGTCTTGTGTTCACGACGATCAGGAAGTATCTTTAAGTGTCAACCTAACCTCTATGCCTTTTGGAAAAAGGCACGGCCCACAGTGGAAGGAACAAAAGGTTGTCTATACTGCCGCCAACCGGGTGTGTATATTAGATGTTCTTGATGTCCAGGTCCCGCGACGAGGCAGTGGGAGGGAGAGGGCTCTCAACGTCCACTGCGAGTGTTGCTCTGGCTGAGGGGTAGTGGGAGGCGTCGACGGTCTCAGCGCCTACTGTGGTATCACTAGAGCTGCGGATCACCGCACTCGACCTTAGCTACAGGTCTTGCCGTAGGGCCGGGTATTTGGAGGTGTCGATGGTCTCGACGTCCAGGTCCTGTGGCGAGGCAGTACGAGGGAGAGGGCTCTCAACCTCGACGGTGGGCGGTGCACCAGGTGGCTGGTAGTAAGAGGCATCGATGTTCTCGGTGTTTTCTGTGGCAGAGCGAGGGAGCTGCGTGTCATCACGCTCAACCTCAGCTACGGATGGTGCGTCTCATCGTAGGGCCAAGTAGTTGGAGGCGTTGACTGTCTCAGCATCTAGGTCCTTTAGTGAGGCAGTGTGAGAGAGAGGAGTCTCGACCTCAACTGCGGAAGTTATACCAGGTGTCTGGTAGTCGGAGGCATCGATGGTCTTGGTGCCTTCTGTATTGGTGGCCGATTGAGCGAGAGACAGATGGGTGGGTGATGGGTTGTGAGCTCGCGAGTTAGTTGTCCTGTGCTCTAGTGGCATGGGTTGGCACTTCATTGTTGGAGCTTCAGATCGCCTTCATAGAAGGTGGTGTGGCCTTGACAGCGGGCTTCGGAGCACCTTTACCAGGTGGAAGGAAAGGTGCTCGGATTGCTTCCATCTCCTTCACTGATGGCGGTTCGGATCCCTTGGCTAATCCGACTTGATCTGCGGGGTGTCTGGCTGTATCCCCTGTCTCCAAGACTTCGCCAAGGCACTTCGTTACCGCTAAGGGTGGCCCAGTCAGGTCTGATGGTGACTCGGTGGCCATAGCTGGTTGGCATCGAGGGCAGGGATTTGACAGAGACTGCAGCTCGGCGCTGTTGTATGTCTATTATCCCGAGTGGAGAATAAGATGGCTCCCTGTCGGGTTCTGGGGTTCAGGCCTTGGGCCTCTTCGTTGCCCTTGGCTCAACTTCGGGAGTTGCCATTGATGGCGTAGGGCCTCGTTTAAAGGTTGAGGGCCACGAAAGGTCTTGGCCTGGGGCCTCTTTATCCTGAGGCCACACATTATGTCATCGGGCTCGTCAGGCCTGGCTTCTGGTCTTCGTCAGGGAAGTTAGGGCTGGCTGATCCATGTCTACCCGGCAACTGTTGGAGGCGGATTGGGGTACGGGGAAGGGTAGCATTCAGCTGGCTGCCTTCCCAGTTAAAAAAGGTTCCTCCGTCTCTCCCCAGTTGCATACGGCGTTCTCCGTAGTCAAGGACGCACAGCTGCTGAATCATCCGTGGTTGCTCAAAAATTATTGATTCCGCGATATGGGGAGTAACTAGGGAGTTAACTTGGGATGTATGGGGATGTATCAAACTGTGATTTACGCGTACCTCTATACGGGGCAGTTCAGGGGAATCAAGCTCTCTTGTCAAGTTCTGGAGCATGACTGTGGCTTCTTCCTCCTGTTCCAGGTTTTTTTTTTCTCTCTATCTCTCTCTCTATCTATCTATCTCTCTCTCTATCTCTCTATCTATCTATCTATCTATCTATCTATCTCTCTATCTATCTATCTCTCTCTATCTATCTATCTCTCTCTATCTATCTATCTCTATCTATCTCTCTCTCTATCTATCTCTCTCTCTCTATCTATCTCTCTCTCTCTATCTCTCCTCTCTCTCTATCTATCTTTTCTCTCTCTATCTCTCTCTTCTCTACTCTCTACTCTCTCTCTCTCTCTATCTCTCTCTCTCTATTCTCTCTCTCTCTCTCTATCTCTCTCTCTATCTCTCTCTCTCTCTATCTCTCTCTCTCTCTATCTCTCTCTCTCTCTATCTATCTCTCTCTCTCTATCTATCTCTCTCTCTCTATCTATCTCTCTCTCTATCTATCTCTCTCTCTCATCTATCTATCTCTCTCTCTATCTATCTCTCTCTCTATCTACTCTCTCTCTCTATCTATCTCTCTCTCTCTCTATCTATCTCTCTCTCTCTCTATCTCTATCTCTCTCTATCTATCTCCTCTCTCTCTCTCTCTATCTATCTCTCTCTCTCTCTATCTATCTCTCTCTCTATCTATCTCTCTCTCTCTCTATCTACTCTCCTCTCTTTTATCTCTCTCTCTTCTATCTCTCATCTATTCTATCTATCTCTCTCTCTCTATCATCTATCTCTCTCTTCTATCTACTTCTATCTCTATCTATCTCTATCTATCTCTCTCTATCTCTCTACTCTCTCTATCTATCTATCTCTCTATCTATCTATCTCTCTCTATCTATCTCTCTTTTATCTATTCTCTATCTATCTATCTATCTATCTATCTATCTATCTATCTATCTATCTATCTACTCTCTCTATCTATCTTCTTCTATCTTCTATCTATCTATCTATCTATCTATCTCTCTATCTATCTATCTCTCTTCTATCTATCTATCTTATCTCATCTATCTATCTCTCTCTCTATCTATCTATCTCTCTTCTATCTATCTATCTCTCTCTATCTATCTACTCTCTATCTATCTATCTTTTCTATCTATCTATCTATCTATCTATCTATCTATCTTCTCTATCTCTATCTTATCTATCTTTTACTCTATCTTCTCTTCTATCTTCTATCTATCTATCTCTTCTATCTATCTTCTATCTTCTATCTCTATCTATCTCTCTCTCTCTCTATCTATCTATACTATCTATCTTCTATCTATCTCTATCTATCTCTCTCTACTATCTACTACTATCTCTATCTATCTCTCTCTCCTCTCTCTCTCTCTCTCTCCTCTCTCTCTTCTCTCCTCTCTTCTCTCTCTCTGGAGATGTCGGCCCGTGCAGTACCGACACTTGGGTGGCATCCGGTAGCGGGGAGAGGAAGTCAAGGTCGGGTTTTGGGTGGTGGCGGAGAGGTGAGCATGTAGCCCATCAGTGTTCTCCCCTCCTTCCTCTTGTCTACCTGTCTATGGTCTAGCATGGCCTGCTCTTCATAATTGCGCTCTGTTTCACGTGCACATTTGATAAGCTCAGGATTGTAGGAAATTACGCAGATTGTGGCAGGCAGGGACTTCCGTGTACAGGTTGGTGCGGAGTTTGACACACTCGGGGGTAGAAGTAGCTATAGTAGGTTTGCAGTGAGATGAGTCGTAATCGTAATTAAATAATTGATATAAGTGGCACGCGTCAACCGCTACTTAGTGCGGTGACCAAGGACTCATTATAAACCTGTCACATACACTACATTTAATTTAGCCACAAGTCGAGGACAGTGACATAAGCAGAACAATCACATTTAGGGTAAATTAAATTCATAGTATCCCGTAAAAATGCCTCACCCTGCTGTCAACAAGAGGGGGAGGGAAGAAGTGTAAGGAACCAAAGAGGTAAATGCAACCGTAATTATAGTCCATTCCCCATTGGAATCAACTTCCTCAGAGCCCTGCTAAATATCTACTTGCAGGCCCATTTCGTATCCTTCCGCCAAATGTATACACACATTGCCATATGACTGTCATGTAGCATGTCAAAATCAATGTTTACATGCCAATATGTGTGTACATGTGTTCGTATACCTTTGCTACACCTAAACATTTAGCTCAGCTTTATGACGTTTTAAAAATGCCTGAATTGACGATAGTTCTTATGGTTACGTTACATTAACATATTTGTTTTCCATGACTTAGCACATTACACGTAATACACGTAAATATTTTGCAGCGACTGTGTTTAACACTGTTACAACTGCGGGGTAATGATCTATAGTATTTAACTTTTTGTTATTGATATGTGTGGGGTTATTTCTTTAAAAGGACAGCCTCAGTTCGAATAATGAAGGAATAATCAGTCCAACGAAAAAGACATTAAAATCAAGGACGCAACTCGTGTAGCTCATTTTTTGTCATACAAACTTAAAAAAATATAGTGGTGAACATGCACACAAATAAGTCTACCGTAACTTTTATTCCCTCATATTTATATGTATTGCTACTTACTGTGTATTGGGTTTATTGAAATTTTTTGGGACTGGGCTTGGTGGTAAATCATGTTACACGACTGTGTTTCAAACACCCAGGGCAAAGGTGAAATGTTGTGATAAATAAACAGACGTGGATGTAAATAAATAACTTCGTCATATAAACAGTTCACATTTAAAACGTATAAATAGTTCACATCAAATATTTGAAATCACGCACACACACACAGATCCAAAGTAACGATCACCATGCAGCCACGCCATGCTATTTCACACGCAGCGGTTAACAAAACACACCGTAACAGTATATTTATTATTGCCGCGGGAACACCGATTTATCACAACCTCGTAACTTGCTTAGGTAAGTTTAAAATATACAACGTATACAAACATGATGTGGTAATTTGAAGTATTTTTTGGAGTAAGTATAATTTACGCTTCGTTTGGTAAAACAGCAACACGCCATGTCATGGCTCGCCATGTCTGCCAAATTAACTTTGTTTCTGCCTCGCCATCATATCTAAATATATTAAAATATGTATTCAAACATTAAAATCACTTTTCAGTTGTATATTACAAATTCAAAAATCATTATTTTGCTGTAGTAAGTATGAAATATGCTACAATTGAAAACTAGTACAATTTTGCCAGCGTACTAGCGAAGTGAAACTTCCTGAGTGTGAAATAGATAAAAAAAGTGAGAAAGCGACAATCCTCGCTCAACAGACACTTGCTTTCTCGCTCGATAAAAGAACACCGTACCATTACGGCCTAATCACAATATTTTTGCTGTTAATTTAAACTGTAAAAATGAGATATGTTGCCATCAGGGCTACCTAAATATTTCAATAGGCACCATTTAATTTACAAATAGTATTCTAAAAAACTAAGTTAAAATAATACTTTATCAGTGAACTATTTCTTGCCAGACATTGCCAACACGTTGCTGCTCTCTCTGTTGTTAATTCATATTTAAAAAGAAATAAATATTACAAGTTATAGAAGATATTAAGGTAAAGTTTAATTTATTCAATAATACAGTACTCTAAGTTAACCCAGTGTTATGTATTTGTGGAATAAAGGTTATTGGAAAAACAGATTGACATGTTATGCCTAGAGTGTTTTTTCAAAGATTGATTTTCATAAGTCGCTTTCAATCGGGAATAGACTATAGACATTTTGCATCTCAAGGTTCCGTAGTTTTCAGTGGCAGATAGCCCACTTAAGTAAGTAGCATTACAAATAGATGCTCACCACAGTGACAGTAATGGCTACCATAACTGCATCACGTAAAGATACTCACAACAGTGCCAGTGATTAAGTTGAAGACAGAGACTTCGAAGTAACAATGACATTTTTAGCTTTTTCTATTTTCATAATTTTTCATCACTTAAATCTGACTTGATGTGTAGGTAAACCTCTAAATGTTACCATACGTTTTTTCAGTGTATTTGTGAAGATCGCCTACATGAGGAATGCTGTTGTGTAGGAGTGCATTTTTAGCACCTGTTGACGTTTAGATTCTTTGAGAACTTACCTGAACACTATCAATGAAGATACACTGTGTACATATTAGCTGTTAGACCTACGGTATAAGATGGACTCCCGCAGTTGATAGCTAGGTTAGTTTTTTCTTTTTCCAACATTTAAATCTGATTTGATGTGTAGGCACACAATTATATATAACTATACGTTTTGAAAGGGTACTATGTGAAGAGAATTTACCAAGAAGAATTCTTTTTGTGCTTATATATTCAAAACTTAAATGACTCATGTGTTTTTACAGTGTATATGTTTGCTATCCTCTGCACCACTTGAGAGTCAAACCACGACCCTGAGCCACAGAGCTCTCAATGAACTTGCTATGCATATATAAGGTTCAAGATATTAACTTCATTTCAGTATTGCAGTGTCTATGTATGTTGTATGTGACCAACGTGTGCACAATTTGCTGCAAAATTCATGCACGTAGTGTACTCACTTTGTTGTTCGTTTAGCCGGACAACTCAGGTGTTGATGGGCCTGTGGTTGTCCACCTAGCACCCTATCACACGTAACTATTTAGCTTATTGACAGACACAAAGGTTCCCTGGAAAGATTTTCCTTTTCTTTCTTAACTCACTGCAGCAAGCTCCAGGATAGTAGTGGCATTTTCCCGCCTTCCGCAAGTACGGCTTGTACATATTTTAATTATTATTACTTTTATTCCCCTCATTTTGTCGTGCTATTGTTTTACATTATTTTTCTTTCAGGGTTTTATTCAAGATTCCCTTGTAGTATCCACCAGTGATATGCTGGGTTTTGTCAATGGCACGCATAAAAATGTAGGCCGGTAAGACACCCGACACATGCGGCTTCCTAACCCAGTAATCTTTGCTACACGGGGGGGATACACATTTCTCCGCATCAGTGAAGTCGCACCACCAGGGCGAGGGGTAGAGAAGGACGCCTGCCCGAAAGAGATAAAGAGAGAACCAAGGTCGCCGGCCGGCCGCCACCACTCCACGTCTCACACATTTTGCTTCTCCAGCCAAGCAACTAGAGCGCACAGAACACATGCCGCTACAGCAGTCAAGCCACCCAAGCTTAAGGGTACCACGTACATGACTGAAAATTTTTTTTCCACGCTATCTGCCTATCTGTCTCACCAAGTCTACCTACATCTACCCAGACCTTCTAGACCTTCCAGAGAGGGGACCTACGCCTTTCTCCGCCAACTGTTCCACGATGAGTCTTGATCGCAACGGAGGGGGGAGGGGTGAATTGATGCATGCCGCTCAACCTACTAATTAACCACGATTACGACTCATCGCTAAATGTTCCTACATCCACTGCTACAGACCTAGAGAGAATTTTCCACATGAACTTTCGGCTGCTGACTCTACCAAGCAACAGGGACTTATGAGTACATTCTCTCTTCACCTGAAGGTTATGCAACCTGGCAGGAACTCTCCCCCCCCCCCCCCCCCCAAGCCAAACCAAAGTAACTTGAGACCTCATACAATCGAGATTTTATGGTATTTGATTACTAGAACCTGTAATCTTGCCTCAAAAGCCATTCAAAAGTGGTATAAGTAAAACTTAAGCAGAAATTTCGAGAATAGATGACAGGGGTCTGTCAAAATCAGTCAAAATTCTAATAACGACCCCTTTGAAATAACGACCCTTTTCCTGGGAACCATGAAGGGTCATAGAAATGAGAGTTGATTGGACTAAAGTAAATCATAGCTGTATGCACTAGCTGGTTTTATTTAGCAAGTTTATTTAGCAATTTTATTTTGCCTTTGAAACAACCTTGTGCAGTACAATATTATGTGAGCAACATTAAAGAAATTTTATTATTGCTACTTCTCTACTGATTATGTCAAGAAATGTTTAATACAGGACAATGAAATAAATTAGAACTTAAACACGTTAAATTTATGTATAAAATATTGCTGAAACATTTTTTGTCACGTGTGCTGCACACACACTTTCACAACTACAAACTGTATTAAATACAAATTATTGTATAGATACACTTAATGGTGGATTTAGTACATTAATATTTGTAAAATACCAAGGCTATACACTTTGACTTGAAACTAAATTATATTTATCATTTTGAACTGAACCAGTTACACATATTTAACTTAAATATTCAGCTTCTTTTTTTTTTTTTTATACTTGCAGACTATAAATTTAATGCAATGATTTCAATATTAATTTTAATCATGTAAAAAAGTTATAAATGTAAATGCTTTCAAAATTGTTTACATAATAATGCTAAATGGTTAAATCTATAATGGTTGTTTCAGTTTTTTTTTATTATGCTCAAAATAGTATAAATATTAAAATACAATTTCAAATTTGTAATATAATTCAAAAACCATTTCTATTAAAATATTTTTTATGTACCAATTAAGATAGTATACAATGACAGATCACAAATCTGTAGTATGCATTTGTGGCAAGTTCTGCAGATGTTCAAACACATGTAGAACATGACTGCATTATAGTCTTACTCTGTGAAACACTTCTTGCTGCCACAAATCATCCCATGAGTATTTAATATTTTACTCTCTATTGTGTCATTTGAATGATACATAACACGCACAGGTTTTCCCAACAGGATGACAAAAATAGACACATGTACAGTAAGGCAATTCACTACAATTCGTAAAGGTACAGTATTTACAGTTTCTATAAGGCTCATAATGTGGTGAATGCTGCCATTTAAAACTGATGTGCATAAGTTTTTACACAAACATGCTTTGATATTATCACCACCAAAGAACTTTGAGAACTGTTTCAATACACAAAATTTTACAGTGCATAATACTTTTTAATGAGAAATACTTTCTTCAGCCATTTAAATCCCTTCAGTTTTGCTACTGGAAAGCCGACTGCTCTGGCAATCGTACCAACACTACAAGGCCTGGCAATAATAAGTCACCTATCACTTGTGTTTTTTACTTTAACGTACACAAATAAACACAACATGTCAAAAGCATGCAATGTCCTGTTCACTTCAGCTGCCGGGATGAAAGCGGGATGATGCTAGTCAATCATCAGCTCAAAGTGGACCATGCCGACCCTCTCGTGGCGATCATGCTGGATGTTACGCGCCCACGCTCGGCACTCAATGTTGATCAGGATACCAGCTAAAATATAGCATACAATTACAACACTGGAGAGCCATTACCAATGTAATACACAATATACTCCTGGAGGCAGGAAAACTGTCGCAGACTATTTGCATAATTCAATAAAATTATACTTTTCAAGTGTGCCTTCCTTATTTTTTACTCAGTGTTTTAACTATTACCTTCCATTTTTATGTTTATTATACTAATAAAGTACATGTATAACTATATACCTGTTGCAACAGCTATGAAGATGGTAAAACTAAATTTTCCATTTACAGAATAAATTTCCTCTTTTTACACTGTCCTGCAATGTACACCATTTTGTCCTGGTCCCTTGCAATGTGTAAAAAAGGGATTTCACTGTAAGCAAAAAATTGAATTTTTTGAAAATAAAAAAGTAATACTAGGGATGGGTTAATACTACATTTTCTTGGTACTTGATACCAGTTTCGATACCAAAACATTCTCACAATACTCGATACCGATATTTTTTTTGATACCAAATTTAAATTGTCGTGAACACAAAACAACTTGGCAAAGAAAATTGCTCATTTTACTAGTGGTGACAGACACTGAAACTATATAAAAACCCACATTACATTTAAAACAAATGGTGGACAGCCTGTAACCCAAACGTCCTTAACTAATGATAAACCAACACAGTCGCCTTTGATTCTATAGAATCATGTTTCCACAGTAAAAGCTGTAACCAAATACATATTTTGCGATTTTGCAGTTTATCTTATTTTGTGACTTCAGGAAATTACTGTAACATTAAATAAATATTGTAATTATCTGCTACACCTGCTGCGGCCTAGCCTGCAGAATAAGCTGGCTAGGCCACAGCAGTTGTATCAGATAATTATGCTCTTTTTGTGAATATTTAATAATGCAGTTGCATCATAGCCTGCATAATCCACGGGCTAGGTCACGATGGGTGTATCACATAATTATGGTATGTGTGGGACGTACAATAATTTCTCAGTTTGCTCACTCGTGCCTATCGGCACTTGCTCACAACTCTCTACCTGCTTTTATTATACCTGAAATATATACCATAAAAGTGATTAATGGGATAAAAATTAATTAAATGAAAAATTTTGGTGCAGCATATAATTGTAATGTGTATTGGGTGTACAATAACTACTCAAGTTCCTCACTCGCAACTCTCGACCCGTTTTTGTTGTACCTCAATATACCATAAAAGTAAATTTTGTCAAAAATCATAATTGTGGTATGTATGGGTTGCCTAAAAACACATTAAGGTGCTCGCAGCTGTGTGAATATTATGCTACGAATAAAATATGACATACTATGGTACACATGTACTTTTAAAATTTAAGAACTTGTAAACCGTTTGTTCTATTTCTACCTATGAAGGCATTTTGGGATGCTTGCGGGGAGTTTTGGAATGTTTGCTGCCAGCTGAGATAATTATGATACACATTTAAAAGTTGCTGTTAATATCGTGCAAATGGTTGGACGTAGGACAAATTTTATGGGTTCGTTGGAATGCCCGAAGGACACAGATTAAATTATGGTATGCTTTTCAAAAGTATCATACACATTCTGACAGTTATGGTACATTTGTATCATAATTATGGCAATTTCTTTGTACTCCACCTTATATCTAAGTGTTAGGGGAAAGGAAGTCCGAAGGTAGGGCGGGATTTTATTGCATGTCAGGGCTAACCCCGTACGCCTACAAGGGAAGGAAGTCATGCATGGAGGCGTGCATTACGGCGGAGAGGGATTTGGCAGCCATGGCCAGCAATTGGGGCCATGAATACCTCCCTAAGTGGCCTATAGCTAAGACTATAACTAGAAGAGCAAGGGAAAAACCGTCAAGAGAGACGTAAAAGCTCTTCTGACAGGAAAGGATTCAAAATATTTGTGCATTAAACAGAAATACTACAGGAGACAGTGTTTGAAAACATGTTCTTGTTAGTATGAGTGAAAAACTAGTAGAGAGGGGACAGGTATCATAATTATGGCATGAGAAAAAGGGTCTTAAGTACAGTTATGGTACACATTTCTAAAGTATTGTATGCATTCCAAAAGTTATGGTACACTCATACCATAATTATGGCACAAGAAAATAGGTGTTAAAATTCTATACTTTTGGATATTCTCACGCAATACTTGATACTATTAAGTATTGCTGTATCGAGGATCCCATCCCTAAGTAAAATCTTGTATATAATTTTTCTTATCAAGTAAGAGTAATACAACTTTGTAAAGGTAGAATGAAATCAGAAAGGCACACAAGTTTTATTAAGCTTAATTTAGGGTTTTCATGTCTCAAGATTATGCACATTTGCCATTTTCCAATTCATACTACTTGTTAACAAATTTGTCGTATAAACAGTTTTGTCTGCAAAACTCATTACTTATGTTTGTGACGCATTTTGTCAATTTTGAAGCTTACGAAATTACCAAATTAATTTTTTGCGGGCTTGACATATTTGATATGCACACATGTATAGTTCCTAAAAAAAATTTTGTATCATACACATAATAATAACTATTCCACAAAGAAAGTTGCTGAAATAGTTGTGAATTTTCTATTAGATAAATTTTTTTTGTGCATAATTATATATTAGTAACAATTTTATGACTTAATCAAGTATTTTATTTTGCTGACGTATAACAAGAAACATCTAAAATTGCGAAAAATTTTGCAATTTCCATAATGTTGCAGTACACTAAGGAAATATAAAGTGATACAGACAAGGAGCAAAAAATTTGAGAATTTTTAACGTAATTAAATGTTTTTTAAAAAATTATTTTTTCCTACACAGTTATACATTAATCAGTGTTACACCTTTTGTTAAGTGGATAACTTGTGTCATAAACACACTCAGAAAACTCCATACCTCACTTTCTAGTACAATATTTTCTTCTTGCTAAGTGAGAATCTGAGAGCAGTGGTGGTGATTCGTGAGGTATATTATTTTTTTTGAAAACTAAGTAATTTTTCAAATAATCACCATGTAAACTTTTCTTCTACATCTTCAGTTAAAGAGCAACTAAGTAGACAGTTGATACTTTCATGCATTGGGCAGAGGCGTTGTTTCAAGCCATAAAATGTAGACATGTCGCAAACACACTACCAACTTAAGATTGTAAAATGACAGTAGAAACTAAACATTTTACAGACAACATACGGTACATTCTGTAATTTGAACTAGTCTAGGACATATTATTTTTATTAACACTATAAATATAAAATGTGGCTTACTTAATTTTTATGAGGCAGTTCTAGTAATTTCGCGATTTTATTGTAATTTTTGCCTAAGACATAATCTTCATAACTGCTTGTTCATTTGTCAGCATCACTAGCAAAGAAAATGAAAAAAGAAAAAAAAAAAGATGCAGGAAAAAATCTTTGCCCCTACCCCCGATTATTTTGGCAGCACTGTTTGCAAGGTTGATGATTCAACTTTCTTCAAAATAATAAACAAACCAATTTTTTAATGAAGAAACAACAGCAAAAACTGTCAAAAGTTCTGCTAAAGATGTTGCTCTGTGGGAATTACAAATTTCTTATATGTCAAGATTTTTTCATCTTTTCTTAAAACCTAAACAGCAGAATGACATGCTCACTTCTTGGCCGCACAAGATGAATGGCGAGGATGGGACTCAAGTAGCCAACTGAGTTCTCGTATGGATAAAAATAGCCTGGAAATCCTCGGTGGGGAATGTATTCTATTCTGCCAAGATATTCCACATCAGCCGGGTTCTCTCCTGCACAGCTTACCCACACTGTGTTCAGCTGAAAATGCAAATATACCACTAAAAGTTATACAACAACTTACACAAAGCAAATAGACTTAAATACAATAAATTTTATACACAAAATCTTATTTTCACTAAAGAGGAGTTGAGTGGAGAGATTTGCACGACTCTTAACAGCAAGGTCTTGAGAGCCAATAAGGATGAAATTAGGTGAGTGTGGAGCAGCACTGGAATGCAAGGGCAGGGTAAATGGGAGATCCCAGAGAAAATCCTCTGACCAACAGCATCACCGAGCACAATTCCCACTTGCAAAAATCCGGGTATGACCCTGCCGGGAATTAAACTCGATTCACCTTTGTGGGAGACAAGTAGTTTCAACACTACACCACCACGGCCCCCTATTTTTCATTAAAGCATTTATGTACAGTATGTGCATGCGTGTTCACGAGAGTACATGAATGTGCCTATGTGCTACACAGCTGCCACAAATTTTTCAGATAATTATTTTCTATTACTGAAGAAGTAATGGAGGTAAGGAGTTTATTACTGAAGAAGTGATGGAGGTAAGGATTTTTAAGTACACAATTACAAAATTATTTTTGTTGTGGACTTGCTGCTATTACATCATTAAAACATGCTTGTAAAGTATATCAATACATATATTTAACAAAAAAAAACAGAATTCAAATACAACAAAAAGAATTTAATGCCACATTTTATCTAATTATCACATGTAACTGGTAATTTAAAAAATAGTAGGGACAGTCACAACTGTTTTAAAAAACCAGACAAAGCAATTTTTACATAGTACAATACACCGTTTCTAAATGATTTATATTAATTAACAATTATTAAACCCAAAAAAACTTTTATTTATTCTCCTGCTTGACTAACATGGCAAAACCACAGATACAAAATATTACTATACATGTTTATTAATGAAGACTTTTCTTCCTTTTACAAAACAATTTACAAATTATTATGTGAATTAAGTAAATTTTGCTTGCAGCATAGTAATGTTCCAAACTGGAAAAAGTTTTCAATATTTTTTCTAAAATATTACCTATTTTAGTGTAAACAATTTTTTAACATAAATTTGCTTCTTTCTAATCACATAGCACAGTGCCTCCAGTAGAGTACAGTACTAATTGCACTTGTTACACGCCATGATTTTTAAAAGGTTGTGGAACAAGCACATCAATACTGGAAAGAACCCATATTTTTTAAAACTGTATTCATCACTATCACTATGACGTATAACAGCCTTTGGCTGAGATGGGTCGCTGCTGTCAATTACAGTTGTGTTTCGTGTTGGTCAGTAACACGACAGTCAATGACGTCAGTCACTAGTAGTGATGTACCGGAGCACAGCCGGTATAGAGGGCAGGGTGCATGGCCTGTCTGCTCAGTACAAAGTTGAGGTGGCGCTGTCTTGGTCCAGCGGATGGGTTGGCACACTACCGCGGGATTACCTTGCTGGATGGTGGACCGCTGCGGTGATGGTAGACGGTGGTTGCTGGTTGGACCGGGACCTGATGCACTGGTGATGCTGGTCGGGGCCCGAGATGGGCGGTGGTTGACGGTCTGGTTACCCCCAAACCAGGGGTTGGCGAATCCAAGAGGGTTGTCCTCGCCCCTGTGGATGGCTGCAACTATTGGGTGAGGGTACCTGACGGTCTTGAAGATAGCTGGAAAAAAGTAGGGGGGGGGGGGAGTTGGGAGGTAAGGCCTCTCCAGCTGGTGGGCGGTCTAAGCTCGTTCCCGGGGGTTATACTGCGAAGTGCAGTTATAGCAAGGTTGCAACTCTGCTTGGCTTTGGATCCTTAGTCCAGCACAGTTCAGCGGGGTGGATACAGAGCGTTGGGTTTCTTCAGGCTGCACGTCAACGATGCTTGGGTGGGGGTCCAAAAAGGGTCAGACTTCCAGGACCAGACTCTTACTCCCTCTGGCACAGTTCAGGGCGGTGGACGGCGTATAGACTGGGCTGGCTAACTAGCCACCCTATGGATTGTCTTACGAATGGTGGTGGCTCTACCTTACTGTACACCTGGTGCACAGTACGGGTGGCCTTCTATTGGGTGTGTTCTTGACGTAGAGGGGAGCCCGCAGTCCTACACTATGGTTCGTACTGGTTGAGATAATTTCCCTGTCTCCTGCTTCACTCTGACGGACGTAGTGTCAGCGTAGGATTAACACAGTTACTCAAGAAAATAAGTGCTCGGAAGTAAGCAAAAATACATACATATTCTATGAAGAATAATATACAGTGGCCCGTACTACCTCCTGACTAATCCAGAGTTGAACAAAAGTTAGCCTACATGTATCCAGGTGAAGGAGACCAGGTCCTGAACTGAACAAGGTGATTCTGCTAGGTAGCTATGAAAATAACTGGCCCTAATTAACTCTAACCGTTGTCCAGAAGGGGCTGTTGAGGACCACTACCAAAAGGGGGTAATGGTGAGCGATTGCCATTACCAACAGGCAAGGCGAGAGTTGGTGTGTCCAGAAGGAACCTTCGATGACCACTATTCGAGGGGGTTGTGGTGGTGCCAAGATTGCCCGAGGGGGCAGTGTGGTTGCCGTTACCAGAGGGGGTAAGGCAAGAGTGTTGATGGCATCTTCAGGAGCTACTGCTACAGTGTTGAAGAGCGTCTGGAAGGTCACTGAAGAGCTTCTGGTGTTGTTGGCGCAGTCACTAAAGAGCTTCTGGTAGGTCATGAGGACCTGGTTGTCAGCAGAGAGCTCCAACACAAGAGAGGTGGAGCGAGCTGCCGGAGTTAGACTGATGTCTTCGGGCAGCGCACAGACTTTTATTCTCCTTGTCCACGGGCCCTCGGTTGACTATTGGAAGCGTATTCCTGATCTGTCCCTGCCTCCGCTTGTATTGCTCGGATGCTTAAGGCCTGGTGGGAGTTTTATTGACAGAAAAGGAAACTTGCTTCCTCTGTCTGCTCCAGAGGGCATTGCTGGTGACCGAGGGATGTCATTAAGAGGCAGCTGATCTGAGAAACTCTGGTAGCGGAGTGTAAGCTGAAGTGTGAAACTGGAAAGAGCTAGTGAAGCATCTCGTATAGCCCAAGGGAACCCACTATCTTCTTGTGGTACTGCTGGGTACCGCTCTGTACAGAGGTTAGCAAAAGTGGGAAACTCCTGGGCGTTCCCTATGCCTTGGTTACTAAAAGGGGTAACTGCCTCTCACGATAAACTTGAATCATGGACAATCATGACGGCGGTTCTTGGTGGCGGGTGGGTCGACTCCTTTACGGTTAGAGGGGCTCAAAAGCTGAGTCTCAACGTGAAGAAAGTCAAGCTATGGTAATGGACCACCTTCGGGCTGGGGTACTAGCCCACCGAGATGGAGAACCCTTGAGAAAAGGAAAGAGGAGCACTGGCTAACCTCCCTTTATCCGTAAAGGTTTCCTTAGCTGGAGGAAGTGGGAGGCTCAGTCCTGAATGGAATTTGCCCCCTCGGCACCCTGAGGTCAGATTGCGAATGGACTCGTGCTGGCAGTGGGGAGTGCCTGGACTATATACCCAGGTAGCCGCTATGATAGTAGAGTTTTCCACCAACATAGGAAAATAGGAAGGCCAGGTGACAGCTGGTGTTAAAGGAGAATGTACCTGAGCGGTGGGAGGGAAGGCAGGGCCCGAGGACGGGCTTAGCTGATAACCTAATCCAAGGGACCTTCAAACTCAAAACCCCGGAACGGCCCTATGCAAAGTTCTATTTATTTATTTATTTTGTCCATGGGCCCTTTGAGATGCGGGGTTGAGGTCGGGCGACTAGCACCACCCCTTGAGCAAAGCTGTCTGCTGGAGACGTCTGCTAGTGCTGCTAGCGTCATCCCTCGGTGCGCCATAGAACTATGTGACCTTGGAAAGTGAGCTCAGCCGATAGTACAATATCACACTTCAGGGAGGTTGACGTGATATCTGACAGAGTGAACAGTACAAGCTGGTGTGACGTGTCTGTAATAAGACACCACATTGCAATGGCGCATCCTGTAGGCATATGAGCAGCCTCCAGTACTGTTTTAATCACTTTGTTGAATTGAAGGTATGTTCAGATGAGGCAAAGTCCAGTGTAGTAGGTATAGGCTGTTCACTGTAAAAGGAGCACTTTTTAAGGCCCTCCCACCAGGCATTAGCCACTAATAAGTACGTTTAATATCACCTTCAGCCATTAACTTTGAAAAGTGGTAAATATACTCACCTTATTTATTAGTCACATGGCAATGTTGATATTAAAAAGGGGCAGAAAGATAAAAAATTGCTAAAATGAAATATTTGGAAGGGCCTTAAAAAGTGTTCACTTTACCGTGAATAGCCTATTGTGCATCAGTACGTCACACAAGAGCTTAAACTGCTTAAACTGTGCTATGTACTCATCTACATTCGTAAATTTAGTGATTGTGGGCAGTATATTTCATACATTAAAATTTTATACAGCTAATCAACAGAAATTGCATACAACATCGTCATCTGACCTCGTTCCTCAGCAGGTATAGCCCGTCTTAAGGTGCAGGGTTGTGTGATGTGTGTGATGCATGTGTTCTGTGCTTCTGCACGTGTGCAAAGTGCAGTGAAAATTGGCCGACAGCCAAAGACAACAGTGAAAGAAGGTTTCATGTTAGTGATTTAAGGGTTTTGTGTATTTGTTTTGCCATGCATTCCTGTGCACATTTTTGTAAACTAGTATTAATTTTGCGCTCTTTTCATTTCTATCACACTTTATTCTCCACGCACGTGTTCTATATGGGGCCACCACTTCCGACACAGACTTGTATCCCCACTTACAACAGCCATTGGGCAGTCTCTCCTCGGAACTCAAGCCAGATGGGTGCATGCTGCATGGCCTGCAGGGGTAACTTTGCATTCATTGATCTAGTCATTCTTTCTCGTGGGCCCTTAAATAATTATAATGCCTCAGGGCTCTTTCTTTCATCTGTAACTTAGTGTCTATCTAAGGCTGGTGCAAATGGGGCCTCATCGAAGAGTTTTTGTGCTGCAGTGCCTTTGTATTATTATCCTTATTGTAATTCAGTTCATGTAGCGCCCCTCACATTTCCTGTGTTTTATTGTGAATTAAATGAAAGAGGCTTTGGATTTAATGTGCACGTGGTTGCCCTTAATTTCTATGCTTAAGTGACCCAAGTATCCTGTAATTGTGTTTGGCATGCTCCGTGGCAAACAGTGGAGCACAAGATTTAGTTATTGTCATTGGCATCAACCGACCAGACATGTGGCAGCATCACGACCCTGATAAGTCTCTTTGCTCACTGCATAGCCATGCACGAAATCATGGCCTGGTGCCCTGGGACTATATCTACAACTCTGCTTCCATCTCAATGTGATGTTGATTACAACATATTGATATGAGTAATAAATCAATTGTGCTATTTTCATATGTAAATTATTGTATATGTAACACCGTTCTCTATTTTTTGATTGTGTTTAACACAGATTAACTCCAGTTAAGAATTGATTTTCCTTTAGAAGCTTTATTGTAATTTTAATTAAATCCCTTTCCCCATGTGAGCCACTGGTAAGGAAGTTTGTGGTAGGGGGGGGGGGGGAAGCTACAGACAGCTGTTGTGTTGGTATCTGAATATGATACACACAGAGAAGGAAGCCATGCTACTTACATTCCGTGAAGTGGAAGTACATATTTTCTAGCTTGTGATAAATCCTCTTACAGAACAAACACATGTAATGGGGGAGCTTGAAGAAAAATGTTGGCCCTACATGATTTTACAATGACATGTTCTATGGGGGGAAGTATTTGAATACTAATTACATAATCCCTCAGGTATTACATAACCCCTAGCATTTGCCATTATTCCAAAAAAGAAAAGAATATATCTACATTAAATAATTATTTATATCTCATACACTCCCAAATCATCCAAGCATTAATTATGATATAAATACATAAAAATGATCATCAGCTGGATAGCAAGTGGACTAGGCCAAATCTGAAAGGAAATAACTACATTTCACTTAAGAATACATGAATGCCTACCATGTGAGAAGCATTCTTCATTTCGAGATCAGCAATGTAATTTTTCAGATCATGTGGCATATCTGCAGGTAAACCCACAGAGCTGTTGTAGAACTCAGGGACCCAATTATAGATCTGAAAAATAAAACATGTAGTACAAGAAAAACAATTCATGTCAACATTCAGAACAAGCCCTGTCAACAAATGTTGCAACCTGTGCTTGGAAGTCATTGCAATTGGCTACTTTAATTTTCCCATTACCTATCTCCTCAAGTTATGTAGGGTAATATCACCATTTAATCATCTTGTAAAGATAGTATCTTAATGTTTACTGATAGAAGATACAATAATTATTTCCATACCAAGGTCATCTTGGGCTCAACTATGTTAGTATGCACAGTGGCTGGTAAATAATAGGGTCCTACATGTTTGGTAGATAGGCTAACTTAAAATGAAAATTTTGAAAACGTCTTGGATTACTGTAGGTCTATGTAAAGGTGTTAAATTGAGGGGAAAAGGTAGGTACAGTATAACAAAAAAAAATAACTGAATGCAAATATATTTTCCCCTTCTTTTTCTGGTTTGCTGAAAACACCACTGTCAAAATCAGTTCGACCCGACACTTGAATTAGCTCTGTTAGTAAAAATAACTGCTGCGGTATACTGCTGTACTACCTTTGACGAATCAACAGTTTCACCCTGAATAAAAATTTGAATAATACTTTAACATTCTTCAATAAGAGATCAAATTTGAAATATTTTTCACACCAGTATGATAAACATACGAACATAGTTAGCTTGGAAAATAATGTGCACAGAATGCATTCTGTTGGAAAATATAATTATAATTTATTAATATATATATATTACAAATGCACATCTGTCATAAGTTCTTATTTTAAAAATTTTATTCCAATGTAACTATACAGGTTGTTTTAATCAGCAAGTGTCTTGTTTTATTACAGTTATTAATAGCTGTGATAAAACTATACCTCATTACATATTTTTGTTAACTTGGTTTCAAAAACTATGAAAATAACTACTGAATAACATTTATTGGGTTTATCGACGTGCAGTTTTTATCCATTTCCTTAACAGCATTCATTTTATTTTCCTAATAATTAATTTTTACCTTAAACTGCCCATGATGATTTAAGATGTAACATATGTACATAAAAGATGTATTTAGAGTTAATATTTCAGCACAAAGAAGAATTTATTCAGACATTATTGAATTAGATTTCTAAATGTGAGTGTCAGTGTATCAGCTAAATCATGTATTTGTAATTAAATTAAGGCCCAAGACATATGGTCCGTAGAGGTTGTATTTTCTTCTTTTGTGGATAATAAACATAAAAATGTTGTCACTAATCTCTGGGAAAATAACTGACCTCCCATGGTGCACTCGGTTGGTACGCCGCCGGTCTGGGGTGCGGGAGGTTCTGGGTTTGAATCCTAGGTAAAGCATGAATGTTAGTTTAAGTCAGGTTATACATTCATTTATACGCCAGCCCCTGAAATGCCTTCAGGCATAACACAGGGGGACGTTAATATGCCCTTTCCAATTCCAATTATGGGGAAAAAAATTAACAACATTTTTGTTATTAGGAATTTTTTGGAAGAACATCTGCAAGTTTTCCATGTTAAAAAAAATTGGAAGTAATGTTTTAATATCAATTCCAGATTTAATAGAATCCACATCAAATATCCTGAGGGCCAGATTAAAGAAAGATAACACAAGACTCCAAGAAATATCTATGTTATGTACTGAGGAATACCCTAGTTTATGTCGGTCAAGATCTGTGCAGTCACCTTCACTGCAGT
This sequence comes from Dryococelus australis, assembly GCA_029891345.1. Taxonomy (NCBI): domain Eukaryota; kingdom Metazoa; phylum Arthropoda; class Insecta; order Phasmatodea; family Phasmatidae; genus Dryococelus; species Dryococelus australis. The sequence goes on from CM056999.1 coordinate 98,090,831, forward strand.
TAACCTGGTGGTATTTTCTTGGTCATCATCCCAAAGAACAGTAATTTAAAAAATTCCTTCAGTTTTCAAACTAACCACATGAGATTAATAGTCTCTTGACTACCTACTGAGGATATAATAGCTCAACACACAGATCTGATTTCTTGGACATTTCAAATTTAATAACAAACTTTATGAATTTTAATGTTAAACACAAGGTAAACTGAAATTACATAATTGCATATTAAGATTTATGTATACAACCTGGTATAGTAACTTCATAAAAGATTTCAGACTGTTATTAAAGCCAATTCTAACAAATTATATTTATCCTTTCTTTGGAATAGTATATTTCACCAAGTCAATTTTGAGCTACTTTCTTCTGTCACAAGACTGTCATACATGAACAATAACCTAAAGATAATTACTTAACTTACCCAAAATAGTTAGCCACTTTACGAAGTGCTTATCAAGGATTCAGGCACATAAATTAAGGTAATTTAGAGGTCACTCAAGGTTGGTGAAACAGTTAAGGTACAATGTTTTTTTGTTACTACAGTCTCAAATGCCAACTTCAGGAATCACTGTACCTTGTTCAGCTTGATAAAAATGCATGGTGATGACTTGTGATAGTTGAACCTATTTTCTTCAGTGCAGGGTTCCCAGTTCTTCACATCTACGTTGCACACCTGCCCTTTGTGAGGGGGTTTACCATAGTCACAGCTGTAAATGTTTTCACCGCGACCTGGCGTCAAACCTGGTTTCCTGTAAACTGCACCCAAAAATTGTATTAAAACTCTAGTATCGTACGCCATTCAGTTTTCTGCATCTGTAATTCTGAGAACAAATATTTTTAACCAGAACAACTTGATTACCTTCCAGGAATTTCTTCAAGCTCTCAGTCCAGTGCTTGTAGTTCAGTTCATCTGTCGCCTTGTACCATATAAGGGTGCTCTCTACATTGTCCGCTGGTGGCATGGGCCGGAAACCAAGGCCTATACATCAAAATAGATTAAAGTCATTTTCTCTAGTAACTGACATAAAGTTATTCAAATTAAAAAAAATTATATATATCTGGAGAAAAAAATTTATTGTAAAAATTCTTAAAAATTATTCACAAAAGGTTTTAGCATTATGGTACATGAAATATTTATAAGTGATACATACAACAAAATAATTGGCAGTAATAAATAAAGTAATAATGAAACAAAAATTATAAGTGGGGCAGAAACATATACAAAAATATGAACCAAAATAATAGAGGTTCTTCAATTGCAATGCAAGATAACACGTAAATAACATGTTGACTGTAAGGCCAGACATTGTGATTGTTCTTTTCCATAGCACGTGCCACACAACTGTGAAGGTTGCTGCTCTCTGGTGGTCTGGCAGGAAATCAAGCATGAAAATGGTGGAGTTGGGTGGTAAGTTGAACCAGAAGCATTCCAGAGTGGATAATGCTCGTGGGAATACCTTCAGGAACAAGACACAAGTATTCTGACCTATTTCTTCTACTACTGGCTTCTGCAATTCCCAAATCACATCAAAAATGAATTCTCCTTTAGTTGTCAGCTGAGCCTTCAGGCAAGATACTGTTCCATTCGAACATTGTACAAGGCTATCTGATCATTTTATAGTTATACTTGAGATGCCTGGTGCCTCTTATGACGGCCTACCTCTTTCAGCCCATATGGAACAAAAAAAATAATCACTGGAATGCTACATGAATTGTTTTGATGGTAAATAAACCTTGTACTTTTCTTGCACCTCAACCAACGCATTAGCAGTGTTCAGTCAGTGTAACGGGCCAGCGTATCCTTTAGCACCTCATGGCACATAACTAGTGAGTTTAGGCAACTTAATAAATTTTCAACTACACTACCCATTATATATCTCCAAATTGTCTCGCCAGTGGAGTGAGTGAGTGAGTGAGTGAGTGAGTGAGTGAAGATATTTGAGTGGCTCTTAACAGCAAGGTCTTGAGAGATGATCTCGCCAGTAGATGTTTCAAAAATATTCATACAATTTCAAAACATGTCTTTTAATTAAACTAAGGAACAGAGAACCATGTGGTAAAGAGTGAAATACATGTCTGACAATATTTACAAGAATTACGAATGCTCAATATGCTAATATGTTTCCCCCTCCCTCTGCAGTGGCCACTGAATCACTTGGGTGCCGACTCGGTGCTCGGTTGAGCCATGTCGGGGTCCCATATGCCAGCAAACATGCTAAGAGAGAATTGACATGTTTCACTTGGTTGTTGCTAGGTGCCTCCCTAGTGCGTAGACGGTGTGTAGCCAGCAGGCGAGCGCCCTTCAGTACGTGTCAGGTTAATGACCCCACAACAAAAGGCCTTTTGCATTCTCCAGTTCAAAATTGCAAGACTATGACAACTGTGCTGCATGATTTTCGGTGAGAGTATAGCACTGCACCCCCAACAGCTTAGAACAATCGATATTGGCATGAGCAGTTTCAACAAACAGATTGTGTAAAGGAAAATCAACAGGTTGGTATGGTGAACTGCCATAATGTATGGAAAAAGGGATCACAGCAGTCACATGCCATAATTGAGCACGAGAGTGCCTCCCCTAAAGTGAATGTCTTCTACACCACTTCTCGAGAAAAGGTTTGTGGTCCATTATTTTTCCTGACAACACTGTCACTGCAATCTCACACCTGTAAATCTTGTATAACTGGCTTTTCCCACAGTTACAGGCAGATTCGGCTGATTTCATTTTCCAATAGGACGGAGCACCATCGCACTGGCACTTGCAAGTCTGAAAATTCCTGAACAATGAGCTTCCCCACCAATGGGATCACTGCTGATTTGACATTACACCACTGGCCACCAAGGTCGCCCAATCTCACTGTCTGCTATTTTACCTTGTGGGTGTTTATGCAGGATTCTGTTTTTGTGCCATCCCTTTCTAAAACAATGGACAAACTTCAAAACCGCATAACAACAGCTAGACATTACGCTAAAGTGATGAATGAGTTTTACTATAATGTAGAAGTATGGCATTCTTCTGCAGGGTTGGGGGGATATTGAGCATATGTGATAACTGTAAGCTAAATGTTATTGTCAGACATGTATTTGACTCTTTACTGCATGGTACTCTGTTCCTTGGTTTAAAAGATATAGTCTTGTGAAATTGGATGTATCTTTTTGAAACATCCTGTACTTTGCAGTGAGGTGGTTTAGCAAAATTTTCTACACTAACTTATTATCTCCAAAGTTTGTCTCACCAGTAATTTGTCATGAAATGGCTTAGCAAAATTTACACCTCATATTATAAATTTACACCCATAATTTCCCAACAAGTAAAAAATGTTTTTACAAAATTTACAACATGAAGGATATTAAAAAGAACACTTAGATGAGCATGACAACTACCATTTCACTTGCTGGTTTTCATAATCCCAACCAACCACACAGGCTGGAAGATCCCCAGGCCACTAGGCCAATTCCCCGAAAATGGCTTTGCTCTGCTCTTTTATGGAACACAGGCTTTAGATCTGTAATCTTATTGATTTTCATCTAACATAATTTTTGGCAACATCAACAGACAAGCCTTAATCTACAAATCACAAACTTTATTTTAAATTGCACACATGTACAAAATATCACATGACTCCTGTTGCTGGCACCCAGCACAGGAAACAGCTGCCCGCCTTAGTAAAGGCTGCTCATGGTAAAATGAGCACTTTTGAAAGCCCTGTTTAAGATCTACTTTCATGCACGTTGTCTATTCTTCCACCTTATGTAAAATTAACACTGCCATGGGCCTCATCGCTTTATTCATGCATCAATCAAGTGTAACTTTGAATTTATTAAAAAAGTAAATATTTCAACAATCTGCTCTTTTTTATTCTTTGATACATTAAAAAAGTACAAAGTAAAAAAATAATTTAAGTTGTTACAAATGGTTAAATAACTTTTTTTTTAAATTGACGTTAAGATTTGGAACTATTTTCCATCCATCATTACCAACTTTACTGGGTGTATGTCACGAAGTGCACCAGTTATAATATATGCAGGCAGGGGCAGTGACTTTTTTCTAAGGTTGATTTCAAAAGTGCTCACTTTATTGTGAACAGCATTTTGTAAAGTTGCTTTAGACGAGAGCGGACAAAGAACATGCTGTGGGGATACCGATGGATCTGCTCATCCATTACCCTGGCTGGATATTGTTGCTGCTGCATTGGTTGTGGTGATGAACTTCACACTGCAGGAAAGGTAGGTAGTTTGTTTTCCATGAAGACCATTCATGTTGCTGTCTGGCAGTTTTTTATTTTATTTTTAAATTTCACATGGGTTGAAAGAGGTGAGACGTAAAAGTGATACCAAGTGTCTCAAACATAAATTGAACCAAACATGCAACCATTCATCATAATAAGGCAAATCAATATTTCTTCACATTCTACAGGTTTTGGTTTTAATGCATACACCTTCTCTCTATTACTTAATTCAACATGTTTTCAAGTATTTTACCTCTTTGAGTATTGAGGCCATGCTACAACTGATTTAGAGCCTGAAAATGAAAGTTAATGATGCTCAGTAAATTGCACGTGCGTGTGTTTGTAACACTGAAATGAAAAAATACTGTTGACAGCTCAGTGTACTTTGCTGCTTATGTCGTAATTTGTAGAAATATAATACTCTTTACAGTTCACCTTAATGTACACTACTTGTACAGTAACAATCTCAATTAAAACAAACTACCATTAAAATAGTGCCAAACTGTCAAAGCACTAGTCAAATTCATTACTTTTTCAGTCATTTTAATCTTCACATGAACTCTGTGGTATTGAAGTTCTGATTGGCAACACATGACACATAGTGCACACACACAGGAATTATAGACTACAGCTTTACTTTCTGTGCACTTCCCCTGTGCTATTTTTATGTGTGTGTGCTGTGCATGATTGTGGCGAGTGGCATGCCAACACATGTATTCTGCTTTCTGTGCCTGTGCTATGTTCTTTGCTAAATTAATTATAGCCCACCTTTAGTAAGTTGCAGTTGATAAAGTTGGGCCATGGGATTTCTTGAAGGTCTTCAACTCAGCAGGAAACTGCCAATAATTAGCAGCACGTGCATAAAAATTGCAAGCTTCACCAATTAATACAGGATCCAGTTTATCACACTGGTGACAGGCCAGCATGCTGGTCATCAGAACACTGGACCAGTTGTCTGGAGTAAGCACTACCGACATTTCCATTAAGAGAAATGATGCAATAATATTTCATATTTATCATTTGTATTGCAATCAGTTTTTTAGTGTGTGCATAACATTTTTTAGTATGTTAAGATCTAAGTAATATTCCCTTCGCCTTTTTACATTGTTAGAAGACTTCATTTAGTATTCTCTAATTACTGATGGAGGACGATAAAGAATACCTACATTACTTATTATTTTCCATCAGTAATCAGAGAATAATAAAGCTGGCGAATATCTAATTGTGACGAGTGGCATGCTACACAGTAAATATGTGTAGGAAACCATTATTTAGATCTTAACATGTGTTACATACCCCGGTTGTGTTGGTAGTCATGACGTAAACATTGTAGATCTAGTGAGTTATGGCAGGACCACTGAACAGAGTGGATGTTGTGGCTAGCCAACCTCTCAGGTGTGCCGCGAGTAAATGTATCGTGTGTCGTGGTTATCTATTATCACCGCTGGGATAAGGACTACACTTCATTGGCGACGAGTAGTATGAACTTATAGCATCGGGCAGTCTCGGGTGTGCTAAAACGGACGCAAGACACAACATAACCTGCATAGCATTGTGGAACTCTTTTGGGGAGTTCATCCTAGGGTAGGACACATGGAAAACTTACTCAGAATGGCTGAAGTATTGCTTCAGGGCAAACAAAGTGGCCAACAAGGCGGAGCAAAAGGCTATATTTTTTACAATTTGTGGGGCTGAGTTGTACAATTTGGCAGCGTCATTGTGTCTTCCCAAAGCAACAAGCGAGGTGGATATAGATGACATTTTGACAGCATTGTTGAACCATTTCCACCCCAAACCGAACAAAATTGTGGAATCATACAAATTCCACAAGCGCGACCAACACGAGGGTGAGTCGATCTCCGATTATGTGGCCAAGCTGCACCGTTTTTCGGCGCATTACAACTTCTCTGATTTAAATAGAGTGCTGTGGGATTGGTTGGTGTTGGGGTGCGTGGCACGGCACTACAACATGCAATGTTTGTCAAAGACAAGTTAACATTTCAGACTACCCTAGACATGGCCACTGCTGCCGAAGCAGCTAGTCGGAATGTCTACGACCTGAATGGCGGTGTGCGCAAGCTGGCAGTTCAGGTTCTCAGCGTAAAACACATCAGGGAAGAACGTCACCTCCACATAAGCACATACGGGAACAACCACCTTGCTGGTGCTGCAACGGGTCACACAAACCAGATACTTGTAAGCACCTCTCCACAAAATGCAATTTCTGTTATAAACAAGGGCACCTTGAACGAGCGTGCATCTCAAAAAAGAAACTGAGTACCCGATGACAGGACCCACACAGAGGCTTGAAATAGAACCCGAGCAGTGGAGTGTTTCACGTAACTGACAGGAGGGACCTGTTGGAGGAGGAGGACATAACCTTGTACAGTCTGTACCAGTTACGGAGCCAGCCGCCGATAAAAAAGATTGTGCGCTTGGACGGCAAGCCTTTAGAAATGGAAGTTGACACCGGGGCTAGACTAACGGTCATTACCAGAGACATATTTCAGCAGTTGTGGCCAGAGAGGTCAGAACTACAGGAAGCTAGCTTGCTATGGCACACAAGGTCCCAGGAGAAATTGAGAGTGCTAGGGTCCCTGGAAGTGCGTGAACAAACGGACACGGTAGACATCAGGTTGTCACTCTTGGTAGCAGAAGGCTATGTCACACTAGCCTTGTCGTGGTCACGAAGGTCTAGTCTCTTGGGATGGAGTTAGTTGAAACCACTAGGCATTTCAGTGGAAGGGGTGCTCACTATGCATTCAAACGAGGCAGCAAGTATAATGGCTAAACACCACACTGTGTTCTTCGCAAATGCAGACCTGCGGCAGTACATGAACCCACCAGTAAGTATAGACATCAACCCAGAGGCAAGGCCTATATTCCGGAAGTGCTGGCCAGTCCCTTTTACTCTGTGCGAAGCCGTCAGCAAGGAGATAGAGAGACAGGTGGAGCAGAGAGTGTATGAGCCCATAACACACTCAAACTGGGCTACCCCCCATCGTCACCATCTGCAAGGCTGATGGATCTGTATGGATCTGCGGGGACTATAAATGTTCCGTGAATCGAGTTTCCAACACGGAGATTTACTCACTGCCAACTATTAACAAAGCGTTCTCCAATTTGTCAGGCGGGAGATTGTTCACAAAATTGGATTTGGCCAACACTTATTTGCAGGTATCGGTAGACGACAGTACGGCTGACATATTGACAGTGAACACCATGAAAGGAATGTACAGGATGAAAAGTCTGCCATTTGGCATCAAGTGTGCCACCACAGTTTTCCAAAGATTGATAGAGACCATTCTCTGTGGTATCGAGGGAGTCATGGTGCTGCTGGACGACATTCTCATTACGGGGACAAACGCAGAGCAGCACTGGCAGTGGGGCCATCAGGTCCTCAGTCGCATGGAGAAGGCCGGGTTATGATTGAAGGAAGGGTAGTGTAGGTTTGCTGAACCATCCGTAAAGTTCTTGGGTTATCTGGTGGACAGTATCGGGATACACCCAACGCTGGCTGAGGTGGAAGCCATCCACCATGCTCTCCGGTCCCTACATGTAAGGAAGAGCTGCATGCCTTTTTGGGGCTGTTTAATTTCTACGATCAGTTCCTGCACGACAAGGCCAGTGTGGCAGAGCCACTTCACTGCCTGCTCGACAATGCACACCAGTGGGAGTGGACAAAGGTTCATGACGATGCGTTTGGTGCAGTCAAGAAGTTGCTGCAGTTGGATGCTGTCTTGGTGCACTTTGATGTATCCCAACCAGTGACACTGACATGTGATGCCTCGAAGTATGGATTAGGGGCAGTACTCGCTCATGTGGATGTGGACGGGATTGAAAGGGCCATTGCGTTTGGGTCACGCACCTTACACAAACAGGAGAAGAACTATGCCCAAATTGACAAGGAGGCTCTAGCTATAATGTTCGGAGTGACCAAGTTCAGGCAGTATGTTACAGCCCGGCCATTCACTATCATAACAGACCACCAATCACTTTTGCGGTTGCTAGATCCCAACAGGCAAACCCCAGACGTACTGTCTCCACGGTTACTACGGTGGAGCTTATTATTGTCCATGTTCAATTATAAGATTGTATATCGACCAGGGCAGAGTATTGGGCATGCAGATGCCTTAAGCAGGATACCATTGGGAGCTCTAGATGTGGACATCCCAACCGTGGGGAACGTCTTAATGCTAGAAGTACTACCCAAACCCCCAGTGGAAGCTCCACGAATCGCTAGATCGACAGACGTGGACCCAGTATTGCACAAGGTAAAGGAGTACTGCAGCATTGGGTGGGCCAGGAGTAGAGCAAATGTCAGACAAGCTCCGACCATATTGGACCCGGTGAGATGAGTTATCCCTCTACAAGGGGTACATCCTGTGGGGGAGCAGAGTGATCATCCCTGCAGTACTACAGAAGGACCTATTAGAGATGCTGCATGCAGCACACGATGGTGTAGTAAAATCAAAGGCTGTCGCACGGAGCTACATGTGACGGCCAAAGATGGACGAGGATATAGAGAAAACGGTAGGATGTTGTCAGTAGTGCAAACAGTTGCGAGCAAACCCACCCCAGCAAAGAAGTGCAGGCTGGAAGCAAGAAACTAAACCGTGGGCCTGGGTCCACGTGGACTTTTTTAGGCCTTTTCAATGCAGGGTTTTCCTGGTTGCTGTGAATGCCTTCTCCAAGTACTGGTAGGGTCGATGTCGTCAGCGGCTGTTGTGCGGGAACTAAGGGACATATTTAGAGTGCATGGCATACCTGAATGCTTGGTCTCAGACAATGGCTCCGCTTTTATAGCACACGAGTTGAAGGCTTTTGCGCAGCAGAATGGGGTCCGGCTGATTCGCACAACACTGTTTGACCCGTCGAGTAACGGGCAAGCGGAGCGCATGGTCCAGACGGTGAAGGCAAAGTTAAAGAAATTAGTCAAGGGCTACTGGCAGACCAGACTGGCTAGAAAACTATTGTCACTGTGCACCAGTGCTGTCACTGGAAGCCTCAAGACTACAGCAGAACTGTTAATGGGTCGCCCACTCAGGACCGCTTGGAACCAGGTACGTCCAGAGGCTAATGCTGGAGCAGGGACAATTCAACCACCAGAAGGGAACAGGAGCAGATGCTTCAGGTTACAAGATGCCATGTGGTACAGGGTTTATAACAGGAGCGTGAAGAGGTTGCCTGGCCCCATTACTGGATCACAGGGGCAACAGATATTTTCTGTCACAGGTAAGGATGGGCAGGTATACAGGCATCACATGGACCAGGTCTTGCGCAGAGAGCCCAGCTTACCAGACCAGAGGGAGGATCTTTCCCTAGAGCCACCCAGGATGGCTCCAAGAGGGACCCTGGGTCCCGCTCATAGTAGCAACAGCCAGGCTCGACGGCCCATCTGCAGCTCGCAAGAGGACAGCCAGGGCACCTCTCACCAGAGCACAGCTGGTACTAGGGGGTGCGCGGAGGTAGCGCCAGTTACCCAAGCTGTAGAGCAAATCGCGCGAGACTCAAATGGAGGACTATCAGCCGGCACATCTGTGACGGGCCAGATTCAGCAGACAATGACGTGTGTGGAGACCATTAGGGTTCTGTACAACTTTTTAAGTGTTTACTTGTACGGGAGGAGGTGTTACATACCCCGGTTGTGTTGGTAGTCTCGACGTAAACATTGTAGATCTAGTGAGTTATGGCGGGACCACTGAGCAGAGCGGATGTTGTGGCTAGCCGACCTCGGGTATGCCATGAGTAAGTGTATTGTGTGTCGTGGTCATCTATTATCTCTGCTGGGATAATGACTACACTTCAACATGCCAGAAATTTCAATATACACTCTGAAAAACTATTTCAACAAGATGATATTTATAAGATATTAATGCAACTTCCCATTTAGAATTTTGATTGATAACAAACACTGTTCCCAATAAAATGTGGTACTGTTTGATAACAAAGTATTAAATAAAGAAAAGCTCATTTAAATAGTAATTTCTTAATATGTTGTGATTTCCATTGGAACAGTCCATTTTCACTGCAATATATGTTAATACTTCTCATTTGCAAGGCCAGACCTGAACACACACAAGGTCAAGCAGAAAATTATTATAATGGTGATGAGCTAGAATATGCCCGTTAGATTGGTACCACTTAGTCTCTACAGTATGGGTCCATCAGAATGAGGACCTCAATCCCCCAGAGGATGGGGAAGATGCTGCCATTCAAAGGCAATAACAGGACCTACTATGCCAGGGTGGGGACTCCAAGTACCTGAACACCTGTCTTCAGGTCCAGTCTTGAATCGGGATGTACTGTTGACCAGAACATTTCCAAAGGGAAGATGTGGCACACAACCAGGAAATGCCAATACTTGAGTACTGTATCATACCAGTTGCAAAGCCCACTTGAATGTGAGCCTAACTCAAGAGGCTGTGTGACCAGAAAAAGAGAGAAAGAGAGAGACAGTTAGTAGGGAAGGTACTCTAGATAGGAGGTAAGTGAACCAGGTAGGTATGTATATGGACAACAGAGCTTAACACACTAATTAAGACACACAATGTATGTGAGAAAGTACTGGACATGCTGTCATGTTTTCCCATTTTTCTGCAAAGGTAAGGTAAAGTTTTCATTTTTAACCGTTCACAGAAAACTACAAATTCGCTACTGCATGCAAGGTACGACACTTTAACAAGTTTGTTTACTTCTATGTCAGTTGTCCAATTATTACTCGTTGACAGCTATTACCATACGGGCTACTAAATTTATATTATATATATATATATATATATTATATATATATATATATATATATAATATATATATATATAAGAGAGAGAGAGAGAGAGAGAGAGAGAGAGAGAGAGAGAGAGGAGACATATATACATATTTAAAATCTTAAAATGTCTGTAAAAATAAATCATTAAAAGGAGCAGAAATTTTGGGAGGAAACGAGGTTTTAGAATTTGAAGCACCAAATTTTCAACTAAAAATGATTTTTTTAAATTATAAAATGTGGTAGTAACTGAAAAAAATACTGTCATCGAAAGACCACAATCCTGGTCAACTTTTTCATTCCACTGTAGATTTGAATATTTAGTTTAGTCTTAGTCCACATGTTTTTTGTAAAATGTATGTGAACATGTGATATGAATTGAATTACTTTTATAAATTTTTAAATACTAAAAGCGAAATCTTCATGTCATGACTTCCTTGATTTAAAGATATTCAACAGTAATACCCAAAAACTTATTCTATAAATACAAACATAAGAAAACTCTCATCTTCTGTTATAACAAGAATTGATTTCTTGGCTTTTATTACAAAACTTTGGGGGTAGAAGTTCACCTAACATCTTAAAATTCTACCTGTTCACAAAAAACAATGTTGGAATACTACCTAAAATTGAGGTCATAAATAGTTGTATCACACTAATCTGCTACAGTGACAGTGATAAAAACTTTGCATTCATGAGAAAAAAAATTTTAATGCTAAAATTTTAATGCTAGATCTTAAATCAATTACAGACGAAAACACCATTTCAGGACTTACCTGGTGATGTACCTATTATGGACTGGTTGAGCTGCCACCTCGGTATGCGAGGGTCTAGAGTTTGGAAGAATACCCACATGCAGATTGAAAAGAGTGCTGCCAGCACTGCATAGAATATCAGGTAGAAGATTCCAATCTTTGCTGCAACAGAAAAGAACAGTAAATAAATGTTGAGAAACTTCATATTTCTGTGAATATAACTCATTATAAGATCAGTCCATTTGTATTCAGGGGCTAGGGTGTCAAGTCATCTGCCAGGTCTCATACTACAACTTTTTACTTCCTTCAGTCTCAGGTACCATACAACCCAGTCCCATTCATTGTGGCTAATAAGATCATTCCTAGTACATAGCCAAGTCGGGGGTTGAATTTTCAAAGGAGAAGCCATCCAAGGTGCATGATACCATAACTAGTTCACAGTTCACTTCGCACTTCTGAGAGCCCTGCCTTCTTCCAGCCCATTATGTATCCTTCCACTAACAATACTGCCAACTGAATGACAAATATACATGTACTGATTAATAGAAATAATTAAAAACATAAATATGTTTTTACTAAGTGAATTATGTAAAAAAGAAATGCTTCCATTTCAGTGTTTCTAGTCAGTGTTTACATGAAAATAAAGTCATGGGAATATAATATTTTTCTAATATTTATTTCAAAAGTGTTCTGAACCACACGCTAGCTAATTATGCTAGTGTGTACACCTTAGTGCAGATGACCTTCAAAGACATGAATCGAGGGAAGTTTAAAAGCATTACTCATTTAAATTTTTCACAATTCTTCTGAGTAGCTGTTTGTCCATAATCTGTTTATTCTGTCACTCCCTACACATTTTAATGATGATGTGCTTTTCCGCTATCATTATCATTAACAGCATGGCTACTGCAGCCACTTTTGCCTTCTTAACCTTCCCTTATATGCCACAGGCTCACATACAAAAAAATAAATTAATGAAGTGTCTACACAATATTATATTTTACAACTAATTTTGTATTTGTAGTGAGCAAGAAATTAAACATTTTTCTGTCTGATGGTAAACATGCCAAATTATTTATGACAAATGAATAAATCCATACCAGACACATTTTACTACTTTATTACCAGAAAAAGTGGAAGAAAAACAAGTTACTTATATGACTAACGTGTCTACTTTCCTCAACATGGCTGCAATTAATTTTTAAATAATTTCTTAAAAGCTGAGTTGGTAGGTAGGACTTGTCTCGTTGAAAGCAATATCATTTGAGATGAAACCAGAAACATATGCAATAGTAGTGAGGTAATTACAAATACACACATGCCTTACTAGTTGCAGTGTGTAAGGTCATGCTCTCGTGCTCTAGCACTGACCAAATTTTCATTCATCTTGACAAATATTTTATTCAGGAAAAGTTTTAAATATAAAGTATTATTGACACAAAATGGATGCTATTTTCCTTTAACAATGCAATATTACTTGGCAAGTGCTCAACTTTGTTGCCATACATAATTATTTGCAGGTTTTTAGCATTGCGAGCACTGCCTAGGTGCTCTACTGTGTGTGGCTGAGCAAGGCTGCTGTTCCTCCAGCCAATCCCTCGCACTGGCCGGAGTCCCAAAGAAACATGGGAATCTCGCCCTTATCTGTGCCTCCTTCATGCCACCTCAACTTCTGTACGTAGGCAGGAAACTCAACAGCGCTGCATGCTCACTTCGTACGGCCAAAAAATGTTCAAACTAAACTCATCATCATTTGAAAAATATCCACTTAAATAATTTCAAAATTTTACTGGAAAATCTTTGATGTTTTATTTCATGAAGCAATCATAATATTTTCTTTACTAGAAACTTTTTTAATACAAAAAGTTGTAAAACAATGGCTTGTTAACTAATTTTCTGGATGAGTGCGGAATGAGAAGTTTCTTTGTGTTTAGATATAGATATATGGCATCCATGTGAAATGAAGAGGAAACACTAAAGTTTATACCCCTCTTAAAGCACTACCACTCATGGTTTCCTTGTTATGGTGTAAATGGCTTCAAAAATATTTCAGCCGTATGGTAGTGCGGCAGCTACGAACTTTCTGCTTTCTGCCATTTCTCTTCACTAATCTTGTATCTGCATTGGTACATTTAAACTAATGGTACTAATTATTAGTTAAATGTTTACACTGTAGCTTGCATTAATATTAAACCCAAGAATTACAAGTAAGAAAGAGGAAAGTACATTTTCCTATGGCAAGTTAAAATTTACTATCAATTTCAAATCACATTTGCCTCACTCAATCAAATTCACAATCTACACTGTAGAAAATTGTTGTCAGTATACAAACATTCACGCTATAATTTACATGAATTTATACCTAATTAATTAATGAGTATATAAAGTATAGTAGACAGATGTTTTCTAGATATTAAAACATTTTAATCCTTCGCATCTGTCAATATTGCTACAGCTGAACATAAAGCCTAAAGTTCATTGGTTGTAACAACTAAACAAGTGTTGTGAAGTATATTCAGAACTCTCAAACTGAAACTGTAACTAAGTTCTAGAATGAAACATATGCATATAATAAGTTGAGCTCTTTTTCAGTATTTGTAGTTAAATAGTTTTATATTTATTTTTAACTCACATGGCTAGTACACTTTAATAATACATTCAAAGGAAAGTACATTATATAAAATGTTAAACCAGTAGGTTTACTTGTAGTATAATTGTGTGACACCAGCTAACAGCCAGCAGCGTGAGTGTCCATGACGGCACTCACCACGCACGTATCACGTGTACTTGCACGTGCGCAAAGAGGCCAAAATGTTTTAACTTTAACATAAATATTATTTTGCAGTGTAAAATGCGTCTTGTATTTTATTTTTCAGTTTGAAATGTCTTACAATGTTTTAAAGTGTTTGTTGTTATTTTGAAAATGTTTGGTTAGGAAATTACCGAGGAAAGCACTGAGATTAAGAACACTAATATTTCGGCATGAACGCTGTCATGAAGAGACACTAAATTAATACGAAAAATTCACAAGAAAATTATAAAATGTAAGACAATATTTAATTTATTTGTGCCAATTTTTTTTCAATAATAAAATATTTTACTCGGCATGCATAGCACTTCTGCTTATGTGAACCCCGTAAGCCGCCATGGTAGGTCCGTGCGACAATTACCTCTGGACAGTCTGTCGAGGAGAGCTGATGAGGTAAGACACTGTCACGTACACACTACAACTTTTTGTTCACTGATGTAGATTTCAATAGCACTTTTAGTATACCGGTTAACCTTTGCTTGTGTACGTTTTGCCAGACATTTCCCCAGTATTATGCTTCCGCTTAACTAATTAATTTCACCCTTGTGGCATTTTCAACTTAATTCAGGAGAAGGAGGTCACACGACCCGCGCAACTTGAATCAGTCACCATCCGCTTCTGCTAAAGGCGTTTCATCGTAATTTCTGCATTAATGCTATGTGCAATTTGAAGGGCTTTGTTTTCATATATGTATTTGAGGGTATATATCATGTTAGAATATTTTACGGCAACAACACGTATAACCACGTGGGTAACCGACACCAAGTACATGTCTACGACATCATTGCGTTTTGAGCGCTTATTTATGTAATATCATGTGTGCAATATTTTACTCAGGGTTCTACGTTAAATTTTGTCAGGGTTCTGTGTAATTTTCATGTAAATTGATGCTTTTGTGTTCGACCACGCTGTCACTTTGCTGTTTGATTTTTCCGCCATCAGGCATGCTACAAGCCTGTAATCATTTCAATTGTAAAGATATTACTTCCGTCCTAGCCGGCTCTATGTACAAGCCTTCACCACACTACCCACGTGCTGGTGGGTGAGCCCATACGAATTTGTGTTAGTGATGCCAAGTAATTTCATTTGTAATTCACCATGTCCTGTCTTCAGGGAAAAACCGTCAGCCCATCCTAGCGGCTGTCGGCCCTCTTCCCTTGTGAAGATTGTGTTTTCATACACCGTGGTGAGATCATCCATCTAGGCATGCGCTAGATCAATTGCGGGCTGGGGAGCATCCAAGCGGAATTGGCTAATCATGACCAAGAGTATCATAATTTCATTGGCACGTTGATCTGTACGAGCAATAATAATAAAAGCAAGTCTAGAGTGAACCTCCTCTTTTATTCAGTAGTGACAGTGTCCTAGCCACATGTATTTTATTATGTGCTTATTTTCAAAGTGATGTTTAGTAAAAGTTTAGTATTGCCTACGTATTTGTAAGTACACATGGATGAGCCAGGCACACAGAACCCACAGCATCCCTGAGAACCCTGAGTCTCAATAATGCAGTGATTGGGAAGCACCGCTGGCACCCATATTACCAGTAAGTATTTGTGTCATCGTTCGTCTCGTGTCTCACCCCACGGCGTCATGTGTTGGGTTAATAACCCTAAATGCTGTTTGTTTGATTAAAATAAAATACAACATACAAATCCACAGAATTGAATAACTGCCAGCAATATAATTATTAATTGCTTACTGCTGCTAGGTGTATTAAGAAAAGACAGAAATGTGAATGTCAAGGTAACCAAAATAACATTTTTTTATAGCTCTTAGCACTATTTGTGTTCTGATTTTGGTTTTCATTTAAAATTTGCTTATTTAAATTGCATATCAAATAATGAACCTTGATTACCCTGCAAATTATTATGCCTTTGCAAGAAAACAGTGTAAACACATTTGTTTTAATTATAATAATTTAGTAGAGTGAGTAGCTTACAAACAGAACATTAAATATTGGACTTTTTTTTTAATATCTTGCACACAATATCCAACTTTGTATGAGATAATTATTAACACCAATTAACTTAGACTCTTGAGAAACATCTGAACATCATAACCACGTGTGAAAAAAATGTTGAATGAATTTTACAATTAAAATACAAGGAAATTGTGATGTTTAACATTAAAGCATAAGCCGATAAATTTTTACATACAGTATAGAGGCTCGAAATATGTACATTTTGAATTATTAGATAAAAACTTTTGTCCTGAATTTGAGTTGAAACAAAATATATACTTTCATCACCTACCTGACAAAGTGAGGCATTTTCTCGGGAACAGAATGATACACAGCAAAATTAACAAAGCATTTTTTTTTAAAATGATAATTTGTAAAGTGCAGGTGATTCAAATTTCAGAACTGCTGTTGTTATTATTATTAATATTTGGATGCCTGTGATGCTGTTAAATGATTTTTAATGTGTGGCGTGAGTTCTGATACTTTTCAATTCCACTACATCTTCAATGTGTTAACGAATTTTAAATTTGGTGGCAGAGTATTAAAATTGCTCTTATCAGTGCTGACACACAAGTGATGTCTTAAACACATTTTACAGCTTCTTACGAACCCAGTGAGATTTTGAAATGACACCGGGTGTTACCTTATGACTATCTTGCAAGCTTTTTTGGCTTGTCTCAACTAAATAAAATGCAAATTGTAACCTGGTATGGGCAAAAATGTGTCCTGTGGTACCTCCTATTTCTTTTCCCAGGAGAATAACTTAGTAGAATAGTGGTAAAATCACTAAATTAAACCAGTCATAATCAAATTAAGTAAAGTTATCTGATATATCATTAATTTTATGAGACATAGATGGCCACATTATGGCCCTTTAAATCTCATATTTTTGGGATAGGGGTGGGATTATAATTCTATTTACCCACAGGCAGGAAAAAAAAAAATGGAAAAGAGGTTTTGTGTATGTGTGTGTTTTTTTATGCCATATCTTAGGGATCAATCAATACATTTTTACCAAATTCTTCTCACAAGTAGCTATTGTAGGCCATTTTAACTTATGTTTTAAGTGGCTCAGTCACTTATTTTCAAAATGACGGCCCAGTAAATATTTTGAGTTAGTAAATCTTATCATTTGAAACATTAGACAGATTAAATTCAAAGTCGATGCTTGAATCTGACCTCCGTAATGCAGTTGATTGCACACTAGCTTACGGTACTTTTCTTTATAATTTTCAGTGCTGCTGATATAATTTTGTGCATGATGAAAATACTATGAGAGACAAAATGATAATTGATGAGGAGAATGTGCCTGCCAAGACCAGTTCTAATTTTGCTCTTCGCCTTTCTGGAATGGGAACACGTGATGGCCCATTGGTAGTATCCACACGTGCACATCTTGTGACTGGAGTGTTTCTTTCTGGAATGCAGCCAGCCCATAGCCACACGCCTCCACACAACCAGAGGCTGTGGCTAGAGGTCCTTCACTGGCACTGCTACATTTATAATATCCAACATAAACATGATTTTGAACCAGCAACTACTAGTTGGTCTCTGATTCTGTTTAAGGTTATTTGTCACATAAGGTAAAGGTAAAGACCCAAGGTTTAAACATACCAAAATGAAATCATAACAATAAAAATTGATTTTGGCTTGGTAATGTCCAGTCAGGACAAAATTGTAATCAGTATCGGCAAATTAACTCTACAGGCCAAAATTATCACCTTCCAGGCATGAACTGCTTGTCAGGCTCCCTCCTTGGGTTTCAGGCAGTGTGCAATACATAGCCTATTGTAAAGGGATATATTCCCCCAAAGTAAAGCTGTCATTTTGTAAGATTACACAAAAACATAACATACCAGGTGAACCTCAAACTGTCTTGATGACAGCAACAGCTGACCTATTTTATGATGCCAAAAAGCTCCAACTTTGTTGCACATATTATAAATTAGAAGCTTAAGGAACGAAGACAGCAAGTAAAATTACTATAGTTCCTGTAGCAAGAACAGTATTCTACAGAGTGAGTCCTTTAAAAGAGACCCCGTGGGACATGTGTGTAACGGAGTGAGGGAATGAGGAACTACAGATCAGTGTAACAACTTTTGGTGTCATCTGCACACCTGCCTCAAGGTCAATGGCGGCCACTTCCAGCACCTACTTTAGGTATTTTGTTGTCACACTGGACTGTATTTCCTCATTCCCTCGCTCTGTTACACACATGTACCACTGGGCTTTTTTAAAGGACTCATCCTGTATTAGAACAATATAATATTACTTTAAAATTGCCCACAATATCAATTTATAATTTTACTTCTGCAGTGATGAAACAAGAGTGCAATCTGAAGGTACACATAGGAAGAAATGGGGGAATTGGGCTATTCCTGGAGGTAGGTAGGTAATATTATATCCATTTTCACTGAGCGATGATCAAACCAAGGAATCCATGAACACATGCAAAGCAGCTCACAAGTTCATGGAGGTAATAACTAATTATAGGCTGTTCACGGTAAAATGAACACTTTTGAAAGCCCTGCTTAAGATCTACTAATTGTATGTACGTTGTGTATTCTTCTGCCTTATGTAAAATTAACATTGCTATGTGTCTCATCACTTTATTCATGCGTCGGTGAGGAGAATCTGTGGAATCATTGGAAAAGTGAATATGTTATAAATCTGGTCATTTTTACACTTTGATGCATTACAAAAACAGTAAGTGAACAAAATAATTTAAGTTATTACAAATTTTAGCCTAACACTTTTTATTCAACGTTAAGCTATGGAACTACTTTCCATCCATCGTTATCAACTTTACTGGACAAATGTCACTCAGTGCACCTGTTAAAATATACGTATGTAGGTGTGGAAAGTAATTTTTTTCTAAGGTTGATTTCAAAAGTGCTCACTTTATCGTGAACAACCTTTAACAGACTTTTCACTTCTATTCTTAACTGGCAAGTTTTAAGCAACTGTTTCACCAGAATAATGATATAATATTAGTGGTGAATGTGGTCTGCCAACAGAATTCCTATTATATTTACCTATCTGGAGGTTATTTTGCAATTCTGGGGCCTAGAAACAAGGGAGTACTAAAGGCAACACTGGCAAACATTTTGAATGCTCCAAATCTCTTCATTCAAGGCAATGAACTGGCATGGCATATTTTTTTGTAATCATGCAGCCATGGGACTTCAAACTTTACTCGTACAAAGTCTCTAGCAAAATTCAGTAGAAATGTCAATTAGATTAGTCTTCTAGATTTAGTACTGACTAAATCTAAATGTTATAGGCCTGTTAACTACCATGATAAAACTATTTTCTAATTATAACTGAACAAAAGGTACAGTTCACTATTCTCCATTTTCAAACTGTTCCAGTAACATCTTCATATGAAAAACATATTAATCTAATTCTATTAAAGCCAAGATTGCCTTCATAGTTCCTACATTGCACCCCAGTAAAATCCTGTCGTAACTAGAAATCTAGTTCTTGGAAATATACATATGAAGTGTATTGAGTTTATAAATAAATATGTGTAATTAAATTGCAATAATGGATATTTAATTTTGTTACAAAATGCCAGAGGGTGAATTTGAGTTAGGGATGGAGTTCGTATTAAAAAATAAAATAACTACAGTCCATTCACGACTGGAACAGACTTATGAAAATCAATCTTTGAAAAAACACCCTAGCCATTAGCTGCATGCATAGTTAGTAAAATATAATTGCGGGTGCAGGTACAGTACTCACACCCGCCACTTGATTTTCTGTCTGTTTCCTTTATTACTGTTGTTATTCACAGTGAGCGCAATATTAAATGTCTATCTCAATTCTAAATAAATTACTTATCAATGTTTCCATATTGGTTGTAACAACTTAATTCACAAGCATTATTTACTCATATTCAGTCTCGTCTATTGTCATCATTCTAAATGTCTAAGTCACAAAAGTATTTTTTAATAATTATGATACAATTTTGTTGTGGGTGTGATATTTCCGTGCACAAAATAAACTATTCAGTTTGTTGATTACATCACCTTAGTTTAGCAAATCACACTTAGCAGCACAGTGTTGCGGGCAACAATGGCCACACTGTTAACGGGAGGAAATTGCTTTACTCCACCCATCACTGTAACCACTTCCAGTGTGAGGAGATCACCCACACTCAACAGCTTTTGTCATATGTATATGTGAGGCTCAGTGCTGTGATTTGTGTTCTTAGCTTCTACAAACAAAATATTTCAAATCACATATACCAGTAGTATTATAGCAATTTCAGCATTTAAAACCATTTGTTTTATGCTTTAGTTTGTTTTGGGTTGAGTGTTTATTTATTTTGAATGTAATTTTAAAGCACCTACCCTCAGGAATAGTTAGAATTGTTATTCAGGACATCACCACAAAATTCTTATTTATTTACTTTTTGTTTACATTGAACGTATTTTGACAGTTCTATTTCCTTTCTTTTATTTTGCTATGTGAACTGAGCTCTATTATCTTTGGAATCGTTCATTATTTTGCCACAGTTTTCTCTCTGCACTTTACATGGCTTAATCAAGCATGTTTTGCTATGGTGGATGCATTTAATTACAGTTGTGGTAAGATAAGTGCCATGTCTCAGGAAGTGACTAATATCTTGGAATTTCCCGAAAGTGGTACATTGTAACGTTTGCATCTTCAAGAATTCTTTTAATTTTGCACATACTGCCCACTGTAATGTTCGGAAAGGTGTTCCAGAGGCACCTAGTTTTATTACATATGCGGGGCATGGTAAAGAAGAGGCCCTAAATGCATTGCATGTAGATTTCGAAGTGCTACAAACTACGTGAGCTGCCGTCTCTACCAGTGCTGAATAAGTATGACCTACTTTGGGTATGGTACTGCAATTTTAAAGAACTGTTACGTATGTGTGCTGCAGTTATTTTGAACAGTTTTGCTTAAGAAATTAACATGAACTTCAAGAGAGTGATTTTTGGATTTTTAAATTATTTTCTGAAATTTAATGAAGGGCATAACTATTTGGTCTGACATTAACCCGAAGCCAGCAGATAAGATTCATTGCTCTATAGCCATGCAAAACTTTGAACATTTTACCAAGATTAATTTCTGAACATTTTATGAGCCAGTTGAACTTTAATTTGTCACATAAATTACCAATTTTGATTGCAAATTTTTGAGAAGTGATTTAGAATTCAGATCTATCACTACTAATTTTATAATTGAAAGGCAGCAATTTTATTGATTTCATTTATATTTCTGGATTTTCTGTACCAAGTCATTTTATTATATCAAAGAATTCCCAGTTCTCCACATACAATTTCAGCAATAAAACTACATCTTTCTTACACATTAAATCAATGGTTTGTGTTTTGTGTAGTATTTGAAAGTAGTTTTAGTATTTTATTCTCAATGGGTAATTTTTTTGTTTTAGTTTCTCATTTCATACAAATGGTATGAAAATTTTTGTTTTATTTATGTCTATCTGTTTGAAGGGTAATGTGTCTTCATGTAACTCAGAATTCATTAATGATCACTTCTAATGTGTCAAGAGTATCACATTAATTACCTACCTGGTTTTGAAACAAAGAATCAAGTCATTCTTTCATTGCACTTTAAAGGTAAAAGCATTTTTCCCATGCTTAGTCTCACACACAGGGAAGCTGATTCACCTCGCATCATTACATTCAAGCTGGATGCAACGAGCAAAGAGAAAGCAAGTGGTGCTGTCGGAATTCTGCCAAAAATCACACGCATGCCTGACAAAATCTACACGATTACTCATTTAAAATTTTCCTTCTTTTCACACAACAAATTTTATTATTTGTGCATTCACACACACTAAAAGTTATATCCTCAAAGACTGGCACCCAAACGTATGGGCCTAACTATTCTGCAAGTAACACTAATAAAATAAAAAGCATACAAAAAGAAGTCTTTATTTTTTCATAAGTTATTAAATTTTTTGATAAAACTTTAAACAAAACCTATAATTTATGATTATGGTTAAATTATGGTATAATTTTGTAATAGTACCAACATTTAATCATAATCATAAATTATAGGTATTGTTTAAAGTTTTATCAAAAAAATTAATAACTTATGATAAAAAAATCTTATAAAGAGACTGATATGTCGTATCATCAAATTATTTGGCATGATTCACAAACTATGAGACACTTTTGACTACCACAGTTCAGTTGTCTGCAGAATTAAGCTCTAACAACACTTCTGTTATTAGAGGTCACCAGTATTAAATTTTAATTTTAATTCAATATTGGTTGATTGAAATTAGAAAATTTTTCTTTTAATTGCATGCCGTAAATTTATTTTTTTTAAATGTTATTAGAAGAGCAAGATGCACAGCTGTACACTGAGACAAAAAGACATGGCAGTTCCTTTGTGTGGACGTACATATTTCGTGATTGGCTGTGCGAGGCTCTGGGAACAGGTCTTGTATCGGGTTGGCTACTGGATGCACTGAAAAGTTTCCTATCGGTTGAGCTGCCAGCTGGAAAGTAGGCTACCAGGTACTCACTGGTGAATGGCATTCCAACATGTTGCTGGCGTGTGTGACTGGAGTTTGCAGAGTGGAGTGGAGAACTTTGGTCGGCCCTTAACATTGAGGTCTTAAGAGCCAACGAGGGTGAGGCAAGGTGAGTATGGAGCAGCACCGGAATGCAAGGGCAGGGGAAACGGGAGCTTTCCGAGGAAAACAGCCAACCAGGAGTATTATATGGCACAATTACAACATGCAAAAATCCGGGAGCAATCCCGCCAGGAATTGAACCCAGTTCACCTTGATGGAAGGCGAGTAGTCTGACCACTATACCACCGTAGCCCCTACTGGAGTTTATGGGAAAAAGTGGATGTAACATACTTGACTAACATTTGAGAGGGTTCAAAGTTAATTGTCAATCCAAGCTAAGCTGATTTTGGTTTCCATGGTTTTTTGAGATAGATCAAGGTGAATGCCAGGGTGGGTCCTTAATAAAGGTCATGCTAATTCCTTCCCCATACCAATTATGACAAAAACAGGATCCACTGATTAAATGTTTAACTATAAATAACTACTAGCTACATAATTGTAAAACTATGAAACATTGGAATTAATTCTTTAGTGGCAATCTACCTGATATTCACTTCTAGACTTAACTTACTACAAATCTCAGGGCATAGACACGTAACAGGATGGTGTTATATTTGATTAAAAATAATGACCCCCAATTGATGCAAGATTAAAAAACACAGCTTTAACTTTCATAACAGAACAGCATCACTCACTATGCAATGCCCTGTATGCAATTACAGTAAAACAAAATTATAAAAATAAACCTGTGACTAGCTTTACTTTAAAACAACAGTCAACACGGAGGAAATTGAATTGGTCTCATTAGCAAAAATTACACAGTAAACAGCCTATATTCTACACCAAACCTGAATGAGCAGTCTCACCAGTCATGGAATTCCATTGCACTCGGGACTCAATAAACTCGGTTCTTAACTATATGGCACTCATGCTCACTTACTATGCATAACCGGACCCAATTCAAATGTCTAGAAAGTGTGAAGGCCGTTAATTATAGGTCTGCTAATCCTCTTCAGATTACAGGCCAATCTTCTTCACTTATCTGGTAACAAGCCATTTCTGAACAGCCGTTTTTGAGATGTGAACATTTCATGTTCCGTGAGGCATCACGCAGTAATGTAGCCAGTCACGGCATCCTCTAGATTCTGGATCTTCTCCACGACTTTCATGATAGCATGCAGCAGTGCCGGAATGTTTCTTCAAAGGAAACATGTCAAGTTGTCTGCTGTGAGTCTGTAATTTGCCTTGCCAGTTGGTGCTCCTTGCTACCCTCTCTTCCTACACCCTCCTCTCCTACGACCAACTACCCTCACAAGTGTGGATTACCTGCTCGAAGGGAATTAGGGAGGGATCCTGATAGGAATCCAATCTTAGAAATGTCTAGAAATCTTTCCTCATACTAAACATGTTGATGCAATTGTGGCACAGCTGGATTGAATGTTTCCATGGTTAAAATAAGGTATGCACTGTTGTAGTGATGACTGTTGCTGGTTGAACCAAGTAATGGCAGAACTGTGTCCTGTACCTCAGCTGCATGAAAAAAATGGGGTGGGGAGACTTTGAATTCACAGACACTGGTCGTCTTGAGTCTGCATGTCAAGTCATGCAACTTTTTATGAATTTCTGTTTTCACAGTTCTATAGCCTAAACAAGACTTTCTTGTGGATGATGTCTGATGACTTCCACACTTCACAAATTTCCAATAACAATTGATGTCTGGGGGCAGTGAAGAGGTATCATGTAAATCAGGATAATTATAAAATAACCACATGCTTATTTTATGCGTTAAATATTTCTGATTGTTGTATTGGAAACTGGAAATTAAACCACATATCGTGGCAAGTTCTTCAGTACTTACAAACTATAATAATGTTACGTGTTAGCTGCTTAGCATCCCACGCAAGCAAGAGGAAGTGAAGGCCAACAGTTATATGGCAGCGGTAGCAGCAAGTCAATGGAATGTTTTGAGTTACAGATGCATGCTAAATCGAGAGCCACGTATCTTATTACCAAAAAGTGAGCCTACACTATAATCCTTTTGCGGCATGCGCTGCTGACCTTGGTTGTAATGAATTTCTGTATTTGTCTGAAGAATGTTCTAGTGGTTTGCTGCTCTAGTTTCTGTACACATAACTCGGGGCGCATCGAGCTTTCCAGGTCAAGGCCAACAAAGTTTAAAAAGCACATTGGGCCTCCGAGTCATTGTTGTTGAATGGATAATGGATGAGTGGCTGAGTTTCAGCTATAGATGACGAGCAGCGAGGGAAGTGTCCAGCAGAACGGAAATCTGTGATTGCAAGTATCAAGCAGTGAAAAGTGTGGCTGCCATACTGGATTATTAGACTGGGTGTGTAAGTGAAAGACACTGCAAATGATGGCAACAGGCAGTCTGAAAGTGTGTTAATGATGAGTATGAGTTAACTGATTATAACCAAACAGAGGCATTAAGAAGGATGCTAACTAGAATAGAAATAGACATAAAATATTGTGCTGATTGAGAAATAAAAAGAATTATTTAGGAGGTAGACAGATAAATGCTGTAAATAATAGCTAAGTGAATAAACTAAAATAAAATTTACTTATTTTATTTTTATTAAGACCTCCAACCCTCACAAACTCAGATACGCCCCTCAGGCACCATGTAACACTGGTGTGAGAAGTAGGATGGAGGCATTTAATTGTTAAACAAGTTAGGCAATAGGATAGTAATTAGTGATTTGAAAATAACAAAGAATTATGACTGTTTTGTACAATCATTGCAGTGAATGCTAACTAGAAAAATGTCTGCAAAACTGGAAGCACTGCGAGAATTAAGAGGTTAGGTAGTTAAATGGTTAGTGTAAGTGCAAGTGTAAATAGCTTGAAAGAAAATGTAAATAAAATAGTTAGTTTCGTAAAAGAAAGTGGGAATGAAACTGTAAATATCCAACTTAGTTTTGTAATTGAAACTATAAGTAGTGTAAATGACAATGTAGACACGAAAATTGACTCTGTTAATGAGAATGTAGACAGCAAAATAGACTCTAAATGAAAATGTAGACAAGAAAATAGATAATGTAGACAAGATAATAGAAGGCATTAGCAAGTTTGTGAACATCAAAATTTAAAGTGTAAATGAATTAGTGAATGCTGTAAACGACAGAATGGGCAGTGTCAGTGAAAGGATGGACAGTATCAAGAATAAAGTGTGTCATGTTATTGTTTATCCCAGTTACTTGCACCTGCTATGTATCTCATGTCTCCGCCATGACTGACTATGTCTTGCCAACCTTCTCCCTCTATAATCTGTATTTACCTACACGCACGTACATATTTCCCAACACATCTCCCCTTCTTTCTCAGCTTTATCTGCTTGCTGTCCTATAAGTCCAACCTCTGTGGCTGGACTCTTTTACGCCCCATTCCAGTCCTGCTACATGCTTCCACTACCTTGTACGCTTCTTCCTCTGCCTTTCTGTACACTTCTGCTCGCCCATATGTTGGAAACCTTCGAAATGGTGACTCCTCTCCAAAGTCTCTGGGCGGTGTGTCCTGGTCGAATGGCTGCTCCGCCATGCTTCTAGCTTCCCCTGATGCCACTGGTCAAGCTGTATCTGCTGCACCTTGTATACTGGTTGCCTTTACTGGCACCCCTTTTCTGCTCTCTTCTTCTGGCACCTTTACTGCCTGCCTTCTATTTCGTCATAACGTAGAGCTGCCTATGATGACAAGTAGTATGACCTGGGATACTTGGCTGTCCCTTGAATTGTACCCTGTCTTTTCAGGTCTGGTATCCACACTCGCTCACCTGGGGCCAATAGTTCCAATTCTTTAACGCCATACCTTCTGTCGTATGCCATTTTGCTCCTGGTTTTTAGATAACTGTCATGTTCACAGATGAATTGTAGCATCCCAAGTTCCCATCGTGGCTGTAGGGTCGTTTGTACAACTGGAAGGTTAGTTCGTAGCTTATGACCAAACAACAGCTCTGTTGGTGAAAATCCTGATTCCAACGGTGTGGCTCGATACACTAGCAACCCAATGTTTGGATCTTGTGACTTCATCAGGATGTTTTTTGCTACTACTACTGCATTATCTGCCGCTCCATTGGACTGCAGGAATTTGGGGCTAGATGTGATGTGGCTGATCCCATAATCTTGGGCAAACTGTTGAAACTCCCATGACGTGAACTGTGTCCCTCCATCACTCCGAACGGTTTCCGGTATTCTATGCTTGGAAAATATGTTCTGCAGCCGTTTGATCACTGCGTCTGTAGTCAAGCAATCCATATGTACTACTTCCAGGTATCTGGAGAAGTAGTCACACATAACTAAATAATCTGTTCCTTTTATTTGCATGTCAATTCCCACTATAGCCCATAGTCGCTCCGACACTGGTGTCGGTATAAGAGGCTCCGCACGCTGTACTCTTCACTGCAGACATTGCTCACAACCCTCTACCAGTCGCCTTAGATTTTGCAAAATGTGTGGCCACCACACTGACTCATTCGCTTGCCTTCAACACTTCATGATGCCCATATGACCTTGATGTATTCTTGTTAACATCTCTGTGCGTAAGCTCTTCGGGATAAACACCCGTGTGCCGTACATGATTAGCCCTTATTGGTAGGTCAGTTGATTCCTATATTGCCAAAACACTGACTCTTTTTTTAATCCCTGTAGGATTTCATCTCTCAGAGTTTGCGACCTTTCATCTTTGTCCTGCGCTAGTCGTATGTCTTGCAGACGTGAGTCTGTGAACGGGGTTACTTGCAGTACCATCTCAGTCAAGAGCTCGTCCTCTATCCTCCTCTGGGTGTGTGCCTGTAGCTTGTGCACTGTAGCTCTCGAGAGTGCATCTGGTACACAAAATGACTTACCAGCAACATGCACCATGTCATAGTTGAAGTACATTAAGCGCATCTGCATTCTCTGCAGTCGTATTGTAAGTTCTTCTACAGGCATACTGGATAGCAGGGTAACTAGAGGCTTATGGTCAGTCATCAATGCTATCCTGCTTCCTAACACATAGTCCTTAAATTGTTCACATGCCAATGTTACAGCCAGGGCCTCTTTCTCTATTTGTGCATAGCATCTTTCCACCTCACTTGGGCTTCTAGATGCATAGGCTGGTTTCCACACTCCTTCCTGACACTACTCCAGCACACTCCCCAGTCCATACAACGATGCATCTGCAGCTATCCGCGTTGGTGCAGTTTGAGAGTACAATGCTAGTATTGATAATGCAGCGATCTCATTTCACAGTTGCTTTGCCGCTTCTCGTTGTGCCACTCCCCAGACCCATTCCATATTCTGTTGTAGTAAGACCTGTAAAGCCTGTATCTTCTCTGCCAACTTCGGTACAAATTTTCTCAAGTAGTTCACCATACCTAAGAACCATTGTAGCTCAGCAACGTTCGTTGGATTCGGCATGCTTGTAACTGCATCCGTTTTATCTGTGTCTGGTCTCACTTCGCCTTTTCTTACCACGTCTCCCAAAAATTTCACTGTCCGGCATTTGAACTTGCACTTTTCTATATTCAGTGTTAATCCTGCTTCTTGTAGCCTTTCTGGCACCGCATGTAGCCTGTCGTCGTGCTTCATGTCCCACATACTAATATATTGTCTGCTTGATTCACCACTCCCAGCAGTCCTATAATGGTGTACATCTGGTGCTGGTGGTGCTTGGGGCCTGAACTGAGTCCAAATGGCAGCCTGTTAAAATGGAACCTCCTAAATGTTGTAGTAAAATTTGTTAGAGGTGCACTGCTCTCAGTGAACAGGACTTGCCAAAACCCCTTAGATGCATCTAATACTGTGAACACAGTCACATCTTGGAACCTAGCTAATGATTCTTCCTCTGATGGCAGTTGTAAGTTTTCTCTAATAAAAAATCTATTTAGTTCTGTATAGTTGATGCACAACCTAATAGTCCCATTCTTTTTTGGGACCACTACGACTGGAGCGCACCACTCTGTTGGGGCCTGTATTTGCGTAATCACTCCTTCACTCAACATTCTGTCTAATTCTTCCTTTACGTTGTCTCTGAGTGGCAGAGCTGCACGTCTCAGGGTTAGGTACTTCAAAGGGAACAGCATCTTCTTTTATCGCAATGTGATACTCCTGCTGTAGCTTCCCGAGGCCTCGAAACACAGTAGAGAACTTCCTTACAAACTTATTATACTCAATTGGTGTATTTTCATTTGCCTTAGTCTCCTCTCGACAAACTTCTGCTGCTTCCCTTACAGTCACTACCTTTAATGATTTAATTGCTGAGTGGCCCAATAATGGCATTGCTGCACTTTTACAACATAGATTTCTTGACTGATGTGTTGTTTACCAAGGGTCAAAAGTACACTGGCAGTACCTTCTACTGGAATGGGATTTCTGCCTGCCCCATACAGCCTCTTCGTCGATTTACACAGCAATAGGCCTAACTCGTCACTTGTGGTTTTATCTATGACCATTACATCTGCACCCGTATCTATTTTGAAGTTTGTTGTTTTTCCTTGCACTTGTACCTTAACATACCATGGGTTTAAACACACTTCTAAAGCCACTTCTCCCATGTAATATTCTTGGTCCAACTTCTCCCCTTCTTTTAATTCTTGCACCATTGTTATTTTGCTTTGGCAACATCGACTGTAATGCCCAAACTTATTACATTTAAAATATGAAACATTCCTCGCTGGACATCTGAACCCATTGTGTCCCGGTGAAATGCCACACTTTGAACATTTGCTGTGTCCTTGTACTAGTTTTACTGTATTCCTACTGTTTTTCCTTCCAAAACTTTCATACCTTTCTGAAGTACATCCACTGAAGTGACCCCCTTGCTTTCTATCACTATTGACACTGTACACACTTGCCTGATTTTCCTGTATGATCTGCTGCTGCCCTCGTACTGTCTCTGCTTGGTGAATATGCTTAACCGCTTCCGTGGAATTGAGGTTACCGTCCATCTGTAACGATTCTGAGAGTTTAGCATCCACTACTCCAATTACCAGTACTGTTGTTATTAATTCTTCCTTCAAGTCTTTCAACTCACATGTTTCTGCCGCCTTGAACACATCATTAATAAAGACGTCCAATGGCTCTCCATCCTGCTGGCACCATTTGAAAAATTTGGCTTGTTCATAGACTACATTCTTCTTCACTTTGAACACTAAACTTCTGTTTCACTGCTTTATACTAATTTATTTGAGTTGCAGGTAACATGAACGATGTTAACAAATCATCTGCCTCCGCACCCATGGATTATAATAGCATATTCACGTGACTTTCTTCTGGCTTATTAACAAGCTCCGAGGCTATTCTAAACCTCTCAAATCTTGTAATCCACATATTCCACTCTGTCAGCATCCAAAAGTTGAAATTTTCTGGGGGTACTATGTGAAACTGTGCCCCCATTTCTGTTCGCTGAATACAGCGCATCAGGAACTGTAGGTTATCTCATATTGTCAGCACTCCTTTGATACGTTATTTTTATTTCGCACTACATCTCACATGTCGTGTTATTGTTTATCCCAGTTACTTGCACCTGCTATGTCTCTCGTGTCTCCACCATGACTGACTTCGTCTTGCCAACCTTCTCCCTCTATAGTCTGTATTTACCTACACGAACATACATATTTCCCAACACTACAAAGTGAAACAGGAAATAAGTGTGATGAAGAAGGAATGGCAGGAATTTATTCAGCAGCGGAGTTCCACTATCGCCACATCGGCAGTTCAGAAATGTGAAGAAGCAGTACAAGTAGTAACCAACACAGCAACATCGGAGGACAGTCAGCAGCTCTGCAGCATTGGT
Source organism: Dryococelus australis (assembly GCA_029891345.1). Lineage (NCBI taxonomy): Eukaryota > Metazoa > Arthropoda > Insecta > Phasmatodea > Phasmatidae > Dryococelus > Dryococelus australis. The sequence goes on from CM056999.1 coordinate 98,121,713, forward strand.
GTAGCGTAGCCAGGAGTGGGAAATGGGGTCTCAATTAAGCCCACTCCTTATTACAATGGTCAGACTTCTTGACAGGAGTACCAACACCAGTTCGAAATAGTCGCCACCCTGAATGGCTGGTCAGCCGAACAGCGGGCTTACTACCTCGCCGCTGTACTGAGAGGCCCTGCACTGAGCATACTGCAATCTCTTGCCAGAGCGACATCGACTTGAGTACCCCACACTGGTGTCGGCCTTGGAACTATGTTTCTAGACCGATACCTGCGACATGCCCACCATGCCCAACTACGAAGCCTCACCCAGCGACCAGGGGAGCCACTGCATGAGCTATAGCAAGACATTGTGCGACTCTCCCCCATATCTCTAGATGGGTGCCCTGACGAGGTGCGCGACATTATTGCACTTGGCTTCATCGATGCCATTGCCGACACAAGAGGTACAACAAACATTACCTCTGGCTGCAACCCACAACATGCAGGACGCCCTGACCCGAGCACTGAAGGTGGAGTCCGCAAGACAGGAGCCCGCATCCCGATGTCTAATATGCACAGAGACGCTGTACGAAGATGAAGACAAACGAAGACACTGAAGGAGATGCAGATGGCCATAAGGGATATCGCTTCTAGGATCCGTACTACAGATTTTCGCCACCCCCCCCCCCCCATCTCCCCCACATAAAAGGCCTGAGTGTTGGTCATGTGGACAGCCGGGGCACCTGAGAGCCTACGCCCACAACAATAGCAGCAGCAACAACAGCAGAAGTAGCAGCGAGAAACGACGCAGCCTGGGGCAGGTAAGAATGCAGCTCATTCGGAAAACTTTAATCACCTATCTTAAGGGGCTAAGGTTGGTGACTGCTGAAGGGAAGGCCCCAATGTTCTTACATGTACAATCAGTGAAACAAGATTATGATGCAATACTAGTGGAGGGGAGCCTGAATCAAGTTCCTTGCCAGATGATCGTCGACACTGGGATGACCATAACAGTAGTAAGATCAGACATCCTCGGGCCTTCCCCCCAGCGATCGTCCAATGGCAGCATGGAACAGTGCTATTTGACTATAGTAAAGGTGAGACAACACCAGTTATCAGTAAGAGAAAAGCAATATTGAAGCTTGGTGACCTTAGCATGCAGCACAACGTTTACATAGCAAAAGTAGAATATGGATGTCTTTTGGGTCTTGATGTACTACGTAAGATGGGGTGCTGTATCGATATTCGACTTGGTGTGCTACGGGTAGGCAGTACAGAGTTGGTGGTGTCAACACACCATGATTTGTCCTCTTCAATTAGCTGCCTAGTTGGTAAGTGATCAACCAGTGTGTTGCCTGCTCCTAGTGAAATTGTCATTCCAGGCAGATGTCAAGAAAACTTTGTCTGATTTTTGGGTCTAATTGAGCTAGCAGAGAGGATTGGCGTCCTGTCAGGTAAAGCCATAGCAAGAACTTTGGTCTCTTCTAATTCTGACAATTTCCCAGTTAGAATAACAAATTTGTCCAATAATGCCATTCGTCTTGAGGAGGGGGCCATGATAGGTGTTTTCAAGCAGGTCACACAGGTATTTCCAAATAATCCAGAAGATTCCAGAGTAAAACAAATATAATGTCATTTACCAGAAGTACTGAATTAACTGCTAGCAGGAACCAAAGAAAATTTTAAATGGCAACAGGAAAAGGCTGTCATTGAATTACTGCAGAGAAATAGGGATACCTTCCTGTGTGGACCAAATGACCTTGGAAGAACTAATGTGACCTGTCACCACATTGATACAGGAGGTGCCAGACCCATAAAGCATCCACCAATACGACTGCCACAAACTTCGCACGAGGCAGTTGAGGGAAGTCTGATTGAAATGAGGGAGTTAGATGTGATAGAACCATCAGTTAGTCCGTGGTCGTCCCCCATCCTATTTATTAAGAAGAAAGATGGCTCTCTGTGGTTTTGTGTAGATAATCGTCAGCTTAATAATGTGACAAAGAAAGACTCTTACCAGCTTCCAAGGATACATGACACATTGAACAGCTTAGCAGGCTATGGTTTTACTATTAGACATGAAGAGAATCGAACAGACCCGAGAAGACCAAAGAAATAAGATAATTCGGTACCAATTTACCTACCAAAGTGCAAGTTTAGTTCCAACAGTGACCTGTTCAAAAAAATTAGACATGTAGGGATTATCGAAGGACCACTGATGAAGACAGTTTAGAAAACTGGAAAACTGAATACTGAAGTTGCAAGTTCTAGGTTTCCTATGACACATTGACACTGTTCTGAAAGCACTGAACAGTTTAGATGTAAGAAATTTCTTGGACACTGAGCGTGAGAATGGTTTAGACAAATGAAAATTTTAATCTCACAGTCCTAGGATGTCAAGAAAAGATGGAGATTGATTAATTATTGCACTGATGCTAGTGATGACATGATCTGTTACATCAGGGATTCAGGTATTGAAAGCAAATTGACACTTCACAATACCTTTAAGGACTATTGTCATAGTCTAGAGAAAACCTGTACATTCAGGCTTCATGCATGGGAACAATTTCGCACTTGCATGACTTTACAGCAGACATTTTAGTCTAAGATACAACCATGCTTCACTATGCTGGCTGCTGATTCAGTCAAGTCATACCATGATAGTCATTACAAATATGACTGAACACCACGGATCTGGATGCCTTTACAGCAATGCAGATGCACTTTCTGGGTCACATGAGCCATTTCGTCGTTATTGCGAACACCAGGAAGAAAATAAGGTGAATCGCTAAAGGTACGGAGGACAAGAATTCAAGGTTCTTTACCTTGTGATGTGTCACTTACCTGTAGTGATGATGGTATTACGAAATATCAGCTGAATGATCTCATTTTGCAGCCATTATAAAGTGGAAATAACCTGACTGTCGGCCATAATGGGAAGAGATGTATGATGTGAGCAAAACAGTCAAAACATACTGGGCACAATGGAATTCTCTCATACTGAAGAATAATGTACTTAACAGGAACTGAGAAAGTAATCGTGGAAAACACACACAATTACAGTTGGTCCTTCCAAAATGCAGGGTTATAGAAGTCTTAAAAAAACTGCATAATGCAGCAACCAGTAGACACTTTGGTGTTAATAAGACTATTGACAGAGTTAGATTGAGATTCTATTGGCTTTATTGTCGGGAAAATGTTGAGAAATTGTGCCGAATGTGAGAATCCTGCACTGCGAGGAAGGGCCCAAGGACCAGGGGACAAGGTCACCTCCAGAAATACAATTTTCGAACCCCATTCGAGAGGATGGCAGTAAAGATTCTGGGCCCCTTTGCCTGTCACAGAGAGAGGTAATCAGTATCTCCTGGTGGCCCAATATTACTTTGCTAAGTGGCCCGAGGCAATTCCCCTCCCAAACCAAGAACGTACTGTGGCCGATGCAGGGTTAAAGAAGTTTTAAAAGACCTGCATAATGCAGCAACCAGTAGGTACTTTGGTGTTAGTAAGATCATTGGCAGAGTTAGACTGAGATTCTATTGGCTTTATTGTCGGGAAGATCAGAAATGGTGTCGAATGTGCGAATCCTGCATTGCGAGGAAGAGCCCAAGGACCAGGGGACAAGGTCACTCTTGAGCAATACCTGTCGATCTTTGTGGCAGACAACCAAAATGACCGGGATTCAAAGGTGCCAGAGTGTCTTCTTGCTTACCGCTCAGCAGTCCAGGAGTCCACAAGAGTAACACTATCAAGAATGCTACTTGAAAGAGAGCTACACCTCCCTAGTCACCTGCTGTTTGTCGACCGACAGAAGAGGAAGCTGCAGCCCTTGATTATGCCAGCAAATACGTAACAAATTAGTTGGCGTTCATGATTTTGCTCGACAGCACCATATAATAAATAGTAACAGGATGAAGATAAGATACAATAGGAAAATATTGGAGGAGGTATTTCAAGGACAATTGGTGTAGCTGTAAAACTCACAGAGGAGAAAAGAGTACTGCCCGAAGCTACAGAAACATTGGAAAGGTCCCTACAGGATTCTGAATAAGATCAATGATATGGTCTTTCGGATTTCTCGTCAAGGATTTCGGGCGAATCCGAAGGTTGTCTATATCGACCGACTGACGCTCTACGATTGCCTGGATGTTGCAGTGTCTGTTCGGTACGGACAGAGTTGAGGAGGGTGCTGTGTAACGTACCGCTGCTTCGCATCCCGCGCGAGCGGATGGAAGTGAAGGACAACAGTTATATAATAGTGGTGGTGGCAAGTCAATGGAATGTTTTGAATTTTAGGCATGCACTAAACCAAGAGCCACGTATATATTACCAAAAAGCGAGCGGACACTATAATCCTTTTGCGGCGAATGCTGCTGACCTTGGTTGTATTGAGTTTCTGTATTTAACTGAAGAACGTTCTAGTGATTTGCTGCCCTAGTTTCTCTAAGCATGACTCGAAGCTCATTGAACTTTCCCGGTCAAGGCCAACAGAGTATAAAAAGCACGTCGGGCCTCCGAGCTGTTGTTGTTAAATGTATAATGGATGAGTGGCTGAGTTTCAGCGATAGACAACGAGTGGCGAGGGAAGTGACCAGCGGAAGGAAAATCTGCGACTGCGAGTATCAAGCAGTGAAGAGTGCTGGACAGGACGTATGAGTGAAAGACACTACAGACGATGGCAACAGACGGTCTGAAAGTGTGTTAATGGTGAGTATGAGTTATTTGGCTATAACCAGACAGAGACATTAAGAAGGATGCTAATTAGAGTAAAAATATACATTAAATATTGCGCTCTATGAGAAATAAAAAGAGTAATAGTGGAGATAGACAGATTAATGTTGTAAATAACAGTTGAGTGAAAAAACTACAATCAAATTTAGCTCTTTTTATTTTTATTAAGACCTCCATCTCTCACGAACTCAGATACGCCCCCCAGGCACCATATAACAATAAGTATGTTTGTAGGGATACTAAATACTATTGTATTTTATTTGTTATTTTGAAACATAAGTAAAGGAAATGGTGGTCAGACATGAATAACTTTTCCTTCATCTGAAACCACAATAACTAACCGCGAGAGAACAATTAAGGAACCACAAACAAGCAGGATACTGGCTTGATTTGGACCACATACTTGCGCTTTTATTACCCTAATAGTCCACAAAATAACTACTCACCACATGTCTTATCAGTCAGACTTTCAAAAAGAGATTGTGTTTTGTAATGTTTATACTTACAACAGGTATAAATATTTAAACAAATACATCAACAAAAGGCGCTTACAAAAACGGGGGAAAAAAAACGAATAAGCGGCCTGCCTCATCGGGCTAACTGTGTGACAAACTTTGACTGTGTCGCAAAATGTTCGTAACTTGAGAGGTGTTGGATAGCTACAACTGTAGTCGAACGCAAGTCTCCGCAACGCGAATAAGGAAAAGATCTCCTTACAAATCGGGGTTGTAAATATAAATGTTACACATAAAACACATATTTGTGGGTAAATATACAACTTAGAATTACGTAATGTCTCTTTTTAATATTGTAATGGAAGGCAGGTTCATACGATTAAATTATAAGGTTTTGTTCATGACCTTTGTGTAAAGATGACATCTGCTGGAACGTCACTTTTAGTTGAGTAATATTTCTCGAAATGATTTATTAAAGGTTTACAGCAGGCAATTTACACTGTGTATAAGTATTTGTGGCGTGAACTAATTATGAAGTAAAAATGAAATAAATAATTAAACCTGGAAAACTTCGAGCAACCCTGAAAATAAAACACGCCAGTAATATCATAGTACATTGTCAGCCAACATGAAAGCTTGGGGGAACTGTGCATTAATGCATGTTCTAACGTTTGCTGTACCGCAGAAGCTACTTCAGCAGACAGATGACTCATATGTAAGACAAGATTTGATGCAGGAATGATCATCTCTCTCTTTCTACTGTGAGTTGCAACTCTTCCCTTTCTATGCTCCTCGGTTGGGCGTGGGCAGCAAACGACGCCACACTTAACGGTCAATTAGAACTTTTTTTTTCGTGTCATTCTCTCGTACATCTCGATCTTCTGAGGACTCTACAGCCTTTAGTTAGAGTTCTTTGTTTCACAAAGTAGCTAGTTAGTAAGTCGCGAGCCATGGTTAAAATGTTCTCACACTGTTTTGCTCAAGAGAGGTGGGTTACTTGCTCGCCGGCTCATATGGGGTTTTATGAGTATCATGCTTTTGAGATGCTCTTTCCATCCGTATACGATCTCTATATTTCGACTTAGCTTTTTGACGAGTGTAGGCCGACATTTGTGTTAAGTTTTCGTAGTTTTTTTATATTAAACTCATACAATTTCACCATAACCACGCCACACAATTGACACACAATCGACTGATCTTAACGAGAACTGCCGATTGAAACTTCAACGAGCGTCGTAGCTTCTCCTAGTCAAAAGTTATACTACGCGGTTATGAGACGCGGCGAAACGAACTCAAAATCCCCCCCCCCCCCCTCGGGCCACCACCGTCACCCTCCGTGCGTGATGCTTCACAGTCCTCACTCTACGTAACATATTCTTTTCGATCATTTGGCAATCGAGTGGTGTATTTGAATTTTGAATGCAGACGGTAGATTCGGAGCTGCAATGCCAAACTGTATACCCCGATTTCGTTATTATCAGATTTTCTGGATTGCCTCCCGCTATGGTTGCTAATTTAAAGACGTATTCACGTCAAAAGAACACCGTTGCGTCGTTCGGATATCATCGAGAGTTATTCTAGCGGCTCTTTGCAGGACTCGTAAAAACCCATGTATGCTACGGCCAGTGTCGTCACATTCTCACCTCACTGAGTCACGACCACAGGGTAGGCTATGCACATGGTCGCTTATTCCGCGAACTCCAACATGTTGGGGACACCATTCGCCAATCAGCGTCCGGGGTAACTTCCTCGCCAGCCAGCAGCGCAGACGATAACTGAATCAGACACAAGACGCGCTTCCAGTGCATTGCATAGCCAATCAGAGAATAGCCAAAGGAACCGCCAAGACACTTCACCTAAGTGTACTAAATTAAAGGCTTTTCACTGTTAATTGAGCATTTTTGAAGACAACCTTTGGAAAATGTCGCTGGCCTTATAGGATATTCGCGGTAGGGTGAGCACTTTTGGAAGCCCTCTCATCTGTTGTAATACTCAATACATTAAAACGTAGTGGAAGGATAAAAATGGCTGATAGGAAAAAAGTAACTAGGGTATCGAAAGTGCTCACTTTACCGTGAATAGCCTATACTTGCAAATATTTTGACGAGGGCATTGACTGGTGTGCACCGAATAAGGTCAGTTAACGAGGGGGGGAGGGGAGAGTAGTTCCACGTCTTAACATTACATTAAAAGTGTTAGGCGAACATTTATGATTACTGAAATTATTTCCTTTGCTTTTTTTCCCCCCATGCATAAAGTGAAAGATTTGCAAATTTGTACAATTTTCTTTTTTTGCAATAATTTGACAGTTTCACTTGACCGGCACCCCAGCAAACGCAACCTGTCAGCAACTTGGCCAATACTAGTACCGTTGGCTTGGCTAATGTCCGAAGTGGGCTCAAGAGACTATCTGTTAATGGTACGACGTCTATTGAGACAAACAATGTGCCAATGTATATATCATCAAGATAACGGCTGGATATAGCAGAAATTATGCTGGCCTGATATCTTACAGCCACTCGATCGCCAACATCTTAAAAAAGATTCTGGGCCGATTCCGACACAACATCTTCACGGTTACTTCGGATGTTTCGAAAGAAATCTTTGAAAAATCACTTCAGGAGTAACATGATTAATTGGTTTTTAAATAACGTGTATACCACAAATATATAACACTGTAATTAACTTATAAGTATTATATATTTGAATTAATGAAATTTTTAATTTGGTGTCTTCTATAACTTGTAATATTTATTTCGTAGTCAATGAGACTTAAAAACAGTGCGAGCAGCGATGTGTTGGCAACGGCAGGTAAAAAATAGATTACAGTTAAAATATTATTTTAACATAGTTTTTTGTATGCTATTTGTAAATTAAATTATGCATCTTGACATATTAATATTTTTAGGAAGCACTGGTGGAAACATATTTCATTGCTACTGTTAAAAATATCAGCGCAAATAAGGTGCATAGGCTTTAGTGACATGGTGGTTTTTTTCGTCCGAGGAAGAAACTTTGAATAGGCGGAGCGGAGTTTATCACTTTCACTTCCCCTTTCGCTTACTCTCTTTCTCTCTCTCTCTCTCTCTCTCTCTCTCTCTCTCTCTCTCTCTTCTCTCTCGGGAAATTTCGCAGCGCTGGTAGAAGAATGAAAATTATACATGTTTTCAATTTTAGCATATTTCATACTTATTACAGCAAAAATATTTGTTTTTGAATTTGTAATTTAAAACTGAAACGAGAGTTTAACGTTTGAATACTTATAATACATTTGGATGTGATGGCGAAACAGCTACAAATATGAAGTACATAAAATTTCATTAAAGTTTATACACGTGTTTTTTAAACCTACCTGGACAAGTTATGATGTGACAAATCTATGTTTTCGCAGGAATGTATACAGGATAAGGCATTTAAAACAGGCCACCTTAATAAATCGCCCACTTGTAAAGACAGAAGAAAATGGTTCAGACATCGTTGTTTGGGGTGAAAGGGGCCATAATGTGACGTTAAGAATTTGGTGTTACATCCAGGGGTAAAGGCGTTATCGGGGTCAACGTCGGTATTGTAAATGGGATGATGTACTTTATTACACACCTCTAAACAGCTCTTCGCAAGAAGAATGAAAACATGTGTCACGAATACTAGAAATATGAACATGAAACTTCATCACCCCATTTAACACACCGCAGTTGACACCCATATTTCCGTCACCCCTCGGTGTACAAAACGTCTATTTATTAACGTAACATTGTGGCCCCTTTCCCCCAAACAACGTTTGTCTGAACCATTTTCTTCTATCTTTACAAGTGGGCGCTTTATTAAGGTGGCCTGTTTTAAATGCCTCACCCGGTATACTATTACAGACTGCAGCTAGCACCGGCCGCCGGCTCCCGTTATACGTGGCCCGGGGTGACTCGCCTCATCTCTCCCCTCCGCCAGACTGACACGCTCGCTGCTTTATTTCTTCCCTTCTTTAGGGAAGCCCATGGATGATTGACAGGGCGGTCAAACTGTCGCGCCACTCGGCTCCTGGCTGGCGTCACAGCCCCTCCTTTCCCCTGCTGGAGATGAAAACAGATGTAGAGAAGACGCGAGAATATTCTGGTGGGACTGACTGGCACCACAGCCTTCCTCCTCCCCCCTATGAATATGCCGACATCTGTAGGACGCGCACGAATATTCTGGGAATTAGGACGCTCGGCGCAGCGCGCGAGTTACAGAAAGTTCTGGGTGATGGCCTACGGCACTATATGTACTGCCGCGGTAAGCGGCCAGCAGTCTTTGGCGGAGGCCATTTGCCAGAGCGCGACAGAAGTTAAGTGCGATACGGCGGCGGACGAATGCTCTTGGTCTGAATAGAAGAGAAGGCGTGAAACCCGGCGAGTGAAGCCTACTGTGCGTGAGGGCGCTCGGAGGACTCTAGCTAGAACATTGCGGACTGGCGGGACATGTAATAAACAGAGGTGGGACTGAGTAGACACATAATACCGATTTTACTGTAAATATTGGAACTGTCAAATATGTACGCATAATTTATCAAATAATAGAATAGTTGGATATGCTGTCTATTAGGACTGATCGTTAATTCTTTAATTTCATTTATTTATTTGAGGTACATAATTATAAATTGAATTCATTGAGATGTAAACCGTGAGTGACATCGATTTATTGTGAGATGTTGAGTCGAGAAAATATTTCTGTAAATGTAAATAAAATTAGAAAGTTATAATTAATTATTTTATAAAAACCTCCATCCCTTAACGAACTTGGTTTTAGACCACTTAATTTCTAGAGAGAAATTGTAACACTGATGTCAGAAGTGGCATGGAGGCATTTTATTAAAACATAATTTTAATTAATGTAACAGTAGGATTTTAACTAATACGATAAATTTGTAAACATAATAATAGTCGTAACAATAGGCCAGGGAATTGTTAAGAAACTTTTGATTGCTAACGAGGAAAATGTCGGCAGATTTGGAAGCACTTCGGTCTGCAATGGAAGGACTAAGTATAAGTAGCAAAACAAGTAGTGTCAGGGAAAATGTAAACAGTAAAATAGACAGTGTTAGTGAAGCTGTAAACAGCCAAATTATTAGTGCTAGAGACAGTCTGAACGAATATGCTGATAGAAAAATAGACAGTGTGAACGAAACTGTTGATAGAAAAATAGGCACTGTTAACGAGGTAGTCGACAAACTGTATAAGAAAATATACAGTGTGAATGAAAATGTTGACAGAATGATAGAAGGTGTGAGTTGGTGAACAATCAAATAGACTGTGGGGACAAGCAAATTGATGGTGTGAGCGATAGGGTAGACAGTGTTGAGCAGGAAGTAAAACAGTAGGTGAGCGCCCTCAAGAAAGAATAGCAAGAATTCTTACAGTAACAGGGAAGACGACATACGGGGGCAGATGAGGAGGCGAGATTGGTCACCACCGAGACGACGAGTGCGGGCAGCGAGGAGAAGGTAGTGGTCGCCGCCAATACAACCATCTCAGGAGAAATCCAGCAGTTTTACAGTGTGGGTACGCCTCAGCCCGGGGTGGGTAAAGGCGGCATCACAATAAAGGCCACTCCCTACGATGGACAGACACCTTAGCGCGAATACCGTCACCAGTTCGGGATTGTTGCCGGCCTGAATGGCTGGACGGAAGAGCAGTATGTGTACTACCTGGCGGCTGTACTGAGGGGACCTGCATTGGGCATACTGTAGTCGTTGCCAGAACGACATCGATTAGAATACTCCACTTTGGTGTCGGCTTTGGAGCTGCGATTCAGCTACCGATACCTGCGTCATGCCCACCATGCCTAACTGCGAAGCTGCATCCAGCGACCAAGGTAACCACTGCAGGAGCTGTGGCTGGACATCGTGAGACTGTCACACCTGTCTCTGGAGGGATGCTTGGAAGATGCCCGAGACGTCATTGCAGTCGGCTTCTTCGTCGACGCGATCGCTGACACCGAGGTGCGGCACGCTGTGCGATTAGCTGCGCCTCACACCATGCAGGATGCCTTGGCCCGACCACTGAAGGTGGAGTCAACACAACAGGCATCAGTGCCCCGACGTTCAGTGAGGGCAGTGAGGCTATATGAAGAGGCCGACAGCGTCAAGAAGATGCTGAAGGACTTGCAGACGACCATGAGGGATATCGCCTCCAGGGTGCGCACTTTGGAGACTTGCCATCCCCCACCCAAAAGGCCAGAATGTTGGTCGTGTGGATAGCCGGGGCATCTGAGGGCCAACTGTCCTCATTGGCAGCAACCAGGGAGCAAGCGCCAAGGAGCAGGTGAAAGTGCAACATCTTCGGGAAACTTGTAAACACCGGTCTTGAGGAGTAAAGGTCAGTGATTGCTGGAGGAAAGGCCCCAATTATTTTGCAGGTGCGTTCAATGAAGCAGAACTTAGATGCCATATTGGTGGAGGGGAGTCTAGATTATGTATCTTGTTAGATGGTCGTTGACACAGGAGCAACTTACCAGACATTCTCGAGCCTTCCCCCAGCGATCATCCGATAAGAGCATGGATGACTGCAATTTAACTACAGTAACGGGCGAGACCACACAAGTCAAAGGCAAGAGAAGGGTACTCTTACAGCTCAGTATCCTTGAGTTTATTAGTATGATATATATATATATATATATATATATATATATATATATATATATATATATATATATATATATATACGTAGAGCAAATAGAGGATGAATGCATTTCAGCTCTTGATGTATTACGTAAGCTGGGATGCTGTATCGATACTCGACTGGGGGTTTTACACGTAGGTAATACCGAGTAGGTAGTGTCAACACTGCAAAATTTACCTTCGCCAATGATCTGCCCAGTAGTGTGTAATAAATCTACTGTGCTCCTTGCTTGTAGCGAAGTTGTTATTCCAGGCTGATGCCAGGGAAAGTTTCCCATGCGGTTGGGCATAATCGAACCAGCCCAGAAGAAATGTGGCATTTTACCAGATGGTGTGATTGTAGCAAAGAACTTTGATTTCTTGAATTTCTTCAAAATCAGACAGTTTGCCTGTTAGGATTATTAATTTATCTCATCATGCTATCCATCTTGAGGAGGGGGCCACAATAGGGGTTTGTAAGCAGGTCTCATAGGTGCTTTCAAATGCTTGAGAAGCTTCAATGCCACAAAATACAGAAATTCCTCTACCAGATGCTCTTAAGGAACTGCTGACAAGAACAAGAGAAAACCTCAAATGGTGGCAGGAGAGGGCAGTGTCAGAATTGCTACAAAAAATAGAGGTGCTTTCTCCTATAAGCCTAATGACCTTGGCAGAACTAATGTTGCATGCCACCACATCGACACAGGGGATGCCAGACCCATAAAGCAGCCACCAAGTGACTACCGCTAGCTTCACATGAGGTGGTTGAGAGTATTCTGAAAGAGATGAGGGATTAACAGGTGATAGAACCATCACTCAAGCCATGATCTTCCACCATTGTGCTTGTTCAAAATAGGTTTTGTGTTGATTACCACCAACAATGTGACCAAGAAAGGTTCTTACCCATTCCCTAGGTTAGACGACACACCGAATAGCCTAGCAGTTCCCCAGTGGTTTTCTACTCTTGACATGTAGAGCGGCTATTGGCAGTGCGAGGTGGCCCTGGAAGACAAAGAAATTACTGCCTTTTGTGTCCAAGGGAAATGAACTTGGCAATTCAAGGTTATGCCCTTTTGGGCTGTGCAATGCCCCTGCTACCTTCGAACGACTGATGGAGAAAGTTCTGCCCTTAGACATTTGTCAGGTGTACCTAGACGACATTGTGGTCACTGGAGAACATTTGAATTTGAAGAGCATCTGGCAAGCTTGCATTCTGTGTTTCAGAAAGTAGCTGCAGCGAACCTGAAATTAGTTCCCAAGAAATGCCACCTTTTCCAAAAGAAAATGAATTTCTTGGACCATGTTGTGTCTGGCTCACTGGATTGAAACATACCCTTAGAAGACCAAAGCAATAAGAGATCAGCCTCTACCAAATGATAAAAGTGAAATGAGGAATTTCCTGGGCTTATGTGCTTACTATTGTCGGTTTGAGCACGGGTTCGCCACTATTGCCAAGCCTCTGCATGAATTGACTGAAGCGAAAAGAAAATTTTATTGGACCTCCGATTGGGAAATTGCTTTCAACAGACTAAAGGAAATTCTGATATCTCCGACAGTACCGGGCTTCCCGAGTAGAGAAGGTGAATTTTTTCTGGATACTTATGCTAGTGATGTTGGAATCGGGGCTATGTTATCTCAGATTCACAATGGAAAAGAGAGGCCATTGGAATACTTCAGTAAGGTGGTACACAAGCCCTAGAGGAACTACTGTGTGACACGCATGGAGCTTCTGGCAGTGGTGAAGGCCATTGCACATTTTCACCCATATCTTTATGGCAGACACTTCATCCTAAGAACTGATCATGCTTCATTATGCTGGCTGCTGAATTTCAAGAGGTCAAATAGCCCAGTGGATACAGCACCTGCAAGAATATGACTTTGAAATACAACACAGGTCTGGACGCCTTCACAGCAATGCAGATTCACTCTCCGGGAGACCATGCGAACCATTATGTCGTCATTGTAAACATCAGGAGGAACAGGTTGGTATATCATGGAAAGCAAGAGGACAAGAATTCCAGGCCCTGTATCTGGTGATGGGTCATCTATGTGGAACAAAAAGGATATAAGGAATAATCAGTGGAAGGGAACCAGGCGGCGACCGAGATCGGAGGAGATATACAGCCTAGGCATGGCAGTCAAGACATACTCGACACTGTGGAATTCCCTTGCTCTAAAAAACTTTTTTTACAGAAACTGGGAAAGTAATGATGGGAGACAAAGTCATTTACAATTGGTCCTACCAGAGTGCCGAACGCAGAAGTGCTAAGAGAACTGCACAACACACCAGCAGGTGGTCACTTCGGTGTAAATAGGACACTTGACAGAGTCCGAATGAGAGTCTATTGGCTGCATTGTCGGGAGGATGTTAAGAAGTGGTGGTGTCTGTGCGATGCACGTACCGCGAAGAAGGGTCCGAGGGTTAAGGGACGAGGTCCCCTCCAGAAGTACAACGTTGGAGCCCCATTCGAGAGGATGGCAGTTGATACTCTCGGACCACTGCCAATCACTGAGAGGGGGAATAGGTACCTTCTGGTAGCACAAGACTATTTCACAAAGTTCCCCGAGATCATATCGGTGCCAAACCAAGAGGCCGGCACGGTGGCTGATGCTCTTGTAGATCATGTTTTCTCCAGGTTTGGAGTGCCACTGGAGATTCATTCTGATCAAAGACGACATTTTGCAGCAACTCTTTTCGAAGAGGTAATGTGGATTTTAGGAATGAAGAAACCCAGCACCACATCATTACACCCTCGATCGGATGGGATGGACCAGAGGCTAAATCGTATCCTGGAACAGTATCTGGCGATCTTCGTAGGAGACAATCAGAAAGATTGGGACTCGCAAGGTACCCTTATTTCTCCTGACATATCACTCGGCGCCCATGAGTACACGAGGGTAACACCTTTAAGGATGCTGTTTGGGAGAGAGATCCGCCTACCTGGTAACCTGCTGTTCGTACGCCCAGCGGAAGAAGAAGCAGCCACGCCAGAATATGCCATTAAAATACATCAGGTGTTAACCGACATTCATGAGTTTGCCCGGAGGCACCTTAAAATGAATAGTGACATAATGAAAACACGATATGACCGAAGAATGCCTGAGGAGACTTTTCAAGAAGGACAGCTGGTATGGTTTTACAACCCTCAAAGTAAGAAGGCATACTGTCCGAAGCTACAGAAATCTTGGGAGGGCCCGTACAGGTCTCTGAAGCAGATAAATGATATGGTCTACCGGATTTGTCGACAGGGCTCTCGCGCGAAGCCTAAGATTGTCCACTTCGACAGACTGGCACTGTACGAAAGTCCTGATGTTGGAGAGTCTGTTCGGGATGAACAGACTTAAGTAGGAGGCATTGTTACAGGCTGCAACTAGCACCGGCCGTCGGCTCCCCTTATATGTGGCCCGGGGTGACCCACATCATCCCTCCCCTCCTCCAGGCTGACACGTTCACTGCTTTGTTTCTCCCCTAATCTGGAAAGTCAGTGGATGATTGACAGTGGCAGTCAAGCTGTCGCGCCACTCGGCTCCTGGCTGGCGTCACAGCCCCTACTTTCCCCTGCTGGAGATGCCAACAGATGTAGAGAAGGTGCAAGAATATTCTGGTGAAACTGGCTGGCGCCACAGCCCTCCTCCTCACCCTGCTGAATAAGCAGACACCTGCAACAGGCACACAGATATTCTGGGCATTAGGACGCTCGGCGCAGCGCACGAGTTACAGAAAATTCTGGGTTACGTCTACGACACTATATAAACTGCCGCGGTCCGGTGGCCAGCAGTCTTTGGTGGAAGCCATCTGGCAGTGCGCGAGATAAGTGAGAACGATACGGCGACGGACGTGTGTTCTTGGTGTGAATTGACGAGAGGGCGTGAAACCCGGCGAGTGAAGCCTACTGTGCGTGAGAGCACTCGGAGGACTCTAGAACATTGCGGACTGGCGGGACATGGATTAAACTGAGATGGGACTGAGTGGACATATAATACGGAATTTAACGTAAATATTGGAACCGTCAAATATGGACACATAATTTATAAAATAATTGAATAGGTTGATAGACTGTCTATTGGAACTGATCCTTAACTCTTTAATTTTATTTTTTTTAACTAAGGCAATTATGAATTATAATAATTAAATAAATTGAATGTAAACATTGAGTGATATAAATTTATTGTGAGATGATGTGTCGAGAAAATGTTGTTTGTACTAATTGTAAATAGAATTGGAAAATTATAATTAATTATATTATTAAGACCTTCATCCCTTAACGAACTTGGTTTTTAGCCCACTTAATTTATAGAGATAAATTGTAACATAGGTGTATGAAACACAGGTGTATAACGTGCTTACGTTTATGTGATATAAATGTTTGCCACAATAACAACAGAATACTAAGCACAGCCAAAATATTTTAAATAAATAATTAAATAAACATGATAAATCTAAGGACCTGTGCAAAGAAATATGAACGGGAATAAAATTTATGGTAGGCCCATTTGTGTGAATATTCACTTCTTAATATTTTAACCAAATATGTGCAACATAAACTGCTTACTTTGAAATAACATTTTAAAATGCAACTTTGTTTCAAAGAACAATTGCAGCATGAATGATAATCGTAGTTGAGATACGAAAAAGGTTGAATACACGATTTGCAGTTAGCAACCAAAGAAAAAGGGAAACATTGGCGCTGCTCTTGAAATTCTATAATATCAAAGGTGCCGCATAAAAATATTTTATAAATAACAAAATACCTAAAACATGTTGTTTAAATTTTGCTGCTGCTAAGACTATATTTTCCCCTGAATATCCGTTGAGATTTTGTTACCATAAAACAACAGGCAAGCTAATGATAACGGTATTTTATCCGTAAGTAAACACCACGAATTGGCAGAGGCAGTTACGTGGAACTCAGCGCAACTATTTTTCTCCGCGCATTATCCACACATATGGCTTCTACCAAATCTG
Organism: Dryococelus australis; assembly: GCA_029891345.1. NCBI lineage: Eukaryota > Metazoa > Arthropoda > Insecta > Phasmatodea > Phasmatidae > Dryococelus > Dryococelus australis. Next base: position 98,138,462 of record CM056999.1, read on the forward strand.
CGGTCACAGAGTTTAAATGGAGAATCAATGTTAGAGAAATTCTTCTCAATGCATCGAGTTTAAAGATAACCGTTTCAAACAAAAAGTATTCTACAGGAAATATCTTAAGGAGTGCTAGCATGTTAAGAAATCTTGCAAATTTTTACGTTTAGTGTTATTTTTCTGGAATTTAACATTAAGATTTACATCTTACAAAAAAAAATGAGTACACAATTTTTCTTTGGAAAATTTCTTTACGTGTCACTATTCTCTGAGAAAGTTGCAGTGAATATTTTCTTTTGTTTGAAACAGCTACCTTTAAAAGTGACACATCGGAAAGAAATTTTTTTAACGCTGATTCCATAATTAAACTCAGTGGCTGCAAGTTTGGTAGGCAGAGCCTGTAATTGCCTCCTATGCATATAGTCTATCCCCACCGCAGTTTCTTCAAACTTTTTGAATCAAACCTCTGAAAAATCACGCCATGTATGACATATTTAGTAATTTTTATAAATTAAGCCATGTATCACAAGCAATACCCCTGTTAACATAAATTCATCTTATTTTTCGTTAAATTGCAGTTTACCAATATTTTACTTAGAAATAATAGTATTGTATTTATAATAAATATTTATAAAAACAGCGAGAAAACATGTGTGTTGGTAGCGCCTAGTAAGAAATAGTTCTCATACTAAATATTATTAGAAATAAGTGTGCGCGAATTCGGTTCGTTGTCCTTCGGTGTAATTTTCTTGACTTATTTAAGCTTAGTTCGCATGAGGCGGAGGAATATCCTGGAAGTAGAACTTTAGCAGGGCTTCAGAAAAGTGTGAAGTAACCGTGAATGGATTATAGCCTCGGTTATTCCAGCATCCCATTATTTCCTCGGTCTGCCTCTTATTAGTTTATAAGGGAGTTTCCAAGCCCGGTTTAATTTCGGTTGGGGGTAACCTTCCGTAGTCCATACGTCTCTAGTGCTCGTATCATAAAGGTTGTTTATTTTATACCGTCATTTCTCTTTCTGTCCACAAAGGCGGTCGCATACCTGGAGCTACTTTCGCGTTTGAAGCTGAGGCCATGTTCCAATTGGAACTTTTTGTTGACAAAATAGTCACGTGGCCCGTTTTGTCTATAAAATCTATAGACGTATTTCTGTAATTTGCGTTTTGTCAGCTTAGAAGCTGGCAAATTACAGAATACAAATTACGAAAACGCTGCCATATAAGTTTCACCTGTTTCAAACGTTTAAATACACATATATGGGAGGTTATTGAAATAAACAATATGCATTGTAATCATAATAATTATTTCACAAAGCAAGTGGCTGAAATATTTTTTTGGAATAGGTATTTTCTTACGAAACAATTTTTGTTGAGTAAGAGTTCCACCTTACAATTTTTTTTTTTGGTTCATTTTAGATTTTAATCAGTTTTCTAACCACTTTCGGGAATAATTACTGTTTATTTTAGACTTAATGGACTTAATTTTTCTGTTATGATAAAATCAAAATAATAGCATGGCGTGCTAAGACAGTTGAATGTCGTGGTGTTCCGAACTAAACTTACAAAATTCCAAATACAAATTACGAAAAACAAAACTCGAAATGAAGTCGAAAATGGCGTGAGAAGCGCGAGAGCGATAAGGGTGACACTGTCACGCTCATCAAGTGCGTCTTCGTCGCTACGCGCAACGTTCTCAACTGGCGTGCCGTGTTATCGTCGGGCTTCCTACGGGACTTTATACTGAAACATTTTCTGTGAAGTCTTTGTTTGCACGAATACGCTCGGTAAAAAATTGTTCTGGAAATATGACTTTTTGTCAGAAAAGTTAACATAAAAGTTATCTATGATCGTTTTTTTTTATATCGTCGAATATAACTTTTTGTTTAAGCTTGCCTTAAGCGGTACGATAAATGTACGACTATATGGGCGTTTTAATATGGGCTTTCATCGCATGTAATGAAGACCCACTCCTACAGATCTAATTTGCACAGTACAGCGTCACGACGTAAACACTGTACGCCTTGCGCGTAGGGGCGATGAGGCGCTAGGAACGCGTATTAGTGTCGCCCGTATCGCTCCCTCGCTTCTTGACCTTGAACGCGTAGCTTCATAGTCCTCGTAAGCGGCGACCCTAACATTTTCTTGGTGGAAAGTGGGTATAGGCTATTCACGGTAAAGTGAGCACTTTTGGAAATCATCCTAATTTGGAATAATAGTAAATAAATATATTATATTTTAGCCTTGGACGTTAACTTCCTAGTGTGATGGAATATTCAACCTGTTTTTATTACTTACATGGCTATATAAATGTAATTAAAGGATAAAAAATAGCTGAAAGGAAAAAGTAACTAGGGCCTGAAATGTGCTCACTTTACTATGAACAAACAATGCACGCCCCTATCGTAGTTCAGCTCGTGTCCCGGAAGTACTTCTTTAATGCATACGTGATATCCTGAAAGCAAGTAACTACTATTCACTCCTCGCATGAGGTAAGTTTTCTTTTCATAGGTAAACATATAGGGGACACATATACGGGAGAAAAAAAAAAAAAAAAAAAAAATTGAATACAGTTCAGGAGACCGGAATACGACCATCTTAATGTCGTCTCGTTGCAAGTTCTCCAATATATAGCTTCATTTACGTCGAATTCATGGTTTCTTATGCGACCACTTGTTACCACGCACTGGTCGATTCTGGCAACACCTATGGGCAATCATAAAACGTGCGACTAACTGTGCTCACTCCCCCGCCGAGTACAGCCACAAGTAACTTAATTTTAAAATAGGCAACACATTAAACAGCCATAACACGGGTCCGGTGCCCAAAAAGCCACCACTACACAGCTCCCCGCCGCCTTACCCACTGATTTGAGTACGTGTCGGGCGCATTTTGTCTTTACAAACACCCCGTGAGTTATGGGAGCCTAGGCTCCCCATGTCATGACACACATGCCATTCGGTGGTGTATGAGGGTTCGGCGGCGGCTCATTAAATAGTACAAATAATAACTTTTAAATTTAAATCTGAGCAACACGATATAAAGGGCGATAATTTCACTGTTGGGTATGCTGCTACGCTCTCAGGAAAAATTCTTTGCCTGCATCTTAGAACGCTGCCTTTCGAGAATACTCGAGCTGATACGCTCTGTTTACTGAAGCGGTTTCACGAGGCAGTTCATCCACGCACAAACAAATCTTAACTCAATGGCAAACATGGCAACGCACTTTTATAGCTTCCGCGATGGCAACTTGCGAGCCGTCGTGAGAGGGTCGAAACGTGCATTCGCCATTAAGATTATATTTCTCTTTTTTTTATTTGGTTATCTGAGAGAGGTTTCCAAAAGTGTCCCCTTAATGCAGTTGTTAGTTGCCAAATCATTATAGTTTTCCAAATATAACACTCAAATTCCGACACAAGCGTGTGATAGGCAGGGTGTTGGATTTGTCTAAGCGCGGCATACTGCATTTGTGTTACAGGAACGAAAGGAACAAAAACAGCCTTTCCTCTACAGTTTATGGTTTAAATTATTTATTAAATGAATGTTAACAGTTTCGCTTGAATGAACAAAAATATATTTACAAGTCTGACCCCTATTTTCAGCAAAATTCAGAGAGCCAATACTCGCTCACCTGTTTATAAATCGTACTCATACCGGCTCAGTATGTTCTGCACACCATACAGATTGCATTAAATGCAATTTGATTGTAAAAAAAATATCTAGGAGCAAAGCCTAGTATGCTGCAGAATTCGAGAAAGTACGACTTTTGAGTTTTATATTTTGAAAACTGTAATGATTTGACAACTAATAACTGTATTAAGGGGGCACTTTTCGAGAGCTCTTTCGGACAGCCAAATAAAAAAAAACTGAAATAGCAACCTTAACCGTACACGGCTCGCAGTTCAACAAATCTTGGCATCCTGGGGTTATCATAGTTTTTGCTGAAGCTTTGGACACGTTTGTTGCACCTGGCTGTTCCCTCGATCATGCGTCAGCCGCCAAGGTGTGGCTATGAGTACACAGAAACTGAATTGCACTGCGATTCCTTTGGTGTGGGCAGTGGCGTGTGGTGAAGTGTTGCAAGGTAAGCTTGTGCTTGCTCACGCTGTACATTCTCGGAGCACACAGCAGGAGCCAGCAACAACCGTGCTGTAAGGGGAGGGGATCATTACACGGTTCCTGTGCCGTCAACTGCCGAACTACGTTTTAGTGGCGGGAGTGTACTCCAGCAAGCACCATGGTACAGCACAGAGCTAACGCCAGCTTAGGCAGGATTTACAACAGCCCGTCGCGTCCCTCCGCCACCCGCCCGTCCGTCATACGTTCGTCCGTCCCCCAGCCTAGCCAAATTTCGTACATCCGTCGTATGTTCATTGCTGCAAACTAATAAAAACAAAACTGTTTGCAAATAGGAAAATATTCTCTATAAAAAGTGAAAATATTTTGCGGTATTGTGTTACTAAGTACCCAAAACAACAATACACGTACGTAGCGGAAATTAATTGATGTAAAAAAAAATTTTTAATACCATATAAAGCATAATTTTATAATTTTTACAATTGCACAAAACGAGCTCGTGTTTCCAAACGTAATTATCAATTAATCTTTAGGAAAAGTGTAACTTAATTTCATTTAACAGTTACATAAACAAATATATGAAAACAAAATACAGCTAAAACAAAACGCTGCACACGCTACACAGCCTTGTAAAGAACTCGAGATGAACGAGTAACAAAACGCGCAATTTTTTATAAGGCTGTAATTTCATCCGTTCGTCCGTCAAAAGTTGAAGCTTGCCATGGGTTTGACGGAAGGACGGATATAATTAATGGCCCCCTCTGATTGGCTGTTGGTCACATGATTGACGAACGGATGACGGTCGGACGGACGCGACGGGTCGTTGTAAATCCTGCCTTGCTTTGCAACAATTGACCACACACCACTGCCGCGGTGGGAGTAACCATCATCATCTGATTGGCTTCGCGAAACTCTGGGAATGGCCCTTCCGTCTGATTGCCTTCTGCATGCTGCGAAATGTTAAAGACTGTTCACGATAAAGTGAGCACTTTTGAAATCAAACTTAGATAAAAGTCACTGTTGCTACCTGCGTCTATTTTAACAGACGCGCTGAATGAAATGCGGACAGTAATGTTGGTAGCGATGGTTGGCAAGTAGTTCCATATCTTAACGTCGAATAAAATGTGTTAGGTGACCATGTGTGAAGAATTAAGTTATTTCTTTCGCTTTTTGTATTTTTAATGCATCGAAGTGTACAAATTAGCATGTTTGTAAATTATTTGCTTTTCTTATAATTTGACAGTTTCACTGGACCGACGCATGGATAAAGTGATGAGGCCCTGGCCAGCGTTAATTTTATATAAGGCGGAAGAATACACAACGTGCACACAAATAGATCCTAAGCAGGGCTTTCACAAGTGCTCATTTTACCGCGAACAGCCTATAGCCGGATTTACGTCGGGCCAGGTAGCACGGGATTCGGTGCTTATTTTCCTGCGGGTCTGTTATTGGCTACGAGTTCACATGGGCGTGTCTAATAAACTGTAGTCCAATTGCCAACATAGCAGTAATGTACATGTGCTTGACATCTAACTTGTCCTAAAATGAAATAGCGAAATTTTTGTCCCAATTTATGGATCTAATGAAAACCCTTTTAGATGGGTTTTAAAGTGTCAGTTGTCATAAGAAATTTGCAAGTACTTTTCACGCCAAAATTTTCTTCTTTGTCAACACTTGAAGCGAACCGTTAATGAGTTAGTTACGGGGTCAAGGCGCTCGTCTAATCGGCGTACGAATTGGGCTGTGGTATGTTAGTAGCCTAATACACGTTATTAAAACAAGCTATTTCACGTGTATACAATCTGTTCGCACACGGAAAGAAATAACAATTCAGACTAAGACGAAGTACAAACTTTCAACAAACCACGCTTATTTTAAATACTAATTTGAAGCTCTTCAACACGGCAAAAAAAAAAAAAAAACTACGTTTTCAGACTTATAACTTAAATATATTCTGATGGGCGGATTCCTGTGAATCTAGTACAGTGCCCTGCGTTAAACTTTGTTATAGCTTTTACACCAATAAAATTACAGGGTTACCCCTTAAAATCCCATAATTACACGCAGCACAAGGAAACTGCACGCCATTTACGAGCCTTGCCCGTAGAGGCGATAGCGCACTTGATGCGCGAGGCAGTGTCGTCCTTATCGCTCCCACGCTGCTCGGCTTCAGACGTGTAAAACGCCCATAGGTTGTAAAAGAAACAGTCTTATCCTCGTGGGAGAAGATATATATATATATATATAATATATATTATATATATATATATATATATATATATATATATATATATATATATGAAATATTACTATACATATTTTGTAAGGATTATCACCTTTCTAAAAATTTGTAAAGTAATATTTTGTTGAGACCATTTGGGCCTTTGTAATGTTTTTCCAAAAGAAAGAATATTGCTATATTAAAAACAAATATGAAATTTACTCATGTTTCTATTTGGTAGTGTAGATTGACCTTGTGCAACTTAAAACAGGTTTTTTCTTCCTAGTAGTATATTTATATTTCTTCTTCATGACTACGTTTCATGCATACTCTGTTATCTCTTTCCTTATCTAACCTTGCTTTTGAAAGATACTTTGTTTTTTTAAGTATTTGTAGTTGTATATTTGAGGTGTCCTGGGTATTTCCTGGGCCTCGAGATGGAGGGGTTGGAACCCCATTTGTGCATTTGCAAATGTAACTCTCCCGCATTTTTGGGTTGTTTCCCGCGGAAATGTAATCTACCGTGCACAGTAAACAAATAGCCCGTCGTATGGTATTTACGCTGCACGCCCCCGTTTTCAAGAATTTAAAGCATGATATTTGAATAGTGAATCGCAAAGTTCGCAGTGTTAGAAATGTGTGCCTCAACATTTCGAAAATGGGGGGGGGGGGGCGTGAAGGGTGAAGGGTTAAGGTGTATACGCTGACAGGAAACTGACCCTTAGTGGTGCCGGTTATACTTTCTGAGAACCGAGAAACAGACATGAGACCTGCCTGTTTGTAATTCCTACAGACAGCGTCAATAACGGCCATAGGCTGTTCACGGTAAAATTAGCACTTTTGAAAGACCTGCTTAGGATCTACTTGTACACACATTATGTATTCTTTCACCTTATGTAAAATTAGCATTGCCATAGGCCTCATCACTTTATTCATGCGTCGGTCAAATGAAACTGTGAAATTATTACAAAAATCAACATTTTTTAAACCTACTAATTTTCACCGACTGGTGCATTTAAAAAAAAAAACAGAAAACGAAATAAATCATTTAAGTTATCACAAATTGTTACGTAGCATGTTTTTTATTTGAAGTTAAGATTTACTATGTGCATGTCACTCAGTGCGCCCGTTACAATAAATGCAGGCACGTGCAATGAGTTTTTTCTAAGGTTGATTTCAAAAGTGCTCACTTTATGGTGAACAGTCTCTAAGACGAATGCGAGCTGCCAGTGTGGAGTTGAAGGAATGCAGTGTGGGCGAAGCATCGCCCCACCGTCAACAAGTAACGTCCGCCGCGTTTCTCATACGCAGAAATCCAGGCTGGATGTGCCCTGGACCTGCGTGGGTCGAGGCCGGCATGCAGATTGCATACTCACCGCGGCTGGCTCGCGGCAACTGAGCGAGGACTTAAAATCAAACACCGAAAAAAAAAATCCCCGTCCCGAACTGCGAGCCTTTAAAAAAAAAATGGCACAGTGATTGGCACGCTCCAACATAAGCGTCTGTGGACAGTAGTCAAATTAATTTACACGTACAAATTTTTGGGGAAGAGATTTGGACGGCACTTAACATCGAGGCCTTGAGAGCCGGGAGGGTGGTTGAGGTATGTAGCAGGGCCGGAATGAGAGGCCGGGTAAATGGGAGATCCCCGAGAAAACCCGCCGGCCAATGGTATCGTCTGGTACGATTCTCACATGCGAGAATCTGGAGTGACCCGGCCGGGGATTGAACCCGGATCGCCTTGGTGAGAGGAGAGCTGGCTAACTGCTCAGCCGCCGCGGCCCCCAAATTTTTGGTGATTTTACATTTTTTGTTGTGTAATTTGTAAAAACAACTACAGTATGAGTAATTTTACATACACGTTCTTTAAAATCCAGAGAAAAATATAAGTCTACAAGTCTTTGGTGAAAATACACTAATGTATGGCTTAATAAACATAGTGCTGGTGTTAATTTTCAATTATGTTTAAAAACACACCTCCTCCCTGTAATAAAATCTTTATTTGTGTATTTTTTCTGCTACATGGTCGTTGTATAAACACTCAATGTCAGTTTAGTTGTACATCATGTAATTTTACAATGACCATATATGTATAAACTTGCATCACATTCTAGAGTATTTGTTAGCATTGACCCACATACATTTTCGGTGATTTTACATTTTATATATTATTTTCTAAAACTAGTACCATATTAAAAATTTTACACTGATGTTCCAAGGAATTCAAAGAGAGCTACACGTATTTGTTTAAAACATGTGATCTAGCTGTAGGGAGTAGAACTTCTTTGGACTCTATTTATATGTTCAAAAAGCAAACTTAACGCCTGCTGATGAAATATGCTTGATGTTTGCATATAACTACATATGCGCTATTCTATATATGAACCGCCGTCGGTTCAGTGATTTTACACAAGTCTGCCGGGCCGCAAACTATATTTGCAAACCCACTTAACGAGTTATGGGAACTTCGGTTCGTGGTCTCGTGACAGCACGGCCTTCCAGGGCCATATGAGTGATCAGCTAAATCTGAAGTCGCGTGCCGAGTGTCGTGAGATGAACATCGTGGCTGCTCGCTCGCTGGGATCTGCCCGCCTCTTAGGACCAGCAAAGGCGAGGAGCCTCTGCGAGTGCGGCAGGACTATGGCAGCTCGTGTGCGGCGACTATCCCGCAACTCGTCGCGTCCCCAAGTGGCGGATATAGGATCGGGTGGCTGGGACTATTACAATACCAGCCCGTGGACCAACTGGCCGGTGCGCAAGCGCCGTCGCGTTGGACGTCGGGAACCTGGGTGGCTCAGTACGAGATGACGAAGCGCATCGAGCATGAATCAGCCCAAAATCCAAGGTGGGGGGAGGTGCTCTCGAGATGCCACAGGGTGAAGATGCAGTGAACCTCACTGCTGGATTCTGCAGGCTGCCGATTGCGGATGCGCGATGAAAGAAAATGGAATGCATCGTACCTTGGAAGCATCACTGACATCAGCCTTCATCCGGGGCCAGCGGTTAGTAACCATCACTGGTAGGTACGAACATGTGTTTTTAACGTAAAGATTTCAAGGCCAATTGTACTCCAAAAATATATAGTGCATATGCACTTCGCAGTTAGATGATTTTAAATGCCACGTGCCTCAAGTGTCTGGCCGCGAATCTTATAGGTTCAGTATCGAAGTACATTATTACGATTGACACATTCAAATAGAACATGTCTTCTCACGTAGACAAGCGGCCAATAACCAAAGGAAGTTGTGGTCGTGGGCGTACGATATTGAAGTATAGGATGGCCGTAAATATTCTCGCGAAAAACATCCTGTCCTTACTGGTAGGTTCTGGAAATCCTGCCGAGCTATTTTAACAGCTCACCAAGACCGTCCCGGGGGGAGGGGGTGGATTCCCCGAACTGTAGATTCCCGTCTCCACCCACATCATGAAGGTCCTGCTGTCAATATTGTTGTGCTGGCTCGTCAACACGCGAATATTGCCACCAGTAGTAACACTTCTAGCGCCTCATCGTTCCTACGCTCAAGGCATGCAGTGTTTCCGTCGTAACGCTGTACTGTGTAAATTAGATCTGTAACAGTGGGGTTTTATTGCACGCGATGAAAGGCCACAGATTAAACTACGCTCGTATCTTTAAACTTTTCTCTTGCTGCTTACGGAAAATGCATAGGTAAGTTTTAAAAGTGCGATATTTGACCATTTTCACGAATTTATTTCTCCAAGAATGCAGTTATTATGACAAAAAAAAAAGGCACAGATAATTGAGTTTTATATTTAGTATTTGCAGAACATTTATTTACCGAGATACACATATTCGCGCAAACAACTATTTCACAAAAATGTTGGGGTCCATCCCCATGGTTATCCAAACCCTCTGTTTCCTATAGCATGCGATGCACACCACACCTCCTTTGCATGAATGCCCTTCCTTTTAGGCGCATGGGGCCCAGTTCTGAGACGCAATTAGCTCCCGTCACTACCTCAGACGTACAACTAAGGCAGATTCACACCCGTAATCTGGGAGATGAAATTTTTGCCATGCTCTGGAAAAACAGTTTTGTAATTATCGTGTTTTTGGAACAACAGAGCACAGAGCACTGCCTAGTGCATTGTCTGGGGTGAGTATTTATTGATTACTGTTGATAATGTCGCTTTTGTAATCTTTTGCAAGAAATAATCTCGCGTTTCGTCTCGACAGTTACCAGCTAAAAATCAATAAATGTAGCAAAGCTGTGGCAGTTCGATAAGGTTAGGGAAGCTGTTAGGCTATGTCGTTCGGGAAATTTCAATACACCTTCTGGAATAGAAGCTTTGGCGAAAAATCGATAAAACCAAGATGGCGGGTGGGAACCCTCCTTAATACTTAACAATAGGGTAGCTTATGATATATTTATATATATATATATATATATATATATATATATATATATATATATATATATATATCTGAAGTCAATTGTCATCCACATTTTGGAGATAATTTTTCTATAACTTCACAATAACGTGAAAATTGTGAAAATACGCATAATTAGTATCAGAATGAACAAGTAGTAAAAGAACTGTGATACTGACGGTATTATTACTTGGTAAAACAGTGAAAAATGTTCAGATATTGCATATTTACAAATACTATGAACGTGTGACTTTACTTTTGTCGAAGTGAAACAGGACACATACGCTGTGGTGAAATTACAATTCCTATGGCTGTGTAAATTTGCTTGCCATGGATAGAACCCCGAGTATTTCGCAGATTGATGTAGCAGCAGGCTAGACTTAACGCGCCTCTACAGACTCGAGACACTATCGTTTGCTTACTAGTTGCAGCGATCACGTAAGAACTTTGTACAGGACTGCTCAACACTAACTCACACTAAGGCTTCCTGCTTATTGCTGGCTCGCAGTTAAAAGAGGCGTATCTAAAAAAAACTGCCGTCCAATCACAATGGTAAGAGAAAATAACAAGTTTTAGTTTTATACGTCCACTTCGCCACCGAATGAATTTTCGAAATACTCGGGGCTCTAGCCATGAAGAAAAAATACACCAATGTTACAATTTATTTTCTGCTACATAGTGATTGTAATTTCACTCCATTCTATGTAGAATTAGTTGTACAGTGTACGTGTAATTTGACTCATTTTTTGGGATAAATTCACTTGGTCGCAGAGTAAAAAAAGTTCACATACGTAGGAGTAGGATTACACTGACTTCTGTGGAGATTCTGCTGCCACATATATATGTGTGTCAAATTTCACAACTTTTTTTACAGTGTAGGTACTGCGCTTGCGCGTGTGAAAACGAACCACTTATTAGTTTAAACTGCAAAAACTCTCATCCATCTAGTATCATAGGTAGGGGTGCCTGTTTTTCGCGAAAATACTTCAGGACAAGTTGTGTTCCAAAACACTTTGGTTCAGAATCACTTTCGTGGTTGGATCATATGAATTGTTACGCGTATTATCTGTCTGCCCGTGAATCACGGACGGTCATTATCGGGGAAACTTAATTCTGATTGGCTCACTCTGTATAGAACTAACTCCCTTCTTATAAAGACAAGCGACCAATAGCCAAAGGAAGGCCAAGTGTGCACACGGGGTATTGAAGTGTAGCCTCTGCGTAAATATTTTCGTGGAAAACCCGGTGGCCCTAATTATAGGGTAGTTCGTATAAGGCTAGTACACTAGATTGTGTTGAAAAATGGTGGGTGAAAACGCGCATGAGCAATAATGATGGCCGCCGACGAACACATGCGCAATAACCACTGCCTTGGCGGTCCACTGACACTCGTCCCCCAAAAAAACTGGCAGCGAGGTGGGAAAGTATTTCCAACTTTTAGCGTCGTATGACAGCAGAGGTGACGCCTAGCATCGTATGACAGACAGTGGTGATGCGTGCTATAATTTCATAGGCAAGCTACGTGCAGGGGGCAGTAGTGGCGTCGATCTCCCCAATAAAGGGGGGGGGGGGTCCGGGGCCCATCCCCGGGAAAATTTGGATTTCAAGGTGCAAAATAGTGCCATTTAAACATTTTTTCGTACCTAAATATAAAGTACACTGCTTGTAAATATATTAATATTTTTTAACACAAAATTTGCCCGAGTGAAAAATATTACACAAAGATGCCCTAATCAAACAGGAACCTTGTCCACTCAAAATCAATATTATTTTAATATTCTTCGGCAGTGAGGTATTTACATACGGAGCAATTTTGTTTGTACCGAAGGGTAGACAGGAAAAATCATTATTCGTTTATGTAAAGATGATAAGCAGTCAACGCGAACGAGCAGGAGGCAGGAAAAACGAAGCAGGTAGAGTGCGCATCAAAAGAGAAGATTCTTCTAGCACAGCGTAAGGGAAGGAAGCACAGAACGGGAGGTGTTCAGTGATAGCCTACAGGAGGGAGGGAACACGAGAGGGAGGGTAGCCGATTAGACAACACACACATCCCACAGGCCACATCACTAAATAGCTACAGGAAAATGTGTCATGAAAATCTGCCTTGTGCTTTCGGAACATGTGGTATTGATACATTCAAACATGTAGGCTTACATAGCTTTATTGTACTTATAGAGCAAATATTTACATCAGCCTTGAAATGCGTATGTAAACTAAGCGTACACGCGTTTTTCCAGTACTGTTCACCTTCTGAATCGACGTTGTAGGGGTACAAATCATAATTGCACAAATGCACTGCCAGCCGCACCAACAATTGGTTGACACTTATCAATCATGTGGGAGTTATTTATTGTCCACCTCACTAACTGAATGTCAAAATTATCAATGTTAGTCTTCATTTGTCGTTTCGCTCGATGTTTGTGTGGGGTAGAAAAAGATTTTAATGTACCATCCTTGAACCCTACTTCCTGTTTTATTCTGTAAACAACTGCTGGTAAAACATCTATCGCTGCACTGACTCCTATCACTACCTCAGAAAGTGGTATTTGAATGCCTTCCTCTGATTCATCCGTCATGGACTTCAGCACATTAGAATTACTTCCCTGCATTCACTGTGCACAACTTTACCTTGCCATTGTTCCAACTGTTAATTTTATCAGCGGAAATATTACAATACGTACGTTAATTTATGCTCTCGCACATATAGAATGTACACGCACTCGCACACTGCTCGCATATTGATGTTTTCACTCTAGCTGTTATACACACGCTCCGCTAGAGACAGCCGAACATCTGAGGGCTGGCGAGAGAAGTGTGACACATGCGAAGGACATCCAGATCGGCACGCGTTGGAAATTAACGGTGGTTGGTCTGATCAGTGTCCGCGGTCATTGATTGTACAGATATAGCACATGCGACAATCATATTAGAACACGACTTGATTAAAATAGCTGCAAAACTCATGACTGCGACCATATTATAAACATCACTTTAATTATGATTAATTTTAATTTTCTACCATATATTATATATATAATATATATATATATATATATATACTGAAATCGATAATGCACTAGGATTCATCACCGGTACGGAGTTAGATAACATATTATAGCATTGCATGAACATTTCTGATAACTGAGCGCAAATTACACTTGTACTTACATCTGCAAACATTCACGTCCGTCACAATTAATATACAGTAAATTAATGTTTTAACGTAAAAACACACGTGTTAACACCCTTTGGAAACAATAAACATGGCCAGCAAAACAGTTTGTTTAGGCTGTTACATCCAGCTAACCACAAGTGTTTCTAATAATTTTTTTTTTTTGGAAATGACGTACAAAATTACCTTTCTTGCATGTTGTCGTGATCGTAAGCTCAAGTGTCGGCCTACCCTATTTTATGTCACATGTTTCCTGAAAAGTGAAATCACTGCTGGAAAAATGCTTCACTCGCAATCCACACACACCACACTTACATCTACATGATTCTGTTGCACTCATTCTATCTACTTGGTTCTTAGTCTCACACGGTAATTTTATAATTTTTATGTGCGGTATACATAGCGCACGAATATGTATAACATTCTCAGCACCAAAACTAAATTAAATAAAAACAATACGATTCGTGTTGTGCGCGCGAACTTTCTTACACATCGATCTAGTTACTGTAAACTACACCGCGCCAACTTCCTGCGGCTAGGCCAGCTTCGGCTATGTCCGCTTCAGTTCGGTGAAGAAAGCATTATAGCCCATTCCCGATTGGAAGCGACTTATGAAAATCAACCTTTGAAAAAATACTCTATGCATAACATGTCATCTGTTTTTTCAATAACCTGTATTCCGCAAATATATAACACTATGGTTGATTTAGAGTACTGTATTATTGAATAAATTAAACTTTACCTTAATATCTTCTATAACTTGTAATATTTATTTCTTTTTAAATATGAATTAACAACAGAGAGAGCAGCGACGTGTTGGCAACGACCGGTGAGAAATAGTTCACAGTAAAAATATTATTTTAACCTAGTTTTTTAGAATACTATTTGTAAATTATACGGTGCCTATTGAAATATTGAAATATTTAGGTAGCCCCGATGGCAACATATATCATTTTAAAATTAAAAATAACAGCGGAAAATATCGTGGTACGGTGTTGTTTTATCGAGAGAGAAAGCATCTGAAAAACTGTCTTCTGGGCGAAGCTTGCTCGCTCTCCGCTCTCTCTTCCTCTCTCTCTCTCTCTCTCTCTCTCTCTCTCTTCTCTCTCTCACACACACACACACGCACACACACACATAGTCTCTCTTTCTTTGTTCGTCTCTTTCAAATTCGGGAAACTTCACTTCACTTGTAAGCAATTAATTATACATGTTTTCAATTGTAGCATATTTCATTCTTATTACAGCAAAATAATGATTTTTGAATTTGAATTTTACAACTGAAAAGAGATTTTAATGTTTTAATACTTCATTTAATATATTTAGATATGATGGCGGGGCAGTTACCAAGTGAAGTTGGCAGACGTGGCGAGCCATGACATGGCGTGTTGCTTTTGCCAAACGACACGTAAATTATTCTTACTCAGAAAAATACTTCAAATTACCACATCACGTTTGTAGTCGTTGTATTTTTTAAACCTACCTGGGCAAGTTACGATGTTGTGATAAATCTGTGTTTCCACGGCAGTAATAAATATACTGTCACGTGTGTTTCGTTAATCATTACGTCTGTGAAATGGCGTGCCTTTGTGCATCGTGGTCGATACGCTGGTCCTGTGTGTGGGTGATTTCAAATATTTGATTAGCACTATTTATACGTTTTAAAGGTGAATTGTTTTTATGACAGAGTTAATTATCTACATCCACGTCTGTTTATTTATCACAACGTTGTATCTTTGCCCTAAGGGGTTTGAAACACAGTCGTGTAACGTAATTTGCCACAATCCCAGAGGAAAAATACTAAGTTCAGGCCGATAAATTTCAATAAACCTAATAAACAGTAAGTAGCAATACATAGAAATATGGGCGGAATAAAAGTTGTTGTAGGCTTATTTGTGCGCATGTTCACAGCTATCTTTTAAAGTTTGTATAACAAAAATGAGAAACACGAGTTGCGTGCTTGAATTCAACGTGCCTTTTTCGTTTTACTGGTTGTTCCTTCGTTTTATATTTTTCCAACTGAGGCCGTCCTTTTAAAGAAATGACCCAACACATATCAATAACAAAAGGATAATTAGTACAGCCCTTTACCTCGCAGTCGCAACAGTGTTAAATACAGTCGCGGCAAAATACTAACGTGCATTACATGTATTGAGTTATGTTGTGGAAAACAAATATGTTAATGTAAAATAACCGTAAGAACTGTCGTCAATTCAGGCATTTTTAAAACGGCATAAAGCTGACCTATATAATGTGCTTAAACTGTGAATATTCGTACGGAATGGTTTTTGGAATATGACAGAATTCTTTGAAAAGCTCTAAACAGTAAACAACACATTTGGCAGGTATAAAAGTATAAGTCACATTTAAATGTTTATTTTTAGGTGCAGCGAAAGTATACGAACATATGTACACACAATGGAATGTAAACATTGATTTTGACAGATGCTACATGGCAGTCACATGGCAATGTTTGTTTATATTTGGCAGAAGGATACGAAACGTGTCTGCAAGTAGATATTTAGCAGGACTAAGAGAAAGTTGCTTCCAATGGGGAATGCGCTATACAATCGTAGCTTCGAACACACGTTGAGGCAGCCATAAGCACCTCTCCTCCCCGGGCCGTCTTCCTTCCCTTCCGGCCCTCCACGGGTGGGAAACCACTGCGACCGCCTACCTGCTGAAAGCATTACTTACAGCGCTTCCAAACATCTTGGTTTTGCTAGCCAACAAGTTGTTTTTGTATAATGTACAGTATTGTTTCCCGAGTAGAATGTGAACCGCGTGAGTGAAAAGTTACCTTAAAGTAAATATAAGTTAGAATTTAATATTTATTTTTAATATAACAGTGTCAGGAAACTGTCTGGGCAAGCACCGCTTGCCTTGCTTGCCCTAACGAGACGCCACTGATGACAAGAGGTAACGTTTAGCGTTGTATGACAGAAGAGGTAACTTTTAGTGTCGTATGACAGAAGAGGTAACTTTTAGCATCGTATGACAGAAGAGGTAACTTTTAGAGTTGTATGACAGAAGAGATAACTTTTAGCATCATATGACAGAAGAGGTAACTTTTAGAGTTGTATAACAGAAGAGGTAACTTTTAGCATCGTATGATAGAAGAGGTAACTTTTAGCAGCGTATGACAGAAGAGGTAATTTTTAGCGTCGTATGGCAGAAGAGGCAAGCATACAGAAGTAAATTGGCGTGGAGGTTCTTTTGATGTCGGTGTAACCATTCCTTGATTGGCTGTGTGGGGCTCAGGAGTTTCGGCATGTCAGCATCACCATTTTGTTAGCGTGCACGGTTGACTGTAATTCGCGGTGTAAGCAGCTGTTTCACTTTTCTTTATGAGTAGTTTCTAGCGCAGGGACGTTTTTGCCGCACACAACTGTTTCACTGGGCGCCCGCTAACAACTCTTTGTTGCAGGCATCACGAGTCGACGGGAAAAGAAGCTGACATGCTAACGTGTTAAAAAAAAAAATAGCCTACGTGAGAATGAGCAGTCGTGAAACACTGGGTCCAAGGTAGCTGAACTCGTGAGTAAGTTGCCATCTCTACCACGAGCGAATATCTGGAAAAGTCATGCACGAGTTTATCACAAGAGTGAACCTGCATGCCGTCAGCGAAAAATTAAATAGTTTGTTACCTCGGTTTAAGAAAGTTTAGTTTGCGTGCGGTGTCAAAGACACGAAAGTGGAATTTCGTTGTTTCTCAAAACCTATGTTCGTACAACTAAGTTTCGTGTCGAGTCGTTTCAGTTGGAATTTTTCTCGGAGTGTAATACTGTGTTCTGTTGTAGTACGAAAAGCAAGGCGAGTTTCATTCGCATTAAAGTGAACAATTTCATTCAATTGTCAATCGTAATTAGATTTGAAAAAGTTTAGGAAATATTTTCCTGCAATCACAAATTTCCCAGAACTGAGTCGCTACTCGAGTAAAAACATTTCAGCACAATCTCGTTTTCGAAAGACTGGTTTCCAAAACTGAAATTTCCGCTGGCGATACGGACATATAGGTATAGTGTTACATGTGGATACGCCTTTATGAGATTTTTTTGGTTCGTTTGGTATATTTTGTCATTAAAACTTCTTCTGAAACGAGCTCTTTTGTACTTGCCAGCATCCGTAATACAGTCCATTCACGGTTACTTCCAACTTTTCTGTAGCTCTGCTGAAGTTCCATATACTTCCAGGATATTCCTCCTATGCATCATGCAAACAAAACTTAACCGAGTCTAGAAAATTACACCAAAGGGACAATGTACCACATTCGTACGCAGTCAGTTCAAAATAATATTTTGCATAAGAAACTATTTCTTACTAGGCATTACCAACACGCCAATTTTCTCCCTGCTTTTATTAATATTAGTTATAAATTAAATATTATAATTTATTAATAAAATATTATAAGTAAAACTTTAATATAACCAAAAATAATATTTTTTTATGTTAACAGAAGTAAAAAATGATTGTGATACGTAAGAAATTTTGGAAACAACCAAACACATAATACACTAGGTGATTTTTCAAAGGTTTGATTCAAAAAGTTTGAAAAGAAACCACGAATAAACTATACACGTTTGTGTGCCTGATTAGAGTGCGGAGTTCCTAATTTTCGAGTCTAAAGGAAGCAATGGGAATTATATTTACGCTAGTCGGCAATCTTTCCCCGACACATCGCGTTACATGCACTGAGGGACGTTCAAATGGACACAATTAATTGAATTTGGAAAGGGCTTATTAACGTCCCCCGGTGTTATGCCGGAAGGCTTATCAGGGGACGGCTTGCAAACTAACGTATGTCCTAACTTAAACTAACACCCATGCCTTACCTTGGATTCGAACCCAGAGCCTCCCGCACCGCAGACCAGCGGCACACCAACCGACTGCGCCACGGGAGGTCGACACACAATAATTGACTCTCATTAGGCAGTCACTACATGAAATTGTGTAGGTAACCATCAAACCATCCCTTTAATATTACACTATGATAACTGGGTGTTCATTGCCTATCACACAATGTATGTTAGCAAACCGAAGTTCGCTGGTTCTAGATGTAAGTTAGAAATGGAAATTACATTGAAATTATGACTGTGGGTTAGTCATTCCATTGATATTTTTAACTATGTAAAGGTTGTTAGTAATGTTCATCATATTTTACACGCACGTAGCATGCACGATTCATAATAAAAATTCGCGAATATCTCACATAAGACTTAGGGATCCGCCTAATTGCGACATACGGAGGCATGCACAACTTTTGCTGTGTTGCTGTGTTAGCATGTTGCTGTGGGGTCTATCAGGGGTCTTGTTCTCGATTTATTTCCTAAAGTATCTTTTTCGAACTAGACGAAGGCTATAATGGGCGTTTTCGGAATTATATTCAGGTGAAAAACTTATTGTGGAAGTTCTTTTAAGCACTACACATAAAACTTATTTTTATTATTACTCCGTAAAACAATAATGCAACCGTGAATCTAAATAACAGAGAACCTAGGTTCGCACCTCAGCAAAATGTCACTTAAATACAGAGCAGTTCTCCAGGTCATAAAATGAGCAAAATAACTCCAGTTAACCCGCCATGTCAAGTTCACTTACAGGTCACCTATAGTTGTACGACACATCTCTCTCTCACTCACTCACTCTCTCTCTCTCTCTCTCTCTCTCTCTCTCTTTTCTCTCTCACACACACAAACATATTTGTTGAAAAAAGATTTTACCGCTGTGGTAATGTTCCAATGTTCCAGCATTCTGTTTTGGTCGGCGACAGCTGTACACTGTGATTATTACTTACATGACAATATTTGTTTCAAGAGGTGGTTAAAGGACAAAAGATGGCTGAAAGAAAAAGTAACTAAGGCCTTAAAAGTGCTCACTTTATCGTGAACAGCCTTTTTACTTTTTTAACGTATTCGTCCAACTATTTAAATAAAACGAAGGACCGTTTACATTGACTTCTCCTGCCAATTTATGATTGAGAATAGAAATTAAGCCCCACATCTGGTTAATCTTATCGTTAAAAATGTTACGTTCATATTCATAATAAATTTATAGTTTATGGGTTACAAAGAATCTGCACACATGATTATTTTTTTAAATTTAATTAGTACTGAAGACCAGTAACGTCTTACGCAGGAAACCGTGCGGGGCCGTATGTAATGGGTGGAGTTTTTAAATTCATTCCCTTATGAAACTAATGGCACGAGTTTTTAAACTCATTCCCTTATGAACTTAATGACACGTTTCATTTTCGCAATTTTATCACTATACGTAATAGTTCCGGGAAAGGAAAATAGTTATTCAGGACATTATCTTTATGGGCAACTTTTTCTCCGAAAGCAAAAAATTACACAGATGATTCTGCAATGTAATTTAGTTGCCAACTTTAAAACCATTTTGCAGTTGAAATGTGTCCAACAGTTGAAACAATGCATATGTTTAGATTACAGTCTTGTAATGAGTCATTAATCATAAAAAAAAGTCTAGTTATTTTTGTTGAGTATAAACACCCCCCCCTTGACGCTTTTCTTCGAGGTCTTATATACGTTATTGATACACTGTATCGTAGTAAGGCGAGTGGAGTTAATTGGCATTGCCTGGCGTTCCGCTACATGTCTTAGTAGTGGAACGGTAATTAAATAATCATAGGCCTAACGGAAAACCGTGCTGTGGAACCACGCAGGCATTAAAGGCGATAGTCGTGTGTGATTACGCGCTGCCATTCCTGTTTTGCGTACGGGAGGTTGCAAGTTCTTTAGAGGGTGGCTTTACTTCACGTGATTTTCCATCCCCACCCTCTACTCCACGACATTCCGAGCCAATACCGGCGCAGTTCCTTTAAACGCATGTTTACACTTTCTAACCCATCGGTACCTCTGTAACCTAAGTGATTGCTCAATCCGAAACGGATGTATTTTGGGTAAAAAAGCAAAGGAGAAAGAGTATTTCTCTTTGCTTTGTACTCATTACTCTATTCCCAACGCCTTCCTTCAAAATAACACGTAGATCATGTGTATGATGCTGCGTGCATATACGCTATCCACTGTATAATGAGCACTTTTGAAAGCCCTGCTTTAGATCTACTTGCATTCACGTTGTGTATTCTTCCGCCCTATGTAAGATTAACATTGCCATGGGTCTTATCACTTTATTCATGAGTCGGGCAAGTGAAACTGTGAAATTATTATAAAAGTATACATTTAACAAATCTACTCATTTTTAAACCTCAATGCATTTTAAAATAAAGGGAAAGAAGTTATTTAAGTTACCACAAATGGTTACCTAATATTTTGTTATTCGACTTAATATACGGAACTACATCCCATCCATCGTTACCGACTTTACTGGACGCATGTCACTCAGGGGGCCAGTTAAAATATATGCAGGCAGAGGCAATGAACTTTTTCTAAGGTTGGTTTCAAAAGTGCTCACGTTAGGCGCTTACGAAAAGTAACCTGGTAAAGTTAACTGGGTTAACTCGGTCACGTGACCAGGTTTTCACGATCACTTGCGGTTAACCAGGTTGCTTTGAACGCAACTCTGGTTTTGAGATGGCGGGCACTCAAAGATTATTTAGTGCAGTTATTAAATATTGTACTAGATGACGATGATGATGACGTCTGTGAAGAGTTTTTGATAAATTATGTTATGAACAAACAACGTAAAAACAAAACATTGCATTAAGCCGTACTGCGATAATACAGAACCTTTGTATCCAGTCTCAGTTAAGTATAAAATTAAATATCCATGCTACAATGATTGGCCAAAGCAGATAAACATTTATAATTTTCATATTTTAATCGTTTCCAGATTTCAAAACTTAATTTCGTTTACTTGTTTGTTTTTGTTGCTGCAATGTTTACACATTTACGCGCCATTTCACGTATGTCGTCTGCTCGACCAGGTTTACCCTGCTGTCGAGTAGGGTTAGCCCAGAGTTGATCGAGTCGAGGATCGAGTTAACCCGAGTGACTTTCCGAAAGCGAGTTAACTTTAACTCGATCACTTTTCGAACGCACCGAGTAAAAGTTTTAATCTGATCGGGCGACTTTTCGTAAACGCCTTTTATCGTGAACAGCCTTTACCTCTGGGACGATTTCGACAGTCGTCAGCCGTTTACGTAGTTATACTACTCGGCCCTTCTAGGGTGCCGCGATTGTAATCGGACTACTCGCCTCTCTCCACGGCGAACCGGACTCCATTCCCGACAAGATCACGTCACATTCTCGCACGTAACATGGTGGACGTTGCCGATGACCGGCGGGGATTTTCTGGGCGTTCCCGTTTGCCCCATAGTTGCATTCCGCCAGTACTCCACTAGGGTGGCTTCCAATGAAGTACTACGCATGACTGTACAACTTACAGAACTCACTGAAATCAAGTGTACACACTACCAAAATTGTCACAACAGTTCGATTTATGTTGCCGATGAATGAAAGATGCTTATATTTTGTAATATTGTAAAATATTTTAACTAGACTTTACTCATTTGAACCGACCTCCCGTGGCGCAGTCGGTTGGTGCGCCACCGATTTGAGGTGCGGGAGGCACTGGATTCAAATCCAGGGCAAGGCATGGGTGTTAATTTAAGTTAGGTTAAATATGTTAGTCTGTTAGCCGTCCCCTGCTAAGCTTTCAGGCATATTACCAGGGGAAGTTAAAAAGCCTTTTACAATACAATTTACTAATTTGTATGATAAAATAAATAAACTAACGAGAGATTATTTCAATCAATATTCACACTTATTTCGACGCTGGGTGTTTCGTAAAAGACAATTTGCAAACACCTCCATCCTCCCGCATGTTTGCCTTCGTCGAGCAAAACCATCATTATAATTAGGTACCTCCACTATATTTTATGTATAGGCTGTTCACGGTAAAATGAGCACTTTTGAAAGCCCTGCTTAAGTTCTACTTGTATGCAAGTCGTGTATTTTTCCGCCTTATGTAAAATTAACATTGACATGGGTCTCATCACTTTATTAGCACATTGAGGTCTGCACATATTCACTGGCACTTAAGATAAATTGGAAGCGAGTCGCCTATATCCACTACTGAAAGAACACTGGTTCTGTTGGTGTCTGTGCTAGAACCCACCCTCGTCTTATTGGTCCAGACCACACCGGGCACTAACCTGCATTTTACAACGTTCATTATTGGCCGGTCGTCAACCAATGGAGAGCTGAGCTTATTTAGACCCAATCAAATGACATTTACCGTAAAAATATGATTTACAATCAATCATGTCCCTTTGAGTGGCTATAAAAAAGAAATTCTATGGTTAGCAATATCATTGTTACTGCACTGCTGTGTTCTTGAAAGGCCATGTTAAACACCAGCCGAACAAAGACTGCACATCCATGCGAGTTTTGTCCTGAACAACCAAGACATTTTCACATTAGCTTTGCTAGAGCTACACTCAAGAGTATTCTTCAAAGTGTTAATGCGTTGGTCAAGTGAAACTATGAAATTATTAGGAAAGAAAATATTTTATAAATCTTCTCATTTTTACACTTTGATGCATTAAAAAAACAGGAAGCAAAATAACAATTTTAGGTATCACAAATGGTAACCTAACACTTTTTACTCAACGTTAATATGTGGAACTACTTTCCATCCGTTGTTACCAACTTTGCTGGGCGAATGTCACTCGATGCATCTATTAAAATATATACAGGCAGGGGAGGTGACTTTTTTCTAAGGTTCATTTCAAAAGTGCTCACTTTATCGTGAACAGCTTTTAATAAAAATAGTAATAATGTTTACTATTTATAACAATTGATTTTAAGCTCATACATTTCACCCACGAAAGTTATTACTTTTAATAAATTTAATTAATGCATACAAAATAATTATTAATACAGTAGCACTTTTTCAAATTAGTACTATATAGTCAATTCGCGGTTTCTTCCCACTTTTTGAATCAAACCTTTGAGAAACCACACCATGCAGGACGTGTTTGGTTTTTCCCCTAAATATGTAATATATCACAAGCGTTTTATGCTTGTGTCAACATAGAAGTAAAACCTACCTGAATTTTTTTGGATAAATTGAACTTTTACTTATATTGTGGCCACAAGTTATAATATCTAGTTTATAATTGATATAAATAAAATCAGTGAGAAAATAAGTATGTTGGTAATACCTAGTAAGAAATTGTTCTTATGCAAAACAGTATTACACTAAATGCGCACGAATGCGGTGCACCGTCCCTCTGGGCCGGGAGTTTCCTCTTCCTACTCCTATTTTTTATGCCTGGAAACTAACCTTTTCTTTCTGCTTCCAGAGAGATGACTGGCATCTGCGGGCGGGTGGCGCAGTTCTGTCCTCCGCCTCCAGGGCCGTGCTACTGCGGTACGACCCTGGATACATTCCAGCAGCAGCTCGACACATTTCATATCACCACTCATTAACCCCGCAAAGTCTATCTTCGCGAACTAACAAACACCCTACTTCCTCCAACCCTAATCAAATAAAAGGAATTACATTCATCCTCCGCGACTGTCGCATAGATTTTCCCAGGCCCTCACCGCTTTGCCTGGTTTGCTATGCCCTTCCATCTAGACCCTTCTTCTTTCGGGATGTGTCCATGACTACAATTGCGGCCATGGCACCATGCAACCCTGCTATACATAAGCCCATTTTATTAATTAAACCCGACCTAAGGCGTGTAGGACTTGCCCTGAGACGCATCCCATTCTCCAACCGTCTTAGCTACTAACACGTATGCCGGAGAACATGCACACAGAACTATGAAGGAGCTCACGATGGCGTAACGGGATTTGGGAGCTCGCCATAAATAATACTTGAGCCGGGAGTTGATGAGTGGAGCGGAGAGTTGATGAGTGGAGCAAGTGGAGAGTTGATGAGTGTAACAAGTGGAGAGTTGATGAGTGTCGGGAGTATGGGCGATTGGCCATATGTCGGGAGTATGGGCCAGAAGAGAGTAAGGCCGGAAGTGACGAGCTGGAGGAAAATCTACGACTGAAATAATTGGTGCAGTGAAGTGGGCGACTGGCAGGCTGGACTATTGGACTGGAAGCGTGAGTGAAAGAAATTTAAAACTACGGCAACAGACAGACGAACATGTGTTATTGATGACCGTGAGTTATTTAACTATAACTAAACATAGACATACAGAAAGACGTTATTAGAGTTAATTGTAAAGGGCTTTTTTACGTCCTCCGGTTTTATGCTTCGAAGCTTAGCAGGGGACGGCTTACAGACTAACTTATAACTTATCTTAAATTAACGCCCCTGCCTTGCCCGAGATTCGAACCCAGAGCCTTCCGCGCCCCAGATCAGTGGCGCACCAACCGACTGCGCCACGGCTTATTAGAATTAAGATAGACATTAAATAATGCGCTCATGAGTAATAAAAAGAGCAATTGCCGTTCATAGTAAAATGAGCACTTTAGAAATCAACCTTTAAAAATTGTTACTGTCCCTATCTGCTTATATTTTAACGGGAATAATGACTGCCATGCGCTCAGTAAAGTTGGTAGCGACGTAGAGGAAGGTAGTTCCGCGCCTTAATGTTGAATTAAAAGTGGTACGTAAACATCTGTGAAAACTGAAATTACTTCTTCTGCTTTCAGTATTTTTCATGCATATTACCATTGGGTAAACCATTTACTTGTATAATAATTTCGAAGGTTTGATTTACCAACGTATAAATAAAGGGACAAGGTTCACGGCAATGTTAGTTTTACATATGGTGAATGAATACACAATGTGTTTACAACGAGATCTTAAACAGGGCTTTCGATAGTGCTGGCTTTACCGTGAACAACCTATAACAGTGGAGACACATCGATTAATGCTGTAAATAATAGCTGAGTAAATAAAATTAAATTGAATTGTTCTTTTATTTTTATTAAGACCTCCATCCCTCACAAACTCTGATACGCCCCGAAAAACCAAGAAGAATTGTAACATGCTTTCTCTTTTACTTCACACCATTTCCCCGATGCCACTGGTATGTCTATTGTCATGTGTGGTTTTGCTGTTCGTGTCAACTATTATTACTAACAACAAGTAGTTAGAATTGCCATCAGTTTACATGTGACCCGCTTGTAAATGTTTCGTCCGAACTGTCGATACACGACCTTGAAACCGCTGCGTTGATAAGAAAGGGTGAGTGGTGGGGGATGGTGAAAAGGGTTTGTTCTGCACATATTTCCCGGGATTGCACTTGATTTTCTCGAGCGGTATGTACACCACACGAAAGGTGACGGCATGGCCATCGCAAGACACATGAGCGTGCGTACGCCTTTGCACGGAATTTTTACCTTCTACCAACTTTCACTGTCACTGAATAACTTTTACATGATGCGCAAATTTTTTGTGACAGCGAGTGTACATATCAGTATGTCGCTTGATCGACGAATGGGAGATATTTATTTTGTCAATGGCAATGTAATGAGATTGTACATAATGTAATGGAATTATACACGTAACATAAGGGTTACACATGAGGCAGAAATGAGAAACGAAGGTTGTGTTCTAATTCAGATATAGTTACATATATACCTGCATATATCTGGGTCCTTGTAAACTTCACTTACTCACGGACAGTCATAATTACTTGTATGCGTCGATAAATTCTATTAGTCAGGAACTTAGAATTTAATTGCATATTCTGGTCATAAAATGATCATTTTTGCTGCGCATTATAACCATAAATATTAAATTCGTAACCCACTAACGTTGTACGATTGCAATGAAGACTGAAACACGCTAGAAAATATTTGTACAAAAAGAGTTTACGTAAACCTCAGAATCGTTAAACATACATAAAAGGTAAAAATAAAGAAACTAAAATAAAATTTTGCGTCTAACTTTCGCGCCGGAAATGGGTTCACAAATTTTATTTTATTTATTTATATATTTATTTAACATTTGTCTAGTAAAAAATGGTCAGTATTTTTATTGTTTATCATGCTGACTTAAATTCGCATTTATCTTTACGGCCGACATGACATCATATTAAAAAGAGGCGAAGAAAAAACGACAGGCTCAATCGAACCACCAAACCGACACGCTTATAGCCTCAGTAAAAATCTTTCTTTGATTCCTAAAATTTAATACATCGATTCAGGAAGATCGGTTCTGACCATTCTGGCATTCCATCTCGACGCAAGGCTGTATGTAGCTAATAAACATTTCTGGAAGATTAGTGTTCACAATTGCTGTTTGCGAAAAACCGAACCTCTTCTAAAAATAAACTAATGGTGTGCCGCCTGATTTGGTGAGGGGGGGGGGGCGGGGGGGGGGGGGTCACGTGCAATTATTTATTTAATGCTATATGTATTGGAGCACCAATATACTAAAGCTAATTTTTTTCATTCAGGTACGAAATGCGAACCTGCATGGATACTACCAGTAGTATAGATGAGCAGAAACGACAAAGGGTGCGTGGGAAACTTAGAATATTACTATACAAAAAAGACACAAACGTTCGCTACAACTAAGTACAAGCGAATATTATTAAAAGAAATGCGTTAAAACAAATGCAACTAGAAACGTATTTCAGACCGTGTCCGAAATGGCGGATTTTGTTGACAAAATGATCACGTGACCCAATTTTGTATACAAAAAATGGTGACGTATTTGGTAATTTGGTATTTTGTATCCAGCGGATGTTAGCAAAAATACAAAATGACAAAGTCAGCGCCATGTTGGTTTTGCTCTTCAAAATATATACGCGAATGCATAATTAAAACGTTTTTTAAAACAAATAAGTGATCATGAAATACTCCAGACATGTTATAAAAATAAGTAAGTGCTGTGGTTTGTTTATATACTCCGCAACATTTTTTTAAAGTCGTTATTGCATAAAAAATTATTTTCTTATTTATTAAAATATTAGCAGCATTCATATTAGCAGCATTCCAGTGATGATTAAAGAAATGTCACGTCCATTTTAAGCATTAAATTTTGATAAAAATAATTTTCACTTTTAATGTAAAAACGCGCGGTCGGTAGTGCTAAACAGCTGACTGTCGACAGCGTCCGAATTGAAACTTACGAAATGACAAATTACAAAACACCGAATTATTCATTTCGGACACGGCCTTTACCATGCCTGAAACATAGTACAAAATTTTCAAGGTTTTTCCTCCCCACTCGCATAACTTTTGCAAATTCCACGAGAGTCCTTGACAGTTCGAAGCTCCCAAAGTAAAATAATGTTTATAAATACGGGAACTACGGCTTGTGGTCGTAGTCATATTGTGATACCACCGTCTAAAACCATACGAAAATGTTTCGCTATTTATTTTTGACTGACACGAGGGAAGCGTGCACTCAACAGTTGGTATTACATAGTCGTGAATATTCAGCATGGTTAGTGTTTCTACCACTCTGCAGTTACCTCAACAAAAACACTGACATGACGACCTGGGCCGTGGTTTTCACTTCAATGAAGTAGTACAAGAGTTGCCTCCCCTACCGGGAAAAGGCCGGGAATCACAAATTAAGTTCATTGTGGTAATGTTAGTACCGTCAAGGCCCGGGCAGAAATGCTGTAAGCACACTTGTTTTCAGTTAGACTGGCTACAGCCGTAAGTAGCGATAAGCACTTACCTACGCACAGTGATAGTAACACCGCCATTTTACATCACTGGGACGCTACTCCCTCAGCGCGGGGGTAGATCGGTCCCTTGTGAGGGACCTTGGCCACCCAGTTAGTTGTCAGTTAGCTTGCGGAGGCGAGGAGAAGCTAACCCCCTCCCCCCTCCGCACTCATCAAACTTACTTTATGCTGCAAAGCTAGCGTTCTTTTACAGGATTCCCAGGGTAGCGCCTGGGAGCTGTTTCGTGATAGTAACAAGAAAAGTTCAACTTGGTTTAACTTTGTCAGAAACCCCGACACTTGTACTAAGTTATCAAATGAAAAACTTATTTACAAATCAGGCATTCGTAGGGCAGGTATTTTATTTTGTTTATTCCTGGGTAATCGCTATCACGGAAGTTTTGTAACGTTTTTAAGAATTGAAACCAAAATAATTTCTTATTTTAAAAAAACGTCTCAGAACAGAAAATATTTATTTTCGACAAAAAAAAGGCTACCAACTATACAGAACTTAATTCCTTCGGTATTAAATGTAGCAACATAAACAAACGTATTATTATCGTTATATCAGTTGTATCCAGGCAACTGTCCTTGTGTTATGTTTCGTATGTGATAGCTATAACTGTGTAGCCCGGCCCTCAACCGTCTCTGTACTATTGTTAATATGTACGTTTTAGCAGTCATCTTTATTTCCCACGTCACTGGTCCCGCAGATTTTTACAACTGAATATATTATCCCGTTACACTTTTCTGCTTGTAATATTAAGCTCTTACAGATGACAAGCGTTAAAAAAAATTAGCAATAGAATTCTATTATTTGAAACCAAACGGGTGTGGCAATGAACTATCTGAACCGTGAGGTTAATTATATTTACCGTAAAAAGACTTCAAAACAAAAATGTTTTTAAAAAAATACCAGTAAAAATTAATGCCGAGTACTTCTAAATTATTGCATTCAAACCACAGTAAACGATAACAAACTTTTGCATGTCCTCTTACATGTCAGCAAAAACAATAAAGAAAACATTGGGACTTCGGCATTTTGCGATCGTCTTGCATAAATCTACCTCGTGGTCACAATAAAACAAGAGAACTGGTTAAACAAAAAAAAATATGA
Organism: Dryococelus australis; assembly: GCA_029891345.1. Classification (NCBI taxonomy): domain Eukaryota; kingdom Metazoa; phylum Arthropoda; class Insecta; order Phasmatodea; family Phasmatidae; genus Dryococelus; species Dryococelus australis. The sequence continues at coordinate 98,167,992 of CM056999.1, forward strand.
GCATTGAATCACGTCTTACCCCAGCTTGCACCATCCCTTCTCATGAAGGTTCCCTCCTTCGAGTTATAGAATAAACGTTCCGACGTGTTCCACGGGCTTCTCTTGTATGGTGTGAAAAACGACATGTCCGTATCTCCCCTCGGCACATACTGCGGTTTCGCCATTATACAGAAGGTTGTGACCGACGGCGAAACACGCCTGCACCTAGTCGCTGACCGTTAACAACACACGCGCGACGGTAAACACGATTTCGGCAGCAGCAGCGGTAGCACGCCGAGGTGCGTCATGACACACGCCCTGAAAGTTGGCAACACTGCGGCTGACAACCACGGCGGCACGCAACTAGTCAGGCAGGCGACGCCAGACCCGACTTTGTTCGGCGCGCGACCTAGAGGTGAGAGCAGCACTGTCGGTGAGAGAGGAGAGAGGGAGAGAGAGTAGTGACGTTGCGAATGAAAGAAAGCGTGCTCGGAAGCCGTTTGCCACTGCAGTCGTAACGTAACGAAAACTCGCTTCTCTCGAGTCTCTGAACGTCAAAAACCTGCTGCTCGTTTGTTCGCGCCGTCTGACGTTTACGATAGGAAGCTGGTTACGCGGTTAGCGGGTAACCAGAGAGCGGGGAAATTCAATGCGCGAGATGCTGTTTCAAATCAGCCCGATTGCGACAGGCAGCATCGCGAAATTGGATCGGTCTGTTCTGGCGACGTCCAAGCTACAGAATGATGAACACACGAGTTTCAAACGACAATAGTTCACTTTAATTTAATTATTTCTTTCTGTTGGTGTCATAGCTGAACTTAGACAACTTATCCATATGACCACTTATCCCGGAAGTGCCATAGCAATGTTTGTTATAATAAACCTCATACGATAATGGTGGTCGTAAAATAATCCCAATGTATACATATGGAAAGAAAACAAAACGCCCACAAATAGCCATGATTCGAGTTTGTAGTGTACGTATACAAACACAAGTGCCTAACCGCTAAGAGACGCAAGTTTAGATTATTTTTAATCATCCTGGTCCTTATAGTTTACTTGAAATTCTCAAACAACATTGGAACAAAGAGAACTTTCAAATGCATTAGTAATTTGAGGGTATTTTTAAAAATCGTGTTAGTGATAACGTTCGATTCAAACATACTGTTGCACTAGCAGGATCGGCTCTATACTTGTTTGAGAACATATATTTTCAACAATTCTGATATAATTTAGTTTTAGTTTTAAAGCGTTTACAGGACAGTTTCATGTGAATGTGTGGGTTCGTTTTGGAAGGGGTCATGTCCGCCGCGACACCCCACCTCGGCCATTTTTTTTAACGTCTCTTTTTCCGTAATAATAAAAAGTGTAAAAAAATTTAATGTGAAATAAATGTTGCCGGTATACCACAAGAACAATAAGCACCACTGTAATGCATGCACTGAATCTTACTTTAAAGTAGTCTACGTCGTATTTTCTTCTGTGCGAAGTCACTGAAAATATGAAAATCATCGTAGTAGCACTATCTTTTTCAGTAGTTATAAAAGAGGAGTTCTGCGGCAGGGAATTGGGGACACGAATGACCGGACGAACTGGTGGCCATCTTGGATGTTGTCATGCCGCTCTTTCTTCCTTTTTTCCCTCGGAATTTTCCTTCCCCCCCCCCCTTAAAACGGCTAAGATCGCAAAATTTCCCTACAAATTTCCTGAATTTTCCTCAAAAACAGCACAATCTCCCCCTAAAAATGTGTTTTGCACAATGCAGCTGGCTTTTGCACACGCCAGTGGAATCCAGCGGAAATTGTGAAAGTGCCTGCCGGAGTGTACAATCATTTACAAGCATGCTCTGTCATTCTATGCCAGAACCATCTGTCTTGTCTGAAGAATGTTTTACTTAATTTCCCTGTCATGCAACTTCTCTCATTCCTTCCAGTATCTCTCACCCACTTGCATTCTCTCTCGCCTGGTCTCCTTTATTTTTTCTCTTGTTGCTTTTCTTTTTATCTCACGCTCCCTTATTCCTTCCTCTCTCTCTCTATCTCTCTCTCTCTCTTGTCCTTTCTATCCTACCCTGGGGGATTTTCTCATTTTCCTTCTGGTTTCCTTTATTTTCACCCTTTCCTCTCTCCTGCTTTACGAGCCCTCCATCTTGGATGTTCCCCCCTCCACCTTCGTCTGCTGTTACCTCGATTATCTCATATTTATTCTGGTCTCCTTTCACCTGGCAGGTATGAGTCCCATACTCTGTCATTCCACCTTGGTTTACTCATATTCCTCCTGGTCTCCTTTCACCTGGCATCCTGGTGAGGACGAGTCTCATGCTCTGTCATTCCACCCTGGTTTTCTCATATTCCTTCTGGTCTTCTTTCACCTAGCATCCTGGCAGTAACGAAATCTCGTGCTCTGTCATTCCACCTACACAACACAGAGCAAAGCCTGCCCACACTTACTTTCCTAGAGTCACACCATGCATGTGTCAATTGCGTCCTAAGCCAATTTATAAACATAGTCGACTGTAATTTCCGAACCATTTAAGATACAGCCACCAAATTCATAACATACATATCACCGCCGATTATTAAAAGGACCACAGGGTCAAATATGCCCTAAGCCCTCTTATAAGCATAGTAGAATCTAATTTCCGAATTGTTTAAGATACAGCCACCAAATTCATAACATATGTATCACCCCCGATGACAAAAAGGGCAGCATGGTAAATTATAGCCTAAGCTCACTTATAAGTACAGTTGGTTGTAGTTTCCAAACTGTTCAATATATAGTCACCAAATTCATAACATAGGCACCACCCTCGACGGCAAAAAGGACAGCAGACAAGTATAATGGTCTATGCATAGGTGGTTGTCATTTTCAAACTGTTTAAGGTACAGCCACCAAATTCATAACATAGGCATCACCCCATAGATGAAAATTACCGCAGGGTCAAGTAGGCCTTAAGCCCTCTTATAAGCATAGATGGTTATTTCCTAACCATTTAAGATACAATCACCAAATTCATAGCATATTCATCATATTCATTGTGGGCATAGTTGCCCACAATTTCTCACCCGCAGAAGCCTCAGGCCCCAAATTCATATCACTAACATCACTTCCGATGAATAACAGGAAGGTAGATTCAAATAAATGTTAAGGCACTTCATAAGCATAGTCGACCACTATTTCCCATCCACCAGAGCTATAGTCGCCAAATTCATATCATAGACATCACTGCTGACAACAAACAAGATGGTAGTGTTGAGTACGCCCTAAGCCCTTGAATAAACATATTTGGCTACCATTCCCCATCTAACAAGGCTATAGTCACCAAATTCATAACATAGATATCACTTCCGACTATGAAAAGGACAGCAGGGTCAAGTATACATTAACCCTTCATATAAGAATAGTTGGCTGCCATTCCCCACCCACAGAAGCTATAATCACCAAATTCATATCATAGCTATCACCTTCGACGACAAACAGATTGGTAGAGACAAGTACATTTTAAGCCCTTATAAGTATAGTTGCTTGACATTTCGTGACCACCGCAGCTACGACCACCAAATTAATATCACAGACATCACTTCCAATGGCAATCAAGGATATAAGGACAAGTAGTCCTTAAGCCCTGGAATATGCATAGTTGATCACCATTTCCAATCATTTGAGGCTCGGGAACATGCAACAACTGTCCATGTATGTAAAGAAAAAATAAAGATAGGTATACATACAAATGCATCGCAAAGTTATCATTGCTTGTAGAAGTGTAGGGTTTGAAATATCTCACATATATGCATCAGCTCACATGCACTCTATAATCACCCGCCACCACCCTTGCCATCTGCTACCACAGGTGTCTTACCAACTCGGATCCCCCTCAGTGACAGCTAACATCCCTTCGTCCACTGCGATCCAGGTTGTACATATAGTATATATATATGGCATATACATTAATAAAAATGTGACTATATATATACACATAAATAACTTAACTACTAGCATGGGTAACATATGACAAACATCTATATGCAAAAAAAATAAGATTTATACAAATGTGCTGCATGCATGATAAAAATAGTCTTGGATAATGGTAAAATACATATATAGTAATATTAACGAACACCACCAGTCCGACACAAGGACCAGCAGCCCGAGTCATTATTAGTATAGTTAATCCTCAAAAACCAGCCATATATTGAAAAATAAAGTGGTATACAATACAGTATACACTAATAACAAAACATACTGTTAGAAGGCGGCGCAGCAGCCACAGGAACCCCGCCGGAGTTGCAGTGTTTAGGAGACATGGGGAAAACAACAAAGCCACCAAGGGTAAACTTGGCCATCAGCATGATATATACATATATATATAATGCAAGGGACAACAAGGCCACCCCTTCCCCCTGCTCGCCACCCACTAAGGCGATCCGGGTTCGATCACCGGCCGGGATATACCGGATTTTCGTATGAGGGAATCATGCCGGATGATGCCGTTGGTCGGCAGGTTTTCTCGGGAAACTCCCGTTTGCCCCACCCTTTTATTCTGGTGCTGCTCCATGCTCACCTCAATCGCCTCATTGGCTCTCAAGGCCTTGATTTTAAGAGCCGTTCAAATCTCTTCACTCACTCACTCATCCCCCCTTTTTTATTATTATTACATCACCGGGTCGTCAGAGGCAGCGATCCAGGTGCTGGCGAGGATGGCTACAGCAGAGCCCTCGTACATCAGTTCTGCAGCATAAAGAAATGTCAGTGGTGAGTAATACGCCAATTTGAATGTGAGACAGAGCGTAGTGAACAGATGCTGCAGTTAGTTCAGTCATAACAAAGTATAGAATTTGAATAAGCTGATAATAACATAATTGAGTCTCAGAATTGTAGCTTAAAATATATATAGAGTTGCTTGTAGAGAAAACGTTAACTTGAATGTAATATCTGCTGAAGATAAGTAAAGTGCCATTTAACTTGTTCGTCTGGTCTATTACTGAATTAACGTCCCTGCAATTAAAGTAGATACTTTTTACCATAAGTTGTACCACCTTAGGCTTAACATAAACCAAGGAGGGGTAACATTGGAGGAGTAGCCAGTTCGATTCAACCTCTCGTAATCAAGCAAAGTAATAAAGCTACCCTAAATATTTATTATTGGTGTAGGCACCATTTTGAGATAACCACTTGTTGACAAGTAAAGTTAAAATATTGTGTATCCGACGGTCTGATCTAAGCCCTTGTTTGATGAATAAAATAATAAAATTCCATTAAAGTTTTAAAAATAATAGACAACGATTTCCTATACTAAACGCAAGCCGATTGAGGTCTTGTTAGAAGCACAACTTGCTTTCATTGGATCAGAAGCGAAGAACTTTACTTAAACAACCGCATTGCAATTTTGCTAGTAGTGTATTTTGCATGTGGCTTCTGGTGATTCAGGGTAGAAAAATTTTTTTCGCTAAATTGCTTATTAGAGTGCTTTGTGCTTTGTAGTATACTAGTACAGGCAAAATTACTGGAAGCACATTTTCTTTACATCTGTAGTAGCAAAAATCAGTCTACCACTTCGCACTGTAGTAAGCTTTGTGTATGTGATTATGCATGGAAAGTAGAGACACTATATTTAGTAGTGAGTTGTGCAATGTTCATAGTAAGCAACGAAATGTCAGCAAAGTATAGTGCACGATAAACCACAATACACATTTTGCCTATATCATGTTCAGGTGACTATACTACACAATATATATTGTCAGAATAGGTTACGCGAAGTTGCGATAAGTTCCAAACATTAGATATTAATTAAAGTATAATTCAGAACACAGTATAGTAATGTTATAAAAGTTTCATGAGTTCAAAGAAAAATAAACCTATCTTGTCATCAGTCAAGAAATTATTCAAAACTGCGATTATAGAAATATCTGAGGCTAGGCAAGCATTAGAGCACACAGAGTTAGACACTGCAGTAAAATTTAATTCTCTAATAGGAACAGCCGATAGGTTAACACAGGAAGCCCCCGATCCTATTTCAGAATTAAACAGTAGATCAGCCAGACTAACAAGGTGTTTGGTGGGAAAGATTGTTAATAAAGGGTTGGTTCCAAATCAAACAGATGTAGAGTCTTACTAAACCCACGAAGATATCAACAATTCCAATCCCACTAGTACAGACAGCCAGCCTATATATAACAACATCCAGATACCTGTGGCAACATATGTCAATGCACAGTTAGAAAACACAACACAACATAAAATGGCAGATATATAAACAGTAAAAGTGATACTACAGCAATCAGAAAAAATCCCTACATTTTCAGGAGAAAATGGACAGGATGGAGAGGAATTTTTAGAACACTACACCGCAGCAAGCGACGTCAACAACTGGGACGAAAATGAAAAGTGTAGGCGAATAAAATTTGATCTAGTAGGTACCGCAAAGCGAACGTACGCGAACACAATCCAGAACAGGATAGGGGAAGAATTAACATGGACGGAAATTGCAAATAAATTGTGCAGCACATTTAGACCCACAGACAACATATATAAATAAAGGCAATTGCTATGTACAAAACAAAGGATAGGTGAAAGGTACCCACCCCACATTGAGGATCTGTTATATTATAAGAGAAAATATAACCCACACCTATCGGAAGATGAATTTACTACAGTAGTGTGGAGATCATTATTACCAAGCATAGCAGACAAAATGATAGGGCTTCAAAATGACATAGTTGAGCAATAATCAAAAGGGTGAAACTAGGGTTAAAAAGATACAATGACGCCATTGTAAACTCAGCCCACAGTCATGAAACAGAAAAACTGCACACTGAAATAACCAAACTGAAGGAAGAAATTGCAAAATTAACATTAAAAACAGAAATAAATAAAATAACAAAATAACAACAGCAAAATCAATACAGAAGAAATTTTGGAACTTGGAGTGTAGTTAATCAGTACAGACGCAACTATGCAACAGCTAGAAGTGTTAAGAGGTAATGGAACCCTTCATAACACTCAACCAGTAGTCATAACTCAAAGAGAGGATACACCTTTTTCAAATCAAGTGTATTCTATACCACCACAGTGTTATAAAAATTATAAAGATAGAAGAGAAATTGAAAACTATCGAATAGTACAGGACAAAATTGCAGTAAAAGTAAGAAATAGGGCATGGAACAACTCCTTCAGACATGACTACAATGCACCCAACTCAAATAAAAACACTAGGCAGTCAGAATATAGCAGCAAGCAAAAATGTGCAAAAATATATTTAGCAAAAGGGTGGCAGGCAGAATGTATGCAGAAATCGTATTACAAAATTTACGACATGACAGTAAATGTATGTCTACAAAAAAAGAACACAAAGAGGCAAGTTAAGTAAAGAGTTGCTAAGCAAAAACGAGGTTAAGTCGGAAATATATTTCAGAAAATTAAAACAAAAAATAACATGAGCAAGAGGGTGCACAATTAAAGTAAAACACTATAGCAGAACAACTTCAAAAATAGCAAAAGGAAAGTAAGCTAGAACGTTAAACATGGAACACACCAGACACACAGAAAAGACCTTGAAAAGAAAGAGTTCCACGATGGCAAAACACAAGGTAGCAAAATTCCAGACAAGGCACCAACAAGGAAGCTAATCATTCCGCATAGCAAGGCGCAGCAGATATGCTCATGCCCTTTATCCAGGGCACCATAGTTAACACTGCGACCTGTTTACGAATCAAGAAATCGAGTTCCAAACAAACATAGTGGCACAATTTAAGCAGTTCAAAAATAATTTCGGAATGCGACCAGTCCAAGTGCGTATCAACACGGGACCCGTGACCCATTGTTACAAGGGTAAACAAAACAAATACACAGAATTGACCGACGAAGATGAGACAAGGCCGCAAGCAGGCTTGCTGAGTTGACAGCAGTTCCAAGCACCAAACCAGGAAGCAACAAGGGTCGCATCAGCAGGGTAGCAAACAAGTACATGTGAGAACGACACCACCTCGAGTGCTACTGAAAATCAGAGGAAAGGATTACTATGCACTATTAGTAGTAGGGATAGGAAAATTTCGCGAATTCATTTCAGGACAAGATAGAAACGTCAAACACATGCACACTGAAGTCACCTTTGCAATTGGACCACAGTTTATTAGACACGGCCTGGACGACTCTGCACCAAGAGCAGACATGCAAGGAAACAAGTAGCGAACACCATACTGCCAGGTGTGAGGTAACACTGGCTATGCTGTGGGGCAGCAGCCAATGGACAAACATCTGAGGCTTGATTATACACAGGACTGTGGAGTCTAGCCTACAGGTCATTGAACTCGCGAAATTATCCTATCCATAACTATTAGACACAGGCTGTAGTTGCAGTTGTATTGCGAGAATCACCATAACAAACCAACAACTTGTACCAGTTATGGACAGTTTTACTTTAGTAGGGGCTACAGAGGAAATTAAGCCACCAAAATATAAAACAAACCTAAAATTTAGCATATTAGGAAAAACCTTTCCACAAGACTTTTTAGTCGTTGAAAATTTAAAAATCTATATAATATTAGGTTCTGACTTTATTAAAGCATATGATGTTATACCATTCCTTAAACACAATATGATGTTTATAAATAGTAATGATACCAATAAAATATTACAAAAACCACAACACACATACATAGTAGAGAATGAACAAACCGATACTATACAGTAGGTACTGTATTAATAGAATCGAGACAATAGAAGCTTGAGCTCGTGGATACGGGCCAGTACAGTACAGTACAAACCTTTCACTAGATCTATTGCAAATACAGCGCTAGTTTTAAAAATGAGTAACTGGGGCTCCCGGACCAATTTTTGTAGCATTTGTGATATTCGACATCTTTTCCCGTAGCATTTGCTTGTGCACACATTGCACAATATCTATTCCGGTGTGAAATCCGATGATTGCTGAAACTCCGACAGTGAGCTGAAATTACAGTTCTTGTAAGACCTTTTGGATCACTGTCAATTTGCAACGACTGCCACAATAGGATTTCATTTTCGTCTATCGCGCCTCGTTCCAGATGTAGCTATGCTTCATGTTTGCCTGCGATTTGTCATCTCCTTTACTGTGGTTTCTTCCCAGCCATCACCCGCTCTGCCATAGTATTTAGAATATGTTTTTGTGGACGCTGTTGGTACGTTCATGGCAGCAGCGAGTTCTCCTAACTGCCTGTATCCGATCCCAGTGCAAACTGCTTTTGTAAAGAAGATGTATTAATTTTCATATCCACACTTCTTGGGTCATTTGTGTGTAAAGTATCCTGGATGTTACATTGCACACTGAAACGTGACTTGAGACATCCAACTGTTCCATGATCACACAAAACTTCTAGTCCATTTAGGAACTAATTCTCATCAGTTATCATTCTTTCAAACACTTCACATGCAGGCAAACTATCCACATTGCTAAGATATATGTTAGTATGCTGTTAATGTTGATGTTTACCAGAGGAACACAGTATAGGTCTATCTAAGTCGTCTGTGAACACGGTGTTGCTGGAGCTCCACTCGAAATACAGTTATCTGATGACAATTTTCTGGCGTATTCTTTGACAGATCAACGAAGGGAGTATCGGGGCTGTCTCTCTCTGGTATTCTAAAAGTATTTAATTTATTTCCTCCACAGACAGAGATATTAATTGCAATGTCAATTAGAAACAAAGACATGTCTAAATTTTGTTGCAAATGCTGTTAAAATTTAAGAACAAGTACATGGCCTTTTAAAACATGCCATGTTCATGTGTTATAAAATACTGCTGTCTGACATTTACTGCCTCTGGAATCGAAATATATCTCAATTTTTTTAAATTAAATGTTTTCTATAGTTCCGTTTTTGGTTGGCATGATGAAATGGAGAGGTCCGCTCTGAGAACAAATAATTTTAAAGATAACTTAGAACTTCCTTCGCATATTATGAGAGTTCACGCATAGTATTATTATTTACAGCACATAATGTCAATATTAATCCATGTGTGAATATCTCAGTATCCTTATGCACATATGTTTCATACATCCATTTACAAAAGAGGTAACTCCCGAAAACAGCAAGAGTTAAGGGAGTTGTACCAATCTTTTTTGTTGATTTGTATCCTGTGTTTCATATTTTGCTATCAGACTGATAATACTTCGTTTGGCGCATTTATTTACACAATCAATGTTGTCAAGCCCTATCTCTTACAATAATATGGTGGAAACTATGTACATACATTACCATCGTTTTATCGAAGATCGTGGTTTAAAACTTTTTTGTTCTAACTCACGTACTTTTCATAATAACCCACATATTAAACTTTTCATTCTTCACTTTTCAGGGGTTCTGCGGTCCTTTACATTTGAAATCGACCATGGGTCGTGAAGAATAACCAGCCCAAGTTTGCATGCGTCTTTATGAATCACGAGTGTGTATGTGTATGTAAAACACATACACAAAGAAAATTTAATATTGTTTCTAAAAATAAATAAAGAATTGTGGAGTGTTTTTTACGGTCAGCACACATATTATGAAATCACTCGTTACAATTACTTTAACTTTTACGGTATAATAAATATTTATAATTTATTCTAAAAAAAAAAACAATATTATTGTGTATTAAAGCACATGGATTTCATTTATCAAAATCTCTACAATTATGAAATGATAATTGCATAGATGTAAGATAGGTGAGAAAAATGCGGAGACAAGGAAAACCTGCAAATGTCCGAGAATTTTATTATTTTTATACAACCACGTAACACATGTCGATGCCTAACCTAGGATCCAAATTCAGGTCCATTACAGTTGCTGCGGCACTCTTAGCAAAAGGCGAACTCACTTCACATAATACCGAATACTGGTGTGGGTCTTAGAAGGCCTGAGAAGGTCTAGGACCCCTGGGGTGACCGAGTGAGGATGGACGGCCAGGACGGACAGCTGACGCCAAAAGATGAGAAACTGTTATCTCCGTTATAGCATTCGCTGAAGTTACAGTGTCAATTGGTTTATCACTGATAAAATAGTAAAAACCAACCTAACAATTCCATTGCTATAATGATCGGAAGGTAGTAGTCAAAACAATTTCACACTGTTTTAATATTCACATATTTTTATAAATTCTCTGGTTAGATTTAATTTATGCCGATGGATCCTAAAATTGACATAATTTTTGCTATACTAAGAAGATACAGAATGATAAATAAGTTTTAAATAATGATAAGTGACATGCATATTATACAATTTCATTCTTTATAACTTCATACTATTACCGCCTATAATTTTCAAGAAAATTCAGTTTTACTATGAACATGCAAAAGTTACGTAAACAGGTTTATGAGAGGCTCGGAAGGTCAGGGACCGCTGGGGTGTGACTAAGTAGTGAGGGGTGAGTGAGGGAGGGTGGGTTCTCGAGCCGGGGTGCTACCACCAGGTCGTAGGGACACAGGATGAGAAACGCCTATCTCCACAACAACAGTTGCGAAAGTTGCCATACGATAATTTGGATTGTAATAATACGCACCATAATTCACCCAGCATGTACATAATGGTATTGAGTGGAGGATAATATATAGGATATTAACTCCCCTTTTGATTTTTGTGTAATTTTTTATAAATATTTGGCTTAATTTGAACTTATTTGGCTGTATCCAAAAATGGCTGACATAATTTTAATCATAGAAAGAAAATACTGAACGATAAATGAAAGCAGAGCCGACAAGTTTATTATAAACTTTCACTATGCAAAGTTTCATATCTTTACTGTTGATGGTTCTCGAAGAAAACCGTCGTAAAATATAACATTATAACAGATAGGGGATTGGATTTGTGAGCCTCTTAATAATTCAACATTTCTCAACTTAATTTAACTGCAGATTCAGAAAAATTTCACTCCATAGGTGGCAGAAACTGCTCTAAAACTATTAAAAATTATTCGTTTTGAAGAAAAAAAATGTTTACTAATTTTTTTAATGATATTTTGCCAGTAAGGCTAAAATTAATGAATTTGAAAAAGTGTGCAAATCATTAAATAAATGTCATCATTACTGTTCGGGCGCTTACGTACACATGCAGATGCACACAAATTATATATATATATATATATATATATATATATATATATATATATATATATATATATATATATAATGGGAGAGAAAGAGAGCATGCTACCAAAATTAAATTTTACTATTTTATTACGAAAAAAAAATTACGAAAAAACATTTCATCCAAAGAAAACTAGCTAATATATAAAATGTAGCAGCCATAACCAAATAGGTAATAAATTAATTACCAGTTACTTAAATATCATTTCTAATTATTTATACGTTACAAGATAATTCAGGAATAAGATAGCCGTTGTATGATGCATTCACGTTATCCCACAAAATTGTTCCAGTACACATTTAATTTTGCAAAAAAATTTTGAATCATCTATTTGCCTTATGTATCATACATACGCGTCCGAAAGTTTTCAGAGTATTATTATCGGCATGCCTATAAATCTCTAAAATTGTTAGAAAATTAAAAATATATATTTTACTGTAGATATTGCAAGTTATATTTTGTTATTGTCAACTACGATTTTCCTACAAAAGTGTAGACTTAAATTTTTAACTAAGTGTTCATCCTAGAAGTGTCACCAACTAATTTAGGAAAACACTGGTTTGTATACGAATGATATGAATGGTAAAGTATAATGTATTTTTGTAAATATTAAACAGCATATGTCTACTGGTTGGTAACATTAATTAATAATATATTTAAATAACTTTTGCAATTTGAGAAGACTTGCCCCCTCTCCGCCAGAACCAAAATCCTGGCTACGCCACTGTGCCTGAGCGAACGAGGGCGTTTTCTGTGGGCGAACAACGAACTTCGCCACTCTTGAACAAAACTGTGTTTTAACCTCAAAATGTGATTATTAAGTACATTTTGCCACTTTATTTTAGCCATGTCATTTCACCAAGCCTCACTAAATTTCCTCGATAGCAAGCGCGAATGTAGCGTAATGCCTGGTTCACATGTAGGCTGATCATGCCAAACACACAGAGCATGCAGAACCGATGGTTGTTCTCATGTAAGCAGATTTTCTAAGTAGCCATTTTGCTGTTGAATTCGGAATTTTTAACGACAATATCCTAAAAGAAATTATTTATAACAAACTAGATGCTGTCGTCTTTCTACTCTAGTTTATTACATTAATTATATCGCGATTTATTTACTAAATTATTATCAAGAGATTGTAATTTTAATTTTACATCCAAAACTATTTTGCACATTAGTGGTAGGTCTGGGGGAGGGGGGGGGGGTTCAGATACAACGGGATGCCACCTTTATTGATATAAAACGGTTGAATTGATTGAAAGGGCTCATTAAATTGATAGACAGGGCAAATTAAATTGATAGGCAGGATTAATTAAATTGATTGAAAGGGTTAATTAAATTGATTGGAAGGGTTAATCAAATTGATGGAAATCCGCTCTTGATCTAACCAAAAAATTTAATCCGGTTTTAATCCGATTAAATTTTTTTAATCCGATCAAATTTTTTTGTTTGGTGCAAGAGTTTGCTAAGGGTCAAATTTATTTGTTTATTTCTTTTTGTGGGTTGGGGAGTAGCTCTGGTAGATGTTCACCCTCTGAGCTCTGGCATTCGGATGAGGTGTGACGTGTTGGGGACAGGGTACATTATATATATATTATATATATATATATATATATATATATATATAGTGAGTTTTGTGCAAGAGTGGCATAAGTGTTATTTTTGGGTTGGTAGTGATATTGCTTATAGACGGTGTAGGGAGATAAGCGATTTTTTTGATAATTAAACAGAACGATAAAACGTTACATATAGTTAACACACGAGAGAAATTTCGGAGTGTTTAAACAAAATATATTTCAAACGAGTTCTACGTATGAAAAACCTGGTTTCCTAAAGAAAATTAACAATCTACAACGAAGTAAAAATGTCCCTATAAATTAAATGGCTAACGAACACAGTAACAAGGAATTTGAAAAATTACACTAGTTAACGCCTCTCGCATGTACCTGGCATTATTTTAAAACACTTCCGTTCGCCTGTGAGACTCGCGAGGAAAATTTTGAAACGCAATCCATATGTTAAACGACGATTATTAAAAAAGAAATGAATTTATTAACACACGTAAAAAAGAAAACGTTTAATATATATCCATTCGCTCGGGAGGTCGCTGCAGCATTGACTTGGATATACCACTTACATCAACTTATAAGATGTGTTGAGAGCAAACATAACCTTCGTCGGCCTATGTTTGATTATAGATTGCACGTATCGACCTGCACGGTGTAGTCGGGAGATCTGGTGTTTACGTCTATCCAAGACAAGTGTTTGTGAAGAACTAACATGACGCCAATCAGCGAGAACTGTTCACATTGGTGCTGCCTGCATCAGCCCTCCTCATCCCTCCCCTTGTCCATACTGTGTCTTTGTGCAAATAGAGAGTTCTTTTCCAAGGCTACGCAGCCCCGACCCCCTGCCCCTATACCATCCCAGAGCTCCAGTCCAAGCACACCACTATTTTTTTTTTAAATTGTCATTTCGTTGTCTGCTGTATGACGTAGTGCATTCAGAGTTTTTGTCGTAAATTTCAACTCAGCGATGCTCCAAGTATATAGTCAGGCTCTCGATGTAAGCTCGACTCATTCATTCAAGAGACTCCCAGGCGGACGGATGTGTTTTGGGGGAGCTCATGATGCGATTTAATTTATATAAAAAAACAGGATAGCTGGGTTCTGTAAATCGTTTAGTGATTGTCATGTACTTGTGTTCATTAGCCGTTTAATTTATTTGGAAACATTCGTTCTGTATTTTCATTCATTTACGAGTTTTTCACCTCAGTCTATGTATAATCAAATGTAGGCCGACGCAGGTTATGTTTGCTCTCAACACAGCTTATAAGTTGACGTAAATGGTATGTCCAAGTCAGTGCTGCAGCGACCTTCTGATCAAATGTAAATAAATTAAACCTTCTCCTTTTTTTACGCGTGTTAATAAATAAATTTATTTTTTAATAATCGTCTTTTAATGTCTGGATTGTGTTTCAAAATTTTCCTCACGAGTCTCACAGGTGGACGGACGTGTTTTAAAATTACTTTAGGTACGTGCAAGAGGCATCAAGTAGTGTAATTTTTCATATAACTTGTTATTGTGTTCGTAAGCCGTTTTTATTTATAGGGACATATTTGCTTTGTTGCAGATCATTAATTCTTTAGGACACCCGGAGACTCACGTAATTGTTATCGTTTAGCACTTGTCGGCACCAGGTTATTCACATAATTAAAATTCTCTCTCGTGTTATTTATTCATACGTAGAACTCGTTTGAAATATATTTAGTGTATTGCGTCAGTGCTGTTTTTCATTTGGAATAACAGTATCTTTCAAAGCCGCCTATCTTCCACCACCGTCTACGAGCAATATCACTACCAACCCAAAAAAATAACACTTATGCCACTCTTATGCCATTCTTGCACAAAACTCACCACACACACACACACACACACACACACACACACACATATATATATATATATATATTATATATATAGACACACACACGTACACCCTGTCCCCAACATGTCACACCTCAATCAAGTGCCAGAGCTCAGAGGGTGAACGTCTACCAGAGCTGCTCCCCAACCCACAAAAAATGAAAGAAACGAATAAATTTGACCCTTAGTACACTCTTGCACCAAACACACAAATAAATTTAATCTGATAACATTTTTTTACCGGATTAAAATCGTATTAAATTTTTTTGATCGTATTAAGATCGGATTAACAATTTCCATCAATTTTATTAACCCTTTCGATAAATTTAATCAGCCTTTCAATCAAGTTAATTAACCCTTTATATCAATTTAATTAACTCTTTCAATCAATTTAACCCTTTGATATAAATAAAGGCGTCATCCTTTGTATCTGAACCCCCCCCCCCCCCCGGGTTTTACTACTCACTTTAGTTCTATTTTTCGAGTAATTTTTGACTACGTTTATTCAATACAAATGTATAAATTTAATGTTTATATTCACGTATTTCATTATAAATACGTTCATTAAAATATTCTATACATTTACATCAATGCACATCGATTATTCAAGACATTAGTAGTATAAAATATGTGAACCAGCTGACTTTTGGGAAATATCGGCGAAGTCTGCTCTTTCCGCGAGCACAAAATATCGGCGTGAGCTCGACATTTCTGCGCGGCTCGCGCGGAAACCGAGGACGGCTTCTGATTGGCTGTTCTATAGTATTCCGCTATGTCTGTTCTGCGTGATCGACGTACATGTGAACCAGGCGTTAGGCCCTCAAACATGAAGCGAAGAAGACCGTCTTTACATTCAGTGCCCGCTGTTCGGAATACCACGCTAATAACTCTCGCCTTTCGTTATTGCTGGTACAGACATCTGACGCCAGGCCAACGAGGAAGCATTTCGCGATCCCGTGATAACAGCTGCCAGGTCTTTTTCACTGAAAATAACTTTATCAATACATCCACTATGCGCAATGGACAATAAATCGTTCAGTAAAGCACTTTTTTCAAAAATTGTTTCTGTAACTTTCAACCACGTTAATTAATTTTGCAGCTTGCCTATTGTGACAGCAACGTACATACGTATGTAAAGGCTGTTCACGATAAAGTGAGCACTTTTGAAATCAACCTTAGAAAAAAGTCACTTCCCCTGCCTGCATAATTTTAACAGGCACAGTGAGTGACATGCGTCTAGTAAAGTTGGTAAAGAAGGATGGAAAATAGTTCCATATCTTAAAGTCGAATAAAAAGTGTTTGGTAACCATTTGTAATAATTGAAATTATTTCTTTCACTTTCTGTTTTTTATGCACGGAAGTGTAAAAAATGAGCTAACTAGTAATATTTTTACCTTTCTAATAATTTCACAGTTTCACTTGCATGAATAGAGTGATGAGGCCCATGGCAATGTTAACTTTACATAAGACGGAAAAGGACACGACGTGCATACAAGTAGATCTTAAGCTGGGCTTTCAAAAGTGCTCATTTTACCGTGAACAGCCTATAAGCAGTTGGCGGTCCGACAACGTCCACAGGCCGACCTGGGACAAAACCCAGGACCGCAGAGCTATATAGTCTATTCGCGGTATCTTCTCACCTTTTGAATCTAACTTTCGAAAAAAAAATAACACCACAAGTATGACTTTGATTTTTTGCCAAATATGTCATATCACAAGCCTTGTATACTTCTCTAATCGTTAAAGTACTTTTCTTTGGTGTAAAATTAAACTTTTACTTATTTTTACTTGTAAATGAATATTTTTCATTCACAATTAATATGACTAGAAACAGCGAGGAAACCGGAGTGTTGATTGTGTATAGTAAGAAATAGTACTCGTGCAAAATATTATTTTACTGAGTGAGCACGAATGCGGTCTAGTCTTGGTTTAGGTTAAGGCCCTTACATAATTGAAAACATTTAATATTTGACTTTACGATTTGACTTTACGTTGGCTTTCCGACATGCGTTTCTTATGGAGCTTGACACAATGGAACTGTCAAAGGAAAAGACAATCACTTTTGACGTTACGATTTCGAAAAGTTGAAATTTAAAGTCAAAGTCAAGCGGCCATTTTGCCGAGAATCTAACAAAGGTTATGTGGAAAGTGTATTATTTTATTGTAGGGCGATTTTCATATCGGTATTATATATAGCAAAGCTGGTCTTAAATTAAATAAATGGCGAACGAATATAATGTGAAGAGGAAATATAGTAATTTTCATTTTTGAATTAAGTATACAAGTGGGTTTTTGTTTTGTAATATACTTTTTAAGTCTATTAAAAAAAATTACCTAAAATGCATTCCTGGATAATCTGAAAATGATTTACATGGCAAGATATACATTTTTACGAAGCTCGCAGAACCGATGTACAATTGTCTGAACTCTGACTGTGTATTGGTGGTTTCGTCAAAGTGAAGGAAACGTGAAGTCAAATGTTAAAGTTTTCTATTGTGTAAGGGTCTATTCTACTCAGGTTTAGAACAAGACGTTATTTCTTATGGGAGAGTTTGGAATAGGGAAAATTTCCACCGCTAAGTGCGCAGTGTTCAAAAGGTAACTTTTCATTAATATATTTTTTTAGTTTCGTGAATAATAGGAGAGAAATATGTTACTAAGTTACGAATTTATTTAACATTTTATTTATGATTATTGAAACTATGCTGTTTTTAAATGTAAAAAACAGACAAAATCTGGTACATTACTGACACTAGCACTTATCTAGTGGCGAAAAATCTTGATTGCTACACTTTGAACACTGATCTCTCCAACCTGTAGTAGAAGTAACCTTAACTTGGTCAAGGGTGGTATGGACCCCCGTGGGAATTCCGCGTCCAAGGTCATGAAGCGAGGGAGCGATACGGGCGACACTAACACGCATGCTTAGTGCATCATCGTTCCTACGCGCAAGAAATGCAGTGTTTCAGCCGTAACGCTGTACTGTGCAAATTAGATCTGTAGTAGTGGGGCTTTATTACACGCGATGAAAGCCCACAGATTAAACTAGGCCCGTGTCTTCGTATTTTTTCTATTGCCGGGTTAGGAAACTGCATAGGCAAGCTTTAAAAATGCGATATTTGACCATTTTCATGATTTTGTTTTCCCCAATACTACATTAATATGACGAAAGTAAAAATAATAGGGACACAGATATTTTTTTTTTTTTTTTTTTATCTTTTCTGGCAAAAATTAATATTTTCAGAACATTTATTTACCGAGATACGCGTATTCGCGCAAACATCTATTTCACAAAATATGCGGGAGTCCATCCCACTCTTAAGCTTTGTTTACAAGATGTGGATGAATATCCTGGAAGTAGAACTTCAGCAGGACTTCAGGAAAATTGGAAGTAACCGCGAGTGGACTATAACAGCGTAAGTGAAACAGCGTTCATGATACAAAATTTAGGTTTACTCTCCTAAGGTTAGGAAACTCAATGCTTTTAGTTTGGCAACTAAATTTATTCGCCATCAGGCACGCGCTAGTGTCGCATGTGTACTGGATTTTCTCTATTTTCTACGTTAAAAAAAAAAAAAATAATTGCTATAATCTCATATTAAATATAAAGTAACTACGTAACTATGGAAAAGCTTTCTCTTTTATTATTCGCGTAACTTAAAAATTTTATAAAATAAAAAAAACCTGTTTGGAACACTGCACGCTTAGCGACAGAAATTTTCCCGGTGTCATAACAAAATTCACGCCGTGTCCGAAATGACAAATTCGTTATTTTGTAAATTGTCATTTCGCAAGTTTCAATTCGGACGATGTCAACAGTCGCTTATTTAACACTTGCGGCAACACATTTTTACATTAACAGTGAAAGTTTTTTAAAATCTAAAATTATGCTTGAAACGGGCGTAATATTTCTACAATCATCGCTGCAATGCTGCGAATATGTTAATAAATAACAAAATAATTTATGCAACAACGATTTTAAAAATTCTTTTTGCGAAATATATAAACAAAGCACAACACTTACTTGCTTTTTAAAACATGTCTAGTATATTTTATGAAGAGAAATTTGCTTTAAAATAGCCTTTAAATTACACATTGGCGAATGTGTATTGAAGGTCGAAACTGACATGGCGCACATTTTGTCATTTTGTTTTTTTTTTCTAATGTCTGCTAGATACAAAATACGAAATACCAAATTGCGAAATATGTCATCAGTTTGGTTTACAAAATCGGGTCCCGTGATCAATAAAGTCGGCCATTTCCTAACCTGAGTAGAATTAAGCTCTGTGAAACGAAGCTGCGCGTGAAGGACGAGCGCTCTGCGAGGAAGGGCGAATGGGCGTGCAGGACGAAGAACTTGACCGCAAATTGCGCGGTGAGTCAGGGGCGGAGCGCAATGGCGTAGTTGTAAGGGGTGAACAGCGAAGGGGGGGGGGGGGCGATACGTCGACACCCGCGGCCAGTCAGTCGATAGGGCCGGCCTCCAGGAGGCAAGCCGTGCGCCAGTCGCTACTGGTTCTGTCCACCTGCCGCCGAAGTTTTGCGCCGCGCAGCGACTTAAAATACTTCCTCCTAGGTTCGCCGTCCCCACTCTTCATCCGGCCTCATTGCGTTTCCCACCCAGGCGCCCCCCCCCCCTCCCACAATCCACCGCCATCACGCGTTCTCGAGGAGGCAGGCGCATAGGGAAGGCGGTTGTAGCCTAGCTCGCAGTTCATATTAACACGGTAAACTGAGCACTTCTGAAAGCCCTGCTAAAGATCTACTTGTAAGCACATTGTATAACCTTCCGACATATGTGAAATCAACGTTGCCATGGACCTGGCCACTTTATCCATACGTCAGCAGATAAAACTGTAAAATAATTATAAAACTTAAATATTCCACAAGATTTATAATTTTTACCCTTATATGCAATAAAAAATATGAAAGAAAATATATCACTGTAGTGTTGACAAATGTTTACGGAGCACTTTTAATTCAACGTTGAGACATGGAACTATTTTCCCTCCGCAGATACCAACTTTACTGGGTGCACGCCACTTCGCGTGCTTGTTAAATATACACACAGATAGGCACAGTGACATTTTTTTAAAAGTTGATTTCAAAAGCCCTGCTATAGGCTGTTCACGGTAAAATGAGCACTTTTGAAATCAACCTTTGAAAAATGTCAGTGTCTCTACATGTGTATATTCTAACATATACACTGACTGTAATGCGCTCGGTCAATACGGAACGACGGAAATAAAGTAATTCCATGATTCCGCGTTAAATTTCTTGTGTCAAGTAAACATTTGTGAATACTAAAGTATTTTATTTTGCTTTGTGGTTTTTAATGCATATCAGTGTATAAATAACGACATTTGTAAAATATTTGCTTTTATACTAAATTTACAGTTGCACTTGATCAGCGCACTAATAAAGTGATCAGGTCCAAAGTAACGTTAGTTGTACATATGGCGGAAGACTACACAGTGTTCATGCGAGTAGATCTTAAGCAGGGCTTTCAAAAGTGATTATTTTACTGTGAACAGCCTATACACCATAGGGACAACGCACCACATTCGTACGCACTCAGTGTATACGCTGTTCACGGTAAAATGAGCACTTTTGAAAGCCCTTCTGAAGATCTACTTGTACACACGTTGTGTATTCCTCCACCTTGTGTAAAATTAACATTGCTATGGGCCTCATCCTTATTCATGGATCGGTCAAATGAAACTGTGAAATTATTAAGAAAGTAAATACTTTACAAACATGCTCATTTTTACACTTCGATGCATTAAAAAAAAACCAGAAAGTAAAAAATTAATTTTAAGTTATAAAAATGGGTACCTAACACTTTCTATTCGACGTTAATATATGGAACTACTTTCCATCCATCGTTACCAACTCTACTGGGCGAATGTCTCTCATTGCGCCCATTAAAATATATGCATGCTGGGACAGTGACTTTTTTCTAAGGTTCATTTCTAAAGTTCATTTCGCTAAAGCACTATTTCTTACTAGGCATTGCCAACATGCCTATTTATTATATATATGTTATATAATTATATATAATTATTCGCATTAATTACAAATAAAGTAATATAATTTATGTATAGACTATAAGTACAGGTTCAATTTAACCAAAAATAAGATACTTCTGTGTTAACAGAAGCATTAAACACCTGTGATACGTGACATATTTAGGAAACAACCAAACACGTCTTACATGAGGTGATATTTCAAAGGTCTGTTTCAAAAAGTGTGAAGAAACTGCGAATAGACTAGTGTGTTTCTGTCATGGAGTTATTGGGAGATAATGGATAGATTTGAGCCACTACATTCACGAGGTTGCAGACGCATGAGGAATGCCCTGCCGTGACGTTGAACGCGGAAGGTCGTCTACCACGGCAGTTAAAGCTAGTTCTTTAGAACTAAAACTTTTAAAGCAGTACTTGTGCTTAAAAGCACATATCTTGAGAGTGGGATGGACCCCCGTGGGAACCCCGGGTCCAAGGTCAAGAAGCGAGGGAGCGATACGGGCGACACTAACACGCACGCCTAGTGCCTCATCGCTCCTACGCGCAAGGCGTGCAGTGTTTCCGCCGTATCGCTGTGTTGTGTAAAATAGTTCTGTAACAGTGGGGTTTTATTACACGCGATGAAAAACCACAGATTAAACTACGCCCGCATCTTTGTACTCTTCTCTTGTCGCTCAAGGAAACTGCATAGACAAGCTTAAAAAAATGCGATATGTGACCATGTTCACGATTTTTTTTTCTCCGAGAATACACATAATATAGTAAAATGTTCATAGATTTTTTTTTATTATCTTTTTGACAAGTTGTTATTGCAACATTTATTTCCCGAAATACGCGCATTCACGCAGACAAATATTTCACAAAAAATTTGTTAAACCTGATTGCAATAACTTCACATTTCATATAACAAGTAACATGTTCACGTAACGCCTTGACTAATGTGTTTCAAAGAGACCCACCACGATCATTTCACGTAACGTTAACGTGGTGGAAAATTTGTCAGTGCCTCGATTTTGCTTGATACGTGGTTCACCACGTGATCCTTCACTGGCCAATTTTAACAGGGACCATGTGTGATCTTTGCTTTCCATTGGTTTGTTTTTATTTTGGCGATGCCGTCTGCTCACATTTTAAAATAATGTAGAGGAGACATGTCATGTACGGTAGTGAACGGGTATTTGACGTTAATAGTTTAAATAGGGAATTGGTAACGCATAGGTTCTGGCACAAAAATTTCGCCAACTTGTTATGCAGCTATGCATTGACAATAGTTAAGAGGTTATGAGTATAGATCTGAAAAATTCGCGAGTTCAAAGACCTATAGGCTTCACGGTCTTATATAAACTATGCAGATATCAAGTGTTTATTGGCTGGTTGTTGTGGCAGTACAAGGCGGTGAATTAGGCCTATAATTGATTGCATGTTTGGTAATGGCTCATTCATCTCCAGGAGGTGTCAAACAATGCGTCGACCAATTGCAAAAGTAATATGAACGTACAAATTCGTGAATTCGAACTTGTATCGAAAGGAATCCGCTAATTTTGTCAGGTATCTAGTTATGAGTTCAGTTAGGCGCGTCTGTAGCAAGTCGCATATTACAAAAAGGTCCTCAACTGTTACTGTTATTGGTATGGTCATGGTCTTTAGATTTAGAATATGACAACATTCAGAAGGCAGATATTTCTTTCTTTCACTTTAATTAGCTACGTGTTTTTTAAAACTTTGCTAACCAAACTTTAAAATTTTTGTAAACAACGATGAGACGATGACTTTGAAAGAAAGCATTTGATTATAAAGGCTCATTTCTTTTCTGGTTTTTTTATGGTTTCCTCAAACGGCTAATTTTAACGATTTAAATAAAGGCATAAATAACCCAAGCATTTCACTGAAAATCGTTCCGGTAGCGAAGTATTCGAAATATCTGAAGAAAGAAATGTCAGAAAGTAAATAACGGCCAGCTTGGTGCTTACTTTTAGAATAATCTCCGCTAAGAGGCCTCTAACACTGACGATTAGTTTAGAATCTATTTTGAAGTGCTTGAATATAGTTACCACACTAGAGTAAAATGTAACGTTATGCGAAAGAATGCGATACTGAAAGAAAATTCACGTTAACTTGGCCTACACTTATCTCTTATGTCTGCAGGATGGCAAAGAAAGAGTGGTATTGGAACTAAACATTTTCCAGTTCTTACTAAAAATGACTTACAGTACTGTTACGATTTATGCGTCTTTAATGTAAGTAAAAATTGCTGGTCAGCCGAAACCCCATTTCACAGTTTCATAAGTAGTCGTATATGGTCCTGTCGTTTACTTTCATCCACACTAACGTAACGTTATTCGTGCTCTTCCCTACCATATATTAGTATATAATGTCATTTTTCATGTCCTACTTTTGACGGGAATACGCACGGCTTTAAATTTGCAAACATAGTGGGAGACAATCCATAAAATCCGATGATAACAAGATCAGGGGTACAGTTTGGCATTGCAGCTCCGAATCTATCGTCTACATTCAAAATTCAAATATACCACTCTATTGCCAAAGGATCAAATATATGTTACGTTGAGTGAGGACTGCGAAGAATCACGCACGTAGTCCATTGAGAAAAGAAAAAAAAAGGGGGGGGGGGGCAATTTCGAGTTCGTTTCGCCACGTCTCATAACTTCCGCGTAGTATAACTTTTGACTAGGAGAAGCTACGATGCTCATTTAAGTTTCAATCGACAGCTCTTCTCAAGATCAATCGATTGCGTTTATAAAAACGTTTGTGCGGTGAGGTTATTGGGAAATTGTATGAGTTCAATGTCGAAAAAATAAGAAAACTTAACACAATCTAGGCCTATGCTCGTCAAAAAGCCAAGTCGAAATACAGAAATCATACACGGTTAGAAAGAGCATCTAAAAATCAATCCAGTGATACGCATAAAACCCCATGGTCGATTGAAGCGGTGTCGAAAACGTAAAATAAACACCAAAGCGTCCGAGCGCGTCAATGTAGACGCATTCACGCAAAACAAACGGCAGTGTCCCCAACACAGCCAAACCCAAATTATTCGTTACTTTATTTCAATTCTTTAATTAATGGTCCGCATGTCTGGAGTTACAGCTCAGCTTCACTAAACATGCCTACAACTAAGTTAATTACTAGACAAGCCCTAATGTGGCGAGTACAAACCTGGCTCCCTCCCTCCCTCCCTCTGTAACATGAACTTTCTAGTGTTCACAGACACCAACAGAAAATATTACAAGAGCCGGTAGATGGTGGCAGTTAGACCAGTTGTAATAGTCACGCATTTCGAAGTTATCAAAAGTGTATCACTAGCGCCTTACATGTAGGCAACCCGTCAATCATCTTAGTCGAGAGGGCAGCAGTTTCCCGGGTGAACATAGTATAGTACGTTTCGCTTCGATACGTGAAACTAACAATTGACAAACTCGATGCATAATCGGAGGGCACTCCATCCACTTCCGCACTTTGATACAGTAGAGACAGCAGATGTTAATGATAATAATCAGCTAGGTATCACACGCACGTGACGAGGATTGATTATCGAGCACGCTTCTCGAACAACTAAGAATTTCAGCAACGAATTGATATCAAGAGGTAGGGTGTATTAAAACAAAAGATAATAAAAATCAGGGCGGTTGCATTATTTTAATGAGGACCCAGTAGTACAACGAGATCTCACAAAATGGGCAGTATGCAGGGGCAGGTAGGCAACGCGTGTGTGTTGTCCCTAAAGGGGGTCGCCTAGTAACGGGCATATTTGTGTGAGTGTGGCAGAAATAGATGAACCACTAAGGGCAACGCCGGGTATCGTCTCTGTATTATATTCACGGTAAAGTGACCACTTTTGAAAGCCATCTCATTTGGAATTATATTCCATAAAAATATTTTATTTTAGCATTAGATATTAACTTCCGATTGCGGTGGAAAATACACAGTATGTATATTACTTACATGGCTATATTTATTTTATAAAGATGGTTAAATGATACAAAATGGCTGAAAGGAAAAAATAGCCAGGACCTCAAAAGTTCTCACTTTACCGTGAACAGCCTATAAGCGTAAGACGCTCAACCAGCGTTCAGACTTTTCGTCCGTGACTCGCCTGAACGTGAGTTTAAGGGGTGGCCCTATCATTTAATTGGACGTGACTCTGCAGCAAATGCTAATACACGCCTCTGTCGTAGTTTCGCATGTATCCGGTTCGTATACACTATCGACCAAAAAGTAATTGGGCATCTGTCCACAATGTCTGCTCGGTGGTTGTCCCCCCGTTAGAATCTCTTAGGGCCACCTCTTGCGGCTATAACAGCAGCCACCCTGTCTGGCATGCTCTCTACGCGTGTTTACAGGACATCCACGGGGATTCGTTGCCATCCCTCTTGCAACCATTCCATGAGTTGAGCAATGGATTTTGGCGGCGCCTGACGAGCCCTCACCCGGCTAACCAATTCGTCCCAAAGATGTTCTATATGGTAGAGGTCGGGGCTCTGGGTGGGCCAGTCCAATCGGCGAACATTGTTGTCGGCGTACCACTGCATAGTAGCCCTTTAAACATGGCACCTGGTATTGTCATCCTGGAAGTAACACGGGTCCATTCCGTAAAAACGCCACAATGTTGGGAGCATTTCATTATTCAGAATGTTACAATAGGCCTCTGTGTTCATGCTACAACGGACAAACACCAGCGGTCCTACGCCGAAGGCCGTGAAACAGCCCCACACCATCACTCCACCATCACCGAATTTCCTAGTTGGCACTATACACGCCGGCAGAAGCCTTTCCCCGGGTAGACGCCACACCCATACACTTCCATCGGACCGGAATAATGTAAACCTCGACTCATCACTCCACAGAACCGATTTCCACTGCTCCATTGTCCAGTTACGACGGTCCAAACACCACCTGAGCCACCGAGCTTTATTGCTTGTCGTGATATGGGGCTTATGTGCATCTGCTCTTCCGAAATATCCAAGTCGGTGGGCCTGTGTACGCAATGTTCCAATGGAAACAGATACTCCTGTTGCTACATGAAACGTCTGTCGGATAGTAGCCATGGGTTGTGCCCTATTTTTGTTAATTTCACGTTTCATGGTTTTGCGATTTCTGTCGATCAAGATTGGAAGTCGCCCAGAACGTGCAGCATTGGCACAATGCCCATCGACCTTCCACTTACACAGGACGAATGTGACAGTTGATTTGGGCCTGTTTACCTTCCGTGCAATCGCCTGGCTAGACAACCCAATGAGATGGCAGCCCACAATCACGTCCTTATCGAAGTCCGATAGCTTTGTACCTCGTGCCATCTCCTTGTCAACTGGTTCTAAACCGGCCTGCAGCGTATGGCGGCCACACAAGTCAACTGACGTACTGAATTACCTATCTTCACGGGTGCCCAATTACTTTACGGTTGATAGTGTATTTTGTAATACGGAAGTCTAAAAAAGACGTTTTAAGCTATGTTGGAGGGCATGAAAATAATATTTCCAAATATGCGTAATGTTTCGAAAGTAGCCCTACCGTTCCGTCATTGCATGGAATGCACTTTCTTTTCGTATGCAAATATTTTGGGGGAACGTTTAATAGTTTCGTCCAATTTTTTTTCCAAACACGCTGCAACGAATAGTACTATGCTTGCCGGTGATAGCGGTCTGCCAATATGCCGGTGTGTAGTATGTTGGAGCTCGCGGATATGATTCTTGTATATAGGCTGTTCAAGGTAAAGTGAGGAGTTTTGAGGCCCTAGTTACTTTTTCCTTTCAGTCATTTCTTATCCTTTAACCAACTTTTTAAATAAATATTGCCATATAAGTAACAAACACACACACACACACACACAGATATATATATATATATATATTATATGTATTATATATATATATATATATTATTCAGGAATGGCATTCCATTTTGCCGTATGTTCAACACCCATTTCTCGTGCAATGGACCGCATGCTGGTTTCTTCTGGTTTCGACTCCGTGCACGCTCCAACACGAACTCTTCGAACTCGAATATGCGCATTCGTCGTTCTGGCCCCGGTCTCGAACTTCTTCAATACGAGGGTAGATACTTTGTATGTTGTGGATGCCGTCTGTTGGGGCACCGTGTCTGGTAGAACCCGTCTGCGTCACTCACATTACATTTATACGTGCTACCACATGTAGGCTATACACGGTAAAGTGAGCACTTTTGAAAGCCCTCTCATTTGGAATAATAGTCACTAAATATATTTTATTTTAGCCTTAGGCGTCAACTTCCGAGCACGGTGGTGTATATATATATATATATATATATATATATTATATATATAATATATATATATATATTTATATACACCACATATATATATACACAACATACACCACATACACATATATATATACACCACATACACACACACATATTATATATATATATATACACCACCGTGCTCGGAAGTTGACGCCTAAGGCTAAAATAAAATATATTTAGTGACTATTATTCCAAATGAGAGGGCTTTCAAAAGTGCTCACTTTACCGTGTATAGCCTACATGTGGTAGCACGTATAAATGTAATGTGAATGACGCAGACGGGTTCTACCAGACACGGTGCCCCAACAGACGGCATCCACAACATACAAAGTATCTACCCTCGTATTGAAGAAGTTCGAGACCGGGGCCAGAACGACGAATGCGCATATTCGAGTTCGAAGAGTTCGTGTTGGAGCGTGCACGGAGTCGAAACCAGAAGAAACCAGCATGCGGTCCATTGCACGAGAAATGGGTGTTGAACATACGGCAAAATGGAATGCCATTCCTGAATAATAACTGCACCCGTACACTTTACAACAGGTGTAAACAGCGAGATTCGTGGAACGTGAAGAGTTTTACAACCAGATGCTGCAACGGTTGCTGAAAATGAGAAATTCCTAGCACGGGTGCTCTTTACAGATGAAGATGATTTCACGAGTGACGAATTCTTCAAGAGCCACAAGGGCGATGCATGGGCGGCAGAAAACCCACCTTGCCACTGGACGCCATCAAGTGAACTTCTCTGCCGATTCCTGGGCTGAAGATGGCGTATTGGTTCACATTTCTCCCCAGCTCTTATCGTTGGAGCGACCTGACTTCTTCCTTTTAGCCCACATTTAATATCATGAGCACGCGACACCTGTTGACACTAGGGCGAAGCTGATTACTATGATAGGGCGCGCAATTGACACTATAAATGCCACGATGGTTATTTTTGAACGCGTGCGTTACAACACGCAGTCAATGCTGCAAAGCTTGTGTAAGCGATGGAGGGCAACATTTTGAACACACACTGAGAGCATGATGACTTCTGACTATGAGCGTACAAGGGTAGCAGTAAATGGCCATGTCCTTGCATTGTATGTCGGATAGTTATCCTTTGTGCCTACCTATCCCGGCACATTTCCATCGCCAATAATTGCTATAAGGTGTCTCTACAGGCTATTGGTCACCTAACTCCAAATGTCCTATTTGCGTTTTTCTACCCTACCCTGATATTCATTGACTATTATTGTACAACCGGTATGACATACGACCGTCTCTGGCCTTTGTGCAAATTAACGCGTAATTTAAAACCTGAAAACAGTTCCTAACGAGGTGTGGTGAGAATTCAGCTCTCATCTGAATTAATTCATGCACTGCCTAGGTTACAAGTGGCAAGTTTATAATTCTATTCATGCATACAGCAAAGGTGTAAGATTGGCTGTGAAGCTACTCGTTCTTAGTATTATCTCCGAAAAACTACGTTCGCTCCAAATAAACATTACATCGTTAGTGAGGAATCTTGATATCCAGACACTGCACACAAAAATAAAAGGTTTCGTCTTGAAAAAGTTACTGCTTAAATACTTTACTGCGCGATAATATCATGCTCGTGTCACCGAAGCCATTCTGGCCATTTCTTACAAAAAAAAACAAACAATCAGTCAAATTGGAGTCTTGAAGCATAGAGAAATGAACACTGTTTTCTTTCTTAACGATACGATCACAGAATCTCATGGCTTCAGTTTGATTAACACTTCTTGATGCTGTTCTCACAGGGAAGGTAAGAACCGATCGTATTAGTACTACGCCAATGTTTGTACAGAAAAGCAGTACGACAAAAACTTTTGACTTTTGTTGTTGCCAGTGTAGACTTCCGAAGAATTAATTAAATTATTCCGTGTACCGTATTCATCTCCTTGACATTCGCTCGTCATCATATATATATATATATATAATTATATATATATAATTATATATAATAGTTAGTTAGTTTACGTTATATTAATTTGTCTTTGTTTTATACTTTTCTTTGGTCAGTGGTAATCATAAAAGTTGTTCTATTCATATTTCTACAAGTACGTTAATTTAAGTAATTAATATATGTATAATATATCTTATACATATATATAAACACATACACGTGTATTAAAACTGGCAAAGTGTAAAGTCCCCACACACGGTAAGTCGAAAATGATTAATTTGAATTGGAACTGCCGCCGTGTACGTCTGCAAGGACAGTGTACTGAAAAGATGAAACTGACGAATTGACAGTTTGATGGCTTTCACTTAAACAGGACTGTGGACATCGCAAGCTCTCATTGCGAAAAAGCAAACTAGCACTAAGGTCGACTTAAGACACTGGCAACAGAAGCTATGTAATCTGTATGTGCAAGACACTGTATTGGAGAGCAGAGTATTTTCGTAGTATAATTATGGAACTGCAGGAGGTGACTATCATTATATTGGTGGAATTATGAAGCGTAGTTTAGTTTTCTATACACGTTTTGAACGCATGGAGTTAATTATTGACATATGCAGCAAGTTGGTTTGTACCATTTTTTGCCAAGGTAAAGGGGCCCAAAATAACTTTTGCAATACAAGATGTCAATCAAATAACCAGCTTCACAAAGACAGCTCTGACATGCTAAGGTGATAATCCCCTCCCCCACCCCTCAATAAGTGTCGTACTCATTAATTTCCGTCTCAGGCGTTACAGCTATACTTA
Source organism: Dryococelus australis (assembly GCA_029891345.1). Classification (NCBI taxonomy): domain Eukaryota; kingdom Metazoa; phylum Arthropoda; class Insecta; order Phasmatodea; family Phasmatidae; genus Dryococelus; species Dryococelus australis. The sequence continues at coordinate 98,198,530 of CM056999.1, forward strand.
CATCATTATCGTTCAAACTGTGATTTATGTAACCTTCCGTTGGGAAGATTATACAGCGGTCAGCGTTAAACTTTGTTCAGTTGAGTTGAGATATTTGGGCGACTCTTAACAACGAGGTCTTGAGACTTGAGAGCCAATGAGGGCGAAATGAGGCGATAATGGAGCAGTGCCGGAATGCAAGGGCGGGGGAAACGGGAGATCTCCTAGAAAACCTGCCGACCAGCGGCATTGTTCGGCACGATTCCCACTTGCGAAAATGCGGAAGTGACCCGGCCGGAGAATGAGCCTGGTTCGCCTTGATGGGAGGCGAGCAGTCCAACCGCTCAGCCACCAAGGCTCCTTAAGCTTTGTTGAAAATATGGAGTTGAAATTAATCACTACTATGGTTTTATATTCTGATCACCTGACAAGTTATTCGCATTTATTTCTTATACCTTATTGAGTCTAAGATGACAGCAGAAATAAAATTTGCCAGTGACAATCAAAGCCATTGGCTAGCTACTAGTATGTTTGCGCAGAAGATAGTCCCGAGAGTATTTTCTAATGTTTTAATGTCAACACACAGTGATTTTTATTATTACTTGCGTCCATTACTGCTTTATAATATTTCATCACTGTGTGCGCATAAATGAGCGCATACGATTGCAGTTTATAACTATTTTTGTTTGTTGCTTTGTTTCTGAATAGAAACGCTCCAAGTTATTAATGCTGTGCAAGATGGCGGACGTGGATCGGTCTGTCATCATGTGTAGAAAAAATATAAAAAGAAGGAATACTTTAAATCAGACACAAAAGGAGTGATGGGTAAGCTTTATAATGCCAAGAGTAATCATTCACTGTATAACAGATAAGCAGCTAAATTAAATTATTGGTTTTATAACATGATAGCAAAGGTTGTTTCTTATGGTGTTAGCTCATGAGGATGGTAACTACCAATGCCTTTAGAATACAATGAACATGCAACGTGACATTATCCTGCCTCGTTATCCAAGCGTATTCATGAGGAGACAATCCAGGCCAAGTGAAAAGCCTTAATATTAACAAAACCAATAAGTGTCAGCTTGAATATATCTGCGAGAAAATCCGGCGCTGTTGTCACCGCAGTACTGATATTTATTCATACAAATTAAAGGCACAGCACCAACATGGTGGATATGAAAACAATATTTTCTTTCCTTTCTGAAAAAGTTTATTTAACGATGGTCAAAAATTAAACCATGAAAATTAAATCTTAACATATCAAATTTTTCAGAAGTGAAATACATTGACTTACAAATAATAATATTTTATAAAATTTGAATTATTCTGAAAATATAATAATAGTAACACCTCTTGTCACTAAGCTATTTCTTGCACAATCGCCCATGCTAGTTGTATAAAGGCCTGTCTACAATTGCGCTATCCCAACCTGTGTCTTAGGACAAGGATGCGCTGATTGGTGCACGTGACCCTCTGACGTCATGGCGTTGTGTCAAGCTGCTGTGTCGCACGACAACCTGTGTACCAAGTTGAAGCATTCGGAAAATTGAACTTTTGTCCGAAGTTGTGTCCTAAGCTGACAGAAAAGGAAAAAGACTAAAAATACTTTCGCGCACATTCGTAGAATGTTTACGTTATTAATGTAAACAATGGATGTGCAAGGTGGACTTTCTCAAGACAAATATGATGAAATGCTACTAAATAATTAGTCCTGTCTTCTTTAGGTCTGAACAATTTGAATAGTATGCTAAAACTTTTAAAACGTGGGTTTAAAAAATAAAATTTGGATGTCAGTTGGCAAACTTATTTAAAATAAAACCGTTAAGGCGTTTTTTATAAATAAATATTGAAGTCACCCATTTCGTAAACATTAAATAATCAATAATTCAGCAAATTTAAACATCTCTACGTAACAACAAATTATGTGCCGAATTTACTGCGACCTAGTGTCAGATTCTGAAAGCTCACTTCGGACAACGCATTTGTAGACCATATTCGGACTGCGTCAATGCGACGTCACTTGACGCCGAGTTTCGGACACGTCCACATCCACAGGAACGGCCGATTTGCAGACAGGCCTTAAAGCTGTCCGATATTTGTCTCTCGTGTATTTGATATTATGTTGGCATCTTCGCTGTGAAGAAAGCAGGTGTTTGGTGACGCCACAATGGCACAACTAACAACAGTTCGCAGAGTGCGTGAGCTGCGTGGACAGCACCGACATATTGGCACAGGTGCTCCGATCCAACACTCGCGCCCCGAGCATGGAGACTCGTATTCACGCACCTGCCGCTATCAAGTGTTGGGGGGTTCTTGGCCGTGCACGCCGTGGATCGATACATCGACCTCGAAACTAATCGAAGAGAGAGCGACTTCTGGGCACAGAAAACTCGCAAGGGTCAGTCCACAGCTAACATCTATTTTTAGGAACGCCTGTGTGAAATTCAAAATCCATACGAAGCATTGGAATTCGCCGGACTTAAGTATTAAGTCGCATTCTGTCGCATATAACCGCGACTGAGCCGCGTTATGGTAGCTTGTTTTAATTTCTACTACGCACAATGGACTAGCAGGTGCAGTGATTTCAAATACACAGAAAAAAAAAGTTTAACACCTGACAGTAACAAAATCTTCATATTTACTAAACTAACAATAACCGTTCACAAAGTTATATGGATGACGCGTGTTTTACTTGAGAGAACGCGAATATAACTTAACTTTGTATGAAGTATGCATTTAAATAAATAAACACTGGTATTTGATATTACTTCTAACACATTATGTGTTCCGTTATAAAACTTACCACTATTATTTGTTTAAAAGATTGTTTCAAAAAGCTCGAAACAGAATAATAATTAAATGGTATCTTCGGAAACTATGTTTACATAACGATGTTACGGTCCAAGCTCAGGCCACCAGAAATATCTGATTACAAAACGCAAACATGCTACTATCCTATTACACCACGAAGGTTACGATACAAAGAGCTGTTCTATAATGATTTGGGGGGGGGGGGCAATGGTCAGACTGCTCACCACCCACCTAGACGAACCGGGCTCGATTCCCGGCGGAGCCACTCCCGTATTAAGAGACTGTAGCTTGTATGAAGACAGCGATAAGAGCTTTAATTAGCATTGAGATTGGCAGCAAATATTCCACTTACTGATAGGGCAATAAGTTAAATATTACAGATAGACAGTTTAATGTTGTAAATAATAGCTGTGTGTAATTTTATATCATTGTAAACAGGGCCTAAATCAATAAATTAAATTTAGTGATCTAATTTTTGTTAGACCTCCATCCTTCACTAACTCAGATACGTCCCTGGCTACATGTAACAATACTATATACTTTTGAATACAATAAATTCTACTTGAACTTGAACAACCACTAACTAATAACATCGTATATCATTTCATTTATTACATCTTCACGACAAATAATCAGATTGTGTGTAATAAAATGGGCAGAACTCTTCTACCATGAATAAGTGAACCACGCCTTTGTACTGAGTATGGCCCATCAAGCATTGTAATTAATTGTAAGTGGCTCGATGGGGAAAACTAATAGAATAGCCCTGCTGTAAGATATAATGCATGGTGTTTGCGGGTCTCAGCATGCATGCACTTTTTTTTTTTTTTTTTAAATATATCTTCAGTGACAGCGTGATTTCAAGTCCCAAACGTTGTCGCACATCTGCACCATAGATTAAAGATAAGGTAGACCGATCTCGCTGGCTGCGCACAACCAATCTCCATGTCCCAACATTAAACTGTTTTTCTGCCAACACGTCTAGCGAAAACGGCATGGTTTGAATTTTAGGTTAGAAAACTGATTTCTAAACAAATACTTTGAGATGTATGTATACGTCCTCTAACCAATTTGTAATGCAGTTTGATTAAATTCAAATTGGTAAAAGTCTTTTATTCATAAAATAGTGCTTGTAATTAAAAAATTAAGATATAATGAAACACTTTCATCACTGTTGACCATGTGAATTTGACAGTTGTGTTCTTTTGAGGTAGGTCAATGTTGGGTACATGCACAGAAGACGAATGACTGGTCTAACTCATCTTTAGCCTATGATCTGCACCAGGCAGATACGGTGACCTGGAAAGAACTTAACCACAAGTGTACAATCGGTTCTTGTATCTGAAAGTCTGGTCCACGAAAATGTTGCTGTTTTGTCAGATTGACCAGCCGCCTCAATACTTACGAGTTCTGTCTGTCAGTCTACGAGCGCGAATTCGAATGCCTGCGTTGTGTTCAAGTTTGGACGTAATGTAGCGAAAGGTTTCGACGGGATTCAGAGCTTGTCTGTAGACTAACAGCATGATAAGCCTTGCGAGCGGGTCTCGAACCATCCATCACTGGTATGGCCTCCTTTCTACACAAACAAAACGTCTCAGTGATGCCACCCGTCGAGAGCCCGTAGTAATGCTTGCCCTTGCCTTCCACCCTCAAAGCCAAAAGTTTATTAAGAAAAATAATTGCGTGGTGCTTTTTGTCGGCACTTCACAAATACCTGATCCGTGCATTCACTGCAAAAAAGGGAATTTTCTCCGCTGTGATAGAAATATGGAGGAAATGTAATCTAGAGTTTCTTAGCAACCATGCATTGAACCTTAAATCTTACAACAGATTTAACACTGAGGGTTCTATTTGACGAATGATTTTTGAGTAAAAACACTAAGGAACGGGTTTAAGAATCTTTTACTTCTAAGTTTCCAACGGAATGTGTGTTCTTAGTCCCCGAACCTTGAGCTGTGAATACATACGCTCCGATACCACAACGGCTTATACACTTCAGTTGGAACTTGTGACACATAACAGTAGGATGAGACAAACACCCTCCCCCCCCCCCCCCCATACGAGGTGGAAATATGTACAGCATTTTGCCACTAGATTCCAGTCATTCTCCTCACAAACGTTCGTAAAATGTACACTTTAAAGCTGAATAGGTGATTTCAATCTGCGAATTGTTATAGACTGTTCACGGTACAGTGAGCACTTTTGAGGCCCTTACTTTTCCTCTTCAGCCATTTTTCTATCCTTTAACCGTATTTTAAAATAAATTTTGCTATATAAGTAATAAACACAGTGTACTTTCCAATGGATTCGAAAGATAACGTGTAAGGCTACATGAAAATATATTTATTGAGTATTATTCTTAATGAGGGGACTTTCAAGAATGCTCACTTTACGGTGAATAGACTATACCCACTGAAATTGGGTTGAGCTACTAGCGGCTGGTGAATCAACGGGACGCTGGCAGTCTGTCCCATGGACAGTGTAATCAAACGTATGTATAGGCTGTTCTTGATAAAGTGAGCACATTTTAAAGCCCTCCCAACAGGCATTAACCACTAATAAATATGTTTTATTGCAGCCTCAGACATTAACTTTTGAGAGAGTTGAAAGTATACACCGTATTTATTAGTCACTTGACAATGCTGATATAAAAATAATGACTTAAATATAAAACCTGGTTTAAAAGAAAAATGTGGAAGGGCCTTAAAAAACACCCACTTTACCGTGAACGGCCTATAGGCAGGAATCCCAGTTAAACCAGTGCGTAAGTAATTCCGTTAGAGGCGTACGAGAGATTACAATGAAGCAGTTTTGACTAGCTCAGAGAGAAGTTTAACTGGCGTAAAGCAATTTCCCACAATTTCAATTTTAGAGTGTAGATAAATTCGAGCCCACATCTTGTGCAGGAGCAAGAGGCCCGTAAAATGCGCGGGCAAAAATAAAGTAGGGTGTTTTGGTAAAGGGGGCGCGCTGGAAATACTCGGCGAAGTAGTCGCACTGGAAATATGGCTAAGAGTCCTATATTTATCGCAAACCCGTGATCAAAGGACTGAAAAGAAAAAAAATAGCAGGGCATGTGGTTTGTGCCGTATTTAACATTTTTGCTTCAACGTCAGATCGGAAATTTGCATTTTCAAGGTTTGGTCTTGAATATTCTTACGGTAAATGTTAACTTAAGAATCGCTTGCCGTTTATCGCCAGTCGTGCGGACGCACTCGGTATCGTTACAATTATTATTAGGTTCAGTAACGGAATTTAATTTCTCTTGTTATAAACCGCGATACTTGTTGTTTTACTAGTGAGGGTAATTGACAACGTTTTAAGTTTAAGAAATTCATTTGCCAGTAGGCTGTTATACAATAAATTTTTGACACCACTAGTGGTGAAAAGTGTTTTAAAAATTAGGGCTGTGTGCACACAGCATTTACATAATTACTGCAAGAAATAATTCGATTATTTTTTTTAATTAACGTTACGTTTGATACCTCGTCGAACGAAAAGTTTTTATAGTAGCTTAAAACCTAGACATACTCCTACATATATATTAATTACTGCAGGCATTTTAAAAATTGGATTGAAATTCGGAGATGAAGCGAGTAGAATCGCAATATTTACCACTCCTCTGCTGCTAACCAGAAGAACGTATTCAAGGTATCTTCACACTTTTTTAAACATGAAACCTTTGAATAATTACCCATGTATCACGTGTTTGGTTGTTTCCTAAATGTGTAAATCATCACATGCGTCTTACAGTGCTATTAAAATCAAAGTATCATATTTATGTTTGAATCGGACTTCAATTCATATCCTATATAAATACAAATTATATAATTTCGTTCGTAATTAATGTGAATAAGAAACAGGGATAAAATAGGCGAGCTGGTAAAACCTAATAAGTAGTTCTTATGCAAAATATTATTAAGGTGAGTGTGCAGGAATGCAGTATGTTGCCTCGTTGGTGTGATTTCTAGACTTGGCTTAGTTTTGAGTGCACGAGGCGGAGGAATATCTTGGAAGTAGAACTTCAGCAGGGCTTCAGAAAAGTTGTAACGAACCATGAATGGACTACAGCAGCGGCAGCCCTGGAGGAAAGAGCAGAGAATCTCCAGCCTGTTAGCTCAGTGGCCGGAGCATCCCACTCCTTTTTAAGAGGACGCGGGTTCGAATACCCATACCTCTACCAGAAATGTCTCCTGTCGAAAGGGTTTTCACGGTGCTTATGTCGGTTTTCCCCTTTCTATCTTTAGTTATAGGTTGACTATAGGTACACCTAGGGAGGTTGCCATGGCCTAAACCGTGATCATTGCTACCCAATCCTTCTCTACCACGATGCACGCTTCCTTGCATGGATTCCCTCCCCTGTAGGCGTACCCGTGAGCTCCAGTCTCTACCTTGTACTTAACACCTAAGGGGGTAGTATCCATTACAACTTCGATTTTTCTTGCAGATCTTCGTAATGAAAATTTATGACCAGACATAAAAAATCAAACCTAGATATGTCCTTAACGAATCATTTGAAATGTGTACGTTTCCAATTGTACCGGTATTTTCCCATGTGGGTTTGACGTTATTATATAATTAGGTAATATTTTATTAAGGTTACATATGTGAAACTACGTTGGATTCCGACATAACTATTATGATGTTCCCAATGTCTTGACTAGCTTGTTTTTAAATATTGTCTCCGAAAAGTATGTCATGGAAGAAAATACGTAAATACGAGTTGGCAAGGTTACTTCTCCCATAAGTGCACTGCTTACTGTCTGGAAGCTGCGAAATTTAAATAGGAAATCCCACGTTAAGGAAATTCCGCCTCAGTGCGTTAATTTTAAAGATAGGGGTTTCAAAAAAATGTTTTCTTCACGAATTTTTTAAGAGAAGTTACCTACAGCGGAGATGTTTGCATAACGTGTATAACCTGTATTCAAGGAATTTCTATGATTTATATATTACAACAAGTACATGCCACCTGTCTATATTGAAAATTTGCGATCGTAGGGATTTTCTCCTAAAATATTCGTGACGAATACATTTTGTTTGAAACATCTATCTTAAAAATTAACGCATTGAGGTGCGAAATTTCCTTAACGTGGGATTTCCTATTAAAATTCTGCTGCAGCTATCCGGTAGGCAGTACCCTTAACACTTATAGGCTGTTCACGGTAAAGTGAGCACTTTTTAAGGCCCTTCTGCTGCTTTCTTATATAAACATTGCAATGTGACCAATAAACACGGTGTATATATTTCCCCACCCTCAAAATTTAATGCCTGAGGCTGCAATAAGATATATATATATATATTTTTAAATGCCTATTGGGAGGGCCTTAAAATGTGCTCACTTTGCCGTGAACAACCTATAGAGTTAGGGTAGGCTGGAAGGGGAATGAGTGAGTGAATATATTTGGGCGGCTCTTAACAGCGAGGTCTTGAGAGCCGATGAGGGTGATGAAGTGAATATGGAGCGGCACCTGAATGATGGGACAAGGGAAACGGGGGATCCCGAGAAAACCTGCCGATCAACGGCTTCGTCCGGCACGATTCCCACTTGCGAAAATCTGGTGACTCGGCCGGTATTGAACCAGGCTCATCTTGGTGGGAGGCGAGCGTGCTAATCGCTCAGCCACCGTAGCCCCCTGGAAAGGGAAAAAAGGGAAAGCGCAGACAGGCTCAGGGTTGCCAGATTGGGCGATTTGTCACCGATTGGGCTATTTCAAGGCAAAATTTGCGACCAAAAATTTCGAAAATGCGACTATCGCAATTTGGACGATTTTTGTAATGAATCTGCGATATTTGGGTTACTTGGAATTATTTACTTAGTATTGGTATGTACTTTGATTGTGAACAAGATAATTAATGGTCATAAGTAAGATCAGTTTTTTAAACGGCAATCACTGTGGATACATATTGAAGAGGGTCTCGTGTTCAGACTCTCGTTACTTGCTGCGGAAAATGAACAGGCGAATTGAATATCTTGTGATTGTTTATGCGTTTGACAAAGTTTTTTTTTTTTAATTTTGTGTATGCCTATATCATTTTTAAATTTAAAAAAGATTCGTGTTCCATACATATATATTACATGAAAAAAATTCCAATTTATTTAAAAAAAATAGTGTAATCAAATTGGGCGACATTTGGGAGACAAAAGATTAGCCATTTAGGCGACTTCGACAAAAACAATGTGGCAACCCTGGACGTGCAGCGGGAGGAGGCAGAATAGGAAGGAACTCACCCCAGCTGGAGCCGGTGCGGCCGAAGACCTCGCCCGTGGAAGGGTTGTAGAGGAACATCTGACAGGTCTCCCAGCGGGACGCCTTGGGCGGCCGCAGGTAGCACTGGGGCACCGGCTCACTCGTCTTGTTGCTGGTCATGGTTGTGGTCGTCCTCGTGTTGCGCGACCTCGCTCCGCGCCGGCACTGCGGGGCTGATTCAGAAACTCGCGCAGTCCCACAGCGAGGTGCGGATATGAGCGATTAGCCCCACACACTCGCCGTCGCCAATGAATACCAAGCAATCTGCCGCCCCGCGACCTCAGAGCGACATGCGCGCAACAGCCTGCGAGGCCGCTCGCCCGCACATGCGCACTGCCACCCCCTCCCTCGCCCAGCACACAGGACACTGACCACCTGGCCCTCCGACTCCAGCCCTCCACCTGCTGCGCGCTCTTCGCCGTAAACTGGCCCCTTTTGAAAGCCGTACCTAACTTCAGTTTTGCAGAAATTCTCCGCTCTTCACGCCATAATTTCAGATTCATAAAGGCTGTTCACGATACAGTGAACACTTAAGAAATCAACCTTAGAAAATAGTCACTGCTCCCACCTGCATATATTTTAACAGGCGCGCTGCGTGACGCGCGCCCAGTAAAATTGGTGGCGTTGGAGGGAAAGCGGTTCCATAACTTAACGTCGAATAAAAAGTGTTTGACAACCATTTGTAATATCTTTCTTTGGTCTTGTTTTTTTTTTTTTTGTGCAACGATGTGTAAAACTGAGCAGATTTGTAGAATATTTACTTTTCCAATAATTTCACAGTTTCACTCGAACGACGCCCTAATATTTTTCATTGTTGGTTCTGCAGTTTTTCGTTGTTGTTGGTGTGTACTTCTGCGTGGACATTTTTTTTCTGTATTTTTTCGTTGTTGGCCCTGACATTTCCTCATCGTTGGTGGGCTATATTCTTCTGTATCCATGCAAGAGTCTTTTCTGTATCTTTTCGTCAATGGTTCTTCATTAATTTCCTCATTGGTCATGACATTTTCTCATCTTTGGTGGGCTATGTTCTTCTGTACTTGTGCAGAGAGTCTTTTTTTGTATGTGTTAATATTTTTCGTCCCTGGTTTCTACACTTTTTCATCGGTGTTGATGAGTACATCTGTTAATATTTTTCGTCATTGGTTCTACATTTCTCATCATTGATCCTGACATTTTCTCATTGTTGGTGAGCTGCGTACTTCTTTATTTATTCATATTGTTCGTTGTTGGTGCTACAATTTTTCGTCTGTGGGGTGCGTACTTCTGTATCTTCTGGCATTTTTTTCATTGGTGTCTCTATACGTTCTGTGTTTATTCATATTGTTCGTCGTTGTTGAGCTCCATACTTCTGTATTTATTTATTGTTCGTCGTTGGTGCTACAATTTTTCGTTGGTGGTGTATATAATTCTGCATCTTCTGGCATTTAGTCGTCGGTGCCTGTATAGTTATATGTCTGTGTGGGCATTTTTTTTGTAGCTTTCCGTCAATGGTTCTACATTATTTTCGTCATTGGTCCTGACATTATTTCATCGTTGGTGGAGTGATTATATCTGCGAATGTTGGAATAATATTTCTAATTTAAATTAGGATGTGACGAGGCTTTTCAATGTTGCATGGCGGTGCCAGTTTTTTTCATCGTTTAGCGTGCCTGGAATTTTTTTTTTCATTGGTTCGTCATCGTGGATCCTGCGTGCTTTTTGTTGGCGGTGTCAGTATAATGATGTATTTGGCTCGTTTCGGGTTGTGTATCGTCAGAACCCACCTACATCTTACAGAGATAAACATTACGTCACAAAATATATTTTAAAGCATTTTTTATGAAAAAAAACTCCGTAATATGTAGTCCTCGGTTCCAACGTCCGAGGAACAGCTCATATGAACTGATTAAAGCCATATGGGGGGTAAGAGAAAGGGAGTCGATGCATACCCACGATACATGTAAGTGGAAGGGGTAATTGAGGTATGTGTTTTTATGTAGTTTAATTCATTTCTTGCTTGATCTAAAAAAAGTTGGAAATTTAAATTACAAAACAAAATGCATTTAAGAATAAACTAATATGATAAGGTACCCCATGTAGGTAAACTGTTGAAAAAAATATATATATATATTATACAGGTTTTTTTAAGTCTATAAATATGAGTGTCGCCACCTCAACTAGTGGCTGAATCACAACTAACTATACATGTTGGAAATAGACAAACATTCAAACAAATGACGATTACAAATAAACAAATATGGCGGTGGAACGAATGTTGCTACTCTCTGGAGCGAATGTGATGGAGGATTGTCGACTAATTAGCCAATGAGAATCATAGGCGGACTAGTTAGCGCCACCTATACGTAAACTAATACATTAGCGCTACCTGATTGTTGAATACAAATGACGCTTACCAATATGGCATCGAATGTAGGTGACTAATTGGCTGAACTTAGGTGACTAATTGGCTGAACGTAGGCGAGAGCCTACCAAGATGGCGGTGAAGCGCATGTGACTAATTGGGTGAATGTAAGTGAGAATTTACCAAGATGGTGGTGGAACGATGGTGACTAATTAGTCGAATTAAGTGAGAGCTTACCAATATGGCGGCCTTCGAAACAAATGACGAAAGAAAAATATGGCGCCGAACAGAGATGAGTAATCAGTGGAACACACCTACCAAGATAGTGGACGTGGCAGAAGGTTCTTTTTAAATTAAGTTTTTTATAATTTTAAAACGTTTTTTAGAAAAAAATTTATAATTATTTTTTTATAAATTTTTAAAACTATTTTTAATTAATTTTTTAACGAAATTTTTATCAAATTTAATAGCAACATTTAAACGATTTTTAATTAATTTTCTAAATAAATCTTTAATAAATTTTAATAATAAATTTTTATATATAATTTTAACAATTTTTGAATAAATTTTTGAAACAAATTTTTGATAAAATTTTAATGATAAAATTTTGAAAGATTTTTAATTATTATTTTTAATGAATTTTAATAAAAAATTTAATGGTATTTTTTATAAATGTTTTAATTACATTATTATAATACATAAAATGCCTGGTTGAATGGAGATATAAAAACGCTCTGATCTCAGTAATGAAATATGCTAGGAAGTATACATATAGAATAATAGCTAGGCCGAGTAGATACACATGTTTGCCACTGAAGAAACAACTTCGATTTTTTTTATGAAGGTGGTGTAAGCCAATGATTGTACGAAGTATACTGTAGAGCTCACCTTTATGAATGTACCTCTTCCCACTGCCGGAAAATTACATGGATAACAGTGTTACTACTGTCGAAAGATCTTCAGCAAAAGCTGCCTTGCTTGTCGACATGAAAAAAACCAATGTTTAAAAGGACCGACCTCCAAATCATTATTATGAATCAACTGTGGTACAACATTTGGTAAAAGCGATAATTTAAAGAGACACTAGTACGTATAAAGGTAACGTGCCTTTGCTTGACTCGAGACAGCATGTGTTCACTTCGTTATCTCCTGTCAATACACTACATAAAATGTTCGCAAATGGCGGGGGAACTTGCACGATTCAGTATTACGACAATGGGTATATGCAGCTTATACAAGGTAATACTTTGAAGAACATCATCAAGAACTGCAAGAATTCGTATTTTGGGAGCCAGCAAGTGTTGCTGTCAATACCTCTTGCGGCATCTGTGGGTACCGATTCATCAGGCGATTATGACGAGACAGTTAACGGTAATGACGGAATGAGAGACCTAAGAGGCATGGTATAGAGTGGGTGGATGGTGAGGGGGGGCAGCTATAGTGATTTATTGGGGGGGCTAGAGTCGGGTGGTGGGGTGGTGGCCTGCATGGATGTTAATTAGAGTAGTAAAACTTTATATTTTCTTCAACTTTCTAGATTTTGTTTTTTTTAAAGCGATTTTTTATTATAACTGCCAGTAGTTACGGATAGGAAAGGGGTGAGGTGAGGGTGAAAAATGTGGGGAGAGGTGGAGAGTTGGAGGAAGAGTGTGTAAAATTGTCAGGTACAGGATGGGGGTCGGGAGAAGGGGGGCAGTGTCCGATGATCCTCCCCGGTTCGCTGGACCTGGCTCGGAGCCTTGAATCCTCTTTTACTGGTCTGAGGATCAAGTGGCTCATTCCGTTAAGAGCATCGAATCCTTTTGCTTGCCTGAGGACTTTTCGGACCAGAATAACAGAGTAGGAGTTGACGTAATCCAATATGGTGGACGAATTCTGAATCCTGGTGCATGATGCATGCCTCAAAACGAAGAAAACTATACTACTTCCTCAAACAAGTTTTTAGCCATTAGCATAGGCTACCTTTCGAAGCTATGAGCACAACGATATCTTATTGGGTTGATAAGCTATCGAGGAGTTCGAAAATACATTTTAACCGCTTTCACCCTCTTAGCGATTAAATAAAAATATATTGTATTTATTTTTAGTTATTTAATATAAGCTACCTTTTGAAGCTCAAAGCACAATTATATCTCATGGGGTCGATGAGCTATATAGGATTCCTCGGAAACACATTTAGCTCCTTTTTGCACTTTTAGGGATCGAATTTCGAAAAATTCTTCCATCGTAGTTGCCTCCACCTGAAGGTCAAGCCATCCCTAAATTTTAGATGGTTATGCATCCAGTGGTTTGGACTGTGCGTTGATATGTGAGTGAGTCAGTCAGTGGGAAAACTTATTTTATGCTTAGGGATTTACATTTACAATCATTAGATGGCATCAACAACCCATTTGATAGTTATCCCTACATTAAGAGTCTAGATGGATTATGGGTACAAAAATTCGGTTCCTACAACCATATTTTTTTCTTAGTGCGCATTACACAATTTTTGAACGAGTATGCAAGTGGTTTGGAGGCCTCTATAATCAGGATTTACAATCGTCTTTAGCTTTCTGGCATAACTATGCGATGTAAAGATCAGCCAACAACCGCAAGACCAAAAGAGAAATTACGATATTATACGTATTTGTAAAATTATTTAAATGCTGTTCTTGGTCAGTAAAACAGTTAAAGTCACATGGGTGGCAACGGTGGTGAGTATGTTTATTTGCTTTTGAATTTTCAACATACACGCCATTTTATATGGGCAAATTACTTTGACCAAATTCAATATAACATACAGCTGCCTTTTAATAAGGTTATAAGAAGTGTACATATATTTCAAGGTAGGGGCCGCGGTGGTGTAGTGGTTAGACTACTCGCGTCCCACCTTGGCGAACCAGGCTCGATTCCCGGCAGGGTGGCTCCCGGATTTCCAAATGTAGGGATTGTGCCGGACGATGCTGCTGGTCGGCAGGTTTTCTCGGGTATCTTCCGTTTCCCTCACCCTTTCATTCTGGTGCCACCACAGTTGGAACACGAGTAGTAATAAAATGGGACTTGTGGAACAGGTATCATGCATCAAGATCTAGGAGCAACCAGCTATGATGTCACAGGCAGTAGGCGGAGGTTATGGACGGTGGGCGGCGGCCTGGAACGGCCATGTTATCGACAAAATGGCCTGTTTCACCCCAAAAATCACTTCAGAAATTATTTATTTATCAAAAATCACTTTTTTCACAAAAAAAAAAAAGGGGGGGGGGGGGAAATTAGGAAAGAAGATTCAAAGCTCCTCGAAGCAAGAGCCAAATAGTCATCAGACGAGCAAGATGATTAGAGGCTCTTAGCGGATTGAATCACTTTATCCTCACAGCAGTAGAGAATTCGTGACTCGGCGCCAGGTCCAGTGAATCGGGTGTGATAAACGGACATGGCCCCCTACCCCAACCGCCATTCTGCACCTACCACATCCTCATCCCCTTTCCTCCACCCCTCCTCCTTACCTCACCCCACTTCACCCTCGCCACACCCACTCTCAAACCCCACCCTCGGCAATTATCATAGAAATAGGAAAATATATTATAAAAATCGAGAAACATATAACTTTAATCTCGCACTCACCCCACTACCCTAATGCCCCCCCCTTTTTTTTTCCACCACCGACACTCACCCTACCATAAATAACTGAGAAATTTTGCAAAAAATAAAATTAAAAATCGAGGGACATACAACATTAGAACCCCATCCCCGCTCACCTCTCCCCCCTCAAGCCCCATTCCCTTCCTCCACTCCACAAATCAATCATTGGCCTTACCTAACAAATTATCCCTCTGCTCATACCAATCAACCATTATGGAAATCGTACCGTTAGCAAATTTTTTTCCCCCAGTATTGGACACTGTAAAGTGGGCAAGTTACTTTTTTTTAGTGTCTACCACTAGAGGGCTCTCATGTCGTCCATTACCAAACTTTTTTTGGCGACGATATATCGCTCCAAACATTGAGTATCTCTTATTCTACTGATAATATTTTAACTTAAATTTTTTAGTAAATTTTATATTATTATTTTTAAATATAATTGAAACAGAGGCATGTTCTTTTATATTTATTTACAAAATTTTACATACATACAAACATTTCTTTGCGATGATTTTTTCGAAGGCAAGAAGAGGACGTCATATTATTTCATAAGTGGTTGGTATACACTAGTTTTCAGCTGCAGATGATCAAACGAATTGAGCGTCCAGCCAGATTCCTTAATCACCATTTCTTCTTCCTCGCGGTACACCTTCTTTATGATGGATTTAACACTATTCGATGTCATATACATCATAGATAGGTACGTTCGAGGTATTGAACGCCCTTTTACAATCTTTATCCTGTTCGGTTCTGGTTTCTAGTAGATACGTTCAGGGTCGGACGGTGGCCGAATTTTACTACAAGCAGAGTCTGAGTTTAGATCCCGCCACCCCCCCCCCCTTTTTTCCTGTTTGCCCCTTTTATTTCAAAGTCTAATTTCTTCATTATATGAAATCACTTGTAAAAAAAGGCGATATTTATGTGATGTAGCATTGTAACCTATTGTCGAGGCCGAATGGAATTTCTAAGATGCCTGAAATTTGACACTCTTTATTAAAAATGCCTTTCTTTAGAATTTTATTGAAAGGTAAACAGCACTTTGCATTAACACAAATATACAAAAATACATTTAGTAGTCATGACTACAGACATTCCTATTTTCAGTAGTAATTCAACCAAACATATTTGCATCAAAATGTCTAAATAAAACTATTTCAGAAGTAGTAATAAAAGTGATTTTATTCATCATAAATATTGGAATAATTACACAAGACAAAATAGTGCATGAATTAGTATTGGTAACATACGTTTAAGCTTAAAATACTTTGTTCAAAAACCAATAGCATTGCTTATTAAAAGGTGATTTTTCTAGCTTTAAATTTTGCAAATTCCTTCAAAAATTTTGATGTGTCAATTGTTTTAAGTACATAATTTTCTATTGTCATCGTGGCAAGACCTTATCTTTCTTGGGACATGGTTGACATTAAGTAATTTTTAATTATCTTGGGTTTAGAAAAACTCAGTTCGCTACTTGCAAGAGAGATTGGCAATATTAACAGTACACGAAGAGAGATTAAAACATTTGGAAATATATCCATAAGACTATTATTTGTTATGTGGTTTAACACAATCGCTGGAGAACTTCCTGAAGGTAGCATGGATGATAAGATGAGCAATTCTTTATAAAGTTCCTGCCCGTCTATGTCACATTTCTCACCATCAATCAACACTTTTGCAAGTTGCATGCATTTGGCCTTCAATTCATCACCATCCTATTCTCGAAGTTTATGAATGTCATACAAAAAACTAAAAGTTTTACTATGACATTCCATCAGCTCAAATCGTTATGCGAGTGACCCAATGGCTGTGTCTAAGACAACAATGAAGTTCACTTTAAATTACTCTTTCCGAGAAGGAACGGGCTCATCCATCCCTTCGTAGGAAAAGTTCCTATTATTTTTCCTAGCCCGAACACCGTCTTTCTTTTCAAATTCTGGAATTATATGTAGTTTTTCAGCTAGCTCCTTGGCATCTGTGATGATACTGTTTAATTCTTCATCTGATCTGATGCCTTCATGGAAACTCTTAACACTGTGAAGGAGGCTAATGGCATTCTGCAGATCCAGACAGACTTTTTGAAGAAGCTTACTGATAAGATTGACTTTAACTAGGATTTGGTGCCAAGTTATTAAGCAACAAATGAACTTAAAATCGAACAGTTATTTTTGGCTATTCCAGCCGCAGTGTTTCTTCCGAAAGCATCTATTCTTTGATATTCGCTTGCCTCGTATACTGCATCGTACATATCTTCAATGTGATACCTAAGTGGTGTCAACACGTCTATTCTGCTTTCCCAGAGTGTGCCACTAAGTGGTTTTACTGTGAGAGAGGTAAGATACTTTTTCAAAATCTCCATCGATAAGTAAAAGCCGAGAAAAAATTGTATATCTCTTGGATGACACTAATGAAATTCACTGCTCAGTACAAGATAAAGCAGAATCGTTCACGACTAAATTTAGTGAGTGACTGCCACATGGCACAAAGAGTGCACGAGGGTTCAAATCAAGGAATCGTTATTGAACTCCCACATGCTTCTCCTTCATATTTGACCCATTTTCGTAACCCTGGCAACGCATGTTATCTAATGAAAGGTTGTGCCTTGACAGTTCTTTAAGAAAACTTTTCATGAGTCCCTCTCCCGACGAATCACTAATAGAAATGAAACCTAGAAAGTGCTCTCGAATGGAAAATATTTTCATTTTTCTCCACTTGAACAAACCGAACTACGATTCTCATTTGCTAGGCATGACTTACGTCAGGAGTGCAGTCTAAAATGACAGCATAATATTTTGCCTTTTGCAAATCACTTAGTATGGAGTCCTGTATATTTGTTTGAATTAATTAAATGAACACTTTTGTATGTTTTTACTTAAATAATGACATTAAATCCCCTGAGATGAACCCCTTCGTAGATGCTCAGCCATTACACTGTCAAATTTTGCTATGTGCTTTTAAAAAGATTCTCGGTTGTTTCCCGAAATGCCAAACCCTGGGTTCCAAGAAACTGAACAATGCTTAGCAAACGCTTCAAAACGTCGCTCCAGTATTCAATTTCTCTTTCAATCCCTCTGATATTCTTCGTCGACAGTTTTACCAGAGAATAATCGCTGGGAAAGCTCCCGCCAGGAATGGAAGGCTATGATATGGACTGGTGATTTTTCATGATGAGAAAGAAATCTGTACATATTTTTCCAATCTGAAACCCACTTGCAGAAGTAACAGATATTTGATCATTATTAAGAAGTTTGCAGCTAAAACAAAAAAATTGAATTTTGTCGAATGGAGTACACCAACCACTCCCTTTGAATTTAGTCCCCATTTATTAGTTTTCTACGGTAATTGGCGCGTGTGAATCTCCTACCTTTATCATCTGCTGGGAAATTTATATCCATTACTTGCAAAGGACCTCGCTCAACTAAGATCTGGCCCATGTCGTCAGTAATTCTTGCTGGCCATTCTTCACAATCATTCGATATTTCGGCTGCAGCTGGGGGGTTTTCCTGGGAGTCCTCTAAGAGGAAACCTATCCAGTAGTAAAACAAACATAAATTGATTATATTTATATTATAGTAGTGAGTGGTTACATTGGCATGGTCACTGGAAACCACTAAATACAGTAGGTACAAATATCTCAATATTTGGTTGTTTCGGTGGGAAAAAATATGAATCTGAAATAGCACAAATAATCATGGGAAAATATCAGGACATTGTATTTGTTCGTTTTTCTTTTTAAAAAGAAAATCTCTCATTAAATGCTTATTTTTTGTATAGATTTTAGCAACAGATTTTCTGTAAGTCCAACAGTAGCCTTAATCTAAACAATTAATTTAATCACTATAAATAATAAACACTTGAAAATTACAATATACTTGCATTTTACGTGAGGTACCTACTTATCAAACGATGATACATCCACACTTGGTCAAACATCTCAAATTTCAAAAATTTACAAGAATCAACCAGCTAAAATATTTCAGTTTAAACCTGAAATTACCTGAAGCAAATATTTCCCATCCAGGTCCAAATCAGCAATAGGCGCAGGTCTATTAACTTGTATTGTCGTTCTTTAATCTGCTTCAGCTCGGTGTAGCGATGAAGTAATTCGGCTTGTTGAAGCAATCTGGAAATAAAAACAGAAACAATGATATTATAAACAAACGAAACTATAAAGATATTACATTCTTACAATAAGTCACTGTAGACTGAATGTCAGAAAAATGAAAACATTATTTTATGTGTTATGTGTACACTCTACAGCGACTTACGGGATTTGAAATTTCTCGATCTAAGCATAACTCTTCTCCAGTAACTGACGTTTCTGGAAGTTTCAAACTCTCATTAAATTTTTTTGTTTCAGAATGTATGGAATATGAGAAAACACGTTTAAATAGTTTAACTTGTCTCTGATTGTCTTTGGCTTCCTCGGCTTTTATTTTTCTGTAGAACGCCCCCGATGTTCTTTTTTCTGATATATTTACATTTCCGATTCCCGAGCTGAAATGCCACCTTATAAAATAATCTGCATTAGAAATAGCCACTGACCTGAGTGTCCTTGCTTGACGAGCAACAACTAATGGTGAACACGAGTCCCTTCCTGTTTACTATACTGTAACTCGACACTGTCTGGTCTGTGTCACAGCACCAAAGGTATGATCCTGTGCGCCCTTCCACAAACATGTGATCTTTGCGCTCATCACTTCCCCTTGACACTGCCTCCGGCTCCACGGCTTGCAACGCCACGCATTCCTGGCTGAGTAATCGCCTGTCGTCGTTATCCCATCAGCGCGCCCTTCCCTTTTGAAACCCTCCTGGAGCTATTCCAGGTATGTCGCTCCAAGCGGCCACTTGTATCGCTTGCACCTAAATCCGGCCCTGGATACATTCCAGCCATATATTATACTTCAGATACCCACATTTTCCCACCTCTTCTGTAAGATGGTTTATAAAATTTTGTTTCATAATCGACAGAAAAGTGCAATCATCTTTCGACGAAGTTGTCAGATTCGGAGCAACGTAATCTTTCAGAAAGCCACTGAATGCAGTTTGATTCAGAAAAAAAATTTATTAGCACTAGGCTTGCCTAGAACATGGCGAGGTTTTCGAGCAGGAGGTGTACACTGTTTGACATGATGGCGATATGATTCATGGCACTCTTTTTCCTCGTAGTTCGTTGTATTATAACGCTTAAATTCAGGACCACACTTATGAAAGCCAAGAGTTGAATAAGTCAATCCTGTCTTCTTCAAATATATTTCACTTTTCTCGTGCCTATGTGCATTGCTACTTTTATTGTACGTTTCACCACAGTGGCGGCACGACTGACCTGATATCGGCAGCGAATTTCTCATGCTGTCCACGTGCACGTCCTCACTTACCGATGGTGCCATCATTGCATCATCACTCATTGTGCTAGGCAGCGATGATATGTTTACATCATTTTTACACTCTGCAATACTTACAAGTCCATCATAGGTTCGTGGCAACGAAGATACACTTTTTTTTTGCTTTGCGAGTTGAGGAAAATGAATTCCTTTACATATTTTAGAATGTCTGTATGGATTGCCAGTACGAGCAAACAGACGAGGACGCCTCTCAACACCTATATACCATAAAGGACGCGTTCATATTACAGTGATGCTTTTCATGTTGTCTAACATTGCAACTATTCGCAAAGGCTTCATCACAGCACATGCATCGAAATCTTGACACTGTTGGCTTGGGTCGTAATGTCGATGCAGCTGCTGTACTTTGCCTATGCCAAGTCGATGGTCCTGATGGCACCACGCCCGAACAAGACGATGGTGAAGCTGCTGTAGGTGTAACCATGTTCGAACAAGGCTATGGTGGTGCTTCTGTTGGCGATTTACAGAAAGTTGGAGGTACCACACCCGAATAAAGCGTTTACGAGTCTGATGTAGGTGGTCCACCCTTTGACTCTGGAGTATCAGAATACATCATGGGTGCAAAACACAATACCGACTGTAGAAGTTAGATAAGGCGATCTGCACCTCTACTCTTTCGTCGACGGATGTCATTTTTTTTATTCATACCCGTCACCTCTTTACCTCCCCCCTTCCCCTACCATACCATCGCACTGTTTGTTTCAAACTGAAGGTACGTGTTTGTACATTCCCAGGTTCATCTTTACGAACCTTTGCAGGTTTCACCCTACGTCAGTATTACCCCAATACATAAATAGGTTATGTAGCATTTGTTTAAGAGGTATGTGGATTTTCCTTAAGGTTTCTTTGAGAAACAAGTGCTAGTCTAATGAGTAAGGGTAAAAAAACAACAACAAATATATGGTGTTATACACACAATTAATTGTACAGAAAAGTACATAAATGCCATTACACAAAAACAAATATCCAGGCTCAGTTCGGGTTTCTTTTTCTAGAAAAAATTCTTTGGATTCAACTTCGGAGTGACTTCATGTCTAGTTGTAGGTGGCCGATTCCCAGTTCAAGGATGAGGCACACCATTTGCACAGCAGCTGTGTGTTCCTCCATGTGCATGTCCAGTCAGGTTCTGACCTGTCGCAGCTGGTCGTAAAGTTTCGTCAGATTGTGCAACGAAGGACAGCTGTACTCGAACTACACGTCGATAATTTAAACTTCGTTTTTTCACAAGTGGCTCTGCTACTTCTCTGTTCGTGTCCCGACATGTAAATAGGCTCTTGCAGGGCCTGCATCAGCAAGTAGAACAGCGCGTTTCCCACTAGATGGTACGGAATATTGCCTTCGTCCCATTCCAGTCTTCTTCCTTTTATCGTCCAATAATTTCCACGGGGAAGGGAGATCAGAAGGAGAGCATGCGTGTTTTGCTATCGTCGTTGTAGGATACTGTGATCTTCTTGAGCATGAAGCAACTCTGGCTCTGGAAGCCCAGCAGGTTACAGTACATCCCGTTGCTGTCTATGCTCGAAGAAGACTAAACATATATAATTTATGGCCCATCCATTGTATTTATATCTACTGCAGCATACACGAAAGTATCTTCACGACTTTGCCTCGACAATTGTACGATGCGAATCGTTCGTGAAGTATCAGGCAGAAAGTGTATGTGTGTGGAGGAACATTTCCATGCATAGTAAATTCGATCCTGCAGTCGATCACATCCGAACTGATACACTCGTCCTGTTTACTAACATCGAACACCATGGGCGGAGCCAAACTCTTGAAGGTATCTGGGCTCAGTATCGGTTATTGGGTGCGCCATACTATACATTTATGAATTGAAAGTGCATTTGATATGCCAGCAGAAACTGTTTTCAAAGTCCATGTTCATGTCCATGTACGGATAGCTTCCGCTAATCAAAAAAAATTTCACATTTTCACATGTGTCCAACTACGAGTGGCTCACTTTCACAGTGTGCTATCTTCTCGTCTGTAGTCCAACGATGATTTACGTCAGTTTTTCGGTGGCAAAGCTGGACTTCATCATTCAGTTGATGTGCTGGCTTGCAGTCAGTCACCGGTAGGTACAATACAGTCTGTTCGTACAATATACATTTGCTAAACTGGCACATGCACTTAACGAGCTTCAAAATAATAATAATATAGGGCAGTAACTGTAAGTCGCCAACGGCACCCCAACTGCCAAGAAAATAAATCTCAGTGCTGAAAACGAGAAAAGTAATGAAGGTGTTAATGAAGACATTGCTAGCGCTGAAGCCACTGGTGATTTTCTCACTGTTTTAACACATCTACCTACCAGGTTTACTGCAACGAACGGCGTGAAGAATGCAGAAGACGCCGAGAACACTAGCTACTTACATATATCCCAACATCATTACACAAACAGTTTCCCATTTCACAGTAATCATATACATTCACAACAGCTGATTTTGTTCTAGTAAGTTACGGCCTTGGCTCATCAAGGGTATGGATTCAACTCTGGACACAGATATTTCAAAGGACCTTAGAAAAAGCAATACCCCAGTAATGAACATTGGAGACCTCCATAGGTATACCCGAAGACCCGAATGAACTTGATAAACTCAAGACATTTGGTCGCTTTGCAAGGAGGCTGTTTTTTAAATCGAAAATTGAGGACACGCCTTCAATCATCAGCGAACTGAAGGAGTGGAGTTATATCAAATGAGACCATTACGTACTATCCATGATCTGCAATCATGTGAGACATGCAAAGTTCGAGCATATGAAATAAGCAAGAACGATAAATTTATGTACAGATAGCAGTGTGTGTTTACTTTCTCAAACATTTCCCTATTGTTTTACAGAATACTTCTTAATTCAGTACTGTATACAATCGACTGTAAAATTGTGTTTTAGGTTTAAAAAACAATTCTGCGAGCAAGTGCACAATATGGTGGGAAGGTCACAATACAACGACTCGGCCGACTACGTAGGTTTAATAAAGGTATTCACAACTGAGCGACAGAATGTCGGCGGCCATAGCTGATGCAGACAATGCTGATATCTGGTATACAAGCTGGTAAGTTCGTTTTTTCGTAAATAAAACATGCAAGAAAACACATATGGGTTTGTTTATTATCAAAAATACTTTAAACCATTCTGCATAAACTCAAATAAAACATAATCAAAATTAATAAAATAAACACTGTTACTGCTCTGAATTTATTTCACCACCAAACGCAAAAACAAGCGAAATTTAAAACTGATCTCAATAATTCATTGTCCGAAAATAAACAAAAGGAGATATGCTTTCAGTAACGAATATTAGTAACTACAGCGCATTTATATAAAATCTCACTTATTAAACTAAACTCACCATGCAAAGATAGCAGACTTGATGTTTACAAAACGTGCTTTCTTCTTATTCTTCTCGTCGCCGTCAGTCGCCGGTAAATACATCGTCTGCGTTGGCTCCAAATCTCGTGTCGCTCGTCACGTCGGATCTCATCGCTGTATTGTGAATACCGCTATAGGTATATTGTTCTTTATAAGTATGTTAACAGGATTCAAAAATTTTCTTTTTCACCATGCATGTAATAACATTTATCTGTAATTAAAACTGCGTACGCTGCACAATTTATGAAGGTGTTAAAAGTCGTGAATCCCACTCACAAAATTTATGGTGTATAAAGTACCCCTTCTGTTCCTGTGGCCCTGAAGGTATGGTGCTATGGAACAGAGCAGTGTGGCCGAGAGATCTAAGGTGCCACTGTGCATACGATAGTTACTGAGGGCGGAGCACAGGTTTGAATCTCGCACTCTACATTAAGTCTTGAACCACATTGTGACCCATGTCTCGAATCGACCATTGGAGATCGTCACGTGGATTTGCGACGTGCGTTGGGAGGTACTTTGCGACATATTTCGATGATCACGACATCTTCGCGAAGGGGTTCTCGACATGCAGTGTGTTTTGGTACTATGACGTGTTTCATGATGTGATTAGATTTTCGCAAATCTGAGAGCAGTATTGCGGAATTTTAAGGTTCTATGAAGAGGAAGAGCATTATTACCGGCGGTGTACGTCATTGCTGCTGGAACCAGCGGCCAGGAAACGAGTGATGTAATAGAGTACTCAACAATACATCGGTCAAACAACTGCTCAGTCCACGAACTCCAATCGTATATGCCAGCAAAATGACGTCGCTGAACAGCAACTCGCTGAAACGCCATTTACCAATCAGCACCTAGTTACCTACTCGCCAGCTGGCAGTCAATAGCTGACATTTCTCATTACGCAGTAGCCAATCAGACACAGATAATCGCACAGCCAATCAGAGAATGAGTTCACCCACACCAAAGGAACCACACCATTTCGTGGAGTGGAGAGATCTGGGCGGCTCTTAACGAGGTCTTGAGAGCCGATGAGGGTGAAACGAGGTGAGAATGGAGCAGCGCCAGAATGCAAGGGCGGGGGAAACGGGAGATCCCCGAGAAAACCCGCCGATTAGCGGCGTCGTCCGGCACGATCGCATTCGCGAAAATCCGGAAGTGATCGGGCCGGGGATTAAACCCGGTTCGCCTTGGCGTGGAGCGAGCAGCGTTAATCTGTCCGTCACCGCAGACCCACGCCATTTCGTGTCCGTGTAGGTAAAGATCACGATAAAGTGAGCCCTTTAATAATAAACCTTAGAAAAAGTCACAGCCCCTGCATGCATTATTTTAATGAGCGCACTGACTGACATTCAGCCAGTAAAGTTAGTAACGGTAGATGGAAAGTAGTTCCATATCTTAACGTCGAATAGAAAGTGTTCGTAACCATTTGTAAGAACTTGAAATTATTTCTTTCGCTTTCTGTATTTTTAATGCACCGAAGTGTAAAAAAAAATATTTGTAAAATATTCTTAATAATTTCATAGTTTCATTTGACCGACGCGTGAATAAACTGATGAGGCCCATGGCAATGTTAATTTTACATAAGGCGAAGGAATACACAATGTGTATTCATTAGATCTTAACACTTTGAGGACTATGCTCGAGTGTTCAGAACAAAACTCGCAAGGATGTGCAGTCTTTGTTCCGCTAGTGTTTAACACGACCTCATAAGAACACTACAGCGCAGTAACAACGATATTGCTAACGATAGAATATTTTTTATAGCCGCACAAAGGGACGTGATTGATTGTAAATACTGTTATACGACAAAGGACATTAGATTGGGTCAATATCAGCTCGGCTCTCCATTGGTTGATGACCGGGCAATAATGAACGCTGTACTGTACAGGGTAGTGTCCGGTGTGGTACGGACCAATAGGACGATGGTGGGTTCTAACACAGACACCAAGAGAACCGATGTTCTTGCAGTAGTGGATATAGGTGGACGCACTTCTTAATTGTCTTAAGTGGCAGTAAATGTATGCAGACTTCAATGTGCTAAGCAAAGGTTTTCAAAAGTGCTCATTTTACCGTGAACAGCCTGTGGTAAGGTATGCTAGTCTGTCCCCGGGAAGTGGATGTGACGCGCGCGCACGCGTACGGGGCCGGGGGGTTTTGGGGGAGGAAAAGGAAGCCGTGAGGGGGGCGAGGGCGGCGTGCGCGGTCAAGTGTGGGAACTGGCTCAGTAGGTCGGCGCTCATTCTCTGCTCGCCGTCCAGCTGCAAGGACGCGCCAGTTAGGCCCTTTATCCCCCGCGGAGGGTCGGTGTCTGCGCTACCAGAGGCTGTGTCGTCTCGCCGGCCGACTGCCAACTGGCCGCCCACCGCCCTGCCAGTTCCGGCCCGACCGCAGCCCCGCTCGCGGCCCTTTCGCGACGTGCTTGTCCGAGCTTTCCCTAACTTACAAGGCTGTTCACGGTAAAGTGAGCACTTTTTAAGGCCTTCCCAACAGCCATTAACCACTAATAGATATATCTTATCGCAGCCTCAGGCATTAAATTTCGAAGGTGGTGAAATGTATACACTGTGTTTATTGGCCACATGCAATGTTTATGTTAAAAAGCACCAGGAAGATGGAAATTGGATGAAAGGGAAAATTTAGAAAGGCCTTAAAAGTGCTCACTTTACCGTGAACAGCGTATGAGTCCTATGTACTGAAACGTTTATGTGAAATCGTTGTTTGCGCGTAAACGCGTATCTCGGTGAATAAAAGTTCCAAAAATATAATTTTTTGTCAAAAAAGATAAACAACTATCTATGGCTCTTTTTTTTTTTTTTTAATACCTTTGTCATATTAAGTGTATTCTTGGAGAAAAAAATTCGTAAAAATTGTCAAATATCCCATTTTTAGAACTTGCCTATGCAATTTACTTAAGGTGCAAGAGAAAAGTACAAAGTTATTATATGTGTAGACAATTTATACATTCGTAAGACTAAAAATACTAAAAATGTGCAGTTTAACACTGGTAGTACCTTCCAAACTTCGGGCTGAAACCTAACGAACAGTAATTCGCTGCAAGCAGACTGCACGCCAGTTCATTGCATAGAGGTCGGACAGACACCGTACATACAAACAATGCAAGTTAAATAAAAGCTTGTAATAAAATGGAAAGATTTTATTTGTTACATATTTATTTTATATTAGATTTATAAATATTAGAATTATTTTGTTTTTTAACGTAAAAAATAGGGAAAATCCGGTACACATACGACACTAGCGCTTATCCAGCAGCGAACAAATTTTAGTTGCCAAGCTAAAAGTATTGAGCTTCCCAACCTTAGTAGAATTAAACTTGCCTAAGTTCAGCTCGGTTATAGGCGATGTAGCCTTCATTCATACATTAAACACACTTTTTAAATATAACCTTTGAAAGATCACCACATGTACGGCGTGTTTGGTTATTTCCTAACCATGCCACATACCACGAGCAGTTTATACTTCTCTTAACATGAAAGTACCTCATTTTTGGTTCAATTAAACTTTTACTTATATTTTATCTATACATTATAATATTTCATACATAATCAATCGGTATGAACGAAATCCAGTGAGAAAACAGGTGTGTTGGCAATGCCCAGTAAAAAAATTAATATTATGCATAATATGATTATGTTGAGTGAGCACGAATGTGTTGCGTTGTCCTTTTAGTGTAATTTTTTCGGAACGATTAAGCTTTATTTACACGAGGCGGAGGCATAACCTGGAAGTAGAACCTTAGCAGGTCTTCAGAAAATTTGTGAAAGTGAGTGGACTATAACTGAGAATAACGCTGAGTGGAGTGGAGGGGAGAGATTTGGTTCGGGTGTTAACAAAGAGGTCCTGAGAAGCAAAGTGGATAAGGAGCGACGGCGGAATTCGAAGGCAAGGGAAATGGGAGATCCCTGAGAAAACCCACCTGCCAGTGGCATCGTCCAGCACGATTCCCAGTTGCAAAATCTGGGAGTGACCCCGCCAGGGAACGAACCCGGTTCGCCTTGGCGCGAGGCGAATGCTCTAGCCGCTACGCCACTGCGGCCTCCAAATAGCACTGAACTTATACGCTAGATCACGTTCCGATGAATGCTCAGAGACTGCTTGCTTCACGTTTAACTTTTATTTTTAATTTACGGTAGTGTACTGATCGGGATAACAGCATTTGTATGGTAATAATATTGCAGAGATAGATGTTTGTGATGAGTTTAAGTGCCAAACCAATACCAATACGTAGTTGAACCAATCAGACTTTCAGGCAGTTATGCTCACCACCCTGTAGATAACTCTGGAAGTTTAGGTGAACAACTGTTAGTACTCCTGAAATGTTTGCTATCATGCAAGTTACTTAGTACTCGACTTTCTCTGAATACTGAATGATACTCTCAAATGACTTATTAAAGATAGGAGTGATTTTATTTAGAAACTAATCGACTCCAAATATGGCAGTGAAAATTACTTTAGTTATAATCTTTACCAAGGGAGACTGGATAAATAACTTAAAAGAAATTATCTTGGCTATGATGTTTCACACAATATTCAACCTTGTCTATGCCATGTTATCAGAAATGAAGTATTTAGATAGCGTCGTTCTTTAAAGACTGCCTCTGCAAAATGAAACATATCTTCCAGGACCACATCTAATTATTGTAGGAACGTAATAAAAGGTATCTTTATTTTACTCAAAAATATACACATCGGCTTTACTCACACCCATATCGGGGAGCTGACTCTGTAGTGGGGACTACGGGTTTAAATAAATGACCGTTTTGGTATCCTACTACAATACCTATATGGCGTATGGGTGACGCCGATCATTAACAACGTCAATCTTCAAAGAATAAAATTATAACCAATTATCTTGTAGTGCCAACTCACGACCTTAAGACAGTAGAGACTCATGAAGAATCAGCTGCTCTGGCTGATCATCAGCTGGTGATCTCGCAGTCTTACCTGATTATGGGTCAACGAACCCCTGGTACACGATATTATAGTTCATTATGGTACCACATCGAAACACGCGGACGTCGAATTAAATGCTAAATAATTTGTTAAGACCATGCTCCCAGCCCTCTGCTGTTCTTCTCTAACACGAACCGCTCCTTCATGGTGGCTGGAGCTTATAAAGCTAACGCGGACTGGCCCTACTTATAAAAATAATTACTTAATCCTACTGCGAAACCCACATCGCCTTTCCAGTCCTGACATGGTTTTCTTCCTTGTAAAAAAAAACATGACGTTAAAAATCTTACCCAACAGCTAGCCGGCTACTTCACCTCTGACAAATAATATTCAGTCGATGCTCCTGGCAACCAAGGACAAATCAACAATGGTTGCCCTGACAACCTCTCCCAAAAGCTCTTTACATAACCTATGACAAAGATAGAGCAATCAAACAATAAAAATATTGGGAAGAGTGCTAAATTCGAATCAAATACTTAACGTCTCTTATGTTGTGGCAAAAATAAATAAGCCTGTAAACATTACAGCAGAAAAAGATTAACTCTGAAAATAATTACGTAACACAATTATTAGTGAACATACATAAACACATCAATAATCATATGTGGTGGCAAATAAAATCATGTAAATTAGACATTTCTGTGCGCCTAAATAAAGTTCCGAAATCAGGCGTTACGGAATTGCGCCACCAGTATTTTTGCTATGTGTATACTGCAACAAATTATTCACTTACACATGTGACGTCTGGTTATAATCTCCAAGCAACATAAAGTCTTTGCTTCACTATGGACCAAACCACAATACAACGATTCTTTAATAATCATCATGTCTGTATCACGTTTAAAATGAAACATCAACACACTGGTTATTAATAAACATCACAACACCATCTCTCGTTGACAATCTCAAGCCTTTTGGTCAAGTTATGATCAGATAAACATAAACGCTCAACAATAAAAAAATATATATTACATGTTACTATGTAACTTAGTTTCAGCATTCATAATACTTCAATATTAAAAACAATTTAAACATATATACAAACATATCAGTATGAGCATCAATCAAAATAACAACTTATCACAAATTATAAAAAATAAATCGAACACAGGAATATATTCACTCCCTTGTAATAAAAAGTAATTTGTCTCTGAAAAATCGCCGATTATCTTCTCTGCTTCATCGCGCCGTCGTCGTGTATGCTCGCTGGTGAGCCGAAGCCGTCCGAAGTATCCTTCTCTCGCGTTGCCCCAAATTCCATTCTCTTACTTGTAATTGATCAACATTTGTCCTTTATAACTTGCAGCATCTACGTTTGTGCCCAGTAACATGATTCTGTTACAACTGATTGTCCTTGTTTCAAGTGACAATATTTATGCTTTAAGTGCATTTTTAAATACGGCATAGTAAAGTGAATAAGTAACTAGACGACAAGTGCACTTAAAACGTGCATACCAAGCCATGTAAATTTAAATTTTCCGGGTATTCATCAACACAAGTCGCTAGGAGCGCTGTTGTAGCGCGTCTCGCATGTTGACAATGTTAAAACGCCTGAGTTTCCCATATTGTCTTTCTACCATATTTGGTTGCTCGTTGTAACTGACGTTCCGATGTTTCGCTTGCAGCGTCAGTTCGTGAGATTATCCGTGGCGGGGTAGGTGTATATAACGCCGGCAGCTAGCTTACTAAAACAAAGTCATTATAGCAAGAAATGGCTGTCTTTGGATTACAACACACCTCGTCGGATTCATGCTGCCAAGAACTTTTGCATGTAAAACCTAGCTGCCTGCCAGTGTGGTAGATTAAAACGTTTATTGGCGAGCTTCTGTTCGAAGTTCGTAACTTGGCAGACCCGCCATTATTCGCGAGTGCACAGTGTTTCATCAACTCGTGAAATAAAGTTTAGTGTTTATGCGAGTGATTTAAGTGTGTGAAAACGTGTGTTGATTATTACGTGCGTGAACGTGAACTATATTCTTGAAGTTACCCGTTTCAAGTTTCGTATGGGCACAAATACCGTAGGCTTGTGGCAGCGTTCCTCTCTGCACACAACACGTCATTTTCACTGAACATTCGTTGACTTCGAACGTTCTCAGTCACACGTACACAATAGACAAACTTAATTCGGCTCCGTTGCAAAATTTTTCCAGTCTCTACCTGGCTTAAACATAGCCTTACATGAGAGAAACATGACGATATCTCTATTGTTTATTCTCGACTGAGTTAACTACACAAGCTCGCCATTTTCACTTGAACTGACAACAAGATAGAAGATTTTTCTGCAGCTTCACCAGACAACAACGACGATGGAATCAACATGAAGACTAGGGGAATATCACAACACTACGCAACAATTAACATAATATATACAACATCAAATCTGCATTCAATTCATAGAAAAATATTATGTACAATTGTACATAATGTACAATGTGAATTGCGATCAGAGATCGCTTCAAACATCACTAAACAGAAAACAACACAGAACGTCTTTGTCAGATTAAAAATAAAAAATCAAACGAGTCGTTTAAACAGTGCTATACTTCATGAAGAGAATCAAACCTTGTAAAACAGTAAACACCTCCGTCGTAATAAAATAAATATCAGCCCAAAATATTCAATTTGTTGGAACCACTAACAAAGAAAAATTATACCTTTCACTTCGCTTATACAATGGGAATCTGTACGCAGTAAGTACTTGTAGATCAACCAAGGGTGTTCATGTGTATGGTTAGGACCATATGTAAACAATGTATAGGGCTAGATGTGCTTCCTGTTAGGCGTTTAAATATGCTTAGGCTTAAATTCTTATTACTTCGTGCCTACCAACAACACTGTTCCTAGGCAACGTATCCCTAAAACACAAGCCTTATTCTTTGAGGCCTAGTCTATCATAACATAACTTCTAGTAGCAAAGACGGCGCGTGTCTCTTTCACCTGGAGCAAATAACAATAAATTTGTGTGGCGTCACTGGCTAGCGGAATCCACATCGCTCAAACTTCAGTGCTCGCGTCATAATAAATCTTATAATAATAATTATACTCGTGCTCTCAAATAAAACTAATAGACGCAGGAGTTCTCATATACCCGAAAATAAATGTTATAGTCTTCCACCTCGTATGGGCAAAACTCACGTCGTCCAGATATTTCACTTCGGAGTAATTGGCTTTTCCTAAGCCCTTAGCGTGGAGAAACTAAATCTTCCTATAACTTGGCCTGTAGCTGGGTCCTTTAATTCGTAACAATTCTTGTTGACTATACTAGATACCACATATGGCCCTTCAAAAAATGGTAGCATCTTATTAGTAATGTGTTACCAGTACTTGCTGACATTTAACGCCCTCATTAAAACTAGTTTGTCTAACAGGAAAATTTCGTATTTTTTTAAGTTTCTTCTTGCGGCTTCTTCTCTCGGCCGCTAAAATCAGTTTTCTCCTCGCGAAGTCCAGGAATTCTTTTTTTATCCTCTTCGGCAGACGTGTTTCTTTCTTCTCTGTCTAGTGGTGGAGTAGGTTAGATCGTAGGGTCGTACACAGTAGACGCCGTGCTCGTCAATATTTAGGTGCGTCTTGATGATTAGGCGGCCTTCTCTCGGTATTCCACCAATTGTTTTCAGGCTGTTTTGTGAAGAACATTGGCGCTCGTGGGTCGAGTGGCTGCTGATTCTCAAAATAACTGCGATTTGATGCAGCTGAACAATCGCCGTGTTCATCGCGCAAGTCGCTACGATAGCGGTACTCATGGTCATTCCTCTCGTCTCTCCTTCCGCGCCAGTTTCGCCATCCTGAATAGCACTTCCTCTCTCTGTAAATTTGTCGCCCTCGCTGGAAATAACTTTGCCGGGGGTTTCGATATGGGGGCGAGTACCTCCACTCATATTGTCTTACTCGAGGGCTGTAAGGAGCTCGTTCCGGGTCATTATACAGAGGCGGTGGTTTGTCTACTGCTTCAGTGCGCTCGTGCTCTATACTAAATCGCGATCTCTGCAATCTCTCAATTCGATCAAATTCCAGGATGCCTTCCTTAAGCGATGCTAGGTCGGGGTCGACTCTGCCGGATTCGGAATCGATACGGTAATTGGTGAAGTACCATCGCAATGAATTCCTCATCGCTGATTGGCGGATGTAAGGTGGCGTGATTTATCATACACCTTCGACAGGTGCATCTCTAGTGTCTTACCTCGTCCTGGCACAAATATTTCAGCGTGTAGCTGCGCCCTTAAATTCACCTATATCTGACGACTCCAGAACTGCCGGAGAAACCTTTCTCTGAAATCGGTATACGTGTTCACCGTACTCTTGGTGACCTCCCACCAATAGTACGCGGTAGACTTGAGAGATATGTTTAGGGAGCGCAAAGTTTCACCGTCAGTCATGCCAAACAGCTTCGTATATTCTTCCAGTTTCAATAAGTAATTGACTGGATACTCGCCTACTATTGCTCAAATTTCGGTATCTACTCAGCCCACAGTTTGGACGGGCGATGCATCATGGCTGTCGTGTTGTTCTATTCTACGGCTGTTACTGACATTCGCTGGAAGTACCGCGATAGGCGACGCTATTGTGTTCGCTGGAGTTGTGTCACCGGATGCATTCACTACTCGGTGTGGTGTGCTATCTATTTGTAAGTCGTTTAGAAGGCGTATCGCTTGGCTTAGCATGTCTACTTCTATTTTCACTTCATTCTCATGCGCGGTTACCTTGCCTATTCGCTCGTGCTCTATCTTTTCTAGCTGGTTAAGTTTTCTTGCCACATGCTGGTTGAACGTTTCTATGTGAGTGTCGACCACCTCAGTTACCTGGCACAAATTAGTTTCGCCTACCGGTCTTTCCTTTCATTGCTGCACCTGCAGTTCTACGTCCCTGATATCAGCAGTATTTTGAGCAATGCTTTCGTTCGCGATTAACTTACGGTTAATCAGGTGAAAGTGATTGCTTTCGAAGTTGCAGAAGCATCTGGACGTGGACAATTTTTCAACACAGAAAAGAAATGTGCTAGCAAGAAGTGGTGGACGAATTTCAAACAGTATTACGGTCTAACCTTAAGCGTCCCTGAAAACCTGTCAGCAAAGGGCGTCTATGACGAACCCAACACTGGTGGTGGATGACTATTTCGACAAGCTCACCCAACGACAACCTCTCCAAAAATCTTTTTGCATGACCTATGACAAATATAGAGCAATCAAACAATAAAAATATTGGAAAGAGTGCTAAATTCGAATCAATAACTTAACGTTTCTTATGTTGTGGCAAAAAGAAATAAACCTGTAAACATTACAGCGGAAAAATATTAACTCTGAAAATAATTACGTGACACAATTATTAGTAAACATACATAAACACATCAATAATCATATGTGGTGGCAAATAAAATCATGTAAATTAGCCATTTTTGTGCGCCTGAATAAAGTTCCGAAATCAGGCGTTACAGTAGCTTCATCATAAAGTATGTTAAATAAAATAATAAAAAAATATTCCCTAATCAAATACATGCATTCGCATCTAAAATATTATGAGTCACACTGCTATCTTGTATTTAATATCTCGTACACTTGTGTGTTAGCCATTGGATTTTGCTGGCCCAAGACCTTGGCCCAAAATATTTGCAAACATTACAAAAATTACGAAAGAAATACAATTAATATTTTACAGCGTGCTTTAAAAAAATGACTTTGAATATATTTTATAATTTAAACACAGTCACTCGATACTACCAAGACCTCGGCCGAAGTAACCCCCACTAATACTAGTCCCTCCTCTTACTCTAGACTGCTCACGGTAAAGTGAGCACTTTTGACGGCCTGGTTACTTTTTCCTTTCAGCCATTTTTTATCCTGTAAACATCTTTTTAAATAAATATCGCCATGTAAGTAATAAACACAGTGTGTATATTCCACCGCACACGTAAGTTGACGTCTAAGGCTAAAGTAAAGCATACTTATTGACTGTTATTCCAAATGAGAAGGGCTTTCAAAAGTGCTCACTTTACCGTGAATGGTTTTACTAAGTGCAACTCCACCGGCTTTTTCTGCGACCCAACTTCCATCTCAGTTAGCGACACCAAACCTCTTCTTGAAAATTATCACAATAAAAATATGCAAAAAAATATATACACAAATAAAACTCGAAACGTACCCGTGAATCTTTTGTTCCCGATTGTCTGCCATTTCGTGGACCATTTTTTCTTCATGTCTTTGTAGAACATAGTATAAGTTTCATTTACGTTCAACGCACAAAAGTTTGTGAAAGAGAAAGAGCGAGAGATGAACTGGCGAGGAGCAGCGTGTGAGCATACAAAGAGAGAAAATCTGACTAATAGGCTAATTGCGGTTGAGTGCTTTTGAAATCTCTGCTCGAAATCACCTTTTCTCCCATTATGTTCCTTCCTCCAAATTTAAAATTAACATTACAATGAACCTGAGGACTTCATTCATGCGTCTGTCAAGTGCGACAGTGAAACTGTCACGAACGTGATTATGTTATTAAAATTACAATTTTACTTAAGCACCTTTCATACTGTGAAATTTTTCCTTCTAACTGATTCCAATAAGTTTGGTCAAATAAAGTTGGACATTTATGACGTCATCGAAACGTCATAAACGCTGCCATTTTTGTCTGAGAAAGTTGGATGGCTTCAGTCTCCATCAAACATTTGAAAATTGGACCGGTTCTAAAATTTATTTTATGTTTGACGGTCTTAACCAATCAGAATTGTGCACGACAAAAATGGACGTCAAGAAACTTAAAATAACGAACAATTGCTGGAAACGAAGTAAGTATTGAAGATTATTTATTTATGTAGATGCTGTCTGGGCATGAATGCTATTTTATGTGAATATTGCACATAATATTACGAACTCGGGTGCATTAAATTTCATTGTGCAGGAAACAAATATTACAAATAAAATTTTAATTTAATAAAGAAACGAAAATAAATTACACTCTTACATTTCTTCCTGTAATGGACCGCATGGAAAATCACTATGAAAATAATTTTTTAATAATATTTCAAATTAGATTCTCCCAATAAAAAATTTTGACAGCGTGACATTTTCAAACACATTGAAGATTATTTGATAAAATTTGTAGAAGGGAAAAATTTGATGGCCGTATTTTGTCCTCGAATTTTATTATCAAATATAGTTGAAGGCAAAAATTTGATAGTCTGACAGGGGCTTTACGTATGTAAAACAAACAGAAACTGAACAGAGGCCTAATTAAATCAGTGCACGCAAATTTAGAACGTCACACCTTTAATACGACGACGTTAGTAAATGTAACTTGTTTCCTTGCACGGCCTTGGATTTCAAAATTTCATAATTAAAGGCGACCAAATTTGTCTCTACTAACTGGCTAGGAAATATTTCACAAAAATCTGTCAAACCATCGCCCAGGCGGATTTTTTTTTTTTTTTTGATCTGTTATAATGGCATGCTCATAGACTAATATTTAAACATAAGGTAGAGCATAATGGATTCGTACAGGAAATCTCGGCATACAACTTCAGAAGGCTTCGTCATGAGCATTTAATGCAGTGAGGGAACTCGCAAAATTAATCATAACGTAGGCTCAGGTACGTGAACCTATTTAGAGAGGAAATCGCCATGTGATATTTTGTCTTGCCATGTACACCGAGCCATAATTTTTGTTTTACAAAAGTAACAAGAGCGTGTTTAAATTACCGCAAAGTATTTTTTTTAAGTCATAGAGTTAAAATTTTTTTAACGTTATTCATGTAGTGTTTTGAGAAAAAATTACCTAAACTTACACTTTAATCTGCGTGTCCTTGAATAAACGTCATTTTATTAGTTCACCGAAGGAAAAAATATCTTTGTCAGCTTCTGGGAAGTCTTCTATAGCGCATACAGGCTGTTCTGCGACTCAACCGACATACTTCGGGAACGTGTTACACAGATCATTAGCAACAAAAAATGTCATATACACAAATAGACTATGATACCCATTTCAGAGTTACAGGGACGTAAATGCAATAAAAACAAACGTTGGAATTACTGAATATATTAAATACAATTTACTACATTCATGTTGTAAGTCCCACACAAGCTGTTCAACATGTGCCCAATCTGACCGCAAGCAGACACCGCTAGTGTGGCTGGCGTGGTCAGTATTTGTTAGTGTGTCGAGGAGAGTTGTTGTACAACAATGCCAGGAATGTTTACACGTGAAGAGTACGCATGCATTGTGTTTGTTTACGGATACTGTGACGGAAATGGGCGTGGTGCAGCAGCTGAGTATCCGCACAGGTGGATTGAAGAGGTGGGCCAGTCCCATGGTCGAAGCGCTCTCCAGACCTCTCCCCGTTGGACTTTTTCTTCTTGGGTTGCCTGGAGAGTAGGGTTCACAGCGGACGACGTTCAGATATGCTGCAGGCGATAACCTACGCCACTAATCAACTCAGAAATGAACTTGCAGGCATGCAGTGGCAACACGCCATGATAAGACTACAGCGTATCGCAACCTGTTTACGGTCAGATGGTGCACATTTTG
The DNA here is from genome assembly GCA_029891345.1 of Dryococelus australis. NCBI lineage: Eukaryota > Metazoa > Arthropoda > Insecta > Phasmatodea > Phasmatidae > Dryococelus > Dryococelus australis. The sequence continues at coordinate 98,235,780 of CM056999.1, forward strand.
AACAGCTCATGTGAGACATTCAACATGTATGTAGTCAGTTACATTAAAGACATTCAGTAGTTCCAAGTTGTGTTTTTGTTGCATTTACGTCCCTGTAACTTTGAAATGGGGATTCACAGCCTACTTGTGTATATTACATTTTTGTTGCCAATGATCTGTATAACACGCTGCCGAAGTATGTCGGTTGAGTCACGGAGCATTCTGAATAACGGATTATTGCTTTTTATTTTGCTTTTCTAAAATGCGCTTCTGTGTGATTACGTCACATGACAACTCGATAATTTTTAACTAACTTTATAATTTTTAATTATATTTAAGGCTAAAACACATACATATTAAGAAAGTCGTTTCTTTAAAAGTAGAAGTTTATTGAGAAAAAATTATATTTGTTTCTACTAGTGAGGTATTTTTAATACGCAGCCTCACCACTTTTAAAAAATAATAGATACTATGATTGAAAGGGAAAGTTTGAACATACCACCAAAAATTTACCTCGCAAGGATGACTATGTGGTAGTGCTCTCAAACATCAAACATATGGGGAAAAAACTCTACTTATAAATATTATGTAAATAATGCAAAAATACTTATAAAAAATACGTACTGGTACTTTGAAATGATTAGACAAACACAAAAAGATAATAATCGACGTAAAATAATTATATATAGTACAGTATACTATGAAGAACTTGTTACATCTGCACAGTTATACAAGTATGGAAAGTATGGAAACATGCAGTGGTCTTCCACCCCTGCAAGCAGTTGTTCAAAGTCTGTTTTTAAAACAACTTCACCAGCCTGGGGTCATACGTATACATAAGTTTGCAGTGCTGCCCTAGAAACAGGTGGCCTATCGCTCCGTGACAAGTCGTGGAGGAGACTGAATGAAGCGGAGTCTTTGGTAGCAGTAGATCCTGAATGACCTGAGCACTTCACACCGGCAGACGATCGGTATTGTTGGAGCTCCGGATGTTGCTGTGCTAAAGAAAATCTTACACCTATCATCTGTGCATTGAAGAGGCGAACGTGTGATGAGGCTCCAGCAGCAGTATGCTGAGAAATCTCCCTTATTATCTGATCATAAAGCCTGTGGGCCAAGTTTTGCGCCTATGAAAAAGTTGAAGTTTGGTTTTATGTCAGAAGTGTGGTTATGGGGCCCCGAATGCTCTGGAGTGTGGAACTGGATCCTTGCCCCCTTGGTGCCTTGTGAGGGGTCGTTGGCCCCAGCTAGAGCCTGGAACCAGATTCTTGTCTCAACAAATGTCTTGTTTTTCCCACAAAATATCAATTTTCCTATAGCAATTTCCCCTATTCAGTAAAATTTTCCCTTTTCCCCTTAAAATCTCCAGAAATATATATATTATATATATTATATATATATATATATAATATATATATATATATATATAACTGCGTACTGCAGCACCGTGGCTGCTCAATGCGCCACAATGAGCATACAGCTTAAAGTTATTTAGATTTTTTTTTATTTTAGAGATCTAAAGACGTAAGTATAATGTGTGACATGTACCTGTTGGCCATTTTATTTTCCAGTTGGTGTCTGGCTAGGGATTGGACGGTCAGGCAGCCAGGTCACAGACCACCCACATACACTTGATTCTGCTCAGACATTCTCGTCGACGCGGCAGCCTTCTTGGATTCGGTTGGCCATAAATAAGAGTTATGTATTAAACATTTATTTAATTAAAAAAATTAAAGGCCTTATTATAGGTACCAGTTATGTATCGCCAGACTCGAACTTTTAAGGCACATTCGAATATGTTAAAATATGTTACTATGTGCCCATGTCTGGTGACTTATTGGATTTTTATAAACTGTTAGGTGTTATTTATTTTCGGACTCGTGTTTTCATGTCAAATGTAATGTGGGAACATGAAATTTGATTACATACTTATGTCGAATTGCAAATTTAATTTTACAGATTTAGGTCGGCTATTCAGTTTCTTTTGAAGTAACTATACCGAATTTGTGCAACCATGCCAAGCATGACTACGGCGTAGCAACAAAATTACCAACTTACAGCTATAGTTATCGATCATTTATGAACCATTAGGGTTAGCCCCTTTAAATTCAATAAGTAGATACCTTTTTCGACTCCCAGGAGTATGTGGGCATGTCATGGTTTGCCCTAATACCTTTTACAAGCTTAGAGGGTCGTCAGTCTTATACCCTCTGAGAAATGAGCAATTACATTCGAATCTGCAATAACTCTTCCAACCTCGAACAAGCCTAAGTACCCAGTTATGCCAAGTCATCTTAAAAGCATAGGTGTTGTCATTTCAAAACTACATAATGTATTTATGTACCTCAAAAACATAGAAATAAGGGCTCATCCGATGACATGATAAAATAATTCCGATTCTGAACAAAATCCGAAAAAAGTTTTCATCGGTTATAGAAAATAGGAGTAGATTATAAATGAGGGATCTGGCAGAATGTCACGGGACACTGGTACTGGTGCCGACCGACCATAATGTTGTAATATCGCCCGGTCACCATATTGGATGTGGTAACCTTGACTCTGTGGCCATTTCCTTGGATGATCTTCACCCAACAAATCACAAAAACCCCCCTCCAAATATATTGAAGAAATCCCCAAAAAATTTCAAAAGTAAAAAATGAAAAATTTCTAAAAAGTTTGCAATTTTTTTTTAAGACTTACATACAGGAGATCTAGGGTTTGATAGTCGAGCGCACATACTTCTCCAGCATGAAGAATAGCAGCCAACTGACCTCCACCGACAACCACTCCAATTTTTATGTGCTATTTAATTAACCCTAACCCCCCTGCTATTTTTTCATTGGATAATACATCACATCCTTCCACCAAATTCTCGAATTCGCTCAACCCCCTCCCTTCCACCAATAGATCTCCTGATTAGTGGGGTCGCCTATACCCCCTCCATCACTACACCAAATTTTAATTGGCTGATATATTTGCTCAAACCCCTCCATACGCACCCACAACTTTTATTGGCTTATTACTCATATTCGCTCCACTCCTCTATAAAATTTCACTTGATTTACATATTACCTCCTCCCTTCCCTCCAAATTTATATTGGCTCTCATAGATCTCTCACCCCAATCACTGCCAGTATTATTAGCAGTTTGATTGTCCCCCCATCATATAGTTTATTGGTTTTACATCATACACGACCCCCCTCTCGTCAATTGCTCACACCTTTGCTCCACACACTGTTCCCTTCCTCCCAGCTATCCTCAAGGTGATTTACCCTCTCTCTAATCAATTCAGTCCGTTATTCATTGAATATTTATTCGGTTACCCCTCACCCTACTACTACAGCCCGTCCAATTATTTGCCCTTGCTTAATCGCTTACCACTATTGCTCTTTTTTACAACATTGACTAACAGAGTGCACTAATGTGGGGAAAGTAGTTAACGTGAACTAAGTCGCCCCTCGCCAGAGTTTCTCGTCTGATGCGAGAGGTGACAGATCGCTCTCTCGTCCCTTGTCTTTTTATCAGTCAGACTGGTAAGTTAATTTATGTTCAATATTCCATTACATCAGGTTGCAGGGAATTAATGGGCGTGTTCGTAAACTGAAAATAATTCCTCGTGAAATTTAAACATCTGCTGAAATTCAGAGTACCAGTTTGGGCCAGACAACCTCTGGATAAATATGTAACCAAACTCTAAAAATATGATACTGGAACATCGTACATTTTTAAATTTATATATCTGTCAATGATATCATTTGCAAAGTTGATATCTCGGTACTTGTATCGCTATTGTGATACATGTGTGTGCAAATTGCAAAAGGAATTGCACGGTTTGCGTGAAAGTCCCAAATGCTGGAAGAAATGTATTAATGATCATTTAGCAAATATGGGTTTTAGTAGATCTAGGTCTGACCCATATCTATATTCAATGGCAGGAATTTTAATTTGGGTAGCTGATCTTATTTTTTCTGAATGTGACTCAGAAGTCGTGAATGTAATGCAAAAGCTTGTGGAAGGATTTGAAATGACCGCTTTAGGCTCTCATGATAAAATCATTTTTCTTGAAATTGATGCTAGTAAAGTGAATGGACGTATTTTTATGAGTCAGGAAAATTTTATTGATAAGATTTAGCACAGACTTAATATATATGATTGCAAAGAAAAATCCATTCCACTGATACCAAAGTTGAACCTAGAAAAGGGGAGTAATGCAAACATAAAGTACCCTTATAGAGAGCTGGTGGATAATGTACGGTATGTTAGGAACCCCTACCTGACTTAAACTAGGTACTGTGTATCTTTCTTTGGTCAGTATCAAACCTGTTTTAATCAGACTCACTGGCAACATTTGAAGGGGGTTTTGAAATACTTAAAGTTAACAAAGTACTTGGGCTTGTGGTATAAAAAGGATGATAAAGATAACTTTAACCTGTGTGGTTTTGCAGATTCTGACTATGCTTCAGATCTAAACGACAGAAGAAATGTGTCCGGGTTTCTAGTAACAATTAATGAAAAAATTGTTTGTTTGAGCTCTAAGAAACAACATACGGTTGTTCAGTTAAGTAGCGAGGCAGAATTATATGCCTTGGCTGCTTGTATGTCAGAGTGTTTATACATATCAGAACTAACAAAAGAAATTGCTATATGTAACGAATCTCTTATAATTCATGAGGACAATCAAGCTTGTATCAGGATGGCTAAGACATATGAGACTAAGAGAACTAAATATATTGATGTTAAGTTCCACTTTGTTAGTGACCTAATTGATGAAGGAAAATTCACATTCACAATATTATATGTGCCAACAGAAGAGCAATTAGCTGACATGCTTACAAAAGCACTACCTACGTCTAAGTCTTGTAGAGACAGGATGAATGTGATTACCTTCAATACTGTTATAAATTAATTTGAAAGTTTATCTAGGTCTATGAGCCTCACTACTGATGTATGTTTGCTTCTATACCAGTGTTGTTTGTTTGTTTGCATTACTGTTAAGTTGCTGTACTACCTACACATATGTTTTGCAGAATTGAGAGGGAGTGTTATGTCTGCACAGTTGGCAATTCTGTTCAGGACGAAACATTGTATTGTTTACTTCTTGTGGCGCGTTCTCAAGTTCAAAGTCTTGATATAACGTGTTGACGAGTATGTGAATATGTAATGATAAGTGAAATAAAAGGGCATGGATTGATATCCTGAATACGCTCTTTCGATCCACAGTATCAACATATATTACTTCCATGGCAGAAACACGCGCACATAGTCATGAAAGTGCATAGCAAGCAACAATGCTGCTGTTGTCAACGTAGTATTGCCAGCTATAATATGGTGACTTGGAGTTTTGTAACAATAACAACTTGTATCTTAGGCGCTTGAAATTTCTCCGAATTGCAAGCGATACGGAGAAAAAAATTCCCTTTTCAACCTTTCCTGCCCCAAAGTATCCCAAATTTTCTTAAAAAAACTAAAATTTTCCTCGAATTACTATTACTGTCCTTCGAAAGTAGGATAAAAATAAATATTTTAATTCAAAAAATGATGTGCGAAAAGTGCTACCCAGCATAACAAAAATGAAAACAAACAACATTTGGAAGACTGCCTGCAAATTGGTTGAATATGCGCTGCACTCCATAACCACTCGCTCTCTTGTAAGTGACTGTAGTATCAAATGTAGTTCGATTCTGAGAGTCGACTCGACGCGTGCAAGTGCGAGGCGGAGCAAATAGTGTGGACAGCAAGCGGTAGATAGCAGTGCGAACGCAGCGTTATTGACGCGACGTTCGCAACAACAATCGAATCGAAGCGGCGCACAGCTGTGCGCATGACAACTAGCCGCGCAGGCGGGAAGGGGTCGAAGTGAGGGTTGCTGACGTCTTTCCACCCTTCTTCTCCGCAGCCAGCCTTCGCTATCCCGGCGGCTACTTCTAGCTCAGCGTCCGGGGTGGTAGGCTAGCTATAGGGCAACCATGTCGGAAAAGAAAGTCGAGCAGTACTATACCCGGCCCCCGACGCTAGGAGCATGGGAAGGCTTCCGTATTTTCTTGTGGAACTCGGAAACCAGCCAGTTCCTGGGTCGTACCGGGAGCAGTTGGGGTAAGTTGGCGGCCGCATTTTGCACCTCGCACGGCTACTTCCGCAGCATGAATTTATCCCTCACTTCCAAGCACGTTTGCCAGTTCACTAAAGTGCATGCAGATGTATGTATTTTGCCCAATGCGGGAAATGATTTGCCGCATTTGTAACCCCCTCCCTGCTCTGCAACCCCCACCCCTCCGCTGACGCAGGTATCGTCGATCGATAAGTCTACGCATCATAGCAGGTCAATACAACTGCAGAAGCACTAGTCTGTCAATACATCAGTATCATCGTGTACTACCGATGTCTGACATAAAACATGCATGGGGAATTCCTGAAATAAGCTGAACGGTTGCTCAGAAGTCAAGTACACCTCGAAAAGAACAATGACATTTATGAATTTCTCTATACATAAAAAAAAAAAAAAATCTACAGCTGTTCGAGCGGTTACATTACTATTTTCACAATTAGAATTATTTGTAGCACCAACCGTATCACACACTGAAGTTGTACAGTATTGCTATTTACGTCATATCTTACTCTTTTTGAATAGGCTTAAAAGAAATAAATGGTACATTTAGTTTTTTTTTTTAGTACAAACAACATCAACATTTCAACTTTAAATCGATAGGAAATGCCTGCGTATGCTAATCAAAAAGGCGTCTGTATCTTGTAAAAATGAAATATATTGACACCTATTTGTAAATGCATGTTGTAAAAAAAGTCGATTTAAGTGAATTCGAGGAGTCTAAATGTTAGTTATAATAATAATTTCTTAAAGTTTATTACAAGTCCACTGTCCGCTCCTCCTGGTTCCCTTGCACTTAGTTAATTATGCCAAATATGTTCTGCAACAAGTCACATCTATTGGTTATGAAACTAGAAATGTCTTGTTCAAAAGCGCTGGAAATTTTTTTAATTGTTTAGGGGGGGGGGGGGGTACAGGTTGAGATGCGAGCTAAAAACTGCGGACCACTTGTCAAAGGACTGCTGGAAAGTGGCCGGGAAAGTGAAAAAGTATTCGGTAGCTTTTCTTTTTCTAAATTGTTTCATTGTTATGATCAAAATTTTGTTATTTGGGTAACCCCCCCCCCCCCTTCCCTCCATTTTTTTCATTCATCTGTTAACATGAAAAATTTTCTGCTTCAGCACGTCATTACATTTTGCTTTACTTAAGATTGCTATATCTGCAAAAGTTATTAGGGGTATGAAATACAATTTAACGGGGAAAAAAGAAAAGGGAGTACAAATTCTGTGTTGTATACCCACCCACAAAATTTGAGGGAGGACGATGTACCCTCGTACTCCTGTGCTCCTGCTGTCCTGTATTACTTCTGTTCGATTCAAGATGCTACCCTTCCTGTTAAATAAATATCACAAGAACTGAAATTAGCATTAACGTCTCGTGATTAAAACCTTCAAAGTTGCAAGAATTACTTGTATATCAATATCAACTTACATGTTCTCATGCCAGAACAGGCAGAAACTCTGTGAACATCATCTTGTTATAGGCCATTCACGTTAGAGTGAGCACTTTTGAAAGCCTTCTAATTTTGGAAAAGAATCAATAAATAATATTTTGTTGTAACCTCAGACGTTAACTTCCGAGTGCGGTGGAATATACAAACTGTGTTTATTACTTACATGGCAATATATATCTTTAAAAAAGGTGGTTAAATGATAAAATATGGATGAAAGGAAAAAAGTTAACTAGGGCCTCAAAAGTGCTCACTTTACCGTGAACAGTGTATACCAGTGTGCACGCAAATAAAGTCCGTGCGCGCTCGAAAATGCTAGGTGGCTACAAAATTGTGCGAAGTGAACGGTACGGCAAGGTCGCCTGGCGTGGACAACGACTTACTACACATTTCTGTCTGGCCTTTGGCTCTGTAGCCTCTTGCGATAAATGCGCACGATACGAATATCAATCAAATTTATTTCAAAAGGAGGACAATTTACTAGAAGCTGACAAATTTACGTGCACGACTCGTGTTTTCAACTCGAAATTACATTAAAAATACATTACATTCCATAATCCTTAAAAATTTCTAAAACAAACATTAATGCTTGCAAAATGGAACAAGTCTATTGACCGTTATCCAGTGAAAACGACGCAGGATATTGTCATATAGTTTGATGCCTTCTATCTTATTATCTTATGCAAATGCACATTAAAGTTAAATAGTCACTTCCACCATGCTAAATATCTATTATCGGTAGGCCTGTTTTAGCTTTACGTAATGGTCAGCAAAAAAATATGAAGTATACTATGGATACATCAATTTAAGTATCTTACATTAGTAGCAATTTGCACATTCTTGACAAATTCCTGTGTTTATCCCACAGACTGTTTTGTCATACTGTAAGAGCATTCTCATTTATATGTCTGTGTGATAGTATTATTGGATTAATCAATTTTTGTCGTAACTTCCTTTAGAGAGTCCTTTTGTGAAATTAAATTTCATCAGCATCTTTTAAAGGATATGAAACGGAATTCAATAAATATTAATATAATTGTAACATTTCTTAGAAAATAACCGATTATTTATTCCACATTCCAGGTAATCACTACAGAAGAGAGACATAGAAATAATAATGCTGTACATTATGGTAGAGCCTGGCTGTAGATGATTGTCAGTAAGCAGGGGAACTATTCTCGACGTCTACCACGAGTGACATATTAGCTATCACTGTTAAAACAGCAATTTACAATTCACAAGCAGCTGAGAATAAAAACACGCCGTCTTTTTCTTGCAGTATTACAACATTTTTAAGGAAAATTTATCGGGTTTTTACACCACAGTTGCAGGTTCGTCTGTGGCAGTTATTGCTATTGACGTGAAAACGTCGTACTATATATACATTTATAACAAATGTTAGGGTGGAAAATACCATGTTTTTTTTGGAAGTATAAAAGTGCTGGAAGGCAAAAATTCATCATTATGCTACACCTGTGAAAAAGAACATTTATTTTGCAGGCATTAAATGCGATATTTGGCTCAAATATAAAAATCGTAAGGTCAATAATGTTTGAGGACTGAATGTCAAAATTACTATTGTAAATCTATTGTGACATTAAAATTAAACACAACGATTCATTTGCATATGTGTGTGTACACACACACACACACATATATAATATATATATATATATATATATATATATATATATATATAAGAGAGAGAGAGAGAGAGAGAGAGAGAGAGAGAGAGAGAGAGAGAGAGAGAGAGAGAGAGAGAGAGAGAGGAGGAGAGAGTTGCGGCCTTCGTTTCGTCGAAATCTGAAAATAAGTGAAGTCACTAACACATGAGTGGATAAAAGAAACAATGATTGTGCACTGTCCACAAAATAATCTCCGTCAGTACTTGGGATCGAAACGGGAAACTCAGCAGTCGAGAATAGAGCTACAAATTATATATTTCATGAAGTGAACATAATTTATTTTCCAGTATTACAGCAGATCAAGTGCCGAGATCATAGCTTTACATACCTTCAAGAGGAAACCTCTTAAAAAAAAAAAAAAAAAAAAAAAAAAAAAGTTATTTTACACGAGAGAGAAAAAAAATTCTTTGTTTTCGAAGGCAATTTTTTTCCCATTCGAAGCAAATTTGGCATTATTGGTTTAAATATGTTTGCTATTTAATCCAGATTTTATAGTAAATTTTCATACAAATAAGTGTGGATGTACGAGTTTTTCGCTGTTTGCTATCTCGTAGTGGAATTACGAGATTTCCGTTTTTTTGTTTGTGAGTTACATTTGGACATATCTGGAGATTCAAGCTTTTCGTATTCGATTAGTTTATTGTTTTTGAAATATAATTGCGTAAAACCTACAAACAACAAAAAATAGAGTTGTGAGGTTTTCTTATGAGGGTAACGATATTATTGCTAAGCGATTATGGGGCATTAGACCATGGGTCGGCTTCGAAGAATATCGTTTAGTAGCTCTGCAATATTATAACTGTTAGTTTATTTGCAGTTTAATTAAAAAAAAAAAAACTTAACAGTATGTATTTTACATAACTATTACTCTACGACGCAAATATTTTCATTTCAGAGCAAGTCAGGACACTCAGTTGAATAAAATATTTACCTTCTTCGTATGTGATCTGTGATTTGCAAAATGATAAGTATTATAACAAATTACCTACATCTTCACAAGATTTTAAAGCTTTTCGCCAAGTTACTGGGTAAATAAAGCTCGTAATCGTTGGTCTATAAAATCAGGAATATTAAATGAAAAATAACGTTATGTTCTGGAAGTTCAGATCTCGACTCGCCTGGTATGGTTTCACAGAGCAGAAACAGGATCGTCGATCTCATATTCCTTTCATCTTGGGGCCTCAGTGGCTGAGCGGTTAGCCTGCTCGCCTCCCACCAAGGCAATCCGGGTTCAATCTCCGGCCGGGTCACTCCGGATTTTCGCATTTGGGAATCGTGCCGGACGATGCCGTTGGTCGGCGGGTTTTCTCAGGGATTTCCCGTTTCCCCCACCCTTTCAATCCGGTGCTGCTCCATACTCACCTCAATCATTCTCATCGGCTCTCAAGACCTCGATGTTAAGAGGCGTCTAAATCTCTTCACTCACTCACTCCTTTCGTATTGGGATTATGTGTTTCTCTAAGCAGTCATCTGTAAGTATTTATCATTACAAAAACATTTTCCACAATATAGGAATATAAAAAATAATAGGTGAAAATGGGATGGATTAACTTCAGTTTGTATTTTCTCATGCCAGATGAAAAATAATACATATTTAGTTAATTTTGACTATATTTACAGGAAAGAAAACAAACAGTAACCGCAGCAAAACATGACGATTATCCAAAAACTTCCAACATATGCTCTTTTCCCAGAAATGTTCCATTTTTAAACATTAAACGAAGAAAGTGATTTTCTGCAAGAATAAACAATTTTAAGATATAGAAAACCCTACAATTATTTTTGAAAAATGCAAAGCATAAATACATTTACAAATAAAAGGAGAATATGCCAGGTCGAGGGCGAATGCCGTATAAAAGTACAGCATTTACAATATGCTCTCTCTCTCGGAAGACACAATACGCTCTCCTCTCTCTCTTCCTCTCTCTCTCTCTCTCTCTCTCTCTGACGAACAAAAAAAAATGGAATTCCTTCTTCGCTGACGTCGGGGAAGTCTCCTCCGAAAGTGAGTAACAATTCCCTTCAAACACGTCGATTACCTGAAAAATCATTTCTTATTTGATATCTTAGTAAAATGTATAAATGTGCGATGAGCTCGGTTTGGAGTCTGTTGTATAGAGGTCCAATCCCAGTCGTAAACATAATCATAGTATGGAATCCCTTCTGAAGAATGAATTAGTTGACCGTGACAGCAGGTTACATATAGGGATATCGATTTGTAAATAGTATACTGCTAAAGTAAGTGCCACGTTTATTTACCGAACCACTAGTTTGAGAAAAACGTCTTGTAATAGGTTACGAACACAAATCGTGGTTGATTCGATCAAATGCCATACAAAATACAAGTGCTGGTATTCTGTGTACACTGTACTTACAGTAAAGTTGACATAAGAAAAAAATCTTCACGCAGTTTTGTGGGAGGGAACGTAGGGGAGGGGGCATTGTAGGGAGGGCTCTCCCGAGCGCTCGCCGCTAGAGGGAGGGAAACCACGTGACACTGCTGGTGCTGTGAAATACCTCGCTACGCGACTCATGTTTTTTCGACAGGTAATATGACCTAACACGGCCGCTGTCACTGGGGAAATAAACAACCCCACCCCTTCGTGCAGTTGGAATGGACTCCCCCTACTCGCCCGACGCGTTTTGAACTTCTCCGCGTTATTTTCATACTTTGATTTCACCATAACTTATACATTGTTAGCCTAACGTTAAAGCAGCTTAACTTTGATTAATCGTGGGTTCCGAAACCTTACACTTTTTTTTTGTCAGGTCAACTGACACTGCTCCGATAATGTGAGCATCTCCGTAGTGTAGTTCGAAAGAGGTTGCTAGAGGATGTTGTTGTGTAGAAGGGTGCACGCAGTAGTATAGGATGTTTACAGTAAACTGAGTACTTTTGAAAGCCCTGCTTAAGATCTACTTGCATGCACATCGTGTCGTCTTCCTCCCTATGTAAGCTTTAACATTACCATAGGCCGCACCACTTTATTCATGCGTCGGTCAAGTGAAATTGTGAAATTATTAAAAACGTAAAAATGTTGCAAATCTGCTAATTTTTACATTTCGATGCATTAAAATTAAAAAAATTCAAGAAATAATTTAAGTTATTACAAATGGTTACATGATACTCTTTATTCAACATTAAGATTTGGTGCTATTTTCCATTCTTAGTTACCAACTTTACTGGACACATATCACTCAGTTCACCCGTTAAAATAAGGTTGATTTCAAAAGTGCTCACTTTATCTTGAACAGCCTTTAATGAGCAACTCATATCTTGAAGATTAGCCATTTATGTACCGATCCACTATCGTGTATCTTGGTATTACTTTCACATTATGGAAACAGTTTAGTGGAAAATCATACGAAAAGCACACTTTTTGTAGGATCTGCTGCGTGTATGCCATCATTTTGGTGAAATCTGTCAATGAGAAATGTGTGGGAATGTTACTGCAGGAATCAAACACGAAGGGCAAATGATGACCTCTCCAGGAGTCTGATTAACTGTTGCATCGTAACTGACAAAGACTATTACCACAAACGTCCTTGGCGTTTACTTTACGATTAGTTTCACGAATACAACAGAGGCGGGATTTCCAATTGTTATAATGGAACTGCTACTACTCTGTTGTTAAGATGGGCTACCTTCAATCAAGTGCACTGGTATTATGCAACATTTCCATAGCTAGACACTCTGCCGTTCGTGCTGTCTTTTATAGCATTGTTGTACTTTCAGCAACCTTCATATACACTCGCGATCAATCAAATCGACTCACACCACTAAGTGTGCATACCAATACGGACGATGGACTGGCGAGCACTCAGTCCAGACATGAATCCGATCGAACATGTATGGGACAAACTTAAACTATGGGTCCGGGCCAGAAATCCAGTTCCTTCGACTATCGACGAGCTCAAAACGGCGTTGATAGAGGAGTGGGACGGAATTCCTCAAGACCACGTAAGAACGTTGATTAGATCGATGAGACATCGATTACAAGCTGCCGTCAGTATTGATCACTAAATTGTCTTTGTCATTGTGCAATTAGTTGTTTCATTTGAACAATACGTGACCATACTTCCTTTACCTAAATTCCCAACTGTCGTACACTTTAACGTAAATGGCATTATTGCAAAAAGTGCTGAAGTGAGTTTTATGCGAACGGTGTCAGCATAAAGCTGAAGTGTCTGGCTTTAAAACGACATATGTTTTTCATGAATCTATCATGTCCTTTGTGTGGGAAACCTGTCCGTATGCGCGCTTTATGAGTAAGTCGATTTGGTTGCTCGCGACTTTATATTGTTTCAGTGGACAAACAGGCAAGTCAGACATGGGCACCATTACTGGGCTCTTTTCGCTTCATTCCGGTAGACACTGGCTGTGATAATCGTACGATCGTGTTACTGCGATTCTAGTTCCGCTCCTAGACCTATGTCAAGTAGGTCGTATGTCATATCTTACTCCACTTCAACGCTCCATTAAAGTAGTTATGTAATGGAGCGGAGATTCATCGTATGAGGTGCATCCAGCCCACTCAGCACCTTGGGGAATCACACACTTGCTCACCGGAAGAGGAACAAGGAATACTCTCAATTTGTGGTTTTATTGGCTGGGGGGGGGGGGGTGGTTCCCCTATCACTACGTTAAAGTGCAAGGTAGTCTTCTTCCATTATAACATGCCACTCTTATAGCAGCATGCCATTCCGGACATATATGATTAATTAATAGTGTTCCTGTGGTTTTGGCAGAGCTTTATCGCTGGTTTTGGCAGAGCTTTATCACTGTTAGTTTAGAGATAGCTTCATAAAATGGCTTAATGTGTCACAATATCTTCATGTGTTTTTGAATGTCGCTTTTGATTGAACTACAGAGAACGTTTGTTTGCATATGCAAACGAGTTTCTTAATGAATATTGCACTCGTGTCAGTCTGGCTCCAATTCTGACGGGCAGGAATAGTCCCTTATAAAATACTCACATTCATCCACCACGTAATCCTCTTTCCGCGTACGGATGTGTGTGTTGGCAGTGTCAATTGGCGAATTCACTACTCGGACCAATCAAAAGTCTTCTACTGACCGCTCTAGTGGAACTGACTCGCCAGTTGACGTCAATAACTAAATGTTCTTTCTTTCTGAAGTAAATGCAATAAATCCGACATCGAGAATGTTTGGCCATGCAGTTAGCAAATGACTGACGTGTGTTAAGGAGCTTGTGAGTTCAATCGTGACCAGCTACACTGTAAAAGTTATCCTTGAGTGGTTTGTCATTACCCATTCCAGGTAAATGCAGTTACAGTTCCTTTAGTGCATGCCCCAGATTTTTCAACTGCAGGACAGAATCGTACGAGTTGTTATTCTGAGTGAGCGGCAATATTTAGTGTGCATCTCAATTCGAATTAAAAGGGGCAGCAATGGCGCAGTGGCTAAGGCGCTCGTCTCCCCACACGGCGATCCGGGCTCGAGCCCGGATCGCCGTGTGGGGAGTACAGTTAACGAGTACAGGAATGCAACATGAAATGCGTTATTTCTTTGCAAATACTTAAGACTTAATTCTCTTGCTCGAGATTATTCCTTCCACATATGCTTCAGAGGCTGAAAAATTATTTGCGAACAACGACGCGTCAAGAGCGGCCAAATCATTTGTGCTTTGCAGTATACGTAGTAATATGCCATTAGTTTTATAAAATCACCTTATTAATAAATTATATATTTTGTAAATAGTGTGTTCAGTTTAAATTTTTTACCCATCTGGTTAGCGTTTGTTCTTCATTGATGAATATCTTACACCAAGGACAATGATGACAATTGCGTTATTTATTGGTGAACAAAGATACATTTTCATCATAACAGTAAAATTGTCACAATATTTTTATACTCTATATATAATTCATTGTTTAAATATTTGGAACTCACATAAATACTGATACCTATAATATTGTTTTTGGATGTTTGCAGTACATAAAAGCAGCGTTTATTGATTGAAAACAATTCTAAACGATAACGGGTCTCATATTTCTGTGTCTATTCTTAACGAAGGTGGCAGTGAAATTGCTTTTTGCATCATCCCCCTTGGAAATTTCAGTTGTTGTGATCCTGCAGTCAGTACTAGATCATCAATTTTAACTATGTTTGTGACTTCCCGTTGTTGAATAAATTGACTAAATATATATCAGAGCGATTCTTTTCATAACGAAGAGGCAACTTTTTTAAAGTCGAGCTGCAAGTTTAAACTTTCGTAAAGTTTTATATTGTGGTACGCACTAGTGCGAAACTGATGGCCGAAATAGTCACATTATATTTTTCGTCGGACACCTCCTGAGTGTTGCGTAAAGTACGTGCGTCGTCCAGCCGACAGCTCGTGTAGTTGCGCCTTGGACAGCGGAGGGCGCAATGCAAGTCTGGCTCGGGGGTAATTAGTATTCATCAACACAATGAGCAGCTATTAGCCACCCACAGTTTGATTAGCGTAGAAGAACGGCACGAGGTGGCGCGCAGGCGCACGAGGCGGACATCCGGTAGTTCGGGTCCCACCGCGCGAGGTCTGTCCTGCCGCGCAGAACCATTAGTACCTCCGGCATGTCCAGCAGCAAGAAGGCGGCCGCCAAGAAGCTCGAGGCGGAGAAGAGCAACGTCCCTGAGGGCGTCATCAACATACGCCCCCCTCAATATGGAACCTGGAAGACCATTAGGCTGCTCTTGCACAACCCTGACGGCAACTTGTTTCTTACGCGCTCTTGCGGTAGCTGGGGTGAGTATCTGCGACTGCCGCGGTTCTTCAAATATAGACCGTACTCTTCAGACCTTTAGCTTCCAAGTTGTAGCCGCGTCACAGCAGTTTCTCCCGACGTTTCGGGTGACATCCTAGTCTCCATCTTCACGGTAGAGCAGCGGTACACTGTTACTACAGAGAGAAGTAGCGCAGTGGTAACACACTGGACACGCTTTCCAGAGGACCCGGGTTCGATTCCCGGTCCGACCATCCTGATTTCGGCCTTCCGTGGTATTCCGAAATTACTCCAGGCGAATGCTGGGATGGGTCCCTAACAAAGGCCATGACCGACTCCTTCCCCAATCCCTCCTCCCTGCGTCGACAAGACGTTAAGCCCAACTATAGGCTGTTCACGGCAAAATGTGCACTTTTGAAAGCCCTGCTTAAGATCTACTTGTATGCATGTTGTGTATTCTTCCACCTTATGTAAAATTAACATTGACATAGGCCTTGTCACTTTATTCATCCGTCGGTCAAGTGAAACTGTACAATTATTATAAAAGCAAACATTTTATAAATCCGCTAATTTTTACACACCGAGGCGTTAAAAAAAACTGAATGCGAAAGATATAATTTAAATTATCACAAATTGTTACCTAAAATTTTTTATTCGACGTTAACATATGGAACTACTTTCTATCCATCGTTACCAAATTCACCGGAAGCATTTCACTCAGTGCGCCCGTCAAAATATATGCAGGCAGGGGCAGTGACATTTTTCTAAGGTTTATTTCAAAAGTGCTCATTTTACCGTGAACAGCATATACCCACCGACATACAATATATCTCAGTGATCGTCCAGCTCGTGTCCTGTGCGGACAACGAATCTCATGTTTCAATGCCCTCCAGTCACTTAGTCTATCTAATGTTTCTGCCAGAATGGTTTATTACTTCCCGAAGTTACACATTTTCACATTAACATAGTTAAAACAGTTTTGTCAAAAATATCCTTAAATTAGTTTTAAACTTAAGTACGAATAAATGTATTTAATTGTATTTTTCCAGTAGCCCCGCCTTTTGCTCCTGACTGGTTAATCGCAACCTTTAATGCTAAACTAAAATATATTTATTGAATATTATTCCAAATGAGAGGGCTGACGTTGCCGTGAATAGCCTACAATAATTTTTATTTGATGTTAATATATGGAACTACTTTCCCCTCTATCGTTATCAACTTTACTGGCCACATGTCCCTCAGCGAGCCCGTTAAAATATATGCAGGTAGAGGCAGTGATTTTTTTTTCTAAGGTTGACTTCTAGATTGCTTACTTTATCATGAACAGCCTTTACCTACACGTGCGTGATACACACAATTGCGTACGATGGGTCTGAATGGGTTAAGGACGGCTATAGTTCAGCGCGTACGGGAAGGGCTGCGAGTGGCTGGGTTGGAACTGCACTTGGTATGTTTCAGTGACACCTTAAACCTTCCCCCCCCCCCCCCACACACACACACACGTGCGGATGTAAGCCGACTCGCTTCCTCTGCATTACTGTCGCGACAACCCACGCCAACCTTCCCCAAGTCGCCACACCCGGAAGCCAGTTACGAAACGACTTCAACTGCGGGCTTGAAAGGAAAGACTCCGAACTCGACGTAGACATGACTTTCTTCTCGAGGAGGGGCACAGCGATTTGTAGTAGGCATAACGGATTTTTACGGTTAATCGACGACGTTTTAAATCGATTTTGAAAAAAATTAACTGCCTCTACCTGCGAACAGTTTAACGGTATAGTATCGGCATAGGCTGTTGATGATAAACTGAGCACTTTTAAAAAACCTTCTTAACACCTACTTGTATGCACTTCGTGTATTCTTCAGCGGTATGGAAAATTAACATTGCCGGGTACCTGGTCACCTTATTTATGCGCCAGTCAACTGAAAATCTAAAATTCTAATAAAAGTGAATTTGTTAAAAATTCCCCTATTCTTACAAATAAGTTCATAAAAAAACACACTACACAAAAGGAAACATTTTACTATTCGCCAACACGTTTTGTATATCAAAAGCTTTTCGTTCAACGTTCAAACACGAGACTTCTAACTTCTTTCCCCTCCGTCGTTACCAACTTAACTGGGGAGAAGTTGAGAGATTTGGGCTGCTCTTTAACAACGACGTCTTGAGAGCCGACGAGGGTGAAATGAGGTGAGAAGGGAGTAGTGCCGGAATGCAAGGGCGGGGGAAACGGAGATTTCCGAGGAAACCCGCCGACCAACGGCATCGTCCGGCACGATCTCCACTTGCAAAAGTGCGGAGTGATCCGGCCGCGGATTGAACCCGGTTCGCCTGGGTAGGAGGCAAGTAGTCTAGCCGCCACAATACCGCGGCCCATCTCTAGCAAGGAACCATACCAGCATTCGCTTGCAATGAGTTCGGGGAACCACGGGAAACCGAAATCAGGATAGCTGGACAGGGATTCGAACCCCGTGCACTCCCGACATCGAGTGCGAAGGCTTGCCACTGCGGCACCACGCCCGATCGTTGGCGTCGAGCCATCTTCGTGAGAGCGGAACATACGAGCATCTAATGACTGGTGGTGATGGACAGGGACTAATAAGGGCGTGGATTAGCCTACCCAACTAGAGCCGTAATGGCTATGTGTGAGTCACACAGTACTCCCCACTTCGTCGAACCTGACAAGCATATTAAAGAAGGACTATTTGCAGCACCAGTTACAACCAAATCTGAAGTCACTTCGGATTATTTAATTTTTAAGCAATACTTGCCTATTCAGATTGTTTCCTAAAATTTTTGTTCATTATAGACTGCAAAGTACCTAGTCCAGCCAAGTTTTTGAGTTTGATAGAAATTTGTTGTCATTGATATATAAATTTATATATATTTATATTAATATATACACACATCTTCCCTTTTATATAAAGGGAAGATGTAATCAAATATATTTTTAAAATTACGATTACAATCAAATATCGATAGGCTGCTCCTTACATACAGATTTATGGAATTGACATTGCGACAGTCTATTAAATTGTAAGTACTATAATAACGTAACTTGTGATTTATTACTCCAACTTCTTTATTGAAATGGGGTCAGTTGTCCGCAGCAGGTGAAGTTGAAACAAACGCACTGCGTAGTGAATAATTGTCACACACATAAGAAATAGTCGTGAACGAGGTGATGGTGAGGAAGTAGCTATTATATGTGTTTTATGGTGTATGTGACACACTAACACTTTGTTAGGACCAGCGATAGCGGACAAATAGGCTGCTGTTTGAATTTTTTTCGCAAGGTTTTGCCGATATGTACCATTGTTTTACGGAACCTTCGGAAAAATAATAGGCGCCTCCTTTAGGTTTGCAGAACGATACGAAATCAGTTTTAGGAAATAAACATTTTCTTCTAATTTGTGAAACGTTAGCGGTTATCACGTCCTATGAACAGTTTTAAAAACATTTCCTTCCGAAATAACCAAATTTTTTTTCTTCCGAGGTAGATTCCAGGAACAAAAATTGCATTCACTCATCTACCGACCGCTCAATTGTGTTGGTGAAAAAATATTTGGTTAACGGTCTTATAGCCCCTTCAAACGCTCAGTGCTACCTTATCAGTGTTCGTCTTCATAATGATAGTCTTCATGCAATAATTTCACTACATATTTCCAAGAAAAAACAGAATCTCCAAGTGTTGAATAATTTACCGATAATTTCCTGAAACTGTTGGCAGCGTCGTAGTACAATAATACACCACGATGTGTGGTTTTAGCATAAAATGCTATAAAATACAAAACATTTATTGGTAAAAACTCCACGGAATTCTATCCGTGTGTGGTGTGTTCACATAAATATATAAAATTCTTACAGATTTTTAGCTGCGCTTTATCTGGAACGGGTGAACGGGTCGGGCGGTAGGTCGTAAGCTAAAATGATTTTAAGTTGCAGTTGTCAGCTGAGTCACTTAGAATGCCCTCAGCATAGAGTGGGAGGAATCGGGGAGAAACATTGCGGTGCATTTTTAAAGAAGACCCTGACAGTCTGCATAACTTAAGTGTACCAGATATACATCTTCACTATCAGTTTCACCGCACTAGGTATTCCAGCCAGTCTTCCTGATCCTCTTTGTAGTAAAAAATGAGCAGTATTTATACAAGTACATATACAAGTTTATACAAGTATTTATACAGTAACTATACAAGACGTCTTTTACGAGTCTCATAGGTAGGTCTGTAAAGTATCTGGTGTTGTGTGACTGTGTAATATAACTAGGGTTCAATGACCTGTAGGCTAGACTTATCAGTCCTCTGCATACTGGAGCCTCAGCTGTGTGTTACTGGCTGTTGTCCCACACCTGGCAGTTATGGAATTCGCAAGGTGTTTCCTTGCGAGTCTGCTATTGGCTCAGAGGGATGCAGGGTGGGTCTAATAAATTGTGATCCAATTACGAAAGTAACTTCATTGTATATGTGTTTACGTCTATCTTGTCCCGAAATGAACTCGCGAAATTTTCCTATCCCTTAATATAACGTATGACGCGTGTGTCAATGAGGTAGTAGTTTGACACAACAACTGGGTAACAAACATCAGAGCCGAATTTAGGGAGAGGGCACAGAGGCATGTGTACCCCCCCTCAAGGCTATAAAATAAACCATTTAACATATTTATATATATATATTTTTTATATTTTTTTTTAGCAATGAACTTTAATGAAACACTTCATAGTAGTTGACTCTGCAACGAAGAACAGCCCGACCAGGCACCACATGTGCGACATCTATGGTTTGTAGAAACAAACAACTCAGTGCTGTGGGCCTACTTTGTGAATACAAATATTTGTTTGAGAAAGAGTTCACTAGGAGCAGAGCTGATGGAAAGTGTTTGAATCGCTCTTCATTTTCCCGTTCCCACATGCCAATATATTGTTACAATTTCTCTCTCGACATTCAGTGGGCTAAACAAAATTAGCTAAGAGATGGAGGTCTCAATTAAATAAAAGTGTTAATTATAATTTCCTAACTTTATTTGCAATAAATTCAAACTAAAATTTCTCAATTCAACATCTCATAATAAATTGATATCACTTACTGTTTAAAATGAATGTCATCAAATAATTTAATTTATCATTACCTCAAAAAATCAATAAAATTAAATAATTGAAAAATCAGTCCCAATAGACATATATCAAAACCTATTAAATTGTTTTATAAATTTTGTGCCCATATTTGACAGTTCCAATATTTACAACAAAATATGTATTACGTGTCCATTCTGTTTCTCTTCAGTTCAGATCATGTTTCGCCAATCCGCAATGTTCTAGAGTTCTCCGAGCGCCCTCAAGCACAGTAGCGTTCATTCGTCGGGTTTCCTGGACTCTCGTCCATTCACACCACAAACCATCATCCGTAGTCGTACCTTACTGACTTCACGTCTGCACTCAGCTAAATGGCCTTCGCGAGAGACTGCTGGCCGCTGGATCGCTGCAGTATTTATAGTGTCGTAGGCCATTACCCAGAAACTTATCTCAATTGCGCACGGCGCTGAGTATCCTAATTTCCAGAATACTCTTATGCCTCCGATATGTTTGTCGGCTCCCGAGCAGGGGGAGGAGGGACTGTGATGCCAGCCAGTCTCAATGCGGTCAATCATTCAAGGGCTTCTCAGAAGGGAAAAACAAGGCAACGAACATGTCAGTCCGAGGAGATGGGAGGGCCGAGGGGGGTTACACCCGGGTCGCGTATAACGGTAACTGGTAGCCGAGCTGCAGCCCGTAACACTGCCTCCTCCTTAAGTCTGTTTATGCCGAACAGTATCTCCAACATTAGGACCTTCGTACAGCACCAGTCGGTCGATGTGGACAACCTTAGGCTTTACCCGAGATCCCTATCGACCAATCCGGTAGACCACATCATTGATCTTTTTCGAGATCCTATACAGGCCTTCCCAAGATTTCTGTAGCTTCGGGCTATATCCCTTCTTCCCTTGAGCGTTGTAAAACCACACCAGCTGTTCTTCCTGAAAAGTCTCCTCAGACAGTCTTCGGTCATATCGTGTTTTCATTTTGTCACTATTAATTTTAAGGTGCCTCCAGGCAAACTCATGAATGTCGGTTGATTTTTTACGTAGTTTAATAGAATATTCTGGGGTGGCTGCTTCTTCTTCCACTGTATGTCCGAACAGCAAGTTTTCAGAAAGGCGGAGCTCTCTCCCAAACAGCAACCTTGAAGCTGTTACCCTTGTAGACTCGTGGACTCCCAAACGATTTGCCATAATAAATAAGGGTATCCTTGAGTCCCAATCTTTCTGATTGTTTTCTACGAAGATTTCCAGATACTGTTACAGGGTACGATTTAGCCTCTCAACCATCCCATCCGACTGAGGGTGTAATGCTGTGGCACGAGTTTTCTTCATTCCTAAGATACTTGTTACCTCTTGGAAAAGTGTTGCTTCAAAATGTCGTCTTTGATCAGAATGAAGCTCCAGTGGCACTCCAACCCTGGAGAAATCATGCTCTACAAGTGCATCAGATACCGTACCAGCCTCTTGGTTTGGCACTGTTATGACCTCGGGCCACTTTGTGAAATAGTCAATAGTCTTGTGCTACCAGAAGGTACCTATTCTCCCTCTCAGTGATTGGTAGTGGTCCGAGTATGTCCATTGCCATCCTCTCGAATATGGGGCCCCAACATTGTATTTCTGAAGGGAACCTCGTCCCTTAACCCTCAGACCCTTTCTCGTGGTATATGCATCACTCAGATGGAACCACTTCTCATCATCCTTCTGACAGTGCAGCCAATAGAATCTCATTCGAACTCTGTCGAGGGTTTTATTTACACCGGAGTGACCACCTGCTGCTGTGTTGTGCAGTTCTCTTAGCACTTCTGGGATTCGGCACTCTGGTAGGACTAATTGTAAATTACTTTGTTTCCCATCACTACTTTCCCAGTTTTTGAAAAAGCACACCATTCTCTATAACAAGGGTATTCCATTGTGCCCAGTATGCCTTGAATTTGATGCCTAGGCTGGATATCTCCTCCCATTTTGGTCGATGTGCGATTTTATTCCACTCCAATATTGGATGCAAGGTGGGGTCACTTAGCTAATCATTTATAATGTCCTTTTCATCCCATATAGCTGACCCATTGCAAGATATAGGGCCTCGAATTCTTGTTATCCTTGCTTTCCACGATAAACCAGCCTTTTCCTCCTTACATTCACAATGACGACAGAATGGTTCGCATGGTCTCCTGGAGAGTGCATCTGCAGTGCTGTGACGGCATCCAGATCTGTGATGTATTTCAAAGTCATATTCTTGCAGGTGCTGTATCCATCGGGCTAATTGACCTTCGAGGTTCTTGAAATTTAGCAGCCAGCAAAGTGAAGCATGAAAAGTTCTTAGGATGAAGTGTCTGTCATAAAGAAATGGGTAAAAATGACCAGTTGTCTTCACTATTGCCAGAAGCTCCCTGTGTGTCACACAGTAGTTCCTCTCAGGGTTGTGTAGCACCTTACTGATATATTCCAATGGCCTCTCTATTCCATCCTGAATCTGAGATAACACAGCCCCGATACCAACATCACTAGCATCAGTATCAGAATAAATTCACCCTCTCTACTCGGGAAGCTCTCTACTCGGAAGCCCAGTACAGTGGGAGATCAAAATTTCCTTTAGTCTATTAAAACCAATTTCGCACTCTGGAGTCCAATAAAATTATATTTTTGCCTCAGTCAATTCATGCATAGGTTTGGCGATCGTGGCGGACCCAGGCACAAATCGACAGTACTAAGCATATAAGCCCAGGAATCTTTGTATTTCAATTTTATTCTTTGGTAGAGGCCAATCTCTTATTGCTCTCGTCTTCTCAGGGTCTATTTCAATCCCGTGAACTGATACAACATGGCCCAATAAGTTAATTTTCTTTTGTTTTGGAAAATGTGGAATTTATTGAAAACTAATTTCAGGTTGGCCACAGCAATTTTATGAAACACAGAATCTAACCGTACCAGATGCTCTTCAAATGCTATTCCTGTTACCACAATGTCGTCTAGGTACACCTGACAAATGTCTAAGTGCAGAACTTTCTCCATCAGTCGTTCGAAGGTGGCAGGGGCATTGCAAAGCCCAAAGGGCATAACCGTGAATTGCCAGGTTCCTTTCCCTTGGACACAGAAGGCAGTATATTCCTTATCTTCCAGGGCCACGTATTACTGCCAACACCTGCTCTTCATGTCTAGAGTTGAAAACCACTGTGGACCTGCTAAGTTATTCAGTGTGTCGTCTATCCTAGGGAGTGGGTAAGAATTTTTCTTGGTTTCATTATTAAGTTGGTGTTAATCGGCACAAAATCTAATAGAGCCATCTTTCTTTTTAACAAGCAGAAGACTATGGACTAACTGATGGCTCTATCACATCTAAATCCCTCATCTCTTTCAGAATACCATTGTTTTATCACATCTAAATCCCTCATCTCTTTCTGAATACCGTTGCTCTATGGGCCTGGCATCCCCTGTGACGATGTGGTAACATACAATAGTAGTTCTGCCAAGGTCGCTCATAGGAGAAAGCACCTCTATTTCTCTGTAGCAAGTATGAAACTGCCCTCTCCTGTCGCCAGTTGAGGTTTTTTCTTGTTCTTGTCAACAGTTCTCCCCAGAGAATTGGGTAGAGGACATTCAGTATTTTGTGGCATTGAAACTTCTGGAACATTTGGAAGTACCTGCGAAACGTACTTGCAAACCCCTATTGTTTCCCCTCCTCAAGACAGGTAGCAAGGTCAGATGAATGAATCATCCTAACAGCAAACTGTCCAATTTTGAAGAAATGAAAGTCTTTGCTATAATAACACCATCTGGTAAACTATCACCTTTCTGGGCTGGTTCGATTATGCCCAGCCAGCCACCTGAAAAATTTTCCCCGGTATCTGCCTTGAATAACAACTTCGCTAGAAGCAGGGAGCACAGTCGACTGATTACACACCACGGGGCAGCTCATTGTTGGATATAAATCCCGTCGCGTTGACACTACCAACACGGTAATGACTACCCGTAACACCCCAGTCGAGTATCGATATAGCATCCCATCTTTCATAATACATCAAGACCCAAAATGTATTCGTCCTCTATTTCTGCTATGTCTATATAATGTTCTATGTTAAGGTTACCAAGCTGTAAGAGTACCCTTCTATTGCCTTTGACAGGCGTGCTCTCACCCATTACTGTAGTTAAAAAACAGCGATCCCTGCTCTTATCGGATGATCGTGGGAGGAAGGCCCGAGAATGTCCAGTTTTACCACTGTTATAGTCGCCCCTGTTTCAATGAACGCATCTACAAAAACATTGAGTCCTTCCTTCCAGCAATTTCCGACCTTTGCCCTGCAAGACCGGTGCTTACAAGTTTCTCGAAGACATTGCACTTTCACCTGCTCCTTGCTACCTGTTCCCTGGATGCTGTTGTTATTGCTGCTGAGGACAGTTGGCTCTCAGGTGTCCCGGTTGTCCACGTGACCAACATTCCGGCCGTTTGGGTGGGGATGGCGAGTCTCCGAAGTGCGCACCTTGGAGGCGATGTCCCTCATGATTGTCTGCAAGTCTTTCAGCATCCTCTTGATGTTGTCGTCCTCTTCACCTAGCATCACTGCCCATACTGGACGTCGGGGCACTGATGCCTGCCATGTTGACTCCACCTCCAGTGCTCGGGCCAAGGCATCCTGCATGGTGTGAGGTGCAGCCAACCACACAGCTTGCCGCACTTCGGTGTCAGCGATAGCATCGATGAGAATACGACAGCGATGACATCTCGGGCCTCTTCAGAGCATCCCTCCAGAGACAGGTGAGACAGCCTCACGATATCCTACCACATATCCTGTGGTGTTTTCCCTGGTCGTTGGGTGCGACTTCGCAGTTGGGCATGGTGGACGTGTCACAGGTATCGGTCGCCGAATCGCAGCTCCAAAGCCGACACCAATGTTGAGTATTCTAGCCGATGTCGTTCTGGCAGTGACTGCAGTATGGTTAATGCATGTCTCATCAGTATAGCCGCCATGTAGTACGTCCGTTGCTCTTATTTTCAGCTATTCAGGGTGGCAACGATCTCGAACTGGTGCCGGTATTCGCGCCAAGGTGTTTGTCCATCGCAGGGAGTGGGCTAAATTGTGACTCCTTTACCCACCCCTGGCTGAGGTGTATTGACACCACAGAATTGCTGCGCCTCCTCTGCGATGGCTGCACTGGTGGTGACTTCTACCTTCTTCTTGCTGACCGCACTCGTTGGCTTGGTGGTGACCAATCTCGGCTCCTCTTCCGCCTCTGTATGTCGTCTTCCTTGTTGCTGTAGAAATTCTCGCCATTTCTTCTTGAGGGCGCTCACCTCCTGTTTTACTTCCTGCGCTGAACTGTCCATTTTTTCACCAACACTTTCAAGCTTTCTGTCTACCATTTCGTTAACACTGTCCATCCTTTCCTTCATGTTGTCCATCTTCTCATTCACACCGTCCCTTACACTGTCAATTTTCTTGTCCACAGTCTATTTTATTGTTCACTAATTCGCTTACACATTCTATTCTTCGGTCTATATTTTCGTTCACACTGTCTCTAACACTATCTATTTTCGTGTCAACTACTTCGCTAACACTGTCTATTTACTTGTCTACTACCTTGCTAACACTGTCTATTTTCTTGTCTACTAATTCTCTTACATAAATAATTTGACTATTAACATTGTCATTAACACTGCATAAAATATTATTAATTTTACTATTTACATTTTCATTGACACTCTCTACAATACTATTTATTCGGCTTTCCAGTTCTTCGATCAAAGCACGAAGGGCTCCTATCTCCACCGACATTTTACTAGTTAGTATTCACAGATTTCTAAAGAACTCCTTGACCTATTACTGCAACTTTAATTATATTAACCAAATTACCATACAATTTAATATCCTACATTTAATATTGATTAGTATAATTTTATTTATTTTTAATAAATTACCTCCATCCTACTTCCGACACCAGTGTTGCAATTTCGCTCTCAAAATTCAGTGGGTTAAACCAAGTTCGTTAAGTGATGAAGGTCTTGATTGAATAATATAGTTAATTATAATTTCCTAATTTTATTTTCAATAATTACAAATCAAAATTCTCTCAATTCTACATCTCATAATAAATTGATATCACTTAGTGTATACATTAATGACTTCAATCAATATCATTTATAATTACCTCAAAGAAATCAATGAAATTAAATAATTAAAAAATCAGTCCCAATAGACAGTCCATCAAAATCTATTCAATTTTTTTTATAAACTGTGTTTCCATATTTGACAGTTCCAATACTTACAACAAAATCCATATTATGTGTTCATTCAGTCCCACCTCAGTTTAGATCATGTCCCTCCAGTCCACAATGTTCTAGAGTTACTCGAGTGCCCTCACGCATAGTACCTTTTATTCGTCGAATTTCATGCCCTCTCGTCCATTCACACCACGAACCCTCGTCCGTAGTCGTAATGCACCTAACTTTGTGCCCGCACTTAGCTAGATGGCCTTCGCCAATGACTGCTGGCCGCTGGATGGCTGCGGTATTTAAATTGTCGAAGGCCATCGCCCAGAAATGTCTCTAAATCGCGCGTTTCTCCGAGCGTTCTAATTCCCAGAATATTCTTGCGCCTCCGATATGTTTGTCGGTTCCTCAGCAGGGGGAGGAGGAGGGGCTATGATGCCAACCAGTCTTACCAGAATATTATTGTGCTTCCTGTACGTGTGTCGGCTTCTTCAGCAGGGAGGAGGAGGGGCTGTGACGCCAGTCAGTCTCGCCGCTGCCAATCATTCACGGGCTTCCCAGTAGGGGAGTAACAAGGCAATGAGCGTGTTGATCCGGGAGAGGGAAGGACCGAGGTGGTTCACACCCGGGCCGTGCATAACGGGAGCTAGTGGCCGAGCTGCAGCCGGTAACAATATGTTTCTCCTACACTTCACCCTTCTCAAAGCCGTGGACAGTCAACAGTGGTTGTGTACTAGTATACATGTGGCGAGAGACATATGATGAGCAAGAAAAGAATACTGGATTTGGAATCATTCTTTTCAAAGAAAACAAAAGTAATCTGAATAACTTTTGTGAATTTTAAGTGGCCTCGCAAGTCTGACAATTAAAAAAAAAAAAAAAAACGCATTTTACATTAAAAAAAATTACAATGATGATATCTGTAAGGCCCGTTCTACTATGACACGAACACATAAGGACACGTACACGGAATACGCTAGCAGAACGAGCCACAAGATCAAACGAATTTTATTCATGCTACAATACGCGAATACGAACGTGTTTGCTACCTATGAAAATAGAATATGTTTTTCTTGAGAATTCCCAATGCGAGATGCATAAAATATAAATTTAATTTAAAATGACTTATTGACGTTAAATATTTCATAAATCGTGTAGATAAACTGTGCACATGTGTTTATGTAGATAAAAACGATCACGGCCTTATAAATTCACTTTGAAAAATGCACTTGATATTTTGGCAACCATTTATCATGTAATATTTTTCTCCGGTTTCCTTTCAAAATTATTTTAGCCTTTAAGGAACATATTATATGTATTTTAAACTATATCTAATAACACTATATAATTATATAATAATAATACAATATAATTATGAAACATCTGATTCCTTTCCAAATTTACATAACACAAACTATATTATTACAGTAAACATTAGCTCAGCGAAACACTTCTGTCTAATATCTGGCGAAAAATCTAACGCCAATCAATCATGCCAACGAAATAAAAAAACATGATGCCTTATTTTATGTCTCCGTGTACCAAGAGAAAAATACATTTCAATTACTGGCATTGTCTGTTATTCAAAATAATAATTCAATGTGTTACAAATAACAAGAGTAAGTTGCTTACTCTTTTTGCAGGCCCGAGAGCAGTGTGAACATACGAACCAGATTAATGAAACCGAGGTGCCAACAGTACCCGATTCAATGCAAAGGAATTCCAACGAGCTCGATTCTTTTTATCCTAGGTCTAGTTCTATTGTAACAGAAATAAGTAGTGCAATATCAGTAATATTTTGCATATATTTTGGGCATCTTCTTAGTACCGGTAATCGGACTACCGTTGCTTCACTCACCGACGAGGAAAAATACCAGTGGCTTAAAATCGCCTGGGTGCTTTCATTGGACTTCAAATTTCCAAAGGTTGCAGAAGGCAAGAAAATCGATATTTTCAAAGGAAATTGTCAGAAGCGTATGAATGGCTGTCCTACAGCCAGGAGGTGAATGGGGGGTTGTGTAATTGTGCATACTTTTCGGGCGCTGTGAGGGAGGGACAAATGACGTGAAACTTGGTAAATTAGTTGTTACACCTATGAATACCTACAAGAAAGCTGTAGAAACACTAAGTCATCGTATCAGCACAGACTGCCATAAAGGTAACATGATTGCAAATCATAACTTTTTGATGGTTATGGAGGAGAAAGTACTGATGCGACTTTAAGCATGCGAGCTGCAGAAAATAAATTGATCGAAGAAAACAGAAAAAAAACTTATTCCTTTCACAAAAATTGTAATCCTCTGTGGAGAACATAATACACCAATGAGGGGACACAGAGAAAATGGGGAATTACAAACTGAAACAGAAAAAATGGTTTGGCGACGGAAACTTTGGAGTTTTGCCGAAGTCCCAATATATGTTAGAGATGAGATTCTAGACTGACACATTCCTTTTTGTAACAAAAACGCCAGACAACACAAAACGAAAAAATTTAGTACTGTGGAGAAGACGTTGCTGAAAAAATCGTTACAAGCATAAAGAATGCTAAATATTTCAACATAATGGCCTATGAGACTACTGGGAATTCTGTGCAGGAGCAACTGGCTATATGCATTCGCTACTACGACACTACTACGCATGAGATCCAGGAAAAATTCTTAAAGTTCATCGATGTTGTCGATGACACTGGAGAAAACATGGCTCGCACAATTTTGCAAGAGTTGGAAAATCTGAATTTTGATATATCTTATTGCCGTGGACAAGCTTATGATGGGGGGGGGGGGGGCCTCTAATATGACTGGCAAATTTTAAGGTGCCTATGCATGTGTAGCAAAATTACAGCCATGGCGAAAATCATAAGTTTAACTTAGTAAATAATAAATCATGCGCTGTGGCTAGCATTTGAAATGCTGTTGGGGTAATCTCATCTGTTGCAAGTCTCTTTCGTGAGACAGCCGGAAGAATATATAAACTAGAAGAATAAATGCAAGATAGGCTGCCTCAGAGCAAAAAAAGAAAACACGCCCTTAAAAAGATGTGTGAAACAAGTTGGGTTGAAAAGCAAGATTCTGTGTTAACATTTTTGGATACTCTCCGCTGCCCCCCTTCCATATTGGAAAACATTTCACAATCATTTGAAGGAAAAGGCAGTAATGCATTTTCATTCCATCACTCTATAAAATCGTCAGAATTTCTTGTCAGTGTGGTGGTTCTGGCTGACAAATTGGGACTAACTCTGCCCTTAGCTCGGAAGTTTCAGGCAGAAGATATGGACATACTCAAAGCAATGCAGCTTGTGGAAGCAACTATGGCAAGTCTCGAAGAGAAACGTGACAAAAGCATTGACTCCTTCAAACTGTTGACAATGGGAATGGGGATTAAAATCAATAAGCCAATAACAACCACCGTGAAGAAAAACAGAACCAACTTTAATTTGGAGTCAATTGAAGAATACTATCATACTGCAGTGTAACTTCCTTTTATGGACTACATGATTAGTGAACTAGCTGTTGGATTTACAAAATCACAGCTGCAAATAGTTCGACAGATTCAGAAGCTGCTGTCACCAGTGTTTAGTGATAGATTTGAAGATGAAGTTCTGCTAGGTGCTGAACCTTACAAAGATGATTAACCCTGGTTTTCAGCTCTGAAAGTAGAGCTACGAATTTGTAAACCAATGTGGATATCAGAAAAATCAAACAATTTTCCTAAGTCTCCTGCATAAGGCTACAAAATGTCTTCTGCACTACTATTAGAGTTCTGTTTCAACTCTCTTATGTACACTACCTGTCACAACAAGCACAGCGGAGTGCTCCTTTTCGACCTTGCGTCGCCTGAAAAACTATCTACTCCGCATAATGACAGCAGATCGCCTAAAAGAGTTGACTTTGCTGCATATCCACCAAGACATCATGTCCACAATGAAGCTTCAAGAAGTTCTGGACTTCTTCGTTAGGAAGCACAAAAGAAAACTTTCTTCAAACTTACTTTGAATAACAAACCAAAACCAGAATTATACATATTTAATAAAAAAAAAATAGTTTGTTCTGTTCGTAGAAAAGGTAAGCCGTGAGAAGTATAAACTAAAAAAAAACTTCATTTATGTCATTTATAGGTAGAAATCTACCTAAGAAATTTATGACAAGGAGGCAGTGTAGTACTAGGAAAATATCTGCTTTGATTAAAATAATGTTCATTGTTCAGTCAACAAGTAATAATTTTAAGAATATTTCTTTGTTCATATCTTTGTACACATAAATTTTCACCTGCCTATCGTTGGTGGCAGTTTTTGCCATATTGTTTATTATTGCAATAAAACTATAAAACTGAAGAGTGTACTAAACATACTATTAACACCCACCAGTTCGGTTAAATTGTAAACTTGTGTTATGTTTTTACTAAAAATATTATAACATTAACTTTGCAGTTCTGTGCTCCCCCCTCCCCCCAAGGGAAAAATTCTGGATCCGCTCCTGACAAACAGTGACATAAATAAAACTACCAATTTTGGCCTGTATGGTTAGTTCAGTGTTGAATAAAATTCATGTTGTACCTGCATTTTGAATAGAGGGCGAGTATTTTTCCCGACGTGGGAAAATTCGCCGTAATATCTGGACGAGAGGTTTCATAATGTTGTAGTATTTCTAGAGTATCGTCGTGAGTCGTTAACGGCCCGCATATCCGTGGCGTGCTCAAGATTCGAACCCGTAACCTCGAGGTCAGATAGTGACGATTTAGCAACAGTGACTCCTGGCTGCAACGTTGGCTGATACGATAATTGATTATTCTTAAACGTGTATATGTTTATTGACATGCGTTGCATATGACGTAGTTCCGGAAGTACTGGTCGTTATGCGTTCTTTTCGTCCCACTGTTCATGTATCGGCATTGCTTAAGATCTACTTGTATGCATGTTGTGTATTCTTCCGCCTTATATATAAAATTAACATTATCATGGGCCTCATTTCTTTATTCATGCGTTGGTCATGAAACTGTGGAATTATTGGAACAATAAATACTTTAGAAATCTGCTCATTTTTCACTTAGATGCATTAAAACAAAAAGGAAGTGAAAGAAACAATTAATGTTATTACAAATTGTTACCTAACACTTTTTATTTGACGTTAATATACGGAACTACTTTCCATCCATTGTTACCAGCTTTACTGGGCGAATGCCACTCAGTGTGACCGAAAAAATGTATGTAGGCGGGGGCAGTCACTTTTTTTCTGAGGTTGATTTCAAAAGTGCTCACTTTATCGTGAACAGCCTTTATCAGCCTAAGCCGCACTAGCCAGCTATACTTTCTCAGGAACGTCTATGACGACCCTGTCGCCAACGGCACATTATCAAGAAGTGTGGCATAATTTACAGCCGTTTTGGCATGAAGAAAGTAAGCTAGCCAATGAATACATATCAAATCATTCTACTGGCATATCGACACGTATGCATGATAAAGGCTGTTCACGATGAAGTGAGAACTTTTGAAATCAACCTTAGAAAATAGTCACTGCACCTACCTGCATATATTTAACCGGGCGCACCGAGGGACATGTGTCCAGTAAAGTTGATAACGATGGAGGGGAACGTATTTCCATATATTAACGTCGAACAAAAAGTGTTAGGTAACCATTTGTGATGATTTAAAATTATTTATATTGCTTTCTGTATTTTTTAATGCATCGAAGTGTAAAAATGAGCAGATTTGTAAGATATTTACTTTTCTAATAATTTCACAGTTTAACTTGACCGACGCATCAATAAAATGATGAGGCCCATGGCAGTGTTAATGTCACATAAGGCGGAAGAATACACAACGTGTATACAAGTAGATCTTAAGCAGGGCTTTCAAAAGTGCTTATTTTACCGTGAACAGCCTATACATAATTTCGTCTTTATAAACGGTGGGCTTTTCGCTACGAAAAATGAACTTGGGAGAGCCGGAACTTCAGCAGCAAGTAGTTTAATTGAGACAGCGAGCGTGCTCACAACAGACTCAAGGCCGTTTTGTTTATCACATCGAAAGCCATCGCCGTGGGTCGCCGCTACGAACACATCACTTGACTTTTATTAACTCCTTTGAGTTAAGACTCCCGAGCTTGGCCAGCGGTTACCGCCCTGGATTGGGCCTAGACGCGGCAAAGTTACGTCTGTCCAGGTTAGGGACAAAACGAGTTTCCTTAAGCAGGTTTTATAGGACGCAATGTACGCGCAGTTTCCTTGCCATCTGCTAATCCTGCGTTGCAGCTGAGACACGAAATTTCACACGCAACGCAAGCGATGGCGCAATTTCTGAGGATAGAACATGCTCTATGTTTCTGTACAAAACCGCGCAAGTTGAGCGGAACAAGCAACATGATTGGCCATTCTGGAGTATACGCGTGGTAAGTGTAAACAAAAATGGAATGGACACGCGATAGTGTTTTGCGTATATTATGTTGTTAAATTGCGCCGTGTAGAAGGGAACATGGAGCGAGAAGATAATTGCGTCGTGTAAAACCTGCTTTATGAGAGAGTTTGGCATAGAGAAAATTCCCGCCGCTATGTGCGCAGTGTTCCAAAGAGGTTGCTTTAAAATAAAGTTTTAATCTACCTGAATGATAAAAGAAAAAAATGTTAACTTAGTTACGAAATTATTCTATATTTGATTTGTGTTCATTGCAATTTTCCTTTTTTAAACGTATAAAATAGAGAAAACCAGGTACACATGCGACACTAGCGCTTACCTAGTGGCGAAAATGTTTAATTGCCAAACTTTTAACATTGATCTTCCCAACCTCAGCAGAAGTAACCTGAACCGTGGTGGCCGCGTGGATGCAAGCGTGCCACGTTGATAAAAATTACGTTGTCTGGTTGGACTATATAAACATATATACTATAGGCATACCATTAAGTTAGTCATATCTTTTAAAAGACTAACAATTTACTGCGTACTTCTAAAACGTACGCAAAAGGATGCAGTACACAAGGGTCTGTGATAAAATTATTTACGTACTTACAATCCAAGATAAATTTTCTTCCCGCAAATCTATAGTGTGGCGTGGAGAGGGAAGGAAGTTCAAGCCCACAATTTTAATCAGTAACGTCCCTAATTAATTAGCAAAAATTTAAAGTGCTTTGTTTATGCAACAAATGAAAGTTAATTTTATGTTTACACAGTTACTATATACAAAAATCCATCTTTCCGAGTTGTGAGCGCGTTTAAATGAAAACACGTTCGTTTGAAATGTGTAGCTACTGCAGACGACGAAGAAAGGAAATGCGAAACACAATCAAATAGAGATAGTAATATTTATTCAAGCTCACTGCATACAAAGTTTATCCGAAGAATTGACCCAGATCTTTCAAGCAGGCATCCGTTCGTCGTGGATAAGAGGATAAGAGATGAATTTCCGCAAGTGAAGAACGATATCCGCTGCTGCTCGGACCAGTTCCCGACTGCATCCTCTAGGCAGGATGTCCAAGGACTTCGTACAGCCTGGTCGGGATGCAGCAAAATACGCCGTTTTCTTTCAGCCCTTATTTGCGACTGGCTTGTAAAGAACATCTTCGACACACTCTTTTCTCCGCACGCAGCGACCCTTTCCAGATGACTTCCCATTGGATTGCATCCCTCAGCCGTTTGAGATTGAATTACCGATCGGTGATTCAGCTTGGACAGGCCTGGTAAAGGATGTTCACAATAAAGTAACAGCCTTATAAGAAAAGTCACTGCCCATCCCTTTTACTCAACGGGCCACCGAGTGACATGCGCCCGGTAAAGTTGGAACGATAGACGGAAAGTAGTTCCATATATTAAAGTCGAATAAAAAGTGTTAGCCAACCATTTGTGACAATTTAACTGATTTATTTGGCTTTCTGTTCTTTTTAATGTATCAGTGTGTAAAAATTAGCAGATTTATAAAATGTTTACTTTTCTAATAATTTCACAGTTTCACTTGATCGACGCATGAATAAAGTGATGAGGTCCATGGCAATGTTAATTTCACATAAGGCGGAAGAATACACAACGCGCATACAAGTAGATCTTAAGCAGGGCTTTCAAAAGTGCTCATTTTACCGTGAACAGCTTATACCGCATTAGCTATCTTTCACGAACTCTCTCACAATGAAGCCTTGTAGAAACTTCAAGAACGCAGCGCATGCATCTCAGACACAGCGACGCTTAAATATTCACGTTCCGAATCTCAAATGTTAACTCATTGCGTAGCATACTTCGAACTAGTCTTACTTGGGCACACTTAGTATAGTGTTTTAAACACTATACTGCAAAGCACGAACAAAATTTGCTGGCGGATTTTTTTTTGCCTTTCCCCCACATTTCTGCCCCGTAGTCAAGCTCAAAACGCCAGTTCATGTGCAAAATTAAATATCTTATAAATTCCAAACAGTGTATGTGTATTTTGATTAGTTGACAGGAGTCATTTCCTAATCAAAATTATAAGTTTTTTTAGAATGTATACTGCAAATACAACTGTTCTTAAGAAAACAGGACTAATTAAATTAATCTTGCAATACTTATTCTCTCCTGTTAACGGCAGACAATTTGTAATGACTAGTTGAATATTATGATTTTAAAAATGTTAACTGTGATAAAAAATGAAGTTAACAAAGAATAATACAATTAATACTTTTGCCTTTTTCTTACCAATCCGTTTTGCAAGTATGCTATGATCACCTTTTCAATCCACACAGTAACTGCAGCTAAGCCCTTCTCTTGACGAAACTGAACTCTGGAACATTACCATTTAAAGTTAGTATTTTTCTTTCACTAATACCAAAATAAGTACGTTTATCACTTCTTACACAACCGATATGACCAACAACTGACAAGTATTTGAACAAATGTTCAATCTGTAGAGGGAATTTGTAGAAAAGTTCATGCCCAAGAACTTGCTGTTGAATACATTTCAATCGAGGGAGAAAACTGCAGTTCGATCGCTACGAAGCAAGGCGTAGTGTACACGTAGCGGGGAACAGTTCTTATGAATAACTAAAAACAAATACCGTAAGCGGGAGTCACTTTATGACACTAATGTTTTATACTATTACATCGAATTTTCTTCCAATTCAAAGCGGTTGTTTCAAATCTTCAGTGGTTAAATTGGCACTGAATATGTGAAACATCGAACTGAAATAGAGGGATATTTAAATACTATTTTATGTGTCACAAAGTCACTCCAAATTTGTCACAAAGTGACCCCCGCTTACGGTTTATTTATTTTTACATAATAACACTTTGAGCTCTATTCCCGAGTGTAATTCGAGCATGGATAGTCGACTGCAAAAATATACCCACTTCTGAAGACAAATCCCGCTCAAATATAACTTCATTATTTTGCTAGTTATTATCAGGGTCTTGATAGAACATTAAATCACATAAACAATAACTTCCGCGAATAAAAATATGTTTAAGTAGGGGAGAAAAAACACCATTACTTCAAACTTCGTTGCAGATCAGTACGGTGTAACATAATAAACCATTGTACGTGAAATGAATCGACCTGGCATCGAACCCGGGACCCTCCTGTGTTCTAACCAGTGTTGCAGAAGCCACGTTAAATTAATTTATATAATATTGTTGTAGCTTGTTTATGAAGAAAAACGTCGTTGCCGCTCGCACCTTCCGGAGGCCGACAGCCTCCAACGCCAGAGTGAGCAGAGTGAGTGTTTTAAAATGTCGCGTCTCGGTGTTAAATCAAATTCACTCTGCACGGTCTTCACTCTTATTGAATTGAACTTTTGAAAAATCTGTCTACGTGTGCGTGTTTGGTTGTTTTCTAAGTAAGTCGTATAACAAAAGTGTCTTATATTTTCAGTAGCATTCAAGTACTGGATAATTCAATTTTACTTGTTTTTTAAAATTACGATATGAAAAATAAACGGAGAGAAAAATAAAAGTGTGTTGTTAAAGGATAGCCAGAAATAGTTCTCATGTAAAATACTGGCTGTTCCTCGACTAAACCAACATACTTCGACAGTGTGTTATGCAGATAATTGGCAACCAAAAAAAATTGTCATGTACACAAGCCGGCTATACAGCCCCATTTCAGAGTTTCAGGGACGTAAATGCAACAAAAACACAACTTGGAACTACTGAATGTCTTTAATGTAACTGACTACATACATGTTGAACGTCTCACAAGAGCTTTTAAAATGTGCACCACCTGATCGTAAACAGGCTGCGATACGCTGTAGTCTTATCATGGCGTGTTGCCACTGTATGCCTGCAAGTTCATTTCTGAGTTGATTAGTGGCGTAGGTTATCGCCTGCAGCATATCTGAACGTCGTCCGCTGTGAACCCTACTCTCCAGGCAACCCAAGAAGAAAAAGTCCAACGGGGAGAGGTCTGGAGAGCGCTTCGACCATGGGACTGGCCCACCTCTTCTAATCCACCTGTGCGGATACTCAGCTGCTGCACCACGCCCATTTCCGTCACAGTATCCGTAAACAAACACAATGCATGCGTACTCTTCACGTGTAAACATTCCTGGCATTGTTGTACAACAACTCTCCTCGACACACTAACAAATACTGACCACGCCAGCCACACTAGCGGTGTCTGCTTGCGGTCAGATTGGGCACATGTTGAACAGCTTGTGTGGGACTTACAACATGAATGTAGTAAATTGTATTTAATATATTCAGTAATTCCAACGTTTGTTTTTATTGCATTTACGTCCCTGTAACTCTGAAATGGGGCTGTATAGCCAACTTGTGTGTATGGCATTTTTTTTGCCAATGATCTGTAGCCTATAACACGCTGCCGAAATACTTCGGTTGAGTCGCGGAACATTCTATATTATTAAAAGTGAATGTTTCTACGTTATTGGTAAACATATATTACGGTTGTATTTATGTTCCCAGGAACAAATACTGGAAATAAATTATGTTATTATGCATAAAATTATTTCTTTCTGGGTGTCTAATCAGTGCACAATACGATGTATTGGTTTCTGCTTGGCAATTTCTTTCCAGACTTGTTGACGCAATGTTTGTAAGTGGCGGAATGATACGTAGTGAGTAGACAGAAAGTACAGAACTTTAGGCATAAAAAAAATTCGGAAATAACTACCGACAGACTTTGACCACTGGGCGACTTGATGGTAGTTCACACTAAATCCCAGTATTACTCAACTTGTTTGCCCCGAGCATCCAGTTGGTTTGGATCCCGCTGTACATTCGTGTATTTAGTGTTTCTATATATAATAGTAAAATGTAAAATACAATTTCATTCCTTTTATTATAACTGAAGTTTGATTAAGGCGACACATAAGAAAAAAACATAAAACGGCAATAATTTTAGCGACAAAGTAACATACATGAGCGGGATTTCACTGATGTAGGACGTTCACGGTAAAATGAGCACTTTTGAAAGCCCTGCTTAAGATCTATTTGTATGCACGTTGTGTATTATTCCACCTTATGTACAATTAACATTGCCATGGGTCTAATCACTTTATTTACGCGTCGGTCAACCGAAACTGTGAAATTATTAAAAAAGTAAACATTTTATAAATGGGCTAATTTTTACACACTGAAGCGAAAAAAAAAAAAAAAAAAAAAAGGAAACTGTAAGATATAATTTAAATTATCAAAAATGGTTACCTAACACGTTTTTTTCGACGTTAACATATGGAACTACTTTCCAACCGTTGTTACCAACTTTACCGGGCACATGTCACTGTGAGTCCGTTAAAATACATGCATGCGGGGGCAGTGACATATTTTTAACCTTGATTTCAAGAGTGCTCACATTATCGTGAACAGCCTTTATACAGATTTCTTACGCTCGGCTGCTGCGGAAGTTGTTAAAGAAACCTCACAGCGTCTCCTGGCAGCGCTTCTCGCATTTGCGAGAAGTTTAGAACAGCTCTGCTCATTAACACGCGTCGCATTCACCATACGGCGAATTAGCTGGCCAGTGCGAGTGTTAGGAAACAAGTGGCTAAAGGCTGTTCCCGATTAAGTGAGCACTTTTCAAAGCTCGCTCATTTGGTATAATATTCAATAAATATATTTTATTTTAGCTCTAGACGTTAATTTCCGAGTGGGGTGGAATGAACATCCTGTACTTATCCCCTACATGGCAATATGTATTTAGAAAGGTGGTTAAAGGATAAAATAGGGCTGAAAGGAAAAAATAACAAGTGCCTTCACTTTACTGTGAACAGCCTATGGGCGAGATGATTACAAACGTCCCTTCTTCACTGCAGAGTATGGAGTACGGCCTACGGATAATACTAAATTTAATTCACAACGTAATTTTAACTATACATTTTATACATGTTTAACTTTGGTCAAATACGCACTGCTTGCCTTGAAAATTGTTAAACCCAGGAGATGTCGAAATACAACGGAACTTGACACGGGCAATGGTTACAGCAACACAAACAACTGATTACAACGTTAAGGCGAAAGAGTGCTTTTTTTCTTCCAGCAAAGTCGCGCTCAAGAAGTGAGGGAGCGATATGGGCGACACTAACACGAACCTGTTACCGCCTCATCGCTCCTATGCGCAAAGTGTGCAGTTTTTCCGTCAAAATGCTGTACTATGCAAATTAGATCTGTAGCTGTGGGACTTTATTACACGCGATGGAAGCCCACATATTAAACTACGTTCGTACAGTCGTACATTTCTCTTACCGCTTTAAATATGCGATGTTTGGCCATTTTCATTATGTTTTTATTCATGAATTTTCTTAATATGATAAAAGTAAAAACATAGAGGCATAGACAACTGTTTTTTACCTTTTCTGAAAGAAAAAAAACCGCATATCCAGAACATTTATTTACCGAGATATGCGTATTCGCGCAAACAACGATTTCACAGAAAATGAAGAGTGAAGAGATTTGGAAGGTCCTTAACATCTAGGTTTTGAGAGCCGATGAGGGTTATTGAAGTGAGTATGGAGCAGCGCAAGAATAAAGGGGCGGGTAAAACGGAAGAACCCGCCGACCAACGGCATCGTCCGGCACGATTCCCACATTGCGAAAATCCGGAGTGACCCGGGCGGAGATCGAACCCGGATTGCCTTGTTGGGAGGCGAGCAGGC
This sequence comes from Dryococelus australis, assembly GCA_029891345.1. Lineage (NCBI taxonomy): Eukaryota > Metazoa > Arthropoda > Insecta > Phasmatodea > Phasmatidae > Dryococelus > Dryococelus australis. The sequence goes on from CM056999.1 coordinate 98,276,058, forward strand.
TAACCGCCCAGCCACGGTGGTCCCATTGATAGAAAACAACACACGAGGGTCAAACAATGTGGAAATGGAGCAGTATCAGAATGCCAGGGCGGGGGAAACGGGATATCCCCGAGAAAACCCGCCGACCAGCTGCATCGTCCGGCGCGAGTCCTGCACGTGACGTGCGAGAATCCCGGGAGTGACTCCGCCGGGAATGTAACCCAGTTCGCTGGGTATGGAAACGAGCGCTCTAGCCGCTTAACTACACCTCGGCTCGTTCTAGCTTGTACGGTCCGACAGGGAGTAGTAGAGACGTCCAACGTTGCAGCTGCCATCCCAGATGCCGCAGACCCGTTGATGGCTGAAGCTGCGGCCCAGCTGGCATCTTTGTTGAGGAAACAGTCACCCATACAACTACTGAGAACTTCTTGGGCATCACAGCGAATAATTTTTTAACGCGAATACGTCTCTAAGTTTGCGACCATAGTGGGAGGCAATCCAGAAAAGTCGATGATGACCAAATCGGGGGATACAGTTTGGCATTGCAGCTCCGAATCTATCGTCTACATTCAAAATTCAATTACACCGCTCGATTGCCAAAGGATGAAAGAATATGTTACGTTGAGTGAGGACTGCAAAGCATCGCCCGCTGGGGTGAAGGAGGAGGAGGGGATGGGGGTGGCAATTTTGAGTTCGTTTCGCCGCGTCTCATAACTTCCGCGTAGTATAATTTTTGATTAGGAGACGCTCGTTTAAGTTTTGATCGACAGCTCTCGTAAATATCAATCAATTGCGTGTATAAAAACATTGGCGAGGCGTGGTTATGGTGAAATTGTAAAATTAAGAAAACTTAACACAATTTCGGCCTATACTCGTCAAAAATCCAAGTCGGAATACAGAAATCGTATACGGTTGGAAAGAGCATCTCAAAATCAATCCAGTGATATCCATAAAACTCCATATGATCGAGTGAAGCGGTGCCGGGAACGTAAAATAAACATTAATCCTTCCGAGCGCGTCAACGTTGAAGTATTCACGCAAAACAAACGGCCATGTCCACAACACAGCCAAACCCAATTTTTGCTGTGGTTTTACAGCACAATTACCACATGCACGACACTTTTCGTAATAACCATATGCATAACAGGTCATAGAGGCATTCCAAACATATACCAAAACAAACTCAATGCTGTACAAGCGTTTTCGCGAACTGCAGGGATACTTAGCAGATGACACGGTAGTGTCAGCACAGTCGCCATGTTGTTCACGGTTGATCGAGCACATTTGAAAGCCCTTATAAGGACCTACTTTCCTGTACAATTTGTATCCTTCCGCTATACGTGAAACAATCATTGCCAACAGTGACCTTACAACTTTATTCATGTGTAGATCAGGTGGAATCGCAAGGAATGTATAGTCCATTCACGCTTTCTTCGGCCTTTCTGAATCAAACCTGTGAAAAATCTCTCCATGTATGACGTGCTGGGCTGTTTTCTAAATATTCTGCGTATCGCAAGCGTTTTATACTTGTCTTCATTAAAGTTACTTGTTTTCTGTTAAATTGAAATGTTTTAAATATTTTATTGATAAATTATAATGCTCCATTTATACATGATTTGAATAAAAACAGTGAGAAAATTTGCGTGTTGGTAGCGCCTAGTGAGAAACAGTTCTTATACTAAATACTGTTACAACAGAGTGCCCACGAATCCGGTGCATTGTCCCTCTGGTGTAATCTTCGGACTTAGTTAAGCCTATTTTGCACGAGGCGGAGGAATATCCTGGAAGTAGAACTTTAGCAGGTATTCAGAAAAGGCTGAAGATACCATGAATCAACTATAAGGAACGTTGATCCATAATCTTATGGGCGTGAAAACCTAAAAGAAACTGAAATAAAATGCATTCACTACCTATAAGTTTGAAAGGCGCATTTTTGATACGACGTTAATACGAGGAGCTACATTAGCTATATCGCTGTCAACTTTACTGGGCGCATGCTGGTTGATGTGTCCGTTAAAGTACATTGTAAACCCGAATCAGTGATATATATATATATATATATATATATATATATATATATATATATATATATAATATATAAGTGAAATAGTATTCACTTAAAGTCATTTGATAAGTTACTGCCGACTGCCAAATCAAGCAAATGAAAAGCTAACAAGTGAATTATGGCAGTGGAAATCTCGACATCCAGCAGGAACCACAAATACTTCAAGGAAATTCCAACATCATATTAATTAGTGTTACAATTTCTCTCTTGAAGTTCAGTGGTCTAAACCAAGTCATTAAGGGATGGAGGTCCTAACTAAATAAAACAGTTAGTTCAAATTTCCTAATTTTATTTACAATAACTACAAACAAAATCCTCTCAACTCAACATCTCGCAATAAATTTATATCACTTACTGTTTACAATTAACGACCTGAATTAATTCAATTTATTGTTATCTCAAAGAAATCAATGAAATCAAATAATTAAAAATCAGTCCCAATAGACAGTGTCTCAACCTATTTAATTATTTTACCAATTATGTGTCCATATTTGACAGTTCCAATATTTACAATAAAATCCGTATTATATGTCCATTCAGTCCCACCTCAGTTTAGACCATGCCACGCCAGTCCGCAATGTTACAGAGTTCTCCTAGAGCCCTCACGCACAGTAGCCGTCACTCGTCGGGTTCCATGCCCTCTCTTCCATTCACATCACGAACACCTCGCTCGCAGTCTCACTGTCGTCAGCACCAAACTTCGCTCTCGCACTCGGCCAGATGGCCTCCGCCGAGACTGCTGGCCGCTAGACCGCGGCAGTATATATAGTGTCGTAGGCCATCACCCAGAATTTTCTCTAACTCGTGTGCTGCACTGAGCGTCCTAATTTCCAGAATATTCTTGTACCTCCTAAAGGTTTCGGCTTCTTCAGCGGGAAGGAGGAGATGTAACGCCAGTCAGTCTCACCGCTATCAACAATCCACGGGTTTCCTAGAAGGAGGGAAGCAACAAGGCATCGAGGGTGTCTGTCCGGGGGAGGGGAGGATCGAGGTGGTCACCAACCACAGTACAGGACCGCAGCTCGGTGCCAGCTGCAGCGCATGCCATTAGTTATCAGCCACTGATTATCAATTGTCCAATTTCCTCTGGTTTTCACTGATTAGGCTCCATTCCTACTGTTTTAGGTTTAGAGTGTATACTAGGCCTATGCATTTCGGGAACCGTGAAGTAGGCCGTGTTTACTACGCATGCGTTTGAGGTTGGCCATCATTACAGTGCATGCGCGTTTTTTACCCATCAGTTCTCAATGCAGTATCCCAACCGTGGAGTGAAAATGGGACAGAGAAATCTCGCTGGCTGCGCATAACCAGTCTCCGTGTTCCGACATTGAACTGCTTTTCTGCCTACACTACTAGCAAAAACGGAGTGGATTGGATTCAAGGTTAGAACACTGTTTAGTAAACAGTTGCTTTAAGATGTTTCCACACGTCTTCTAGCCAATTTGAAATGCAGTTTTGTTAAATTCAAATTTGTAAAATTATTTTATTAATATAAAAGCGCCTTTCATTTAAAAATCAAGGCGTAAACAAACACGTTCGCCCCTGCTGACCATGTGACTTTGACAGCTGCGTTGCTTTGGGGAGAGGTTGGTGTTGGGCAGATACGCAGAAGAAGAACAATCGGTCTAAATTATGGTCAGTGTATCACCTAACCTAACAGTACCTTCAAAACTATCCTGTGATGGTTGGTAAATATGTGGTTTTGTAGTTTAAACTGGCATGTCATAAACCAATCGTTGACACTGGTTGAATTGGTGTTTTTACAGTCTAAATTAATCTAGGATATTTTGCAAATAAGTGGCTCGTGTTCACATGCGAACACGCAGAAGCCATATGGCCTCGACTGTCCACAGACGCGTATAGCTAAAGCTGCACAGTGATGCCGCAAAACCATAGACTAAAGATGAAGGTCGACCGACTATTCGTCTTCTGCGCATGTACCCAACATTGATTCACCCACCCCAAAGGAACAAAACTGTCAAAGTCACATGGTCAACAGTGATGAACGTGTTCATTTATATAATAATTTTCAAAAGACAACCTCTTCTATATGAGTAAAATACTTTCGCCAATTTGAATTGAATCTAACAGCATTACAAATTGGTTTGAGGAAGTATATAAACAGCTCTAAGCACATGTTAGCCAACCAGTGTTGTAACCTCTAATCCAATCTACGCCATTTTTGCTGGTCAAGTTAGTAGAAAAGCAGTTCAGTGTTGGGACATGGAGACTGGTTGTGCGCAGCCAGCGAGATCGGTCGACCTCATCTTATGCCCTGTTGCACCAACATCTTCCCTGATCCGAGATCGAATGATCCTAGTTCCGAACCAGGATCTAGTTTGATTTAGGTTCCAATGTAAAAGTGTTGCACCATTGAAATTTCATGATTCTGGATCTCCGATTAGTCGATTTTGGTTCCAAAGTGAGAGATCGAGATTACGTACGAGACAAATCTTGCTATTAGTTCGTAATCTTATGACGTCATGGAAGTAGGTGTATTTTTGGCTATAGATAGAACTATATGTGCGATGTTTGATCTGTTTTAAGTGAATTACTGTTGTACGAATTTTACTGAATAATATTCAAGTGCGTATAATGCTGTTTTTTAATTTCCCAAGAAAACAATCGAACGTAGTTCTATCTGTTGGCGTATTTTTAAACTACATTGGTTGACGATGGCTGCTGATCTCGGACAGAGATTTCGAACCTCCAATTTCGGCGGTTCGAAATGAACTTCATCTCGATCTCCAGTCCAGCTCTGAACTCGAATGGTGCTACAGTTTTCTGTGTCGATCTTAGATCCGATCTTGAATCGAGTTTCGAACCACGATGGTACAACCGGGCATAAATTAGTCTATGCGCAAGAAAAGCCTGCAGTCTCGAGGCGGTAGGTAGGTCGGCCGGCAGCTGTCCGTTGTGATGAGGGCGCTCATTATCGGCCAACTAACGAGGAGAAGAGAGCGGCTTCTAACCAATCAGTTTTAATTAGCAAGTAGCGATAGTTAAAGTAGGTCCAGGCGAAAGAAGGCCTTGCCAGACAGCACTTCCTGGTCCGCAATTTGCACTTATTTTAATCACTTTATTTTACTCAAAAATAATTTGTGCAAAGTTACTTTTTACAGCCTGTTCACAGCAAAGCGAGCACTTTTGTAGCCCTAGATACTTTTTAGTTTCAGCCATTTATTATCTTTTAACCACCTTTTAAAATCAATATTTCCATGTATGTAATAAAGTCTGTATATTCCACCGCATTTGGAAGTTAACGTCTAAGGCTAAAATAAAATATGTGTATTGAATACTACTAATCGAAATGAGGGGGCTTCCAATAGTGCTCACTTTACTGCTAACAGCCTTTAGGCGCTACGAACACACTTGTTTTCTCAGTGTTTTTAGTAAGCCTACATATTTATTATAAATACATTTTTATTATGGAATAAACAAATTATTGGATGGAACTTAAAATTAATGAAAATATTTATTATAATTTACATATTTATTATAAATACAGAGTTGAGCTCTGAAGTTTGCAGCTAACACCAAGGTTTTGAGCAAGGCACTAATTCTTGTTTAGATGGCTGCCTCCAAAAATGAAGCAGAGACATTAACAATCATTAAGCACATATGAATAAGAAATCTTGTATACTAATAAACATTTTCTTAATCGTAATGAAAATGATTTTCTTGTATTTTTGGTTTGAAGATTCGTCCACTTGAATCAAGGAAAAATAGGGAATATTTTAATAAAATAACTTTTTTTTGGGGGGGGGGGGAGGGAAGGGGAAACCCTGTAAACGCTCTTCTATATTTCTGAAAAATTTGCCCATTTAATTATACTATAAAAAGAATTTGCTAGGAAAATGTTACAAAAATATTGATTTTTTTTTGCACTATGAGAATAAATGGTGTAGGATTTATGAGTTGCATGAGAGAGTGAGCTAGGTGTTAAAATATTTTACATTCTCAAGAAGTTACTGGTATTCCTCTCGCATCTAATTTCTAGACTAGAAACTTGAATCTTCAAATTCACTTAATATTTAGCTGGTAGTCTTAAGATGTCAAAAATGATTTTCATGTTTTTGAATAACATTTCTGAGTAGCTTTCTGTTATAAGAGTTCTTAAAAAAAAAAAAAAAAACTATAGCAACAGTAAAATTATTTTGAGTCGAATATAAATAGGTCATTTTCACGTCCTACAGTGTACTTTGTGAACCGAAGCAGACCCTATGTGCAGGTATGTTATTCATAGATGTGGTCGATAGTCGATACTAAGCTCCTGTCCGTCTGGCGCCACTGACGTAACTGGAACTAACAGGACCAACCAATACCACCAGTGGCGCACGCAAAGGTCAGACCGAATGGCATTTGTCAGTTACAAACAAAATCCAATTTAAATTAAGAGTAAACTTGTTAAAGTTGAGGACAAAATAACCTACTTATTTTTTTATCGATCTGCTTGTACCCATGACATTTCAAAATGTTAGTGACATTAGTAGAAAAATTATGGCGAGTTTGGCATAAAGGATTCAGGAGTAGGCGCCAGGGGCCCGCCAGCTACTATGTTATGACGTCACCCGACCGCCATATTGGATGTAGGTGACCTTGACCTGTGACCATGATCCTGTGCTCGTGACCTTGAAACCAAAAGATTCCAGAAAATTATAAAATCACAAAAAAGTTTATAAAAATTAAAAAATATATAAATTTCGAAAAAAATTAAAAATTAAAGATATACATTTAGGAAGTACGGGGTTCGATGACAGGTGGGTCGACTAATCACCCGTCACTACCGACCCTCGCCAGTGTCTGTATACTGTAACTCATTACCCTCGAAACGAATTTTTCGGTAGAACTCTAATAACGAATTCCGTAGGATGTATCGATAGTTGCGTATCGAGAATGCGATTCTGTATCACCAGTGGAAAAGGGTGTACCGAAAATTTTCATTACATTTTCGGATACCGATCGTTACAGCTAAACGACGTTTAACACAGTTAACCGGCAAATTACCATTCACAAGACGTGAACAAGAAACATTTTAGATTCAAAAAATATAAAACACTTATCTTTCTTAGCATTTAACAAAAATATGTCTTACTTTCGTTATGTGCATAAAAATGACTATAAAAATAAAACATGTCCGGTGGCGGGATTTGAACTCAGAAAAAGTTTTGGAGGGGCAAATACATTACCCACTCACCTTCCACGCTTTTACAAATAGCTTTGTTGTAAATACAGAATTGCGGTCTAAATGGAACGCTACAGGTACCTCTTAGTTTCTAGTCATGTTAGTGCGTGTGCGATTTTTTTTTTTTAAATTTCAGGTTTACAAATAGGGGTATGAAAAATAGTTTTATTTTCACTGTGTATAACCGAGCAATTAAAAAAAGTTTAAATATTTAACCCTGTAGTGGGATTTGAAGGCGAATCGAAATATTTACAATCAATAACTCGAAAGACTCACCTACCACACATTTACATGAAGTATTTTGTAAATATGGATTTTACAAGAAAGTGACGTACGCACCTGGCTTAGTTTCAGCTCGTGTTAGAGCGCTTGCTATATCTGCGGATTATAAAACAAGGTTACGAAAATAGATATTTTTTTCGTTTCACTGTGTATACAGGAGGTTTTGTCCTGTAGCGGAATTTGAACAAAAATTAAAGAATTGGCAATTCCATGAGTGATTGGCATTCTCCTACTACCATTTTACACGAAGTAGTGTTGTGAACATGGGATTTTATACTCTTCAGGTATCATGTGCTTTGTTCGTGACTCCAAATCGAAGCCACAAGAATCTTCCGTATTTTATATTTACGGAGCTCATTTCCGTTATTCGTCATTACGAAGTTCCTTTCCGTAAATTAACTCTACATCTCCGTAGAAGTTTCCGTAAATCTACAGAAATTTCTAACAGTGTGTGATGACTTTCATTTAGCAAACACAGCCAAATTGCCACAGTGCAAGAATGGTTACCGCGTAGTGCTCCAATTTATTACTCCGCTCTGGGCGCCGTCATATTACACATTATCATGATTTCTTTAGTGTAATCTGTTAATCCTACAACTTAGTAAGTAGTAATTCTTTTTCCACGTCTAACTATATTTTAGTTTCGTTCTCTGTCGCAAATAGTATTCGTGAGTTTCTATTTTCTACTGGCTATTATATACTCATTACATACTATTTCGATAATAAAAAAAAAGACAATATATTTTTTTTATCTGGACCCCTTTAGAAAAATGTTTCGCTTTATGGAAGAATAAATTTAACAGACAAAAGAAAAAATTAATTAAACATATTGGAAAAAATTTTACGAATAGAAAATACGCATATCTGTCTAGCAAGATCAACAATAAGCATTATGCTATCGAGTATATTCGTTTGTTTATGTACGTATCGCAAAACGCCAGACCAGCGTTGCCAGTTCGGCGCGAGTTGAGGAGTGGGTCAGACTTGGCTGGGGAATCAATACCCAAACATGCAGGGCGGAATGGACGCCATGTTGTGACGTCACGAATGGGCACTGCTCTATCCTCTTCCTGACTGTAAGAAGCAAAATAATTAATCAATTGTCGATGTACAAAATATGGCAATAAATAAAAGAAAAAAGAATAATTTAATACCACATATCTAAAAACAACCTTTTCTGGAAATGTTAACTTTATTTGCAGAGGTTTGTGGAACAAACAGTAATAATGGTTCATATTTACGCGTAAAAAAAAAAATTCGTTACCCTAATCTAAGGTTATATTCAGGAGCACCTGTTTATGACGAAAATTACTATTTGTAGTTGTACTTAAAAACACTTTATCTCACACCCATTTTAGTGATTGGCTTTACGCATCTTATAACAGATGTTTTCCCGCAAATGATGGACTCAGTACCGGAGTGGTTAAAATTTGATTCAGTCTTGTATGGGTCGTTCACAGTAAACTGAGCACTTTCGAAAGCCTTGCTTTAAGATTTACTTGCATGCATATTGTATAATATTACACCATGTGTAATTTTAACATTGCCATGGGACTGATCACTTCATTTATGTGTGTCAAGTGAAACTCTGAAATTATTAGAAAAGTGAACTTTTTACAAACTTGCACATTCTTACACTTATATGGATTAAAAACTATAAAAAATGATTTCAATATTCAGAAACATTTACCTAACACTAATAATTAATTCAACGTTAAGACACGGAACTACTTTCTCTCCATCGCTACCAACTTTATTGGGCACATGGGGCCGCGGTGGTCGAGCGGTTAGACTGCTCGCCTCCAACAATGGCGGACCGGGTTCTATCCCCGACCGGGCCACTCCCGGATTCTCACAAGTGGGAATCGTGCCTGATGATAGCGCTGGTCGGCGGGTTTTCTTGGGGGTCTCCTGTTTCCACCGCCCTTACATTCCGGAGCTGCTCCATTCTCACCTCATTCCACCTTCGTAGGCCTTCAAGGCCTCGTTTTAAGGAGATTACTTAAGTGCCCCTACCTGCACATATTTTAACGGGAACACTGACATGTGCAAATGAAATTTTTCAAAGGTCAATTTTAAAAGGTGTTCATAGTTATAGGTTGTTCACGGTAAAATTGAACACTTTTGAAATCCCTTCTTAAGACCTACCTGAATGCACGTTGTGTTTTCTTCAGCCTGATGTAAAATTAACATCGCCATGTGCCTCATCATTTTCTTCATGCGTCGGTCAAGTGAAACTGTGAAATTATTAGAAAAGTAAATACTTTACAAATCTGGTCATTTTTATACTTCCATGGATTAAAAAAAATCGAAAGCAAAGGAAATAATATATCATGAATTAAGATACTGCATTGTATGTATCATAAAATGTAATGGATGCTCTGGTTAATTATTTATCTAATCGATTTAACTCTTGTAAGCTGGATACGCTAAGTAAGCATAATAATACGTTATTTATAAGTTTTAACCCTTAATTATAAAAACCGGCAGATGTTAAAAATAGCTACTAATATGGTTTATTTTTCCCCACATAAAAATAAAATAGCTGAAAGCGTTTTCTTTTGTTTACAGCAAAAATTCTATTTTTCTACGTCTTGTTCTACGCTGGACTAGCTGGGTTTTTTGCGGCAATGCTGGCGGTGTTCTACCAAACTCTCGATATGTCGATGCCGAAGTGGCAACTTGATTCATCGCTGATTGGAAGTAATCCAGGTAAGTAAACAGATAATGCAAATATAGAACACACGTTACTGCTTATGTAACAGTTTTTCCTAAAAGTTGTACTGCAAGCATTATTATAAAAGATTCCTGTATTAACAGCAAGAAAATGGACATGTAATACATAAAAACGGAACGAGTTAATGAATCGAGATATTATTTCTGCTCTAAGATAGGCAGAACGATTTGTAAATTGTAAAATAAATAGGGGGAAAAAAATCTTTTAGTTGCAAATTTCTGACTTAAAATACAGAGCCTATTGTTTTATAACTTTATGTGAAATATTTATTTTGCAAAAATAATGTTGTCAAACCAAGTAATAGGTTTGTCGAAAAAAAAATTGACAACAGCAATATTAATTTACCGTTCTAGAATTATTGTTATATTTTAGCATTTACTTGTCACCTTATATGATTTCTTATTTTTACTTTTTAAATAATTTAACTTATCATCACATTATATGCAATTTTTGTTTTTGTATTGTTAACCTAATTTATTAGGGAAAGTTAAGGCATATGATATCACCTTCCTGCCTGTGTCTGTAGGCGTGACTACACATTAATTTCTATCAAATCCAGCACACTTAGAAAACTAAGATAAGACATGCACCAAAAACTTTTTGACCGTCAGGATGCTTATTTTCAAGATGGTAAAAATGAAATTTTTGGGTGTTATGTCATACCTCAGGAACAGTTTAACTGTGATTTGATCTAAATTTGATACGTCGACTGGCCACACTGTCAAACTGTTAACATTAAATTCAGAAACTCGCGAACTCATTGATATGCTAACATGGAAGATAAGTACTACCGAAATGATAAAGCTCTTACGTCACATTTCGGGAACCACTCAACCGATTTTGCCACACAAGTAGTGCTTCTGTAACCCACCCTAAGCATATATTTTTTTAGTATATTAGGTACTTGTTTTCAAAATGACCTTACGAATACATATTTTAGGATAGAAGGTCAAACCTACTAAACCATTCAATCAATTTCAGGCTAACTTGGTATACTGGTTTACCTATTACGAGGAATAAATATGCATGGTAATCTACAACCTCTTTCGTCGGTCATTTTGAAAGACAGCGTAACCTGAAAAATAAAGTTCTTACACCATATATCATGTTCAATACGTAATAATTGTCCAATTTTGCATACAAGCGGTGCTTGGTAAGCCACCATAAACACATACGACTTTTGTAAAACAGATGCCTTCGAAATTGTGACCATATAAGTATAGTAAGTTGGTATGCCTTATCTACCTTATAATAAGTGACCAACGTCAACTAAACTTGGTATGCTGGCAGAATATCGCATGCATCAAATACGTTAGATCACAGCCTTTTGCCTGCCATTTTGTACGTGCCGCCTGAAAAAATTAATCCCTTACAGCATGTTTACCGTAAAATTTTGCATACATGTAGCAATTTTAGGCCATTATAGTTTTTTAATAATTTGTTTAAATTCGTATTACATATTACATCTCTGGAATAATTAATTCGATTTGTTAGGTGAGTTAAATACACTAATTTTCAATGTACACTTTGATAAATATTACTTCAAATTTAAACTTCATTGTTATATTTCAGTATCTTCTCTACTAATTTCCACCACAATTTGAATGACATCAGTAGGCATGTATTACCGAAGGCCCCCCAAAATGTTTTAGTGCTATATTGTTTTCAAAGCAGCGGCATTACTCTTGTTTTGTTATATTCCGTATATCCTCATTAAACCTATTTCATTCAAGTTTGGTATGCTGAAGTAACAACTGTGCTAAATTGACACTGTAATAGCTTCAATCGTCCTCTATTTTAGAAGGCACTGCCACAAATATTTATTGCGCTATGCTTACGCCGTGTCTCAAGAACTACCGTATTTTTTTTCCCCCGCAAGCTTTTTCTTTTGCAAATCGCAGTGTTACCAATAACTTGTCGAACGTCGGGCCAAATGTTTGACTCCTGTTAAGTCCCTCTTACAATGTCAAATTGTTCGGTCAAACTGCTTCCAATAAGTTTGGTCACAAATGCCGCCATTTTTGTTTGAGAAAGTTGGATGACTTCAGTTTCCATCAAACATTTGAAAATTGGACCGGTTCTGAAATTTATTTGATGTTTGACGGTCTCAGCCAATCAGAATTGTGTACGAGAAAAATGTACGTCAAGAAACTTAACAATAGCTGGAAACGAAGTAAGTTATGATGATAATTAATTTATGTAGAAGCTGTCTGGACAGGAATGCTATTTTAAGTCGATATTGCACATAATATTACGAACTCAGAGGCGTTAATTTCATTGTGCAAGAAACATATCTTATAAATAAAATTTCAATTTTGTAAGGAAATGAAAATAAATTACAATTTTACTTACATTTCTTCCTGAATAGACCGCATGGAAAAACAAAAGCAATGTCTCACTAAGAAAATAATTTTTTAATAATATTTAAAATTAGATTCTCCCAATAAAAAAATTTGACAGTGTGACACACTTTCACACACATTCAAGATTATTTGATAAAATTCGTTAGAAGGAAAATTTGATGGCCGTATTTTGCCCACAAATTTTATTGTTAAATATAGTCGAAGGCAAAAATTTGACAGTGTGACACACTTTCACACACAGTCAAGATTATTTGATAAAATTCGTTAGAAGGAAAATTTGATGGCCGAATTTTGCCCACAAATTTTATTGTTAAATATAGTTGAAGGGAAAAATTTGACAGTGTGACACACTTTCACACACAGTCAAGATTATTTGATAAAATTCGTTAGAAGGAAAATTTGATGGCCGTATTTTGCCCACAAATTTTATTGTTAAATATAGTTGAAGGGAAAAATTTGACAGTGTGACAGGAGCTCTAGCAACACGGATTCACTTACACACAGGTGTTACGAGTTCGCGTGGGACTATTTCATGTTCTGTCCCTCCAGTTGGACGTCGGCCACCTTGGTTTAAAAATGCTCTTGCCTTGACCTTGCACTGAGATAGATTATTAAAGTTGGCATTGCTTCAAAATATATAATAAAAATTATAAAATGTACTATTTAATTATGCTTTTTCCGGGCTGCTCCGGTTCGTTGGCCTCCATGAACTTCGTGCACGTACTTCAGTTATGCAAACCAAAAGCTATAAATAAATCGAAACAAGAAAATGAATTTTAAATAATTATTTTATAATAAATATAATATTAATTATAAACATGTTTTACGTTTCAGTTTCGCCATTACGAGGTCGTGGATAGGACTGCTTGCCAGTGAAAATAACAAACGTAAACAACGATATTGACAGAACCAGAGACACTGGTGTATTAAACCATCTTCACCGATGGTCATTGTTCATACAGGGGCATCTGTATTTGAGTTATCTACCTTATTCTGGCTCGATGGCAGTCACACTACATTTCGCTACTGTTCTACGTTCAGTTAGGGCTATACGTTATCCACACATCGTTATCCACACATACGGTGGTTTAGCTCTGTCTTCAAAGCGCGTAGCTACTGCTTTTAGGTATCTCTTTACTTCTTACGCTTTCTACTTATTTTTCTCATGACGAACCTTCTTCCGGAGTTTGTTGAAATGATCTTCGCCATGTACAGGCATAGATGTAATTAAAAATAAAATTGAACGCTTAAATTGCAAATGAAAAAGAAACGTTATGTCAACATTCTTTTGCATAAACAGAATTCGGATGAGAGTCAAGCTCCTTTTTCTTAATACGTAGACTGTACTTTTTTTTATATTTTAGTTGCACTGCAAACAATGCAGTTGTGCAGCATGTTGCATATGGTCTGTGTCGAGTTATTTTCACGCTCCAAGACTGTAATTACGAGATTTTATTAGGTAGTAAAGTTGGAACGGAAGATCGTTAAATATGCGAAAGCAACCACGAATGTGGAAAGTGTTCAGGAGTTTGGCGTGAGTTCAGTGCAACTTTCGTCTCTAGAGGAAAGTTGCACTGAACAGTTATACAAACAACCGAGCAGTCACGCAATTCATTTGTAGAGGACCTAAACAAGAAAGCACTCAAGGGAAAAGGCAGCAAGTTTGTCACGCGAAGTGTTGACACCAGGTATCTGCCGTCCTTGTTCATTATCTTGCAGGCTGGTTGTGTTGTTGTCGTCCCTGTGGCTTCACGCTGTCGCCAAACACCTACCTCACAGCATTATGAATTTTAAATACTCTGAGCACTTCGACAATCGCGCCCGCTGTCGACTGTGTCCTTGCGCGTCGTTTACGCGAGGTTATGCTGTTTCCAGTTACAAAAACTCGCATTTTATATTAAGGCGTAAATTTACTTTCATAGTTCTTCGCTGCAAAACTTACCTCCCTTAGGTCGGGATCATGACGAATTCACGTTTCACGTATCACGTCAAAACTAACACGTTCACGTAAGCTTGGCTACACATTGACTGGCGTGTTTCGATGAGACCTATCACGTTCGTCCCACGTCACGCCACACTTACGTTCACGCAATCAACATTTAGTTCAACGCGAAGCTCTTGCGTGTTACGAGAAACGCGACTCTGTACTACGTAGTCTCGCACGCAAATTACGATAGGGACGAATTTTTAGCTTGTCATTATTTTGTGTTTATTTTCACAGTGTCATCTGCTCACGATTTAACCTACCGCATATACGTATAATTTTCTCCCTGGAAGGAGGATAACAGAATAATAGTAGTTACGCTAGGATTATGTTTGTTTGTTGATTTGTAAATATGTAGGGACTTTATAACATTGCCGCAATTAATTGAATAATTATGTTTCCTAGGAATATTAAAATGCTTGTATGAAGTGCAGAAAGTTTACCACTAAGCATACAATTTTTAGTACTTCACAAAACATAATTTAATTTTCTTGCGCAGATTGTTTGTTATAGACATAGGATACGCGAAAACCATGTATGTATCTCCCAGATACCTTTAATCCTGAAGGTTATGGTCATTTCACAGTTTTCAAAGTTTGCATACATCAAAATGCCAAATTTTCGCAATCTGATCTTTGCCACATCAAAGTCATAAAATAAATAAGACTTTGTAACTTGAATTTTCAGAATATTCAATTCGGAAAACAACTCTTTCCAAAAATTTTTATCCAGTAGGGCCTATACGAATTTTCCGTCCTTTTGTAAAGCATCATAGTGTAATATAGCACACGAAAAGATCACGTTTTACATATACCTGAATGTGTAAATTTATGCGTGTTACGTGTAACGTGAAGTACTGGTAATCCCTGCCGTGTACGCCTTTTTGACTCATATGCTACAGACCACAAGACATTTCACGGTAGTCAGGAAGGAGGATTCTACTAGCCAACATGGCCAAGATGTGACTTCCGATTCTAGAACTCAAGATGTGACTGCTGGTACAAGCACCCGAGGACGTCCGCGTAAGCTATTTGAAGAGTCGAGCACGAGATCTAAGAGAAGGAAAACTTAATCACAGCTCGAAGAAATATCACAAGAAGAAATAGTTTCCGCTACACAAACAATTCTTCGAACTTCCAGGAAAAAAGATGCTGCCGGTATTGTAGGACAACTTGCATATGCCTCTTCTCAACGAGCAACAAAACTTAAGAAAGCGCGAAGTATGTTCTTCCAGAAAAACAGACAATGTCACCTGATGAGGCTCTCTCCTTCATGATTGAATTACAGCTGACTTCTAACCAATACAAGGAATTAAGGGAGAATGCAATAGCATATAGAAGTACTTTGTATCCCACCCACTACTTAGTAAGAAAAGTTAAAGTATGATCTTAATTGCAGATGACTCTGCAGAAGTTAAATTACAAGCAATTATAGATCATACAGTAAGCAGGATTTGTAGAGTACAAAAGGATGTTATTATTCGTGTGGCAGATCAAGAATATAAAAATGAACTTCTAACAAAGTGGGGATGTGATGTCAGTTCTGACCAAAGTCGCTATAAACAAAAATATTCCCCGGGCGACTCAACAAGTGACGAGTCTTTGTTCATCATCTCACTTGTACCACTTCAGCTGTTAGCTTACTCTGCTACTGAAGAAAACAATACCATTATTCGGCAAAATCCCAGACCTTCACCAGTTCGTTACTGCAGACCTATAAAAATTAAATTTCAAAAGGAAACTGCAGATTTAATTAGAGAAGAAGTAGAAAACATTCGCCCAGAGGAGAAGAATTTGTCGCTGACTACTGTAATTCTCAAGGGTGACATAACAGCAACTGTTGAACATGAGCTGCATTTCACTTTGGTGAATGGAAAAGTGTGCAGTGCCTTGTCTTCATATATGTCATCTCAGAGGCGTTATGTATGTGGTGCAATTCGCAAGCAGATGAATAGTAACACTGAAACAGTCGATTCAGCAGTAGACCAAACCACACTTCAGTTCGGACTATCACCCTTACATGCATGGATTCGATGTTTCGAATGCTTGCTTCATATATCGTAAAGGCTAGGTGTAAATAAGTGGCAAACAAGAGACATAAAGGGTAAACAACTGGTTGCAAATAGAAATAAGAACATCCAGGAACGGTCCAGAAAGGAAATGGGACTACTCTTTGATATGCCGAAGCAAAGCAGTGGAAACACAAATGATGGAAACACAGCTCGAAGATTGTTCAGAGAGGCTATCATTTCAGTAAATATACCGGAAATAGATTTAGAGCTGATCAACCATCTACGTGTCATTTTAGAAGCTCTTTCGTGTGGGTATGCCATCAATACAGAGGTATTTGGCATATAGGCAAAGGAAGCTAGGGAATCGTACTTGATGAAGTATAAATGGTATTATATGCCTGTGACATTACATAAGCTTTTAGTTCATGGAGAGACTGTGATAGGATACTGCATACTACCTATTGGCCAACTGTCTGAGGAAACCCAGGAAGCGATAAACAAAGGAACCAGGCATTTCAGAGAAATCTTAACTAGAAAAACTTTAAGAAAAAACACAAATACCGACCTTTTCCACAGACTATTGATCTCTTCGGACCCTTACATTACAAACTTATGGAAATAAAGAAAGATAACATCTTTGCCCATCTCCAGAGATGTCCTGCAGTTACTGGCTGAACCTCCTGTACCCAGTCATGCAGACGAAGATACCGACAGCGAGGGTGCCGATTCTGATGGAACAACATCTAATTTCTAAAACAGAGTTGCATAAAGATGTTACCTTTCTATTCTTATTAATATCCGAATAGCATGCTCTATTCGTAGCAAAGCATTTAATTCTGTAGCCATATATAATTATATTAATACTAGCTTTGTGCGTGTGTGTGTGGCTTCGCCCGCAAGTACTATACAATGCAGCTACTGTTTTCGTTTACGGAAGAACTTTTCTGAACACCACATTAGTGGTTCTGCCTTCAGGTGTTAGAATTATAAATATGCTAGGTGAGCTTGCTCTGGAGCAGTTCTCCTCAGGTCGACCTCTGCCCCTTTCAGCAACTGTTTAGGTGGATGGTGTCAGTCAGTGAGCCGCCACTAATATCATATAACATTGAAGTTACAAACCCCATCTTTTGCAAAATTATTTGTTGTATTTACCTGAATGGTACAATAGGTTATCGCAATCTACCATATAAGCTGCATACCAAATATTACGAACATTGACCCAATAGTTTTCGAGATATGATTTTTGGCCAGCTGGACACGCGAAATTACACACTGTGGGGCGGTGGGAAATTTTCGGATGGGTAGAGGCGGAAACTATCATATGGCAGGGTTTTCTCGGGGTTTCCCAGTTTCTTACTTCATCTTCACTTGGCCACTGCTATGCCATAATCTCGTTTCACTCTCGTACACTTCTCGGGCTTGCCAGAATGACAGACTTGGGGCCTATTTCATAAAAGTTACAATTCGACAGGCGACAGGTGAGACAGGAAATCGTAAGACAGGTTTGCAATCCGACAAATGTGTGTTTCACAAAAACGGACAAGTTTACATGTTTGTCATGGCAAATTTGTAGAATTGTATGAAAATTTGACAAATAGCTGTTTCACAAATGTTTTGGAACTGACAGTAAAAATCCGACAAATGTGTCAAATATTACACTACATAGGCCTACTGTGTTATGAAATAGTTAAGTATACTCACTCGGTGACATATCTACAAATTTGTAAAATTGTCACTGCAGAAGTGACAGACAAGTTTTCCTATGTAACGAGTAATTTGCAATGTTTACATAACATGGCAGTGCAAGTGTGTTTCAATATTGTGTAAATTAAAACATTGCTTGGCAAATAGCACAACCTTTTCCTCTCGGATCAAATTTAATATAGTAATATTATCCACATTAATCGACATTCTGATGCTACAGTGAACAAAGTTATGTGGGTATTATTATTATTATTATTATTATTATTTACCGCTTAGTTATTTAGGAATAGTTATATAGGAATAGACTGTTCATGAATCGTATATAAGACTGCGATAGATTATCGTAAGCGCACTTGAGAGTTATCTGGCATGTAATAAATGGAACTTACGGTTTGTCATATAATTGTCGTGTGTTATGGAACTGTTATTTTAAGGCTGACAGTTTACACATTTTTGCGTGTCAAATAAGGGGAACTTGTATAATTTATGTAACATAACATTTTCATGACATATTGACAAATTTTCCAGATTGGACATAATTGTCGCATATGTTACACTTGTCACGTTTTATGAAATAGTGCCCTGGTCCTGAGGTTGGTCAGTCATCTACACTGACAGCCCACCTGCTCTCACCCAAGCTGACGCAGCGTAAATGCGGGAACACTTGCACGATTCACGAAAATTCCACTTATTTTTAATTATTACCGACCTTTGCTACAAGAGTGATAAAGCGATATGTTTAGGATACGTCAAAATTGCATTAATGAAAAGTTTCATTTCTCAAAATTTTTTTCACCCTTGAAACCAGTCCCAAAGCTGTTGTTTGACGTGGCTTGTGATGATTTGCAGTAAGCTCGTACTATACACCTAAACATTTTATTTAGAAATTTTACTACATTTGGCAAAAATTCGCGTCGAAACAAGAACATAGCTAACTTTAGAAATAATACATTGTAAAGAGGTACTGAATGCTCATTACACCGAATACAACAATTAAAAGGTGAGATGCACTTTTGTTTCTAGTATTGCTATCTGTAGCGAAGCGTTCCTTCACACATACTCTTGAGGAATTATGCTCAAGATGTTATATGTAACTATTACTTTGTGCTTCATTCAGGCACTAAATTAGTGATGATATTTTATCTGCTTCATTTTTTTTTTATTTTTAAAAGTTTTAGTATGTGCTCAATGAGCAGCAAACTCTGCAATGTTATTCGGAATCCAACTATGTTTATACTACGTTGTAGTACCAATTACTTTGTCCTCACTGAACTTTACGATACTTCACTGCAGTACTTCACAGTCCAACCCTACATAACATTCATGTACTCCTTGATCATTCAATATTGATCTGGTAGCTTGCACAGAGCGAAATACGAAATTTTTTAACATACTCCATAACTAAGTTTCTTCCATGCTGTAACTTTCATCCAGGTCAGTAGTATAAAAAGGTATGTTCTGGGACACCAGGCGTCAAACGGTGGAGCCGTGGGCACTAATTAGCATAATTTCAGGCGTCAGACTGTGGACCCCAGAAGCGAGAATTTCCCTTTTCCCCCTTTTACTAGTCCAAAACGGTCGACTTCGTGTACGAAACTTCACTTTTTTCCTTTTTCGATCAAAATTTCCCTAATTTCCCTCCCACCACTGGTAGCCATCATGACAGCCAGTGCTAATTAGCATAATCTGGGCAGGTGACACAGTGTGGTGGTGGTGGTTTTGCACATTGGGGCGGAATTGTCGGAAATTGAGAAATTCCTGCCAAATTGAGAAGTCATCCCGGCAGCCATCTTGGTATCGGCGAACTATGTCTACCCTGGACAATTGTCGACCAGCTGAGGTTGTCGACCATTTTGATGACCAGTGCTTCGCTGGCGGCGGCAGTGGGGCATCTAGGCATCGTGAACGATCAGATCTCATGTAATACTGTCGTCTCCTTAAGACTGTGTGCGCGTGCATAACACTTATAAGCATAGTAGGCTATAATTTTCAAACCCTTCAAGTTATAGTTGTCAAACTCATAACATAGGCATCAACCATTACTAGGAGAAGGGTGGTGGGCTCAAGTATGCCCCACATCAACTCATAAGCATAGTTGGCCATAATTTCCGAACTGTTTAAGTTATAGTTGTCAAATTCATAACATAGGCATCAACCATGACTAGGAGAAGGGTCGCGGGGTCAAGTATGCTCCATGTTAACATATAGCATAGTTGGCCATAATTTTCGAACTGTTTAAGTTATAGTTGTCAAATTCATAACATAGGCATCAACCATGAATAGGAGAAGGGTCGTGGGGTCACAAGTATGCCCCACATCAACTCATAAGCATAGTTGTTGGCTGCAATTTTTGAACCATTGAAGTTATAGCTGTCAAATTCATAATATAGGCATCAACCACGACTAGGAGTAGGGTCGCCATGCCAAGTATACCCAATGCCAACTTATAAGCATAGTTGGCCGTAATTTCCGAATTGATTAAATTATAGTTTTCAAAATCATAACATAGGCATAAACTATGACTAGGAGAAGGGTCTCGGGATTAAATATGCCCCACGTCAACTTATAATCATAGTAGCCTGTGTTTTCCGAATCATTTAAGTTATAGTTGTCAAATTCATAACATCGGCATCAACCATGAATAGGAGAAGGGTCGTGGGGTCACAAGTATGCCCCACATCAACTCATAAGCATAGTTGTTGGCTGCAATTTTTGAACCATTGAAGTTATAGCTGTCAAATTCATAATATAGGCATCAACCACGACTAGGAGTAGGGTCGCCATGCCAAGTATACCCAATGCCAACTTATAAGCATAGTTGGCCGTAATTTCCGAATTGATTAAATTATAGTTTTCAAAATCATAACATAGGCATAAACTATGACTAGGAGAAGGGTCTCGGGATTAAATATGCCCCATGTCAACTTATAATCATAGTAGCCTGTGTTTTCCGAATCATTTAAGTTATAGTTGTCAAATTCATAACATCGGCATTAACTACGACTAGGAGAAGGGTCATGGGGTAAAGTATGGCCGATGTCAACTTATAAGAATAGTTGGCTATATTTTCCAAACCATTTAAGTTATAGTTGTCAAATGCATAAATAGGCATCTATCCCGATTAGAAGAAGGGTCGTGTGGTCAAATATGCCCCATGTCAACATATAAACATAGGTGACTGTAATTTCCGTATTTGGCTGCAATTTCCGAACCGTTTAAGTCACAGTTGTCAAATTCATAACATAGACATCATCCTCGACTAGGAGATGGGTCATTGGATCGACTATGCCATATGCCAGTGTATAAGAATACATGGGTATACTTTCCTAACCATTTGAGTTACAGTTGGAAAATTTATAACATAGTCATCGTCCATGACAAGGAGAGGGGCTGTGGGGTTAAGTATGCCCTATTTCAGTATATAAGCATAGGTGGGAGTAATTTCCGAATCATTTGAGTAATGGTTGGCAAAATCATAACACAGACATCTGCCATGACTAGGAGAGGCATCAAAAGCGATTTCACAGTAGCAGCTAAAATGGTCGACATCCTCTGCTGGTCGCTAATTGTCCTGGGTAGACATAGGTCGCCAATACCAAGATGGCCGCCAGGAATGAGAAGATCCGAATTAGATAGAAGCTCTGACTGTTTCAGCCAAATTGGGCAAATTTCCGAACAATGTGCGAAATTGAGCAAATGCACTTTATAGGATGGTAATGTTGGGAGCCTGCGGTGGCCATGAGGCAGGTGATGACATCGCACATGCATACATACATAGCCTCCACTGCTGATGACAGCCATCTTGGCAGTCAGTTGGTGGGTCACCCTGACAGTACTTCCATCTCTTCCATTACATTTGAGATACAAATACCAAAGTGTAACATATCCATAACCCCCGACGACGACAAGAAGGGGTACATGGACAATTGTCGGCTTGCCTGCCTCCCCTTTCATAATCTTCTCTCTCTCTCTCTCCCCTTCTCCTATTTCCTTGGCGCCATGGCAAGGCCACACACACTTCTTCGCTCACTCTCCCCCAATACCCTCGGTGCCACCACCTACCACACTTTCTTGCGCTCTCTAGGTCTTGTCCTCCCCTACTTCTGCCTGCCCCATCGCACCTGGCCTCACATCCTCCTGCACTCCCCACCATCTCGCCTAGCTCCGGCTACATCACCGCACCCTGACCCCCAAGCATATGTTTAACAGAGAGTAGACACCCTTTCCAACCCTCATGCTCAGGGAATAGCATAGACATCTGCCATGACTAGGAGAAGGGTCGTGGGTCACATATGCCCTATGACAACATATAAGCATAGATGGCTGTAATTGACTAACTGCTCGAGTTATAGTTGCCAAATTCATAACATACAGATCAAACGCGACTATGAGAAGCCCCACAATTTGTTAGACAGCGCGACTTCCTTAGTTGTCAAATTCATAGACCAACAATATCGGTAAGGAAACAATAAAACTACCAGCTCACCATCATGTATTCAAATGGACACAGTTGGTTCACTTGTCACTAACCACTATTTTACTACACAGTGTATCTTCCAAGATGTTGGACCAAATTGACAGAGCAGGATGTTCTGGTCGTTCGAACCATTTAGTTGTCAAATTCATATCCCAACCATATTGGTAAGGAAACAATATGACGACCAGCTAAAAAAAAGCATTAAAAATGTAACTGTTTAAAGTGATAGACACACATGCATCCATGCACACATGCACACACACATCCGCCTACACACACGAGTTGTCACCCCACACATACAACACATGCTAGAACGATAAGCTTCCCTTAACAAAATGAGTTAGCAACTACCTTAACAGGTGTAGCAGTGAATACGCGTAGGCCACGAAATCGTACTTACTTCCAGTTCCAGGCAGTTCCCCCACCCCCGAACCATATATGTGTGTGCGTACTTCTGAACAGACAGTTAGTACCACCCCACTAGGGAGGATCGGTCTTGCACTCGTGAGTTGTGTACCAAGACTGTGTTGTATGTAATGCGATGTCACTCACAATTAATACACACAGTCATCGCTAGACAGCAGAGTCCCAACACATACAACATCAACACATGCTAGAACGATAAGCTTATTATTATTACGTAACATATTATCCCCTTCCTTACCTGGGGTAGCAATACACACACATAGGCTGTGAGCAGATCCTGTCGTCGATGTGACCTCGCAGGAAGCGGAGACTGCAGTGACCGGTTCCATCTTTCCGTGCATGGTATATACCGACCAAGTACTGCATCTCCACCACCACTACCCCTTGTCAACATACATAGAGGTATACTATTGAAAGGAAACATTGCATGTACCCTGAACTAACCTCGAGGTATCTCAGGTTCGATTCTCGTAGTGAGTAGTAATACAAGTCGACATGTAAACCGACATTATGTCTACAACAGTGTTATTAATTTCTGTCAGTCCCCGACCTGCACTTGCGTACCGAGCCCATCACATAACCACACACACCACACACCACACAACCCACGAACTGCTACTGCGATGCAGATGAGATGTTTATTTTTAGATTAACTGGTGTAGCAGTGAATACCAGTAGAGCGCAAGCGCATCTCGTCATTGATGTGACCCCGATGTAGCGGGGTCACATCACAATGATAATCCTGCCTCTCTGTGCAAGGTAGATACCGACCGAGCACTGCATCCCCACCGCCACCTCCCCTTGACAACATGTTTATCGGTATACTATTGAAAGGAAACAATGCATGTACCCTGAGCCACCCTCGAGGTTCGATTCCCATAGAGAGTGGTAATACAAGATGTCATAAAAGCTACCATCGGATGTACGATCATCGAAGGTGGAAGCAAGGGCCCCACTTCTAAAACATCAACACGAAGAGAGTAAAAGCCATTGTATACAACAGTGGTGGTAAATACAGACAGTACCCAACCTGCACTTGCATACCAAGCTTAGATATAGTCATATTCATTGCTCTGTGTGTGTTCTCCAGTAGACCACTAGAGTGCACGAAAGGAAAAATACTTTACCAACCCACATGCACATATTGCACAAGCGAAGGCTAGAGAAGACCATACAACGTACGTCATTCGAAAAAAAACAATGTAAATCCACTACTAATACAAATTGCCAGCTTGGTCGAGCGGACTAAGTTTTCTGAATTAAGCACTGGTTCCAGTAAATGGGAGCCCAGGTTCAAATCTCTACATCTGACACTTTTTTTTCTGTACCCTACTTGAATAAATAATGTATCACAGGTTCATTTCCCGTTGGGAGTGCATGATAATGTGCCTGCAGACAATCGTACATCGTTGGTCTCACTGACCATACATCTATTACATCATTCAGAAAGTCACTGGCTCTAAGATCATCAATAATTGCATATATCTCTCCAATGAAAGAAATATATCCAACCCTCTGTGAGGAAACCAACAACCGAAGTCTATCTACTCGGTCACTCACTTGGCAAATGTCAGCACTTCATCATCATCTGTAGAATATACATCATCACCAGCAACATGATTACACTTTTGCTTTGCAGTTTTCGATGCATCATCGACATCAGTAGAAGACACATCTACATCACCAGCAGACTCGAAGGTCACATATACATTGTCGGTGTCCTGGGTAGCATATGTTGATTTCACTTCACATGTTAGCAGTGTATGGCTAATATTTACTGCTTCCCACAATCTGTCTGGTTCGTGCTCTGTAGCAATCATAGGACCTTCGTCGCACACATTATGCTCTGCAGCACCCATAGTTCCTTCTTCACACACATCATGCTCTGCAGCATTCGTAGTTCCTTCTTCACACACATCATGCTCTGCAGCACTCAACTTTGCAGTTCACGATGCATCGTCATCAGTATAAGACACCTCTACATCACCGGCACACTTGGAGGTCACAGATTCGTTGTCGATGTCCTGGGTAGCATATGTGGTTTTCACTTCACATGTTAGCAATGCAGGGATAATATTTACAACTTCTGACGATCTATCTGGTTCAATCTCTGCAGCACTCATAAGCCCTTCTTTGTCGCCCACATCATGCTATGTAGCACTCATAGTTCCATCTTCACGCATATTATGCTCTGCAGCACTCATAGTTCCTTCTTCGCACACACCATGCCCTGCAGCACGTGTAGTTCTGCTTTCGCGCACCGGTCTGGAATACCACACAGTCCTGCGTAATGTTATGGACGCTCTAACAAACATTAGTTTACATGACGAATCAGCAGGAAGGCTAGCCTTGTCGTGTGGCAATTCATGCCATCGCATGGCAAGCAAAGACATGCAATCTTTACATGTACCAGTGTGTCTCTTGAGGTTATCGCCTCTACCACACATATCACATGTTAGTTTTCTGGAGGTCGATCCATTTGAACAGTTACTTTTCTCATGGCGACGAGCATGATAGCCCTTGCTGAAGATCATTCCGCAGAAACAACACCAGTTTCCAGCCATGGATGAAGGTACATCCATAGAGGCATGCTCTACAATAGACATTGTATCAGCTTGCACCATCTTCATGCAAAACAAAACTGAAGTTCTTCCCACAATATAAATCTAATAACACACAGAACATCAGCGAGACTTAAGCATTGTACCTAATGTCAACATAGCTAGTCCTTCACCCAGCGGGACTGCACCTCAAGCACATAATTGCTCTGCACTCAGTCTGTCAAATGCAGTGTGTCAGTCCGACACTGTAATCCATTTCGAATCAAGCAAAGGGTGTCTTTACATTATCATGTCTACCAAAATTGTTGTTGCACTACATATTCTAGTATCCTGGAGGTCGTACACAGTGAAAACCCCTCCCAGCTGACCCATCCTGGCTGATCTGTCCCGGATGACCCCTGCCAACTGACTCCTCACATAGTAGTAGTAGAAATGTTACACTATTTGTGTGACATTTTTCTGTTGTAGTTCATTATACATCGATTCTGCCGGTCGAAGAGGGTGATATGTTGTAGTGGGGCATGCATCTAATTTCGAAGTGATTTAAGTAAATTTGTTCTCAACTGTAGATGATTTTTACTGTGTAATGTCCAACCAGGACCCTTTCCCATGTACTCTTCTTCCTCCTGACAAATCTTCTGTATACTAGCTCAACACTGTCTTCGATGTAAAGCATGTTATCCAGAGTCACACATGAGGACTTGAAGGCTCTCCAACTAAATTCATCTTCGTGAGGTTCTGGTTTGGTATATTGACATTCCAACCATATATTATATGTTAATGCACCTTCTTTTCCCACCTTATCTGTAAGTTGATCTATAATATTCTGCTTCATTTGGTTAAGGTGTGTACAAACATCTTTCGTCATGCCCGATTCAACGTATGTATTCAATAGATCACAGAAAGCAGATTCTTTCAGAGGGAACCCATTCCCATTGGGTAAGTTCGCAGCAGGTGGTTGTGTTGTAGTAGCTTCTTTTTCATATGTGCAATTATTCATATGGTTGTCACTTTTCTCACGAAATAGTTTTTCCTGATAGTTACAAATTCTGTGTTGTGCTTCGACTGGAACGCCTCCTGTTGGTTGATAACATGTGAACTTGTGTTTGCATCTAAAACACTGGCAAGTTAAGAGTCGCCAGCTGGACTTCATCGAACATTGACCGGGTTTCTCATGTTGACATGAACGGGATCATTTACTAAAGGTCCTACCATAGTAGCAGCATAAATACCTTGATAACTGTGGAGAATTGTACATGTCTGTGGATCAGTGTTGCCCATGGTGATGGTGCACGAGTTGCCACTATAAGAGGTGCAGTCCATTCTCTTGCTGCCTGTGGAGAATGACCTGCGATGTTCAGGTCTGATGTCGATGATGATAGTGTATCCAATGCGGACCTACATTGCTTAGTTGGTATGGAAGAGAGTCCATAACATGATGCAAGATGTCTTTTTAAGATATCACGTCGTTCAAATTGAGACTTGCAATGTTCACATGTTAAGGTAGAATGCTTCATGTTCATAGAACAACTAGTCTCATGGCGGCGGGTATTGTAGATGTTGGAAAATAATGCCTTGCAGAAATGGCACAAATGGTTGGCAGGACTATTTCCCATCTTCAATCGAGTCGATGCTCACTTTTCGAATAACAACAACACACTGACGATTCCATCAATTTCACCCATTGTATATATTGTTTCATATTTCCTCAGTGGGAGTTAAGAATTCCATAAAAAATAATTCAGTTAGGTAGTGTATACGGTTTACTACACCGGCACACAGGTATAACTCTCATGTCATCGTGCATTGCTATTTCTACTAAAGATCTTTCTGCAATAGTGACACTGTTTACTTCTTCCCGGCGAATTGTTCAGGTCATATGTTGGAGTACCATTACTTGATACGGCAGGCACCTGATCGTCAGAGGTTTGTTGCTTAGCAGGAACCAGGTCTTTGCACTTTTTCATATGTAATTTTAAGCTATCTGTACGAGTGAAGACACCTTGACACTTATATACACTTATATCCTGCACAATATAGGTTCAACTTACATTTATGCTTCATACATCTCTTCGCAGTGTATGCATATGCAAATATCCTATCACAATAGCTTGTATGAATGCCTAAGAGTTGATCCTAGCAATGTTTTCTCAGTTGGACATGATGTCTTTAATGATGATGGTGTTTCACAGGTATCCCCCACATATAGCATTCTTTAATCTCAGGAAGCACCGACTGACATGAGCAGGACGAAGCTCTTTGCATATTGCAGTATGTCTTTGAAGCTATCGCATCATCGAAAATGCAAGTGACACTCTTTACAATACACATAAGCTCACTTAAAATTTTGAGCACAACCAGTCTCTTGTCGGCGGGCATGGCAGCTTTGAGAAAAGGTCTTTTTGCAGTAGCAAAAGCAAAATCTGTCCTCCATCGTCGAAGAAGAGCACATAGCTGCTGTTCACTCTTGATGTGTGGCTATGGTACAAACAACTGACCTAAAACCATCAAACACTCTCAGGTCTGTCAGTGCTAGAACGAAAGAATAACTCCGAATGAGCCAGAGAGCATGTCTGACTGCATATATATATACCCCCATTTTATGCACAAGCTAAATATTTATCTAACATGGGAAACACACCAGCAAAGTACTCCCCACAACTTCCAGATAGACGGTTAGTACCACCCATATTACAGAGGAGGAGGACCGACCTCGCACTCGTGTGTGTCATGTAGCAAGACTTTGATGTATGTAATGTGAAGTCACACGCATTTAATACGCACAGTCATTGCTAGATAGCCGAACCCCGCACATACGACAACACATGCTAGAACAATTATTACGAAACTAATTATCCCCTATCTTACCTGGGGTAGCAATGAATACCCATAGGCCATGAGCACATCTCGTCTTTGGTGTGACCTCGCTGGAAGTGGAGACCTCAATGACAGTTCCCGGATTTCCACGTACTGTAGATACTGAACAAATACTGCCTCTTCATCACCCCCTCCCTTTTCAATGGAATTACTGGTATACTATTGAAAGGAAACAATGCATGTGCCCTGAACCAACCTCGATGTATCACAGGTTCGATTCTCGCAGAGAGTGGTAATACAAGTCGACATAAAAAGCCATCATGATGTCTACAACAGTGGTGCGTGATCATGTATTGCACAAGCGATGGTTAGACAAGACCATACAACATATGTCATTCAACAAAAAAAAAGCCATGTAATTCCATCACTAATACATTATAGACAGGTTGGCCGAGCAGCCTAAGCCATCTGATATTAAGTTCTGGTTCCAGTAAAAGGGAGCGTGGCATCGAATCCCTGCTCCTGTAGCCTACTTGAATAAATAAGTTATCAAGGTTCGACTCTGTTGAGCATGCATGCTGACATGCATGCAGACAATCGCACAATGGTGTAATTGGAGGCTATGGATATGTAACACTGTGGTATTTGTATCTCAAATGTATTGGAAGAGATGAAAGTGCTTCTAGGGCCACCCCCACATACCTTCACTTGATGCCTATGTTATACAGTTCGGAAATTACAGCCACCCTTTTCTTCTAAGCTGACATAGGGCATACTTGAACCTGCACCCCTTCTCCTAGTCGTGGTTGATGTCTATGTTATGAATTTGGCAACTACAACTCGAGTGGTTCGGAAATTTCAGCCACCTATGCTTATATGTTGTCATAGGGCATACTTTACCCACGACTGTTCTCCTAGCCATGGTGGATGTCTATAATATTCCCTGAGCACTAGTGTTGGAAAGGGTGTCTACGCTCTGTTAAACGTATGCTCGGGGGGTCGGCATGCTGTGACATAGCTGGAGCTTGGCGAGGTGGTGGTGAGTGCAGGAGGAAGTATGGCCAGGGGAGATGGGTGGCTGATGGGTTTGGGGGGAGGGGAGGTCAAGAGCTAGAGAGCGCGAGGAAGTGTGGCAGGCAGTGGTGCCGAGGGGCGTCGGGAGATCGCGTTAGGAGGGGTGTGTGGCCTTGCCGTGACACCGAGGGAACAGGACAGAGGGAAAGAGAGAGAGAGAGAGAGATTGATGTGAGTACAAAAGGTGAAGCAGGCAGGCCGACATTTATCCATGCGCCCCTTCTTGTAGTCGTCGGGGGTTATGCATTTATTATGCTTTTGGTAGTTGTATCTCAATTGTACTGTTAGAGCTGGAAGTGCTGTCAGGGTGACCCACCAACTGACTACCAAGGTGGCCACCATCTGCAGGTGAGGCGATGTATGTGCGCATGCGCGATGTCGTTGCCTGCCTCATGGCCACTGCTGGCTCCCAACATGACCATCCCAGAAAGTTAATTTGCTCAATTATGCATATTTTTACAAAGGTTTGCCCAATGTGGGTGAAATGGTCAGAGCTTCTCTCAAATTCGCAGCTTCTCATCCCTGGTGGCCATCTTGGTATCGATAACCTATGTCTACCCAGGAATTTGTGACCAGCTGAGGATGTCGACCAATTTGGCGGCTACTCAGAAATCTCTTTGGATGCCTCTCCTTGTCATGGTGGGTGTCTATGTTACGATTTGTCAACTATAACTCAAACAGTTCCGAAATCACACCCACCTATACTTATACACTGACAGGGCATACTTGACACCACGACCCCTCTCAGTCATGGGTGATGACTATGTTATGAATTTGCCAACTACAACTCGAATGGATAGGAAATTATACCATGTATGCTTATACACTGACATATGGCATATTTGATCCCTCGATTCATCTCCTAGTCGAGGATGATGTCTACATTATGAATTTGACAATTATAACTTAAACAGTTCGGAAATTGCGGCCAACTGATAAAATTACAGCCACCTATGCCTATAAGTTGACATTGGGCATATTTGACCCCGCGACTGTTTCTCCTAGTCGAGGTGGATGCCTATGTTTCGAATTTGACACCTATAATATAAACAGTTCGGAAATTATTGCCAATTATGCTTATAAGTTGATATCAGGCATACTTGATCCCGCAACCCTTCTCCTAGCTGTGGTTGATGCCTATATTATGAATTTGACAACTATAACTTAAACAGTTCAGAAATTACAACCAACTATTCTTATAAGTTGACATGAGGCATACTTGATTGCGCGACCTTTCACCTTGTCATGGTTGATGCGTATATAATGAATTTGACATCTATAACTTAAATGGTTCGGAAATGAGAGAGAACAATGCTTATAATTTAACATGGGGCATATTTGATGCCACGACCCTTCTCCTAGTTGGGGCGAATGCCTATGTTATGAATTTGATAACTATAACTTTACTGGTTCGGAAATTATAACCAACTATGCTTACAAGTGTTATGCACTCACACACAGACTTAAGGAGGTGGCAGTGTTACACGAGATCTGATCGTTTGCGACTCCTTGATGCCCCATCACTGCCTCTGGCCAGGCACTGGCCTCCAAAATTGTCGACATCCTCTGCTGGTTCCCAATTGACCTGGCTAGACATAAGTCGTCAATACCAAGATGGCCGCCAGTAATGACTTCTCAATTTGGCAGGAATTTCTGAATTTCTGACCTATTCCATTCCAATGTGCAAACCACTGCTTCACTGTTAACCTGCCCAGATTATGCTAATTAGCACTGTCTGCTAAGATGACTGCTGGCGGCGGGAGAGAAATTAGGGAAATTTTGAGGACAAAAAGGGAAAAAGCGACGTTTTTCCACGCGATATCGTACGTTTTGTATGGGAAATAAGGATAAAAAGAGAAATTCTCGCTCCTGGGGTCCACAGCCCAGCGCATGAAATTATGTTAATTAGGATCCACAGCTCCTCCGCCTGACGCCTGGTGTCCCAGAACATACATTTTTATACTACTCAGTTCTATTAATGGAAAGGTGTTAAACGACCCTTCACCTGTTCAAGTTTTTACAATGTGACCACATGCATTGCGCAGCAGATAGCATTGTTTGACTCTAACCGGGGTGTCCATGTTAAGCCCGGCACCAACCCTTGAGATTTTTAAAACTGTTGGTGAGTCTAGCTTACCTCCATAATATAGCAAGAAAGCAATGGCAAACCACCTCAATATCACATTGCTAGTAACTCCTTGCTAGTAACATGCGCAAGCACCCCACCACCCATCCAGGTGGTGTTCGGCACTTTGCCCCACTCCGTTTTTCACGAAGGAGGGTCTCCTTGACTTGCTAATGTTGTTGTTCCCTATCTCCTTCTACTGCATTGCCTTGGAGAAGCATGCAAATGGCTTTCCCTACCTTCACTTCTGAGTCGAAATGACCATGAGAGTGAATATAACAGAGGCGGTGAATGTTCTGAGAAGCCATATCCCATCGGGCTCTCTGAACATTCAGACAGTTCTAAAGCCTAAGTAGACGCTTAAATACATCATTAAGGAGGAGCACCAGGCTCTGTATAATGCAAATGTCTCAGATTTAAATTTCAATTATCAGCTTCAGCACTGGCAGAGAGGGACCAGAAGTTTTAGCTGGCTGGATCATTTAGTAGTAAGGCATGCGAAATTTAAGAGATATATTCGTGATGCCTACTACGAATATATGCGCTCACACAAAACAGGCTCTCCAAGCGTTATTGATACCACATTCATGCAGTTCCCACCACTGCTCCAATGCCTGGAGGGATCTTAGTACTTATTAAGTTGAATGTACCTCGCGAGTTTGTAATTCGCCACTGTTTTACTCGTAGATCTTATTAAATTTATGTTCGTGTTGTGCAGGTCTAGGATTTCGCCCAATGCCTCCAGAAGAAAACGTAGAAAGCACGCTCATATGGTACCGTGCGAGCGACAAGAACTACCTTCACTGGACCAATGAACTGGACAAGTTTCTAGGAGGTAATGAACAAATATTACACGTACTTGCACAGTCTTGACCCTCTTTTTTTTTACAGTGGAGGGGATGAGCATGGTGAATGTGTTTAGTTCATGATTATTTAAAAGCATATTACAAATTGTGCATTTACTTGTATCTCAGGGTTAATACAACATTTATCCTGAAAGGAAAATAATTTGTAACACAGAGGTTTGTTGTGACTTCATTGAGCTTAATAATCACATAAATCTAACGACTTGAGAGAACAGTGCGACTACTTGTGAATGATTCTGCTGAGGAATCCTCTTGCATTTTTATTACACTACAATCAACCCGGTAGTGCAGCGTCATTAGTAATATTCTCCTTCTTGTAGGATACATGAAGAAGAATCTCGTGGAAAGTGGAGGTGAAAACAGAGTAGTCTGCAGCTACAACATGGTGCCAGACCCCAAGTCGGTTTGCACTGTCGAGCTTGACAAGTTCGGAGCTTGCACGTCAAACAACAGCTATGGCTTCCCTCAGTCATCTCC
This sequence comes from Dryococelus australis, assembly GCA_029891345.1. Taxonomy (NCBI): domain Eukaryota; kingdom Metazoa; phylum Arthropoda; class Insecta; order Phasmatodea; family Phasmatidae; genus Dryococelus; species Dryococelus australis. The sequence continues at coordinate 98,309,191 of CM056999.1, forward strand.
GTGCATATTCCTCAAGCTGAACAAGGTAAGTTCACAAGTTATCAATTCTAAACAACTATACACGACTGGTTATAATTACCACATTAATGAAAAGCAGAAATTAAGTGCTGTCTCAATAGCCCAAGATTTTTGCACATGAGGGACTCTCTTAAAAGAAGCATTAATTCATATCTAACAATTATAATATGCCTAACTCAATGCCTTCTGAACTTAGCTAGTTCAAAAGCTTGCAATAATTTGTGCTGTAATTATAATTAATTTTTCTCCATTACAAGCAACGATTTCATTACTTTCTTTTCGTACTGGTCACAAATTGTGTATTTGTTTGTAAAATTTCTGTACTTAAAAATCGAGGAACATTCAAAAAGACATAAGGCTGCCGGTGCTATAGCCTCAAAAAGGGTCTCCCGAGAAAAAATACAACATGAAATGTTTTCAAAGATGGTGACGTGTTAACCTGGTGGGATTTTTCGAGACTTAGTATGTCGTTCTGGGCTACCCAAAGAACACATCAACTAATGTTCAGCTTGCTAAATTAAATTTCCTCACTTTGGACAGTATTTGCACACTATTCCGATACTATCGGTTGCCAAGTTCACTGTATGGAAACCTCCTCACGCATTGTTCAGCAACTCTTAAATACACTGCAGCCTGTGTGAATCCAGCTACTCTCGGAAACTCTCGGCTACTCTCACTGAATCAATACGTCGCCGTCTGGCTACAATCCGTGCTGAACAAGGCGGTTATTTTGGATATTAGCTGATGCCAAAATAATGTGACTTGACTGTGTATGGTGAACATACAATATTTTACCAATTAACCCATCACTTTAAAGGGTGGTCATATCGTCTTGTAAATGGTTATTTAATGCATGTTAATAAATACACACACACACACACACACACACACAGCTTGACAAGAAATTAGTGGAATTAATACCAGTGTAACTTTAATTTAATATAAATAAATAAATAAATATATATATATATATATAATGTAGTATTTTATATCAAATGCCAGAAATAAGTAAATTACGGTAATATTATTATTTTAACCATACAGTAAATAAATTCATAAAGAATTCTTTAAAAAAATGTTATATTAAAAAATTTTTTTGGCAACAACTTTACACCAGAATGTGTTCATCGCATTACGATTGATAAAAATATTCATATTGCATATAAGATATACAAAAAAAAAATCAAATTTTTTTAGAGATGCATTTAGATTACAAACGGTGCCATATAATGGAGTAATAAACCAGATTTTCTTTTTGTTAGATTATATTTTCCGCAGATATTGATTGTGATATACAATTTGAAGTAACGACCACCTATGTTTTCAGAGATCACAAATCACTAACTTGATTTAGGGGGATACCAAGAAAAAATTAAAGCAATTTTTATCTTAGTATTCTTAAATCACAGAACATTAAAAAAAATTAGGTTTATTATGTGAATAATTCTACTGAATATAAAAAGATTTCATCAATAAATTTATGAATTGATGCACCTCTCGTATAATGGGATAATCGAAAGCCTTCATTTCAAATGTACTCAAGGATTGGTTTGCTATGTTCGTTAAATATCTGTGTTGTATGTAAACCGTCCCCTGCATAGCTTCTGAAGTCTTTAAGCTGGGAATTTTATGGGGCTTGCAGCTAATATGAGGCTTTTTGTAAAGAATTTAGGCACTACTTTACAAAGTCTTGTATGTTAACAAAACCATGTTTGAGTAAATTACATTGTCGTGTAGATCGTTATAGTTTAGTTCCCGGCACTGATAGAGACTATGCCTTTCAGTACCGAGAGTCCTTAAGTTAAGCGACTTTGAAATTAGTGGAATTAATACCAATGTAACTTTAATTTAATTATAGAAAACTACACCTTCTACAAATTATATTTTGTTTAACACATCCAGAGCTTCTTGTTTGTTCCAGATCTTTAATTGGATTCCTGATTATTACAATGACACTGACTCACTGCCTGATAACATGCCTGAAGACCTTAAGTTGCACATACGGGACAGAAAAGATACTGCGGAGGTAAATATTTAAGTTTAAGTAGTGAAATAGCATTGATAACTTATTTATAGCCATACTTACAGTTTTGTTACGTAGACTAATTCATGTAAAATGCTTTATAGTTTAAAATTTTGAGTTAAGTTATAAACTTTATTAGTTTATTGTACTGAACTGAAGTTTCGCCAATGGATGTGTCTAGGTGTGTGTGTGAGAACGATATTAAAACTCACTAGTATAAATTAATCATCTTCAATGTTTAAGGGGGTTAGAAGCTTCATGCTCGGGCAGATGGCGTTACACGAAGATTATCGGGCTGTAAATACGCGGTGTGATACGGGATTCGTCCATTCCGAAGGCGTTATATAGTGCCACAAATGTTACGCCTGATGTGTTGAAAAGAAGGTGCAGTTAAAATGTTAACGATAGCCGAAATTTGTAATTTCGTTTGTGCTTGTCAAAGGCCATCGTGTGAATAAAGTGGCTGAAATTACAAGTGCATCGAAGGCTGTGTTCGATGTTACATGGTCAGGGCTAACCAAGCCGTTAAGTGAAGTAGGCTACGTAAGTACACAAGGGCACTAGTATGAGTACTACTCGTGCCCTTGAGGCATACATGTGGCGCCATTTTGTAGAGCATGTTGTAGGTTTTAGTTGATTTCCAGCATTCTTATTTTATTAACATTTTAACATAGCTATAGATTTCTTTATAAGCATTTAATTATTAAGAAAATTAAAAAATAGGTTTTAATATATAAATAAGGATAGGCATGTTTATAACCCGCGAAAGCTAGTCAGTTACAAAAAACATACTATAATAAAACAAACGTTGCATAAAATCTGACGAATTTATCAAAGTGAGTAGTATAAACCATATGAGGCAAAAGTTAATTTATGGAACGAAGTTTTGTGGGTAAAGGTTGGTATAGGCTATTCATGGTAAAGGGAGCACTTTCTGAAGCCCTCTTATTTGGAATAATATCCAGTAAATATATTTTATTGTAGCTGATAGTAAAAATAACTAGGGCCTCAAAAGTGCTCACTTTATAGTGAACAGCCTATAACGAAATTTGAGGACAATTGCTATAATTTACATCTTTAAAGTTTAGAGTATTAGTACTTTTTATGGTTTCCCTTAGTTTTATGGTCGATTATTGTTACACGCAGCCGCGCCACATCCTCTCCCATGAGGGTGTGCGAAGCGCAGTGCTCCAAGAGCATCGCCGAGAACAGGAGAAGCGCTTGCAGAGTTACATACAGACCTCCGCATGACATATACCGTGTACCGTCATCTATTCGCAGTTACTTCACACTTTTCTAATAAAACATTTAAAAATGATCCCATGTATGACGTGTCCGGTTGTTTCCTACATATGTCACGTATTAAAAATGTTTTGTACATGTGTTAATATAACAGTACCTTATTATTAGTTAAATTGAATTTTTACTTGTATTTTACATGCAAGTTTTTATATTTCTTTTATAATTAACATGAATAAAACAGGGAGGAAATTATTATGTTTGTAACCCTAGTAAGAAATAGTTCGTACGCAAAAAATACATTACATTGAGTGTGCATGAATGCGGCGCGCTGTCCCTTTGGTGTAATTTTTCAGACTTACTTAGGCTTTGTTTGCATGAGGCGGAGGAATAGCATGGAAGTATAAGTATAGGAGGGGCTTCTGAAAAGTGTGAAGTAACTGTGAATGGTCTATGTTGGGACTGGTGCCGCTCCTGTCCTTCAAAGATTGACTGTCATTCCACTCCTTATCCGATGCGCTAATTTTCTGGTCAAACATTCACCCCGTCCTCAGCACGACGTCTGGATGCGAAGAACCTTCTGGTCCAGCCAACTGAGCTATATAACCGCGGCGTGCCTCTGTATTGAGTCTGAGCTGATACGTCTAAGGCCAGGTATGTGCACACCAATACGATGAGTAGCGAACGATGGTAGCGAGTTGAGTGAGAAGGAGAGAGATCGAGAAGAGAGAGAGAGAGAGAGAGAGAGAGAGAGAGAGAGGAGAGAGAGAGAGAGAAGAGAGAGAGAGAGAAATTGTGGTAGGCTGGACTGTGGCAAAGTGGGACTGGATGAGTGAGTGACAGACATTTGGATTGATGTTTATGTATGGCAGTGTACATTTTGACCGTATATGAGTAAATAATAAGTGACTGTAGCTACAGGCTATTCACGATAAGTGAGCACTTTTGAAAGCCCTCTCATTTGGAATAATAGTCAGTAAATATGTTTAATTTTAGCCTTGGACGTTAACTTCTGAATAGTGTGGAATATACACACTGTGTTCATTACTTCATTGGCAATACTTATTTTAAAAAGAGGTTAAAGGAAAAAAATAAATAAAAGGAAAAAGTAACTAGGGCTTCAAAAGTGCTCACTTTACCGTGAACAACCTATAGTATAAGGTAAGTGATAAGAAGTGCGTTAGAATTGAGATTTGCAATAAATATTGCGCATACTGATATGATATTAGGCGAAGTTGTAGAAATAGGAAGGTCAGTGTTGTAAATAACAGCTGTGTGTATTTTTATTACAGTGTAAATAAATCAATAAATTAAATTTAGTAATTTTATTTTTAATAACACTCCCATCCGTCACGTATTCAGATACTCCCCAGGAAACTTGTAACATTATTAATAATTTAACTTATTCGGAAAACTCACACGTATTCGTCCTCAAATAAATAAAAAAATTGTGGCTTGTTTATAAGTTAAATAAATATCGAATTTGCCTGCACGTTACCTCTGCACATTTTGTGAGTTACCGGATAAATATTAGTGCGTATATGTTAAAGTAAAGATTCATTTTTTTTTTTTTGCGAAAATATATTGTTTAAAATCTGACCAGCTGGCTAGTAGTGTTTATCGCAGCAAGCTAGTAGGCCTATTCACGTCAAGATTCCTCAAGAACAAATCCAAAAGTCAGTGAAATATATTCATTACCATAAAAAATGTGCGCAATCTGTAAAAATGGTTCGGAAATCATGCAAGTTGTTAAATAAGTACGTTAATGGATACTGTGAAACTGATTACAGTGCGATGGCGCTAGCATATAACGTTATACGAGAGCACTGCTACCACTCTTCGTGTTGTGTATATAAACAGTTCCCAGAAGGTCACATTTATACAATACGCATTGTACGTGCCTATTAATGATTAATGACTGATAGGCATGTCGAGAAGACGTACGAGAACAGTTGATGAAGTTTGAGAGATATCGGATAACAAGACTAAGCACTTGGATGGACACCAAATTAACTTCCAGACTATATTGGCACAAGTGGACACCCGCGAAGGTGCCCGTACTTGGCGGACCAGTTCTGGACGACCCCGACAGACCACAAGCAGGGAGGATAGATGGCCATACAGCCATGAGCAGAGCAAGTGATTTTGTTGTCCACAATCCAGTACATGTGACTGCTTCACTGGACAACAGTATCGGTACTAGATGTGTTTCCTGAGGCCTAGCACAGGGGAATCTACGATCCCGAGAACCTTGACATAGTCTATTATCAGTATCTCAACATCGCCACCTTTGTCTTCAGTAGTATCAGCAGACAGCAATGTGAAATGCTATGAACTGCTTGTGTATCGTCTTTATAGAAGAATAGCAATTTTCTTTGGAAGAAATGGTTGACTGCATGTGAGCGCTACAATACCTGCCTAACTTTACAGTGGTCTACGTTTCCTACTATTTGTGTGATGTCCTGGGGAGTTATCTCATATGACTGTCGTAATAATGATCGTGGTAATAATGTGAAGGCCGCAGAATGCACAGTGTTATGTCGAAAATATCCTGAAACCTGTTGTACTAACCTGCTTGGCTGAGTTCCCAGGAACCTGTTTATAGCAACATAACACTTGCCTGTACACAGCCATGGTTTCACATGGGCGTTCACGTCATGTTTCAGTTCTCCTGTGGCTTATCTATTCACATGATTTGTCACCGTCAAACATTTGTGGGATCCAAGAGTCGCCAGCTTTTCCAACTTCGAATTGCTTCAAATTTCGAGCATAGTTTGCAACAACTTTATGTATACATGCCGCAATAGATGTATGTTCCCATGCAGGATCGTATCATGGCGCGTAGTAAGGTACTAGAAGGCCCCACGAAGTACTAAATGCACCCTTGTTCTGCGTCGCAGGTGTGCGTCCAGATTCAATGATATCATAACAACTAGTTTCTTTTGTCTGAGCCATCACAATCATAACACTTTCGTTTTTATCAAAAAGTTCCTTCTTGGTGCACACATTTTTATGGCAGTGAGTATATTTGAATGTAAGCTCTAACACGATCTGAGCTGCCTGAAGACACTAAAAAATGACATACATAAAAGTAATATTTTTCACCAATGTTTTTTTTTTCGTTTCTTTTTATGTCATTCATGCCTCTAAACCACTGTAACTTAGGAAAAACCTAGTACGACATATCGACGTGTCTTATGTTTCTTTGTAGATCAATACTGTGTGGGTAAGCTGCGAGGGCGAGAATCCTGCTGACATCGAAAACATAGGTGCCATCCAGTACTATCCTAATCGAGGCTTCCCTGGCTACTTCTTCCCGTTCAGGAACACTCCAGGCTACTTGAGTCCACTTGTGGCTGTATTCTTTGAACGACCTGCAAGTAAGTAGAGTGCTTTCGATGTTTATTATATTTATATTTCAAGCACATTTACATACACCTATAATGTACTTTTTTGGGAAATGGCAGTGTCACATTCCCAATACGCCTGTCAACATTTTTATAACCAAATAATTTTAAATGATGTACATAACAAATAACGCATAAAAATGTAACGCATACTTTTGCCCACACGTTGTACTACTTGGCTATCACATCCAACCTCATTAATCTACTGTGCTTTAATTAAATTAAATTAGTGGTGTTTTGGGTTGCGGTGCTATGTTCACGATTGCGCTCTGCGGATGTGTTTATTTATGCTCCTGCTTTAGTTAGGGACCACGGTGGTGTAGCGGCTAATGCGTTCGCCTTCCACCAAGACGGACCGGGCTTTATTCCTGGTGGGGTCACCCCCAAGGACTCCCGCACGTGCGAAATCGTGCTGGACGATGCCGCTAGTTGGAGGACCTCCCCCGTTTTCCCCGCGCCCTTGCATCTGGGCGCTGCTCCGTACTCACCACTTGGCCTTCGAGACCTTGTTGTTAAGAGTCGCCCAACCCTCTCCACCACACTCGCACTTTTGTGAGAGGCTCGCCGCATCGGAACACGCGATCAGGTGGCGATAGCTACCATCAGGGCGTGCACTTTAGGGAGGTGCTGCACAATCAGTGATCTAGCATCACTAGCAACTATGGAGGAACTGCATTAGTATTAAAGGCTGTTCAAAATAAAGTGAGCACTTTATAAATCAACCGTAGAAAAAAGTTACTGTTCCTAACTACCGGGCGCACTAAGTGACATGCATGCACCCAGTAAAGTTGGTAACGATGGAGGGTAAGTAGTTCCATATATTAATGACGAATAAAAAGTGTTAGGTAACCATTTGTGATAACTTAAATTATTTATTTCGCTTTCTGTTTTTCTTTAATAAATTAAAGCGTAGAAATGAACAGATTTGTCAAATATTTACTTTTATAATAATTTCACAGTTTCACTTGACCGACGCTTGAATAAAGTGACCAGGCCTATGGCAATGTTAATTGTACATATGGCAGAAGAACACACAACGTGCGTACAAGTAGATCTTAAGCAGGGCTTTTAAAAGTGCTCAGTTTACTGGGAACAACCTTTAGCTAAAAATATACTGTGTCAAAATTCTATATTTATTTTATGTATATATTTCCCCTTAATACCTCACTAGTGTGCATCGTGACACAACCCTAGAAAATATATCAGCTGCTAGACGATTGATTAAGCAGGAAACTCTTAGCACCAAAATATTATCTCCTTTTATTCATCATTTTTCGATTTGGTTAATATTGATCATAAGCGATATATTCTTTTTTGTCCATATTTAATTGAAATCATCGTCAAATGAGGTAATGTTTTCACAGTGATTTTTCTATGAAATATTTTTTTTTACAGACGAATGATGATGTTCAGAGTAATCGTCTACAAAAGAAACCCATAGGCCGTTCATTCTACGTTAGTATAGCAGCGATAGCAAAATCAGAGGCGTCTCTACCGACACAATATGGCACACCTTCGTCTACGCCCACCACAAAGATTGTTCAATAAAAGGTTTAAGATTAGGGAATTCTTTCTAAAATTGTTGGATCAAAGGAAATATCTGTATTGATCAAGTACGCGATTCTTATTAGAGTAGTATGATAGCCATTCCGAATGATACAAAAACACACCTAATGTTCGTTTTAATGCCTTAGAGCTGAAAGGTATCACGAGTTCCCAAAGGATTTCAAACAGCCAGCATTTGGCCTAAGGGTATTATTCTCCACGCAATAACCATACATGTTTTAAAATTGGTTTTAGTCTCAATTTAGATATTTATTAATTTACAGTTAGGTTGTGCAATAAACAACTTCCAAAAAAAATGTTTATTTTCTTCAACTTTTCCACAACCCGTTATACCATCTAGGTAGCATTTGATACATAGCAAGTAATTGTGTTTTATAATTTCGTCCATTTCTCACTGGAAGGAAACGACTCCATTAGTCACATCAAGCGATATTATCCTGGGTTGATAGTTTAACGCCAGCTTGGAAAGTGGTATAGCCATTATCTTCATCTGTGACCAGAATCTGAATATAGGCGTAACGATCTTTCACACTATACACATTGTACTAAGCCATTTCAGAAAAATCTTTTTCTCTGGACGGTAGAGGACAGAAATCTAACATAGTGCTATTGTTGATAGTTTCACAGTATGAAATTTACAATGTGTTTCCTTTTCTTTTCCTAGACAACTACTGCCTGTACTCTCCAGGTACTCGTTCTGCGGTTCAATTTCAACTTCTGAAAGGATGCATTCTTCATTTACTGGATACCACTTTGACTTTATTTGCAGTTGGTATACAATTTAGTCTCGAATGTTCGAACTGGTGTTTCTTTTGCTCAAGCAATACTATACATATTGTGAGTGAAGGTTTCTTACCACTGAACTTTATTAGTAGGTTTGAGTGTTATATTAACACATCATGAACTATTATAAAATAGACAAAATAATTTCTATAGAACACTTTATTTTACACCACAATAGATGTTTCAAAGGGTCAAAGTCCCGCAGCACAATATGCTTTGGTTGAGGTTGATAACGATGAGAACACCATAGAGACTTTACAGTTATTAGGTAATTCCAAACAAAACTGTCCCCCAAAAAATTTCTCAGCTTTCATAATGCATACGTCCATCTGCAGGGAACTTGCCCATATACACGTTAATAATAGCCTTCGAAAGGCAGCTAGGTGATGCAGCCAGCACTGCTGTATAGGCAGACGACTTTTTTATATCTAGGATTTTCATAAGTAAAGACTGTTCACGGTAAAGTGAGTACTATTGAGATCAACCTTAGAAAAAAGTCACTGCCACTGCTCGCATATATTTTAACGGACGCACCGAGTGATACGTGCCCAGTGAAGTTGGTAATTATAGATAGAAAGTAGATACACATCTTAAAGTCGAATAAATAGTGTTAAGTAACCATCTGTGATGTCTCAAATTATTTCTTTCGCTTTCTGTTTTTTTTTAACGCACGGAAATGTAAAAATTACCAGTTTTGTATAATAAGTACTTTTCCAACAATTCCGCAGTTTTACTTGATCGACATATGAATAAAATGGCGAGGCCCATTGCAATGTTAATTTTACACAAGGCGGAAGAATAAACAACACCTATGCAAGTAGATCTTAGCAGTGCTTTCAAAAGTGCTAATTTTACCGTGAACAGCCTATAGTCCAACTCATTGCCTGCCCCTACATGGTTAAAGTCGTGATTATTTTCGCTGAATATTCCTTTTCATATTACTTACAAATATTGGCATGGCGACAAGTTGACATCGCATGATGAGCTGAGCATGAGTTGTCGTGATATAGCTTGTATTCTGTTGTCGTTTTAGAGCCTTATGCCATATCAGTCCGCGAGGATGACGGACAGCTATTAGTCCCACCTGGACAGCTCGCAACTGAATGCGTTTTACCCTTGCGTTATGGCGCAACTCTACGTGTGCATTAATGCCACGATGGTTGACTATCGTATGGCCAAATGGTTAAAATAATTGCGTTTCATGGCTTTCCATTTATTGATATAATATACTGGTGGCCATGACTAGCTAACTATATCGAAGAACTCCAAGAAAGGGATAGTTCTGATATAGCATTTGTACAGAAAGTGTGGATGAACACAATAATAGGCGAATTGTTTTATTGTTGTTATGGCTACTGATTACCGGACATCCCTGGCGTATAAGTGAAATGATCCTTACACACCTAATGTACCTTATCTGCTATAGCTGTCAACATGAACACAAGAAATGAACGATGATGGGTAATGGAGTATGACAATTCATATTGTAATAGTTTACAGGTAGGGAGATTGTGAGGAATATGCGAATGCTCCACGTATGGGGGCCAAATTGAATGTATACGTAGGTATACCAAGTAATACGTGTGTTTAAGTATTTATATATACTTGTAGGGATGCCTAGCTTTTGTGAATAAATATTACAATTCTCCTTGTCCACAGTAAGAACCATATGTATGTGGGATATACACGTAGAAAGTCTTACCCTTGTAGTGTTGAAGTTATGGGCGCTGATGAAAGGAACTTCCCTTAACAAGCATAAACTAGACACGGACACTAAGGACAATATAGATTCTACACTACCAGCAATGCTACAATGGCAACGTCTCCATAGGTGAAGCATATGTTTAATTAAAAATGCTTTACTTCAAGCAGTGGATTCAGACCAAAATTATATTCCCAAGGTATAAAAAGCAGCATATGTAATTCGCCCTAGTTTGTAGCAAAATACATATCTTACTAAGTAATCAGGCAGCTGACAGCTAAGAGTCCTAAACCGTGCCAAATATGAGTTCTGTTTAAAATGGTCACACAACACTGGGTTATAATACTTGCCTGACTTAAATATGAATTAAATCGGTAGAAGAAGTTCTGATTAAGTTGTTCACAGTCAAATATGTCTCAGTTTCACCTCCGGAGCAAAAGGATACTGTCTAAATAGATGAAAACATATACCACATATCTTGCAGTTTTCACAAAATAAATACTCAACAGCCCTCTCATTTTACGCTCCAGTGTACTCCGGCGGCTATAAACCTTATGTTGAGTAACATCTTGCAAGTCGATGCTGTCTTTATACTATAAATTCGACGGATTAAATCTCAGGGCTGCCCTGTATGATCGCTTAACAAATCAAGATGGAGACCAGGTATTTTCACAATAATTAAATGTTCACTGAGCATTCTAAATTTGAATAACATTACTGAGACAGGATTTAACTCCAAAACCTATTGAAAAAACTCTCTCTGTTAATGACGTCATGCGCAGCTGCAAACTTAGGTGATCTAACACGCAACAACACACTGCAAATAACAAAATAAAATATGCAGCGTTTGAAAATTATAAATGAAACAGAAGAATAACAGCTCAGTTCAAATTACCATTTAGTATCTCATAAAAATAGTTATTCCGTTAAAGTATATGCACGTAACCAAACCGGGTGTTTAATTATGCAAATATTGGTCCATGCTAATATGACTGTCAATGAAATGTATAAATGTTAGACGTCACAATACCTACAGATCAGCGGTGAAATGGAAATGTGAGGGCGTTACAGAAGGCCCATACAGACATGGTAAGCTAAAATATTAATATATCAGGACTGTCGAAGCATTCGACGAACAGTAAGGTCAAACTCCAAGTCCTGTACATAACCTATGATCAGCTATGATATGGCTGCTCTTGGATTCCATGGACAATCTGCAGAACATAAATCTATCACTCCACCGAATGCAGCGCGTTATTTACAGTGGTACAAAGAAAATCGCACTTGTACTATATATTAATGGAAAGGCATCCCACGGAGTGATAATCATGCTGCATGTTGCGGTGATCCGATGTTCATAAAGCGCGTGGCGAATGCCTGACGGGCATAATCTGCTGATCTGTACAATCTCCTCTATGAAGTTTGGAAAAGGTGATGGAATCTTGGTATAGACCGCTCACGATAAAGTGAGCACTCTTGAAGCGCTAGTTACTTCTTTCTTTCAACCAATTTGTATCCTTCCCCCACTTGTTAATGTAAACCCTGCCATGTGAGTAATAAACCCAATGTATACATTCACCATATACCCAAAACCAAAAGACCGGGGCCACAATGAAACGAGTTTATTGGTTATTATGTTTGATGAAACAGATTAAAAAATTTCTCACTTTATGATGAAAGGTCTACAATACAATGTTCCATGGTATGGTTTTGGTCTAATAGTTGCAGTGCTTGGATCCATGAGTAAGAAAGGCCTATGTAACAATTTCAGAAAATTAGATCTACCCACACTGTAGTAATACTCTGGAGTTAGCCAATCTAATTCTCAGCATGACAGTGGATTCATCGAATAAGCAAACACTATAAAGGTGTTATTTCAGAACACTGTAGTGGATTAACTCGAATGGTCTATCTAATTCTGACCTCAGAGCAGTTAGACACCTTTCGGATGAGATGGTAGAAAGTTTTCCTTGAAGGGAAGAGGCTCTATAACAGCGGCCAAACGTAAGCCCAGATCACACCAACACTATACAATATCCTAATTATTGACATTATTTAGGGTGTCCAGTAATAAATGTGATATGGCCTGAGAAATCATGCCACGTCTCAATAATTTTTTTTCCTGCCAATAGAACACTTAATTATTAACATTAAAAAAAAGTCACATCTCTAGCTAAAAAATTAAATTTTTATTTTGCATTTCAAACGTAGATGCTTTACACATTTGATAATTTGAACCTTTAATCTGTTTTTGTGCTGTACTGAAAAGTTTATCTCAGCGACGTGTAGCATGGTTTCTCAGGCCACATAAACAGTGTAGAGCTTTCCTCAAGCTGGTAGTATCATTCAAAATGAAAAGGATGTGAGTTATTTCTGAAACGTGCTCCGTTTTACCCAAGAAATAATTCAGAAACCTCACACAAACGTTTCGACCAATTACGACCAAAAATAATGCACCCAGCAGATGGTTCTTCGTTTATTGATTAAATGTATCTTGCAAGTGAGTTTCACATTACAAAATTTAATTGGTAGCCATGTGATACTGGAAATTATTTTATTCGCATAACTTATTAACGTTTGTACATCCTAAGTTCGAATCATTGGAAAACCATTCATTTGCAGTGAAATTGAACTAAGTTACTCGAATCAGTGAAAATGGCTCCACTTAGAATATGTGGGAAACCACTCGTTTCCGTGAAAAAAAATTTCCCTGATTGAATATGTGATGGCCAACTGCGTGCGGCAAATTAAATATTGTTCTTATTGAATTTTAGTCAAATAATTACGAGAAATAAACGTATTTCAAACAGTCAACGTTTATATTATGCAATATAACGTAATTAAAAAAAACAATAAAAGTTTGCGGTGTCCAGGATCTGCAACCACTTAATCTCGGTGTTAGACAGTAACGTTACTATTCGACCTACTAAACCAAAGTTAACTGTAAAGACCGTGTCACACTGTCAAATTTTCCCGTCAAACTGCTTCCAATAAGTTTGGTCAAATAAGGTAGGACAGTTATGACGTCATTGAAACTCATAAATGCCGCCATTTCCGTCTGAGAAAGTTGGATGACTTCATTTTCCTTCAAACATTTAAAAATTGGATCGGTTCTAAAATTTATTTGGTTTTGAAGGTCTCAGCCAATCAGAATCGTGCACAACAAATGGACGTCAAGAAACTTAATATAAAATAACGAACAATTGCCGGAAAAGAAGTAAGTTATGAAGATAATTAATTTATGTAAAAGCAGTCTGGGCATGCATTCTATTTTAAGTGAATATTGAACACAATATTACGAAATCAAGAGGCATTAATTTCATCGTGCAGAAAACATACCTTATAAATAAATTTTGAATTTAGTAAAGAAACGCAAATAAATTGCAATATTACTTACATTTCTTCCTGTAATGGACCGCATGGAAAAATAAAAGCAATATCTCACTATGAAAATAATGTTTTTATAATATTTCAAATTAGGTTCTCCCAATTAAAAAAATCGACAGTGCGGCATATTTTCAAATACATTCAAGATTATTTTATAAAATTTGTTGGAAGGAAAAATTCGATGGCCGTATTTTGTCCTTAAATTTTATTGTCAAATAACATTGAAGGGAAAATTTGACAGTGTGACAGGGGCTTAGGAGGGAAAATATGTATTTTATATGCCTTTATCGAAAATAGTAGCCCTACCTTTAAATTTTGTCATTTAGTTTTGTTTTTAGTTAAACTGGTAACATTAGAATGGTTAAAATGAATAATAGTACGCATGAATGCACTCACTTCACCACATTTACCGTAGTTTAAAACTTCAAACTGAGCGCTACGATGATTTTGTCAAAAGGAAATGAAAGACTGAATGTTCATGTTGCCTCGTAAAATGGTATAATATACGACGAAACGCACATTTAAAAATAAATGTTTTGTGGGTTTGATTATTGTATGCGTTGTTATTTCATTTGATACAGTGTTGTATTTATTCTGCCATAACATTTGTAGTAGAACACATTTCTTACTTTAAAATAAAAGAAACTGACATTCAATCATATAATACAAGACGCAGTGGAAATTTACATGCACCAAGTAATCATCCAACACTAATACAATGAGGTGTTTACTTCTAAGGAGTAAAGTTATTAAATAAACTGCCAACATATGTTAACGAGCTTAGTAGGGTCAATGTAACTACATTTATAAATTCACAAAAAAAATTCTTATTAAGTCACAGTTTTTATTCAACTGATATTAAAAATTAATTGCCTGAACATAATGGAAAAATGACATACTATGTCTTTGTTTAGAATATATGTTCTATTCTTAACTACTTTTTCAGTGAAAGCTTTATTGCATTGGTGTCTTTATCTCATATAACTTATATTTTCTTTATAACCAAATGTAATACGCAGTAGTTGTTTTTGTGCGCCTGTCATTATTTGTATGTTTATTTGTATTTGTAATTGTAATTCATTTTTATATATCATGTTTGTACATAGTCTCTTGTATAATTGACAACTTCAGTATCCTAAGGTCAACCTGACCTATAAAGGTTCGAAGGAAGGCAATAAAAAAACAGTGAAATTATCAGTGATTCAGATTTAATATGTGTAGATTAAAAAAAAACTAGAGGAAATGTTAGCAAATAACCACTACAATACATAGCAATAATTGACAACGACAAATTTCTGTGGTTTCCAGCTGGAGTCCTTATCAACATTGAGTGCAAGGCCTGGGCTCGTAACATTCATCACGATCGCGCAGAGAGGAGAGGATCTGTCCACTTTGAGCTTATGGTCGACTAGAGAAGATAGAAAGAAGACTTTATCGACCATTCACATAGTGCAGTATAGTACTTACTACGTTTAATTGAATAACAGTAACACATTTAGCAACAAATGTCTGCTGCTTAATGGCTTTCACACGGTGGGTTTATTTGTTGGTAATTTTTTATCTTGTAATACGTTTTTCGCGCGCGTGTATGTGCATGCGTATGTAATAAGCATGACGCACGAAGGTGATGTTTGACCTTCCAAGTGTTTCACTAATAGACGTTACTGTGTTTGACCATTTAAAAAAACCTCTAATATCAGGTTTTAAAGGAACACTGCCGACTTGAAAGTAACAAACAACTTTAATTATTAATTTATGGAAACCTGAAGAATTCGCGAGTTCGATGACCCGTAAGCTAGACTGCACAGTTGTATGTATAAATATGCCTTTATCAGCTGCACATTGGTTGTCTGCCGTCACAGTGGAAGGCGACGATTGGACCACCGTTCTCCAGGAGGTCTCAAACACAGTGTGTACCAATGGCTAATGTTATATAAACGCACGTGTTTTGAATTCTAGTTTGTCCCGAGATGAATCCGAGAATTTTTCAGGTGTCTAATAATTTATGTTCGTGTACGCTTAAAATAAAATTATATTTCGAAATCACAAGATTTGCCAAAGCATTAGCAGTTACGAATCTCAATGTGCATAAATTTGTTATTAACTTTAGTGAAAGTTTTATGTTTATATTTTTTAAAAATGTAATAAGTAATGGTAATATATAAAATGTTGATATAATTATGTTTGTTATATTTTTTAACTATACCTGTTCTTAGATAATATTAATTATATAGTTGTAAACAGCGAGCAGATATTGTATAAAAATTAAAAACTCGTTAAGTGGCTAATCAAAGTTCCGTATTTTTTTAAATGATTTTTTTGAAAAAAATTTAATACGTGTTTAATATTGATACTTAAAACAAGGTTATATAATACTGGCTGTGTCCAAATACAGTACCATGTGCCCTCTTTATCTTGCCCATGTGTGAAGTGAGTGAAGAGATTTGGACGGCTCTTAACAGCGATTGATATGAGTATGGAGCAGCGCCGGAATGAAAGGGCGGGGAAACGGGAGATCCCCGAGAAAATCCGTCGACTAACGGCATCGTCCAACACGATTCCAACATGCGAAAATCCGGAGTGACCCTGCCGAGGCTTGAATCCGGATCACCTTGGTTGGAGGCGAGCAGGCTAAACGCTCAGCCACTGTGGCCTCCTTGCCTTGTCCTTGAACCCTTCGTGTGAAATGACCTCTTTTTCTTTTGCTGACTAGACCCTAAGTGCTCTTTGTGAATTCGGACGCTCGTGTTTGTTTCTACCTCGATTTATGTTCTGCGAATCTTACTCTATGCTAGTTTCATTTGTCTTTGTGGCAGTAGCAAGTGTTTTCCGCAGCCGTGCAAAGTTGTGAACACCAACAAATAAAATACCAACTTCAAACAGTGAATCATCACAAATCAACGTTCAAGAAGGATATCTGTCGTGTCCTCTTGGCCGAAATGGACATTCTAGGGTGTATTTGTGCCCTTGCTGCGAATTTGGACAGCGGCAAGGTGATGCCAAGACCTTAATGCCCTCTTCTATGGCCGTTATATGGTAAATTTGGACACCGCCACTGTTATCTTTGTCTGTAAAGAAGGTTAATGAAGTTGAAAATGAAAATTCCCATTTATTAATGAGAAGTGATAAAATAATCCTGACATACACTTAAAACTTATCTTTTGAAATTAAGGTAAAACAAATATGTCGGCGCATGTGTGTGCATTCATGGGACATTTCCCTCACCATATTTGAAGGGTTAATTTGAAGTTAAATATTTTCATATTATTAGATGCTGAAAACAAAACATAATTTTAAGAACTTTTAAAAACTAAGTTAAAAATATAAGTATGTTAATTTTGTCTGTCATTACAATTACGCTATCATTATATAATGAGACAAATATTTACTTAAAACATTGTGAATTTATGTGTGTACCGTTTACTCAAAAAGGGCAATAAATGTTCTCTACCAGAAAAAAATTTTCATCAACCATATTTATTATGCAGTTGTTTACATTTTTTTGTTAAATTGTATTACGGTATGCCATTACTGTATCTCTATACAGGCCGTGTCTCACTGGCCCAGAGAGCTCTCTCTCGTGCTCTCGCTGCAGCGACCACGTCATTATGACGTCAGAGAGAACGCTCTCTGATCTTCTCAATTCGTCGGAGAGAGTGCGAAAGAGTGAGAGAACGAAGTTGTTTACTCGCTGGTGCTCTCTCGCACTCTGTGACCACGCGCCATATTTGTTTACATTAATTTCGTGTTTGAATAAGGTTATAACAGCTTTCTGAGCCGAAACCTCGCCGCATTTTACCTGCAAGTGAATAATTTCAACTGATTTAAACGACGAAATAACTTACATAATACGTATTTATAAAAATATAAGTAGGGATATCTGACAAAGTCTCTTATTTTTGTCACTTTGCTGCAACATGACGGTAATATGTAAAACAAAAATAATAGTATTTGATGCGATGATAATTATTCTGGTAGTGTTATAATTATTTGTTAAATATTTTGGAACACATAGGCGTACGGTATTTACAATAACTATGATTACAATTTTAGCTTAACATGATTTCCCGCTTTTCGGTATCAGCTGTCTTCGTGACGTCGGGGAGAAACGAGAGAGAGTGGTTGTCTAAATTTTACAAGAGCGAGAACGTGAGAGAGCGCGAAGCAGTACTCTCGCGAGGTTGTGAGAAAGAGTGCTTTCTCGAAAGAGTATTCTTTAAATTGAGACACGGCCATAGTAGAATTTGAGGCAATAACACTTTATTTGAGCAGGGGCTTTGAAACAACTTTTACACTTCCTATAACCTAGTTTTAATTCAATTATAATCTGCAATAGAATAGTTAAAATATTTTATTCATATAAAAGGGTGAAAATATTGAAAAACAAACAAAAATAACATGTTCATCTTTATTAACCATGTAAATTTAGCAGTTGTGTTGGCGATGGAGCGAGTCAGTGTTGCGGACAGGCACAGAATATGGAAATAGGTATAGGCTATTCACGGTAAAATGAGCACTTTTGAAAGCCTTGCGTAAAATTTACTTGTATACACGTTTTGTATTCTTCCGCCTTATGTGAGATTAATATTGTCGTGGGACTCATCACTTTATCCATGCGTTGGTCAAGTGAAACTGTGAAATTATTTGAAAATTAATATCCAACAAATCTGCTCATATTTACACTTCAATGCATTAAAAAAATAAACACAAAGCGAAAGAAATAACTTAAGTTATCAGAAATGCTTACCTAACACTTTATTCTAATTAAAGATACGGAACTACTTCCCATCCATCGTTACCAACTTTACTAGGCACATGACACTCAGGGCACCCGTAGAAATATGTGCAGGAAGGAGCAGTGATTTTTTTCAAAGGGTGATATCAAGAGTGCTTTCTTTATGGTGAACAGTCTTTATCAGTCTGTGCGCAGGAGGAGACGTCGAATGGAACGACGACGTCCCCGCGTCTGCCTCCGGTCCAACCCTCGCGCTAGACTGTTACTGTAATGCCAGCTTCTTTATAGTATAGCTCATTCACTGCTACTTACAACTTTTCTGAAGTCCTGCTGAAGTTCTACCTTCAGGATATTCCTCCACCTCGTGCAAACAAAACCAGGTCTAGAAAATTACACCTATAAGGAGACAACGCACCGCATTCGTACGCACTCAGTTAAATAACATATTGCACGAGAACTATTTTTGAATAGGCATTAGCAACTCACCTTTCGCCTACTTATTTGATTCATATTATTTATAAGTGAAATATTATAATTTGCGTATTATATGTAAGTAAACGTTGAATTAAACCAAACATAAGATACTTTTATGTTAACAGGAGTATAAAAATTTGCGATAGGCTACGTGACATATTTTGGAAGCAACCAAACACATCTTAGGGTAATTTTTCAAACGTTTGATTCAAAAGTGTGAATATATCGCGAATGGACAATAGCACAACGGTTTAAAGGATATATATATATATATATATATATATATATATATATATATATATATATATATATATTAGACACACACACACACACACGCTCGTTCTCCAGAAGAGAAAAACAGTCAGGGCCATTATGTCTCCAATTGCTAATACACAGTAACTGCGTGTAAAAAACAAAGTTAAAAGTGTAGTTTAGCCTTTCTCGACCCTTGAAAAAAACTTTTTGGATGACCTCGCTTTTATCTGGGTGTCTGTTAAAAAATAAAGTAAAATAAAATAAAATAAAACTTTCCACTCTGGCAGGTCATGACAGCAGACAACACGTCTGTTAAAAGGCGCTGCTCCCAGTGTTGCCACATGATACTAAAGAATTTCAGGAGAAAATTTTAGTAATCCAGTATATTTTTATTATGTACAAAACAATACTTCAGCTGTTAACTACATTCAATATATCCGAAATAAATTACTTGAAAATCATTTAAAAATAATACTTATTTTCATTACAATATAGATTTTCGAAACATTACCAAGAAATTTTACCCTAAAAGAAATAGCTATTTGAAGCCCTTTAATTTAATTATGTGGCAAAAATGCAAAAGACTTCTGTAACGAGAATTACTAAAATTCAGTTAATTAGAAAATTACATTGAATTGATTGGTCAAAATTACAAGTTTTGTTTTATATTTCTGGCTTCAGTCTTACTGTGCCCTGAATTCGTTGTTTTATTACTACATAAGTGTTAATAGGAAGCACTTTCAATCTGAAATGATTTGTTTTGTATGAAGAAATCCAACAAGAGAGTCTGCTGGAATTTTGTTGCGTCGCTTTGTTTGCATTGTGTTGTTTGCGGAAAAATACTAACAGTTGCGCTGTAATGAGGTAAGCACAGCAAAGTCTCAACAAAATAGGCCGCAGAATATTTTATGCTTTAAAAATTTTGCCGATATACAACTTAGTTTAAACGAAAGTGCACTGCGTTACAATGAAACATTAATCATTGTATAAAACGTACGCCATAATGTATCAGTATGGAAAAAAAATTTGCACAATTATCAATATCAATCAATTAAATGAGGCAAGATACACCTAAATAGTTTTGACCAGGAAGAGCTACAAACCACTATAGAATACCAATAGGTACATCCACGTACTCGCGGAAGTTTCAGCCGAGGAAATTTAACTACTTTTGAGGCCTTAATGAAAACTGACAACTCTCTTTGCGTTCCAAGGCTACAACCTACAAGTCCGAACAATTGGGGGGGGGGGGGGGGGGGCGGATGGTTATTTTATTGGCAGTTGTTAACCACGGATTCGCACGCTCGGAATTGAAAATTTCCATTGGATTAGTGTGGTGCAGAATCAAATAAAATGGAGTCTTTGTCCACCACTTCGCCCGCATCGAAAATGAATATGCCGTTTGACATTGGTAAGAGCACTTCATTTTTGCGAAAAGAATTTCTACCATCTGTATTTAAAAACATTTTAGCTCTGAAGAATGTTCTCCACTGGATGGTTTTATCGGTTCCGTGTCTTGGGTACCTGCCCGCAAACAAGAGATGCTTAGGAACAGAGTAACAACATTCAGATTGGAGGTCACATTCCGCAAAATAGTCTCTCAAGGACACGTGGTCAGTAACCAGAGAAAACTTCGGTGTACACGTAGCTCATCTAAACCAAGACTGCTTGGAACTCTTTGCGAAAATCAGGTATCTATATATGTTGGCATTCGGAAGATAGAAAATAAATTTCTTGCCCACGACATTGCCCACTCGGAATTTGGATTTGTCGATGAATCAGGTAGATTGAAATTAAATATAATAACTTTTACCCAAAACCTAGCCCTACAGGTATTTGTTTTGTTGGTTTTTGGCATAACGGAGATAAATAAATATAATGAAAAATAAAATTAAATATGGAAATAAATAAAGGAATAAAAATGAATTAACAGAAATAAATGAATTAATTAATGAAAATAAATACAAATGAATAATAAATAAGCCATGGCTTCAATGGTTGGAATTCCTGTGATTACCACGTCAAGTTATGTATAGTAACCTGGCATTAACCAAACATATAGTGGTGTGACTCACACTGCTGAGCTCATTTCTCACATCGCATGAATATCTACACTTTAACTTTAATCCACTAACATAGCGAAACAGCATTGTAACAAGAAACTAATACAACAAAGACATGTGCATAAAAATACGTGCTGGGAAGCAAACTTCATAAAAAATATTGATTTATTACTTCTCATATTCCTTTTGATATAGGATGCAGTGGCGTCTCGTTAAGTCAAGCAAGGCAAGCAGTGCTTGCCCAGACAGTTTCCTGACAATGCTATATTTAAAATAAATATTAAATTCTAACTTATATTTACTTTAAGACAACTTTTCACTCATGCGGTACACATTCTACACGGGAGATAATACTGTACAATAATAAGAAAACAATTCGTTGGCTAGCAAAACGAAGAAGTCTGGAAGCGCTGTAAGTAATGCTTTCAGCAGGTATGCGGTCGCAATGGTTTCCCGGCCGACGGAGGGCCGGCAGGGTAGGAAGACCGCCCGGGGAGGGGCGGGGGCTTATGGCTGCTTCAACCTGTGTTAGAAGCTACGATGGTAGTACTTTCTTCACCGAACTGAAGCGGACATAGCCGAAGCTGGCCTAGCCGCAGGAAGTTGGCACGGTGTAGTTTACAGTAACTAGATCGATGTGTGAGCAAGTTCGTGCGCACAACACGAATCGTATTGTTTTTATTTAATTTAGTTTTGGTGCTGAGAATGTTATACATATTCGTGCGCGATGTATACCGCACATAAAAATTATAAAATTACCGTGTGAGACTGAGAACCAAGTAGATAGAATGAGTGCAACAGAAACATGTGGATGTAAGTGTTGTGTGTGTGGATTACGAGTGAAGCATTTTTCCAGCAGTGATTTCACTTTTTAGGAAATATGTGACATAAAATAGGGTAGGCCGACACTTGAGCTTACGATCACGACAACATGCAAGAAAGGTAATTTTGTAAGTCATTTCCAAAAAAAAAAAAAAAAAAATTATTAGAAACACTTGTGGTTAGCTGGATGTAACAGCCTAAACAAACTGTTTTGCTGGCCATGTTTATTGTTTTCAAAGGATGTTAAAACGTGGACTGCAACTGGGTATTGTGACCTTAACAATCTGTGCAATGCTGTTCAAACACACGAGCGTTCTGAAGTTCGCATAAATTCGTTTTTGTCTCTTAAAGAACTTGGTGAAAATAGAGTTGATTTTGGTCTAGATAGATCCAAACAATTAAGCACACGACACAACGAAAAAGTTAAAAGAAACAGAGAAATTTTGAAGTGTTTAATATATGTTGTTTGTTCCTTGGGTGTACAGGAACTGCCTTTCCGTGGTCATGATGAGACAAAAGAATAAGAAAACCGTGGCAATTGTATTGAATTACTTGCGTTAATTGCTTTCATTGGACAAGTTTCCGGGTTTGATGAATGTATCTTTGTAATATTTTTCACTTGGACAAAATGTTATGTTAAAAAATATTACTATTTTTACAAGCAGTGTATTATATATTTCGGTACGAAAAAATGTCTAAATGACACCATTTTGCACCTTCAAATTCAAATTTCCCCAGGGGAGGGCCCCTCGGACCCCCTCACCCTTTTATTAGGGAGATCAACGCCACTACTGCCCCCTGCACACAGTAGCTTGCCTACGATATTATAGCACGCATCACCACTGATAGGGTGATACATACCTAAGTATCGGTTTAAGACTTACCACACACTCAGCGATTTTGGAAAATCCGCTTAGTAGTTTTAACTTGATGCCAAAAAATACTGTAAAATCGGATTATTTTACAAGTGCGATTTGCATTTTCAACACACTTTAAGTTGTACATAAAAATCTATAATAAGAGTACATGCACGTTTATTTCATAAAAAATTTTTGTGATTGTCACATATTTCACATGTAATATTGTTATATGATAATTTAGTTTTCTTAATTCTACGTAATATTAAAGTACACTCAGCAGCTGAAATGTTAATTTTCCATATGTGAAGTATTATAATTTTATTTTTTATCAGGTTTTAAGCACCTTGTTAATTGTGTGCAAGTTGGCAACATTAAGGCACACCTTTTGAGTTGTAATGGTATTGGAAACCACCCTGAGTTAAGCCCTATGTACTCCGTGTTAATTTGAATATTTAACCGCCGCCGATAATGGATGGTAATGGAATGTTCCGTACTCCATCTTGAATTAATTGGGCCACAACGGCAGCAGGCCAGTGAGGCCTGAGCTCTGCATTAAAAGTATAAATCAAAGGTTTTAAGGCTAATTAGACCGAAATAAGTATGTTACAATATAAGTGATAAACCAATGGTACGTAGTACTACCGTTAGAAACGGGCTACGTATAAAAAGGTGTGAGAAACTCTACAATAGTAGGTATATAATGCGGGAGCTAGTGCAGTGCACTAAATCAACAAAAAAAAAAACCAAACAATTGAAACAAAAATTGATTAATTTTATCGTTTTCAAGCAAATTTTTGAAGTTTCTAGAATCCCCATTTGCCGTCCAATTTTTGATTCTCAAAAAACAAGCAAATTTAAGCTAAAAGATACAAAATCAATCAAAAACCAAGCAAAATTTCAATTTTTTTCAAAATAACCATGCAGTAATTGTTTTAAAACAAATTTAAGCTAAAAACAAGGAAAATAAGTAGAAATTCAAGCAAATTCTCAAAATTTTTCAAAATAGCCACCAATTTAAAACATTAAATTTTAAGCTAAAATAAAGTAAATTTAAGCTAAAACCAACTAAAATATTAAAAAAGATAATTGATGGATTCAAATTAATAGAATTTTCAAATTTTAAGTGAACTCTACATCATACATAAATTTTCCATTTTTCACTTATTTTAAGTCTCTATATGCTATAAAAACTTCCTTCTCATTTATTAATTTTAAAGCATTTTTACCAAAAATATTTAAATAGCGATCTGGTAATGAAATTCTACACTTACCATCTAGAATATAATTAATTTTTTTAACCAAATTTAGATTCATAAATTTGAAAATCTGTAGCAGCATACAATTAATTTTTTTATACATCTTGTAGTTTAGTAAATTCAAGTCAATTGTTCAGCTTGTTGAGCAGAGATACCATTTTTGTTTTATTGATAAAAAATGTATTTTTTTTCCTTTATTTTAATAAATTCCCTACCTTATAAATAAAATGGAATCGTCGCACTCTAACGAAATAGAAAATAATACCATATGCAAGCAATGTAAAAAGTGTGGCGAAGTATTAAACATGGAATGTTTTTCACCTGTAAAAAATGTTATAGAGAATATGATAGAACCCATTATGCCTTAGAAAAAGAGAGAGTACTATGCGAATGTGGAGAATATGTTTGTAAGACAAATCTTGAAAAGAGCAAAAATATTAAATTACACAACACAGGTTTAGATATTCTAAATGAAATTCAACATGATTATTACTCAACTAAATCATAAAGAGAAAAAAAAAACCTATTGATTCATTTTATCCCCATGAGGCTACTTTGACAAACTTACAACAAAATGTAAAAATTGTTTTTAGTAAATATGGTAAAAATTACTATGCCTAAAAAAAAAAGAGAACATACTATGCAAACGTAGAAAATATCTTTATAATACTCAACTCGAAAAGGATGAAAACAGTAAATCACACAATACAGTATTAGGTATTCTAAATGAAATTCAACATGATAAATATCCAACAAAGACATATACAGTATGCAATGAGAATAAATATATAAAATTATTTTCTTATAGTAAAACTTGTAATGACAAACATACAACTATATGTAAAAAATGTTGTAGTGAATATTTTAAGAATTATCATCATATTAACAAGAAATTACCTAATTAAAAACGACACCATTATTATTAATAATTTTATCACTTGTTCTATTTTGTTTAATTATTTTTGTTATTCTCATATTTTTTATTTTTCGTTTTATAATTATAATTTTTTACTTACCAAATAAAGTTAAAATGTCAACGAGAAATATAACATTTGTGTTGAGTGAAAAGAGGGTTCGCGAGTTGAGAATTATTGTTAAAAATTTAAAAATCAAATATTTGTATAATCTAAGGAAAGTTGATTAAATTTCATTTATTATACCAATAATATTAGATGAACAAAGAAAAAGTAATTTTGCAAATTTAGCTTTTCAGATTACAAAATGACACTAAAAAAAAAAGAATTTAAAAAAAAATTTCCTTTTTCTAATGAGTTATTTGTAAAACCAAGAGATAAGAGATAGCGGATAAAAGAATGGATAATAAAAAAATAATTTTACAAATTTACCTTTATCAGATGTTAATATCAACGAATGATATAAGTAAGATAAAAATAACTTAAAAGAAATATTCCTCTATTCTACTAATGTATTTGTAAGCAAAATAAATAGGAGAAGCAATAAAAATACAGAGTTAATAAAGCTTTTAATAGTAGAATATCAACTTATAATATTGAGAATTCCTTTAATTTAGTACAGCCTAATCAATTTTTAACTTCTATAAAAATACTGTTTTTGAGGTAATACGTGATCATCTTAGAACATTTAGAGGGCTGAAAAATAGCATTAATTTACATACCAATTGTCGTAAGCAGGAAAATAGTCATGTAGAATTATTTACATTTCAGTCATATAATCGCACAATATTAAACAAAGGAGAAATTATAAAGATTTATAAAACTATAAAACAGGAATTACTTATACATTTATCTGAATTTCGAAGAAGAGGTCCAGGATGGAATTAAGATAGAGTAATTCGAATACAAATAGCTATAAATAAGTATAATCCACTAAATGGAGCATAATATATAGAATTACTAGAACTTATTAAGAACAACAAAACATGCATAAATGTGAAGAATGATGATCAAAAAAGTTTTGTTTGGGCAATAAAATCTACATTGTTTCCATCTGTAAAAGATCCACACAGAGTAACTAAATATAGAAATGTGGCGCTTAATATTGATAAAGCAATAGATAATTTTGAATATCCTTTTTAAAATTGATGATATACCAAAAATTGAAAATCAAATTGATACATCTATAAATGTATACTCAATTGAAGATGAGTCCATAGTATATCCACTAAAACATACAAAACACAAAAAGGATAAGCATATACATTTACTTTATTTAAAAAATAATAACTCACATTACTGTCGGATAAAAGATTTATCGAAACTGCTTTTAGCACAAAAAAAATCATAATAGTAAAATTTATATATGCGATAAATGTCTTCAATTCTTTTATTATCAAGAAAGTTTAAATAAACATACAGAATATTGCTCTAAAAATGAATCAGTAAGAATCAATTTACCTCCGAAAGGAGAGCAAATAAAATTTAAGAATGATAAAAATACAATGAAGGTTCTTTTCGCAATATATGCCGATGTTGAACCAATTATAAAGAAATTTTCAACCATCAAACCAAACTGAAGAGAATTAAGTAACTTTAACCATATAAAAATATCCAATTTTAACCAAAGATGATATTGATAATAACTTTTATAAAGAAATACTTGAAGAAATATATATACCTACTAATTACGAAATAAATAACATTTATTTAAAGTTGAATGACGAATCATATACTATGAAATATCAGTTACACTAAGCGTTTAGTTTCTGCTATTATATTGTATATAGTTATGGTGATTATAAACCACCAGTTGCATATCAAGGCCCAAATGCACATAAGATGTTTATACAAGCAATGAAAAGGGAAGTAAAAGAAATTGGGGAAATATATTCACAAATTGAACCAATGCATTAACTTACAAAAAAAGAAAAAGTTTTATATAATAGATCTAAAAACATACTGCATGAGAATGCGAATATACTAAGGAAAATAAAAAAGTACATCATCATGATCATATAACTGGAAAATTCATTAACCCAGTATGTGACATTTGTAACCTTCAATTAAACGTACCTAATTTTGTTCCAATTTACTATCATAATTTAGCTGTCTATGATGTTAGTTAATTTATTAAGTAACTAGGATATGATAAAAAGGAGATAGATTTAATTGCAAATAATGAAGAAAAGTTTATTATGTTTGGTAGGTGGGTGGGGGAGGGGGGAAACAGAAAATTTAAAAATGAGAAATACAGACACATTTAAATTTATGGCAAGTAGTATAGATAAATTATCATCTAATGTAACTAAAGATGAAATGAAACATACAAAAAAGCATTTCCCACAAGACAAAGTAGATTTAATTATTAGGAAAGGAGTTTATCCATACGATCATATGGACAGTTGGAAGAAATTTGAAGAATCTGAACTTCCACCAAAGAGTGGATTTTACAATAAATTAAATGAATCAGGCATAACTGGCACTGATTTTGAGCATGCAAAAATTATATGGATCCAATTTAATATAACAAATCTTGGCGAATAAAATTATTTATATTTAAAAAAGTGATGTGTTATTATTAGCCAGATATACTTGGAAATTAAAAAAAAAAACATGTATAAATGCATATTATTTATATCCAGGATGGTATTTTACAGCATCAGGATTATCATGGGATGCAATGTTAAAAATTACTAAACAACCTTTAGATTTATTACATGATTATGATATGATTTTAATGGTAGAAAATGGGATTAGAGGTGAAATATCACAATGTTATAAACAATATGTTAAAGCAAATAACAAATATTTGGAAAATATTAATCCAAATAAAGAATCCAACTATTTAGCATATCAGGATGCAAATAATCTTTATGGATGGGCAAAATCTGAATATTTACCATTTAGAGGTTTCGAATGGGTTAATTATCCAGAATTTAAATTAGATTTCTGGGAGAAATATATATTAAATTTGAACGATGATTCGCAGCATGGATACATATTAGAAGTTGATTTGGAATATCCTCAAGAATTGTATAAAATACATAAAGATCTTCCATTTTGTCCAGTAAATAAGGTAGTTCCAGGAACAAATCAATCCAAATGGTTAACAACTTTACACAACAAGCAAAAGTATGTAATACACTATCGTGAAACAGTGTCTAAAGAAAGAATTAAAGCTTACTAAAATACATAGAATATTGAAGTTTATTCAATCTGATTAGTTGAAAAAGTTTATAGAATTAAATACGGAGAAGAGAACTAATGCAAAAATGATATTGAAAAAGATTTTTACAAACTGATGAATAATTCTGTGTTTGGTAAAACTATGGAAAATATTAATAATAGAGTAGATATAAGACTGGTTTCAAGTGAAAAAATTTGCCAAAAAATTAGTAGCAAAAGCAAATTTCAAGAAAAGTACTATATTTAATGACAATCTTATAGCTATGCATACAAACAAAACATGTGTAAAATTTAATAAGCCTATCTATGTTGGTATGAAAATTTCAGATCTATCAAAAGAATTAATGTATGATTTTCATTATAAAGTAATGAGACCAAAATAAGGCGATAAAATAGAATTGTGCTATCAACATACTGATTCATGTATTTATAACATAAAAATGGAAGATGTTTTATGAAGACATGAAAACAATTACAGAAAAATTTAATACAAGTGATTATTCAAATTACAATATCTATAACATGCCAAAAATAAATAAGAAAGTTATAGGCAAGATGAAAGATTAATGTAATGGGAAAATAATGAAAGGATTTGTTGGTTTAAGAGCAAAAATGTAAGCATATAGAGCTGATGTTAGAGAAAATAAAAATCGAAATGTGTAAAGAAATGTGTAGTTACAAATAGAGTAACATTTGACGATTATAAGAATTGTTTGTTTGATGAAAAAATACAATATAGAACAATTAATTTAATAAGGAGTGAGAAACATAAAATATTTACAGTCGATGTTAATAAAATATAATCCTTATGATAACAAAAGGATTATACTAGAAAATAAAATATATACATTACCATATGGATATCAACAGATTTAATTTAAATTAATTTTATAAGATATTATTATATTTCTATATTATATTTTAAACATCTTTAATTTCCAATAACAATATCGATATCAGAACCATCAAAACCAATAAGTTTACAACTTACAACTTTAATTTCCTGTACAATATGATGAAACTGCTCATTACTTATTTTATAAAAGATAGGATATGGTGGCTCATAAAATATAATTTCTACAACCAAACCACAATTTAGGAGGAAAAATAGCAATTATATCAGTTTCTAAATGATTAAACTCATCATATTTTATAAACATTCCATATGCTAAGTCACAATGAACATTTATTGTTTTAAATTGATTAAAATTAGGTGATTTAGTACCTACAACATTTTGTCTTTTTCATAGTCATATTTCTTTCAAAACCAAGAATATCGGATATTATATCATCAAATTTAATATCAAACTTAGATTGAATCGATATTCTATTTTTCAAACTGTCTAATACAAGTCCGATATTATTAGTTGAAAATGATTCAAATTAACGTATAGTTTCTTTCAATGATTCAACATCGTATTGTCCTCTAGGAATAGTTATAACTTCATTCTTATCAGCCACAGCACTCGATTTTTCAATTGTCATTATAGTATTGTTGTCTATATTAGGAGCAATCTATTTATCTTTATGAATGCTATCATAATGACATTTCTTATTAAGAATAGAACTATTATTTGTTAACTTGAATACTTTATTATCCATTTATTACAGAAATTATATTATTAAATGAAAAAAGTTAAGGGAGCATCTGTCTATTTACCAAACAAAATGCTAACAAAAAGAAGAATTGCGAAATTTGCCTGACAACATAAGGGGCATTATCGTAGGTCCGACTAATAGTGGCAAAACTAATTCGATGTTACATTTTATTTATAAGATTTGTTGGTTAAATTTTAATTAATTGCATGTTTGTTAAAAAATTTAATCAACCCAATATATTAAATTACAAAATTATTTTGATGTGATAGCCAAAAAGTTTAAGGAATAAATGGCATATTTTTAAAATAACAATGATGAAATGATTCCTGTAGATCAATGTGAATATGATTCTCTAGTTATTTTCGATTATGTCATTTTAGACAATCAAGATGTTATTCGCGATTATTTTACTAGAGTATGACATAAATATTGATGTATTTTATTCAGCACACACTTATTCGAGAGTGCCTAAACAATTGGTAAGAGATAATAAGAAATTTCCTGTGAATATTCAGAAGAATGACACAAACCTGAAACACATTTACAAGGTTTTTGTTGGTGGAGACATGACTTATGAGAAATTTAAAGACATTTGTGTAAACTGTCGGAATGAAGAATACAGTTTTATCACTTTAGATTTGCGAAGACAAAAGAAAGAAAGTATAGAAATAAAATCGAACAATTTATTAAATTAAATTTTTTTTGCAAACATGTTTACATTAAAATGATTAAAGTTGCATTATTGAATTTCAATTAGATAGTTATAAAAACATATAAAATTCACAAAACAGCTGTTTTATTAATCCAAGAGTTATGCAAATTAGCAAAACCTAACCATTTAACATAAATTATATCTCCTTTAGTTTTTAAGACTTTTTCAACTAAATATTCATTGGGATCATTAATTTTAATAATTTCATATTCATAAAAATTACCTTTTTTTCTTCTTATTCATTAATTAATTTTGATTTATAAGTCGGTACATCATAATTTAAAACTTAAAAAATAGTAATCAATTTTGTTGTCGAATTAGCAGTACAACCATTAAAAAAAATTCTTTTAAGTTTGTTCACATGGAAATCTCAGACTTTGTATTTCGCTTGCAGATTTGGTTTGGTAAACATATAAGTATGATATAAATTTTTCATTTTTATTATTAACTTCAGTTGGTTTCATGTTGATAGTTCTGTGTTTTGTATTATTGTATTATTTTACTAAATAATCTAATATATTTACCATTTTATAATTGCCATTTAAAGCAAATTTTTTTTCCACATTTTATTCTTTATTGTAAGATTATGCCTTTCTACAACACTAGCTTTTAATTCATTATATGCAGAATAATGGTTGATATTATATTTTCACATGAGTTCTTTAAATGTTTTATTATAAAATTCTAAGCCATTGTCACTTTAAATATTATGTGGTTTTCTTTTTATCAATATAGATTCTAAAGCATATGCTACATTTTTGGCTGTTTTATCTTTAATTGGTATTGCAAATGCATATATTCATCTTAACAAGGTCAATTTCCCACAAATCATCAATACCATATGAAATTACCTTTGTTCTTGGAAAATTTCTTCTCGCTGGTTTATATAATTCATTGATTATTCCTTCTCTTACACTGGGCAACTTTTTTTAAAACACTGACAATTTAGAATTACACATCGAACATCTACTTTTCTGAATTAATCATAATTTTTTTTATTTTCATTTCTTATATTATTATTTTTATTAACTATCATACACTCCAAGCATCAAGTATTCTCCATTTAATAGTAAAAAAATTAATCTTTATATTTTACGAATATTCTATTGTAATCATCAAACTATCATCATATTCAGATTTTTAATTTTTTTTTATTTTGAAAGTTAAAATATCACCTATGTTAACATGAAAAGGCTTACTGTAATCTATTTTTTGGGATTCCTTAATAACAGTCGCAGTATTGTCAGGTAAATTGGGATTAAGAGTAATTATTTTATAAATATTACAATCCATCAAAAAAGTAAACAAAAATGTATTATTATCTAAGTGAGAATTATTATTACTTTTATTTCCCTTTGCAGGTAAATAAAACATATGTGATTTCTCTTCCTTAATTTTTTAATTTTCGAGTTAACAAATGTATCACAATAATTCAAAACTGATTAGTTTAAATTTTGTAATTTATCAGTTATTTCTTTATCAAAAATCTTTTATTTACCATCTTTTGTATAAAAAAAACTTTACTAAGCTAATCTTGTAAAGCAGGAACAATTATATTGTATTTTGATTCTACATGTTTTTAAAGCATAATCAAAAGTAATAATTTTATATTTTGGTACTAATATGTTTTAAAAGCATAATCAGAAGTAATAGTTTTATATTTTGAGTCTAAATCTGTTTATAATGGTAATCAGAAACAATGGTTTTATATTTTGAATTTACATTGGTTTTTAATACCGGTTTTGCATTATTTATCTATTTTATATAATCAGCAATAGTATTACTGGATTGTAAATGCATATCTGCTTTTAAAGCATAATCAGATATTTTTTTATTAAAAAATATTTTAGTGACTGCATCTTCTCATTTATATTAACAACTATATGCCCTAAAAAAGAAAGATAAAAAAACATTTAGAATAATCAAAGCAAGTGCTTAGTTTACTTTGTAAATCAAAAACACCCAAAATGCATTGTGAATCTACATATTTTTTTAAAGCATAAACACTAGTGTCAAAAATCTTATTTAATGATTAGATTAATGGTTTTCCTAATATATCAATCATTTTATAACAAAGAAATTATATCATGAAACTCAAAATCCTTCGAAAACAAATAATACAATTAAACATAAATGTCCACATATAACTGATTTAAAATTCTGAATTCTATCATCATTGTAATAAACATTTCTGTTTTTAAAGTGATTAGTTAAGTAGTAGGAATATTTCCTCCAAATGAATCAAAATAGTTAAAATTAATCACAGCACATTCATTTTTGAGCATTCTATTTGGTTATTCATCAATCATATAGACATTTATGAAATTTTTGAATTTAATATTTTTACATATTTTTCAATATCGCTATTATATAATGGTAAAATATGAGCATTTTTTTGGCCTCCCTCTTTTTTCAATTAAACCACTTCCTGATTTATTTTCCATTGCTAAATTATGTCTCCATTGTTCTTCTAATGCTATTTTTTTTCTAGTTTGTTCAACAGAATTACAAATTGCACTAGCTCCACCAGCTATTGCGCCAAGTGCACCCAAATTAGCAAATATAAGTGGTATAATTCATCCATTTTGTAAACCATTTCCCTCTTTTAAATTTAATAATTTTTTGAGTACAGGTAATGATAAAGTTAGTAAGAAACCTTTTCCTTCTTATAATTTTTTATTTTTTCTATCAAGTTGTTCTTTTGTTAAATAAATTATCTATACCCAATTACCTTAATAGGAAAATGGGTATATAGAAAGTTATATTTTTATCTTCATTTATAATTATATATATAATAAAACATCTTAATTCCCAACCTAGTTTTTTTTGTAAACATAGTTGATGCAACAGCCATGGAAGCAATTTTTTCACCCATTGGAGTATCCTTGTCTAACACAATTTCTTTTGCTTCTTTTTGTAAAATTTTATCTGCATTATGTCTAGAATCTAAATCTTTGTCATCTCTATAAGCAATATCGTGATATTTACATGCTTCATCTAATTTATTTATTCCTGTGTCACCT
Organism: Dryococelus australis; assembly: GCA_029891345.1. Classification (NCBI taxonomy): domain Eukaryota; kingdom Metazoa; phylum Arthropoda; class Insecta; order Phasmatodea; family Phasmatidae; genus Dryococelus; species Dryococelus australis. The sequence goes on from CM056999.1 coordinate 98,343,218, forward strand.
CTTTCTAGACTTTCTTTTAATTTTGTAAATGGTCTACAATAATTATAACCAGGCAAATGCATTTCAGGTAAATTTAAATTGGTTAATGCCAAATTTAATACTTTTACCATGATGTTCAGAATTCCAAAATGAATGTGGAATTATATTAAAAACTCTTATAAGATATGGAATTCCTTTTGGATCATCAATGACAAAATCAGAAAACTTACTGTACAACATATTCATTATACTTACTTCTTCGTTATAAGTTTACAGCTTGAGAAATCATTTGTAATTTTTCTGACTATTAGAGGTATTACAGTGTTTGTTAGTGTATTTATTGATGATCAACAGTGTCAAAAACAATCCCAATGAAACGATTTAACACAAAAAATGTTTATTACTTGACATTTTTGCAAATCTACATACATGCCATGCACTGAACTTTCTATAACAATAAAAGTAAGTAAATTACCAAAATAATTACGATGGTCATGGTTGCCAAGACACAGAATTCAACAGCAATGAATTAAGTTTGGAACCCTGCCCTGTTGAACTTAAATTTATGACGGAAACTAGTTTATGAACACCCATAAAAATATTCATTTACACCAATCAAATTTTACGTGCTTGGGACAGCCAAAAACGAACAAACCATAGTATGATTAAGGAACAAATGGTTGGTTGCACAAACAGAAAAAAATTAATCGTACTGCACAAAACTATTTCCATATCTTCAATATAATCGTTTCCTCAGTGTAAATAAAAAAACAATATTACCATTTCCTCAACTAGCTTATTGTTCACAATCATTCAACAGGTGTACAGTGATGGTACAAATATGCATATATAGTTTGTAATATTCATAAATTCTTTTGGTGGCACACTAGACTTTTAATATTTACATTTCAAAGTAGGTTTTGCAATTGAGTTAGTAATTATGTCATATACGGGCTGTTATTCTATGCAGATTTAGGAATAACATCACAAACCATTTTTTGTGATACCCAAAATGGGATTCTTATAAAGACAGCTACATGTCTGCAATGAGGATTGTTGGGTTTATCAATTAGGATAATGAATGCGCAGAATTTTCCAACTGCTGATTATAGCTCTAGTAGGAATGTGTCCAGTAGCATCAAACGTTAAAATAAATAATATAATTTAGCAAATTATTTCACATTTCACACATAATTTCTTCTCTGCTGAATATACTTTATATTCCTGTACAATATTGTAGCATCATGTGTTGTATTCGCGTTTTTCTCACTGCTTTTTGGAGTTACGATTAATGTTGATTAGATTTGTGTATTATATTTATCGCCAAGTAAATAATATATATCTGCAATGCACACAGTCATTAGTTTTATCAAAACATAAGTTTAATTACGATACAGACTAGACATTGACAACAACCATAATTAGTTTTGCAATTAATATAAAATTAAAAAAAAAATGCATTGCACATGTAAATGTTTGTAAATTAAATGAGGAGGCGAGTTTCAAAATTTGATAAGTACATGTGACATGATTTGCCAGAAAATGCAAAAAAGTCTCTCTCTTAATCAAGACAGAAGATGTTGACATTTATACCCCCAAATGTTAAAATAAGTCAAAGTAAGCAAGTCCAAACAAGAAATTGCTCAATTTTCTCACGTCTGTTGAAGTTATAACACATTAAAATTGGAATGTATGAAGTTTTGTCGCAAAAGAGCATGTGTATAAAGTTTATAGACCAACTTATTTGCAAATATGATGTTCTGTTGCAACTTACATATCATAAAAGAATGAGGAAAGTGCAAGAGTCAATAGAAACATATAACCATGAATATTAAAATTAGTACCAATAACAATATAGGTACTGTTTTTATTTCATAAGTAACGGAATTTTTCACTATGACTAATTCATGAAAAGTAGCGTGGCAATGAAAGGGCAAACTTTTAACATTTACTACAATAACACTTAGCTATAAAAGTGAGGACTTAAACATTGGCAAAGAACACAATATTAAAGTAATTCAAACTGCTAAGAAGTGCTATCCCTTTTACGGTAAAGTAATAACAGAAACATAGTCAAAGATTCTTGTCTCTATTATCACACCCTCAAGTCAAGCTCATCATCTTCATATCTGTGTTCCACAGTATCAGTTTCCTCCACAGCGTCTTCGGCGATGTCAGATTCGCCACCAATGATGTCCTTGTAGAATATGAGAGCCTCATTTTCACGCCACAGGTCCCAGAAGTGCTTTTTCAGCAGTGAATCAACATCCTTGAGTTTTGCTGCTTTTACCTTAACCCTAATGGGTAATGGCTGTGGGATGATGTGGTTCACAGCATTCTTCTTCTTGAAAATTGATCTATATTCTGCTGTATCCGTGCGGTAGAGAACTTCCCCTTTCACAAGCATGTCTACCTGTTCATTCACTCCTTCCCTCTTTTTAGATGCAGTTTCTTGGAAGGAGCAAACTAGAAATGAAGTTGGCCTATACCTCGTACCACAGTTTGAATCGCAGTCTCCCAACTAAGTACAGCAACACCATCCCCAATGCTCTTGGCAGCACCATAGGTTTCAAATATTTCCTTGTATTCTAATGGTGTCTTTATAGTATTTTTCTTTCTAATTACCTTCTCTATACGTCCAAAGACTCGATCGAGGGGTAAAAACGAATGCCCAATGATAGGGAACATGAGCATGATATGCTGAACATTCTTAAGTTCAAACAACAATTTAGCCAGCATGCCCAGGACAGTTGTGTTTTTGTTTTGTCCTGGCCATCCATCACAAAAAAGTTTTATTGTTATGATACCTGTCACGTCTTGGTTTGTCAGATGATGGCACAAAATGGATGCAATCTCATTCGAACCTTTGGTTCTTTGATTTTCTTATCAAGTGTATATTGTTACAGTTTCCTTGTTATGTGGAGCCCTAGAGTTTCCATGGCAAACTGTACAGTTTTATTGATACTGCTGCCGTCAGTAGTATGCCGATTGGTCGGTAACTTTTGGAAGAATGAAATTCTTCTGACAATCAAAAGGGAATTTTAGGACATCTGGATCTTCTTCCAGTCTCAAAGAATCATAAAAAGGTTCAACCTTCAGCTTGTGGAGTCCCATGTCTGTAATTAATGCAATCTTTCAGTTCCATTTGCTGTAGTGATAAGTACCTTACTACTAATGCAGGTTGAACATGCATCAGTAGCAGGCATTTTAAAGCTAATATTGAAGTCGTGCGAAAAAATAATACGAAACAGGTAACATGTCACCTTTAAGTATGGTGTGTCTTCATGCTCTGCATTATAAGATTTCCATAGCTTTTTGATAGAGCAATCACTAGGAAAATAATGCCTTGTAGATTTATTTCGACTGTAGTGAGACTCTTGAACAAAGTGTATATTCCTAATGTACCCTTTTACAGCATATTTATTCCCTTCAAATTTCTCATGCACTCTGCATTTATTTTCTGAGCACATGTCATTATGACATGTTCATAAATTGCCTCAGAAATGTTCAAAACCCTTTCTATTCAATAACACGTGTTTATGTATTCCTCTACCCTTATCTCGTGCTGCTAGGTGCATGCGATGCTATACTACTTACACTTCGCTGCACCTGCCCTACGTTACTTTGTTCTACACCGCTTCTGCACTGCACGTCACTACTTGCTATCTGCCATCGATCACACGTCGAGTGCGGGTGCGTGCGCTGTGGAAGCGGTCCGCGTGACAAACGGCCTAAAGCTGGGAACGAACACATGCCAAAAGTCTTCCCTCCCTTTTCTGAGGCCTTTTGTGGGCAGATGTCGCTATCTGTAGCACTGGGGTGTCCTCGGGTTCTCTGAGGGTGCAGGAAGTAGGGCCTCCCCTGCTGGGCTGCTTCTCCTCCCTGTGCTACATTGCTCCTATGGCGTGCTGTGCTGTGGGTGGCCAAGGCACATCCACACTGGCGGCACTGCTGAGGCAGTTGAACCGCCTGCATTGTCCTGCGGAGGTTAAGTGAGGCAACGGACCCACTGCTCTCACTCCCACGGTCACTGCTGCTGCTGTTTGCATCTCCTCACCTGCTCTTGCTGTTACTATTCTTCCTGCTGTCTTCCTGCTTCAACTCATACTGCTGCAGTCCGCGGGTGAGTTCCAGATGATCTGCAGTCTCCTTTCTACCAGTGTGGCGACGTGATCTTGATCTGGGCATCAGGGAATTACGAACTGGTTAGGATGTATGGCTGTGAGGGTCAGTTATACCAGCTGGGTGCTAGTCCGCGCTCAGTCGAGAATGTGATGATGATGATGTGGGGTCGTGGGCCTTTCACCCTTAAGTAGTCCCCTGATGCTCCAATGCCACTATTGTTGTTATCGATTATCTATAAATCCACGTGCCTGGTATAGTCGAGGATATTAGAACTCACTTGATACAGTCATCCTAATTACGATGGGAACTGTTGAGGCCATTCCCATGCCAAGACTTTATTACATTAATTTGATCACAGGTTATGTGGCTGTGAAGCGGCCAGAACAAATATAATGACGTATTTCACATAACTATCAGATTTCATTCATTATCACTCCTCGTTAGAGGCACAGTGTGGTTCTTGTATGATTCTCCAGTATAGCACGGAGTGCTCTTATGCTGAACAAAAATGTGCCAATGCAGATACAATGACTTATTTGAACATTACGTCTCAGTCGTGTAATTACGATCTGGAATGTCGAGGGGTACTCTCCCGGATGAAAAAGCTTAAAACATTCCTGGTTTATGTATTAACTATTGATAAACTACATGATAATTTCAAAACATGAAGCTCCAGGGAGTACGCGAACTGCACGCCCGCTCGACTGTGAGGTGATGATGCTACTGACTGGCTATGGCATGCTGCCCTCTCAGTGACTGGCCATTCAAGCCTGGGTAACAAATTACCATTAATTACATTTATCTACTTAATGTAGAGGAATGGTTGATGGCAGTAGAATGATTACGACATGTAACATTGTATGATCTTTTACATCACACTCTGAAAACATTTAAATACAAATATAAATATAAAACTTATGTGACTTATGATGGTAGACTTGCCATGTAGTTATACTTAATGTGTACAAAGTTGCCTGTCTTGGCACATGTCGTGTGCATTAATTAACTCTCCCCCTTTTTAACCCATTATGTCCACACACTAATTTGATGACATGGATTATGTTACTAAAATTGAAAACCCTTGAAATTGGTAATCTAAACAAGTTAATAAGAAATGTGGTTAGTTTTCCATGTGGTCGCCTCTTACAGCTGAGAACTTAAGGGTACGAGCATCCTAACCTCAATGTTCTGCTTCGGTAGTTCTCTTAGTATGGGATGTTATTGATCACTACTGTCTTAATATTATATATTCATATAACTCACAAACGTGTGAGTTGCGCAGATATTGCATCTCGGTAAATTCTAACTTATAATAAATTAAAGTGTGTGCCATGATAAAGTGTTGTGCGTGGATTCAACAAGATGTGATACATCTTCTGTGTGCAATACATGATTGACTCTTGGCTCTAATAATTATATAATCCTTCTTAAATTAACATTTAATTACAATGGCATACATTAACTAGTTGGAAACATGATATGGTATTTCCGCTCACTTACCCTGCTTATAAATATCATGTGACATTTCGTGCACATTGTGCATTGGTATAATTATTGGGAACAAATGTTGGACACTGATTTAATAGCACAAAAATATGCACGAACTCTTTTAAAACAACAACTCTCTTAGGGTTAATTATTATTATTATGTGCAGAATTACACGTCGGTGTGTCAACACACTCATAACCTAAACTTACAGGATCGGCACACACAATGTTACACCTGAATGTACACATATGTAATACTTAAAGAAAATAACACAACGAACAGACTAATTTAACCACATAGCAAGAACATAAGAATTACTATTTAAAAAAATTACACCCTATCTTACATAACGCATTTATGCAAGCCACTGATGCAGTCGAGGCTCTATGCGAACATATGCTTGGTGTATTTGTTGCACTGTAGCTGCGGCTCTTTACACATGTGTTGAATGCTGTGGACGAGGTCAATGGGCTAGGTTAGGGGAACTGGAACATGTCAAACACCCCTCTCTTTTGAGGCCGTTCATCCATCACAGCTCCATCCTTATGTTGTGCAGCAAAGTTGATTGCGTGGCCGCAGGTTCTACTTCAGCGCCAGCCACTGTTGACATGATGTCTTGGGCTGTCCTCTTGTTGTTATTCCCGGCAATGTAGTGATGGCTGCGCTGTGCACTGTAGAATGAGTACGTGCCTTGCACGTTGCGTGCCGAAGGGGAAAAGTTCGCTTGGAGTGGTGGGGAGGAGACGAATGCTCCTCTGACCCCTACTCGTCACTACTACTGCAGCTTACGGTGTGATGTGGTCGGCATCCCTTACATGTCCTGTTGGCATGCCTCCTTGCCGGTTCGTCGATGATCCCGATGGTGAAAATAATGATGCTGTAGCTGTTGTTGACACCGTAGTAGTTGTGGCTCTTATAAGAGCCATGACGACCTCAGGCGAGGTTGGCAACTGGCGATTCTGGCCGTTCTCAGCTGGCCCCTCTGGCTCGTCCCTCCTGACGTCATTAACCTTTGGTAGCTCATGGTTGTGTGGTGATGCAATGCCATCAGACGGGCTGTCACATGTTGGTACCTCTGTAAATGCGGCTATGTTGGGTGTCCCGGTAGTGGGCATGGATGGTGCGGCATTATTCGTAGGAGGGGCGAGTGCAATATTATTGTTAACGGTAGTTGGCGGCCCTGTCTCCTCAATGTTTACATCGGTGCACGTGTGTGTCAGGTGGAGTGTGTCCCAATTGAATACTGCTGCATGTCGTGGGTTCATGCGTACTTTATAACACACACCTTTCATGATTTTCACAATGGTGTGTTGCCCATTAAATTTTTTCAGCAAATAAAGCACAAAATTCCTTTTTCCCAGCAGATTGTGGATGTGAGCATACAAAAACAAGTTTGTCCCACATAGAGTGATGGTGGGGTGGTCGGAAACCAGCGGGCTGTGTAATGGCATTATTGTTTTCTGGCTTCTAGCATCGCACACTCCCTCCTTTCTTGCCAGCTTACCTCTTTTCCCCCACGATGTTGTTATGTTCCCTTACTCCGCATGTGAATTCTCTCGGCAGGGGTAGGTCATTGCCTTGGAGTAGCAGTGGGGGGTTTTTCCTGTTGCCGTGTTGGTCCTTGTTCTCAACGTAAACAAAGTGGCTGATAACTGTTCAGCCCAGGAGTTATGTTGTTCGCCCACACACAAACACAGCTGAGTTTTGAGCTGTTGGTTGCGGCACTCGGTGGTATGGGCATGTGGATGATAATCGGCAGTATTGTAATGACGAACAACCCATTTGGTACAAAATTCCTTCCATACTATGCCAGTGAATTGGGTCCCATTATCTGTCAGCAGTGTCCTGGGGTACCTCCAGTGGCAGAATAACTTGTTTTTTAGGGCCTTTCCCCACTGTCCTGGCCCATGCACTAGAAACTTGGTATGATTCAGTCCAGCGAGAAAAAATATAGGTTACTACCACAATTAATATTTTCCCCATCGCAGTACAAGGGAACGGGGCCATCAGGTCTAGCACAACCATTTCGAACGGTTCTGTTGGCAGATGTGGTTGTTGTTGCTGGTTGCCGTTGTTGCGCCTGCTCTTATACCTGTTGCATGTGACACAATCAGCACACATACGAATTTCCGCATGTGTGCTGACATGCTTGGCCAATAAAAATAGCATAAGACATGGTGTTTCATCTGTGCAATTTCTGGATGTCCTGTGTGCTTGTTCGAATGTGAGTAACTGAGAATGTATTTCCTTGCTGTTAAGAGCCGCCCAAATCTCTTCATTTCACATAACAATCAGTGTATATTTTATTATTTACTTATAATTATATAGCAATTTTAATTCTTTATTTTTCTGATACCACAATTAATTCAGATCTGTATGTAGGCCCTAGTTATTTTAATTATAGTAAACAATTCATTTTGTTTCCATTTTATTATTACGATTTGGAATGATTAAAGTCGTAATTTACATGCTACAAATGAAAAGTAAAAAATTACTAAATGGAAAATGACGTAAATATAACTCAAAGCAAATGAAAACACGTGAAGAAAGCCTGCAGCGACATATTTACGGATCAGAAAATTACACGTTATACAATAGGCAGAAATAATTCTATTACCTCCAGTCCTGTTAGCATTATTTGCATCTAGCATGCCATCTACCGAGATGATTTATAAGTTAATAACACTGCAGACGACAACACTATCTAACGAGTCAAGCAGTACACTGTGTTTAGGACACAAAAAAAAAACATTTGATGTGGTCATTTCCATAGATGATACAAAAAACATGGGTAGATTTCCGGGTGAACTTCGCCACAGGACTAGTTGTCCAGAGGGGCATATTTCCTGCTTCTACCTGAGCTGAAGAGGAAAAGTACCTTTCCCATATGGGAACAATTCTGGCGACCTACTTAACTGAACAAAAGATTTCTCAGACACCGTCCTTACTAAAATGCAGTCATTGTAACCATACCAGTAAAAGAAGCAAGTGGGCAGAGTAAGAAACATGTGTCTAGAATGAAACTTGGGTAACTACAAATTAATTACTTCTAAATTGTTTTGTGTTGAATGCAACATCACGGCAATAGTGAAATAGCATTTCCAAATGGTAGTTATTTGACATCTACCACTTATTGTGATGCCATGTGTCACTGTTTATGTCCGCAGGCGATTCTACACAACTGTCCACAACATACCATCTGTTCACTGTTTGTTGTTCACACAGTTGTTTCCACTTTAATGCTACGGGGCACTCGGCTTGTTTCTCCACTACAAATGCATATACCTGATCAAGCGGGGTTTCAATTGGCAGGGCTGTGATGTTTGAGCATTGGATGCTCGGTGATATGCCGAAATGTTGATCTGGTGTATGTTGCAGGGAGGGGGGGGGGGAGGAGAATGTTTTCCCACTCCTCTTTGTCCCATGCAACGGTGTTTCCTGACGCACAGGAGAGATGATCTTTTAGTTGGTTGTCTTCTCCAGCCACGTGTTGTATTTTGAAGTCGTATGATTGAAGTAACAGTGTCCAGTGGGTTAATTTGCCGCGGCTCTCTTCAATGGAGTGTAACCACACTAGGCAGCGAATGTTTGTGCGGAGCGTGAAGCACTGGTACTCCAGGAGTGCCCGGTGCTCAGTACTTCTTGAAACTTCACGCTACGGCCAGACATTCCCTTTCGTTCACGCTGTATCGCTGCTCTACTGGGCCGAATTTTGTACTCCTGAAGTCCAGGCTGCAGCGCATCCAGTATTCGGCTAGTTGAAACCGCACTACACCCAATCCCTTTTCCCTGGCATCAGTTTGCATGTACAAGTGCCTGGTACGGTTGTACCTGGTGAGCAATGTAAATTGTTTAAATATGTTCTTTATCTGCTCGAGACTGGTCTGTTATTCTTTTTACCATTTAAACCGGATGTTAAGTGTCATTAGCATAGTGAGGGGTGCAGTGATGAGAGCGAAATTTGGGATGTATTCTAGTACAAGCAGATATTAAGCAGGACTTTCAAAAGTACCCATTTTACCGTGAACAGCCTATACCAAGATTGGCTCTTGGAATGCGAGCGACTCGCCTGCTCTCTGGGAGGAATTGCGAGAACTTATGCACTACCGACCGCCTGATGACAGCATCAAGAGACATCAGCACTCCTGGTGGTCAACTCTACAACTAGGGTGATGGCCTATGATGACGACAGCAGTGCTGCATATCAGTCAAGTTTGACAGTGTGGTGTCCTGGAGGTGACTGACCAGAGTGGTGGGTTGCAATTTCTTATATAGGTGTAGAGTTGAGTGCAAGAGTGTGCTAAGGCTATTTTTTTTCTATTTTTTTTTTAATTTTGAGGTGTTTGTAGGGATGTTGGTGGTAGATAGTCGATTTTCACGAATACATTTAGCACATGAGAGAAATTAAGAGTGATTAAACGAACTGAAGACAGCCTATCTTGCTGGGATGGAGTGAAAGGTGGAGGTGTGGTGAGGGTGTTATCCATATCTGAGGAGTGGATGATGAAGAGGGGAAGGGGTGTAGGTACAGGGGAGGGGTGATGGTGTATTATGTGTAGATAACCCCTGTATAGCTTGTTGTGAAGAAGGAGGGACTGGGAGGGGGTGCGGGTAGGCAGGTAGAGGGGTTTGAGCATGCAGAGCTGGGTGTGGATCATTCACAGCGCAGGAATAGCACCACAATTGCAGTGCTAATTGCGGTGCTAAGTGAGGAGCAAGGTGGAGTTATAAGGACAGCGGTCTAAGTCCCATATGATTAACCTAGGGGTGGGGGGTGATATTAATAGTGCAGCATATTACATTTAAAAAAATCTGAAATTACCGGTCCAAAGATGATTGGTATGAATGTTATTTCTATTAATGCATAAAATTCCACAAGGGACTTTGTAGTATTTTGCGTGGGTGAATTAATCAATTATTTTAGTTACATTACGGGCCATAACATCCTAATGCAGTAGCTGATGCAAATCTATAAGCGATATGTTACAGCACTGGCTGTGTAAACAAATGAGCATTGAGATTAATGAAGAGAGCTGGTAAGCATTATGCAATTTTCATCTCAACTAAAGGCTGTTGACGATAAAGCGAGCACTTTTTAAATCAACCTTAGAAAAAAGTCACTACCCTACCTGCATACATTTTAACGGACACACTGAGTGACATGTACCCAGTAATGTTGGTAATGATAGTTGGAAAGTAGTTCCATTTCTTAACGCCGAATAAAAAGTGGTAGATAACCATTTGTGATAAGCTAAATTATTTCTTTCGCCTTGTGTTTTCTGTATTGCATCGAAGTGTAAAAATGAGCAGATTTGTAAAATATTTACTTTTATAATAATTTCACAGTTTCATTCGACCAACCCATGAATAAAGCGTTGAGGCCACAGAAATGTTAATTGTACATAAGGAGGAATAATACACAGCGTGGATACAAGAATCTAGATCTTAAGCAGGGCTTTCAAAAGTGCTCATTTTACAGTGAGCAGCCTATAGCACCATGATTGCTGGAGTGTATGATTGGATGAAAAGAATAATGCTGCACTAGCTTTCGGTGTATTTTAGAATATCTATAAAACAATAATGAAGTGTGCAATTTCGGGGATTTTGAAGGATGAGATATTCAATTCAAAGAGTGTTCTCTAGACATTTCCAAATTCTTTTTTTAAATTTTAAATAGATTATTCTTGAGGTGGAGTATTAGTGTGACCCATGTAACATATTTCCCACTGAATCCTTCCCCATTGTTGATTTTTTTTATGAAGAATACAATAATACACCCATGCAAAAATGAATTGACACTGTATGATTTCTCAACTGTTATCACCATTTCCTACTCGCTGCCAGGGAATTGTATCTGCTCAAGCATGCGAGTATAATATTGTACTTTCTGCTGTTGGTTCGCTTAGATTTTATCTTTAATTTTAACATTTATTATAGCATTTTGCATATTGTGGAAAAATAGTCTAACTACGGAAACAGTAATTCGACAACTTGAGAAGGTGTACTGGAAAACCTCCTGCTTTCTTTGTATACCTTGATGGCCACTTTATCTCTATTTTAAAATTCCTTCACTTTTCCAGGTTTTCCAGACCAAATTTGCATTTTTTCTGACTGTTAATTTTAGCCTAATCTCTGCTTACAAGATAGATTATAATTTGAATTTGATATGGAATTAGAACAGTACAAATGTCACATTTGTATGCAGCCACAAAAATAGAATTTTATGGTCAGCAACCTAATCTTCACAGATTAATACTGTAATGCTACTTGGGAAACAAAACATTTGCAGCCAGCATCTCTTTACCCTGCTTTTTTTTACCTATTTTATAAAATTCCCTTACTTTTTCCTGATTTTTCCCTGAGCAGCAAAATCCCCTCACTTTTCCTGGTGTTTCCTGTTTTCCAGAACATTGTCCACCTGCCTGACCCTCCACACGCACTCCGCAGAGCAAATTTGCATACTAGACCAGCATATTTCTCAAGAGCTAGTTGTGTTTTTTTTACATTCATTTTGATAGTTTATATGTTTTTCCTATAAAATTTCCTTGAACTTTATTACTTTTTCCTAGAAAGAACTGCAGGGCTTCAACTAAAAACAAATGTGCCTGTATGATTATGAATCAGCATCTTTTGTATGCTAAAACAATATAATTTTCAGAATTTTTCTAGCGATTTCCAGAATTTGTGCCTAGTTACCAAAAGATTTCCCTATGCATTTTTATATAACTCCCAATTTTCTGTTTACATACCATATACATTAAAGCAACACCAAAAATATAAAATAAACGACATTGGGACTAAGATATTTACTCACCACCAGATATTTCAAACACATGAAAACTACTAATGAAAATATGTTATATCCAGTTATAGTCAAATATAACACACACACACATACACACACACTCACACTCTCACTCACACTGATATTTAGTCAATTTTTTCTTCAGGAGCTTTTCCAAAAATTGCTGTAAAATATCCTTAAAACATACTTTATGGACTTTAATTTAGGGTGCCTGTCTCAGGCTAGCCATAAGTGTGCAGAACTTCAGTAGTATGGCCGTCATTAAAAATGTTCTATATTTTAGAGTGGTGCCTGCTTTACAAAGCATTTAGATATTTTTTCATGTCTAAAGTTTACTTCCGTAATATATTTCTGTTCTTAAAAGTGTATTTTGGAATGCGGAAATTGCTAAAATAGATATTTACATAAAAAATTTAATGTATGAAAATTTTGTCTCGTAATATTCACTGTAGAATAACGATATGCAGCACACTTTTATTTTTATAATTAGGACATATAATGTTAGTGTCACTATTTAAAATCTCCTTTAGACGAGTCGACAATGGAAAGACTACACACCAGTCATTTGATGTGGGTGACTGCTCGCCCTTAGCACTTCCACACATAAAGGTATCACATGATGTGTGCCACATGTACCAGCCCTAGACAGTTCACCACGTCTGGAAGAGCGACCCACAAAGCCAGCTGATCACCACCGTCTGCATGTGAATGTACACTGTTCAGTTTGATTAAATAGGCATGTTGTAGAAAGTTTATATGTAGTTTGTTTACATCTATTTACGTGGCACTATAGTGATTGTTTTTAAATTGTTTTATTTTCTTTCAGTGATAATAAGTGTTAAATAAGTTAACGTAATTCCCAGGCCAATTTTCAGAGTTAATATTATTTGTTGTCATGTGACAATGTGGTCCGAATCACGCCGCACTGTGTGTACTAGTGTGACGTCTGTGTGGCTACGCCTTCCATATATGTGTACTGTGTATATTGCCCATGCCAAAAAGTGCCTATGTATTACTATTATTATTATTAATTTTAAAGTGTTTTGTAACTTTTATTGTGTTGAATGTTCTTATTGAATGAGGCATATTAATGTGCGCAATGCAAGTAAACATAAACAACCACATAGCCACGTGGTAAGATTCAACGCACGTGGAATATTAGTATGTAATTTTCAGTGCCCTTTAATTTACTTGCGTCTATAAATAAATAAATAAATAAATAAATATATATATATATATATATATATATATATATATATATATAAAGAGGACAGTACTAACTAGTACCAATACTCGACAGTCAGTATTTTGTGTCACATCAGCTGCAAGCCATTGGATACAATGCCATAACGTAACACACACATGCCAAAATGCGACCAAAAATTAAGTGTTCCTTTTAATTTGTTTTCCATTTAAAGTGTTGTGGCATTATGTTGAGTACATTAAATTAATAATGGGCAATTGAATGTACAGGAATCCCAGTACGTGCATGGCCGTGCACCGGGAAACATAATGCACCAAGTTGATGTTAGGGTGCCTTATGCATTATGGTTAAGTCTATGTTATTATATATTTTTTATTTCTCCTTCTTATTATTCTAGTGTGATTTGTCATGTAAAGTTTTAAGTGTTTCATATTCATTTAGGCCCACATTTATCCACTCAATATCATTTTTATGCATTTTTCACATGATTTATGACCACGTGCTCTGACTCAGGAGTTTGTGCCGGGAAGGCGGCAGCCCGCCACCATTTTTCAGTAGTCTCCTCTTGGTTACCGCATGGGCTGGTCGTGCCGCGCGCGCTCCCTGGGAACTTAAGCTTACAATAGTTTTAACTTAACTAACTGGAACCTCTTGTTTATTTCTTGCCCGGGGAGTGCACCGTTCCACAACCCGGTCCATATGTACATGGCCAGGATGTGATCAACACTTAATTTTCACGTAGACATTGCAGCTGCATTTTCTGCATCAGTGCGTACCCCACTTTAGCAGGGCAAATTTGTAAGTGCTTCTATTGAAGATATATGGAAATGAATATTCATGTTGTGAATTTTCAGACTATGTTTATTTCTTAGGTTACCTCTTGACAGCGTAACTCGTTTGAATATTTCCACAAGGCGTAAGGTGACCTATAACAGCCCGGGTGTGAGCATGAGTCCCATCCTTTTTTGGCACTCACATGATAGCAGAGTTATACCGGCTCCTAGTTGGCTCTATTACTCCGCCTGCGAGCATTTCCGATATTTGTTGTTTAATTATTCGTGCCTGGTGAGGAAGATAACTGTGCGGACTGCTAAAAATTGGTTTCTCTTGTGTTAACGGTATTGCATGCTCCGCAACTGTAATTCTTAACACATCATGATTTGCAAACACAAGTTTTTCTCTCCCTTACCAAGTGCTGAAAAGCAGCTTGATGCTCTACCAGAATAGTATGTTCAAATTCGGTCAGTTTTACTTCTGGTAGATTCTCGGTTCTACGACTCTCAACATTGTAAACGGTTCGTCTTTCCCTACCCCCAAAATTGATACGTCTCTCTGCTGGTTCTACTATTGTATTTTGTTCAGTTAACCAAGGCACTTCCAAAATGGCATCTTCCATTATCTCATCTGTTACTATTATAGTTGTGATGGTCTCAAGGTCCCTAATTTTATTCGTTACAGTGGCTTGTCCTACAGGTGATTATGTATTCTGTACATTACCTAATTGGATAAACTGTCCGGTGGAGCTTATGTCTCTATTGTTTACACACTTGCTCTGACACACATTATGGGATGTAGGTGTATCTACGAGTGCATGACAGAATGAACCGTTTACATGGACAAGAACTCTTATAAACTTAGCACTAGGGGTTCTGACCTTGTTGATGTGTACTCACTGAGGTGTTACCATTGGGCTGTTGTCCTTGTGAGGTGTAAAGTTCACAGCAGGTGACTTTACCCCTGCAACTTTTTTCCCTGCTGGCCTTCTCTGCTGGCAGGTCTGTTGTTCCAGTTGTCCAGGTGGGGATTCCGTGGGCAGTCGACATGGAAATGAAGTAGCCACCCTGGGTAATACCGACACAGCCACGGGGGTGGCTGGGATCGAACCCACCAGATGAATCTGTTCATGACCGGGATGCAGTCGCAATGGGCACATTGCTACCGCCTTGTGCACGGTTCTGAAAACTGTTTAAGTTAAACACTTATTGGCCCATTCTTCTTGCTTATACTCTTGTTGGTTTCCTTGGTACTATCCTCCGCGGAAGTTCCCATAATCGCACGGCCCGTGAAGCTCCCTTGCGCCTCCCATGTCATGTCGCAGTAGACACATGCTCCGTCCTAGAATAATGGCAGCTCTCATTACCTCCTTAAGTCTGCTATTGCGCAGCAGAAATAGGGCTTTTCTGTACTCAGGTAGGGAGGTCTCTCCGATGACCTCGAGGACTTCTCATTCTGTGAGTTCTGGGCGGAACCTTTTTACCAGATCTATCTTCTGGTTGATAAAGGTCATTAGGGTTTTCCCCTTTTGCTGTTCCTGCAAGGTTAACTTGCTCTGGGCCTGTATTTATGTGAATGTTCATCCGAATCTGCAGTAGAACGTGTGGAGAAATTCCACCCAGGTGAGTCCATAGAGGTTCATCGACTTCCGCCACAGCTTCGCTTCCCCTTCCAGCTTTTTGGCTACACAGCTTGGTCACTCATCCTCCGAAACTCCATAGCTCTGCAGGCGTGTTGTACAATCGTTCACAAAAGCTGAAGGATCTTCTGTCAGTTGTCCAGAAAAAGTTGGTAAAGTCTGGAAGCGATTTGGTGTCGGTCTGAAATGCATGTCTGGTCGGTTGCATTGACTGGGTATCGTATCTGCTGCTTTGTTTACATTCTCTGTTTCTGTGTTTACTACTGTTGGAGTTGGCAAAAATTACGTTACATTGGGTAGAAATGCTTGAAAGTCTGTATTCTAATTCAGCGTGGAATAAAATGTTTGCATTGGCGGAATATAGAGTGTGCCAGCCACTTGTTATCGAGATGTGAATGGAACTGTTGTCGTCGGTGCGGGTTGCACTTCTGGCGCTGGAGTCCTTGTGGGTACCACATTTGTATTCTGAATTGGTGATTCTGGAGACGTTGCCTCTGTCATGGCTGCACAATCCCTGGGTGTAAAATTCTTTCCGTCTGCTGTTGCTTGTCCTGCCTCGGTTGGCCCTTATAATGCACCCTGATTTTGCATGATATGCAGTACTGTATTCCTCCATTCATCAGTCCATTGCAGTCCACTCGTTCGCATCCGTTGATCTGTTGCAGTTCTACAAAGAAATTATCCTAATTGTAGGTTGTGTGTTCTTGCTTAATTTCGTGTGCTTTGCAATATTTGCAGGTGAATAATAATCTGTGTATTGTTCCCTGTTTTATACCGTTCATACATACTCCATGATACCAACGGTTGCACTGTTTACATTTGAGTAGTGACGCACCATGACAGGCAAAAATGAAGTCATGACACCAATTTTTTGTGTTTATGTTCGAAAAGTCTGTACTGAATTTGGGTGAATCTCTTTCACTGTGGGTGCACAGTGTGCGGGAGCACAGAGCAGGAGCATGGTGCGTTGGAGGTGATGTCACAGTGCGGCAGGTCTGCTTGAGCGCGGTGCGAGGCAGGGGTCAACTAGTCAGCGTGGCTCACAGCTGATCGCCGCCGTGCGATGCTGGTAGTGCAAGTGGGAGGAGCTTTTCTTTTCCTCCTTCCAACTGTTCTTTTTCCTCCTCATCCTCCTCGAGCATGTGCGACGTGGGCTAAGGGGGAGGCCTACAGCCCCTTTGTCCTGCTGGGTGCCTAGAGGGTGCGGTGTAGCTGATGTCACAGCAACTCTCTAAAATGGAAGCTGTCTGCTAACCTTCATACTCCCTCCTCGTAGCTGCCGCGATGGCGGCATCCCTTCAAATTCCGCACTTTTTTGTACAGACAATGTGCAGTGGCTTCCTGGCATCCTGGGGCGTCGCAATGGCGTCCCACTGTTCTGGTTGTACTCTGCTGTTCTTCTGCACGCCTTTTGGTACTTGGTGTGGGTCAGGATAAGTGGGAAAGTGGTGATAGTGAAATTTGAAAATTGCGGAATAGTTACGGAAAATAATTGTGTGGGTTTGAAGCTAGGAAATTTAGTGGAAGGATATCGCCCCTAAGTTGAATGCCATTTGACGACAGGGTAGTGGAGGAAAATATTTATACTTTAAGGTTGGGAGTTGGGCAGGTATTTCACCACAGTTTCTCACCAAACCTCTGTTGATAAATCTGTGGCGCCAGGCATTGAGGAATACAATACTAAATTGTTGTTGTAGAGTCGACTCCTTTTCTCTGGCTCGTGTGCCGATGGCCAGTAGGCGGTGTCCCCCCGGTACTCCATCCGTTGTGGTTAGTAAAAATACATTACCAATACCATGTTTTCTACACAATGAGGGTGACTCACACACCCATGATCTAAGTAAATGAAGATAAAAGCACTCTGAAATACACTTAGAAACACATGCATAGTACACTCAATAAATGGCGGGAATGGTGGGGCCCGCACCCCTATAGCCCGTAGGCAACCCGAATGAGGATGCATACTCCGTACATAATTTCAATGTGTTTTTCCTACCTGTTCCTCCAGGAAACAATTTATGCATGTGCAGGGCTTAACCCGCCGGCAGGGTAACACTGTTACAAAACAGCATGTGGCCACAAATAATTATTTGAGAAATAAAACCTTCCCCAACATTGCTATTCCATGGGAAGGGAGGAGTAGAGAATCTTGGGTGGCTGAAATAAAGAGGTTCTGATAAGTTAAAAGTCTATTGCAGTTAACATGATTAGTTCAATATTTGATGTGCCACCAAAGCTTGTGTACACGACCCCAATGGTCAACACTTCCAACTCCTCGAGACTAACAACTCCGGTATGGTGCCCTGACCAGGTTTGGTGGCAAGGATGGTGCACACACTATTTTTCTACACACACAAATCCTACAAAAACATATACACGTAGCTCTAAGACTTAGAACTCTTGCATAATCAATAACATAAGATACTGAAACCCTTTAATGCACATCTTACACTGTATGAGATGAAATGAGGGTGAATCACATGCGGAGTGATAACTAAAGATAAACAATAAATGGTGCATTGAGGCCAGTGGGGGCACTTAGAATATATTTGTGCTGTTCTTATTCATGCTGCATGTCTTGGTGTCCTTGAGCATCTTGTAGTTAATTAATGATTAACATTTGCCTGATTTGACACAATCTCTTTTCAGGACACGTGTGCACGAGCATATGTGTCTGCACTGCACCTTGTACTACTCTGCTCTGCACTTGTGCTCCTGTCACGTCCGCTTAGCTGACCACTATTCATTGCACTCGTGAAGTAGCAAATTCCGCCAATGGTTGCGGCGCACTACTGAACAGGTGTGCATGAGCACCCGGCAGAGTGCTGCTCCCTTCAGAGGTCGTCGGTGACGGTGGGTGAACGGGCTTGGGGGAAGCAGTTGGCATCACTAAAAAACTCCACAGAGGGGAGGACTGTGAATATCAGGTAAATTGCAGAGTACAAACATAAAAGTCATTTCACAAGAAATCTGTGGTTCCACATACCTTACTAGAACATAACCTCACAATTCTGTCTGCACACTTCTTGAATAAAGAAAATCTGAAGTACACATGAATATAAACAGCAAAAGCTGTAAAATTGATTCACTACCTACCTGCTGAATGTGTGGTGGATTTGCAGGAAATATTGTTGGAACAGAATTCTCTCACAGTCGTATACAGTACAGGGATGTCCTATAGTAACAGCCTTCAACGAAGTGACACGATCGATCAAAAAATACTTGATTTGCTCCCTTTCTGCCACACCTCGTGTCTCCTCTCACTCCTCCCTGAGCTCAGCACGGTCTCCGCCATCGTGGGGTTGGGACACACTGGCACCGACTTCGTCATCGATGGCACCTAAGCTTCGCTGGATATTGTCCTGATGTACCCTCACCATCCTCCTTCCCATGCAGATTGTGTATATGTTTGGCCTGTGCATTTGTAGCACTTCATGTGGCCCACTCTATCGCACTGCTAACCTTGCAGAAAAGTCTTTCTTTGCCATGGACTGGGGATGACTCCATTCATACATCGCTTGTCCTTCATGCAGTTTTGACAGTGGTCAGGTTGTGACTGGTGGCCATCTTGCCCCTCTGAATCTGCACTGTAATGCACGTTGAAACTCCTCCTACTGAAGTCCATAATGGTCGAGAGATGCCCATAAAGAGATCACATTTCCACGGAGTTGCACTCCAACACAGCTGGCCCGTTCGACTCGGTTCACTCCGTACCTGGTAAGGCGGTACATGCATTCTACCAAGAATGCTGGCAGATCTTCCATCAGCGAACCTTCGAACATGGGCGGTGTTTGGAATTTGGATGGTATTTTTGCTGTAATCGGTACTGGCGAGTGTTGGGGTAGGTTGGTCTCCATGGTTCCGCTTTGTAGTGCGCTTTACATTGTCTGTGGGATTGTTGTCATTTATGGATTGATAAATGGGTCATTTGGAAATGTTGGCGGGTAGTTTGTTACAATTGGTGAATAAATTGGCATTGGAAACATTTGTGATAGTGGCGGGAAAAATGGTGTGGAAAGCTGGCATGTGTGTGGTGTGGTTGTTGGGGTAGTTCGGGTGGTGGGGGTTTCTTTATATCTGCCACGCACTTGGCAGGATCGTGCAGCGTCCCTGCTTCGCTCAGCTCTCCTCCACTACTCTGCTGTCCTCCCCTACTCGGTTGCCACTCCCCTCCCCTGCTCTGTGCGACTCCACCTCTAACTTTGTTAACATCCCATGCCACTATCACTTGTGAAAGATTGCTGTTTACATTCACTGACACATCATTATCCCACTGTCCTAAAAGGTCCAACACCTGATCACGTGGGGTGTCTCTGGTTACCTTTTGCATTCGGTTTATACCCTGCCTATTTGTTGTTGAAATCGCATGACACCACAAGCAAAGAAATATAAGTCCTGAAGCAGATTTGTGTTCCATGTCACCGATGCATTCTTGGTGGTACTTTCTGTCACATTGTACACACTGAAGTACAGTGGTACCCTGGCCATTGTATAGCAAGTTATCGCAATATTTTGGAAGTGCATAATTTGGAAAATGATCATTTTCAGATATTACTCGTGTGTGAAAACTTGGAAAATTTTGACTGTCCTGCATCACTTCACTGCTACTGTTCTTTTCCCTCTCGCGGATGTCACCGGCATGGATGCTCGTAGGGCTGGTCTTATGATGGCATTGGCAATAGGTCCTATTATCATCTGCTAGTTGTCCAGGATATATATGGCACAAACACTAAGGACACCACACTCTGGCGAGGTGTCAGTCATCCTGCCAGCCATGCTTTGTTTATAAACAAAGCCACATGCGCGGTAGGTACAGATGAACTGGCATAGAAATGCAGGGTTGGGGGAAGAGGTATCACCCTCCCCTCTCGCAGCATGGCTGGCCTGCTTACCCTGTGCAGGGTTGACGACCAAATGCCCAGCTGTTGCATGGCGTGTGCGACGGGGTCAGCTGGCTATCGATGGCAGTGAATGCTGAGGGGCAGTGGAGGGTAGCCTCCACCAAATCCCTTATCCCCCTTGTGGTTTCCTTCTCCTCAGCCCTCCAAGCAGCGTGGCATGGAATCTGGCATGGCATCATATGTCGATTGTTGAAAAGCTTTCCAACTATTTATGCGGTGTCCCACAAGCAACCCGATGCTGCAGTTGCTCTTGCTGCCTTCCTGTCGTCCTCACGCAATTGAGGGTAGGAAAAAGGAGGGAAAAATTGATATTCAGGATAAAACTTCTAAAATTTTTGGAAAATGTGGAAAAACCTTTTAGCAGGAAAAATTTTGGTGGGAGATTTGACACACAGAGAGGCACCAATTTGATGTGGTCAAATTTGGCTTAATGAGCAATAGCTCCATTTTGGGCACCAATTTGACACCCATTGGGACATTGAAAAAGGGTCAAATAAGTTTTCAGGGGCGGTGATGGTGAGGTTTAGGAATGATTATACCCAGTTGATGTTGCGTCTATTAACCTCGGGGTTGAAGACCATATGCCCGGACCAATCTCCTCGCCATTGAAGTGTTGACATCTGCCATGTTGATTACTGCTCCAGATGAATTATATTTGCTAAACGATAGCCTGTCAGTCGGCTATGCTCTATTGTTGATCTTGGTGGGAAACATACCTAACTATTACATGCACAGTCGTGGGCTATTGGGGCCCATACAATGCTAAACAAGACTCATGAACTCGGGTATTGTAAGGGCCCATCCCCAGATATGCATAATGCAACGTAAATAAAGTACTTACCGTTCAGTTCACATATATATATTTATTAGGTTGCATTACATTCCCTTCTACAAAGGCACTTTACATGAACACTGTTGGCTGTTATGACCGGCCATGCAGAGAACTGTTAAAATGCCCTGTGATAAACAATAGTTACTGCAAACCCAGGGCGATATTATTCCCACGGGGAGTGGAGGTGGCTTACCAGGCGACTATGACAAAAGAAAGGTTCCGATATTACGTTAAAGTCTATTGTAGTAAATGTCCAGAAGCAAAATATTGAATGCTACCCAGCATGTGCTGGAAAATGCCGGAGCTCACGATACGCACTCCACCTCCATTGGTTGCTATGCACTGACTGACTTCCTGCTCGATGCACAGGCTCGTCTCAGCTTACACTCGCGCCGAAAAGGCACTACTTTCTGTCGTGACTTGCAGTTGCTGCCCTTGCAACATGCTAAATAACTAATTAAACATTAAAAACCCACGAAAACAATCCTGCAATACAAAACTGTCATGAATGGAATGGGCAAAACACTGAGTGAATGACGAAATAAATAATGATAAATGAGTCTAGCACTGTAAACAATTAATACTCAAATAAACAAAACAAGTAATAAATAATTTAATCTGAACACAATGTTTTTAATTAGACATTATACTCTAATATAAACACAACAACAATGTCTTTAATTAGACCTTATTCCCTCAACAACAGCTCGTCTCGATTTCGATCGAGCTCCACTTTGGTCGATTTGTGAGATAGTGATTCTGTCACTTTTTTAAAGTCTATCGAAATGGTACAAGAAATTTCAATTGCTTTCTTTGATGACTATGTAGCAACGTTGGATGGCCATTGGAGAAAATGAAAGTGCATTATCTTCGTAACCAGTTTCCAATCAGAATTTAAACTCTAACACTTATTCGAATGTACACTGATATTTATTTATGTTTTAAGTGTTGAGTTTATTAGTACCTATT
Source organism: Dryococelus australis (assembly GCA_029891345.1). Classification (NCBI taxonomy): domain Eukaryota; kingdom Metazoa; phylum Arthropoda; class Insecta; order Phasmatodea; family Phasmatidae; genus Dryococelus; species Dryococelus australis. The sequence goes on from CM056999.1 coordinate 98,365,935, forward strand.
TAGAACAAGAGTAAGAATGTCTTTTATGCTTAACATTTAACAATATATTTAATAGAAAATAATATTACTTACAACGTGTGTGTATTTTGAGTCGTAATCTATAACTACCCATTTATTTAAATATTAATCTGACAGCGGATTCGCTATATTATTAACAATACACATCAGCACCTTGCGAAGTAGTTAATTTAGTGCTATTTAAACTAATTGACAATAATTTGAAATATTGGTTGTTTGTGAATACTGGTCTAATGGATCCCTTAGAGTTAGAGATCCATTAAAAGTACACAGTATTGGATGGTGCCATATTGGCTTAGTTTCCCAATTCTCACTAGTGATGCCGATCCATCTCTTCACACGTTCACTACCAAGGGATGCGACACTCGCATCCACTGTCGCATCCACACATCCCTTAGCTACATAATTCGTTCGTCAATTGTTTATAATTATTGTTTACACTGATTTTGGCCGTGTGGTGTGGCTGTTGTTTATTAAAATGGATGAAAACTGTATTTTATTTCCTTTTAACAGTGTATTAATAGGACTCCAACATACTCGTAAAAAATAAAATGATGTTTAAAATACTAACGACTAGAGCAATCAACTTCATTAATCATTTCGACAAATGCATTTGTAATTTGTATATGCTCATCAAACAGTAATAATTGTCTTATTTACAAGAAATCTTAATTTCTATTTGCAGCCATCGCCAAGCAGAAATTATTAAACCTCAACTGACCTCCCTCAACTTTAACACGATATTTGTCTGCATTAAATTATTGATATTTCACCGAAATCCCTTACATATCACAAATAAAGATACAACTTCAAAGTGGTAAAAAGTGTGCTACAGCTAGCGCTACCTAAGCGTGCTCTAGCAGTAGCAGAATTCTGATGTAAACGTTCGCTTCATTGCATCCTTTTCCACAGTGGATGCATGTACGTAGGGATGTAGGGATGCATGAACAATGGACTTATCCACTGATTTCGGAAACAGTAATTGTAAAAATACAAGCGTAATATGCATGATGTTAAAGAAAAGTACTGTGTTTTATAAAAGTAGACATTTTGGTCTTTTCTATGTTAAATTAATTAATATTTACTCATTTTAATAATTTACACTCATATACGGTTACTAATAAAAAGTTAGAGTAACGAATAGAATTTATTATGTTTAGCTGTGTCTATAAATATCAACGTTACTATTACTGAAGTATGTCAATTGAAGGGTATTTATTGAAACGAACCAGTATGCAAAATTTCAATATAATCGTATATATATATATATATATATATATATATATATATATATATATATATATATATATATATATATATATATATATATATATATATATAGAGAGAGAGAGAGAGAGAGAGAGAGAGAGAGAGAGAGAGAGAGAGAGAGAGAGAGAGAGAGAGAGAGAGAGAGAGAGAGAGAGAGAGAGTTCTAGATCCATAAATACATCTCTTAAAAGAAATGAGTGAATATGCAGTTCCATAGAAATTAAAATCTATAAATCTTATTCAAATACGAATGTTACTATCCTCAGCTATATTGAAAACGAGTAGCGTTTTTGATTGACACAAAAATTCCATCGAAATGAAGGGAAAACAAGTTAAGAGCATTGAATTTTTTATTTCGATCGAAATTAATGACGATCTCGATTGAAACAAGGTGTAAGATCGTTCGAGAATTCCAGTGCAGGAACTAAAACTGACAACCTGCTGTGTATCACATATCTATTACGCTCAAAAGATAAGAATGTTCTTAATAAAAACGATTAACTTTTGAATGAGCTGCTTATCAAGTATTATGGGAAAACATAACTTTCCTAATGTTACAATATGGTGGGGTCCACTGCATATTTGTTTTTTTCTCTTGTAATTCTTTGATCCATCGTAAATAAATACACATCATATTACATCTCTACCTTCCTCTATCTTTTGTTTTTTTAAGCGGCTGATACAGAATGGATAACTTCATACATCGCACCAGCGACGATTTCTGCAAAATGGTGATAGCGAAACATGTGTTAGATTGAGAGTAATGATTTAATTACACATTTTTATGTAAATCTTAATTGCATTTGCTCTAAAAAAGTTTTATTGAACCATAATAGTACTGTAACAATTAATTTTTTTATGCTATCCCTAAATAACTTATGTTTCACTAATTCCAAATGATTCAGTAGATTTATAATAAGACGTATTTAAAAAAGATTTTTTTGTCATTTTAAAAGTAACAGCAATTCACAACAAGCATACACTTATGCAACAAAACATACAATATAAATGTTTATTCTGTGCAAATAAAAACTATAAGTAGACATTTGTGACATACACATGATACAAGACGGCGTCACTACAAGTAACATAAATTTTTTGGTAGAAATTTTAATGTAATAACAAATTTCAAATACGGGAAATGTAAGAAGATCGTAAAAAAACACTATTCTGTGTGATTCTTGCGACACATGGTTTCACTTCAGAAAATGTAGTAATGAGTCAGAAGACAAAATACCTGAAAACGAAGAAGAGGATGAGAATAAAAGCAGCAGTGTGAATAAAGATGTAAATTACTAATGAAACTTTATTGAAAGACTGATTGAAGAAATAGCATCTTTGAGAGCAATAATTTAAATATTAAGTGAAGAGAGAAATACAATATATGTAAACACTCGAAGATTGTGCCAGCCACTTGAAACCACATGGTTGACTGTAATGAAGAGAAGATCTAAACAACATTGTGAGCATCATCTAAACAACCAAGTCAGAACTTTAAACAAGTACACTCAATTGCAGACGTTGACGCCATCTGCTCCCCCTTGCCCGTTTGCCCGCCATCGTCAGCAACCGCTGCAGCTACCAGCACTCTACTAGGCGCTCGTGGGCACTGGTTGGAGAGTGCATAGCAGCAGTCAAACAGCAAAGACCTCAGTTATGAGTTTGGCCGCAGGGGCTGAAGAGAGTGCTCACGAAGTGAGTAGGTAGGAAAGTGCAAGTGCCGAACAAGCCATGTGCATTCGGATACAAGTGTCTTAAAATGAGACCCTGCAAAATTGGGCGTATATGAAATAAGGTTTAATTAAGAAACGCTCAAGGACGCACGTTCACGAAACTGCAAGATAAGGAGCCCTACAATATTTTGATGCCCCATATGATTTAATTATAGTGTTTTCCATTTTTATCATTTGTCATTTTCACGTGTTTCACCGTCGTTTCGTTTCACAGAGTGTTATATGTTTATTAAAGTGTTCCTATGCCAAGGGTGTTTGTTTTTGTAAGAATTGTAGTGTTTCACGAAACATGGATATGTTTTATGGAAGTATGTGTATGTAAGAAAATAGTCAGCGGTGCTGGCCTACCCGCCAAACTTCAGTCGGCATGCCGCGCTGGCAGTTAATCTTACCGTGGTGTCTCGAGGAGTTGGACATGCTGACCGATGTCGCATTTCGCACGCTTGGGCGGCGCTTCCTCTCTGTTCACTAATCACTTCACAGCAATATACATTAATTTACCGGCACATTTGTTGAATTCGCAGCCGCCCAAGTTACTCCACGCCTCCTTTCCCGTGGAATGGTATCGCCCAGGAAGGCTTAAGTTTTCATGTAAATTCTTCGTCGCCTTTGGGCCATTGTACAGTGTCACCCTGCCGACGGCTTAAGCCCTGCACCATGTATATGTGGATTCGTGGAGGAACTATTAATAAAACACAATTATTCAATGTTAAATGGTATGCATTCTCATTCGGGTTGCCTACAGGCCATAGAAGCATGGACTTCCACTTTTCCTGCCAATCATTAAGGGTTATGAAGCAGTGTTTCCTATTTTCTTTCATTGTTTTTATCTACATACAACTAATTATGGGTGTGCGAGCCACCCCAAGATCTCACTGTGCAGAGTTTCAGTAACATAACTGTTTTGTATTAATCACGATGGTAGGAGCACCAGAGGAACATTTCCTGTAGGTCGTCGGCACACGACCCAGATAGGAGAAGAGTCAGCTCTTCACTAACTAGTTGGTATTTCACTTAAAATACCTGGTGCCCATCATATACAAGTAGAAGAGTTAAAGAGAATGTACGGAACATTTACCTGTCCCACTCCCAACCTTAATGAACACCACTTTGCTCCAATACCTTGCATAAAATGGCTTTCCCAACTTAGGGCCGTGTCCCACTGCCAATATTCCTTTTCAAAACTCGTTGAAATTTTCTTAAAATTTTCTGCAATTTTCTACAATCAGAAACTGTCCTTTCCTGCTTTCCCTGACCTGCGCCAACGTTGAGGAAGCTTAAACAATATCTGTTGTGCAATCTGGATACATGAGATGCCGTTGCGACACCCAGGATGCCAAGAAGTCTATGCACGTGTCGCAAGGGAAAAGCACGGGTAATCCACAAGGACAGCGCCACTACCACCACGAAGGAGAAAGCAGGAGGATAAGGGATAGCGGCCATCTCGGTGCACCGTGATGTCAGCCAGCTCGCACGACCCAGGCACCGAGCAAACAAATAGGCTGCAATTCCTTTCCCTCGCCCCCGTCGTGCACATTCGAGGAGGACGAAGGAGGAAAATAAATTAGAGAAGTCAGAAAAGATAATCATCTTCCTCTCACTCTATCTGCTCCCGTGCCGAACAGCTTTGCGTACCCGCCGTGCATTGCCCCTGTCTCGCACAGTACCGAGCAGGACAATCACACCGTGATATCACCCACGCCGTGCCGAGGTCCCCGCAACCCGACCGAGCTCCTGCATGATGCATATCCCCAACAACTATCTTGCGACCATGTGGACTTGTATACAAACATGACGGCTGGTCGGACCAATAGCGACTCGGTCGAATTCTTCAGTCTGCAGTGCTTACAACAACAACTGCAGGAATTTGTTGACAAATACGGACGTGGCACTACGCACTGTAAGTGTGTCCGGCAATCGAGCACAAGCATCCGAGTTGGGAACAACCGGAAAGAGAACAGCGATTGAACAGTGAACTAGCAACTTTGGAAACTAAATTCAGCATTGACATTTCGGACAACCAAACAACAAATTGGTACCATAACCTGCTCTGCCTAGGTCGGTACACAGTCTTATGAGTAACTGTTATCATACGGAGTGTTTGAACAGAAAAGAGTTGCAATCAATTAAAGGGCTAATGTTTTCTTGTAAGCAGTGCAGTACACAACCATTACCCCACAAGCAGGTCATGTGTAATAAGGACACGTTCTTTGGCAAGTTGCAAAGAATAAACACGCGCGACCATAACGGATGTATGGGGAACTCTGACAGATGAATAAGCGGCTGAGACAAATGCAACATTAAAGTCCACCTACAGTGTCAAACGGAGACAGAACGGCAGACAAACCATGAGGACAAGTTCAAGTGTGGAGACTGCATGGTCAAAGAGGAAGCCACACGTGCTAAAGTATCCGACATTCAGAACACATCCACGGTACAGCCCAGGGCGATAGTACCCGAGTCAGAAATATTTTCTGTAACTACCTTCCAGTACCAATCTTTGTCGCCAACACCTAGTACACCCTGTGTTCCGCACCTGCTACCATATTATTCCCCTCCTATGTACACTCCACATTTTTCAGCAGTATTGCCAACCAAACAGAACCAGTTTCATACCTCAATGCCTTTTCCAAATTACCGACAGTGTTACCAATCGCACCGATGTACCATGTAGACCAATGCCTACAAGGATCCAAATACTGCCAACATTTTCCGGCCAACTGAATGAGGATCCATCGGCCCTTGTACAAGATTGCACGATGCACCTGCAGAGATATACGGGATGTCGGAAGATGAATGACCTGGATGTGTTGGGAAGCAGTTAGAAGGAGATGAATGGCAATGGTGGTGATCGATAAACTATTACGGACTCAGATGGGGAGAGTTCATTCACGTGTTTCAATGCCGCTTCGGAGTTTGTTCACCTCAAACCAAGCTCAAAGCAAACTCATGCTCCAGGAACAACCAGAGAGCGAAACGTTAACTTCATTCGTCAACAGGAAAACAGACTTGGTACTAAGGTTCCATCCTGGATTGCGTGAACGGGAAGTCCTCGAAACGATAGCAGAGACAGCACTACCAGAGTATAGACCAGCCTTGTCAACAGGAAAACAGACCTGGTACAAAGATTCCATCCTGGATTGCATGAACAGAAAGTCCTCGAAATGATAGCAGAGACAGCACTACCAGAGTACAGACCCGCCTTAGTTCCATTAATAAACAGTGGCTTTGCAGAGTTCATGCATACTGTCAGTGTCCTCCAACGAAACACAAGTATTCTGCGACATGATTCGGGAGGCGTCCGGGCGTGCCAAGGACTTCATAAGTTCGGGAACTTCCGTGGCGATAACAAGAGGATAAATAGACAGATCTTTCAACAGCGATGGCCGGAACAGCCACGAGATAACCAAGTGCGCAGTTTTCAACCCCGTGCATGAGGTGGCAGAAACAGGCAAAATCTGAATTCGTACTGTAATGCGAACTGGTATGTTCGGTGGGACCGTACGAGATTGCCTTTAATACCATGCCGGTATTGCCCAGGGCAGCAGTTTCATTGGCATGCCGATTGCATGGGAAACCTGCATTGCAGACAGCAGAATAACAATAGCGGAAATGCCCACCAACAAATGGAAAGCAGCGAAGACCAGCAGGGAAATGGGTTATAGGGGTAGAGCCAGCAAATGCAGACTTTTCCCCTCCCCGCAGCACCAGCACAGCAGTAACACCACAACAAGCCCTAATTTTCAAGGTCAGTAGCCAGGGTGCAAAATTTATTCGTGTACTTGTCCATGTAAATGGTATTTTGTGTCATGCCCTCGTTGAGATGCCTACATCACACAACATTTGTCAAACTCATTTTGTCAATAAACGTGACATAACCTCAACCGGACAGGTGTTCCGGCTTGCTAGGGAGAATGTACTAATACAGCAGTCGGCCAAGCGACCGTTGCTATCAAAATAAGATATTTGAAAACCATAACTAAAGCAATAATTACTAATGAAATTAATGAAAATGTTATTTTAGGAGTACCGTGGTTCTCACAGCCAAACATAATAGTTGAACAGCCGAACGATGCATCCACTTTGGAATGAAGGAAAGACAAATAGTTTATAACGTAGACAGCCATGAACATGTGCCTAAAGTAAATCTAACAGAATTTGAACATAACATACACACAGTGCACCAAACTGCTTTTCAGCACTTGCTAGATGAACGTAAAGTTGTTTTCGCGAACCATGATGCATTACGAAGGACAATGGTGGCAGAACACACTAACCCGTTGACTCAGGAAGAACCGATCTTCAATAGCCCCCGCAGTTACTTGTCTCACCAAGCTAAGGTAATAAAACAGCAGATATCCAAGATGCTTGCAGACGTGGTAATCGAACCGACTAGGAGCCGGTATAACTCGGCCATAACTCTCGTGCCAAAATAGGATGGGACCTGGAGGTTCTGCATGGTTTTCAGGCCCATCAACCAGGTGACGTACATACTATACCTCTCTACATAAGTGTCAAAGATGCCCTTAACTCACTCGGAAGAGCCAGAATCATGTCGTCGCTCGATTTGCGAAGTGGCTACTGGCAAAAACCAGTATGCCAGGAGGACCGGGAAAAGACCGCCTTTACCACCCTGGATGGCCGATGATATTAGTTCTCTGCCATGCCTTTTGGGCTAAAGTGCATCCCTGCAACATTTCAGAGTATGATGGTACAGGTCCTTGATGGTATGATAGGCGAATTCACACCCGCCTGCCTCGACGACGTAGCTATATGGTCGGAGACGTGGGAGGAACATCTAAAACACCTGTCGCTTGTACTCGAGAGATTAGATATAAATGGATTAATGTGTGCTGTTTAGAAATGCCGGCTTGGCAAGAGCGATCTAGAGTTTCTTGGCCATGTGGGGAGCGAGCAAGGAAACCGACCAAACCCCGAACAGCTAGTACTGATTGAGAGTCAGGCCCCACCACATACACGTAAACAACTATGTAAATACTTCGGCCTAATCAATTGGTTACATGAACACATACAGGATTTTGCAGTCATTACCGCACCTCTCACAGACCTGCTATTCCCACAAAACTGATATGTGTGGGGCAGAGAACAGGAAACAGCCTCTGTGCAGATCAAAGAGAATTTTCGAGAATGTCCTGCTCTAGCGCTGTACAAACCAACAAGGCCCCTTTACCTGCAGAGCGATGCCAGCCAGGAGGGGCTGGACAGCATGCTCTATCAGTACAGCGACACAGGTGAGAGAAGGGTAAACGACTTCTCGAGTGCGAAATTGGGAAGTAACCAACACAGATATGATGTCAATGAAAGAGAATGTCTGGCCGTGATATGGGCTATACGAAAGTAAGGCCTTACGTAGAATATCGTAGGTTCATTTTGCGAACTGATAGTCGCTGCCTTGTATGGCTCAACAACACGTGGGGAGCCAGGAGTAAACTTATGAGATAGGCACTTTTGCTGCAAGCTTATGACTTTGCTATCTAACACGTACCGAGAAAGGAGAACGAGCTAGCAGACACATTGTCACAGACACCAAAAGCGAAAGTAACAGTCACAGACAATGTTGAATGGAAGGCGGTATTACCCTCCGTTACTACAGAATCGGTTACGGAGGCAAACGTAAACAGGATAACGGTAAGAGAGAATGACCAACTGGTAGCAGATTTGTACCGCGACATAGTGATAGTGGAGTAAACTTGTGAGTTTGCAAGAGAGAAGAAGAAATATCAATGTGAAAACGAACATGTGGACAGATGAAGATGTGTAGTAGGGTGTATTGAGACTTGCCCGCAGCGAAATGATACAAAATGGAGACTGTATATACCACCTAGTCACAGAGTAAAGGTGTTTGAACATGCTCGTGGGAGCAGAACGGCAGGACACCCGGGAGCAGAGTAAACTGCTAAAAACATTTTGGAATGGTTTTTCTGGCCCGGTGTCATACACTATGTCAGAAATTGGGTATGCAAATGCCACAAATGTAATTTGTTCAAATCCCGGTGGTCTGACTGAAATCAACAACAGCCAAGGCAGATTAAACGACCATTTGAAACCATCTGTTTAGATCTCATGGGCCACTATCCGAAGTTAGCCGGCAGAAGGTGATTCAGTAGTAACAGACAGCTTTTCGAGATGGATCGAATCTTACCTGGTATACAGTGATAGGACTGGGCAGATTGCAAAATGCATCAAAACATAATTTTTCACATGCTGGGGATATCAGAGAGAGTTACTTACGGACAATGGATCACATTTTACCGGGAAAAGATGGTGTGAACTTTGTACGAGCTGGGGAGTGCGGCACATAAAAACTGCTATATACCATCCCCGCACGAACCCTACGGGGAGGCGCAACCAGAGTTGAAGGCGCAACTCCGGCTCCGTGTAGGTGAGCACCATAACAGCTGGGCCGAACACCTGCCTGCCACACTCTTCATGCTCAGGCCAAGAGTAAATGCCGAGACCGGACAAACCCCGACACAGGTCCTGCTAGGAATAAATATCACACTGCCGAGCGAGAGAAATTGTCAGTGTGTGAGACAGAGAGAGAGAGAGGGAGGGAGGGAGAGAGAGCGAGAGAGAGAGAGAGAGTAGCAAGACAGAAACAAGTGGTGCACAAGACGAGAGGCGCAGGCACTGGTATCGTGAGCAACGGATCAGCAGGTGAGATACGTGAATCGCTGGTTGCCAGAAACCAAACGACCACCAACAGCACTAATGGTAGGACAGGCCATATACACCCGAACTCACCCACAGTTCGCATCCTGTACGAAGTCTTGCGTGGAACTGGCACAATGCTGGACGGGGCCTCACGGAATAGTAAAGATCTTGGGTCGGCCCACATACATGATCAGGACAGGCCGCAAGATGCTAAGGATCCACCGTGACGACATTCGGGCAATGGTGAGAGCTCTCCCGAGAACAGTGAGGACGAGTCCCAAATCGGCCAGAACAGCTATGCTCAGGACGAGCATGTCAGGAGATATAGTGAAGCGGACAGTGGCCCAGTACCCGAAGGAGGGGCCAGACCAACTAGTGCAGGTGGTGTATCGACGCCGAACGACACAGAGTTCCCAGGGGTCTACGTCACTCGAGCATCACTAACAAATAGGTCGCCACATATGAGAGGGATGGCGACGATGCAGGGATGAGAGGAGAAGGAACTCCCTAGGTGACCTAGCTCCGTGGTGACCATCCATCGACGGAAGGTGACACAGTACCTCGAGAAAGTATACTGGCAAAGGAGGCAGGAGGTCTGGAGCCACCCGACACGGAGGTGCCGACAGGGTTGAGCCTGGTAGCAGGCATCGACAGGTCCGACAGGGATGTGTTATCAAGCTATATACCATCAAACCAGAAGAGCTGGAAACAGCACCAGTACTACCACAAGAGGACAGGGAAGGGGAAGAACCAGACCCCACCCCGGTGACACCACCTGTAAGCCTGCAGGAAGACAATGTACCAGAGCTTCGGGTCAGGACACGACCTAATGGAATGCTATTACCGGGTCGCAACCGGACATAATACAACTGCAGCAATGAAGAGAGTGGAAGGGTAAGCAGTGAGGACAGTGGAAGTGGCGAGTTGGCCAGCCCGCTACCTCTCCAATGTCCCAGCCTGTGTGGGAATGTACCACCTGTGGTAGCGCCACAGCACTCTGGAGAGTGCAGGTTCGCACACAGCAGCCAAGGAACAACAGACTGCCAGCACATAGGGAGGCCTACATGCTGCGTTCTCGCCGCAGGGAGCAGAGGAGATGCTCCTGCTGCAAGTGAGATGCCGGCAGCAAACGGTCTCCCCTTGGGGGGGGGAGGGGGGAGGGGGACTTTTGACGCCATCCGCTTCCCCCTAGCCCGTTTGTCCATCGTCATTGGCAGTCGTTGCAGCTACCAGTACTCTACCGGGCGCTTGTGTGCACAGGATGGAGAATGCACAGCAGCATTCAAACAGCAAAGACTTCAGTTACGAGTGCGCCTGCAGGGGCTGAAGAAATGAAGAGAGTGCTTGTGAAGTGAGCAGGTAGGGAAGATCAAGTGCCAAGCAAGCCATGTGCGCCTGCGCACACATGTCTTAAAAGGAGACCCTACAAATTGGGTGTATGTGAAATAAGGGTTAATTAAGAAACGCCCAAGGATGCCTGTTCACGAAACTGCAATATAGGAGCCCTACAATATTTTGATGGCCCCGTGGTCTTTAATTACAGTGTTTTCCATTTTCAATCATTTGTCATTTTCATGTGTTTCACCCTCATTTCGTTTCACAGAGTGTTATATGTTTATTAAAGTATTCCTATGCCAAGGGTAGTTGTTATTGTAAGAATTGTAGTGTTTCAAGCAACGTGGATATGATTTATGGAAGTTTGTGTGTGTAAGAAAATAGTCAGCGCGGCTGGTCTGCCCGCCAAATATCGGCCGGCACGCTGTGTGGGACAGTTAGTCACACTGTGGTGTATCGAGGAGTTGGAAGTGCTGACCAATGGGGTCGCGTTTCGCACGTTTGGGCGGTGCTTCATCTTTGTTAACTGATCACTTCACAGCAATATACATTAATTTACCGGCACATCTGTTGACTTCGCAGCCACCCAAGATTCTCCACTCCTCCCTTCCCGTGGAATAGCATCGCCCGGGAAGGCTTCAGTTTTCACATAAATTCTTTGTCGCTTTTGGGACGTTGTACAGTGTCACCCTACCGGCAGGTTAAGCCTGGCACAATGTATAAGTTGCTTCCTGGAGGAGCTATTAATAAAACCCAATGATTCAACATAAAATGGTGTGTGTTCTCATTCGTGTTACCTATGAGTCATAGGGGCGCAGGCCCCCACCTTTCCCGCGAAACATTAAGGGTTATGTACCAGTGTTTTGTATTATCTTTCAGTGTTTTCATATACTTACAACTAATTATCGGTGTGTGTGAGCAACCCTAAGATTTCACTGCGCAGTGTTTCAGTAACGTAACTGTTTTGTATTAATCACGATGGTAGGAGCACCGGGAGGACACCGTCTGTAAGTCGTCGGCACACGACTCGGAGAGGAGAATAGTCTGCGCTACACTAGTTAGTTAGTATTTCACTTAAAATACCTGGCGCCCATCATCTACAAGTAGAAGAGTTGATGAGAATCTACGGAACATTTACCTGTCCCGCTCCCAACCTTAATGAACACCTCTTTGCTCCACTACCTTGCAGTCAAGGTTAGAAGATGGCTCTGAACGAAATTAAGAAATCCCAACTACGAGATGGAGAGCATACAGCGGGAAATATGACAGTCGGTCTATTGGCATTCATGAAGAAAAGAAGAAAACCTCCAGCCTTGAAACAATAACACACAAGTGAAAAGGAGTCGAGAAATTCCACTCAGGTTTGGTTCACGCAGGTGCTTCAGTGAGTTAGATAACCAAATTCAACAAAGAAACAGGTGAAGGTAGGTTAGCAAAATAATGCAGAAACTTTAATTCAAATGATCATGTAGTACTAATTGCAGGTTCAAATTATGTGGCCAAAAATGAGTCAAGTAAAGTTATCTTCTGTCTCAAAAAATGCCTTAACACACACAAATGTTATCATAGTCAACATCCCAGATCGTTACGACTTATTGCTATAATCTTGTGTAAATGTAGAATTAAAAAAAAACTAATGTTAAATTATCCTCCACGTATAATCATTTCAGAAATGTTCCAAGTAATTGACTTCAGTGACATGGATAGGGAAAATTTTACATCACATGGTCAGCATCTTAACTATAGGGGTAAAGAAAAAATATGATACTTTGCGCATTGAAATATAAGGAAAACTTCATGCGAAGGCTGTACACACCAGGGTACTAGTAGATAAGGCAAATGTACAGTCTTCAGACATTAATTATGACCCTAATATAGTCATTCATGAAAATCCTGATATTTGTTGTTCTCCACCATTACCAAATTTGTATCTTGTTGAATTGGCTATCATACATATTAAAGTTCAGTCTATCAGAAACAAAAAATTGCAATTGGAGGTAATTATAAATTACATAGGCCTTCCACATTTAATCTGTTTAACAGATCACTGGCTTAACCAACAGGAAATATATTCTAAAATTCTAAGCAATTACGATACTATAACAAATTATTGTAGAGATGAAGGCTATGGAGGCTGTTGCATACTAGCATTAAATTCTGATATTTTTACTGCTACAGAATATAAATTTGTAAGTATGTTTAACATAAATTCAACATTTGAATTTAGTGCTGTTAAAATTCAACTTTCTTATAAAATACTCACTCTAGTAACTATATACAGGCCTCCAAAAAGTAATGTCAAATTATTTTGTAAACAATTTGAGAATTTGTTATGTAAAATTAGGAATGAAAAATTATTAGACAAGTTAATCATATATGTAGATCTTAATATTGACTTCTGTGTTGAAAGTTCTGATAAACACATGCTTTACAATATCCTGGCTATGTATAACATAACAAATATTGTGAATGATTACACTAGAATATCAGATACATCTGGTACAAGTATAGATTATGTGATAACAAATTGTCAGACCCTAAAACTACAAAATTTAAACCTCGGCATATCAGAACAACTAGCTCAATATTGTATATTACCTGTACACATCCAAGGAGTGCGCCAAAAACGAGTTATCATGTATAAAAACTATGGCGTACATAATGTAAACGAAATGAACATTTTCATACAAAGTACAAATTAGTCAGAAGTTTATGAACAAAGAAATATAGATGAAAAATATAACACTTTTCTTAGAATATTTATTTAAAACTTTGAGGCTGCATTTTCTAGAAAAGTGCAAGATATTAGATACTAAATGCAAAACTAGCAAACCTAAGTGAATTACAATTGGCATAATTACATTTAGCAAAAAACTCAAGAAATTACACAACGCTTTAAAAACCTGGGGTAAAATTCCAGACCTGATCACCTATTACAATATTTACAAAAATTTTATCAAAAAACTATAAAGTTAGCTAAACTAACATACTTAAAAAATAAAAGTACCAATGGCACCCAATAAATAAAAAATATTATGGAAAATTGTAAAAAATGAATCTGGTAAAGTATTAAATAATAAACTTGAAGAAATTAATCTGCAAATAAACAACATGACCTACACAGGAATTTCAGCAGCAAATGTTTATAGTAATTATTTCTTAAATGCAGCAAAACTTCCTAATATACAAGCAAATAATTTATGTAAAAACGTATCACTAAAAATAGTAGACGAATCTATATATATTTTTTCCTAACAAATGAATAAGAGGTTAGGAAGACAATTTCAAATATGAAAAACCCACTATTTTGGTATTCCATGTGACATTGTTAAAAAATGCTGTAATTCGATAGCTTCCATTCTTGCACATATCATAAACGAAGTTTTAACCACAGGAATTTTCCCTCATAAAATGATAACCACCAAAGTGATACCCCTATTAAAAAAAGGCGAAAAAACAAAATCTGAAAAATACAGACCTATTAGTCTATTGACAGTGTTTTCAAAAGTAAATTTTTCAAAATTTTCAAAATTTCCTTGACCAAAATCGTGTTCTTTGTAATGAACAATATGGTAAAAAAAAAAAAAAAAAAAACATTAGCAGCATTTAATCTCGTAAAATATATATTAGAAAATTTAGATAGAAACAAACATGCATTAGGAGTTCTTTTGTGATTTATTGAAAGCCTTCGACTCAGTGAATCATGAAATACTGTTGGAAAAACTAGAATCTATGATATTAGTGGAATACCCCTTAAATTACTTAAATGTTACTTTAAAAACAGAAAACAAACAGTACACATCAATGACGAGCAGAAAAATTATTCCTCAAAATGGAGACTCATAGAAAAAGTAGTGCCTCAAGGAAGCATATTAGAACTTCTCTTATTCCTAATTTACATAAATGACCTACCTCTAGCAATATGAAAAGGAAATATGGTACTTTTTGCTGATGACACGACAGTCATAATTTGGGGAGATA
Organism: Dryococelus australis; assembly: GCA_029891345.1. Lineage (NCBI taxonomy): Eukaryota > Metazoa > Arthropoda > Insecta > Phasmatodea > Phasmatidae > Dryococelus > Dryococelus australis. Next base: position 98,380,946 of record CM056999.1, read on the forward strand.
ATGAAAGTGGTTTGTTTGTAACAAGCTGATGCTAAATGTTTCAAAATCACAAATAATTAATTTTGAAAGAAATACTACTAGTAACTGCCGTATCTGTGCTAACGACTCAAATAAATGAACCATTAGAAACAACTAGCATAGCTACTTTCCTAGGTTTAAATGTCGGTTGTTATTTAAAATGGACAGATTATCCAACATAATCCTTAAGAAACTGTCTTCCTGTTACTATATTATCTCATATTTAAACGATTCCGTTGACCAGGAGACATTAAAAACAATATACTTTGCCTACTTCCACTCGATAATGATCTACGGTATCGAAATGTGGAGACACATCAGCAACTGCAAAAAAAAATTTATACTGCAGAAAAAAGTTATTAGACTAATTTACAAGGTACACAAACGATCAAGTTGTAAACAGCTGTTTCAAAATTTAGGTATTCTCCCTTTTTATAATGATTATTGTTTCAGGCTTTTGTTATTTATAAAAATGAATTCAGCCAAATTTGCAATGAATAATGAGATTCATAGTTATCAAACAAATAATTAAAAAAACATCAGGATAAGCCAACATAACACAATACAATACCAAAATAGTACCCAATATATAGGTTCTGTTCTTTTTAACTCTCTTCTTGCTTCAATTTCCCAAATATCGAGCTTAAAAATATTCAAAAACAAAATAAAGGAAATACTCATTGAAATTTTTTTATACATTAATTGAAATCAGAGAATACTTAAAACATTCTTTAAAAAAAACAAGGCAAAAAAATGCCTAACCTAAAACATTGTGTAACTTTCGTTGTTGTTCTGCTCTTTATGTTTTGTATACATTTATGTAACATTTAAAATGTATGTAACTGTAAGAGTTAACTCTTAAACTGTGCATTTTAAGTGTGTAAATCTCAATTTGATATTGATATGTTACGATACTCTTGAAGCTATTAACATTAGCTCCTTTTTGTTTATACGTTTGTACACATCTCGAATAAGGCCTTGTTCTTAGTTATTGAATCTCAGGTTTTTACTTTCGTTGTTACTTTATTAAAGTGTAATGCTTCTTTGTACTTTTTATTATATGTTAACAATATTTTATGTATTATGTATGTTGACATGTTCTTTACCCGAAGCCTTCCAAGGTGAACATGGGAACAAAATAACGCAAATAAATAAAAAAATATATTTTAGTTCAAAAGTGGTGTATTTGGACAATACAAAACTTTTGGAAATGCCTCGGACCTTTGAAGCACCCCGATGTCAGAATTCACTCCTGGGCCAGCGGATTCGCCACCACCATTGGTAGGCCCCGGATGTCTCGTGTTTTTCAGACCGATGGGCTATTTTGGAGGAAGGGGAGGGGGTGGCTCCCCGAAATAACTCTACCCACCTTCACCTATGGATTGGAGATCATAGCATTGGCGCGGAAGGGCAAAGATGGAGACGGTGTCATGACTAAACTGTCCGGATTTCCGACGCACTCGACGAGAAGCAAGGGGGCCATGTATCCTCAGTTGCTGTCGGTAGTGCAGTGCTGGTTCGCCTACACGGCAGTATTGACAGTAGTTCAACTCCAAGGGCGCCTACGCCCACACGATGTCTGGCATCGGCGCGGGGTGCGGGGGCTGTTCTATACCCTGCAATACTCACCATCTGCGATCTCATTTCATTTCACTCCGCATCAAACCAACAGAAGTCTTTCTTCCCGAACTAACAAATACCCTTCTTTATCCAGCCAGATAAAAGGAATTATTTAATCCCCCGAGACTGTCACATAGATTTTCCACGGCCCTCTCCGCTTTGCCTGGTTTGCTATGCTCTTCCATCTAGACTCTTCTTCTTTCAGGGTGTGCACATGGCTAGAATTGCGGCCAAGGTACTATAATGCTTAACCGTGATGCATGCACCCATTATAATAATTAAACCCGACCTAAGACGTAAAGGGCTTGCCCTGAGACGCATCCCATTCTCCAACCGACTTAGATACTAACATGCATGCCGGAGGGCACACATAACTGTGAAGGTGCTCACGCTGGCGTAGCGAGATTTGGGGGCTCGCCAGAATAAAAAAAAATACTGTTTGGAATTACCTTACATAATCTGACTTATATATATATATATATTATATATATATATATATATACACACACACGCATATAGCAATGCGTTAAATGTGTCATGAGTTGGGTTTAATAGACTTTTATAGTCTGGGCTAAGAGATATCATCCACCGAACAAAAGTTTTCCATATTCTAAGAGCATTATCATTGTTAGTCCGGGGATCATCTTGCTTTTGTATAGACTAACTGTTAGTCTGGAGCTGGGCTGAGGGTAGGACTAACGAAGTATTGAAGTCAAAAAGAAACATGACGAACATAAAATACGACAGTTTCGTTAATATTACATGCGAGTGAAAGCTAGATGAAGTTCACGAGACACAAAAATTATGTTTAAGGCCGATTGTGTCACTCTGTATGCAAACATATGCCGATCTAATGGGTGAAATGTTCCGTGAATAACACTTCAAAGGAAATATACCTATTAAGCTTAATAATACATCAGTTTTAAGCTACAGCAATACCTTTCTATTTCTGTGTCAATCAAATGCGTTCTTTGAAGACAGATTCTTACGAGACGTGATAGTATTACACTCAAAGAGAAACCTAATACAAATCCTACTTTGCGAATATATATAGTAAAGTATATTCATAAAGCAGACGTATCAGTACAAGGATGCAAGTTCGAATCTCGTCTGGGCAATAGAATTTTAACTAGTATTTATGTAATGTATTTAGCATCTCAATACACATTTAACATCATTATAAAGACAGTATTGGTGTAAGAAAATGAAACCAGCCCACACGTGCATTTGGATGTACTATGAAAATTCAACAAAATAAATATGAAAAATAAAAATATTAGTATATTAATATTATCGTCATCCACCCTGCAGCATTACAATATATTATAGAGAGCCAGATGTATAACTATTCCAAAGAAATTTTTTTGGACTTATGGAAAAAACATTTAAAGATATAATAAATTTTTTTAACATGTACTTGCCATCGAAAGAAATAGCCATAATAAAAAAATATGACTGAACAAGTAAGATTCGAACTTGGATTTCACAATATCAAGGCAAAAATCTTATCCTCCACTCCAAACAGTCCCACACGACTTTAGTTTAACAAATAAATTTTACAGAACATAACATCATTAATGAAATTTTGCATAAGTTCCAATCAAAGGGAAATTTGGTCATTAGGTAAAGAAACATTATCTGTTTGAATTGATTGAAGCTACTTTTAATGTGTGTGTTTGCCTCAAATGTCAAACGGATATTACTTTCGTAGTAAAGATTTTATTTAAGACAAAAACTGCAATGCGCATGTGCAGTAAACCTGGCAACAGTGTACTTCGATGATCTGTCCACTAAAGTTAGCCTCACTCTAGTCGGGGTTTATGAATACAATATAGTTAGTCCACCCTTAGTCCGGACTAACTTCAGACCAACTCCAAGGAAGATCATCTCTGGATCATCCTTGGACGAGACTCTGACTATGAACAAGGCCCGTAATGTGCAGGTCTGGTAGGGATGGAGAATATTTCCCGGAATGGTTTCAAAGAACGGTTTCAGAGAGAGGAAATGGAACTACATTTCCTAGAAAGCCAAATGAACGGTTCCGTCGGAACGCCATACTATTCCCTCCACTTCCATACAGAAATTACACTAAATTTGTTTATATATTTCGTTGTTAACTTCTAATCAGTGAAAAAAGTACAAGCCATGCCTTAAAATTTTTATACCGCTAGTATTCTTTACGTACACTGAGTTGCTGATTCCGGCGATTGGATATATATGTTCGTAGATTCGTAACTGCTTAGTCTCGAAGCTGTTGCAGACTCGCGAATGGTTCCGTCGCTCTTCGTCGCGAACTGTTGGGAACTCGCGAACGGCTCCGGCGAATGAACAGTTCTGGAGATGGAATCGCTCTTTGTTGCGAACTGTTTTGAACTCGCGAACGGTTCCGGCGAATGAACTGGACCACTAACAGTATAGGAACTGTTTTGAACTATTCAAAACACATGAAATATAATACCAGACCCACAGTGGAACAGAAGTGTGAATATTTTTTCAATAAATGGTTTTATTGGCACACGAACACCACAGCAGGAGTACTTTTTTTTTAATTCAAAGTGTTTCGCTCGGACTTACCGGTAAGGATAAATAATACTAGAATACAAGTAATTTTTATTCTCAAACTGTCTATGACGCCGCCCTTACGGCAAGACGTTAATCTGACCTCTAGTCAGCTTCCACGTTGTGATAGCCAATCTGTTCTAAACCGATATCGGGCAGGGCGCCGATATGTCTATTTTTAAACAGAAATATTTACTAAGCTGAGATGAAATAATTTTATATTAAGACTTGCGTGTAATACCAGTCATGAGTTTCACAGGCTCGGTCAGTGGGCTGGCTGGCAGAGACAGAACTTACCGTGAACCACCATACATCCAGATGGAAGACAACTACGTACACGATTTGTGTACCAACACTTTCAGGAAACATATGACCAGCAACTAATAATAATAAGAGAACACTTTGAAAACATAGGAATACATAGGAGCAGCTGTAGCAAATGATGTAGGCGACCACTGGGTAAAATGCTTTTCACGCCCAGATTTATTGATAAAATATTTCAATTTCCTTATTTAAATTTGCTGAATTTACTGGACTATTAAGAGAATGAAAAACCCCTTGTGGCAATTAGCAAATACCTAAAGTGACACAAAACTAAAAGACGTGGGAGTGGCCGTATCTACGTTGTCCCTATGTTACGTAATGTAGGTTCACTTTCATACATACGTAGAAACAGTTTTTGTTGATATCACTTTCAAAAATGAAAATGTTCAGAAAATAAAAATAATCACTTAAATTTTGTGTGCCTAGCTAAAGTTAACACGTACTTTACTCTGGTTAAGCATGGGCAAATTTGTAAAAACTGGTTCGTTAGCACGTCAAGATTCAATATGGCGTCGTTTGAAAAATTCGTAAGCTTCTCGAACAATTTAAAGCTGACGGCCTGTACCACATGTAAAATATATTGCAATGAAAACTGGTTTTACAGAAATTTGGATGCTCTCGCTGTTCCGTAGTGACGTAGAACGACCTCTCAAAATAAATAACGTCGCCAGGACAGGTAGATGTAGGGTTACATATGTATCTGGACCTCGACGTCGTGGATAAATACGCACGCTCTTACACAGACGCGGGCGAGTTTCTAAACTCCTATAATAACCTAGCAAGGGGCTTAAATTGCACTCACACTTGCTGGAACAACACTTAAAAATATAATAGAATGGCAGGAAGCTAATACACCCTACATACTAACTTAAAACCTAACTCGTCACCTACGTTCAGGTGCGAGACCTATCCTTATGTCTGACGGAAGCTGAGGTTCGTCGAAGAGATAGAGTTAGACTCAGTCGGCTGGACACGACTTAAAGGAACCTAACGTTCCAGCCAATAGGGAGTCAGGATTTGAACCTGGGACCAATAGGAGAATACTAAATACCTACACCCCCCCTTGCATGCCAATTTCTACGTCCTAACTGCTAAGAGAACACATAGAACACTGTTTATTTTGTATGCTTACGTACGAGACCCAAACGTGAAATATTCACAAAACATGAGACCATTAAATTAAATAAAAATTATTGGTAAAAGAAATTCATAAAATGAAGTCTAACAAATTAACCTATTTTTTTAACATAATTGAATTGCCACGTTACATGTAAGAGAAAAATATCCTAACAAAAAAATATGTGCGATAAAGAAAACAGCAGAAAAATAAAAAAATTCAATAAACTACATATACCAATTATACGAAAAATACCACATGTGACGAGTGTAGAAAAAGTCTCTTTATATGAAGACAAATAACACGTTCAGATTAACATTAAATATGAAAGTTAGCAAATATGACAACGTACATTTTTACAATGTTAAAAAACTTAATCCTTTTCTAGCAGTGTTTCTATGGGCATAAATCTGCCGTGTGTTGTAAGTTGTGTGACCGTAAATATTACAGCCTTAACGAGTAAATACAAAATTATTACAATATAAGAAAATGTGAAAAAAGGTTGTTTATCCACAGTTTTCTGCGATAATTTAAATTGTGACAAAATTGCATGAGTATGAAAGATATTTCTTTCATGGTATATTTTCTTACATGCAATGGAATAGTAATTGCAGCTGCGTCACAGCAGTAATACATTCATTTAGTCGGAAGCTTATACCTCCCTCTATTTTTTTTTTTTTTTTTACTAAAACAACGATTATGTCATACAAATGATTATGTATATCACATCAGACTTAGCGAATGTTATGAACCGTTCCGAAATGAACGGTTAAAAAGAAAGGTTCTTTTTTATGAACTGGAACTTTCCGGAACGGTTCCTAAGAATCGGAACGGTTATCATCTCGAGTCTCGACGTTTTAGGGAACTATTACGATCGATTATCGAAATGCAGACCGCGCACTCCACCCCTCAGCGGCTTGCGACGACGTTTCGAGTAACTATTAGGAAAAGAGAGGCGACAAGACAGACATGCATACATCAGGGAACATTTCACGCAGTAAACAATATCTCGTCCTCAGTACACACACATCATCTCTCTTCTTAGGTTGTTTAGTATTGCGTTGAAAGATGGCGCAGTCAATGAACTGCGACGAGGGGCGTCACATGTCGGAATCGAACCGCGACGTGCCTTAGCGACCGCGCGACCGCGCGCTCGCTCGGAGCTAGTCCTGCTCCTGTGCGCATCACGAAGACAACTTTATAAAGAGAAGTAGCTGATTCGCCTAGGTCCTCCCCTACGCATCGCCCCGATGGAAGATCGCCTCGAGAATTTACGGTTAAGGGCCGCGGTTACACGGGATGCAGTACTACTTCAGTTAAACATGTTCAGCTATTGAAGAGGTTACATTACCTTCGAACGAGTCCCGGTCGCAGTTGTTTCTCGTTCAAAGTGAACAGTTTTCACAAGTCGTTTCGAACGATTTCTCTTCTCCGCTGCGTTCCTATTGGCTGCATTCGAAGTAAGCTAGCAGTGTAATAAATATAGCTGAATTTGGCGGGAATTCCTGCACTTGTTGAATTAACTTAGTTTAAGGTTGAACGTACATATAAGTTTCATAGCAACGTACATGTACGTATATGCAAGTTTCATAGCAACAAAAAATATCAATAGTGATAAATGTTGGATTATCATTAGAATTACATATAATACATTTTAAGTTCCATGTTTGTTGAGGCTATAACTGCCATAGATTTCATTCTGCTTTGTGTGTGTGTAACCGCGGAAATACGTTCTGTTTTTAAACTTGTTCAGACATGGCTACCAAATGTGTTTAGCTGAATGTGTTTAACAGCACTCGTGTAACCACGGTCAAGATGAGGGCGCCTGTCCGAGCATCGAACTTCGTGGGATCACCGAGGGAGACCGGAACTAGCTGAACGCCGCCGAAGCAGAAGAGCGTGTAAATGACCCGCACGCGACAACAGCTGTACATAGAGGAAATTAAAGGAACTGGTTACAAGGTTTTATCACGAAAGAAAGAGCCTTCCAATATCAATGTGTATATGATGTTCTTCTGTCTTTAAGTAATTATTATGAGTTTCATTGGACCTGTGTATATGTTCTTAGTGTTCTTAGAGTGTTAGAGATGATGAAAGTTAACGTTTTAATGCAACTAAGATCTACATTAATCTTGAGTGAGATAATACTGTATTTTATGATGATAATGGATGATATTTTCAACGATTGAATTGAGACAGGAACAGTTGCTACAGCGCTGAACTGTGATAGTTTACAGTCGTTACTTTTGAAGACACTTACCATTCCTTCACACTCTGTTAAACGTGATGGCGCCTCTGTAACGCCTGTATTTCGTGTTAATTATGCATGCCACAACATGCTATTTCGACATGCACATTATTGTCATCACGTAAAAGTTTTATTTATGTTGCATATGATTTTTGTGGAATATTTAAATATTATTCTTCGTTCAAATATTAATCAAATTATTTGTTTTTGCAATTTGTTTTATTGTATATAATCTCTTCAATAATTTATGAATATTATATGTGTTTACATGTGTGTAATTATGTGTGTATATCAAGTGGCCAGTAATCTGAAAGCAATATGCTGATGGTTGCTATGACAACGAGGTGACGTAGTCAATCTCCGTGATGTAGTCGCCCTGTGATTGGCGCTTAAGTTAAGCGTCATATAAAGTTTCATTAAAAGACGGTTTAGCCATCTTGATTCTACAGTCAGGCTGACTGCAACGTGTGTTGCGGGCCCGGTAGAATATTTTAATTTTTGTTAAGGATATTGGTTCGAGTCCCAGATTTGGAACAGCTGCCGTCAGGCGAAGACGGGTTAGGAAGACAGAAGATTGTAAGTCTGTTCGTGCTTCATACGTGTTAGAAAATTAAAGTTTAGTTCGCCACCACTGATCATGATAATGATGAATATGGTTACAATGCAGATGATGAATCTGATTGAGATATGGAATAAATTTTTATATATTCAATGAAGTCATCATTCTCGAAGTCCTGCCAATTTTTTAAAACTTCTCCTATACGCTCTATGTCGTCGCCTATTTCTCGAATTTATATTTCTAAAAATTCGTAAAAATTTTTTAAATGTAACCACTCAACTATGAGTCTAAAATATTCTATTAAACTATCGGAACGATTTGTTGATTGCTCCATTTAATAATATTACAATTTAAAAATTTTCAGTAATTTTTTATTTCAAATAATCTTAAGTAAGATTCCTTCGATTAACCATAACAACATTACAAATGGTACCTGCTTCGACATCTTTATTAAAATCAACACTAATTTTTATGTTTTTTTTTTTTAAGTACGGTTGTTTTCCTGTACGAACAATCAGTAACATATAAAGGTCTTCGCCCCCAAAATGAATAGCAATTAATATCACCATCAAAGTTTGGTTTATAATAAAGTTCATTATTTCTATAGCCGGTATCTAGTTTTGTTTTTGAATTTATAAAATCATCATAAGAAAAAAATTGTTTAAGAATTTCCACTGTCTAGATTCCAGTATTCTTTAGAAAAAGTTTCGTTCCTACCATTTTTAACATAAATATTTCTTACATGATCAAAGATAGTAGCGTGTTTATGCTGTTCAGTACGATTTTTTCTATTAAGTTGAAAACCTACAATTACAAAGTCAGGCATATCAAATTGTAAATTATTAAACTGATATTTTATATCAAAGCTAAAAACATTTGATTTAGCAGGAACTTCCTTTTCTAAAAATTGCTAATAATCAAAACTAATAGGTATTTTCGGATCTTTGTATATTTTTTCTTTAATTTCAAGGGCCGCGTTAGATTCATATTCAACAATAGGCCACATAATTTCTAATTTTTCAATAACAATTTTACCGGGATCAGGACGATGTTTCGTAACTTTATCATCTTTATCTAAAGTTTCATAAAGAAATACACAGTTGTTATCAGACGAATTACGAAAAAAAGTAATTTTATAGCTACTTTTCCAATAAACTTCATTGGTATCATGAAAAAAACCAAACAGATATATAAGAGGATATATTATTTCATTTGTTTTATTACTAGAAAGAGTTGTAATTTCATCTGCTATATGACTAGAAACAGATTTATCTCGATATAGATTATCAACACCAGTAAATTCTAAATAACTTTGTTCACTTGGAGATCTTAATAAAGGATTCATCATTGTTGTTGTTATACCCAGATTATCACCAGCTTCAATAATATTTCCATGTTTTGAGATTTATACTCTAGAAAATTGGCAAGGAAAAAAGTTTTAAAAACATCAATATTATCTGATTCATCATAGTATGCCTTAGCTCCAACCTTATCTCTCTTTAGTAAACTAAATTGTTCATAAACATAGGTGCCATTGGGAAAAGAAAAGCCATCTCCTGTAGGACTATCAGATTCGATTCTATTATTGTAAACATTTAGATTCCCCCAAGTTTGATCAGTTGGAGGAAAAGCCTGCCTCTCAAAACTCTCAATATTTTTGTAACTCATTAATAAGTAAACATTTTTATATATAAATGGCAGAATCAAAGAGAGTTTCTAGAGTTAAATTACTCATTGAAAGACATAAAAAATATAAACAACATCACGAAAAAGAATATGTGAAAAATAAGAACAGCAACCATTAATCGACGAATTACGAATAATTGGTAAAAAAAAGCAAAACAAGTAAGCGTAGAAAATAAAAATTTAATAGCAACATTAGTTCGAGTAGCAATAAAAAATTTAGATTATCCACCAACTCCTGAAGAAACATGGTTTGAAAGAGAATTATTCTCAAAATCTCCTAATTTGGAAGAGCAAATGGGAATTGTACCATTGAAAAATTTACCACATGCAGCGTCTGATTCGACTATAAATCTCGGGACAGAAATTTCTAAAGGAATTAATGTTACTGATGATAAAATTTGGTTTACATGGAGTTGGGCAAGATTTTTACATTGGTGATACACAAGTAACGATAAATAATGATACACTATTTGTTAAAGATAAAGAATATAAATTAACACCAGGACTTTGTAATTTGCTAACAGAAAATTTACCAGAAGTCCTTGAAGATAAATTTGATGAAGAAGATTATGAAAATTATGCAGAAATTGTTAAAACAACCAATGCTGCATTCCAACTATATAATAATAATAAGAAAGGTAGCTTCGAGTGGAGGTTGGAAGTATATTAATATAATAAGCCCAATTTATGAAAAATATATCAAATATTCACATTCAAAATCAGCGCCAAACACGTCTGAAAGACCAACTTCTCCAAGAATTCCTAGATCTGGAGATGAAATAAAAAAATACAACAGTTTACCAAAAAAACACATTTGGATGAATGATGTTAGAAAATTGGTTGATTGATTATTAGTTATTCATGGTGAAGAAAACGCTGGAAAAACCAATTATTACAATGAAAGAGTAGGCATAATGAATATGCTAAACAATAAATTTTCTGATTTTGTTATAAATAATCCAAAAGGAATACCCTATCTTATAAGAGTTTTAAATGTAATTCCACACATAGTTTGGAGCTCTGAACATCATGGCAAGGGTATAATAAATTGGGCACTAAACAATTTAAATCTTCCTGAAATGCATTTGCCGGGCTATAATTATTGCGGTCCATTTACTAAATTAAATGAAAGGTTGGAAAGAGGTGATACAGGAATAAATAAATAATATGAAGCATGCAAATTTCATAACATTGTTTACAGAGATCATAAAGATATTTAATCTAGACATGAAGCTGACAAAATTTTACAAAAAAAAGCAAAAGAGATCATGTTAGATAAAAATACTCCAATTGGAGAAAAAATTGCTTCTGCTGCAGTTGCTTCAACTATGTTTACAAAAGGAAAATTAGGATGGGAAAATAAAATGTTTTATTAATCTTATATATATTTTTTAATTTATAAATGAAGACAAAAAATATAACTTTCAATATTTTCTTCGAGGAATTAAAGGATTTGGGCATAGATAAATTTTTAACAAATGATCTAATTGGGAGAAAAAATAAAAAATTGAAAGAAGGCTAAAGTTTCAAATTTACTTTATCATTGCCAACAGTCAAAAAGACGACCAAAGAAAAAACTGGCAGCAGTTTACATCATGATGGAATTATTCCTATTATAGCTGCTGCTTTAAGTACACTTAGTGATTTAGCTGGTGGAACCAACACAATGTATGGTGTTATTGAACAAACAAGAAAAAATAATACAGAATTAGAAGAACACAATCATAATTTAGCAATGGAAAACAAGGCTGGAAGTGGATTAAAGAGAGGAAGAGCAATAAAAAATTAACTCCATTATCTAATATCGATATTGAAAAATATGTAAAACTATTAAATATTAAAAATTTCAGCAATGTTGATATGTTTGACGAATTACCAAAAAAATATGCAGAAAAATGAATGTACTATGGTTAATTTCGACATTTCGGCAAATCCCGGAACTCATTGGGTATGCTATTTTAAAGAAAATAATTATGTTTACTATGTTGATTCATTTGGGAGTAATATTCGTAGTAAATTAATTAATTATTTCAAAAATAGCAATGTTTATTACAATAATGATCACGTTCAGAATTTTGATTCAATTATTTGCAGACATCTATGTTTAATTGTATTATATTTCTTTTCTAAAGGAATTAGTTTTGACTATATCATTTCTTTGTTATTAAATCGCGGATATATTTGAGAAATCATTAATAAAATCTTTAAATAAAAACTTTGACACTAGTGCTTATGTATTAAAATCATATGTAGATTCACAATATAATTCGAGTGTTTCTACTTTACAAAGTAAACTAACCAATTGCTTTTATTTTACAAAAACGTTATATTTCTTTTTTAGGATGCAGGATTGTTAATATGGATGATTCTACAAATGGAAAAGATGCAGCCAATAAAAAAATTTATTGATATACATATAGCATATTGTGCATTAAAAAAGATGTAGATCCAAAATACAGCAATTTTATTTCTGCTTATGCATTAAAAACAGGATATAGATTCAAAATACAGTAATATATATTTCCATGTATGCATTAAAAACTTCTGTAGATTCAAAATACAATATTACTGTCACCGCTTTACAAGATCAACCTAGGAAAATGTTTGTTTATACAAAACCTTATGTTTCTATTCAAAATTGTACAATTACTATAATGGCTGATCCTATAGATGGTAAAGACACTGTAAATAAAAGATTTTCTAATAAAGAAATAGCTGATAAATTACCAAATTTAAACCAATAAGTTCAAAATTATCGCGATACTCTTGTTAACTTAAAAGTTGAAAAATGTAAGGAAGAAAATTCTCATATATTTTAGTTACCTGCAAAGTGGAATAAAAAATAATATTTTTCACTTAGATAATAATTACATTTTCTTTACTTTTTTGAAGGATTGCAATGTTCATAAAATAATTACATTTAATATCAATTTATCTGATGATACTCTGTTATTAAAAGATCTACAAAATAGGTTATAGTAACCCTTTTGGTGTTAACATTGGCGATATTTTAACTTTTAAAATTGAAAAAAAAAAAAAAAAACTAAAATATCTGAATATGATGGTGTCTTGATGACCACAATAGAAGTATTCGTAAAATATGAATTTTAATTTTTTTCCTATTAAATGGAGAAAACTTGGTATTTGAGGTGCAAGGTCACTAAAAATAGTAATATAAAAAACGAAAATACAAAAATGGACGATTAGTACAGAAAAGTATATGTTCAATATGTAATTTTAATAAATCAAAATATAAAAAAATTCCCCAATATAAGAGAAGGCATAATCGATGAATTATATAAACCTGCGAGAAGAAATTTCCCCAGAAGGAAAGTAATATCATATGGAATCGATGATTTGAGGCAAATTGATCTTGTTGAAATGGATACTGGCAATTTGAAATGCATATCACATATAAATAATGGATACATGTATATTATGACAATTATTGATGTTTTTCAAAGTTTAAATTTGTTATACCAATTAAAGACAAAACAGCAAAAAAATTTAGTAAATGCTTTAGAATCTGTATTGATGGAAAGGAAACTGCACAATATACAAAGTGACAATGTGTCCGAATTTCATAATAAAACCTTTAAAGAACTTATGCAAAAATATAATATCACTCATTATTATTCCTTTAGCAAATTGAAAGCAAGTGTTGTAGAAAGATTTAATCGAACTTTGAAAAAATAATGTTCAAGTAATTTGCCTTGAATGGAAACTATAAATGGAGAAATGTAGAAGATGATTTAGTGAAATAATACAACACAAAACACAGAACAATCTGCATGAAACCCATTGATGTTTATAAGGCCAATGAATAAATATATTAATGCAAACAAATTTCGTAGAGATGCTTACTAAACCGAAATACAAAGTTGGAAATTTCTCGTTTGAGAAAACAAAAAAAAAAAAAAAAAATTCTTGACTTGGGCTATACTACTAATTGGTCAACAGAGTTGTTTACTATTTGTAAAGTTTTAAATTATGATGTGCATACATCCAAGTTAAAAGATACTAAAGCAGAAGTAATTGAAAGCAGTTTTTATTAATTCGAAATTATGAAAACAGACTATCCCAATGAATATTTGGTCGAAAAAGTCTTAAAAACTAATGGCGATAAAATTGATATAAAATTGTTAGTCTTTGATAGTTCACATAACTCTTGGATTAATAAAACAGCTGTTCTGTAAATAGAAGTTTTTTCATTGCATTTATCTAATTCAAACACAAAAATGCAATGAACAATGATTTAACGGTCATTTTAATGTTCGTTTTAACTGTCATTTTAAAGTTCATAACATAAGTTCTACGTCCGTTCTATCATAAACATGCTTTCAAAAATTGTAAAATTTATTAAAGTTTTTTATTTCATTTCTGTACTTTCTATAATTCAATTTTCTGCTCATATCTATTGTTATGAAGCCATAATCTTCTTCCCAACAGTCTGTACAAATCTGTTTAAATTTGTCATAACACACATCTCCACCAACAAAATCGTTATAAATGTGATTTAAATTCGCATTATTGTGTCTAAATATACACAGAAAATTCATATAATATATATTATCAATTGTTCAGGTATTTTAATAGGTCTGAGCTAAATAAACCACAGTTACATTTTTATGCCTTCCTCTAGTAAAATAATCGCGAACAATATCTTGGTCATCTAAAATAACAACATTAAAGATAACCAGTGATTCGTCTTCACATTGATCTAAAGGGGGCAATTCTTCAGTATAATTAAAAAAGTATAATATTTTTTCTTTGACTTTTACTTTTTTAAATGCCTCATCAAAATCATGTTTTAACATAATATATCTGGGCTGATTTACGCTTTTCTACCAAATATACAGTTTATTCAAATTTAGCCAACCTGAATTATAAATAAAATTAATCATCAAATTAGTTTTTACACTGTTACTAGGACCAACAATTAAGGCCTTCATGTTATCAGGCAATAGTTCCCGTTTATTTTTAATTCCATATTTTTCTTCAGAAGTTAATACACCAAAGCTCCAATCAACATATGCTGCTTTACTTGCTGCTTTTACATTTATAACAATACTTTTTCATATAAATGTATATAGAGTATTTAAGTTGACAAATAATAATTCTGTTCTAAAAAAACTTCATTACGACATTGTCCATAAAGATAAGTTGGTTGCCTTAATCAGTTTTCGTACAAAATTTGTAACACCAAATATAGACAACAATACTATTATGACAGTTGAAAAATTGAGAACTGTTGTTGATAAAAACGAGGTTATAACTATTCCCAGAGGTCAATGCGACATTGAATCATTAAAAGAAACTATAAATTCGATTGATCAATTTTCAACAAGTAACATTGAATTAACAGCAGATAATGTGAAAAATTGAATATCAACCATATCTAAGTTTGATATTAAATTTGATGACCAATCATCTGATATTCTGGGTTTTGAAAGATATATACTCATTGAAAGAGAACAGACTGTTATAGGTCCTAAATTACCTAATTTTAATCCATTCAAGCTGATAAATGTCCACTGTAATTTATCACAAGGAATGTTTATCAAATATGATGAATCTAATCATTTAGAAACATATATAGTTGCTAGTTTCCCCCCAAGAACTATGTTTGGTTTAGAGATTATATATTTTATGAGCCATCATATCCAATTCTCTATCAAATAATAATGAGCAATTTAATCATCTTGTCTTGGAAATTAGAGACAAAAATGGCAAACTGATTGATTTCGATGGTACTGACATCGATATTGTTTTATAAATTAAAGATGTTTAAAATTCTCTGTTTCGATAACCATATGGCCATGTATCAATTTTATTTTGTAGTGCAATTCTCTTGTTATTGTGAGGACTTAAAGCTATTTTGTTAACTTCAACTTTATATATATATATATATATATATATATATATATATATATTATATATATATATAACATGCTTTCCACTGCTTATTAAATTAATTGTTCTGTATTCTATTTTTCATTAAACAAACAATTTTTATATCATCAAATGATATTCTCTTGTTGACTGCACATTTATTTACTTCTTTACATTTTTTGTTTTCTCTATTGTCAACTCTATATGGGTACATTTTTGCTCTTAAATCAACAAATTCTTTCATTATTTTGCCCTTGCAGTCATCTTTCATTTTTCCTAAAACATTCTTGTTTAGTTGAGGCGTGTTATATATATTGTCCTTTGAATAATCACTTGTATCAAATTTATCTAGCAGTTTTCATATCATTGTAATCATAATCTGTTTATATGTTATAAATGTATGAATCTGTATCTTGATAACATAATTCAATTTTATTTGCCATATTTTGGTTTCATCACTTTAAAATTGAAATCATACATTATTTCTTTTGATACATCTAAAATTGGCATGCCATCATAAATTGGCTTATTAAATTTCACACATGTTTTATTCATATGAATAGATGCAATATTCGCATTAAATATAGTACTTTCTTAAAATTTTGGTTTTTGCTATTAATTTTTCACATTTTTCTTTGTTTGCTATTAATTTTATATCCACTCTGTTTCTTATATGTTCCATCGTTTTACCATACACAGAATTATTCACAAGCTTATAAAAATCTTTTTCAAAGTTTTTTTGACATTTGTTCTCATCTCTGTATTCAAATCTATATACTATATCAGCCAATCAGACTGATTAAACTTTAATATCCTATGTATTTTAGTAAGTTTTAATCCATTATTTAGGCACTGTTTTAAATTATGATAGTGTATTACAAATTTTACTCTTTTATTTAAAGTTGTTAGCAATTTGGATCCCTTTGTTCCTGGAACTACATTATTTTCTGGGCAAAAAGGCAGCTCTTTATGTAATTTATCCTATTTTAGTGAATATTATAAATCTACTTTTAAAATGTAACCATACTTTGAATTATCATCCATATTTAATATATGTTGATTCTAAAAATGAAGTGCTGTATAATTCTCCCATTAAACCACCATACGGTAAATGTTGAGACATTGCCCAGTCATATAAATTATTAGCTTCAAGATACACTTAATAGCTGGACTCTTGATTAGGATAAAAATATTCTAAATATTTATTATTGGCTTTTACATATAGTTTACAACATTGTGATATTCCTCCTCTAATTCCTTTTTCACCATTAATATCATATAATAATTTTGTAATAAATATTGTGGTTGTTTGGTCATTTTTAACATTGTTTCCCACGATAAATCTGGTGCATTAAAATACCATGCAGGATCTAAATCATATGCATTTATACATGTTTCCCTAAAATTTTCGAATATATCTAATAATAATATGTTGCTTTTTAAATATAAGTCGTGATATTCACCAATATTTTTCAGATTAAATTGATTCCATACATGTTCTGGGTGTTCATAAACATCCCCAGTTATATCAGATTTGTTTAGTTTATTATAAAATTCGCTTTTTGGTGGAAGTTCTGTTTCTTCAAATTTCTTCCGGCTATCCATATAATCGTATGGATAGGCACCCTTTTTGATGACTAAATCTACGTTATCTTTTAGAAAATGTTTTTGTACATGTCTCATTTGATCTTTAGTTAAATTATATGGTAATTTATCAAAACTACTAGCCATAATTTTAAATGTGTCTATAAACCACACTTTTAAATTTTCTGCTTGTTTCCCAAAACTAATAAACTTTTCTTCGTTATATGCAGGTAAACATATTCTTTTATCTTCATATCCTAGCTCTTTAAAAATAAATGTGCATCATATCCAGCTAAATTATGGGAATAAATTTGTACAAATTTGGGCAATTTTAATTGCAGATTACAATTATTACATACAGGATTAATGAATTTGCCAGTTATATAATCATGATGTCGCAATTTTTTATTGTCGTCCGTATATTCACATTCGCATACAGTACATTTTTTTAAATTTCCTATATAATAAATTTTTCTTCTTTTGTTAGTGAGTGCATTGGTTAAATTTGCGAACATATTTCACCAATTTCATCTACTTCCCTTTTTATTGATTGTATAAGAACTTTATGTGCATTTGGGCCGCTATATACTACTGGCGGCTTATAATCACCATAATTAGATACAATATAATAGCAAAAACCAGACACTTCATGTAATTGATATTCCATATTATATGATTCGTCGTTTAGCTTTAAACCAATGTTATTCATTTGATCATTAGTAAGATTATATCTTCTTATCATCTTCAGTTAAAATTTGATATTTTTTGATTAATTTAAATTTATTTTTTCCTTTGGATTTGGCTTGGTTGTTGATATTTTCTTTAAAATTGATTCAAAATCGGCATATATTGCATAAGGAACCTCCAATGTATGTTAATATATATTTTTTTTAAAAATTTGCTCTCCTTTCTAGGGTAAGCGATTTTTACTGCTTCATTTTTAGAGCAGTCTTCTGTATGTTTATTTAGTTTTTCTTGAGAATAAAATAATTGAAGACATATCACATACATAAGTCTCACCATTATGATTAGTTTTTTATGCTGAAAGCAGATTCGACAAGTCTTTCATCTACAGTAATGTGAGTTATCGCCTTCTTTGAGATAAAGTAAATTTATATGCTTATCCTTTTTATTTTTCGTAAGTTTTAGTGGATGTACCATGGATTTCTTGCCTTCACCTTTCAATATATATTTTTTGTATATCATCAAATTTAATCGGATATTCATAATTATCTAATATTTCGTCGATATTAAGCCCCATATTTTTATATTTAGTAACTCTATCCGAATGACTGTCTGCAGGAAACAATGCAGAATTTATTGCCCAAAGAAAGCATTTTTGATCATTATTCTTTACATTTATGCATGCTTTTTATTCTTAATTGCTTCTGGTAATTCTATATATGATGCTCCATTTAATGGATTATACTTAGTTATAGCTAGTTGTATTCTAATTGCTCTATATAAAGGCCATCCTGAACCTCTTATTTGAAATTCGGATAATTGTGTAAGTAATTTCTGTTTTATAATTTTATAATTCTTTATAAATTTGATTTGTTTAAAATTCTATGATTAAATGACTGAATTTTAAATAATTCTACTTTATTATTTTCCTGCTTGTGACTATTGGTAAATTATTTTATGGCAGTTTTCAGCCCAATAAATTTCCTAAGATTATTTGTACTATATCAAAAACTATAGTTTTTATAGACTTTAAAAATTGATTAGGCCGTATTAATTAAAGGAATTCTCAATGTTATAAGTTGACTTTCTACCTTTAAAAACTTTATTAACTAAGTAATTTTTATTGCTTTTCTATTTCTTCTGTTAACAAAGAAATTATTATAGAATGGAAATGTTTCTTTTAATTCTTTTGTATCTTTGGGATATAATTAATTGATAATTGCATCAGCCAAAGGTAAATGTGTAAAATTATTCTTTGTTATCCATTCTGTTACCTGCTCACTTTTATTTCTAGGCTTAACAAATAAATTATTAGAGAATGGAAATGTCTTCTTTTAATTAATTTCTATCTTTCGAATACAATTGTTCGATATTGGCATAAAAACTGGTGAATTTGCAAATATATTATTTGTTGTCCATTCCGATATCCTCTTACATTTAATTTTAGGTTTTACAAATACATTAATAGAAAGTAGGAATATTTCTTTATAATTCCTTTTTCTCTTGTTTATATGTATATTTTACTTTTGAGTAGGGTAAATTTGTAATATTAATTTTTGTTATCCATGCTGTTATTCGTTTACTTTTGTTTCTAGGCTTTTCATATATATTACTAGTGAAGGGAAATACTTTCTTTAATATCTTTTTATCTTGTTTATATATTTATTTGATATTTGCATCTGATAAGGGTACATTTTCAAAGTTTCTTTTTCTTTCTGCATTTATAGTAGCTCTAATCAATTAGTTTTTTCTTAACGTGTGCCGATATTTAATTTCAAACTCTCTAGCTATATATCTCAACTCCGTCACTGTCCTATTGATCAACTCAACTGTTAGATTGTTCGTCGCAATAAATCTTTATTTATAAGAAATAAAACATTATAAAGAAACTATAAGATAAGGATAATTGGAAAACTCGAAAAGTGCTTTAATTGTTGAGAAACTGCATTTAACTTCTTGTTAAGATAATAATTCTTAAGATATTCACTAAAACAATTTTTACAAATATTTGCGTGTTTCTCCTTAGTAGTTTTATTAGGAGAAAATAATTTTATAGATTTATTCTCATTACACACTTTACATGTTTTTTTTTTTTGTATAGTTACCGTGGTGAATTTCGTTTAAATTATCTAATGCTCTTTTGTGTGATTTACTATTTTTGTACTTTTTGAGAAATGCATTATAAACATATTTTTCACAATCGACACATTACTTTCTCTTTTCTTAAACTCATAACAACTTCTAGCATATTTACTATGACATTTTTGCACATGTTAAAATGCTTATTTTTTGTGTGTTTACGTGGTGCAAAACTTTCTATGTTTAATACTTCGCCACACTTTTTACATTGCTTGCATGTTTTATTATTTTCCATTTCAAGTGTCGATTTCATTTTATTTATTAAGAAAATTATTTTATAAAGAGAAAATATTATTTAGATCTGTCGACAAGCTCAATTTGAAACGAGTTGTATATTTTTATTTGATTTTTAGCTTAATTTGATTGGTTTTGATTGCTCGCTTGTAAAATTGACGATTCTAGAAAACGTAAAAATTTTCTTGAAAAGCGAGAAATTTGCATGTTTTTTTTGCTTAAATTTTGCTATTTTTTTAATTGGCACAAATCCTGCATGACGATTTTGAACAAAAAATTGAGAATTTTTCTTGTTTTTGGTTTAAATTTGCTTGTTTTTGGCTTAAATTTGCTTGTTTTTGATAACTTCTTAAAAAAATTTTAGAGCTTAAATTTAGCCTCAAAACCTTGATTTTGGAGCAAAAACGTCGATATTTAGATGAAAATAAGGGAAGGTCCAGCTCTTTCATTATACGTCTACTCTTATGTCTGTGAAATTCTAGTATAATTAATTTAATTTAAATAAGCATATAGAGAACACCTAGTTCGCCTTACAATACATACGAGGTTAACATGCATAAACACAAAAAAAGCAAAAATAAATCAACAAGTTATAGAGCAGTAAACAGAGCACAAGTAATATCAATAACCAGTATCCTGGTAAACCAAATTCACAAATTTGTGGACGAGCATTTTAGGTCTGAGTGATACCGAAACAACATATTATTTGGAGTTTAGAGTGTCCCTGAACAGCGACAAGGGTGTAGTAAGAGAACGTATTATGAACTCAGGAATTGAAACGACTCGGCAAGGGTCTATATCCCAGCATTCACCTGGTTTGAGTTCGGAGAACCCTGGAAAACCAAAATCAAGATGGCCGGACCGGGAATAGAACCCGGGTTTTTTTCCGAATGCGAGGTCATTAGTTTACCTATATACTGTCTCGCTCGGTACATTTGTAGGTACAGATAGTTACTCAAATAATTTTAAGAACCACATGGAAATAATATACTGCTGTTCAGTCAGCCCTTTTGCAAATATCTTTGTTGCTGAGAAAATCGTTGTATTTATGTTTACCAATCGCGAGAACAAACGGTGAATGTGTGTCGCTTTATACTTGCTCAGTAGTGGGCGGATAACTTTATTAGAGTCTGAGGCTAAGTGAATAGAAGCTTTGATCTCTTCATAGCCGTAAGATCAAATCACATATATTACTTTCACATAACCCACCAAGACACGGTTAGCGTAGCACATACTTATACAAAGCCAAGCAAGCAGGCGGTATGCTTTGTCAAAACCATAAAAAATAAATTTAAAAGTATCACTTACGTAACAGGCAAGGTAGTTAGGGATATAGATAAGGCAAACTGCAATTTTTTAAAAGGAGAAAACGTTTATTTTTATATTGGCTATGGTTATAAAATTACTTGAGTATATTTTAATGATAGCACTATCAACCATCTCAAAATAATATACCTATGGTTAATTGATAATTTTTTTTATTTATTTCAAAATTTTTAAAGTTAGACATGCGTAAAAGCCATACATCGGCTTTCTGCATAATATTTTTAACACTGCACGGGGCATTAGACGTGAATAATAACTTAAAACAAGACTTAACTGATTATGGTGCACGAGTTGGAAATAACGCGGACATTTATTTCCTTTATGCGCATACATTATCCAGGATTTTTCTCCAAACCAAACAGTACGGAGCATGTGGGTGAAAATGCGGAGAGAAGGGTGACACAAAGAAACCACACAGGCATCCACGCGGAAGAGGAATGAGAAATCACATGGAAGAACCTCCCTCCTCTCAAACTGGCTGGGGTCACACCTGCGACCTCCTGAGTGCGATCCTGGCATCCCATCCAATCCCGTAAAAGAGAGGGGGCGTGTGGACTGAGAAAGGGGGTGGGTGTGCTAATCGAACGACAGCCAGTCGTAGCGAGGAGTCACGGAATTTGGCGTAGGTCGACGAGTGGCATATATACAGAATGTTCGGAAATTAAACTCTCTAACTGCAGGAGGTGATTCCTTATCTATACCAATATTATAAAGAGGTAATGTGAGTTTGTTTATTTCTCGGGTAATCTCGGAAACTACACAGCCGATTCTTGCAACTCTTTCACTATTAGACAGCTACATTCTTCCAGATGGACATAAAAAAAAAAAAAAAAAAAAAAAGTGTTACTTGAATGCTTTCTAAGCGTGCACTAACAAAATAATTACTAAAGATAAAGTGAAACAATGTAAGGAGAAATTGTAGAGGGGCTTTAGTCTGCACACCCTTGGACCTTTGGCTATCGAACATCCCCCACCACCTCTTTTTCTCACCCTACCTCTGGGAGGAGTTGCCGAGACCGTAGCGGTGTGTATTTCGCCTTCTTTTCGGCCTGGAAGGTGCGTTTTTCTACCGATCTTCTTGGGATTTGAGGGAGGGTTGTCTCTTCATGCCTCACTCCTCCAATAGGAAGTTAGGCCCTTCGGGCCAAGTCTTAAGTCTTACATATTAAGTGTTTAGTCTTACATCTTAAGTGTCAAGTCTTACATCTCAAGCATTAAGTCGTACGTCTAAAGTCTTATGTCTTAAGTCTTACGATTTAAATATTTCATCTTAATAGTTGCAGGTAGTCGCAAGTAGTCGTAGGTAGTCGCAAGTAGTCGCAGGTAGTCGCAGGTAATCGCAAGTAGTCGCAGGTAATCGCAAGTTGTGCCGCAAGTTGTCGTAGGTAGTCGCATAGTTACAAGTTGTCGCAGGTTGTCGCAAGTAGTCACGGGTATTCGCAGATAGTCACGGGTAGTCGCAGGCAGTTACAAGTAGTCATGGGTAGTTGAGGTTACTCATGGGTAATTGCGGGTACTCACGGGTAGTCGGAAGTAATCACGGGTAGTTGCAGGTAATCACAAGTTTCGCAGGTTGTCGCGGGTAGTCGAAATAGTCACGGGTAGTCGCAGGTAGTCACGGGTACTGTTGGAGTCAAACTTTGTGAGGGCTGGACCCCCTAGTCCTAGTTCACCTCCCACTCCCCTCGACATCCCGTAGGTTTGGCCTATCGCATCCCTCCCTTCGACCGCAAAGTGTACTGTTGAACGACGTACTACACATCCTGTAAACATTCCATTGACCACTTCAAACAGAAGAGTTTGAAAAGTACATCAACGCGTCTATCGCTGACATTTTTTTGTAGCATAGTTTGTTGCGCGCCAACGTACGGTACTAGATGTTCTGGTTTAAGTCCCGCGCAAAGCGTGGGTGTATTAATTTTTTCAGCTACACGTCTTTAAAAATTATATTGGCATGAATACGAAATTATTACAAAGGTGAGAGGGTTTTAACATCAATATCAAAGTCAATACTAGAAATGAATAAGTCAAATTTTGCTCAGTTTGGCAAAATATTTTATTTAGTATCAAGTGCTGCCAACAAAAAGCAATTTAACACAAATAAAGTAGTTCCACTGTAATTGCATGGTTTTATATAAACTACGCATTAATATTAAAAACCAGTAAGCGAGAAAATTATGCGAAAATATGGTTTGCAGGTGTTGATACAATCGATATATATGTCGTTACGAAGTTAGTTAACTTATTTGTTCGCCAGAGTTAGTAGAATATTCCCGAAAAGCGTATTTAAAACTAGTCTACATATAATTAAGATGTTTAAGTTTGCCTTTTCTATCACTGAAGTACAGTAAATATGCATACATCTCAATACACAAATACAAAAACCGTTGTAATTCTATCTTAAATATTTGTACAAGCTAATTGGTAATGTGAACTGGCTGACTATAAAGTATTATATATAACACACAATGACAAATTGATTGATCGATACGTTTGGGCGAGTCTTAGCATAAGAGGTCTTCAGAGCCAATGTGGTGTGGATGAATTGAGACGGACATGGAGCAGCGCCTGAACGCAATGTTGGGGAAACAGGAGAGCCCCGAGATAACCCACCAACCACGATTGCCACATGCAAAAAGCTCGGTTTATATAGCCAGGAACCTAAACCGGATAGCAGTGGTGGCAGGAGAACGCTCTGGCACTGCCTCAACCGCGGCCCTCGACATGCTGTGATAACATTTGTGAGCTAATACTTTTTTCAAGAAGCAGCTGCCAGAATTCAAACCAATGAAAATAATTTAATTATATGAATGGTTAACAACACTAATTTATAAGTGTTGTACGTGAAATCTTGAAAATTACTCACCATAGACTGAATAGACAAAGGACGATTAATTAAAATAAAGAAATCATTAGGCTCCAGAAATCAAAATTTAAAAATTGCAGCGACATAATCAGTTAACAACCACCAATGTAATTAACAATTGAACACAGTTTGTTAGTATACTTTTGGGATATGATAATAATACTTAACAATAAACGACCCAAGATTATGATATGATAAATAAGCGTAACTGAATAATACTGAGGTACAAGTATTAAGTTGTAACCAATTATTACTGAACGAGATGTGAGCATATAATGTTACGGTACACAGTAACTATGAGAATAACCAGTGATACCAAAAGCATGGTGTGAGGAACAAAAAGTCAAAATAAGGGAAAATATACTGAAATGTTCAGCTTAAATTTACTTATTTACAAGTATTTAGAATTGAAACTATTACTTGGTAAAATTACACCAGGTAACTTTCATGATTCCAGTTGCTTCGGCAAAAAAGGATTTATGTAAAAGTATAAGTAAAAATAAAATAAAAATAATGTATGTAATAGTATAATTACAAACAAAAGTGGATAGCAATTTTACAAACTGATAACACATACTACGGATATGTCTAAACATAGCATTGCTAACAATGTTTATTAAATGTTGTTGAGGAAGCTTAGGGAAAAGTAAAACTATTCCTAGCTCACCAATTAAAAAGTGATTAAGCAAAACAAATTAATGACACTGGTGAGTACATGAATCAATAAGATAGAATCTAATCTCAATATTTACAATCGCTGAGCTAAGCAAGAGATGTCGCTACCACATTCACTAAAAATTTCTTGCTCATTGCAGCTGTCATAGTGTGAATTTTTTTCGTTTTCATAATCTGTATCATCATTGTCACTGTCCAGTTTGACTAAGAATTCATCTGCTGCTAACTCAATGAGGCAGTCGTTCTTCCAGTACTCTTCTTCAATTCCTTCAACGTGTCTGCAAAATCCCACCCAGTCTTCCTTTGTTACGGCTTTAACGGCTTCTGTTGTTAGCATCTGTAAGACTTCCAGTGATAAATCTCCAGTCGTGTTGTGAGCTCTGATATGACGTTTAATCTTAACCCAGGTTTGTTATATAGCATTGAAATCGCACATATAAGTGAGCAATCTAAGTATAGTATGGCCATGTTGCTGAAATAACCTGTCAAAAGCGAAGATTTTCTCTCTTGGTCGATGTTTTTCAAGCAATTCAATGACAGTAGCTTTTCTCATTGTTTTGTCGCATGAGACCCCTTTTCCATGTAGCAACGCCACTGCGCCAAATGTACAATTTTTAAATAAAATATGTTGAATGTTTTGTTTGACTGATAATAATACTTGCATATCACTGAAATGTTACGGATGACTATTTACTATTGGTGCAATATTTCAAAAGCATACCAGCACAGTCAAGAAAATAAAGTGACTAAAAATTAACACAAATGCATCACATTGTAGATGTAATAAGGGCTCCGACTGGCTGGCGCATGAAGTGTATTAGAAGGGTTTCGTACGAAATACATGATATAAACAGTTGGATATCTTGTAATAGCGTCCAAACACCATGTTTTCATTCGAAATCAAAGAATTATTTTTTGATGTAAGAATGGCTAAAACGGGTGCTTTCAGAAACGTTTTCAGCCACAGAATTTTTATACGAAAACTTAAGAGTTGTCTTGAGAAACATATCGTACTTCTTTCTTATTAGCGTGCCCGTTAAAATATAAATAGGTCCACTGCTGAAAGTCATGTGTAGACGAGTCGCCAGCAGAGAGAGAGAATGCAAGTTGAGTGCCTCGTGGGTGTCGAAACACTTAATAAAAGATACAGTGAACAGTGTAAGCATTGTATTCTTGCCTTCACTTTCCTGGAGTTGTTTGAGGCTCGCCAAGTCTCTCTCTCTCTCTGCTTTGTTTGCGAATTCTCTCGATAGACGCCTTACTTACTCCCGTGTACTTTGCAGCTCTCTGTAGCTTTGTTGACAGGAACCAACAAATATTTATTCCTTGCCTCTTCATCGCAAGCTTCTCCGACACTCCTGATGACTTCTCTTTCCTTGCTGTGTTTATACCTCTTGGGCCGCGTGTTACTCGCCAATGTTCATAGTCCGTCACTACTGCGAGAAACGAGGGGCAATGTGTTTTGTACGGCACGTAGCATGGCGCGGCGGCGTGGCCACTTTCTTCCTAAACTCATAATTATATATATATATATATATATATATATATATATGCGTGTGTGTGTGTATGTGTGTATGCATGTACGTGTGTGTGTATTTCAATAACTCCATTAAACCTGAGCGAAGCGATGGTGGTCTGCTAGAGAAAAATAAAGCTGTAGGGTACCACATACCTAAATAGAATATTATAGGAGATATGAGTCTGTGAAAATTGGGTTTTGACAACATATTCTCGCTGAATGCCTTGTACATTTTGCCAGCGTTAGGGCTGGCGGCCATTTACCCACAGGACGTCCCACACGGTTGAATAGGACATGCCCATTTGGCGCGCTATGGAGGGCTGTGGAGGGCACGTCGTTGATGTGCTGACGTATCACTTCCTCAAGCCGAACAGTGCACACAGAACGAGGACGGCCAGCATTATGCACGTTTCTCTGCAACATGAGATGCATAAGTCACCTTTCTGCTTTGCTGCGGACTTTGTAGGCGTTGTACAAAGCATTCGGCAAAAATACATTTTCAAAACCCAAATTTCATGGGCTCATATGTCCTTTAATATTCCGTTTAGGTATACGATGTCCTGTATATCATCGAATTTATTTTTCATAACAAATCACCTCCCGTAGTTAGGGCGTTTAATTTCCTAACTTCTTGTATGATACTCATCCATTATTATTAAAGGTTTTTGAAATGAAATTTTAAACAGAATACAATAAACAAAGATATATATATATATATATATATATAATTATATATATATATATATATATATAGGCAGCAATGAAATTGCGATTATTTTAGTTTGTAGACTTCAAAGTAAAAAAAAAAATGGCGTAAAACTATATAGTCTATATAGTATCACTAATTTTTACGCGGTTTCGTCACACTATTGGAATCAAACATTTGAAAAATCATTCCATGCATGACGTGTGTGGTTGTTTTCTAAATATGTCATTATCACAATCGTTTTACTTGCGTTCAAATACAATTATTATTTTTGGTTAAAATGATTTTTACTTATAAACTAACTATACATTACTATGTTTCATTTATAATTAAAATTAATTAAAACAAAGAGAAAATTGATGTGTTGGCAATGGCTAGTAAGCAATGTTTTTTATAAAAAATATTCATTCACCGAGTGTGCACGAATGCGGTGAATTTTTCCTATGGTGTAATTTTTTAGACTCGGTTAAGCTTTGTTTGCGTGAGGCGGAGAAATATGCTGAAAGTAGAACTTTGGCAGGGCTTCAGAAAAGTTGGCAATTACCACGAATGAAGTATACTCATTATATTAATAACAAGTTCATTGTTTCGCTTGGTATTCACAAGTATGTACTGTACAATCATTAGGTATATAACAGTATTAAATATTTCATGTCGCGGAATGTTTCCACAGATGGAAATGAGTAGATTGATTAAGTTATTTTTTTTGTCTTTCGTGCATGTCACAAATGCTGACCTTGTCCAACACTATCAAACTGCCCAACAGTTATATTAGTTTCCCTTTATAACAGCGTATAAAATATTATTGTTTACTTTGGATGTACTCCAGTTGTTTTAAGTCGCAGAGCTATTGTACTGACACCTAGAGAAAGCAATTAAGCTGATGGAAAGCATAGGCTGTTCACGGTAAATTGAGCACTTTTGAGGCCCCAGTTACCATCGTTTAACAACCTTTCTTATTTCAAAATGTACTTGATAAACAAAGTGTTTATGTTCTACATCAGTCGGAAGTTAACGTCTTAGGCTAAAATGAAATATATTTATTGACTAATACTCCAAATGAGAGGGCTTTCAAAAGTGCTCACTTTACCGTGAATGGCCTATAGGTACGTTCTGTTCAGCGTTTAAAAATGCATATCACCGAAAAACTTATCAAGTACGAAATAATATTCAACCCAAAGACATTTTTTCTAAATACCTACTATTCACCCATAAAAAAATTTAGACGGTATAGTTTTTACGTGATGGCACGCCAAAATTACAGTTTAAGTGTCTCGGGAGAGTGAAGCGTGGAATGGAGCAGTGGCGGATTGCAAGGGCGGTGAAAAGCGGAGCGCCTCGAGAAAGGCCGCTCGTCAACGGCAACGACCGCCACGTTACCCATATGCGATAACCCGAGCGATCCCGCTGGCAATCGAGGCCGGCTTGCTTTGGTGGAACTGCACCTCCGTGGCCCAGTTCAACTGATGGAACACTAATGTGCGGTTGCACCATCGTGGTTCCAAACTCGATCCGAGATCGGCTCTAAGATCGACACAGAAAACTGTTGCACCATTCGAGTTCAGAACTGGACTGGAGATCGAGGTGAAGTTTTTTTTCGAACCACCGAAATTGGTGGTTCGAAATCACGATCCGAGATCAGCAGTCATCGCCGACAAATGTAGTTTGAAAATACGCCAACAGATAAAACTACGATCGATTGTTTTCTTGGGAAATTACAACAATATTATACGCACTTGAATATTATTCATTAAAATTCACACAACAATACTTCACTTGAAACAGATAAAACATTGCACATCTAGTTCTATCTATAATGAAAAATACGCCTACTTCCATGACAATATATATCACGAACCAATAGCAAAATTTGTCTCATACTTAATCTGGACCTCTCACTTTGGAACCAAGATCAACGAATCGAAGATCCAGAATCATGAAATTTCGTTGTTGCAACACTTTTATATTGGAACCAAGATCAAACTGGATCATGGTTTGGAATTAGGATCATGCGATCTCGGATCGGGGAAGATGTTGGTGCAACCGGGCCTAAGATTGCTTACTGCTCAGCTTGGAAATATTTTATCTCCATATTCGCCGTACAGATGACACTTAAAACTCTGCGTAAAAAAAAAGACCCCTGTCAAGTCGAAATACAGAAATCGTATACGGTTGGAAAGAGCAGCTCAAAAGCAATCCAGCGATACCCATAAAACCCCATATGATCGAGCGAAGCGATACCGGGAATGTAAAAGAAAACATAAAGGTGTCTGAGCACGTCAAAGTAGACTTATTCACGCAAACAAATGGCCGTGTCCCCAACACAGCCAAACCCCATTCTTTCGTATGGTGACACGCTTGTGTGAACACCGAGGCAGAGATCGCTGAAAGGATCGCGTTAGCAGGCCCGAGAATCAGGTAGCAGCCAGACGTGCTACTCGAGTAGCACAACAGTCCTAGTGCAGCGTATGGAGCTGTGAAACCAGGTCAACGACCATCAACAACTTGCGGTATGTGTCAACTCGCTTTGAGTCATTGTGCTTCATATTCTTTTGATAAGAATTATATCTTATAAGCTGTTCACGATAAATCGAGCACTTTTGAAAACAACCTTAGAAAAAAGTCACTGCCCCTACCTGCATACATTTTAACGGGCGCCTTGAGTGACGTGCTCCCAGTAAAGTTGGTAACGATGGATGGGCAGTAGTTCATTATATTAACGTCGAATAAAAAGTGTTGGGTTATCAATTTCTGACATCTAAGATTGTTTATTTCGCTTACTGATTTTTTAATGCATCGATGTGTAAAAATAAGCGGATTTGTTAAATATTTACTTTTAAAAATAATGTCACAGTTTCACTTGGCCGACTCTGAATAAAGTAATGTTAATCTTACATAAGGCGGAAGAACATACAACGTGCATACAAGAAAATCTTAAGCAGGGCTTTCAAAAGTGCTCATCTGACCGTGAATAGCTTACACAGCATATGCGTTTTGCGTTTTATTTTATTTGTATCATAAGGATGCATTTTCGAAACCATGTAGCCTATATCAAAACACTCGTCTTGAGACCCTCTTGCATTCCCCAAATTATCTACACAAATTTCAAAAAACGTCCTGTATAACTGGCAAAACTAAACCAGCTATAACACAATTTTGCGTGCTGATAGCTCTTACTGTGTGCACTAAATACACTCACGTACATAAATTTTGGCATGCCTTGCTAAAAGATGTCACATGAAGTTTAACGTGTTTAAGGTGTTGGTGACGGAAAAATCATAATTTTATATTTCGTGTACAAAACGTTGTTAAACTTGTAGACATTGCATTGTAAAAATATTTCAGGTGAACTTTATAAACTTTAATGGAAGTTTTTAACCTATACAGTGTATGGAAATAGTACCTACTAAGTATCAGACTGAAAATATGGGAATATTTAGCATCGCTACTATACAAAGTTAGTGACTTCCCTACGCATTTGACTCTTACCTGAGCAACTGTAGGGAACATTACCATGGATTTACGAGGAAATATTTTACCATTCGCGCTTTGTCACTGCACGTATACTGATATGGTAAATTTTGAACAATTTTTTTTAGAGTGTACTTACGAATACTATTTTCTCGGAAAAAAATGGACTGCATATTCTTTACACAATTACCTGTAAAAATTGCTATTTTAGTGTTTTTGGGTCCTTGAGTAATAAAAGCTCGCTTACCGAATGTAGGTAACTCATATTATGATATATTTTCGCAATTTTTAAAATTGCTAGAAACAAGGTCATTTTTGCGTTTTTTTTATTTGTAGCGATCTATACTATTTTTGTAAAATAAGTTTCGCTAAGCATACCTTAAAATTAATTGATACGTGACCTTTCAGCCGTTCTTGTTAAATTTTCTGTAAATGATTTTGTTTATTTTATTTATTTGCGTGGAACTGCATGCCATTATGTCTGGTATGATTCAACCGATTGAACTCAAAACTTGCTGTGCTTAAAAGGAGGTTTCACCATGAATAGGCGTATAGGGAATTAAATGCCAAATTCGGATAAAGATCTCTCAGTCATTTTTTTGGTAGTATTTTTAACCAAATATTTATTGTTAGAGTATGACGCATCTAGATTTGTAAACTTTCCAAATTTCATTAAAAAAAATATTTAATGCACTTTTTCATTATTTATAATATTGTGACATTTGATACATACAGTGGTTAGAAAGTGCATTTAAATTTAAAAATTAAAATTTGAATGGTTTACAAATCTAGATGCATTCAATCTCCAACAAAAAATCTTTAGTTGAAATTACTATCGCGAAAAATGTCTGAGAGATCTTTGTTCCAATTTAGCATTTAATTCCCTATACGCCTATGCACGGTGAAGCATTTCCTTAAGTACCTACTATGTGAACTGGATTAACTAAGTAATATCTTTAAACTTTTGCCATCGTAGTAGGCACTGGCACCAAAAAATTATTGTTTTATAACTTACCTCCTATCTCAGGAACTACTCGATTTGTTAGCACCAAAAATGGTTAAGGTTCCTTTTGATTATACTTTAAAAAAAACACACGGTAATACTATCTAAGCCTTTTAAAACTTAATCAAAATCACTTGCATATATGTTTAGATTAAAATAAGTTAATTAGTTGCATCGGCAAATTTTTGTTGTTAATTGCATATGCTTGTTGCATTCAAACACCAAGATAAATATTAAATACTAAATCCCCAGTGTTTTAAAATAAGATATACGCATAGTAAGTTTTAAAAAAGTCAGAAATGTTATTTTAGTTTTGTTTTGAATATGGCCTACGTTTTTTTCCCAAAACATTATTAAATCACACACAAAACCAAATTACAAATTAGGAATTTTTGTTTACATGTCATCAGCAATATCAAAGCTACATATAAATTTACGTTTATTTAAAACTAATGTTACTGTTCAATAAGTTTTACGAGGCATGTGCCACAATATAAGACATTAAAGTGGCTACTAAATTAATTCCCAAATTTCTTTCAATGCTAGTATAAAGCTGTTAATTGTTCCCATGAATTCGCCTTTAATTCTATGCAAATCGCTTCGTTTCTGGCGTCGCTCCTCTGCGAAAGCCCTAAAAAAAAAATAATTAATTACAGGCATATTGCATCGCAACTGATTGCATTGTTTTTCTTAGACACTAGTGAGGAATGGATCGGGAAATTGCTTAATTCGTAAGCGTTGCAGGGCAGAAATACTGCAGTGCTCTACAACTAAAAGAAACAAGTCCAAATTTTCTCAAAATATCGAACATAATAATTGTTAGAATAAAGTGCAACACCCGCAAATGTACGTCGTTTGCATCTTGAATGAACATGTGTTGTTTTTCATACATTTCTCTCAACGTAATATTCCCTATGTAAAAATATGTGAACATTTTGTGAAATTTCATAATTTAATATAATTTTTTGTTTTATTTTATTTTTATTATTCTCACACAAAGGATTTTTAAGATTTAGATTTTGCGATGGCAATCTAATATGTTTAATCGAATTATGTTAGATGGCTTACAACTTTGTATTTTTTATATGTAATACATTTTTATTTCTATTATTGATCTCGATTTTTTGTTAATGCTTCAGGGGTTATTTTATTGCATATCGCCGTTTTGAGACCACGTATTCTGTGTAATTTCACGGTTAGGCAGTTGGAAGTAGCTTGTTAAGGGGGATTTTGAAGTGCTTTTGTTTTCATTGGTCTCCAAGACGTGCGGACGTAGGATAGGACACTCGCCCAGAGTGAGTGAAGTGTAGGGCGGTTTTAGTAAGCTAGGGTGTCCGATACCTCCCCAAACGTTGTTAATGAAAGTATTCTGCAGCCAGCGACTAAGTTGCGTGCTAATTACAGCCTCTTTCACGTGGTTTAGCTGCTAAAAGGTAGATAGTGTCGTGACGGTGCTTTCGTGTTGAAGAGTACTCATATCCACGTAATTAAGCACCCTGCCCTACCCTTCCTCCCACGAGAGAACCCTACTGCACGCCTGGTCGAGGGAAATAAAGTAGTTTGTTTCTACAAGATCTACAATCACCAGTTCAGATAAACTGTATATGTTTATACTACGCTATGTTACATCAGAGCGTCCGACATCAATTCTAGAAGTTTTGACACGACGCCATATTTAATCTGCAGGACGTACTCTTTCCCAGCTTATAATTTTACTACGGAAAACCTAGATGGCGATGAGTTCTTCCTGAGATAAGCAATTAAGTTTGAGGTGTTTTTCAGCGTAATTTTTGTAAACAGTAAATTTTTTATTCCCGGAAGAATTTGGTTTTAAACATTGGCAAGTGTTTCCATATAAGCTATATAGAGATAATTAACGGCTAGGCACGACCACATTCAGTGGTGCTAGGTTTGTTGTGTCATCTAGCTATTTTGCTGATTGTCATCCAGGAATTTCTCTGAAAGGAAAGTTGAGAAAAATAAAAATAAATATTGAAATTGCAAAGGATAAATATGGCCCGTGTCGATTCCATTCGTTTAGGGTAGAATCACCTTGCCCTCATGTTTCTTATGAAAATAATGCAAAATGCCAGTGCTTGGGCTAGTCCTAGATTGTGTTTAGCTCACACACAAAGGGTTTGTATGTCAGCTGACATACTGCACGTGAGAATACTGTACGGTATGTTCATCTTCTCCTCGGTCTGAGATAGGTCGGGGCAAGTGTAACAAGATTTTTCACTATCTGCACCTATTTTTCATAATTATGTTTGTTCCACACATTGGACACTGCCATGCATAGTACTTGTAATTATTTTGCTTATGTTAGTTGTATAAAAAGGGAATTCTGGGACACAAGGTTGCAGGCTGAGGACTGGAGGGCTGCAATTAGCATAATTTCAGGCTGCAGACTGAGGACTGGTTACCACCGAATTTCACCTCTTTACCCTTTTCCCGTCCAAAAAGATTGATTTCGTGTACAAAAAGTCACTTTTTCCACTTTCCCCTCAACATCCCCCCAACTTCCCCCCCCCCCCGCCGCCAGCGGCCATGTTGGCAGTAAGTGCCGGCCGCCATTTTGTCCTAATTGGCATAATCCAGCGGTGACTCCTCAAGGTGGCAAATGCCTCATTTTTTGGGAGGGTCCCCATGAGGGTCCCCGTCGCCATCCTGGATCACGAGCACCACTGATCTACAATATGGTGGCCGCATGTCAACCATTTAAGCATAGTTCGCTGTAATTGCCGAACTGTTAAAAGTATAGTTGCCAAATTCATAACATAGACATCAACCACGACAAGGAGGAGGATTGCGGGGTTAAATATGACCTATGCCAACAGCCATCTTGGTATCGCCGACATATGTCTACCCAGGACAATTGTCGACCAGCTGAGGATGTCGGCAATTTTGACAGCCAGCGCCTCACCGGCGGAGGTGGTGGGGCTTCAAGGCGTCGCGAACGATCGGATATTGTGTAACACTGCCGCCCGTGGGTTAAAATATGCCCCATGTTAACTTATAAGCATAGTTGGCTGTAATGTCCGAATCATGTGAGATTCAACTGCCAATATGTTATAGTCGCCAAATTCAGTACATGGATATAGTACCCGATAGCAAGAAGAGTCGAGTGGTCCAGTACAACCCATGTTGACGTATAAGCATAGTTGGCTACAATCTCCGAAGCATGTGAGATACACTACCAAATGCATAACATAGGTATCACCCCAG
Organism: Dryococelus australis; assembly: GCA_029891345.1. Classification (NCBI taxonomy): domain Eukaryota; kingdom Metazoa; phylum Arthropoda; class Insecta; order Phasmatodea; family Phasmatidae; genus Dryococelus; species Dryococelus australis. The sequence continues at coordinate 98,416,401 of CM056999.1, forward strand.
ACGAAGAGAAGATTCGCAATGATAAGTGTGTGCCCTATGACTACATATAAGAATAGTTGGCCTGAACTGTCCGCGATTCAGTAGCCAAATGCATAACACGACGATCACTCTAGATTACCCACAAGGCCCAGTATTTCCTATGTCTACCAATATGCATAGTTAGACGTAATGTCCGATCCAGTTGTCCAATCCATAACATAGAAACCATCCCAGAAGATTAGAAGGGTCAAGTAAACCCTATGTCAGCATACAAACATAGTTGACTATAAGTTCCTAACAATTTAAATATATCGCCCATGGCTATGTATAAGCATAGTTGGTCGTAATTGCCTAACCATATGAGATACAACTACCAACAGTCACTGTAAACGATCGAGGGGTCTAGTATGTCCTAAACACAAATATAAGCACCACAGTTTAATGGGGAGTGGCAAAGTGTAACAAATATGCCTACACGTTGGGCAGTCATTTATTTCTATAAAGAAATGATAGGAATGTTAAAACAGACACAATTCATGGGAGATGTTAAAGTCCCGATGTTGGGAAAGCCAATTATTTCTGTAATGAAGTGTATTAGGAAACTGATTAACAATACAGAAAATTATATATATAGCCAGTATAACTCGATGAATATAAATATGTGTAGTCAAAATTAGATAATGTGCATGTTGAAATCAGCACAAATGATACCAATATGTACCACTTCTTTCCCATGCCATGGTCAGGGAAATTGACATATATATATATATATATATATATATATATATATAGACACACACACTGACTATTATAGATTGCAGAAAAAGAAATACTTACTACTAATTATATACAAGAAAACACTTCGAAGAAAGCTTAGAAAAATATAATTAAAGAAATAATGGAAAATCTCATTTTCTACTCACATGCAACATCTTTAGACCCCTTTTAACAGAACACATATAGTATTTAAAGATACTACTGTCAGTTGTCAAAGAAAAATTAGTTACTAAAAAAAAATAATCTGTGACAAAATAAACAATTGATTTCCCTAAAATAATCGCACAATAGCTCTGATAAAGTACCAAACACATTATTTTACTACCAAAATTAACTGAAGAATATTCCGTATATTCTTATGTGGGCAACCAGCCTTAGTTCATCAGTAGAGCTTAAGAATCAAAGTCGTTCGTGGTAATTTAATACCATGCACTCGGACCACTGGACTTGCAATACTGTTAAATTCCACATACAACTTCATAGCAATGTGTTGAATGATTAAATAGTAAAGGAAAACCTTACTTGAAGAGTTCTGCAAATATTAAGGCACAATAGCTGGTATGCCAGACTGCCTCAGAACACCAACCGGGAAATTCATATTGAATAATCCTCCTGCTGTTAGATATTCTCCGGTGTGTTTAGCAGCGATTCTTAATACTGCTTAGCCTCAATACTGAAACCTTCATAAACTTCATTTAATATCAGGCAGATTAGCCATACATGCTACCATGGAGGCCATTAGTTCCTTCTTTTTTGAATCCTTTTATACAACATAAAATCTTCAGTCAAGTCGTTCCTAACAAACAAAAACTCATCTGCATCGTCACATTCCAAAACCATTAAATTTGTTTCCTGCTGAGCATACTTTCGTATATCTCTTACCACCGAGAAACATATAACACAACATTTAAACATTAATTTCCATCAAAATTTATGCAGCTAAACTGTCAATCTAGTAGAGTGTGGATAAAAGTTGCAGTATTGTTTTTTGACATAGTTAACATTGACTGATTAAAATAAATTACAACATGTGAAAATACATATTGATTAATGTGACATGTAAAAAATTAAATTAAATCATTCAAATGAAATTAATAACATATGTTCACAATATTTAAACAACCATAAATTATGTGTGCAGAAATTTAGAAACAATAAAGTGTTTTGTGGAGACTCCCTGTCAGGAAACTCCTTACAACAGCTAGCACCGATGAGTTCGGTGTTCGTACATTGAGTAATGGCGTTAATTCACGATTACCACCAGCATCTGAAATGCACTTATTGAAAAACAAAAAACGCTGTCCCTAACATTACGGAAACTCCCAGACATATTGGGAAGGAAACAATGAAGCCACCAGCTCAAAAGAAAGCATTGTAAATGTAACTGTTAAACCTGCGCGCGCACGCCCGCCCGCCCGCCCGCCCGCGCGGGGCGCGCGCGCGCACACACACACACACACACACACATACACATACACACACACAGGATGTATTAAATCCATTTTTCTTTTTATCTCCGACTTGCACTCGTGTACCGAAGCAGGTAATAATAATTACAGACAGACATACCTAAAACTTCAACGCACGTGCATATTTCCAAATAGACGGTTAGTACCACACCACTAGCCGGGGGAAGGGGGGACCGACCTTGCACTCGTGCGTTGTGTACCGAGACTTCGATGTATGTACGTAATGAGATATCACTCGGTACATAGCAATAAACACACAACCGAGTCCCCACACATACAACAATACATGCGAGAACGATAAGCTTATTACGAAACGATTTATCCCCTACCTTAACCCACATAGCAGTGAAATACCCGTAGGCCGCGAACACATCTCACCGTCGTCGATGTGACCTCATTGGAAGCGGAGACTGCAATGACTGGTCCCACCCTCCGTACACGATAGATACCGACCAAGTACTGCATCCCCACCACCTCCACTTGTCAATGTACATACCGGTATACTATTGACAGGGAACAATGCATGTACCCTGAACAATCCGCGTGGTATCGCAGGTTCGATTACCGTACAGTGTGGTAATACAAGTGGTCATAAAGCCAACATTGGATGTTTGTTTGTTGAGGGGGAAAGCAATGGGGCACCAACTTGAAGAGAGTAACTATCATTGTCTATATCAGTGTTCGCAATTACAGTCAGTCCCCGACCTACGCTCGCACACCAAGCCCATCCCACACACACATGCAAATAGAGATAGTCATATGCATTGTTCTGTGTGCTTTTTCACGTCGTCCGCTAGAGTGCACGAAACGAAATACCTACCAACCCACACGTGCATATTGCACAACCAGACAAGACCATACATCATATGTCATTCGACAAAAGCCAAGTAATTCCATCACCAACACAAGTTGTCAGGTTGGCCGAACAACCTAAGGCGTCTTATATAAACTCTGGCTCAATTAAAAGGGAGCATGGGTTCTAATCCCCACACCTGACTTTTTTTTTTTTCAGTATGCTACTCAAATAAATAAGGTATCGAAGTTTTGATCCCCTTTGAGAGCGCATGCTGACATGCCTGCAGACATTCGTCGGTCCCTCTGACCATGAAGAGATTAACATGACAGTAATGCTCTGGCTCCGATATGCACTCATGTACCAACCCTTTTGCAATTACAGACAGACATACTCAGTCCGAACCTTCAATGCACATACCAAGACTTTGAAATTTTATGTAGTCGACCCTTCCCGAACCATTAATGCATGCACTTAAGACAATTTCCGTCCAGCATTACATGTTCAGCCGTTCCACTACGATAACCTCATTTTTGTGTTTATCCATAGTGATACATCTCGAACCCGGGTCCCTACATACAGCTGCTTGCTCTTCCCAGTTAGACGCGAGAGTGTACAAAAGGAAAAACATATATACAACAACATGATACACAATTAAAAACATGTATGTATGTTCATTCGAAATACTTGCAGCCAGAGGTTCGAAAAAAAAACCTACATTGGGGGAAGTGAAGTGGAGAGAGAATATTTGTGCGGCTCTACAACGTGGTCTTGAGAGACGATGAAAGTGAAGCGAAGTGAGTATGGAGCAGAGCCGGGGAAGCGGGAGTTATCCGAGAAAAACCTTGTAGCTGCATATGGAGGTTATTCCGCAGTGTGTTCCCTCATATGAATATAATTGTTTTGTTTTTCTCCCATGTTCGATATGGATGTGGAGTGTGCAAAAGCGACGCGCACGAGTTCATTCACAGTTCGAGCTCTGTCTGCCTCTCGAATCACTTGAGAGCAAATCCTTGTGTGTAGGTCAGCAACTACACAATAAATACCACCCTAGCGGACTGCTAACACATAGAAGTAGGTACATTGCTTAGCCTGTAGGAATTAAGTAAGACACAAATGTATCGTTAATGTATTTATTTACATGCATAACCAAATCACACATATATGTATATATATATATATATATATATATATATATATATCATATATCATTCAATAAAGCCTCTGGCTCTGAGTTCATCAATAATTGCATTTATCTCTCCGGTGACAGAAAGATATCCAACCCTCTACGAGGAAACCAACAACCGAAGTCTATCAACCAGGTCATTGGGGTCTTCAGAACCATGTGTACGCCTTCGCTTGGCAAATGTCGCTACTTCATCGTCATCAGTAGAAGACACATAGGTATAACCAGCAGACTTGGAGGTCACAGATTCGTTGTCGGTGTCCTGGGTAGGATCTTCGGTTTTCACGTCACATGTTAAAAGTGCAGGACTAATATTTACAACTCCTAACAAAATCTCTGGTTCATGCTCTGCAGCACCAATAGTTCCTTCTTCGCTCACATCGTGCTCTGCAGCACTCGTAGTTTCGTCTTCGCATACTGGTCTGGAACACCATGCAGATCCTCATAATGTTATGGGTGCACGAACTAACATTAGGTTACATGACGAATCAGCAGGAAGGCTAGTCTTGTCGTGCGACAGCACATGCTGGTGAATGCCAGGCAAAGGTGTGTAACACCACCTCTACAGTGTCAACCCTACACAAGTATCAGTTTGAGCATGTTTCTTTAAATCGTCAACATGTGAATACATTCTTCGATAATTATCATGTCAGACAGACAGTGCAGGGTTACATATTGTAAGATGACTTTTCAAGGTAACACATAGGACAAACCGTGATGTACACATTTCGCATGTGAACACAGTATGCTCTGGATTCTGATGACAACCGACCTCGTGCTGTCTGCAGCTGGTTATTTCAGAATAGGGTGTCTTACACTAGCTGCACAAATAATTGTCCTGTTCCATCATCCTCGCCGAGCATGGTATCCACAAACAACGTTCACTCTTCGCGGTCTGAACAGCAACTGTGCCGGCCAGCCTATTCCAGCATGTATTAAATCACTATGCATGTGAACCTAACATGAGTATCAGCATGAGAGAGCAAGTGCATGACTTATCTAGACCTTCACTCAGCAGGGTGAAGGTCTAGATAAGTCATGCACAATGGCTTGACATGCTTTAAGCCCTGGGTCAATTCCTCCAGTTGACAAGCACATAATTGCGAAGCAGCCTATACTCGTTCTCAACTGGTGATGATCTATTGTATGTAATGTCCAACCTGAACCTTTCCCCATGTACTCTTCTTCCTTGTGGCAAATATTCTGTATACCAGCTTCTGCACTAGCCACAATGTCGACCATGTTATATAGAGGCTCATTCATTGTCTTAAAGGCTTTCCGACTAAATTCATCGTGATGTCCATGTACTGAATTTCGCCACTGTAACTTAAAAAGTTCGGAAATTACAGCCAACTATGCTTATAGGTCGACATAGACCATACCTGACCACTTGTCTCTTCATCACATTATGGCCAAGCTAATGTTATGAATTTGATGACATCTTAAACGGTTCAGAAATCATAGCCAACTAACTATGGTTATAAGTAGGCATATGGAATACTTGACCACTCATCTCTTCTCATCATCTGGGGGCGTTGCTTATGTTATGAATTTGACAACAATAACTTAAACAGTTTGGAAATTACAGCAACCAATGCTTATATGTTGAAATAAGTCATACTTGACCCTGCGACCCTTCTCATAGTTGGGGTTAATGCATATGTCATGAATTTGGTACTTGTACCTCCAATGGTTTGGTAATTACAGCCAACTATTCTTATAAGCTGGCATAGGTCATATATGACCCTGCAATACTTCTCATAGTCGGGGTTGGATGCATATATCATGGATTTGGTAGTTGTACATCCAATGTTTCGGTAATTACAGACAACTATGCTTATAAGTTGAGGCATCCTTGACCCCGCGAACATTCTCCTAGTTGTGGTTGATGCTTATGTTATGAATTTGATAATTATACCTTAAATGGTTCGGAAATTACATCCAACTATGCTTATAAGTTAACATGGAGCATATTGGATGCAGTGGGCAACAGTGTTACATGAGATCCAATCGTTTGCGACGCCTTGATACCCCACCGATGCCGCTGGCGAGGCTCTGGCCATTACAATGGCCGACACCTTCAGCTGGTCGACAATTGTCATGTGTAGACATACGTTGGCGATACGAATATGGCTGTTGGCATAGGTCATATTTGACCCTGCAGCCCTTCTCCTTGCCATGATTTATGCCTACGTTATGAATTTGGCAACTATACCTTTAATGGTTCGTGAATTACAGCCAAGTATGCTTACATGGTCAAGATGCAGCCGCCATATTGTTGGACAATGGTGCTCGTGATCCAAGATGGTGACAGAGACCCTCATGGGGACCCTCCCAAAATGAGTCATTTACAACCTTAAGTAGTCACCTGCTAGATTACGCTAATTAGGGAAAAAATGGCGGCTGGTACTGGCTGCCAAAATGGTCGCTGGCGGCGGGAGGTAAATTAAGGAAATTTTGAGGGAAAAAAGGAAAAGAGTGACGTTTTTATTCACGAAATCGACCATTTTGGACGGGAAAAGGGTAAAGAAGGAAATTCGGCGGTAACCAGTTTTCAGTCTTCAGTCTGAAATTATGCTTATTGCAGTCCTCCAGTCCTCAGCCTGCAGCCTGGCGTCCCAGAATTCCCTTCCTTATACTGCTTATGTTTCACATATGTTTTATTTTTCGTAATTTTTATGATTTTTTTTTTAATTTTTGATATTGTTAGGATATTTTAACTTAGATGTACGAATGGCAATAATTAATGTTTAATTGAAATATATAGCTAGCTTTTCTTTGTATATTTTAATTATTAACTAATATTTTGCATTATTTTTGGTCTCACCTTTAGTGTGAATGTTTTAGGGAATTTCTTTTGTATTTTTGGATTAACTTCTACGAGACCCGTAACTCTATGGAATAGGGATTTACACCGTTTGGAGTGTGTCATTTTGGATCGTTAGTCAGGAAGCCTTGCGATTGGCTAACAGGTTCAAATTCTGTACTCCGATTGGCCGGAGAGTTCAGCATAGGGTTATGCCGCCCGGCCATTTGAAAGTTCGCTCTCTTTGTCACCAACCTTCAACTGCACTAGACGCAAGGCTAGGACGCTCGTCCTACAGTTGGACGTAACGGAGGTATTTTAAATTAGTAGTTAGGTTGTTTAATTCCTACAGATTCTCACAGTTCTCGCATATTTTTATTTCAGCAGCTATTTAGGAGTTAAGCTAGCTAGCTAGACCTGTAACGACCGTGAGCCGTGAGCCATGTAAAGTATCACTGCACCCAGATCTGCATATTCCTACCTCCGTTCCTTCTAATAGATATTACGTCCTGCCTTCGCCTTCAACTGGAAAATATAATGCCGGATATTCAGATAATAAATGTTTCCAAACTATTAGAATTACGTAAATAATGTCCTACAATTTCGTTGATACTCTTGATATTTACCACTTTTCCTAAGAAAACTGATAATGACATGGAGTAAAACGACTAATAAATTATACTATGGCTGTTCAAATGCGGATCCATGGGGTAAGTGGAGTAGGGCGGTAGGCTAAGGGGCTTTAGCCCTTAATTCTCTTGGAACCAAAGATTATACTGGATAAAATAGATTAGTTTTGAAACGAAGCACATTGTTAATAATGTAATATTAAAAGACAAAATTAGTAATTGTATTGCTATGTAATTTTGGGAAGTTCGTTGTTAAATTTATCCATTGAAAAATGCACACATATATGCGACATTAAATCCGCATTTGATCTTGTAAAAATGTGAATTTGATCGCAACATGTAGCCTTATGACTACATCCCCACACACAACAGATCTCCCCTGAAGATGCAATTGCAAGGGCATGTAAGTGGGTATTAAGGTACAGGACATAGTAGTATGTCTAAAGAAAATGTCAAAATATATAATACCACACCATGTATGTAGTGCAGGAAAGCAGCACTTGCAGGATGCAATTAGTATAGTGCTGAACCACCTGTAGTGTCGAGACAAGAGGCGATACGGTCGGGCATGGAGGCATACAGATGTCGGATGTTCTCCTGAGGAAAATCCTGCCACAGCTGGCGCAACTGACCCTCAAAATCCGCTGTAGTTGCTGCTGGCCGAAGTTGCTGTTCAATATGGTCCCAAACGTTCTCGATGGGTGAGAGGTCTAAGAGCCTTGCTGGTCAAGGAAACATGTTAATATTACGAAGGTAGGCTAGAGATACTCGTGCTGTGTAGGGTTGGTCAGTATATCGTTAGAAAATGGGGTTGTCAAGCTGCACCAGGAAGAGAGTGCACATTGTAGCAGAATTTCCTTGATTGACCGCCGAGACGGCAGGATTCCCCCAGTCACCAGCAATGGGATGCGGGAATCGTAGGAAATGGTACCCCATACCATGCATGTAGCCAAACCAATTATTGGGAAATTTTTTTTTTAATAAGATGGAAAATTACAGTTTTTTTTGTGTCTGTAACTATAAGTGTCGACTTTCTGGATTTTTTCTCGAGTGTTTTGTTTTCAAGTTCATTCAAGGTCATGGGGTCATGGATTGGTCTGGACAATAAATTTGACTGGCACGCTTGGGTTATCATGGATGGTATGTTGGATGATACGTTTTCCAGAATATCTGTCTTGCGATTGTTTGTGTACGTCGAATGGTGTAAGAGAGAGAGAGAGAGAGAGAGAGAGAGAGGAGAGAGAGAGAGAGAGAGAGAGAGAGAGAGAGAGAGAGAGAGTGTGTGTGTGTGTGTGTGTAATGCTAAGGCATACTTGAGTTAGTGAAGTTAGGTGGGCTGAAATGATAGTCAATATATTTGACTGTTATGATTGATCAGTAAGTCTGAAGTATGGTTCTTGATATGGCCTGTATTGTTAATAGCATGACTGAGGCAAGCTAATGTTATGGCGAAAGGTACTATATATATATATATATATTTTTTTTTTTGGTGCTCACTATCATTCGATATGTTTGTTAAGTAAAACTGTAAGGAGGGAAGTGAAGAGAGGTCTGGCGATGACTAGAGAGTAGTTGTTAGGTTAAGTGAATGTCGGAAAAAACAAAATATATACAGAGTTCTTACAAGATGGTTAGGTTAGGTGAAGTGGATACTGAACTGTTATGTATGATTATGGGATGGCGTGTTGGAAACAATTTACAAGCATAACATTACATAGGAGTATGGAATATTCCACGTTCAACATAGAAGTCCCTATATTTAAATACTTAGAACAGGGACATAAAAAAATAATTATATGTGAATAAAAATATAGTAAGTCTGAATAATCAATGTTCATAATATATAACACGTGGCAAATATTTACTTAAGCAGTTTTCATATATGCTTATAAATATCCAATATGGCGCTGGTCATAGTCATGTAATCATCTATTCTGATGTCATATTCTTATCTGCCAGAAAAATACTGTCTGTGGATACGTCACTCGATATATTTAAAAGTGTTTAATAAATATACTTATAATATATACTTAAAATCGAAAAATTAGAATGCTTAAAAAAATATATAAGTTAAATCTAATATTATATATATGAATTAAATGAAATTAATAAAAAACTTAAAAATCTAATTGAAAATAATATATGGAAAAATTATTTAATAAAAAAATTAATACTACTTAAATAATGATTGATATGTAAATAAAAACATAAAACATTTTTCAATAAATTATAATGTAATGTATTTAATGAGAGGCAATATATTATTTATTCATTTCCAAGCTATATACATCTTATAGAATCTTCTCCCAGCGCATGTCGCGATAGCCAAGTGGCATAATGCATTTGTCTGGCGACCGAAGGTCCTGCAGTTCGATCGCGGCCCCCTTCTATATTGTATTTTGAGTTCTAAAAAAAAGCAGCACCCCTAGCTGCCAATTCTAGAACCGATATGGCGGCCGAGCGCATACGACAGATGCAATGTCGACTAATCAAAATGGCTAGCGCGCTACCTAGTGGCTAACGCCAAAAATAAAGTGGGAAACAAATGGCAAAAGAAAAACAAAGATCGCAGCCTACATGTAAATGTAAACAGAAATGGTGGCTCTATGTAAATGTTAACAAATATGGCGGCCTCCAGAACAAATGACAAACTAAAAAACAAATATGGCAGACTCCATGAAATGTAAAGAAAGATGGCGTCGAACGAAGTGAGAGACAAATGACAAACCAATATGGTGGCCTCCAGTAAAAAATGACGAACGAATGGGAGATGAAGGCAAATATAGAGATAAAGAAAGGAAATAAGGAGACAAAAGAAAGGAAATGGAAACAAAGAATGCAAAAGATAAAAAGTGGGAGGACTCGTACAAAACCCTCGGGTTTCAAGAGAATGAATAAACCACCATACTGGTAACCAAGATGACGGCCTAAGATGGTGGCGTATTGGCTACAAAAATGGTGGTCCAAGATGGAGGCATACTGGCTATCAACATGGCGGAATTCAATATGGAGATTGCATGGCCGGAATGACGGAGTGGGAAGTCCGGAATCCAACATTTTGGCCGGTACCCTAGACTCCCTAGCTACCGACCCTGGCCTCTGCCAACAGTACGACCATTAAAATACTACTATAATCAAATTTAGTAATTCTTTTTGTTAAGACCTCTATAGTTCATGAACTCTGTTACGTCCCGCTGGCGTCTTGTAACATAACTTAATAGTTTACAATGTACGCCAGCCATAATTTGAAATTAAATTAGGCTGGCGGTACAAAGTTGTCCTGGTAGTATAGGGAGCGGGGCTGTTCTAGCCCACTTGTAGAATGACCTGTTGATAGAGCAGATAATCGATTGTACGATTAATCGACATATTGATACATAGATATATCGATACATCGATATATTAGTTGTTAATCGACTTGTCGATTAGAAACTGATTAATTAATCGATATAATTAATTTGATTAATTAAAGAATATTTTGATAAAAAATATTTATGGAATTCTTTGATATAAAAGAATGTTTATTAAATTATTCATGTCATAAGGATGATATTGGTGGAGCAACATCGATCTGTTCTGTGTAACGTGATGGAGTCGACTGGCCAGAGGGATGGGTTGTGATTGTTTATATATGTATTAATGTTGGTGTAAGAGTGGTACAAGATATATTTTTATTTTTTGTTTGTGGATGAAGCGAGACCACGTGTATCACTTCTGGACCACTAGGCGAGTGAGGTGTGGATAATAAATCAATCGATTATGGGCGATGGCATACGAGAACCACTATGATTTATGTTCAGTTAGCCAACTGAAATAAGTACGGTATCATAAAAAATACTTTAATCATAGGATTACCACACAAAACATTAAATCGAATTAATATAGACACGAGATACTAAACGAACCCAAGTATCATAGTTAATGGTATAACAACTTCGTATTTTCCACCTGGATGTACTTGTATTGTAAAATCATTAGCATTGCTCCACCCAGCTATAAGCCCTGTATAACGATTGTTTACAGTTCCCGAGAGATATTTCTTTATCGTGGAAGTAATTCCAACATCTCATGTTTGATCTATTTCAACACCATTAAGCAGATATGTAATTCTGTCGATTAAATTATGTATTCCATTTCTCACTATTCCTGAAGTTATTGGAATAGTTGCGTCAGCTGTCTTTCTAATTTTTTCTCTAAACCTTAAACTTGATTTCGACGGTAATGTGTAAATATTGTGATTTTGTATAGCAATCCTTATTTCCGATGGAAACGTATATGAACCTGCTCGGAACGGTTCATATACATGTATTTCCATATTGGTGATTGCATCATCATAACTTGGTTCTTCAACATCAAGTATGACTTCTATTTCTATTAACAGCATATCCTAATTCCTTTAAAAACAATTCGTTGCCCTGTGTTAACTTTACGGATATCTTGTTTGAAATGATTGTTTTATGCTTCTGTTTACATCTTTTTATAGCTACTTTCTTCGAAATACATTTTTTAGAAAAATAGTTTTAAATATTAAAACATTATATATTTACCCAAATTAATTACACTGGTTAATTAATCAATTTAATTTATCAGCTACTAATCGACTAGTGGGTTAGCAACTAATCGATATGTCGGTATATCCCCATATCTATATAACGATTAATCGAACAATCGATTATCCGTTCCATCCACATATCATTCTACAAGTGGGCCAGAACAGCCCCACTCCCTCTACTTCTGGTGCTGATATGTGTACAAAATTTCATCAAATAACTCAAGTAATCATATTTTTGGTTCAACATTTTTGGAAGAAACTGCTAGGTAAGTCTTTATTACAATTACGTATGTTTCCTACACATACATTCCCATTGACACAGTTAATGATATTCATGCGCCGACAAAGCGAAGCTGTGGAACTGCTAAGAACTGTTACTTCACCTATTATTTCTATGTATTCTAACAGTTGGGAAAATGTATTCTATGTAAAATGTTAATTGTATCTGGACTACTAACAGATACTTGCATGAGTGTGTAGATCAATAGGTGTAATTATTATACACCATACAGCCAGGGTTAGCAAATAACAACTGAATGTGATAGTGACCTATTTGACATTGCTAGCCAGGAAGATTTTATTAAGTGTAATCGCATAGGCAGATATTTGAAAATTGTTACTTATGAGTGTGATTATAATTTGAACACTAACCAAAGTTTCTGTGCACTAAAATATTTTAAATTTTGTATGTAATAGGTAGAGTAAAATACGAGTTCTTATTCTCAGACACTGTGTGATCAGCAAGAAGTGTTGAAAATAAGTGCGTAGTTAACAAGAAATATCTTTAGTACTTCACCGCTGGACCAACGGTCACTTATGATGGCGGCGATAAGATACCTTACATATCTGCGTAGTAATTGAAGTTGCAAAGCTCCCGGGCCCTCTTCAGACAGTTTAATAACACTCTGTCGGCTATCTACAGAATACATCACAACAATAGCATTTCTTATATAATAAAACATGCCTTTAATTCGTATCCTTAAGATTTCCATTCAATTATAAGGGTTAACAATGCTAATTATAGGTACCAAATAAAGAGACGTTACAGTATTTAAAACGAAAATAAATTTCGCTGGTTATCATTGTAAATAAAACCTGTTTTAAATAACTGGCCACAAATGTAATGTAACGTCTCATTATGTAGAACATCTAATTAGTATTGTTATCCTTACAGCGGTATGGAAGTCTAGCATAAGAGTACATACATGTTTATTTTATAGAAATGTTATTGCGTTCTACACATAAGTTTATTATTCATTAATTTTATTTTTAATTTTTATTTTATTTTACATATTTACTGTCGTACACGCAGCAGTTGAGAGGTTATCATTCATATATTCAACATTACGTATTTATTTTCATATTGTTAAGTTTTGAGCTACATGTTAATTTTTGTACGTTGGTAATGGTTGATAACAACGTATTGATTGTAACAATAAGGAATGCATCTCGATATAAGCCCTATGTCACTCAGGTAAGTTCAAATCAGGTAACCGACGCCAAATTGAGTTGCTGAAAGAATGTTCTGGCCTCCATATTGTTTGAAATGGGTCGCTAACGTAACAGATCGGGTATACCTGAGCTCCGTCTGAACAGTGAAAATTATAATATAAAAGTTAGTTTGACCCCGACAAATATGCTCCTTTGTACGTAAATATTCAACAGAGTATTTTGGAATTATCTGGAGTGGGCTTAGGAGCTTTGCAACTTCAAGTCTAACGCAGAAATATAAGACATTTTATCACCGCCGTACTAAATGACCGTTGGTCCAGTGGTGGAGTGCTAAAGACGTTTCTCGTTAACTACACATTTAATACAACACCTTCTTGCTGATCACAAAGTGTCTGAACATATGAACTCGTTTATTACTCTGCCAAATTCTGACATTGCTAGCCAGGAACATTTTATTCAGCGTAGACACATAGGCTTATTTCTTGTAAAATGTAACTTGTGAGTGTGATTACTATTTGAACATTAACCAAACTTTCTGCATACTAAAACATTTTAAGTTAGTACGAACTTTTAGGTGTTCTAAAAGTTCGTACTAACTCAAAGACTTAAATTATGGTTGCCAAGCACACACACATAATAGCTATTTTTGACAGACAGACAGACAGAGTTTTAAATTTAACATTCTAGTCCAGCTGCTGCGTGGTATTTATAAATATTATGTGATTACAATATAAAGTTGGAAACACTATTTGAATTGAGAAAAGATTTTGTTTGCATTAAACTCCACTTTGCCTTTGAACTTCTTTGATGGATATGCTGGTAGTTAGTTTACTTATATTTCCCATAAAATATTTAAAGTGTGACATATGTATAGCTGTGTGGAGGCGGAGATAAGCCTGGATACAAGGAAACATGCTGGTAAGATATAAGTCTGTTGATGTTTTTGCGATGATTTTTAGTATTTTGCAGTGTGTGTTCTGTCACCTACACATTCAGTTGTTTGTTTGCAAAACCCTGCCTACATGTTGCATAGTAATTACATATGTAAATATCTCTATATTTGTCTTCACATACACTAAAGAGACCCAATTCCTGTAAGTGGCTAGTACCCATACGTGGGGCTTAACTATTATTTCTCACACTATCTATCTTACAGTCATCCCCACAGTACAATTATTTTCATTGTCGCCCATGCGTGGTGCAGTAATGAGCCCTAATTTGCATATACAAGTCAGCGCTATGTCCCCAGTCATGCAGCTCATTTCAGTAAATACTGCCTATTTTAGTTAGACGCCAATATAAAGAACTACTTTCTTGATACGTTGCCGACAGTAGTGTAAGCATTGCTCACAGCGCAAGGGTAGTTCCGGGTCGAGGTCTTTTCCCAAAGTTTGTTTAAAAAAATACCAAATCAATTAGTCGCGAACAGCACACATGCGAAGTTGCATAAACTGGCATTACTGGGCAGCTTGTACACGTCGGAGTGAGTTACTTTCCGTGAACATGGGTGCGGGTAATTTTTTCCACCTCACCAGAACTCGTTTCTGCTCCCGCGGACATGTTGGTGCGTCGAGACGAACCGTGGCGTGCACGAAGCCACGCGCTGCCTCCAGTTGGGCGACACGAACACGCTCCGTGATGAAAAACGAAGCAAAAAAAAAAAAAAAAAAAAAAAGAATGAACAGGGCAGATGAAGTGCGGATGTACGTCACATAACTTTTCTGCCGGAACGGAGCGGCGAAAATAAACTCGCCCCATAGCAGTTTATTTACTCCGGAATGAGCGCAGGGCATTATATTAGTATTTTTGTTGTATTTAGACTTTGATCCGTTGGACTCAATTCGTACCCATGGCAAAATCCAGGTTTCAGTTATGGCTGGAATAGGGCCACTCCCATACAAGAGAAAAAATTAAATTATGAAAATCACAAATTAACATTATGTGAGAGCGTTGTCATACTTTACATTAAAAACCAATACGCGTATCGTTTCTGAAAATCAACCCTGTGTTTCTATTTACGTTAATACACTTTCTTTAAAGGTCGTTGCCTTCACACGTTTCCACGAATAAAAACATGTTTTTGAACACTAGTAGTTCTGTGGTCTTTGAATAAATAGTGCTATGGGGATGAATGACAAGATGGAGATTTTTGGACATTCGCCATTGCGATGCAGATGTCTGTCATGGAAAGAACAGGACTGAGCACGAAAAAAATACTTATAAAAGACAAGCAACGTATGGACCATCGTATGTATACAACACTGAAAAATTCCAGGAGGGAAGAGAGTCAAAAAAACAGAACAGCAACTAATTACGAAAAATATATGTATATATACATGACCAACAAATAATACACAGAAACCAATGCAGGCAAGAAACCTGCTGACAAAGGTTGACAACACTGACAAAATAAGTGAGAACAAAATAGAACAACACAACAAAGGAACGCACTAAACACAGCAGTTTAACCAGACACGAAAGAATACATGCCGAGAATGCTGTAGTCAAGAATATATGCACAAAGCCAGAAAATTCCATGAAAAAAAAAAAAAAAAAAAAAAAAACCTATATACAACCAACAGACAACACAGCACAACACAAATACTGTTAAGTGCACGTACTTGTTAATCACAATACAACACGGCTTTTAAAATATTTTAAGCTGATTTAACATTATCTGCTCCTTTCATACCCGACGATTGTATCGAGGATAAAATTATTTATTGAATAAATTAGCTAGCAACACAAAACCCACAAAATATGTGAACTGATGTAAAGTGTTTTCTCTTTCCCTGCAGCTATGCAAATACATTACTGATAATTACTTACATATTTTTTCTGATTAGTAATTCTCAGGTGACTACTAAAGCAAATTAATACTCATGACGCTACGTGTAATTTGCACATACTGTACGTACAAAGAGAAACACATCTCAAACTGGGGCCTAGACAATGAAGAAGGTAATCAAAATAAACAGCTTGTTACTCAGACTTATTATTTCAATCATGCCCAAGCAAGAGAGCAAATATCAGGTAATACTGGAAGATTCACAAGTAGCTGGAACCATTTTACTGTATATACTTTCATTAGAATGTGACACAGTATGACGTTTCTGACAGGCTTAAAAATAAGTTAGGCTACAAATTATCTCAAAAGTTTTGCAAATATAATCAGTTTATGTATATATATATATATATATATATATATATATATATATATATATATATATATATATATATATATATATTATATACATATACATATACATATATATCTTTTACATGTGGAGATTGCAAAGAAGTTTGACCAGAAGAACCTGACTTCGTTCTTACTCTAACTTGTGCTTTCGTAAACTCAGGCCTGTATGAGTAAGGGCCCGGCTTCTCTTCCCGGCCCAGCCATCTTGTTTCAAAGTTTTTCCATGGTTTGCCAAAGCCACTCCAGGTGAAAATGGCGATAGTAGTCGCTTACAGTAATTTGGGATAACTTCATGCCTATTCAGGGTAACTGTGCACTGCACCGCACACTTTCGTTTAAAATGAAGGCTCCACAGCCCCTATCTTGGGACTTAATTTCTTTGCAGTATTATTTACGAGAATCTTCGGGCCTTCATTTTAAATATTATTAGGCAGATTATTCAAAATTGCCAACGCTAGTGCGGAGTTACCCCAAAATTACTGCACTACAGGCCATGATCGATTTCTTCCCCGTGCCTATTGTTACGAATGTGACTGAAGGTCATATCCGCACAAAAAGGGTCTAGGGACGTAGCTGAAATGATAGTTAATGGTAGAGCTTTTATGGTGACTGAAGGGGTTTATTCATGATATGTGAGACACAGACAATACAACACTGAAAGAGTTACATAATGGGGAGCGACTTTAAATGTTATTAAATTATTAACATAAATTATGTTATGACTATCTCACCCTAATTCTTTTTATGTATAAGTCAGACAGTCCCCACCTTATTCTTGATGCTGGAGGCTGTGTCTAGCTGATCGGATGGCGGCAGACGGACACAGAGAGACACGCCCATGTCGTGATCTTCCCTGGCTGCTGGTCGGATGTGGAAAGATTTCGGGCTCTGCCTTACAGTGGCCTATATCGGCGCGTTGTTTAAACATAGCTGTCCCCGATTGCCGGCTGGTGGTGGGGGATATTGCTGTCGGGCCTTCTTTTGCAATACGCTGTTGTAACTTCTGGCGTCCTGGTTTACTGAAGTTGTGATGCCGGGTTCATGCGAGGATTACAAGTTAGGGCTCTTTCATACAATCATAACATTATGCTTCTCATGCGGAACTCACACGGCCCCGACGATCACAGCACGAAACGACAAAAATCGCAACCACGACGCAACATTTATATCTTCAAAGTGACTGCTGATGCGACACGAAGAGTAGAATTTTTCGGAGCCATTAAGAAGGCGCTGATTAACTACGCTAGTTTCAAAGGCAGTGGGCAGGCGGTAATTTGGAATACATGTTGGTGACAGAGTGTTATCGCTAATTCATACAAAGGTAAAATTATTATTTTTAAGAGTTAAATACAGTATTTTTCTAATTTGTTTTCTTTTAAGCTGCGTATTTTCCATTGCAGGGAAAGCTTGACATAAAATTTAATTTTGCTAGATTGTACACACTGTGTGTCGTGCCGCACGCAACGACGACAATAGAAATCATTTCTAATCCAAAATTGCTGATCGGATGACAGAATTTGTCGGCCTTGCGTCAGATATACCTTGTATTTCATTGGCGGTTCAGTTTTAAGTGTCGTGTCGGGGCTGTCGCGTCGCGATTGTCGGAGCTATGTGATTCCGTCATCAGAGACATCACCTCATTATTTCAGAGCGTCGCCTACCTACTGCCCCAATCATACTGCAGTATGTTTGAAATCCACGATATCTAACACAACCACGTAACACGTTCCCATCATACCGATACAAGAAAGGAAAATGCTTCAGACGAGTAACGAATCGTTATTCTCAATTAGTGCTTTTAGAGTAAAATTTCAGACTGAATCGAACTCGGATTGGAATCAACTTGTATCGAACTCTGAGTGAACTCGTATCAACAATAAGTGTTTAAGGTAAAGTTTCGGACGTGGAATAAAGTGTAAACAAAACTGGATGCGGATTGAAACGGGATAGAAGCACTCTATTGGCGACTGGCAGAAACTATAAAACAAGCATAAAAAAAATGAATTTCACAAATTTCTCCATCCAAATATTTATCAGTTCCTTCGTGGTCATTTATTTTTCGCTTCACTTAAAAAAAAGAAGAAAAAAAACACTTATTTTGCTAGTCTCAGAATGATTCTACCCTCTTACATAACCAAACTAACGAGTGCTTGTTCTAATTTCAGCCCGATCAGTGTTTAAAATAAAATTTCAATCCGGATTCTACATTCCAGTCCACCTCGACAACTGGACTGGGTTACTCACTCCACACCTACTTCAGTCCAGTACGGATGTGTTTATAATAACATTTCAATCTGGATTCTTCAGTCTACTCCAGGTTCAATCCGGATTGATATGTTACCGTAAACGCACTAAATACATAATGCACATTAAATTGTGTTCATGATAAAGTGAGCACTTTTGAAATCAACTTTAGAAAAATGTCACTGCCCCAACCTAGATATTCTTTAACGGGCGCACTGAATGACATCCGCACAGGAAAGTTGGTAACGATGGATGGAAATTAGTTCCATATCTTAACGTACAATAAAAAGTGTTACGTAACCATGTGTAATAACTTAAAATATTTATTTTGTTTTATGTTTTTTAATGCATCGGAGTGTAAAAATAAGCAGATTTGTAAAATACTTATTTACTTTTAAATAATTCCACAGTTTCACTTGATCGACTGGTGAATAAAGTGATGAGACCCATAACAATGTTAATTTTTCTTAAGGCGGAAGAATACGCAGTGTGCACAAAAGCAGATCTTAAGCAGGGCTTTCAAAAATGCTCGTTTGCCGTGAACAACCTATAGATATGCTATTGCCCAGCCCTCCAACGCAGCTAAAAACGTTTTCTTGAAACTGCTGTATCGCATAATGTACTGGTCCGAAACATGCGAAACTTTTGTAGGGGTCTGCACTGAGCTTAGCTTCAGACTTTCTGGTAGTAAAATGACAGGGCCACCGTTTAAAGTCTGGCAGTTCCAGCATGACGCCGGGAACACTGCACGCCAGTTCAACGCCTTGCGCGTAGGAGTGACGGGGCACAAGGCGGGCGTGTCCCTGTCGCCCTTAAGGTGGCCGCCGAACGGTGTGCAGAGCTCCAGCAGAAAACGTTTTGTTAAAAATCCGTCCAAGGTGTCTGACTGAGGTCTGCTTCAGGCTGAAGTAAAGCAACTGCCTATGGAGCACTGCACCCGACTAACAACGCGAAGCACGAAAAAAAAAACGTAGTAGACACACCACAAAAGTTTTAAGGAAAGTGTTATTTATGCTGTATATGAACGAATAATGTCTGTATTTTGCAACGTTATAAAATATTTTACTAACATGTACCTTTTAATTGTAAAACAAATAATCTATCAATAGAGTGAGCATTTTTAACAATAATAAGCTCATTTCCGTTTTGGATGCTTCAGAAAGCAGAATTTACAAGGGAATCTTCGTCATGGAATATCTTCATTATATTAACTATGATTACAAGTAAGAAAATTGTATTAATAATGTAGAAAACAATATTTATAATTGATTTTATGTGCATTCATTTGTCACAAATATTTATGGCCGAAACTGACGTAAACAAAGTTAATTATAAAATTGATGTGATATATTATTATTACAATTTTCCTACATGCAATCATAGAAAATATTATGACTATATTCCACGACGAAGATTTTCTTGTAAATTCTGCTTTCCGAAACATCAAAAACGGAAACGCGCTTAAATTTGGTTAAAAATGCTGACTATCGATCGATTTTTTTTTTTAACATTTGAAAAGTATGTGTTAGTGAAATATTTTATAATGTTGCAAAATCTTTAATATACAGTATAAATCGCACTTTTATGACAATTCTCATGGTGTCTGTACTACTTTTTTAAGAGTTCTTCACGTATAGACGGGTGCAGTGCTCCATAGGAAGTTTCATAACTTCTACCTTAAGAATGGCATTTAAGAAACGTTACGCGTCTGCATACGTTTTTCAGTTCCTCCATTTCTCTCTAACATGGATTTGTGATAGTGAAAAATGGTTTTCACGGTCATTTTAAGGTATGTACATTCCGGTGCAAAACATTAAAAGGGAAATAGGGATGTACACCAAACCTTTATTTTGATTATTACGTCCTAAAATGGTACGGTCTCGGCTTAAAGTCTAATAGAGGCGCGTTATCGACGGCAATACTGCACGCCAGTTCAATGGTTCGTGCGTAGAGGCGATGAGAGAGTTGATGGGAATGCCTAGGTCACCCCTAGCGCTCCCACACTTTTAGGCCTCAGACGTGCAAAATTGCTTCAACCAGGCGGCCAACTTAACTCTTGCTTGCTCCTGGGCTCAAACTCGCTAAACAGCTACATGCAGGCGGCTCCCGTTAGGGCTGTAGGCCTACCTTACCTCTCTCTCTCTCTCTCTCTCTCTCTCTCTCTCTCTCTCTCTCTCTTATATAATATATATATATATATATATATATATATATATAGGCTATTCACGGTAAAGTGAGCTTTTTGAAAGCCCTCTCATTTGGAATAATAGTGAACACATACATTTTATTGTAGTGTTAGACAACTTACGAGTATAGTGGGATATACACACTGTGTTTATTACTTATATGGCAATATTTATTTAAAAAGGTGGTTAAAGTATAAAAAATGGCTGAAAGCAAAATGTAACTAGGGTTTCAAAAGTGCTCAGTTTACCGTGAACAGCCTATGCCAAGTCTGCAGACACGGAGTTTAAGGAATCAATGTCAAAGAAATGCCACCTCAGTTCATAAAATTTAAAGATAACTGTTTCAAAAAAAAAAAAAAAAGCTCTTTTCTCAGGGAATACTGCCACTTAAAGGAATTTTAAAAAAAACTATATTTATTTACTCTTCATTCTTTATTTGAAAAATTCACATTTTAATTTTTAACTTTAGAAAATAAAACATACATAAAATTGTTAAGATCCCTCAACTTATCACTATTCCTTCAGAAATGTCGCGTGTAGTCTATTTGCGATATCTCACACTGTTTGAATCAAACCTGTGAAAAATCACTCCATGTATTACGTGCTTGGTTGTTTTCTGAATAGATAGTGTCACAAGAGTTTTATACACGTATGAACAAAAATACCTTATTTCTTTAAATACGTCTTTTACTTATATTTTATAGCCTACGTAAAGTGTAATATCTTGTTATAATTAATATGGACAGAACAGGGAGAAAATAGATGTGTTGGTATAGATGTTTTACAATCCGCAAGTTTTTTCACTTAAATGCATTAAAAAAAAAACTGAAAGTTAATTAATCATTTTAAGTTATCGCAAATGGTTGCCCCAGACTTTAAATTCGACGTTAAGACATATAACAACTTCCCCTCTGCCATTACCAACTTTACTGGGCGTATGTCACTCAGTGCTCCCGTTAAAATATATGCAGTTAGGAGCAGTGACTTTTTGTAAGATTGATTTCAAAAGTGCTCACTTTATCGTGAACACCCTTAAACACTGATTCCTCCTTTAAAATATATGGCCGCAGGCTTGGTAGGCAGCGGCCATAATTACTCCGTTGTCGACGAGATACAAAACCACACCCATATAAATTACTGTGCCTGAACGTGGGTCGAACGAATTCTGTTCTAGACGGTGATGGGAGAACTCGATTCTCAACTGACGACTATCAGAAGGTGACTGACCAGCTCGTGTGATTGGTTCTTAATCATGCCAGCTTGATGACATCCCTGTTTTCACGTGATTTTCTTCTCTCTTGTTGAAGGCTGGGTCACCTATCTGTGCAGTCGCAATTTACTGCGTTCATCTTACATTTCCTCATCGCGTGGATTGTCTGCACGTTGTGCACCACCTGTCAAAGCAATACCTGCGAAGGAAGCCACAGGTGAGTTTGGTAAACTAGGAAACCATAACAGTGAGCCGGAGTGGAATATATGAACTATCATAGCAATGTGCAAAGAACGCCAGAAAATGTGGGTCCAGCAAACATCTGGACAGTCCTGAATGATTATAACAAAGTTGAAGAAGACTCCACCTCTAGTGCACAACGGGAGGCAATCACAGTGCATTACGTCAATTTACACACGTGGAGGGGCGCTAATAGTTGACTGGGTTGCGAGGTTTGTCGTCGTGGCAGCCGGCGACTGTCAAGGGGCGAGGTTAGCTGCTAGACCAGGTGCGGCGACGTTCTACCTCGAGGCGGCGAGGCCAGAGTGTGAGACCGGGCGAGTTCCTTCTTTATCATTCTCTCTCTCTCTCTCTCTGACATAATTAACCTTCCTTACCATCCTTTCTTCCGTTGGCCTCATGTCTTAAATTCTATGTAACTATTTTATAACTGCGGGAACTGGAAATTTAAATAATCTATATACTCTTTCTATAATTCATCTTCTTCTTAGCTTATCCTTCTACATAATACATAATTTCTTCTCATGTTCTTATTATGAGTGGAGTCTGCTCATAACAACGTGTTGCCATTGACGCCGAAGCTTTATACTTTCGGAACATAGCACCTTTGACTCGAGCCTGAGGTGGTACGACAGTGGTAGACTTGTTACGTACCTACTTTGTTCTTGACCCTCACGAACAACGCGACGTCCAGTATGCTTAAGTTACCGGGAGTTAAACATTGCTTCATTTACTAAATTTTACAAAACGTACCCAGTCATTAATCTTGCGAAAATGATTTCTTATTGAGTTGAAATTCAGCGGCAAGGCAAACATCATTTAGCGGAGTAAAATAACTCTCTTTAGTGGTTTCGTTAAGTGTCTCGTAGGGTAAGAGTACTTTGCTGTACGACCATTTACCTTCCGTCTTAGGCGACGTCTTCACTTTAAATGCTATTCGCAGAAATGCACTGTAACACGCCTGAATAAAAGAAATAAAGGAAAATTGACAAATGTCTGATATAAAATGCCCCGGCTAGCTTAATTAGACTATGCGCTGTTAGATAGCATGAATTCCCTCTTTGTAGAAATTGATCCAGAAATCTAAGACTTGACCAACTTATCCTTATTTATACAACTGAATCTGAATAAACCTCCATTAACATATCAATCAGTATGGGTCCAAAAGAATTACCCCAAAAAGCATGCAATTTTCAAATTAATTATAACAAACAAGAAAAAATTGTGATTTGAATTCATTATTTATAGGTTTTAATTTGCATATCATATTTGTAAAGACTCTCCTTAGTATGTTTTGAATATGAATTTTAGTTACTAAACATAATATTTACAACCATACGGACGTAACAGAAAAAAATTAGCAAAGATTACATTCATACCCCACACAAGCAAAATAATACATCACTAATGAACGATGCACTATGTGCAGCGGATCCACCCATATATCTTTAATATATATATATATATATATATACGTTGAACTTAGCTCAGGACGATACACCACTGTAGTAATGTCTTGAATAGCAATACTCCTCTGGCAACTGCTACTGGAACGATCTGCCACTAAAATTGGATCTTGCTCCTCGTCAGCAGGAACTGGTCATCCTCGGCAGTCCACTGGAACCGTGGTCCTGGCGTCGACTCTCGTCCCAGCTGCCTCGTTGTGGACTCGCCGTTGCTGATCGAACCCCTTGACGGGCTCCCTTCACTCGTCGTACCACACCTGGCCGGGACAACGGACGTGGAACTCCGTATTTGAAAACTACATCGGTTCAAACCTGGGTACTCTGACGACGTGCAGGCAACATCAGCTCTGCGTAGCTAACTCCTTATAATACATACAAATTATGTTGGCAGCTTAACGATGCAGGATTGAATCTTCCTCTGTTCTGGACGGATGAATTTTAGTACACTACAAAGGCTTGTTCCTATATGCATTCTCTTCCAATTTACATTTACGTGGAGCCTTATACCTATACTGTCTCCATACGTAGAACACTAGCGTTTGATTTTTTTTCTCCTAATAATTCGCCGTTGTCAATGCCAACCTGGCTTGTTTATTCTTTATAAAAGAAAAATATTTTTTTAAATATTCAAATAGCGAGGATAAATGCTAAACTGCCATCTGCAAACGCTTTCCAAAACAGTTTTCTCACATACACTTTGCATACTTTCCTTCTGACACACTTGATATCCGAACATAGATTATGGCAATCAAAGATAATATTATTTCCCTACAATAAAACAAGCTAACATAGCCAGGTGTTACAGCACATATTATTCCGGCTCTCTCCGAATTAGTGTCTTCGGATTTACATTCTATGCTGTGACGTGGTGAACTACAATCTCTTAAGCAAGCACTTGCTACATTATTAACCAATAATGATGCCAAATTACTTATGAGACTCTTCCTAAATAGAACAAATATTTCTAAATCAGACGTGGGCCATGTTTAAACCGAGATGCATGATCTCAAGACGGATTAACATCCATCAAGACGCCAGTCATCTTTTGCAAATTTCGTGATCACCAACTAATAGGAAACCTATGATGATTTATTCCTCTTGTCCATCAAAACCTCGGGAAACATGACCTTTTGAGGGACGCATCTAAAGCGTCCTGAAATTGATTGGAATTTTATCGGTAAAACTATAATATTATTTCGGCCAAATACATTAACGCGTAACTAAACTTATCAACTTGTAAAAAGTTTACCGAGCATCAGTTTGCAAGTATAGATAAATCGAACGTGTGTTTCATCCAAATCTAGTTATTTCAGTATTCATAATGTTTGTTATAAAAATATCAGAGTTTGCACTCGTTAAAGGTAGGTATAATCTATTAATGGCAAAGCGAACACTTTAGAAAGCACTCTCATTTGTAAAAATAGCGAATAAATATATTTTATTTTAGCCTTAGGCATTAACTTCCGAGTTCGATGAAGTCTACACACTGTTTATTACTTACATGGCAATATTTATTTTAAAAGGTAGTTACACGATAATTAAATTGGCTGAAAGGAAAAAGTAACCAGGGTCTCAAAAGTGTTCTCTTTGCCGTGAACAGTCTATGACCTCCTGAATGCGAGCCTGAAGGTCTATTTATTACTACTGTGCATATCACTGAATATACTTGAAAAACTAACAGTTTTTTTTTCAATTACTCATACAGCCTACACTGTTATATTAAAATTGCAATTAGGTTTATTTTTTTTATATATTTTTTTTAGTATACAAAGCAGTTATAAGGTGTTCACAGTAAAGAGCGCTTTTGAGGCCCTAGTTTTTCCCTAACCACCATTTTTAATCGTTTCACCACTTTTTAAAATAAATATTGCCGTTAATGTAATAAACACAGTGTATATATTTCAGCGGAATCAAACAACGTTTAAGGCTACAATAAAAACATTTTTACTAAATATTATTCCAAATGAGAGGGCTTCAAAAAGTGCTCAATTTACCGTGAATAGCCTATAACTTGGTTTTATATTCGTATTATGTTCCCATTCAATTGGATTGTGTAAACGCTTCGTTTCCTGTGTCAGTAGTTGTGGCTGTGGTGTCGTCATGTGAACATTTCCCTCCCAATCACCCGAACATTTAGCTTTAGATTCGCTGAGAAGTCTGCAGCGGTCATAACATCCCGCTGTCCTGAATGTCGACGTTGACTGACATCGCACCGCATTCTCCGATCCTATTATGTTTGAAGTTCGCAACAACTATCCATTGTCTTATGTTTTATATTTTCTCCTACTTTGTTTGTTTAACCATGATTCGTAGGAAAATAAGTCCCGGCACCTCAGAGGCCTGAGAAAAATGGGAAATTTCAGGATTCTGCAAATTGATAGTCATTTGCTACATTTCTGTGTAATTAAAACATTTTCAGTATCTTCTGTACCTAATACCGATTGAGTACGATACCCGTTTCCATGAAAGCTTTGGGTTCAAATTGAAATCTAGATCATTACTGTGGCTAATGTGCGCATTTATGTTGGCTTAGTGGTGGGTATGTTGGCTACAATGCAACGACTGTACCGCTGAGCTAAACTTAAGTGTAAATGTTTTTTTTTTCTTTCGGCCAAATACTGCAACCCCGGGAAACCCTGTTTTTTCCGTCCCTTTAGCGAACAGGGCTAAGTATTCCAATAATCACATGCAAGAAAACACCAACCCCTCAGAATGCCAGCCATTTTCATTTAAGCACAGCCTTGAACGTAATAAGGAATGTAGGCCAGAAAAAGAATAGCAACCCTACCAGGAACAAATTGTGCACCCGATGCATGGTAGGGAAAGAAAGTTACTCCCACATAAAGTTATATATAACATTTTTTTCAGTATTACAAAACTTACGGAAAAAAATGTTGCAAAATAAATTCCATTAAAACTTTATACAGTAGCAAAAATACCCACTATACATTAAGCATAAATACCGATTATAAAAGATGCAATCGCAAAATCCGTATTTTACATTTACTTTCTGAACCCCGAAGGTTTTTGCTCCCAGTTCGTTTCGCCGCGTCTCATAACTTCCGCGCGTAATATAACGTTTGACTAGCAGAAGCTACTATGCTCGTTTAAGTTTCGATCGACAGCTCTTGTCAAGATCAATCGATTGTGTGTATAAAATCATTTGTGTGGCGTGGTAATGGTGACATTGTATGCGCTTAAATAAAAAAAATTAATATAACTAAAAACGATTTTGACCTATACTCGTCAAAAAGCCATATCGAAATACCGAAATCATATCCGGTCGGGAAGAGCATCCCAAAAGCAATCAAGTGATATCCTTAAAACCCCATATGATCGAGTGAAGCGGTGCCGGGAACGTAAAATAAACATCAATGCGCCCGAGCGCTTCAACAACGTGCTGACACAAAACAAACGGCCGTGTCCCCAACACAGCCAAAACCAATTTTTTTAAATCCAATAACGCTACAAAAATACGAAAATATGGAGTGACCCGGCCGGGGATCACAAGTTAGAGATTGCAAAACCAATAACAGAAACTAAGCCAGGTTGTTCTGGTCAAACTTTCGATACGATTTCAGTGAGATACGCGTCTACACGATAACTTACAACCGACTAAATCCGATCCAAAGAAACTATAAGGATATCCGCTCCCAACCCACTTTTTTTTTTTTTTTTTTTTGCTGCAACCACCTTGAGACTCATATCGTTTTGAATACCGTTTACATGTACAAATTCAATGCGGGAAGTGTATTGAAAATGACACGGGAACGTAAGAATTGAAACATAGAAAGTAAACAATTAACTGGACAATTAAAACGAATACTTGGGAAACTTAGTTCAGAGTTTTAATCGGAATGAAATATATTTTTCAAATACCAAATGGAGGAGGGGCGGTTGCTTTCTAATAAGTTGAGTTGACTTTGCGACTCACAAAATCACATTTCAGTGGGATGTTTCAGATATTCAGTGGCGCCAATTGAACTACCAAACATTACAGATAACCTCTTTGGAATAGAAGCAAATATAAAAAACAGTGAAAATTCCGTGTCACAACATCACCCCGCTTGTCCAAAGTCACCTCCACTTAACGGTATTATATACATATAAAATATGTACAACAATTAAAGATCCAGTAACAGTTATCAACATATTCTGTGAGAATAATATAAACAAATATCAGACTTAAGACTACAACTAACGATATGTAACTAAGGCCGCGGCCACAGAGGACACAAAACTACATCATTCAGATATGTTCAGCTATCTGTGTGTTCACGTGGTATACGAACTTTATCCGGACGTACACTCTACCTCATTAGAGTAAAATGCGTGTTTAAGTAAAACAGAGTCTCTTTTTTTTTTTTTTCTGAGTTGCCCTCGGACTGCCTACTTTGTAGTAAATGAACAGTAATTGCTGCAGATGGGATTGATTTTCTTCATTCGTTGAACTATATAAAAAGCCACAGTTCAGATAGCAATATGCTTTGTACTGCCCCAGTAAAAGAATGCTTAACTGTGTTAAAATTTAAAAAATCAACAAAAATTAGGTATTAAAGTAATTATGCATAGTTACAAAAGTGTGTTTTAGGTTAGGATTTTATTAATCTTATATTAATTTATAGTCGTGTATGACCATATTTTATATGCTAACAATTAAATTGAATATCCTTGAATATTATTGCCATAGCACAGTAAAATAAAATACATTTATTGACAATTTTTTTTTTTTCAAATGAGAGGGCTTTCAAAAGTACTAACTTTACCGTGAATACAGCTGGCTTCACCCCGCTTTACAGCCTGCCCTATACCAACTGTAAAAAAGTTTCTGTTAAACTTCCTAAACTGTAATGGACGTTATTAACCTATACATTTTATGGAAAAAATACAATATGCCAGACTGCAAAATATGGGAATGTTGAGCGTCGTTACTATACAATGTTGGGGAATTTCCTACGCATTTAACTGTTTCTTGAGCGAATGTAGGAACGAAACAATAGTTGTATGGGGAAATAGTGCACCATCCGAACTTTCTCACTAGTCGTATACATTGATATGGCAGTTTTACAAATGATGTCTTAGAGCGATGTTCTGTCCAGATGTGTAACTATATGCATCCTCCTTGGTAGGGTACAACCATCATGCGGTCGGTCTTGTTGACAAAATGACAGTGAAATCTGTAGCCTGAGTAACTACCGAAAATGTTATGTGAATATAGAAAATAATCGAAATAGTACAACAAAAATTACAACTACAATTGCACTTTGATTGGCCTTAGAACAAAACAGTGTAACAAACTGCAATATTGGTAAAAACAAAACAAAAAATGGGGTGTGACTGTTTTGGGGACACGGCCGTTTGTTTTGCGTGAATACGCCTACGTTGACGCGCTCGGAAGCCTTGATGTTTGTTTATGTTCCCGGCACCGCTTCACTCGATAATATGGGGTTTTATGGGTATCACTGGATTGCTTTTAATATACTCTTTCCAA
The DNA here is from genome assembly GCA_029891345.1 of Dryococelus australis. Lineage (NCBI taxonomy): Eukaryota > Metazoa > Arthropoda > Insecta > Phasmatodea > Phasmatidae > Dryococelus > Dryococelus australis. The sequence continues at coordinate 98,446,080 of CM056999.1, forward strand.
CCGTATACGATTCCTGTATTTCGACTTGGCTTTTTTACGAGTATAGGCCGAAGTAATGTTAAGTTTTCTTAATTTTTTTTACATTAAACGCATACAATTTCACCATTACCACCCCACACAAATGTTTATATAAACGCAATCGATTGATCTTGAGGAGAGCTGTCGATTGACACTTAAACGAGAATCATAGCTTCTCCTAGTCAAAAGTTATTCCTACGCGGAAGTTATGAGACGCGATGAAACGAACTAAGAATTTCACCCCCCCCCCCCGGGCGGGATGCTTCGCAGTCCTCACTCAACGTATCATATTCTTTCATCCTTTGGCAATCGAGTGGTGTAATTGAATTTTGAATGTAAACGATAGATTCGGAGCTGCAATGCCAAACTGTATCCGCCGAGTTGGTTAACATCGGATTTTCTGGATTGCCTCCCACTATGGTCGCAAATCTAAAGACGTATTTAAGTCAAAAACCTTTAGTTCTTGGGGACAGAGAAATTTACGGACGCCTTTAAGTACTGTACACGGTTACTGTTTCAAATACTAAATATCTTTGTCAGGGTATTATAATAAGTAGTTTTGGGTTGTCGCTCTCAGTGGGCTATGTCAGTAATCCCTAGCCATGTGAATGTATGAGGCTCCTGCTAAATTAACCCTTCACCCAAGTCGCCTCAATTTCATTTATGTTGCTTGTCTGAGAGAAACGGGAATAGCTCTGGCTGAACAATCAGTTAAGCTGGACGTTGTCGGGCATGTGATGTCGCCTTGACAGTTCGTTAAGAGTAGACAGTTTTTATAACACCATTATGCTCTAAATTAAATCTTAACACGATGAACTGTCAAAATATAAAATTTGATCAAAATTCGTTAGATGGCTCCCGTGATATGAAATGGTGCTCTATGCAGGCTGTTCGGAAACTCACTCGAAATATTTCGGGAGGTAATTCCTTGTGGAAAATGAGGCAGACATAGGCAGTGCAACATATAACCTAGCTCAATTCCTAAAGAAGATAAAAGCCTTTGAAAATCGAGTTTAAAAATTGTTTTTTTTTTGCAAAATTTCACAAATGGCTTAGAATTAAACTATAATTCTCTGGATAATGATTTATGGTATTGAGATATTTACCTTACGCACAAACCTCCCGCCACCATTAAATAAATAGGGGTGCCCACTCTCTAATTGCATACCATTTTTTTGCGTTCAAGTTATATAGAATATTAATGCTCTCTTATTAAGCAGTACGCCCTACTCGACAAAAAAAAAATGAATTTGTTGCAGTTGCGTAGGATCCACTGATTCCTTTTAAAACACACACAAAAACTTTTCAGTGGTGACGATACAATGCACGGCATGTAGACAGAACTTTATTCACGTGGCGGTAAACACATTGTCAGCAACCGACATTGGGCCGACTATTCCCGAAATCACACGTGGAACGAGATATATGGCGTTTGCTTGTTCCCTATCATTATACACGCGCTGCTTTGTTCCGCACGAGCGAGTCGAAGAGGACAGGCAGTTAAACGATAGCGGCGGCAAGTCAGTGAAATGTTTTGAATGACAAGTGTGCAATAAACCAGGAACGGTGTAGATGTTACAAAAAGCAAGCTGACACGATAATCCTTTTTGCAGCGCGTGCTGATGACCTTGGTTGTATTGAGTTTCTTTATTTACCTGAATAATTTTCCACTGGTTTGCTGCCCTAGTTTCCCTAAGCGTGATTCGGGGTGCGTCGAACTATCCAGATCAAGGCCAACCGAGTGTAAATAGGGCGATGGGCTTCCGGGCCGGGAGTTGTTGGATGGCTGAGTGTCTGGAGTTTCAGCGATAGACGACTAGCGAGGAGAGAAGCGCGCGGCGAGAGAAGTGATCGGCGGGAGGAAAATCTGCGAATGCGAGCATCGGCACAGCGAACAGTGCGACTGGCAGGCTGGACCATTGAACTGGATGCGTGAGTGAAAGACATTTCATATGATGACAACAGACAGACTGAAAGTGTGTTAATGATGAGTATGGGTCAATCGACAATAACAAAACAGAGACATTGAGAAAGATGTTAATATAGATATGAAATAGACGTTAAATATTGCGCTCACTAAAAAATAAAGAAGAGTTATGCTAGAGATAGATAGATCAATGCTTTAACAATTGTTTGAATAAATTAAAATCAAATATATTTCTCATATTTTTATTCAGACCTCCATCCCTCACGAACTCAGATGCGCCCCTCAGGCGTCTTGTAATATCATCAAGACTTGACAAGCCGGGAGAAAAAACTCACAGGACTGTAACTCGGTGTGAAACAAGTGACGATATTTTCAGTAATCTCAGTACATAGAGAATATGAATAATTTGGTAATAGGTATGTGGCGTGGATACACTTTATTACTTAGTAGTGATAATGTGTAGTTATCACACTATTGTTTACCGTGACACTGTTGCGGGGCACTACACTACATAGAGAAAAAAACATTACTTTACATTTCACATAAACTTAGAAATTCAATAGTTTAAAGGTGCCCATAATACAGTGAGGAATATATCGAAGTGTGTAAACCAATACCTTGTTAACCTTTAAAGATATCAAACGGAAGACGTTAAAAACAAATATTTATATTTTATTGAACGTGTTCATTTTTATAAAATATATTCCGGACTGAAATAAAGACTTAATTTTTATAGAGCACTGTAAAAGGCATATTTTTGTCCTGAAGTGACTATACCAAATGACAACTCTGCTGAAAAAAAAAAAAACGGAATTCGCCGAAGAGAAAATTGTACAAAAAACCGTTCAGTGTTCTGTTTCTTACCCAGCAGAAGACACAAAACGAATTTCGACGTTTTTATTTTGTGCACGTATTTGCGACAGACGTTGCAAAGAAGAAAAGATGTATTACTTCGTCGCTATGAAAATATGCATAACTTACCCCGTTCTCGGCAGACTTTCTTAAATTAAATAAGACTACAGTTCTTTTTTTAAATAATTGGTTCTTTGCCGTGGTCGCTGTACTCATTGTCCAACAAGGAAAGCATGAAAGTGCAGGATATGCAAGGTTTAATACGTGAAATACGTCATATAGCCACTTTTGAATTTAACTATGGGAATTTATTTCTGAAATAATTTTTGAGTATTCAGTCTTTCAACCATTCGATTATTTAACAAGAAATCACTAAAAAGTTTATATTGTATGAGCTATTTGTTATTGTGAAAGTGGGACATATTTCTCACTGTTTTTTTAATCCCGTTATTTGCTTCATTATAGGAAACTTGTTACTATTGGTATTTGTATTCCGTGAATCGTTAATTAATAATTTTTTTGTTGAATGTAATTTTGAAAGTAAAAACACGCAGCAAAATCAATTCAACAGCTGAAGTGTTTCTTATGGCGCCAACAACGAGGCGGGTAGTCCAAATTTCATTCACGAGTCTTTCAAAAGCGAGTGAAATAGCCTAAATGTACCCTGGTTCAGACTGGCGACCTGACATGCTTAAAATATTAACAGATATAACATTGCTGAAAAAAGTGGAAGCATAAAATCTCTGCTCTCAGAATGGGAACAGTAAGACTATACTTGAACTAAAGTATTGCCAACCGCTGTGCTTAATTTTGCCACGACCAAGCAACTGAAATAACATAAGTTTAGTTAGGAAATACATGAAAATAAGTGAGTGAGAACGGACTGACAACCGTGCTAAATGTTAAAATAAAAATTGGGTTTGGCTGTGTTGGGGACACGGCCGTTTGTTTTGCGTGAATACGTCTACATTTATTTTACTTTCCCGGCACCGCTTCACTTGACCATATGGGGTTTTATGGGTATATCTGGATTGTTTTTGAGATACTCTTTACAAACGTATACGATTTCTGTATTTCGACTTGGCTTTTGACGAGTATAGGCCGTGTTAAGTTTTCTTAATTTTTTATATTAAATGATACAATTTCACCACAACAACGCCACACAAATGTTTTTTTATACACGCAATCGATTGATCTTGACGAGAGCTGTCGATTGAAACTCGAGATGAGCGTCGTAGCTTCTCCTAGTCAAAAGTCATACTACGCGGAAGTTATGAGACGCAGCAAAACGAACTCAAAATTGCGCCCCCCCCCCCTCATGATGTGCGCGGTGCTTCGCAGTCCTCACTCAACGTAAAATATTCTTTGATCCTTTGGCAATCGAGTGGTGTAATTGAATTTTGAATGCAGGCAATAGATTCGGAGCTGCAGTGCCAAACCCTATTCCCCGATTTTGTTATCATTGGACTTTCTGGATTGCCTCCCACTATGATCGCAAATTTAAAGACGTATTCACGTCAATATTCCTTGATCCATTCTTACTAAATTGCAAAGTCCATCGAACTCATGACTTTAAATTTCTCACTCATTGAAAGTAATGAGAATAAATGTTTGGAAACTACGTAGTATCCAAAATCAACAAATATTCTTCACAAACTAGGAAAGTGTTAGAACATACCATTTTAGACATTTTGATGAAGTCAGATACCGTACTCTACGAACGGCTATTACATTCAGGCCTATCTCAATATCAATGTTCTCCCCCAAAAATGCATCCGTATCCTATGAAGTATAGCCATCAGCCGTATTCCTCGCGTTCGTGTATAGCATCAGGTAACCCACTTCCTGTAAAATTCATTTATTGCTAACCAGCAGAACCACTAACAGAACAAGTTTCACCGTATGCTCCACCAAGTGCTAACAACAGTCCATCCCCTCCCCACTGTCTCAATTTTATGATGACAGTAATGACCACATAGGCCTACAGACTTTCTTTATTATAGTCCATTCACGGATTCATCGGCCTTTCTGAGTCAAACCTTTGAAAAATCGCCCCATGTATGACGTGTTTAGTTATTTCCTAAATACGCCTTGTATCACAAGCGTTTTATACTTGTGTTCATTAAAACCAGCGAGAAAAAAGTTATGTTAGTAGCGCCTAGCGATAAATAATCCTTATACAAAATACTGTTACACTCAGCCCGCAGAAATGCGGTGCGTTATCCTCTGGTGTAATTCTCCAGGATTAGTTAAGCTTAATTTGCACGAGGCGGAGGAATATCATTGAAGAAGAACTTTAGCGGGGCTTCAGAAAAGGCTGAGGTAATCGTGAATGGATTATAGTAATTATAAGTGCCAACAAAAGTACAATTTATTATGTTTTTGTATTATTGCTAATTGAATTTTAATTAGTAACCATAGTACTGCAGTAAGATGTTAGTTGTTTAAAAATAACATTGTTTTATTTTAAATATTACTGATGCACTTTGGTTTAATTCATCTCAACTTTTGATTTTAATTTTTTGACAGGTGCTGCAAAAACGTGTGGGAAAATCTGTCCATTTGATTGTTTCGATATTCTAAACAGATACTGCCAGCTTGTATATGAATCTCCAGTGGCAAAGAACCTTAGAGTCACAGCCTTCCTGGGATATTAACAATGGGGAACATACCTAATTATAAGAAATAATGATCTATTGCCATTAATTTACTATGCGAGTCTAATATAAACCTGTCTTAAATTGAAATTGGATGTTGAAAACGTGTTTCCATTGTACTAATTTTTGGTCCTACTTCAGTTAGGAAATTCTCGAAATCCGTAGGAGAAATCCTGGTAAAGTTTTCGTTCACGTCCACTATGTACTGAAACTTTAAATCCCGACCCGCTTTTTATACAATTCAATACGCCACCGTCATTGAAGCTTTCATTGTTTCTTACTTACATTGCATTGATGTGCACACGGGAGCCTAGCACCACTGCACATAATTAAAATTAATGATACTTCGTTGTCATACATGGCTCGAGATTAGAAAACTGCTTGCTCGTGCCGTATTCGGCACTACTCACGGATCAGGGCGTGCTCGCAGCTTGCTTGATGCTTGCAATAAGCAGTGAGCATTACATTACACGCTCGAGCGAACGAATAACTGTGTGTCAAGAGCATCTCTAGTAACCAGAAGAGTATGCGGAGATTTACAAAGGCGTGTCGCCACCGCCACGATAATGCCTCTTGAGACTCGTGCTACCTTCTTCCCATGAGCGAATTGTATTTCTAGGGTTATCGTTGGAAGACTGTTCTGGTCATCACCTCCACTTCTCTCGGCATGACTCGGAATGCGAGAAAGCTTTTCAATCGAACCAGATTGACTATTTTAACCACGACGGGACTCCGAGTCGACAGTCTAGAATTTGTAGGATTGTACGGCCGTAAGAGCCAGAAGTTCGAAGACAGCGAAGCGACGAGTCGCAGCAAGAGTTACCAACGAGAATTAACAACGAGAGATACCAACGAGAGATACCAACTGGAGTTACCAACGGGAGTTACCAACGAGAGTTCCAACGAGAATTACCAACAGGAGATACCAACGGGAGATACCAACGGGAGATACCAACGAGAGTTACCAACGAGAGTTACCAACGAGAGTTACCAACGAGCGATACCAACGAGCGATACCAACGAGCGATACCAACGAGAGTTACCAACGAGAGTTACCAACGAGATTGGAGTATGTGGTTAGCGAGCATCGTTACAGTGTAGAGTGAGGTTGACGAGCGGGAATATTGATTTTGATGATTCACTGAAATAGATTTAGAATGATAATTTGCTCCTAATGACTTTAAGGGATGAACCTATAATCCACGGTTCTGGTTCATTCTGTTACTACCTGGCAGTCGTCGATGCGCTAAGAAATAATAATTTAATTGACGATTTGGAAGTGAATTTAGTGTTAATACCGGATATTGCTGTCTGCGAGAATTCGCAACAACCCACGCAACTGCCTTTGTGTAGCTGATATTAGTTTTTTATTTCAGATATACGATGCGTAGTTTCATGCCGTCCAATTACTTTCTCATATATGAACTGTTTTTTTTTTTGACCTGTTACCCACCAGCAAAAGTGTTCCGCCAATCACGCTCGGCGCTATTTTCCAGAAGAAAAAAGAAATCGTGCGCGCGCGCGGGCGGGAATTCTATTCTAATTTGTATGAAAATGGAAGAGACTCATTCAATTTCCGGCGCTGGGTAGCGACGAGCTTCGTAGCAGGTAGGAGAGGAGATGACACCGAGCTCTCTTTCCGTGCCCGGCGATTCGGCTTCCTGTCGTGAAGGGAAAATGCGCACGAGATGCGCAGCACACACTCTCCGTCACACAAACATTTGACTGCTTCTTTCTGTTGCCAAGGAGTGAGCGGAAGAGATGTGGACTGCTCTTAACATCGAGGTCTCGAGAGCTGATGAGTGCGAAGCGAGGTGCGTGAGGAGCGGCACCGGAATGAAGGGGCGGGAGAAACGGGAGATCCCAGTGGAAACCCGTCGACCAGCGGCGTCGTCCGACACATCGTCCCACATGCGAAAAAAAAACGGAGAGCGACGCCGCCGAGAATCGAACCTGGTTCGCCTAAGTACAAGGTAGTAGCAGTTACAGAAGGCGAGGTACGCGATACGCTTAGAGTGCGGTTATGTACGTGAGCGCTCGGGGCTGTCCTGAACTTTCCGGACAGGAAAGACTGGAGAGGCAAGTGCACTGAAACGAGGCGGAACTGAATAGAACGCATAATGCAGATTTGATTGTAAATACTGCACCTGTCAAGTATCGAATATATAATTTTTTATAATAAATCAGTAGTTGTTAATAAATGTTGGTTTTAAGTAATGAATTGTGGTAATTTTTATAAGTCGACGGACGATTATGGAACTATCAGCTGTAAATATAGTAGTAAGTGATAGTCATTATTGCTTAAATAGTCAATTTAGAGGATTTTTTTGGATTATTTATAATACATAAGGACACCATTATTAGCTCCTTTATTTTCCCAATATCTTAATCCTTTAAAGAACCTGGCTACGCCCACTTATTTTGAAAATGTAACAATAATTTTTCCCAGACTTATTTATATAGCCTATACTGTTACAAGCTGAAGACTCCTGCGACGCGTATCCGAGTTCTTAAGGGATGGAGGTATTAACAATAAAAAAATAAAAAATAGTAAATTTGATTTCTAATTTATTCACTCTGCTACTATGTACAACATCATTTCGCTGTCTCCACTTTTACTCTTTCTATTTAAGGGCGCCGCCTACCTAGCTCTCGAACTGTGCTGCAGTGTGTTTGAAATCCGCGTTTTTTCCCCCGAAAACATTAAATGTGTCCCCATGTTACCAATGTATTAAAAGAAATCACACTTCGGGCGAGGTACTCTCAAATCATCACGTATACATTATAAATGCTGTTCCCGAGTCCTCCAACATAGCTAATAGCGGCCTTTTCACATAGCTGTATCTCATAATATACTGGTCGGAAACATGCGAAACTATTATAGGGACTTGTATTGAACCTTGCTATAGATTTTCCACTGATAAAATGATAGGATCACCACATAAAGTCCCATAGGTACACGCAGCACAACGGAAACACTGCACGCCAGTTCAGCGCCTTGCGCGTAGGAGCGAAGGGGCATCAGGCGCGCGTGTCAGTGTCGTCCTTATCGGTCCCGCGCTTCCCTGCTTCAGACGAGCTAAAAACCTCCAAGTAGTCGGCGCACTTAACAATGAGCGCACTATTTAATGTTTATTTCAACTTCACATAGTGTCCTTAATGTATCTCTTGATTACAGTCAATTAACTCATATCCATTATCAGTATGTGTTCAGTCTGTTTCTATCAGTTATGTCTTTCACTCACGCATTTTATCCAATAGTCCAGGCTCCAGTTACATCCTTTAGAGTTGATAGGAAATGAGAGAGCAAGTGCAGCGAATTTAAATCGGCAATTTCCATCAAAATAACATGAAAAACTAACATAAATATTTCCTGCTATTTTTAACGAAAGTACAAGAAAAAACTAAAAACTCAAAATCTGAAATCCGATGAAAAACCAAGCAATTTAAGCTCAAAATCAAGTAATATTATCGTTTTCAAGCAACTTTTTCATTACTCTAGAAGCATCAGTTTTAGATCCTCAAAAACAAGGAAATTTAAGCCAAAAGCGTGTAATTTTAAGCCAGAAAACAAGCAAATTTTTCAATTTTTTTAAAACAAATGGCCGAGCAGGATTTGTGTGAATTAAAAAACAACAAATTTTAAGCCAAATCAAGTACATTTCTTGATTTAAAGAAACTTATTCATGTTTTCTAGAAACGTTAATTTATCAAGCGAGCAATCTAAATTAATCAAATTTAAGTCAAAATCAAGCAAAATAAGCTAAAATCAAAAGAAATACTAAACAAAGATAATTGATAGATTTAAATAAATGAAATTCATACATTTTAAAAGAATTAAATTTCATGTACAGATTTTACATTTTTCAGTTATTTTAAGCCTTTATACCTTATAAAAACTCGTTTCTTATTTATTAATTTTAAAGCATTTTTATCACACATATTTACATAGCGATCTGGTAAAGTAATTTTATACTTTCCATCTAGAATAAAATTAAATTTTTTTACCAAACTCAGATTCATAAATTTGAAATTCAGAAGCTGCATTTTTTAAAATTAATTTCAAGATCTTGTAGTTGAGTCAATTCATATGAATTGTTTAACTTCTTGATAAGTGATTCCATTTTGTTTTTTTTTGGTAACTAAAGAAAAAATTGATCAAAAGAAAAAGTAATTTGTTTTTAAATTTTTTATTTAAATTTATTTCTTTCCTTATAAATAAAATGGAATCAATGCTCCAAATGGAAAGTAATATCGTATACAAGCAATGTAAAAAATGTGGTGAATTATTAAACATTGAATATTTTCCAAAACATAAACTCGCAAAAGATAAATATATTAACACATGTAAAAAATGTGTCAATGTATATCTGAGAAATCATTACGGGTTAAATAAAGTGCTATGTGAATGTGGAAAATATGTTTGTATTCCATACTTTAAAATGCTTAATAATACTAAATTACACAATACAAATGAAATTCGCCATAATGTAATATGTATTCAGAATAAATCTATCGATTCATTTTATCCCCATAAAGCTACTATACACAAACATACACCAAAATGTAAAAATTGTTTTAGTGAATATACATAGAAATATAATCAAAACATGAAGTTAAATAATTATAAACATTGTTTTCAATATTACAAAAATAAAATGATGTTTTATTCCATTCAATTAGTAATTTTTTATATTATTCTTGGGTAAAAATCGATATACCAAATTGCAGTAAAAAAAACCTAATTAAATTTTTTCTTACTAAATAAACAATCAAAAATGTCCGCGAACAATCAGCAGTTGAGTTGAGCGGAAGGAGAGTGCAGGAGCTAAGATTTTAGCAAAAGAATAAAAATAAAAATATTGGTGTCATCTAAGGAAAGCTAATTTACTTAGAACTCATATACCATTTATTATATGCGAAGAAACAAAGAACAACTTTACAAATTTACCATTTTCAATTGCCAATCTCAAAAACAATATTCAAAAGATAGAAATGAATTAAAATAAATATTTCCATTCTCTAATAATATATTTGAAAAACCTAGAAACAAAAGAAAGCGAGTAACAGAATGGATAGCAAAATATAATTTTACAAATTTTTCGTTAGCTGATGCCGATATCAATGAATTATATACACAAGATAAAAACGAATTAAAAGAAATATTTCTCTATTCTACTAATGTATTCGTTAACGAAAGAAATAGAAGAACCAATAAAAATTATAAAGTTAATCCAGCTTTTGAAAGTTGGATATCACCATATAACATTGATATTTCAATCACAAAACTATATAGTATTGAATAAAGAAGAAATTAAAAGGAGTTACAAAACCATAAAAAAAGAATTACTTACACATTTATCCGAATATCCGATATTAGAATTCTCGCACAATAAGTGCAGCTTTCAGTTACGCTTCTTATTGAGATGAAGTCGTTTTTTAAAAGTCTTTGATCTTATTACATTACTTTCCTTGTGTCATTTTTCTATTCAAATCTAATGTAATAAATCCATAATGTTCTCCCCAAAATTTTCGCAATTCTATTAATCCGATAATAGAAAAAATCGTGTCGAACATTACGTACAAGCTTCTATGTTTGAACACTGTAGTGTAAGAAATATTTATGTTAAGAATGGAAGAAATTAGATCTTTCCTAAAGAAAATTGAAATCTAGATATTGAAATTGATCTTTGTGATAAAATATTTCTTGCTTATAATGATTTTATAAATTCAAAATCAAAACTAGATACTCTAATTAGAAATAATGAACTTTATTATGAACCAACTGTAAACACTCAAGATTATATCAATTATTATTAATTTTGGGGACGAAGACCATTATTTGATATTTAGTGTTTGTATAGAAAAACAACTGTTGTTAAAGATAAAACAAAATTTGAAAATTAATGTAGATTTTAACAAAGCTGTTGGAGCAGGAAGAATTTGTAATGTTGTTCTAATTAGTCAAAGGAATCTAACTTATGATTATTTGAAAGAAAATATTACTGAAGATATATAAATTTTTTCAATTATTAAATGGAGGATGTAAACGATTTTACAATAACAACAAAATGTTTCGATAGTTTAATAGAAATTTTTAGATGGATAGTTAAGTTGTTAAATCGAATAAAAAACATTTGGTTATACCTGAATGAGATTTTACTCCTAGGGGGGGGGGGGGGGAATTCATAGTGATCATATGAGCAGTACTTGAAACAAGAAATACTTATACTAGTGCTTAAGTATGATTTTCAATTCATAGTGGCAGATACAAGTATTGCTTATTTTGATAGCTGTAAGTAATGCTTCATGAAGCACTGCTTCATGAGTACTTCTTACCATGTATTCACAGTAACAAAATAAGTTTGACTTATTTCTCAAGTATTCATAGTCTAAGAAGCATTGCTTATTTATGCATATAAGTAGAACTTCATCAAGTCTGCTTCGCTGTGAACTTAAGCACTGAATATTTATAATTGGTCTAGGTTATTCACAAAATATTTTTATCACAACGATGTTTGCTTAAATATTTGATTGAAACAGGAATAGGTATAGGTACTTTATATAATTACAAGGGACGAATGGGAAAATTAAAATCCTACACTTTGATGTGAAAATACAACCTCTTTTCTTAACCTTTGTGTGCAATGGGTTTTGGTTATTAGGACGATTTTTATCAATTTGTATATGAAGTACCTTACGGCGCATAAGTATGAGCATCAAATAATTTTCCAATATCTTATTTGTAATATATTTTAGGGGCTGGTGTATAACAAGAAAATAACCAAACGTTTTTACATTAAAATGTCGCACATTCAGATTAAGCAAAAAGAAACAGCATTTGGTTTTCAAATAAAGACAATTTCAAATTAATACTAATCACGAAAACCTACATTAACAATTATTATGGTGAAATATTCATTACACTGAAGCGAGCCGATTTTTATACCTAACGAATATTTAGCTAGCCTTTTGTTAGCATCAAAGCTAAAATGTTAATTAAAAAATCATACCATAATTCTAGTACACAAACCTGTGCCACTGTATAATTTTTATTACATAAACACAAACAGGACGGTTTTTAACACAAAAAGAACAAAACAGTTAGGTTATGATCGAACATGTTTGCCGAACGAGTACTGAAAAAGGTTATGTTCGCTGTACAGCCTATTTTTGGTGCTGGGGCTCTCTTTTATTTTATATTTCGGGAGACATGCTGGTGGGGGGTGGGATCTTTAGTTTTTTTTGTTACAAAAAACGTTAACTTACTGTTTGGAATTCGCAACCTCTCGAACACATGTTTTTATATGGAAATCCCTGCACGAACACTTCACTACAATAATGTTTGTCCATCACTGATATGAAATTATTTATTTGCATAATCATTCAGTAAAATCAACACTTTGCCCATTACCTGAAACCAATAAACTTAAAACCTTGGAAATAACGTAAATACTTCGAGTGTGTAGCTTCGTGGAGAACGGCATGGCAGTTGTAAGATGGCGGAACGAGCTGTTGTGGTAAAACATATGCCGATAATATTACATTTCGTTCAAGAAAACTACTAAAATGGTACCTGCAACCAATCACGCCTAATGAAAGCACATACAAAAATAATTAACTACCGATAAAAACTTTTACAACACCAACAAGGTACTCGAATAAACTTGATAAAAATTAGTATAGTTCACAGGCACTGGAGTACTATTTTCTTCCATTATTCGAGACGGTATTCGAAAATTCCAATATTCGCATAGGCCTGCGTTTGCAATACGAGGTCTGAAACACAGGTTATGTCGACTAAACGGTGGCATGAGATGTAAGCAAGCACTTTTAAGATCAATAATGTCTTTCGCGGAATGGCGATTATTGGCGCTCGACGGAAATGTCCAGAATTATATTATTACAAGGTATAGTAGGTTTTAAATTAACTGACGTGTCATTAAAACGAACATACGCATGATATAATCGTCGAGTATTCACGCCAACTAAGTTTTTTTTCTTAGCACGGCTAACAAACTTCCGAAAAAATTATTACATAAAACACGAAAAAAAAAAAAAAAAAAAAAAAAAAAAAAACACGTTTTTATTGAACATACGATTATTTTAATTTGAAATATGCGATAAAACAAATTAAAATGATTCAAAACAGCAGTGAAAAATAAAATAAACTAACTCACAAATTCATTTTGTCTGGATGACTGCTGTAAATAAAGTGACAAATGTCTATGTTATGTTGGTATTGATATTATAGAGATACTTATTTCCATACTTCACCAAGCACAGCTTGGCCCAAATAAGTAGTGCTTATACAATAATTACTTCGTCAAGTAACGATTGATGAAATCATTCGTCAGATAAATAGTGCTTGAAGAAGAGGCACTACTTCATGAAGTATAGCTTCTTTGACAAACAATCCTCCGACTATGAATTCCGGCACTAGTGTCAATTTTATTTGTAATATTTTTATTTATGCAGAATTTGTGTGTCATTTTTATTTTGAGCAGGATTTGTAATTTTTATTTGTGCAGGATTTTGTGTGTAATTTTTATTTGTACCACATTTGTATCTTTTCTGTTTTTGTGAAATCTACTTTTCCTCTTAACAAATTTCTTTCGTTATAATTAAAAATGAAAATACCTCTGTTACCATGCCGTATGACAAACTTTTTTAAAGGTGGTGATGTTTCAAATACACATTCCTATAAATTAGATAATGCTTCTGACGAACTCAGAGAATTAGTTTTCAAATGTTTCTTAAATCTACCAAACTTACAATTATGCTCTTAGAAAACATTGATGATAAATATGTACTTCATGAAATAGGTGACGACTATGAGAAGATAGAAGAAGTTTTTAAAAAGTTAGTAGAGCTTCGAATATAATCTGTAAAGAATAATAAGATAATATTTAATTTGATTTTAGTTCATTTTGCTTGCTTTCAACTTAAATTAGATTAATTTAGAATGCTTGTGTGATAAATTAACGTTTCTAGAAAACATGAAAAAGAAATTGGGAAATGTACTTTATTTTGACTTAAAATTTGTTGTTTTTTAATTTACACAAATCCTGCTCGGCCATTTGTGAAAAAATTGAAAAATTTGCTTGTTTCTAGCTTAAAATTACATGATTTTGGCTTAAATGTTCTTGTTTTTGAGGATGTAAAATTGAAGCTTCTAGAAACATGAGAAATTGCTTGAAAACGACAAAATTACTTGATTTTGAGCTTAAATTGCTTGGTTTATCATCGAATTTCAGATTTTGAGTTTTCGTTTTCTTGTACGTTCGTTAAAAATAGCAGGAAATATTTATGTTTGTTTTTCATGTTATTTTGATGGATATTGCCAATTAGAGTTCGCTGCGCTGGCTCTCACATTTCCTATCTACTCTTCAGAACGTTGACACTCGCAGTCGCCACCTTCCTTTTCCCACAGCTGACCACGCCGGTCGCCCGGAACGCCAAGTGTGATGGTGTGGGGCACCATTGTATACAGCATGTAATATCGACTTCTACACATTGACGGCAATCTGAACATAAACCGCTACATTAAGAGCCCGAGATACTGCCCCTCCATCAGGTGATTCCGCATGCCCTATTTCAGCAGGACAATGCCCGGCCACGTGTGTCGAGAAATGTGCAAGCCTTCTTTAATCAACGACCGTTACCACTGCCTCCCTGGTGTGCATGTTCGCCTGACATGTCGCCCATCGAACATGTCTGAGATATGGTTGGTCGGTGACTTGTTCGTCACGACCTCCAGCAATCACTGTTTATGCTTCGTGGACTCGCATACAAATTGCGTGGAGAAAGATTACCCAGGAACATATCCAGGTCCTCTTTGATTCCATGCCACGACGTTCAGGGGTTCTGATTGCAGCTCGTGGGGGCTTCACGCCATACTGAATACTCAAGGACAGACATAATTTGCAGTTGTGTAATCCCAATCAAGTATGTATTTTCATGTACCTAATCTGTGGTCCAAAGATCATTTCAATCACATGTATCCTTCTTGGTGTTGCATTTTTCACAGTGTATTAAGCATGACATTCCAAAACATTGAGAGTCAACAATATCACATATGAAACCTGTGACAATGGGTCGCCGTGGTTGGTCAGCTCAGCAAATAGCCTTTCATGTGTGCAAAACAGGCTGCACAGTAACACTATTCATTGCAGTCTGGAGTCGTAGGCTTGGTTTCAAAAGTCGTACTAGAGAATATGAGAACAGGCAGATCTGGAAATATGCTGCAGCTAACTGCAACATCTGGATGAATCACAGAGCTCTGAGAGATCTTCACTGCAGTGGCCTACAGGACTATCTACCGACATACCGAATTTCGGGAGTTGATGGAGGAATGGGTTCTCATTATGACCTTTACATGTGCTGTACTGCAATATAGAAATGGACAATGGTCGTAACAACATGTGGCGTTGTATATTTCAGCGCCAGCCCCCAGTGCATATTTACGAGTGCCATAGGCCCCATGCAACAGGAATTATAGATCACTATAAGTTAATCATATCTGCAAACATGTGTCTGTGCAGGACTCAATGCCGAGTCACAGATAAGTGGCCAATTTATGCCCTCCCCCCTATTCTGTACAACTTTAAACATGTGATGTAATGTGGGTTCACATATTATTGAGACTATTGTGCATCAGGCTCTTAACGATATTGAGATCGTACCTTGATCACAGAGGTTAATGGACCTATCACCAATACAATTTTATGAGAACAGCGGAAACACTGTCTACTTTAAACACTTGATCTCAATATGTAGTTGGGGAAAAAATGAATGGCGGGATCTACCACAGAACAGTATTCGCACCCGTTTTGACTCCATGCCTTGTCGATTTGCCGCTTACATTACCTCCAGAAGAGACACTCATATACAGTCTTATGATATACAACAATGTGCTGCTGTTCTTTTCCCACTACAACAATGCAAAGTGGTTATCAGCACTTACTTACAACGCAACATATGTAACCAAAAGTCAACGGATACACATTTGACTGATGGTCAAGTAAGTCGGGTACTCAAAAGACGCACCAGCTAATTTCAAAGATATTTTGTTGGAATGAGTCACAGTTTTGAATGGGACAGTTGAGTTGCTGTATGGACAGAATAATTACCGTGTTGCTAAAGCAAATGGCCTATTTCAAACTCTTGCTGCAGCGTGGAAAGAATGTTATCATCCAAAAGTCTTGGAAGATGCTAGGTTTCATCAATCCAGCAATTACAAATAATGGCACATGCCCAAACGTGTGAAAACCTTAGAAAATTTCACAATCGCCACCCAATTTCACTTGCGTCAGAATGCTCCGAGATAAATATAGTTTGTTGCTATGTGCACATGATATTGGATTATACAGCGCCCCCAGACAGTTTTGCGAAAAATCACTGGTTACATTGATTTATTACGATTGCAGATTTCTCTTGGGCAAGCAAATATTTGGTATTTGATATTTAACATAAAATCGACATGCTATGGTATATTCCCTGTGGTGGTACCAATGAACGAAATGTAGAGCAAGTAGCGATAATATAAGGAAATCAGTGAATCAGTAAGAAAGGTGAAGGAGGCTGAATAAGAAAGAATCCTTGGGATCTGTGTGTTGGGAAGACGGCAGCCTGAGAATTCGCAGTTTGTATGCTAATTCAGCTGACTAATGCGAGGCGCCAGGATGTGCAGCTTGACTTGTAATGAGGCGGACAATTCTTCTGCGCCTTCTCACGTTTACACTGACCCAGTAATTTTTATTTCGGTATTTAATTTTCCGTGCTGAATGGAAAACAAACAGCGGCATGTACATTTAATGTTGTAAGGCTGTGGAATTCCACGCCACACGTAAACAATGTTCAACGTAACGTCTCGATGGCGTACGGCACTCCTGCGTCTACGCAAGCGTGAAAATGATATACTACGCATTTTTACTCAAAATTAACTTGGGATTTAAATTGTCCAAACATGTCATTTTGACAACGACCCTAATATATGTTTTTTTTATTTGAGTTTGTACGACGTACCGAAATATTTTAGTCTTTATTCATACAGATTTTCTTAGTCATAACTTGATTTCTGTTTGGTTAAATGTTAAATGTAGCACAGACGTTAATAAAACAAGTTTCTTTTTGTTTTCACAATTCGCGTCTACTTTATTGCAGCACAATATTTATGGAATTCTGGTGCTTAACAGTGCACAAGCTTGTTATTAAACTGTTAGCATATTAGTCACTGATAAGCCAGCGCATAAATTTTCTGTGGTAATCTCTCATTTTCGTTCGTCATCAAGGTAAAATTCAGCCTACAGGTTTTATGCATGGCATTAAAGTTACCGTATTGTAAAACTATGTTAGTTGTTTTTAACTCGTACCATTGTCTTATAACGAGCTGAAATGAAATGGACATTACAAGCCTTGCTGAAGTGTTATTCAGAACTTCATTTTCACGAATGATAGTTAAGTATCATACTAGACAGAAGCTCATTTCAGAGTGAATCAACTCTATGTCTACTACGACATGCTGTGAATTATAATTTTTGCTTGCCTCAGCAACGTGGGATATATGTAATCAAGTAATTCTTCTCAGGGAGATTGTTTGGTTTAAATACCAAATATATGTATTTAAGAAGTAAGATAACAACGTCCTAAAAATAAAATAATTTAAATTTTTCGTTGGCTGGCGAAAGCTGTCCCTAAGAAGCCATACTTGTCTCAAGGTTAGATTTGTTAGGTTTTTGCGGAATTGACATTGTAAAGCCAGAAAACTAAGAAATAAATTCAATGGCTAATTTATTTGCACTGCTCTGAAATGCCACCAAATAAACTTAAATTTTTATTAATGATTATAAAACTGTTAATGAAATAGTAAATTGCATGGATAATTAAGTATTTAATAGTTTTAAATAGTTTAAAACGCACGTTGAAAATGTGAGCGGTCTTCAGACTTTGCCTAGAACACACATTTTTCAGTTAAAATATATGCGCTGTGTTTGAACCTATAGTTTCAATGGTCTGAAGTTACAACAATATATGAAAATCTTCCACTGTATGTGGTATGACTGTGAAAGATATAAAATAAATTATTCTATTATTTGTAGAATTTACCTGTTTTATTTTAAGCATTAAGTTAGGAATTTGAATATCCATCTACTCTAGGTACAGAACTGGTTTCGATTTTGCGGTGTGAATAGGAAAAATTAGAAATCGAATTTTCGCAAAACTGCAGAAAATAACTTTTTGTTTAAATGTCTGGACATGGACGCAAGGAAAATATGTATGGAAGATATTAAGTGCCAAATTGGTTCTATGCTTTAAAACCAAACATCGGAAGTTTAATTGCTGGCAGAATTCGCAAACGGCGCTATTTTGACAGTCTTGCATGGCTAGCATATGTAGATGAAACAAGCAAACATGAATTTGCCGTCAACCCGCAACCTACGTTATACACGATTTTTTCTGCATATGTCCATACAATATTTGCTATGCAATACTTCAGCTAATTTTTGGTAGAATTGAAATGAAGTCCGTCATCCTTCCTCTCTCAAACAATACAAAACCGTACATAAAATGCAGCAGGATAAACAAATAATTTCGATAAAAACGCCACAGCAACCAAAAATTCCTGTATTCATTGGTTAACATATATGAAAACATTAAAGTACATAAAAATAAATTACTAAAAGTGAAAATAAATTGAAGATCACACTACTTTTCGTGTATTTGAAAAGCGCCAATATTATACAAAATGTATAACCTGGAACAGGCCTCATTAATGTGGGTTTCAGCAGTCTGCATATGATCTTGTTAGCAAGTGAGACACTAATAATTTTAAAATTTCACCTTATAAATTATGTAAGGGCGCTGCCCAGTGCTTGACCGCCCAAGCTGAAGGATAGGGGTTTTTTATATGATAAATTATTTTAGGCATGTATCAGCTAACTTTCACAATACCGTAAAAAAAAAAAGTTCCATTTGAGGAGAACAACCATGCTAAAAGAGCGCAAGTGTAGGAGTACATTAATGAGAGTTTGAATTATTTTTCTATAAAATTGAATTTACCCGTAACTTTGAGGGTATTATAAGTTTATATTTTTTTTGTAGAAATGCGGGGAGTACAGCTGTATGAGGGGCATACATATATGCGTACACGCATAACTCTATGCATGCATATATGCTGTTCACGATAAAGTGATCACTTTTTAAGGCCCTCCCAACAGGTGTAATCCGTTAATAAATCTATCTTATTATTGCCTCAGGCATTACATTTTGATGGCAGTGAAATGTTTACACTGTATTTATTGGTCACATTGGAATGTTTATATTAAAAAGCAGCAGGACGATGGGAAATGGATGAAAGGAATAATTCATAAGGGCCTTAAAAAGTGCATACTTAATTGACTTTTATATATAGATTTATACTGTTATATTTGTTCAAACTACAAAAGTGACATATTTTCAAAGTTTAGATTATAGCAACGGGCCTAAAGATTATCAGGATTTCGTTACTGATTTTGCTGATGGCGCAGAGTTGGCAGCGCTGTGAGCTGGAATAAATGAAACTTAGGAACATGCAGGCTGTCTCTTTGAAGAAAACCGATATATGAAGGGAGGTTAGGAAACCTTTAAAAAAATTCATAAGGTAAAATGCACGCACTTACTGTTTTCAGAGTTATGCTGGTTCGTGCATTTCTTAACATTTATGAAAACAATGTTGTATGCAAAGCTCAGCTTGTAAGTGCATATGTGTCAGTGTAAACTCTGACCAGCGTACCCACAGTAATGTTGGTAATAAATCGGTTATACATTTAACAGGTTCACTGAAAGTACAGTACTGACACTGATAGAAGTTTAAATCCATGTATTTGTGTTGAAACCCTGTTTCAAGTATGACACGCGTGTCAATTAGCACACTCAAGCAATTTTATGTGAGTACTCCTGTCCTGCAAAAGACTGTCCTGCCTTAACGATTTATGTTTCGACCCGCCAGTTGGAGAAATGTGTGATGCCTACAATTCCCCGGAGTATGATTCAATGCTGCTATTATGGGGTTGGTGTGTTTACAGAACTACATGACGTTAATGAACTTGGTTAGCAAGTCTGCTGGGTTATTTGCCACGTCTGTATTTGGTAGCCCAGATTAATAAACTGTTATTTTGTTTGAAGGGGGGTTACTATTTTGAAGAGGCAATATTTTTGCTGCAGAAAAGGGTACTTTGTTTTTCTTCGCCCCCCCCCCCCCCTCCCATCAACACGGGTGGAGCACATCTGAATGCTTCCAAGCGCTGAGCTATACTGGAGAGAGCGTGCAGCCGAGCGCTGTCTGGTGGCTATTTCTGGCAACGAGTTCAGCCTCGCACACTCTGGCACCTTCCATACGCCTCTCCGCTATTCCCGCCGCCTCCTTAACCTTCCCGAGCCGCGTTTTCGCCTATAAATGTTCGTCCCCAGCCCGAGCAAGTGAAGTGTGCAGTGTTCCTCATCGAGTTGCGCGGGCTGGCCGACGATAGATCATGTCTACATCACTTCGTACTTCGGGGCATCAGCATGCTAGTCGCGTTTTCGCGTAAAATGAGTACGCAAGTAAATTATTGCAATGAACGTAGTTGTTGTTATGCCGGGGTAGAGTTTCCCTTTTAGTAGTGTTTTTTATAGCGATTTTCGTGTATATGGATTTTTGTAGGGAAGTGTTTCTTCGCTGTTTTGATTGTGTGAATTTTCAATATGGTATTTCATGGGAATATTTGTAAGAGGGGATTTTTTTTTTTTTTTTTTTTTTTTGGCGTGCTGTAGGAATGGTCTCCTGGACTAGGATTTTCCAAAAGAATCTTACTGCCAAGGAGTTTAGTGAATATTTTATGGCGTGCCTTTATGCTCATGGTAAAGTGTAATGAGGGTTTTGCTCCTTCCCAATGGTATTCTTGAAATTAGTCTTCCACATTGACTTTTTTTAGTGAATCATCAGGCGTACTTTACTTTGAGGTTGTAATGGTGCTTGCTTCACTCAGGGAGTAATTTTACCTTTTTTAATAGGATTTCACAAGTGTTTATTCAGGTTGTGTGATTTATCAGGATATATTAATATTGTTGTTTTTCTGCTTGTTCTAGTGCATGTGTGTTCTCTCCTTCCCCTAGTTCACAGATTGGTAGCAAGCAACAGAAATTTACAGATGCAATTTATATATATGTTAAAATCAAGTTGCAAAGTTGTTGTTCTAGGTGACAATGTATAGATGGGATTCAATATATTTGTATTGATTTTGGAATTTTTGTGTCCATGCTTTCTTGATTTTTTTAAGTGGTGTGCGTCCTTCTCCTTGCTTTCCTTTCACCCTGCTACACCCTAAAGGGGCGTGACAGTGTTGTACTCGTTCAAATAAACACACGCAATGGAGTAATACATGCCAGAATGGAAATACGTGCCCGAGTGAAAAATACGCACCCTGGTGAATAGTGCGCACCTTGGTGAAAAGTACGCACCAGGTTGAAAATTACGGTTACATGAACAGTGGGAGTCATTTTGCCTCAATTTACCACCAATGTAAACATTTACTAGCTAATTGCAAGGGGGCTATACGCTTTTTTGAAACGCAGTTTTCTGAACTCACAAAAGAGGCTTAAAACATTCAAAATAGTATTTAAAAAAAGTCTAAATTATCATTTTAACATTAATTTTTGCCACTTAAAATGCACAGTTTTTTCTGCACAGACATGTTGTACGAGAAAAAGTGTCTTTCCTTTCAAAAACAAGTCAATGGTTTTATCTAGATGGGTAAATAATTTTAAGTGTTATTAAGTACTGCATTCACCATTGGCTTAATGTTAATACTTTTTAATTAAATTCACAAAATCTGTTTTAATGTATAATACTGCAAAGTACATTCTGGACATAGGCGTGTTTTGAACTACAGAGTATTTCACGTTGTCTGAAACTCCACAGGTCGCGTGACAGCTTGACATAGATAGTTAAGTGGGCTTGCTGTATCGTCAACAGCAATAGCAGTAGAGACGGCGCAAGTTGCATAGGATAGTGGGGGGGGGGGGGTGTCGACCACAGAAGCCTTATGAAGAGTATTTGCAGTTCGAGCGTTCGTATTCGAGTCTCCCATCAGACTTTATTTTCGCGGTGACTAGCCAATCAGACATGTGGGTCATGTTGATTGGAAATAGACGGTAACTTTTTTTGTTGTATCCAACATGGCAGTGGCAGAGTTTAGGTTTCAGATATTAAAATTGTTGAGTAAATCTTTCAACTACATTACATATAATCAACTTGAATAGCAGGTCATACCTACGCCGAAGCCTAAAACGTAACTAAGATAATTACGAGTTTATTATTTTTAAAGGGAGATTTTACTGCTATTTGAATAAAACGACAACATTTAAAAATGTGGCACAGATAAATCTGAATATAAGTACGATTCCATTAATACACTTTGAAAACATTTAATCATACTTGTGTAATATGATTAGTGTTAAATAAACATCAATTTGTTTTTAAAATGTAGACATTTAGTAAACCTTTCTATATTTTATAAACTGATAAGTATGCATTAAAAAAATTACACTTATATTCAACTAGAATTCTTTAATCTATACTACTAAATAAAATAGAAGTGTCTGTCTGTGATTTTCGAATTTTTCACTTTTAATAATTTATCGTATGGTATAATTGATAACTCAGCCATATCTAATGTTAATTTTTTTCGTGTCTGTCTGTCCGAACGGATTTAGCTCAAACACCACAACGTATTGACATCAAATTTACACAGTTTATAGATAATAACCCCAGGATCAACTTAGTCTTGGCTTCATCGAGATATCTCAAACGGTTCCAGAAAGAAAGATAAGAGTTGTAAATAGGTACTGAATTGAGCTTTTTTTTTTTTTATGCATAAAAAACCATCTTTAATAAAAAATTTCCGTCATTTCTCCTTTACTTTTTTTTCTATGCGCTGCAAACCTTTCTTTCAAAAAAGCCGTAGTGGCCGAGTGGCTAGATTATTCAAAGTGGAGCCTCAGTGACCCAGTAGATAGATATATATCAAGTGGTGCCACAGTAGCTCAGTGGCTAGAGCACCCAATAAGGGGGCCGGAGTAGCTCAGTGGCTAGAGAACCCAATATTGGGGCCACAGTAGTTCAGGGGGTAGAGAACCCAATATTGGGGGGCCGCAACTGGTCAGGGGCTAGAGCACCCAATAGTGGGGCAGCAGTAGCTCAGTGGCTAGAGCACTCAATAGTAGGGCAGCAGTATCTCAGTGGCTAGAGCACCCAATAGTGGGGCCGCAGTATTTCAGTGGCTAGAGCACTCAATAGTGGGGCAGCAGTATCTCAGTGGCTAGAGCACCCAATAGTGGGGACGCAGTATCTCAGTGGCTAGAGCACTCAATAGTGGGGACGCAGTATCTCAGTGGCTAGAGCACCCAATAGTGGGGACGCAGTATCTCAGTGGCTAGAGCACTCAATAGTGGGGCCGCAGTATCTCAGTGGCTAGAGCACCCAATAGTGGGGCCGCAGTATCTCAGTGGCTAGAGCACCCAATAGTGGGACCGCAGTAGCTCAGTGGCTAGGGCACTCAATAGTGGGGCAGCAGTATCTCAGTGGCTAGAGCACCCAATAGTGGGGCCGCAGTATCTCAGTGGCTAGAGCACCCAATAGTGGGGCCGCAGTATCTCAGTGGCTAGAGCACCCAATAGTGGGGCCGCAGTATCTCAGTGGCTAGAGCACCCAATAGTGGGGACGCAGTATCTCAGTGGCTAGAGCACCCAAAAAGGGGGCCGCAGTAGCTCAGTGGCTAGGGAATATAATGTACTATTATGAGATTGGAAGGGAATGTTTATAAAGATAACGGTTGTGTGGGTGTTGTGAATTTAGATTAAGTTGGAAACTTGTGTAGCTGCGTGGTTCGTACTTTTGCCCGGAATATAACTGACCTACAGCAAATCAAGTAGCCGACGTTTTTTCATAACATTACATTCCATTAAAATGCGGACGTTTAATATAATGAGGAGTATACAATTTGAGATACTTTAGGAAGGCTGTCCCATAAATAGCAAATAGAAACATTTGATTCCTTGTAGAATACCTAGGTCAGCTTTCATTAATGATAAACCTGAAATATTTAAATTGAATATTAAGACACACGTTAGTAAATAAAGGCACCTTGAAAAAAAAAATCTTGTAACTAACATACACTTTGAAACGACAGAATACCCGAAGATATAATTTTAATTAAAGGAACATATTTAAGTATACTAACCCTTCAAGACAAATAAAATTCAAAGAAATAGAATAACACTAAAAATTCAAGCCGTCAGATAACTATAACGAATTTTGGCAAAGAAATCAGATTGAGAATTACTGCTTTGAAAACCTAAAAATTCAACATGGAGACTGCAACTAAATGAAATCTGCCTTAATACTACTGCATGCCATTTTGCAGACAAAGTTCAGATAGTCACTCTCTTTTCATATAATTTAGATTACTTTACTCGGGGTAGAACGCGAAAATGAAATGGCCACTGGGAATGTTCACCAAGGAAAGTCCATTTAAACATTTATAACAAAAGCGATTTTTATGTGGCAGCAACAAATTAAACTTAACTTCCCCATTAAAACTGTTCCTCGGACAAATCTGACAGTTGAGCAATATTATCAAAAAACATCACTAAGATTGCTAAGTTGCCACTATACTTTTGACTCGTGCCATGGATAGGTCTTATTTGACAGCTTCGGGAAGCTATGGCGTCGGCATTTTCAAAGCCGATTACGACAGGCATCACTGAAGATGCCATTCGAACGGAACATCTCCGTACTTCCTCCACCTGGTTACACGACGCTGGCCATCCTCAACCCTCCGGAGTCGTTACGTACGCTGTCATCAAGGCGCCGACGGGCGGGGCACTTAACTGAAACGTCTGGCCATGTTAGATGTCTAGCCCTAGAAGGACTCCTCAAGCCTTTACTTCCTCGGGATATCACGATGTGACGTCATATCCTCCCACAATCTTACTGTAACAATCGCCTTAACACATTCTTCCTTGGTTACTTCAATATGTATTATATTCCAGCTAAGAGTAATAAACGAAATAAGTTGTTCTTAGATGCATTCCTAAAATTGTTGTAGGAAACTTCAAGATCAGTCTAGTGGTCATTTTACATCTTATTAATGTGGAAATTTGAAAACAGCTTTTATATAAAAAATAAATGTAAACACTGAAACTACTCTATCTGGGGAAGTCGTATTTACTATGCCACCGCCGCCGACCCTCACATGCCACCGGAATGACACGTGTGTCGTGATACCGGGAGCCGCAGCTCCCTTCAATCACTGGGTGTTTGTAAAAACAATTGCCACCCGACACTTGGACTAATCATAGGGTCCGCGGGCGGGGGCCGTGTCAGTGTGAGTCTAGGGCACCGGGCTCGCATTTAGGCTGTTTTTGTTTTAGTGCCTATTATTAAGTGATTTTACATGTTAATGTTGTCGGCGGGGGAGTGAAACTCCCCTCCAGCCTCCCGGCTGGAGTGAATGTAAGTATCGTGATGTCTGTCTAACGTGTTGATTTACAATTGTTATTACAAATGTTATTTACAATTGGCTATTTAATCTCGTGTGCAGTGTGTCGGTGAGTCCCTAATCGCCCGGAAGCAACCCTCGGGGTAGATTTTATCGTTTCAGAGTGGTGTGACATAGGAAAGAGATCCAGTGTTCGGTAACAGAAACAGTAGGAGGGGCCCTTGGGACCAGAGTCTGCCAGCCCCTCCCCCCACCCCCTCGACACCTCTTCAACGAGGATCGTCTTCTTCCCGACCTGAAACAGACTGTCAGGTCGGTCCGTTATTTCAAGTAAATAATAGTGCTTGTCACATATAAAAACATTATGTGTTTTAATTATTTAAATATTTTTTTAAGTGTTTTTGTATTTTGTGTTTTTGATAAATTTTTAAATTTACAATTAAATTTATAATAACCATAGTTTTTATTTATTTATTTTATAATATAATATTTATATTAACCATAGTATTTTTATTTATTATGCTATGGTACATATAAATATTAATTATAAATATAAATAGTATATTAATCATTTTGTAAACCATATCAATTATGACTTTATACTAGAAGAACCCAATAAAAAAAGGGACGGAATCCTAAATATCATGCTAAAATAAAACACGTGCGAAGCGATGGCAGGGTGAAATTTTATAATTCCATTAACGAAGTCGCAGGGGTCAGCTAGTAATATATATAATTAATTGCATTTTAGCGCTATCTAGTTATTTCCAACGTAACAATTACTGCTGTATACGAACTACACGTTGCGTTTGTGATACAGAACTGTATGTAGAATTTCTATATAATCGTATATGTCGTGTTCAAAGTTCCATAAATACATTCTCTTAACAGAAATGATTGAATTACCAGCCCCATACAAATTGAAAACATTACTAACTGGAGTTCGCTCGCTCTCGAACACACGGACAAAGTTCGTATACGAAGACCAAGTAGGTGTTCAAGCATACCAAAACTGCAATCCACTCAGTGAGGGGGGCAGTTGGTATACGAATGAAAACTCCAGCACAGGCCCCCAGACGTGGAAATCATTAGTGTCGTCTCATTTCAAGTGTTGGCACTGTAATATTAATAAATTAATAAACATTGGAGCGTCGATACAGTACGAAGGGAAATGGGAAGTGAAGTGCTCAGCCAAGTAAAAAAGAAGCTGAAACATTTGCAAGAATACTACAGTAGAAAAGGTAACAATACGTTTAGTAAGTAATATACATAATTCGAAGTCTCTTATGACTTTCAATATATGTGTCAAAACTTAACACGATTAACCTGATTTTTCTTATCTTTCAATAGGTAACTACGTTTATCGTTGATTCCAATTTTAAATCCCCGGACGCACTCTTTACCTTGGTAAACTGAATTTTACGATTAGTTTATTTCATTAGTAGAAATAAAATACTTTTATCCTTATTTATAGTTTCTAAAGAATGTGAGATTTATTACTATACACAGATATGTGTTTCGGCTAGGTTCGCTTAGTTCGTGGTATCATATTTCAACATAATATTAGCTTAAATATTGAAATGCGGTCTTTCGCGTTAACCTAAATTAACACCAGAGTACAATATATATATATATACACACACACACACACACACAGATCAGTGACCAGACCGAGATTCGAACTAGAAACTTTGTGGTCTGAAGGCTTCTGGCATTTGTTAGTTATTTTAATCCTCTGTAGCATAATCTGATGAGACTTACTGTTATTTTCTCTGTAAATAATTCGCAATAAATTCTACGATTATAGATCACCTCGCTGACCTCCGTGCCTCAGTCGGTTGGTGCACCGCCGGTCTGTGATGCGGGAGGTTCTGGGTTCGAGTCCCAGGTATGGTATGGGTCTTAGTCTAAGTTAGGTCATCAGTTACTTTGTAAGCCATCCCCTGATAAGCCTTCGGGCATAACACTGGGAGACGTTAATATGCCCAATCCAATAGATCTCATCGTCTTGTTTAACTTATCGTTAATTTTAACGCATGTCTCAAAGTGTAGAATTTAAGTTGGCACATCAATAACATTTTACTGGTTACATTTTTGTAGTTGCAATATGTCTTGTTTGGTGTTGAAAATGTGTAATTAAAAAGGGGATGTAATAGGAAACTTATAAGTCCTGTAGTTGCGTGTAGAGTGATTATGATGGGATAGGAGACTAGAAGAAACATTTTGCACTTTGCATAACACACTTTTACCTCATGCAAAGCTCTCGTGAATCTCGAACTCTGAAATATTTGTAGAAACAAAACGCATGCACATGCCACTGAATAAAGGCAGAAAAAATGAAAACACACCATAGGATAAAGTAGAATTAATTAGTTTGAAGCTGAACTATAAATAATTATTATCATTTAAAATTGTGTGGAATTCAAGTTAAATTAAGCGTAATAAGATAATAAAATCAATTACTGTTATTGCAAGTAGAATTACTCTAAATTGGAATAACACCATCCTCACAAGATAAAACTTAATGACGATAATGAAATTAATTTAAAATTAAAATAATCAAACTGATACAATAAAGATGAACTTGAAAAAATAAAACAAATTTAGGTTAGTGTTTCCCAGAACTGGTTCTTAATGTTGTGCCTTTTTCCTCCTGACACGAGTTTACTGAGCTCCATGTTACGGTAGTGAAAAATATCTGTCTCAAATCTCGTAATAAAAATTATCTCAAAATTTCTTTTTAACGACACACTAAAATTTCAAATAAAATTAATGTGATTTCAAAGTTTAAACTGATCTAAGCTGCATCTTTCAATAAAAATTTGCTCCGTTGCTTAGCTAGTCGGTAGTGCTGGACTACTGGGTACTACCGCCATTAAACATATTAATTACCACTTGAGAGTACTGAAAATATGCCATCTTAGGCGTAGAAAAGTTTGGGTTTCTGGAGATCACTTGAATTTATCAATAAATAATCAGATGGATGCAGAATGAATAAAGCGTCACCTGACTGCGAGCTATACCAAAAGCCCGTGACATGGCGTCACTGAAGTACCTGGGCGCCTTCTTAGGCCGGTCATCACTAATAAATTAACTAATAGGCTCTAAAACTCTAAACTATGACATCTGGGGATAAAAACCTCAACTAAACTTATGTTGATGCTGGAGATTTTCCTATCGAAAATCCCAGCGAATAATCTCGCTTCCTGCAACTTCCTCAAAACCTGATCTAATTGGTTAGATCACTTCCGGTGAAACGAAACGGAAATAAAATTAAAACATTAATTCTCTTCCAAAATAACCAATAAAAGAAATAATTATGTTTTAATATAAAATAAAATAATTATACAATCACGTAAATAAACAAATAAGTTGAAATTAACATATTTAGATTATAACCTCAACTCAGAATTCATATCATCATGTCATAGAATAACACAAATAATAATAAAATACAAGTAAAATTAGGACTGCTGGTTAAAAAAAAAAACACATTTTAAATATAATAATTATGAACCTAAGAGGGGTTTAAATAGTTAACGTTATTCAACATAATATGTAAATAATTCTGAGCTGGTGTCCAAAACACATATGTGATATGTCCAAACACATATTTACACAATTAACGTAACTGTAGACATACATAAATACGTGTTCAACTTGAAACTGTTATAATGTTTGTCGTTTCTGATTGTTTCCCATTGGATAAAATCAAGTTGGCTCGTAGCGAGCGAGACGTCCGTTTTTACATAATTATATTCTGACAGCGTATGCTACAGTACAGATATGTGAGTAGAATGCCTAATCTGTCATGTCTTAGTATCAAATGTACTGTAGTAACAAAATAAATCACATAGGCTTATGTCGTAAATGTTACACTATGCAAATAAAAAAAAAAAAACAATAGCCAAAATTCGTTCGTTGTTTCAGTATTGTTAATATGATAAGAAAATATTTTTCAGGAGTGAACTGAATGAGAGATTTCGTCTGTGTATATAAACTAGAAACAGTCTGTTGAAACTAAATATACAGTATATTTGAATGAAGAAAAAGGGATTTCATACCAAGAAAAAATGTTGAGAAGACTTTGCCATTTTTTCAGACAATAATACCATTATTTGCACCACTATTATATATAGTGCAAAATATCGATAACGTGACTGTAGTTTCTGTTCGGGAATATCTATAGTAAGATCATGAATAACTTGTGTGTTACAAAAATTAATCTGGTCAATTAAACCATTAACCATTAACAATTAAACAATTAAACCAAATAAACCAAAAAACCATTTTTTTCGCGGAGAAAAAAAATCCTGTAATTAATATGGCTATATTATCCTGATTTTCTCCAAAATTCCTCTGTCCCACTCTTGAACGCCCCACCAATACGGAAAATTTATACACGCTATTCGAATAAAAATAAGCAATTAAAATGTTTTTCGAATAAAACTAAAAATATTATATACTAAAGTACGGCAATATTATATTGTTACGTGTTGCAGCTGGCGCCGACTCAGCTGCCCCGCACCGTAAGCGGAGAACCACCTCGCCCTCCCCTCCTCCTGGAACGATGCGCTCGCGGCCTCCTGATTCCCTTCTGTGAATCCAGGGAATGTCGACAGCGACGAGACTTGCTGGCGTCACAGACCTCCTCTCGCCTGCTAGAGTTTCCGATACGTTTAGCGACGACGCAAGAATGTTCTGGAGACTGGCTAGAGCCTCAGCCCTCCGCGACGCATCACGCGAGTTGGGGAAGATTCTAGGTGGCGGCCTAAGACACTATATATACTGTCGCAACCCAGCGGCCGGGAGTCTTTGACGGCAAGTGTGCGCGAGTGAAGTGAAGTGTGGACGACTGGAGATTGCGGGTAGACGGCGTGAATGGACGAGAGGGTGTGAAACCGACGAGTGAAGCCTACTGTGCGTGAGGGTACTTTGAGGACTCTAGAACATTGCGACTGGCGGGACATGGACTGAACTGAGGTGGGACTGAATGGAAGTGTAATACTGATTTTATTGTAAATATTCGAACTGTCAAATATGGACGCATAAATTATAAAATAATTGAATAGGTTGATGCACTGTCTATTGGGACTGATCTTTAATTATTTTATTTCATTTATTTCTTTGTCGTAATTATAAATTTTATTAATTGGTGTAGATTGTGAACAGTAAATGATTTCAATTTATTGTGAGAATTTGAGTTCAGAGAATTTTCATATAGTTATTGTAAATAAAATACGGAAATTATAATTTTCTTTTATTTAATTAAGACCTCCATCCCTTAACGAACTTGGTATAGTCCGCTTAATTTCTAGAGAGAGAAATTGTAACAATATTAAAAGTAATTATGTATACTAAAGTAATTAAAAATTGAAAAATAAAAGTTTATTTTATGTATATATTGCATAATATTTTTCATAGTACATAAAAACACGTTCTAATATATTTAATGTCAAATATTAAAGAATTAAAAACTGTTTAAATGGAAATGCTCCTTTTACACTATTCCCGCTGAAGGTAGCTGTGCTCGAATGGACATTTTAATGTGCCGTAATTATTATCATTTGTTTTAAAAACATTTAGTAGGATACAATATACAATTAACAAACGATTTACTTACAATTTAAGTGTTGTGTTCCACACTGCAGTGATAATTAAAATAATGGGTCAAAAGTACACGTGCCTAAATATCGGGCCGGTGAAGAGCAGAAAAGTAAAAGTGTTTCAGCTATACTACGAGAAAAGGTCTAGCCCAGTCAGCAGTCAAGAGTAAATTTGATTTTACTTAAAAAACATAGAATGTAGCGCGCTGAATTAAAATCGTAAAATTAAAGTTTTATAGACGTATCTGTATTATAACTTTTAAGCGGCTGTAAAAAATTGCGGTAATTTAATGTTCCCACACTAATGGTATTACTTCTGACGGGTACTGTACATACTAAGTGTGCAATCGCGATTTAAATGCGTAGAATTTGTAGGCCCTGTTAATTAAACTAAATTGCCCAATGCAAATTATGTAATATATAGGGTTACCAATGCTCATGCAAACATGCGGGGGCAGAAATGCAGCAAGTATCTGCGCAGTATGGCGCAGTATGGCACTAAAATACACATTTTAATACAGTAATACGTATTCGTACACAATGAAAAAGTTGAACAACAGAACTGCACAATAGTAAGGTTGGCTTACATCTTATTCATTATCGCATTAATGCAAGGTTTAAGAGTGTAGTATTTTCTTTTAAATAAACGCAAAAAGAATTGCGAATGTATATAGCAGATTTTTAAGAAAATACAATCACGAAATAATGAAAGGGTTAAAAGCTAAACATAAGTAATACAAATTAAATGTGCTGTTGTACTATAAGCGTTATAACAATTTTGCTGCACTGACATCTGCTAAGCTTTTAATATTATTTATTGCATTTGTATCTCAAGGCTTACTTAATGGATACGTAAAAGTGTTCGCGTGCCCTTGGTAACGTTCCCACGCATTAATGAGTTTTAAATTCCGCTACAGTGGTGTATGTACGTGAATTATCTCGGTAACAAGACTGCGCGGCCAAATTTTAAGCTTAATTCATCATAAGACTCCGTTATAGCAAATAGATAATGCTTAATACAAGATTGTTCAATATTAACTCAATTGTGCGTCGTTGAGTAGTTGGTTCGTAATTTTCTATAGTGTTACTATGTCTGATGTTTGGATTATCTAAGTATTTAGAAAATGGCCTCTCCTCGGGAACTTACTACATACATCACCTCCACCACCAGCATAACATTTTTGTCCGTATGGATCAGGCACAGTGGTTTCGGAGTTGGTCTAAGAACTATTTCCCTGTTTTGTGTTCCTGTAAAGGCAGTGAATGCTAGTATTATTCAAGGTTAGACATCACTGGGAGTCTAACCCAGCACCCCTTTTCACCTTTGAAGGATTCAACTTACGCTGTAAATGTATTCTTGTTCTTATACAGAAAATAGTGTTGGTCACCTGCCAAAATAATCTTTAGTACCTAACCTACGATTATAACACCTCCCATTGTAATAAATACGTTACAGATTGTAATAAGTACGTTACGTAGAAAATGTAATATTACCATATTTTTACTTCTGGCACAAAAACGAATTTAAGCTAATCGATTGATTATGGCAGAATATGCATGCTGAAGTTCCTAAGTGAAATTAAAAATATACTGAAGATAAATGATTCTGAGATTTGAAGTTACCTGTATACGCCTTTAGCAAATAGTTGATCCAAAATCAATGAACAAATTTTCCAGCCAGGGCAAGTGATAAACATGCATAAAGGCTGTTCACTATAAAGTGAGCACTTTTGAAACCAACCTTAGAAAAAAGTCACTGCCCCTACCTGCATATGTTTTAAAGGGCGTCCTGAGTGACATGCGCCCAGGAAAGTTGGTCACGATGAATGGGAAGTCGTTCCGTATCTTAAACGACGAATATAAAGAGTTAGGTAACCATTTCTGATGATTTAACTTATTTCTTTCGCTTTCTGTTTTTTTTAATGCATCGAAGTGTAAAAATGGGCCTATTTGTTAAATATTTACCTTTTGTAATAATTTCACAGTTTCACTTGACCGGCGCATGAATAAAGTGACGACGCCCATGACAATGATAATCTTACATAAGGCGGAATAATACACAAGTAGACCTTAAGCAGGGTTTTCAGAAGTGCTCATTTTACCGTGAAAATTCTATAGATTCGTCGAAGAGAAAAATAACATTCCAAGCATTGCGCTGATATAAAGAATAACATGCAGTTAATGTAGAACGAAAATCAGAGAAAGTAGACTACATTAGCACGGAATCTCTGGAAAAGTTTTGCAGGGCGGTAACGCGACAAATATTTGTTGGCTAATATTAAGGTTTTGGATATATTTTGTTTGGTGTTGGACCGAAACAAACGTGAACTAAAAAAAGTTAATCTTGGATTAATGATGGTAATATATCATGGCTGTGATTGAGTCCACTACGCCTTAAGGTTACCGTTTCCGTAATAAATACAGTATAATTCATGCACATTTAGTTATAGTTTTGAATTAAATACTTATCACAAAAGTGGAGGTTTTTAGCGTTCTCTGGAACTAACAGCTGGGGGTTTAACAAATAGGCATGTTTCATTATTCAATGCTTTTCTTTCAGGCAGTCTATAGCTCATGTGTGCCAAGAATGTAAACAAATATATGATTTTCAAAGGAATACTAACAAAATCGTTTATGAAGAAAAATACAGGGGATCAGCACCTTATACTGGAATAACAATGGTTTTTTTTCTAATGCAATGGTTAAGACATGCCTCATTTTGTTAACGTATGCTGTGGCATGCATATAACACATAAAAAACAATTGCACACAATCAACGTGAAGCCTGGAATATGTATGCCTATCGTCAACTTATTAACGGCAGTCTGGTAGCGTGCCTGCGGCGGATGGCTCTCGTGTGATGACGTCACAGCAGTGCGCGCGGTCCTATTTAGTCGGTGTTGTCGGTTGCCCAGGTATACGGAACAGCAAGGAGACAAGCTGATGTTTACAGCGATGAGATGAACACTTCCCTTCCATACCCCTCTGTGATGCTTCCCTAATCCTCACCAGTCTGGCGTTCAAAATTGACATAACAACCACGATGTACCGCGCATCTTTCCGGTGAGGAAAATATGTATTTCAGGTTAAGTCCCTCAGACTCTTAAGAGTTTAGGTATTTACAGTTTAAGAGATTCACATGATGGACATATTAACACTAATACATGAGGTCGCGGTATTTCGGTAGTACACCATAGACTAAATATGAAGTAGACCACTTATTCGTGTTCTGAGCATGTACCCAACATTGACCTAACGCAATCCTACAAAACCCCTACATAACTGTCAAAGTCACATGGTCAACAGTGATGAATGTGTTTGTTTATATCTTAATTTTTAAATGACAAGCACTATTACATTAATAAAATAGTTTTACCAGTTTTAATATAATCAAACTGCATTACAAATCGGTTAGATGAAGTATACATTCGTCTCAACCGACGCATTTATTTACAAATCAGTTTTCTAACCTAAAATCCAAACCACGCCATTTTCGCTAGACGTGTGGGCAGAAAAAACAGTTCAATGCTGGGACACGGAGATTGGTTGTGCGCAGCCAGCGAGATCGATCTACCTCATCGTTAGTCTGTGTAGTGCACCGACCTTTCCAATCACGACTGGGATTCGATTCCCGGCAATGAAAAGCTCGGATTTTTGGCTTAGGAAATGTGGCGGACGTTGCCTTTGACCAGTGGGTTTCTTCAGGGTACTCTCGTTCTACTCGTGCTCGTGTCTCATTCCACGTCACTTGCGGCTACTCTCGGTTTCTTCACAATCATTTTAGTCAGACCATTGAAAAATGATCCCATGTACGAAGTGTTTAGTTATTTCCAACATATGCCATGTATTTTAGGCTGTCCACGGTAAGATGAGCACTTTTTAAAGGCCTGCTAAATTTTTCCTTTGAGCCGATTTTTATCTTTGCGCCACTTTTTAATATAAATATTATCTGTTGACTAATAAACCGAGTAAATACATTCCACCAATTTCAAAAGTTAACGTCCAAGGCTACAATAAAATATATTTATTAGTGATTAATGCATGTTGGAAGGACCTTAAAAAGTACTCACTTTACCGTGAACAGCCTATAAAAGTGCTTTATACTTGTTTCATAAAAGTCACTAATTTTTTTTTTTTGTTAAATCGAAATATTGTACATATTTATATACAAATTTTAATGTTTCATTTATAAATAATTTGAATAAAAATCTTTGATAAAACATGTATGTTGGTAGCACGTAATAAGAAATAGTTCTTAAACAAATACTGTTACAGTGAGTACGCACGAGTGCGGTGCGTCGACCTTTGGTGTAATTTTCCAGACTTAGTTCAGCTTAGTTTGTATGAGACGGAGGGATATCCTGGAAGTAGAACACTAGCAGGGCTTCAGGAAAGGCTGAAGTAACTGTCAATTAGATTGTAGGTCGATTGTATGCATTTCTACACGTGACGGAAGGAACCGAAACTGGCTGGAATAGGCGAAGCGAGAACCAAGCACAGCTGTAGTGAGAAATAATAATCGCGGAGGTAAAACACGCGCTAATGTCGCGGGGGCGCGACACAACGCAGTGCACTCTCTCTCCTGTAGCATTCTATTTAATTTAATGCATACAATAATTTTTAAATTTTTACTTCTTTGTCGCAAGGGTTTTCACGTCCCTCTTGGCGGTTTCTCCCTTCCTCTTCATAGTTAAGAGTAGCTCTAAGTACACTTAAGAAAGGTAGTCATGGCCCCAAAGTGCAGACCATGGCTGTCAGATCCCTAATTACCGCGATGCATGTCTCCTTGCATGCCTTTTCCTAGTAGGCGTAAGGGGTTAGCCCTGAGACGCAATAAAATCCCGCCCTACCTTCGGCCTTAACTTCACATAACACAGAGTAAGGTAGTATAGAAGAAAAAAAAGACACGACGCGGCTTGTTAATGTGACCGCGGCATGGCGGGTCGATCTCGAGTACCAACACCCCGCCCCCACCTTCAACATGTGGCACCCACTAGAACCTCCTCATCAGTTCTCCCTCTCTCTCTCCAACCCCTTCAACGCCCCCGCGACGATTCTTATTCTCGCCACCGCCCGACACTCTCGCCGGAATTGCTTACATTAGGCTAATAGATTCCTGTGGCTGGCGGTCTGGCCCGGGCCTAAGTACCTGCCACCCCTACCCTCCCCTACCATCAACTAGAAAGGGCTGTGCAGTCCCTGCACCCTCCCTCCTCACCCGCTGCTGCAGGGCGTCGCGCTGATATATCGTGCGCGCGCGAAACCCGAGCATTTCTGCGCGGATCCGATTCTTTCTGGTCGCGCCGCGGGGAGCCACTCTTCCACTTGAAAAGAATAAGGAGGGAAGAAGGAATGCGCGCTGCCTCCTTCCCGGGTCGCAGGAGTTAGACAGAAGACAGGCGGCACGTTCAAAACCGACACTACGATCTTAGTGCAGGTCTTAGCAATGACGTGAAAAGCCGTCATCCTTACTGACTATTTAGTTCAGGAAATAGCCGCAAGGCGCAGTTATAGTCTATTCACGGTTTCTTCACATTTTTAAAACTTAACCTTTGAAAAATAACCCTATGTAAGGCGCGTTTAGTTATTTCCTATATACGCCATTTATCACAACCGTTTTATACCTATGTTAACATGAACGTATTTTATTTTTCGTTAAATTAAAATTTCAATGATATTTTATTTATAAATTATAACATTTTATAATAAATATGAATAAAACAGTGAAAAAACATGTTTGTTGGTAGCGCCCTGTAAGAAATAGTTCTCATACAAAATATTATTACAACTGAGTGCGCACGAATTCGGTGCGTTGTTCTTTGGTGTGATTTTTTAGAAAGAGTTGGCACGAGGCGGAGGAACATTCTGGAAGTAGAACTTGTAGCAAGGCTTCAGAAAAGTTTGAAGTAACCATGAATGGATTATATCTAAGTAGAGTTAGTTAAAAAATGTCATTATAGTGGTAAATACAATATTTATTCTTAAAATGTTCATTTAATTTATTGGAAAAACAGTAGGAGATAATCTTTTAACTACAGAGGTAGGCCAGTCAAGGAACAAACTACACACTCCCATTACCTCCAAAAATATATTGCTCGTGATATGTATTATTTCTGTATGAAAATATGGGGTACAATGCTGCGAACCCAATTTCGCGGGAGGGAAAAAACCTAACATGTGCAGTTTTTGGGATGGCCGGTTAATTTACTGCCTTCTCTTATAGGTTAATTGCACGAACACCCAATACGCAGAAGTATTCTGAACACAGTGTGAAAAAGCTGGGAAGCGGTTTGTAATGTAGACTGTGTGATAAGGGACCTGTAATCCTAAGTAAACATTTGAAGTATTTTGTTGGATTGAGATTCGAAACCTGCAAAATTTCGATATGCAACATAATCCCCTTTGATTTTGATAGTAAGTAGGGCTAAATTTTTTTCGTGATGAATATGAATATACCTATATATCCTGTATAGGGACTTAATGTTTTATTGTTATTTCGCCTTTAAAAAGGAAGAAAGGGTTTTCTTTGGTGTAAATATTTCAGAGGAAATGTTCTTGAGAAACGTAGCTAAAAAAGTTTTAAAATGATAAGGTGGTTTACCCTATCAGGTATGCAACCAGCCTGAAATAGTCTATTTTACTATCGGAATAGAATGGTATTAATGCTCCAACCCACCTGGTGCTTGAGCTGTGTTGCAGGTAATGAGGGGATAATCACTTGAAAAATAATCGATCATTAGATAATTTAATTATAATCGATTCATAGATTATTTTCAAACATTTCGAATATTCTCAATTTTCAGCAGTTTATACTTGAACCAAACAAAACATTGCAGATACATATATGTTTCACATTTATTGAAAACATATAGTATAATTATGAAATAACAAATTCTTAAATTTGCAAGTACGTAATATAAATACAATTTATATTTTCGTCACATATTAGCTGAATAACAGGTAACTACTAAAAATTAGACTATTTAAATAATAGGTTATTACAAATAAACACGTCTTTAAAACTACAAGATATGTTTTTAAAACAGTGTTTTGGCCCAGTTCTATTTGCGAAACCTCATTCACTTTAAAAAACAGAATAAATTGTTAAAAATACACAGAACATTTTTTGGTGAGAATTGTTTTAAACAAATTTATGTAGATATACAGTATTTGTAGTCTATTTTTATGTACGGATTAGCATAAGGCAATCTATTATTTTTTTCAGATTAGTCATTCGATTAGAAAAAAATAATCGTAATCGATTCATTCGAACTACGATTAAATTATC
Organism: Dryococelus australis; assembly: GCA_029891345.1. NCBI lineage: Eukaryota > Metazoa > Arthropoda > Insecta > Phasmatodea > Phasmatidae > Dryococelus > Dryococelus australis. The sequence continues at coordinate 98,484,947 of CM056999.1, forward strand.
CGATTATCCCATCACTAGTTACAGGGTGTTTGAAACGCACGTTTTCCCTAGAAACTATTAAACGTGAGTCCAATTTTATAACTTACGAAAAGAACACACACTTCAGTTGAGGGTTGCTAAGTGATTTCAAGACGTCACGTGCATTAGAAACGACGTTTTAAAGTACTCCAAAATTGCTAAATTGGCTTTTCCAAAGCGCTGTTTTGTAAAATATAGGCGTCAGATGCATGCAAAACTACTCAAGGGCCCTGCACTGAACTTCCTACAGACTTTTCACCAATAAAATAATAGGGTCACCGCTGGAAGTCCCAATGGTACACGCAGTGCGACGACACAGCACGTCAGTTCAAAGCTTGCGCTTAGCGGCGATGGCTCACTTGATGCCCGTGACAGTGTCACCCTTATTGCTCCCGCCCTTCTCGGCCTCAAACGTGGGGGGAAAAATGGGGTGTGGCTGTGTTGGGGACACGGCCGTTTGTTTTGCGTGAATACGTCTACGGTGATGCGCTCGGACGCCATGTTTATTTTACGTTTCCGGCACCGCTTCACTCGACCATTTGGGGTTTTATGGGTTACACTAGATTGCTTTTGAGATGCTCTTTCCAACCGTATATTATTTCTGTATTTTGACTTGGAGTTTTGACTAGTATAGGCCGAAATTGTGTTAAGTTTTCTTAATTTTCTACATTAAAGTCATACAGTTTCACCATAACCACTCCACATAAAAGTTTTTATACGGTTAATCGGCTGTTATTGACGAGAGCTGTCGATTGAAACTTAAATGAACGTCGTAGCTTCACCTATTCAAAAGTTATACTACGCGGAATTTATGAGACGCGGCGGAACGAACTCAAAATCATGCCCCCTCCTTTTTTTCCCCCACCGCGCGCGATGCTTCGCAGTCCTCGCTCAACGTAACACATTCTTTGATCCTTTGGCAATCGAGTGGAGTAATTGAATTTCGAATGCAGACGATAGATTCGGAGCTGCAAAGCCAAACTCTATCCCCTCGATTTTGTTATCGGATTTTCTGAACTGCCTCCCACTATGGTTGCAAAGATAAAGACGTATTCACGTCACAAACCTTCGTAAACGGGAGCGTCAAGATCTCTGCCTGGCTGGCGCATGAGATGCTCTGACAAGGATTAGCATAAAACCCGTGATTAAAAAACTGTTGGATATTTTTCATTCGTGTCCGAACACGAAAAGCAACTAAGTACTTCTCGGACTGCATTGTACTCTCCCGCCATACGTAAAAGTTAACATTGCCTTCATCCTGATCACTCTATTTATGCATCGCTCAAGTAAAACTGTGAAATTGTTAGAAACGTTTTACAAAGTTGTCAATTCTTACACTTAAAAGCATTAAAAAAGAGAAATTAAACTAAATTAGATTGTTATCAACAAACGCTTCCGTAAAACTTTTTATTCGACGTTAATATATCAAACTACTTTCTGTCCGTTGTTACCAACTTTACTGGGCACTTGCCAGGTATTGTGCGTGTTACACTATATGCAGGCAGGGGCAGTGACATTTTTAAAATGTTGAGATCAAAAGTGCTCACTTTACCGTGAAAAACCTTTAAGAAGGACAGGAGGTGGCGAAGCTGATATTTTCTGTCGTAAGCTTTGAAGCTAGTGGGCGTGGCTTAATCGCCATATTACGGTGGGCAAAACAAATACTTAGCCTTGTGTATACGGACTGTAGCACTTAAAAAAAAAAAATGCTTTTAAACTGTCTTGATGGAAATCAAATGTTTATTTTATGTGAAAACTTACGCCGGAAATATCCTCAGACAACATCCATTTTTCAGTCCCATCTGTCATGTAAGTTACTGTGCGATAATTAAAGAAGAAATTACTCGGGCGTTTGGGCGTGACATCAAAACAAAGCCCGAATATCGCGTGTACGTAAGAGTTTTTACAAAGTCTAGGCAGATTTGTAATTTATGAGGCATCTAGGTGAAATGAGTTATATGTACAGACGACTCGAAACGGTGGGACACGAATTAAAAATCTCGTGCCTGCCACTTGCATGCTGACACGATGTCAGAACTCGTATGTTTGTTACAGTGCAATTGTACAGTACGGATATATTCCAGGATTAATTGTAGGGTTCAGCATGTATACGAAAATTATTGGTTAACTGTCCAGTAGGCCTAGTCATCCTCTTTTCGTTGATAATCTAAATACAGTTATTTCACAAAATAGCAATTTAATGTTTAATCCATCATTCTAATTAACTCCATAATGGGGAGACAATGAAACTAAAGTAGATTTAAGATAGAAACTTAAACGTATATATTTTATAAACATGTATCCTTTTAAATGGATGCTGGCACACATCATCATTTATAATATGAAGCACGCGTGACCTAAACATCTGTACACACAAACATAAATGCCGTTTTTTCTCCAGAAAGTCTGCATAATTTCCCAATTACCAAATTAATTAAGGATTTTCCAAAATGCATGATTTTTTTAGTAATCAGGAAGAATGGCAAGGGGTTTAAAAATATATTTTTGTTTTATATATATAATATATGTATATACATACATACACCCACCATTACGTATCATTAGCACTAATCGTGGAGAATCATAACTGTATATACACATTGTTATATCTACAGTACATACTTAAAATTGTGATCCTTGGGATAGCTAGGAAGATAAACTGTGGGGTAAAAGTTGTAAGATATGGAAAGACCTCTGCGACAAGACATGCAGAAAGGTACAAAGAATATCAAATACAGAGTGCCCCAGCGTTCACCTACCATTGTGAAACACGCGCAGTGTGTTAAAATAGTGACAATATTTATCGACGTTACAAAAAACCGAAAGATACATGTCTGCCATGTCCGACAACACACACACACAACAGAATAATTTCTTGAATATTACTCCAGTGAGATGACGTCTTTCCAAGTCCACACATTCGTGCACTCGATGCAGCACGTTTTCCATAACCCGCAACAATGCTGCTGCCGGTATAGAGTCGATTTCCGCGGAAATCCTTTGTCTGAGTGTGTTCAGATCTGGCGGACGTGTTTGGAAAACGCGACTTTTGAGGAATCCCCACAGGACATAATCACCAAACTGACAGATCGGACGAGTGGGCAGGCCATGGAATGTCTCCAAAGCGCGAAATTATTCGATGCTGAAACATTGTTCGTAACGTGTCTATTGACAGACGAGCGGTGTGTGCTGTGGATCCATCTTGATGAAAATAAACGTTTGCAAGGTCGATGTTGAGGTCACATAATGCGCGGTGTGCAGGTGACCACCGACCCATGCTTACTGACAGTGTCATCACCCGCCGGACAGATCTGGCCGTATCACGCCATCCCCACCCTAGGGACACACGAGTACTAGGCGAGTCTAAATGGTGGGTGAACGCTGGGACATCCTGTACATCCTCAAATGCCTCAATAATGGAAAATTCACACGAAATATGCACCACTGTAATTACCTGAGCACATGCGACAAGTTGGCACAGAGGGCACAGCAATTCACCTGCGCATACAGGTTTACCAGTTATAGTCCATTTCATATAAGTGGTCTCAAATTTGACAGACAATGTGACCAACCTAATCAGTATGTAAACAGTAAATGCCCTCGCTCGTACAGTATTGTATCAGCCGATGAACCGCTGCGGGATCCGTGTTGTTAGGTTGGTTATTTTGATAATGTCTTTGGAAGAAAATAGAACTCGGAACTAAAAGTTGTAATTAAAAATGTTACTTTTACTTACAACATTTATGGTTTAAATTATGTTTCTAAAGCAATATTAAAATTTTCTTCGCTATTAGTAACGGGACTTTAAAAACATTTTCAGCATTTATGACAGATTACATCGACACGTACGAACAGTAAACGTTTCCCGCCAATGGCTAGCCATGTTCATGTTTCCAACCCGGTGAAGGAAGTTGTGCGAGCGCGTTTTTCTTATCGTGTTTATTATACGAATATCTTATTGGTGTTGTCAGAATATTTAATCAGTAGTTAATTATTTTTTATTTGCTTTCTCCAAACATAGTTAATCGGCACGTCGTTAAACTGCTCGTTACGCCATTTTCCTAACCGCCTTCCACAATGAAGTGACACAAATATAATTTCCGTGTATAAGTTTAAGTTCGTTTTTATTAGGAAACGTGCGCAGTGTTGATTTTACTGGATGATATTGCAAATAAATTATTTAATGCTAGTGACGAACAAACGTGATTTTAGTGAAGTGAACGCAAGGATTGCCATAGAAAAACACGTGTTCAAGAAGTCATAACAGTAAGTTTGCGTGTTTTGTAAATGTATTTGTAAACAGTTAATATAATTATTGAAATGCACGTGGCCTGAAAAATGCCATACTTTCCACACTTTTGTAGTGAGCGAACAATATTTGTTTATATACATCGTAAATTCGAATGTAAGGTTAACCTTGGGTCTTATGTGTGTGTGCGTGTATATATTGCTGCATCTGTACGAATGCAAACATCGACGTATGTATCGCGTTTTGTATTTTAATTAAAGTTGTAATTTTCGAAGTCAAATAATTTAAGTGTTATTTCCATATGAGCGAAATTTTCCACTGCTCCATCAAAACAATATGCAACTCAAAATGCCACACACTCATGCCGGAATCACATAGCCCCGGCCAACACAGCACGAAACGACCAAAAACGCAACCACGATACATTTCAATTTGACTACTTGAATTTACAACACGACCGACACTACCTTCTCGGCATTTAACCTAACTATTTAGAAGACACTGATAGGCTACGTTAGTCTCAAAGGCGGTGAACAAGAGGGAAATTTGTAATACATAATGATGAAAAATTGGTATCGCTAATGCGTACAAAAGTAAAATTATTATTTTTAAGAGTTAGGTACAGTAGTTTTCAATTTAATTTTCTTATAAGCTGCGTATTTACCATTGTAGGGAAAGCTTGCAATACAATTTCATTTTGCAATGTTGTACATTCTTGAGTCGTGCAACATGACACTGCGAATAATAAATATCATTTGTAATCCAAAATTGCTGGTCGGATGACAGAATCGGTCGGGCTTACGACAATCTATGTAGTATTTCATTGGCTGTTGGCCGTCGTGCCGTGCACGTTGGGGCTATGTCTTTCCGGCATCGTAGGAACATCAAAATAATCCTGTCTCATGAAAGACGATCAATTAAAGCCCCCCCCCCCCTCAACTGCTCACTTTTTCCTTTTTACCTCGAAATAAAATAAAGATGATGCCCTAAATAGGCCCACATGTCATTGCTATGAACATTCATCTGTGTTATTATTGATTGAAACTCTAACACTCTGGTTCTGGATGGTTTCAAAATGTAAAGCTTACTGGCCATACAAACTTGTAAGATGCATCACTTGTATTTTTTTAGAACGTATATAAAATTTGTCAAGCTTGTTACGCAGGTATACTTGTTAGCAAATAAATTTGAAGGTTTATCATGTTTTTAAAGGCTGTATTTGAAAGTAACAATGGCATGTAGGCTTCAACGTTAGAGTCTTTCACAAACGTTCTGAGGATTTTTGTTTTGCAAATTAAAAGCGCTCATATGTTTTTAACATACTTTGTTAAGAGTATTGTAAGAATAACGGAAGAATAATTCACATAAAAAGGATTTACATTGGAAAGACAAATTTTTTATATGAAGTAAATTACAAAATGCTTATCAAACAAAATTCTTTCAATTGAAGCACCCAAAGAAGGTGCTCCAACATCATAAATAAGTGTCTCATGTATCAGCAGGAACAGCAACGTTCCAAAATTTATCGCTAAGGAAAATTAACTTTATGATGTCTTCAATCTAGGGTAGGTGGAGCATCTTTTTAGTGTGTAAGTAACATGTTCGTTTGATATATTGTGCTGTAGGTCACGTCTGCTTCTGTAGAGTGCTTTGTAACATCTCTGAACTGAAATACAGTTTTTCATTAGGTACCCGAGAACAATTTTACAATTTTGAGGAGGGATGTTGTGCGACTGAACTTCAGTGTAAATGTCAACATTGGGTTAGAAATATGTTTTTATTTGCAGCATGACAATCTTAAATATTATTTTGTTTACCTACATACTTTAACATCCTGAGAATTATAACCACCATAAAAGTATCAGGCTGTACAGAGTTTGTTGTCATATCATACCACGAAGCTGAATTATATACTTTTAACGCAATAGTAGGCATAGTCTGTATGTAAGAATGTATCCTGTCTTTGAAAAAAAAGGTGTGGGGGGTGACGGTATTTAGTTTTTTTTGGGGGGGGGGGGGAGAGCTTGGTATTTGGTGTTCGTGGAAATCATGCTAAATTTTGATGTTTACAAGAACTTACTTCAGGTAAGTGCGACAAGATTAGTTGTCATTAATATATTTAGAGTGTATTCAAAAACAGTAAAGTATTTTTATTCATTTGACAGTCAAAATACAATTTCATTTTCGTGCATCCTGGTGACAAGTTTCTTGCAAGGTAAAAAATTTTATCAATTTATAGACTTATTACATGTGCTGTTAGTCATTTACATAAAATATTTTTTTCTAAACTAAAAAAAAAAAAATGGTATTTTTGCCAACCTGCAACTGTTTGAACAGCCCTTCACAGCTTCTAGAAGTCATTTGGGAGGAGGCACATGCAGTTTGTTTACAAAAACAGGCAGTCATATGTTGTTTGTTTACAAATACTGGCAGTCACATGGTGTTTCAGGTAAATCAGTATTCCATCCACGCTCAATATCACTTGCGATCCACAAAGAGTGGCACAGATTTGCGCCAATTAAGCTTTCTCGGGTTAATTGATGGTCAGCACAAAATCCCAATAGTTGCAAAGCTCAAATAAAATACCAAATCATGTTATCTAACCTTCACCAGCACCTGTAAGAAAATTGCTGAATAACTCTCATTGCGACAGAAGGCACACATGTTGACAATTCTAAGTATTTGTTGCATTGGTGCAAAGTAATTATCATTTGTCTATTTAATTTATGTATTTGCATTGGAAAGGATTTGTCAAAAATATTATAGTTCTTATACGAAATGGATATTTACAATCGGTGACATTAAATTACTTTAATATAAAACAATATAATAGAACATAGTATAAATTATGTACATCATAATTCGAAATACGTTGTCTACTTTTATTTAAGTATTCTTCTATGGGATAGGAGGCCTTTTTAAAAGTATGATTTTATAGCCCTTTTTTAATTTCTGTAAGTTATTATTGACTTCAATTGACTGGGAATGTTATTAATCAGTTTTGCCCAGCGTAGTATGGATTTCATGAGAATTTTGAAGTCCTATAGGAGAATAGGTTAAAATGGTTGGCTTGTCTGCTGAAATAATTGTGTATATCACTATTTTTAAAATGTTCAATGTTTTCCAAGTACAATAGTATACTGCGGTACATATACCTGCACGTAAGCTGCTTGGAGGTTGTTAATCCTTCGTAACGCAATCTTCACCGACCAACGAGATGAAAACATGGATCCGCGCTGCTATGCCAACACCAAGATGTGATCATGGACGGAGACCATAAACAGTGTAACGTAACATCAGGTGAATGAGCGCTCATGACTGCACACTGTCAAAAAAATTTTCCATAAACTCACGGAGAGCTTTTCGGAGACGTGGAGTAAATATAAATAAAAGCGATACGTAATTACAAATTATGAAACGAACCCGTATTTTCTACAGCTTAGAGTTTCGGGAACGAAGTTCTCTTCACAATTGTGACCATATATTATCGTTGCCGTGGCATTTACGATGTCCGCGCTACTTAAAACTATTCCTTAGAATATCGGAAAGTAGCATCAGACATCTGTAACAGTTAGCAGCACTTAAAACTCTCAAACATTACAACAAACTGAAAAGTGACGCGCGCCACATTTCTGGGAAAATGGATTTCTCTTTTATACACAGCTAACCACTCAATTGCTGAAAATTATAATATTTTTTCTCGAAATTCTTTATTAAGTTTTTTTTTTAAACTTGAAGTTCAGGAAAAATTAACAAGCAAATTTACGGAGAGGTTTAGTGAATTCGAGGAAAATTTCGCGAAATCTACGGAACGTCCATTTTACGGAGAATTCTACCCCCCCCCCCCCCCACACACACACACACTCACTTTTTGTAAAATGAAGGAAAATTATTTATCACTGTAATACGAGAATATTTAAGCTTAGTGGTGTAGATGTGCCAACTGGTGGAAACGGGAAGACGAAAAAACAAGAGATGAATCTTTTTTTAATGTACACACGTGGATTAAAACCTGAATCTAGTGCGTGAAGAACTGGGGAATTCTATATGTTTAAAATTAACCGGCATTTTTTTATAAGTTTAAAAATAATCAACGGGAAATGAGCAGCTCTAGAACAGTCCAGTCGAGTTTGAACCCATGGTAGGTAGGTTAGATAGACTTAACGTCTCGTCGAAAGCGAGGTCATTAGAGACTTTGCAAGTTGCGCATGAAGGAAGAATTGGGGAAGAGTTTTTGTCGAGGACCTATCCCATCATTCGGAAAACGTTTAAGGACCGGAACTAGGAAAGCTGAACCGGGATTCGAGCCCAGTGAGTTACCATTGCGCCACCTCGCTCGGCTAGAACCGAGGGTGTTTCAGGTGAGAAGTAAAGGTACGATCTTATGACCAAGTGCACTAGCAGCACGATTTAAGAATCAGTTAAAGGCGGTGCACGATAAAGTGAACCCTTTTGAAATCAACCATAGAAAAAAAAGTCACCTCCCCTAACTGCATGTATTTTAACTGCGGCACTGAGTGACATTCGCCCAGTAAAGTTGGTAACGATCAGTGGGAAATAGTTCCATATCTTAACTTCGTATAAAAAGGGTTAGGCAACCATTTGTGCTAACTTAAATTATTTCTTTCGGTTTTTTATGAATCGAAGAGTAAAAATTAACAGACTTGTAAAATATTTACTTCTCTAATAATTGCACGGTTCCATTTGTCCGACGCATGAATAAAGTTGTGAGGCCCATGACAATGTTAAATTTACATACGGCGGAGGAATACACAACGTACATTCAAGTACATCTCAAGCAGGGCTTTCAAAAGTGCTCCTTTTACCCTGAATATCTGTAGGCATAGCCCATTCAGTATTTCTTCACACTTTTTGGATCAAACTTCAGAAAAATCACCCCATGTATGACGTGCTTGGCCGATTCCTAAATACGTAACACAATAATTTATATTACTTATGGTGATTAAATAATAACTTTTACTTATACTTTATCTATAAGTTATACATAATTTATAATTAATATGAATAAAAAATAGGGAGAACATTTGTGTCGTGGTAGTGCCTAGTATATGCTATTCACGATAAAATGAGCACTTATGAAAGCACTGCTTAAAATCTGCTTGTATGCACGTTTTGTATTCTTCCGCCTTATATAAGTTTAATATTGTCGTGGGCCTCATCAATTTATTAATGCTTCGGTTAAGTGAAACTGTGAAATCATTTCAAAAGTAAATGTCTAACATATCTGCTCATTTCTAAACTTCGATGCTTTAAAAAATAAACAGAAATCGAAATAAATAATGTAAGTTGCTAGAAATGGTTACCTAACACTTTTTATTCTACGTTACGATACAGAACTACTTCCCATCCATCGTTACCAACTTTACTGGGCGCATGTCGCTCAGGGCATCCGATAGAATATATGTGGGTGGAGGCAGTGACCTTTTTCTAAGGTTGATTTCAAAAGTGCTTACTTTATCGGGATTAGCCTTTAATAAATATGTCTTATGCAAAATGCTATTAAGTCAGTGCTCATGAATACGATGCGTTGTCCCTCCGGTGTAGTATTGTATATTCGGTTAAGCTTTGGTTGCACCGAGCAAGATGAATATTCTGGAAGCAGAACTCGAGGAGGGCTTCAGAAATGCTGGAAGTAACTGTGCAATGAACTTTAGGCGGGGCCAAGTCTTGCTGACAGCGAGGTCTTTGGAGACGGAGTGAGTCGCTCAGAGAAGCATGGAACGGGGAAAGAATACGCCACGGCTTTTAGTAAGCCACTCAGCGATCTTGGCAAAAACCACAGAAAACTTGAATAAGGATGCCCGGACCGGGTTTTGATCCCTCGTCCTGGACGCGTACCCGAAGGTTTATTTACCACTGCGCCACCACGCTCTGTCCCCATAGGGCATATCGTTGGACACAGAACATTGCAGTATACAGCGTCGGCCAGAAATAACATTCCCCTGCGCTATACATTACATCTATATATATATTTTTATATAGGTCATTCACGGTAAAGTGAGCAGTTTTGAAAGCCGTCACGTTTTGAATAATAGTCTATAGATATATTTTATTTTAGAGTTAGACGTTAAATTTCGAGTGCTGTGGAATATGCACACTGTGTTTATTAGTCACATGGCAATATTTAATTAAAAAGATTGTTAAACGATAAAAGATGTCTGAAAGGAAAAAAGTAATTAGGGTCTCAAAAGTGCTCACTTTACCAAGAACAGCCTATGTAAATTAATTGTGTTAAAATTTGCGGCGTATAACGCTTGGTTAACAAGGCAGTGCGATCACGTGTGAAGGATACGACGCTGCGTATGCAACAATTTAGTGTCGCGCGCCTACATCCTATGCAACGTGCCCGACACTAACGATCGCACAGCCTTGTTCCCGAGGCTTTTTACGCCACAAATTTGAATAGCTAAATTATACCGAATGAGCCGTCCGCGACTACTTTCCCGTATCAATGCTGCCCGCACACAAAATTACTCTTTCTAACAGATTACAATCATAGCAGAGCACGTGCGTGTCGATTCGTCGTCAGCACAGTCGTGAACGGATGATATGTCAGCTATGCGTTGAGAAGCAGTTGCTTTAAAAAAAAAAACGTACATCCGTTTATTGTGTCGAAACAGATAATTGTGATGTTTGCTGAGTACGTTGGTACGTGGCGACCGTGTCTTTAGTAACACACATCTGCCTCGCTGCGAGCCATCGAGTTTCTTCACGTGACATAATAATACAGTCGCCACTTGCTGTACTGACGAAAAGAAATCAACGCCACTTTGTAGCGGTTATCTATTCTCGCGCCTTTGACTGGCGCAGGCTGACAACGCTGTCGAATGATAAGTATATGCTATTCACGGTAAAATGAGCATTTTTGAAAGCCCTGCTTAAGATCTACTCATATGCAAGTTGTGTATTATTTCAACTTATGTAAAATCAACATTGCCATAGGCCTCATCACTTTATTCGTGCGTAAGTGGGGTGGAACTTCGAAATTATTAGAAAAGTAAATATTTTACCTATCTGCTAATTTCTACACTTCGATGCATTCAAAATAATAAAAAACCGAAGAAATAATTTAAGTTATCACAAAATGTTAACTACCACTTTTTATTCGACATTAAGATATGAAACTACTATCCATCCATCTTTACCAACTTTACTGTGCGCATGTCGTTTAGTGCGCCCGTTAAAATATACGCAGGTATAGGCTGCTCACGATAAAGTAAGCAATTTTTAAGGCCCTCGCAACAGGTATTAACCGCTAAAAAATGTATCTTACTGCAGCCTCAGGCGTTAAATTTTGATGGTGGTGAAATGTATACACTGTGTTTATTGGTCACATTGCAATGTTTATATTAAAAACAGTAGGAAGATGGATATTGGAAGAAAGGAAAAATACATAAGGGCCTTAAAAAGTGCTCACTTTATCGTGAACAGACGTCTAACAGAGGAGGCGCTGTAATGATTACGTACACAGTACAGGACTCGGCTACACAGTATTACAATTGATCCGAAAATATTTATGCCTGGAGTTTGGGCGCTGCGTTTTCAAACATTCTGTATACACAATCGTGTACAATGAATAAATATAAGATATAAGAAAAACTGCACTGGAATCCAATAAACCACAGTTATAAAACGTATTCAAATTCAACTGTATTATAGCTCCCGCCAAAGCGCTGTCTACAATATACAAAATTAAAGGTTGTTCACGGTACAATGAGAACATTTGAAAGCCCTGCTTAAAATCTACTTGTAAGCACATTGTGTATCCTTCCGCCATATGCAAAATCAACATTGCTGTGGACCTGACCACTTTACTCATGCGCCAGTAAAGGGAAAACTCTAAAATTAATATAAAAGTAAATATTTTACAATTTGAGACATGGAACTACTTTTCTCGCAGTCGTTACCAACTTTACTGGGTGCATGTCACTACGTGTTCCCGTTAAAAATACACGCAGGAAGGGACAGTGACATTTTTCAAGGGTTGATTTCGACAGTGCTCACTTTATCGTGAACAGCTTTTAACACAAATTTATTTTCAATATGTGACACCTTTTATTTCCCCCCAACGCGCTCTATCCCGCCCGTGGTTTCTGGAAACGGCCGGCTGAAGTTCCAAGTGGACGGGAACGCCTGAACGACTGCGGAGCTAGGGCTGGGACCTGTTGAGGCGGGCGGCGTGACGTCACAGCAGGCTGTCGTCTCATGCACGAGCAGTCCCGGCCGACGACTCTCCGTAGCAGCTCGCTGACCGGGACAGCCGAAGTTAGTTCGCGCACGAGTCGCCAGGGGGCGTTGGACGCATGGCAGAGGGTGGCTTACGCACGTCACTGCACCACATAACACTTAAAAGCTCCCGCCTTCCTAACCAGTGTTGCCACGACTACTGATTTCGCTGTAGATCTCCTGTTTTTTATACCAATCTGCTCATCTAATGCTGAAATTCAAAATAACTAGGCAAATCTGTTTTTTTTTTATATTTATTTATTTATTTATTTATTTTACCCTTTCGTAGCCAATTTTAAACAATACCCATTCGGACACAGTATTGCAAAGCCACCTTGCACGTGTCTATAGGCTGTTCACGGTAAAATGAGCACTTTTGAAAGCCCTGCTTAGAATCCACTTGTATGTGCACTGTGTATTCTTCCGCCTTATGTAAAATTATAATCGCCATGTGCCTCGTCACTTTATCTATGCGTCGGTCAAGTGAAGATGTAAAATTATTAGAAAATACATATTTTACAAATATGCTAATTTTATACTCCGATGCATTAGAAATAAAAACAAAAAGCTAAAGAAATAATTTGTTTTATCACAAATGGTTACATAAAACTTTTTTTTTTCGATGTTAAGATACGGAACTACTTTCCCTCCATCGTTGCCAACTTTAATGGGCGCATGTCACTCAATGCGAATGATAAATATATGCAGGTAGGAGAAATGACTTCTTTCTAAGGTTGATTTCAAAAGTGTTCACGTTATCGTGAACAGCCTCTACATCGAAATTTTATATTTTAAATTCACAAAGCTGCAATACACGAGTTAATATTCAGTAACGTTAGATTGCGGTAAATCAAGGAATTCTGTGATATTGGATATACTATAATCTCAGAAGAGTCTTCCCGACTCCCTTATGATTTTCTTTTAAATGTTCTGAAATATTGTTAATTGTGAAGAGAACTAAAGTCGTTGGGGGCATGGGACAGGTCATAAGCATTTAGTTGTTCTCAGTTGTAATTTCCGAGTAGGCCTACATATAGTTTCGATATTTTAATAACTTCTTTTCTGGTCATCTAGCTTGAATGAACAATTGTGTATTGCTGACTCTTTTTTACATATTTTATATTAACTGGTAAGTTAAAATCTGCAATTAAAAAATCTACTGTAATCTATTGTTTTTTTCATTGTTCAATCTCCTGCGTTTACGAGTGGTAGGGCTGGTAACACTGTACCTAGTGCTCTTTACCGCGCTTGAGGCCGAGAAGCGCGAAAGCGGATAAAGGCGATAATGCCATGCTTTTCAAGTGTGCCATCGCCGCTAAACGCAAGGCTCTCAACTGGTGCGCAGTGTTACTCGTCGCACTACGATTACCATTAGAACTTTCAGCGGTGACCATATTATTTTATAGGTCGAAAGTCTGTAGGAAGGTTCAATGCAGGATCCTTGAGTTGTTTTGTATGTAGCAGACGCGCATATTTCGAGATACAACGCTTTGAAAAAGCCGTTTTGAACCATTTTAGGGTGCTTCGAAATGGCGTTTCTGATGTGCATTGTAAGCATTTGACAGCCCTCGTCTGAAGTGTGTTTTATTTTCGTGGATTGGTACATTGTACGCACCTTTAACAGTTTCGTAGACAAACGAGTATTTCAAACACTCCACTAAGGAGTTTCCCTAGTATAAGGTGTTCACATTAAAATTAGCACTTTTGAAAGCCCTGCACGTTGTGTATTCTTCTGCCGTATGTAAAATTAACATTGCGTTGGGCCTTATCACTTTATTAAATCGTCGGTCAGGTAAAACTGTGAAATTATTAGACATTTTTTTATATGGTCATTTTTATGCTTCGATGCGCTGTATAAAACAGAAAGCGAAATAAATACTTTAATTTATTACGAAAGGTTACTTAAAACTTTTTATTTGACGTTAAGATATGGAACTACTTTCCCTCCATCGTTACCAACTTTACTGGGTGCATGTCACTCAGTGCGCCCGTTAAATTATATGCAGGTAGGTGGCAGTGACTTTTTCTAAAGTTGATTTGAAAAGTGCTCACTTTATCGTGAACAGCCAATATAGAGTTTTAATACAGCAATGCGTGTGGAAAAGAACCAGCATTGTTGCAGTAGTTTGAAAAAAATAGTGTTTTGCAGATAAATAAATATAGTAAACAGAGGGCTAGTTATAACAAATTTTGCTGACATTTTACACTTTTCAATTAATAAATTTGTGAATGGGCGACAAAATATCGACTTTAATTACTTTCCTGAAAAAATAAACATTAATGTTGAAATATTCCATAGTTTTTTACAAGCTTTTATTTAACTTGCATTGTTTGTATGTAAGGTGTCTGTACGACCTCTATGCAATGAACTGGCATCCAGTCTGCTTTCAGCACGTTACTGTTAGGTAGCAGCTCGAAGTCCGGAAGGGACCACCAGTGTTTTAATACACTTTTTTAATGGTTGTAATATACACAACTACTTACTACTTATAATGATAACTGTATGACAACTAAGGAGAACCCTTAGATATGAACTGCCACGGTGGCCGAGCGGTTAGACTGCTCGCCTCCCACCAAGATGAAACGGGTTTTGATCCCCGGCCGGGTCACTCACGGGCTCCGTAAGTGGAAATCGTAACGGACGATGCCGTTGGTTGGCATGTTTTCTCGGGGATCTCCCGTTTCCCCCGCCCTTTGATTCAGGCGCTGCTCTATACTCATCTCATTTCACCCTCATCGGCTCTCAACATCTCGTTGTTAGAGATGCCCAAATCTCACACTCAACCCTTAAAAGGGAAACCTCGACTTAGTGCATAAATTACTTAGGTGGGGAAAGGCATAGGGATAGATTTTACTTTTAAGGAACAAAACGCAAGCATGCATTCAGCTACAAGATTACATAAACTAATAAGCGCTAAATAAATAATAACAAAAATTGAATCCAAGAATAATTAAAAAACACCTTTGGTATGCTATTGTGTGAAGGATTTGTACATGAACTTAATCTATCAATGAATTTATTATTAGATTTAGATAGGTTTGATTTTGTTTGATTATTTCTTTACAAATTTTTACATTAGTTTAAAACAAAGACAAATCGTAAGTGCAAACCTGCAGGCAACAGTTTAAGCGAAATAGGAAATTGGTACAGCCCAGGGACTAGGTATACTAGAAGAAAATGAAAGGTTTCCATGAGATTGATTTAAGTTCGAGAACTTAAGTAAACCAAAAAAATGGTATTGTGAACTCCAGCCGCACAAGCCAGCAAAATGGCGTGACGTATGGGCGTATAAACCGTCTGGGTTGTTTGGGGTCCTACAGCCACTGGAGTTGTAAAGGATTACGATGATCCCAGGGAATTTCGGTTAGTACATATAAGGAAATTCTTTCTTTGCTGTAACTTTCGTTTAATCTCTTAAAATAGCATTGATTTCAGTTTATATTTTTCCTTAAACTGCAATATCTAAAATGCTGTAAGATATGTACTTGAGCAATATATGTAATTATGAAGGCTATGAAGAATGGATACTATGGAAAGATAAATATTTTTCCCGCTTATCAACATAGCTGATTACGTAATATCATTGTCGCATCGAATTTACAGCGAAAGTAAAATGTTTTAACTCTTATGGTTAGCGGGGGAAGGGGGGTTACTGGCTGCGATATTCATCCCTCCCGTGCAACATTTGTATAAATACATCACAGATTGCGGGAGGCAGGCACAATGCCACGTTTCCAGGCCGACATATCGGCAGAGGTGGGCAAATTCATTGGTCGGCCAGACCTTTGCTCTGCTGGAATTATTTTATATAAAGTTAGTGTAAAATCTCTGGTGTACGAAACGCCTTGTTGTCAGTGAAGGCTTGGTCGCTTGTGTCGTGGCAGCATGAGATTTCACGCGTGTCATATTTGACATTCTTGAACATGTCCAGTTGAACAGGGTTGCTCGTTGCAGTTTGTGCATTGAAGTTTCTGCGTGCTATTTCGAAACAAACTGTTGAAAACCCTCTTCCGTGCTACTAATAAACCATTTACCATGTACACATGGTTCCTGCCTTAGTTCTTTCTGGAATCCACTCCTTGTTTGTCACAACTGGCTGTCAAAACCATCGTGCGCACATTAAAATGAAGGGTGATAGTTGCCTAGCTCTGCCCCTGTAACTTCACGCCGATGTTTGCTGGAAGACAGGTTTACGACCCTGGGTTAATTATATCTTATTTTGAGCTCTCCTCTCAACCCGTGAGTCTGGCTTGTGAATTCTGGTCCACGGTATACCAGAGCTTATATTCATCTCAGTCGTTGATGAAGCGTCGTCAGGAAGGAGGGAGAAAACTTGACACTTAGAAGTTGCGTCACTTCCTTTGTAACTTCGAATTCCGGCGCGAGACGGGAAGTGTTTCGAACTCTTGAAAAGTTGCCAGCCTGCTCTCCGGAAAGAAATTTTTCACACTGGCGGTGGATGAGCCATACAAACTTCTCAAGGGTAGCCGGGGCATCAACCTTTCAATTTTCTCGCCTGCTGTTCCTCATTAACATGCATTGAAGGCGAGTGACCTGTCGCGCACATAAAATTAACAAGAAATAATTTTATAATCTCCAAGAAGAACAAATACTTAATTGCTAGTAACGTGACTGTTTTTCTGATCGCATTATCAAGTAATAAAATTTTGGAGTGTATCTGTGTTGGGGACAGGGCCGTGAATTCAACGTGAACCTGTCTGCTTTAGAAGGTAATGTATACTTTCGGATATGCGAATTAAATTAAAGTAATGAAGTGGTTACTTGCCTTGTATATATAAAATCGACAGATGTATGCTCCATTCCCGATTACTTCCAAATTTTCTTAAGCCCTCCTTAAATTCTAGTCCCAAGATATTCTTCCGCCTCGTATGAAAAAAGCTTAGAAAATTCCTACATTTTGGCCAACGCACCTAATTCTGACGCACTTTTGTATAAGTGAGCACTTTTGAAATCAACCTTAGAAAAAAATCGCTGCCGCCTGCCTGCATATATTTTAACGGGCGCGCGGAGTGACATGTGCCCAGTAAAGTTGGTAATGATGGATGGGAAATAGTTCCACACCTTAACGTCACATAAATAGTGTTAGGTAACTATCTGTGCAAACTAAAGTTATTTATATCACTACCTGATTTTATTAATGCGTCTAAGTATAAGAATAAGCAGATTTGTAACATATTTACTTGTATAATAATTTCACAGTTTGACTTGACCAACACACAATGATGTGATGAGGCCAATGGCAGTGTTAATTGTACATAAGGCGGAGGAATACACAACGTGCGTACAATTAGATATTAAGTAGGGCTTTCATAAGTGCTCGTTTTTCCGTAAACAGCATATTATAGACATTACCAACACACCCAATTATTCTCTTTCTTTATTCATATTAGTTATAAATGAAATATTACAAATTAATGATTCAATTTAATTAAAAGTTAAATTTAACCAAAAGTGAGGTACTTCTTTACTAACCTATTCAGACTCAGTGTACACAATTGTGTACATTACGCACGTGTATAGGCTGTTCACGGTAAAGTGAGCATTTTTAAGGCCCTCCCAACAGGCACTAATCACTAAAAATATATCTTATTGCAGTCTCAGGCATTAAATTTTCAGGGTGGTGAGATGTATACACTGTGATTATTGGTCGCATTGCAATGTTTATATTAAAAAGCAGCAGTAAGATAGAAATTGGATGAAAGAAAAAAATATAGAAGGGCCTTAAAAAGTACTCACTTTACCGTGAACAGCTTATAGGTAAATTTTGGTCTGTACTACACGCTGCGAAGCTCAGTGATCAATGATATTACCTGTGCGTAAATTATTCGCAAACCGTATTACCGGTCTACGTCTTAATTGGTTCACATAAATGTAGCCGAACATATTATAGCCTACATCCCATTGGCTCTGAAATCTGCTTCTTTGTGAACTTGACCACTGAATATTTTACGACTAGGTTATTCACGTGATATTTTCATTAAACATGTTATTTCCTTAAAATATTTGATAGAAGCAGGACTGTATTTGAGAAAATTGCATGAGAAAAATGGGAAAATTTAAATCCTACACATTTTGATGTGAAACCATTGCCTCTTTTCTGAACCTTTGTATACAATGGATTTTGGTTACTAGGACGATTTTTAACCATTTGTAAATAAAGTACCTTACGATGCATAGGTATGAGCATCAAGTAATTTTGATTATATTTCTTATTTATAATGTAATCGCAAGTTTAGGTGTATGACAAGAAAACAACCTAACGTTTTTTTTAGATAAAAAACGTCGCACATTCAGATTCAAATATAAAACAGACTTTAGTTTTTAAATAAAAACAATCGCAAATAAAACTCTTTACGAAAATCCACATATTTACTTAATCGTTATTACGTACAAAATTAATTACACTGAAGCGAACCGATTTTTATAAGTAATGCATTATTTTGGTAACATTTCAGCTTTGATGCTGACAAAAGGCTAGTTAAAAAATCACAGCATAAATTTTAGTACACAAAACAGGATCACTGTATCATTTATATTACAAGACACCAACAATACCATGCCCAAAGCAGTCAGGTTATGATCGAACGTGTATGGAATACGAGTACTGAAAAGAGGTTATGTTGGCTGGACGGTAGCAAATACGGCATTTGACCGTAGAATGAGCTGTAAGCAAGCACTGCCAAATCGATACTGACGCTGGATGGAAATGCTCAGTATTTTATTATCACATGGTGTCGTAGCTTTTAATTTTACTAAGATGTCATTTTAAAAGAACAATATTATAATTTATACATATTCGCCAAGTGTGCACGTCTGGTCCGTTTTTTTTTACCCCGGTTTACAAACTTCCGAAAATCATTTTCCATAGCCGAACACACAGAACCAACACGTTTTTATTGCACACGTAATTATTTTATTCACAAATGTGTAATAAAACAAATAAAAATTATTAACAATTAAAGTGAAAAATTAAAAAAATAAGAAACTAACGTAAAAATGTTTTTCGTCTGGACGTCTGCTGTAAATAATACAGCAATTTTACCAATTTTATGTTGGTACTGATTTTATACAGATACATATTTGGTTACTTAATGAAATAAAGTTTGCCTCAAACAACTAACATTGCTATTAGAATTACTTTGTCAATAAGCTGTTTATGAATTCAAATTTCAAAGTAGTAATGCTTAACGAAGAAGGATTATTTCATGAAGTATGACTTATTTGTCAAAGAAGTCTACGAATATAAATTCCAGCCTAAGAATCGCCGACCACTACTATTCGCTCACTTCAGTTGAAATGGCGGACTGTGTACCAGGGGCGCCAAATGCTCACCTACTTCGCGCTTGATTTGAGATGCAAAGTGTTTCAAATACACGTTTTCCCAAGAAACTATTAAACATGCGTAAATTCTGCTTATCTACGAAAAGAATATACACTTCAGACAAGAGCTACTGAATGCTTTCAAGACGTCACGTATATCTGAAACTCCATTTCAGTTTATTAAAAAATGGCTCAAAACAGCTTTATAAAAATCCTGTACAGGCCATTCACAGTAAAATGAGCACGTTTTTAAGCCATCATATTTGGAATAATAGTCAATAAATATATTTTATTGTAGCCATATACGTTTACTTTAGAGCCCTGAGAAATATACACACTGTGTTTATTACTTACATGGTACAATTTATTTTTTAAAGTTGTATATGGATACAAAATGGCCAATAGGAAAAAATAACCAGAGACTCAGGAGGGCTCACTTTACAGTGAACAGTCTATACCTCAAAATATAAGTGTGAGATATACAAAATACTCAAGCGCCCTGCACTGAACCTTCGTAGAAACGTTTCCACCAATAAAATTATAGGGTCACAGCTGAAAGTCTCATAGGGACACGCAGTACGACGAGAACACTGTACGCCAGTTAAGAGTCTTGCGCTTAGTGGCTACGGACCATTTGGTGCGCGTGGTATTATCGCCCTTGTCACTCTCGCGCTTCTCAGTCTCAAGCACGGAAGAAAGTTCCGTGTAGACGGGAGACTTAAAGGTCACCGCCGCCCATTTACGAGTATAGTTGGCTCGCAGTCAATTCTACACTTTTGAAACCCCTACTTAAGATCTACTTTTATGACCGTTGTGTATTCTTCCGCCTTATGTAAGATTAACATTGCCATGGGCCTCATCACTTTATTCATGCGTCGGTCAAGTGAAATCGTGGACTTATTGGAAAAGTTATTACTCTTCGAGTCGTATAAAAAAAAAAAAGAAAGCGAAAGAAATAATTTAAGTTATCAGAAATTGTTACTTAACAGTTTTTTACTCTACGTAGAGATACGGAATTACTTCTCATCCATCGTTACCAACTTTACTGGACGCATGTCATTCAGTACGCCAGTTAAAATGCATTCAGGCAAGGGCAGTGACTTTTTCTAAAGTTAGTTTCAAAAGTGCTGACTATCGCGAAGAGTCTTTTAATGTTGTGTATGGCTGCTCGTTGTCGAAGTCAAATTATATGTGCGTTACTGTACCACTGCTGTAGGGAATGTGGAAGGTATTGGTTGTGGAGTGTTGGGTAGTTTTCTTAGCCTTGTATGAAATTCTGTCTTTATTACACTACTCATTGTTGGGAATAGGACTTTGTGTATAATTACAAGTGAGTGTGATTTGTAGTGACACTTTCCTTTAGTGTAGTAACATTGTCACTTTCAAAATTCCAATGAACACTTACCAAAATATATTTCACAAAGGACAAATGTAGGATCACTCAGGAAATGGCTTATTCTTACTACTCAACTACTGGGAATAAATTATAAAGCGTGGAGTTCCCATCAGATTTTATTACTTAGGAATTGGCAAAAGGGGTCTCCAAAGGCGTGGAAAGATAGATTAAATTTTGCTGACCCTTCATTAGAAAGGAAGTTCACAAATACGTGATTTAATCCTAGTCTGTAGCTTTATTACTTTGAGTTAACCACCATCCTTACAGTATGTAATTAGGGACCAAAAAATCTGAAATATTTAAATTAAAAGGAAAAACTTTATTAATGCCTAAAATGGTATTCAGAAAGGTGCAAAATTAAAGTATTCGTATTCTCAATAGTTAATCTTCTTCGCGCATCTACTACATTAATACACATCCCGTTTGCGTGAAAATAAAGATCACTGACACTTGCAATTATGCATAAAGTCACTCAAAATCAAATCAAAGTTTGCTACTTCCAACAAATATCAGGGTAATTAGCCTTAATTAATGTACTCCGGTACTAGCGTCAGTCAGTGAGGTTTTGGACCTTGCTTTATATCACACTCAAAATTCTCGCCCTAGCACTTGCAATTGCACCAAATCATAAAGCGAAATACTTGGTCTACACTTTGAAATACATATATAAACTAATTGTGCCCCTCACCCCCCCCCCAACTTTGTAATTGGGGTGGCATCACCTCGCTTGTTGTAAGTGTCATAGCACCCGGCGCTAAGCGGCGCCTCTATAAAAGGCGGCATCTTGAAACACTAAAAAACCACTATTTCATAGGCCTACGCCCTCTTATTACTCATGGCGCGGCGATCCTATCTGTAAACTCACTTCTGGGCTGGCGCTGGGGATTAAAATTGATTAAGCCAGCAATAATTACTTACGCATCCGCCTTAATTAAATGTCCTACCAGAAGTGTCGCATCCGGCTACCACTTAAAAAACGTACACTAAAACCAGAAACTACTTCCGGGATAAAAAAAACTGAAATCCTAAAAACGAAAAACCCAAAAATCTAACTTACAATTAACATAAGAATTAAAATTAAACAATTGCAAATTAATTACAACACATATATACCGTTGAAAAATCAAAAATAAAATTTAATGTTATAATAATTATTGAAAATTCTAAACCTGGAAAATGGATGTGTGTATTGCAATTACCATTAAGTTTTACTTTTACAAAAACCTATTAGAGGCGATCAAAAAAAAAATTAAAAAATATATAAAGATTAAGAGAAAAAAGAAAACAAAAATAAAACTTCAAGTCAACATCTATTGTAAACAAATCTGTAAGGAAAAAAACTCTATTAGACTTATTGTAATATGCCTATCCATAACGTTATATACTAGAATGCAAAAATTTACTGTTCGATGAAAAATTATTTAACCATTGAATTATGAAAAGTGGTTCTACGTTTTAACAGCTTAAAATTGTAGAGTTCAAAATTACTGACCAATAAAAGTAATTTTTATCAAGTATAGAGTTACAATTAGAGTTTTTGACATACTTATATTCCGATCAGTTCCGCAATGTCAGTTAGTCAACGAATAAATATTTAGTTATTAGGCAATTTGAAATATTAATTTTCACGTGTGGCGAAGAGATACATAGTGAGCATGACAGAATAAATTAAGCCGATCTGTGAAAATTCTCGCAGTGAGCCAGATATACACAGAGACAATACGTTTGTCTAGAAGCACGCGCTGACACTCTCTTTCAATCACCCGTTTTGGGAAAAACATATTGATACGCCATTTATTTCCTTTATTTTTTGGGTAAAATATTACAAAGCAAAAGAGCAGCCTATCAGCTATTAACAGCAGTCCACAGTCGACGCCGAGCTATATTTCACCGAACTCAAATGCCTAAACCCGTTTTTTTTTCGCGTGAAGTCAAATACAATATACTTACAAACATTATTTGCACTGCCCGAGCGAAACCTGTCTATGTATTGCAATCTAGGCGAGCTGAGGATAAAAAGGAGATAAACTGCACTGTAAAAAAAAATTGAAGTAAAATTCCCTTACGTGTAATGGAAGCTAATAACTCCTACATGAAAGGTAAAATTATCAGTCAAATGTGGAGTAAATCTACATACACGCTGTTCACGATAAAGTGAGCACTTTTTAAGGCTCTTCCAAATGGCTTTTACCATTAAAAAATATATTTTGTGGCTGCTTCAGACGTTGAATTGAGTTTGGTGAAATGTATAGATTGTGTTTTTTAGTAACATTGCAATGTTTATATTAAAAATGGTAAAAACAGAGAAATTTGGTTATAGCAAAAATTTAGCAGGGCCTTAAAAAGTGCTCACTTTAACGTGAACAGCCTATAACAAGTAAGATAATATTAACTATATTGTATAATACATTTATATTTCAAATTACACGAGGTAATTTTTTTATTACTTATATCCTCTGACGAATAGTAACCGAAACATCAACTCTAAAATGCTCTACACTTGCTGGTGGGTGGGCGCGAGCCATGGACCTTTATCACGATAGATCCGATGCGCCATCCATTAAATTACGAGTAAATATTAGTGTGTTAAAGATTGTTTCATCCGCCCGTCCTCCCACTTAGCTGTTGAGACAATGCCGAACACATGCACGCGTCGTAATGTAATTTTCCCATCCACGTATGGGATTTTCCACTACCATGTACGTGAATTTTACTCCAGAGTGCGGTGACTTTACCTTACATGTAAGGAAAACTACGTTTCCCACACAAGTTTGCGAATATTACCTAACACTTGTCAGGTAATTTTACCATTGTTTTTTACAGTGTGCTTAAGTTTCAGCGTCTGTATACTTTCCAGTGCATTTCCCCATTCATTTCTCACGTGCAAAACAATCTTAAATAACCACAAGTACACTCCAGAAAACCTCAGTCCGTTCCAGAGCATGAGAAACTCCACCTAAATGACAACGCGTTTTATTAAAAACCCACAGGAAACTATCGTTCTTGAGAATAATACTTTAAATGTGACTTGAACAGAGAATAGACTGTTCATGGGAAAATGAGCACTTTTGAAAGCCCTGATTAAGATCTACTTATATGCACGTTGCGTATTCTTCCGCTTTATGTAAAATTAAAATTGAAATAGGCCCCATCACTTTATTCATACGTCGGTCAAGTGAAAATATGTGGTTATTATAAAAGTAAATATATTTTACAAAACTGCTAATTTTTACACTCCGAAGCATTAAATAAAACAGAAAGCGAAATAAATAATTTAAATTATTCTGAAATATGGTTACCTAACATTTTTTATTTGACTTTAAGATATGGAAATACTTTCCATCCATCGTTACCAACTTTACCGGTTGCATGTAACTCACTGCGCCCGTTTAAGTATACGCAGGCAGGGTGAGTGACATTTTTCTAAGGTTTATTTCAAAAGTGATCACTTTATTGTGAATAACCTTTATCGTTGGAATGCAGTAGTAGGAGAAGGCATTTCTGAGTGTACGGACTTCGTTCAACCTTCACGGGAAATGAAATCCGGATTACTATGGTTGCAAATCCGCTAGGTGCGTAGAAGGAAGGAAGTCCATGGGGCGGTGCTTCGTATTGGGAACAATTTTACTTACGCTACTTGTTACGCTGTCAGTCATTGTTGCCATTATTACAATAATTCAGCGAATGCGCTGTTACAATGGCAAGTTATTAGGACACTGGGAGAATCTTGGAGGATGTTATGTTTATCTGCATGGAGAAAAGAAGGTAGTTATCATAAATATTTGTGCTGATAAAAGTGTACAGTTTCATAACGATAGCTCATCACTGCACAACTTCAAAACGTTAAAGATATTTAATTTAAATAATGAGGTTTCCTAAATATGGAGTACTGAATAACAGTTATTTTTTTCTGTGAATTATTTCACATGATTCTTTGTTTCTTGCTGACTTAAACACTAAAACAATATTTATTCTGTAAATAATATAATTTTGTTTTGTGTAACATGTATTTAATATTTGAATTCGCATTTAAACACAATATTTAAAACATTTGTTAATATGTCTTTCCTGTATTATTTTGTGTAACAGATATTAAAGATTTTCCTGCACACGCACTCGCACATTTATAATAATTACAATAATTAAAAATATTCTATATATTTTCATTTTATATGCCGGTCAATACACCGCACTAAAAAGTTTATAAATTAGGTTTTCACAATTGAATAAGAAAAGGAGATAATTGTGGGATGTGAATAATTTAATGAAAGCTGTGGAAGCAGTTAGGTATGAGATTTTTAAGTGAGCCTTTGATGTTAGTCAGGGCACACGAAGCCCTTAGGATAAAGAGTGCACCATCGTTTTTGATTCAATCATTTTATTCTACTTAATTTTGAAGACGACCTTAAGCAGACATTTTTGAGTCGCTATAAATGACACGCGTCTTCTTGCATATGGATTTTCCTTAAGCAAAATTCCTATTATGTTTAAAAAAAAAAAAGATAATTAGCCCAGAAAATATTCAGCGTGGTGCAATTGATACTTTGAAACTCCTCAAGGCATAACAGCAGCCACAGTAATATTATTTTGCTCATTATTTTACTCGTTTGAACCTGAAATTGACAAAGGAATGCATAATCAAACTAGGGTTACCATTATTTTGAGGCAAGTACCACTATCATGAAACCAAATTATTGTATACGAAGTTAAAATACAAATGATTACTCTAACTTCATATGAATGCGGTGAACTCAATCATTATTTATCCTCGGTAAATACGAAAGCAACGTTAATGAATGTGACTCAATAATGATTAATTTCGGTTTGTCACATATGTGAGTAGATACTCTGAAAACTTTGCGCTGTGGTTTAGATGTTCTTTTTCAGCAGATAGTTATGTAAACAGTAGATAATGTGGTCGTTGTATTAAATTGCAATTTTCTTATCACGGGAACATAAATTTAACTAACCAGGCAAGAGATAACAATATGGGAATAGTTTATATTCCTCTACATAAAACAAAAGTGCACTCTCTAAAAGTCTCATTTACAGGACAACTCCAAACCATTGTTTTTCAGAATACGG
Source organism: Dryococelus australis (assembly GCA_029891345.1). Classification (NCBI taxonomy): domain Eukaryota; kingdom Metazoa; phylum Arthropoda; class Insecta; order Phasmatodea; family Phasmatidae; genus Dryococelus; species Dryococelus australis. The sequence goes on from CM056999.1 coordinate 98,511,284, forward strand.
CCTTTGCTTCAAACTATTTACAGGTACAGGGTTTACCAAAGATTACATACATTTTGTTTTGCAACAACAAACAATGCATGCACTGGTTTTAGGAAGAGAGTTCTGTACCCATTCAATGGCAATATTTTTCGTGAACATTAATTCCTAATTCTCGAAATTTCGATAAATGATCAAAGTATATACCAATATGGAGTTAACGTGAAGGAAAATCGTCCTCTGGACACACAAAACTCATGGAGCAGAAAATACATTCTCGTTACTAGTTCACTATGCAAAAAAGGGACTGAGAGAAAGATTAAATAACAATACACAGGTAAAATGTGACACGGAAAAGATAAATTTTGAAGAGTGCCTGGTAACTCATAATCTGAAAAATTATCCTAGTCCAGTGTAAGTTAAAAAGGGCAAAGATTCAATCAAACCGCAGCAAAAGATATGAGCATAACTAATATATTAGAGTGTTGCTGGCAAGATCGTATTTGTAATATCTTAGAATCATAATTTTTATAATACTAATAGTACTACTATAGACTGTTCATTATGACGTGAGTACTTTTTTAAGGCCCTCCCAACAGGCATTAACCACTAATAAATATATCTTAGTGCAGCCTCAGATATTAAATTTTGATGGCGGTGAAATGTATACACTGTGTTTATGGGTCACATTTCAATGTTTATATTAAAAAGCAGTAGGGAGATGGAAATTGTACGAAACGAAAAATTTATAAGGGCCTTAAAAAGTGCTCACTTTACCGTGAACAGCCTATAACAATTATGTCAAGTGTGTCTATCATAGGATAAAAATGGTGACAAAAATGTAGTATGGTGTCGAAAATTTTGCGTAGGTGACTACTTATTAGGGAAGTTGCATTTGCGTGTGTCCGAAAAAATGAAAACAAGCAGAAATGGCATTTCTGAAGATTGCGATTCTAAGGTGCAGAATTTCTGTGTATTTAATACCAGTCGAAATATTCTGAATGTATGTCAAATTGGCATATGACTAGTAATATTTTCAAGCATTTCAGTTACGTCAAAACATTCATTATACATCTAAAAAACGCAATTCATTATAGTTGTGCTAAAGATTGAAGACCTAATCTAAACCAAAGGTCCCACAATTAGCGTATTGGGGCACATCACATTTTAAGGAACATTTTTGGATTCTTATCGATTGCAACGGCTTACTGTATAAAAGTAAAGTTTTTGTATTAACTGGTCTATTAAAGCCACAGGGTCACACAACTTGTAAACTTTTTCGAATATTTTTTTCACAATTATCTTACGAACATTATTTTCAACGTAACAAAAAATTACTCCACACCCCTCCACCAAAACAAGCTAGTTCCATAAAATTTCTGACGCTTTTTATAGTTGAAATGTGTAGCTACAGGTTAAAAATTTCTTATTAGAATGTATTGAGCTCGCTTCCTACGAATCTATGTATGACCAGTGTTTTACTTATTATTTTTAAACTTTCTTTAATTACTTTCATATGTCACGTACTAAGCGCCGCAAAAAGCCAAAATATCAACATGTAAATATGACCGTTTGTGTCCTTCAAAATTTTACCGCTTGACAAAATACAGCAGAAATCAGCCTGGTTTAAGCTCTTCACCAAGACAAATCTATTCAGTTTTGAAATGGAGGTTTTCTAAATCAAAGAAACATACCTAGCTCTCACGAATTATTTGGTAAACGAGGTGTTATGCACATTTCATCATATTTCAAATACAACAAAGACGTTAGTGAAAATCGGGGAAATACACAAACAAGCATTAAAACCTACTCACAAAGTACAAGTATGCCCGAATTCAAGTGAAATTGCTTTAAATAATTCTGATTTATGATATTTAAATATTTTTTTCTTTTATATGCACTATGTGTTAAAAGTAAGGAAATGCAAAAATAATATACAGCCATGTAGAAAACAATTTGTCGGAATTTTTGTATTTTGGAAGTTAGTAATAAATTCTTGGACACCATTCTTTAACAATCCAAATGTATTTTTGTGCCATAGTTGTAAGTAATTTTACGGTTTTCTGCATCTAACTTTTTATGGGCAGTTTTTTTCATGAGATACAATGGCATCACGAAATACCGTGCAACAGTTTCCCAACTTTGCTCACTTTCATCTATTTAAGGGTAAAATATCGCAACAAAATACATGTATTTAACATATATATATATGCCAATAACAAACGAGACAGTGCAATAAATTGAGGTATTATTTTTATGTTGACTTTAATTATAAAGTGAAACATGTATATTTATCGGACTTTTGTCTTACAACCTTTAGTACTTAAAGGCGTTATCAGTAAGATAAAAGGAACATCACCAAATGACTCAAAACCTATAGTATTGGGAAATACTTAAGCAGGTATTTAAGAGCATCAAGATACGCGAGTGACAGAATGGTGTTTATGGGCTTGTCGGAGTCGAATCCATTAGCGCCCTAAAGATGAATTTTAAATTTATAACTGACTAAAAAACACGACCTTAGATAGCAAACATCAACCACAAATAAACATGGAAGTATACTGCTCATTTACAGTACTCTGAGATATCTACTTAATATATGGATTTTCTCAATTTTTACACTTCTTGCAACACAATAAATAATAAAGAAAAAAACATTTTGCTTTTCAAAATGGAAAAATTCATGTTCCATAAAGGCCTCTCCTTTAAAATATTTGGAAGATATTTGATCTTCATGCCTGAACTCTGTTGGAACTGAACCGGCAATGCAGTAGCTACAATGGCAACAATCTAATTTATAGTAAGGTTTAATTTATTTAACACTAACTTTCCTTCCACGGCGGCATTCTTGTGCTACATGAAATAGTTATTTTTATAGAAGGACATCTTTGTAAACTACATTAAGTGCCTTTCCTTTCAGGTGCTAATATTATCAAGTTGCTATATCTACTTACTCTGGAGCAGGCCACATACAACTGCTTGTGTGAGAATTAGTCTTCCCTCAAGTAAATGTACCTGGGCCTTATTTACATGCATGGCAAAACAGACCTTATGAGGGAACTGAATATCTCAAATTCTGAAGGGTACTCTGACAGAACAAATGGTATGCAGAGTAAGAAAACGATGCTCCAAAGCATATTCAGTGAAGACAGTAGCCTCTTAATACTTTTATGCAAAGAGCCTTTACATGCAGCCTGGCACCAATGCTGAGTTTTGGCGGGCTTAAATTCCGCAGCAATATTACTGGAGCCGTGGCCTCGATGGATAACTTATGTACGGATAAGCCAGTAGGTTTAACACACACACACACACACAAGGCAATGCACTGCATAATCCGTTTGCACAACCACGTCCACAGAATTGTTATACATATCTACATATTCTGATCGTCATTATATTATATCAGCACTTTCATTTGGATCAAAATGACATAGCCAGTACATGTACTTATTATTGATATTGCATGTATCATGATAGACACATTCTCTGAGATCAGCTAGTGTCGTCACTACTGTATCCAGGCCTGCAGATATGGTCACATTTATCTCAGATTCAGGATATCCTCAATCTCCTATTTCGTGTAGATCAGAGGATTGCCCGGGGAAAAATCACACCTTAAGTTGACGGTAACGTTTTCCTTGAGAGTTTTCAGACGGCACACTAAATATACGAAATGTTGATGTCTTCGACGCCCCTGTTCAATGTACTAAGTCATCTCTTGCGTGCAATAGTATTCTCATCTGAGACAACAAACGTAAAGTCCTCATAACTTGAACCATGCTACATTGTTGGGAGATGTACAATCTATTTCTTCATGGTTGACGTTGAGGGGCAGCTTGAATGCAGTGTGAGTGGTCTTACCTTGGCCAACATATTAGCAGCGATGCCAGACAGTAGAATAGCTAAGGCCATGCTACGATCGCTTATCAACCTTGTTTGGTTTAAGTTAACAAGAACATTATTTCAAGGGCTACCAGGAGCAGCCGGGAAAATCCCATGTCCAGTGCATGATTCAACACTACCAAAAACCTTATGGTAGGTCGAGAGCTCTTCAACCATTAGAGAAACTTCGTTACTGGGCCCTGCTTGTGCAAAGGCATTCATTTCATAGCTAGTCTCTCAGGTAGTCCATGTTTCACAAGTCTGCTCCAGGATTGTTTTGTTGTCTAAAGTAAATCGTACTATAGAAACAGCCATCCTCTTGAAGCCAACACTGCAGCATCAATCTACTTTAGGCAACTATTGTTCCCTTTATTTAATAACTTTCTCCAATGTCGTACCTAGGGGTTGTCATCCTCTAGCAAAACAAGCGCCTTGCATGATGACTGGAATGTTAGATAGAAGACACCATTTCATAGTCATTAGACCTAAGAAGGAAATCGAGCATTGAATCTCATGAAGCAGAAAATGGACATAACATTTAGTGTCATTTGGAAGGATATTTACACTCTGCTCAGTGTGTGACCCTTCTTCACTCCTGGCCAAACAAATATATTTTCCATTTACTTATCGTCAACTGGTTATACAATACAATCTATGGCGATACCCCGTATTAAGGAGATATCTTACAAGAACATCATTTCTGCACAGCACAAAAAATGCCGAAAGTATTTTGTGAGTTTTTCAGCGAAATCTGTGGAAGTGAAGTACATGACCTGACCGTTCACGTGACAAAAAGTGAGATACCTGATAGCGGAGTATCTTCCATGTATTGGGAAGACCAAAAAACTCCAACTACATCCAAGCTGCTGTAGCACTGGCCACACTCAAACAAATTTACCTCATCCCTCTTACCGAGCGAGGTGGCGCAGTGGTAACTCATTGGACTCACATTCGGGAGGACCCGGGTTCGATTCCCGGTCCGGCCGTCCTGATTTCGGTTTTCCGTGGTTTTCCGAAATCGCTCCAGGCGATTGCTGGGTTGGGTCCCAAATAAAGACCACGGCAGATTCCTTTCCCAATCCCTCTTCCCTGCGCTACTTGCATCATTCCTAATGACCTCGCTGGCAACGAGACGTTAAGTCCACTTATCTACCTAACTCACCCTTCTTATTGCTCAGTGCGAAAGTGATGTATTATGTGCACTCACGAGCAAAAAGGTTAAGCAACCAGAAGTGGTGAAACGAAATGAAACTAATGTCTTGAAAGGCCGTGTGACTTTATCCCAGTGACTGCATGAAATGGAGGGACTGTCACAATAGCTGTGGGCCGACTTGCCTCAGGGTTGGATACAACGGCTCCACGACTTCGTTCCGAACCGAATCAGCGCACGCATCCAGGCCTGAGGGAACGTAACATCATATTGACATGGGACTAGCATTATTCTCGTACTGCCAACACTGTGATCCAGGTGACCTGATACTCTAAGCACTGAACAACTTCACCACTAGTGTAAATTCATTTTCTTTTGTTCGTGAATGTATGTTGATGGAACTAGAGGCTTGAAAATGATGTATGTGGGTAACTCATTAAAGCAAATACCATGGGTTAAGAAATACATTTATAGATAGCCTTATTTGTCAAATATGGTGTAGTTTTTCTTATAGACAGTGCGGTTTTCATCCCATACTTTTCTTGGGCTATGGGAAACATTGTAACTCCAAAATTATGGGGGTGTAAAGCTTTTTTTTTGTTATTATATTTAGGAATAAATGGAAATACACTTCAATCATTAAACCACTTTTGAAATTGTATTTAAGAATGCCCAGTTATCATTTTTTAGACAGTTGTATCGAGGATTCCCTTAAAACGGTAAGTGACCCCTCTTCACCATCTAATTTATAATTTCTAAATTAAAAAAACTGAATTTTTTTACAATTAATCTTTTGAAGCAGGAAAATGAGTGATACACTCTCAAAAAATTATGTTTTTTTTAAGGGTTGATTTCAGGCGATTGATTTTGTTTAGGTAGTAATTGACTGCTGCGATATCTAATCGGGTTTAACAGATTTTGAGCATTCAGGTAAGAAAATTTCCATCGTATAGAACTGACATTTCGAAACATATTGAAAATTGTCTTCAGCCGTTTGTATAGGTTGTTTATGCAAGAAATAATGGTCGTGATAATAATCGGCTTTAAGATATAGTTGGGAAAATTCGTTTTATCCCAATTCAGCTTATCTCAGAATAAATAAAATAAAATAAATCTTTGGGAGTGCCTCTGCCTATTTTGATAACATCCCCGAAATGTGATGTTTCTAGCTTCAGTGGCCTGAACTGTGCGTTGATTAATCACTAAGCGAGTTAGTAAGAACACTTGTTTATATACTTAAAGATAGCTGTTTCCAGTCTCATGAAGAATACGATACGTAAAAGCAGAACATAGCGATAGCAAGAGTGTTGTTTCCTCTTTATTTCATTACACTTTGTTTTCCAGTTTTTGATAAAGAGTATTTTTTTTTACTTAATATTCACAAATATGTAAAAAATTAACTATGCAAGGCGTTAACAAGTGACTCATCTGTTTATTTCGCTTTCATATAAATTTATAAATGAAAACAATGAAATTAAATTTACAGCGACGGTTTAAGAGTAAACCGGATTTTAATCTTACCAAAGAACTTAAGCAGTGCACTAGAAACGCGTTTGCAATGACTATCAGTTGATGTGACAATTTGATGAGTAATGATAATGAGAGTATTTGTTTTAGGTTTTGGCACTCTGAAGTTCCTGGAGTAGTAACGAAGCTACGGGCGCAGTAGTAAACTCGGATTTGGGGCGGCTCTGCAATAAAACTAACTCGAGTCCAAAACAGATTCCCTGCCCATTTATCTCGGGCGCCCAACTTCGCAATTGCATTTGTGCTGCAAAGTTTAGCTCCTTCTTAATTTGATGTGAAGTTATTCCAAGAAAATTTAGCGGAAGAAGTTGCTGCTCCAATCTTTGAATCGCCCTCCGGGAAGTTTCACTCGGTCATAATTTCATTATCTGATATCGGAACTGCCGCGGTAGAAACGTATCTGCGAATGTTGCATACACAACTTACGAAACGGCACTTTCTTAATTTGTAACTGCTTCGGCGTACTTCTTGAAGTAATCCCCGACAAGCATATAAAACCACGGAGTCACCCGTAATAAATTTATTCCGCATTATGAACAGTAAAATACTTGCCACGACATTTTTGTAAACATGGAGAGCGAACATTTATGAGAAGTTGTTTTGTATTCAGGCGGAAGTATTTACCGAAACTGAGGGTTTAATAAAAAATTTGCAGCTACACCGAAACATGCCCACTAGGAATTAAAGTATACTTGAATACCATGATTGTATTAGCGACTAGTTTCGGTATAAACCCACTTCTTTCAATTCCACACAATAAGTATTTTTTCCGTTAAAATTAACAAGTGGAAAATGAGACAGAATGTATTTGACACCACTGAGTAACAATTATTTAATACAGACTAGCTACCCTGCCCGACTTCGTCCGGGTAAAATAATACGTGTATAGCAAAAATTATAAATTTAAAAAAAAAAAATCTGTTGGCAATTTTACGTGCATCTAATTATTTTGATTCAATAATAAGTTTAAGCAGCCAACCATCACTTTGCTCAGGTTTTATGGAGTTGGTATATATTTTTTATATATATTTATACCCCCTAAGTCACTGTGGCCCTACTTGAGAGTGCTCTAGCCACTGGGCCACTTTGTTCCTACTTTGGATCGCTCTAACCACTGGTTCACTGCGACCCCACTTCGAATCGCTCTAGCCATTCACTTGGGATCGATCTAGCCAATGAGTCACAGCGGCCCCACTTGATATCGGCCCTGGAGTTTTGGTAGAAAATTATTAGAAAGCAGCAATAGTGCTCATTTTTCCCGACTTGATTCAATAATACTGTTAATGCTCAGCTCCTATAAGTGCTACGGAAATTTTTACGAACCACAAAACCTGCCCCAATAAATGCAGATCACAACAGTAAGAACCGTATCCAAATTCGTTCGCTGGTTCTCTAAATTTTGCGCAGTCATACAGACAGACGCGTACCAGGGAGTTACTTTTATACTATGTATTGATTAGAAATAACAACAACGCATACAAAATACAGCTGAACAACAGGCAAGAGAATGTGTAACCCATAGTGACACACTAATTTTACTTTACTAGAGCTGATCAGAGACTGTGGATTTGTTTACCAGCTGGGATAAAGATTTTGTAAGTCTCTTCGTGGAGTGAGGTTGTTTAAGATCTTCTTACATACAGTACGTCGAGAGAATATTAACACATATAAGTACTGATATAAGCTGTTCACGGGAAAATGAGTACTTGTGAAAGCCCTGCTCAAGGTCTACTTGTATGCACGTTGTGAATTCCTCCACCTTATGTAAAATTAACATTGCCATAGACCTCAAAACTTTAGTAATGCGTCGGTCAGGTGAAATTGATAAATCATTAGAAAAGTAAATATGTTACAAATATGGTAATTTTTACAATTCGATGAATTAAAATAACAGAAAGTTAAAGAAATAATTTAAGTTATCACAATGGTCATCAACCACAATTTAATCGGCGTTAAAATATGGAACTCTTTTCCATCCATTAGTACCAACTTTACTGGGCGTATGTCACTCAGTACGCTCGTTAAAATAAATGCAGGTATGGGCAGTGACTATTTCATATGGTTGATTTCAAAAAGTACTCACTTTATCGTGAACAGCCTTTACACACAAATAAACAACTGTGAAAATGAACTTAGCAGTGGTTATGAGAACACACTATTTCAGTCGGTTACTATATATATCTCTACGAGAACATTGTCCGTGAAACGCATATACTTATTGTTCGTTAGCTTTTAATAATAACGAATATCGATTATAAAGATAATGCATTTTTAAGAGAGACTACGATTTTGCGCGGGAAATACGGATACCCCCATTATGATGTGCCTGTGACGTCACTGTACATGTAATCGTTGCTTGTTCGTGTGCTGATGTAGCAGGTCACGCACGAGGTTGGAAATTTTATTATTAATTGTTGTTTCGGCGGATATAAATGTTATGATGCTTCACCCAACACTATAGCTTGTTCGCGGTAAACTGAGAACTTTTGAAAGCCCTGTTTAGGATCTACTTGTATGCACGTTGTGTAATCTGCTCACTTTTCCACTTTGACACAAAAAAATAACAGAAAACGAAAGAAATAATTTATCACAAGTAGTTACCTAACACGTTTTATTTAGCGTTAAGATATGTAACTACATTCCCTCCATCGTTACCAACTTTGTACTGGGTGCGTGTCATGCAATACGCCCGTTAAAATACACGCAGGTAGGAGCAGTGACATTTTTCTAAGGTTGATTTCAAAAGTACCCACTTTATTGTGAACAGCACTTTGTAAGTTACACACTATGTAAAATCAAAAATTAAACGCACACCGGATAAAGTACTTAGATACGAAATTAGTTGATGGTGGAGGGGGGGGGGGGTAGGACTTGTCAGTAATCTCTTAGTGTTTCGCGACTCTTAAGGCGAGTTTTATGTGTGAAGATCATCTCGGCGTTAAGTAACCATGTGAGTAGTAGGGTAATGTATGTTCGATTGCAAACCGGCTTCAGGCTGTTGTTCGGTGGCTCGACCTTGACCTAGAAATTTCCCAGTTTTTTCCAAAAATCGCTCTCGCATAAAATCGCAAGTTTTATCCCAAAAATGTCTTAAAATTTCCCTATTCCCCCAAAATGTCCAAGTAGAATAGGTGTTATGTTATGGGCTGGCCTCAGTTGTATAGTTTATTGGGACACCCGAGTTATGATGGAAATTGTGCTTGGTGTATTGGGTTGTGCGGTTGTTTAGTATGACTGAATTGTTCTTTGGTTATAGGAGATGGTATGCTGGTTAGCCTGGTATGACGTGGGCTATAATGGATGGTTGGTTGATATGGTGACTACTATATATGTTGGCTGGTGTCGACCAGTAGAGCAGAAAGCATAAGCAGTAAGTAATTTTTTTCGTATGTCAGTGTGGACTGAATGGTTGAGGTGTGCTTGAGTTATAGCAAGAGGTATAAACAATGAGTATATTTCGTCTGGTGTTAGTCGGTAAAACAGATGGCATGTATGAGTTACAGTGGCTGGAATGAATTGTTTATATGAGTAACTGGTGAAGTTAGATGGGATGAAATTGTAGTCAATAGAATTGACTGTTATGATTGATCAGTATATATCAGCACTATATGCATATTTGTAAATTAAAAAAAAATTAAGCAATTTACAGCGGTGATGCATGTCAGAGGGACCTGAGTTCGAAGCCCATAACCATAAAAAAAAACACTAATTTTCTGCATTGAACTTACAAAATATCGGACAACATTTTTCCGAGTGATGGGATAATTTTCATATAGAGCATGCTGATTGATACCTTAGCATCAGGGGAAGCTAAGATCGATTTGGAAGCTTCTCTCACTATGCTGTGAATATGAATGCCTGCCTTTGGCCTCAATTAACAAGGAGCCACGAGCCACATTATCGGTAATTGGTTATCTCCTGTGTCGATTATGCGATCGGTACTTAAAATGTTAAACTTGAAAAGAAAAAAGCTATTGTTGGCCCCTATAAAGCTGGTGTTGGTCGATAGAGCAGATAGCATGCTTGACTTCTAGTATGAGATATGAGTAAATTTAGTCTGGTGTTGGCTGGTAGAGTGGACATTCTGCCAAAAATGTGGTGATCTGTGTATTGAATAAATATGTGAATAAAAATGTTATACAAATTCATAGTAACATGTGTATCTGCTTCTCTGAAACACTCATTAAATCAGTTTAAATCATAATTTATGCGAGTGAATGTCGTAGGAGCGGCTATAGTACTAATTCTAAAATGTCAAACTACAGCTGCTAACTAATCATCATTGCTCTGCCAGTGAATAAGTTCGTATTAATGTGAAAATATATTTCCTCCAAGTGTTATCTTCGCTCAGCATGAACTCATAAAGCTAACTACTGACAGACGGACCACTTACAAGAATGATTATTTGACGCTTGACCCTTTGACCACTCATGACTAAGTGTGGTGCCTTTGGTGCTCAATGCAGTGGCTTCGCTTTTAAGTGGGGTGCCTTTGGTACTAAGTGCGGTGCATTCGGTGATAAATGTAGTGCCTGCAGTGCGAAACGCAGAGCCTGCAATACTAAATACAGTACCTGCAGTGCTAAGTGTGATCCCTGCAGTGCTAAGTGTGGTGCCTGCATTGCTAAGTGTGGCACCTTCACTGTTAAGTGCGGTGCTAAGTGTGATGTCTTTGGTGATAAATGGGGTGCCTGCAGTGCCAAGTGCTGTGCCTTCGGTGCTAAATGCAGTACCTGTAGTGCTAAATGTGGTGACTGCAGTGCTAAGTGCAGTACCTTGTATATGTTCGATTAGCTTAACATATATTTCAAAGTCTGGTAGAATGTGTGTGACTAAGTTAAAAATATTTAGTGTTCTTCACAATATGAAAATACATTCCAAGTCATACACAAGTGTGTGGAGTGCATAAGACAAAAAGATGAAGTGACTAAATTGGAATTTTACTTGGACTTATCATTAGGTTAGGTGGATGGTGAGAGAAATAAAATATATTCAGAGTCCTGACAAGGGGTGTAACACACACAAGTATGGCTTGGTTGTACAATTAGTTTGCTTTTATGGTTGGTATAGCTGTTATGTGTATTGGTATGACCTGATCGCATGTTCGGTTATTTTGGCAGTATGAAAAAAGTGTTCCTTAGATGGCGTGAGAAAATGGTTTAATTGTACAATTCGTTTCTTGTTTAGTTGGTATGATAGGGGCAGAATGCTTAGCTGGTATGGTCGGTTAGTATGGATGGTGTTGGTTGGTAGAACAAGTACAATGGGTGTTTTAATTATGAGCTGGCCTCAGCTGTATATTTGCTCAAGTTATGATGGATATTGTGCTTTGTGTATTTGTTGATATGTTGTTGGTCAGTAGAGCAGATGGCCTACATGAGTTACAGTGGGTGGAAAATTGAATATTAAGGTACCTGCTTGCGAGTATATAAGTAGCCAGCTTTCAGTTAGGAAGCTTAGTTTGATAGTGGCAGCCATGAAAGACACTGTCTCAGCTCGTGTAAGCAACTGTAATATAGCATGGAGCCAAAGGTTGTTGGTTTATAAACACCTGAGGTTAGCACAGTGCTATCGACTTCTTCGGATGGGACATCTGTGGCAGCAGCATTCACATCAACTTCTTCAGGCATGGCATCGGCTGCACCGTTGACTTCTTCGGGTGGGCCAACTACAGTAATGCTGTCATTGACAACTTCGTCAAGGCTTCGTTGTTGCTACTGTGACAAAATATTTGCCCACAGCAACAATGCTCGGAGACATGAGACCAACTGTATTCGGAATGGGGAGCATGCTACCTATAAATGTGAAAAATGCAAATCGCAGTTTGATTGACGAAGTGACAACCTGAAAAGACATCTCGAAACCTGTACCAGTCTACCTTCACTTCCTACTAAGCATTATCTATCAACATTGCATTGTAGCTGTATTGAGGCGGAAAATCATCGAAGCAAAAAACTTCGGTTGTGAATGCTATCGGCAGTTCGTTACTTTCTTCAAGACTTCCATGCAGCTACTGCTACAAGACTTTCACAAACGTCGATAAACCACGAAAGCTTGAAAAGAATGCATATGTAGGGAGTACCATTCCCATCGGATATCGGTGTGAGAAGTCCTCTAAACTGTTTGCATGCATTGACATTTAAAATAAATATATTTTAACAATGCAAAATTTATGTATCATCTATGGATGCAGAACGAGCAGATTATCCTTTCTCTGTGCAGTTTATGGCTAAAAATGGTCCTAATACAGTTTAGAATGGCGAATCAGATGCCACATATATAAATTCGTCACCACAACCTACGAAAATAACCTGTGAGATGAAGCCGAATGCAGATGGATTTTTCCTGAAGGTCTTTTCAGAGGTCTTCTAAAAAATTATGTTGCTCCGAATCTAATGGTCTCAACGAAATATGTGTGTACATTTCTGGCATATATGAAGCAAATTTTAATAAACCCTTTACAGAGGAGTTGGAAAAATATGGCGGTGTGAAATATATAATATGTGGCTGGAATGCATCTATAGTAAACCAGAGACATATAATGATCAGCATGAAAGAAAGGCATTCAAGATGTCGAATGTGCCTATCTATAATGTGTATGACATCGAAGAGAGTGTTGAAAACAGTATACAAAAGGTGTGTCGCGAGGAAGAAGAAATGGCACTGAAGGGCTCTGGCTGGACACTTGATTCGGTTGTTAATCTACAGCTGATATGAGTGGATTCAGTACTGTCAACACATAGGCAATATTTTGATATCTTTGTCTTTGGGATGGATTACAAACATATGAAAATATTCGCAGTTCATGATATCACAATGTGTGTATATTCAAGTAGCCTAGGTAAGTAAGAAGCCTACATATAGATGATGGTTACATCTTTAAGGGGCCTACAGTGCTGAGAAGTTTATATCTTGGTTGCTGCAACATTCATCATTGGCATGATCTACAACTTTGTTCCTGGTTCCTGCTCCTTCCGACATGATGAGTCGAAACATGTGGACCCACTAGTGTATCATCTACAGAACTTTCAGTTACTAATCGGTGCCTTTTTTTGCAGCAAGTACTTCGCCTTCAAGCTCACTTCACAATGACATGAAGTTTGTAAGTGCCAGAACAGCCGGTTTCATGTTTAACGAAGGACTGAGATTTTTATACGTATGTAGACGAAAATGAATATTTTTGTGTTTTTGTAGTAATAAATTTAAATATAATTTGAAAAAACAAAAATACCTGAAGATTGTATTTATTTTTTCAATCCTGTATTATAACCAGTCTGTTATAAACAGATCTCATTGAAAAAAGCAAAATATTATTTTAAGCTTATTATTATTATCATTGTGATTATATAGAGGGCTTTAACAAATAAATTCCTGTGTTAGAAATATTTCTTCCATAATTGAATTTCATGAGCCTGGTCTTAATAGTTCGCAAATTACATTTGCCTACCTAAATGTCTATACATAAACACTTGCTTATAGCCTGACTTGGTACATAACTATTTTAAAAATAATTTAAGACAAATAATTATATGTGAGCTTAAGAATTCACACTCCAGCTAATAGTTACATTATATAAAAAAACAGCATATCGCATGGCTTTACATAAACTAAAACTGTTCTAAAATATATTATTCATAAGCCATATATAAAATGGTTGAAAAATAAAATAAAATACATTTACAATATTTATGTAATTATATGAGGGAATGTAGCTTCTGTGTTTGAAAACTATGTACAAGTTTTAAGCACTTGACTCGGTCTGAGGTCGCTGGTCGAATGGTTAGGGCATCGGACTTCTAATCGAAAGTTCCTGCATTCGAATTCCTGTCCCAGCATGAAAGTTTTTTTTTAATGTTACCAGCTATTATGGGAAAGTGAGAAATTTACAAAATGTTATCTCTGTGAACGAAATAAAACACAGCAAAACATTTTTTTTATACGTTTCAAGTGTAAGTTTTAAAGATAATTTTTTTTGGCATTATTCAAATAACAAATGAAAAAATTTAAATAATTCTTTTTATTTATTAATGCATCGATTCTTGGATGTCTGATTGTTGGGGGTATAAGTCAAGTTCCTCGTGTTGGCAAGCACTTGTTTCTTTCCCGTTCGACGTCTGTTGCTGATGTCACTGCTTGTGCATGGCGATGAGGTCACTCTGGCAGGTCGCTGGAGGAACGACTGTCTCGCGGGCCTGTCGACATGGCGATGCATATATGGTTACAAGGTTAGGTGACAAATGAAAAAAACGATTTGAATAAAGTAAAATATTAAAACAAAATATTGTTTTTTAAAATACAAAGTATTGAAAATCGAATATGTTTTACAAAGTCCTGCCTGGAGTGTACTGTACAATAATTATTTACATGCCTTCTTGTGTATGGAAAATTACATATTTAATTCGTAAATAAATATATGCACTGGCGATTCGTGCACTCTAGCAGGCAATGAAGGGACTATGTAAATGGCTGTGTCCAAAAAGTGTGAGTAATCAGTGGATCAAAGCGACTAATCTAACATGTACAAGTTATCAGTCGAGAAAATGTGACTAATCGAACAAGTGTTGATAAATGGTCGAACGAGTGGTGTCGAACGGAGGTGAGAGATAAATGTAAATAAAGTTGTAGAGTGAAAGACAAGATGGAATGGAAAAGAGAAACGACACAACAAAAATGGCGGGACACGGATAAAACCTATGGTCTGATAGAGTAAGAGTGAAACAAAAGAGATAAAGAGATGGGATTAGAGAAAGTAAATGAGGGAAGCAAGAGAGAAACGAATGAGAGGAAGAAATAGAGACAAGAGAGAGATGAAGATAAAAAAACGGAATGATAGAAAGAAAGAGAGACAAGAGATGGAATGAGAGAAAGAGAGAGAAACGAAAGTGGGGGAGAAATAGATGGAATGAGAGAAAGATATTGAATGAGGGAGGCAAGAGAGGAGATAGAATGAAAGAAATGAAAGAGAGAAAGAGAGCATGGAATGATAGAGCATTAAAAAACACAGGCTATATTGTGGCATGACATCATGATCGTATGTGCCTGGAAAATACGAGTCCAGTGATATATAACACTTAATTCTTATGCCTTTAAATTAATTAATTATAAAATTATATTTAATGTTCTGAAATTATTTCTAATAAATTATTTTTAATAAATTATTTTATTTTTATCGACTTGTCAATGCGGGCAACATTTCGAGTACCTTGCCCGCATTTAGTATTTATGAGGATTGGTGCTTTTTGAGAGAAAATCGGGAAATTTTTAGGAAAAACGAGTAATGTTTAGTTAAAAAGTGAAATTTTAAGATTTTTTTGTGATAAAACATACGATTTTGTGCGAAAATGAGCGATTTTTGGGAAAGAAAACGGGAAATTTTTAGGTCAATGTCGAGCCACCGAACAACAGCCGGAAGCCGGTTTGCTTTCGAACATACATTATCCTACTACTCATGTGTTCTTGTTGTAATAGCACTAGCATAATTCGAACACAGTGTTCACTTTAAAAGCGATAACCGTACGTCCAATGAGAGATTGCTGTCGCGTTTAATAAAAACTGACAATATGGTTTGCACTACAACACAGGGACATACTTTTGTACTTTGTTATTAAAATACGAAAACATTTTATTTTGTCAGACCAAAAAATATATAATAATGATGCTACTTTTCAAAACTGCTGTACATTTTTGAGACTGTGTACTCTTTCTTAGGCCTTCTACACAAGCTTAAGACATTTCGGGAATAATAAAACCTATACAATGCAGCCATATTCTTAATTTTTTAGTACTGAATCCAAAGTACTGGGATGCAAAAATAACGCGATGCCTATGTAATATCCGTATGAAAATAAAATGTTCCTTAAGTGTGCCTAAACAAGGCTTGACATTTTTGACAACTTGGTAAATTCACGTCGTAATATTGTACTAAAACGGTGTTTTGAAAAACCAGCGATACTGCAAACTTTAATAAAGGCCGCAAAAAAGCGAGGCGAAGTCAGGTTAAAAATAGCAATTAAATTTTGCATGAAACATACTTTACGATAATAATGTCACCCCTTTCATTTTTTTTTTTTTTTTTTAATGTTTCTCTGTAATCCACGGTGACCGACCAACAATACGTTCGTTCGCATGCTGAAGCTAAGTTGGTTAAACTAAAAGATGCAGGACTATGCCACACACGTGTTAACTAATATTAAACCTGTTTCATTGTTTACGTAGGAGTTCAAAGTCTTACATTTCGAGAACTTCAAAAAATAAAGTGCCCTCGGGATATTAATATACTGAGATAATTTTAATGGCATCAATAAGAGTGTAATTTATTTCCAGGAACCATCCAGAATAAAGGAGAAAATAGACCGAGCATATTTACAGTATGCAAGGAGGGAGACCTGAGAAAATAGGAAGAGGTAGAACATATGTAAGGGAAGGAAGCCTGAGAAGAAGATGGAAAGACGGCATTGAAATATTAAATTGAAACAAGCCTGTGGCGCAGGAGGAATAATAATTCGAACTTGTTTTTAATAAAGCAACGGATTTTACACTTTTAATTTGGCCACACTGCGTCGCGCCGCTTCCGTACAGGTGTTACGTTGGCATTATAAAAAATAAAATTGGTCTGACGAGGGAAAAGATTAAGTCCTCGGGGTAAAAATACATATTAGAAAAAGCGGTTGCTTAAACCTTATAAATTATCACGAGAGCAAGCTTGGCGACAGGCCGCAGGCCCTGCGCGGGTTTAGTTAATATGTAATTCTGAATAACAAGGGGCGGGCGGACAGCTTCTTGCAACCGCAGGCTGGGGCGGTTCGCAGGCTGGGAAACGTCTCATTCCTCGTGCGAGCGGCTTAGAGCTCTGTTATGTTGGCATGCCCCGCGGGGGGAGCCAGCTGTTAATTAGTGCGCGCCAGTCTCTCTGGCTTCCTTCTTAGGCGACGAGGCCGGCTTCCGGTGAGCTGTGGTCGCTTCGCGGACCCCACTTCCGGTCACTACATCACTCCTGTTTACCTGTCGCATCGCGGTCGCTACCGCCTCGCACTCAAAACAATTCCTCATTGGTAGAGACGTGGGAAATTCGCGTTATTTTGGCGAGAATAGGTCATTTAAATCTGCGACCGTAGTGGGAAGCAATTCAGGAAATCCGATGACAACAAAATCGGGGGAAATAATTTGGCATTGCAGCTCCGAATCTATCTTCCACATTCAATATTCAATTACACCACTCGATTGCTAAAGTATTAAAGAATATGTTACTTTGAGTGAGGACTGCGAAGCATCGCGCAAGGCGTCATAGTTGGGGGGGGGGGGGGGGGGGGGGGGTGTCTCACATTGAGTTCGTTTCGCCACGTCCCATAACTTCCGTGTAGTATAACTTTTGACTAGGAGAAGTTACGACGCTCGTTTTAGTTTCAATCGACAGCTCTCGCCAAGCTCACTCGACTGCGTGTGTAAAAACATTTGTGTGGCGTGGTTATGGGGGAACTGTATGAGTTTAATGTAAAAAATTAAGGAATCTTAACACAATTTCTGCCTATACTCGCCAAAAAGCCTAGTTGAAATACAGAAATCGTATGCAGTCGGAAAGAGCATCTCAAAAGCAATCCAGTGATAAAGGCTGTTCACAGTCAAGTGAGCACTTTTCAAAGCCCTCCTATTGGGAATAATAGTCAATAAATATATTCTATTTTCACCTTAGACGTTAACTTGCGAGTGCGGTGGGAAATACACAATGTGTTTATTACTTGCATGGTCATAATTATTTATAAAGGTGGTTATAGGATAAATAATGGCTGAAAGGGAAAAGTGACTAGGGTCTCAGAAGTGCTCACTTTACCGTGAACAGGCTATACCCATAAAACCTCATATGATCGAGTGAAGTGGTGCCGAGAACGTAAAAAAAAATCTTCAAGGCGTCCGAGCGCGTCAACGTAGATGTATTCACGCAAAACAAACGGCCGTGTCCTCAACACAGCCAAACCGAATTTTTCGGCGAGAGGATAGACTCCGCTGCGTTATAAACAAGTGAGTACAATCCGTGGCTTCATTGTCCGCGGCACTGTCATCAAAGTCACCTACATTCTTGATCTCCTGAAAAGAGATTGACAACTCTGCCAATGAACTAATAATCCTGTCTCAATGGTTCCCCGAGGCGTGCCAGACATTTCTTCCGGTCAATGACTGTAGTCGGCCAAGCGCACAGTAACTTGCAGTTCATTCTGTCCTTAAATTACGCGAATTTTTGCAGGAAACGCAAACCATCTCCACAGCTAAAATTATTAATTATCTTTCTGATTGTAAACCATTCACCTTACAGGCGTTGTACGTGTCGAAATTTCCCGCAAGTAAAAATATATGTCGCTTAGTTTTCTACAATCACATGTGAAAACCAGGATTTTCCGTTTTTTTTTTTTTCGTAGCATAGAAATAGTTAAAGTTAGCTCACTATATGGAATAAAGTGTACTATTACACAGGAAAATTTGCCACGACCTACTTTAAATATATTCGAGAGTAACATTTTATTTGTCGATATGAAGGATATTTAATAGTTTCGTGACAAGATATCGACAATAACTTGATTTAAATAACAATTACAAAAATAGCATTCGTTATATGTGATAAATTCAACTTAAATTATTGGTTTGCAAAAATGTGGAGAAGGTATTTCAACACAAAATCTTGTCCCAGCTTTCATTTTTCAGTTTATTGAAATCACAGCAGTGGCATTTTGCAATTTCTTTAAAATCCGACTGTAAGTTCATGTACGGTAAAGGTTTAATTTCCATATATTTTTGACTTTAACATCCATGACACAAATGAAAATAAAAATAAGAGCGACATTCATGACATGTTTCCAGAAATATATCTAATAATTACGTTTTAAAAACATGAACCATAATTTGACCCATTTCCTTAAGTATTGATATTGTTAAATTTTGAAATTTGATGGGATATATACATATAAATATTATATTCCTATATATTTTTTATTAATTTGTAAAAATTTGTTCTCCCAGACATGATACTTTTTTAGACTATCATTTCATATCACTATGAGAAAGGCTGTAATAAGCAAAATACGTAGAAAATAATTTTAGTCCTTTGAATGTCCATATTATTTTTTGCCATATTTCTGTGGCTGTTACTCAATTTTTGGTAACAACAATTGTTTTAATAACTGTTTAAAAGGTATGAAGGCCGTGTCTTTCACTTTCCCCTGTTAAATTGTTGTACACTGTATATTTCTTTCTATTTCCGGACAGTAGCTTAACGTATCTGTTAGCTAAAGTACATCGCAGTGGACATCGCCATCTTTGGTTAGTATCATAATACTCGTAAGAGATGTCTTTCTGCTAAGGGGTGTGGGCATTTGTTCCAATTTTCGAATACATTGAATATTTTAGCTCCACGACGAGATCGTGATTTGTTGTCATTAATTCCTTTTCTTTAGTTGAATATTTTTACTATATTATGAGCTGTCCAAAAAAAAAAACAGTATTATGTTTACAAAAACGTTTGCACAAGATTTGATTTAAATTGTACATTTGTGAGTTGCTTATTAGTAACATTGACAGAAATAGCAAGGAAAAACATAATTTTCACCAATAATATTTAACAAATACTATATTATTTAGTATTAATGAAAATACCATATTCCAATATAAATGAAAGATCTATATAGTGATGCGAGCCATCTGTCTTACTCATGTGACAGATAAGAGACTATTGCAATATGTAATGACGTGTCGTGATGAAACAAGACGTGTATGGTCTTCACTCGAATGACAACTCTCCTTTACGCAGTCGACTCAACACCTTCGAAATAATCAGTGATTTCCTCCTCATTTGAGAAACGTCTCGATGCTGAAGTAAATTATCTCTGGGCTGGCGTAGGCGTGGAATTTACACGGGAAAATTGCATGGAGTGTGCGTATGACCTGCGCATAACCACTTAACGTGTACCGACATCGAACTGGTTTTTTTTTTCTACATTAACACTATAAGAAACGATTTGAGGTTAGAACACTAGTAGCATTATTATGTATGTTTTGAGGCAATAGCGTTGGAGCGTGGAGCACCGAAGCTGTTCATGCTCTGTCATTCCGGTCGACCAGTGACCATCTTATCTACCATGTGTATCGGACACCTTGACTTTTGACCTCGATCAGGTAACCTTTGACTTTAAAAACACCAAAACATTAAAAAAATAAAGAATTATATATTTTTTTTATAAAAACATATACATTAGTTAAGAAATTAATTTAAAAATTATTATTAAATAGTTGGTTTAAAAAAAAAACTTAAATTTCCGGAGGTTTCCCCAGCACTATGTCAAGCAGATGACTTACCTCCTTCAATTAATCACATGGTCTTAACATTACCCTCCCCCCTGACCATTTTTCATTCCGTAGTACACAGCCATCTAGTTTTTTTTTTCGTTTGTCATTTGTTTTCATTTTTCAACACCTAGGTGGTGCTAGTGTATTAATTATTGATACACCCACAAAGGCGAGATGGTGATTCAGCCATCAGGTGGTATCTATATTTGTTAATTTTTTTTACTTATAGGTGTTACTGTCGACACCCTCAACATTGGATTCTTTTTTAAGTGTCTTAGGTAACGCTCACTTCTCGATTTCGACACCTGTTATCGACCTGTACCGAATGGTGGCAAGGACCATCCTTGCAAAGTACAAAATTATCATATTTAATTTTTCTTTGTTTATATTTTTAACATAAATATTTATTTTTACAAAAAGCGGAGATATCAAATAAATAAAACACAATATGTATATTTTAAAAGTTAATTTTATTTGGTAGTATAAAAATGAGAGAAACAATGTATTCCATCGTAACAGGTGTTACATTTGCATGGACAGAAGACCAGCTTTAACATATTTTATGCACTTTATACGTGATTAATTAATTTGAATTTATAAACATAAACACCCTTTTATAATTTGTAATATTTGCTATATAGGGTTCACAGATGTTCGCAATTAAAACATTTCTTCTTTTCCTTTGAAAAGGTGTAACGGGTATTACGGGAGAAAAGCCAGTACTGAGAGGTAGCCTAAAAAAGATTACAAATTCTGTGAATTATGCAATCCTCTTTTCTTAAAAAAAAGTTTGTAAATACATAGCTAGTGGAGTGTCTCCTCTCATGTGCTCGTATTGTAGTTCAATAGGATATTTTTAGAATAAGATAAAATAGACTGTTATGCAGATTATAACGGTATACTGAATTTTCTTACTCCTGCGGGATCATACTTACCAAGGAATTTTATATTACGATTCTCATGATTTTCCAGATTATTATATAAATTCATATTTCTGGTTGCAATTATTTCATTAATGTATTTTACTGATAGTAGTTCATGGACAATTTTAACGATAGGGGAACTATCTTGGTTAGCTATTATTATCAAGTATTTATTTTGCGTGGTTTGCAAGTCTTTAATTCTGAAATCTGCAGCATGTCCCCATACATCACATTAATATAACATAGCTGGGCTTATTATTTGATTATATATTTGGAGTTTTTTCTTATGTGTAAAGTTAGTTGCGTTTAAAACATTATATATTTGTCTCAGTTTTCCCAGTGCCGCATATCTTACATTTTAAATGGGTGGTTGCCAAGTTATCTTGTGATCTATTGTTGTGTCTAGATATATTTTAGCCTTTTTAACGTATTACTATTTTATCAAAAAATCCCAAAATTCTTTGTTCGGTTTTTTTTTTTTTTTTTTTTTTTTTAAAGCAGTTATTATTGTGTGATTTTCCTGGGTTACTTTAATTCGCCATTTCGTGTACCACTGTTCAGGGATAGTAAATTGTCTCTGTAGGGCTAGTATTGCAAATGTAATGTGGTAGTGTTGCTTTATTGTTGTATAGTCTGCGTACATTTGAATATTAGCATTAATTCGTACGTTTGTTGTAGGGATGTCAGGTGTGTAAATACTGTAAATTAAAGGGGAAAATGCCAACCCTTGCGATACTGCTGCTGTTGCAATTTTAGTGTTAAGAGTCTGCTCCATCTGGTGTTACGTAAAAATGTCTGTAGTCTCTTCATGGTTTCTTCAGCTTTTTTGAATCAAACTTTTGAAAAATCTCCTCATGGATGACGTGTTTAGTTATTTCCCAGATATGCCATTTATTACAAACGTTTTGTACTTGTTTGTTCATAAAAGTTAGTTTTTTTTCTGTTAAATTGAAATGTTGTTAATATTTTATCTATAAATTATAATGCTTCATTTATAAATAATTTAAATAAAAAAAGGGAGAAAATAGGCATGTTGGTAGCGCCTAGTAGGAAATAGTTCTTATACAAAATACTGTTAGACTTAGTGCGCACGAATACAGTGCGTTGTCCTTCGGTGTAATTTTCTAGACTTAGTTAAGCTTGGTTTACACGAGGCGGAGGAATATCCTGGAAGTAGAACTTTAGCAGAACTTCAGAAAAGGCTGGAGTAACCTTGAATGGATTATATTATTTAAATAGTGTGCTAATAAATTTCCTTAAGTTACTGGAAAGTTGTAGTTTATTGGTTTATCTATCAATAGGTACTGGGAGCCAAATTTTATCACAAGCTTTTTCTGCATCTAGGATGGTTATTATTGTATATCGTTGTTCTTTATTACTAACTTTATATGTAATATCTTCAACTATTTTAATTAGTGGGCGTATGGTACAGTACTAGGCTCTGAAACCATATTGGTTATCTGGAATTATTATATTTAGATCTGCATGATATTGAAGTCTGTATAATAGGGCTTTTCTCAAATAATTTGCACATACGGTTTAATAACCTTATTGGCCGTATGTTTTCTGATTTAGTATGATCTTTTCCCGAGTTCGGCAAGGTTATTACTTTAGTTTTTTCTAGGCCTGTGTGAATCTGCATAGTTTGAACATTGAAACATTATATATTCTAAAGAGATATTCTAAGGCGATTACTGGTATTTTGTTTAGGGCTTCATATTTTATTCCGTACGGACCTCCAAATTTATTATTAGGACATGTTGTAATTATTTTTAATAGTTCTTGTAATTTAATTGGGTCACTTGGCGATGTTTCTTTTAGTTTTAAGTATTTGTTTGTCATTATGTACTTATTAAGTGAATAGTCTATCTTGTACATCTTTATTGGGTGAGAATAGTTTCTCTAGGCTGTCGGCTACTGTGTTAGTTTTATCCCTTACAGTTCATACACAACTTAAGGGTGTTTATGTTGCTGGGGAGTGAATTTTTTACATTTCCTTGTTAATGCTTTATTTAAACGCCACATTGATTTAGGATTGTGCGCTGCGTTTTTTGTTGCTTCGCTCCAGTTTTTAATTTTTTTCCTTTGAGTATACTTTATCCTACCTTTTAAGCCTACTGTATTCTGTTTTAATTACGGGATTTTGGGTTCTCTGACATTTTGTGCTTGGTATTTTAGGGCTATTAAATAATCTACTTCTGTGTAATTTACTCTGGTGTATTGCCTTTTATCCATGTAGTTCGTGTTTTGTTTTATCGTTTCCATTACTGTGTCTGTACAGAGTTTTGCCTTCACATTTAGTTCTATTTCATCGTTTATTTCTGGAGGGGTTTCAAATTTTACTATTAATATTAAATATTTTTGGAAACCTTCCAAGTCTGTTACTAGTCGCTTTATTGTGTTTTGGTTATTAGTTCTGTGTGTGCTTAAAGTTAATCTCACAAAGATTGTGAGGTGATCTGAATCTAATTAATCTAATACTTCTGATTCTATGTGTTGGTGAGTATGATGTCTAATTTATCTCATCTGGTACCATTATTTGGTAAGTGGGTGGGTTTAGGTGATGGAAAAATTACATAATAATTTTTATTTGCATGTCAACTTAGTTTACTTCCATTTGCATTGCTATACAAACATTCCCACTCTTTATTTATACAATTTAGGTATCCTGCTATTACAAAATGTTCTGTATCGCCCATAATATTATTTAAATTTTGTTCATTTAAATTTGACAATTAAATTTGACAAGGGGGACAATATACAGCCACCATTTGTTTGTGGGCACGGTTACTTTCAATTTTTATTGCTTTGTTTTCAATATGATTTAAATCATTTATAAAACTGGATGCTGATGGATGTTATTTTTTAATTATTATAGCTCGGCTGTCTGCTCTATATATATATATATATATATATATATATATATATATATATATATTATATATATATATATATATATATATAAAAGTAATTTTGAAAAAGTAATTTTGTCCTGATTATAAAGTTAAGTCTAGTTTCAGTTATAAGAGCTATACTAATTCCATATATTATTAGTGGTTGTAATTAGTATATCTGCGATTTGATCCCGCAGGAATTCCATTGCATATTCTGTTTTAGTGTTAGCCATTACTGCGGTAGAGTAGCTAGTGCCTGTAGCAACAGTAATTGCTTGTCAGCAAGTGTTTGTGCAGCCATGATGGGGTCGAAATATGGTCGCATGTGTGTTATTAATTCTGTGAAGTGCGTGTCGCAAAGTAGCTGTGTTAGCACCCGAATATCGTACAGTGTGACACCTAGACCTCCATCCTGTTGGGGTAGCCGGTTTGAAGTCACCATGAGAGGCGGACGTCTATGTTTGGATGCTGCGTGGGCTTGTGGTCGTCCTTCCTCGTTGTCCAAGGGCCGGGCCTCTCCTCGCCCGAGCCCGGAGTACCCCCAGAGGACCCGCAGGCCACAGCCCTGCTGTTTCCAGCCTGACTGCCCCGACCACAACCACCACTGGCTGGGTCGGCTCCTGCACCTCAGGCCTGTGTTTTCACGGCGAAAGGCGCAGTTGCGGGAACTGTGCGTGACTTGCGGGGTTGGGTGCGTGTTGTATGAGCTGTGGACGTGTGTTCTTGACCGTGTTTGCTTTCCGAGCATGTACAATATTCTTTTATATCTTACAAGCTTTGTCCGCTGTGTGATGTTCCTCCTCTTTGCAGTTAACGCACCATAGGGGTTGGGCATCTCTGTCCATGGTACACTCTGCGTGCTTGTGCGGTCCCGCACAGTTTGTGCACACTGGGCGCATGTTACATCGTTTACATGCGTGCCCCCCACTGATTGCAGTTGCGGCAGATCTTCTGGTAGCGGCTTGTATGGCTCTATGCGAACAGCAGTCCAATAGAGCCTCTTAATCCTGAGGAAGTCTTGGTTTGTGTTTTGAATTGTGACTGACCATGTACCTATCGGCACAGTCGGGATCTTCAGGTGTGTGGTGGCGGGATTTGCGCTTAAAATTGCGGAGATCAAGTATGGTGAACCTACACCTAATGGTATCTTCCCTGAGAACGTACTCGTCCATCGCCTCCCCCCTCTCGGGCAGGTTTTTGATGACAAACCTCTTGGGTTTCTCAACAGGGTGGGCGTGCGTGTGTGTAGCGGCCCTCCCAGTCTGGCCGAGTGTAAAATGTTAATTTTAACTCTCGCCTCCGAGTGAGTGCGTTCTAGAAACTTGTATTATTGTTACAGAGCAGCTGGGCCAACTTTCTGAGTGACCTGCTGTCTGGAATGATTATTGGCACAGGCCTGTACTTATCTGTTTGTGGTGGTGCTGATTGTGAGTACGTGCGATTCTCTTACCTTCCCTTCGCGATATCCTGTGCCAGGATCTCGAACCTATCCTTGATGAGCAACTCTCTCCCCCTTCCTCTGTCGTCGATAATTTATTTTTTGAAATTCGATTTTTCCTGGGGGAAGTAAAACCCCTCCTCGTCAGCGACTCTCGGAGGAGGAGTGCATCGCCCTGTGCCTGTGTGTTTGCGATTTCGTGGACGAGACACTGGATGGTCTGCTCCGTTCTACCTCGGTCGGACAGCCGGCGACGTTCACGAACTCACCAGTGAGCTCTCCCTCGTCAAACTGGGACTGGCTGGCCCCACCTGCACAAGTGCGGGGTCTGGTAACGTCCTCCAGTCACCTGTCCTCTGGCATGCTTATTTTGTTGTACAAATCGAGTATGTGTCCACGCCACTTATCGTTTGCATTTCTGGATTTACTTTTGCTGTAGTGTGTGACTGTGAGTGTACGAGTGTAATTTTCCTCGCGGGCGTGGTTTATCCGTCCTTTGTACCTTTCATTTTGGGCGGGCAGCACTTTATTGTTTTCACAAAGACAGTGAGAGAGGTGCACCTAGACAACCCAAAGCCCCGGTGGCTGACCTGTTCTCTTGAAGAGAGAGTAGGCTAGGTCTTTGGGAGGCTGTCCTCCCAGCACCGGAGCATTGTGCGTACTGACTCACTGTTTCGTTCACGGAATATTAGTTTTGTTAGAAAGGCCGTGCCTATGATTGGCTGGCCAGTCCCAGTGTCGCGTAGCCCTTCAGTGCGGAAATTTAGGTGCATTTTAATGGTTAAAATTTAGCTCTGTGGGATCGGGCGTAGCTATTTATTCGATAGGTGGAATATAAATTTGCATTTAGTTAGGATATTTACATAAATGATAGCAGTTTGTTAAAAAAAATCTGATTTCTACTTTGAGAGATTTCTAATCCCGGTTAAGGTCCGGGATGGCTTCGCTTGGCCTGAATGGCGAGGAGTGGGGCCTGTGAGGTGCATGGATGGAGAGATCTAGTATTAAAAGATTCTTTATTTAGCAGGGAAAGCATCGTTAATAACTAATCTAATAATTTCGAATATTTTATTTCCGATTTGCGAAGGCCCGGGCATTTGTATGATGTTTAATCCAGACTGAGAGTACTTTTGAGTGGTTTTTTTTAAGGGCTATTTTATTTATTGTGTTGTTTATTGAGATATGTTGTTATATGAGTTAGTTATTAGTAGTTGCACGAAGTTATTTGTTTTATTGTTGATTTAAATCGGCCTGTTTAGCGCGTTGAAATCCAATATCTGCTTCCAAGATTTCTAATCCCGGCGCAGGTCCGGGACGGCTATAATTGGCCCATCGTTTGTCTGTGGGCGGGGCTTCTGTAAACTCTCTCAAGAGATGATAGCACTAAAATTAGGAAGAGTTATTTTCACGTAAAAATTTCAGAAGTTTAATATTTTAAATTTTTAACTTAGGTCTTTATATTTTATTTGTTCTGCCGGATCGTAATTTCCTAAACTTGGAATTATTGGGTTAACATATTGAGGGAGATGGTTATATAAATGAGCATTTCGTTCTTTAATTATTTCGTTTATATATATTTAACATGTAGTAATACGTACAAGGCCACAGTGGACGTGAACCTGTTTTGATCCGCTGTTATCCTTAGGTATCTATTCTGGATTCTCTGAACTGTTACAATATGTGTTTTAGATGCATGTCCCCAGGCTTCGCACCCGTACAGGATGGCTGGGAGTATTATTCCTTTATTTTTTTAATAGTTTCTTATTTCAAGGGAAGTTATGAGCTTTTTAAAGTGTCTATATTTCCCTTGGTTTGCCAATTGCAGCATTTTTAATGTTACTTATGTGGGGTTTCCAAGATAGGGTTTTATCAAATGTACTACCTAAATAATTTACTGTTTTCTCGTACGGGATATTTTAGTTAAAAAGCGAAATTTCTGCATCTGGGGGGTTTACTTTTTTTGTTATAACTATTGTAACATGATTTCCTGCATTTATTTTGATTCTCCATTAGGTATACCATCTTTCAAATGCGGTTTAATTGTCTTTGTAAAGCTATTAATGAGTAATTTATATTAGCGTGTAAACAACACGCTAATCTTTATCGTCCGCATACATCCGTATCTCGGTATCTGTTTGTATGGTATCGGATGTGTAAATGCCATATAAAAATGGGGACAAAGCCGACCTCTGGAGGACTCCTGCTATCAGGGTTCTTATACTGGATTTACTGATATCTGATGTTACATAAATCTTTCTATCTTTTATATAGTGAGCTATTAAGTGGATACATTTAATAGGAAATTTTGTATTTATTAGTTTTTGTATTAGTCCTGGTAGCCATACTTTATCAAAAGCCTTTTCGGAATCAAATATGTTATTATAGTGAATTGTTTTATTACTGTTGTTATTGAATACCTCTGTAGCATCTTCTACGATGGGCGTATAGTGCAGTGTTCTGCTCTGAAACCTCATTTATATGGTGGAATTATGTTACGTGTGTCCAGGGTTAACAATATATGTTCCAAGAATATTGGAATTCTTTCGATTTTTTTTTTCGTGTTTTTATGTTTTTGAGAGGAAGAGGGGAGGGGTTAGGTGAACATGGCATGGGGTTGGTGTGAGGGGGCAATGCTAATAAAATGTCATTTATTGGAGGGGTGTCAGTCTTCTGCTGGAGGTGGTCCTGGGCAAAACCCCGGAAATTTAAGTTATTTAAAAACATTAGTTAAATACATTTTTATATATTTTTTATAATATTTAAATATTTTTTTAAATTTTACTTATTCTTTTAAATTTTTTAGCGTTTTATTGGAATATTTTGGGTTCAAAATCATTAAAGGTCATGAGCACAGGGTTAAGTTCAAGTTTGTAGGTCAAGGCCACTTGGATACAATATTCCGATCGGGTGACGTCATAACATGACGGGCGGTCGAAACTGGGGCCGAACCCTGGACCTTGTGCCAGAACATACTATGTTGTACTACTTATGGAAAATAAATCAAAATGAAAAAAGATATGCAATAATAAAGTAATATTGGAAAAATTGGCAACCAAAGCAAATAATAAATGAAGGAAACTATAACACAAATTTCACGACCTAAAAAGTCTAGAAGAACCTTCAACAATGGACAGACATAACGTTCGTCTGGATAACAATAAACAAGTCGTCAAATTATCAAAAGAAATAAATAAGAACTGACAGTGTTAAGAAACGAAGAATTACATCACCAAAGACAGAAATAAATCAAGAATAAGAAATAACGTATACAAGTAGCAATTAAAAAAATCCAGTCGGTACCAAGCATAGCACAAACAGCGGGCAGCTGGTTTCATAATTTTTATAGTTGAATCTCTAATGTGTTAAAAATATATATATAATTAATACTTTTAAAATAAATATTACATTTTGCTCAATTTATTGTTTCCTAAGTGGTTTTAAACAAAGACTTGAATGCCATGATTGTCTTTTTCCCCGAATAAATCTCTTGAAGTAAGTGATGAAGTTAGATTGAGATCCGAAGCCTGTAAAACGACAGCATTATACCCCAGCTCTTCAGAGCCAACGCCCCCATTGGATTCGTTTAACGTTATATTTGTTGCATTATTTTCGCTCGAATCACTTTCAGGTAGTTCAACAGTGTTTTTCTGAACACTAAAAAATTTTGGTATACTACCCTGTCTCTTTCCGTCTTCGTTCATTATGAACCGTGAACACAAACAAGAAACAGCGCGAAACAAGCTCTAAGACTATACTGCTGGGTACTGAGCAAGATTACAGCAGCTCAGATGTACCAACATGCTATCAATACAATCGAGCCAAAATATGGCACACTGCCAGTGTGTTTCGATTAGAAAGCTGCGCCACCAAATACTAACATCATGGTATTGTGTTCCAGATTTTCTCAGTGATGAGTTAGTGCTTATACATCAGATGACATTGGTTGCATCAGCTCGCTTCCACCTAGAGGTAAACACAGAGCAAGTAAAGTAAAAACGCGACACTGACATGCATTGAGCCGAGCCCTTATTTTCACCTGGTAATGGTAAACATGCGACGCTTTTACTACCAACATGAGAACGTTGAATTAAGCACACCGATGTACTGAAAAGCTCATGTTTTCTTTTATTGGCTAATCTGCAACAACAATCGCGATCCTAAGAAACCCAGTCTAACCAAGGCTATAGTTGTCTAGGTAATCATTAATTTTATGAAATTTTTTATATTGTTATTGAACTGTTTATGAGAAACACGCAAATAATACAAAATAAAGCCTCACAAGGGTTCACTGTCTAATGGTAAATGATTTTGGAAGTCAACCACGAAAATGTATTACAGTCTTCCTCTCTTTGCTGAATACTTGTTCACTCGGCGAGAAGCTGGCATACACGCTTTGACTTCCAAGAGCAACAGTTAGTCACTGGATACTTGCGATGTATTATTTTTTTGTCTAACTCTCGTATTTTTTATATATTTATACGTATCTGTTTGGCCGATTGCGGAAGGGTAAAAAGTGAGAGGGGGGGGGGTGCTATCTAACCCCACTACCTCAGATACGTTACTGGTTAGCGCACGTAAAAAAGCTGTTCTTTACCGGACCGAGGTAAGAGCTGTTCACGATAAAGTGAGCACTTTTGAAATCAACCTTTGAAAAAAGTCACCGCTCCTGCCTGTATATATTTTAACGGGATCACAGAGCGACATGCACCCAGTAATGTTGGCAAAGGAGGTAGAAAGTAGTTCCATATGTTAACGTCGAATAAAACATGTTAAGTAATGGTTTGAGATAATTTAAATTTATTTCACTTGTTTTTTTTCTTCTAATGCATCGAAGTGTACAAACGAGCATATTTGTACATTGTTTAATCTTCTAATAGTTTCACAGTTTCACTTCACCGACGCATGAATAAAGTTATGAGGCCCATGGAAATGTTAATTTTACATTAAGCGGAAGAAGAGACAACGTGATTACACGTAGATCTTAAACAGTGCTTTCAAAAGTGCTCATTTTACCTTGGACAACCTATAACTTCTGAGAGTAAGGACGACAGGGACTGGCGAGTGTCCCTTGCGATACTACGAGCTGGGGCGGTTATTGGCGACGCGGATTTAACGACATGTGTACCAGAAGCGACTGCACTGTCCTCGGGTGCCCCTAGACACGAGTGCTGCGGTGCTTGTGATTTACCTATGAGTCGTGGAGGAATTGGAAGAAGTTCTCGAGCGACGCACGCCACTGATGGACTCTGATCGGCCTAAGTATACTTGGCAATGTGTGTTCATATAAACAATTTCATTATTTAGATAAGTAATATAATAAAATATTAAGTAATAGTTCATAGTTTGCGCTGAAGATTGTACCTAGTATAGCAAGTGATAGTACATTTTAAACGTCAATGCTACATAGATTAGGTAGTATTGTAAACAAATTAGGACACTGAATTAATCTCTTTTATTTAACGAAAACTATATATAACATTTACGAACCTAGCCACGCTTTAGTATTTATACGTACATCGCTTGATTCACTAAAGATTTGTCACACATGGAAATTAATGATTAAACGAGGCAGTAACAGGCGAATTCAAATGTCATCACTTACTCGAATATCACTATTTTCAGTTTTGATTGTGTTGACGTTAGTGTGCAGGGACGCAAGTGTAATTGTTACATACAGTTCTAGAATTCGGAAATATAAAATAATGATTTTAACCTGTTAGTATGAAATAAACATGGAACATATTGTGACGTGATAGTTCAGAAGACGAATGCTACTCGATTAAAATTATGTAATAATATTGTTACGCGCTCGCTGCTTTTTCCCGCACGAGTGAGTGTAAGTGAAGGAGAGAGCAGTTATATAAAAGCGGCGGCGAGATACAAGATATTTTTAAACAGGCGAACAATTAACCGAGAACCACGTATCTCTTACAAAAAAGCGAGCCGACGCAATAATCCTTTTTGCTGCGCGTAGTGCTGACCTTGGTTGTATTGAGTTTCTGCGTTTATATGAAGAATTTTCTAGTGGTTTATTGCCCTAGTTTCTGTCAGCATGACTCGCGGTCCGTCGAACTTTCTAGGTCAAGGCCAGCAAAGACTAAGCATTGCGACGGGCCTCAGGGCCGGGAGTTTATGAGTTGACGAGTGAATGAATGGCTGGTGATAGACGATGGGCGAGTGAAACGAGCGGCGAGAGAAGTGACCAGCGGGAGGAAAATCTGCGACTGCGAGCATCGGCGAAGTGAAGAGTGCGGCTGGCAGGCTGGATTATTGGACTGGGTTCGTGAATGACAGACATTACAAGTGATGGCAAAAGACAGACTGGAAGTGTGTTAATGATGAGTATGGGTTAATTGACTATAGCCAAACAGAGCTATTAAGACAGACGTTAATTGGAGTAAAAGCATACATAAAATATTATGTTTATTGAGAAATAAAAGGAGTAATAGTGGAGAAGGATAGATTAATTCTGCATGTGAATAAACCAAAATCAAATTTAGTAATTTAATTTTTATTAAGACGCACATCCCTCACGAACTCAGATAAGCCCTCAGGCGTATTGTAACAATATTACTATATTTGTTATAAAAAATCTCAATGTGTGGCACTTTAAACACAACTGTAGAAGGAACGTGGATTAGAGTGCGCACGCCAGTTACGCATAACCACTTTCCTCGTAAAATGAAAAGCCAATATTTTTATTATAATTGTCCAAACCAACTGTCTTTGATTGTAGCCTATTCGCGTTTTTTTTTCATACTTTCGTAAAAAAACTTAAAAAAAAAAATCATGCAATAAATTAGACGTTTGGATGTTTCTGAAATAGGCCTTGTAACAGAAGTGTTTTGTTCTTGCGTTGACATAAAATTGCTTTGTGTTTTATTAAATTAATCGTTTATTTATATTTAATTTGTAAATTATCTATTTGTAAATAATGTAGTTAAAAACATATGGTAGGTATGTTGGTAATGCCTAGTAAGAAATAGTTACTGTGCAGGATATTATTGAGCCGAGTGCCCTCGAATACGGTGCGTTGTCCCTTTTAAGTAATAATTTTGTGTGCGTTAACGTTTGTTTGCGTGAGACGGAGGAATATCCTGGAAGTAGAACTTTAGCAGGGCTTTGAAAATGTGGGCTAATTGCACAAAGTATACAAAATCAGTGTTTTAAGGCGTTAGTTAACTTTCTGACCGTGTTTTAGTACAGCTACAGTATTATTAATTTACGCAAAATGTGATTTTTTTTGTAAAGGCGTGGAACTTTTGCTAACTCAAACGTAAACGAATGGCATGTCAATGTTCAGACACTTGAATTTGACAGTTCTTACTTTAATTCTGGAAGCAGTGTTGAAGACGTGGATCAGAAGACAGAAATAAGTCTGCATAACACTACTCACAATCCGTTACTAATAATTGCAGAAAAGAGAAATACGGTGACATTTACATCAGATATGCATATCAAAAATTTCCCAAAATATCACGCACATAAATTTAAACAGAACTGTTTCTAAAGAATCTGTTGTAAAAAATTGTATGGTATTGAAGTCTGAATAAATGCTATTTTGGCTATCTTGAAGGACACGAACTTTGAGAATACTCAGTAGTTGGTTTTGAAAAAGGTTCATTACAGAAACATTGTCTTAAATGATGGATAAATAAGAACATCGCTTCCACCAAAGGAGACTGGAATCATTACGCAATCATAGACATACTAGATCGCTGGCACGTGTTTAAAAGTTAGAAGTTTTGAAATTCGTATCAAATTATTTCCGCAAACACTTTCAATTTGGTGCACTACGATGGGAATGCGGCTGCTGGGTATGAGTTTGTAGTATTTGTTCTGTACGTCTGCAGTACCTCCTGCTATTCAATGCTATCAGCATAAATGAATGGACGTAGGATGAGGAACGATGGTCATGTTTTCAAAAATTTAAGCTAACATAGTTTTTAAAGGCAATGCGTCATAATTTTAAGAAAATATAATTTGCAGAACGGTAATATTGAAAATAAAATGCCGATTATATTTCTTACGTAAAAGTATTTATAAAAAGATTTCCAGAAAAAGTCCCAAGTCCGAAATGAAACGCGACTTGAGAGATAACAGTTGACAATCGCGTCCGGGATGACAACGTTAAAGAATTAAAACGCCAGGAATATTTGGAAATTTACATTCACGAATCGTCTTCCCGGTGAAATTCAAGTAGTCGTACACAACTAGCGTCACTTCACTTCTAGAATATTCTATGCAGTAAATCCAACGTCGAAGTGGTTTGTTAAGTATTCAAGGGAAAGAACGTCACATGAAATAGACTTCGCCCCGCATCCGTCGTAAAAGCTTGGGGGCTACACGCCGGGGTCGTCAGTACTCCGTATGCGACCTGCTTACACGTCGCGATCAGTTTGCGGCGAGGATAGGCAAACCCCTTTCTCGAGGTCCTCTCGCACATTAACTCTGCTCCCACCGCGCCCAGAAATGATCTACCGAACGATTTAATCAGTGGTTTATGTCCCGCGCATTTGCATGCAACTGTAGTTAGCGCGTA
The DNA here is from genome assembly GCA_029891345.1 of Dryococelus australis. Taxonomy (NCBI): domain Eukaryota; kingdom Metazoa; phylum Arthropoda; class Insecta; order Phasmatodea; family Phasmatidae; genus Dryococelus; species Dryococelus australis. The sequence goes on from CM056999.1 coordinate 98,545,946, forward strand.
CTTGTTTACCGAACCGTGCAGTTCCAAGCCCGACGTGCGTTATAGTTGAACCCGCGAGCTCTTAAGAAGATCAACGCAGCAGCGCCTGATCCCGGATCGGTTTAAACTGGAACTTAATAACGCGTAATAGTTGAACCCATGGCCCTGCGAAAGTCAGGAAATCTGAGAGTAATCATATGCGAACAAAGTTTGGCTCGTAAGGTGGTCACGATCGATAACGCTTCGCGCTCGCGAGGCGAGAGTGCCGAAATCTGTGGTATACTCTATTCGATATTTCTTCACACTTTTTGAATTAAATCTTTGAAAAATCACCCCATGTATGACGTTTCTGGTTGTTTCCTAAATATGCAATGTATCACAAGCGTTTTATGCTTCTGTAAACATAAAATATTTTTCTTTTTTATTAAATTGAACTTATTCTTATATTTAATTTATAATTAATAATGTTATTTTAGAACTAATGTTAACAAACTGGGAGAAAATATGTATATTGACAATACTTAGTAATAAATAGTTCTTATGCAAAATATTGTTACGCGATAGGTGCTTCGCATCCCGCGCGAGCGAGTGGTAATATCGGACAGCAGTTATACGATAGCGGCGGCACGTCCATGTAATATTTTGAATGGCAAGTGAGCGAACCGACACGATAATCCCTTTTGCGGCGCTATGCTGCTAACCCTGGTTGTATTGATTTTATCTGAAGAATGCTCTATATTACTAACCTCGTTCCCTCAGCTCGACTCGGGATGCGTCGAACCTTTCAAATGGTCAGGGCGAACGCTATATGAGTGTCACAGGCCGCTGGGCCAAGGAATTGATGAGTGGCTGAGTTCCAAGCGATAGAAGATGAGCAGGGGGAGAAGTTACCAGCGGAAGGAAAGTCTGTGACTGCGAGTATCAAGCAGTGAAGTGTGCGGCTGGCAGGATGGACTATTGGATTAGATGCGTGAGTAAAAGTCATTACCAATGATGGAAACGGATATACAGAATACGTGTTAATGATGAGTGTGAGTTGATATACTGTAATCAAACAGATAAATTAAGGAGGACGTTGATTAGAGTTGAAATATACATTTAATATTGCGCTAACTGTTAAATGGAATTAGTACAAGTGGAGAGAGATAATTTAATGCTGCATATAATAGCTGTACGAATAAATTATACATCAATGTTAGTTCTCTTATTTTTACTAAGACCTCCATCCCTCACGAACTCAGATACGCCCCTCAGACGTCCCATGTAACAATATGATTACACTGTGTGCGCCCGAATGCGGTGCCAAGTCCCTCTGGTGTAATCTCCTAGGTACGGTTAAGCTTTGTTAGCATGAGGCGAATGAATATCCTAGAAGTAGAACTCCAGCAGGGCTTCAGAAATATTTGGAAGTCATAGTGAATGAACTATAGTTTGGGCCCACTCCCCTGCCGACTGAGAATTTGAGTAGTTTTTGCAGTAGTTTATTGCACGGAGCCCCGTACGTGGACCTGAGACGTGAAACCAGACCAACACAATACAGAGCAGTATGACCGAAGTTGCATTAATCTACGCGAGTTAGGAACGTTCAGAAACCCCCTCGGCGCTAGCAGCACTTGGAAGTAAACTCCAGAATCAAAATAGTTAAAACTGATCCAAATCAGCGACTTGACCGTAGATCTGTTGAAAATGCTCCACTCAAATGAGTAAAATACTACTGATCATTTCAATTGCTGGTACTCACTGATTAAACAGTGAGTTCTATTGAGTCCTATAGGCTGTTCGCGGTAAAATGAGCACTTTTGAAAGCCTTGCTTAATATCTACTTGTATGCACGTCGTGTCTTCTTCCGCCTTATGTAAAATTAGTATTGCCATGGTCCTTAGTACTTTATTCACGCTTCGGTCAAGCGAAAACTGTAAAATTATTAGGAAAGTAAATATTTAAATAAAGTGCTCAATTTTACACTTCTATGGATTATAAAGCAGATGGGAAAATAAATATTTTTAAGTTATCACAATTGGTTACCTTACACTTTTTAGTCGACGTTAAGATTTGGAACTATTTTCCATCCTCCGTTACCAACTTTACTGTGCGCATGTCACTCAGTGCGCCTGTTAAATTTACGCAGGTAGGAGCAGTGACTTTTTTCAAAGGTTGATTTCAAAAGTACTCGATTGTAAACATGCTTTAGTGAATTGTACTGGCTTCGCACTGCGTCAGTGCGTATCACGCTGATTCGCAAGTAGATAACAACTCATTAACTAAATATTCAGCAAAATAATTATGCTGATTGAAATCGCTGAATCAGATTCAGAGTCGACGATTGCTGTTCACGTTCGAGTTTCGCATGTGCCCAACTTCGCTAGCATTTTTCGCCGCCTGAAGCGAAGTTTGTGATATTTGAGGGGCAGCTTGATGCTGCATTTTGGGGTTTTATCACTATACGCTCTGTTAGCTGATTCCAGAAGTTGAGTTTGTGATGAATAAAGGTGCACCGAACAAACGTATTGCATTTTTCTCGTTTGAAGTACAAACTGAAAGTAATAAAGGTCGTTGTAAAGCACATATTTTACCATCTTTATGAGCAGTAAATAAATAAGCATGGTGAATTACTATTCGGATATTATTTGCGCTGAAACGCATGAAACCACCAAAGGAATATTTGTTGGAAAAAAAAAAAATGAATACAACAAAGGTATGTCCTTCGGAGTAATTGTTGGTATAATTTCTGCAAATAATTTCAACTGGCAACGGTATGAACAAATATTCTAACTAAGGTAATCAAAGCATGTTACGTGTATTCTTCACTAACTCAAATGCCAAAGCGAATGGCGCTCCAAGTCACAGGATAAGGTCACTGACGAACCGCCTTTCGCCACAGACTCGTATTTAATCGGAGCAGTTACGTCTCTTCAGTTATACAACAACAACAACAACAACAACACAACAACAACAACAAGGGCTATTCCGAAAGTTCTAGGACTGGCAACACTGCGTCGATTCTATAGAATCTATTCTATGGAAGCGATTCTGTGATTGTTGCCCGGGAAGATGGCCTGTGGCGTGATTTGTTCTCGTAAGTGATTAAATTGATTAATTGCTGCTGTTCGCTACGTAAGGCTGTTCATGATAAAGTGAGCGCTTTATATAAAACAGAAAAAAGTCACTGCTCCTATTTGCATATGTTTTAACGGGTGCATTGAAGGACATGCGCCCAGTAAAGTTGGTAACGATGAATGGGATGTAGTTCCATGTCTTAATGTCAAATAAAAATAGCTAGGTAACCATTTCTAATAACTTAAATTATTTATTTCGCTTTCTGTTTTTTTTAAATGCATCGAAGTGTAAAATTGAGCAGATTTGTAAAATATTTACTTTCCTAATAATTTTACAGTTTCACTTCACCGACGCATTAATAAAGTGATGGGGCCCACGCTAATGCTAATTTTACATAAGGCGGAGAAATACACAACGCGTATACAAGTAGATCTCAAGCAGGGTTTTCTTAAGTGTTCATTTTACCGTGAACAGCCTATACACTCTAAGCTCGAATCAGTGATATCAATCAGTGAAATAACATTCACTGAAAGTCGTTTTATAACCTCCTGCTGTCTGTCAAATCAAGGAAATGAACTGGTAACAAGTCACTTATAGCACTGGTATTCGTGACATTAAGTAGGAATTTCAAATAAATCAGTGAAATTCAACCATCATAATAATTAGTTATCAGGCATTTATTATCAGTTACTCAATTCTCACTATTTTCACTGCTTCGGCTAAATTCTCACTGTTTCGGATTTAGAGTGTGTAAAAGTGGAATTTCAGTATTTATTGCAATGACGGAAGAGAAAGATACACAGTTAATAATCATAACAGCAATATTCTAATATTTGGTAAGTACATTTAAGGAGTGCAATTAGAAAATAAAGACTGAAACTGCTCCGTTAAGAATGATTTTATTCAGGATAACGCTAGGGCTAAGTGTAGCACGGTAGTCTAGTGAGCTTTGGAGAACATTGGCGGGAAGTTTCCAGACCGTCGTCTATTGAGCCCAGACTTCACATCATCATGCGATTTATGGGCTTTCCAAATCCTGAAGAAAGCGTTAAGAGGAAAGAAGTTTGGCAGGAAGTGAAAGCTGCCACATTCACTACGTTACACCTACTCTCAGGAAATTACCAGTAACATGTGTTCGAGAGGTTGGACCATCGCTGCGAACTCCACGTAGAGTGCGAAAGAAGATCACTGTTTCGTAAAGGAAACCCACACCAAACCTCCAACAGACTCGGACTCCGAATAGTGTTCTGAATACGGGAACTTTCAGGAGAAACCCTCTTAGATGCTGGAGCTGCGGTGGCTGAGCGGTTAGCCCGCGCGCCTCCCACCAAAGCGAACCGGGTTCGATCCCCGGCTGGGTCACTCCCGAATTTTCGCGTGTGGGAATCGTGCCGGACAATGTCGCTGGTCGGCGGGTTTTCTAGGGGATCTACCGTTTCCCGTGCCCTTTCATTCCGGGGCTGCTTCATACTCACCTCAATCACCCTCATCAGCTCTCAAGACCTCGTTGTTAAGAGCCATCCAAATCTATTTACTCACCCTCGTCGATGCTACTTGAATATGGCAACAGGAGGCACATAAACTTACTTTATGAAAGACACCATCACTGACCAATTAAATATTTTGTCGTATGATTCCGGTTCGCAGCCGACTAATATGGTCTGATAAACTTTCTTAGGTCACCGTAGTTACGGCAGCCCCCCCCCCCCCCAACACACACACAAGCACACACATGCGCACACGCACACACACACACACACACACACACACAACACATATATATATATATATTTGTAAAATATTTCCCAAAGTAATCTTTACCGTTAATATATATATATATATATATATTAACATCATGGGTATATGGGTATCATAATATATATAATATATATATATATATATATATATATATATATATATATAATATATAATATATTAACGGTAAAGATTACTTTGGGAAATATTTTACAAACGTGCACGTAAATTACATTATTGAATACAATCAATGTTAATATATATATATATATATATTAACGGTAAAGATTACTTTGGAAATATTTTACAAACGTGCACGTAAATTACATTATTGAATACAATCAATGTTACATAGTTCGTTGGTCTACTAATTCAGGCTAATAACTCAAACCTACTTAAATTGAAATATACGGTTTGTTTGAAAAAAAAAAAAAAAAGATGGGAGTTGCTTACAGGATAAGTAGTAGCCTACATAATGCATAAAGTAAAAAAATATTTTTGCGGGCAGATCCCCCGCACTATACGCAGGGGCCGGCGTTGTAACCGGTGACGCACTTAGACTTAGACCACCCCCTCCCCCCCAGGCATAACCGCACACTGCTCTCTCTCCCGGAAGAGGGGGGAATGATTGACATCCGACCTGGTTGACGTCACAGCCCTCCTCCCCACCTGCCGGAAGAGTCGACGACTTTAGAGGATGAGCAAGACTTTTCCGGTAAGCCCTTGGTCGGCGCAACGTGGCATTTGGAAAAGATTATGAACCTCAGCCTACGACACTATAAATACCCCCCACAGCCGGAGAGCAGTCCGTCTTTCAGGTAGCCATCTGGCTGAATTGTGGTCAGGTGCAGCGAGGGACATCAGCGGAGAGAAAAGACGACGGATGAGGATACAAGATGACGGTAGATTACTGTTTCTGCGGTGTGAATGGATGAGATGGCGTAGTACCAGTCAAGTTGGAGGTTACTGTGCGGCGAGGATGCTCTTGAGATCTTTGCGGACTGGCAGGATATGGACTGAACTAAGGTGGGGCTGTATGAACATCGTATACAAAATTTATTCTAAATATTGGAACTGTCGGTTATGGACACACAATTTATAAATTTAATCAATAAGTTTTGATACTTTGTTTATCGGGATTGATTTTATTAATTTAATTACACTAATTTCTTTGAGACGATTTAAAATTAACTTATATTCATTGACTTTATCAATTGTAAATGAAAAGTGATAGCAATTTGTGAGCTGATGAGTTGAATATTTTGTAGTTATTGTAAATAAATTAGGAAATTATAACTAAATATTTTATTTACTTCAGACCTCCATCCCTTCGAGAACTTGGTTAAGTCCACCGACTTGAAAAGAATTCTAACAATATTAACATATGGGCGATTCAGCTTCCTCTCTGCGTAATCGCCCCTCAAAGCCAGGTTCTTTCCTACAGCGGATGGAGTGTGCTTGCCAGGTACACTGCCCATTGTGTGGCGTGTTACAGGATATGTTCAAAGTGTGCACCATGGGCGTTAACACAGCCCTGCAGATCTTTACATGGATCACTGCACCTTTACAAATACGTCGTTGTCGACGCAAATGTGTTCGAATGAATCGACAATGCGTCGCAGTAGGATATCAACAGTTGCAACAGGAGTGCTTTCGCATGATCCCATATGTGTAGGCTGTTCACGGTAAAGTGAGCACTTTTTAAGGCCCTTCTAAATTTTTCCTTTCGTCAAATTTCCATCTTCCTGCTGATTTTCAATAATACAAACATTGCAACGTGACCAATAAACCCAGTGTATATATTTCATCACCCTCAAAATCTAATGCCTGAGGTTGCAATAAGATATATTTATTAGTGGTTAATGACAGTTGGGAGGGCCTTAAAAAGTGCTCACTTTACCGTGAACAGCCTATAGAAATGGATGGGATTTAGGTTTGGCGATTTGGCGGGTTATGTAACTGGTCAGGTATGCACACTCCGTCCGCAGTAGGAATGCCCGCTAGTTTTTTTTGGGGGGGGGGGGGCGATTACGCAGAGGTTCAGCTGAAATTGCCACATGTTTGTTAATGGTTTTTGATTCATGTATTACGTACTACACATCCTGTAAGCAGCACCCATCTTGTTTGAAACAGCTTATATACTACACATGCGAAAGGCAGTTGACGTATTGTGCATCTTTATACTATGGCTGAATGTCGAAAACGTGCAACTTAGCGGGTATAGCAAAAATATTCTTTAGCGTGACTCATGTTTCGGCAGTGTTACACATGTGACATATTAATTCGACGTAAATGCCACTGAATTTCATGCAGGATATCAGTACTCTTCTTCAGGTAGCTATCGCAACTTTTAACAACTAACATTTCATCTAAATTTTTCTACTGAAATGGTTTAATTTGTGTTTTCAGACTATTACTCGTTATATCCTACAACAAACGCGCTTCTCTGTATACTCCATGTCTTCTACTCTTGAAAATCATTGTTCTCACCAGAATTATTTAGTATATTCTGGGACAGGGCTTTGAGTTAGAATAACAATAAAGCCATTAGTTTGTATTGTCTACATACACTGCTGGCCACTAAAATCGCGACCCCAACAAGGTCGCATCTGAAGGGCCCCACAGTTGGGGAATGCGTACAGCAGGTATAGGACAAATACGTGCACTAATAGCGACACTGATAAGCGGTATACAGGATCTTTCAGTAAAAGCGTGAAAAAATGAAACGCGGAATAGAGGCCACACCACGGAGCGTTTTGAGATTGGGAGATTATTCTCCGCGAGGCAAGCTAATGGAGATGTGGGCGACCCATGATGTGAGTTTAGTTCACGTATCGTCCACAAGGTTGCTCTGTCGCTCCCTTTCATAGCCACAGTACGCGCGTTCCTGTGATCTACCAAGATAGTATCCGACGCTTGGCTGGAAGACGCCCCCGCCCCGACCTCGATGGAATCAGGAACGAAGCCTTGAGCAGCGGCTTGTTTAATAAACCCGCGGCGCGTACTTACGCGTGCGGGGCATCGAAGAAGTGCTGTTGCTAGCCAGCCGCCTGCCGCCGACGAACCTCTAGACAGAGCTGCCACCTGAAGACGGACCGCAAGAGGGCGTTCCGTGGTCGCCGACTAGTGACCTCTGCACAGCAGCCTTCGGCTACATTCAGGTGACCACGTTCCAGTCACAGACTGATTAGATTTGATATCCGTGGCTTTAATTAATGGTTAATTAAATATATTAATTAGCTCGCCCGAGTAACGTAATAAATTGTACAAGTTGTGTTATTTGTATACTGGCTAAAGTACATAAAGGCGTTGCGCACAACGACCCCTAACACGAGATGTAATTTACATAATATGAGCATATGAACTAAGTGTCTGTTAGACGAGGACAGCCAGTTAGAAAAGTAAATCGTAGCAGCGTGTATCAACGACACGCATGGGATATTTGAACGGGCGTGGCAGAATGTCGTACGTCGTTGCCATGCTTGCGTAGAGGTTGGCGCCCATCTATTTGAGCAACTCTTGTAGGGTACAGACTGATACGTTAAGGCCAGTCTGTCAGTGGAATGGCCCAGTACATTGCTATAGGCTATTCAGGGTAAAGTGAGCACTTTTGAAAGCCCTCTCTTTTGGAATGATAGCCAATAAATATATTTTATTTTCTCCTTAATCGTTAACTTACAAGTGTGGTGAAATATACGCACCATGCTTATTACTTAAATGCCAATATTTATTTTAAAATGTTGTTGTAGGATAAAAAATGGCTGGAAAGAAAAACTAACTAGGGCCTCAAAAGTGCTCACTTTACCGTGAACAGCCTATACCTGTCAGTAGTGTAGACAAGCTATGTCCGCAAAACACGTAACCGACTTGGACACCTGGGGGCTCATTCTCAGTTATTTGTTAATTTTTTGTGTTCGTTAGGTTTCTTAAGCTCTCGAAACGAATAGAATATTCGAGAAAGGCAATTTCTTAAAATTATATTTCGTTACATCTCTCAGAGCTCTCGGCATTGTTCACGTTTTTTCGTTAGCGAATGCAAGATGGTAACCATACTTACACGAGCTTCATCTCAAGTTTATATATATATATAATTTTTTATTTGAAGGGATTTAAGTGTTAGTATTAAACGAATAATGTATTACAGGAAGTAGGCGAATTTCGTTCGTTGAGTGTATGCTGTCCACTTCATACTTGGTGGTATTTTATAACGCAAATGGCCGTATGACATATCATCCATTTTTCTGTTTGGTTGCAGGCTGTTTAGTATCATGGTGTTTCGTTCGTCATTTTTTATTTCCAATGTTACAAATTAAGCGATGGACAACAAGAACTAGTTAGAAGCTGTTGTGTTTCTAGTCTTCGTATTAATTTGTGCGGTGGGAATTTTTAATTAATCATTTTCAAGATATGGTAATTTTGTTTTATACTCCCAATAATTATTTACGCTTTAACACTACCTATCCGTTTATTTTTAAAATACATGTCGAAAAACATGCGTTGAATAAAATAAAGGTTTTTTTTAACTGTAATAAATTAAACAATAAAATTCGTTCATAACAGTTTGCCCACACTTTTGCTTATATCATTCACAAATTAAAACAAAAAGGTTAATTTGTGTCATCAAAATATTTTTGTTATTAAAATATATTTTTATACACGTCGGTTCTCGTCTTCCGCAGTTACAAATAGCAACCTATATCACGCACCCGCCATGTTTGCAGTAAAACTCCGCAAAAGAACCCAAAGGCCTTTCTTATCGTTTCGAATGTGACATCGAACATAGTGACGTCAAACGAACACTCGCTGGTGCTTAGAATGCCTTCTTTTGGAGGAAACGAAAAATTGAGTAGTAACGAATATTTCATCGAAAGGAAACGAAACGACTAACTTCGTATAAGCCTCCTTTATTCGTGTTAGACATGTTTACGTCCATATCTCATTTCGCTAGCTACGCGGGCCACACATTCCGGAAGGGCTTGCAGCAAGTAAGAATTAGCTACATTTGTTGCACTATTAGGAAAAAAAAAGTTTTGAAAAATTAATTTTCAAAGTTTTGTCAAAAGTAGTTTTCCCTCTTATAGTACATGCATTTACTCATGGTTCGCCACCAATATAATAAAAAAAATCACCTATTCTGTGAAGTAGGAGAGAGTTTTGAATTTAGTAGCTAACAACTTCTTGCCCCAAACAAAGATTTAAATTTTTAAACTCATCTTATTTTCGTCTAAATAAACTAATAAAATTACTCAATTGGCTTTAAAAAGGTTTATTATTATAAAGAAAAGCATACTTTGTTTGATACTAAGGTTTTTTTGTCAAGTAGTTGGGTGTTTTTTTTCCAACTAATCAAGATCTTCTCTCTTAGTTTCCTCCGCGTCATCTGGCGGTGTTCGTCCGATTGCAGTTGGTTGTGGAACCATATCAGGTCCAGGAGCTACCGCTTTATTGCCCCATTGCCACGATGGTGTCATCTCCAAATGTTGAGAAACATACAAACTAACTGCTGTATTTACCTCCTTTTTGCACCAAACCAAGATATTTTTTGAGTAAGAAAATGCACTTCACTCAAAAGCGCCGAAAATTGAGTTAACCCCTTCTTCCTGAAAGCCCTTCTAACCGTGGTTCGATCCCTATCCCCAGTTTTATGGATATTGTACTGAAATATTCTGTGTAAATGGAGGTCGGGGAGCCGCTGAGAGCGAGTGAAGAGATTTGGGCAGCTCTTATCGAGATCTTGAGAGCCGTTGGGGTTGAAGCGGGGGAGAGGGGAGCAGCGCCGGGATGAAAGGGCGGGGGAAACGGGAGATACCCGAAGAAACTCGCTGACCAGAGGCAACGTCCGACACGATTCCCACACGCAAAATATGGGAGTGACCCGGCCGGGGATTGAATTCGGTTCGCCTTGGTGGGAGGCGAGTAGGCTAATCGCTTAGCCACTACGGCCCCGAGTCGCTGAGAGGTGATGAGATTTTGTTTCCCTGCCGCGCGCCCGTGTGAATAGACGAATCAAGAATGCTTCGTCTATTCACACAACTATACTAACAAAAAATATTCGACACTATCCTAAAAATCATAAATTCTTTTAACAAGCAAACATCACAAGAAAAATTGGGTTTGGCTATGTTGGGGACACGGCCGTTTATTTTGCGTGAATACGTCTACGTTGACACGCTCGGAGGTCTCGATGATTTTTTACGTTCCCGGCTCCGCTTCACTCGATCATATGGGGTTTTATGGGTATCACTGGATTTCTTTTGATGAGATGCTCTTTATAACCGTTCACGATTTCTGTATTGCGGCTTGGCTTTTTGATCAGTATAGGCTGAAACTTTGTTAAGTTTTCTTAATTTTATACAAATTAAACGCATACAACTTCACCATAAACACGCGCCACAAATATTTTTATTCGCGCAATCGATTGTTCTTGACGAGAGCTGTCGATTGAAACTTAAACTAGCGTCGTAACTTTTCCTAGTCAAAAGTTATACTACGCGGAAGTTATGAGACGTAGCGAAACGCAAAAAAATTGCGCCCCCCCCCCCCTCCCACCGCAAAACCACCTGCGTGCGCTATACTTCGCAGTACTCACGCAACGTTACATATTCTTTGATCCTTTGGCAATTGAATGCACACGATAGATTCGGAACTGCAATGCCAAATTTTATCCCCCGAATTTTTTATCATCAGATTTTCTGGATTGCCTCCCACTATGGTCGCAAATTTAAAGACATATTAACGCCAAAAAAATATTTAAACTGTTTTAGAAGTCAAGAAATTTTATACGATCACTATCTACAAATGGTGACGGTGCAAATCGAAACATCATGAGTTTTATTGTCTGCTAGATTATCAAAAGAACTGCTAGCACACACATCCTCAATCACAAATCACCTGAAAAATCCACAAAAATTAAATCAGCGATACTACCGACGTAAAGAAAGCGCGATGACCATCGCACCTCGGAACTGCCTATTAAATACTAGGGGACCCAGCCCGTGATGGCGGCGACGTGACCTCTGTTTTGTATTGTCACGGACGGTTATCATACAAAGGCTGAAAAAATATTGCATACATATATGTAGGCAATAATGAAATTATGTGAAATTATCTCAACATTGAAGCGACTGCGGTTCCATTTAATATTTCTTTATCCACTTGGCCACTACGGCCCTATTTAACATAGTTCTATCCACTGAGTCACTAAGGTCCACTTGGAATCACTCTATTCATGAGCAACTTAGACCCCATTTGATATAGTTCTATCCTCTGAGCCACTGCAGCCCCACTTGGAATATCTCTATCCACTGAGCTACTAAGCCCCATTTGATTATATATCACTGTGGCTACACCTTATATAGTTCTATCCACTAAGCCACTGCAGCCCCACTTAACATAGTTCTATCCACTGAGCCACTAAGGCCCCACTTGGAATCGCTCTATCCACTGAGCCACTGTGCCCCCACTTAATTAACTCAATATTGAAACGAAACATTTAAAGTAAACAAAAATGTTATTCCATTACATTCATATCTCTATGCAATATTCTCTATGCATTAATACAAAACTTTTCTTAGGGAAAAGTAACTAAAAACTGAGTTTTTTAGGGTAAAAGTTAATGATTGCATAATCTGATCTTGCTGAAATTCGAACTTGACCTGTATTTTACCCTGAGGATTCGCTTTGCAAAATTTGAAGAACCTCTGTTGAGTTTCAAGGGACTAAGAGGTATTAAAGACGGACAGACAGACAGAGACCGACTACTTATTATATGGAATATTAGGTTGTATGAACTTGACACTTTTGGTAACGTAAACTTTCATGAAAATTATTGTTGTAGCTGTGTAGAGTTAGATGACTAAAGATGGAGTAACAATACCCCGACGAACCCGACATGACAATCCCGACACGACGAAATCTCAGTAGCAGTCCTACAAAATAGCAGTCCCGACAGTCCAACAAAAGTAGATTCTATTTCTACTTTCCACTTATGTCGGACTTATCGGGACGCGCAAAAATGTAAATAGCCTACAACGTTAGAAAACTAAATTTCGTGCTTATTTCCCCACTATAGTAAATAATAAACTAACTTGCCACCAAAATAACTTTTTATATCTCGTGTGAATTCAAATACTGTCAAAATGAAAATTTTCATTCTCTTTATAGCGAGTTTTAAAAATTAAACACTGGACTTTATACGGATAACTTGCCTTTTTAGAATTTTCCAACGACCAATTAACACACTTGGGCAGATTTTGTCGGGGTATTGTGAGCACTGAATAATATATAATATGAAATTCCGTTGACATCTGAAATCATGTTGGACTTTCGTGTCGTGTTCGTCGGGCTATGTGACTCCGGATACTTAATTGTTTTTTTTTTCCTCCGAAATATTATGAGCCTGTGTTCTCACTGCATTTACAGATCGTATTTGTGACCGTATATAGTCGTACATTCATATATAGATGAGCAAGGGAAGAAATACACAGCGATGCATGTAAAGTTAGCAAGATTACCACGTTTATAAGTGATTAACCCACAGTTTATAAGTGATTAACCCACAGTTTTACACAACATCTGGGTTATTCTCGCAACTATATTACAGGAAATTTTTCACAAAACTTTGGAAATTGTTTTATATTTAACTGTCGGTATTAGTATTTTCATGTACGTTTGCGTATGTTTGATGGTGTATGACGACGCGTGCAGACAAATTATGCATGACTGCATGCTCTAGTTAAAACGAAATCTGACTAGTCACACGTGCCAAAAGAGACTGCATAGAGATAAAAAAATTTATATTATGCCGCACTTACATTAGAAATAATGAATAAAGTCTATAATGTTCGAGATTATCATGTAACGATGTTTACCGCTTGTTTGCTACAAAGTTGCAATCGCGAGAGAAATTTATAACTCGCGGGAACCGTGGTTAATGAAAGATACCAGTTTTGGGGAAAAAAAAAAAAAAAAAAAAAAAAAAAAACCATCAATGTTAACGATATTTCATCATCCAGACATAGGTTCTAATGACACTGCGCAAAACTCGTCTGAAACTACACTTGGGTTCTCTTGCCGACGTGAGCTGCCGAAGGAACGGCTGTAGAATATGGGTCATAGAAGCAATCTTCTGGGGTAAACGAACGAGGAGATAAGTACGATGTCGAGAAAGCTCGGTCGCCTGTGATAATTTGTTTTAACAGTTTCCTTTCAGACGGGGAGGGCGTGATAAAATTTTAGGGAAAGAGCGGATATTAACACGCTTAGACTTCGCGCTGGAGAAGCCTGCTATCGATCGGAGGTCATCCCCTTTACCCACGGAGATGGAACGTGCTAAAATAAAAGGATATTGCGGGACTCGTAATGACGATACTTAGCGTGATGGTTTTAGAAGTTTTTGGAAAATGCGAGGGGATTGCGAGGAGGGGGGGGGGGGGCTGGAAATTAATTTTGTAGGCCGTAGACTTCTGGGCAGAACAAAGTGTAGTAACGCGCCGCACTCGTTTTCGAGCAGTAGAACTGTGCGCGATTAAGTGGCGAGAGCCCGGCTCCCTTCCGAAAGTGTTACGTAAGGACAACGTGTATCCGACGTACCATCAGAGCTTCCGAGCAGCGCTCTTTCTGCGGGCGAAATTGGTTTTTGCGCGCGCCAAAGAAAGCAAGGCGGGAGACAGGGTGGTTTATGCCATGGGAGGGGGGTGAGGATCGAGCGAGGGGAAGGGGTAGGTCGCTGCGGGCGAAGCGAAAAATACGGCGGGGCGCAAATAAAGCCGTTCGGGAGGAAATGTTTTATTTATCCACGGTCGCGCCGCGCGCGGGCGGGCTGAGGGAAATTTAGAGCGTGTCTGTACCGAGGTGGAGAGATCTCGTTGGTACGAGGAGTTTCCACGACGTAACATTCACAGAACGTGCTGTATTATTCCAGCGTGATTACACCTTGCTCGGTTCCCCCCAGGCCATGCGAAGTGCGCCGTGAGACGAAGTGAAAACTTGTACAGGCTGTTCACGTTTAACTGAGCACTTTCGGAAGCCCTGCTTAGTATCTACTTGTACGCACGTTGGGTATTATTCCACCATACGTAAGATTAACGTTGCCACGTGCCTCATCACTTCATTCGTACGTCGATCAAGTGAAATTATGACATTTTTAGAAAAGTTCATATTTTACAAATTCGGTAATTTTCTATCTTGTGTGCAATTAAAGAACTTAAAAGAAAATTAAATTATTTCAGTATTCACGTATGATTCCATACACTTTTAATTCAACGTTGATAAATAGAACTACTTTCTCTCCGACGTCGTCAACTTAACTAAGTACACGTCAGTGAGTGTGTTCGTCGAAACACATACAGCAAGGGACAGAGACAAATTTCAATAGTTTATTTCAAAAGTGCTTACTTGAACCTTAACAGCCTGTAACTGTGGTTGAAATTTCTCTGTACTTCCACGTGGCAGTGGCACGAGGAAAATATTTGTAACTTCCACGCGTGTACACGCCTCTCGGAGCTATGAGTTGGCGTGCAGTTGGAAACGACCGCGGCTACTGCTAAACAGGGGCAGCGGTGGCGCAGTGGATAGAGCGCTCGCCTCCCACCACGGCGATCCGCGTCCGATCCCCGGCGGGTTCACTCCCAGATTTTCGTATGTGGGCATCGTGCCGGACGATGCCGCTTGACCGGCGGTTTTTCTCGTGGTACTCCCGTTTCCCCCGCCAGTGCCGCTCCATCCTAGGGTCTCACTTCATGTCCGGGGATGACGGGCACCTACGGGTCCCGGCTGGAAAGCCCGTCACTCGGAGAGTGTTGCCTCGCCCTGGGTTCACTCCCCACTCAAGTTTTTTTTTTTTACCGAAAATGTTTTGATAAAACAAACCTGACGAAATATTTAATTGTGGCGGCAGAATTACTGCTAGTTCAGTGACCGCGGAGCTGTGTGTATATATGAGAAGAAAATAATACAAGATAAACAAGCTTTCAGTAGAAACAGTTAGTCCTTGTTGATCATGCAATTATTACGACTGCATTTTACTCGACGGGCAGAGGTTAGGAAGATATTAAACACAGCTCTGATATATTCAGTGGGGAATGTGAATATATTGTAACATAAATATTTGTAAAGTGTTTGTAACGACGGGCTGTTTAAATATCTTCATCTTTTCTCTCGGTTGAATACATTACTGTAGTGTAAATAAATTAAATAAATGATATTGGCTAAACGGAAATAATTTTCGTTGAAAATGATTTTATAATTACTGAAACAAATCTTTGTGTATTTTATATCCATCCGAAAATGGATGAAATGTGATTTGCATCAAATATTACGGTTTCGAAAACTGACCGATTGTAAGATGCAGATATTATTAAGAGTTTTATTGATATATTTAATAGCGCCACAATTTCACTGTGTCGGTGTATTACGGGTATCTATGGACACGTTTATGTATAGACTATTCACGGTAAAGTGAGCACTTTTGAAAGTCGTCTCATTTGGAATAGTAGTCAATAAATATATTTTATTTTAATCTTAGACGTTAAATTCTGAGTGCGGTGGAATATGCACACTGCGTTTATTACTTTCACTGCAATATTTATTCAAAAAGGTGGTTAGTGGATAAAAAATTTGCTGAAACGAAAAAGTAACTAAGGCCTCAAAAATGCTCATTTTACCGTGAACAGCCAATAGAGGGAGGAGTAGGTATTAAAGTTATGTTAGTGAATGTTCCATCCTCTATAAGTACAACTGTAAAAGTAACTTTGACGGGACTAACTATGAGGCTAAACCCCTCGCTGCAAAGATGTCTGTATCGAGGATACTGAAACTATAGTTCCAGAGCAACTAAAAAAACATAAATAAATAAGCCAGGAACAGTAGAGCTTACCTCTAGCTTCTGTTTTATCGAGACTAAAAAGGTTACAAAACCGATAGAGGTTAGGCAAAGTCATTCAGTTCTTAGCTTTAAAACAAACCTTCTGCTAATTAGCCTTCTCACCCACGAATATTTTGAACTCTCTAGAAGTTAATTCAATTTATAAAGGTTAGGCTCAATCGAAATTAAAATGCGTTTCACATATTAAGAGAAACAACTGTAAAACAATCCTCCTCATATATCATAAAAATTTCAAAATATCCCCAGTGCACAACTGCCTCGTAATATTAATCAAGCCATTCTGAAATAAAAATTAAACCCAAGACAAATTAATTTTTACCTTGCAATTGTAAAATAAATAATTCCACTTAAAGAAGTGTCTTGCAGTTTGCTGTCAAAGAAGATATAGCGACAAATGAAATTATTCCAAAGATCCTCAATCACGATACAAAATTAACTACACTTCCACGTTATATACAGTTTTACACCCTCAAGTTGCAGACTCCAGAAGCAGACATTCTAAATACACACACATTTATATATACATTTATACATATATATACATACATATATATACGTACATATACATACATATACATATATACATACATATACCTATATAAACACATATACATACACATATAAACATACATATACATACATGCATACATATATATACATATATATATACATGCATATACATACACAATTAAATACATATATACACACATACATATATACATACACATATACATGCATATATATATATATATATATATATATATATATATATATATATACATACCCCCATACACATACATATATATACATATACATATACAAATATTAATATATATACATATATACATACATATATACATACTTATATATATCCATACATACACATATATATCCATACATACATATATATACACATACACATATACATATATACACATACATATATACATACATATACACGTACATATATACATACGTATACACATACATATATAAACATATAACATATATAGACGTATAGACATATATATAAACATGTGTGTGCATGCATTATTATGTTAATCCAAGTAATTTTATGAATCTCTTATGTGACAAAGTAGATTTCTATTGTTCAAGCAATCAGTCAAAATTAATGATTAATATTAGTTTTACTACTTTTAAAGCTGTGATTTCAGTCAAGTAAACTGTAATTAGAAAGATGAGAAACAAATCCTACACAATGAATTCTCTACTGCTTTAGGACATGAAAAAAATGATCCAAGGGAGGCTTGACAGGAAAGGGTTAAGAAAGAGAAGTTCAAGTTCGCTGTAGCATTGCAAATCTAGGATGACAAAACTCAAGGTTATGAATAACGAACTGTTAGTGTCCTGAGGTATCTGACTCCATTGGTGTGAGCACTGGACGATGTAGTGGCCATTTCCCTACGCTAGCCAGTTAGTGCTGTACATAATATCTCGACGCGGTGACATAAATCAACACCTAACTATACCATGCATCGATGCTGACGTATGACGAGAGCAATCACTATCATTATGATGATCAATGATTTCATGCACATATATTTCAGTTGTAAAAAAAGTTCTCTCTTGTGGCTGAATTGAATTAAATAAAATGAAATTGTAAAACATTCGTACTAAATATTTATTACATACAAGCAGGGTAATTAATAAATGGTCTTGCTTGGTTATGGTTGTTTTGTAAAATGTGCTTTCTGCAGTGTCAGACAGAAATGCAATTAAATTTTGATTGAAAATATATTTTGTCAATTAACTATTTTAAACATCTAAATAAGCGATTTATAGCAAAATATTTCTGTGATTCAAAACATGTGATGTCTTCTTTAATGTGCATTTTAAATCGAAATTTCTGTCTGACAATGTTGGTAATGTGTGTATAGGCTGTTCACGATAAAGTGAGCTCTTTTGAGGCCAGAGTTACTTTTTCCTTTCAACCTCAGGGGTGAAGATAAAGGCGAAGCTTTCATCTTCAGTCAGCTTCGTCGCAGACGAAACTGATAAAATGTAACTCCTTCACACTTTGAAATAATAACTTCCGTATTAACCATCATTTCGGTAACAATTCTTTTCATATAGATAAATGTATTTGCCACAGTTATCACATTATTATTTTTTAATCTATGAGATGAAGTTAATTTAATGTTTTTTACGTACATGGGGATGTATTTTCGCTCACAGCCACGTCTAGCATTTTTTAAATATCTATATTTTACTTCGTAATTCCTTATGTATTTGAGTATGTAGGTATTCTGTAGTCATTATAACTACATGCTCTAAGAAAACTTTCATTTTAATGTACTTTATTTCTCTGAATTTTTATTTTAATCACCAACTATATTTAAAGATATTATCTGTTTTGTCTAAATACTGACGTGTTTTTGCATGCAGACTTAAATCAGAACATAGTTACTTGTGACGCAGGGATCAATCTAAATGAAATATTTTATTAAGTTCTATATATGTAATTTACTTACATGAACCAGAAATTTATATACAGACACCCACTACCAACACGTAATAATTGCAACTCGTAGTTATTTCATATTCATTGTTCAATGCATAGCTTAACAAGAAATAATGACACGAAAACCAAAATTTGGTTGGCGTTTACAACAGTGGTATCTTACATTTGTCCAGCAGCATCACAAACTTCACAGAGCATCGATTAACTGACCGAGGACGGATTTTAAAATCGACTCAACTTCAGCTTTGGAAATTGAATCACTCACATTTGGAAGCGTGCCGGTTGTCTCCAGAAAAACAGTAAATTCACAGCATCGTCTAAGCTGAGGTCAGGTTCAGATGTTCGTCGATGTTTACCCATCTGGGGGTAGCTGGGTTCGGCTGCAATTCTGCATTTGGAGCAGGGTCTCTAAGAGGCTGCTCGGTGACAGGTTCCTGTACTGCGGAGGCTGAGTCTACCAACGTCGACGTAGATGGATCTGCGATAGCTGCCTTCGAGGTATGAATATCCGATATTGATGACGCACAGTTTGGCGCATGCAGGGGTGGTTTGGTCTCGACATGTTGCAGCAGCTACCCCGTCGTCAGGCGAGCACGGAAGTTTGGTGTCTTCTCGCATGTAAAATAAACACATCACTTGCCGTAGCCTGGGGTACAGTAGATCACCTGCTGGCAAGGCTCGAACGAGTCGGAATTCCCACCACCGATCCAGTGAAAATTATCGCCACACGCTTCTTCATACTCCTTGAGCTTGCTACCGGACCAGTAACTATAGTCAACACGATTTAGTCCAGGTTTTACGCAATGTTATGTTTTTGCTGGATGGAAGCCAGCCATGTTGTGTATCTGCCGCGATCTGGATTCTCGTCGACGTAGTGGGGCCTGATTTATGTAGGAGTGGTTACAAAATGGCGACGCCGTCTCCATTTTGGACATAGGTCATGACGTCGTTTTACGATCTCGGCTAGCAGTAGCAGGAATATTGAGACGGTCTCGCTAAAATTAACGAAATATTTACTTTTGCTGCAGGTAACTTCGCCTTCCACGTCTACCCTGTCTATGTCGACATCGTTCGACGACGCACACACGTGCTCTGAATCTATGCCAGAGGTGTGTTAATTATGTACATATTACAGAATATGCGCCTGTTTCATTCATGTACCGTACTGGCGAGAAAAAATATTTGCGTAGAAGCAAATTTAGTAGAAATAATCTTTTTAAAACTTATTGCCTGTACATAGTAGGTTTTTTACTTTTGCCTTCAAACAAACAATATTACAAGAAATTGTAGTCATTAGTAATTCAAGTAGAACTAAACGTTGGCGAATATTAGAAAAAAGTGTAAAAGGAAGTAACACCTAGAAGGAAATATCAAATCTTTTGAATGTCAAACCATCCGATTGTAAAATGCTTTTATAAGACCCAAAAGGAGAAGGAAATTCCGTGCAGATAAAGCCAAAACAAAAATGTCAAAGCTGTTCTCGGCTCAATCACACAACGGAAAAATGCTTTTATAAAAGTAACAGTGTGAAGGGAAAGAAATAATGCTAGGAAATGGAGACAAGTCAGGCGTAAAAGAAAAAGCTGATGTTCAAAAACTGGTAAAAGTTATAATTTGTTATAAATGCGATAATCTTGGTCACGTGCAATTCAAAAGTCCATTGCGAGGAAAACCTGCAGGAATAGGTGGTGTTTCAAACAGAAATTGGTTTAATAGGTATCGCTTGCTGTATGATCCATTAATAATTGATCATTTAACTATGTTTGCATTGGTAGATTCGAGAGCTTCTGCGTCTAACATAAAACAAGAAACTTACAATAAAAACAAGCGCAAAGCACCGGATGGAATTGTACAGTTAAAAAGGGGCGAGTCTATTGTATTTTGCTTAGTGGATGGAAGATTGGTCAAATCAAATGTTGTAGCAGTGATAAAAATTAAAATTGAACAGTTTTCACGGAAAGTGCCGTTCCATGTTTCTGAAAATCTATCACACGACGTGATATTGGGTATTGATTTATTCCCTAGCACTCACACATGCGTTGACGTAGCGCACAGAGTGTGAAATGTAGCTTTTCGTCTGAGACTGTTGTGAAGTTTCCCGTTAAACTTCTAATTGTAGAAAAATTTAGTTGCTGCAGCATGTTGAAGAAATAGTGCTGGCATTAGATCAGCCGAAAATAAAGTTCGGTGACACGTGTGCTTAAGTCAAAGTTATGGCACTGTAAAGGAATTCCTCTTATGTTGGAATTAAAAGATAGTGAGTCCGTAGTGCATGTGCCATACGGCGTATCTGCTCCCAAAGGGCAGGTTTTCAAACGATTAATAACTGATTTAAAGGAACAGGGAATTATGGAGGAATCCACTAGTCCATATGCTAGCTTGTTTCTGTTACCGAAAAAAAGAAACACCACGTCAGTATCTGTTAATGCATGATTACCGACAAGTTAATAAAAAATTGTTTGTAGACACATGCGGTAACATAATGGAAACAGTTTTTCAGCATTTACAAAGAGCAAAATATTTCGTAATTTAGCAATTAGCATGTTGTTTTCCTTGGGAGTTGTACCAGCTGATGCAATTGCCCAAGAGGATAAATTCAGGACTCCAATGTATTACTAGACTGTTCAATAGCGTGTTAGGGTGGTAATTGTATGAGTGTCTTCACTTACATTGATGACTTGTACGTGAATAGTAACAAGTTAGAGGAACACCTTAAACAAACACTTGCGAATTGTGGTAGACAGTTTAAAAAAAGAAAAAAAAAAAAAAAACCAAGGCTGGTCTGACGGTAATCCCAGAAAAAAAAAGTTGGGCACAACAGTACGTGCGATATTTAGGGTTCTCTATTTCCGAGGGTAATTTACACACTGATACAGAGATACTTAAATCTGTTGTAAATTTTCCACAAAGTGAAAATTTAAGAGATTTACAAGATATTTATTAATCGTGGCTTTTTACAGTAAACTTGTTATAAGTTTTCTGATCCTACAGAATCATTACATCAGTTGAAGAGCAAAATGTAGCGTTTGTATGGAGCGCGGTACAAGAAAAATACTTTTAAAAAATTGAAAGAAATTTTAGCCTACCCTCCTGTCTTGAATTTGCCAATTTTTGGAAGAATTTTTTAAAATTGTGATGCAAGTTCCGTAGCAGTTGAGGCATATTTGAATCAAATCAAGGGCGGTCATTTTGTACCGATAGCATACGTCCTTAAATTATTAACTCAGGCAGAATAGAAATATACAATTTATGAAAAAGAGTATTTAAGTTGTATATGGCAATGGAAAAGTTGCAGAATATTTATATCATGCTCTGTTTACATTATTTACAGACAACCAAGCGCCCAGCTGGTTATTAAAAAAAAAATAACCAGCTGATAGACTGGCACATTGGCTAGTGCGGTTAGCTCGTTTTAAATTCGTGGTGCAGCATATAAAACGGATCGATAATTCAGTTGCTGATGCGTTGTCACGCATTCACTGCGCAAAAGAATTTGAGGCAGTGGAAAATGGTGCACCTGTGAATATTCAGCTGTCTGATTTAGATTACATTGACATAAATGTTTTAGAATTAAATACATTTCCAAAATTTCCCAGTGCTTTTACTGATATAGGCTGTTCACGGTAAAGTGAGCACTTCTCAAGGTTCTCCGAAAAGTTACTAACCCCTAATAAATATATTTTAATGCAGTCTCCGACTTTAACTATTGAGCGCGATGAAATATATACACTGTATTTATTAGTCGCATTGTAATGTTTACATTAAATAGTGGCGGAAAAGTAGAAATTAATTGACAGGAAGAATTTAGCAGGGCCTTAAAAAGTGCTCACTTTACCGCGAATAGTCTATATAAAAGAACATAAAAATTTAAACATATATAATGTCTGAAATAAAAAATTGAAGTCTTGTTACGTAATTTATAAAGGATGTATAGAAACATGGACAAAAGGAGGCAAATTCAGAGTCTTTGTACCTGCAAAACTAAGGGCAATGGCCTGTAAGTATTACCATGAATCCTTTTACGGAGGACACGTAGTACGGGATAAGGCGATAATCCGTTTATTAGAACATTTTACATGGCCAGGAGTGTGCACCGATTTAGATAATTGGGTTAATTGTTACGATGCGTGCCAGCATGCTAAACCTAGAAACAAAAAACCTGAAAGGCAATATGCGGGTACTGTGGTATCGTATCCATGGGAGTGCATTTATTTGGATGTAATGTGTCCTTTGCCCTGGAGTACTTCTGGATATGTATATGTCCTAGTAGTTATCGACAACTTCATCAAATTTTGTTTAATTTTTTCTGTTACATACCAAAAAGTCAGTAGAAATTTGTAATGTAGTAATGCAGACATTACATTGTGTTTTTTGCTCGCCCGTGTTTGTAATAACTGACAATGTTACCCATTTTCTGTCTCAGGAATTCAGAGATTTAAATTTTATATGGGGTTTAAAAATGGTGTAGACTGCTCCATATCGCCCTCAGGCAAACCTAGTAGAACGGGTGAATCGTAACATTAAAATTGCCTTACGCAGTTGTCAGTCTGATACACAACGTCACTGGGATGATATTATTTTATATTTGCTGTTTTTATATCTTTTAACAATATAGTACACGGTGTTCATAAATATGCTCCATCAGAGGTATTTTTGGAAGATGTTTAATGCAGCCTCTAATAAATGCGTGGTCACTCCATAGCATTTATTTGGAGAAATGTGAGTAATAAAATGTTGGAAGACATTTGATCTGACTTGACATGTAACTTAATTGATTATCACCAAAAAATGGAACAAAAGAGTAATGTTTTATACAAAGATTTAAACTTTAAACCAGGTGATTTAATATTAGCTAATGCTCACAAACTCAGTTCAAAAATTGATTTTTTTAGTGCCAAGTTAGCCAGTAAATGGCGTGGGGGTCGTATCAAATAGTTAGGTTTCTTTCGCACGTTACAGTATTGATTATTGATCCGCATTTTCCCAACAAATCTGAAAAGGTTCATATTTCTGAGTGTAAAAAATATCATGTACCCCACAAGTGCAGTGTAAAGAGGGCTTCCTCTTCCCCTTAAAAACTGTCGTAAGCTTTATTGATTTTTTGGATGCGAAAGCAAATTGTATCATCTAAAATATATGTAAAAGTGAAAATAATGGCATATTTTCAGTATTTAAACTTTTATTTAAAGAGTATTAATGATATTTATTGCTATACACTCTAATTATGGTTGAATTAAGTACATATGGAAACGTACTGAATGTAAAAATGAAAGTTAAAAATACCTACTCTTCTAATATGCCTACTAATTGTGAAGTTAGCATTTTGTATGGGAGGTATTCTGGGTGCAAAGAGTTTTTAAAGCTGCCCCTACCTAGTAAAAGTTGAAAATGGTTAAGTTACGTTCTACGAGTCGTCGTCTGCTTTAAATACTGCCGGCTGCTAATATCGAGACCTGTGTTCCACGTGAAAACAGCTCGGGTTAATGGCCTGGCCTGGCCAGCCAACACCTCGGGATTTTCTGGATGTGAGAGCTAAATCGACATGGTCGTCTTCAGGGGAGGGGGGATGTGATGGTAGCCTGCACATCGAACCTACGCCTATGTTCAGGTCGCCTTAAATGCTTTCCTACACGACGCGACGGCCGTCGACATGACTTACCCCTGCTGTGACGGGACCTGTTCAACTGACCACCGTACTGCTGTGGCCGGCATGATTGCTGGACGCCAAGTGCGCATGGCGCGCTTGGGTGCCTTCTGGGAAGCCTTGCTGGTCGCCCTTACCTCCCCTCCCCGTGCGGCACCATGGCAATGTGACCCTGGCCAGCCACGATGCAAACCAGGGGCATATCCGGACGAAGAACGTTAGGAAATGATCTGGAAGCCTACGATTATGAAATCCTGTTTTATTCCCTTGTTCGGGGAGACAGGTCAGGGACTTTAAAAGAGGAAGAACTGTTGTTCTTTCATTTTAATTTGAAAAAAGGGGGGTGGAACCCATGCTGCCAAATTCACGAAAGTTATGCAAAATTTCTGTATTTCAATATTTATATTCATTATATAATTTAATAATGTTATTTCAGAAGTTTCGTGGGAAAATGGGATTAAGAAATATTTTAATATTCTTTTATATACTTTTATATACCACTACTACAAAACTATTATTTTTACTGAAACAGATTTTTTTATTTAAACGTTGGTTACGCGTTGTTGTTTAGCGTCTTGCCTGGACGGGGGGGGGGGGGGGAGCGGTGACGTGTGGTGAGAACTATTTTTTACTGAAATGCATATCTATATGTAAATATTGGTTAGGTTTTGCTGGCAATGGCGGGTAAGTGTGAGGTTGCGTGTAAAGGAGGTTAGAAGTGAGGAGGGTTTCCAACAAGGCCGTCCCAGGGCGCCTCGACAACCGAGATTGCTGGTGGCTTCGACCTCCGAGGCATGAATCCTGTGCTGGACTTCCGCAAAACTATCTAATTATAAACTATAAAGTAATTTTGCTGCATCAAACGAGAGCCTTGATATTTTAAAAGTTTCGGCCATCAGTGCTAGGCTAACTGTTTGTGGTTTATTAAATTAAAACACAAGCCGTAATTAAAAACTGAAAAGTCCAAAGTTTCAAAAACTGATCGCGACATAGAAGAGAAATTGGCTGTTACCATAAAACACAAGGAAATAATATTTAGTTTCTATCACAAAAATTCAAGTTGGTTCGTGCTTGGTGAGACGTGCACACTAGCTGCCATACAGACTTACATATTTACAAACCTAATGCCTCCAAAGCAAAAGTTCCTTGTGTTCGAGGCAACGAGTAACCGCATAGTACCGGCGGAATGTATATACTTATATTGAAAATCGTCCATACCAGAAGCAGTTCCTTGAGGCATGAAATAGGACTGAGCGTGACAGCATCAAACTCAGAGTCTAAGATTTTTTTTTCCAGTGTGCTTCTTATTGGGGGGAAAAAATTCAATATACTCGTGATGAGTTTCGAAAAGGTGGCTCCTTACTGTATTTAATGAGCCGCCGGTGCAGTGGCGTGTAGTGTTGTTTTTCAATTTCTACTAACAAACGCAACTTCCAACTTTGCTTACCCTCCACATGTATTTACCGTTTTATAATACCTAACGTTAGTTAAAAAAACGGAAACGAAATGAATTTCATAATAATTAAACTGAATATTTAGAAAGCATAATGCAAATTATAATAAAACTCCCGTTTTCCCGAACACTTTCATCCACTTTCAACGGAAAAGAGGACTGGAGGACCCAAGCAGAACGACTGCTTACCCTGCCGCAGGAACGCGGTAGGGTGACTCTCTTGCGAGTTCGATTCATCGCTAGTCGCTCCCATTTGTGGAAATACATACTAGATAGCAGCACTATGCGTGTGCAGTACGGGAGTTACGAAAACTCTTGTTTCTCTAAACGGAAACGGGAAACTCAGATTTAAATGTGTTTAAATTTAAAGTTAAGGCGAAAACTATAAAGGGTAAAACATTTCCAGTATGTATTGGGTAAGCATTGCTTACCTTGCGTCTATGGAATAAACGCCACTGCACCGGTGTTGGCGTTCACCGAGGAAGTCCGCCAACTGTGCAGGTGGAGGGACACACAGCCGGGCGGGAGCCTCGTCGCCGTATTTGCATTTGTGAGCAGCGCGCGGGGCTAAGACGCGCGGCTGCTCATTAGCATCGAGGCCGCCCCAGAGCGGGCATCTCGTGGAACGAGGATCCCCCCCTCTCTCTTCCGCACCGAGTTATTACCACCCCCTCTCCCCTCCTTCAGCGTGGTAGCCGAGAACGCCACTATATGGAGCCCGGGGAAGAAGGTAATTCAATTAGCGCGGGAACCCCTTGATGGTGATTAGGTTGCTTGGAGTCAAGCGCGCGCGAACCCGCCCTGCCGCGCCGCCGACACTGACGGCGTAGTGAAGCCACGCAAGAGATTCTCACTTGTGTTGCCGACACAACTAACTAATCAGGGTCGTGGAAGCAGGATCGTGTTGAGACACCCCCCCCCCCCAACTCCTCCTTTTTCCTACCCCCGGGGAAGGTGCCACCCAGCTCCAAACTGAAGCTGGCCGGGAGGGGAGTGTCTAGTCGCGACTGACGGCGTTATACAGGACGATTCGCAATTAGACCGACAAACTTCGGGACGTGATTCTTCATGAAAAAGTAAAAGGAAAACATATGTGACACTTTATACCTAAACCGAATATTAAAGTAGGCATGAGCCCTTAAGAAACGAGGTTTTAAACCGCATTTGTGCTAAATTTCAGTAACGAAGTAAAATACAATGACAACTCTCACAACAATATTGTATGTTATTGGGACCTTCAACGTAAGAGCTGATATTTTGCACAAATACGGCTTAAAATCTCTTAATATTCGGTTTAGGTATGAAGTGTCACGTATGTTTTCCTTTTACTTTTTCATGAAGAATCACCTCCCGAAGTTTGCCGGTATAATTGAGAATCATCCTGTACAGAGCCGCCGTCTGTGCAAAACTCAATCCTTGACTCTTGACATTTCACGACGGCAGATTACAGAGCGTCGTCTGCAGTTGCCGACATTCAGTATATATACTGCGCGTTTTCGCAGTTTGAAGTCAATGGTACAGTACAAGTTTACTCATCCGGAAGCTCATTAGCCGATACGCGCTACTACAACAGGTAGCGTAGGCTACGATTTGGCAGCGGTCTGCACTCGAGTTACACATCCAGAAGAACGAGTAGCAATTTCAACTGGCATACGGGTACGTTCTCCATCTGGTTTTATTTTCGGACTCATACAACCACGATCGTCTGCCGGTCTGCACCAAGGTTTAGATCTTTGGCTACATCGCCATTCCGAGCGTCACATCTGGCCAGGGCTCGCGTTTTTCATTCTCTTCACCCCTTGTAGGGAGTCCACTCATAATCAGGCCCTCGTTACTCAAATAGGTAAAATGAAGCTTTACCGAAGATACCCGAAGTTCGGCAGAACACGAGGTTCTACGGTATTACAACTTCGGCATTTAAAACAATTATTACATATGTAAAAAAGAATATGTTATAATTTACATAGCTTATATATGCAATAAACAGTAATGTCGTCTCTCTGCTTAGATATCAAATAAACACATGATTGATTTGCATGTTTTAATTAACACAGACTGCTCTGTGTTACCGTCTGTTTATTCGCGTCACGTGTATATTCATAGATATATGCATACAACTGGTTGTAATGTAGTTGTTCACATTTGCGGTTACAGTTTATATTCGCTCTAATGTATTAGTGATATGAAATAATTGTGGATAAGAGAAACATTAATAACATTGCCCAGAACACATAGGCAAATTACAATATAAAACGAATCACAGCTGGGGAGGCTTCTACACTACCACCAACACAACGAAGTGAGAATGTGTCTTTAATTCCGTGTTCTAACTCTGGCAGTGCCGTAGAACCTACTTCTGCTTGCTTCGGTGAACAAATGACTCGGATAAGGATCTCTCGTCATAGTCTTGCGTTACAAATCTCTATTTATATGCGCCTTGCTCATAATCTAAGTGCAGTATCTTCACACATTATGAATCAATTCTTAAAAAAAAAAACCCATATAATTTATGACGTGTTGGGTTGGCTTCTAAATATGTCGTGTGTTCGTGCTAAAGCACGACTCCAATCAATGTCGGCAAGACGATTTTACCACCCCAAGCAGTGGGGCAAGTGAAGAGATTTTGGCAGTTGTCAACAGAGAAGTCTTGAGAGCCGATGAGGGTGATTGAGGTGAATATGGAGTAGCACCGGGATGTAAGGGCGGGTGAAATGGGAGAACCCCGAGAAAACCCGCTGACCGGCGTCATCGTCCGGCTCGATTCTTACAAGCGAAAATCCATGAGTGACCCGGCCGGTGATCTGGCAGTGGGGAATGAACACCGGATACCAGCAAGATGGTCAGTGCTTTTGGGGTATAGGTTGTTACACGGTAAAGTGAGCACTTTTTAAGGCTCTGCTGGATTATTCTTTTCATTAGATTTCTATCTTTCTGTCACTTTTTAATATAAACATTGCCATCATACTAATGAACACAGCGTGTACGATTCACCACTAACGAAAGTTAATGTCTGGAGCTGCAATCAATATATTTATCAGTTTTTAATGCCTGTTGAAAGGGCCTTACAAGGTACTCACTTTACCGTGAACAGCCTATAGTGAGAATTGAGAGACTGTTCGAGTAGATGTGCGTGTTCGTTTCTGTGTTCCTATGTAACAATAAATGTCGTTTTACGGAGAAAAACGTGTGCATCGTGAACGTTCGCGGTACGCGTCGTGTAGGAACATCATTGATGTGCAGACGTGTAGGATAATATATTTTATTCTGTGCCGTGTACGTAAACCCTTCAGCCAATACGCTAGAAGGAGAAAATAGAAATAAGACGTATTGTTTTGTATTAATTAGCTATCTTATCTGTAAAAGAAAACTCAAGTTTTTATTTTCCTTTACTCATTTAAAAATTACGTCTAAATTATATGTCATAAAATGTACTTTAATTGTTTTATTCTATTATCTTGTTTTGTGTTATACTGTGGACAATTACTGTACAGTAAATGCCGATAGGCAAATAGAAAGAAATGAAAAATGAATTGCTATTAGAAAATAAATACATAAGTCATAAAATTCAAGTTAGTTTCGTAATTTTTTCGTAATCGTTATGTGCAGACGTCTCTTACGTGCACCGGCATTTATAGAGAATCTCCTCCCGCCAGATCGGCCCTCAAGACCTCGCTGTTTAGAGCCACCCAAATCTCTTCACTCACTCCTCCGCAATATTAAATACCTATTTTTTTGACGTGAATACGTATTTAAATTTGCAGCCATAGTAGGAGGCAATCCAGAAAATTCAATGGTAACGAAATCGGGGGATACTGTTTGGCATTGCAGCTTCGAGTCTATCGTCTGCATTCAAAATGCAATTACACCACTCGATTGCCAAAGGATCAAATAATATGTTACGTTGAGTGAGAACTATTAAGCATCGCGAATTTGCGAGGAGAGGGGGGGGGGGGGGTTCATCGCAACTTTGAGTTCGTTTCGCCGCGTATCATAAATTCCACGTAGTATAACTTTTGACTAGGCGAAGCTACGGCGCTCATTTAAGGTTCAATAAACAGCTCTCGTCAAGACCAATCGATTGACCGTATAAAAAAATTTGTGTGGCTTGGTTATGGTGAAACTGTATGAGTTTAATGTACAAAATTAAGAAAACTTAACAAAATGCCGGCCGATACTAGTCAAAAAATCCAAGTCAAAATACAGAAATCGTATACGGTTGGAAAGAGCATTTCAAAAGCAATCCAGTGATACCCATAGAAGCCCATATGATCGAGTGAAGCGGTGCCGGGAACATAAAGTAAACATCAAGCGTTCGAGCCCGTCAACGTAGACGTATTCACGCAAAACAAACGGCCGTGTTCCCAACACAGCTACACGAATTTTTTTAAATTTTTTTTTGGTATCTAAATATTTTCGCCATAAGGTAGCGCTAATGTTGAATTTGTACAGGATATTTTTGTTTTGTATGAAAACAAATGAGATAATTGCAGTTTTCATGAAACAGATGTAAAAGGCTCAGCGCTGAAACTGAACATCTGCCATCTCTTTTAAAATGTGTTATCTATGGAATTGAGATATAATTTGCAGGTGTTCGTATGCATTTAAAGGCATGTTGATGAAATAAAAGTAGTAAATATTTTTTGAAAAGTTATATTTGACTCTGTTAACTGCAATAAAACAATAAAAGGTCTGTTTACTAAAGGAAAAGGAGAAAAATCACTATCTGCCTGAAGAAAACCTTACAAAAATTGTTGTGAACGACAGAGAAATAACATCCTTAGGGAAAACGTCCAACATACCACGAAGACAAAATTGGACATGAGAGAGTTGTTATCCATACAAGAGCATATAAAAATCGTGAATTGTGATGTATTTTGACGAATAAAGTGTGTTATATGCTAGGAGGTGAGTGTAAACACCTTCGCTCACCTACATGTATTGAGTTGGTTTTACTTGATTGACTTCAAAAATCAAAGGCGAATGTAACCTAACTTAACCTAACCTGCTGAAGTAATCATTACGCGAGTGAAATTTAGCCATCGCAATAATAAGAAGATAGTTACCGCAGATTTGCTAGTGAGAAGTTTTCAGTGGTTCCACTAATTTCGCGCCACATTATTTCAGGTCAGAGTACCTCTAACGCGTATCTCTGCTTTGCGGAGTACATTTTTTTTTGCAAAAAGAAATTTGAAATTAAATAAAGTGTAAGTAATATATAATACAGCTTTAATATTAGACCAGCCATTCCCAAACTAGAGGCAACTACCTCAGAGAGGGTTTTTTTATATTTTATTTTTTGTTAGTATATCTGGTAAATTGCGTGCGGTTATATGCTCGGTCGAGAGCGACGAATGAAACAAAAGGAGCGGCGGCCATTAGCGATTATTCTGTAAGGGGGAGGTGAGACTTCAAAAGGTCGGAAGTCGCCGTCGCAGGACCGCCAGACGAGAGGCAGACAGGACCTTAAAAGAAAGAGCGACTGTTCGGGGTAGATGTAACTTAGAAGCAGCCGCGTGGAGGGACAAAGAGAATGTGCGAGGAAGTGTGTCGGAGAATTGTTCTGCACAGATGAAGGCCAATAATACGACTTGCTGTCAATTAAGACTTCGCGACTCGCTGTGTCGCGAGAGAAAAAGACCTAAAGACCTAGACAGAGAAAGATAGATAGATAGATAGAGAGAGAGAGAGACGGGATTTATCTAACAGATTTGAGGGGAAGGGGGAAACTGGGATGAGATTGCGTTCTGAAGCATACCCGGTGTCAAATTGCCCGCCCCAGATTCACACCAAGAATATCCGGCCGATTTTCAGTTCACTCTGAAAAGAGATTTTTATGTAGGGAACGAAACTACGAATAACCCGTGGAGAGGAGTGAAAAATTAAGAAATTACTGCTTGTTAAAGATGATGATACCGACACGATTTGAAACCAGCCAATCGGAGTAACATAGTCAAGATATATCGAAAGGACGGCTCCGCGAAAAATTGGCCTGTGCATCTTTACATTTACTTGGGTATCTTATACGAAGAGACAGCAGAACCAGTGTAAATGCCTGGTGTTGTTTGTATTCGAGTGTTATGTTCAACGACTCAACCGTTGTTGTATTTTCTTTATCGGTAACACTAGCAAATAATTTATCTTTACGTGTTTTATTATAAACTTGATCCATAGATCTCGAAGGCCAGTTTCCTATTGTAATTGCTCTATCGATGTTATTTTATATTTAATTGACCTAAATAAAACCCTTGCCTACTCTTGCGTTGAGCTGCTTCTTCTCACGTGTATGTACCTAACTATAGGCTGTTCACGGTAAAGTGAGCACTTTTGAGGACATAGTTACTTCTTCCTTTCAGCCATATTTTATCCTTTAACCACTTTTTAAAATAAATATCACCATGTAAATAATAAACACAGTGTGTATATTCCACCGCACTCAGAAGTTAACGTCTAGAACTAAAATAAAACATATTTATTGACTATTATACAAACTGAGAGGGCTTTCAAAAATGCTCACTTTACCACGAATAGCGTACACTCGGAGAATTCTTCTCCGGGTGTAACGTGGGGTGCGCAAGTTACAGTTATTTCCTCCTTTATCTGCATCAAGGACTGAGCCTCTGACTGTGCAGGAGCAAAAGCGAACATGTTTGTGGAACTCCCAAAGACACGCGACCAGCGCGCCTCAATCACGCGGCCGGCGATGCAAGACTGGCCAGTAAAATTTGGCTGTTCCGCCGAGTGTACGAGCCCCTGCTGGCTCTTCCAGTGGTTGCCTGTGCCCCTCTTCTTTCTACTACCTTCCCAGACGTGCTGCTGTGTGCTGGCATGGCGGTCTGTGCTGTATACAGAATGTTGCGAAATTGTATGCCAATACTAAAGGGAAACATTCCTCACATCTGGAGGATGGAAAAATGTTTTGTGAACATAGGTTCACAAACGTTTCGTTTCTTTACTACAGCCCGTAATACATAACGTACAGTGTATGGCCCGCGGGCTAGATTATGGTACCGTGGAATGCCATCGCAGCGTTCGTTTGCGTGATACAAAAACACCTCACACTACGTCACTACATCTAGAACAGTAGGAACTTCAAAGGAGTTGTTACACATGTGTGAAAGCTTATCGTCGGTACTAAAGGAAATGTTCAAAATGCCCTGCATCAGTACGAACACAAGCATCAAACCGCCGTTGTATGTTTTTACAGTGTTTCGATATGAGTATATCAGCCGTTCGTAGGCAGACTGCTGTGTGGTGCTTGGCATTGTGGTGGCACATCCTTGTAGTTTTAATTTTTTTGGGATTTAATTTTCTATTAACTTTATTCCTGTTTGGTTCTTCCTGGTTTTTACGCCGCCTCGGAACCACGCCCATATATTTTCTGACCGTCAATACTAGCGAACTGGATAGTTCAGATTTTTAGGAAGGTTAATGGGAGTTTTATTGGTTCGCCCATTTTTGTCTGCTGTCTGAGTAGAATTATTTGGGGAAGTCGGGCGCAAGGGAATGGGGAAGTAGGAGCCAGGAGCCAGGAGCCAGCTGGCCAAAATATGGCGATGTCATCCAAACGCCACATTGAATCTAGGTGACCCCAACCTTGACCAGTGACCTTGATATTTACCGTGTGCCCATGACCTCGGATGACTTTGAACCCAGAAAATCCCAATTTTTTTAAATAAAACAAAAAAAAAATTAAACTAAAAAATTATTTAAAGACGTACATGTAGGAGGTCCCTGGTTCGATTGCAGGTGGTTGGACTAATCTCCCGACACGACCGGCCTCGCCAGGTCTGCCAGTGTACATATCGTCAACCATGTTAGATGTTGATAATCTTGATCTTGACCTTAGATAACCATAAAACAAAAAATACAAAAAACAAAACAAAATTGAAAAAAATTGAAAATACAATAAAAAACGGAGGTAAAAATTACAGTGGATTTACCCGACTGCCAACTTGGATCCAGGTGACCTTGACCATGAATGATTTTTAACCCTAAAAATTAGCAAAATTGTTCTCAAGATTCCGAAAATTTATAAATAAATGCTCAAAATAATTAACAAAATTAAACATTTTATTTAAAAATATATAGAAAATATTAAATTTTCGAATATTTGGACTTAGGGGGGTCCGGAGCCGAATCCGACATTATGACTTGCCATTCCGGTCTTTCGGCTGCCATGGTAAGACATCACCGAACCACCATATTGAATCAAAGTAACCTTGAAATTAACATTTTACCTTGACCCTGTGCCCTTGTATAACCTTGAACACAAATCCAATAATTATTTAAATAATTTAAATAATTATAAACGTCCAAAAAATCACAAAAAATTAATAAGAATATTGTTAAAAAGTTTAACTAATTAACATTCCCTGTGGTTTCCTCAGCACCACGTCCAGCAGACGACTGACCCTCGCCAATGTTTCTCATTGATTGATTGTGATCAAGGAGTTAAATGTTTAAGTTAGTCTAATTTTAAATTTCAAGTTTATGTGATCAAGGTACTGGATGGAATGTCTGGTTCAACAGGCATAAAATGCTTAAAACTCATAGCTGAAACGTTTTTAAGTGTGTGCATATATATATATACACACATATATATAAGGAAAAAGCTAAGCCAATTATATACATATGGTTGCCACTGTGGAAAGGACTTCGGATTTTTTCATGAAGATGATGCATGCTAATGATTGTGCGAAGTCTACTGTATAGCTTACCTCTATGGACGTGCCTTCTCCCACTGCTGGAAAATGGAAACTGACATGTAAAAAAGTGTTGCTACTGTGGAAAGCCAATGAATGTACGAAGTCTACTGTAGAGCTTACCCCTATGGAAGTATCTTCTCCCATTGCTGGAAAATTAAATGTGAAACAGTGTTGCTACCGTGTAAAAATCTTCAGGAAAAGCTGTCCTGTTCGGCGACATGAAATAACCGCCTATATGAAGAGTCTTTTTCGCGCTATAAAGCATTACGGCAATTAGCATATGCATTTTATGCAAGATGATATATCGAGGAACCACCTGCAAGGATTCGTCTGTTGAGAGCCAGAGGGTGATGTCGTCAATACCCCCTGCTGCATCAATGGGTACCGATTCCACATACGTTTATGATCGGACATTTAATGCTAATGACGGAATGAGAGACCTACGAGGTTTGATAGCAACAGTATGCGTGTAATGCACCCTTACAAGACGTTCGCGTGAAATCAATGAACTACAGAATAAACAGTTGTAGGGTCTAAATACTGACAACGACTGTACGACTCTTACAGAGAAAATTAAACTTGATATTGAGGATGAAACAGGAAGTGAAGATGGTCATGAAGACAGCAATGATGATAATAGTTATGGAGACAGTGTTGTTGAACTGTATGATGAGAAGGATGATGATTCTCTCAATGTTCCCACACATTTAGCCGAGTTTCCTTCGACAAGTGGTGTGAAGAAGGCAGAAGGCATCAATAACGCTCGTTACGTATTTCCCGAAGACCCGAAATAACTTTTTGACAGACTCAGAAACTTGATTGACATGCAAAAATGCGGGTATATCTCGCGCATTGTTGAGACATCTTCAATAATCGATAAACTGAAGAATCGTTGTTATATAATATGAGACTGTTGATTACTATCTATGATCTGCAAATTTCTGAGAAATGTAAAGATAAAATGTACAAAATAATTAGAAAGATAGGACGTGTAAATTAAGTAAATAAATACAATTTATCTTTATAGCAATGTGTGTTAAATTAATTGTACAATCACTTCTGATTCTCTGAAAGACTTTATAATTCAGAGGCGTGAACAATCAATTGAGAGAGAGAGAGATAGAGAGAGAGAGAGAGAGAGAGCGAGAGAGAGAGAGAGAGAGAGAGAGAGAGAGAGGAGAGAGAGAGTGTGTGTGAGTGTGTTTAGATCAAATTTATGTGACTGCATGCAGCAGTAGTGCAGTAGTTCGATTTGAAGTATTATGCGTTATTCG
This sequence comes from Dryococelus australis, assembly GCA_029891345.1. Lineage (NCBI taxonomy): Eukaryota > Metazoa > Arthropoda > Insecta > Phasmatodea > Phasmatidae > Dryococelus > Dryococelus australis. Next base: position 98,582,179 of record CM056999.1, read on the forward strand.
GGGCATTACAAATCGACTGACTTCTGCATGGCAAAGGATTAAATAAAATGAGGGGAATATTTCTGAAGAAAGTTTCGCAACTAGTTGGTTGGCTTGGCCAGTTGGTCAGATAAGTTAGGTCGGTAAGTTAGTTTGACTCTCTGGTAAGGTCAGCTGTGGTAGAGATGTTTTGCGACAATTCTGCGAAGATTTTCGGCGAAGAGTAGTATAAAATAGTTGCTTCTGGCTCACCAGGCTACAGGCTGTGGGCCCGAGGACACCAATTAGCATATCAGAATTTCCTTATTTTTCCATTTTCCCTTCCAAAATAGTCGATTTCGCGTACAAAAACACCATTTAACCCCTTTTCCCTCCTCAAAATCTCCATAATTTCCCTCCCGCCGACTGCGGCCATTTTAACAGCCAGTGCTGGCCACCAGCTTTTGCCCTAATTAGCATAATCCATTGGGTGACCCCTCAGGCTGGCAAATGGCTAATTTTTGTGTGGGCACCCATGTGGTTCCTTACCACCATTTTGGATCACCAGCAACACTGGCCAACAATATGGCGGCAGTAGGACAACTGATGATGCCGGCCATTTTGGAAACCAGTGGCGAGCTACAAGTCGACCAGAACATTCTTGTAGGATCACGTGCACCACTGCCCCCTCCTGCGGTCTGTGTGCATAACACTTGTAACCATAGTTGGTTGAAATTCCCGAAATGTTTAAGTTATAGTTATCAAATTCATACCGTAGGCATCCACCCCGACCAGGAGAAGGGTTGTGGGGTCAAATATGACCTATGCCAACTTATATGCACAGTTAGTTGTAATTACCGAACCATTGGATATACAACTACCAAATTCACAACATGTGCAGCAACCCAGACTATAAGAAGGGTCGCAGGGTCAAGTATGAACTATGCCAACTTATAAGCATAGTTGGCTGTAATTACCGAATCAATGGATATACAACTAGCAAATTCATGACATATGCATCAACCCCAACTATGAGAAGGGTTGCAGGGACAAGTATAGTATACATATACTTATAAACATAGTTGGCTGTATTTTCCGAATTGTTTAAGTTTAGTTGTCAATATCATAACATAGCCATCAACTCTGACTATGAAAAAGGTTGTAAGGTCATGTATGACCTATGTCTAGTTATAAGCATAGTTGACTGTAATTTCCGAACCATTGGAGATACAACCACCAAATTCATAACATATACATCAACACTGACTATGAGAAGTTTGGTGGAGTCAAGTATGGTCTATATCTATGTATAAGCATAGTTTGTTGTAATTTCCGAACCATGTAAGTAATTGTCAAATCATAACATGAGCATCGCCCCAGATGACAAGAAGAGATGAGTGGTCAAGTATGCCATATGCCTACCTATAAGCACAGTATGCTATAATTTCCTTAGTAATTAAGGTATGGGAGTCAAATACATAATATAGGTATCGCCCCAGAAGAGGAGAAGAGACGAGTAGTCAAATAAGCTCTATGTCAACTTATAAGCATAGTTCGCTGTAGCTTCAAAACCATCATCAAATCCATAACATGGATATCGCCCCACACAAGGAGAAGATATGCATGGTCAAGTATGACATGTCGACTTATAAGCATAGTTGGCTGTTATTTCCGAACTGTTTACGATATATTCGACAAAGTCATAACACTGGCATTGCCTCAGAAGTGGAGAAAAGATGAGTGGTCAAGTATATCTATGTCGACCTATAAGCATAGTCGACTGTAATTTCCGAACTGTTTAAATTATAGTCACCAAATTCAGTACATGGGCATCGCCCCAATGAAAAGAAGTGTCGAGTGGTCAAGTACACTCTATGTCGACATATAAGCATAGTTGGCTGTAATTTCAGAACCATGTGAGATATAACTACCAATTTCATAACATAGGCATCAACCGAGATGATGAGAAGACTCACAATGACAAGTGTGTCTTATGACTATGCATAAGCATAGTTTGAGTGAATTGTTCATGATACAGTAGCCAAATGCATAACATGGACATAACCCCAGATGACTCGCAAATCCCACCGTTTCCTATGTCTACCAATGCACGTAGTCGGCCTTAATTTCCAAACCAGTTGTCAAATTAATAACATAGACACCACCCTAGAAGACGAGAAGGGCGAAGTAAACCTTATTTCTGTGTTTGGCTGTAAGTTTCGAACCGGTTAAGATGTATAGTGAGTTGAAATCATAAAATTGGCAACCACACACCCTTCACACAACAAAAAAGGAAACAAGGTGTCAAGTATGACACATGTCTACATATAAGCATAGTCTATAATTCCCGAACTGTTTACTATATAGTGGCTAAAATCAGAACATAGGCACCACAACCACTCCAGATAATGAAAAAGGATCGAGGGGTTATGTTTGAGCCATGGCTATGTATAAGCATACTTGGTCGTAATCATCGAACCATTTGAGATACAACTAGCAACAGTCACCGAAAAGGATCGAGGGGTCTAGTACATCCTAAGAACAAATATAAGCACCACAGATATCACTGATAAGTTTGATGTTTGTACATAGAGTAATCATGATAGTTCATGATTAATCACCAGCTTATGAAATACACTTGTTGAAAAAAATCTTCTTTCTCTAATATTATGGAGATAATGCTCCCAGCCATATTGGCAAGGAAACAATACTTCCACCAGCTCAAAAGAAAACATTATAAATGTGACTGTTAATCCTTTAAACACATACACACACATACAAAATGTATTAAATCCATTCTTTATCTCAGACCTGCACTCGTGTACCGAAGCAGGTAATAATAATAATTACAAAGATACATACCCAAACCTTTAATGTGCATACATACGTCCAGATAGTCGGCTAGTACCACACCACTAGGGGGAGAATCAACCTTGCACTCATGCGTCATGTACCCAAACTTTGATGTATGTACATAATGAGATGTCACTCAGCACATCGCAATAAATACACAGCCGATTCCATGCACATACAACACATGCTAGGACGATTAGCGTCTTATTACGAAAGGAATTAATCCCTACCTTAACTTGTGTAGTAGTGAATTATCTGTAGGCTGCGAGCACATTTCCCCATCGTCGATGTGACCTCGTTGGAAGTGGAGACTGCAATGACCGGTCCCGCCCTCCATGCACAGTAGATACCGACCAAGTACTGCATCCCCACCACCTCCCCTTGTCAACGTATGTACCAGTATACTATTGAAAGGAAACAATGCAAGTACCCCGAACCATCCGCGTGGTATCGCAGGTTTGATTCCCTAAGAGAGTGCTAATACATTGTCACAAAGCCGACATTGGATGATCGTTCATCGAGGGGGGAAGGAAGGGGCCCCTCTGCTAAAACACTAACACAGATAGAGTAACTGTCATTGTCTACATCAGTTTTTGTAATTACAGAGAGTCCTCGACCTGCACCCGGGTACCAAACCCATCACACTCACACACATACACACACAATTAGAGACGGTCATATTCAATGCTCTGTGTGATTTCTCCCATTGTCTGCTAGAGTGAATGAAAGGAAATACAGTGACCAACCCGGGTGTATTGCACAAGCCGACAAGACCATACACCGTATGACATTCGACAAAAAAGCCATGTAATTCCATCACTAACACAAATTGTCAGGTTAGCCGAGCGGCCTAAGGTATCTGATATAAACACTGGTTCCAGTAAAAGGGAACGTTGGTTTGAATCCCTGCACCTTACACATTTTTTTTTCTTTCTGTGCCCTAGTTGACTAAATAATTTATCATAGGTTCAATTCCTTTTGAGAGTGCATGCTGACATGCCTGCAGATCTTTGTCAGTCCCATTGCCCATGAAGAGACTAGCATGACAGTCATACTCTGTCTCCGACCTGCACTCGTGTACCAACCCTTTACAATTGCAGATAGTGATACTCTGTCTCCGACCTGCACTCGTGTACCAACCGAACATTACAATTAGAGACAGTCATACTTTGTCCGAACCTTCAATGAATGTACCAAGCCTTTGAAATTACAACCAGTCGACCCTTACCTCGATGTTGTGTTTACCCATAGTTATATGTCTCGAACCCAGGGCCCTACAGACAGTTGCTTGCTCTCCCCAGTTCAGTTGCCCATTGAGTATACGAAAGGAAAAAAATACGACATGATATACAATTAAAAAAACACATATGCCCGTTCACTCGAAATACTTGGAGCCAGAGGTTCGAAAATAAACCTACACTGGGGGAAGTGCAGTGGAAAGAGAGAATTTGTGCGGCTCTACAACGAGGTCTTGAAAGACAGTGAAGGTGAAGCGAGGTGAGTATGGAGCAGTGTCGGGGGAAGCGGGAGTTCCCCAAGGAAAAAAAAAAAAAACAAATATGCTTCCTTGTGGCTGCATATGAAGGTTTTTTCTCGCAGTGTGTTCCCTTCCCTTTCTTGCAGGTGAATATGAATATGTTTTTCTCCCATGTTCGATAAGGATGCGATGTGTGCATAAAGCGGGTCATGAGCTCATTCACAGTTCAAGCTCTGACTGACTTTTGAGCCCCTTGAGAGTGCATCCTTGTGTGTAGTTCAGCAGCTACACAACATGTGCCACTATAGCGGACCGCTAACACATAGCAGTAGATACATTGTGTAGCCAGTAGGATTTAAGAAAAAACAAATGTATCATTAATGTATTTATTTACATGCATAACAAAGTCATACACATGTACATATATCTATTATATCATTCAATAAAGCCTCTGGCTCTGAGTTAATTAATAATTGCATTTATCTCTCCGATGACAGAAATATATCCAACCCTCTGCGAGGAAACCAACAATCAAAGTCTATCAACTAGGTCATTGGAGCCTTCAGAAGCATGTGTGCGCTTTCGCTTGGCAAATGTCAGCACTTTATCATCATCAGTAGAATATGCAGTTGTCGACTCATCATCAGTAGAAGACAAATCAACATCACCAGCAGACTTGGAGATTACAGATTCGTTGTCGATGTCCTGGGTAGAATCTTCGGTTTCCACATCACATGTTAGATGTGCAGGTCTAATATTTACAATGCCTGACGATCTGTCTGATTAATGCTCTACAGCACACATAGTTCATTCTTCATACACATTAGACTCTACAGCAATCACAGTTCCTTCTTCGCACACAATATGGCCTGCAGCACTCATAGTTCCTTCTTCGCACACATCGTGCTCTGCAGCACTCATAGTTCGGTCTTTGCACACTGGTTTGGAAAACCACGCAGGCCCTTGTAATGTTATGGGCACTCGAACGAACATTAGGTTACATGATGAATCAGCAGGAAGACTATCCTTGCCATGCGACAACACATGCTGGTGCATGCCAGACAAAGGTGTGGTACCTTGACATGTACCAGTGTGTCTCTTGAGATTATAATATCTACCAAATGCAGCATCAAACATATCACATATTACTATTCTGGAGGTCGGTCCTTTTGAACAGTCATCTTTCTCGTGGCGACGAGTATGACAGCTTTTGCTGAAGATCATTCCCGGGAACAACACTGTTTTCCAGCCATGGGGGTAGTTACATCCATAGAGGCATGTTCTACAATAGACATCAAATCAGCTTGCACCATTTTCATGCAAAACAAAATGGAAGTTCGTCCCACAGTATCTTCATGGGTATAATTGGTACTCACGCACATTTAATCACTGGTAACTAATCATTGTACCAGTCAAAGTAGCACAGCAGACGGACCCCTCACTACAGTTGACCCCTCACTGTAGCTGACTCCTCACTGCAACTAAACCCCCACTACAGCCGACCCCTCACTGCAGCTGACCCCTCACTGCAGCTGATATCTTACTGCAGCTGACATACAAGGCGGTTTAACAACAACGTTTGTGTGACTTACTGTTGGTAGAGTATTCCTTCCAGTCTACCAGTCGAAGCTATGTCCCCATCTGCTCAGCAGTTTATGTAATATCAGTATGTGCACCCACCTCACCTCTACAGTCTCAATCTGACACGAGTATCAGCATGTTTCGCATGTGAACACAGTAGACTCTGGATTCTGATGACAACTGGCCTCGTGTTGTCTGCAGTTGGTTATTTCATAAAAGGTCATCTTACAGTGGCAGCACAATTAAATGTCCTGTTCCATCATCATTGACGGATACGGTATCCACAGATAATGTTCACTCTTCACTGTCCGAACAGCATCTGTGCCCCGGCCAGTCTATTCTGACACATATTAAACCACTTTGCATGTGAACCTGATAGAGTATCAGCATGAGAGCAAGTGCGTGTCTTATCTATACCTTCACCCAGCAGGGGACTGTGTTTCAAGCCCTGGGCTCATTCGTCCAGTTGACTAGAGCTTAATTGCGATGTGACCTATACATATTCGTTCTCAATCCATCAAATGTAACATCCAACCGGGAACCTTTCCCCATGTACTCTTCTTCCTCATTGCAAATTATTTGTATACCAGTTTCTACACCATCCGCAATGTCGAGCATGTTATACAGAGGCACATTCATTGCCTTGAAGGCTTTGCGACTACATTCATCATCATGTGGTTTGGTTTATATACATTCTAACCACATATTATATTTAAATGCACCATCTTTTTCCACCTTATCTGTAAGTTGATCTATCATACTCTGCTTCATTTGCTAAAGGTATGTACAAATATCTTTCGCCATGCCCGATGGAATGTACGTCTTCATTAGACCATGGAAAGCAGGTTCCTTCAGGATGAACCCATTTTCATTGGGCAAGCTCGCAGCAGGTGGTGTTGTAGTAGCTTCCTTTTATATGTACAATTCTTCATATGGTTATGTGTCTCACGAAATAGTTTTTCCTGATAGTTGTGTATTTTGCTTCGTGCTTCGACTGGAACGCTTCCTGTTGTTTGATAACATGTGAACTCATGTTTGCACCTATTACACTGGTGAATCGCACTGTCTAGCAAAAACAACAGCTGGTGGCCATATTGGCAACCAGTACAACGACGACAGCCATTGGCCAAATGGCAGCCGCTGTTGGCGGTTGGCCAGAAGTCTGAATGCAGTGGCCATGTTGGTGGCCAGCAGCCATGTGACAAATAGCGACTGCTGGTGATGGGCTGTCAGAAGGGCTGGCTGTCATGTTAGCAGCAAGTACAACGACGACAGGCATTTGTGCAATGACCAGGCGCTGGTGGTGGGCACTGGCGGCAGGGCAGCCAGAAATCTGAATGCCACCCTTTACCTTGTTGCAAGGATGAAGTCTAAATTGTGAATATTGGAAGTCACACTGTCTGACAAAATTGTGACTGGTGGTGAATGGCCATGTTGGCTGCCAGTGCACTGGCGATGGCCATTTGCAAAATTGCAGCCAGTGGTAGGTGGTGGTAGGCGGCCATGTTGGCAGCCAGTATGTCAACGATGACCATTTTTTGAAATGTCTGGAGCAATTTTGGACCAGAACTTCCTGCTCTGTCAATGTGGTCCACCATCTTGGAGGTCGCACTGTCTAGCAAAATGTCAGCTGGTTGCTCGTGGCCATGTTGGTGGCCAGTACAGCTACAACAACCATTTGAAAAAAAATTACAGACTGCCAGTGGCAGGTGGCCCCAAGTCTGAATTTAGGAGGCCATGTTGATGGCAGCAGCTGGTGACGGGCAGTCAGAAGGGCTGGTGGTCATTTTGGTGGCCATTACAATGATGACAGCCATTTTAAAAATGGCGGGCACTGGTGGCGGGCAGCCAGAAGTCGGAATTCCACCTTTGACCTGACCTTGGATGACATCATGCGAACTTGACCTTGACCTTTGGCTACCATTCCCAAATTTGAATATTTTACTGCTTAAAAGAAATAGAAAATGTTACCAAGACAAATCATAAGACATAATTTGCAAAATGGTGGTTGGTTATGTGGTAAAATTTGCTAAGTTCGAAATGGTGGTCAAAAGTCAAGGAACATGCATTATTTCCTTTCAATAGTACACCGGTACGTACATTGATAAGGGTAAGTGGTGGGGATGCAGAATTTGGTCTGTATCCACCATGCATGGAGGGCAGCGGGACAGGTCATTGCAGTCTCCGCTTCCAACGAGGTCACATCGATGTGAGGGAGATGCGCTCGTAGCCTACGGGTAAATCACTGCTACACAAGTTAAGGTAGGGGATAATTCATTTCGTAATAAGACACTTATCTTTCTATCATGTTATGTTGTATGTGCAGGGACTCGGCTGTGTATTTATTGCGATCTCCCGAGTGGCATCTCATTACGTACATTCATCGAAGTCTCGGTACACGAGACACAAGTGCAAAGTCGGTCCTGCCCCTAGCAGTGTGGTACTAACCGACTGTCTGGAAGTATGTACACGCATGAAAGGTTCTGGTATATCTGTCTGTAATTATTATTATTACCTGCTTCAGTACACAAGTACAGGTCGAAGAATAAAATGTATATTTAGTACATCGTGTGTGTGTCTACTTGATTAACAGTTACTTTTTGGGGTGCTTTCTTTTGAGCTGGTGGAAGTATTGTTTCCTTACCAATATGGCTGGGAGTATTATTTCCATAATATTAGGGACAGCAGATTTTTGTAAGAAGTGTATTTCATAAGCTGGTGATTATATGTGAACTATCGTCATTACTCAATGTACAAACACCGAACTGATCGGTGCTAGCTATGGTGCTTATGTTTGTGCTTAGGACGTACTAGACCGCTCGATCCTTTTTGGTGACAGTTGCTAGTTGTATCCAAATGATTCGATAATTACGACCAACTATGCTTATACATAGCCATGGGTCAAACATAACCCCTCGATGCTTTTTCATTGTATGGAGTGGTGGTGGTGCCGATGTTCTGGTTTTAGCCACTATATATCTTAAATGGTTCGGCAATTTCAGCCAACTATGTTTATAAGTAGACATAATTTATATATGACCTTGCAACCCTTCTCATAGTCACAGTTGATGGCTATGTTATGAATCTGACAACTACAACTTAAACGGTTCGGAAATTACAGCCAAATATGTGTATAAGTATACATATGCCATTCTTATCCCCGAGACCCTTCTCATAGTCGGGGTTGATGCATATTTTATGTATTTGCTAGTTGTATATCCATCGGTTCAGTAATTACAGCCAACTATGGTTATAAGTTGGCATAGGTGATACTTGACCTTGCGACCCTTCTCGACATCGGGGTTTTTAGCTATGGTTTGAATTGACAACTATAACTGAAATGGCTCGAAAATTACAGCTAACTATGCTTATAAGTCGACATTGGTCATATTTAACCCTGCAACCCTTCTCAGATTCGGGGTTGCTGCATACATTACGAATTTGGTATTGGTTTATACAATGGTTCGGGAATTACAGCCAACGATGGTTATAAGTCGATGTAGGTGATATTTGACCTCGTGACCTTTCTCATAGTCGGGGTTCAATGCATATGTTATGAATTTGGTAGTTGTATATCAAATGGTTCAATAATTACTGCCAGTTTAGCTTATAAGTTGGCATAGTTCATATTTGACCCCGTAACCCAACCCTTCTTCTGGTCGGGGTGGATGCCTATAGTATGAATTTGACAACTATAACATAAACGGTTCGGAAATACAGCCAAGTATGCTCACAATTGTTATGCACACAGACCACAAAAAAGGGGGGGGGGAGGTGGTAAGTGATGCACGTGATCCTACATGAATATTCTGGTCGACTTGATGCTCGTTGCTGGTCGCCAAAATGGTAAGCATCCTCATTTGTCCTGCTGCCGACATCCTCAATCGTCCTGTGGCTGCCATATTGTTGGTCAGTGTTGCTTGTGATCCAAGATGGCGGTAAGGACTCACATGGGTAGCCACACATAAATAAGTCATTTGCCAATCTGAGGAGTCACCTACTAGATTATGCTAATTAGGGCAAAAATGGCAGCTGGTATTGGCTGCCAAGTTGGCCGCCGTCGGTTGTAGGGAAATTATGGAGATTTGGAGAGAAAATGGGGCAAATTGTGTTTTTGTACTAGAAATTGACCATTTTGGATGGGAAAAAAAGAAAAAAGGGAAATTCTGATAACCTTATTATGGTCCTCGGGTCGTCAGCCTGCAGCCTGGTGAGCCAGAAACAACTATTTTATACTACTGGGAATATTTTCTGCGAAGAGGATAGCTATAAGAGTATTATTATGTGACTTTTTTTCGAGATTTTCCATCATGGTTTGTTTGTATAGGTGGATGGTATGTCAGGTTGGTCTTGTCGGTTGGTATATCCTATTTTGTAGGAACTGGTATCGTCAGGAGCTAGTCTTGGGCTAAACGCTCTGGTCAAAAACCAGTCATGCGTGGAGTTAATCTTCGGTGGATTTAGTTTTGGGTGAAGTTAGTCTTGGGTGGAGTTAGTCTTGGATTGAGTTAGTCTTGGGTGTAATTGGTCTTGGGCGGATTCGGTCTTGGGCGGAGTCGGTCTTGTGGGTAATCAGTCATTAATTAGTATTGTTAGTAAGTATGGTCCGTTGTTGTGACCAACTAGTAACTGACAATTGTATGGACTACGATTTTTCTCGATTTTCGAGTTCAGTGTCATTGTTGTAAGGTCAAGGTCAACAACCAACATGGTGACTAAATCTACAGTTCCTCTGGCAACGAAATTGATCATTAATGCACTAGCATCACCTAGATTTCGAAAATAAAAGCATTAACAAATGAAAAAACTTTGTGGCTGAATATGATAGAATGAGCAAAGGCGTGGGATGTGGAGGCCTGTCGACTAATAAACCAATGAGAAACATTGGTGGGGAGTCAAACTAGCGGGAATAATCAACCAATAAATAATAATTTTAAGGTGCGAAGTGAGCACAATCAATAAACCATTGAGAATCATTGATTGAGAGATTGGAGAAGAACCGACTAACTAACTAATGAGTAACATTTGTGAGGGTCAGTAGTCTGCTGGATGTGGTGCTAAGGGAAGCAACGTAAATTTAAGTTTTTTTACATACACTTTCTAATAATAATGTTTTAATATTTTTAATCAACATTTTGGTTTGTAATTAAAATTACTATTGGGATAATATTGTGATTTTGTGTTCAAGGCCATACAAGGTCTCAGGGTCAAGGTATAAGGTCAATTTCAAGGTCATTTGGAGTAAATATGGTAATTGGGTGAAGGCATAACATGGCAACCGAAAGACCAGAATGACAGAGCATGTCGTTGGCTTCGGCTTCAGATCTCATTATGACCAAAAACTAAAAATCTAAATTTTTTATTAATTAAAAAAGAATAAATAAAATGTATTTATATTAATGATTATTTGTTAGCAGATTTGCAATTTGTTCGGGATTTATAACAATTTTTCTAATTTTTTGGGATAAAATTTATCCAAGGTCAAGGTCATCCGGATCCAAGGTTGCAGCTGGTTTACTCCTGTGTAATTTTTATCTTAGTTTTTATTTAATTTTTCTATTTTTTAAATGTTTAGGTTTCAAGTTCATCCAAAGTCAAAGTCAAGGATGAAGGTCGAAGGTCAATGTCAAGGTCCTTAACATCTAACATGAGTGACTAGATGGACACTGGCAGACCTGGCAACGACCGGTCGTGTCGGGAGCTTAGTCGATCCACGCGTCATCAAAACCGGGGCCTCTTACATGTACATCTTTAAATAATTTATTAAAACAAGTTTTTAATTTTTTCAAGTTTTTTTATTTTCAATAAATTTTTTTAACTTTTTAAATATATTTTTAAAATTTTTGGGTTCAAAGGCATTAAATGTAATGGACACAATGTCAAGGTCAACGTCACTAGTAAAGGTCGACCAGATTCAATATGGTGGTAGGGTGTCGTCACAACATGATGGCCGGCCGGCTCGTGGCTTCTGCTTCCCCATTCCCTTGCGACCTATTCGCCAAATCATTTCACTTATCTAGATTCCCTAGACTAGTACGGTTTACGTTTGTGTTGTGTGGCAATACACAGTCCCCGTCCCTATTTTAATGTTACATACATACTATATTGGGTAATATATGTACATATATTGGCTATGAGTACACCATGTTTTCCGTGTAATTTTAAGAACTACTCAAGAGTTATTGTCATTCACAATAATTCCAATGCATTTAGTATGGAATTTTAATGAATTGTTCCTACTGTATATGTTGTGTTTATCTGTGTTTTGTAAGCATATTTTTCGCTTTTCTATTGTAGGCATGTGACTGGGCGCTTATTTGCGCAGTCGGTGTTGTACGTTGATGTCTATTAGTAAATAACTTTGATATAGATCTCTTGTTTCAGTCATTAGTAGTTTTGGTTATGCCCATACTCTCCGTCTTCCTATTACACTTGTAACAATTCAGTAGAAGTCGGAAGGTCGAAATTCAAAGTTCTGTCAAAAATTTTGAAATTCTTTCTTCTTCTTCTCCAACAAATTCGACAAATATAATTTAATTTTTCTGAAATAAAAATTAATAATTAATAGCACTCGTTCTTCTTATAACAAAATCAATCAGTCTTACTCGTGTTCTTTTACAATAATTACAAAAACATGTTGCATCAATACACTAGTACTTATTACATCATTAGCAACTTCTTTATATCATACACACGTTCATTCTTGGAGGTGGTTGTATTCTTTATTAAAGATTATTACGTACGTTTTTAATTTATCATTTCTTCGCTAGTTACCCTCTCTCTGATTCGCTGTCGTATGATCATATCACATTTCTCCTCCAACCAGCAATGGCGTGACGTGAGCCAAACAGGATACTTTTCTTTACGTTCACGTGACTAAAAAACTGTCAATACTGAATACCCTCTTAAGCTAGATTAATAATAACAAACAATATTGGAATACTGAATATCGTCCAGACACAAATGTAAAATACTTACACATGATATCCGTTTCAACAAACCATTAAAATAACAAAATATTACACTGTACCTCGTGTACATCATATAATAAATAATACAGCTTAATTTGGAAATATGAATTAATAACACAAAAGATAAATACACCCTTGAAAATCGCAACGTTACATCCTGTGTGACCAGACCAAGTTTAGTAGCAAGTGTTAGTTTCACAATAATAGTTTTTGAGTGATTTGATGAAACTTATGACATACAAGAGAAAATGCGCATATGTACAATTTTATTATTTCCTATAGGAATTTATATTCGGTTAGGTAAAAAATAAGAATGGATTTCCTTTCTTCATCGCAAAATTATGCCAATTCACCAAGTCACACATTTACACTGCTATCGCAAAAAATAGGGGAGACAAGACAATGCTAGGTGTGCAGAATGAGGTAATAGGTATGTCCACATTGGGCCGGTATAGCCTAACTTCCTCGGCTAGAAACTGGACAAAGATTCTGCTTAGGAATGGTGAGCCAGGTATCGTGTAGTAGTAAGTAACGTAAGCTGGCATATGATTAGTCAAAAACAATGTGAAAAGAAAATAGATGCTTGTGGGTTTGGGAACTAAGTGGCTTTTCATAATGCCATTGCATAATCAGGTTTCAGTGAGTGAGTGAAAAGATTTTGGCGGCTCTTAACATCGAGGTCTTGAGAGCCGATGAAGGTGAAGGGAGGTGAGCATGGAGCAGCGTTGGAATGAAAGGATGGGGGAAACGGGAGATTCTCGAGAAAACCCGCCGACCAGCGGCATCGTCAAACCATGAACGGACCCAAAAACCATTGTAGCAAACATGTGGTATTCCAATTAGATAAGGGTGAGGTGATGTGGCAATGCTGCAATTATTGTGTCGGTCGTAAGACATACGGCAAGGGAACGAGGTGAGTTTAGAAGTACCGAAGAGGCCACGGAGTCCACATGCAGTGAGCACTGGAACATGAAAATGGCCATGTGTGCATCCGGAGTCCAAGCTCCGGCTTACTGAGCTATCGAGTCATCGAAAACAGGTTTTACTCCTCTTTGCCATCTATGTACTTATGCAGGTAACTTTTTAATAAAAGAGAATAACAACATCTTATAGTTCATGCGCTATTAAGGAGTCCTGTCGTACACATTTAACCCCTTTTCACCATCTTAAGGGTCGGATTTCTATAAGTCCTGTCTTAGTAGGCGCCTGCACACAGTTATTATGCTTTTAAGTCTAGCGGTTTCGTTAGTGCGTTGATGAGCGTGTCAGTCAGTCGGGACACTTCATTTTACACATAGAGTTTATCAACAGTTGAGTTTCTAACACTGTCCTCGTATATTACCAATCGAATGCATTTCAAAGGAAAATATCTCACGCCTGGAATCTCTTAATGCTTAATGGATATTTACAAATTTACTGGTGTCATTTATAAAAAATTTCCCCTTCCTAAATCTTAATATTTTTGTTTCCCAACGCTGTCCCAACGTAAAAATACTTTCCAATTACCAGCAGTAAAATAACCAACATTTTACAAACTATCAGCCAACCAACTCAAACGAAAAAGTGAAAAACGTACTTAAGATGTGTTCTGGTATTCTCTGATTTAATGGACTTGTTATAGGCGTATTTTCAAATAATCTAATAAAAATATCGTGGTAAGCATTTTCCCCGTAGTTTAAAACGTTAGCCTGGTGAGAGCGACAAACTAAATGAAGTCACGTGATTACAGCGCGGGGCACGAGAGTGGAAGAACTGTCCTTTCTATAGCTGGACAAAGGCTAACATCACCATCTGCTGCCCTGGGGCATCGTGAAAACAAACTCCTTTAGAACAAAGTGAAGAAGTCTTAAATCCCGAAGTGCGCTGATGCGGTGAAGGGGTACTTTTTCTTTGGTGAAGGAGGGAGGGAAAACTACGAATGTATGGGATCTCACACCGCCGCCTCCTGCTGTTGGACCAGCTTAGAAAATCGATCGAGGGATGTGTAAATGTTTATTCCTCTTTCAGCAATGATGGGTTCGCTCTGTGCTCCGAAGGCAAAGTACTAGTACCGAAAAAAAAAGTACTTCAAGAGGGCAGACTAAAAAAAGGCACGACAAAAACGCAAAGTATGAGGCGAATTCGGTATTGGATATAACACGGTGTGGCGCCCTCTAATTCCTAAAGACACAACAAGGCGGTCGTCCAATAGCATTAAGCAATCCTGGGATGAGTGGTGCGGAGAAATAATAAAGAGGCGGCGATTCAAAGCTAAACTATAGCAAAGAACCTGAATTGTGGTTGGAAAAATTCTATCAGTTAATATTTTACTAAACTCCACTTTCAATTTTCTGCGTGACCTTACTTCAACTACTAAATTTATAAGAAAAATATTTACTTTAGAAATGTTTAACATGATGGTTATCTGGTAAGTCCTTTTCATTGGGTTTTCAAAAGGAAAATTCTCAGAAAATAACCTGAAGCTGGCCACTCTACAAAGCCAGTCACCCAAAACATCATAATCAATGCATATTATCTCTAAGTGCCGGCTCTGTCTTCACCACAGGCTGAAAAGCCACTCTCTCATCCCAATGTATATTACTTTAAATAACAGTAATCAGAAACAAGGTTAGATATGAATTCATTTTAAAATTCTGCACACTAGTAATATCTTTAAATAACTTAAAGTATGCAAATTATTGAACAATTTCGCCAATAAAGCCTTTTAAAACTTCTGCACACTGGAATTAGCAACATCTTTAAATGAAAAATAAATGCTAATAAACGTATGTAAAATACAGAACACTAATTTATTTGGTCATTGCCCATGGCAAAATCCTTCAATAAAGCTTTCCTACTTATGAAAAAGACTTTTCCAACTATCAATACAGAATTAGTTATTTTAAATTGTTAAAAGTTTTGTAAATAACCCTTGGCCATAGCCATATGCTCGAGGCAAAATTTTACTAAACCAATAACCACTATAAATTTTCGTTTGGTGAAAAATATATATACATTATTATGAAAATCTTTATATTGGACCAGATAAAATAACATAAAGGTCATCTAACAATACTGTAATTGTAATTTACATAATTTATATTTTCAACATTGCATTTTTCACTTGGCCATAACCACTATGCTGAAGGCCAATTCTCATTCCATTAAATAACTGATCTTTAAATTTACCCACGAGGGGC
The DNA here is from genome assembly GCA_029891345.1 of Dryococelus australis. Classification (NCBI taxonomy): domain Eukaryota; kingdom Metazoa; phylum Arthropoda; class Insecta; order Phasmatodea; family Phasmatidae; genus Dryococelus; species Dryococelus australis. Next base: position 98,598,198 of record CM056999.1, read on the forward strand.
TTTGATTTTACACCTTTTAAAAGGAGCATGTTTATATTGACCGCCACATTGCACTTTATGCTCCGTAACAGTATGGTAATCTGACACTAATGGTGGTTTACAAGACAAAGATGGCCAAATATTACCTTTTCTGAAGGCCATAATTTAAAACTTCATAAACGTTGGAAATCTACCTATAAAAGAAATTTTCATTTTTATCCAATGCATCCTTTTAAAATATCTTAGGAATAGGCTTTCCTTAAAAATTGAAACAAAGTTATGAGATCCTTAAAACTCCTACAAGGACATCCCATCTGGTCCAACCTGACCCTCATGCCAGGAGGGCTTAAAGTTCATATATTTATAGAAAAAAAAATCCCAAAACACTTATCTCATGATGCTGCCTTCTGAACACTGCGGAGTAGCCATCTCTCCCGAGTGGTTCTCCAGCGGTCGTATTTAAAAAATGTCACCAAACTCTAATACACTGTGCTCAACCAATAATAAAAGTCTCTTTCATGTGCTTCCAATCAGCGACACCAGCACACACAATATCCAGGGGCGCTTCCAATGAACAGCAATTCCTTCCTAACACAACTCAATGAATCGTGGCAGCGCTGCGAATAGCATGGCGCCTGGAAATCAGCCACCCGCTAAATACTGCCAGAACCTCGTGCAGGCAGTTGAGAGACCCTGGGCAGTGCGCATGCGCTGGCTCACCTCGTGTGGCAGCAGACATACTCCTTTCAGTCCAGCCTTGGAGGCCCGTCGTGTGGCGAACCTGCATCGCTCCGGGTAACGAACTCGCCAGCCAATCGTCAGGGCAATGAACTCGCCAGCAGATCGTCCAGGCAACAAACTCTCCAACCTTTTCGTCCGTCATTAGCACCTAGCGGAATTCTTCCAGTTTACCTCAAAATGCAAGTAAGTGAGGAATCAACAAAGACAATTAGTGTAGTTAGAAATTTGTAGCAAAAGAAAATTCTTCTTAACCCACATGAACTCTGTCCAAATAGGGCAGCTGTATTTTTTCAGAACATGCGATTACCTTATTACTTCAAAATTCTATGAATATACTTCCCAACTAGAAAACGTATGTCGGGGCAAAAATTATATACACATTCAAAAATGATTCAGTACTAATAACTTCGTTTCATGCAGGTGACAGGTTCCTTTTTACTTGTAACAACAGCAGAGCAAAGAAACTGTAAAATCAGTACGTGTTTCAACAAGGAATTTATGCCACAAATTTGAGCCAATAAGATTTTGATTGTGTCGATAAAATATGGGGGTGGGGGAGATGTTGAAATAATTGAGACACCCTGTCTCAATCCCCCCTCCTAAAGGAGACTTAATAGAAGACCAAATAACATACCAAATGCATAGGTTCCAAAATACCAGAAGGAAAGAGAAGAAGATCAACAGAGATGATACTTGTAGAACAAGACATCACAACTTGACCAAGATCCAGGATCTCGGCAACATCTTGAAGTTCCCTTGAAGTAAATTAAGACAGAAGATGATCCAGGAACTCAGTCGCATCTTGAAGTTCCCATGAAGACAGAAGACCAAAGATCCATGAAGGAGACAAGATGAGCCCAGTGATATGTCTTCTTTGAAGTGGCCAGCTCCAGTGAAGATCCATCCGGAACTCCAACCTTTCTGGTAGTTCCAACAGCAAACAGGCCCAAGGTGGTACCAAGTAGTCCATTCTATAGATCTGGGTGGGGAAGCGTCTGCATCAACTTCCAACTCCAGCGATGTTGTTGTCACCTAAACAAATAAAAAGCTTGTGCAAGCATTACAACATCCATAATTTTGAGATGCATCCTCTTCAGCATCAGGTACTCACATGTCAAATGATGGCAACCTCCGAAGCCTCAGATGGTTTATCCCTAGTGTTAGAAATACTAATATTAAAGTGTGTTCCTAAGATTAAAATACATCTTAGAACTATATGAAAATGGCAACAATACAAAAATGAACATGAACACCTTAATTCTAAATGAAGATGAAAACACTACAAAATGGCCATGAGTGAAAGATGATTACTCCACAGTGACCAGACCTAAAAACAAAGCCTAAAACACAATGATGATGATAATACTGTTAGAGGGTGGGTAGGAAGGGGTGAGGTAGGGTGAGGGAAGGATCAAATTTAGACTTACAAAAATAGAAAAATAAGCCAACACTACTATCTATCCTGCAAAGTCTCCACTATGTGCTATAACTTTTACTCAGCAGGGCCAGCACGATACCCTGTACCGTAACCACTTATCAGAAAAATCAGAACATGGCTCATTGCAACCCAAATAAAACAAAAAGTTGGGAAAGGAAGAACTAGGGGGAGGGGGTGGTTAAGGGAAAGAGAGGGTTTACTCGGTCAGGCAGCGAGAGGGTTTCGCGATCGTTTCGTGGGTCTGACACCTAAACAATGCAATGGGGTAAATACTAATAAATTAGGTTAAGCTACCAGCTAATAGGCACCCAGTGCCTAAATACTATACTCATAACGGCTGCGTGCGATAACTACAAAAAGAAGGGGTATTCATAATAAATTACAGAAATAAAAAATAATATTTAACCATAGTAGAGGTTTTTATTCGAAAAAATAAATATAATTATTAACAGCGTAACATATCAAATCCCAGCTATTAAAAAACAACAAAACAGTTTAAAAGAAAAAACATTAAGAAGTGAGAAAAACAAAAAAAAGAACAGAATTTACTGTAGGACTTACAGGATGGCCTTCTCACTGTTGTATCTCACCCAGGGGTGAGATGGCCAGGATAATTAACTAAGCTTTAAGGGAAATTGAACAAGATTTTAATTCAGAAATGAGAGAAAAGGGTCAAATGACTTTAAAATACAAAAAAAAAAAAAAAAAAAAAAAATAGTTCTGGGGAGGAACCTGTCAAACGAAAAACATCGGGGAACATAACCTAAACCTCGGTTTCGGTCAATACAGTAGTACCAGCACCACTCCACCTCCGACGAACCTAACAACCAGCAGAGCCACCTACAAACCAGGTCCTAATGATACCCACGACAATAAACTCTTTCACAAGAGACCTAAAAACAATACTGCTGCAAAAATGTAGATTCATTCCCAATTAGTTAATTTATGCAAATCTTAGGATACACAAGAATCCTAACCTAGATAGCCCCTCAGCCAGTGCTGATGGATATAGCATAATTACCTAGAGAGTGGCAGCCCAGGTATCTCGACACACACTCACACCTCGTGGCCAATGTCCTACATCATCTTCAAGCAACTGACTCCTTGTTTAGTAAAGTATAGCTATTTAAAGGCATGGTCGTGACCATTCTCCTTGCTAAGTACGGACGAACGACCCTACCGAAAAAAATTTCGAGGAAGACTCATCATTATTTTTGATGCCGCTGCCTCCTCCCGGTGACCCACCTCCGTCGAGACCTGCACTCACAGCAGCTGTCCGCGATCAATTCTATCTCTCCCACTCACGACTCCCTGACCTCAATAACTACTGCCGATAAACACCAGCTGCCTCGACTGATGTCACGAGCGAGGCCGAAATCATAGCAGTCCAATCAGAACCCACCACCATAACAATTTATACATCGATACCTCGCCGCCAACTTCCAATTTCCTCGAACAGTGCCATTCTTACTGCCTATTGGCACAGTGACTTGCCATCACAACAAACTTGGCTATTACCAGGGAAATCGCACACACAGCTTGCAGCTGTGCTCGTTGCTTCGAACGACCAGAAGATAACAATCCTTACGAACTGCTGAAAGAGGGATAATAACTCATACCTGGCCAAGGAAAATACGGCCTGCTGCCATCACTTCAGGAGAAGCCTGCAGATTCAAGTGGTGATGAAATGCATTCAAGATTAAAAATTACGAGTGATCTCAGTTCCTTAATATCCTCAGCAGAAAAAAAGTATATTTTCTAAACAACAAAAAAAGTGGAATATCTGTTTCCTAATTTAATTCCTGCAGAACTTAACTGATCTAACCTTAAAATAAAAAGAAATAAAAACGAATCAAAGTTGGTAAATTAAGAATATCGATCTCTGCAAACAAGAAAAACTATTTAGGTTTAAAGGAAAGAATTCAAAACGAGCTACTATCAGTTAACTTCCGAACTAAAACCTACAATTCTAGCTTAACGCCATGCCTTTGAAACTGATTTCCCCTCAAACACATTTTGAACTAAACAATCATATAATTATTTATCACCACATTACTTATAAAAAAAGAAAAAGGCAACACTAGTTTCTTTATAAATCCTAATGAACTAGTAACAAGGAGGGCTTAACCCAACCAAAACAACCTAAATCCCTAACCTAACCTCCAATGAAGGGAATGCCATATGAAAATAGAAAAAAACTAATTAATTAAGGGTAGGCCTATCAAATCTTAACAAAAATTAAAGGAATAGGGAACTCCTACTGTCATAAAATCTAAGGCATCCTAACAAAAAAAGAGATAACTAGCAAAAATACCGTTACAGACATCGTGCTTAACAAAAAAGCTTAAATTACCTCAAAATCTCAAAAAAATTAACCCCAAAATTCTCATTGTAACAATACTATAACCCTATAACAAATAACAAATTAGTGACTTCAAAACCTATTTAAAATCTTAAAGTATAGAAGAATACCCTCACAAAATTACTCTAAGACAACACGTGCACATCCCAATGGTTCCACTAGCAATTCACTAAAAAAAAAAACACATAAATTAAAGGTACATAACTTAATCTGTAAGACATGTGCCTTATTAAGGTGTCCCAGGTTTGCCACATCTTCCAAAAGAACGGTAACTGGGGTCAAGAACATCCACACTATAAACGGACCAGCAAATTTAGGCGCCAGCTTCGCAATAAACTGTGCCACCTTATTGCTTAGATAGTGTATCTCTAGGAGCACTTTACCTCCCTGTTCGATTTTAACCACACCACTATGATAGCCATTCCTGGATGACAACCTAGAATGGTATTTTCTAACATTTTGGGTGATTTCAGCCCAAATGTCATCCAAATCCTTTTGATTTGCTGCCTCCTAGCATAAATCACTCAACCCCCCATACATTGATGAAGGGATGAAGTAAACTACGTCCAAAAAACAATTCAGAAGTCACCTTTTTGGTGGTTGAACTAATCACATTATTAAAGGCCAAAGCAAACTGATACAAACCCACATCCCACTCTTTGTGAGAACCAGTTTGAAAGGCCCGCAAAGCTACCTTGAGGTTCCAGTTGTACCATTCAACCACATTAGCCTATGGATAATAGGGAGGGGTTTGGACCATCTTGATCCCCCAGAAAAATGTTAAGTTCTTAAACTCTGATGATGTGAAATAAGTAGCATTATCCGTTACTGTGTGTACTGGTGAACCAAAAACAGAAAATAATCTCTGACTCTGTACCTTGTAAATTTCTGAAGACTTCATGCTCCTAAGAGGAAAGGAAAAGACAAATTTGCTAAAACTCTCAACGTCCACCAGGATCTAAGTAAACCCTGAATTAGAATGGTGAAGGGGCCAAAATATATCCAGATACAACCATTCCCAAGGTAATTTGCTAATGGTGGCACTATAAGAGGTTATAACCTTAGCATTCTGCGGCTTTCGTATCATAAACAAAGTTCACACACCCTTAGTTACTAAAATCCTGACTGATTAGTGAACAAGAAGCTCTTGAATTCAAAAGAGCAGATACTTGCACTTGATCAGCAATTACTACTGGCACATACAAGAGTGCATGTTTTTTTTTCAAAACTCATTACATTTACCATATGATCTCCAATGATTTTGTCCCTAAACTGACAGCGTGCCTTTATGTGACTGGGCTGCTTGCATAAAAAGCAAAGTAACTCCTTACTAGTACCCATGGTCTGAGAATACCAGGAACAGGTTTTCACATTTTCCTTTCCCCTATTACCTATATTCCCTGGGTTTCCTTCAGTGGTAGTGACTGTGAAGAGGGATTTTCTGTGGTAACAATCAGGTTCCATATGATTGTTTTTACCATAGATAATGCGATATTTGCTAGAACAGGCTTCCCCCTGTTTTCTTTGTTAATTTTAGGTTCAAATTTGGTGGATAGGTCAAGAGAGCTATCAATCATTGTACATCCTACATCGGACTACAGCTGGACTAAAGTAGCAGGTTTTGTCGCATAGCAAAAATACCTACAATTCCTGGGATGTAAATTGTTGAACACAACTTGAGTGAAGTACTCTTCACTACTGCAAGGGCATCCTACAATTTCAATAATATTCAAAATGTCCTGAATGAACTCTCACATCGACTGGGTATTATCCTGCTTATTCTCAAGCAGTTTCAACCAAAAATGAGCTAGAGCATCACACTGGACACCAACTGTAAACATTCCTTAATAACCTGCTCTAACTCCCAACATACTCTCAAGCTTTGCAAAAGGTGGGCTGTAATAAATTGGGTACCCTAAAGGTAGCCACGACATAAACAATTTGTTGTGAACAAATATTAAATTTTAATACAGCTTAGAGGGCCACAAAAAATATAACAACTGCCACCAAAGTATTACCAGTAAGGTGGAGTATCTTGGAAGGAATCTCACATGGAATATTTTTGAGAATTTTATAGAAAAGAATGAACTCATCAACCTTAGCTCCCACGGTACTGGCAGCAGCCCTAGCACCAACTTTCCTCACAAGAGTCCTGATGCAGACACAAAGATCCTCAATACCTTCAGTGTCGAGGTCTCCCTCCCCCACTTCCACCAAAAGTTGCTTGAGCCCAGCCTCGGACAACTTTTGAATCCAGGCCATTGTGGCTGTAGACATAATGAAAGGTTAGTATAAAATAAAGTGCAAAGGCAAAGCACAGACACTGGAAAGTGGCACAATGGATCAGAAAAATTTATAAAAATAAAATTTTTATAAATCTTTTGTTTCATCTGGTTCTTGGTTTCTAACTCTCCAACCATACTTCAAAAGATACCTCAAAATCTCCTGCCAACAACCCTGCACCCCTCACCACGAGTTCAGGATGCCAGCCACCCCTACCACCCCTCCTCTACAAGGTCCTAGAGGTCAGTCACCTGCCTGTCCTCGATTCTCATTTTCTACAACTGATTCAAGATGGCGACAAATGCCTAGTTGCATGCACATTGGGGGCATGGTGTTCATAGGCTACCTTCCCACCCTACCATACACCTCTCATTTTCAGAGTTGCTCCGACTCCACAGTGCTAACCACCCCTGCCCCCCAAGATGTATGCAGAGGGACAATATATACAAACACAGAGTGATTTAAAAAAATAATTTTAACACTGAAGCAACATATTTAAGCAAGTAGAAAAGTTGTGCTCCACACAAATTACACGTACTTGTTTCAACACAATCAAGTACAAGATGTCCCAAAACAGTAACAATTAGAATTTACTTCAGACATTAGCATGTTAAACAAACACAAGTGAATTCACAATATATTTACAACATTTTTTTTAAGACTAGGAAATTCAGGTAGATCTAAAACTTTATGTTCAACAAATACACCTTGCTCAGAAACAGCTACAGGATAACACAAAATAATTTATCACTATATAATATGTTTCTTTCTTTAAAAACACATATTATTATAAAGTGTTAGCAACTTCCGTGAACAAACTTTTAATGCATTTTGGTTAAATTGGTTCCAGATCCCCTTCTTGACCTCTACTTTCAAGGAGTGAGGATTTCTTACACCTGGTTTTTAATCCGCATGTTTGTAAACTCACATATTTACAAGTAGGGGTGTGTAAAACAATGATTTCGACCAAATCAGGATAGGATTCAACATAATGAGAGTAGATATCTTCCATACTAGATAGAAGAGGTGTGTTTGCAGTCATATGAAACACTGGACATTTCTTGCTGTCACCCCACTGTATGAGTTCACGGCTGTTTTCCTCTCCTAGAGGAAAGTAAATTACTTTAAAATGAATAATACTGTCACAGGTTTCTGTAAATTCTCACAATATTCAGCCAGGAACGGATACACTAATGTTATTTTGTGAGCCACAAAACAAATTATGAATTATTTCTGCAGCACTGCAGTTGGGAACACTCCAGACTTAAGGTTTTCGCCTTCCCATAGGCAAAAATAGCATTGAATGTTTCAATGCATTCAGAGTCGCAATTGTCACAGCAGTGAGCTTGATGCATTGTACTTGAAGAAATGTCTTGTAGATTCTGCATTGATGATGTTCTATATGAAGTAGTAGACATCTGGCATTATAGTGGATGCCTGGAGCTGTAGTAATTGTGATGGATGTCTTGAGCTGTAGTAGGCATCTGGAGTTGTAATAGATGCTGTAGTGAGCATCTGTTGTTACAGTGGATGCTTGGTGTCATTCACATTATCAATGCTTGCACCTGATGACGATGCTTCCTGGATATCTGTATTAGACACCTCACATCGTTAACTATGCTAATGCAATGCACCTGCAAGCACACGAAGTGACCTTGGCAGATGCGGAGTTAAGAGAAAACATTAACTCATCCACCCTTATATACTGTAAGGATTTAAAATGGTATTTTAGTAAAAAAAAGTACAAATAACGTTGAAATTGCTATTTTCAAACTTCGAAAAACATGATTTCTGCATGTATTCATAGTGTTTCATTAAACTTACATCAGTAGTGCTAAAATATTAAATAAATTCAAATACACACATTTTATGTTACATGAAATATATTTTGCTGTTCGAAAGTTTTTGATGAGACATAAAAAGAGAGGGAACACATTGGTTAGCATGCTCGCCTCCATGGGAGGGTCACATCATAAAAACAAATTATTTCACAATGTGTGGATGTCATGTTAGATGTTGGTCGGGCGTTGTTGCTTGTCAACATTTTTATTGGAAATGTCTCTCATTTTCCCTAGTCTCGCACACGACTCGGCGCTTCTCCCCTTGCTTCACTCTCATTGGCTCTCAAGACATCGATGTTAAAGATCCGTCTAAATCTCTCCCAATATTTTCTTTTTCTCTCTTATACATAGACTTGTTAGAGAAAACTTTTCTGAATGTGTGAATACTCGTAGAAAACATCTCTCAATGGGCGAATAAAATATATCTTGTTTGAATAGTTGTAAAAAATAGTTATGGTTAATGAGTAAATAAAATAAGTCTTGTGTTTCTGTGTGATTTTACGAATCATAGTTAGCTTGATTCAAATATACATTTGTTGTTGTTGGAATGTTAAATCTGGGGCTTATATTGTGAACTTTATTTCAAGTACTTGTGATTTTTTTTTCGCTTCTCATATAGTCAACCTGTTGCATAAGGATAAAGGGACAGGCAAAATCTCTCAGGGTACGCATTCAGAGGGTTGGCGACATGAAGCAGGGCAGCACACACTAGAAAAACATTATCTTAATACTATAGTGTAGGAGGGTACTTTGCCATGAAACAAATACCGCAGGGATGCCAACTCACGAAACAATACAAAAAAGTATTTACAGGGCTGACACTGGGCTGCATAAACTGGTTTTTGCAAACTCTAGGCTCGATCGATAGAGGAGGTCTTCAAAAAAAGTCACCTTCGAGAGTGGGGGTGGTAGGGGGCACATCCCACTGGACATGTCTTGGGGAGGGGGAGAAGGTGGTTGACACTGTGGAGTCTGAGCAGCTCTGAAGATGAGAAGTGTAGGGTAGGGTGGGAGGGGATGCTTACGAGCACCCTGATCCTGTGTTCATGCAACTAGGCATTTGTCGCCATCTTGAATCAGTTGCAAAAAATGAAAATCAAGGACAGATGGGTGACTGACCCCTAGGACCTTGCTGAGGAGGGGTGGTAGGTGTGGCTGGTTTACAGGGTAGGGGCTGCTTACGAGCAAGCAGGACCCAATCGGAGTGCAAGTAGGCAGATGACACCATCTTGAATCAGTTGCAACAATTGAGAATCGAGGACAGATGGATGACTGACCTCCAGGACCTCGCAGAGTAGGGGTGGTATGGTGTTGCTGGACAGGGTCATGTACTTCTGGACTCGGGCCAGTTCTGAGGAGTGCAGGGTAGGGGTGGGTGGATGTGGTTGAGGGGGTGGTAGGCAGAGTCCTTCCAATGTGCACATAATAATCAGTTGATGTCATCTTGCCTTAGTGCCGAAAACATTTGACGATCATGGGCAGCCCAGGGTCGCACTCGGTGCGAGGGGCAGGTTGGGGTGCAGGGAGCAAAGACACCTCAGCTATCCCTCTCTCTGCCATCTTCAGTTGTTAATCATCGTTTTTGTAAGACAGACATGCTATTCTTCAGATATTTCATAATCACCACACCTCTAGACACTTGGTGGCCGAGGAGGCCACCCTCGGGGTTACTGCAGCCACAGACCATCTCTAGTAATTGCCTAAATTTACGTTGTATTTTATCGGAAAAATATAAATTTTTGTGTGTTAACTTATTTTTTCTTTTCGAACCGATATTCTGTGTTTGAGATAAGATTTCTAATTTCTGTGTTCAGTAGATGATAATACAGTTTGCATTAACGAGTCAGGCTTTTTGTTACCAAGTGATGTTAATTTCACAGATTTAATGGAAATTTGTTATACCTCTCTATAAAGTGTTGCACGATTATGCTTTGCAGGCTTAAGTACTTCTTCATGTCATCTGAGTGTCCATATGCTTCGACAGAAATAATGTGTGTTAAAAATTCATTATTCTGAAAATAGTGCAACTTTAGTTTAAAAATTATTGTTTAATTGTCTGTTGTAGGACGAATGCAGAGTTTTTCTCGTAAATTTCAACTCATTTATCTATCGGCTTCACTACATGTATATAATCAGGCTCTCCACACATACACAGCTTATAAGACTCAAGGTATGTGCAAGAGGCATTAAGTAGTGTACATGTATTTCTATTATGCTATTGTGTCTATTTAAAATTTAAATGCGAATTTGGAAATCTATATTTATTCATACTGACTAGCTGGATTGCATTTAGTGAGTTTGCACTTGTCAGCATCACATGTTATTCAGGTAGTTAAAATTATCTCATGTGTAAATTATATTTCTAAGTTCGAGACTCACATTATGTTTATGACTCATGAAATTCCACTTATTATTCATGTAGTCGTTTGAAATGTCCAATTCGATGCATGTAATTTATTCATACATAGAACACTCTGAAATTCTCCAACATTTAATTGCATTCCAAAAACAGATCGTTTAACACGTAAATCGCATCTTTCAAAGTCGCCTATCTACCATCTATTAGCAATATCCCCCCAAAAACATACCATTTACACTTAGGCCACTCTTATTGTTTAAACACTCTGAATTTCTCTCATGTGTTAAATATATTCGTAATAATTGCCTATCTACCACCAACACCCCTACAAACACCTCAAAATTAGAAAAATTAGAAAAAAAATTGCCATAGCCCACTCTTGCACTAAATTATACACCTATATAAGACATTGCAACCCACCACTCTGGTCAATCGACTGACAGAGCTCCAAGGGTAAGGACGTGTCAGAGCTCCTACTATCTCCTCCCCCACCGAAAAAGGAAGAAAGAAGTACAAAATCAAGAAAAAATCGATGGGATTAAAAATTAAACCCTTCAATTCATTTAACCCTTTCAATCCATTTAATCATTTCATTAAACTTAACCATTTCAAATAACCCTTTTTGATTATTTCGTTCAATCAATGTAATTAATCCTTTCAATTCGCCACTCTTTGATTAACACTTTCAATCGACTTAATTAACCCTTTGATATCAATTTAATCCTTTGATATCAAATCTAGGATCGGCATGCCCCTACTATAACAAGTTGCATGCAAGTAAAGGAAAACCACGAAAATTTAACCTTATGATAACATTTAGTTACACTTGGTTAAAATCTCACTGTTAACAGGGTTTTGCTTTTAAAACTTTTGGTCACGATACCTACGGAAAAACACCATTTATTACAATGTGTCCATTCTGGGTACTTGTTAGACAGTTTAAACGCCATTAAAAAATATTTGGTCTACTTAAATGATTGTCCGGGCAAAATGATTAGCAATGTTTTTTTTATTCGGGCGATGTGAATAGCCCGGCAGCCATTAAAATACTACGTGAGTAAAATAATATAAATTATGTACTACATTTGACGTAATATGATGCGATAACTAAGCCATCATAGTGTTATCACGTGGTACAATGACTGTTCTGGCGTTGAAACATTACGAGTAGTTCTGAACAACTTGCGCTTTTCAATATCTTAACGAATCTTCGAAAAATCTTTCATAGTCACTAACACGCTTTGCTTCACTCGCTATCACTTCTTGACCGAGTTCCTCCTACAGCCGATAGGTGGCTCCATCTACAGGGTTAGCAGGTCAGACACATCCGATGTTGTGTAGATAGTACTAGCTTTATTCTTTTTGTCCGGCTTTTTCGCTTTGCCCGGATTTCCCCTGCATGTTTGAGCAAATATAATTTAGATCATGTCGAGAAATGGGACGGGGTGAGGGGGATGTTGAAATAATTTAGACACCCCGGCTAAACGGATGCACCGAACAACCTCACAGGGCCTGTGTGTTGGTGTGTATGAGCGTGTGTGTGCAGTATATATACTTCGAATAAAATAAAGACCCAGTAACTAGTAGACATACTTGCAAATTATTCTCAAATTTGATATAAAGGCGATACAAAAAGCCAAGCTAGTCAATTAGTTAGGAAAATCCGTTAGTGTGTTCGTAAATAAAGGTCATCAAGATTTAACAAGATTAATATCTAAGTTAATTATGTATAGGAGCAGTGATTTTTACGTGTGCATACACTACTCAAATGCTAATTTTTTTCGCGGTTTCCAGTGAAACACAAAAAAATTTAATTTGTTATATAACTAGTTAACTGGCACCTTTTAGCAAATTAAAAATCGGCGACTTGCTTTTGCCACATGGAATGCGGTAATCCTGGACAGAATACATTAATTAAAAGAATCAGCACTCGCCCTACTTATTTATGGCTGAACAGTTTTCCTTGTACAGCTCGAATGGAAAACGTATAGCATAAGGTGGCGAGTTTATTATAACCGCGAAGCAGTTTGCAGTGATGGTAGGCCTATTCATCAGAGAGATAATTTAAATAAGGCGATCCCTTCATACGGTATTCAGATAATGTTACAAAGCTGTTAAATGAAAAATTTAGGGCTGACTGAAGCCTATTGTCGAAAACTTACCCAATGGTCGAAAAAAAAGGGAAAATACGGTAAACCCTCAGTTGAATTGCTTGAATCTAATTTGATTTGAATGGGCTTAAAAACGTCCCCTTTCATACATGTAGACTGGTAGGAAATGGGGTGGGGAGGGGTATTATTATAAATGGCACACTACATTGTAAATAGGGGATTCTAACCCAGAGGCTTGTTGTGCGGAGGTAAGAAACTCTTTACAACACCCTCGTTGTTAAGAGTGGCCCAAACGTCTTATCTTTACAAAGCCGGTCCCGGAAACCATCCGAATGATTGAATGCTATTTAGAGTTTGGAGGTTCTAAACACGCCACACGAGTTATTGACGACGAAGTTGACATCGCTATTGTGGTTAGAAGATAACTGTGCGGTGATGAAAAATTCGTCGCTCCCAAAGTGACTATCAGGGATGATTAGTTCACTGCCTTACGCAATATGCAGGCGAGCGAAATCTACTAACTGCTTAAAAAATTCAAAATGTTAGTGCTGGAAATCGGAGCCGTACACCGCAGGGTGAGAGGCTGTATCTATACACACTACACCTCGTAGGTGGTCTCGCGAAATATTATGATATACGCCTGCTGATAAAACAGTACTAAAGGCCGTTCGCGATAAAGTGAGCACTTTTGAAATCATCCTCAGAAAAAAAAAGTCACAGCTCCTACCTACATATATTTTAACGGGCGCACTGAGTGACATGCGCCCAGTGAAGGTGGTAACAATGCAGGGACTTTACTTCCATATCTTAACGTCGAATAAAAAGTGCATCGAGGTGCAAAAATGAGCAGAATTATGGAATATTTACTTTGCTAATAATTTCACAGTTTCACTTGGCCGACGCATGAGTAAAGTGACGAGGCCCATGGCAATATCAATTTTATATAAGGAGCAAGAATACACAACGTAAAATTACGCAGATGTTAAACAGGGCTTTCAAAAGTGCTCATTTTAAAGTGAACAGTCTATACCGAGTACAAAAACAGGAAATGCAGATTTCTAGGCGTTATTTTCAAGTTGTCTAACCATGCCAAGCATAATCCATGGAATAGCTGAAAACACAACTGCTTATCCACACCACGAGAACATGCTTTATAGCGGTCGTACAGCTTTTAGCTGTATTAATTTATATTTTTGTAGACTTGATTAGTTTCTGGTCTCTGTCCACGAAGTGCGTTACCATAACGACATGTAAAAACCAACAGTGCAATGATTGGAATCCACGCCTTAAAAGGCTGTTGGTGCATGGAAGCAGTATATTTATGTAATCTGTATCGTAACTTGCATCACAACTGTTTTTTTTTTTGGGTCGAAAAGGCGTAAATAACAACTTTTAGTACCTTACCTTGTTCGATATTCACTGCCTTCATTATTCTCGGAGCACTGATTACAGATAAGAAAACAAAAATTCTTTCTTTTCTTCCATGAGTGCTCCGAGAGAATAATGACGGCGGTGAATATATAGCAAAACGTAAGAAGGTGGTAAAAGTTTCTATTTACGTCTTGACGAGCCAAAAATTTCGAAAAATCCGCTGCGAAACAAGTTATGAAACAAATGATATAAACATACTGCTTTCATGCACCAATGGCCTTACTCTCTTGCACAGGTTGTGAGTGCGTCAAGGTTTTCCAAACTGCTTCCCGTTACGAAATATCAACAATTTTAACAAGTGTGTTTTGGTGAATTTTGATTTTGGATAGTCAACTAACACGAGTTTGGTTTTTTTATGATTAATAATTAGGCCACTGATAGTCATAATGAAGCAGTTTACCACTGTAAGTATTACTCAGCGACCAGGTTGTGTTTAGTTTATTCGTGGTTTATTTACACTTCCTGAATCAGGCTTTTGGGTAACAGCCCCCCCCCCCCCCAAATTTGTAACGTGTTAGGTGGTTTCCTAAATATGCCATGTATAACTAACGTTTTATACTTCTGTCAAGATAAAATTATATTATTTTTATTTAAATTGGAATTTTACTAATATTTAGTTTATAGATTAAATAATTTCAGTTATAATTAATATGAGTAAAATAGAAAGAAAATGGAGTGTTGACAGTGTTCAGTAAGAAATAGTTCTCATGCCAAATATTACTAAACAGAATATCACGAATTCGGTGCGTAATGACTTTTGTGTAATTTTCCAGACGTGTCTAAGCTTTGTTTGCATGACTTGGAAGAATGGCCTGAAAGGATAACCTAAGCATGGCTTCTGAAAAGTTTGAAATAACCATGAATTGACTATATATCACCCAATGGAAGAGTATAGCAGCTTGCATAAAACGAAAGAAATCGCAATATAATATGAAATACAGCGGGAACGAATCAAAAAACGCATTTCTTTATGAGGATGTGCTCTATATATTACCAGAAGTTTATAATAAATGAACATGAACAAACGGGAAATAGTTTTCGTAGCTATATAACGCAAGTGGAGAAAAGTTATTTTTTTTTTGTATAATCATTTTAATTTGCAAGGCACAGCTGCTAAGGCTGGTAGGAATATTAATGTAATTTTACTTCTCCGCAATCTACACGCATGCTTTTATATATTATATCGACGTATGATACATATGTTGTATGGAATAAGCTGTTAACGAAGATGTTACTTCGAGCACTGTTGGTTTACTCTTGTAACTTATTCGCAAAAAAATTACTTTGTGGTGAATTTTCGGTATTTCGTAACTTGCCTAATGCAATTGGTAATATGAATTCAACTCCAGTGATTTTTTTTACTATAGACGAACCTAACCTCAAATCGGCATTGTTTCTGCCGGGCCACAAACTGAAGATACACTATTAAAAAATTATTCGCAAATTTACCATATTAGTATAAGTATGCGTATAGTGAGAAAAAGCGAACGGTAAAGGTTTCTTCCCATACATGGTAGCGTTTCTACATTTTCTCAGGAAAGAGTAAAATGCGTAGGGAAGTTTCCAAATGTGTTAAGCAGCAACGCAACACATTCATATATATATATATATATATATATACACATATGTGTGTGTGTGTTTACTTTTGTGACAGTCCCCAGCAGATATGTTGTGTAAAAGTGGAACCTAAATAAATAAATAAATAAATATGGAGAATGGAGTAGAAAGCGTAATACGACTTGAAAGGATCAATAAAGGAGAAACTGGGAATTAAAATTAAGTCATTTTCAAAATGCCAGACACTATGTGAGACATGAAACAAAATTTGTGAACTGTGTTGGCCTGGTCTGATATACGCCATCTGTGAATATTTGGCGAATGATAACAACGCCCGCCATTATAAAATTATGGGTAGCAATGTTACTGACCAACAAAAATGTGTTACCAGTTGCCCACCATATGTTCGCAGGTGGCATATGTCAAATCAGGCTAACACTGTTTACGGATTTGCTTTTTCATCTCACGTAGTTTACATCTTGCAAATAACTACTTTAAATTCTCGATTTCAAACGCTGGGTTTCTTCCTCGATAATCACGTTTGACCATATGTCGTATAGTTTCAAACCCCATACTTCCATTAACGAATAGTCTCACAAATGTTGTACATGATGTTCAGTATCATCTCGTATGTTGACTTCTGGATCGACCTAGCGTGAACTCATTTTCTTAGTACAAGCTGTTCACGGTAAACTGAGCACTTTCGAACGTTCTGCTTAAGATATACTTGTATGAACATTTTGTATTCTTCCATCATGTGTAGATGGCCAGATCACTTTATTCGTGTCTCGATCGAGGGAACTGTGAAATTAGCAGCAGAGAATCCTGCTAGAATTAGCGATCCTGTTAGAAAGTGTTTTACAAATTTACCCAGTCTTACACCTATATCCATAAAATGACAGAAAAAAATATATAATTTCAGCATTTACAAATGTTTACCTAACACTTTTTATTCAAGGTTAAAAGATGAAGATACTTTCCATCCGTCGTTGCCAACTTAACAGGCCACATTCCTGTCTTTGTGCCCGTTAAAATATAAATGCAGGTATGTGAAGTGACATTTTTCGATGGTTAGTTTCAAAAGTGCTCATTTTATCGTGAACAGTCTTTATGCAATTGCCTAAACGAACAGTACTTTTGCATTAAAAAAAATATTGGTTGCAGTTGCATAATCATGTATTTTAAAAATAAATTACTAGAATAAGAAACGCTTTAGGCCTAATCTCTTTAATGACTTCATTCCTGAAGTTTATTACGTTTCTCAAGCTGGCATTGCGATCCTGTTAGAAGTGTGTAATTGCCTTCGCTCCCAGTTATCTTGTTCTTACGTTCTGCATGGATTTTTCGAATTCTACTTTGAAATAACCGTGCCAGTTCGTTTCAACTGACGTCTTGACTTGCGTCTCCTTAGACAACGGATTAAATAAGTAAGGCCGTAACAAAGGCAGAATGAGGAGGAAAGAGAAAAGGATGTTCATCATGGACTGGTGAGTAAGATAATGAAGACAATGGGATTCTGTTCTTACATCTACGTGCTCGCAGCACAAAAAACATTGGAAGTACGGGCCACTTTACATTTCCACTGTCCAATTCTAGTACCTCTCTTCGCATCTAATAAGGACATTGTTTATTTAGAAATGATGTGCACCCTGAGATATAACCAAGAAATTAATATTTAATAATAAAAAGTTGAATTAACGTAATTTCTGAGCACAAAGTTGCCCAAATTAATTCCGACATACACAAATTAGCAATCGTTCCGTAATTATTCCAAAGTACTTCTCGCGAAATTGTTGATATATAAATATTTATAATATTCGACGGATTATATAAGTTTCAATTTAGATTTTTCAAGCTGCCGGGATTAAAACACGTTTTGTAGGCTATGCTGTAGTGCAAAACATGGCGCATTTTGCATTAAATACTTTCAGTGTATCTTTTATCAATACCGTAATAGATGATGCGAATGTTAAAATATCGAGTACAAATAATTTTTACTCACTCTATATAAGTCTGTGAGTAAATTTCACCATTAAAAAAAGGGGGGGGGGGGAATGCCAGTATGAAAATTTTAAGCAGAAATTGCAGGCAAGGTATGAGTAATAAAAAAGAGATCGATATAATTCGACACCTCTTATTTGATGTATGAGTTTTCCCACAAAGCCAGCTTACAGTAAAGTCTACCTGGTTCTAATTTTTGTTACTTTGAAATATAAGCGCCCGCTCCGTGAAAAAATTCGAAATCTCATGGCAAAATAGAGGTTTCTTTTGGATAACTGAGTAAATACCGATCTAAATCTATCTATACCAAGGTAAAAATATGGTTGTTAGAAATTTTTTTTTTTTACCCACATCCTATCAAGACTAGGATAATATGGGGACAGAAATCAGATTTGTTGATGGTACCCTATAAATACTGTTAACGTAGATAGCAATTGTAACGTAACTGTATTTTGTGGTCTTGTCTATAACTCTATCTGCAAACTATGAGTATAGCTCCTACAGCAGAACATCCTGTCACTCCTACATTACAGACGCGTAATGGTATAATAAATTGTAAAATATTCGATCATTCGATTATTTAGTTATAATCGATTCATCGATTATTTTTAAACAATTCTATTATTCAAGATTTCCAGATGTTTATTCTTAAACAGAACAAAACATTGCAGATAAAAAGTAAAAAATATAATTTTGAAACAACAAATTTTTCAAAATAGGAGAAATTGTTCAAAATAAACAGAATTTTTTTTAGGTGAGAACAGTTCTAAACAAGTCTGTAGAAATATTTAGTATTTGCGGTCAAATTTTATGTATGGATTACGAACAAGACAATCGATTATTTTTACCAATTATTTATTCGATAAAAAAATTATCGTATTCTATTCATTCGAATTACGAAATTATGCGATTATCCTATCACTGGAGAACAATTTCACAAAATTTGGATTGTTCCGATAACAAACAGAGCTGTAATAAACTAACAGAACATTTCTGATATTGGCATCTGAGTTTGTCTGGTGCCACCACGAAATCAGATTACAGAATTGCTGACTTATTTCTCAGTGTACTGGAAGCTGTGCGTAGCGCATTACAGGGGCGGAATCACAACTGCAGCAGCTACATACTAGCCTGGGATCATTATTGACGTACGTGAAAATTTAGGCCACAGTGAAAAAACAACACGTCTGTTTGTAGGAAGGCATAGTAGGTTTGTTCGCGTGGTATGCTTTTTCTAATATCTGAGAGCAAGTGATATTTTTCGCTAGCAGCACGGCATCAAAACCAGCAGTTACTCTTGGCGGGACGACACGAACGACGGAAAGCGGACAACTAGCACATTAAAAATTAACAAACAAAATGTTATTTAAAAAATGTTGATAATAATTTTGCCTCTTTGTATTTTAACGTGTTTTAAGAATTTCGGCTACTCAAGATAACTTACGTTCGAGGATAAATGTACCTTAGATAATTTTATTCCCCTTTGCACTTCTTACACGATACCCAAACATCTTCTCTTCCATCAGTCTGCGTAAAAGCAAATTACTATTCGCAATCGTCGCTCTCAAGACACTTCGATGTTTGTAATTTTATTCTGGCGGCCATTTTTTTTCACCTTGCTCGTTTGGATATTCCTGCTGTACCTCGGCGAGAAAGAGCAGAAATAGCTGCTTTTCACAGCACAAATAACACGAACGGTAACTAGCAGAAAGAAACACAGCAGAAATAGCACTTAACTAGCAGACCAGCAAGCAACGCAACCTCACTTAATGTTGGCTGTTTCAGAGGGACTATGTAGCTGCGCCTCCAAGGTCAGGAAGCGAGGGAGCGATACGGACCACAGTTACACGCACGCGTAGTGCCTCATCGCTCCTACGCGCAAGCCTTGTAGTGTTTCCGTCGTGACGCTGTACTGTCGAAGTTATATTTGTAACATTGACATTTTATTAAACGCGATGAAAACCCACAGATTAAACTACGTATCATATTTTTGTGCTTTTCTCTTGCCGGTTAATGAAACTGTATAGGCAAGTTAAAAAAGGACCGTAGATAGTTATTTTGTTAAAGCTTTTTTGATAGCGAGTCATATTTCCAGAACTTTTATTTACCGATTTACGCGCAAGCAACGATTTCACGGAAAACGTTTCGGTACATAGGACCCCTAACTGCCGACCACTTGGTTGTTTGATGTGGAGGCAGAAAGGTGTATGTCCCGAGGAGATGACGAACGCCTTGTTACCTTGATGACGCGTCAGCCTGTGTAATCATGGTTCTGCCGCTGATATCAAATAACCGGTAGCTATCACCGCAGTTAATATAAGGTGCAGCCCGCTACAGCTCACTTCCGGCACAGGTGCAGCGTTCCGGTGAACGAGGTTTTCTAAACATTCTACCCGAGATTGAGCCGATTTACGTGTCAGCCACGTGCCACTTCTTAAATGACTGTTTTCCAGTTTCCAGAAAAATAATAAACTTACAGTCTATTCGCGGTTTCTTCGTACATTTTGCATCAAACCTTTGAAAAATCACCGTATGACGTGTTTAGTTATTTCCTATATATGCCATGTAACACAAACGTTTTGTCTGTATTCTATTTACAAAATACCATAATTCGTTTATAATAAATACGAAGAAAAAGGTCAGAAAATATGTGTGTTGGTAGAGCCTAGAAAGAAATAGTTCTCATGCAAAACATCATTACAACTGAGCGCCCACGAATTCGGTCCGTTGTCCTTTCCTTGGGTGTAATTTTCTAGACTTAATAAAAGCTTTGTTTGTATGAGGCGGAGGAATATCCTGGCAGTAGAACTTTGGCAGGACTTTACAAAAGTGTGAAGTAACCGTTAATATATTATACTATTTTTATGAGTACTATTTTCCTTTGCAGAGAACGCACAAAAAGGGTCCTTTAATGACTAGCTCCTTGCAGGTAGCGCTCAGTTCTTTAAAAGCACCGAACACAAGAATCGCATGATACAGAATATATGAAACAGCATTATAAATCAGGAATTTTTTTATCCAGCATTTAATTAATGCATGTGCGTATCTCTCAATGACTGTATCATACAAGAAACCTGTTCCACAGGCGAACCTGCAAAAGAATTTATCACCAAACAAGATAATTAATTTCGTCCAGTGAATTATTATCAAAAATATTAATTATCATAAATTATTATTATTACTCATGTTCATCAACGTTGCAAGTCCGTCTTACTTTCAGGCATAATATGAAATTTTTCGATAAGAAAATAGCTCCAGTCTCAGGCACAACAAAAATTCGCAGTGACAATAATTATCTGCAAAAATAGTGATCATGTCAAATAGGAACGTAATTTAGGTTGTACTCTGTGCAAATAAAATATGGAAGATTGTAGATGTGTACAAAAAAAGAAGTTAAAGCTTAGTCTACGATCTGTTTCTCCCAGAAAATGATCACATTTATCCAAGTAAGTTCCTCGGACAAGACATTAAATGCTTGTGAGTGAAGCACACCTATTAGGGTGAAATACCTCAACCTAAGTAGCAAACAACAAGCAGATAACAGTTGGCGAACTGTTTGCACAGGTTGTACATGTTCGCCCACATTACTGTGTTTTCTTATGTGGTACACAATAAGACCACGTGAACAATAGCTACTGTATTTTCTTGGGAAGTAATTTTGATGTGGGCCATTAAACACAAAATGGTTGACAGAATTTAATGTATGGCCCACAAGCAAACATCAGTGAATCACCGACAGGAATCTTCGAGTATGTAAATAACGTGTGGCTGATGCATGCCAAAGAGTATAATAATAAGATCATGTTTGCGCATAAATCCCTCGCATGGTAGAATGGAACATTTCTGATCGTTGGGCATCATCATGTGGGGAATTGTTGGCCATTTAACACAAAATGACTGACGGAATGTCATATATGGCGCACAAACAAATGTCTGTGAAAGACCCACAGGCATCTTAGAGTGTGTAGAGAATGTGTGGGTGATGTTTGCCAAAGAGTACATACCGCCTTTTGTGGTATGGCAACTGTTCCTTATTATTGAGGAAACATGATCAGAAAGCTTATGTTCCATTTACGGCATACCGACTATATGTTGTGCAGTAGTAAATAGCATACGTTTATTCAATTGATCTTTTTATATTTACTGTATATATGAAGCAGACTTATCACGTGGCGTTGCTAGTAATAGTAAAAAAATTGTTTCTAGACCAGAAACCTGCAAAGCATAACACGCAAAATAAATTCATTATTTTGTATTTTAAATTCTACCTGAAAGTAGTCCGAAACTAAAATACTAGTCTTAAAAAAAAACATATAAATCCCAGTATTGAGTCGTGATACTAACAATGCCTATATAGCAAAACTAATAATGCATTATGTAATTAATGTAAGTATGCAGATTATTTACTTAAAAGGTCGTATATGAATACATAGTAGAGTAGTTGATATCACACTTCACTGTAGACGAAAGGTTTGTGAGTTCGATTCCAGGTTTCTCCAAAGAATTTTACTAATTGTGAAATAAAGCTGAAGATAACACCTACGAATATGGTAAATACATCAGTTTTATTTGGGTTAGACACAATTATTTTTTGGTTTTAAAAATGCATGGCAAGCTGCGTCTATGTGGGCCGCAAGTGGCCAATCGCTAGGCCACAAGTGACTTACCAACAGTTGGCTAACGACATGTGGTTTACTTACAGCAGGCCAGAAGCAGAAAGCCGGAATTGGCTTGCTTGTGATTAACTTACGGGTAACTCTTGTTTTCCCAAACATCAGCCAACAGTTCATCAAGAAGTGGCTCGCTTGTGGTTGACTTATGGGCAACTCTTGTTTTGCCAGATATTAGCCAACAGTCCATCAAGAAGTGGCCCGCTTGTCGTTGAGTTATGGGCAACTCTTGGTTTGCCAGACATCAGCCGACAGTACATCCAGAAGTGGCCTGCTTGGGGAAACTTACGGGGAACTCTGGTTTTGCCAGACATCTGCTGACAGTTAAATATCAGCATGTGGCCCACGCGTAAACACATAATACCTCAATCAACATTCATCATGTGTGCCACATGTATCTGCGCGTGCATTCCGCTTCTTGAATGCCTGTGGATGCCGCATGTGGACTGCTTGTTCACAATCAGATTTGCTCGTGTGGGTCAACTATATTTTGCTACTTGGGAACGAGCATGAATAAGAGCTGTCATAATATTTGGCGTGAAATGGGCCTGTATCCGGATGTGGGTTACTTTATTTTTCAGTTACACTTGGTGTTCGGCCAGGTTTTGTGGGCACCTTTCTTCCTTGATGTTTTCCTCAGTGTACCAGATTTTCAACGGTTGCGAATATGAAAGGGACAAGATAACATAAAGGGAGAGCTACATAACAGAGGCGTTGAGAAATGCCATAAATTACAATAAATCGAAACAATAATAAGGTACACTACATCTGTCTGAGTGCCATTTCCATGGCGTGGGACTCGAGAGTGCGGAATGAATTGTAGCATATTAATCATAGGTATTAAAAGAACAGAGGAAACCACCTTAATGCATGCAATAATGTAGCATTTACAGTAGTAATCGATAATTGTATGACAAAATCAGTGTCCATAACACAGTTACCAATTATCTCTTCTGTGTAAGAATCGACTTGTGTTTGTTGTGATTACGGATGAGGTGTATGTTGTAAATAGACTTTGCGAAATGGTAATCATGGCCAACACGCATACGAGGCTGGTGCAGGTAAATACCGTTTGTATGCAGTTTTCACAACACATTTGCATGAGGGATGGCGTCATACAGTTACATAGAGCATTAATTGCCTGTCATAACGCCCTACCATGTGGGCAGCACACATTCACACCATCGTCAAGTTGAGGGTCTTTGGCGATGTGTGCTATGATATGTTCAGTCGTTTACTCAGCCGAAACTATTGTACCAGTGTTTTGCAGAGTGGAACACAGGCTTAGTTGGAGTATCGCGAAATTAATCTTTTACATGGCCTGAAATGGTTGACATTCACCTTGTGTATGAGGCTGCACAGTACAATAGTAGAGTTGCAGCATGCATGTACAAGGAAAAGTACCCAAACAGGCATGTGCGACTGCATTCAACATTCACAGCCATTGATAGGAGGCTTTGCGAACACGAGAAATTTATGGTGAGTAAGAGTGATGAAGTGTGTTTACGTGACGTCACAGCGATCATTGTACACTGTAAAACTGAGCAAACCTGTCCCAATAACATACATGTCACAGGTGCACAAGCCTAATGCTGGCCATCCAAAGTCAGTACGAACGACCTCACTTTGAGGAGGAGGTGCTGTGGAGGTTCTGTGATTGGCCATTTACCAGCACCTGTCGAGTGGCACAAGTGGTCCGCACTGTACACATGAATGTGTGGAGAGTTGTGCATAAAAAGCTGCTCCATCCATAACACCGACAGAAAGCGGCCCATTTGAAGGTTGAAGACTGCCCACAATGCTTAAAGTTAGTGCAGTGGTGTTTACAACTATGTGCAGTAGAGCCACATTTCCCAAGTGTCATGTTGTTTAACGACGAAGTGCGATTCACAAGAGAATGTGTGTTGATGTCTTGTAACAGTCACGTGTGGGTGGAGGCAAACACTCACGCATCCTTCATCCGCAATTACCAGGAGCAATTTGGTGTTAATGTATAGTGAGGTAGTGTAGGTGACCATTTAATTGGGCCATACATGTTGCTCGCTTAAATGCTGACTGGTACCTCGTGTTATTGGAACAGGTTTTACCAAAGTTGCTGAAACACGTTCCACTTGGGATTCGACAAAAATGTAGCTGCAGCATGACAGTGAACCACCACACTTTAGTTCAAATGTCAGAGAGTGCCTTGACACCATGTTTCCAGGTAAATGGATATGCCGCGGTAGGCCGAGTTTATTGCCTGTGAGGTCCCGAGAACTTTCATGGCTTAACTTTACTTGTTCGGTGCTATGAAGTGTTTGGTGTATGAGAATCCAATAGCATCTCTAGAGGATCTCGGGGCCAGAATACATGCTGCTGCAGAAATCATAAGAACCACACCCGGCGTGTTTGACCATGTTCTGCAATCGTGACATAGTCTATATACACTATACAGTGAAGTTGGAGGCCGACCATACGAGCACGTCATCTAAGGCTCGTTTATTCCTCAGTATTGCACGTCATTATGTAATATATGTCAATGTTAATTTACCTGACATCCTCTTACTGCTACAACTTAAAAATAAAATACTGGTAAACCACCACCATACATTTGTTACCTCACATGTCTAAATGTTTCACTCCTCTCTCTGTGGTTTTGTCTATTTGATATTAGCAACCATTCGTTATTGGGTGTGTGCGTGTTGTCCACCCGTCAGGTTTTGAACATAATTCTTTTGAAATTTTAAACTAGAATTACTCAAAAATGGTGGGGGTTAGCATTTTTACACAAAGCAACCTCTTTTGTCAGTTGGAACATGCTGATTTATATTACTTCAATAAGTTCCTTTATATGCTACTGCAGCATTTTGAATTGTTTGCATTAAGAGTGGTAACCGTTATTATTTTTATGAATAAATTTATTGACAGCAACAGATTTGGTTTTGTTTGTCGATCATTTTACACTTACACATTATCCAGAACTGCAGTGTTCCCTCTTACACATTTTCTTTGTTATCTGTTATAATCTGATGCATCAGGTACAACTTCAAAGATGTATACCGCCTTTGGGAGTCGATTTAGACCATAGGTCGTATATATATATGTATTCAACTTATTTTTTTGTGATTACAATGCAGCCAAAGTTTTTTGGTTGAATTTAGATACAGCCTGTATAATTTTCTTTTTTACGAGGATTCGAACCTCGCCAAGTGTATGTAAAGACCTGGTAGATAGGGCATGTATGTTTGGATGTCCACCTTGGCAATCACATCTTGGAAGCCTGCTAGCTAGATTAAGTTTACTATTTCCACTTCCATATTTTTGACCATCAGACCCATTCTTCTAAGGAAATGCACATTTTCAGTTGTTGCACACTATGTGCTTGCCCTGTACTGACTTCTGGTTTGGTACAGAAAGCTGCTTTTACTACCTCAGTACTCGCTTGCTTAAATTTCAGACCCATCTTTGCGTAAATGTAGGCGTACTGAAATTTCCTCACCTCGGAAATTAATCAAATGACTGTCCTATTCTACTATAGAGACGACCACATCCTGTACACTCTGCCACAACTGGAATTTAAATGGGCATCTTAGGTACATCTACCTGCTTTAAGTGTGGAGGTACTTATGTGGAAAATTACTGTAGTGTTTGGCTAGACTTACCATTGAGATATGATCTGGTAACCAAATTAGAGTTTATTCGTATAATGTTAATATGGGGATATGTTTACTGGCAGGGTGGATTCATGAGTTTTCTTCTCTTCATACTTCTCATTCGGAAATCCAATCATTGCAGTGAGTGTGTCGCTTTTCGTGAAGTTTATCTGAGCATTACAATAAATCTCACTGTGCAGCATATTAGTATTATTACCTCATAGCACCAATGTCACTTCCGACTCCAGTGTGCACTTAAGGTACTCGCCTCTATCACTTACCATACACCATGATGTAATGATACATATAATTGTGTCCATCTATGTTCGGTACAGAGAAGTAGATTTTAAAATCTGTGAGCGCAACAGACCATCCCCCCTCCAGGTTGAGTGAAGGGAAGTGCACAGATTGCAATTCCGAGCTATGGCCCGACACGATCAAGGTTATGGACATGACTAATGTTGACAGGCAGTGCATCCCTGTTAAGTAAATTATTTTGTTATATCTACCTTGAAATTAAGTGCAGGCATAAGTAACCACAGTTCCATTCGTGGTAGTTACTCTGCTCCATACCTGTAATGTAATCTCGCACCTTTGAAATATGTTTTCAATTCTGGTGGTGCCCTTAAAATTACAGCAGCAGTCAAAGTATTCTGCTATATCCCCACATTTTTATACATAATCCAATGAGTCCCCATGCCTCGGCTAGTATCTAGGTTTATTATGCCACACTCCACTCACCTAAGACTGCGTGGCGAGCAGTTGTACATAAACATGCCCCAGGAATGGGCTATTTTTAATTAGTGGGTAAATTTTTTGTATATATATCTTCATTAGTGGGCGACTGGGTAGTAACATCACGATCGTCTCCTATGTCTGATCCTTCGTTTTCTCTTTCCCCCACCACCAACTACACGGTAGGACCAAATATAGAGTCCATTGCATTTTTTCTACCTCAAGCGAGCGATTCCACATGTCTGTTGTGGCAAATCGCTTCAGTCAACTGCTTATTTTATTCCTTAGCCATATTATTCACCCTCGCTATATTACTTGCATCACCGATAAGGCTGCCTAGGATGTCGAGTGCTGGCAGGATGAAGGGCGAGATGCCTCCTCGCTTCCCCGCTACTTTGCGGAGTTTCGTATGTGTCTTTCTCGTTTTTTTTATCCTACCAAACGGCAAACCCATTCCCATTTTGACTTAATTTTCATAATCGTGGACATGTCCCATGCAGCTAGACATTCACCGAGTTTGATTTTGGGCAATCTAACTATCGACATGGATTTTTCAGCAAGGATAGTGTCGGTGCCATGCCTATTTTCCAACTCACTATTGGTTGTGTAGGCAATGTCGTGTTCCTTGCATGCATCTTCCAATGAATTGGCAGGGATGTCACCAGGCTTCAATCGACATCCTAATTGTGTGCCAGGCCCACAGTATTTGTATCCTGGAATGTGAGCCTCAAAAGGAAGGTTATTGATCAGCATATTTATGAGACCACGCTCCATGTCTTATTCCTATGGCACATTACGACATACTAACACAACTTGGCCACCACACCTACTTTATACATTTGTTTTGCAGTATTTTTGCCGTCCACTTCACCCATCCTCGAACTTTGCGACCCACATCACCTGAACTCAGGTACATGGGGGGCAGCTACATCACCCGGTCTCGAGTGTGGTCCTGTTGTCCTAAGTACCAGTGGTTTGCCTGTTCACGTACCAGTTCAATGGAGAATGTGCCACAGACCACCATGCTTCGTGTTCGCATCAGAGCTGATGACAAAACTACCTCCCTCGAATCACATCATGAGAAACTACTGCCAAACACTGTGTGAGGTATCATAATGGGAACAAGCAACTGTAGAAAGACATCCACACTTCTAAGCCTTTTGTAGGAACCCAATGGTCTTTGGTTAGGGAATGTTTACCTATACTCTGAATCGCTACAACAGCCAAAGTACCTATGTCTAGCACAAATAATTCAAGCTGTAGATGGCCTACACTATTTTATATGTAGCAACAATGAAGAAGTCGTTGCACCAAGTGAAGCTTTGCCTAACTCCGTGTTTGTTTTCGATTATGTGGCATGTGAAAAGCAGTTGACCATGCATCAGTGTTTCAGTATGGGCTGCCAATTAAAAGTGGACCTATATCACCCTGCCTGCATAAACTCAAGCCAAGAAGGCAATACCTGCAGCACAAATAACAGCAGTGCTTGAAATGGTGATCCAGGCATGCTTTTTAGAGAGCTGGGATTGTGAACATGTCAACCAGCTATACTATGACCTTGAGCCACAATTTAACTTCAGTGGGCTTGAGTTCACCCCTCTGCACTAAATACCACTGTTCTAGAGTACTAATGCTGGACTCAGCAAGTGACTAGCCATGGGCATGCTGTCCATATTTGCAAATGCTGTCTCAAGGGTTGTGATAATCGACTTCATGTGATGGGGCTTACAGGTACCAAGACGTTGGTTGAGCACAAGAGCTATTGAAAAGAACATGCATCTGTCCATGTGAAGTGCATTAGCCAGAGAGGAACTGCAAAGCTTCCTGTACTCAAGTTTTCCATCTACCAGAATGCAGATAAAGTGCCTATAGTGGTATACATACACTGACTTTAAGACAATGCTAGTCTTTGTACTGTCATGTCAGCCGAACCCTTATGCCAGCTATATGTACAGGTATCAAAAAACATAGACCATACAGCTACAGTATCTATGTCAAAATCGATGATAGTATGATTCCTGCCTCAAAGACATCCCAACTGCATCATGATAATAGAATATATCGAGGGGAAGATGCTACACAGAAATTTATGGAAGAGACTGTTCGCATTCACAATCAGTTAAAGTATATTTATGCTCAGTCAGAGCCTATTAGAGTGCTAATAAGGAATGAGAAGATCATCTATGTTCTAGCCAGCGACTGCTGCTACTGTTTCAGTCCCATCACTCCAGCGAACCATAAAGTGAATGATCACCACCACTTTACCGACGGCGACAACTACTTTGGGGCGGCACATAATAATTGTAACAAGCTACATCGCCACCCCAAGACACAGCCTATACTCTTTCACAACCTTATCTATGACAAAAACTTTATATTTAAGCAGTTGAGCTACGACATACAGGACATATTCATTATGCTATGCACCAAACAGAAACTAATCTCCTTCAGCAAATGGTAAAGCGACAAATTTACGATACAATTTATCAACACATATCGAGTCATGTCTGCCAGCCTCACAATGCTCCAACAGAACCTGCTGTCATTTGAGTTCAAGGAAACTGCACAGTTATTTACTGCCGACAAGCTTGTGTGGTGACCAGGCTTCCTGCAACTGTCTCATTGACAGCAACATCAGAATCCATGACTATCATCATGCTCGGGCAGTCTGGGAGGAGTTTAATTACCATGAATTAGGCGACTACAGTGACCTATAACTCAAGATGAATATACTGCTGCTGTGCAATGTAAGATTTTCGGGGACCTGTGTTTGACAGCACACTGTCTAAACTGTGTTTGGCATGTGAGTGCCTCCTGATTGTCATTCGATGCTATGATGAAGACAAAGCTGGAACTCCAACTTCTCAGCAATTATGATGTGCATCTCTTTATTGAGGATGGTATCCGAGGAGGGGTTGCTCAATGCATGAAGAGGAATTGAATGGCAAACAAAAAGGATGTGCCTGCCACATAAAATTCCAGCCAGCCATCTATGTACCTCCAGTATGTAGATACAAATAATTTGTATGGATGGGCTATGTTACTGTATCTGCCCTACTCTGGCTTCAAGTGGACTGGCACAGATATCGACATCATTTCTGTACCCGATGCCACTAGCGATGTGGGCTACACACTGGAGTTGAATGTTGAGTGGCCTGCCGAACTACACGAGACTCACAAGGACCTCCTGTTCCTGGCTGTGAATGAGTGCCACCTCCCACCAAAACTACCACCATGACCAAACAGATGAAACTCATGGCCACACTTGAAGCTAAATCAAATTAAATCATATGTTGTATTACCTTAAAGCAGGCGACGGTACGTCATGGGTTGTGCCTCACAAAAATACATCAAGTACTGCAGTTCAATCAGAAGGTACAGCTGCAGTCCTACAATGCACTGAAAATGGAAATGCATAAGACAGCTGCAATCATGTTCAAAAAAGACTTTTATAAACTTATGTATAATGCTACAAATGGAAAACTCATGGAAAAGAAGAGGAAGCAACAACTTATGGAATTTGTGTGCACAGAACAATGTGCCAAGAAACATAGTCCACATTTAAATGCCATGCAATATATAGTGAAACACTATCTCTTGTTAAACTGGAGTATGAAAATATCCTATTCGACAAACCTTTTTATGGAGGATTTGCGGTATTCAACCTGTCAAAGACCCTCATGTAAAGGTTTCATTATGATATCATGAGCCAAGGTATGGTAGTAGTCTGGAGCTGATCTACATGGGCACGAATTTCTTCGTGGTACAGGTAGGGGCAGACGATTTCTACAAGGACTTTGTCTCAGACCTAGCAATCATATCCGAGTTCAACACCAGTGCCTACCCTCCCACCCATCCATGTTTTTTGGCCTGCCAACAAAAATTTTGATTGGTAAGTTTAGGGATGAGTCCAGTGGGGATGATATGATTGAGTTTGTTGGGCTGAGGGCCAAGCTCTACATGTAATGGTACACTTGCAAGGATGTTAAATAGGCCAAGGGTATCCATAATGTGTAGTTAAGAATCGTATGCATTTGATGATTATAAGAATGTTCTGATGAACCAGTAAGTAATAAGAATAATACTGAATAGTATTAGGTCTCAACATCACAATGTGAAAACTCAATTTTCCAACAAACTGGCATTCGCATAATATGGACGACAAATACAAGATCCAGGACAATGCCATTAATACCATCCCTTATGGATATCATGGATGATGTTCTGTACATGCACCTCTGGGACAGGCATGTATCATCATATACATGTCTGTCCCTAGGAGAGCAACAGAGGTCAGATGCATAGTAAGAGTCAGTTCCCTTTTGTAGCCCATGCAATAATTATCCTTATCTTGTCAGGAGTGTTACCAATATGTTCTGCTGTGTGTACTGTATCTGCAATCACTCATGTACATACTTGTGCACTGTTACAGTTATGTGTGTTTTCCTCCAACATTGTGTAGCACATGCAAGAGCCATATCCATCTTTCCAGGGGTGTTGCTCTTGATGGATGGTGGTGCAGTTGAATAGTGGCATACTGTAGCCCTTGTAAGAAGTATACTTATCTTGCCAGGCATGTTACTGGGCTTGTCATGGTGTGTACTATTACACATTCCATAATCGTTCATGCACATACTTATGCACAAGATTTGGCATCTGTGTTGGGTCTCCAACCTGAGGTTTATTATCATTTCATGGGGAACTAAATGCTTATCCTAGCGGGGATTTTGAATGAGAAATGGCATTCGTATCATGCTTGCACTGCAGTAACTACTGAGCGCATTGTACTTGCATTTCCTCTTTACTACATTGCTGTTTCCCCCCTTTTCTCTTCATTTACTTCTACTCTACTACTCTTCTGTTGCTTTCATCTGTCTTTGTCGTTCCATCTTTTCATTGTCGTTCCTTTGTCTGCTTTGAATTTTTTTAGGCGGGTGATTTTTCCTGTTCGCAGTTTCGTAAGCTCCAGTGCACTATGCTTGCGATGCCACTGGTGTTTTTATATGCATAGATGTACACAACTTGTTTACATATAAGGAAATTATCGGTGGTGTTTTTGCTGGTGCAGTGTACTGTCCCGGTCCCAAGCCCAGGAGCCGTCCGCATAGTTCTGCCATGCGGACAGTAAAGTGTGAGGGCGATGCTGCGAACTTCATCATCCTTGGAAGAGCAGCGAGAGAGCGGCCATGTTGCTACTGACGAGGTCATGTAAGTGTGATTGGTGTTTTTATTTTATTACTATTTGTTATGGAACAATAGGAAATAAATATTTCCCCCCATGTGTGTGACGGCTACATCCCGTACCGCTTGTACAGACAAATTGAGGGCAATGCAGTGTGCATGTACTCTCTAACACCCGGACAAGTTGGAGAGACAGATATCCATGCATAATCAAGACATATGTATTGTACTACATTTCTGCGCAAGTGGCTCTGTATGAATGCATATAACTTGTATGTAGAAATGCGACCTGCCCAAATTTTTTTAATGAATATATATAATTTATTTTGTGAATGTTAGAATAACAGTAATTTTTTCAAACTATTATATATATATCTTTTACACATATAAGAAGTGTGTGTACATGTGTATGCACTTGCCACATGCAGTCTTTCATGCGATGATGATGATTAGTTTATTGTCTGGAGAGTAAATAGGCCATTACGATTATTTACCATATTTCTTCTCATAACCGTGCAATGATTCCGCAGCCAGGTTCGCACACGAACCTTCATAAAACATAGGCATATATATGTATTTACTTTATTTCATCTCCTAGCACTTCCCATGCAAAGGCAGTCATGCGGTCTAGACTCTGGACTGGCAACCGAAGGGTGGTCGGATCGAAAATGCACACCACCTGTATTTTTTTAGTTATAAAACAACTAAAAAAATTACCAGTGCTCCTGTTGACCACTGTTTGAACTCACCTACCTGATGCTAGTATGCCCCTGTAGGCGATGAGTGAACCAACACACATGCACGAAATGGCAGCATCGATACCAGCACTCCGAGCCATGAACTGTAGAACTTCAAATACTCTGGTGGTAGGTGCGAGAATAAGGAAAAGGACACCTACAGCAGTCACGTGGAAGCAGGCGCAGGTATTAAAGATGGCTTAGCACTCTGATGGTGGATGCTGGAATCGAAAATGGCCGCTTACAACAGATGACTGGAATTGGGGAATTAAAGATGGCCACCTACAGCAACTATGGTGGTGAGAAAACATCTAAGATAGAGGATGCGAAAAGCATGAGAGAAAATAAATAAGGCTGGAAGGAATATGAAAATATCCTAAAGGGATAGAACAGGGGGGCGAGAGACAGGGAGCGATGAGTGAGCATGAGAAACAAGACACAAGAAACAAAATAAAGCAGACCAGAACAAATATGAGAAAACCCTCAAGCGAAATGACAGCATGAGAAAACTAATCGGAATGCAAGACCATGAACAGTCGAGGGGGAATGATAGAGCAGGAGGAATAAAGGGAAATTCTAAAAGGAAAAGGGAAAATCCAGTATGGATACTGCTGACGAGGAATGACAGAACAGGATGTTTCGGCGTAACATCATCCAAGATGGCCGCCGTGGTGCTGTGGCACCGCATCCCCCATCCCGGATCGTGTGAATCTGCCATTTCCATCTACTTACAGCATAAGGTTTTATTTTCCAATTTCTTTAGACGGCAGTGTAATTACATGGCCACCGACGGGGTCGAAGCTATAGCGCGCTACATTTCGGAGCGCAAACCTCCGTCCATCACTTGTGCGGCGTTTCCACCAGCCGTCAAAGGGACGTCGAACACACAGGCCGCAGGGTTGGGCGGGGCAGAAGACTCGGTGCGTGGAATCGGCAAACGCACAGCCAGACCCTTCTCTTTCCGCCGGGGAGAAACACAGTCTGTTGTCGACGAGCCTGGTGTACCGTGCCGTCGCTCGCGCTGGTGCCTCGTCAAAGGCCTGCCAGCCCGCCATCCTGCCTGCAAAAACATTTCACCATACTTCCAACGGCCCACGGTTTTCCCTGGCTATAGCTTGTTTTCCCCGCGAACTCTCTTTTCAAAGGAAAGGTGAAAGTTAATGCTCGCTCGTTGTTGCTATTCGGTTCCCCAACTATCAAGTGTTTTAAAACACCGCCAGTGACTACCATAGTTCATTATCTGTCAAAGCCCTGCTAAAGTTCTATTTTAAGGCTGTTCCTCTCTCTCTCTCTCTCTCTCTCTCTCTCTCTCTCTCTTGTAGACAGAGTTTAAAGTATAGAATAATAATAATACGACTTCTTTAATTTTTGTGGCGACATTAAGGAATTATCACCTTGTCTTACACTTAACAACTTCCCATAATAAAACATTACGCTTATTTTTCGAAAGAAAAAGTAATAAAAATAAACAATACTTAATGTGTACTATAAAATTAGAAAGTAGCTTATACGAAATACATAAAAACAACATACATAAAATAAAAATAAGCTATATAAATAATTTAAAAACTATTAAAAGAAGACATTTTATATTTGCTAAATCTAAAATGATGTCAGTTACCTAAAAATATACATAAAATAAAATGTTAATGCATCGTTTACTCGCACATGCTCATTTATCACATACATAAATTAACAGTACAATTAATTAATTAAATAATAACAACATACGAATCAGAAACTTCACTACATTCGCATGTAGCAGAAAGCAAAAATGTTACACTTATTATAAATCAGGAACATCCACAGTAAAGATTTTTTAATATAAAACCCAAATTTAAAGTTCTTTTAAATATTTATAGTGTGACAAAGCTGTTCCGGCATAATTTTTTGAATTTAGAAATTGAATTTGTGTCTCTTGCTTCCTGAGGTAAGCAATTCCAGAGTTTGGTTGCTGTGACGATGAAAGACGAAGCGAAATATGAGTTGTGTTTCAGTACAAGAAGCTTTTGCTGATCGAAAGAACGCCTGTTTGCTGTATTGGGCAGTAAGAAACGAGATAACAGGTATCGAGTACATCCTGTTAAAAAATAACAATTTCTTTAACAAGCAGATCTTGTGCAATGATCGTCGATTTTTTAAATCAAGCCATGAGAGGGTATGTCTGTATTTGATGATATTGTCTTCCTTTTTAACATTAAAATTAAGACGTACACAGTTGTTTTGTATTGGCTGAAGTCTCTGAGCTAGATCTTCATGCAGGTCACTGAAGAATACATCAGCATAACACAGGCGTGAAATTATTAATGATTCATTTATAATGTCTTCATTAATTTCGCGGGTAGAAATTTTTTTAAGCCTTCTTGATGAATGTATAGTGACATTTGTTTATCTACAGATGTGGCATGTTCTCGCCATATTAAAGTTTTACTAAATATTACATCTAAGTTTTTTTTAAGGACTTTGATAAAGAAATCGGCTTGCCATCAAGTATGATATTAGGAGCGCTAGTGATGTTTGGTGATATGACTAGTTTATTGGATCCAACTATAATGCTCTGGGATTATGGTTTTATAGTAGCCCGTGCTTCACTGACCATTCTAAGATGTTTGGCAATTCATGGTTAATAATTGATGACGTAATATTATCGGGATGAGCTTGTAGGTAGATTTGGAAGTCGTCTGCATAAAAATGGTATTTACAATGTTTTAGTAACGGAAGGAGGTCATTAATAAAAATATAAAATAGCAGGGGTCCCAGAACAGAGCCCTGGGAAACTACAATTTTAACTGTGCGCCAAGCGGATCGTTGTTTTCCGCAGACAAGTCTCTGATAACAGCCACACAAATAACAAACTGATGGTCAACTATCAGGTTATTTTCAATAATGTACCTCGTTATCTGTTGGTGTGCAGTATATACAAGGGCTTTGGACATTGTGGGAAGAATGCTTATGGATCTATAATCACTGGCACACGGCATTCAGGCGCACTCAGTTTAATAATATTCTGCATAAGAACTATTTCTTATATGCTGTTCACGGTAAAATGAGCACTTTTGAAAACCCTGCTTAAGATCTACTTGTATACACGTTGTGCATTATCCCGCCTTATGTAAAATTAACATTGACATAGGCCTCATCACATTATTCATGCGTCGACCAAATGAAACTGTGAAATTAGTAACAAAGCAAATGCTTTACAATTCTGCTCATTTTCACACTTCCATGCATTAAAAAAACAGAAAGCGAAAGAAATAATTTGAAGTTATTACAAGTGGTTACCT
The DNA here is from genome assembly GCA_029891345.1 of Dryococelus australis. Lineage (NCBI taxonomy): Eukaryota > Metazoa > Arthropoda > Insecta > Phasmatodea > Phasmatidae > Dryococelus > Dryococelus australis. Next base: position 98,634,540 of record CM056999.1, read on the forward strand.
AACACTTTTTAATCAACGTTAAGATATGGAATTACTTTCCATCCATGGTTGCCAATTTTACTGGGCGAATGTCACTCAGTGCGCTCATTAAAATATATGCATGTTTCTATTCGTGTAAATCATAAAATAAACATAATAGTATATAGTTAAAAGTAAAAGCAAAAATTAAATTTAACCAAAAATAAGATACTTTTATGTTAACAAAAGTGTAAAACGCTTGTGATTCATGAAACATTTAAGAAACACATAAGGTGATTTTTCAGAGGTTTGGATAAAAATATTTGAATACACCGTGATTATCATACATCCTATACGGAAGTATTGAAATCACCAGCGTGTGAATTTCGTAACTAAATCACGACATAGCGGGTTAGTGGCGTGTTATTACATAAAGGATGAAATAGAAACACTGTGTAAAACACGCTTTTCTGAAGAGCTGTTGTTTTTTTTAAATGATTAAACAAATTGCGATTTAAATCAAATGTATACAAAATAATTGAATGAGTACAAGCGTAAACAAAGCAAACTTTGGACTATGCGTAGATCTCTATAGCAAATTCTAGCGCAACTCAATAATTTGATTAAAATTCAAGCCAAATTCAAGCAAATTTCTAATTTCCTGTAAAATCTTTCAAAGCGCAACTCAAAATCAATCAAATTTAAGGCCAAAATCAAAATCAATTTTCGACTTGCGTTCACTCTTTGTGCGGGGTTCTTTAAAGCCTTATTTACAACCTAAATAATCATATTTTTAATGAAATTCCAAGAATTTTCATTAAATTTCTGTGATATTTTTTTGACTAATTGATTCGACTTGCAAATTTTGAGTAAATTTGGCCTTTTTTGACCTAAATCTGGTCTCGTTCACTACCGAGAAGGACACTGCTTAAAGAGTGAACGAAGCATGTTTTTTTAAAAAAGAGCACTTGATTTAGATTGCAGATTTGGGTAAAATTAGCTTGATTTTAGAGTAAAATTTGGTCAAATTTGCGGTGAATTTGAAGAGATAAATTATGTCTCCAGAAGATTTTGAAAAAGTTGATTGAAAGTGAGAAATTTGCTTGGGTTTTAGTCAAATTATTGAGTTGCGCTAGGTTCTGCAATATACATCTACTGAATTTATAAAAAAAAATTACATATAAACACAACTGACTCTTTAAAAAAATGCTCAAATAAAATCGGCACAAATAAAGTTGACACAAATAAAATGTTTATGTTAGAAGCTCTACTAAGTTTTAAAAAATGTATTCTATCTTCTCAAAATCGTTCCCTATTACACGAAGTATAAATTCATCGTTAATGTTTTCGTAGAGTGTTAATTGCAAACTCTGTAAATTTCGATGAAATTTGTAAACTAAGTCTTTGATTTCATTAGAGGCATTATCTATTTTATAGGAAGGCGTAGTTTTACAACCACCTTTAAAACGTTTCGTCATGCTGCAAGGCAGCACAGACATCTTTATTTATAAAATAAAGAAAATTATTAAGAGAAAGACAAAAGCTCATTCAGGTTTAACATAAAGATATTTTATTCGATCAAACAACTTAACAATACATCTAAAAATTGTATCAAAATATCGAAACAATTTTTTTTTTTCTGTAAAATCGTTTACATCCTCCGTTTAATAAAATTAAAATTTCACATATTCAGTAATCCGTTTTTTTTTCTTCATATAATCATAAGTTAAATTCCGTTGGCTAACTAGAATAACATTACACATTGTATGTGCTTCAACAGCTTTATTAAAATCAACACAAAGTCTTATGTTTGTTTTATCTTTAGCTATAGTTGTTTTTCTATAGGAACAACCAATGCCATATAATGGCCTTCGCCCCCGAAATGAATAAAAATTTGTTTTACCATCATAGTTCACAGTTGGTTTATAATAAAGTTCATTATTTCTACATATAGTATCGAGTTTTGATTTCGAATTTATAAAGTCATTATAAGCAAGAAAGTTTTTACTGCAAAGACCATGTTCAATATCTAGATTCCAATTTTCCGTTGAAAAAATCTCATTTCGTCCATTTTTAAAGTAAGTATTTCTCACATTACAATGATAAAACATAGAAGCAATGACATACTGTTCAGCAAGATTTTTTTCTGTAAATTTGAAAGCCTTCAATTACAAAGTCAGGCATATCAAGCTGTAAATTATTAAACTGATCTTTTATATCAGAGTTAAAAGTTGTTCCTTCAGCTACTTCTTTTTCTAAAAATTGCCAATAATAAAAACTAATAGGAATTTTATTCTCTTTGAATATTTTTTCTTTAATTGCAATGGCTGTGTTAGATTCGTATTCAACAATAGGCCACATATTTTCAAATTTTTTAATATAAATTCTACCTTGATCAGCATAACTTGTTGGAGGTGTGGCAACTACGTCCTAATACACATATAAACAATTGTTATCAGATGAATTACGGTAAAAGTGATTTTATAACCACTTTTCTAGTAAATTTCCGCATTATCTCTGATAAAGCCAAACAGATATCTCAATGGGTAAATTATTTAATTTAGTCTATCACTATGTACAGATTTTACTCGGTATTTATTATCAAAACCAGTAGTCTCTAAATAAATTTGCTCACCTGGGGATCTTAACAAAACATTCATCATTGTTGAAGTTAATCTAGGATTATCAACAGCTCCAATAATATTACCATGGTTTAAGATTTCTACTCTAGAAAACTGAAATGGAAAAAGGTTGGAACAAACATCAATATTGTCTGCTTTTTTTATTTTTGCTTCATCTCCAACCTTATCTCTCTTTAGTAAACTAAATTGCTCATAAACATAAGCGTCATTTGGGAAAGAAAAGCCATCTCCTATAGGACTATCAAACTCGATTCTATTATTGTAAACATTTAAATTCCCCTTAGTTTGATCAGTTGGGTCATAATATTGCCTCTCGAAGCTCTCAATACTTTTATAAATCATTTACAAGAAAATAAAAATTTATATATATAAATGAAGGAATCAAAGTATGTTTCTCGAGTTAAATTACTCATCGAGAGGTATAGAGATTATAAAAAACATCATGAAGTGGAATATAAAAGAAATAGGAAAAACGAGCTGTCATTAATTGACGAATTACGAAACATTGGTAAAAAAAAAAGTAGAAAAAGTAAGTGAAGAAAACAAAAATTTAATAACAACACTAGTTCCTGTTGTAGCAAAAAATTTAGATTATCCACCTACTCCTGAAGAAACATTAATTGAAAGAGAATTATTCCTAAAATCTCCTTTATTTGGAAGAGCAAATGGGAATTGTATAATTGAAAAATTTTCCACCTATAGCACGTGTTTCTACTATAATTCTCGGAATAGAAATTGCAAAAAAAGAATAAATGTTATGAAAGAAAAATATGGTTTGCGTGGAAAGAAAATTTTTACATTGGTGATGCACAAGTAACGATAACTGTTGATAAATTATTTTTTAAGGATAAAGAATATTTTAAACACCAGGACTTTGTAATTTGTTAACAGAACGTTCACAAGAAGTTCTTGAGGGTAAATAAACTGCTAATGACTATGAAAATTACACAGTAATTGTTTTATTAACCAATGCTGAATTTCAAAAATATATACCTAGCGAGAATAGGAATAATCCAAGTTCAAGTATTGGTTGTAAGTGGAATAATATAATAAGTCGAATTTATAATAACTATATTAAAAAAAAAAAAAACCAAATCCAAACACAACAGGAAGTGAGATTTTTACATTTGATGATTTTAAATTTGGAGATAGCATAAAAAAATACAATAGCTTGCCGAAAGTATCTGTTTGGATAGATGATGTAAGAAATTTAATTTAATAAACAGGTTGTTAGTTATTCATGGCGAAGAAAATGCTGGAAATAAAAATTATTACAATGAAAAAGTAAGCATTATGAATATGTTGAACAATAAATTTTCTGATTTTGTTGTTAATAATCCAAAAGGAATTCCTCATATACATTCTAAATGTAATTCCACACACACTTTGGAGTTCTGAACACCATGGAAAAGACACTATAAATTGGGCATTAAATGATTTAAATTTACCCGAAATGCGATTTGCCCATTTACAAAATTAAACGAAATATTAGAAAGAGGAGACTCAGGAATAAATAAATTAGATAAAGCTTGTAAAAACCACGATATTGCGTATAGAGATCACAAAGATTTAGAATATAGACATAATTCTGATAGAATTTTACAAAAAGAAACTAAAAAGTTATGTTAGATAAAAATATTCCGATTGGAGAAAAAATTGCTTCTGCTGCTATTGCCTCAGCTATGTTTAAAAAAAGAAAATTTGGTTGGGGAATTAAAATGTTTTATTGAATATATATTTTTACTTAAAAATGAAGAAAAAATCTTAACTTTCAATATAACCATTGATCAATTAAGAAATTTGGGTATAGATAAATTTTTAACAAAAGATCTTCTTAAGCGAAAAAATAAGGAATTAAAAGAAGGCAAAGCTTTCTTACGGGCTTTATTAATACCAATACTCCAAAAAATATTAAAAGAAAAAACAGGAAGTGGTTTACACCATGGAGGATTTTCACCAATTTTATTTCCAGCTTTAGGTGCACTCGGTGATTTATCTGATGGAGCTAGTGCAGCACATAATTCTGCTGAACAAAAAAAAATTAGAAGAATAGAGAGACAATTTGGCAATGGAAAACAAAACAGGAAGTGCCGTAGTTGCAAAAAAGAAGAGGAAGCCAAAAAAATTCGAATATATACCCACTGTACAGTATCGATATCGAAAAATACGTAAAACTATTAAATATTAAAATTTTCAGAAATGTTTACATGATTGACGAACTACCAAAAAGTATGCTCAAAAATGATGTTTACTGTTTCGATTCATTTAGAGGCAATATTCCTAATAATTTTATTCATTAGTTTAAAAACAGAAATGTTTATTTCAATGACGACAGAATTCAGAATTTTAATTCTGTTATTTGTGGACATCTATGTTTAATTGTTTTACACCATTTTTCGAGAGAATTTAATTTTAATGAAATAATTTCTTGGTTATTAAATGACAGATATGTTTGGGAAACCATTAATCAAATCTTTAAATAAAATCCTTGGCACTAACGCTTATGCTTTAAAGTCATATGTAGATTCTCAATGAAATTCCAGTGTTTCTGCTTTACAAAGCGAAATGTCCAACTGTTTTGATTATACAAAATTTTATGTTTCTTTTCTAGGATGTAGAATTTTTAATATAGGTTAAGATGTAGATAATGAAGACGCAGTCAATAATAGATATTTTGAGGTACATATAGCAGATTATGCATTACAAAAGGATGTAGATTCGAAATATAAAACTATTGTTTCTGATTATGCATTAAAAACTGATGTAGAATCAAAATACAACACTAGTGTTTCTGGTTTCAAAACATATGTAGATTCAAAATATAATACCATTGTTTCTGCTTTACAAGATCAACTTAGTAAAGTTTTTGTTTATACAACAAACTATGTTTCTATTCGAAATCGTAGAATTAATAATATGGCTGATCCTGTAGATGGCAAAGATGCTGTCAATAAAAGATATTTCGATAAAGAAATAGCTGATAAATTGCAAAATTTACACAATTCATTTTTGAATTTTTGTGATACACTTGTTAACTTGAAAGTTGAAGAATAATCTCACATATTTTATTTGCCTGCGAAGTGGAATAAAAAAACTGATCATTTTCATTTAGATATTCTATTTTTCTTTTCTTTTTTTATGAATTGTACTGTTTATGAAATAATTTCTGATAATTTACCTGTTGATACTCTCACTGTTATTGACTATTCCAAAAAAATTGACTATAGTAATCCATTTTATGTAAAAAGAGGTAATAAATTGGTTTTTAAAATAAAAACTACAATATCGGAGTATGCTAATGGGCTTATGACTATAATAGGAATATTCGTGAAAAGTAAAGATTAACTTCATATTTTTTTACTATTAAATGGAGAACGCTTGGTATTTGAAAGGCAAGAAAGTCACCAAAAATAATAATATAAAAACTGAAAATACAAAAAATGGACAATTACTTCAAAAACGTAAATGTTCTATATGCAATTCTAATAAATCAACATTCTTAAAAAAAATTGCTTAATGTAAGAGTAGGTCTAATCAATTAACTATATAAACCTGCACAAAAAAATTTCCAAAAGGAAAAGTATTTTCGTATAGTATTGATGATTTATGGCAAATCGATCTTGTAGAAATGGAGACAGGAAATTTAAAAGGGATATCCCATGTCAACAATGGTTACATATATATTTTTGACAATTATTGATGTTTCCTCAAAATACACATTTGCAATTCCAATTAAAGATAAAACAGCCAAGAATGTAGCAATTGCTTTAGAATCTATATTAGTTAAAAGAAAACCAAATAATTTACAAAGTGACAATGGCTTAGAATATTATAATAAAATATTTAGTAAACTTATGCAAAAATATAACATCAGTCATTATTCTACATTCAGCGAACTTAAAGCCAGTTGTGTAGAAATATTTAATCGTACAATGAAGAATAAAATGTGGAGGAAATTTACTTTAAATGGCAATTACAAGTGGGTAAATATATTAGACGATTTAGTTAAAGAATACAACAATACAAAGCACAGTACCATTGGCATGAAACCAATTGAAGTCGATAAAAAAATTTAAAAAAATTAAAGACAACAAGATTTTGTAGACATGATTACTACATCGAAATACAAAGTTAGAGATATATTCTGCATAAGGAAGAGTAAACGAATCTTTGAAAAAGGCTATACAGCTAATTGGACAACAGAATTGTTTACCATTTTTGGAATTTTAAGTTTTGATGTGCCAACCTACAAACTGAAAGATGACAAAGGAGAAGAAATAAAAGGTAGTATTTATGAATACGAAATTGTGAAAATAAGCTATCCAGATGAATATTTTGTTGAAAAAGTTTTGAAAACAAAAGGCTATAAAATTTATGTAAAATGGCTGGGTTTTGATAACTCCCATAATTCTTGGATAATAAAGCAGATGTTTGGTGAATTAAAAATATTTTTGCTTAAGGGTGTCTGGCAGACAACCTATGTATTTTACTTAAATGCACAAGAACACGATTATCCACATCGGCAATATCAAAATCTATATTATCAGGATCAATTCATATAAATTTGCAATTTAATTGGGTCTCAATATACTTTTGTCTTTCTATTTCACAACTAAGATTTCTAGCTCTGTGGTTAAATTCGTCACACTAAATAGCTAATTTTATATATGGAAAATATTAATCTATTCTATAATTGTCTATAGTATATTGTTGTTTATGATTTAAATGTTTAAAACATTTAATAATGTGGGAGAAATATTTTGTTTCTTTTTTTCCTTCAAACACATTTATGTTTAAATTAAGCCGCTTAGAAATCTGTTTTAGCAATGATTTATTAGCTATTCAAGATTTTGTCAGTAGTTGTGTTAATCTTTTTTTACTGATATAAACTGTAGCACCATTATTATATTTTCTAATTTCTTAAGAAATGTTTTTCTTCATTACCAGTGTCTTCATTTGCTTTATGTTTTTATAGGCATTTTTATTGTTTTTGCTAGCATGGTCTACAATGACTGCTGTTGAGTTTTCATGTTATAAAATTTCAGCAACATTTTTTCCTCTAAACCAATGCCCATTGTTAACATATAGCACAACAGTTATCTTTTTACTGTTTAAAATTAAATTATTTAAATCAATAATGTAGTATTGCCATTGTTGTCTTCTAATTGTAGGTTCTCTAGCTATTTGTCTAATGATTCGGTCATCTTGTAAATAGGAAATTGTGTTATATACTTTTTTAAAAAGAAAATGAAAAATAAAGAAAACAAAATTAAAGAATATTGACCGGATTCATTGATAAATACAGCATTGCTTATTACTCAGTTTGACGAAGATGGTTTATATCATTAGTCAATTGTTGTTGAGTATAATTATTTACAACAATATAAAAATAGTTACGATAGCACTCAATAATTCTTCCCAATTTCGATGTCTATCTTCTATTCTCTACAGTTGTCTTTGAACATATTTTCTTTGAGTTCTTATGACAGTAATCATATTCAAAATCATCATCAAATAATTTTAAAAGAATGAAAGTTAGATTTAGTTTTTAATTTTGTGTTTGTGGTAAGACACAAGGAGAAATTACTCTGATTTCCTCATTTCTACGATTTATTACATCGAAAGCCATATGAACCGATTCTCTTAAATTTTCTATACGCTCATCTTTAATTTGATTTATATTTCTTAAATGATCAAGTTGGCCATCTTTAATTTGTTCATTTTTTAATGTGCTCTATTTGACCTTTATGTAATTACAATACAGCCTTTGAATCTTATATTCATCATGTTTTCTAATTGAAGGAATAACATCTTTAAATATCGATCTTTTAAATCCTTTAGAAATTTTACAGCCCGAGAGAAAAATAAGTTCATATACACCAGGTTCAGATATAAAAATGGCTCTACCACCACTATAAGAGAGGTAGTATCCGTTTTGGATACCACCTATTTCTGAAAGCAATCTTCTATATTTTGGAGACACTTTTTTTTTTATAAAGAAGTCCTTTTTATATTTCGATATTTTAAAATTTCAGCAACATATTTACCACGAAAATAAGGTTCATTTTTCTCATCTAATAGAGTGTTCATCTTTTTATTTTTTAAAATTAAATTGTTTTAACAACTAATGTAGCCATTTGTGTATTATTTCCTAGTTTTAGGTTCTCTAGTTGTTTCTCTAGTGATTCATCAATTTTGTATGCAGAGAAATATGTTTTATATATTCTTTTTTATAAAGGAAATAAAAAATTAAAGAATATAGTTTTATAAAATTTAGATCAAATTCACTTATAAATATAGCAGATTTTTCATTGCCTCTTAAGGGCGTCCAATTCGGGGCACACACAAAAATCCAACTGTTTTCAATTTATAGATTGCTATATAAAATTAACAAATTTAGACCAGATTTATTGATAAATATTGTATCAGGTTGCATATTTGAAAGGAGTATCGCGGCACTACTCCCTTAAGGGGGAAAAATTTTACCCCCTTGGAATTCTTCGTTATTATATAGCTCTTAAGGAGTTAACTTTTCTAACTCATTAACTATATCTTTCATTTTATTTATAATTTAGTTATAAAATTCACACTTTTTACCAAAAATGGAAATGTTATTTTTGCCAACTTTAGTCAATTTCTTTGTGAATTCGTTATATTCCATAATAATTTCGTTGCTAGGAAATACAGTAAACCATTTGCATATCTAAAAGCAGACACTATCATATTTGGTAAATTAGGAAATTTCTTGCTAATTAGACCACTCTATTTTACCCGGAAACTACATTAGTCTATTACACCATAATGTTCCTTTTCAAAGAAGGTAAAAGTTTTCTTTGAAAGTGAATTTAAAACAGCGTTCATTTTATATTCATTTATTAATACCAACGAAGAAATCATTTGGCTAACCACTAATGAGATTATAACTAGGATAAACAACCATTTAAATTTCATAATCTACAAACAGAACTAGCTCGCCCGAAGGCCTTTAGTATATACTAAAATTATTGAAATCCTTTGGTAAAAACTTGAACCAATCTTTTATCGAAAATGGCTTATTGATTATTTTCATTATGTTCAAACTTTTTGTCCAAACTTTTTTATTGTAAAAAAAAAAAATATAAATTACCAGCTATAATTAGAAATAATTTTGTGTATTTGGTTTTACATAAATCAATTGGTTCATTTTCATTAAAATTATTTTGTTAGGGTGCCCCATAATACTTTTGAATGCTTTGGATGTCATCTAGTTGCAAATAAAACAAATCATTTTTAAGAATCGGATACATGACCACATTTTTATCACTTGTATGTTGAAGACCTAATGCATGACGGATTTCGTGTATCAAAACTGCTAGTAAAACAACTTTATTTTCAGGAGTACTTTTCCATCACTATCCCAATATTCCTGCCTATTGATATGAATTTTAACAATACTGTTTTTCTGATTTGGAAAAAAATGCCTGTTCTAGAGAACTACCATGTGGATAAAATCTAGTCTGACAAAGCCCAGATAATTTATGATTTCTATGTTGACCTTCTTTGTATGATATAACTATGTCTGGAAATTTCGTATCATAAACAAATTTCAAATTTGTGTGTTTTTGCCAAACGCCGAAAGCCTCTTGTGCTAACTTTGTAATTGATTTATTTGCATATGCAAAATTCCATTTTAATGGGTTTTTAGTCCATTTTGTAGTTAATGAAAGGTCAACATATATCTAATTCTTAACACCACATCTTCGCTTGTTGATTAAACTAAGCGTTTCTTTATTGACTTTACTATCAATTGAAGAAGTGTTATAATATTCTTAAAGAACTTTCAAATTTTTCTTTGTCAATTTTTGAAAGCGAATTTGCATCGTCCTCTAGATATCCATATTTATTTTAAAAATTGATAACACATTCTGTCTGATTCTCTTTTTTGGGCAGCATAAATTTATATTTGTGATAGTGAGAATAATTATATGAGTCTTCATATATATATATATAATATATATATATATATATATATATATATATATATATATATATATATATATATATATATATATATATATATATATATATTTAACAGGTTGTAAGAATGGCTGGGGAATGCTTTCAAACAATTTTCAGCATTCTTCAGGCTCCTAGAACAGTCTATATTTTAAGCCTCATTTGCAAGCATAATCAACTTATCTTGATAACATTTCAGCACCAAATTTTTCTTCTTCTTAATAAATTTTTTCTTTGTAAATCAAAGATGGAATCTCTGCTCAATAAGTTGAACAATTCGTTTGAATTCACCAAACTGCACGTTCTAGAAAAAAAAAAAATGTTTTACTGCTATGGATTTTGAAATTTATGAATCTAATTTTGGTAAAATAATTAATTGTATTCTAGATGACAAGTTTAAAATTTCATTACCAGAGTGCTATGTGAAGATACTTGATATAAATACTTTGAAACTACTAAATGAGAAGGATGTTTTTATGTCATGTAAAAGTTTAAAAGAAATGAAAAATGGAAAATTTATGCATGAAATAGAGTTCTCTCAAGTGCAGTTTAAGCATTAGTTTTTTTTTTATCTTTTAAATAAATTTGTTTCTTTATAAATAACCTGATATGTCTTCCCCTACAATTTGACTAGCTTTTTAAATGGTGGCAGTGGCTCACTGCCACCTTCATATAGATTAGATCAAGCCTCCGAAGATCTTAAAAATTTAGTTCACAAATTTCATTCAAATAAATATGAACTTCGAGAAATGGGTGAATATCTAGAGCAAATAGAAGTGTAAAAAAAATAGTAGAGCATTGAATATAATCATTTCATTTGGATCATCCAGTGGTTGGGGAAATGTTCCGCATATAAATATGAATATTATTTGCTAATGAATATGGTTTATATAAAATTTTTAGCAGTTAGTTGACTGTTTTTATTTTTTTTCTGTTAATAAATTTCTTGCCTTAATAAGAAAAATGCAATCGTCACCCTCTTGTGAAATTAAAAATAATAACATATGCAAGCATTGTAAAAAAGGTGGTGAAGTTTTAAACGTTGAATGTTTTCCACAACATAAACACACAAAATATAAACACACTAACCCTGTAAAAATGTATCAATGAATATTCTAGAATTCGCTATAATGTATATAAAGAGAAGGTACTATTCAAATGTAGGAAATCTGTTTGCAAGGTAAATCTCGAAATGCACAAAAATACTAAATTTCGCAATATATATTAAACTTTACAAGGCGATCATTCAACCAAGACATGCTCTGTATGCAATGAGAATAAATCTATCGATTCTTTTGCATCTAATAAAAACACAATAGATAAACATTTTAATACTTGCAAAAAATGTTATTCCTAATATGCCAAACGACATTATGAGTAAAAAAAAAGAGAAAGTACAATGCGAATGCGGAAAAAAATGCATATAATTATTCTCTAAACAAGCATAAATATAGTAAATCACACAATGCAGCAATAGATATTCTAAATGAAACTCAGCATTCGCCAACTTCATAAATTTTATTGTATTATATTTTACTATATATAAATGTCGACGAGCAATCTAGCGTTGAGTTGAGCAATAAGACAGTGAGGGATTTGAGAATTATAGGTAGAGAATAAAAAATAAAAAAATAATATAAATTACATAAAGATGATCTTATTACAACTATTATTCAAGCAAGAGAATATAAATTTAGAAATCCTATCGAGAATATAAATGATTTAACAGTTGCGGAATTAAGAACTAAAGCTAAAATCTTTAACATAAATATTATATATAATTTAAGAAAAGCTTATTTAATTACAGCTCTTACGCCAATAAATAGAAATGAACAAAGAAAAAGAAACTTTGCAAATTTACCTGTTCCAAAAGTCAGACTAATAAATAGAAAAGCCAATAAAACCTACGCAGTCGAAAAAGCTTTTAAATGTAGGTTATCAACATACAACATTGAAAACAATTTTAATGCAGTATTGCCTAGGAATTTTTTAACTTCATCATCATCATCATCATCATCATCATCATCATCTTTGTGTTCTGCCCAGAGGCAGGTTTTCACGTGGTATCTCTCCATGCTCTTCTGTATTTAACTTCAGTAAAGGACAAAGTGTTAAAAATAATACGCGATCAACTTATAAAACTCAGAGCTGTGAAATCTAACAGTAAACTTGTGGCCCATTTTCGAAGCCGGAAAACTGGCGAGATACGAATATTTGACGACATTCAATCACACACATTTACAATATTGAACGAAGGAGACATTACAAATATTTACAAACAAACAAAAAAAGAAATACTCGCACGAATAAAAAAAAAGTTGAAAGAAGTACTTCAGATTGGCCCTTACATTGCATAGTTGGATTGCAACTAGCAATAAACAAGTACAATATATTAAATGGAGCATCTTATATTGAACTACCAGAAGAAATTAAAAATGAAAAGCACGCATTAATGTAAAATATGAAGATCAAAAAGTATAAAAATTTGGGTCTTAATATTAACAAAGCATTAGATAAATATGAATATCCTATAAAATGACGATATACCAAAAATATAAAACCAAATTGATGTCTCTATAAATGTATACTCTATTGTCAAAGATGATGAAAATTCGCATTACTGTTGGATAGAAGATTTATCTAAACTGCTTTCAGCACAAAAAAATAAACACTAAAGTAAAATTTATATATGCGACATGTCTTCAATTTTCTTACTCTCAAGAAAGATTAAATAAACATACAGAAGACTGTTCAAAAAAATGAACCAGTAACAATCGCTTTACCTTCAAAAGGAGAAACAAATAAAATTTAAAAATTTCAAACACTCTACGAAAGTTCCTTTCACAATATTTGCAGATTTCGAATTAATTCTGAAGAAAATATCAACAGTTAAGCCAAATCCAAGAGAAATAAAAAATTTAAATAGATCCAAAAATATCCTGTTTCAAAAGAGGACGGTAAAGATAATGGCTTTTATAAGGTGGTACTCAAAGAAAGATATAAACTTATTGATGAAAAAATAAATAACATTGATTTAAAGTTGAATGACGAATCATACACAATGAAATATCAGCTACACGAAGCTTATGGATTTTGCTATTATATCGTATATAGTTATGGTGATTAAAAGCCAGGAGTGGTATATCGAGGCCCAAATGCACATTAGCATTTTATAGAAGTAATGAAAAAAGAAGTATAAGAAATTTGGGATGTATATTCGCAAATTGAAGCAATGCATCTACTAACAAAAGAAGAAAAAACAACATATAATAAATTTAGAACATGTACTATATGCGATTGCGAATATTCTAAGGACAATAAAAAAGTGCGTCACCACGATCATATAACTGGAAAATGTCTTAACCCAACATGCAACACTTGTAATCCACAATTAAAATTGCCCAATTTTGTTCCAATTTATTTTCATAACTTAGCTTGTTATGATTCTCGTTTATTTATCAAAGAGCTAGGATATGATGAAAGAAAGATAGATTTACTTGCGAATAACGAAGAAAAATTGGTCACTTTCCGGGGGGGGGGGGGGGGGAGGAACAGAAAATTTAAAAATGTAGTTTATTTACATTTTTAAATTTATGGCAAGTAGTTTAGATAGACTGTTTTCTAACTTAACTAAAGAACAAATGAAACATACACAAAAACATTTTCCAGAAGATCAAGTGGATTTAATAATTAGAAAAGGGGTTCACCCTTATGGTTATATGGATAGTTATAAAAAATTTAATGAAACTTAACTTCCCCAGAAGAGTGAATTTTACAATAACTTTTATGATTCTGACGTATCTGAGAATGAATATGAGCATGCAAAAGATATATGGAATAAATTTAGTATAAAAAATCTCGGGAAGTATCACAATTTATATTTTAAAAGTGATGTACTGATGTTGACCGATATATTCGAAAACTTTAGAGATACCTGTATAAATGTATATTGTCTAGACCCAGCGTGATATTTTACAGCACCAGGTTTATCTTGGGATGCAATGTGAAAAATTACTAAACAACCATTATTACACAAATATGATACGATTTTAATGGTAGAAAAGGCTATAAGAGGTGAAATTTCGTAATGTTGTAAGCGATATGTTAAAGCCAATTAAAAATATTTAGAAGATTTTAACGCCAATCAAGAGTTTAACTATTTAGCTTATCTCGATGCCAATCATTTATATGATTGGTCAGTGTCGCAACATTTACCATATGGAGGCTTCGAGTGGGTTAATTATATAGAATTTAATTTAGATTTTTGGCGAGAATATATATTAAATTTGAAGGATGATTTACAACATGGCTACATATTAGAAGTTGAATTAAAATATCTACAAGAACTACATAATTCACACAAAGATCTTACATTTTGTCCAGAAAATAAGGCAGTTCCAGGAACAAATTAATCTAAATTATTAAGAACTTTACATAAAAAAGGAAAGTATGTACTGCATTATTGCAGTTTAAAACAATGCCTAAATAATGGATCGAGGCTTTAAAAAATACACAGAATATTTATTTTTAATCAGCCTGATTAGTTGAAGAAGTATATAGATTTGAATACATTGATGAGCATTTGTGCCAAAAACAAATTTGAAAAAGATTTTTATAAACTGATGAATAATTCTGTGTTTGGTAAAACAATGGATAACATACAAAACATAGTAGCTATAAGGCTGGTTTCAAGTGAAAAAGTTTGCGAAAAATGATAATCTTGGAGCTATTCATATGAACAAGACAATTGTAAAATTTAATACGCTTATTTATGTGGGTATGTCCATTTTAGACATATTAAAGGAATTTATTTACGGTTTCCATTATAAAGTGATGAAAGCCAGATATGGATATAGAATTTAACTATGCTTTCAAGACACCGACTCTTTATTTTTACAACATATAAACAGAGGATTTCTACGAAGACATGAAGTCGATGATAGATAAATTTCACACAAGTGATTATCCAAAGGACAATACATATTACATGCCACAAATAAATAAATAATTCAAGAATTTGTTGGTTACGAGCAAAAATGTATGCATGTAGAGGTGACAATAAAGAAAACAAAGGAACAAAAGGTGTGAAAAATGTGAGGTTAACTATAGAATTACATATGAGGACTATAAGAAATGTGTGTTTGAAGAGAAAATTCAATATATAACAATGAATTCAATAGCGAGTGATAAACACAAAATATATACAATCGAAGTTAATAAAATCGCATTGTCATTGTGATAACAAGAGAGATATACTAGAAAATAAAATAGATACACTACCATATGGATATCAAAATTTATTATTTTATTTTATGTACCTCTTAAGGGAGTAACACCGAGTAACACCCTTCAAATTTTCTAAGAAAAGTTTTATATTTTATTAATGAGAATTATATGCTTTTTGCATACCAACTGTTGCTGAAAGAAAAGTTTTATATTTTATGTACCTCTTAAGGGCGTCTGGCAGCCCCCATATATTTAATAACATTTTATTTTTGAATAATTATGGATTATCAGTCCCTACGAGCATAGGAGCTGAGATATTAAGTAAGAATAAGACAAATAATTCAGCAGTCGGTGTGCCGATCACTGAAATGACACACATTATATTTCAAACTTCTTTAATTTCCCAAACAATGTCAATATCAGAACCATCAAAATCAATCAGTTTACCATTTTCGTCTCTAATTTTAAGAACAATGTGATTAAATCACTCATTATAAATTCTATAAAAAAAAAAGGATATGTAAGCTCATGGCTAATATAGTCTCTGAAGCCAAGCATAGTTTTTGGTGGAAAACTAGCAATTATGTATGTTTTTAAGTGATTATATTCATCATACTTTATGAACATTCCATATGTCAAATTACAGTGGTCATTTATTGTTTTAATTGGATTAAAATTAGGCAATTTAGTACCAGTGACACTTTTGTATTTTTCAATAGTCATATTTCTTTCAAAACCAAAAATATCAGATAGGGGATCATAAAGTTTAATATCAAACTTAGATTTAATCAATATTCTATTTTTCACACTGTGTGTTAGTTCAATTTTATTTGTTGAAAATGGATCGATTGAATTTATAGCTTCTTTTAAAGACTCAGTATCATATGGTCCTTTGAGAATAGTTATAACTTCATTTTTATCAACTGCAGCTCTCATTTTTTTCGATTGATGTTATATGATTATTGTCTATATTTGGTATTAAATTTTTTATGTGAAAACTAATCAATGCTGTAGATTTATCTTTATGAAATATATCACAGTGAAGTTTCTTCTTAAGAATAGAACTATTATCTGTTAACTTAAATACTTTATTATCCATTTATTAAAAAAAAATATGTTATTAAATGAAGAAAGTCGATTGAGGTGTTAGTGCTTTAATTTCCGAAGAAAACTCTAAAAATAAAAAATGGCGAACTTTTGCCTGATGATATTGTAGGCCCGAGCAATTGTGGCAAGGCGAATTTAATGATCAATTTTATTTATAAACCAGGTTACCTAAATTCTAATAAATAGTATGTTTGTTAAAAAAGTTCGAATCAACCCAAATATATTCAGTTACAAAATGATTTTGATGTGGTATCCAGCAAGTTTAATTTTAAAATGTCTCATTTTTAAGATAGCAATGATGAAATGATTCCACTGGATCAGTGTCAAAATAATCCTTAGTTATTTTAGATGATGTAATTTTAGATTTTCAAAATGTCGTCCTCGAATATTTTACTAGAGGGAGGCACAAAAATATAGGTGTTTTTATTTGGGACAGACTTATTCGAGGGTGCCTAAGCAATTGGTGAGAGACAATGCACATTTTCTATGTATATTTAGACAAGTCGACACGAACCTCAAACATATCTATTAGGATTTTATTGGTGGGGACATGTCATATGAGAAATTTAAAGTGATCTGTGCAAAGTGCTGGGGCGAAGCCTATGGTTATTTAACATTAGATTTTAGTAGAAAAATGGACAGTGGTAAGTACAGAAACCAGATCCAACATTTTATACCATAAAAGTTTACTTAATGTATGTATTTTATAGACACTTAAAACATTATATTTTTTAAAACTGTTTTAGTAACTCCGATTCTTGTATACAAGGTTTTACTGTTTCATCTACAAAAGCTGTGCACCTTTTGAAGCCCGTGTTTTCCTTATCTACTTCAGCGACTGCCACACACTCTCGTCGCAATAGGACAAAGTTTATCTGCATAGTCGTGTGCTCTCGACCGCAGAAAACTCTAACCACAACGGGAAGCATATTATCACACAACTGTGCTGATATCTACTCAAGCTGCCGGGAACTCTTGGTGAGGCATCGTGCAGCGAGCACGATAACAGGCTACCAGCTCGCCACATCTCGCCTCATGCAGACTTTTAATTGTCGCCTAGCCCATCCTGCCATATTGGCTCAGTGGTGGGATGCTCGACTTCTAACTCATGATTGGTGTTCGACTCCCAGTTGAGAGGATAATTTAATAGTGTGAATATGGTGCTCATATTTGGCAAAAAAAAAATGCTCTCCACATTACAAAAGTAATATGACAGATGCATAAGCTGGAATGTTCTCTATATGATGTAAGGTGCTAACATCATATGGGGAAGGGGTGCCATAAGAAATAATAAAAATATAAAAAATAAAAAACTCCCCTCTTCTCCAATAAAAATAAATATAAATAATAGGCCAGTCAGTGGAGAGGTGGGGGATTTCTCCAATTGGAGTTTTGTTGGTGCTAATATCAATGCCAAAAAATATATATATAATAGGTCACTGGCAAGGTGTGACAACCCCTAGACCTGGAATGTTCCTTGATCCACATTAGCTTACTCGTAAACCTTTTGCAATTTTTAAGAATTTAGAGGCTGTTCTAAGTTCACAAAATTTGATGAAAATTCTGAGAAGTACTGAAGTTTGCCTAGATAAGATGATTTAGCTTGCTTGATTTTTCAAAAGGGGCAATTGTGTTTAACTTATATGTAAATATTTTTTATCAATTCAGTAAATGTCTACTGCAAATCCTAGTGCAACTCAATAATTTGACTAAAATTCAAGCAATTTCAAGCCAAATTGAAGAAAATCTCTAATTTTCTGTAAAATCTTTCAAAGTGCAACTCAAAATCAATCAAATTTAATGCCAAAATGAAAATAAATTTTCAACTCGTATTCACATTTTTGATGAAATTCCAAGAATTTTCATCAAAGTTTTTTTTCAACTAATTGATTTGTCTTGTAAATTTAGAGTAAATTTTGCCTCATTCTTTCCCGAAGACAATACTCAAAAAGTGAATGAAGCATATTAAAAAAAGTGCACTTCATTTAGATTGCAGATTTGGGTCAAATTAGCTTGATTTTAGAATAAAATTTGATAAAATTCGTGGTAAATTTGAAGAGATGAATTATGTCTCCAGAAGATTTCGAAAAAGTTAGTTGAAAGGGAGAAATTTGTTTGAATGTCAGTCAAAATATTGAGTTGCGCTAGTATCTGCAATATACGTCTACTATTATGGAATGGAATTTATACACTATTTATCTGTCTCTTCAAAGAGTTGCTATTGGTGCTTCAACATGTTAACCTTTGTAAACTTTCGTACCAGAGACTAGTAAAGTATAACTAATGCCACTAATTTATCTGCAAAACACATATTCCTAGCCTGTTAAGGATGCTTATTTATAGGCTATGCATGGTAAAATGAGTACTTTTGAATCCTATGCTTAAAATATACTTGTATGTACATTGTGTATTCTTCTGCCTTATGTAAGATTAACATTGTCGTGGCCCTCATCACTTTATTCATGGGCCAGTCAAATGAAACTGTGAAATTAATTATTGGAAAAGTAAATATCTAGAAAATCTGCTCAATTTTTACATTTCGTTGCATTAAAAAATAAACAGAAAGCAAAAAAATAATTTATCAGAAATGGTTACTGAACACTTTATGTTCGACATTAAGATCCGGAAGTACTTCCCATACATCATTACCAACTTTACTGGGCACATGTCAACCAGGACGCCCATTGAAATATATGCAGGTATGGGCAGTGACTGTTTTCTACGGTTGATTTCAAAAGTGCTTAATTTATCGTGAACAGCCTTTAAATGTTTTTACACTCGTTTACAAACAGAAAATTATTTACCATGAACGAATCGCGCGAGTACAACGAATGTTGACATACAGAATTATCACTGCCCGACATGTGTCCCATTTGCGTTTAAAGAGTTTGCTTGCACCGATGTGCCTTTAGGGGAAAATATATGTCCTTCCATCATTAATAATTGCCAGACATAGTAGCATAGTGAGAAGAGTGAACCACAGAGCCAAGTTCAGTGAATACACAGTTGCCCCGAAGGTGCATGCGACAATTCTTCGCTAGTTGTTTGAGTTTGAAAGGTCGCATAGATGGCCTTCGAGAGGCAGGTTTGTCATCTCGGCGTATTGCTCGCCACGTCACTGGTTTGCCTGCACTGTTAGGCTGTGTTGGACGCAGTGGGAACAGAAGGGTGCATATACACCTGTCGAGAAGGGTCGGGTCGACCCCGGCGGACCACCAGCAGCAGGGAGGACCGTTTCATCGTGTGACATGCTGTAAGCTCTACACGGCTGTCGCTGCGCACCATCCAGGGACATGCTGCGAAAGCTGGGGATACATCTGTGTCCACCAGTACCATAGCCAGGTGGCTAGCAGAGCGGGATCTGTCGTCGTGACATGCTTTACGACGTCCACTATTACGACATGAGTGTCACTGAGCACGCGTGATATTTTGCCGGAAATTGACAGCATGCTTGCAAATAGGCAACGAGTGGTGTTCAGCGACGAATCATGGTTATATCTGGATACAGACGACTGCTGAAATCGAGTCTGGAGATGCCCTCGCCAGCGCAGTAATCCACACTTCATTGTAGTGTGGCTCACCGCCCCTAACGAGAGGCATCATGGTATTGGGTGTCATTTTTTTTTTTTTTTTCGATTCCCGCTCCCCACTGGTGGCAGTTGAAGGAACCCTGACGACGTGACTATAGGTCAAGGAAACTCTGCGACCATTTGCGCTCCCCTTCCTGGTGCTGCTTGACAACCACATTTTTTCATCAGGACAATGCACAGCCTCTCACAGCATGGGTATCTTTGGTCTACCTTTCTGATGTCAACATGCTTCCTTGGCCAGTTAGGTACCCAGACCTCTCGCCCATCGATAACGTTTGGGAGAAGATTGAGTTGAGTGAAATGGGAAGCTCTTGACAACTAGGTCTTGAGAGCCGATGAGGATGAAATGAGGTGAGAATGAAGCAGCTCTGGAAAGCAAGGGCGGGAGAAACAGGAGATCCCCGAGAAAAGCCGCTTACCAACGGCATCGTACAGTATAATTCCCACTTTCAAATATCCGGGAGTGAAATTTCTAGATATCGAACCCTGTTTACCTTTATGGGAGGCGAGTAGGCTAACTGCTCAGCCCCCGTGGCCCCTCTGGGACTAGATTGGACGGCTACTTCTGCCAGCGGCAACTATGGCGGATTTGTAGGGTCAGCTGCGCCAGCTGTGACAGGACATTCCTCAGGAGAACATCAGACGTCTGTATGCCTCCATGCCCAACCATATATATATATCACCACTTGTATCTGTATTACGGGTTATCCAACACCATAATAATTGCTTCCTAGAACTGTTTGTCCCCTGCAATACATGCTTGGTTATGTAAAAAAGTTTTTTTTTTCTATATACATACTACCATATCCTATGTTTGTACCCATTTACGGTTCCCTGCGATGGCGCCTTAAGAGGACTGTAGCTCCGCGTTCAAGGCCAAGAAGCGAGGGAACGATACGAGCGACAAACACGCACCCCTAGCGCCTCATCGCTCCTACGTACAAGGCGTACAATTTTTCCGCCAAAAATCTGTACTGTGCAAATTAATCTGCAACAGCGCGGCTTTATTACATGCAAAGAATGCTCACAGATTAAACTATACGCGTATAATTTTACTTTTTTCTTACTGCGTAAGGAAACTGCATAGGCAAGCTTAAAAAATGCAATATTTTACCATTTTGACAATTTTTTCTCTCTTTCAATACACTTAATATGACAAAAGTAAGAACGATATAGACATAAATAATAGTTTGTTACCTTTTCTGACAAAATGTTGTATTTCCAAAACTTATATTTATCGTGATACGCGTATTCGCGAAGACAACGATTTCACAGTAAATGTGTAAGTACATACTCCTCTTGAAGTGTTTTTTTTTTTTAAATGAGTGTACGTTGGCCTGAAAAAAAATTTTAATCTAGTATTATCAGAATCTTTTTCTTACAGTCAGTTTGGTTTCTCAGAATTATTTAATGGGAACACAACATACAACTAAACTGTTAACAATGTTGCTGTCGTCAGCAATAAGAAAAATGTGATTTTTAGTCATGCGGGAATCTTTTTTGTAACGGCATTAACGACAGCATAATCTTAAAATTCTTTTTTAGGCTTATGGGGAGAATTTATTTTACAGTTATACTATATGAATTTTACAAGATAGTTGAACACATGAAATGCAGGTCAATATTTAACAGTAATTAGACTTGAATTATATTCTGAATGGGGTAGGGAGGAAAGTACCTTGAAATTAGCGGGAGAAGAATTGCGTAATGAAAAGCAAGGCAGAAAGGATGAAGAAAATCACTGTAAGCCAAGTTGTGTGAATAACTGTGTTCTGTATAATAAACTGGAGCTCTGAGAAAATTGGAATTTAATTAGTTTATAGAGCACAAAAAACTACTTTCTTTTACGAATAAATACAGTCATGTTTTTCCTTGGAAGGAAGAGAGACTTATTTGGAAGCAGCGAGAACCTGGGAGCCCTAACTTGATAATTTTATAAAATTAATTACTTCAGTCACTGCTTTTCAAGCAGTAAAACTTTCCGATAAATACATCGCTTCTGATTAATTTTACAACAATATCCCTCTTTAAAAAGCTTACATTGAGATTTGTAGTAAATGATGCGAATTAGAAAACGAAACTGCCTTCTTGTATTAATCTCTTATTAATAATTAAATTTACGGAAAGTGCAGACGGTTGGATTTGGTATCAACCACGATACAATAATAATTAAAGAATTCTAAATATGTATATATATTCTTTATTTATTATTGTATTCTAAGAATACAATATATAAATATATATAAATATATATTGTATCGTGTTTGACATAAAAAGCATATATATATATATATATATATATATATATATATATATATATATATATATATATATATACACATATTTAGAATTCTTTAATTATTATTGTATCGTGTTTGATACCAAATCCAACTGTCTGCACTTTCCGTTAATTTAATTATTAATAAGAGATTAATACAAGAAGGCATTTTCGTTTTCTAATTCACATCATTTACTACATATATATATAAATTTTGAAATGTCGTTTGAGTGACTCATGAACATAAACCAACTATTAAGTCCATAAAACTACCGACTTTAGCTCTTGGCAGCAGGATAAGCTCAACCGAAGAAAGGAACTAAAACGAATCTTTCAAAATTTTGATTGACAGTTAAAGAACAGTACTTGAAATGCAATCGAAACAACAACAAAAAAAAAAAATGGGGGTTGGCTGTGCTGCGGACACGGCGGTTTCTTTTGCGTGAATACGTCTACGTTGACGAGCTCGGACGCCTTAATGGTTTTTTTTTTTTTTTTTTTCGTTCCCGGCACCGCTTCACTTGTCCATTTGGGGTTTTATGGGTATCACTGGATTGCTTTTGAGATGCTTTTTCCAACCGTATACGATTTCTGTATTTCGATTTGGCTTTTTGACGAGTATAGGCCGACATTGTGTTACGTTTTCTTAATTTTTTACACTAAACACATACAATTTCACCATAAAAACACCACACAAATGTTTTTATACACGCAATCGATTTATCTTGACGTGAGCTGTCGATTGAGACTTAAACGAGTGTCTTAGCTTCTCCTAGTCAACGCGGCGAAACAAAATTATAATCTGCGCCCCCCCCCCCTCCACCACCATACAGTCTCGTACGATGCTATGCAGTCCTCACTCAACGTAACATATTATTTTGATCCTATAGCAATCGAGTGGTATAATTGAATTTTGAATGCAGACGGTATATTTGGAGCTGCAATACCAAACTGTATACCCCGATTTTGTTATCATCGGATTTTCTGGATTGCCTCCCGCTATGGTTGTAAATTCAAAGACGCATTCACGGCGAAAGTTCTCACATTTGAGGTCAGGTCTAACCATACCGGATTATTTGATTTATTATTTATTCAAATTTATAAGGTAAAATAGTTTCAAAATGCGACTGCAGAGCCTTGGATAGTTGATTTACTCTCAAATACAGAAATATCATACAGAATAATAACTTTAAATTATGCCACAACCGAGAATATAATTTAAAATATGACCAAGTTTCAACCTTTCTTCAACCACCTAGTAATCCAATAGAAAAAGAACCAACAATTTTTTATAAGTGTATAATGTAAATTCGCTGCAGGAGAAATTGTAAATTATCGTGACACAAGATTATGGGCAGAATAAAGAAAATTTTCTATATTTGTGGTGACACCGTTCATTAAGTAGAAATTCTGTATTGAAAACGTGAGTCCGGCTACACTTCAGCATTAGATAATTCTGTTGACGGTTAATTGAGCTCATTCGAATCAACCTTTGAGAAATCTTACGGCCATTACCTGCCTATATTTTGACGGGATCTTGTGAATATGACTTCTGGCCATATTCGTACATAAAATGGTCATGAAAGTAGTAGAATAATGAGAGATTATTTGGTAGAGCACAACTGTGAACGATGGGGTTTTTTTTTTTATTTTTAGATATGACGAACAAGCAATAACATATTACGTGAATATTACTTGGGGGAGCTTATAAGGAATTAATTATTTTAATTTAATCTGATATGATTGTTTACCACATGCCACTACTATGACAAAGTAACTGGAATGACCCCCCCTCCTTAATCATGGATCTGGAGGCTGTTTCTGGTAGGCGGTTATCGACGGTCGGACATACCCATCTCTGTACCCTTCTCTTGGCGATGGCCTAATGAGGAAAGACGGCGCGCCCAGCGTGACGGTGGCCTATATAGGCGCTTTGTTTAGCATAGTTGTTCCCCGATTGCTGCCCGGTGGAGGGTATTTCTGCTGCTGGTTTTTTCGCTATGAGTTCTGGCAGTTCCGCTCGCGTCCTGGTTTAATGTTTAAAGGTGTGATCAGGCAGGTTGTCTAACTAAGGCCTGATCACATCATAACAGGGAGCACAGTGACTGGCATTTGCCCAGTGAAGTTGGTGACGACAGAGGGAGAGTAGTTCTGTATCTTAACGTCGAGTTTAATAGTTTAAGGTAAACATTTGTGAATACTCACATGAGTTCTCTCGCCTTCTGTTCTTAATGCTTATAAGTGTATTAATTAGTACATTTGCAATAATTGTGCCGGTTGTGGTGTCATGAATTTCATTTTATTTCAGTTGTTATTGTTATTCTATTAATTCTTTCTTAAATAATTACTTTTTCACAGAAATAATGCTTAAATTAAAACGTGCTCCAATTATTCTTAATTGATTTCTTTGATCAATTTGAAAATTTAAAACATTGGTTATCAATTTAAAAACTTGTACTCTTCACCTTGGTATTGGACATATGTGTATATGTTGTATTAAAAAATTAATGAATTTAATATGTATTTAGTATTTAGTAAATAATATGATTACACATTAATTTCTAGTAATATAATGAGAAATATAATTTGTTATATTTGTTTTTATATGTGTTTCTAACTGTCGTGTTATGTATCGATTAGTCTCACGAGATTGAAGTTCTAAGCACACCGATTTGTGTAAGTTTGTTTGATGTTTATGCCTTTTATTCTTTCTTGTTATATTGGGGTGTGCACGAGCCATTTTACGTCATGTTTTTTATAGTGGTCCACGTACCTTACCAAGTATTAGTGCAATGGCATATATCTTGTGGCTCACCATCCCTTCTGGGATGTATTTTGCGCACCCATTCGTGGCGTGGTCTTTCGCATAATGAATGAGTAAACTTCTTGGCCAGCATCACAGTCTGCTATTTTATGCGCATCACTAACCGAGTAATAGTGTTCATTTTATTCTTGAATACATGCGCACGTGCTCCGAACTTTTGTCTTGGATTTAACGACTTTCGGTGGCGAACTTAAATATTCAACAAACTGTTTTTATATGAAGCGCCTTTCTTAGCGATATAAACAATATAATCTCTAAATTTATTTTCTAGGTCCTTATGGCTATTTATTTGCTACCGGGTACCCAAAGGTAATTTACATAAAAAAATTGTCATCTGAATGTTTTAATTCTCAATCAATAACGTATAGAAGTATAAATTAAAATATATACGTATATTTACACACTTATGTGTATATATATATATATATATATATATATATATACACACACTCTGTGAGATTATCAAAGCCTATTTATTATTTATACAAATTTCATGTTTTGTGGTGATGCTTGTTGTATGGAAAGAAAGAAAAAGTATAATTATATTATATACAATTGTAAAAAGAATGATCTAATATCGTCAACTACATAATGAACTAATTCAATATTGAGAGGTGTGTTTTGAACTAATAAAGTACACACTGGTGTACCTTTTTTAGTTATAGTAAAATTTATATATATATATATATATATTCATCTGTTAAGGTAATCCTTTTTCACTTTTTTTTTAGAAATACGTTTTAAGAGTAATATATAAGTTTCATTTATTCTATATAAAGGCTGGAGCACGTCCCTATTATATTACCTTAGGTCTACAAAACCTACTCTACAAATGAGTCTATATCTCACCTTCCTTCTTATGTATATCATCTTTGGGTTGTAACGAAAGTATCTATGGGTGTTAAGAGTTCACTTTACGAGGGTGCTTCATAACATAATTTTACAATTTAACTTGAACAACGCATGAATAAAGTCATCCGGCACATGGCAATGTTAGTTTTACATACGGTGGAAGAATACACAATGTGCGTACAAGTAGATCTTAAACAGGGCTTTCAAAAGTACGCAGTTTACCGTGGGTATCCTATACCAATATTCATTAAGGGAAACATTCACTCTACTTACCAATGTCTTCTCTGATGTTAGACCCGACTGCGAGATTTTAAAACATGCAAAATGTACTCTTGCGAAGTTCGTTGACTCCAGAGATAAGCGAATCTGCGCATGTCCTCAACATTAGCTCGAGAAATGTCCGCATATATTTTTGAAGTATCATGTCTAAACAATGAAGTAAACGCCTGTTAGCATTTTATTCATCAACAGACCTGCGCTTTTATAAACTTGTGGACTTCAGTGCTTCCTTGTTGCTTTAAATTCTAGTCAAAATATACGCATTACTGGGCCTATTTCGAAGCACGCACCTATATAATCAGTGCTCTTATCTTTCTTCGAGTCACGTGATTTTGACAGATGCAGCTGCTGAACAGCACTTCTAAGTTAGTAAACAATAACTGGTTAGCCGCTGGTCAGCGGGTTTTCTCGGGAATCTTCTTACCCCCCTTTTTTTTTCATTCCGGCGCAGATCCATACTCAACTCGCTTCACCCTCATCGGCTCTAAAAACCTCGAAGGATGTTGGACCCCAAAAAAAATTAATCATTTTATATTTTTACCGAACGTTGTTCCCATTGTACGCATTGTATGTGTCGATATTTTCCTCGAATAAGAAATTTTTACGCGTTTGTATTTTTTGAGTAATTTGATGTCAAATACAAAATCCTTCTGTTTCGTTGCAGCCATCGTAACAAATACTAACTAATCTGTACAGATGGAAAAAAATTACGAAGTAACCGAATCCTATGGGCTACCGCAAGACACATATGCAAATTACCAAATAACAAAGCATATATATGAGAAATATGTCAAATTTAAAAATATTTTTGTATCTTTTGCCATTTTTTTTTTTTTTTTTTTAGAAATGTATGAACGGTAACTGGGTGATAAAATACATGTCAAGCAGTAGCCCTCAGCATTAGTTTATGTTGTAAATTTTTAATCTGCGTAACGTAGTTAGTATTTGTTATTTTGGCTGCAACAAAAAAAAAAAAAACAATTTTTGTTTGACATAAAATTATTCTACAGATGTAAATTGTAAAACATTTTTACTCGAGGAAAATGTCTTCACATACAATGCGTACGAGTTGAACAATGTTTGGTACAATTATAAAATAATTTAATTTTTTAGTGTCCAGCAACGTTAAGAGCCTCCCAATTCTCTCCACTCGCTCGCTAACTAGTTAAGAGCAGAACTGACACTCACAATACACTCTAAATTCATTTTATTTATGTGTACCCTCTGAGACTCGACTTCTTGCGCATGCACAATTAGCAGAGACCTGCAAAATTCGGCATCAAACTGACCTTAACAGTACTTGTTATACTCGAGGCGGCATCGTTTCTCCATTGGCTGCTGCTTAGCTGTGAAGTCACTCCCTTTCAGGTTGAACTTCACGTGATTGGAGCACATCGTTGTAAAGTGTTCAGTTATTGGCACAGAATTACCCAAGGCGTGTAATATTAATTATTGTTTAATGATGAACGTATTGCAAATTGACATAAGTTTTAAGTTTAATATGTCGCAAAATAATGACGCGAATTTTGCAGGTTTCTAACGTTTGGTTAAAGCGGCGATTTCCTTCTCACAGTACTGGTGGGAAATTGGGAGCCTAGAGAAACATTCTTTTTAAGTGACGAGTATAGGACGCCATATGGACTGTGTGCTTTCGGTGCCTGCAGAGGTTGTGAGGTTTAAATGTTCTATTAGTATTCGGGGTTTATTTTATTGCTTTTTTTTTATTCAGTACCAAGATGCGCGACAGCACAAGACCAGCGCTTTGTCGTCTGACCGCATGAAAATTAGCTAAACATGCACGACGATGGGTGGACTTTATCCCAGTACCTAGCTAGTTAGGGCGTTGCTGGTGTTTGTCTTTCAAGGGAACGGTGCAGTGATTTATTGCGTCAACATGGCGACAGCCTGTATTTTCCGCCCAGTTGTTAAGAGTTATATGGACCTGCACGTTTTTTGTAAAATAGTTGTTTCCGCAGGCCCAGCATCGTAATGACATCCAGCCGTGGCAGGCCCGACACTGTCGGCCGACAGTTAGCCGCCAGTCACTATTTCCATTGCGTCGCTTCCGGCATAAGATAGCAGGTCGGTATCGGCTGGCCGGAGTTTGTCAGCTAACTTTTACCGGCCCTATTCTAGCCCGTATTTGCCGTGTTTGCAGGGTCGACATTCACTGCCGTTAGTAACATAAGCGTTTTAGCTGTCTCTGGATGGTCTGAAGAACCTAAAGTTGGTGTCCACTTACAAGCAGCTCAAGGAATTTAAGCGGAAATGTCCATTAGTCCAACGGTTCGCATAACAGTAAAAGTAACTTGATCTTTCCAAAATTTTCTCTTTTACTTGCACTGCGTCTACGCATTTTTCTTTCGCTCGTTACAAATCTAAACGTGTATTGGAAATCGAAAACACTGTCCACACAAATTGTTCGAAGGCCCTACTCCAGAACTCAGTACATGTAATAAACCAGTGTATTCCTGATGTGTTCGTACATGTACGCCAACTTCATCGGCTCATACCTACCCCTCGTGTACTTCTACGCAGTGTAAAAGAATACCCTACTGTGCCAGAAACGTAAATTGTAACAGGTATTTCCGTGACGTAAATAAAACCCACTTTTACTTTCATGAATACCTATGGTGCACGGTCACGTGTGGGTTGGATATACAATGAAGACGAACTCCGTGCATGTCCGCTAGGGCACTCGCCTCCCACCAAGGTGAATCCGGGTTTAATTTCCGGCGGCGTCTCTCCCGGATTTTCGCAAGTGGGAATCGTGCCGGGCGATGCCGTTGGTTGGCGGGTTTTCTCGGGGATCTCCCGTTTCCCTCCGCCCTTTCATTACGGTGCCGCTCCACACTCGCTTCAATCACCCGCGTCGGCTCTCAAGACCTCGCTGTTAAGAGCAGCCCAAATATCTTCACTCACTCGCCCATTCTGGAATAGAAGACCAAGGAAACTTGTTTGCGCGTACTTGGTCGGCTAGGAGAGAAAAAGGGCGTAGGTGGAAGAGGGGGTTAGGGGGTGCTTTCGGGAGCGTGAAACGGTTCGCCACCGACTCGAGGTCCTTTTCAAGCCAGCGACGGAAGTTGCAGGCGCCTTCACCCGACGGCGGGAAAGGAAGACGACGGAGGGTTGGTTCAGCGCGGGCGTGTGTGGGCATGGGATTAACTTCCGCAACAGCAGCTCTGGCGCCATGTGTCAGGCGGCACAATGCCGGCGCGGCCACATTGTTCTTGCGCGCGGCCGAGCTTTGTGCCGACGTAGATGGAAGGCCGTCCCTGCAGAAGGGCGGGCTGTCACCGCGACGTCGGACCTGCTCCAGCGCAACCGCCTCCGCCACCCCCGGCCCCCTTTCCTTACCACCTTTTGTGAGGTGCACCCTTCCAGCTGGGGCGTCGCCTCAAGGTGGGTTCACACGTCCGCACTTCGCGACGACCAGACGGACGGAGGCAGGCCGAATCTGATTTCAGTTGCAGCCATGCGCATATTAAAGCAATATTTCTCGATAATTTTTTCCGCCATTAACTGAAAGAGATTTATCTAAGGACCACATAAATATTAATATTTGTAGTCGAATGATTATCGTTTTCAAAATACACCACCGAAAGTTCGTAAACATCGGAATATGGGAGCCCAAGTTTCTATGCTCTTGATTAACTTTCCCAAATAAATCACACGTCATGTTATCTATATCATACGCACAACATGTTAGTTAAGTATCAAGGATATTTAACAATGGGAACTAGTGCCCTAAATATCTTTTAAAATAGGCCTTGGCAATACATTTTTATTCGTCCAAGAGAAATTATTAAATATATTAATATTATTTTCTTTCTAACGAATAAAATTCCTTGGAAGTAAATATAAACGATTATTTTTAATAGGTTCAGGATGCATGTACCCGAGTATCGATTGTTATATATTTTTAATACTTAATTACTATGTTGTGCATATGATATAGATCAGATCACATGCGATTTTGTTAGCAAAGTTAATTAGGAGCATAGAAACTTGAGCTCACATAGTCTGAAATCTTCAACGTTTTGATGCTATATTTTAAAAAAATATAATCATTTGACTAAAAATATTCACAATTATTTAGTCCTTATATAAATCTCTTTTAGAAAATGGAACAAAAAATTATCGTGAAATGTGGCCTTAAGACTCCGTCTCTCACGCCATGTTGAATTACTGGTTTCTACCTTATTTCACACGTCTTGGTACAGTTATTTTGAAACCTCAGACATACCTCTTTGGCAATATACATGACTCTTTAGACAAACGTAAATTCTTAATTTTTGTTAATATTATTAAACGTAATTAGTGCAGCATCATTTTAAAATGATCTATAGATTATGGCCGTTCCACGATTGCCAGATTTAAGTGGATAAAATTAGGCGACTACATTAGAAGGCTTCTGTGAAATGTAAACGTGCAATTACAACAAATATATAGTTATTTCATTATAAGCTGTTCACGGTAAAGTGGACACTTTTGAGGCCCTAATTACTTTTGTTTTTCAGCCATATTTTATCCTTTTACCACATTTTCAAACAAATTGCCGTGCAAATAATAAAACACAGTGTGTAAATTCCACTGCACTCTGAAGATAACGTCTAAGGCTAAAATAAAATATATTTATTGATTATTATTCCAAATGTAAAGGCTTTCAAAAGTGCTCACTTTACTGTGAATAACATATAGAAAGGATGTTATGGTACATACACGGAAAATACAACACGGCGGATGAGATCGAGCCTTAATGCTTGGAGCGGTTTTCCGCGTTTGAGACCGAAATACTTGCACCACCTAGATGTTGAAAACATATGAAATCTAATATGGCAGTCGGACGCAGGTGGGAGATATGCTCTAAAACAAATTACGAACATTGGCTGTGACGCCTACCTATATGGTAGACTGCTGGGCCTAGCTATATGGCTGACAGATGCATCCAACAAGATGGTCGAATGGGTATGAGTGAAGGGTGACCCCCGGAAATTAATTTTTTTTAGTAAATCTTTACTAATAAATATTTTAGAATTTTTTGGGTTTTTCAGGTTGAAGGTCTCTGGGGTCAAGGTCAAAGTAAAAGTCGTCAAATGTAGTAGTCAAGGTCATAGACACAAGTTTCAAATATTGTGGTAGTAGTCTGTAATGAGGTTTTCTGGCTGAATTTGATGGTTTTTTTTGTTGCGATTTTTTGGAATATTGTTGAAATTGTTTGGATTTTTGGAGTCAAAGGTCATGGGTCAAACAAAGGTCATTGGTCAAAGGTCAAAGGTCCTTACCGCCCCGCTTGCCCTAACCCTGTAACCCTATCTTTCTTCACCAAATTTCTAGTTATTCTCAGCGGGCGAAATATTTAACGACTATAACAATTCTGTTTAAAGTCATTCTTAATGGCTGTATATTGACTATAGTAACACTCATCATTACGTGCATATGTTCAGTCTTCCTATTGCCATCATTGTAAATGTCTTACATTCACGCTTCCAGTTCAACAGTCGCGCCCGCCAGTCCCACCCTTCACTGCAGCGATGCTCGCAGTCCGCAGACTTCACTCTCGCTGGTTAGACGGGAGTGAAGACTGCTTTTCTGCCAACACGTCTAGCGAAAATGCCATGGTATGGATTTTAGGTTAGAAAACCGAGATGTGTTTATACTTCCTCTAGCCAATCTGTAATGCAGTTTGATTAAATTAAAACTGGTAGAAGTATTTTATTAATGTAATAGTGCTTTTCATTGAAAAATTACGAAATAAACAAACACTTTCATCACTGTTGACCGTGTGACTTTGACAGTTGTGTTCTTTTGGGGTAGGTTAATGGTCTGTACATGCGCAGAAGACAAATAAGCGGTCTACCTGATATGTAGTCTATGGTTAGGGCTTTTCCATAATAGCTGGCCCGCGGACGCCTAACTGCTGATTGGTGCACGTGACCCTCTGACGTCACAGTTCGTTGGCCCAATGTCCAAAGGTCCCATGTCCCAAGACCATTCTCGGAATTAAACTTTCGTCCGCGGACGCACGCGCGGACGTGTTCCAAATTGTTTGTTTTGTTTACATATTATCGCACGCAAACGGTATAAATTGAAATATAAAACTCGCTATTTGTTCAAAGAAATAAAACTCGATCTCGCAACCGCGAAAACGAAATTATAATAAATAATAATACAAAAAAATGTACTGTCTAGAAGCAAGATAAAAAATCCAAATGGAGTTAAATTAAAGCGAAATCAAAACGTTGTCACCCGCATAACTCAAATTAGAAAACCAAATAAAATAAGCTACAAACATCAATATTAACGAGTAATGTCAAACAATTTATTGACGCATCAATTTGAGTGAACTCTAGTACAGCGTCTGAAAGCTTAGCTTCGGACGGCGTCGAATTTGGTGCACTCTGGTGCCAGTATCCGAAAGTTTAGCTTCGGACGTCGTTATTGTAGACACCCACGTTGGGACGTACGTCCGCGGACGAATAAGGTCCCTCAGACCATTCGACCGCGTTCGAGCTATTGTGGACTAGGCTTTACTCTCGCTGCGCTGCCACTTGACGCTCAGCTGGTTCGACGCTTCGTTGACTTCGCACACCCGTCGCTTGATGTCGCGCATTCCTTCAACCTCTCCGAGCTCGCAACGGTTGTCTCGGAAGGCCTACTGTCCGGTTGCACTAACATCTTCCCCGATCCGAGATCAAATGATCCTAGTTCCGAACTAGGATTCAGTTTGATCTTGGTTCCAATGTAATAGTGTTGCACCAACGAAATTTCATGATTCTGTATCTCCGATTCGTCGATCTTGGTTCAAAATTGAGAGATCGAGATTAAGTACGAGACATATTTTGTTATTGGTTCGTAATATATGACGTCATGGAAGTAGTCGTATTTTTCACTATAGATAGAACTAGATGTGCGAGGTTTTATCTGTTTAAAATGATTTATCGTTGTACGAATTTTACTGAATAATATTAAAGTGCATGTAATGTTGTTTTAATTTACAAAAAAAAAACACAATCGAACGTAGTTCTATTTGGTGGCGTATTTTCCAACTACATTTGTCGACGATGGCCTCGGATCTCGGATCGAGATTTCGAACCACCAATTTCGGGGGTTCGAAATAAACTTTATCTCGATCTCCAGCACAGCTCTGAACTCGAATGGTGTAACAGTTTTTGTGTCGATCTTAGATCAGATCTCGGATCGAGTTTCGAAGCACTATGGTGCAACCGGGCATTAGTAGCCTCGCTGGCCCGATCTGGAAGGTTCGCCGCACTCGGACTCTCGATGACGGGAGGCAAGGACAATGAACCACAGCATTTGTTCATAGTTAACCGCAGAAATGTAATCCTCTCAAGGTCAGGCGCGTGCCGAGTCGCAACAGGGTTATCGCGGCGGCATGCAGCGGCGGCTTGCCTTTGTGAATCGCCTTCCGTTCTCAGGTTACTCGCTTGCCCTCGCGCGCTCATTCGCTCGCACGACCGGGACGGGCAAGGGAAGCGATGTAGAATACAATTTAAGCGCAGAAAATTGTTTTGCTTATTTTGAACCTCTAAACGAACTTTATATAAAAGCTGTTAACGATAAAAATGAGCACTTTTGAAATCAACTTTAGAAAAAAGTCACTGCTCCTGCCTGCATATATTTTAACGGGCGCACTGAGTGACACGTGCCCAGTAAAGTTGGTAACGATATAGAGAAACGAGTTCCATATTTTAACGTCGAATAAAAAGTGTTAGGTAACCATTTATAATAACTTGGAATTATTTATTTCGCTTTGTGTATTTTTCTAATGCATCGAAGTGTAAAAATTAGCAGATTTATGAAATTTTACTCTCCTAATAATTCTACAGTTTCACTTGACCGACCCATGAACAAAGTGATGAGGACTATGGCAACGTTAATTTTACATAAGGCGGAAGAATACACAACGTGCATACAAATATCTCTTAAGAAGGGCTTTCAAAAGTGCTCACTTCACCGTTAACATCCTATATTATTTGTTTCTAAACCCCTTAGTTCAGATTTCACTGTTGCAGAACCTGATAAAATATGATTTGATGGTATGGATGAGAGGAGAAAGCAGAAACACATTATAAATACCAGAACAAACTATTGGGATTTTATGTAATACCACATTCCAGAATAACTTTTCAATGCAACCTTGGGAAGGTGAGCATGCCTGCCACTTCGTTAACATACGGCGTTATAACGGTCATTAGTATAATCCTGGCGTAGATAAAATTTGAAGGACAACGGCCGACAAAGGCAACTCTAAAAGCTGGCATAATTTAACCCAAGGTGAAATGATATACCCCCACTCGATTTATCAGAAATGTCTGCTTATTGCAGATACTTAAAATAGGATAAAATTATTATTAAGTATAAAATCGACAATGTATGCAGCTGTTAATTGAACTCATGGCGGTTACTATGTCGAAACTTACGGGAAAGCAGGAAAATGTGACGAGTGTCACGTAAACTGGACAAATTACTAAAGGCTGTTCCCGATAAAGTGAGCACTTTTGAAATCAACCTCAGAGAAAAGTCACTGGCCCTGCCTGCGTATATTTTAACGTGCGTACTGAGTAACATGAGCCCAGTAAAATTGGTAACGAAGAATGGAAAGTAGTTCCATATCTTAACGACGAATAAAAAGTGTTAAGTAAACATCTAGGATAACTTAAATTATTTCTTTCACTTTCTGTTTTTTTCTATACATGTAAATGTAAAAATGCGCCGATTTGTAAAATATTTACTTTTTTAAAAATAATTTCACAGTTTCACTTGACAGGCGCATGAATAAAGTGACGAAGCCCGCGACAATGTTAATTTTACATAAGGCGGAAGAAGACACAGCGTGCCTACAAAAAGATCTTGGGCAGGACTCGCTTAAAGTGCTCATTTACCAGTGAACAGTCTCTACACTCGTGTTAGGCTTGACGAGTTCACAGAATGTCTCTTATTTTCATCACTTTATCCTTTGTTTTCTAGCGAGGCTTCGTACGTGCAGTATCTCACACGCGATGACTGCCTGTCAACTCGACGTGAACGGGACCGGTCTAATTCAGCCGAGACCGAGAGGCCGTGAACGCGAATGCCGAACACGAAACGCGGCAAGTTCAAGACCACTCAGGGGATGTAATGTAACACGGGGTCCGACTTCCCTAAGGTCTAACCTGCGGGTCACGTCCCTCTCCTTGCAAGCAGGGCCTTCTCGTATTGCGTGTTTCCTTCTTAGGACGAATACGCTCTTATCTGATCTGTCACCGTTCTCACAGGAAATCTGTCTCCCCCCCTTTTTTTTCTATAAGCCGCACTTCAGCGTCCACCTTAAAAAAAAAAAAGGCTATCTATCACTAGCGGCATTCTTCTACGCCCCAAAAGCTAGTCGATATTATATGTAAAAAAAAAAAAAAAAAACATGTATTGGGTGTGTGCAGAAATAGGGTTTTTTTTTTTTTTTTTTAGGATGACGTTCATAATACACAATTTGTGTGAAATCTAAGAAATATTACAAGGTTTATATTTAAACGTATTATGGGACATACCCTTTTAACTCAGATCTATGGAAATCAGAGGTCTTGAGAAAAAGGTGTAAGAAGTTTGCTGTACAAATTGTTCTTCGTCTGGCGCATGACGTCACAAGTCACTCTTGATTGGACCAGTGCAGTCTGCTTGTGAACGTTTACCACACAGTCGGAATCATTTAAAATCCTCCTCACACGATGTGACTGCTAAAGAAGACTACACGTGCCACTCCTCTGTGACTCCTGTGTATAAACGTACTGTTAAAATGAAGCGAAATTATCTATAGGTACCTCAAACTGCGACTGGGGCCGAGCGGTTAGTCCGCTCGCCTCCCACCAAGGCGGAAGGTCCGGGTTCAATCCCCGGCCGGATCACTCCAGATTTTCGCAAGTGAGAATCTTGCTGGTCGGCGGGTTTTCTCGGGAATCTCCCGTTCCCATCTCCCTTACATTCCGGCGTTTCTCCATACTCACCTTAATCACCCTCATCGGCTCTCAATACCCCGATATTAAGATCCTTCCAAATATCTTCACTCACTCACTCACTCACTCAAACTGCGACTGCAGTTTTGTTAAGTGGGTAATATGCACGTTTCAGATTTGTACGGGAACGTGCTGATGAAGTTGCTACTCATGCAATGCGTAGCCTACCTCGCAAATAGTATTCCAAACATTGGTGGCGATGTAAACCTATCACAAATAAGTGATAATATAGTATGAAGTCTTCCATCACTAACATTAGGTGATTCGGAATTACTCCAGCATTGCACCTTCGTCTGCATCTCACTATTGCGAAAATTACGGTACTGTCGTACACATTATATTGCCAGAATTTTCGTCACCACTGAAAAATATCGCCAGTAACATAAATGAACTTTTTCCAGTCTATCTCGACAGACGGCGATCGTTTCTAAAAGAAAATAACACCCGTTTATAAAAAAATGAAGATATTTGATTAACATGCAGTTCACAAGGTGGAATCATCTAGACATCGTTCTTGCAGGTTTTCAATATTTTAATATTACCTTGGATCTAAACATTAGCCTGTGGTGACATTACTTTAAATTACAGCCATTAGCAACACTCAGATCTCGTTTAAAATTATACGTGACGTCACAAAGCGGTGAAAGATCTTTCTTGAGAAACCAAATGCCTGTTAACAAACATAACGAAAGAGTAAATTTTAATAAATAAAATGGCTTATATTGTTAGGTTTGGAGGAAGTTAATAGGTTGGATGTATAAACAACTTTCCCGCTGTAAAGGTTCTTCGCATGCTAAGGAAAAAGCTTCCACATCTGTACGTAACGCGTTTTATAAAGCGTGTTTCAATAGAACGACCCAGTTCCTCGAAGGAAGCGACATAACTTTTAACGTGGTTCCGCGTGGCAATTCGCCACGTGAGTCTGGTTTTACGGGCTAAACACGTGTCTCCCACGGAAATCTTCAGAGACGTGGCAAAGGTTTATTGCGAGCGAGCAGTAAACGTGCAACATATGTGAGAACGGCTCAGAAAGTTCCCCGACGAAAGAACGGATGCTAAAGACTGTTTACGATAACGTGAGCAATTTTGAAGTCAACCTTAGAAAAAAGTCACTGCTCCTGCCTGCATATAACGGGCGCACTGGGTGACACGCGCACAGTAAAGTTGGTAATGATTGATGGAAAGTAGTTCCATATCTCAACGTCGAATAATAAGTGTTAGGTGACCATATGTGATTGTGTAAGTAATTTATTTAGCTTTCTGTTTTTTTTTAACGCATGTTTGTAAAATAGTCAGTTTACTTATTTTTTCAATTTCACTGGACCGACGCATGGATAAAGTAATGATGTTTGGTTGTTGTCTACGTATGCGTATTATACTTAATCCGGGTTACAAAATATTATGTAATGTTTGGTTTTATTGAACTTTTACTTACCTTTCATCTTTAAATTATAATATTAAATTTATAATTAATATTAATTCAAACGGAGAGAAAATAGGAAATAGTTCTCATGCAAAAAATTATTATATTGAGCGAGCACAAATACAATGCGTTGTCCCTCTGGTGTAATTTTCTAGACTTGGTTAAGCTATCTTTGCATGAAGCGAAGGGATTTCCTGAAAGAAGAACTTCAGCAGGGCTTCAGAAAAGTTGGAAGTAATCGTGAATGATCTACAATGCCACATCATTCATCGCCAGCTTCACTGTTGCAAAGTGCGTGCATGTTCGGTGCTGTAAGACAACAGCACGAAGGTATTCATTTTCCCATTCCGTTCATTCATCTGCAGCACTATAACGAATACCTTGTGAAACCATTGCAATCGGCGATGACACATTGATGCACGATTACACGCCTGAAACCGAACGGTCTCCGATGGAATGAAAGCGTGTGACGTCACCACCGAGCGAGTCAGAGATTTAAGCGGCTCTTATCATCGAGGTCTTGAGAGCCGATGAGGGCGGAAGCGAGGTGAGTATGGAGCAGCACCGGAATGAGGGGGGCGGGGCAAACGGGAGATCCCCCGAGAAAACTCGTCGACCAGCGGCATCGTCTGGCATGATTCCCGCCGGAAATTGAACCCGGTTCGCATAGATGGAAGGCGAGTAGTCTAACCGCTTTACCACCGTGGTGCTGTCACTGCCGATAAAGGTCAAAGCTGCACCGTTGAGAGGTAAGTTAACGGCCACTGTGTTCTCGGATACATGAGGTCTGCTTCACCTCGAGCTTCTGCAAGGAGGAATAAACAACACAACGTACCGAACGGTGCAACGTTATGACGCGTAAGGGTTGCTGTTCGTAGATCGTCTACCTAGTAGTGCTGTACTTCACTTGAAAAACATACGTTATATATGCTGGAATGTTATTGAGAACCCTCCTTAAAGTCCGGTGTTGGTAATGCATAGTAGAAGTAATTCTTATGCAATATATTACTACACTGAGCGCGCTCGAATGCTGTGCATTACCCCTTTGGTGCAATTTTTTTTGACTCGGTTAAGCTTTGTTTGCATGAGGTGGAGAAATATCCTGGAAGTAGAACTTTATCAGGGCTTCAGTAAAGTTGGAAGTGACCGTGAATGGCCTATAAACGAAGCAGCCGCGTCAGTCGTTCCGCTCCTATGTAGGTGCTAGGATTACTAGCTGATAGTGAGCTTTCTCTGGAGCAGGCTACGTAAAGCTTGCCATGTGAGAAGTAATCCTCCCTCAAATATTCCCCTTCCCCTAAAGAGCCTGATTCTTTACCCCTCATATAGTAATACCGGAACAGACCTCGAAGGGGGACTACAGTCTATTAAAATTGAAAGGATATTTTGATGGAATGTGTGGTATGTGTGTTATGAAAACTTATTCCCTCGGGCGCATCCAGTGAAGACTATAGTCTCCATAAAATTCTTTTACCAAGACTTCACTTAGAGCCTGGTGCTGTTGTAGCTTTTTGGTGGTAATATTAACGGAGACAGATATATGTCGATAACTCTCGAAGAAGATGCCGCGGTGGTGTAGTGGTTAGACTACTGGCCTTCCGCCTAGGAGAACTGGGCTCGATTCCCGACGGGGTCGCTCCAGGATTTTCGCATGTGAGAATCGTGTCGGACGATGCCACAGCTCAGCGGGTTTTCTCGGGGATCTCCCGATCCTTGATTCTAGCACTACTACATAGTCGTCTCGCTTCACCGTCGTTGGCTTCCAAGACCTAGATTTTAAAAGCCGTCCGAATCTCTTCACTCACTCTCGATGACGTAACAAAGACACAACTCAGATACATGCCAGTCGAAATGCTGCTGTCATTGTAATCTCCTTCCATTTTCAGGGACGACAATAGACTGAAGCTTAGGTGTTTACAACAACCAGGGCTTGTTATTTATTATTTTATCTTCTGTATTCGTGTTTGTGTCACGATACTGGTTTTTGCGACAAACTACCAAAACAACAAAGATGCTCGTACGAATTAATAGTTTATTTAACAATAATATTATAATAGAAAATGTGTTTAGTTGATACCTGAATACCACTCCATATTTTGCATGTAATATAAATTAACGAAACTGCATACATCACGGTAAAACGCCCTATTAGGCGTCAAGTGCGATTCAAACAAGTTTACAAAACACTCTAGAAACACACGCATTATATTAGTTCCATGAAATATAGTGTTTAATAATAATAGAATAATATAAAACGTACGTTTTAACAGATAATTAAGAAAAGGAACATTCTTTTTATCTGAGAGGGCTCTATTTTGAAACAGGTAGTACATGTAGCTTCAAAAATTCGAACAGTATTTATAGAAATATAAAACTATTTATGTTTATTTGGGCTTACATTACACTAAAGAGATATGTAAATGTAACACACAGGTGCACTGCATGTCTGGTAGGTGAATTGAAGCTCTTCTGTCGGTGATAATATTTTCAAAACACGTGTGTAGCCTCAAAACAGGAACAATGACTGTCAAGTTTGTTTTATACGGTTTTTTATTGAACAACACTTAACGTAAGTTTTTTAAAGGATCTGTACTGTCGATGTTTTGCAGTATATTACACAATCAGGCTAGGCGCATTCTGAAATGTTTTACTTTCCGGTCGTGTTTTTACAGAACGTGTGTCAATTTGACGAAACATTTTAATTTAGTCCTGTTACAATTATCGAGAGAAATTGAACCTCTCAAATTCCTACTTGTCTAAGGTTACTGGAATTTTTCCAGTAACCTTAGATGCGTATGGGCTAAACAGTTCACATGTATGAAATGTTATTGTTCGTGGTTAAATTTCCAGCCACCAACGTTCTATTTATCCAGGTAGCAAAGGACTTTCCTTTTCAAGTGAGCAACATTCATGATTGGCTGGCGTAGCGTGGAATTTTTTTTTTTTTTTTTTACCATAGGTGTGACGATACCACTTAAAAACGGGTTACATTTCATTAACCATTTCGGTTACTGCGTAATGTTTACGAAATTTGGTCGCCTTGCAATATAATCGATAATTGCAACTTTTGAAAATACTTTTGAAAGGTTATCCTAGTCTGCCTTAGAAATTTTTTTTTCCAAACTTGGTAATCAGATTTTGTAAAATTAAAGCAACTTTTAATTTTAACGCCTAAAATATTTTTACTACAACAATAAAATATTTTGAAAGATAATAAACAAAACTGAAACATATATCGAGGTGTAGAGCATAGTATTAAATGCTATAAATCTAAGTGATTAAAAACAAATCCTTTGGGAGGAGAGAGGCAGAATTTCTAATTTTCATAAGGTTATCATACATGTTAGTAAAATAATTTTAGTATGTTTGCGAACTCGCGCTTTGCATAAAAAAAAGTACGCGTTAACCTCCTTGAATACTATTAGTATCAATAATAATTAGGGTTAGATATCACCAGCATACAACCATAGTCTTTAACCAAAAATTGCATTCCGTTTAAAGTATAAAAAATATTTCAGACCGAATACTAAAGAAACGTTTTCCTTTAGGCTATCCCGTAACCAATGAAGCTAGTGATAAATTCACGGAAGACAGTTTTATAAATTTGTAGACCTGGAATCTTGTAGCTGAGCTAGTCAGTTTGGCGATTAGTTTATTTAAGTATCTGTGGGTTTCTGCAAGTCGGCTGGGGATGAGAGCTCAAATCTTACTGACGAAGGATGTTTTTATGGCGAGGCGGAGATGTTGGGTGCAGACGATTTCGAGAATTTTGGAGACACTCGTTTCCCAGCAAAGTGAGTGCTATCTAGTGGCGGAAATATGCTCTGCCTTATAGGTTATAAACAATCTGCAGTGTGTATGTATACAACATGTGCGGCTGGTGGCACCACGGACGATGGGGAATTTTGGGCTACACAGAAATGCTGGGTTTTGGCAGTCAATAAATATGCGCAACCTTCGGCTAGTACTACTCATCTTTAGTAGGCATCGAACTTCGTTAATATGACGTGTATGTGGAAACGATTCGTCTCATCAATTATCATCAGGCGTGTTGCTATTCAGGGAAGCAAACCGCTTTCCTTGGCAGGGTATTTTTTTTTCTTATACGAGCCAGGAGAGGGGGATTCCGTGTGTTGCGGTGTGGGCAAGCCATTGCTTTGGTGCTTCCGTGAACACACCAGCACACCCCTAAAGATAGAGACGTCACAGAAGCGGAGCGCGCCACGACAAACAGAACACGAGCTGCAGGAACAGTTTCAAATAAAACTGAGCAAATAGTAAACGGCCCTGATATTTAAGCCCCCCCCCCCTATCTTAACACTTCAACCAGATGACTGAACAATATGGACCAGCAGATGGGGTTTCGGCCGGCAACGGAAAAGGCAATGCCGTTCCAGCAGTCGACGGAGGGACTACCAGTAGCTAGACGTGTGGCCGTAGTCTAACAGATAATATATAATTACTTGCGAATATAGAGTAGATTAACGTAACATGCTGCCCCAGCGCAATCTAAAGTATTCAAGTATAGTGTAAGGTGTTTGATGTTTATAATTTAACAGGTTTAATTGCGGTTTTAAATATATTGACGTAGTGAAACAATATTGCGTTCTACCTCTGAGGTACGCTTTCCCAAGTCATACTTTGTGTGGTTCCCATAAGGCTCCACACCTGGCATACCCCCCTCCCGCTCCCCCTCCAGTCGGTTAGTTAGCAAACTGTCTATAGTCCATTCACGGTTACTTCCAACTTTTCTATAGTCCCGCCAAAGTTGTACTTCCTGTATATTCCTCCGCCTCATGTTAACTAAGCTTAACCAAGTCTAGAGAATTACACTAAAGAGACAACGCACCGCATTCGTGCGCACTCGGTTTTAACGATATATTGCATAAGAGCTATTTGTTACTAGGCCTTACCGATATAAATATTTTCTCTCTATTTTTATTCATATTAATAATAAATGAAATATAATTTACAAATAAAATATAAGTAAATGTGTAATTTAACCAAACGTTAAGTACTTTTGTGTTACCACAAGAATACGCTTGTCATACATGGCGTATTTCGGAATTAACCAAACAACTCATGCATGGTGTGATTTTTCAAAGGTTTGATTAGAAAATTTTGAAGAAACCGCGAGTAGACTATAGGCGGCTTATCTCAGCGGCACGAGAGAGCAAGTGTATGGTGCGTGCTGCTCGTACATCGATTAACGAGGGATGTCGTTGGCGAGAATACTGATGAAGCCACAGAGTAAAGTTTGTTAGCGGTAAAATGAGCATCTTTGAGATCAACCTCTGAGGAATATCGCTAGCACATAGGGCAGCAGTGGCGTAGTGGTTAGACTGCTCGCCTCCTACCAAGGCGAACCGGGTTTCTATATCCGGCGTGGCCTCTCCCGGATTTTCGCACGTGGGAATCGCGCCGGACGATGCCGCTGGTCGGAGGGTTTTCTCAGAGATCTCCCGTTTCCCCCTGCCGTTGCATTCCGGTGCCACTCCGTACTCACCTCACTTCATCCTCATCGGCTGTCACGACCTCGATGTTAAGAGCGGCCCAAGTACTTCCATTACACTCTCCTATTCATATTTAAGTGAACTTGTAATCATTGCCAAAATAAACCGAAGAAAAGACAAAGAAACCGCAAAAATTAAATAAATTTTTATTGTTTTGTTTTTGACCAATTTTCGGCAGTGCTTATAAAATTCACTTCTACACTTTAATGAAAACATTTTTTTAGTAAGAGTCTCGAGACATTTTAGAAATTGAAACAACGATCATTTGGAGGCTACTGTTATGTATATTCTGCGTAATATAGAACGAGTCTTTGATCTGATACATATTTGTAAAGTGTTATCCTGAACTGCAATATAACCTGAACATGTACTGCATGAGAAATAATATCATACACATGTTTCCAAAGTTTTAATTAATTATGTAGTATTCCTCTTTCTTGGTTTCTTGGTTGACAAATGTAATAAAGGCACGGATAGTAATCATTATAATAACAGAGATCTTACCTACTGCCAGGCTAAAGCTGGACTCACAATCATCCGTCGCATCTGTCAGCCATCTGTCCGTCAGTCAATCATCAGTCTGATTTTTCATTCGTCAATTGAAAGCGACTCACAACAATCCGTCGTCCTTCAATCCTTCTGTACGGCAAAATTTCAGTGTGACAACATAACATCGTGATATTTCTTTGGTTGGAGGAATATTTTGTTTGGAAATACATTTTCAAGAGAGAAACATGTTGGGAAAACCATTCTTTCTTGTCATAATAATGTGTACTGAATTATTGTTTAAGTTTTAAATGCTTGAATTTACCACC
Source organism: Dryococelus australis (assembly GCA_029891345.1). Lineage (NCBI taxonomy): Eukaryota > Metazoa > Arthropoda > Insecta > Phasmatodea > Phasmatidae > Dryococelus > Dryococelus australis. The sequence goes on from CM056999.1 coordinate 98,679,052, forward strand.
AAAGATAAATAAACACGTATCCACAGCCTAGCGTTTTATTTCAAAGTGCGTATTCGCGTCTGCGGAATGTCGTCAGAAGGCGGTGGCCCATCCGTCCGTCGAAAGTTAAATTTTGAGAAATATTTGACGAATTGACGGATAGAAAAAAAAAAGTTGCTGCGATTGGTTTAAGATCACGTGACCGCCGAACGGACGGGCGAATGATGGATGCGACGGATGATTGTAGATACAACTTTACCCGTCCAAACAATCCATGCACATCGAAGGCTTCTGGGCGAGGGAGATGAGGGTGATATCAATTCAGCACTTCCTGATCGTGTGCTGAATAATCGGCAGGAACGCGAACTGTATATTGAAAATACCCGCCTACCTGTAGCTGTTTTTTTCGCATTTGACGTCGAGAAGCGCCGAGCGATAAGGGCGACACTGCCACAGGAATCAAGTGCATCACCTCCGATATGCGCCGAGCTCTGAACTGGCGTGCAGCGTTCTCGTCGTGCTTCGTGTTTCTATGCGACTGTAAGCTGTGACGCTGTAGTTTCATTAGTGGAAAGTCAGTAGGAAAGTTCAATGCAGGGCTCTATACAATAGTTGCAGGAATTCACCCGGTATATTTTAATGTATGACAGTGAAAACATCGTTTTGGCATGTTGAGGAGCTTCAAAATTATCTGAAGTACTCTTGATATGTTGAAATATTTATTTCGCCCTAGCCTGCAATTTTATAGTCTACTCGCGGTTTCTTCACACTTATTCAAACAAGCCTTTGAGAAATTGCGCCATAGGCCTATATGATATGTACAGCCACCTGTTTTTCGCGAAAAGATTTCAGGACTACTTATCACTCCAAAACACTAGAGCCCAATCCACTTTCGTGATTGGATGATCTTAACTGTCACGCATTGCAAGTGTGTGTCCCCCAAATCACGGACACTCAGTGTCAAAGTTACCTCATTCTGATTGGCGCAGTCAGGTACACAAAGACACGTGGCCAATAACAAAAGGGAAACTGCACGTATGCCATAGGACATTGGAATCTAGCCTACACGTGAATCTTTTTCGCGAAAAACAGATGGTCTTAATGATGCGTTTGGTTGTTTCCTAAGTCTAAAAATAAATCACAAGCGTTTTATACTTCTGTGAACACAAAATAATATTATTCTTGTTTACATTTAACTTCTACTTATATTTTATATATAAATTATATAATTTCTCTTAAAACATACATAAATTAAAACAGGGTAAAATAGGCTTGTTGGTAATGACTAGTAAGAAATAGTTATTATTAAAAATATTACTGTCGTATCCTTACAACTTATTTTCTATAATGACTAGCGGAAAAGTGTTTGGGATTCCTTGAGTTATGTTATTTAAGTAAAAACAACGATACATTCGTGGAACGAAACTCTATTATTATACTATACACATTTTATATACGTTACATTATATATTTTTCTCCGCCCTAAGTTGTCTACTTAAGCCCGTGCACTATATATATATAAACACACACCACAAGCGTTTTACGCTTCTGCTCGCGCTCTAACAAAATGCTACATACTCCCATGAGACTCAGACCAACTCTGATTATTGACACATCAACTACACACCGCCTGACTAACGCGGACGGGTCCATCTCGTCTCGGCTAGCCCACTCTTACACCAATCACCGTTCACCCTTCGATTCATGACCTTATTGGGAAGCATGGACCACACACAATATTTCTCAGAATCCAGAAGAGTGTTCCATCACATGGGCTCTCTTCCTCAGGCAGTCTAAGATTAAAATGATCAATATTCAAACAGTACACTACACTGACACATGCATATACTGTGAAATACTCTGGTCAAGTACTGAGGGTGGTTTTCTCCTTAATTCTTATAGTTATTTAATTACTGTAGTTTGTATCTACAATACATTTACAATGAATGTACTTAACCTAATTGCATGGTCGCGACCTTAAGACATATTATACGTATAATATCTAGATACTGGGCTATTACATTATTACAATGAGTGCGCGCATGAATGAGGTGTGTTGTCATATTGGTGTAATTTTCTAGACTAGGTTAAGCTTTGTTTACATGAGAAAAAAAAAAGGGGGGGAGGGCCCTGTATATTCTGGAAGTAGAACTTTAGCAGGGCTTCAAAAAAATTGGAAGTTACCGTGAATAGAGTAGTATCTATTTTCACGTGCGAACATGCTCTGAACTCTCGAAATACTTTGTTTCAAAACATGCATTACCGCAACTGCAACACATTGCGTGCACAGGTGGAAGGAAGCCTAGTTATAGCATGTTCTTATTTATTCTCGGAAGGCTGTGTCAACCTCAATGCACTCCCACCACTTACCGTAACAGACCCTTAGGTGACCCTGGGCATAGTGCTTAGGCCCCAATATCTGTAGACGTGCATAAATACTTTTAACGTTACTTCAGCATTTAAGTTCTCGTAATTGAAAAGAAATATTAATAATACTTTGTACACTATGATATTTAAGGCCGAGATTTCTTTTATGAAAATTGCTATAATTTTATTTTAACTTCGATTTATTTATTTTTGCGGTGTCAGCTGTTAATTTGTAAAGTGCGGAGCTTAAAATAATTTTCTACTTTTTTTAGTATGTCACATTCTTTTTCCTTATGATGTGCAGTATGTATGACAATGAAAAAAAAAAACACTACTTTTAAAGGCTGTACGAAGCAAACTACAGGAATTTTTGAGTTTATAGCTTTTTTTTTTTTTTCGTACAAGTATCAAAATTCTGCAAAATTAATACTTTAGGATACAATTCGGAACCAGGTTATTAGAACGTCATAAAATATATTTATTTGAAATTTGTTATTCGATTCACCTGTATTTCAATTTCAACTTGGGAGATAATATTCCAAATAAGTACAGTCAGAATTTGAACCCACAGGTGCACCAAGTGTCTGATTCTAAACAAATTGCAACATTCCACTCCTGTGTCTTCAATATGTACTTTACATCAAATCAAACTTTTTGCTAAAATAACAGTAACATTTGTATAAATCAGGATTTAAAAATAACTCTTTCAGGCCCAATTTATTGATGTTTTCGGGTGTTCAAAATACGAATTTGATTTATGCGTGGTATACTTAGACTACACAGACACAACACTTACTTCACTATCACAACCAAGGAGGTGTAGGCTTTATGTTTGAGCCATAGTAATTGGAACCATTCATGTAACCTCTAACAGTAGAGAGTTTTACTGATATTTTATCCACTTGGAAGATCCTTGAACACATTATCTAGCAGGCAAAAAAACATCCCTTTAAATTTGCTAAATAATAATCATGCGTATTGGGTGACAGCCAGTTAAAACTGTCATATTTACGTTAAAAAACACGTTGAACTTTTATTTTTGTATGATTTCGTATCTTACTCAAGCTACCATTGCTATCTTCCCACAAAAGCACAACACAACCAAACATATAGACAGAAAAAAAAAAGGGGTTGTGGGTCTTGAACAGCCGTAGGAGTGCATGGAACACAAATTAAAGTTATAGGGGTTTGACGCTAGCGCCAGTCGCCCGCGACACTAGCGCCAGTCGCCCGCGACACTAGCGCTCGTCGCCGGACGTTTATATTGACTCTGTGGCCACATGCGCGCTCCTTGGCCAACTTCTCCCTCCCGAGTTCTCCCTCTGCTCCCTACTCGCCACCTTCCCCTACTTTCTTCGCCCTAGGTTGTCTACTTAAGCCCGTGCACTTCCCCTCCTTTCCTTCTTACGCCTGCCTTCCTACTCTGACAGATACGTTTACTTCGGTTTACTTCATTACCAGTTAAGTTGTGAGACGACGAGAGAGAGAGTTAGCTAACCGTTTTGGCGATACTTCTACCATGGTGCCTTCACCAAACAGTCTACTCTTGATGATCAACCTGGGGAACGACGGCGCAGGGTTGTCAGCGGCAGTTGACGGCGAAGTGCAGCGATTAATCTGTCAGTGTGGTGGATTGTGAGTTTTCGAGCCCTCAGCTCAACTATATTTTTGGTGAGTTTCGATTTTGGCTTGGTGATGTCTGTTCAATTGACGCCCAGATTCGGGATGTGCCTTGTGTGGCTTGAGCATGACAAACGCGATCAGTGAATATTCGCTTCAAGTTTGCGTGAGTTGTCAATTTTGTGGGCTTTCAGTAAAATGTCCGAAGAAATGCTCGGCAATTGGCTAGTTAGTTCGTGGACACGTGTTTAGTTTGTGGCTGGCGTATTTCAAGCGTTATGCTTGATTACTCCTCTGCCTTAATGCAATTTACATTCTTTCTTTCTTTGTGTAGCATTTACTACCGGAGAAATTCCAGTTTTGGTCAGAGCTGGCTATGAAAGGGCACTAGACGTCGCCCAGCTACACAAACCTGGAGTTTTCAACGCGTCACTGTTTGGAATCGTGTGTAGTAAATATTTTTTGGACGTTATTGACATTAAAGTCATGATTGAGAGTTCAGTAATTAATTTTCCCCTGCCGGAGACCGCGTGTTCCAGTTTAACATTGATACCGACAGTATACTTCTCTGGTGCTGCCATTACACAGTTTGTTTGGTACATTTGACGCCGCCGTGTCGTCCTCGTTCCCTGTAGGGCTGGAAATAAATCGATACCACGTGCGTTCAGCAATGTCTAAGCACTTGTGTAAGATCTCTAAAAATTGTTAAATGTCATTGTGATTCTAATTTCCTGTTATTTAAATGCTGAATAATATGTTTGTTAGGTGATCAGACACCAAGCGACGTGTCACAAACTACTGATTCAGAAGGCCGCAAATATAGTTGTTAAAATTATGCATAGTCGGTCAACGTGTATATGGACTGTATGGTAATGTGGGCTTGGATTATTGAATTTGACGGGATGGTTTGAATCCCTGTGTTTAGTGGGAAGATATTTTACACGCGTGTGCGCAACTCTCAAAGATACTCATGCACATTTATATGATTATTTATTAAATAATATATTAGCGCTGGTGATGTGAATCGTATTGTGTATAAAGTTGAACGAGAGTTTTATGCGCTGGAATTGTGGCTGGCCACGCAAAGGCCGATGATAGCCTAGAGTTTTAAAGTCTCTGTATGAGTGTGATTCACCTTAAGACGGTAATGCACTGTAAAATTTTGATAAGGTTCAGTACCCAAGAATCTATATAAAGTGTAACCATTTAATGAATTTTAGTGTATTCAAAAATAGTGAGAGTATATTGTGTATTTTTAATGTCTATGCTGGTTATAAGTCAACGAAATGAAGTACCTGAAAATGAGCATAAGATGAATTCTAGTTTTGGTATAATTAAACGATTGAACTGTTTCCATTTTTGCAAATGTGTTTGTTAAAAGTTTCGAATATTTGTAAATGCATTGTGTTTGCGAATATCATGATGGGGTATTGACATTGCAAGATGAAAATAAATAAATAAATAAATAAATTGTCTGTTATCCTGATGTATGTGTCTAATTGAATATTCTTGTTTTGTGGCCCTAGGTACGGCACAGGGGTTAATCGTATTTTACATTTTTATGGAAGCCAATACAGGAAAACCAAGAGTGTGCGATCCCAGACAATTGTTTTTTTTTTTTCATAACTAAGGAAGCAAATACAGGGCGAGTCCTTTAAAAGAGGCCCCGTGGTTTGTATTTTATCGTTCCCTCGCTTCGTTACACGTATGTCCCACGGGGCCTCTTTTAAAGGAGTCGCCCTGTATTTTACCACCGTAATGTTTTTCTGCTGAGCTGTTTGTGACATCGCGAATTTTTATATGTTATTGTGGGGCAAGATGTTATGGAAAATACACGCACTAGTGTGGCCAAACTGTTTCTCACAAAGTTGGCGATAACAGTTATATCTAGGTTCGACATTTTTCCAAACAATTCTGGACTTACATTTACGTATATGCTGTTCGAGTTCAATTAAGGACTTTTGAAATCAACGTTTTGAAAAGGTCACTGCCCCTACCTGCACATATTTTAACGGGTTCACGTAATGACCTAAGCGTAGTAAACTTGACGACTACCGAAGGAAAGTAGTTTTGTGTCTTAACATTGAATGAAAATATTGGTAGGTAAATATTCGTGAATACTGAATTGAATTATTTTATTCCTCTTTATCAAACACACGTAAGCGTAAGAATGAACAAATTTTAAGAAAAAAAAATATTCCTAACAATTTCACAGTTACGCTTGACCGATGCACGAATAAAGTGAACAAGCCCCCGACAATGTTAGTTTTCTATGTGGCGGAAGAATACACAATGTAAACACAATTATATCCATCGTTTTTCCCATTTCTCGGCCGAGATGATCGGGAGCTATAAGGGTTACACTGGCACGCGCTACGAGAGCGCCCTCGCTCCTACGTGCAGAGCTCTGAACTGACGTGCAGTGTTCTCGTATTACTGCGTGTACATATAGGACTTTCAGTGGTGACGCTATCGTTTTATTTGTGGAAAGTCTGTAGAAAAAAAGCAATAAACGTTTCTATCGTAGTTTGGCTCGTGTCCGGATAGTAAGTTTTAAGATACGTCAATCTATAAAAGCTTTTTTAAGTATATTTTTAAGGCTACAAAATAATATTTACAACACACGTGGTAGCTTTAAAGTACCATTCTGTCCTCGTCTGGGATATTATGTCTTTTCGTAGGTAAACATATTGGGGGTACATTTGATAGTTTCGTCAAAAAACCCAGAATTTCAAACACACTACATCGCAGTTCAAGCACCCGTCAGCCACGAACTTCGTACGGGGAATCAGTGTTAAACGAAATTCCTTCCTCACTGCGTCAATTCTAAATATAAATATTTCAAAGAAAAAGTATTTTTACGTGAAATTTATTAAGTAGCATTGCTATGTTAAGACATATTACCGATTATTTCGTATGATATTTTTTTTAAAGTGTAATATAGAAATTTTCATAAAACAAAAAAAAAAAAAAACGATAAAGAATTTTTTCCCCAGAAATAATTTTATAGAGCAATATTCTCTGAAAATTTCGCTTCAAAATGTTTTTTTTGTTTGAAATAATTATCTTTAAAATTGTCACGATGAGAAGGAATTTCGTTTTATTGATTCCCCATTTGAAATTCGCGGCTATCGGATTGGTATAGGCTGTTCACGGTAAACTGAGCACTTTTGAGGCCCTAGTTACTTTTTTTCTTTCAGCCATTATCTATCCTTTAACCACCTTTGTAAACAAATATCTCGATGTAAGTAATAAAGTCAGTGTGTATATTCCACCGGACCAGTACGTAGTTGAAGTAAAGCAACTGCCTTTGGAACACTGCACCCGACTATACAACGTGAAGAACTCATACAAAAAAGTAGTAGACACCATAAAAATTGTCAGAAAAGTGCGAATTGTGTTGTATATGAAAGAAGAATGTATATATTTTGCAACACTATAAAATACTTTACTTTAATATACGTTTTAAATAAAAAAAAATCTATCGATAGAGTCCACATTTTTAACAAAATTTAAGAGCATTTCTGTTTTCGATACTTCGGAAAGCAGAATTTTCAAGAAAATCTTCTTAAAAGAGAGATCGTCATAAATTTTACTATTATTGTGAGTAATAAAATCATATTAATAATGTATAATATCAATTTTATATTTAACTTTATTTACATCAGTTTCAGCCATTAATGTTTTGAACAAATGAATGTACATAAAATCAATTATAAAAATTATTTCCTACGTTTTTATTACGATTTTCTTACAATCATAGTAAACATTATATCAATCTTTCTTTTAAGAAGATTTTCTTGTCAATTCTGCTTTTAGAAGCATCCAAAACGGATATGCGCTTAAATTTTGTTAAAAATGCGGACTCTATCGACCGATTTTTTTTTTTTTTTTACCTTTAATAAGAATATTTTAGTAAAATATTTTTTAATGTTGCAAAATACGGTATCTAACAAAAAGTAATTGGGCACCTGTCCACAATGTTTGCTCGGTGGTTGTCATCCCGTTATAATCTCGTAGGGCCGCCTCGTGCGGCTATAACAGCAGGCACTCTGTCTGGCATGCTCTCTACGAGTGTTTGCAGGACATCCACGGGAATTCGTCACCATTCCTCTTGCAACCATTCCATGAGTTGAGTAATGGATTTTGGACGCGCCTGACGAGCCCTCACCCGGCGATCCAATTCGTCCCAAAGATGTTCTATAGGGTTGAGGTTGGGGCTCTGGGCGGGCCAGTCCAATCGGCGAACATTGCTGTCAGCGTACCACTGGATAGTAGCCCTTGAAACATGACACCTGGTATTGTCATCCTGGACGTAACACGGGCCCATTCCTTAAAAACGCCACAATGTTGGGAGCATGTCATTATCCAGAATGTTACAATAGGCCTCTTTGTTTATGCTATCACGGACAAACACCAGCGGTCCTACGTCGAACGCCGTGAAACATAAGTCAACTGACGTACGGAATTACCTATCTTCACAGGTGCTCAATTACTTTTTGGTAGATAGTGTATATACATTCTTCGTTCGTATACAGCATAAATCGCATTATTCTGACAATTTTTATAGTGTCTGTACTACTTTTTTTAATGAGTTCTTGATGTTGTATAGTCGGGAGCAGTGCTCCGTAGGCAGCTGGTTTACTTCAAATTTAAGGTCTAAGATTAAAATATAATATGCTTATTAACTATTATTGCAAATGAGAAGGGTATCAATAGTGCTCAGTTTACCGCGGACAGCCTATATTTGGAGTCGATGTCTGTCGCTACGCCCTCCTAAAGAGCCGCAGATGCGCGCCCCCGCCTGGCGCGCAGTTTGGGCAGGCGGCCGCTATGTGCGCCACCAGCGCGCGCGCAGGACGGGAAGAGGGGGGCGAGAGAGACGCCGGCGCGCCGGTCCGCAGCATCAGTCGTGGCCGGCGCCCCGCGACGCGATTACAGCGCGCGGACAGTTTGTTTAAACGCGCGCGGTCCGCCCGCGACTTGCGCTCTCCGCGCGTCAACTGTCGTCGGTTGCTCTCCCGCGTCGGCTGCTCTCGCTACGGCGGCGAACTCTCCTCACTCGCTGCCTGGTGCGTATTCAAGTCTCCTCTATCCAACTAAAGACCCTTCACGATAAAACGAGCACTTTTGAAATCAACCTTAGAAAAAAGTCACTATCCCTACCTGCATATATCTTAACGGGCGATCTGAGTGACATGCGCCCATTTCATATCTTAACGTCGAATAAAAAGTGCCAGGTAACCATTTGTAATAACTTAAATGATTCCTTTCGCTTTCTGTTCTTTTTTTTTTTTAATGCATCTAAGTGTAAAAATGAGAACATTTGTTAAACATTTTTTTTGTAATAATTCCACAGTTTCACCTGACTGACGCATAAATAAAGTGACGAGGCACATGACAATATTAATTTTGCATAAGGCGGAAGACTAGGCCTATACAATTTGCATACTATTAGAGCTTAACCAGCGCTTTCAAAAGTGCTCCTTTTACTGTGAACAGCCAATATAGGCTATTCACGGTAAAATTAGTACTTTTGGAAGCCCTGCTTTACGATTCACTTGAATGCACGTTGAGTATTCTTCCGCCTTATTTAAAACTAACTTTGTCATGGTCCTCGTAACTTTATTCTTACGTCAGTCAAGTGAAACTTAGAAATTATTAGAAAAGTAAATATTCAACAAATCTTCTCATTTTTACACTTAGATGCATTAAAAAACCCGAAAGCGAAAAAAATTACAGTATTACAGATAATCAGAATATTATCTAACACTTTTTATTCGACGTTAAGATACGGAGCTACTTCCCACATATAGTTACCAAATTTGCTGGTCGCATTTCACTCAGTGCGCCCGTTAAAATACGTGCAGGCAGGAGCTGTGACTTTTTTCTATGGTTAATTTCAAAAGTGCTCACTTTACCGTGAACGAACAACCTATACCACATCTTTAACGCTTTCTATTCCCAGTCTACTTGTTGCACAGCAATGTTATATTTTACCAGTGCTGTACTCTGCGAGGCTCAGTGGCCAATCATCTTCCCCGTGGATAACTTATTCGTAAACCGTGCTACTGCCTTACGTTATGACAGGATTCATACCACTGATCACCGAACGAAATGCCTAAAGCTTGTTGGGTGTGACAAAGAAACAAGTTATTTGTCTCATTAAGTACAGTAGGAATTAACATTTTCTAATTACCAACACCTGACATAGTAAATTGGTGCGGGAATGAAAGGGTTAAGGTCCCTGCCTGCCTTGCACGTCAACTGTGTTGCAGAGTGTTTTGGAATCCTGGTTTATGAAGAACCTATTAAACGTGCCCCCAATGTGTTTAACTAAGAGAAGACTTCACACCCCAGACGAGGACGGAATGGCACTTTATAAAATGACCACGCATGCTGTAAATATTACCGGATGAAAATAAAAGAATACCCCAACTTTGAAGGTCTATAATATCGAAACCAAACAACCTACAACCTTGGTTGACCAATCAAATGAACCGTGGAAGCGTGAAGTCTGTTTACCATATCTTCATAAATGTTCAGTGTGAAAAACCATGAGCGGCCCGAACGACATCTACGCAATACACAAAGTCGTTCCACACTCTTGTCAGCATGTCCGGCGTTACGGTATGGATGGCGTTCGTAATGCTCGTTTTGAAGTGTTCAATGTTAGCCGGCAATGGTGGACGAAACACTATGTATCCCCTACCCCCCGAAAAGGACGCACGATGTAAGATCCAGGCTTCTTGGAGGCCAGTGATGAAGTGCCTGGTGACCAGCTGCTCCACGACCAATCCAGCGTTGCGGCATCTTGTTCAGGTATCCGCGAACAGCTAGGTGCGAATGGGGTGGCACACCATACTGCAAGAAAATAAAGTCCCCCCGACACTTCTTGCAAATAAGGAAACAACCACTCTGCAAGCATGTCCAAATAAGGGATTCCAGTAACAGTGGTCTCGTGAAAAATGAAAGTGCCGTAAACCGTGTCTTTGGATACAGCACAAATCACGTTCAATATGGGGAAAGCGACGTTCCTACAAATGATAAGGTGAACCGGCACAACGTGCGGATATGGGGTTTGGTTTCTGAGGGCGAGGATGTGCGGACGCGCCAGGTTTGGGCTTCGGATCTGGCCAACGGTTGCATTAATCTTTCCCCCCGTCTATTGGGAGGCCGAAGCGCGGTAAGGCCGCAAGGCTAACAGCGCTGCGTTAAAATACAAAATAAAAGACCGAGAGGTCCACTGTGGCTGTACTCACAGACACGGTTTTTGGCCCTTTCATTATTTACGAGCTCATCGTGACTGGAATCCGTTATTTGGACATACTTATAGAGAGCTTGTTTCCTCAGAAGAGGCGGCGGTGGACTTCATTTTCCAGCCGCTCGTGGTGGCCACAGTGAACATTTATGAAGATATGGTAATCAAACTTCACGGTTCTACGGTTCATTTGACTGGTCAACGAAGGTTGTAGGTTATTTGGTTTTGATATTATAGACCTTCAAAGTTGGGGTATTCTTATATACTCACCCTGTATTTTGGAGTCCTCCAATATGTAGCATATTCGCGGTTTCTTTACGCTATTTTGAATACAACCTTTGAAAAAACACCCTATGTACGAAGTGCTTCGTTGTTTTGAAAATCTGCCACTGTACTTCCGTTTATACAAAAGTATCTTATTTTCGGTTAAATTATACTTTTTAGAAAAGTTGGAAATAACCGTGAGTGGACTATAGTTAAAAACGACTTTTTCAGGCAGCCATATCTTAAAACACACTAGCCGGACACGAGTCAAACTAGGACGGGAGCCCGTATTGAACTTTGTTCAATTATGTTCACGATAAAGTGAGCACTTTTGAAATGAATCTTAGAAAAAAAGTCACTGCCCCTGCCTGCATATACTTTAATGGGCGCACTGAGTGACATTCGCCCAGTAAAGCTGGTAACGATGTATGGAAAGTAGTTCCATATCTTAACGTTGTATAAAATGTGTTAGGTAACCGTGCGCGATAACTTAAATTATTTCCTTCACTCTCTATCTTTTTAAATGCATCGAAGTGCAAAAATGAACAGATCTACTTCCATAATTCCTCAGTTTCACTTGACCGATGCATGTATAATGTGATGAGGTTCATAGCAACGTTAATTTTACATAAGGCGGAAGAATAAACAACGTGCATACAAGTAGATCTTAAGCAGGTCTTTCAAAAGTGCTCATTTTACCGTGAACAGCCTATAGAGACTTTCCACCAATAAAATGATATGATCACCGATGAAAGTGCCGAGAACACTACACGCCAGTTCAGAGCCCTGCGTGTAGGGGCGATGGCGCTCTTGTAGCGCGTGTCAGTGTAGCCCTTATAGATCCCGCGCTTCTCGGCCAAAAAAGGAGGGGAATTATGCAGACAGACGGGGCCCTTAAGGGTCTCTTGCTAACCCACTACTTGCTTCATCGCCTCTGCGCGCAAAGCGCACAACTGGCTTGCAGTCTTCCCATCGGCGACCCACTGAGCGTGACTTTAAGCGGTGACCATGTATTTATATTACTCACTAATAAAGATACAAGTATTATTCGTGTTTAAAGGCTACTCTGAAGTTACTTTATACAGAATTTTGCATCTAAAACTGATTTTGGAAACACCTGTTTCAATTATTTTCACGCCCAACAGAAAATAACCCTTGGATTTAAAATGAAAACTTTCAAAAACTTGTCTTTTGAAGCGAAACTTTTTTTTGTCATATTTCGTGTGTAGATACCGATATAAAACATGAAAAAAGTCCTTGAATCAAGTGTTTTAGACCAAACCCCTGCAGCGCATTTCATGTGCCAGCCAGGCGGAGACCTTAAGGAGACGCCCTAATAATATATACCCTGTAAAATGTTGGCAAAAACATGTCCTGAAATACTACTCTTTTTTTGCAGGAAATGTAAAAAAACACAATATTCAACAGCCACCATTTTTCAATTTTTTCCTATTAAATATTCTATTCGAAGAATAAAAATAATTGTTCGCCACTCTACACATTTTCTTAAAGGAAATGAGAAAAGACATTTGATTTTACATCCTTAAAGGAAACTAGAGAAGTACATCGGGTGTAGTAATATTTTTCCGTTACATGTCTAATTTGCGAGAATTTCAGCTTCCCGGGATTGCATACAGCAATTTTGGGAGGGTCCTTCGAAATGCTTTCTGGTCGCCAGACGTATACCCGAGGCGGTAAACATATTTTTAGAGACGTGGAACATTCGCGAGTTCAATGACTTGCAGACTGAACTCTTATTCTACAGTCTTATGTACGTACACATATGCCGATACCAACTGCACTTTGGTTGTCTGCTGTCACAGTGGAAGGCAACAATTAGACACCGTTCTCCATGTGATGTCAAACACCATGTGAGCTAATGGTTACAGTTACATAAACACCCGTGTTTTGAATTCTAGCTTGTCCCAAAATGAATTGGCGAATTCTTCATATTTTAAACTAAGGATTCCCCATAATGGGTGGTATCCATTAAATCTTCGATTTTTCTGACAAAGCTTCGTAATGAAAATTTATGACCAGATACAAAAAATTAAAGCTCGACTCACTATAAAGGACTACTTAACGAATTTTTTAAAAAAAATTATGGTTTCGGTTATACCTGTATTTTCCAATGTGGGACCAAAAATATTAAATAATTAAGCATAATATGTATTTGATTACCGTAACAAATGTGAAACTATTCATGCAAGAAAAAATATTTGGATTTTGAAGCAAATGTTAAGATGTTCCCTATGCCGTGAGTAGCTTGGTTTTCGAATACTGACTCCGAAAATTAAGTTATGGAGGGAAATACATAAGTCCAAGATGACAAGACTACATAACCATAACTACCTTTGTAAGGTCACGAATTGGTGCCCTTAATTATCATCTCCTCCCCCAAAGGTAATCATTCTGCGCGTTTTATAGATTGACAGCCTCTCTTTTACAGTCTCAGACACGATTTTTGTGCCATGAGTGAGACGGTGGTTGCCGTCTGCTTGGAGGTATGTTGCATGCCCGCCGCCTAGAAGGGTGCGACCTAAGTACGCCGATCGAATATCTAGTCGCTTCTACGCACAAGGCTTGAGGTATGTTGCATGCCCACCGCCTAGAAGGGTGCGACCTAAGTACGCCGATCGAATATCTAGTCGCCTCTACGCACAAGGCACTGAATGACGTGCAGCCCTTCGCTCGTCTGCTCGTCTTATAAAAGTTACAGTGGTGACCCTATCATTTAACGGTGTAATAATGAAGACAAAAGTGTGCTAAATAACCAGTAACGATAGTTTCGCACATGAAAATGACTGAAAGATTTCATCACTTTTCAGAAATACGCATTAGAGACGGAAATTGAAAGTGCATTCTACCATTCGGACGTAGAAAATTTCTTGAATGATATTTGTAAGCAAACGTCTCTCAAAAGTATTGGGCAGTTTCTAAATGATGGCCATACGACTGAGCCTATTATGTTCTTTGTTTGGAGGCCTGGGCAGACGGTGTCCAGACTGACCAAGGTGGGGGGGGGGGGGGGGGAGGATTCAATGCTCAGGGGGTCGGCCGTGCCCAATTAGTAAATATTTATTTATAAAACTAAGTATAACGTAACAATTTAATTTCGACACTGAAAACTTATTGACTTTTTCATAGTTGCCGACTATTTAAGTTGTTGTAAATTGTCTATTTCTAGCGGGGAAGGGTTAGTGGGTCCACAGCACGCATTGCTCAGGGGCCCGGAATTTCTCTAGGTTGGCCTGACGGTGTCATTAAGATTTGGCAACCAACATTATATAATAAATGCTCCCCAGCATTTTTATGCTTCAAACATCGTGAAATCAAACAGAATTTCGCAGTACGATTACAATATGAAACACGATAAAATATAATTGTTGCTAATATTGATAAATTTTACAGCATCTCAAAATTAAAGTCTTATAAATGAATAATTAATAGTTCAGTAGGTTATCTTCTTTAGAAATGAAATTCCGTTAATTCCCTCTTCTAAATGCCCATAAATGTCAGCACGAATATCAGGCGGACATTGATGGCGAATGGAAACAATAGCTCGAACCATCGATCTTCAGGGCTGTCATGGGAATTTGCAAGTCGACCGCAGAGGTGACGCTTGCGTTTGAAAATCGTTCGACGTCAAAACTGACCGACACTACACCCGTCAAGCGTAATAGTCGCAAGCGATCTTCAGTTGAGAAATCACAAATAACGCACTGGGATAGTGCGGGTGGATAGTGGCTTATCTGGAGTACTGCTGAATCCACTAGTGTTAGCAACTGGATCGCACGTAGGGCGTGGCAGATGGATGCTGAAGCTAAAGGCTACGTGAAGGCTATTCACAATAAAGTGAGCACTTTTTAAATCAACTTTATAAAACGTCACTGCTCTTAACTGCATATTTTAACAGGCGGACTGAGTGACATACGTCCATTAAAGTTGGTAAAGAGGGAGGGAAAGTAGTTCTATATCTCAACGTCGAATAAGAAGTGTTCGGCAACCATTTATGATAACTTAAATTATTTATTTCGCTTTCTGTTTTTTTTTTAAATGCATCTAATTGTAAAAATTGCCAGATTTTTAACGTATATACTTTTCGTTTTAATATTTCCACAGTGTCACCTGACCGACGCATGAATAAAGTGATGCGGTCCCTAGCAATGTTTACTGTATGTGCGTAAGGCGGAGGAATACACATCGTGCTTACAAGTAGACCTGCAGTACGGTTTTCAAAAGTGCTCATTTAACCGTGAACAGCCTATAACAATATTCAAGCAGCATTAATGACTTTAGTTTTATACATTACATTAATTTTAAGTTCAAATCATTGATTTAGATAAGGACTTTGCTTCGCCCAGCACTTTCAAGACTTGATAACTAAGCTAATTAAGTCAGAAAACGTGTTTCAGCACCAGTATTGCAATAGTCAAAGACAGTTGATCATGTTCGATGTGTTCATGGCTATTTATTTTGATGAAGCGCCGGGATGAAACTTTCAGTAACAATACAAAACTGGAGGAGAAAACAGATGGTATAAGAAACCGTCATGGACAAATCAATTCCGACTATAGTTACAGCCAATGGGTTGAGGAGTTCCAAAAAGTGGTCGTTAATCCTCGACTGGTTTCAAAAAAGTAACATCCACAACAAATAAGTAAAAGAACTCAACGCTGCGTAAAACCGGCGTGCCCAAACAAAACCCATCGGTAGAGACCCAAATATTTCGCGAATTGAGTTGGGAGCAAGCTAGACTGGACGGTCCTCTACACACTCGAGACATTATCGTTTACCTATTGGTTGCTGTAATCAAGTGAGGCCTCTGTACAGGACTATTCAACACTCACTCACGCTATTACTTCCTTCTTACTATTGGCTCACAGTTAAACGGGGACGTGTCGAAAGAACTGCCGTCCAATCACAACAGTAGGAGAACAGAACAAGTATTTGGAGTCTACCTCGCCTCCGAATGAACTCGCGAAATACTTGTGGCTCTACCCATCGGCCGTCGGGGATAGATTACGACTTGAATCCGACCGATAACGAATCGGATCACAGCAATGACGTGCCGTTGCATCGCTGTAAGGATAACAATTTCTAAAAATTATAACTCCTGATATACGCTAAGGAAATGTCCCGAAATGTACTGGATGTGCACATATCTCGGTAACTTTCTTTCTAAATTTGATTGACTTTCTAGGAGACTCGCACTTTTGAACCCTTATCGGTCACCAAATCTAATCAGTAAAAGTCAAAATGTAATGTTAAATTTTTTTTTATTCTGTTGCCTTCACTGAATCAATATTTAGATGCAAATGTACACAGAAGTTGGATCTGCCGAAAGCCTCGAAATCAGTATATTAGGAAACTTAAAGGAATTGTATACAACTGAATAATTTTTGTAACGCGAAACTTCCCATTATTGTGGATCTCGCCTTAATTGGCTTACAGAGCAATTTTATGATTACTGAAGTGACACCAGGGGCACGCAATGGCACCTTACAGAAGAGTGGCAATTTACGTAATTGCTATATGTTTAAATTTATCATGTCACTTTTTCGAGTGTATCCCTGAACGTGTACTGACAAATACAAACGTGATTGTCAGTTTCTACGTTTTACAAAATGACACGCAATGGGCAGAACGTACACTGCAAAAACATTTAGGTTTAACTTCCTAAACTGAATTGGAAATATTTAACCTTTACACTGTATGAAATATTACCACACATCTAACTGCAAACGCAGGAACGTTTAGTATCACTACTATACAACGTTGAAAACTCCCCTACGCATTTGACTGTTTCCTGGGCAAATGTAGGAACGCTACCATGGATTAGTAGGAAATAACTTTACCATGTACGCTTTCCCACTATACATATGCAATGATATGATAAATTTACAAATAATTTCATACGAGTGTAGAAACCAAACAGAGCTCCTAGATGTTCTTATTCAACCATGAACATGCTGTAGTTTCAGATTATCTCGTCTGAAGTTGTGTGAGGGAAAGACACTGTAATTCTGGCAGCAAACACTAAAATATTGCGATGTTAAAAAATAAAACTTGTGCAACTTATAGCGTGACACTCCGCATTACACTGAAATAACATGGCATTGGGCCACAGATTATTCCCCATACCCATGCCCCCCCCCCCCGGCTGAATAAGAAAGTTGGAAAGCCCGAGTTGTAAAACTTCGGTTGGAGTGCACGAAGACAAACGAAAGAAAAATTCTTTCTCCGTAATACTTCTATTCCGGGAAGGCTGTGGTGGCTACAGAGCTTTAACCCAAGTTACAACGTTGCTGCTTTTTTTTTTTTTAACCCGTGCCCGTGGGCCACCAATTTCGCTAAAGCAGGGATCACACGATGCAAGATGAGTGCCAAACTTGCGCGAGATGCCGACCTTGGACGAGAATTTCTTGCACAAGTTTGTGTGCAAGGCACATCTTGCACGAAATGAGAAGATAGAGCATGTCCCTTTTTTCTCGTGCAAGGCGATGCAAGTTGCAATCCTATTGGTCCTTGTATGCTGGTTATGTGATGTGTTGTAAACGCAACCATGGAGTAAAAGAAAATCATAATATGAGGTGTGCGAAGAGGAACACAGGGAAATAAAACATTGCTGGAAAATAACTGCGTGAATTGAAGTTTAGACAGTTCTCTGACAATAAAATAAAAACAATTATATTTTGGAGGGATAGCTTTGGAACGAATACCTTGTTGAAATAAGCAACTTCATATTTTGTATTATAACACCTTGGCTGTTTGGTATTCACCAGCGCTATCAACTAATTTTGATGCGAGGCAGTATTCATCTTGTTTATCTGCGTGTGAACTCTTTTCGCATGCAGTTTAGTTGACATTCTCGTACGAAATCTTGGGCGAAATGCATCTTGCATCGTGCGAGCCCTGCTTAATCAAACTCTTGCGAGATTAGTATGCGATGTTACACGTTTAGATCACCTGTTGGCAGCAACATGTAGCACGGAGGTGCTAAGAGCATTGCCTAAGTGTTAGGCGTTATTAACTCTCTGAACGCATCTCTTTTCTAGCAAATGTTCAAAAAGCTGCCGCCACCAGAATCTCCGGGGTGCTTCATTTTTCCCTACTCAGAACAAAGAAACCTAACCAGCAGATAACGAAATTAAATGGTGACCTGCAACTAAGGGCTGTTCACGATAAAGTGAGCCCTTTTGAAATGAACCTTTGAAAAATGCCAGTGCGTCTGCCTCCATATATTTAACGGGCGCGCTGAGTGACATTCTCCCTGTAAAGTTGATAATGCTAGAAAAAAAGTAATTCTATATCTTAACGTCGGATAAAAACTGTTAGGTAACCATTTGTGATAAAGCAAATTATTATTTTTTCCATTCTGTTTATTTTTTACGCATTGAAGTGTAAAAATTAGCAGATTTGTGAAATATTTACTTTGCTAATAATTTCACAGATTTACTTTACCGACGTATGAATAAAGTGATGAGGCCCATGGCAGTGTTAATTTTACATAAGGCGGAAGAATACATAACGTGCATACACTTTAGATCGTAAGCAGGGATTTCAAAAGTGTTCATTTTACCGTGAACAGCCTTTAATTGCTGTTCCCAGCTCTACCCAGAACGTGCTTGATAAAATATATAAATACAAGTATAATCCAAAAACACTATCAGGTCGGCAGAATGACTATCCTTTTCTACAGTATTAAAAGCAACAGGCTCTAAGCATACATCATTCAAAATATGCATAAAAAACTGATTTAAGTGTAATGAAAATTATTCACATTGGTTTTCCATGCTCAGCTTCGCTCATACCATCGATGCGCACGATAAACTTAAATATTTCATTTTTCAGTGAGTTAAAGTTTCGCTAAGATATTGTTAGTAGGCGCCTATCTATTTTCGCATCAAGAAATGGCGAAAAAATTAAATAACAGAACATTTAAATCACTATTTATTATTTTATCAGTAACACAATTATTTACCGAACGTGAATTTTGGTTCAGTTTTGCCACAACTAACTAGCATTAAGTTGAAGCTCTGGGAGATACTAAGTTTTTCTACATCTCCGCCTCAAGAAAATTTCTTTTTCGTCAACCAGTCATAATCTTAAGCCCATTACACACGGGTATCAGAATCCTTGCACGTTGTTGACAACTGTATTGTTCACGAACTGGTGCCACAGATTTATATAGGGGACACAAAGTTTCCTACGTGCTAACTGAAATCAGCATTAGTGTTCACCTGATGTGTACACTTTCTTGCACAAGAAACTTGTCACCTGTGTACTGGACTTTAAGCTACCGGCGAGGATAATCAGGGACTGCCATGCAAAAAAAAACGTTAATATCGACCGACTAACAGAACGTTTTGTTCTGGCGTGAAAAGGGCGTACAAACTCGGGACATAATTTTCTGATGATCCGTGGATGAAAACTGTATTCTTACCTTGAAGGGGACCGTGGTGGTGTAGTGGTTAGGCTACTCGACTCCCACCAAGGCGAGTCGGGTTCGACTACCGGCGGGGCCACCCCTGTATTTTCGCATGTGGGAATCGTGCTGGACGATGCCGCTGGTCAGCGGCTTTATTTCTCGGAGATCTTCCGTTTCCCCCACTCTTGCATTTCGGCGCTACTCCATACCTTCCTTGCTTCACCCTTATCGGCTCTCAAGACCTCTCTGTAAAGGGCCGCCCAAATATTTTCACTCATTCATCCACTCATTCTTACCTTGAAACTGACGTTAATCTAGCTCAGTTAAGGTGGCCGCATGGTTAAAGGAATTTTGCACGCCTGAGACCTAAAAGCATGGGAGCGCTAGGGGCGACCGAGACATGCGCATCAACTCTCTCATCGCCTCTACGCTCAAAGCACTGAACTGGCGTGTAGTCTTGCTATCAATAAAGCCCTTCTAAGAGACTCTCAGCGGTGACCGTACCATATTATGACGTAATAATAAAACTAAAGGTTTGATGCACGTACTATTCCTCTGTAACTATTTTTTACCGAAATGTTCGTACCTAAATATGACTGAAAATACCCGTTTGAGCCATTTTTATTATGACAAAAAAAATGTTCTAAAGAGAAATGGAGGAACTGAAACACGTATACAGATGCGTAACGTTTCTTAAAGGCTGTTCGTAAGCAGGCTTCCATCAGACACTTTGGACGGGTTTTAATAAAACATTTTCTGCCGTATCTCTGCACACCATTCGGCGGCCTACCTAGGCGGCCACTTTAAGCAGGGACAAGCGAGCGAATAAGAATGGAGAGGAAAAGTGATGATGGAGGAATGACGGAATGATTGATGCAGCGGGAATGGACATCCTCAGCGAAATCCTGGCAAGCGTAAGAAGTTCAAAAATCATTTAACCGGAAGAACGAGAGATAAACGGGACAGACACTGGTCAATTTTTAAATGTTGAATTGTATTCCAAAAATCCTAAGCGAAACGAAGTACTTTATTACTGTCAGTTACGAACTCTGCGTATTATCACTATCGTACCGCAAAAAAAAAAAAAACATAAAAACAACCATATTCATAACATTTCTCCTTTAGGGTCCATAGGGGCCGCGGTGGCTAAGTGGTTAGACCGCTCCCTCCCATCATTCTGAGCCGGGCTCAATCCCCGGATTTTCGCAAGTGGGAATCTTGCCGGACGATGCTACTGGTTAGCGGGTTTTCTCAGGGATATCCCGTTTCCCCCATCCTTGCATTCCGGCTCTTCTCCATTCTTACATAATTTAACCCTCATCGGATCCCAATACCTCGTTGTTAAGAGCTGCTCAAGTTTGGACTTGTTATTAGTAATCGGCCGTGTCAACATGTAAGCCAGGAATTTTACAATACTTCTCTGTAAACAATGTTCTTTGCAAATTTAATTAATGTAACCGTTCTACCATTAGTTTATTTCTAAGAGACTGTGTATCGTGTGCTTTATTATTTATTTTTATAGTACCTTCACGAAGTTTAGCGTTAATAGGACAATCTAATACCTTACATAATAAAAGTTTCCTAAAAATTTAATTTTTCTTGGACCAATGGTTTAGGCGTTGATATGTCAGTCAGCATTTCCTTTTACACATACTATAGGTTTTATTATACTTTTATAAGGTGAAATGTATATAACATGTAGCAATAATTTGATCCCGGCTGCTGGATCTGAGAATAGCACCATCTGTGGAGATTAGAAACAATGTTTATTATGCTTTACTCATCTTAAAAATAAATCAATAGTCAACCTAGCTAGCAAAACCTGATCGCGGATTGAGTAAATCTGAATTGATATAGTTAAATATGAAATGTAGTATATGTAGTCGACCAAGTGTGAAATAGGACTGTGCTTATATGGTTTACACCCACTCTCTTTACTTAAAAGCCCCTATCAAGGCTTTCGAAACATATTCATGAGGTTTATTCTAAGTTTCTCAGACAGCCTGTTGTAAAGTTTAAATACCGATCCCGGGAAACAGTGTTCTTTTGGATCGGCAAACATAAATGTTACGGACAAGTGTTGAAAATGCTATATAAGAGCACGATCTCTACGAGGCGTTACTCTGTCAGCAATGCCGTGATTTTACGATCGTCTCACCAAAACTATTCTTTCCGTCTCCGAGCGTATTTCTGGAAAGCAACATGACTCGTGTGAACACGTGTATGGCTGTTCACGATAAAGTGAGCACTTTCAAAAACAACCTTAGAAAAAAGTCACTGTCCGTACCTGCATATATTTTAACGGGCGCACTAAGTGGCATGCGCCCAGTAAAGTTGGTAACGATGGATGAAAAGTAGTTCCGTATCTTAACATCGAATAAAAAACGTTAGGTAACCATTTGTGATAACTTAAATTATTTCTTGCAGTTTCTGTTTTTTTTTTTTTTTCCCCCAATGCATCGAAGTGTAAAAATAAGCACATTAAAATATTTACTTTTCTAATAATTTCACAGTTTCACTTTACCAACACGTGACTTAAGTGATGAGGCTCATGGCATTGATAATTTTACATAAGGCGGAAGAATACACAACGTGAATACAAGTACATATTTAGCAGGGCTTTCAAAGTTCTCATTTTACCGTGAAACAGCCTATAGTGTCTATTAGAGTGGATGATAAAATCAATGTTATTCGTCGAAAGTGTTATCTTAAAGCAAATATTTCAGAAACGTACATTTACGTATATTTATTATCTATGCGCTGTCTTGTACACAACGCTGTCTTGTCCGTTTATTCATGCGCATCGAATGATATTTACAGTGAAATTTCTCTTCGTGGGTCAATATACCAGTGTTCGTTCGTATGCTTATGACCTGTTGAACATGGCGACTCGGCAAACTGTGAACGCTGAAAACGTTATTCGATTTCACGATATATAAGCAACCAGGTTCGATTTCGCTCCCATATTTTCGCATGCGAGAATTGTGCCGGACGATGCCACTGGTATATGGGTTTTCTCGGAGATATCCCGTTTCCCCATAGCTTGCATTCCGGCGCTGCTCCTTACTCACCTCACTTCACTCTCATCGACTCTCAAGACCCCGATGTTAAGAGCCGCCTACGGCTCACCACGAAATATAATATTTCAGACACACGCGCGCGTGCATGTGTTGAAAAAGTGTGTTTATTTTTTTTCATTACCTGGCTGTTCCATCTGGCAGTAAGTTAAAAACTTCAATGATAAATACACGATAATATAAGAACTTTCGTCCTAATATTGACAATATAAAAGTATAAATATGGTCTATTCGCGGTTTCTCCACACGTTTTGAATCAAACATTTAAAGAAAAAAAACTCAGTTATTTCCTAAATATGCTATGTATCACAAGCGTTTTATACCTCTATTAACATAAAATTATTTTATTTTTCGTTAAATAGAAGTTTTAAATATATTTTATTTGTAAGTTTTAATACATCATTTATACAAATACGAACAAAAAAATAGTAGTAAAACTTGTATGTTGGTACCGCCTAGTAAGAAATAGCTCATACAAAATATCATTACAGCCGAGTGCGCACGAGTTCGGTGCGTTGTCCTTTGGTGTAATTTTCTAGAATTAGTTAAGCTTAGTGTGCACGAGGCGGAGGGATATCCTGGAAGTAGAGCTTTGGCAGGGCTCCAGAAAAGTGCAAAGTAACCGTGAATAGGTTATAACATGAATTTACCAAGAAAACTAAATTTGGCCTTTACTACGCATGGTGATAACAGTGAGTGTAGAATCATGGACATACGTCGCTGCAGCACTCAGTTGAAGTCGCAGAAAAACCGAAATGCAAAGAAAAATACTTATGCACAGATAAATAAAATATCAATAGAAACGTTCCACATTTAGCTGCTGTCGACAAATATGTAACATGTGAATACCGAAAAGGTTCAATTTTCTACTGAAGTGATACGATTCCGCTTCCACTAACGCAATATTGAAACTGAAATTGCCAACCGAGAAGACAGCTTACGAGAACAAATCGGCCCTCAAGTACACTCTATTAATAAGCTTTAACACATTGAGGTCTGCATACATTTACTGGCACTACGACAAATTAGAAGTGTGTCACCTAAATCCATTACTGCAAGAACACCGGTTCTCTTGGTGTCTGTGTTAGAACCCACCATCGTCCTATTGGTCCATACCACACCGGACACTACCCTGTACTGTACAGCGTTCATTATTGGTCGGTCATCAACCAATGGAGAGCCGAGCTGATATTGACTCAATCAAATGTCACTTAATTTAGCGTATAAAATTATCTACAGTCAATCATGTCCTGAGTGGTTATGTATTTAAAAATTCTATCGTTAGTAGCATAATTGTTACTGCGCTGTCGTGTTCTTGTAGTGTAAGATCCCGACTAAAATCGACCTACCCTCATCTGTTGTGAGTTCGTGTTAAACACTAGCTGAAAAATGATTGTACATCCATGCGAGTTTTGTTCTGAACAATAAATACATTTTAAAATTAGCTTTGCTCGAGCTACACTCGAGGATAGTCTACAAAGTTGACATATCAAACATGTGGGACATTACGATAATCGTGAGTTGATGATCCAGAATTCTGTTGCAATTTCATTAAATTTATTTTTAAATGATTTATTTATAGTAGGAAGAGTTCAGATATATTTATCATCACGTTAGATTTATTCCCTATACCAGCTTAATGTTCTTATGTCAGTTACAGCATCAGAACGCAATGATACGCAAAATTCGAGACTCGATTATAAACTAAGAGACGAGAAATGAGCATCGGCACAAAAAATCGTTCACGCTGGCTGGTTAGCGCCTTTGTAAAGTCCATAAATTAATTAATCCCCTCGGGCAATTAAAACTCATCTCCGGCCAGGCAAAATGAAAGATTCCCATTGATTAAAATACTTTCTGTTGTCTCGGATCTTTCAACCAGCTAGGATGCGGGTCGCGCCCGACAAAGGGGAAATATGCTGGACGAGAATAGAAGATCGTATTGCATGGCGCGAACTGAAACGGAATGCGGTCGTTCCCGGGTTCGCAATCTGCTGGCACAATAAAGGCAATTATCGCGTGTGCATTCTTGAATGTAATGTGCCGCGTAGAAACCGGAACATCTGTCTGCGTGGTTGAGATATAGAAAGTAATCAAGGGCAGCGTTTTCATATCGCCGTCTCGATATGGATAACTGCTGTCACTTCCTCACCAGTAAAGGATCACCTAGAAAAGTTGGTAGTCGTTTGCGACTTACAAACTAATACTCAGGCTGCTTCAGGTCTGGGACTGTTCCACATGTTTCGCTCTTGCATTAATTTCTATAAGCTATTCCCGAGCAATTTTTAAGGCTCTTCCAAATTATTTTTAAAGCCAGTTTTGTCTTTCCGCCACTTTTTAATATCAGTATTGTCATGCGACTAATAAATACGGTTTATACTTTCACCAACATGAAACGTTAATGCCTGAGGCTGCAATAAAACATATTTTTTAATGGTTAGTGCCTTTTGGGAGAACCTTAAAAAGTGCTCACCTTATCGTGAACAGCCTATAAAGAATAAACATGTTACATGCCACCGTGACAATAAGACTTCGCCTTGCTTGCGTCCGTTTATAAATACTCAGTCTAGTTTCACTTTATGCGAATAGCTATTAGAGACCTTGATCCTCGCGGTTGTGCAAGAGAAGAGTTGCACACTTACGAAAAAAAAAAAAAAAAAAAAACTAAGCCATGATTTTATAGACAAGGATTGGAAAACATCTTGGAACCGTTTTCTCCCAACCAAAGTATACCCGAATGAAGTCGAGATGTTTGGGCGGCTCTTCGAGGTCATGTGAGCCGATGAGGTTAAAATGAAGAGAGTATGGAGCAGCGCCAGAGTGTATTATGTGAGGGGAAGGGGGTTGCGGGAGATCCCCGGCACGATTCCCACGTGCGGAAATTCCGGGAGCGCCTTCGCCGGGAATCAAATGTTTCTTTGTTGCTTTTGAAATGCAGCGTTGTACACAGTTCACATATTACATTCACAAGTTTCACAATTTGCAGTGCAGTAGAATACTGCAAGCAAGTGTTTAAGGTAATTTAAATTACACAGTCGTGTTTCAGTTACGAATTGAATATTTTTTATCACTTGGCACGCACGAAACATCGCCATCGAATAGCCAAACCAATGTCGGAAACTCGCTATCTGGTTTACTTATAAATGCAACTAGAAGAATGAGTACGCCTTGGATGACTCCACTACCTGGGAAAGACACACCTGCGATGCAGAGCAGAGCCATTTTTATTCGATGTATGCTCACACTGTGACTTTTATGTTGATATAGGCCGTTCACAGTAAAGTGAGCACTTTTGAAAGCCCTCTCATTCGTGGAGCTCCGAGTATTTCGCGGATTGAGTTGACAGCAAGCCAGGCTGGACAGCCTTCTATACATTCGAGATATTATCGTTTACTTTTTGGTTGCTGTGATAAAGTGAGGCCTCTGTACAGGACTGTTCACTCACTCACACTACTGCGTGTCTAAAGATCTGTCGTCCAATCACGACAGTAGGATAAAATAACCATAGTTTGGAGTCTATCTCGACTCCGGACGAATTTGTAAAATACTCGTGTTCTACTCATTTGGAGTAATAGTAAAAAAATGTATGATATTTTAGTCTTAGACTTTAAATTCCGAGTGTGATGGAATATACATACTGTGTTTAATACTAAAGGTAGTGGACTTTCGCGAAAAGATTCCAAGACAAGTTATATTTCAAAACACTGCAGGGTCGTTTACCTATCCTGATTGACTGAATTACTTTTTGGCACATGTTAACTGCACACGAATCACGTAGGAGCCGTGCCGATGTTGCCGAATTCTGAGTGGCCCGGTCAAATATGAAGACGCCTTCTCAAGCAGACAGCAACCAATGTCAACAGACAAACTACTGTTGGCTGCTTGTAGTATTCAAGTCTGCCATGTACCCGTATTTATTCGTGAAAAATCACTAGCTCTATTTATTACTTACATGACAATATTTATTTTAAAAAGGTGGTTACAGGATTATTAAAAAAATGGCTGAAAGGAAAAAGTAACTTCTGCAGCGCCTCAAAAGCGCTCACTTTCCCGTGAACAGCCTATAGCGTTGTTTCACAGAGTAGTTATGTACACAGAGATGAAACGATGTGGCAGTTCCATTCATGTCAGCGTACCCACACTGATTCGCTGCACGAGTCTCTGGGAACTAACGTCGTGTCTGATTGACTATAATATCTTCGCGGTTTCTTAACACTTTTTGAATCAAACCTTTGAAATATCATCCTATGTATAACGTGTTTGTTTCTTAAATTCTTAAATATGTCTTGTATCACATTTCTGTTAATTTAAACGTATCCTATTTCTGGTTAAACTGAACTTCAATTATATTTTATATCTGAATTATAATATTTAATTTATAATAAATATGAAAAAATTGGGAGAAAATATGTATGTGGGTAATACCTTGTAAGAAGTACTTCTTATTAAAATATTACACTGAGTGCGCTCGAAAGCGGCGTGTTGTCCGTTTAGAGTAATTTTCTAGCTCTGATTAAGCTTTGTGTGCATCAGGCGGAGGAATATCCTGGAAGCAGAATATTAGCAGGGCTTCCGAAAAGATGGAAGCCAATGTACTATACTGCATGCTGCGAATCGTCCTCTATAGATTTGGCTGCCGGTTGGCAAGTGAACCCAGGCGCAGATTGGCGAACGGAAGTTCGACGTTTTTTTTTTCTGGCCAGTGAGGCCAATTTAGTGGTGTGTGCGGATGGAATTAGCGTAATATGCGGCTGTTGCACGTCTCTATTCTTTAGGTAATCTATCATTGTATACTTCGCACCATACATCTGCGAGCCTGGGTGACGCTTACAAACAGCCCAGATATCGGTTAATACCTTTATAAAGATTTTGAAAAAGTGGGAGGGGTTTAATAATGAGATGGAGGTAATGCGAGAACACAGCACGGAGTAAGTGTTGATTGGAAAATATTAACTCCTTCAATAATTCAACACTGTGATGGTAACATATTTTCCAAAGTTTCAAGTATAATTGAAATAATAATAAATCTATGAAGTGTTAGTAATGTAAGCAGAGATGATAGTGGCGTACTAACCTCGAAATAAGTCAATGTTTTATAAAACATGAAAGAACACGAGCTAAACGTGTTCACCACGGATAATATTTTCTAGTATTGATTATATGGCATGATAGGCACTAATCTGCTCGGTGACAAACCACCCCCCTCCCCCCACTTCTCACTATCTGTCTAATGTATTCCAGGGAATCGTCTGTGACGTCTCCCTTCCCTGTGACGTCGCTCAAACTCACAGATAGGTATATAGTGCGCATCTTATTCAATTACAAATACGGCGGGGGGGGGGGGGGAGCCGCCTAATAACGCCACTTCTCCCACCAGAGAGATGTGCAAGCATCTCTCTGGTTAAGCCAGCGCGATTCCCACTTGCAAAGACAAAAGGTCAATAAAATACCTTGTCCCCTCTCTGCTAGTTTTTTCATCTCTGCTAACATGAGCATGTTACACACACACTCTCTGTCTCCTGTAGCATTTCTGATTAACGCATGAATATTTTGAATTCTATCCTGTCGACTGGGTTTTGACGGTGTCTATGCCGGTTTTTCCCCGTCTCTTCTAGTGATAGCTTAGCTATAAGTACACTTAGGGAGGTAGTCATGGCCCCCATTGCAGGCCATGGCTGCCCAATCCATCTCTGCCGTGATGCATGTCTCCTTGCATGATTTCCTATCCTTGTAGACGTGAGGGGTCTAGCCCTGGGTTGCAATAAAATCCCGCCCTACCCATTGGGCTTTCACTTAACACTTAGTTATAGGGTAGTTAGAGAAAAATGCACTTACAAATACATAGTTTTACGCACACCGGAACAACTTTCATTCGTTTTCAGCCTGTTTTGTTTCCGCCATATTAATTTGTTTTCTGGAAGAGCACTTTCGTGGTGCACTTTTTTTTTTGTATGTCAGATATACGTGCGCTGCGGAGGGCGTAAATTTATTTTTCTCATGCCACGAACCCTTGAGAGTTCGAGACGCACCCACGGCCTCGCCGATTCTGAACACCCTAGTGATTCGAACTCACCATTACAACAATGGTCTGCCCGCCGGAGTTACGGCAAGGACTCGCTGAGCGTGAATTTACAAAATATTAAATCATAAACTAAATTTTTAACTACGCAACATATTTCTAAGGGGATTTGTTTTATAAACTTTAACATATTTGAATTTAAAATCCATTACATAAGCAAATAGTTTATATCATGCGTAGTTTCCTAGTAAAAAAAGTTGTTTATTCTTTCGAATCGTGACGTACAGAAACAACAAAATCAGAACACATGTAAAGGTAATTGTTTTAATATTTGTACATTTGTATTATGTGTAAGTCTGCTAGAACAAATTAAAAGACACCTCATTTAAACCGAAGTTCATCTCCTTTAAAACTCCTTTTAGAATATTTTGTTATGAAAAGGTTTTTTGTTCTACAAAATTTGAGCGTTGTAGATATTATTGTTTTGCCAATTTTAATACAACTAATTTAGCATGATTAATGATTTTTTGGTTTGTATCTCAAGATTTTCGCAAAATGTTAGGCGATTTTTATATCGAAAACTATAGATAGTATCAACGATTTCTTTATGAGGTAGTTATCAGCGTCCCATCGAAAAATATTAAGTAGTTCCTAATCAGTTATTAATTTTTTGTTTCCTGGAGTCGCGCGTTGGGAGACCTTCCAGCCCTTAGTTTTCCTGTGCACTGCTTCACTGGAGATGGCTGATAAATAGGGATAGGAAAATTTCGCGAGTTCAATGACTTGTGGGTTAGACTCCACAATCCTGTGTACAATCAAGCCTCAGATTGGCTGCTGCCCCACAGTATAGCCAGGGTTACCTCATACCTGGCAGTATGGTGTTCGCTACTTGTTTCCTTGCATGTCTGCTATTGGTTCAGAGTCGTCCAAGGCATCTCTAATGAACTGTGATCCAATTGCAAAGGTTACTTCAGTGTACACGTGTTTGAGGTCTATCTTGTCCTGAAATGAATTCGCGAAATTTTCCTATTCCTACTGATAAATCGCAGTCTGCTACTTTTTCACACATATTTCTTTGTCGCATATATATCTGTGACGTCATTGAAAGATCTGTGACATAGATATCCCATAATGAGGGACTCACAGCTTTTGAACTGAACTGTGACAACCGAAGCAGCTACTTTTGTCACAGTTTATTTCAGCTGCCTTGCATGTTCACCAAGAAGTGATGGCTAGGTGCTTTTGAACAAACTGTTCAATGATAAACCATACCTTGGGTTTAAAGTAGTAGTAAATATTTTCACTTGAAGTCTACAAAACATTGGGCGCCAATAAAAAAATATTTTTTTTTATATATGCATTTATGTTATCTTTAGCAATGACAATTTTTATGTGATTCAGTCGTGGACGCCATCGGGTGGGTTTTCTGTATCTCGCTCTTTGTTTATAATTGAAAATTTTGTTTTAGTTTGTAGAGTTATGTGACATTTTTCGGTGACTGAAAAATTTCCATAGCAATTGACAAAATCTCACAAAATGAACATTTATTACAAATTTCACTTAAATATTGATATTTCAAATGAATGCTTGTAATGCAACCATCATCACTACTGTTAGATTAGTGTGTATGCGTGTGTATGTGTATATATATAACTATGACAAAATCACATATATGTCACAGTAACAGTTGTCACAGATACTTGAGTGTCTCTGTTGAGCTCATTCCTATGGTTCACACACTCAAGTGAAACCCAGATAAAAATTTGAAACACAAGCCGTTTTCCCTTCCTCCACACGTCACTCTTTATTATCGACGCAGTAACTTCAAGGACGGGCAGACAGTTTCGACGAAGTACGCACAAGAGCGTCAAGTTCAAAGTGAAGAGTTTTCAAGCTACCTGTTGGCAATAATAATAGTTAACACATAACAGCGAGACCACACATGGCGACGGAAATACCAGCGGAATCATGGAACCGGTTTGAAACAAGAGAAAATATTGTTACAATACGCCAGGGCCTTTATTATGAACTCTCCGATAGCAGTCGTTATGCTTCGGAGACACAACCAGTGGCGCAGTTAAAAAAATTTTTCGGTGGTGGTGAAGAGGGGGAGGGGTCTAGACTGATCGCCATCACACTACTTCCCCAAAGTGCTTAAGAGAAAGACAAAATGCGGGACCTTCTTAAACTATAAAATATCTTCCGAAATTTCATTTGCAGAAATACTCCGGAAATATGTTCTAAGTTACACTTACAGCAACAAATTAAGTTTCTTGTTAAACTTTGAAAGCTCATCCAAAACTTCGTGCAGAAATAGACTCACTGCGATGGATGCTGGGTATTGCCAGGCCATTCAGTCTTGTCTGTAACAATAACAATAACATATCGTATTACTGTGTTAAAGTATAATATCCAGATTCGGTAAAAACAGTTTGTTGAAGCGGGGACAAAGAAAGGAGCAATTACTTTCTGTTTTATTAAAATTTAGGCTATAAGAGTATCTGTGAATTTCATTAAATTTTTTTCTGAGAGAACTGCAAGTTTCAATGTTTCTTGGTTCATTTGTTTTAAAGTTTTGACCGTATGTGAATAATTTCATGGGATTTGTTTCGATTCTGTGCATATCTTTGTAGTTAACTTTAAAGTTAAGATTGACTGACAAATAGAAAAAGGGAGAAAAAAAAGGGGGGGGGGGATGCAACAGTTGCGATAGGCAAGAAAGTCAGGAAATCTTGTGCTTGGCGGGCCTAGAAAAATATTTAATTAAAATGTCAATTTTTAGGTGTAACTTAACTCTATCTACACTTTACCTTCCCAATTGGGTTCCGCAAGTAAGTCTTGATCCTTTTTAGGGAAGATCATGATCTCTCGGGAGTAGCTGTTGAGACTGGTAGGGTTGCAAGAATTTCTAGGAGACAGTGAATGTTATGAGTGCATTAAAGGAAGAATGGCATGAATTTCTGCGGCAGCGAAATTTTACTAACACTACATCGGCAGCCGAGAAAAGTGATTACAAACTCCCATTGCACATATAGCACAACTAGGTCGTGGATTTAATTTTCTCACTTTATCCCTCCACATATCCGATTCAGTCATGCTATCTGAGACGGTGTTTGACAAATCCTCCCCATAGTATTCACAGGTATTTCTAAACGACTGCATTACTTCTGGGTCATCTGCATTTCCTGGAAAAAGAGCTGAAATCCAGACAAAACCGCTTTGTGATTTATGAATCTGTTCTTAATCTGCATGATAAACGAATCAAGGAAATGTGTGTATAGTGAAATTCTTAAGTAGCTTTCTCGGTCTGAATGAGGCGGATTTGGTCTGTTTGTTTGCTTTTTTGAGATTCGAGGTACAGCCACTGGTACACCAAACCCACCGCAAACTTTTTCAACAGCTGTAAAAACCTCTTTAAATGTCACTTCGGCATTTCCACGCAGCTCCTCTACCTTTTTGACTTCTTTCAGCAGTCGCTATGGCCTATTTCAAATAAATTTTTATCTTTTGCAGTGTTTTGCTTAAAATGCTTTCCAACGAATGCACTTTTTCAGTGACGAAAAGTGAAATTAATAATCACACTGAAGAATAGAGCTTCGTAACCCAAAGGCATCCCTTAATGAATCTGCATCGTCCCACTGCGATATTTCTGCCAAAGCTTCAATTACAGGATACAGAAGTTCAACAATGTCAGCGACTGCATCAAAACTCTCCACTCATCTGGTTGAACATAGACGTTTTAAGCTTTTGGCATGGTAGTTTTCCTACATTCCTTCAATACATTTTGAGAGTACGCCTTTACTTTTTGGCGTATTAAAGAAATTGTGGGCTCTTGATAGGATCCCAATACTATTCCGGATTGCTTGGATTTCACTGCTATTTGTTATGGCCAAATTCAGAGAGTGTGCTGAGCAGTGGACGTACAATGCTTTGGGCGGTTTTTCTTTTACAATTGATTGGGACCCTATATATTTTCCGGACATTGAAGATGCCCCATCGTATCCTTGACCTCTTAGGTTTTCAATATCTAACCCTAATTTTGTTAAATTTTCAATAATTGATGTGACAAGCCCTTTTCATGTTACGTCATATACAGGTACAAATTGAAGGAAATTTTCCCTAAATACCTTTTCATCAGTACCTACATACCTAAGACAAAGTGACATCTGGTCAACACATCTGTTGTTTCGCCCGCCAAAACTGAAAAGAATTCCACTTTTTTTGCTCTGTTGACAACTTTATTGAGCGAGACAGAATTGCACACTTCAATAATTTCGTTCTGTATTGAAGGGCTGGTATATTTTTTTGTAAGTCCTTCAGATTACATTGCCTGTTTTAACTTGGTATCTCCGAGAGCTCTGTATCAAGCGCACGAAAATTGCCCTCGTTACTGGAAACCTCTGTGTCAATATGAATTTTTCCTGCATCTCCGTGTCCACGCAAAGATAACTCTTGCCTTCCACAGGTAATAATTGTATCAGTTATAGGCACCACGTTAATTCTGTTTGCCAGAACCCTTTTTAACCTGTCTTTATCTATCGACATTTCAATTGATTGATTAGCAGACTTTGATACGAGTTCATCAGTATCACGAACATAATTGAAGTGATACTGTGTCATGGAATGATGGAAAAATGTATTGACAGCTTTTTTCCAGTTGTCAATTTTTTTTGCAATAAGGAACCAAGGGGCTGCGATGAACCTTTCCCAACGTCATGTTTTCAAAATACTATGCAGTACGTATTTACAGTAAGATCCGTCTACCTCTTTGGAATAGCACAACCATGTCCACCTACTAAGCCAAGCAAACTGAATTTTTTTTTTCTTTTTCTTCTGATCGTTTTGACACGGGAAATAAATGATTAGGTTCTGGTACCGTGTTCATAAAATTACGACTTTCATTTGCTTTTAGAACTCTATTGACAAAAAGGGACACGTCATATTTAGTTATGTTTTGAATTTCGGTTGAAGAACTAGAATCTTGGTGCACATCAGATACATCTTGTACATGAGAGCCAGAAACAGTAGGCGTGTCGTTGTTTCGAACATGTTCTTCAACATTAGAAGATACATGCTGTGTACTGTCCTCAACGGCTTGGCGTTTGCAGAAAAACTGAGATATTGATGATTGTCTTTTTGCAGATTGTAGTTCTTCTGAAAAAAAAAAAAAAAAAAAAAAAAACTAAATGTTGTACCCAGTCCCAACCAGTTCATTATGCTCCATCTTTAATGACCAAATAAATATAAGCATCTGACATCAAAAGGGAATTGTAAAATGTTCAGTTAACCTTAAATAAAAAGATAAGAAGTGACGCACAGACACACACAGAGACGCCGCCTTGGGAAACTGTAATCTGAGCCACATTGGACTTAATATTGCTGCCTTCAGGTTGTTATCCGAGTCTGCTTGATATAGTATCCACAGATAGACAGGGAACTGATACTCCAATGCAAAAACAAGCCGCAAATACTCCGACCAGCACACCACTTAATATTGGTTAAAAAAAATCAAATTAAAATCATAACCCAAGCTTTGTGCAGTGTCGCGAGGCACCAGGGCGGTCGTACCAGGGACAAAGCTTGAACGGTCGTATACGATCGACTTCTATGGTCGTTAAAGTGTTAATTTTCTTATGTGTATACAAAATCATGTGATGAATAAATACTTTAAACAGCAGTCTGGTTTGCAACACCTTCATGAGCATGCACATTGCACAGTTACAGTCTTCCAACAATTAACAAATTTGTAAAATTTACTAAGATTTTCTTTGTACTTTTACAAACCCTTGTAAAAAGTACAATGATGTTCCATGTAAAAGCACGTCTTTGTAAATTTACAAGGGTGACGTTTGTAATAATACAGGAATTTCTTGTATACCAACAGTTGCTGGCAGCAACAACAGACAGCAGCATGAACATATCGCGAAGGAATACAAACTTTGGCAAACCTTATTTTCGTAGACGTAAATTAACTTTCAAATGTTATTTAACAGAACTTATTACTATAAGAAAATATTACGTGACACGTGTATCAAGTTAAGACAACTAGTACTGAGTATTTGTTGAGTTACTTTCATTATGCCTTTTACAAAAAGAGCAACATTCCAACAGTCCACTATCTGCTTTAGCAGTTATACCTTGAAGTCCAAATCGATACCAAATGGTGTATTTGTTTGAATTGATACACGTGACATAATTTTTTGGAAGACTATACCTGTGCATGATATTACGAAAATAATACAAAATTGACATTTCCTTTACAATAAGCAACAGAGAAAAAAGTAATTACTTCATGGGTGATGACACAGGAAGCACACCATACACACTAAACATTCACACTTCACAATCGCAACTAAATCCAAACGACGACCACGATGGCTGAAAGGTAACTGGAAGTGGACGAGTTGCTTGTTTTTGTAGTTGTCGTTTGGCAGAGGCAGACTAACGTAACTCGCCGATTGCAGCCGAAGACAGCCGTGCGATAGCGAAGGTCTGAAATAAGCCACGCGTAATCGAATCCAAACGATCTCAAAACACGGGTGATGTTATAAAGAACAACTAATAATAATGCTGTGTGTGAAGTGATGCAGTTTTAAATTATTTCTATTACTTATTTAATTCTGATCTTTAATTTTAGTTTTGCAGGATTCTCGCTATTGTTTGCTGTACTCTTATTTGCCATATTTTTGCATTTATACTTTTTCGCTTCTTATATTTCGGGGTGGAAGGGGTCCAGACCTCCTGGACCAGCCCCCCCTTTTTTTTATCAACACCACTGGACACAACGAAACACAAAGCGAATGTAGTGATTACGAACTGCAATGCGGTACGCGTTTCATTAAACTTCGATGTTATCGAAAATCTCTGACGTAACAGAAAAAAGAACACACAAATATCATTATGTCGATTTATTTAGTCATTTAGTCCAGGCAGACGTAAGTATCTACCCAAAATTATAGATTTAATTGAAAGAAAGGCGCTATGAATAAAGTGTGCGACAATGTCGTTAACCATATTTATATTTTTGTTTTATTAACATACAGCTTACAGAGTGCGACATATGTTGGTCAGAAAAGTAAACACCTACGCGACATCTGTTGAGTGGGAAAATAAACACTTGCTGCCTCAGTAACCACCCAACAATAATCTACATAGACTCCTGCCTTTACATAAATATGTATCTTGCGAGTAATTCAAAGTGTTTTACAACACATTAGAGTGCATTATGTTTACTTCTTGACCAAATAGCTTAAAGTAAATTACGTGCAGTGATTATTATCATCTCTCCACGGACAATCGTACTCGTGGTGAACAACGCACCACAATTTCGATTTTGGCCGCACAAAACGCAGGTTCGTACTCACATCTTGCGATTTCCACCGCTGCGACGTCATCAAACGCTGACATTTGCGGTACGATAACGAAACAAAAGATGTTCATACTCAGTTTGCTCCTGAGTGCGCTACACCACGGCAAAATCGCTTCTCAGTAAACCGAATATTGCGATACGTGACGTTCGTAATCAGGGCACAGGGAGGCGTATCAGAGTTCGTGAAGGATTGGGGTCATAATAAAAATAAAATAATTGAATCCGATTATTGATTGATTCACACTATTACTATTTGCATTATCAGTGAGCGCCAAATTTAATGTCTATCTCAATTCTAATTAAAGCATTTCTGAATATCTGCATTTGGTTGCATTCACATAATCCACACTCATTATTTACACATATTGAATATGTCTATTGTCATCATTCCGAATATCTTACACTAACGCGTCCAGTTCAGTAGTCCCGCCAGTCATTCTCAATCTTCACTGTGCCAATGCTCGCAGTCGTAGACTTCACTTCCGCTGCTCCTTTTCTCCGCCACTCGATGCTCTGCTGGCTCGTCGTATTCACACACTTGCTGCCTAAGGTCACACAGTCCTCCCAACTCTCAACTCTCGGAGGGAACGTCGTGACTTAATTAGTCTCAGTGCTTCGATATGGAAGGTTCCCCGCACCCCGAGTATCGCTGAGAGGCAAGGGCTATGAACCAGAACATTCTTTCCGATAACCGCATGAATTTAATACGCTGAAGGTCAGCAGGGCACGATTTGCGATAGGCTTACCACGGTGGCATGCCTTTGTAACTTAAAGCGCTTCTTGGATTATCGCTCGCCTGACCTTCACACATACCTTCGCTCTCGCGAGCAGGGCGTGGCAAGGGGGGAGCGCTGAAGATGAGTGAGTGTGTATAGGCTGTTCATGGTAAAGTGAGCACTTTTGAGGCCCTAGTTACTTTTTCCTGTCAGAATTTTTTTATCCTTTGATTGCCTTTTTAAAATAAATATTGTCACGTAAGTAATAAGCACAGTGTGTATATTCCAACGTATTCGGAAGTTCACGTCTAAGGTTAAAATAGGATATATTTATTGACTATTAATCCAAATGGGAGGGCTTTCAAAAGTGCTCTCTTTACAGTGAACAGCCTATAACAATATGTTAAAGTTCTTCTTGGTTTGACAGTGGTAGAAATAGGTCTGTGCTGTGAGACATACTGCCCTGTGTTCCTCTGATCACCCCCTTTGGCCAGGCAACTGAGAACTTTTCACGGTGAAGGCGATTGCAGCTCACAATCGCGTGGTATTCAGATAAGCATTGTATACGACAGAAGAAACTGCGGCTAGCACTCGCACACGACTGCTGGCGAGGAGCACGTTCAGCTTTGTTTATCGATTCTGCCGGGAGGGTGATTGTTACACAGAGCAAGTGCAGTTACGGGAAAGCAAACACTTTCGTTGTCCGAAGCGGCCAGGCGTCACAGCGTCAACTGTGTGGCGAGGGTTCGCTTCTCCGCTGTAGGAGTAACTAACTAGTCTGCTTTGGTTGAGCCATCGAGTTGAGAAGGAGAGTTGGAAGCAAGATATAGGCTCTATCGTGCGAAGGAAACACGTTGGCGGGATCTGCATCGTCACCAGAAATTTTATTATGTATCTGTGGTACTAAGGCAGAACCAGACCTGTCAAAAAACTAGACTTTTCAGGAGGCCTATTTTAAAGTTTGCTATATTGTTGTAAATAAGGCTTGACTTCAGTGAGCACTATATTAACGTGGAAGGCTCCTGAAAGGGTTTTCTATCGTTGGAAAAAAAGATCACTGGGAAATTTACCATACAAAGGGAGTCCTTTCTGTAAGTTAGACATATTGTCCTTTGCCTTCTTTTGTTTGACACGAATATTGACACGTTGCTTACATGTGCTTGTTTGTTAACGACATATCGGGTTCTACCATCTTTTAACTACCGTGATCATACATATTGGCCCTACATTTCTATTTGGATCTTTTAGTGATCGAATGTTGGTAAGACGGTACTTGCAAGCCTTCACAGCAGTTAATAATGCTACACGAATCTTAGTAGTTATGGATAGATAAAAAGGGATATAATACAACGAAGGTATAAGCTTTGAAAGTATTTATTAAGAAATAAAATTGGAAAAAATCACACGTCTTCTTCAATAGCATTGTCCGTTAACTCTTGCATACTCTGCCACTCGTTTCTAGATTTATGTGAAAATTGTGACACTCAGTGTGAATCAGAGGAAGAAGATTTAGTATATCCTTATTCTTGAGGACATTGATGGGCTGTGGACCATCGTAACATTTCGTTAGCACCGGCGTTGGTTTCTTGCCTCTCGTCGACCGCCGCAAGTCGAACATCCGAAAGCTTTCATCATCAACTGCGGTTTTGAATAATATCAGTCCGAAAGTCTTCCCGTACTTGATCCATTTCATTTGAAGCCAATTCATCTTTCTGCCATCTGTGTCGATATTCCTAGGTGTCAAAAGTTCTTGGGCAAGTTTTGAAAACGACTTGAAGTCCTCTTGGCTCATTTCATGCACTTGGAGTGGTTTTTTGTCCCTTACAGTTGGAACAAACTGAAACTAGTCTCGGGGTACCATGATAGGTATTTCAGCAGTATTTTTTGCCCTTTCTATGCGGGCATGATTTACATCGCATTCGAGATGCGTATGTCCCGGCAATATAAATTTTTGATTGACACAACCAGCGTGGTTAGTCTTGCTGACAAATAATGAAAATATACAGGCCATGTTAATATTTATATTTTGTCCCCCCCCCCTCCCCAATGTATCTGAGTAGGTTATCACGTGGGTCACACTTTCGGGTAGACTTTCAAGTTTCTTTAATACACAAGACGCAGTGTCTTGAGAGCCTCTGTTTCTAATTGCTTCATGCCACATGTAGTAGTGAGTGGTGCAACCATCTGTAGTGCAATTCCGGATTGTCAGGTTGTAAGTCGAAAGGAGGCGTTTGTAGAAAGAAATGTTGGCTGTAAGTGAAGGTGTATCCAAGACCTGCTGTAAGTCGAAGACTAGGACTCCCATGGTTGGTTCTTCGTTTGCCTTGGTTTTGTCGATATCCTTTAATTTGTAGCCTAAATTAGCCATTTCCTCGCATTTGTTATGGTGCTATCAATTCATTCTTTTCATTAGGATCATTGGTTTTTCTTGATTTTCATTATGTACGCGTCACATGTCTTGCATGTATCAATATGTGGTTGTTTAAATGTTTAACCTGTTGATTTAAACACTTCTCGAAATAAATCGTACGATCCACCATTTTGATGCTCCGCCTTGTGTTCGCTATACAACATTCTTATGTTTAAATTGCCCTGTAGGTACTTATTTTGCGAGTCATTTCTCGAGTAACGACTTTCATACTTGGGATACCTCTCTACGTGCTCCAGCATAGCCTTCCTCTCTTCGATCTTATTGTTTGCAGGCTCATGCCGACCTCTTTGATCCTCAAGAGAAACAACTCGAATGGAAGCATATTTCACTTTTTTCCACCAAATAATCAACTCTGAACTTTGTTAGTCCATAAACAGATTGGGAAAAAAATTTTGCAGACCATTTCGATACTCCCGTCTACTTTCAATGAATATTCAACAGTGATTTGTCGGTTGTGCTTGACATGTGTTCTTCCACGACCTTTCCTTTCGCCACCTTTCTTGGAGATTGATACACCTCCGGCCAAAATCTGGTTTTGTTCTACTTTCGAGCACTTATAAAAATTTTCGCGAAAAGCCCTTCGCTTTTCTTCATTCACTTTTTTTCGTAGCATCTTTTACAGCAACTGTTACCAGCCGTCTGGAATACTTTCTCCGGAAAATTTTTGCCTTCTCTTGTCTTTGTCTCTTGCCCATGATCACGCAATTCCTTCTGTTGCTATCGTGTATCGATTCTTTTTTTCTTCCGTGCACGAGTGTGTTCTACTGCAATGATATTTACTGGTCTTTCTCTTCTGTGCTTGGGTGTCTCCTGCCTGCATATCTTCAATTTCCGGGGTATTATCTTCAGGCGATGGAATGGAGTCGTCAGCTGCCACAGATCCATCCAAAGGGGAAAGGGTGTTATGAATACAGACCTTGTCCTTCTCCCATGCCTCAGCATCAATGGCTGTGAAGTTCTCTGCAAGCAAAAAAAAAAAGTTACATACAGTAAATATTTGCAAAAAAAAAAAAAAAAAAACAGTATTGAGGTAACCAAAAGAATTTTGTTGGTGACCACAAAGTTCTTTTGCCAATATGGACCTTACAAACGTTTCAAAAGATGTGGCAGCAACAAAATGTTTTTGTCAATGCTATTTTGTGTCAGCAACAAAATTATTTTGCCAATACATTTTGTGCTTCAGTTATCCTGTGCATTAATATGTAATTTAAGATCACTTAGAAAAAAACTGTTCCGTGGTGTGGAATAGAACTCGAGAACAGTAGGTGACCAGTTACTTACTCTAACCACTCGCTTACCACTTAGACATGTGCTATGCAGTGTGTTCATTTTTTATAAAGGAAATAACAAGTCCATCATCCTGGCTTTGTGCGGAAGACGATCTCAGGCATATTACAGTTACGGGTGAACAAACAGACTTTCTACGTCTGTTTGTACTGTTCTACGATTGTAGAACATTTTCATTTTATGATATTTGCTTGTTTCTCTTATATATCTGCCCATTACACCGGCCCAAATACAAAGCATAAAGAAAACAAATGCAATTTGGCTTCCTATTTCTTACTTTCTCGTCACTCTACACGCATGCGTAGTTGATGTGACTAATTTTGTGGTTGTAGCAAAATATTTTGACATCGTTAGCACGAGCACTATTGCCATCCATTGAACATAGAAGTAAATAAATATATTGTAACACTCACAAAATTATTGTGATAACCAATTCAATTTAATATATTTAATATCTTTTCCAATAAACATTTTTGTTCATTTACACTAAATGGCTTTTGTACTAGTCAATATATGTGGTATAGGCAGTTCACGGCAAAGCGATCACTTTTGAAATCCATTTTTTTTAATGAAAAACCACAATGTTACCTGCATTAATTTGAAGATAAACTTGTGCTTATTTGCTTACAGTAAAGGTGGTAGCGAACTAGGGAAAGTTTGTTCCACGTCTCAGTGTCTTATAACGTGTACAGTTTTAACATTTGTGGACCTGTTAAGTGCTCACTTTACCGTGAACAGCCAATAGTGCGCACAACAAACTGTTTATTAGCTACCACAAATGTAGCCTTGGGAAGCTTTGGTAAAATGGTTTTTGCAACCACTGCAAATTGTTTTTCAGTGCAATAATAATAGTGT
Organism: Dryococelus australis; assembly: GCA_029891345.1. NCBI lineage: Eukaryota > Metazoa > Arthropoda > Insecta > Phasmatodea > Phasmatidae > Dryococelus > Dryococelus australis. The sequence goes on from CM056999.1 coordinate 98,720,728, forward strand.
TAATGTATCGTTGAGACAACAATGTTACATGTCTACGATATTATTATGAGAAGTTCTGTGAGCATTTTTACCTGCTATTTTTGCCTCTCGGCGTGTGCACAGATCACACAAGGCTTCGTAAGTACAGGGATGAAGCCCTCGATGAGTTCACCAGTCTTCGTGACAGTAATGTCTCTGCCAACCGGCTCATCCTGGGATCCTCCTGTGCAAACAATACGGAAAATGATGATACTATAATGTGGTTATGTTAAACATTGCTAGAGAGAAAAACATACCAGTTATTATTGGAATGCGCCAGATGTGTTAATACGATATGTCCGGGGATGATAGGCTGAGAAATAGCCATTACCCAATAAGTCAGAGATATCGGATTTCACATGTACTTTGTTGCAGAACGGTGCCAGAGCCCGGTATGTCTAACATATTGGGGTTTGCCACCAATCAATTATAAATAAATGAACATATCGGAATCCTTTTATATTTAAAACCATTGTTGAAACTTTTTTTCAGTACGATCTGAGTTTGCCATCGTAAACTTGACGACATTATGCACATATTGGAACTGAAAACGAAAAATCTATTTTTTTTTTGACATATCGGGTCCTGCCTTAGTAGCACAGATAGATGATATACTTTATATATTTATATACAGAATGTGCGGAAATTCCTCTTACAAACTTCTAGGATTTGTAGAGGGGACTGAGTAGCCGATATTTTGATTAGGAACCCGTCTTCGGAAACGTACCGTTACCGTGCTACTACCATTTCAAATCTGGCGTTTCATTCGTCCACTTCCACTAAGGGAAAGGCCGGATTTAACTCCATTGTGGGGTCGTATGAAGAGTACGGTGTACGAGATTCCTGTAGAGACAGATGAAGATCTGCTGGCACGAGTTATGGTCGCTGCACAACAGATTGACGGGACACCAGGTGTGATGAGGCGAGAGTACCGGAACATAATTCGTAGGTACGACGTGTGCAATGACGTAGGAGGTCGCGACATCGAGCCGCTGTTGTAGTGGATCAGTACCGTATGCCACACCTCCTTTACAGAAGACAGAAACCGATCGCTGCGTTTAACTGTAGACAAAAGTGTTGCTGTGATAAATGAGTACGTTTCTCTATTGTTCCCTTGGAATTATTAATTAAAGAATTGGATTGCTAATTAAATTACTCACTCAGAAGTGGACGCGTGAAACACCTGATCTGAAATGGTTGTAGCACGATAACGGTACATTTCCGGACATGGGTTCCTATTCAAAATATCGTCTGTCCCCTCTACAAGTCCTAGAAGTTTGTTAGGGGAATTTCCGAGCACGCTGTCTATATATATATATATATATTTGATATATTGTATGTTATGCACTTTATTACTAGAGACCGGGAAAATTCGTGAATTCAAAGAGAGACTTCACAATCTTATCATAAAGCAGGTTTACAAAGTGGCAAACAAGTTTCTACTTTCATTTCTGTCCCGAAAAAAGTTTTCAAGAAGTTAGAATAAATAAAACTACTTACAGTGGGACCCATGTGACATCTTGGAAAACCACAAAATTTTGTTTCATTAGCCTAAACGAACGTAACAGGTTTTTACAGTTTCGCTGTTTAGATTAGACGATTTTATCACCAGGGAGCTTATACTAAGCTTCGTCGGTAACTGCCCATACCGTCGTGAACCTACCGTCTCGCAGCCGACCAAAATATTCGTCGGAACCAAAACGGTATTCAGAGTCAAGAGTCGTTTAGCACGGGGGCTCTCTCTCTCTCTCTCATCATTGACGAAGCTCAGAGCGGGGGTGTGCTCGGGCCCTTATACCACCCAGATGGTTGCAGCATTTGTATCTCTCTGCGGGCTGAGGAAGTTTCCCTCACCAGACCGCAAAGAACACATAGCCCAGAGGTCAGGACGCCCTGCACGTCCCGGCACAGCACGGGGGCGCAATCGGGTATCTTCATCTTACCGACTTCCCCCACTCCAAGCTAGAAGAGCGTTCGTTTCTCTGCGCACGGTCGACAACGTATCGACAAAATATTACTAGAATTGCTTGTTTTAAAATTTCACAAATCTGTTGAAAAAACATTACTTAAAGACACGAATAGTAACATGTATATTTTTTTAGCTCGTAAACAATAGTGTATGATTACAAATATGTGGTTTATAAGAAAATAATAGTGTACAGTTTTCGTTGATTTTGTGAGGAGTTTGAGAAACTGTGGTTGGTGGCCATGTTGAACAGTATTTGCCCCCCGGTTCGTGAGATATAGATGTTTACGTGTAACGGACGAGGTCCGTGTGTTTAACAAACTAATTGTACATCTGAAAAATAAAATATTTGGTCAAGACTAAGAGGAGGAATGTTAGCAGATGTTGATTATAGATTTCACGTAAAACTGTCCTGAATAACAAAGAAATGTACACGTCTTAAATCGATTATATTAATATTCCTAACCTTTGTGTCCACCGAAGTATAGTGCAGAGCCATGGAAAGCCTCGTGTTCAAGTGAATGCGAATTTTACAAACAGTAAGTTTACGTGTTTTGTAAATGTATTTGTAAACCTTTAATATAATATTTGAAATGCACGTGGCCTGAAAAAGCCGCACTTTCCATATTTTTGTAGTGAGTGAATAATATTTGTTTATTTGTCTACATCGTAAATTCAACGAGTGTAAGGTTAACTTCGGTCATAGTAAATAATTAAAATTATATCAAACATCAGCTATTCCCAGTCTAAAACGCACGACGGTAAATGTAAACAAATGTTTATCAAGCCGGCAGAGCGCAGGGCAATTACTTTTCGCATGGAAAATCGCCAGCTATCCGGTATTAGTCTCTATAGTATTTGGTCAAAGTGTGTGTGTGTGTGTATTGCTACATCTGTACAAATATTTTTTTTTTTCATTGAAGTTAAAGTTTTCGAAGTAAAATTATTTGATTGTTATTACCAAACGAGCAAATGTTTCCACTGATCCATCAAAACAATATGCAAATCAAAATGCCACACGCTCGAAAGAACATCAAAATTACCTTTTCTCATGAAAGGCGTAAAATTAAAGTTCTCTCCCCCCCCCCAAAAAAAAAAATTCATATTTCCTTTTATCCCTCGACATAAAATAAATAGAACCCTAACAAATTTAACTCGACAATTACAAACATAAAACAGTTTGGAATACCAACCTAGCTATAATATCCTACATTAATTACTGGACGGAAGTTAGATAACGTTCGTATTTCAGTGCCCGTCACGACAGGAAACACGAGGCAAGAGGAGAATGCAAGTGTACACTGGACTCAAACATTTCTTCACAAACGTCTCTTTCTTCACTGACAAAACAGCTGTGGTGGAATAATAAATTCGTGCTACTTTTCTAGAACTGTCAAAATTTACCCTAATATAGACTATAACAGAACCAGCCTCAGAAACATTCCCAAACTGTAGGCTAATAGGGGCCAAAATACAAATGTACATAGCTTATAAGCTTGTTATTTTTTAAAATGATGTTACCTTATATCATCAGATAATTGTATTTCATATATTTAGACAAAGCAAAAATTATGCGGGAAAAGAGTTTTGATCTTAAGCCGTGAAGACTCTTGTGTTGCGAAGCACATATCTTACCCACTAAACCATCGAATACACATTTATTAAGGAAACGAATAAAGGTGTGTTTATGCTGTGGATATAATTGTTTATTGAATAAATATTTACAATTGCTTATTTTGACATTTATGTGCTTGTAATAACTTCCCACACGTAAAATAGCATGTTTTATGTTATGCACAATGTTTGACAAACGTGAGTGATGTACGCTTGTAATAGTTTTAACCAATCTTTTCATGCTTATTCGTATCGTAAATGTACGTGTAGGAAAATTATAACTCCATACAACACAAACACGTGCTACACTGACTTTATACTACACAACAATATTTATTTCCGTATCATTGAAATACACGGCCACATTCAATACCGACGCCCGCTATATTGGTTTACCTACGGAATTCTAGCCTGCCAACTGCTCACGAACAGTTGAGACGTTCCGACTCCACTCGTGACGTCACTCGACCTTCGTTTCAGGCTTAGAATAGCAAATAGTAGGCTGGGACTGATAATATGGGTGCTACTTTTTTCCGTCGGAACGAAGACTTAGAATAAGCTCCCAGGCCACATACGGAAGGCCCTATCTGTTAATACATTAAACGATGCTTCCATTTTCTTCGTTTATGACTATAGGATATTCGGATGTCCAAGAAGTTACGTTATTTTCTAACAGAGCAGTATTGAAATACTTTGTTTTAGATGAGTGTAATCGCGAAAACTTCTTGCTTTTCGGATGAAAATAAAATTGAATGTCGCCAACCCTGGATACCTCTGGCTAATAATTGTACATTTGGTATAATATCAGTTTCAACATAGTTTAATCAACGTCTGATTGCTTGTTGGTGGAATTTTATTATAGTAAAATTGTTACTTATTTTGACACATGTTGCAGTGAAGATAGCTAGAGTACAAATTTTGTGATGTTGGTAATGTTCATAATTGACACGGTTGTGAGTTACTAAGGCCAAAGAGAAAAACGCTGAACGATTCAAGATTGTAACTTTATTAAATGTTATGTAAATTTATTAGTAAACAGACTAGTTAATAAAAACTATCTTTCTTATGTAACTTCCCCAACCACTTTAGGCAACATCGGCATCTGCCGTCGAATTCGAAAACACTCCAAGAATTCACAAGGAACTGCACTTAGAATGTCTGCTATATATTGAAGAAATAAAAAAGTAGGGCTTGGTTACCAGGAAATCTACTTAAAGTGCACGGTCATCATGGGAACTTTGTTGTAATTCGTCTCCTTGAAGAACGGTATAGATTTTATGTTGGTGATAGCAAAAGAAGAATTTTTTTGTTAACCTCGTAATATTTTAAGTGAGAAGAGATAGAGAGATACTTTTTTTTTTATTTACACCCCTCATATGGGAACCACTGAAATTATATTATAAGTAATTAATTGTATACGGACCGCTATCTGATGCTGGAACAAGTGTGTAGATTAATAGGTGTAATTATTATGCATCATGCAGGCAATGTTAGCAAATAGACAACTGAATGTGAAAGTGACAGAACACACACTGCAATATGCTGAAAAACAACCACGAAACACCAACAGACTTGCAGATTACCAGTATGTTTCCTAAATATCCAGGCTTAGCACAGCTCCCACAAAGCTATACATATGTCACACTTCAAATACACTCTGGGAAAAACAAGGAAACTAACTACCAGTATTTCATTCCAATCAAAGAAGTCCGAGGGTGAAGTGAAGTTTAATGCAAATAAGAAATCTTATCTCAATTTAAATAATGCTTCCAACTTTATATTGTGATACCAGAATATGTGAAAATTAACACGCAGCAGCTCGACAAGATAATTATGTTTATACCTCTGTATGCCTGTCAAAATAGCAACTATGCGTGCAGTGCTTGGCAACCATAATAAATGCCTTTGCAGTGATTAAAATATGACACAAAATTTTAAATTTTTTGATGTGCAGAAAGTTCAGTTCAAGTTAAAATGGTAATCACACTTACACTTGACAGTTGCAATTGTCTGCCTATACGTTAACACTCTATAAAATTGTCTCTGGCTAGCAATGCCAAAAATAGGTAGAGCAAATAAATAAGAGTTCTTATTCCCAGGCACCGTGTGATAAGCAAGAAAGTGTTGATATAGGTGCGGTTAGCAAGAAAAGTCTTTAGCACTTCACCGCTGGACCAATGGTCACTGGAAATGGCGGTGATAAAGATACCTTACATATCTGCGGAATAATTAAAGTTACTATGCTCCTGAGCCCTCTTCAGACAGTTTAGTATTACTCTGTTGGCTAACAACACAAAACGTAGCATATTCGTTGGGACCAAACTCACATTTCATTACAATTATCCAATTTTTATACGGAGCTCAGGTTTACCTGACCTGTTACCTTAATGGCCCATTTCAAACTAGCTGGAGACCAGAACATTCTTTCAACATCTATTATTGGCATCGGTTACCAGATTTGAATTAACATGTGTGACATAGGGCTAAAGTCAGGGTGCATTCCTTACGATTACAACAAAAACTGTGTTATCAAACATTGCCAACTTACACAAATTAATATGTTACTCAAAGCTTAACAATATAAAAATAAACACGTAATATTATTCATATGATCAATTACCTGTCAACTGCTGTGAACCTTAATAAATACTTAAATAAAATTAAAATAAAAACAAAATTACTGAATAAGAAACTTATAGGTGGAAGACGTCACAACAATAGCATTTCTTTTACTAAAACATGTGTGTACTAGTATCTTAGATTCGCATACTACTGTAAGGTTTAACAATGCTAATTAGATGTTCCACATAACGAGACGTTACAAACTTAACAAGTGAACTAGCGTAAAAAGGGGCACATTTCTTTAAGTTACATGTACAATTCCACGTTCCCAAGGTACAAGTTTTAAAGTTGACAGTATAACTGTTCAGGCTGCCAGTTCATTCAACTGTCAACTCAAATTCGTAGGATGTCAACAAATTCATTGCATACCTTAAGTAATTTTAAATCTGGTTTTCTTTGTGACCTTTATCACTTCATAGCTGAACAGTAGCTATTTATTTTGGTGCCTTTTTCCGCGCGAATGTACGCCAAAATCCCATATTCTATTATTTAATGTAAAGGTAAAGGAAACTGTGACACTGACAGAATAAAATGTCAGATCTTTTGACATCTCAAAACATGCGTACATTTCCGTCACCTTATTGTTGTTTCCTTTATTATACGGTATTTTATTTATTCCTTAATTTTTCACGCAACCATTTTCTGGACAAGTTAGCGTTGTAAGTGACCATAGAGTTCCAACAGAAATCACCAGCAGCATCGAGTTATGGGAACAGTCACTCACTACAGGACAGCTGCCACATGAAAAGCATTCAACGTTTGTTCAACTTGCGCAATGGTTTTGCATAATAAGAGCTATAATATTCAATTGACGCTGACGCTCAACTTAACTCCGTACTTGGATAAATCGACTCGAGAAAGAATGCGAGTCTACGTGCGTGCGAGCTATCAGAGAGTGATGGTAATGTACTATATTCCGAGGAAACCATGGCCATTGGTAGGGGCACACGAATTTCGCGAAAAGATTTCACGACCTGTTGTATTTCAAAACACTTTAGCTCAGATCCACTTTTGTGATTGGGTCGTCTAGTTGTTACGCGTGTTAAATGTCTGTCCCCGAATCAAAGACGTACAATATCGGAGTAACTTAATTATTATTGGTCAGTCAACTAAGAAAATGTTTCTCACAGACACATGCCGCCAATAAGCAAAAGGAAACTGCTGGCACGATCGTAGGGTATTGAAATTTAGTATGAGCGGAAATCTTTTCGCGAAATTCGTGTATCCCTAGCCATTGGCGTTAAAGGCTGTTCGCGATAAAGTGAGCGCTTCTGAATTCAACCTTAGGAGAAAGTCACTGCTCCTACCTGCATATGTTTTAACTGGCGCAGAGAGTGACATGCGCCTGGTCAAATTAGTATCCATGGAGGGGAAAGTAGTTCCACATCTTAACGTCGAATAAAAATGTTGGGTAACAATATGCGATACCTTAAATTATTTACTTCGCTTTCTGTTTTTCTAATGTATCTTAGTGTAAAAAGGAGCAAATGTGTTAAATATGTGCTTTTCTAATAATTGCATGGTTTTACGTGACCGACGCGTGGATATAATGCTGAGGTACGTGGAAACGCAGTCTTGCGCGGATGAGTACCTACACAACGCGCTTAAAATAATATCTTAAGCAGGGGTTTTAAAAGTGCTAAGTTTACCGTGAACAGTCTATAGGAATACGAACTCTGTGCAGCCGTGCCACAGCGATCCCGGTTCACTTCTGGGCGGATCCGAATAAGGGCTGTGTACAAACTGGGAAAGTTATATGGTCTCCTGGCGCGCCATTAAATATTCTTTCTTCAATGGCGAATGCAACCTTGCTCAAAGTTTCAGTTCAGCTTTTGTTACTATCGCCACAGATGTGACCTCAAACGGGGGTAGCACAGTATCTAATGTCGCGCTGCATGGTCGGTAATGTTGTACCAATAATTAAAAAACTTGTTTAGACCACTCGCTCCCACGCTCGCACAACTATCAAGGGAAGTTTTAATGACGCTGTTAGGCGGAAACGTTTTGAACAAAAAGGCCACGCGAACTCGCGCTTCATTATCATGTTCGAGACTTGTTAATTTAGCGACACTTTGCTGAAGTCTGGAGAGTAATTACTGGGCTTCCTGAGGTAGGTGAAGTACGCTTTAGGTGAGGAGGAAAGTGGCTAGCGCTATCTCAATTCGGTGATTCCAAATAAAAAGAGGTGGCCAGCAATTAACCTCTCTACACCCCTCTGCCACTACACCCCCCCCCCCAAAAACAACTCGATGAAAAATTTTTGGTACTGTATGGACCCGTCACTACACACAACGTACGATGTATTTTAATCGTGTATTTGTCATAGACTGAAGATGAGGTAGACCGCTTATTTGTCTTCTGCGCATGTACACAAAATTGACCTACCTCAAAGGAACACAACTGTCAAAGTCACATGGTCAACAGAGATGAACGTCACTTGGTCATGAATAATGAACGTGTTTGTTTATACCTTAAATTTTAAATGATAAGCACTATTATATAAATAAAATAGTTTTACCAATTTTAAATTATTAAAACTGCATTACAAATAGGTTAGAAGAAGTATAAAAACATCTCAAAACACTTGTTTACTAAACAGTGTTCTAACATCAAATCAATTCCACGCCGTTTTTGCTAGCCATCTTGGCAGAAAAGCAGTTAAATATTGGGACACCGAGATTGGTTGTGCACAGCCAGCGAGATCGGACTACCTCGTCTTCAGTCTATGGTATTCGTAGGTATAGGCCGTTCCAGTAAAGTGAGCACTTTTGAAGCCCTAGTTACTTTTTTCTTTCGACCAATTTATATCCTTCTACCACTTGTTAACCAAAACTCTTTCATGTGAGTAATAAACAAAGTGTATATATTCACCATACCCAAAACAGAAAGTTCGAGGCAACAATGAAATGTATTTATTAGTTATTATGTCTGATAAAACAGCTTCAAAAAGTGCTCACTTTACAGTGAACGGCCTATACTTGGTTTCGATATTAGTTACCTAAGATCGAGTGGCAGTATATCCGGTACAATAAAATACTATATTATCGTATGTTTGTAAACAGAAGCGTGGAAAATGTTACCCTGATAATTATCATCAGTTACTGCAAGAAAAAAGTTTGAACATTTTAGTTTGGTAAAAATTAATTTTTTTTTTATTGTAGTCAAAAGTCTTTCATATACAGAAAAATTCAACAATACGTTTTATTTAAACCTATAAACTCCGTACTTCCGTTTGGACGCAATACGCTCATGTTCACATCACCTGTGCCTGGTTTACTGTCAAGTGTCCAGGTTTATGACCAAACTTTGAAAAAAGTATCTGTTCATAACAGTATGTATTGTAAAGGAAGCAATGACTTGCATCCTCTCGGTGAGGTTGGCAACGAGTGAGAAAGGTAATTACATGTCTTATATTCGAATTACAAGTGTGATGTATAAATTTGGGGCACAGGATTTATTCGATTCGGCTTTCACTGGTTTTATGTATGCGAGAGCGAGAATCAGCGTTTCAGTAACATATTTGTAAACAATTTAAGAGTTACTCTTTAACGGCGCATGGATATTCTGTGGGTTCTAGTAAGAGAGTTAGTTCTACCCATGGTTAGTCATGATGCATACGTCACTTGTACACTGATTGCCGCCACAGGCAGAACTCACTATCCTGTTCCACACGGCAGCACGAAATCGAGTCACCAGAGTGCTGCAAGTTTACTATTGGTTCCGAGTCCTGCAGGACGTGTCGGATGAGCGGAGGTTCAATAAAACACGTGAAACTAACATGCACATGTGGGCCGTCTACCACGGTATCGAGTTATGATACGATATGTCTCTACCTGTACTGAAAGGATAAAAATTATTAAAGTAACTGCTGATAACGCGTTTCCAGTGTGCTCCATTGAACGGAAACAGCCGATAATAGTATTCTTCGAAACCATATATTGTAACATAAATGCGATCCTGGTAAGTCCAGGTTCAAGCAGTATAATTTGTGTATCCAAAATGATGAGTAGAGTTCCAAGACATGGTTTCTGAATTGATATTATCAGCTGTTCGTCTGAACACTGTAACAATACTAATGTTCCATCATCAAGCAAGCAAGAACTATTATTTAAACACTCAAATATTGTCCATTTATCAAACTTAATATTTCGACTCTATGAAAGCTTACGGTTTAACAAGACATGTCAGTTTCAGGCAAATAATATGTTAATATGTGTAAACTAAGTAAACACAGTGGATTTGTTTTCTTAAGTTATAGCTTATTTATGCTCACGCTTTATGCGAGAAATGACTCATGATTAGGGATAGGAAAATTTCGCGAGTTCAATGACCTGTATGCTAGACTCCACAATCCTTTATATAGTCGAACCTCAGATGTTTGTTCATTGGCTGTTGCCCCAGTATTACAGCACATTTCACAGTACGGGCTTCACTTCCTATTCCTTTGTAAGTCGGCTATTGGCGCGGAGTCGTCCAGGGCGTGTCTAAGAAACTCTGATCCAATAGCAAAGGTGACTTCAGTGTACATGCGTTTTAAATCTATCTTGTCCTGAAATTAAGTCGCGAATTTTTCCTATCCCTACTCGTGATACGGCGGAGACGGGACTTAACAAAACTTAACCTCAAATTGCACTTAAAATCCATAGCTTACGCGCATTTCAAACTTAGTAGCTACATCTCGCTCCACAAGATGACGTTAAAACAAACTGTAGCGAGTAGAATGGCACGAAATGCATTTAATTTAAGACTGTGTCAACTGTTTCGATACATGCTCCTTTACGCACTTGCTTAAAAAAAGGCACGTTTCTTGTTCGCAAGGATATTCACACTGTTCTCCGAATGTAACTACCGCGCATTAAAATATTACACGTTACCTTATAACTTTTCATTTAATTAGAAATTTTAAGCTTCTGTCCTCCAAATGTTAACCGAATTCTTTTTAAAACTTGTATTTATATATTTGTAATCGTCATGAAGGAAGTGATAAATTCAGTTAGGGGGCACAAAAGGATCTAATGGGATTTATAAAATTAATTTTTAATAGTGGTACGATAATTTCTTGAATCATAGATCATAGATAGGGTGGGTTTCCGGGCTAGAGTCTTGGGTAAGATATGGACACGTACACTACTTGTATCCCTAATTAAAGGTTAAGTGTTTAGCTCTTCGTTTTTCTGCAAGTCTTATTATTAAACAGCAATTGAACTTCAAAAATAACTGCGCGATTTTTAGAGAAAAAATATAAATGATACCATTCGAATGGAGTAACTTGCATTATAGGCTGTTCGCGTTAAAATGAGCACTTTTGAAAACTTTGCTTTAAGATCTACTTGCACGCACTTTGTGTATTCTTCCGTCTTATGTAGAATTAACGTTGCTAGGGCTTCATAACTTTACTCATGCGTCGGTCAAGTGAAACTGTGACATTAGAAAAGTAAACATTTTTCAAATTTACTCATATTTACACTTCGAGCATTAAAAAAACTTAAAGTGAAAGAAATAATAACAAGTTATCACAAGTGGTTACCGAACACTTTTTATTCGACGTTAAGATATGGAACTATTTTCCCTCTATCGCTACCAACTTTACTGGGCGCATGTCACTAACTGCGCCCGTTAAAATATATGCAGGCAAGAGCAGTGGCTTTTTTCTAAGGCTGACTTCAAAAGTGCTCACTTTATCGTGAACATTCTTTATTTCCAAAAATGTTTGCTCATTATAGCGTCAAAATTGTCCCATTCAGTGCCATAGTGGACAAAAATGTCGTTTTTCTACGGGTGCAACTTTGCTGCCGGACACCTGTCGTGGCAGTGATATCAGATTTCTACCTCGGCATGTTTTAGATACCCTTATTTGAAAGTTGCCAAAGTTGTAATGAGGTCTTCTCTCCCTGGACAGCCTTACAGGAATGAACGCACAACATAACAAACACGTGCGAATCAAGTCACTGTAGTGTTACTTAAAATAACCGCACGACCACGTTATTTCCCAAATCAGGCAGGTTCGATACGAATGCGATTAGGTTCGCACCAAACTATAGGCTGTTAACTGTAAAATGAGCACTTTTGAAAGCCCTGCTTGATATCTACTTGTATGCGCGTTGTGTATTCCTGCGTCTGTCTTGTGTAAAATTAACATTGGCATGGTTCTGGTCATTTTATTCATGCGTCAGTCAAGTGAACATGTGTAATTATTAGGAAAGTAAATACTTTACAGATCTGCTCATTTTTACACTTCCATTCATTATAAAAAAAAACAGAAAGTGAAAGAAATAATTTTAAGTTATCGCAAGTGGTTACCTAGCACTTTTTATTCGACGTTAAGATATGGAAGTACTTTCCATCCATTGTTACAAACTTTACTGGACGAATGTCACTCAGTTCGTCCGTTAAAGTATATGCAGGCAGGGGGTAGTGATTTTCGAAGGTTGAAACGTTTAAAGAATGACCTGTTGATGTTACTGCAGACGCACCCACCACCCGCAGTTTAGTTGTCAAGCTGGTTTCTTCACGGACACAGTGGTGAGGAATGTAGTACCGAGCCTGGTGGATCTGAGTTTCACTCAGAAGATGAATGTGACCAAGGGATTCATATTCCTTGATAAATTTGGAATACTCAGCTTTCAGTTGTGACTGACATGCCAGACACTTTTCAAGATGATGTAGTCTTTTATCAGCTTGCAAGCGTGACTCACCCAGGTTGGGTTCCGCATCTTTGAAGGGCAATCTTGCTATGTATCGTCCATCTGGACTACGTGTGTAGGTTCCTTTTAAATGAGCTTCACAGAGATCCCCTTCAGGATCAGTATGTTTGGTTGTTGGCAACTCTTCATGTTCCCAGAATCGCTGCAGCACATCTGAGAGGTTTGGTGAAGTAACAAATAGTGAAACAAGGCCATCTGGGTTACTAGTGGCTTCCTCGCTCAACCTTCCCATTAAGATCCAACCAAATTGACTGTGAAAAACTTCTGAATAACCGGTAGGGCCTGGATACCGCCCACCATAAAAAATCTCGGGACAAACATAAGCACCCAACAGAATGTCAATGGGCCCTGGAGTATTGAAGCCTGGGTCAGCGAGATATAAACTCTCATAATGGGATTTTACATGTTGAGGCAATGCAACAGAGGGCAAATTTGAGGTTATGTTATTCAGTATTAATGTATCCACAATTGCCTGGAAACCCGCCTGAAGGAAAGATTTTAGCACACAAGTTACTGCACTTTTATTGGCTTGAACGACTGACTGGCCTAGGCCACTAATTGGTACAGGTGACCTTCTGCGATGCAAACCCATTCTCTTCACACATTCCTCAGATGTGAAGGAAGCTTGTGATCTAGTATCGAGTGGAACACGAGCCCTCTGGAGATAACCGCAGGCTTCCTTCACTCTCACAACTTCTGTACCTAGAATCACAGTGGCAGCACTAGTGCTGGAACTAGTAAGTGAAACTGCTTGTGTAGATTCCTCACATGTAGTGGTATCTCTTGCGAAGCTATCAATATTTTCCGTCTCATCAACTGATTGTGGTGGCACCATTTTACTAGCCTTGTTGACAGCTTATGTGGACTCAGGATGAATTAATGTGTGGTGGCATTTATTGCAATATGCGCATAAAAATTTTGAAGTACATGTGTGACCAAGAAACACAGGATATTTATAAATGTCATGACCCTGATTACATAAGATAATTACCCGTTCTGAATGGGCAAAGAAGGATTTCCTAGAATTAATTGTAGTCACAGGTCCAACCTTCCTTGTTGTTCTGCATGATGTGGACATCACTGAAGCAGCAGACATCAATGCTTTGCACCTAAATTCCAAGAACTCTAACAGCTGCACAAATTTAGGCATCTTTACTTCTTTATGCTTCAGCTAAAAATCATGTCGCTTTTCAGCATCAAGTTTACATAACACAATGTTCAACATCACAAAGCACCACTGATCCACTGGAAACTTCAACACTTTCAGAGCACCTAGGTTTTCCTTCAATACATCAACTAAGACATCCACTGGCACGTTCACAATGTTCTCCCAATGCATCGTAGCTATTCGACGCACATCTTGGTATTGCTCAGTTAACATCTGCCACGCTAATTCATAATTTCCTTCAGACAATGGTACAGATTTGATGAGGTTAAGTGGCTACCTAGTGAGAGATGTGAGAAGATACTGTTGCTTCTCAACATCTGAAAGCTGACGGTTGGTATGTACTAACACTCTATATAGCTTACAGAAACTCGTCCACTGTGTCAGTTGCCCACTGAATACCAGTAGCTGCAATTTTGGAAGCTTCACAGATAGAGATTTGATGTCAACATTTGATTTCCCGTCACCATTATAATTGTTTTTCGAATCAAAGATCGTGGTGTGAACTTCTAAAATTCAATAGTGGGCCGAGTCAAAGTTTTCCATGTCTGTGTTTAGAGACTCGGCTCGGTCTGGTTTAATAGCTGCTGACTGAACGATGATGTCTTCAAAATTGTTTTCAGTTGTGCTAAATCACGGCAATGGGCTTTAAACAAATAAAATTGCGACCTGTCTTTGTCAACTTCATTAGCTTGAGAAAAGAGCCGCTTTAGCCTGCATTCTGTTAACTGAAGTCTCGTTTCCAACTTTTTTTTAGCGACATCGTTGCTACGAATGTAAACAATAACATTGGCAGTAACAAGTATACCAAAACAACATACAGCGAAGCAGTACTTTACATTGCGGTTCGATATCTCGAAGAGCAAGATCGATTAACACTCGTCTATCGACTGCACGAAAGCGTAGGACCAGCGACCGTTACAAACATGAACAAAGGATAGTAACAGACATTAGTTTGATGTTCGAACACACTTCCAAGTCCGTAGTTAGCAGATGTCCAACAAATCCGGCCCGGAGGACCAAAATGTTTTGACTCACTTGCATAGAAAAGAGATCAGTCACGTGTTCACAGATCGTTACACACCCGATGCATGTACACGTCTCCTCACAAACTCGTCATTTGTAATTCACAGCACCAATGCACGAAAAAACTGGCGCAAATGTACAAGGTAGTCCACACTCGGTCGATGTAGCATTTGCAATATCCCGAACACCCTATTTTCCCGATTTTGACTACCGGACACAAACATTCTCGACCGGAGTAAGCAAGATACTTACATGGTGGACCCAAGCACGCTACCCCTGACGTCGCCAACATGGCCGCCGCCACCACCTTGAATAAAACTGACATGTCTCAACATTCCTCATGTATAAATAAAACCCCTCATTCACAGTAGTGCTCTACCAAATCATCTCTTATCATTAGAGATTTTGGTTTATCGCGGGAAAAGTTGACTGTTTACTAGGATTCAGCGTACTGTACACATGTTCGACAGTTTTCTTCCCTTATTGGCTGTCATGTATGTATGAAGCTACTACCCCATTTCACTGGGCCAATGAGGATTCTGATACTCTAAGGCAGAACTTTCATAATTTGTCTGTAAACAACTTAGCCGAGTCAGAACCTTGTTCATCCAATCACGAAAGAATAAACTAGTTGAAAGTGTTAGAAGACATGTAAGCTCAAAAATTTTCACGATTTTTCATCATATCTACTTATCATTCAGCTACTCCCGTAACCCTTTCTTGTGCGGAGTAACAGAAGTGCCACTTCGTAACAGTACGCAGAGGCGACATGGCGTGTCCGTTATTTTGATGTAGGTGTACCCATTCTCTGATTGGCTTCGTGAAGTTCAGGGAACGGGCCTTGGCATCTGATTGGTTACTGCATGGCGCGGAAGATTTCCTGTTCGCTGGGCGGTCGGCTGGCGAGTACGTTACCAGCGCGCTGATCGGCGAACGACGCTCCAACGTTTTGCTGGCATGTGGCGCCATTTTGCTGGCGCGTGTGGCTGGAGTTAGCGGTCCAAGCGACTGTTCCACGTCTGTATTTTCATACTCTGTGCTCTCACTGTGAGGAATTTAATCAGGCAGCCAGAATTTATTAGTATTTACCCTGGAATTTTTGAAGACCTTTGGCGAGCAACTCGTGTGTTCCAATACGTAACTATAGCTTATTTTTTGCTTATAACGACACACGGAACCAGCTATTGTATAGAGGTCGTCATAAATGAACCTAACTCACACGTCTTACATGCCTGCAGACAAATTATACGTTGCCCAGTCTGAAGCAGAAGGACTTGCACTCATTCTTCATTAAGGTTGAAAATTTCAACTTCCCTCTTGTTTCACGATTGGCTAATTCTAGCTTGTATACACTTTTCACGCTAAGGTAAGCACTTTTTAGGCCATAATTATTTTTTTCTTTTAGCCATTTTTTTATCCGTTAACCACCTTTTTAAATAAATATGGCTAAAACAAAATATATTTATTAACTATTATTCCAAATGAGAGGGCTTTCAAAAATGCTCACTTTACCGGGAATAGTCTACAGTTACGGTGTATTACTGATTGTGTCATCACCTTATTAGAGTTTCCCTTCTTAAATAGTTCATGGTCTTCCACGGTTGAAATAGATTCCCGCTTAAAATGACTTTCGCTGACGGAGAATTTCTCCCTAGTTTTACTACAGGAATAAGCATCCTTATTTACGTCTCCAGTTAACGATTGTTCTTGCGCGTAGAGCATTGTCGATTGTGCCCTGAAACGCCTTGTGTTCGTAGTGGGCATGTTAATTTGCTTAATAAAACATTTCGTGTCTCTCTGTTACATGAAACAAGTCAGGGTTTCCTCAGTAAGCACTCCAGGTTCGCTGTACTTCGAAAACGATTATATTCTGTTACAGAATGAATGAGAACAAGGCCGCCGTACAGCTCAAGTATAGATTTGAGCACGAAGTTGAATCCGCATGGTGGATTGACGCAACTTGTGATAGTTATAGTTATGCAGAAGATTATCCCAATTCAGATGTTTGTGGTATCGCAACGTCATCAAACCCGTGTTGCCGAAACGTGCAAACTACAAGGTTGACTGAAATCTCGAGACTTTAATCAACTTTCTTGGAGAGGAATTATTCTGATCGTAGTTTCAATCACCTCGGCTTTATGTTGTTTTAGTGTTTGTTCCCGGCCGTTATACCGCGCTCTAGGATCGAGATTAAGGTTGAAGGGGAAGTCGCACGTTGTTTGTATCTGGCTCGAGAGATAGCGCTGCCGACACGAGCCAAGTGAGCAAGTTTTGCCTGGATGTAGGCCACCGACAAAGCCAGAAGTTAACAGAGTAAGGAGGAGCGGACTTGTTTCGTGGCCATAGCAAGTAACTGCTTGTCGTCCAGAGAGAAAGGTAGCTATTTCTGAGTGTCTCGTGATTGACTTAGTTGCACCATTTCGAGCGAGGAATCTAAGGTCGCGATGAAATCCGCCACGACTTTACTACACGTTTACAGGAAGGAAAAAAATAAGTGAGAGTTCGGAATTTTAACCGTAATTTTAAAGACATAGGTCGGAATTTACATAACGATAATTTTTAATGTGTGCATGCTTTAGCATCACTGCGAATCATCACACGGCATTGCGAAAATTATGACACTAGCCATTCACTGAGATCAGCAGTTTAACGGGACGTCCCGGTGAGGATATGCTGTTCACGGTAAAGTGAGCATTTTTTAAGGCCCTTATAAATTTTCCCTTTCATGTAATTTCCATCTTCCTGATGCTTTTTAATATAACATTGCAATGTGACCAATAAACACAGTGCATACAGTTCACCACCATCAAAATTTAATACATGAGGCTGCAATTATATATATTTATTAGCGGTTAATGCCTGCAGCGAGGGCCTTAAAAAGTGCTCACTTTATCGTGGACAGCCTATAGGAAACTTATCGGACTAGGATTTTCTTGTGAGAAGAGTGTTATTGAAGTTTTCTCGTGGTTCACTGAGAAAAAAATAGGTGGTAAAACTATCTAAACTGTTAAGTTAGGGACAGCCGTGTTATGGGTGTCGGTATGATCTAAATATTATTAAGTTAGATAGTACAGGCAGACCTGTACTTTCATATACATAATGTGTTCCTGAAAATGTGTATTAAAGCTGCATGTATGGAAGTTGAATAATACATACGTATGTAATATAAGGGGATCCCTTCTAAATTTACAAGAAAATTAAAAATATATATATATTTTTTTGGTAGAAAGATAATATATTTAATTGATAAACATGATATTTTAAAGAAGTATTTCAATGACAATTACGAATAAATATAGATGTGCGATACTTTATTACCTGAAATATTGATATTCAACACCTGTATACGTATTTGATTGTAAGGTCTGTGTGAATAAATATGGTAATTAAATATGCTTCCTACTTTCTGTAAAATTGTTATGTAAATGTAACATTTTATCTTGTAGTTTGTAAAAACTATGTAAAAGTTTTTCAGATATTCATATATTATTTTAACAGAAGCACTCATTTGTTTTTGCAAATATGACAGCCATTTCTAAACATTCATAAGATATGTTCCGCGAAGGCTGGAAACCATGGCAGGCAGTGTTAGATGGCAACTAACAGTGCTATATCAATATGTTGGTAGGTTGCTAGATGTATGAAATACCAAATATATCGTATGAAAGTTGATTTAGAAGTGATAATATGTGATGTATGAAAGGACGAGTTGTACGAATCTCTAATGTATGGAAGTCAAGGACTGCCTACAACACCAACAAAACGGTTTTTTGTGCTCCTGTCTGTGATTGTATTTGTTACTGTACAAGTGGTTCCTATGACACAGCATTGCGTCCCTACACTCTAAATCAGTGAGAATTCCCTGCTTCAATCAGTCAAACGTGTCTGACTGATTCAACAGTCACGTCAACGAATTTAACTGATGCATCAGTGAAAAAATGCCAGCCACTAATTCGTCAGTCATTTTTTTTTTCACAATTTTCTTAGTGGTTTTATTTTTTTACTGATGGATAAGTAAAACGACGTGTAAAAATGGCCGCCAAACGTTGGAAAATGGCCGTTAAATAACGCGTATCAAGTGAAATAAAAACGAGTAAACTAATAAAACCAATACAGATACGTTATAAAATTCGTTTAGTCTTTCAAAACGCCATTGTACGAGGTAATATGAAAAATAAGAGCATACGATTTAAATCTTCACGATTTCGCTGCAAAATTGTACGAGATATATGGCCTAGAATTAAAAGGTTTGCGAGATCAATCCCAGCCAACTCCGAGAGTTACTTTCACTTTTTTTAATTGCGCAATATAAATAGTAAACAAACGTAACTATGTTCATTTCACGAACTTTCTGTCTACATTCAATAAAAACAATATTTTATTCGCCTCTGTAGTCGGCCGTCACTTATTCAAATAGTGAAATAATTTAATGCCCCTAATTCAATCAGTGAAATTTTTTTCACTGAAACAAACAGATGTTTTCCACTTATTCTAGGTGGAGCCATTTTCACTGATTCGAGTACTTGAATTTCATTGCGAATCAGTGGTTTCCCACTGATTTGAATTTAGAGTGTACTACAAAACAGGTAGCACCACCAACAGAACAATTTTAACACCTATGTGGGTTGTTCCCACAGCAACTAGGGTTGTAATAACCTAACATAATGTCCGGTTGCTGCCACCCTCAAATCCGATTACAGAACTGCTCCTTAAAAGCAACAGAACATTCTGTTAGGTTATTACAATTCCGATTGTTGTGGGAACAATGGCATTGTTGTTGGAGTTGTTCTGTTGGAGGTAATATTTGTTTTGTAGTAGGAACGCAGTACTATGCTGTAGGAACCATGTGCACAATAGTAAATAAATCGCCGACAGTAATACAACAAACAGTTTTGTTGTTATGCTCTCAATGCCAACAACATTTAGATGGTACCTACAATCCATCAGAATGATGTCCCTACTTTAACAGTGTAGAAGGTTTCTACAGACACATTTTTTTCTCGGTGTTCTCCCATCTTTTCTGTAGTATCACGTCACTCATATCGGATCACAGTTAAAGTTCACAGTTTTGTTCTCCGAGATTTCGCAGTAGGTTGACTGCGTATAAATTGAAACCCAAAATTGATATAGTCAACTTATGAAGAATCACGTGTTGTGCAGAAATAAAATATGATGAACGGACGCAACAAAAAACCGTTATCAGTGCATATGATTTATATAAACCGATTCTTAAAGTCCTTGGATTATTTTTTCTACATATGGCCCTACTTCAGAAACAGAACTCTAATAGATCACACCTAAAATAGCTCAGGATTGCACATCCGTCTGTAAGGTTGTAATGCAACTTAACATTTGGACGTTTGGAAATGAACTTTTCGGTGGTAAATTCTGGCGCTAACTGATTAGGAAAGAATGGATAGGAAACGACACAAAAAGGAGACGAATTGAAAATGTAGGAAAATTTGGCCGACATATTTGAGAAAATACCCTCACATTATAGTCCAGGAACTGTCAGTCTGCTTTTTAAAGAAATGGGTTTTGGCTAAATTTCCATCTGAATATTTACGAAATCCTTATTTTAAGACATAGACACACCGAAAAAATTCTTTTTTGCTAGAACACAGCGGAAACATATTTCCAAACCTAGAAAAGTTGTGGATAAGAGAATATTGATTTCTAGAAGACCGGCACAAGTGGGGGAACCATATACAATATTATCACGTGAGGTAAAAGAGTAAAGCATTGCAGGGCCTACAAATAAAACCTTGTTTTAAAGTACTATGTCTCTGCCGTGACTTAGCTTCTCACGGTAAAATGATCACTTTTGAAAAACTCGCTTAAGATCTACTTGTATGTACGGTGTGTATTCTTCCACCTCATGTAAGATTAACATTGTCATGGACTTTATGACTTTATTCATGCGTCGGTCAAGTGAAACTGTGAAATTATTATAAAAGTAAATATTTAGCAAATCTGCTAATTTTTACCCATCGAATCATAAAAAAATAATTAAGTAAAATAAATAATTTTAATGATCAGAAATGTTTACGTAATACTTTTCATTTGACGTTAAGATATGGAACTACTTCCCAAGCCTTCGTTACTAGCTTTACTGGGCGAATGTCACTCAGTGCGCTAGTTAAGATATATGCATGGTTGGAGCAGCGACTATTTTCTAAGGTTGATTTCAAAAGAACTCACTTAATCGTGAACAGTCTTTAGTAGGGTTTAATCAATCAAGAAAGTGTATTTAATATAACCAATTATGCCGTAGGATTCATTAGGAATATTGTGAGTTTCGTACAGAACTATTTATAAGAGTGTAGTTCATGGATGTAGAGATATGGGCGCCTTTTTACATGTATATTTGTTAACATCAACTTGTTAACTATATTGAAGAAAAAGTATGTAAAAAAAAAACAAATTTTACCTTTGGAATTATCACCTTAAATCATCATGCTTACTGGGATCATAATGGCAGAAACTTGTACTAGTAATTATTTAATAGTGCAACCTTAAGATAAGCTCTACCGACAGAAAGCATATGTAAAAATCAAGTTTATATTTTTTTATAAACTGACAATTCTAACACTACGCAGGACAACATGTCACAACTACCCTTCAATACTACAATTAAAAAAAAACCAAAGAAGGAAGAACTGCTATCTGTTGTCAGAAATGAATAAGATAATAATAATATGATTCCTTTGGAAATCAAATTTAGGATGTTCCCTAAATATTCCATGATAGCTAAACAACGAACAAATGCAAATGAATATTAAGCTCCATCAAATGGTCCACGAAACTGCACTCCCACATGTGCAATCGACCAGCAACTCAGTCTTACAAAACAACGAAAACTCTCGATTATGTGACTTCAGCTTCACATCAAATAATGATCAGGACCTCTGAGACTAAGCCACTTTGATGAATATCACTGGCTGGAGAAGTTTGAAACAAAAGTTCATTATGAAAATTTGGTACATATTTAACTTTAAAGGTAATATACGCTTTACTTGACGTAATGCAGACACGAAGTTATGTAATCTGGTTGCCATCAAAGTCAAAGGTCCGCCAAACCATGAGTTATGAAACTTGGACAGCAACATCAGTCCAACACGTAGATGTAGCCGTCATCAGGGGTGGACGATACTCTCCAGGACTGCAGGACATCATCTTCATCCGGAAATCATTTGGTTCTGCAGGACACTAGTTGCAACTACATACTTATTTCAACAAATTTTTTTACAGCAGTCTCCATTTAGTGCTCTCTCAATTCATGTTCACACCAAACATTCCAAGCAAAAACAAAAACTCTTCCTGGTTACCTTCACGATATCTGCACTTCTTCAAAAATAAATATTGTTCTCCACGTAATATAAATTGCACAGATTAACAGTAATCTTATAACAATTTAACAAAATACTTTATATGGAAATTTAAGTAATACGTTCAATGATGATTTAGTTTAACATGTGAACCATTTTATGATCAAATGAATACTAAGCGAAATTATAAGTGAAAATCAACCGTAAGGGAACTCCTTACAATGTGGTAAAATAAATTTAAAAAATTTATATAGTAAAAATATATAAATTTTACGTGTTTGGTACATGAACATAAATACATGATAGGACTGAAGGGATTTGACTCTTTATGTAGATTGTAGATGTAGACGAACATGCGTGTTCGTCTAAAGTCCTTTATTAATTTTTATAAGAGTTAGCAGGGAGCCCGTGTGGATAACTTATAATTTTCAGAGTCGCGTTAGTAAAGTTGTTAACGTCGAAAATAAGCATAGAAGCGCCCGTAGGATGTTGCTGAGATGTTGAGAAGCCAGTTTCTCTAATGTTCTGAATCAATATTCCAGATACTCTAAAATCCGTGTTTTAAGGGACAGTTTATCGGCCGACACGGGAAATATCATCTATGTTATTATTGAAAACTGCAACATTCTTTATATTCAGTTTTCACAAATTATATCATGCGATATTAAAATGAGTAAATATTTAAAGTAAAGTCTTTAATATTTCAAAAGCCAAGTTTTTTTGCGGGAAACACTGAAAATTTGCTTATTAATTTATTGCAGTGTCTTGAGAAGGCAACCGAGTTTAAAACATTGTTTAACTCATTTTCATATTTCTTTTTAAGGTAACACGAATAAAACTTTGTGGGTGTTTCGCTTTATTGATGGATTTAAGTTTTAGCTATGGGTGTACCCACAGAAATAAACAGTTCTTAATAATGGTGGTTTATTAAAAATTAGCTTAAAGATTTGTGTACCTTTCATACAGTGACTGAATGCATGGTCACTATAACCTCGCGTTATTTGACACATCGTCTGCTGCAATCGAGAACTTCGTGTATGGTCTTACACTTAGCGTTACGTGTAAAAATGTCTCCTTACGTCAGTGCAAGGCTGTGGCCTAATTCTTGTACCCTAACACCACTGAAGTAACCTAGAAAGCTTAGCAGCTAGCAAGATTGTCTTGTAGCTGGGCGTTCAGATTTGGATACTGTAAAGGCCATGAGCGTGCTTGAATCCGCATGAGTAGAGGTAGTGAAATTTTGCGAAAATATTTCAGGACAAGTTATATTTCAGAACACTGTAGGGTCATTTGCCTATCCTGACTGGCTGAATGCCTTTTTGGCACGTGTTAACTGTCTTCGCACGAATCACGCAGGAGCCGTGCCGATGTTGCCGAATTCTGATCCGGTCAAATATGAAGACGCCTTCTCAAGCAGACAGTAACCAATGTCAACAGACAAACTACTGTTGGGTGCTTGTAGTATTCAAGTATGCCATGTACCCGTATTTATTCGCGAAAAATCACTAGTTCTACTCATGTATAAAATTTATTTGTAGCATATTACGGTTATTTTAAAACACGTAACATATTTATAGTGATAAGGTTAATGCACCTATCGCATGCTGTTACTGACAAAAAGTGTTGATAAAACATATACATGATATACCGTAATGTCTTTTGTATGATTACATTTTATGTTTTCATACATGTTTACTCCTTGTGAAAGTTACGATTGATTTTTCGGCTCTATTTCAATAAACACGAATCACTGGCCCCAGCGCCACCTTTTTAAAGCAACAAAAACAATTTTAATATACGTGGATAGATGTGTGGCGTGTTTAGTGTCAAACAAAGGAAATGACTCTAGTTATTTGTCAGTTACGTGACAGGTACCTCACTCGTAAATGAAGCACTATTACAGGCTGTTCACGGTAAAATGAACACTTTTCATAGCCCTGCTTAAGATATACTTGTATGCGCATCGTGTATTCTTCCACCATATGTACATTTTACGTTACCATGGACCTGGTCACTTTATTCGTGCGTCGGTCAACGGCAATTATACTATTTTCAGATAAGTAAATATTTTTAAAATGTTTTATTCTTACACTTATATGCATTAGAAAAAAACATAGAGTAAAATAACATATTTCAGTAATAACAAATTTTTACTTAACGTTCGTAATTTAACGTTAATATATGGAACTAATTTCTCTTTGTCGTTGCCAAACTTTACTGGGCGCGTGACAGTGTGCACGTTAAAATATATGCAGGTAGAGAGAGTGACATTTTCCAATGGTTTATTACAAAACTGCTCACTTTACCTGGAACAGACTTTAAAACAATGTAAACGGAAATGCATAGCAAACGTACAAAAACGAGTTCTGTATGGCATATATTTGCGGGTAAACGAAATATGACTTTTGGTCAGAAAATATAAAAACCAATTATCTATGGTCCTATTTTTTTACTTTTGTCATATTAAGTGAACTCTTGTAGAAAAAAAAGTCATAAAACTGGTCAAATATCGCATTTTTAAAGCTTGCCTATGCAGTTTACTTGAGCGGCAAGAGAAAAGTATAAAGATACGGGCGTAGTTTAATCTGTGGTCTTTCATCCGTGTAATAAAACCCCACAGTTACAGATCTAATTTGCGCAGTGCAGCGTTACAACGGGAACGCTGCACGCCTTGCGCGTAGGAGCGATGAGGCGCTAGGTGTGCGTGTAACTGTCGTCCGTATAGCTCCCTCGCTTCTTGAACTTGGACGCTCAGCTATACCGTTCCCTTAACGTCTCATCGACAGTGACATCATTAATGACGGAGCAAGCTGCTCATAGAAGCAGGAGGAAAGGAATCGGCCATGGCGCATAGTAAGTATACATTCACGCATTCGCCTGGCGTGATTTTGGGTATAGGCTATTCACTGTAAAATGAGCACTTTTTGGAAACCGCGCTTATGATCTACTTGCACGCACGTTGAGTATTTGCCGCCTCATGTAAGATTAACATTGTCATGGGCCTTATAACTTTATTCATACATCGGTCAAGTGAAACTGTGAAATTATTAGACAAGTAGATATTTAATGAACCTGCTCATTTTTACAGTTCAATGAGTTAAAAAACATAAAGCGAAATAAATGACTTAAGTTATCAGAATTTGTTACCTGACACTTTTTATTCGAATTTAAGGTACGGAATTACTTCCCATCCATCGTTGCTAACTATACTGGGCGCATGTTACTCAGAGCGCCTGTAAAAATATGTGGAGGCAGGGGCAGTGTCTTTTTTTCGAAGGTTGATTTCAAAAGTGCTCAGTTTACCGTGAACAGCCTATAGAAACACTAACTTCGGTTGTAATCAGTATAATGCTTGATAGACATTGTTTACTAACCGGAAATATTTGCACAGCCGTCATTTTGAAAACAAGTATGCGGGTCTCTTAAATAATGTAGTTCGCATGGCTTAATACAGCACTACTTGTGTAAAATTTGTCGAAAATTATTTGATTAGTTCACGAAATAGGGAATGATATTCCATTTTCTCATGTGGCAATATCTTACAAAAAGGTAGACATAAGAGGCTCTTATACGTACATGTGATGCTTTTAATGGATACTGACAGCATTAGAGTACAAAGTTTGATTGAATTTTGTTAGATTACCTAGCAGATATAACAATCTGATCTAAATTGTTTATAATGCCACCATAATAAAAAAAAGGCTCGCCCATTTAAATCACGTAAATTAACATAGCCTAATCTACTGTGGCACTACTTGCGTGCAACATTTTGTGAGATTCGATTGACTGGTCCCCGAGATACGACATGAAAACTACACTTTCTCGTGTGGTTATCTGCATAATTGGTTGAAAAAGTGTTACGAATTAGCATATCCGATGTTTGTCACAGAATGTGCCAATATAAAAAGTTCTGTTGAAATTGAGACATATGGCACACTAACCCAAAATACATACGCGGCCTTTGTGTTGAAAATGTGTGATTACCCCATTAAGTAATGTACTTTTAGTCTTTATAAATTTATGACTCATCGCCTGGATTTTGTGAGAATAGATTGATTGTGTCGGTAAATGACATAAAAACTTTTTTAAATATGGTACTGTCTTGAAAAATCGCGCATCAAAAGACTCTGTGTAAATACGTTTGATTTTTCTAATACATAATGCCAGCATAGACGTTTAAGTTAAAATTGCTTACATGGTTTCGCAAATATAACATACTAAGCTAAAATGTTTAAATTTGCCACCATTTTTCACTTAAAACATGTCAGTATAAATATCCTACCGTAGTACTATTTGGGCGCCAAATTTGGTAGTAATCGGTAGATAGTTTCCCCAAAATGGTTCACAAAAGATTACATGTATTGGAAAATTTTATACTTGTAATATATACATTACGTAGGCCTATACAAAGTTTGATCGCAATTGGTACAATAATTTAGTAGATACACCAAATGAAACTAAAATATTTTTATATCTGCCATTTGAAATAAATGCCCTATCCAATTAAATTACCCATGTTTACGTGGCTTAATATAGTATGACTTAAGTGACAAATCTGGTGTAAATCTGTTAAGTAGTTTTCAAGATATAACTTAAAAGTTTAATTTTTCATGTAGTGCTATATTCCGAAATGGTAAAGCAATAAAAATATTCATCTATAATTTTAATATTTACAGGATGCACCATAAACTTACCAAATTTGGTTTAAATCAGCAAAATGGTTGCTGAGAGATGACATAGCATCCTAAATTTTAAAATGGTCACCAATTTGAAAATATATACCTGTTGTCGTCAAAAACCATAAACGTCGGATGTCCTTACTTATATGTGTACTGAGTTTGGGAAATTAGGTTCGCGGGTGAATTTTTTTTTTCTGGAAGGAGGGAGTGGTGGTAGGCCAAAATTGCAGCGTAGCTCTGCACTAGTGTATCGTAGCGCTGTACTGCACTAATAAAATACGAAACCTCTTCGTATTTCCTGTGGTTCTGTGCGTCGAAGAGGAACAGTGTCGAGGCATCACGAAACGTCCTTAGCCGCGTGGCATGGCAGTTACGACGTTCGTATGTCAAGTAATACAAAACATTTTCAGTTCACTGAATCGAAAATATTCACTTTATATTGCATCTCATTTTAAATGCGGTAAACGGGGGGAGGGGATATTCTTATTTTGCGCTGAGTTAAATTAAAACAATATATATATATATATTTCGTTTTATATACAAAACAACGCTCACACAACGAACATAAAGTATTTTCCCCTGACTACCATGTTATAAACTGCCAAAACTATATATATATATATATATATATATATATATATATATATATGTAGCAAAGTTACGAAAATGTATGTAAATCTCGACAGTGTTGTAACATAGAGCTAAAGTACTTGTAGTTTACCATAAATAGTGTGTTATCAACTGCTTTCCGCAATGTTTACAAATAAAACATATTAGTGCTGATATAGCACCGAAAAGAACGCAGTTTAATTTCGGTCGTGGTAACCGTAATGGTAAGTAGTTCACCGCACAATGAGCAGACATTTAATTTCGCGAAGGGAGTTTAATCCAGTCGCGCAACACTAGCAACTGTACTCCATGAATGCGAGAAGGGCTGGCGCTAAACCTGCATGCCATTAAAGTGGCTGAAGCACTCGACGAACAGCGAGAAATTCTAGCGCGGATTTGCGGCATTTTGAACACACAACCGACTTCAAACAGTCTGCACGGCAATTGGGCAGCAAATGAGATTACCCACCAGGGTATCGATTCGCTTCGCCTTGAAGAGCACTGGCAAAGTTCACTAAACGCTTGAAACGGAACAGATAGCCGTGCGTGGTGACTGCGGCAAACTGCGGGAGGCAAAGAAACCCTTTTTTTTTTTTTCGCTCTCTAACGGTAGCCGAAACGCAGAAATTCACCCGTATTTCCAGACGTTCCTCCAAAGAGCGCAAATACTTAAAAACTGTTCACAGCGACTTCAAAAGAACTCTCCGCGCGTCACAGAAAACATACAGAGATATTCGTTAGCTTAAATTTACCAAATATTCTGCGAGAACTCCAATTTTGTATTTATGCTTGTAAACCTAATACTTGCAGCTATGCGGCAGTTCAATAGATATTGTGGGGTAGCCAAAGTTTATAACGAAAAAAATTCTGGGTTTACGTCATCTGCAGTATTTTTTTTTTTATGAAAGAAGAGATCTCGACACAATTATGGTATGAACCATATGACAACAGATTTATTCCTCTATACACTTTCATGCCTGGTACGCGAAATCAATCAGCACTATGACTTCTTCGCCAAAGAACCGTGACGCGATAGTAATCATGGTCAGCGAGAACAACAATAATTGGAAGAGAGATTTATTAGCTCATCTTCATAAAGTGATATACACTTCACCTCCGTTCGCCCTTCCATTAGGAGGGCTGCGTGAGAACCTCTTTTCAGTATCGTTTATATACATGCTAACTGTATTTATATCGTCATGGTAAATCAGTAGAGCGAAGCATTGGAAACAGATAGACAAAAAATATATGTAACTACACTCGCATACATTGCCACATAGTAAATGTGTTCACTCCAGTGTGAACAACCATCCACACTCTTGTTTTCGGCAAAATAATTGTCATAATTGACACGTGTGAAGAGTCTTGATGGGCGGAGACGTGGAGGCTGAGCGGTTAGCCTGCTCGCCTCCCACCAAGTCGAACCGGGTTCAATCCCCGGCCGGGTCATTCCTCGATCTTCGCATATGGGGATCGTGCTGGACGATTCCACTGATCGGCGGGTTTCCTCGGGGTCTCCCGTTTCCCCCACCCTTACATTCCGGGGCTACTCCATACTCACCTCGTTTTACCCTCATCGGCTCTCAAGACGTCCACGTTAAGAGGCCCGCCTGCCTGGAAGATTTTCCCGCTTTTGAGGTCGGAAAGCTCAGGAGCGATAAGGACTACAATGACATGCGCTACAAGCGCGCCTGCGCCTCTACGTGCAAGGCTCTGAACTGGGGTGCAGTGTTCTCTTCGCGGTGCGTGTAGCTATAGGATTTTAAGCGGCGACCCTATTATTGTATTGGTGCAGTCTCTAGGCTCAGTTCATGCTCCTTGAGTGCATCTGTGTGTATATAACATGTATATTTTGAGGTACAGTACTTTGAAAATGCCATTTTTATGTATGTTGTGGTGGTCTTAAATTGTGTTTATAATGTGCGTGACGTCTTGAAAACAATCATTACGCACAAAGACTGTTGACTATAAAATGCGCACTTTTAAAGCGCTGCTTAACATTTACCTATATGCATGTTGTGTATTCTTCCGCCTTGTGTAAAATTAGCATCGTCATGGTCATGCGTCGGTCAAGTGAAACTGTGAAATTATAAAAAAAAAAAAAAAAAAAAAAAAATTGTGCAAATATGCTCATTTTTACAATTAGACGCAATAACAGAAAAGAAAGCGAAATAATTTATTTAAATTACCCTGAATTGTTACATAACATTTTTCCATTCGACGTCGAGATATGAAACTACTTTCCCTCCATCGTTACCAACTTTGCTGGGCGCATGTCACTCAGTGCGCCTGTTTAAATATATGCAAGCAGGAGCAGTAAATTTTTCTAAGGTTGATTTCCAAAGTGCTCACTTTATCGTGAACAGACTTTAGTATGAAGGTGAAACGCAGTTCGGGCACCAGACAGGCGGGTCCCTTAAGGGGCCCCTCAAATCCCCCCTGCTCCCCTTTCCCATTGTGTTGCTCTGCCCGAAGAGTCACCCATGCCTGGGCAAGTCTCCACACGCTGTGACGCTCTCGTGCAAGAGCCATCGGACCTCGGCGGATATAACGGGCAGCTCTTCCAGCCCGCCACGGCGCGTTGCTCTCTAGAGGGTTGCGAAGTAGTCGGCACGGAACGAGGAGAGGCGAGGCGTAGTTGCTGTTTACTGACACCGGGGTCGCTCGCTCGGCAACTCCCTGTCAGCAGCTGGCAACCCGGTGTGCACGGATGCCTCCTCATGAATTACTCGCCCCTCAGGCGTACCCACGACAACACACGTTCGCCATTACTTCATGCAGCCGTGCTCAAAACGCTTGTCCTTAACTACGTGACCGAAAATCGCGGACGTTCATTTATTATTTTCACTTTTAATTGGTACGCTTCAACAGTTCTGATATCATGCATTTTCACGGACGGAAGAAGCTGTGACGTTGTTAAGAGTTCCGTCTGCTTGGCGCTCGAACTACGTTGCAGTGTTAGTCGAGAGTCGTGAGTCAAAATTCGAGATTTGAGAGTCGAGAGTCGAGAGCCGAGAGTATTGAGTCATGAGTCAAGAGTCATGAGTCGTGATTCGAGAGTCCAGGAAAGTCGAAAGTCGAGAATAGAGAGTCGAGGATCGACAGTTGAGAGCCCAGAGTCGAGAGTCGAAAGTCGAGGATCGACAGTCGAGAGTCTAGAGTCGAGAGTAGAGAGTCAAGATTCGAGAGTCGAGAGCGAAAGTCGAGGATCGACAGTCGAGAGCCCAGAGTCGAGATTCGAGAGTCGAGGAGAGTTTTATTTGACGAAACTATTAAACGTGCCCCAGTAAGTTTACCCACACAAAGACATCATTCCCTAGCTTGGCACGAGTCAAACTACGATAGGACCCTACATTAAACTTCGCCACAGACTATTTATCAAAGTTGATAGTTGAAAAGTTAGTAGGGTCACTGCTGAAAGTCCCATACGTACACGCAGCACTACAAGAAGACTGCACGCCAGTTCAGAACCCTGCTCGTAGAGGCGTTGGCGCTCTCGTAGCGCGTGCCAGTGTAGCCCTTACAGCTGTCGCGCTTCTCGGCCGAGAAATTAAAAGAAAAAAAAACATGCAGGCAGGCGTTATCCTTAAATACATAATAAAACTGGTTTACCCCATTAAAATAACGGAACTCTTATCCTTGTTGTACCAGAGTCGTACACGCCGTGGCTAGCTACCAGCATGATGTGAAGGTCACAGGCGGTAACGTTAGCGGGAACTGCGCGTCATTTTTAACTCTATTTCACACAGGCAAAACAGTGACAACAGAACTCAAGCAGTCCAGAAATGATATTTGCATATGCTGTGTGAATATACCGGAAGAAAGGGCGCGTCAAACGCGTCAAAACAGTTCCGTCCAACATAATGCGGGAGAAAAATTATTTGTTTTCTAACACCAATCAGCATTTTCAGTTTCCTGTTAGAATTTTTCACGGCTTATTTTTTACAAATGTTCCGTACTAAGTAAAACGTTATCTAATGTCACTTACTTGCATACTGGGGCCACGGTGGCTGTGCGGTTAGCCTACTTGCCTCCCACCAACGCGATCCGGGTTCAATCCCCGGCCGGGTCACGCCAGATTTTCTGGCCGGATGACGCTGTTGGTCGGCGTGTTTTCTCGGCGATCTCCCGTTCCCCCGACCCATTCGTTCCGCTGCTCCAAACTCACCTAAATCACCCACATTGGGTCTCAAGACCTCGATGTTAAGAGCCGTCCAAATTTCTTCACTCACTTATTTGCATACTCTTGATGCACTAAATGAATTATCGTGATGCTTGAAACACACCTGAATAAAAATCCACACTATTGGAATAATTTTTGTCAAGTATTTTCTTTAATGTAATGCATACCACTGAAAAAGGAATATTTTGTTGAAGTTTATCTGCCACATTAAAAGTTTCACGTTGTTCAGAAGCAAATCTTCGCCTGTGAGTTTTGTCCGAGAACAGCTCCCATGCCGAAGCTTCTGATGGCCACAAGAGAGTAGTCTTAAGTGGATAAGTCTTTGTAATGATAATTAGAGCTTAATTATGTATTGGAACTATAATGCTATTAAAGTTCAGTAAATTATTTGTTGTATGCCACAAGCTCATGTCAGTTCACGATTATTATTTCCAATCGTTTACATCTTATAACTCATTAATCATAAGGAAACACAATTCAAAACCTTTGCATAGTGATTTTTGCCTGCAGACACTTCACTGGCCAGTTACCTTAGTGATCGGTAATCAGTGACTCTGATTAGTAACAGGCTAGCAAGTCACGTCACTTTACACAAATACAGCCCTTTCAGTATCCATAACCATAGTTGATACTCGAACGCTACTGAATTTTTTCCTTCAAGAAGCCTGCCCGTTATTGCATTAGTATTTTAACAGCAACATTGACAAGCTTCCGAAAAAGCAGTCGATTAATTACAGACGAAATTTCGTGTCTTAACGTTTTAATAAATTAGTTATGTTTTAATTAGCGGCCCCTGTGAATAATCTCGCTTTATTTTACACACACGAGCGAAATAACTGGCGCTACGATAAATATTTACCTTTATATCAATATCAGATTGTTACGTGATCGACGCTAGTAAATAAGACATTAGGTCCATTTTGGGGCCGCACTTGTAAAGTGATCATACCTAGACAAACCGGGTTCTATTCCTGGCGGGGACTCTCCCAGATCTTCGCATGTGGCAATAGTGACGGACGATGCCGATGGTTGGCTGGTTTTCTCGGGGATGTCCCGTTTCCCACATCCTTAAATTCTGGAGATGCTCCATACCCACCTCACTTCATCACTGGCTCTCAAGAATTCGATGTTAAAAGCCGTCCAAATATCTTCCGCTTCAATTAGGTCCACAGAAGGTTTAATGTTTAAAGGATATTCGTTGTAAAGCGAGCTCTTTTGTAAGCCCTGCCACGGTTCTACTTTTATCCTTTATTTAGTATACTTCACCGTATGTAAAATTATTACTGCCATAGACCACTTTACTTTATTCATGCGTTAGTCAAGTGTAAATCGTTAGGAATGCAAATAAACAAATTCTTACACTTACAAGCATGTAACAAAACGGAAACGAAACTTAGTAAATTTACCGTAAATAATTTATAATGTCACACTTCCTAACACGATGTTAATACATGGAGATATTTTCCCCACTTCATTGCCAAATTTACAAACAAAATGTCAATCAGTTTGTCCGTTGAAATGCACCATTAGCGAACAATAATTTTTTTTCAAAGGTTGATTTCAAAAGTTCTCACTCTACTATGAACATCTAGAGCCCCGGATATTTCGTGGATTGAGTTGGCAACAAGCTAGGCTGGACAGCCCTCTGTACACCCCAAGTATTACCGTTTGTTTATTGGTTGGTGTGATCAAGTGATGCCTCTGTACAGGCCTGGTAAACACTCACTCACACTACTGCTTCCTGATTATTACTTGCTTACAGTTAAACGGGGCGTGTTTAAACAACTATCGTCCAATCGCAACAGTAGGCGAAAATAACAAGTATCTGGAGTCTACCTCGCCTCCGAATGAATTTTCGAAATACTCGTGGCTTTATACATGTGTCTGTGACTGAATGATAGGAAGCATCATGTAACAGAGATCCATCTGCACCAGATGTTTCCTAACTGGTCGCCTTGCAGTTACACCGTCGATTCTCAAAGTCGCTTCCGAGAAGTGGAGTCGAGGATCAGGCTATCGCTGTCGAACTCGCAGTCGCGTTCGGTTATCTATAGTCTGTTCACGCTAAAATGAGCACTTTTGAAAGCCCTGCTTATGTTCTACTTGTATACGCATTGTGTATTCCCTCCGCCTTATGTAAATTTAACATTGCCATGGGCCTCGTCACTTTATTCGTGCGTCGGTCAAATGAAACTGGGAAATTGTTAATATAGTAAATAATTTACAAATCTGCTCATTTTTATAATTCGATGCATTACAAAAAACAGAAAGCCAAGGAAATAGTTTTAAGTTATCACAAATGATTACCTAATACTTTTTATTCGACGTTAAGCTACGGAATTACTTTCCATCCATCGTTACCAACTTTACTGGGCGAATGTCACCCAGTGCGCACGTTAAAATATGTGCATGCAGGGGCAGTGACTTTTTTTCTAAGGTTTGTCTCTAAAGTGCTCACTATAACGTGAACAACCTTTAGCAGCCTTTCTTCGGATAGCCCTTGACGGCGCATTAAGGCCCCTGCCTACCTGTTACGATTGCAACACCAGCGACGCGGTGCGCTCAGGTGAAATGCTGTCAGCGGCAGCCAACTCAGGGACTGGGCCAGCACGAGCAGCACTGCGAAAGCAGAATCATTCGACAAAAAACCCTACACGCTGGGTCACAGTAATTAGGTCAGGCTGGCACAGATGAATGGCCATCGGCCGACGACCATTACTCCACCCACGCCAAGCTATCGGCGAATAGAAATGAGTTGCGACATATTAATAGTAGGTGGGGGGGGGGGGGTGAGAAGTGCCGTCTGGGGATCCGAACTAGGAATGGAGGTCTTCCTGTGGTGCCAGCGGCGCAAGGGAGGGGGAGGGGGTCATGATGCGAGGGCACTGATCTCCGGCTATCTCCACTCTCTAAATTCGAATCAATGAAAATCACTGATTCGCAGTGAAATTCAACTACTCTTAATCAGTGAAAATGACCCCGCTTAGAGTCAGTGGAAAACCACAGATTGTTTCAGTGGAAAAATTTCACTGATTGAATTAGTGACGTGAAACAATTTTACGGATTGAATAGTTGACGGCCAACTGCAGTGGCAAATTAAACACTCATTTTATTAAATGTATCGAAATAATTACGTGAAATTAACATATTTACGATAGTTTACTATTTATACTGCGCAATTAAAAAAAGTAATGTAAACTCCACAGTTGACTGGGATTGTACTCGAGCACCCTTCGACCCTAAGTCGTCATCCTGCCATCTGAGCTACCACGCCAAGTTGGAATTATAGAAGGAAAATATATGTCTTATAGTTCCGATGCGAAATTGTGTAGTTTGAAGTTGTATGCTAATACTTTTCGTGTTTGGTTTTTGATTGGCACCGTTAGGATTGTTAAAACCAATAGTATATATATATATATATATATACATATATTTATATATATATATATATTAAACGCTCGGTCTGAAGTTGAAACCTTAAAACCGAGCGCTACAACGATTAGGCCTACATGGAATCGAAATGAAAGACGTAAAAACGGAATGAAAGGCTGTGTGTTCATATTACCTAGTAAAACGGCGTTTTGAAAGATGAAACACATTTTGTAAGTACAGTGTAATAGTTTTATTTGTTTATTTGTTGTTACTTCACTTGATACACGTTGTTCAACGGCAATTTTTACACGCAGTTTCACTGGTCCGTCAGTCAAAAAATAAACCACTGAGAAAACAGTGGGAAAAATGACTGACGAATCAGTGGGAAATGTCACTGAATCACTCAGTTACGGAAATATGGCAATTTTTCACTGGTTCATCATTTAAAATCACTGAAGTAACTGCTGTATCAGTCAGATACGTTGGACTGATTGAACCAGTGAAATTCTCTCTGATTCAGATCTAGTGTGCAGGGGTGCGTAAAACGTGGGAAAGAGAGCTACTCCCTTAACAGTCCTGCCTCATCCTACTCCTGAGTGATGGTAACTGTGTTTATTGGTCATTGAAAAGGGACGTATTAGCTTATTACTTCTTTCATTTCGCTTTTCTCTTATGTCAACCTTTAAGTTTTGGTGCCGCCTAAGTGACAACCGCATCAGTTTGAATTGCGTTGCAGTGATTTTGCAATATACGTTTTCCAAAGATACTACTAAAAGTACGTCGAATGTAATGATCTACGAAAAGAACACACACTTCGGGTGAAGGCTGCTGAGTGCTTTTAAGATGGCGCGCACATTAGAAATACCACTTCGGGTGAAGGCTGCCGAGTGATTTTAAGATGGCACGCACATTAGAAATACCACTTCAGAGTTAAAAAAAAAAAAACTTCTTCGAAGCGTTGTGTCTCTAAATATACACTTGAGATACAAACAAAACTACTCAAGGACCCTGTTCTGAACCTTCCTGCAGACTTTCCAAGAAATTAAAATGACAAGGTCACCGTTGAAAATCCCATAGGCACAAGCAGTGCGACGAGAACACTGCACGCCAGTTCAGAGACTTGCGCTTAGCGGCGATGGCGCACTTGATGCGCATGGTAGACTCGCCCTTATCGTTCCCGCGCTTCGCGCTCTCAAACGCGGGGGAAAAAAAAAGCCCAGAGGTAGGCGAGAACCTTCAGGGGACTATGTAGCTGCGCGTGCAAGGTCAAGACGCGAGGGGGCGATACGGGCGACACTAACACGCACGCCTAGCGCCTCATCGCTCCTACGCGCAAGGCGTGCAGTGTTTCCGTCCTAACGTTTCACTGTGTAAACTAGATATTTATCAGTTGGGTTTTATTACACGCGAAGAAAGTCCAAAGATAAAACTATCTTTGTAAAATCGTACTTTTCTCTTACCGCTTAAAGAAACTTCATAGGCAAGCTTTAAAAATGCTAAATTCGATCACTTTCACGATTTTTTCTCTATTAATACACTTAATATGATAAAAGTATAAAAATAGCGACATAGAAAATAGTTTTTTATCCTTTCTGACTTCGTATTTCCAGAACATTTCTTTATTAAGATACGCGTTTACGCGCAAACAACGATTTCACTGACAACGTTTCAGTACATAGGACCCTTAAGCGTCCGGGGTAGAGGAAGACCCCGAACCGTGCACACCTACATCGGCCACCAAGTCAAGTTCCGTTGAAGCCATACAAGTTCCAGCTCCCCACTCTCAGCGGTGTTATCGCAGACTCCGCGCTCCACGGGAGAGCCAGTCGCGAAGGCCGGGGACACCCGTAATGTAGTCCGCACACACCGAACTTCAACTCTGGCAATGGCATACATTACCGAACAGCCTTACCCCCCGCCCGCTGCCTTCACGGAGGGGCCGATAATCACGCTGGCTTGTGTCGTTAGCCGCGGTGAAGATAAACACAGCGGACACAGTATGAACTCCCCGCGTAGTTCTACGGCGCCCGAGGTCTCCTCGTAGGTGGACGTTATCCCCGTTGCCTTTTCCCCTCCTTCTAGTGCCGGCACAATTTCCCCCGAACATGCGCGCCCTCGGGTCACAGCCCCGAAACGCCTCCCGTTTAGCTTCGCAGGATCAGAGTGGAAGTGGAGAGATTTCGGGCTCCCTGTAACATCGAGGTTGTAAAAGTAGGTGAGTGTGGAGCATCGTCGGTTTCACAAGGACGGAGAAAAAACGGGAGACTCCCGAGAAAACCCGCCGACCAGCCACTAATCCCACATGCGGAAATTCAGGAGCGACCCGCGATTAGAATCG
This sequence comes from Dryococelus australis, assembly GCA_029891345.1. Lineage (NCBI taxonomy): Eukaryota > Metazoa > Arthropoda > Insecta > Phasmatodea > Phasmatidae > Dryococelus > Dryococelus australis. The sequence goes on from CM056999.1 coordinate 98,758,352, forward strand.
AACCTCGGTCGCCTAGGGGAAAGTCAAGTAGTCTAATCGCTACACCACTGCGGCCCCTCGATTGCGTAGTGCCGCGGCACAAGGTGGCACCTCGTAGATGGATGTGGTCACAATTGTATTTACGCCCCTCGAGTGATTCCTGTTATAATCAATTCACGGTTACTTCACACTTTTCTGAAGCCTTGCCAAAGTTCTACTTCCAGGATATTCTTCCGCCTCGTAAAAACTAAGCTTATATAATACCAGAAAATTACACCAAAGGACATGCACGGAATTCGTGCGCGCTCAGCTGTAAGGATATTTTGCATGAGAGCTATTTCTTACTAGGCGCTACCAACACACATGTTTTCTTACTGTTTTTGTTATATTAATTATAAATGAAATATTATAATTTATTTATAAAAAATTGGTAAAACTTTAATTTAACGAAAAATAAGACACGTTTATGTCAACAGAAGTATAAAACGATTGTGATTCATGGCGTATTTAGGAAATAACTAAACACGTCATACATGGAGCGCTTTTCCAAAGTTTTGATTCAAAAAGTGCGAAGAAACCGCGAATAGACTACATCCTTCCTCTTTTTTTTTTTTTCATGGCGACATAACTCTGCAATGGCGCGTGTCTGACTTGATCTTTAATTTAATCGTTTTCCGTTTAGTTGAACCCGATCGGAGGCGTTCATATTGCTTGAAGTTATGATTGCATCTTCGCCTTAAGCTACAATCTCTCCAATATCGTTTACTGCATCAAGATACGTTCTTTGCAATAGGTTTTACAGGAACACTTCTTAAAAACTCTTTCGGGTACTGATATATAGTCCGTTCACGGTTTTTTGCAGCATTTCTGAAGCCTTACTAATGTTATACTTACGCAGGATATTTCTCCGCGTAATGAAAACTAAGCTTAACCGAGTCTGGAAAATTACGCCAAAGAGACAACGTCTCGCATTCGTGCGCACACATTGTAGTGATGTATTGCATAAGTACTATTTCTTATTCGGCGTTACCAAATCACATATTTTCTCGCTGTTTTATTCATATGAATTACAAATGAAGTATTATAATTTATAGATAAATTATAAATAACATTTAAATTTAATCTTAAATAAGGTATTTTTATTACTAACACGCGTGTGAAATGCCTGTGATATATGACATATTTAGGAAACAACCAATGACGTCTTACATAGCGTGATTTTTCGTGAATATACTAGCCTATTAGCGGGTTTTCCGTACTTTTCAAATCAAACCTTTAAAACTACACCCCATACACAGGGATAGAAAAATTTCACGAGTTCAATGACCTCGTTGGCTATACTCCACAGTCCTGTTTACCCTCGAGACTTAAATGCTTGTTCATTGGCTGCTACTCCAGAGGGCAGCCAGTGTTACGTCGCACCTGGCAGAATGGCACTCGCTGCTTGTTTCCTTGCAGGTCTGCTACTGGCTCAGAGTCGTCCAGGGCGCGTGTCTAATGAACTGTGATCCAATTGCAAAGTCAATTTCAGTGTAAACGTGTTTGACGTATATCTTGTCCTGAAATGAAATCACGAAGTTTTCCTGTCCCTACCCAACATCACAAGCGTTTTTTAAATTCTGTTAACAAAAATGTGTCTTATTTTTGGTTAAATTGTACTGTTACTCATATTAACTATATAAATTATGATACTTAATTTGTAATTAATATGAATAAAAACAGGGATAGAATAGGTGTGTTGGTAATGCCTAGTAAGAAAGAGTTCTCATGCAAAATATTATTCTACTGAGTGCGCACGAATGCAGTGCGTTGTCCCTTCAGTGTAATTTTTTAGAACTTGATTAAGGTTTGTTTGCTCGAGACAGAGGAATATTTTGAAAGTAGAAATCAAGCAGGGCTTCAGAAAAATCTTTAAATAACCGTGAATAGATTGTAAGTATATTAGAATCTAGGTTATAGGCTGTTTACGGTAAACTGAACACTTTTTGGGCTCTAGTTCACTTTCTATCAGCCGCTTTTTAAAATAAATATGGCCATCTAAGTAATAAAAACAATGTATATATTTCACCAGATGTGAACGGTAAAGTCTCAGGCTACAATACAATATATTTACTGACTATTATTCCAAATGAAATGGCTTCACAAAGTGCTCACTTTACCATGAATAGCATATAGACGTCGCAACGAATAATTCCGTTCGCCCGGAGATGTAAAAGTATCAATGAAACTTTAAGTGGTTTGTCGTGAACGATAAAGATGTGTTTGTGGCTGAAGCGATTCACGAGGCTGAGAACTTTAGTTCTCAAATACAAGTGACGTCCCGCACCACGTGACGTGCGTCCTTCATTGGGCGTTGCTTTCTGCCGCGTACAGCGCCAATTATTAAATACACTCGCTGTGAAAAGCTGGATAGTATAACACTGTGACGGAAAGGGTTAAAACCCATTCCGACCCATTGTACACAATTGTGTACATAATTCTTCGTCTGTATTGCACGCTGCGAAGCTCAGTTACCAATGTTTTTTTAAGGCTGTTCACGATAAAGTGAGCACTTTTGAAGTGAACCTTTGAAAAAAGTCACTGTATTTTAACAGGTGCACTGAGTGACATTCGCCCAGTGAAGTTGGTATTGATGGTGGGATAGTAGTTACATATATTAACGTCAGATAAAAAGTGTTATGTAACCATTTGTGATAACTTTAATTATTTATTTCCGTTCCAGTTTTTTTTTAATGCATCGAAGTTTAAAATTTAGCAGATTTGTAAAATATTTATTTTCCTAATACTTTCACAGTTTTATTTTACCGATGTATGAATAAAGTGACGAGGCCCATGACAATGTTAATTTTACATGAGGCGGAAGAATACACAACGTGCTTACAAGTAGTTCGTAAGCAGGGCTTTCAAAAGTTCTCATTTTACCGTGAACAGCCTGTGGGTAAATTTACCTGTGGGTAAATGATTCGCAAGCCGCCTTATTGGTCTACGTCATCATTGGTTCATATAACTGTAGCTGAACATAACACCTACAGCTTATTGACTGTCACAACGAAATAAGTGTTTTGTCGACTTAAATACAGAACGCATCATAATTGTTTTGTTTCGCAACATCTGAGATCGTAAATTAAAGTGTGTCTGAAAGGGTTGAAGGAAAGCTAGTGAGCAGACCTGCGGATTTGCACGTTAATAGTCAGTTAAAAGTTTAACATTAAGCACACCTATGTGTACACTACTCCCCCCCCCCCCCGCCATTTGCTTATAAATTGAATTTGAAGTGCCATGGGTCAATGGATAAATACTTAATATTAGTGTGCGGTAATTACGTGCCGAACAGCTAGAACAGAAGCGGCTTCGCACAGAGAACACAGCCATAGTTGACTACGGCTGGAGTGTACTATGATGTCTATGTTGATTCCATTACCGAAAAAAAATTTAGGTGGCTACAAAGTGGTCTATTGGTATTCACCGTGGAAAATATTCTTATAGTGAACACAAAATTATTCTCTACCCTCCACGATATAAAAGTTTAGTGCTGACAGCAAACTATTTTTGTGTTCGTCACAAAGAGAAATAATTTTGCAGGTTCAGCACCAACAAACCACTTTGTTGTCACCGAAAAAAAATTTTTGCAGTGAAATGATGACGCGAATTTGGCCGATTCTTACCAATAAAGAATCTTTTTGCATGTGCCCTTATGTGAGATGTGGATATGCTAACATCTATGTTCTGTCTTGAAGCATTTTACGAGTTGTTCAGAAATTTTTGTGTGTAATTTTAATTGTGTGTTATCCGTCCGCTTGTTGTAAAATATCACACCTAAGTGTTAAACATGAAGAAAGAATTACAAAGTTTTACACACACTACCGACATTTTCATAAACCTGCTATCTATAATGAACATAAAAAAAAGGCAATAACTTTTTAAAACTGTAGAATAATTTTTTTCTAATTTTCTTATTGAAATGGAAAATATATATTAAAATTTTAATTTAAAATTAAAATTCAAGTTTTTATTATTCTGTATGCTTTAGAAAGCAATTTTTTTTAAAACATCCTTCCTTTACCATGGTTAGATACTGTGGTCGTACGCATTGAAGAATTAGTAACAATATTTACAAGTATTTTTAAAAATAAATTTTATCTGCTATTAAAATTATATCTTCCGTGGTCGAAGCTGATGTGTATAAAATTAATTACTGGGAATATTTTTAAATTTTAATGTAAATATTTATTACGCGCAGCCAGAGTAATTATTATGATGGTTTTCCGTTTTTTTTTCTGGCAGAAAGTGCAACCACAATAAAAGCACGCGTAAATCTTAATTATAAACGTTAATTAATTAATTTCTTAAATATTTAATAAAGTAATTTTAAACAAAAAATACTTTAAAATATGACTGTATACTGTATATTCATTCTTCGTTTACACGCAACTTAAATCGCACTTTTCTGACAATTTTGGTAGCGTGTGTCATATTTTTTGAATGAGTTCTACATGCTGTACGGTAGGATTCAGAGTACTAGTCGAAGCCAACCTACAAATAAGGCTACTAAGGGAAATTTTACGAATATGTATCGTATCAATAATGTGTACGAGGTTGCATATCAGCTGACCAATTATTGTCGTTCGTAAACGTTTAGAGATGAAGTTCCTCGGATAAGCGATAATTTCGCCCTTGTAAATTTAGCTTTTCTGCTGCTACTGCGTAAACTATTGAGCCAACTAACTGTTCGTCCTCACCTCCACAATTAAACATTCTAATTTTATTTATGAGTTCGGCACGCACGAACTTACAATCAGCCGTACGCGCGAAGGGCAATGGAATTACAGGCATCAAAACGGGAGTGCGAATGTGCCGCTGATTAAGGGGAAATTCGTCGCCTTTGCAGCCGGCGAAATTTACGTAATTCAAAAGGGGGGAAAAAAATTGGGGAAAAAAAAATTTTCACTTCGCGAGAAGCGCGCTAAAAAATAAAATTCGTTGAAATGACTACTCTAAAAAAAAAAGTCAATATAGCTCGCAGGTTGCACATGCCGACACGGCAGATCAAGTGAGGTCGAAAGAACACGCTCTTCCAGGTACAGTGAAGGTAATTCGACGAGCGAGTGTACATACAGTACACGTGAAGGCAGTTTCTTGTGACTTGGTACTAAAGGCTATTCACAGTGAACTGAGTGGAAGGCTGTTCATGATAAAGAGAGCACTTTTGAAATGAACCTTAGAAAAAAATCACTGGCCCTGCCCGCATGTATTTTAATGGACGTATTTAGTGACATTCGTCCAGTGAAGTTGGTAACGATGGATGGAAAGTAGTTCCATATCTTAACATCGAATAAAAAGTGTTATGTAACAATTTGCGATTACTCAAATTGTTTATTTCGCTTTCTGTTTTTTTTTTTTAATTAATCAAAGTATAAAAATGAGCACATATGTAAAATATTTACTTACCTTATAATTTCTCAGTTTCACTTGACCGGCACATGAATGAAGTGGTAGGCCCATGCAATGTTAATTTTGCATAAGGCGGAAGAATAAACAGCGTGTATACAAGCAGATCCTAAGCAGGGCTTTCAAAAGTGCTCATTTTACCGTGGACAGCCTGTACTTACGAAAGCCCCGCTGAAGATCTACTTGTATGCACACTGTGTATTATTCCACCATTTGTAAAATTAAGATTTTCATGGGTCTGGTCACTTTATTCTTGCGTCGGTCAAGTGAAACTATTATAAAATAAAAGCGAAACTTTTACAAATTTGCTTATTCTTACACCTATATGCATAAAAAAACAGTAAGGAAATTAAATAATTTGAGTATTCAATAATGTTTACCTAAAACTTTTAATTGAACCTAAAAATTTCGAACTATTTTCCTTCCGTCGTTGCCAATTTTACTGGGCGCATGTCAGCCATTGTGCCGGTTAAATACATGCAGGTATGAACAGTGACTTTTTCAATGGTTGATTCCGAAAGTGCTCACTTTACTGTAAACAGTCAATACCACAGAATACTTGGAGACACTGGAAAATCACGAAAAAATTTCCGAACCAAAAAGCGGCGTGTGTTGAACTGTTTCAAGGTAAGCTGTAATTTTCTCTGAGTTATATATATTCGTTTACTAGTTTATACATTGGCCACTTAAATGCAGTAGTGCATTTGACGTCACAGCACGCGTGTAATCGGTTACTGGTTCCTGCTGCGTGAGCCGAGTGTGTACAGCACTGAGCAAGCATCAGATTACCTTGAAATGCTTCACCACACGCCACTACAGTGAGTGAAGTGAGTTATCGTAGAGATTTGGGCGGCGCTTAACAGCGAGATCTTGAGAGCCGATGAAGATGATTGGGGTGAGTATGGAGCAGCGCCGGAATGATAGAGCCGAAGGGGGACGTGAGATATTAGCATGCAATTAACATTGACCTCGTTAGCGTATTCGCAATTAGCATAGGCAAATTTGCACTGGCGAATTCGTGACGTAATCCAAGATGGCGGCCGTGACGTAATCCAAGATGGCGGCCGTGACTTTATCCAAAATGGTAGCCGTAACCTTATCCAAAATGGCGTCCGTATGTCTGCATGTTCGCAACCTGCAGCCTATCACGTAAATAATAATTTTCCATCTACTCTTAGTATAGGCTGTTCACGATAAAGTGAACACTTTTGAAATCAACCTTCGAAAAAGTCACTGCCCTTGCCTTCATATATCTGAACGGGCACACAGTGACCTGCGCCCAGTAAAGGTGGTAGATGGGTGGAAAATAGTTCCATATCTTATCGTCGAATAAAAAGTGTTAGGTAATCATTTTTGATAGGCTAACTTAAATAATCATTTAGTTTTCGTTTTTTGAATCATCGACGTATAAAAATGAGCACATTTGTGACATATTTACTTTTATAACAATTTCACAGTTTCTCTTGACCGACGCATGAATAAAGTGATGAGGCCCATTGGCAATGTTAATTTTACATAAGGCGGAATAATACACAACGTGCACACAATTAGATCTTAAACAGGACTTTCAAATGTGCTCATTTTACCGTGAACAGCCTATAAGAAATAGTTTTTATGTAAAATATTATTAAAGAAATTGCGTATTTATGCGGCGCCTTGCCCTTTGGAGAAATTTCTTGACTTATGCTTTGTTTCAATATAACTTTCAGTACATTTTGACATTTATCGAAAAGTAGTATGGTCACAATATATCCCTCCATCACAGCTGTTCTGTCAGTGAAGAAATCATTGTTTGTAAACAACCTGTAGGAATCCAATGACAGGCACTGAAAGACTGGCAACTTCAGTCCAGTACTTAGGCTACTACAGCTGGTTGCCATTCCCACCTATTTCATTTCTGTTATGATCACATAATATACTAGTCAGGGTTCTGTTTATTATATTGGTGGTTTGGGGAACTTAAGTTTATGGTCTTTCGTGAGACTGGATTGTTTTGCGGCTTTCCTTATGAAAGTAGTAATTTTGATGATGCACTGGAAAATTTTTCTCGTACAGAAATAACATTCGCATTACTATCCTAGCTCAAAAGTAATAACATCACCGAAACAAAAAAAAAAAAAATTATGCAAGAAATACACACTAGATTTTTCAGTGAAGTTAAACTCACACGTACAAATTATACCATGATTGTTATATTTTGTTTTTAATACAATGAATTACAATTAAAAGGGCGTTTATTTAGGTCATGTACATTTCAAAACATCCCGCAAGAACAAACCCTAATAAATATGACGCTGTTTATACCGATTTGAGAAATGCATAATGTAAACATTTTCTGAAAATTTAACTTAATATGTAAAAATCGTTATATTTACACTACAAGGAAATGGGGGAAAAAAGAGAGTTTTTAGGCTTTGTATATTAAAAATATTTTAGCAACATTTCCAAACATTACTTACAAAACACCCTAACATACTGTTTACTTCATAACTCCTGAACACGTGGCGATCTTTGTAAGACTACTTCACGTAAATCAATTTTGTCGACCACTGATAAATTGCTCATAATGTTTTGCATCAAACTAAAACTCATGAATGTTCCAAAGTTATTTCTCGGATGCATTTCTAGAACAATGTTCACGCATTTGTCTAGTGTTTTTGCCAGAATGTATGTGTACCACTTGACTATTGTACACTTATGGCGCGCTGTCTGTGTGGCAGATAAATTCCAGCTTGTTTTCATTCAGCGATGTCGAAACTGTTTGTGAGCGCTTGACTGTAGAAGTCATCGGATCATGCAACGGCACACAATAACAAAGTTTCAACGTGATAGGATCGTTTCTCTCGTACAAAATGGCGTTGTACAACGTACGATTGCTGAAACTGTGGCTGCGTCACAAACTGATGTATCTAGGATCTGGATGCGACACATAGAGACTGATACTGTTAATGATCGGCCACGATCTGGTAGTCCAAGAGTCACAACACTTTGTTCTATTGCCTTTTCCTACACAAAATGTTCTAGGGAATAGACTAGGGACGTAGCTATACTTTACTCATGAACTCCACTCATCTGGACTTATGGTCCTGAATCACGATATACTTAACAATGACTTTAATAACCAGGAATATACTTTATGTAAATAACTCTCCACCGATTGTAAAAATAATTTATTTGGGGAGACTATAATAATAAATAGTTATTAAATTTCAATAGTAAATGCTCCTCAATTAAAATGCCACTGAAGCAATGTAACTCCCCTTGATATTCTCAGCTATCCAGATTGGACTCACCACCGGAATATTATATTGGCGGGGCGTACAGGCCCCGCACCGCGGAGAAGGTCTCTCAGGATCTCCTCGTGGTGAATCTTCTCCTCTCGCGTTGTCGTCTCTCGGCACTGGAGCTCGAAGTCGGTCAGCGGCGGCAGCACCCTGCGCCGTCAGTGACCCGGAGTGTGGAGAAGGAGAAAGATTGGCCGAAACTCTGGCGACCTCGTGTATATAGTCTGGCCGCGCCCCCAATTATCCTCCTCTCGTCGGTGATTGAGTGGCACCCTGCCGCTCGTATCAAAGTTGGCACCCAGCAATACCTTGTTTGCCATTGCAACTTGCTCAGGATCTGCTATGCGAGAGTTAATGCATCTCGGAGTAATACCTCAATAGCAAGGGAGATACGAGATCGTCTCCGAGCAGCCTCGGGTTTACAACTCTCTGACCAGACCGTCTTCGTGAGGGAAGCCTGCATGCTAGGAGACCCATGAGGTGCCCTTATCGCAACAGACAACATCGGCAGAACCACTTGCATAGGGCACGGAATCTTCAAGAGTGAACAGCTGAAGAATGTCCCCAACTTCTGTTCACTGATGAGACGAGGATTTGACTTGTTCAAGATTCCAGAAGGATGTGGGTGTGGAGAAGAAGAGGCACACAGGCAAGGCGTAGTACTGTGCAAAAAGTCCATGCCTACCGAGGTGGAGGAATCCTGATCTGGGGAGGAATCATGCTTGGACATCGGACGCCTTTAGTTCGTACTGAGGGCACATTGACAGCTCGGCGGTACGTCACAGATGTTCTTCAGACTAGTGTGCATCCGTATCGACAGGCATTTGGTGAAACGTTTCTGCTGGAGGATGATAATTCCCGCACACACCGTGCAGGACTCGTTGATCAATACTGCCAGCAAGCCGGCATTTGAAGAATGAATTGGCCAGCAGTAAGTCCATACATGAACTGCACAGAACATGCCTTGGACCTTGTGAAAACTTCCATTCAATCACGCTATCAACAACTCAACAATATACAGGAGCTGATATGGGCCGTGCAGTAAGAATGGTACGACATCCCAAAAGAGCGACTGGATAACTTTTTTCTCAGTAGGCCTCGGTGCGTCAAGGATTTTGTGAGATCTCGAGAAGATCACACACGGTATTGATCCATGTGGAGAGAACAACAATGTTTCGCAAACAAACGGGCAGCTAAAGGCTGTTCACGATAAAGTGAGCACTTTTGAAATCAACCTTAGAAAAAAAAGCACTGCTCCTACCTGCACTATATAACGCGGGCGCATTGAGTGACATGCTCCCAGTAAAGGTGGTAAAGATGCATGGGAAGAAGTTCCGTATCTTGACGTCGAACGAATAAAAAGTGTAAGGCAACCATTTCAAACAACTTAAATTATGTCTTTCGCTTTCTGTGTTTATAATGCATCGAAGAGTAAAAATTAGCAGGTTTCATAAATATGTACTTTTCTAACAATTTCCCAGTTTCGCTTGATCTACGCATGAATAGAGTGACGAGGTTCATGACAATGTTAATCTTACATACGGCGGGATAATACACAACGTGGATACAAGTAAATCTTAAGAAGGGCTTTCAAAAGTGCTCAGTTTACCGTGAATAGCCTATAGTGTATTTTGTTTAACATTATGATAAATAATGAAACATTTTACAATATTTGTGTTGTAGTGTAACACATGAATTTGCAACATGCTCACATAAAGGAGAAATGAAATGTAATATAATTTTTGGTACAATAAATATCTGATGCAAAACTTTGTTTGAGTTGTGTATTATTAGCTGACATATTCAATAGGCAAAACATTTGAGCTGTTTTTTGAAACGAACAGTTTTAAACTTCACAATGTGTTGTCGCTCGTACTTTACGACGGCGAGGTAAATGGCTGACCAAAGCGCCCAAGCGACCCTTTTGCTAAGCAACATATAAGTGTCGATAATTCATTTCATTGAAGAAAACTGTTCTGCAAAGGCACCTACAACGAACTACAATTAGTGAAATATGAAAACACAAAAATAATTAATGTCAGATATAATATTCCAACACCACCAACAAGTAATTATTGTTTATTATTGTTTATAAATCATAATAAATGAGAGCTCAGTGGCACACTACGGTTGAGAAGTTTCACGTAACCATAATGTACGCATGCTCTACAGTAATATTTTTTAATATTTTTAAAACTATTTTTAGCCATAACCACACAAAAGGACACGACTGGTTGTAAATTATTTTACACACGGACCGGTATCTGATAGGGACAAAATCAACCCGGTACCCCAGTAAGTGCGTCCGGTGCAGAGACCCGAGAATTTTGTGTATTCATTTCTAGACAAGTTGGAATTCACACGCGTGTACGTTCATGTTACGTTTATAATTGGCCGACGTGTTGTTTGACGCCTCCTGGAGATAAATGAACCAATAACAAACATAAAATGAATTGTGCGCCCAACCACCACCTTTCACTTCCACAGCAACCAACCAATAAACAGTTGATATCTGTATGAGAGTTTATAAGACTGTGAAGTCTAGCCTACAGGTCATTGACCTCTCGAATTTCTCGGGTCTCTAGTCCGGTGTTATGTGGATCACACTGCCGAGAATTTTCGTTAGTCAACGAAAATTTTTGCGGAGATGTACAGTGAACATACGGCAAACGCAATTCGTAATGACGACAAACGGAGTTGTACTATGTAAATACAAAATACGGGAAGTGTCCGAACTTCCCGTAATTTCGGGTTTCGGGGACGAACAATGGAGAGTCTACACGCAGCTTCTTCGCCACTGTAACCCGACAATTATCGTTTATGCGGCATTTGGGACATTCAGGCCACTTTTACATATTCGTTCAGATATCAATAAGTAGCATCAAGCGTCTGTGATTTAGCAACACTTAAAATACACTACCATTAATATCAACTGAAAAAGTAGCTTAGGCTATGTGACTTTAGTAGAAATACCGAAGTTATACCAAAAAATTCTCCAAGTGTGATTTCTAGGAGAGTGGTAAGACTAGCGTATTTTTAACTACTGGACTTGGGTTCAAATTACGCCCAAGTACAAACTAATTTAAGTTTTTAAAATATTTTTTTTTACACAGTGAATAACCCACATAAAGAAAAGAAGTACATTTTACATTTTTGTAAAAACTAGAAGTACAGAAAACGAACTAGGAATTTAACGGCGAGGTTCCGTGAATTCAGAAAGTTTTATGAAATTTGCGGAATGTCCGTTTTTGAAAATCAGTGAGTCCGTAATTTTACGGAGAGTTTACGGACCTTTCTGGATAAATCTTTGGCAGCATTTTTCCGTAAAATGATGGAACATTTTTTTTTCTAAACAGTGGATTTAAACGGCGGTGAGAGAGTTACACAATTAGCAGAGACCTGCACAACTCGCATTAATATTTGGCATCATGGCCAACTTCACGGTTCTGCCTATACTCGAGCCGGCGTAGTTTCACCACTAGCTACTGCAGAAATTTGAAGTCGCGCCCTTACTGAATGGACTGCACGTGATTGAATTGTGAAATGTTCGTTTATTGCCGCAGAATTGCCCAGGACGTGTCAAATAAAGAATGCTCCAACGATAAACTTATTGCAAAGGTACATGTGTTTGAAGTTTAATGTGTCCCCAAATAATAACGCAAATTTTGCAGGTCCCTAACAATTAGTCTTCTCCCAGTGGTAAAAGCTGTTCACGATAAAGTGAGCACTTTTGAGATCAACCTTAAAAAAAAAGGCACTGCCCCTACCTACATATATTTTAACGGGCGCAATGAGTGACATGTGTCCAGTAAAGTTGGTAACAATGGACGGGAAAGTAGTTCCATATACTAAGGTTGAACAAAAAGTGTTAGGTACCATTTGGGATAGCTTAAATTCTTTCGCTAGGTTTCTGTATTTTTTAATGCATCGAAGTGCAGAAATGTGCACATTTGTACAATATGTACTTTTCTTATAATTTCACAGTTTCACTTGACTGACGCACGAATAAAGTAAAGAGGCCCATGGTAATGTTAATTTTACGTAAGGCGGAAGAACACACAACGTGTTTAGAAGTAGATCTTAAACAGGATTTCAGCAAAGAAGTGCTCATTTTACAGTGAATAGCATATACACACACACACACACACACACACACACACATATATATATATATATATATTATATATATATATATATATATATATATATATATATATATATACATACAAATATAACTTTTAGACTAACTTTTAAGTTGGCTTCAATGGGAGTAAATATGTGCAGACATCAGTGGGTTGAGAAAACATAACTGAAATGGGGCGGCGATTCGTTTTATGTGGACCTATACAATCGCCGAGTTTCTGCTCGAGGATCTAGAAGTGGACCGTTTGTTTAACACTTTGAAGACTACGCTCGAGTGTAGCTCGAGCAAAGCTAATATGAAAATGTCTTGGCTGTTCAGAACAAAACTCGCATGGATGTGCAGTCTTTGTTCAGCTAGTGTTTAACATGACCTCTCAAGAACACAACAGTGCAGAAACAATGATATTGCTAACCATAGAATTTCTTTTTTATAGCCACTCAAAGGGACATGATTGATTGTTAATCATATTATTACGGTAAAGATAATTTTATTGGGTCGAAATCAGCTCGGCTCTCCATTGGTTGACGACCGGCCAATAATGAACGCAGTAAAATACAGGTTAGTGCGCGGTGTGGTCTGGACCAATAAGACGAGGGTGGGTTCTAGCACAGACACCAACAGAACCAGTGTTCTTTCAGTAGTGGATATAGGCGACTCGCTTCCAATTTGTCTTAAGTGCCAGCAGATATGTGCAGACCTCCATGTGTTGATTGGTTACTGCGTGCTCTGAAAAATCTCCAGTTGGTTAAGCCGCTCCCTGGTGTTTCCGTCGTTAGGGGTAACCGCCGTCGCAGTAGGCACATACGACCAGTGGTCGTAATTGCCGAGGACCTTCGGATACGTTCGACTACAGGGATGGAAACTGTGGAAGTTAAAAATATAGTACCTGAATATTAAAATTATAGTATTTTGTACAAAATTATAGTACACTCGCGAATATTGTAAACAAGTAGTGTATTTAACAAGCAAACTTAGAAACAACGGCAGTAAAATATCCACGAGTTGACCATCAGCATATTATATGATAATTAAAATAAATGTATGTAATTAATATGACACATAAGTAAATTAAAGGTGAGTTTGTTTACAAGAATACATAAAAAGTATTACTCGTAATAAGAAAAAAAGATTTTTAAAATCATACAATACATCCCACATGTCTTCGGGTTTCATGATGTCAAAATAAAGTTTGCTTGTTTTCCGAAATTTTGAACACCATAAGAAATGACGTTCAGAAGATTACACAACTCCTACATTTCCTTCAATTTCTTGCGAATCGTTTTCAACCTCGCTGTTCGCCGACTGATAAATGTTTTTTTCGTCATGCATGGCAACATTTCCTTTGGTGGTTGGTTTGGACTTCAAAGAACATGAACTAGGAGAAAGACCTATTTTTAAAAGATGCACTAGTTACATGTAAATTTCATTGCAAGAGTTCACGAAACCTCTATGGCAGTGTTACCTGAGAGCATTTGCTAATAAAAAAACTCACTACATTCTAGTATGTTTATCATTGTGCAGGATAATTGTCGCACAAACCATATTAAAAAAAGTATAGTACAAATAGTTAAGTTATAGTATGTTTCCTTTAAAAATTATAGTATTTTGCGTACTATAATGGATTTGCTATAGTGCATCGTATAAAGCTCAAAATTATAGTACAAATACTATACTTACATTACGTTTCGATCCCTGGCCGACAATCCCGAGTCGAAGGCTTGCCAAGCTCGTCCGATTCGAGTCGAAGGCTCCCGAGCTCGTCCGAGTGGAGCCGGAGAGTGTGGGGCTCTCCCTCCCGGGTCGAGCCGAAGACTGCCGAGCAATCCCGAGTCGTGGCGGAGATTCCCACCCAAAGTCACATTCACACAGCTCCCAGTGAAAAGTGCATTGCTTCATAGCATAAAGTCGCATTCGACTCGTACACACGAGCAACAAATTCCAGAAAATCACAGGAAGAAGCTGCAAAACTGTAAAAGAAAAAATAAACTTAAAAGTAAATCTCACAGTGTAGGACTTGTGAAGGGAACGTCGCTGGTGCCCTTGACTGAAAGGGACATTCAAGAGTGCATCCGTGGTCCTTACCGCAAATTCGGGCGGCTACAATGTGACGTCACAACTTCGATACACTTCTATAAGGCACGAAGCAAGGCAATATCCCTTGGTGGGTGAGTTCGGACACATCCATTTAATACATAAACACTAGGACACAGAAATCAGTTCTCCTGCGAAAAGTTGGTTGGAAATTCGTATTTTAATATATACCGCAACGGCCAGGATTCTAAAATCCTCCATGCTGTAATATTTCCAGTGTTAAATATATAGCATATATGTACACCTACACACATAAAGGATTTTAACAATAAAGTGAGCACTTTAGAAATGAACCTTAGAAAAACGCCACTACCCCTGCATATATATAGATAGATAGTTAGGCGCACTGAGTGAGTGAATGAAGAGATTTGGACGGCTCTTAACATTGCGGTATTGAGAGGCGATGAGGGGGATTGAGGTGAGTATGGAGCAGTGCCGGAATGAAAAGGCGGGGAAAACGGGAGATTCCCGAGAAAACCCACTGACCAACGGCATAGTCCGGCACGATCCCCATATGCGAAAATCCGAAGTGACCCGACCGGAGATTGAATCCGGATCGCCTTGGTGAGAGGCGAACAGGCTATACTTGGGCATTATTTTCGATAATAGATAAGTTCGGTTCCACTTGTTAAATATATAACCGAAAAAGTTAAGAATATATTTTTAAAATTAAAACAAACGGCATGGATTATAAAAAATTATAACAATAAAAATAAGAAAATAATACATCAGGCATTATACCGTAATATTATACAAAATTGTTACAGTACTTGTTACAAAATAAAATTGAAAATACGCACATTTAAAGAATACTAAGAGAATCACAAATATATGTATTGATACAAATAACGAATTTAACACCAACAACATCATATGTATCCGCAATAACTGTTAGTAAAGAAATCCTAATAGACTATAGTATAAAAGATAGAGATATGATATATCTAATCACAAATGAAGTAGATGAAATAGAATACAACGGAAATACATATAATATGATAGTAGAGCACAATAGTATTTGGATTGAGAAAAAAAATTGCAGTAATCAATCTTTTAGTTAAAAAGAATTAAAGAAAGAAATCTATAAACCAAATGTTATAAATTGGCAAACCGAGTACGATGCAACATAAACCGGCCTAAATACTTAAAAATTACATTAAAAATACACAACAATGGCACGAAAGTAAAAGTGATATAAATAATAGCGTGATGAAAGTAATAACGGAACACTGTCAAATTAAAGAATATTCAGCTAAAATAAATAAAATAGAAGACGACAGTTTTCAGTGTGAAAAGGGAGCTCAGACGGTATTCCATATTCTGTACTTGTGTGACACGTTTAAAGAAAAAAGAAATGGAAAGAATTAGAACAGAAATTAACCTTTTAAAAAACCATAATAATATATATACAAGGAAATTGCAGTAATAATAAATTAAAGTATTAGTAAAATATATAGATTTGGTAAAAAACTATGAATGATGATTTAACTGAGTAGTCTAGGAGGGAGCGGATGAGAGTGTCTGGAACTAAAGGAATTATTGAGTGAGTGTTTGTGTTTGTCTAGTGTTTTATCGTTTAAATTAAATAAAAATTATAAATAATTCTCTCTTTTAGATAAGAAACAGAATTTTCAGTAAATTTTGAAGTTTTGCAGAATAACAGTGACAAAGAAAAATTGAAAAGCTCCAAACACGAAAAAGTTATAAAGAAGAACACAAAATCTGAACTGAATGTAAGACGAATTGAAGGAAATAGGGGAAAAAAATAGAAGAACAAGAAAGAGGAAGAGAAGCAAAATAAGAGAAAGAAGAAGAGGAAAGAAAATGGGGAGGAGAACAGAGAAGGAAAGTAGAAGAACAACAGAAGAGAGAAAAAGAGGAGGAGAAGCAGCAAGAAAGAGAAGAAGAAAGACAAGATCTGAAACGAATGAAAGAAGAACGGAAGGAGTTTGCGGGGAAGAAAATCTAAATGAGGGAAAGATGTGATTGTGATAATACGTTGGTTGATATCTGTGTAAAAAAGGGGGAGGGGGGAGCGCCCGTAGGAGTGGAGCTCCATTCCCTCGTCCGCCGGGAAACGAAGGCCTGAGTGTCCAGAAGGGGTACTTCGATGTCCTGGACGATGCTTAGGTTGAAGCAGAACGGTGGGCAAGGGGAAAAATAAAAATAACAAAATAAAATAGTACATATAGGGAGGGGGCTGGGGGCCTTCGGGTTCGTGGGCGGGGCCATTCGACCGTTGGGTGCCATGGCACCCAACAGTCTGGTCGCGCGGGCGGATTCGTGGGAATCCCGGTTACTGATCTGTCTGTTCCGTCGCCGGGGGGGGGGGGGGGGGGGGGTTCGGCAGAAAGGATACGCGTCGGGGAGCTGTCTCGGTCGGGGCAGAATAGCTCACCACCTTCCTAGGGAGTGCGAATGATGCTTTTGAATAGAAATAGAATTTGTAACTTAAATTACGAAAAGCCGCCCTCCCACAAAAAAAAAGTTAATCTATACAACTAATATACTGTTTGTTAAATAGTAGTAGTCATGATAGAATTGAACAAACTGGGTGGCTGTACTGCTAAGTAGGGCTAGTAAAAAATAAAAATAAAAAAGGCTATCCGTTCAGACATCGTGGCCCCAATATGCGCAATGAGTGACATTCACCCAGTAATGTTGGTAACGATGAATGACAAATGCTTCCATATCTTAACATCGAATAAAGAGTGTTAGGCAACAATTTGTGATAACTTAAAATTATTTCTTGGGGGTTTTTTTTTTGTAGAAATGTAGTTTCATAGTTTCATTTGACCGACCCATGAATAAAGTGTTGAGGCCGATAGTTTCGTTAATTTTACACAAGGCGGAGGAATGCACAACGTGTATAGGTCTACAAGTAAATCTTAGGCAGGGCTTTCAAAAGTGCCCATTTAACCGCGAAGAGCATATAACAGTGCAGACCTCCGTGCGCCGCAGCGCAGGTTTGGGGTGCGGAAGATTCTGGGTTCGGATCCCAGGCAAGTCATGGATGTTAATTTAAGTTAGGTTATAAATTAGTTTATAAACCGTCCCCTGATAAGTTTTCATGAATAACACCGCGGGTGGTTAAGAAGCCCTTTCCAATACAATACAAAAATTAGCATTAAGCTTGGAAAGATGATTGAAGATCACAGCTGGTATAGGCCTAGGCTGTTCACGGAAAAATTACCACTTTTGAAATCCCTGCTTAAGCTCTACTTGTATGCACGTTGTGTATTATTTCGTTTTAATTTAAAATTAACATTTTCATGGGCCTCATCACTTTTTTCATGCGTCGGTCAAGTAAAACTGCGAAATTATTAGAAAAGTAAACATTTTACAACTCTACTAATTTTTACACTCCGATACATTAAAAAAAACCGATAACAGAAAGAAATATTTTTAATTATCGCTAATTGTTACCTAACACTTTTTATTCGACACTAAGATATGGAACTAATTTCCATCCTTCGTTACCAACTTTACTGGATGCATGTAATTTTGTGCGCCCGTTGAAATATATGCAGGCAAGAGCAATGATTTTTTTTCTAAGGTTGATTTCAAAAGCGCTCACTTTATCGAGAACATCCTTTAATTAAAACATGCCGGCGGATCACTATCCTGTTCACATTCTGGCCGTGTACACGCTGCTTTACTTTCATCCACGTGCAGGGGACCGGCGCAGGCCGTATCCCTCACCTCGGCGCGTATCGAGTGAAAATGCTCGACGCCGTAATGTGATAGGCAAAGTGCCTCGGAAAGGGGGGGAGGAATGCTTGCGTGAAAAATGCACAACCACCCGGACTGAGTAATGGCGCCGCGCGCTCTCTACGTCCTAATTGAGTCTGCCACTATCTCTTCCACCTCGCGTTTGCCAGACGATACATCATATTTCACCACTTTGCCGTCCCTACGCGAAAGTACGAGCATTAAAAAAAATGGATTGATTTTTGTACGTGCATTCGCTTCACATAAAAAAAAATTCTACGTTATTTCTGTAACAGCATGTTCTTTGGAAGATTATGTCCAAGTTACGTTCTTCAAAAAAAAGTACGTTTTGCTGCTTACAACCGTTAACGTAATGAACGAAATACAGATTCCAATTTGGTAACAACGCGATGGTAAGTTTTCTTTAACTTACATTTTTAACATCGACGTTTTAACATTAATTTATAGTCTCAAAGCTCTCATCCGATTTTGCCCGTACTTGCAGGAAATGTTTATACTTGCAGGAAATGTTTGTTGATCTAAAAGAGAATAATGCCAGCGATACCAAGGTCAAACATCGGTCGACGTACCAGACGTAATAGAGAGGACGCATTGAGAAGGCCAAATAGAACGTGAAAGATGCGGAACACACAAAGCTCGCCGGGATCAGCTTATATATATCATCTACACTCGAATAAGTTTTTCGTAAATTTATCACATTATTGTTTACACTTACTACAAAAGCGTTATTATAAAGATTTTTTTTCTGTCCATGGTAGTTTTCCTATATCTGCTCAATAAAAATTTCAAACATGTAGTGAAGTTCCCAGCTGTGTCTGGTAACACTGATATATTTACAGCTTTATGTATGGTAAATTTTCCGTATTGGGTAAAGGTCAAATACTTCCAAAACAGTTTAGGAAAATTGCTGTTAACATTTTAAAGTGCGGTAAATTATACAAAATGACGTAACAAGACTTTATTTATTAATCGCGTTCTTCATTCACAAAAAACAATTACTCCCCTATATGTACGGCGAGAGTACTGGTTACTCTTAGCCATAGTATACTTCAGAATACAGAGCTTAACCGACACCTTATACAACGAACTCCAGCCGCACACTTCGACAAAATGACGTCATCGGCCTGCGAAATGTTGCAACTTCGTTCGCAGGTCAGCGCTAGTTGACCTGCTGACCAACCGGCAGCCCGGCCAATAAGGAACCTTCTGCAGCGTATAGTAGCCAATCAGACTCAAGACCCGCTCCCAGAACCTCGCGTAGCCAATATGAGAATGAGTACGCTTACATCAAAGAAGCCGTCACGCCATTTAATTTCTGCCCTCTAAAAAAAGTAGGATGTGGCTGAGTTGGGGACACGGCCGTTTGTTTTGTGTGAATACGTATTCGTTGACGCGCTCGGACGCCTTCATGTTTATTTTACGTTTTTGGCACTGCTTCAATCCATCATATGGGGTTTTATGGGTACCACTGGATTGCTTTTCAGATGCTCTTTACAACCGTATACGATTTCTGTTTTCGACTTGGCTTTTCGACGAGTATAAGCTTGAATTGTGTTAAGTTTTCTTAATTTTTTACATTAAACGCACATAGCTTCCCCATAACCACGTCGCACAAATGTTTTTATACACACGATCGATTTATCCTGACGATAGCTGTCGATTGAACTTCAAACGAACGTCGTAGTCCAAAGTTTTCCTAGTCCAAAGTTATACTCGAAGGAAATTATGAGACGCTGCGAAACGAACTCAAAATTGCGCTCCCCCCCCCCCCCTCACCATCCCCCACCCCTCAGCGTGCGATGCTTTGCAGTTCTCACTCAGCGTAACACATTCTTTGATCCTTTGGCAATCGAGTGGTGTGAGGTAATTGAATTTTGAATGTAGAAGATAAATTCGGAGCTGCAATGCCAAACTGAATACCCCGATTTTGTTATCATCGGATTTTCTGGATTTCCTCCTAAACTAAATTGGAAGTTTTTAAACCATATAACGTATGGAAATAATACCACACATCTGGCTATACATATGGAATGTTTAGCTTCGCTACTATACAAAGTTGGAAACTTTCCTACGCATTTGACTGTTTCCTGTGCAAATGCAGGAACGTTACATGCATGTATGGGAAATAACTTCGCCATTCGCGTTTTCTAACTCTACATATGCACTCATATAGTAAATTTGAAAATCGTTTCTTAGAGTGTGTGTATCTGGATGACCCAGAGTAGGGTTAATTCTACTCAGTTTGGGGGGGGGGGGGAACCGTGGCTGAGCGGTTAGCCTGCTCGCCTCCCACCAAGGTGAACTGGGTTCAATCCCCGGCCGGGTGACCGGATTTTTGCAACATAGGAATCGTGACGGACGATGCCGCTTGTCGGCGGGTTTTCTCGGGGATCTCCCGTTTCCCAAGCCATGGTATTCCGGCGCTAATCCATACTCCTCTCACTTCAATCTGAAGACCTCGATGTTAGAGGCTCGATGTTGTGAAGCTCTGAAGACTTCGATATTAAGGGCAACCTAATTATCTCCATTCAACTGGCGTTATCTGCTGTTAAGGCGGTTGAGTTGAAACAAGGCGATGGCAAAGAAGTGGCAAAATAAAGACGGGGTATGATCGGGAAGTACCACTAGTGAAATTCTCAACTTTGATAGTTGCCACCGAGTTACCCAACCCAAATACACATCAAGGATTATAAACCAATTCTACATAACCTAATATTCTCATATTACCTCAAGTACCTGTTATTTTTCTATACATATATACTAACACCTTCATTAACTGGGAATGTTTTCTAACAAATTATATCTCGAGAATCTATTTCACTAATGTCTTTTGGTTTTGGGTCTCCAGAATGATTTGCTCGACAGAACTGTAAGAAACTAGAGCCAGCTTTTGCAGTAATACCTTGTAGTGCAAATCTGAATAACAATGACAATTATATATAAAACTTTCTTCAATGTCCACAACTCGTACAGTTCACTCAGTATCATCTTTGTTAGCGTCCTTTTCAATGGTATGTAAATTGCGAAACGCCTTCCTTGGGAAATATGAACTTCCACCACGTGTGTTCAACCCTTAGACGTAGTTTCCTGACATACGTCAATCGGCATGATCGTAATTGTTTTCCATAAGGAACCACTTCCCAAAGTCTGTTACATAAGTTACGAAACAACCTGTATATTCCTGTAGTACTTCAAAACACACGCCTTCGTCTCAAATTCCTCAATTAATAATTTTCCACATTCAAATAATACATTAGAAGTAAACCTCAGTTGTTGGAACAAGCGGAGTGAAGCAATACATACATTAAATGATAAATTACGACATATTTGCTACTTGTTTCCCAGGAAGAAAATCATTTTATCAGAGAACAGGATATTGTGAATTCGAAATACGTACTATGTAACTGACCTTATTTCATGATCATTAGCTTATAATAAAGTCACAAGTTCTGATCTCCCTGACCATATCAAAACTACTTCGATAACTCACGAAAATACTTTAAAATCGTAGCAAACCTTCACATTACATAGTGGGAAGTATTGAACTCGAGACCAGACCGAATGCCTGAAAACATTGTAATGTCAGGCACGAAACAAAACCATGCACTCTGGTTACAAGATGTCCTGGCTGTAAGAGAGTAGGATAAATTCGTTACTTTGTAATTATCGTATAAAAACTTGCCACCTTATTTCAAATTTTTGGAATATGTTTAAAGAAAATTACGGTTTCATTATTTCTGGAGCACACAATTATAGGTTGTTAACGGTTGATTGAGCACTTTTGATATCAACCTTTAAAAAATGTCTTGACCCTATCTGCCTGTATTTTTACGGGCACACTGACCGACGTTCCCCCAGTAAAGTTGGCAACGACGCTCGGGGAAGTAGTTCCGTGCTGTAACGGTCAATTACAGGTGGTGGGGTAACATTTTTGAATACGGGAACGATTTATTTTGCTTTGTGTTTTTTTTAAGCATATAAATGTAAGAATGATTAAATTTGTAAAATATAAACTTTTCCAATAATTTCCCAGTTTCACTTTGCCGACGCATGCGATAGCGTGATTAGGCCTGTGATAATGTTAGTTTTACATATGGTGGAAGAATATACACTATGCATACAAGTAGATCTCAAGTAGAGATTTAAAAATTGCTCACTTTACAATGAACAGCCTTTCGTACAAATTAATAAGCAGAAAGAAATAGTTTAAAATGAAATATACAGCGCTTAGTGGCCCTACGATAACTGTTTAAAAGAAAATAGAATATATGTTTAACTTTATTGTTTCCTGAAACGAAATTTTTGCATATTTTATATGTCGAAAGCTTAAATTGAGTGGTATATTAAAAAATTTTCAGAAACTAAGCAAGTTCTCTTCATAACGAACTCCACTTATACAACTTTTCTGGAGACCTGCTAAAGTTATACTTTTTGTTACCGTTTAGGTAGCCTTCCGCTACATGTAAAAATGGAACTCAGATTGTTGCCTACCTTATGTCCCTCCTCCCCCACACATGATAGACATGGGCCAACCTAAGGTGGAGAAACTGGTGTTCGTTAAAACCTATATCACTGAACAGCTAAGGCACCCGTCTCAGATATCTGATCACCTATATCACGCTCCGTTTTGGAACTGTATTATGTTACTTGATGTAGAGAAGAAAAATTAAAAACAGCGGTGGCGCAGTGGCTAGCGCACTCGCCTCCCACTAAGGCGGCCCGGGTTCGATCTCCGGCGGGTTCGCTCCCGGATTTACGCATGTGGGAATCATGCTGGAGGATGCCGCTTGCCGGCGGGTTTTCTCGGGGTACTCCCGTCCCCCCGCCCTTGCATTCCAACGCCGCTCCTTCCTAGGGTCTCACTTCATGTCATTTTCAGGGACGACGGGCACCTACGGGTCCCGGCTGGACAGCCCGTCACACGGAGGGTGTTGCCTCGCCCTGGGTCAACCCCCCATACGTATTTATTATTACATCTGTCGAAGAAAATAAACGTTAAGAACTAAACGGGAAAACGAAACTAGTTGATGGTCTAAAAGATTTTCGTATAGGGTATAATGCTTCCCGTACGCAAACTCTATCAAAAATAATTTCTTAATAAAAGATTTTTTTTCCCCGAGTTGTTTCACAGAATTTTTCTGCGTAGATGGACGGCCACTTCAATTTGGAGTGAAGTCCAAGGATTGTCTTATTTAGAGGGTAAGTGGGGGTATAGTATACGTTCCTTCTACGCAGCAGCCACTCTCCGTGTCCCAACATTGCACTGCTTTTCTGACCCGAACACTATTAGAAACAACGTGGGAAGGATTTGAGGTCAGATAACTGGTTATATAAGCAAATGCTTTGAGATGTTTGTACTAACTACATACAGTTTGTGTAACCTGGTTTCAATGCATTTAGAATACAATGAAGTCAGTCGAGGCGTTTTATTCGCGTAAAAGAGCGGGCCAGTTGAGACCTGAAGTGTAAACAATCTCATCCATGACTGTTGTGCACGTGAGCTTGACAGTTGAATTGGCGAAGGGCGAGTCAATGTCCGGGACATGCGCAGAAGACGAAAATCCCTGTACATCAACTTCAGCCTCCCACCAAGGCGAACCGGGTTCAATCCCCGGCCGGGTCACCGGATTTTTGCAAGTTGGAATCGTGCCGGACGATGCCGTTTGCCAGCGGGTTTTCTCAGGGATCTCCCGTTTTCCCCGCCCCTTCATTCCGGCGCCTCTCCATATTCACTTCAATCATCCTCATCGGCTCTCAAGACTTCGCTGTTAAGAGCCGCCCAAATCTCTTCACTCACCCATCAACTTCACCCTATGTTTTCTTCCGTTTCCGCTAGAGAAATGCGCGAAGCAGTGACAACAAATAAAATAATTGGCTGGCCTGCGGCAGGGTATCGACAGGGGCGGGAGGTCGACGGCAGTATCGATCACTCGAGGCGCGTGATCGCGACGGCACGCGCGCTCCGGCAAACAATGCAAGGTTCGTTATCGTTGTTTAGGCACGCGCCGCGTGTCGTTGAGAGGCGCTCTCCCGCGATGTGGGGAGGAAGGCAGCGACAAATGTCCGACAGGGTTGGGAGCGACTATGGACACGCATTGCCATAGCAGCGGTACGCAATGAGAACTGGCGTTTGGGGGAGAACGCGTGTGGCATGCACGCAAATGAACACACTATCACACTTACACACAAGCACCACGAATAAGAGCAGTGTTTACTGAATACCTTCAAACACGTTGGTTACCATTCCGCGGCACCATTGTCTGTGCATGTTGTGTACCGGGGTTGAAAGGGGCTTAACCGTGCAGAGAATTCCGCTGCTGTAATTTTATCAAGGGATTTTTTTTTTTCAAACCACACGAACTGTCAGCCACGGTATACTTGAATGGCGCCTCTTATAAAATCCATTCACTGTTACTTCCAACTTTTCTGCAGCCTTGGTAACGTTCTACTTCCAGAATATTCCTCTGCCTCATGCAAACAAAGATTTGCCGGTTCTAGAAAATCACACCAAAGGGACAACGTACCGCATTCGTGCGCACTCATTGTATGGATATTTTTGATAAGAACTATATCTTACCAAGCATTACCAACACACCTGCTTTGTCACTGTTTTTATTCATATAAATAGCAAATGGACCATTGTAATTTACATATAAATAAAAGTTTAAATTAATCTAAACTAACGTACTTTTATGTTCTTTTATGTTGACGTAAATATAATACCCCTGTGATACATAACATAATTATAAAAAAAAAAACCAAACCCGCCATAAAGTCCTTTCCTGATTTCTTCGGTTGTTTGGAAAGAACTTTTGAAAAATCACCCTAGGAGTAATATGTCAACCTTCTTCTTTCAATAACTTGTATACCACACACACCCACACACACACACACACCCACACACACACACACACACACACACACACACACACACACACACACACATATATATATATAATATATATATATATATATATATATATATATATATATATATATATTATATATATATATATAAACACTGTGATCAACTTTAAAGAATTGTATTCTTGAATAAATAAATCTTTATCTTAGCATCTGCTATAACTTGTAATATTTATTTCGTATTTAACACGAATTAAAACCAGCGGAAGTAGCGATGTGTTGGCAACGGGTAATAAGAAATAGTTCATTGTTATAATATTGTTGTAAACTAGTTTTTTTTGTATGTTATTTGTAAATTAAACGACACCTATTGGTATATTACAATATTTTGGTAGCACTGAAGGAAACGTATTCCATTGTTACAGTCAAAAATTTCAGCGCAAATTACGGTGCGTAGGTCCTAGTGACGTGATTTTTTTGTCTGATAAAGAAACTGGAATAGGAGGAGCTGAGCATGTCTCTCTCTCTCTCTCTCTCTCTCTCTCTCTCTCTCATTCTCATTCTCTCCTTCGGGAAGTTTTGCACCGCTCGTAGTAGCAGGGAAATTATACATGATTTCAATTTTAGCATATTTCATAATTATTACAGCAAAAATATTGATTTTTGAATTTTTATTTATTAATACTGAAACGATATTTAATTGTTTGAATGCTTTCATATATTTAGAGATTATGGCGGGATGGTTACAAATCCGAAGTTGGCTGAAATGGCGGCTGGCGGCTTGATGGCGTGTTGCTGAATGTTGCGTTATTTTCTCTTCTCGTGAAAAATACTAAAAAGTACTACATCAAGTTTGTACACGTTGTGTTCTTTTAACTTACCTAGGCAAGTTACAATTTAGTGATACATCTGTTTTTCCACGGCAGGAATAAATATACTGTAAGTTGCGAGGTGACCACTGTGTGTGTGAAAGAGTATTTATTGTTGCCATTACGTTACGTTGGGCCAATGCGTGTGTCATTTCAAATATTTCATGCGCGACATTTATATGTTTTTGACCGCGAACTGTTTTTATTTCGAAATTAAGTTTTTTTTTTTTTTTTATGTTAAATTATCGCCATGTTGTAGCATGGCCCTAGGTATTTTAAACACAACTGTGTAACATACTTACGTTTTTGTGATTTGAATGTTCGCCGCAAACCCCAACAAAATACTAAGCACAGCCAGATAAATTGAAATAAATAATGAGATAAAGCTAGAAAACAGTAAGTTCCAATACATAGAAATATGAGCAGAATAAAAGTTACGTTAAGCCTATTTGTGTGCATGTTCACCAGTATCTCTTAAGAGTTTGGTGCTGCAACGTATACAAAAAAATAGGCGACACGATTTACGTGCTTGAATTCACTGTGTAATTTCGTTGGACTGGTTGTTCCGTCGTTTTAATTTGTATTCCATCTAAGGCCATAATTTTAACGAAATATCCCCTCACATATCAATAGCAAGAGGTTAAATACTACAGTTATTTCCCCCGCAGAGGTAACATGGTTAAACACAGTCGCGGCAAAACATTAATATGTAGGCCTATTACGTGTAATGTACTATGTCGTGTAATAACAAATGTGTTAACAATATAAAACAATAATCGTAAGAACTATCGTCAATACATACATTGTTAAAAAGTCACAAAGCTGACATAAATATGGCTATAGGTCTATATTGTGAACGTTCATACAAAATGGTTTACGAAATATGACACAATTCTTTGAACAGCTGTTAACAGTAAACAAAGCATTTGACAGTTAAAAACGTAGAAGTCACACGGCAGTGTTTCTGTTTACTTGTAGCGGAAGGATACGTAATCGGTATTCAAAAGTAGAATTTTAGTAGGGCTTCAGAAAAGTGTGAAGTAACCGTGAATGGATTATAGGTGGGGGGTTTTCAAAGGTTTGATTTGAAATGTGTGAAGGAACCGCAAATGCACTATATAGAGCGGGATATACCTGGGAAAGAGTCTTAAATGCTGGTGAATAAAGACGCAGCCACATAACACTTGAAACTACGAAAGTGAAATGACTAGAGCACCGAGTATTTCGCGGATTGTGTTGGCACCAAGTTAAGCTGAACAACCCTCTATACACTTGAGTGAGTGAAGAGATTTGGACGGTACTTAACCGCGAGGTCTTGAGTGTGGAGTAACACTGGAATGAAAGTATAGGGGAAACGGGAGATCCCCGAGAAGACCCGCCAACCAACGCCATCGTCCGTCACGATTCCCACATGCGAAGATCTGGAGCAGGCTAACTGTTCAGCCACCGTGGCCCCTCTATAACTCGAGACATTATATTTTTATTATTGATTGCTGTGATCAAGTGAGGCCTCTGTGCAGGACTGTTAAAAACTTACTCACACTACTGTTTCCTGCTTACTACTGGCTCGCCGTTAAACGGACTGTGTCCAAACAACTCTCGCCCAATCACAACAGTAGAAGAAAAGAATGAGTGTTTGGAGTGTTCCTCGCCTCGGAATGAATTCGCGAAGTACTCGTGGCTCTATTAAAATGGCGTGTCCGTTCCTTCGACGTGGGCGTGCCCAGTCGCGGATTCGCTGCAGCGAGGATATGGGAGACGAACCTTTCCTCTAATTGGTTTTCCGATAGTTTGCCCTTCTGCGGGCTGTCGCCTGGCACGTGAGTTACCCGGCTCTGATTGGCGAACGCCGTTCCAGTCCGTTGCCATCCAGCGACGCCATTTTGCTGGCGTGTGCGTGGTGGAGTTCGCGTTAATGAGCGGCTGTTTCACACCTGCCTCTCTAAGTATAACTGGGGATACCCGAATTTCGCTTAAAAAATTTCCGCACATGTTAGATTTCAATACCCTACGGTCATGTCAACAGTTCTCTTTTGCTTGTTGGCAGCGAATCTTTGTGAGAAAGTCTTCTCTTACTTGACTGGCCAATCAGAATTCGGTAACTTCGGTACTGTGCGTCTGTGATTCGCGTAACACGGAAACCATCCAATTGAAAGAGTGGATCTGAGCTAGAGTGTTATGAAATACAACTGGTTGTGAAATCTTTTCGCGAAATTCGGGTGTCCCTTAGTATAACACATTCTCGGTTGCTCGGTTTCCTAAAGCCCTGCTGAAGTTATACTTCCAGGATATTCCTCCACCTCGTGCAAACTAAGCTTGACTAAGTCTAGAAAATTACCCCTAAGGGACAAGGCACCGAATTCGGGCGCAATCAGTCGTAATAATATTTTTCATGAGAACTAGTTCTTACTAGGCGCTACCAACACACGGGTTTTCTCACGGTTTTTTTATATTTATTATAAATCTAATATTATAAATTATAAAGAAAATATGGTTAAACTACAATTTTCAACGAAAAATGAGATACTGTTATGTTAACATATGTATGAAACGCTTGTGATAAAAGACATGTTTAGGAAATAACTAAACGCATAAGACATGGGGTGATTTTTCTAAGGAGTGATTTAAAAAATGTGAAGAAAACCGTGAAAAGGCTAAATTTTGTGGCATGAATGAGTACAGGGGAGGTTAGCAGAAGATCACCAGCTACTTTGTCCAAACATTTCGGGTAGGCCACTGCCTTCCAAGACGTCCATGGTCTCCTCGAGTAGCGTCGTTACAAGAATTACGCAACCCCGAATTTGTTCTGTGGTAAAAGCCCTTTTTACTCACGGCTGTAAATACTGCCGCTCCGTAAATATTTAAAACGTTAATAGCAGACGAGTATGGCATCTTTTTTTTCTCACCCCTGCCTGTTCTTGCCTCCATTCTTTCCAATTTAACGCCCCGCAAGAGCCGAGGCCGTCCACATAGAAGCGTAGGAATTGACGGGGAAAGAGTGCGTAAGGGTGCACTCGCCCCAAGTATGCTGTAGGAAAATGTCCCTTCCTTCCGGCAGGCCTTCGGGAACGCTTCCACAGGACTCTTCCTTCATCTTATTTACCGAGTTTTATTTCCACCTGCCAGGAGGGGGTCTTGCCGCCCGCCTCTTCCTTATTTCACGGCAATTTTGTTTCTCTTGACAGGGAAGAGAGGAAATTTTTTTTTATATTATTTATACGGCGGACAAACCCGTGTGGAGGGCGTACAAACGAGCGGAGTAATCTCCGGCCTGTTTAGTGCACATCCTGGTTGGGGCGTCACGCTGTGTACTGGGGCTTAGCGCGGGAAGACCCAGCTACTAGCCTCGCAATGAAGAAAGGAGATCGCGTCGCGACCGCAGACCTGACGATACGTGAGCGGGGACACTGTGGTAATGTTGCAGGCGTAGCCTATAGGTGGTAAAGGCTGTTTGCGATAAAGTGAGCACTTTGGAAATCAACCTTAGGAAAAAGTCACTGCTCCTTCCTGCATACATTTTAACCGGCTCAATGAGTGACGTGCGCTCAGTAAAGTTGGTAGCGATGGCGGGGAAACTAGTTCCATATCTTTACGTCAAATAAAGTGTTAGGTAACATGTGATAACTTAAAAAATATATATTTCTATCGTTTTATGTTTTTCTTAATGTGTCGAAGTGTAAACATTAGCAAATTTTTAAACTACTTACTTTTCTAAAAAAATTATAGTTTCGCCTGACTGACGCGTGAAGAAAGCGTGAAAATTTTACATAAGGCGAAAGAACACACAACGTTCTTACAAATAGATCTTAAACAGGGCTTTTAAAAGTACTCATTTTACTGGGAACAGCCTATAGCCTGGTTGAAAAAATTTTGCACGGCTGAGGCCTAAAGGCGTGGTAGCACTTAGGGTCGACCGAGACTAGCGCATCGGCTCTATCATCGCCTCTACGCGCAAAGCACTGAATTGGCGTGCCGTCGATAACGCACCTCTATGAGACTTTCGGCAGAGACCTTAACGTTTCATGATGGAAAAATAAAATTAAAGATTTAATACACAACCCTATTCATATTTTAATGTTTTGTAACAGAATGTTCACACCTAAAAATGACAGTGAAAACACCCCTTTGAACCATTTTCGCTTTCACAAAAAAAAGCACGCTTTAGAGAAAAATGGAAGATCTGAAAAACGTGTACAGGCGCGTAACGTTTCTTAAATTCTATTAATAAGCAGACCTCATTCATACATGTTGGACGGTTTTTTTTTAAATAAAACTGTTTCTGCTGGAGCTATGCACACCGTTCGGTGACCTACTCAGGCGGCCAACTTAATTGAGGTACCTCGCGCGTTCGATGTCCGGTAGCGCTGTGGAAGACGCGGGCACACGCACTAAATGTCTCCTCTTCCCTATACGCTGTTCACGGTAAACTGAGCGTTTTTGAATGCCCTGCTTAAGATCTACTTGTATGAAAGCCATGTATTCATCTGTCTTATGTAAATTGCCACGGACCTCATCACTTTACCAATGCGTCGGTCAAGTAAAATTGTGACACATTATTAGAAAATCAAGTGTTTTAAAAATCTGCTCATTTTGGCACTTCGGTGCATTAAAAAAAAAAACAGAAAGTGGTTACCTAACACTTTTTATTCGACGTTAAGATATGAAATTACTTTCCCATTAATTGTTACCAACTTCACTGGGCGCATATCACAGCGCCCCCGTTAAAATATATGCACGTAGGAGCAGTGACTTTTTTCTAAGGTTGATTTCAAAAGTGCTTAATTGATCGTAAACAGCCTTTACGCGCAAGTCAGTACAAGAGTGCTCTGTTTTCGTCGACAATATTTTTCTATAGGACGTTCAGCGGCGATCCTGTCGTTTCTGGCGTGACAGTGAAGAAAATAGAGCTATACTGCAAATGCCTATACTACTTAATAGGCTATGTACGCTGAAAATTCTATGCATGAAACTGGTCGTGGTTTAACCTACGAAAGCCAAATTTGCTCATAAATTAATACATAACGAAGAAACGAGAATACGATAATTTACGGTTCCGAAAAGTTAGTTTAGTTCTATTCGCTTAAATTAAAAGCGAAAATAACCAAATGTTTTACTGGCACTTGTTCTCTGTGACCAATGTTGCGTGTAGCTCAAAATCCTGAACTATGCATAACGGCCAATGCAGAAATTTTATCGTAAATGCAATAAATTGTTTTTGCTAGGATGCAATCATCGCTTGAGAGTTTCCTGGTCTTTTTTATTTTCCATTTAGAACTGTTGACTGGAACGTTTACGAATTGTATGCATTTGTTTAAATACTTTAGAAATGTTTCATATATGTAGAAACACCGTGAACGAACTTCGTGATCACTATGATACCCGCTACCATTCAAAAAAATTGAAATTAAGTGTAATTCATACCCATTACCGTACACTGTCCGTTGAATAAAAAAATTCAACTGTTATTATCCAAAATACACACAATTAAATAAAAAATTCGCGCTCCCAAGAAGAAACCATTGTATTCAAACAAATCTCCATAATGTTATCACAATGTAACTGTATATGAACGAAGTTATGCCTACCTGCGGCACTGAAAAGTGTATCTTAAGTACCTTGTTGGATCGTCTCGTGCCTGAGTAAACGCATCGATAAGATTTGACGTGGTAAGTGGAGAATGTAGGGCTGCTGTTAACATCGGGGTCTTGGAAGTCGATGAGGATGAAGCGAGGTGGGAATGGAGCAGCGCCATAATGCAAGAGCGGGGGAAATTGAAGATCCCCGAGAAAACTCACCGACTAGGGGCATCGTCCATCACGATTCCCATGTGCGAAAATCTAGGAGCAACTTCACCGGGAATTGAACCCAGTTCGCCTTGGCGGGAACCAAGCGCTTTATAGCCCCTGCGCTACCGTGACCCCACGATCGGGCATGGAATCAAGCCAACGCTGTATGTATATTTGCGGCTGTTTCTCCAAAGCTGTGGCAAATCATGCCCGCGATCACGGACTGTTCAACACGCAGGAAGCCTGTATCCCATCTGGTCCCGTAGATATTTTATGAGCGAGAAATTAGCTGAACAATCGTCTAGCCGTGGAAGTGTTAAAACACCATGAAAATATTCACGGGGAACCATACCAGTACGCCGGAGAGTGTTATATTGGTAGAAAATAGTCTCTAGGTATTTAGCAAGAAAGGATCTCATGAGGACGCAGGGTGTCTTCCTCTTAACTGAAGCAGGGATTGTAGTGTCTACCAGTTATCCTCGCGATTCTCCAAATTTTGGCATGATACTAACAATTCCCAAATGACAGGGTTATTCGTGACTAAAGATGCTAGCATGTGAAATTCCATGTCACTTTCTTCTGACTCCACAGCAAATGAAGTTGACGATGTCGAGTTGCTATCATTTCAGAACATGCAGGGTCGTCAAAACTCTACATTCCTTAGTGGACAGAACTGCTTCTGGTAAAGATACGGCGAAGTTGTCACATGTCGCTGGATAATGGGCAAGGCAGCCGCGACTCTGTTCGGGCAGGATTGACAATCAAACAGTTCTTCTTTGTTGTGATGTGCCGGGAGCATCCAGATATTCCGCTATGTGTGGGTATCTTCGTGTGTCATTTGCTGCTGAAAGAATCTTACTTTGACGTGGAAAACGGTCCAAATGATGAAAATCACGTGTAGTGGAGTCATACACAGACACTGAACAATCATCAGTATTACATAATGACGTGTAACTTACCCGATAAATGATGCTGGTTTTCCAAAAGACCGTAGCAAGTAACCGAATAAGAATACAGTACGTAGGGGATCACGGAACTGGTTTAAGCCGCGCATTCCTTAGTAAATGCTGTTCACGATAAAGTGAGCACTTTTGAAATCAACCTTTAAAAAATGGTACTGCCCCTGCCTGTGTTTATTCCAGCGGGTTCACTGTGTGACATACGTCTAGTAAAGTTGATAACGATGAATGGAAAGTAGTTCCATATTTAACGTCGAATGAAAAGTGTTAGGTAACAATTTGTGATAGCTGAAATTATTTATTTCTCTTTCTGTTTATTTTAATGCACCATAAGTGTAAAGATTTACCAGATTTGCAAAATATTTACTTTACTAATAATTTCACATAGTTTCACTTGACCGACGCATGTTTAAAGTGACGAGGTCCACGGCAATGTTAATTGTACATAAGGTGGAATAATACAAAATGTACATACAAGTAGATCTCAAGCTGGGGCTCTCAAGAGCGCTCATTTAACCGCGAACAGACTTGATCTATGACTAAGGAAGAACGGGCTGCACATACACAGTGTGCGGGACGTGTTCGAAAGCAGTGACGTACGGGCAGCTCGCAAGCTCGCAGCGACGGAAGTCAGCGTCGTTTGTTTAGTAGTCGTGTATCCACACGAGGAGGCACGAGGCGGCTGCGGTCTGACCCGAGTTTCTACAACCCTCCGCGATCAGACCGGAGCAGGGTTGTCTTGGTGGAGACAAAAGAGTAGGCCCCTGAGTTGTGTTGGAAACCTCGCCATTACAGAGACAGCCATCAAGGATTCACGAATTCATAATGTTCTCGCTCAATTTTTAACCATTTGCTGATAATAAGTTAAATGTGTAGGGGACACCAAAAATTATGTATGGTAATTCTAGTTTCTGTAATAAATAAAACAGTTTAAATATAAAGTATGAATTTAATGAAAACTTTTAATGAATTTAATGTTGCAGGTACAGTTTTAAATCTCTTGAGTTTCACCCAGTATCAGGTTTCAATTAAAAATATATATCGCATTTACTTTTTTATTTCTTCTAATTTTACATCTACTATTGATAAAACTTTGACCCGTAACTGTAGACAAGCTAAATAAAGCAATTCAAAAACGTTACTATAACTCAGAATGGTCAAAACTTCATAATCTTAATGCCAACATGGAAACTAAATGAATTTTAAAAACAATTTTGGAAATTGTTATTAACTTCCAAAAACTATACTTAAAAAAAATGTTTTGATTACTTCTGTTTTAAAGATGCACGTGCACCATATCGATTAATTGAAATTTTCTGGAGCGTACGGAAAATACATGATTTTGTTTCATATTACAAAAATTATCGCAGTTATGATTTTTGGAAACACACTTCACGAGTAAACTTATGGTCGAGTAAATTAATTGAAAGTTCTGATATACTTGTTCTCAGTACCAAGCGTCCTTGTGACATTAATCTACTTCACTGAAGTTTGTTCCTCAGTCTTGTTCCCTTACAAAAAATATTATATATTTAAACGTCACTATATATATATATGTTACTGAAATCTCGAAAAAAATCATCAAAGTAAATATAAAGACATGCTTGTGTCCACTAAAGTTAAATTGTCTGCTGTAATAATGTATTAGGCCTAATTAAAAATAAGTTAAAAATAAAGAAATATTCAGTTTGAATATAATAAAAATGTTAAAAAGCGAAATTATGAATTTGACTATTTAGTCGAGATGAGTAAACCTAACTTTTAATCCAACCATAGATTTAACAGAAATCATCATGCAATAAAAATATCACTGAAATAAATTAAGTGGTTTTTGATCTCGAGTGCTGTACCTTCTTGTATAGGCTGTTCACGGTAAAGTGAGCACTTTTTAAGGCCCTTCTAAATATTTCCTTTTATCAACTTCCCATCTTCCTGCTGCTTTTAAATATAAACATTGCAATGTGACCAATAAACACAGTGTATACATTTCCCCACCCTAAAATTTTAATGCCTGAGACTGCTGTAAGAAATATTTAATATTGGTTAATGACTGTTGGGAGGGCCTTAACAAGTGCTCACTTTACCATGAACAGCCTATAGCTGTGCGTACAAATTATGCGACAGGCGAAACAGTATGATAATCTACGAAATCTGTTTACAATCGAGGTTCTTCCTGTAGCCCAGCAACCCGCTCACTAGTAGTGTCAAGCGGAAATTTTACCAAAAAGCTGCAGGCGCACCAGAAAATAACTTACGTGTGCTGGAATAACCTACCGCATTCGCTCTCAGGTAGCCAAGAACTTGACTTTCAAAGCACGATTCTTGAATCAACTACCGAAATAAAAAAAAACTACAAAATTCTACCAATTGTTGATTCCGCCTTTGTTTGGCTGTCACCAAATATCATGTTTTATCACGTTTACTCAATTAATTCAGAGTTTGTACCTTTCGAATTTTCTTTTTGCATTGCTACATAAAAGACGGGCTGGTATCAAGAAGCTCAAAGCTGCCTAATCAATTTAAGACTTAATCTGATCGGCAATATTGGATTCCTGTATTTCTTTCTGATTTAATATTGTAAAAAGACATCTTTCACAAGCGCGACTTGATAGAAATTTAGCTTTTCACTTTACCACTCAGCATTGGTAAATAATCTAAAATATTAACATAGAATTTTGCCATGGTTAACATTACATAAAATTATCTACGTTTTCAGTTTTTCACATCTACCATGATATATGTAATACATAGACTACTTCACAGACCTCCTGGTTTCAGATTTTTTGTTTATGGAGAGAGGTTTAGTGGCAAAAAAAGTAACATACATAGTGTCCATAAAGTCTCTGCCAAAGCTGAAACCACATAAAATGCAAGAAAAATATTTTAGTAGAGATATATCACCTTAAATAAAATGTATGTAGTTATATAAATGCAAATAATTCATTGGGAGAATAATTTATTTGACTATAATTCAACGGACAGGTGTAGAGCGTGTTTCTCCAGGGCATAATCCCTGCAGTGAGTGGGCTCATATGGGTGCAGATGGACGGGGAATCTCCTCACTTCACATGAGTTACGTGGGAGTAAAGTCTATTCACGGTAAAGTGAACACTTTTGAGAGCACACTCATTTGTAATAATAGCCAATAAATATGTTTTGTTTTATCTTTAGACCTTAACTTCAGAGTGAGGTGGAATATACGCAATGTTTTTATTAATTACATGGCAATATTTATTTTAAAAATGGTTGTTGTATAGGACAAAAAATGGCTAAAAGGAAAAAGTAACTAGGGCCTCAAAAGTGCTCACTTTACTGTGAACAGCCCATATATGGATGCGATGTTCCCGTAACTGGTAGATAGGGCGTAGTGGGTGGTACATATACATGGCCTCCGCCCTCCCCTGATCTGAACCACTTACACTTATTTTTCTCGGGTTCCGGGAAGTGGACTTTATCTGATATAGGCTGTTAGAAAACTGCTTCGAGATACAGAAATGACAAGTTGAAACACTACCAAAACGTGAAGTATTTAAAATATAATACTTAGTTTAATTTCTGGGGAAAGAAAAATATACTGGGATACTGCATGTTACGAAATATTTGTAAAATTGTTATCTCCGATCCTAATTTTCTATTTCAGTTATTTTATGTGGTAAAAGATCGTTGACACGGAATATCTGGATTTTGTGAAGTTTTACATTATACTATTTTATTTAATTCTTGGATTCAAGTTATTTATTCCAAATAAAAATGCTGTATTAATTAATACCAATTAAGTTACAGAACTTATATGTCAATACCAAAATTTATGAGATTAAATTCTAACTCTTCTGGTTTTGCATTGTCTGTGTACAAAACATCGCTACATTTAACGGGCATATAATTGAAACATCACAGGCTCTGGAAGTACCTTAGCGAAGCCACATCAGCTAAACGTCTATTTAAATAATTAATACGAAAAATAGAAAACGGCCGATCAACATTTATACAATATTCCACGTTGGTTGACCATGAAGCCAAACATCCAGAACAATATCTTCCTTTATGCATTGCCAAAGTCTCAACTCACGGATTATTGATACTTAGATCGCCACAATGCTTTATTTTGTGTACTTCGTTTTCCCATAGATCCTTTTCCTATGTTATTAAAATCCAAACATAGTGGGTTTCTTCGTTTTGGAAGTTTACAAAACATTTCTGCTGGCACATTATCATCAAACATACTTTTAGTGTGTTCGCTGCAGATAGTAAAACATATACTGTGCTTTACGGCACTTCGACATATATAAAAACTTAAGTGACAATCATGAAAACTGGCTTAATGTATTTGTCGATAGAAAAACTGTCTTTAACTTACACGGTTGAGAAGACATGTACATTCTTGTTGTTTCGTAGATTCTTGGCTTGGCCCCAGACTTAATCCACTAATACCAGGATTCGTAAAGTAAATGCTTTGTATGTACACCCTTATTCCCTAGATTGTGTTCGTGTTTCCAAAAAAAAAAAAAATAATGTATGTGCCAGTGAAGGTCGTCTATAAAACCCAACATCTCTGCCACTCCCATTTCTTCTTCGATTTCCCGACTCGCCAATAAATCTGCAACTGCTTATCCACACGAATCCTGCAAATAGAGAGCGAAATAACTCAACGCGGCAGTAAGTCCCAGTAACGTTAAAGTTTTCAGAAAAATGTGGATGTGCATTTGCACATCCAGTAGTTTATGCCCTACAATTGCCACATAAATACTTTATTTTTTTAATTTGTCTTAATGCGTCGTTGCAGCATTACAGTTGACAGCCCGTCCTCCCCCACCTCTTTCGACGTAGCCGTTCTTCTGCAGTACATATTTTACTCCTTAAAACGTTCCAAGTTGGCCTATAGGGGTTCCATCAGAAATATCGGCTGCTTTAGAAGGGATGGGGAGGAATTTACAAAACCGGAGCAACTCGCTGTGCCCTCAAACTACGACATTCGGCCAGAGTTTCGTCCACTCATGTTAGAAGTTATCTTTGTTTACCGTCTTGCGTTCAGAACGTCTGCACTTTTCAACTTTGCCGTTAAATTAAGGGATATGAAATGACTAGCTGTGCGTGCGTGTATGACAAACAAAATGACAAACAGAATTTTAACTATTTAATTTAATTCAGATCGGGCTTTTTTTTTGGTGACCACCACACACAGCAGTAGTAGACACAAAATATAATTTGCAAATAAAAAATGCAAAAAATATTTCTGTTTGATTAATAAAAGTGTATTATTTTGAGTACTATAATAACAAAAAGAAATTAATAAAATCTTATTTTTAATATAATTTAATATTTTTTAATATTACAGAAAACTGTTTAAGAATGTTTATTATTCTTCGTTTTATTTAATACAGTTATTAATTTTAAGACAATTATTCTTGTATTTTTACTGGTTTTATAGTATAGATTTCTAACTTTTTTTTTCCAAAAGTTATCAGTTTTTAAGTACGAAACTAAAGAATTCATAAATTATTGCTACATATGTTTGTTATCTGCATTTAAATAGCATGCCAGTAAATGAAAACATATTGCGTACCCAGTTCCAATTACTGTTTTCAATTTGTGTTTCGAGAATTCGTGCATTTCAAGACC
Organism: Dryococelus australis; assembly: GCA_029891345.1. NCBI lineage: Eukaryota > Metazoa > Arthropoda > Insecta > Phasmatodea > Phasmatidae > Dryococelus > Dryococelus australis. Next base: position 98,797,127 of record CM056999.1, read on the forward strand.
TCTCCGTAGACTTTAACGAATTTCTTGTTACTCGTGTGGATTTCCAGGCGAATATTAACGAAATCAGTGTCTGAAATTCACATATACAACTTCACAAAACAAACACTTCTGCGGCTGTGAATGTATGGGAAGAATAATTTTATAACCAACTTATGCTTGCCTGTGTAGCTTATATAGAGTACGTCTCAGCCCAACGGTATAAAATAGGTGGTGATGACAGACGATTCTCAGGTAAGGAAACCCCGTTGTCGTAGGTGCCTCCGTGTTACGTTAAGAACTCAAAATAGAGAGCCCTTTAATTAGTGAGTGGTCTGTAAGTGGTTTTACGTCCGACCGACACAGAATAAAGTCTAATATTCTGCCAACAGTGTTAACATAACTACAACAGTAATTTTTGTTGTTGTCTATGAGCCATCAGTAACTAATGTTACTGTTATTGTAATACTATTAAGCTATTAATGTCAATGTGACATTAAGTACTTTGGTAAAAATGTTACCACCTTACTGTACTGTTGTCATCGTTAATGTGATGTTTAAGTTGCGTCAAAACACATGTTGCGTTGAATTAATGTTAACATTTGGAATCAAAATTTTATTGCCTTTCCTTTGCTGAAAAAAAAAAAAAATTCCCGGGTAAAATAAATTAAGTACAATTATTTTGTCACGAAACATGTATTAGGGCTACCAACAAAAAAAATTACGTTTGGGAAGGGAATTGAACCCGCCGCAGCCCGAGTGCCTGACGTCCTATCAACTGTTTCATATTCTGGGTATTAAATAGAATATAACGACAAACTGCAGGGCTCTTCCGCTATGTGCAAATACTTTATGCTTATTGCAACGTAAGTTGTGTTTTGTTCTGTGCTATACCTAATCGTTTCCCAGGTTACACATAAGCCACTTAAACGTAGTAGTACATTTGACGCCACAACACGTGTATAATGGGTGCCTCACCGTTCTCTCGTGAGTGGCCGCAGTATATACAGTTTCTCCCGGCTCCACTGGGGCTACTGGTTCCTGCTGCGTGCGCCGAGTGTGTACAGCACTGATCAAGCACCAGCGTACCTCGCATCACTTCACACGCCACTGCTCTAGAAATATATACATATTTGGCACACGTAAACTGTTTTGCAAGGCTTGAGAGCTGGTATAAGCTACATTTAGTTCTCAAACTACGCTTTTTTTATTTTAATTATAGTGGTTTCATTTTACTAGGTTATCGCTGTTCACTACTATCCGCCATTTTACAACGCCGTCAATGTAAACTTGTGTTGGTTGGACAATAACACAAAATATTTTGTTCTTCCTGATATTTTTAACGTATGCAATATCTGGTTGCGGAAATATTTTTACTGGCTTTATTAACATCAACATTTTAACATAATGTTTGCATTATAGTAATACAAGACTTTGTAAATTGTCAACATTATTAATTTTTCACTACATTATTAATTTTACTGCAACAAAATCGTTAAAAAAATTCCTCAATAGTAATGTGGCACACGAGCATAACGCATTGTTTTCAATATTTGATTAATTTATGCATTTTATGTTTGCCACACACGTAATATTTTTTTCTGTAAGTTTATATAATTTCCATATTTTTAATATTTTAGTTGCAGTATTTTTAAAACTAGATTTTATGAAGGCAATAAGGAATGTTTAAATGAGTTAGTTTAGCTAGCATTATATTTTTGTATTTATTTTAATTTTAATATTTATTTTTCAGTGTCTACATTGTAATTGTTTCAAGGTTTTTAATTTTTTCATCGCCATTTCGAAACCACGTTTTCTTTGGAATTAAGGGCGTTAGAGTCATTGGAGTGGCTCGTTCAACTAGTTTAAATTTGTAGCCTTCTGATTGGCTAGCAGGTTCGAACCCGGCGTTAAGGGGAATGATGCACGAAAATCCTACATATTTGTCACAACTTTTTTTACAGATGATTTTTGCGAAAATTTTGGTTCGACAAGACGTAAATAACTATTTCGAACAACTTCTTACATTGTTACGAATTCACTGTGTTCGTTATTCCCGGAGCACTGATTGAAGCTAAAAAAAGGGGGGGGGGATTCTTAATTTTTTTTCCATCAGCCCTCGGAAAATAATGAAGGCAGTGAATATATAACAACGTAAAAAGATAATGAAAATTATTATTTACGTCTCGTCGAACCAAAAATTTCGATAAACGCCTTGGAAAAGGACATATCTCTCGAAATTCAGGTAGAAATGCTGCTTTCGTATACCATTCCCCTTAAAATATGCTGACAAAGGATACTAGAGGTGATTTCGCCTTCTCCAACGGAGTAGGACAGAACTGCTGTAGGTCGCTCATCCAAGAAGGTGCAGCGCAGGATTTAAAATTGTACAATAGGAAGTCCAGTACCGCTCCTGAATTGTCTTGGGTGTAAATAGAATCCGCGAGGAAGTCAAAACGACCATTAAGTCCCCTCCGCGTGTTTGATATTCAGGAGTTAGCAGGTATCTGAAACGATGGTTGGTCAGTGAACTGTTAACTTCACGTGTTAAAGACGCCCTTATGCTGATATTTGTTTCTGCTGCGGGAGAGGCCCGCATTTCTACCATTTCCTGTCCAAAAGAATCTCAGAGTCCTACGAGAACTTCAGTATAACCCAGATAAGGCAGTGTTGTGTTTCCACACTAGTTACTACAGGACACGTAACTTCTATTCGTTATGGAAGGTCGAGAACGACGCCATTTTGATTTTCTGTATGAACACATAGCCCAGCATCCATTAACCATGAAAAACTATGGAGAGGGAAATTTCGCGAATCCATTTAGGGACAAGATAGACGTCAAACCTATATATAGTGAATTCACCTTCGCAATTTGATCACGGTTTATTAGACCCGCCCTGCAAGCCTCTGAGCCAATACCAGACTTGCAAGGAAACACCTTGCGAATCCCATAACTGCCAAGTGTGGGGCAACAACCAATGAACACACAGCTGAGGCTCCAGTATGCAGAGGACTGAGGAGTATTGCCTAAATGTCATTGAACTCGCGAAATTTTCCTATCCCTATGAATAACCTAAGACTGAGTCTAGCGTTTTCGCTGAGTTTAAATGAAGAGTGTTGTGTAAGATTTTTAGTATTTTCCGAAACAGAATAATTTTTGGAATTTTTATTTTAATCTGAAGAGCAACTTAAAGACATTTTTCTAGTTTTCTCACACTTAGTAAATTGGCATTAGGCTGTTCATGGTAAAGTGTGCACTCTTTAAGGCCCTTCTAAATTTTTCATTTCATCCAATTTCCATCTTCCTGCTGCTTTTTAATAGAAACATTGCAATGTGACCAATAACACAATGTATACATTTCACCACCATAAAAATGTAATGCATGAAGCTGCAATACGATGTATTTATTAGCAGTTAGTGCCTATTGTTAGGGCCTTAAAAAGTGCTCATTTTATCGTGAACAACCTATAGGTATATATACAAATGGCCACTACCTAGCGGCATTAAAATAATTTTCTTAAATTTCACTTGCTATTGCCATCAAGGCTTGTTAAATTAATTTTTCTCTCAGCATTTTAAATATTGTACAGTGAAAAGAAATTCCACTTCAAAATTTTAGATACTGAAACTAGTCGTGGTGTGTTATATTCTTTCAGTAGTAATATATGCTTCATCCTCCATTCTTCTACAGCATATTGACAATGATCCTGATCTGAAAGTGAATAGATTTAAGTTGTGTTCCTGGTCGCATGCAAATAGTATGAACACCGGCGGAGTTCTACGCACGTTGTAAGTAATAAGTAGGGCCACCTATTTTTCGCGAAAAGATTTACGCGAAGGCTAGACTCCAATGTCCTATGTTATATGTGTAGTTTTCCTTTGGTTATTGGCCACGTGTCTTTGTCGGGAGAGAGTGTTCAGAATTAGGTCACTCGGACACTTTGTGTTCGTGATTCGTGGACAGACCCCTGCAATGTGTGACAGTTGAAATTATCGAATCACGAAAGTAGATCTGAGCTCTAGAGTTTTTGAGCTCCTGTAGTCCTGAAATCTTTTCGCGAAAAATAGGTGGCGCTAGTCATAAGTGTGTGGTGCTCCACAGCCTGCGGAGTGCCGGGATGTATTTGCTCTACAGTTTGTAACAAGATCATTATTAAGTATTCGTATTTGCTTACACATTATAAATCACCTGACAGAAAGTTTAGTAAACGTAACATGTCAGTTCAAGTAAACCATCCATGGGAAAGACACTGCGCAGCAGTCATGTACTCTCTACTGAACGGCCAGGTAAAGTGTTCTAATTCATTCAGATGGCTCGTAGTGATCTGTTTAAGCAGTCCCAACACGGTGTCATAAGCAAGTTAGTTAAGTATTCACACTTACACATACGACGTTTTGCACATAGTGTTGTACTGTACACCTACATGTCCAGTTGTGTGTATATCTAATCAAACAACTCATTTGCTGATTGATACTACTTGATGCATACGCACACTGTTCCATAGTGGCTTTCCCAACGCGGAGGCCTGTCATAAGTACGTAAGACAGCTTACGTTCTCTATCACATAAGTGGTGCTAATGTATAAGCCATTATATCTGCATGTCCCCTCATTCCCTACTGTTATGTCTAGAGGTAGTGAAAATTCGCGAAAAGATTTCAAGACAAGTTATATTTCAAAATACTGTAGGGTCGTTTGCCTATCCTGACTGGCTGAATGCCTTTTTGGCACGTGTTAACTGTCTTTGCACGAATCACGCAGGAGCCGTGCCGATGTTGCCGAATACCAAGTGGCTCGGTCAAATATGAAGACGCCTTCTCAAGCAGACAGCAACCAATGTCAACAGACAAACTACTGTTGGGTGCTTAATATTCAAGTCTACCATGTACCAGTATTTATTCGCGAAAAATCACTAGCTCTAGTTATTTTACAGTACTTTGTGTTGCAAGAATATTGAACATTTTTCTGTGAGTATGACAAACTTTTCTGAATCGCAACAACTGTACGGAAAGGTGACAGACAAATAATATTCACGTGGCACAGAAGTGCTAAATGTTCTTTCGCATACTCTAAACGGTTTTAAACGCCTATTCAGACCACCACCGTAGTATGATAGCAAGAATTTCTCTAATGGAAATGACAACGGCAAGTAAATTTTTCACAGTAGAAACACAAATAGATTAGTATGTACGTACACAGAGGTTAAATGGCTTGGCGTTATTTTTTCTTTATGTGAGCAGACTGGCTTTCTGTTTTTTTTTCTGCTCGAGGTTCTGAGAACTGGCCTTATGTCTGATTGGCTACTGCTGTGCTGCGAAATAGTTCCTATCGACTTGCCTGCAGGTTGGCGAGTGGGATACCAGGCGCTCATTGGCGAACGGAGTGTCGACATTTTTCCGTCTTGTGACGCAATTTTGGTTGCGTGTGCGGCTTGAATTTGTGGAATAGGCGGCTTCTTCGCCTCTGCATTCGTAGGTATAATCCATTCACAGTTACTTTACATTTTTCTAAAGCCCTGCTGAATTTCTACTTCCAGGATATTTCTCCGCCTCATTAAAACTAAGCTTAACTAAGGCTATAAATTTACACCAGAAGGACAACGCACCGAATTCATGCACACTCACTTGTAATAATATTTTGCATGAGAAATATTTCTTACTAGCCGTTACCAACACACATGTTCTCTCAGTGTTTTAATTCATATTTATCATACACTGAATATTATAATTTATAAATATTATAGACGTGAAACTTCAATTTAAAAGAAAAATAAGATACTTTTGAATCAACAGACGTGTAAAGCGGTCGTGATAGATATTATATGTAGGAAATAATTAAACACGTCATATATGGGGGGATTTTTCAAAGGTTTGATTTAAACAGTGTGAAGAAATAGTGAATTCACTATACATAATTTTAATACAGACTCGGCCTAACGTTTAATGTCGGTAACCAAAGTGTTTATTAAATTGGTATAAAAATTTATAATCTCTAAATATTTCGGCGAGAAATATTAAAATTTGCATTCTGTTGTAGCCTATTTTTAGTGTAATAGGGAAGGCAGCTTTTTACCTCGACCATGTCGCTTACACGTTAATTTCCACTTTAACTCTCAATTTTTTTTGTAGAAATAACAACTGATTTCTTAGTTCGGACACGTGATGTTTCTCAGTACTCTGAATGTTTTTATCGCCATCATTCTGAGAGATAATATTGCATTATTGTTAAATATTAAATTGCCGTTAATCATTATTTGACACAAAACGAAAGCAGGATAGATTCTAACATAAAGCGAGAATAAGTGTTTAATTTCCTTTTGCAACAAGACAGGAATTAATATGGTTAATGTATAACTTTACAAAATTTAATTCGACCTTTCAGACCGGGGGATTGAGCCCGTTTCGCCTTGGCGGGAGGCGAGCAGGCTAACCGCTCGGCCACCGTAGCCCATCACAACACAGTGCACAAGATAAAGTACTTACCATAAAGGCACCAGCCAACGTACAAATGACAGCGCCGGGATCGCATACAGATCTATCGAATTTATCCTGGCTTATCCTACAGTTTTTCCTTCGCGTCTCATTGACCTAACGATTAGTGTTTCCGTGTGAATTAAATCACACTTATACATTTTTGCGAACATTAAAATTAATACATTGAGCTCCCCCCTGCACACATTTACTGACACATAAGACAAATTAGAAGTCGATCACCTACTACAAGAACACCGGTTCTGTTGGTGTCTGTGTTAGAACTCACCATCGTCCTATTGGTCCATACCACACCGGACACTACCCTGTACTTTACAGCGTTCATTATTGGCTGGTCATCAACCAATGGAGAGCGAAGCTGATATTGGCCCAATCAAATGTCCCTTATTGTACAGTAAAAAGATAAATTATATCTTTAGCAATATCATTGTTACTCCGCTGTCGTGTTCTTGTGAGGTCATATTAAACACTCGCCGAAGAAAGACTGCACAGTCAGCGAGTTTTGTTCTGAGTGACAAAGAAATTTTCAAATTATCTTTACTCGAGCTACACTCGAGCATGGTCTGCAAAGCTTTAATACTGCTTCACCCATTCTCGCTCGAAATAAGCCGACTTCAAAAAACACTAGTTATTTTTGTTTTCTAAGTCCCCTTCCACCAAGATGAACTGGGCTGAATACATGGTGGTGTTAGCAAACCTTTCGCACGTAGAAAACATGGCTGACGCCGTTGGCTGGAGGGTTTTCTCGGGGTACTCCCGTTTTCCTCGCCTTGCGTTCAGCCACTGCTTCACCCTTATCGGTGCTGGGGACCTCGCTGTTAAAATGCACCTCCACACCTTTCTCCCAGGGGCCGCGTTGGCCGAGCGGTTAGCCTACTCACCTCACACCAAGGCGACCCGGGCTCAATATCCCGGCCGAGTCACTCCCGGATTTTTGCAAATGGGATAGTGTAAAGCTGGTTGGAGGGTTTTCTGGGGGATCTCCCGTTTCCCCCACCCTTGGATTCCGGCGCTGCTCCATTCCGACCTCACTCCGCACTCATCGGTCCTCAAAACCTTGTTCTTAATAGCCACCCAAATCTCTCCGCTGTGTTGTATTTGGTTAGCCCGATCTCTTTCTGCATGTATAGAGACCTGCAAAATTCGCGTTATTATTTGGGGACGCTTTAACTTAAAGCACGCGTAACTCTGCAATACGTTCGTCAGTAGGCAATAATTAATTTGACACGCCATTGGAAACTCTGCGCTAATAAATGAACACTTCACAATCGTGTGCCCAGTCTCGCGGAGTTCAGTCAGAAACGGCGTGACTCCACATGGAGAAATGACGCCCACTCGAGTGTGTGTGTGTGTGTGTGTGTGTGTGTTATATATATATATATATATATATATATATAAGCGCTGCGTATATAACGCGAATTTTGCAGGGCCCTATTCATGTATGTTACCTGTTCACAGTACAGTCACAAATGTAACACGAAAGCAAAAGTGTAGAATATCAACATTGCATCGCTTACACGCGAGATTTTCGCGTCTCTGAGTATCGACACTAGTGCGCTAGAAGAACTCTTCGTTCGAAAAATAATAAAACAGGAGATTGTGGTTTGATATTGAATATATTTTATTTCTCGTATAGAGAGAAGAGTGAATCGACTATGTGAGATTTTATTTGCCGGGCAAGCTGCGGTACATTGCTCTGTTGGAGCACAAGTTTTCATGGGATCGGAGGGGTCGGCCCATCCCCCGGGTGGGGGTCATAAACAACTCGTCTCTCGCCACGCCAGCTGTGTGTGAGAGCTCTTACCTATCCAACCCTGGGAGATATTGGCAGCCAACCTCCGGGGACGTGCGTTCCCCCCCCCCCTCACTTCCTCCGGGACTAGACCTCGCGCACTCACCAGCAGAGAGTAGTATGCAATCCTCTTACATTCGGGTGGTCGTTACTGCTCGTTACTCGTCAAAAACCAAGACTAGTTACTTTGAACTCGTTACTTATTCAATATTCGCCTCACTAAATGCTGTTCACGATAAAGTGTGCCCTTTTGAAATCAACCTTATAAAAAAATTCTCTGCTCCTTAAGGCTGTTCACGGTAAAATGAGCATTTTTGAAAGCCCTGCTTAAGATCTACTTGCATGCACGGTGTGTATTCTTCCGCCTTATGTAAAATTAACATTGACATGGCCTCATAATTTTATTCATGCGTCGGTCAAATCAAACTGTGAAATTATTGAGAAAGTAAATACTTTACAAATCTGCTCATTTTTACACTTCGATGCATTACAAAAGCAGAAAGTGAAAGAATAAATTTTTAGTTATCACAAATGGTTACCTAACACTTTTTTATTTGACGTTAAGATATGGAACTACTTTCCACCCATCGTTACCAACCTTACTGGGCGTATGTCACTCAGTGGGCCCATTAAAATATATGCATGTGGGGTAGTGACTTTTTTCTAAAGTTCATTTCTAAAGGGCTCACTTTATCGTAAACAGCCTTTACCTGCATTTTAACGGACTCGCTGAGTGACACATTCACTTAAGTTGGTGAAGATGGAGGGAAAAGTAGTTTCTTATATTAACTTCGAATTAAAAGTACTAGGTAACCATTTGTCATAACTTAAATTATTTCTCTCGCTTACTGTTTTTTCTAATACATAGAAGTGTTAAAGTGAGCATATTTTCAACATATTTACTTTTATAATAATTGCATAATTTAACTAGGCCGACGCATGAATAAAGAAAGTCTACAAAGTGTTAAATTAAAATTGGCAAAAGTGTGCATTTTATTAATATAAAAGTTTTTGTGTGTTGAGTATTAAGATACAAACAAACAAGTGCATCACTGTTGACCAAGTCGCATTGACAGTTGTGTTGTTTGTGGTATGTCAATGTTAGGTGTAGGCTGTTGACGGCAAAATGAGCATTTATGATAGCTCTTCTTAAGATCTACTTGAATGTCAGTTGTGTAGTCGTCCGCCTAATGTAAAATTTTCACTGCCATGGGCCTCATCACTTTATTCATGCGTCGGTCGAGTGAAACTGTGAAATCGCTAGGAAAGTAAATATTTTACAATCAGCTCATTTTCACGCTTCGCTGCATAAAAAAAACCGGAAAGTGAAAGAAATAATTTAAGTTATTACAAATGGTTGCCTATACTTCTGATTCGGCATTAAGATATGGAACTACTTTCTCACCAACGTTACCAACTTTACTGGGCGCATGTCACGCAGTGCGCCCGTTGAAATACATGCATGGGGGAGCAGTGACTTTTTTGTTATCCAAGGTTGATTTCAAAAATGCTCGCTCTATCGTGAACAGCCCTAAGACGACAGCTTCATTCCTGGACGGGCCAATAAAAATTAAGTTGCCACAACGATGACCCTTTGTTATTCGCGGACAGACACGAAAGCACGCGCGGCAATCAAAATCATCCAATTACAAAATAGGATCGTTGTTTTGAGTGTTTTGGAGTGTCAGTGGCCGTGGAATCCTTTTTGCGTGAAGCAGGTGCTCCTAGTGATACGCGACACGTGACCCTGCATCACGCGATCTCGTTGGCCAAGTGAAGCCTACTTCGTGAAAAACAATTAAAAATGTATTAAATTCGTAAATCGCAAGAGCGCGACGCGGCGCCAAGCGATGCGAAGTGACGTCATACCGAACCAGCTCATCGCAGCTAGCGACAAGCCTGATTCGCCGCAGAGGCGATGTCGCTGGCGATAAGAATATATAAAGGAAGAGTGATGGGTGAGTGAAGTGATTTGGGCGGCTCTTAACATCGAAGTCTTGAGGGCCGATGATGATGCTTGGGGTGAGTATGCAGCGGCGTCGGAATGAAGGGGCGGGGAAGCGGGAGATCTCCGAGATAACCAGCCGTCCAACGGCATCGTCCGGCACGATTTCCACATGCGAAAATCTGGAGTGATCCGGCCGGGGATTGAGCCCGGATCGGCCTGGTGGGAGGCGAGGAAGCTAACCGCTCGGCCACCGTGTCCCCTACAAAAGAAAGAAACTAACTACTGTTATATTTGTAAACAAGGAAGAATGATTTTGGAGGGGGGGCGGTGGGGGGGGGGGAAATAAGGAACGGAAGCCGGATAGTAAAGTATATTAGATTTTTTTTCTGCACTTCTTGCATTTGTAAACTTTTTTTTGAACATGTGGAATATTGTTTACTTTAATATCAGTTTTGAAGATCATCGGATCCAAGATGTAGAGAATAGGCGGTATTTGTACGATATTTCTAGTCGGTAATAGATACTGCAATTAGACGCAAAACTGTAAGATAGAATGAAGACAGCTTTAGGCTGTTCACGGCAAAATGAGCACTTCAGAAAGCCCTGCTTAAGATACACTTGTATGCACGTTGTGTATTCCTCCACCTTATGTAATATTAATATTGCCATTACCTGATCACTTTATTCATGCGTCGGTCAGGTGAAAATGAAATCACAAGAAAAGTAAATATGTTACAAATCCGGTCATTTTTACACTTCGATTAATAATAATAAAAAAAAACAAACAGAAAGCGAAATAAATAATATAACTTATCACAATGGTCACCTAAAGCTATTTATTCGTCGTTAAAATATGAGACTATTTCCCATCCATCATTACCAACTTTACTGGGCGCATGTCACTCAGTGCGCCCGTTAAAATACATGCAGGCAGGGGCTGTGACAGTTTTCTAAGGTTGATTTCAAAAGTGCTCACTTTATTGCGAAGAGCCTTTAGCAGCCTGGCCCTTCGAGATATGTTTTGTGGTACCATGCAGCTTCCTAGAATACTGCCAAAACTGTGTTTATTTGCGTGTCGTCAAATATCACCCGGAAGATGGCAGGCAACTTCAATTTTTCTCCCGGTAGCCGTATCGTGTCGCGTTATTGCGAAGGGCACTGCGGGCGACGCTTTGTCTCATCGCCGCCTTTCGCTTCGTCGTGCCTTCACATCGCACCGCGTCGCGCTATTGTGAAGAGGGCTTTGTCCCCATGAACACGAAAAACATGTCTAATCCCCCAGAGACATTTCCTTCTGGAGGTTATGGTGAGCTAGTGGTTTCAAAAGGTTTTTTTTTTTTTCGTGTAAATCACGAACGCCATGCTTTCGTAACCTATTCTAGCCTCATCAACGTTGAGATAAAAATACGCTCTTGTAACTTGAATTTCTAACAGTTTTCAATCTGGAAAGCAACAAAACTTATAGGAACCAAACATACCAATTTAATCCAGTTTACTGTATAGATAGGGGTAGTGAAATTTCGCGAAAAGATTCCAAGACACGTTATTTCAAAACACTGTAGGGTCGTTTACCTATCTTTATTGGCTGAATTACTTTTCGACACGTGTTAACTGTTTGCAATCGAATCACGCATGAGCAGTGCCGATGTTGCAGAATACTGAATGGTCCGGTCAAATATGAAAACGCCTTCTCAAGCAGACAGCAACCAATGGCAATAGACAAACTGCTGTTGGGTGCTTATAGTATTGAAGTCTACCGTGTACTCATATTTATTCGCGAAAAGTCACTGACACAATGAATAGAGGAAATGCCTGCATGCACTTCAGTCGATTGAATTCAAATTAAATTAAACCACTACTTGAAAGATTTGGAAGGATTTTAAAACATGCAGCTGTATTCAATACATTTTGAAGTATTAACTTAAAATATTTTCGCATACATTTTAGTTAAAAAATATATAATAAATTTCTGCAAAATTATTTTTAAAAATCTACAAACCATACAGTAAACGGAATTAATTTGTCAAAATAAAAATTAAGACAATTTTTATAAGATGGTATGTTCTATTCGTATAATGAAAATGTTTTCGTAGCTGAAATGTGCGTGATTTACTGAATTAAGACACTGCAGTTAGTATTTATACTGTTTTAATTATTTGGAGTGCTAGTTGAAAAATTTAATTAAAAAAAATACAGAACATGTTAAATCGAGAGTCTTTGAAGTAATTTGAGTCATTCGATGACTTTAAATATAAAATAGCCGCTATTATGACGTACGAGTGACGTCACACAGCATTCAAGGATTTTATTTAAATAAATTTGAAGAAAATTTGACGTTAACTTCGATTGTGTGAAGGTCCTTCACAGCAGTTCCTTATGGCGCGGCGCTCGTCTAACCTGGAGTAATTTTCCGCGTTTGGGGCTGAGACGCGCGGGATCGATAAAGGCTACGCGGTGTTACGCTTCAAGTGCGCCATCGCCTCTACGATCACGTCTATGAGCTGACGTGCAGTGTCCTCGCGTCGTGCTGCCACTATGGGACTTTGAGAAACCCGCCTACCCGGCACTTGAACTGCCTTGGAGAGTGTTCGAAATAGACATTCTCCCGCGAATATGTTAATCGCGCGTCCGATATGCTGATCTACGAAAATAACGCAATCTTCAGACGTGGACTGTTGAGTTTTTTTTTTCAAGGCATCACGCACATTAGAAACACCATTTTAGAGCAATCCAACATAGTGTTGTAGATTAAGCTTTTTATGTTTATATTTAATTTATTTACTTCATAATCTAAACAGGTCTGGGGGTTATGCGTAACTCGAAGGTTGATATTTTTTTAATCTATTTATCGTCCCTATATTGAAAACATATAACTTAAATCTCGTTTACAAAACCTTTTAGTTAGTCCTCAACTCGGAGGATCTGTAAATATAATCATTAGTGTCAGTTAATTAGCTACTTATTTGTTAAAGCCACGCCACTCTAAAAATTCCGCAAGGAACGTCGTTCCCTTATTCACGATGCCGAAGGCTGATGACTAGACGTATCTGGGCGGACGGCACACCCTCATCTCTGGACGTCTTCATGGTGCAGTACCTCGACGATAAAGACCTCGTTCGCCGTGTTTCCTGCCGCAGTATAGGCCCGTGTTGAATGACAACCGGCGCTGCCATCGAGACGTTGGATTGGGGTTTGGTTTATTCCCTCAAGTCTTCGTCCCCATTCATCTTCCTATGTTTGTGCTTGCAACTAGGCTAGCACGCTTGTTGCTGCACATAACAATAGCTAAAAATGGCTCTTTCAAAGCAAATTGTGTATATATATATATATATATATATATATATATATATATATAGAGAGAGAGAGAGAGAGAGAGAGAGAGAGAGAGAGAGAGCAAGGTCCAATACATTCCTCTTGAGTGTGTGTGTGTGTGTGTGTGTATATATATATATATATATATATATATATATATATATATATATATATATATATATATGTCGGGTCACCTCTTAATTAAAAGTCCCACAACGAGAACACTGTACGTCAGTTCAGAGCCTTACGTTTAGTGGCGACGGCGCTTTCGATATGCGAGACAAAGTAGCCCTTATCGCTCCCTAGCTTTACGGTATATCAAATGCAGCAAAGAGCGCCAGGTCGGCAGGCTCCTTAAGTGGTACCCCAATCATTTTATTGGTGGAAAGCCTGCGGCATGGTTCTATGCAGGTCGCTAAAGAATTTTTGTGTGTATCTGACCAGAATATTTTGAGATGAAGCGCTTCGAAAAATCAGTTTTTTTAGTTATGTTGCAGTGATCCTAAATAACGTTTCTCATGATCTCTGAATGAGTAGTGGAATGGCGCACAATGATCAGATGGAGAGTTTTGGATGCAGATGTCTGTCATGGGAAAACAGGACTGAACACGAAAAAATACTTAAATAAAACAAATAACCCATGGACGAAAAAATGTGTATACAACACTGTAAAATTCCAATAGGGAATAGTGTAAAAACAGCAATTAATTACGAAAAATATGCGTGTGTGTGTGTGTATATATATATATATATATATATATATATTCTGCCAACACATAACCCATAGAAAACCACATCGCCTAGAAACCTGCTTGAAAAAATTAGGGCAATACTGACAAATTAAGTAGGTATAAAATAGGATAACACAACAAAGAAAACGCACCCAAACACAGCAGTTTTACCAGGCACGACAGAATGCAAGTCAGGTTTGCTGTAGTCAAGAATACATGAGCACAAAGCCAGAAAATTCCATGAAGGAATCGAGTAAAAAAAAAAAAAAATGACAGTAAGCTAAATGCGGAAAATTAATATATATATATACTTAAATTTCTCTCTCTAGAAATTAAGTGGGCTATACCAAGTTCCTTAAGGGATGGAGGTCTTAATCAAATAAAAGAATTAATAGTAATTTCCTTATTTTTATTTGCAATAACTACAGCAAAATTCTCTTAACTCAAATTCTCGCAATAAATTGAAATCACTTACTGTTCATGATTGACACCAATTAATAAAATTTATAATTACGACAAAGAAATCAATGAATTAAAATAATTAAAGATCAGTCCCAATAGACAGTGTATCAACATATACAATTGTTTTATAATTTATGTGCCCATATTTGATAGTTCGAATATTTACAATAAAATCAGTATTACACTTCCATTCAGTCCCACCTCAGTTCAGTCCATGTCCCGCCAGTCGCAATGTTCTAGAGTCCTCCAAGCGCCCTCACGCACAGTAGGCTTCACTCGTCGGTTTCACACCCTCTCGTCCATTCAAGCCACGAACACCTCACTCGCCGTCGTCCCGCAATCTCCAGTCGTCGTCCACACATCACTTCGCTCCCACACACTCGGCCAGACGGCCTCCATCACAGACTGCAGGCCGCTGGGTTGCGACAGTATAGATAGTGTCTTAGGCCGCCACATAGAATCTTCCCTAACACGCGTGATGCGTCGCGGAAGGCCTAGGCCCCAGCCAGTCTCACCAGAACATTCTTGCGTCGTCGCTAAACGTATCGGAAACTCTAGCAGGCGAGAGGAGGTCTGTGACGCCAGCAAGTCTCGCCGCTGTCGGCATTCACGGGATTTCCAGAAGGGGTTGGGGTGGGTTCAAGAGGCCGCGAGCGCATCGTTGCAGGAAGAAGGGAGGGCTTGGTTGGTCTCCGATTACGGCCCGGGGCAGCTGAGTCGGCGCCAGCTGCAGCACGTAACACTATGTATACGAGAAAACTATGTACTACCAACAGACAACACGCCAAAGACGGCACAGCCTAGTTATATACTTAAACAAATAAAATAAACACAACGAAGAAACTTTCACAAATACAGTACTTCAGAATAGACAGGACGCGACGTTTCGGGAACTCCTATCTGTTCCCGTCTTCAGGCAGCGACACACAGAGTCCGAGAACACAAGTGCAACTGTTCGTGGCAAAAGTAAAATACAATGAGAAAATAAACGAGAATAATGCAATTCGGCCCAGTCCTGAGCACTTTTGAAGCTCTAGTTACTTTTACCTGTCAGGCATTTTTTACCCTTCCACAACTTTTAAAAATAAACATTGCCTTGTAAGTAATAAACACAGTGTACATATTTCACCGTACTCGAAAGTTTACGTCTAAAGCTACAGTAAACATATTTATTTACTATTGATACAAATGAGAAATATTCAAAAAGGGTTTACTTTACCGCGAATAGCCTAGGTATTAAAACTGCCAGTCACACGTTTTAAGCAAATATATCATTTCCTTTGCAAAGATTTTACATAACTGACTGCCAATTATATTATTGATCATTTTAAGTGACATGAGGTATAATATAATTTCTAAAATAAACCAAATAACTACAACCATTTTCTTCAAAATAGACAGCACGCCAAATATTTTCGTCGGCCAATCTCAAACATAAATATCGATAACCTATTTTCCCGCGCCTCCAGTACGTCAAACTCCCACCACGCACCAGCCCATACCGGTAAAAAAAATTTCCTCCGACCGCACCTTATGTTTACATGTTATTTGTTAACAGGTTTGAACATTCGACTACCCTTTCTCCAATGTTACAAAAAATTAATTTAAAATACCAACTGGCTAGTGCTTCGACTCAATAGCATTTTTTCCGTTTTCCCATGACAGACATCTACATCGCAATAGCTAATGTACAAAAATCTCCATATAATCAACGTTTCTCATGCGCGTGACGTCTTGCAATAACCTAGCAGGCCTCGTCCGAAGTGAGTGTTATTTTCGTAGACCGCAGCATTGGACGAATATTCAATAGATGCGTGGGAAAACGTGTATTTCAATCACTTTGAAACGTATTTAAAATGCTAGGCCCCTTAATCTTTACTAAGATTGTTTCATTAGTTAGGCATCCTCTTTCATCAATTGTACACTGAAAAAAATATTTTGTGGCTGCTACTAAAATATTTTGTTGGTATTCACCCTGCCAAATTTTTTGTGTACACACAAAAAAATTCAATATCAGCAATTATGTTTGTGGCCGCCACAATTTTTTTTTCAGTGTGCCAATTTTAATGCAGAGCATAACCAACACATTATGTTTTTATTAAAAAGTCATGTAGACGGAAATAATGTAATAATAATTTAATTCCAAACTATGCAGCGTTTTTGGGAATTGAAAAACTTTTATGGCAACTTTGTTATGTATTAATTTTTGTCATACATTCACATAGTGTACTGCTGAACATATACATATGTAAGCCCTTTCTCTTCACTTCTAGTCAACAAAACAATAAGGTAAAATAATTATGTATATTATATCCTTTATTTTACATTTTGTTTATTTACATCTCATTTGTCATTGATTTACACCATTACTACCTCATCATTACGTTTATTTTATAAGTAAGTTAAAAAGTGATAATTTTTCTTTCGTGTCATACAAAACTACACAATTAATCCCCCCCCCCCCCTTTTGGACAGGGTTAACAAATGTTCAGAGCAAACACGAATGTAAACAAAAATATTGCTAATAAGTAGGGGCATTCGGATTTCGCGAAAATATTTCCGCACATGCTATATTTCAACACCCTACGGTCATGCCAACAGTTTTCTTTCGCTTACTGGCGGCTTATGTTTGTGAGAAAATCTTCTCCTACTTGACTGGCCAATGACAACTAGGTAACTTCATTACTATGCGTCTGTGATTCGTGTTACACGGAAACCATCCAATCACGAAAGTGGATCTGAGCTAAAGTGTTACGAAATACAAATGGTCGTGAAATCTTACCGCGAATTTCAGGTGTCCCTACTAACAAGGTCAATATTTTCGCGACGGATATCATTAGGTTACTGAAGGCGCCAGGTAAATAGCGATGGATTAGTCACACCCTTTCACTCCGGGAGCCACGGTTGCTAAGCGGTTAGCCTGCTCGCCCCACATGAAGGCGAACCGGATTCAATCCCCGGACGGGTCACTCCCGGATTTTCGTATGGGGGAATCGGCCAGACGATTTCGCCGGTCGGTGGGTTTTTTTCGGGGATCTCTCGTTTCCCCCGCACTTTCCGGCGCTGCTCCAGACTCACCTCAATCACCCTCATCGGCTCTCAATACCGAGCCACCCAAATATCTTCACTCACCCTTTCCCTTTCCTCCTCTCCCATGGGAAGGAGGTTTTCACCCCCCTCCCCTTCTCAAGCATTGTGGTGCAAAGCTGGGTGGAGGAGATGGTTACTTTCCTAATGCGCAACTTCGCTTCGACACGAATCTGCCTGAGATTGCACGAACTCTACCAGAGACAGCTTTGTGAATATATACTATAGGCTAAACCACAGAAAAGTGAGCCCTTTTTAAGGCCCTTCCCAATAGGCATTAACTACAAATAAATACATTTTATTGCAGCTTCAGGCGTTAACTTTTAAGAGTGGTGAAATGTTTACACTTTGTTTATTGGTCACATGACGATGTTTATATTAAAAAGTGGCGGAAAGGCAGAAACTGGTTGAAACGAAACATTTAGTAGGGCCTTAAAAAATGTTCACTTTACCATGAACAACCTATAGCAGGAATATCAAAACGGGGCCCTGGACTCAAGTCTGTGCGACGATAACTTTCATGGGGGAAAACTCACAGTTGTTTGTAAATAATTAAACGTGAAAAACGCACGCGTCATTGCTGTTGAGGTTATACGTGTACAATAGGAATTGGAAAAGTCGTATATATGATGAATTTTAAAAAGTATATTTTTTTAAAACAATTTTCTTCGTTCTGAAGTTGAACGGATCCAAACTACTTAAGAAGTCAGCTCACAGAAAAACATTTTAAAAGTATGATAATTGCTTGAAGCGGAGATATTACATCAGGTTTTGAACACGTGGTAGCCACGAAAAGCTACCACACTTCTACTTCATATATCTGTGCATGCTTTCTTTCTTCTTAATAGCTTAGTGCCTGTTTTTGTACTTATTTGTTTTCATAACAATTTTCGTATCATGTTTTGGCGTGTAAGTTATTTTTCCGGCGTGTGGCCCATTATGGTCTCTTGATCACGTAAAGTAGTCCCCACGCCAGTTTGAACTTTGACACTTGTGTAATTAGAGTGGCGATTGTTACTATTCGTCCATCACTGCTATCAACCATAGACTAAAGATGAGGTAGACCACTTATTCGTCATCTACACATGTACCCAACATTGACCTACCCCTAAGGAACACAACTGTCACAAGTCATATGGTCAACAGTGATGAAAGTGTTTGTTTATTTCTTAATTTTATAATGACAAATACTATTAAATGAATAAAACATTTTTACCAATTTTAATATAATCAAGCTACATTACAAGTTGGTTAGAGGATGTATACATTCATCTCAAAGTATTTGTTTACAAATCAGTTTTATAACCTAAAATCCAAACCATGCCGTTTTCGCTAGTCGTGTTGGCAGAAAATCAGTTTTAATCTCGGGACACGGAGATAGGTTGTGCGCAGCCAGCGAGATCGGTCTACCTCATATTTAGTCTATGCTGTAAAGGTGGCTGCCTACTAGGTGCCTGAAATGTCTTGCAGTGTGTTGGGAAATCCGTTTTTTTGACGAAACTAATCCACGTGCACCCAATGTGCTAATTTACTAAAAAGAAAACAAACTTCAGGCGATGACGGACTGTCGCTTTCAGGACACTACGCATATTAGAAACACTATTTCCGAGCCCTCCTACATAGCTAAAAACATTATTTTCAGACTGCCGTATGTCAATATGTGCTGACCGTACCTACGCGAAACTCAGATACAATCCTGCATTACACTTTGCATTAAACTTTCAATTAGTGAAATAATATGGTCACCGCTTAAAGTCTCATAGAAGAAAGGTTCGAAAAATAGCTTGCGCGCTTATTTAGTGCTTCACGCATAGTGATGATGCGGCACTTGATGTGTGTGCCAGTGTCGCCCTTAGCGTTCGCTCGCTCTTGTGCCATGTCTAGGGATAGGAAAATTTCGCGAGTTCAATAACCTATAGGATAGACCCGTAATTCCTGTACATCCTGGAGCATCAACTGTGTGTTCATTGGCTGTTGCCCCACACCTGTCAATTATGGGATTAGCAAGGTGTTTCCTTGCAAGTTTGCTATTGGCTTAGATGCGTCCAGCGCATGTTCAATAAACTGTGATCCAATTGCAAAAGTGGCTTCACTGTATATGTGTTTGACGTCCATCTTGTCCCGAAATGAATTCGCGAAAGTTTCCTATCCCTAGCCATGTCGCGTCAGGTAGGTGGACCCCTTAAGTGCCGGCCGCACTCGCCCGGCCTCCTTAACCACGTCGCCTGCCGTGCCCTGCTTTGACGCCTCTAACCTCCGCTTGATTGCTCTAGATTTTCTCTGGCTGGCGCTCTTGCGACCTGCGACCGCGACCGCCGAATCCCGCGGCGACTCCGCCACTGCCGCGCCCCAACCCCGCTTCAGCACGCGCTCTACGCTCATCTCCAAGGACATCGCGTTATTATTTGGCATCAGGCTGAACTTCACAGTACTGAATGCACTACAGCCGGCCACGTTTCTCAGTTGGCTGCTCCATAGATACAGCCACGAGTTTTTCGCGAATTCATCCGAAGGCGAGGTAGACTCCAAACAATTGTTCTTTTCCCCTACTGTTGTGATTGGAAGACACTTCTTCAGACACGCCCCATTTAACTGTGAGCCAGTAATAAGCCGGAATCAGTAGTGTAGGTGAGTGTTTATATGCTGTTCACGGTAAAGTGAGCACTTTCGAAAACCCTGCTTCAGATCTACTTGTGTGCACGTTATGTATTCTTCCGCCTTACGTAACATTGACATTTCCATGGACTTCATCACTTTATTCATACGTTGGCTAAGCGAAACTGGATTTTTTAGGAAAGAAATTATTATACAAATATGCTCATTTTTACACTTAAATGCATAAAAAAAAAAAACAGAAAACGAAAGGAATAATTTAAGTTATCACAAACGGTTACCTAACACTTTTTATTCAACGTTAAGATATAGAAATGCATCTGCATAGGCAAGTTTTAAAAATGCGATATTTGGCCATATTCCCGAAAATTTCTTCTCCAAGAATACACTTAATTTGATAATAATAATAATAATAATAATAAAAAAAGGTGGAGATTGTTTTTAAAATCTTCTGTGACAAAAAGTCGTGTTGGCAGAACATTTATTTATCGAGATACTTTTATTCGCGAAAACAACTATTTCACAAAAAACGTGGGGGTTCATCCTAGTCTTCACCAGGGCGTGTCACATAAAGCATGGTTCAATCACAAACATATTACAAAGGTACACGTGTTTGAAGTATAACGTGTCTCCAGATAATAACGCCAATTTCGCATGTCTCTACTCATCGCTAGACACCCGAAAATTTCGCGGATTCATTCGGCAACGATCTAGACTCCACAATCCTCTGTACACTCGAGCATCAGTTAGTAGTTCATTGATTGTTAACGTCAAACCAGGTGGCACGGGATGCGGTTCATATTTTCTTTAGAGGTTCGTTATTGGCTGAAAGTCTTTCGAGGTGTGTCCAACAAACTATGATCTAATGGAAGCACACGTACATATGTACACGTGAATGCAGTTTAGCTTGTTCTCAGATAAATACGCGAAATTTCCGGATCTATATTCATCGCTTAACCTTTCCACTTTAAAATAAATACAAAGTTCGAGGCGTTGCACCAAACAAATGTTTGGGTCGGAACTGTACTGATATCCAGACTATGTTTTGTGATACATCGCTACCAATAGAGATCTACGCGTGCTTTATATTACTGGGCACCAGTGGCTTATGATTAGCGATAGGAAAATTTTGCGAATAAATTGCAGGACAAGATGGACGTCAAACACGTGTACATTGCATTACCTTTTCGATTGAATCACAGTGCATTAGACACGCCCTGGTTGACTCCGAGCCAATAGCAGACTTGCAAGGGAAACAAGTAGCGAGTGCCATACTGCCAGGTGTGCAGTAACACTGGCTACTGAGTGGATCAGCAGCCAATGAACAAACATGTGAGTCTCGAGTGTACACAGGACTGTGGAGTTTAGCCAGTAGGCCATTGAACTCGCGAAATTTTCCTATATCTACTTATAAGGCTACGGAAATAGTCTCATCAGTAAATGATGTCTCCCACATGTAGGGAACCTTTCTCATTGGACTGTATGTTCTGCTGTGTGCAATGGAGGCCATTCAAGCCACGTCATATGCATTGTCCCTGATATAGAGGACTCTGAAACTGAAAGGGCGCCTGAAATTTTTTTCTGAATTTTTGAGATATTTAGGGTTTGCGATAGAATACCAGTAACGATTAGAAATAACTATTTTATAAAAATGCCAAATCAGTTCTAAAACAACTCTCGCATAATTTTTTCTATTAGGATTATCAGCATATTAAACTTAACATTTGTGCTTACAAATTTCAAAAAGTAAGCGTGCACAATGTCTGATTTCAGTTAAAATGTTCTTTGAAAGGAACACGAAGAAGATATTTCTTTGAAGTGTGATATTTTGTTCGGCAGCGATTAGGGTTTAACTTCTGACTATTTTGTATTTCAATTTTATTGTAAAACATCTAACATAATAATGGCCGAACCGCTATACCATGATATCTCTTGATTTTATTCTAATGATATTAACAATTAATTTGAAATGTATCCTAACATGATAGTTATGCAAAATTCTAACATTTTTGTGCCAGTAGATAGATATGAGAAATTCTTGTATTTTCCATCATTAATTTTTGAAAATCATTTTTTTTTACGTTTATAAATGCACTATTTGATGTAATAAAACATGATTTTTAAATATCCTAAAAAAAACCCAAAAATCAGTTTTTGTTCTTGAGCACCCTTAATGAGTAGGGAGCTTCAAAATTCGGGGTATTTTGTGGCTACAAATAAATTCCAAGACGTGTGCTCGGTTAACTTCTGCATTGGCCCACAACTTGTGTGGCTCGTCCCTGCGCCGTTTTTAGCCAACGGAAAAGGCTCAACGGTTGAGCAACCAATCACCATGTAAGCTGTCACACGGGAAAATTACTCCTTATAGTTGCCAACAGCCAGTGAAATCAAGGATTGCGCTCAAGTTAATGTAGAGTAATGAGATCTAGCATGTCACCAATTAATAATGTGAATTTAACAGTTCTTTACTAAGGGGCAGGAAAATTTCGCGTTTTAACGCTTTGTAGACTTTGCTCAAGTGTAGTTCAAGCAAAGCTTGTTTGAAAATTTCTTTATTGCTCAGAACAAAATTTGCATGGATCTGCAGTCTTTGTTCGGCTAGTGTTTAACTCGACATCACAAGAACACGACAACGCAGTAACAATGATATTGTTAACGATATAATTTTTTTTTCTATTGCCTCTCAAAGGGACATGTTTGATTGTAAATCCTTTTATACGATAAAGGACATTTTATTGGGTCAATATCAGCTCGGCTCTCCATTGGTTGATGGCCGGTCAATAATGAACACTGTAAAGTACAATGTAGTGTCCGGTGTGGTATGGACCAATAGGACAAAGATGAGTTCTAACACAAACAGAAACTGTGTTCTTGCAGGAGTGGATATAGGTCACTCACTTCTAATTTGTCTTAAGTGTCAGTAAATGTGTGCAGGCTTCACTGTATTAAACTATGCGTAAACTAGACTCCACCACTATCCTATGTATTTACAAGCCTCAACTTTCTGTTATTTGGCTGCTGCCCCGGTGTCTAGCCACTTTGACCTAGTACCAGGTGACAAGGGATTCGGTGCTTTTCTCCACGTACGTTTTTTATTGGCTCTGGTTCACCAGGGCGTGGATAATAAACTGTGATCCAGTTGCGAACATAAAAAGGGATGTATAGCTGTTCACGATAAAGTGAGCACTTTTGAAATCAACCTTATAAAAAGTATCTGTCCCTACCTGCATATATTTTAACGGGCGCTCTGAGTGACATGCGCCTAGTAAAGTTGGTAATGGTAAATGGGAAGTACTACCATATCTTAAAGTCAAATAAAAAGGGTTAGGAAACCATTTATGATAATTTACATTATTTATTTAGCTTTATTTTGTTCTTAATGCTTCGAAGTGTGAAAATGAGCAGATTTGTGAAATACTTACTTTTCTAATAATTTCACAGTTTCACTTGACCGACGCGTGAATAAAGTTATGAGGCCCATGACAATTTTCATCTTACATAAGGCGGAAGGATACACAACGTGCATACAAGTAGATGTTAATCAGGGCTTTCAAAAGTGCTCATTTTACCGTGAATAGCCTATAAAACTGTTTGAAGACCAGCTTGTCCTAAAATGAATTCTCGACATTTTCCAGTCTGTATACTTGTGAGTAGTGTCCTGCAAGTTTCGCGCTAAAGATGTGGCTGCAGACGAAACTCCAAGACGCTGTGTCCTCATTTCACTTCTGCGACTAGCCGACAATTTGTATGGCACGTCCCGAGGACAGTTAAAGAAATTTTGCGAGTTGTTTTGAGGACAAGGTAAACTGCATAAACGCGTGCATGTGAATTTATGCTTCTATTGGACCACAGTTTGTTATGTATGCCTAGGGACCTGCAAAATTCGCGTTATTTTTTGGCATCGAGCTAAATTTCACAGTACTGTATATACTCGAACCGGCGTTGTTCCTCCACTGGCTGTTGCCCAGATGTGAAGTCCCTCCCTTTCTGAGTGAACTGTACATGGTTGGTGCACACGATTGTTACGTGTTCATTTATTGGCGCAGAGTTATACGGGGCGTGTCAAATAAAGTATGGTCCAACGACGAACGCATTGTAAAGGTAAGAGTGCTTGAAGTTTTAACCATCCTCAAATAATAACGCGAATTTTGCAGGTTTCTATGTATGCCTTAGACGACTTTCGACCAATAACGAACTTGGAATGAAAGCAAGGACTGCCTGGTCTGGGGTAATACTGGGGCAACAGCCAGCTAACAAGTGACTGAAGCCCGAGTACACAAAGGATTGTGGAATCTAGCTTGTTGCCGAATGAATCCGTAAAATTTCTGGAGCTCTTCCACGAGGTCTACACCTATGCGACTTTCAAGTGTTATCAAAATAATTATAAACTGGTTAATTTGATACGTATTCTTACTGTTGCGTGCATAATACATTAAAAATAGCTAATTTAATTGAATACCAGTAGTTTAAACATCAAGCCGTTCGGTCACTGTGTGCACTATCTTAGACACGATGCATATGAGTGATACTTATGACCTGGTACTGTACAGGCTATACACGGTAAAGTGAGCACTTTTGAAAGCTCTCTCATTTAGAATAACAATCGATAAGTATGCTTTAGTTTAGCCTTAGACGTTAACTTCCGAGTGCCGTCGAATATACACACTGTGTTGATTACTTACATGGCAATATTTATTTAAAAAGGTGGTTTACGGATAAATAATGACTGAAATAAAAAAGTAACTATGGCATCAAAAGTTCTCACTTTACCGGGATTAGCTTATACAAAGAAAGCTATAAGTGCCCAATAAGTTAAGTCTTCCACGTGGCTAATCTGATTAGTGGAATTTTCCACGCCTCTCTGATACGAATGGTTAACGCCAACATCATCAAGCGCATGAAAAAATTAACTTTACCAATTAACTAGTAAATGCACTAGGGTGAAATTTAAGTGCAATAGTAAAGTTCAAAGCAAAGTCTGGTATTACCTGCCTGACTTTGGAGTGCAGAGTAGGAAAAAATCAGTTGCAAACGTCTTCGGCCATGAAGATGAACCAAAGTTATGAATTGCGCTGCTCTTCATGTCGGCGGAAATTAATCCCTTTGCATTGTACTTAATCACTTCGGTCACAGTGTCCGTGATTGATGGCATGTCAGAACTGTGCACAGGAAGGTGTTTTACCACTTTGTAGCCTATCCCCGACTGTAGCTCGAGCAAAGCTAATTGAAAAATGTTTTTACTGTACAGAACAAAACTCGCATATATGTGCTGTCTTTGTTCGGCTAGTGTTTAACACGACTTCACAAGAACAGGTTATCGCAGTAACAATGATATTACTAACGATAGAATTTCTTTTTTTTTATGATCACTCAAAGAGACACGACTGATTGTAAACCCTTTTATACAAAAAAGGACATTTGATTGATTCAATTTCAGCTCGGCTCTCCATTGGCAGAGACCTGCAAAATTCGCTTTATTAATTGGCATCATGATAAACTTCACCGTTCTGTGTATACTCGAACCGGCATCATTCCGCCATTAGCTGCTGCATAAATGTGAAGTCACGCCCTTTCTGACTGGACTGCGCATGATTGGTTAACACAATTGTGAAGTGTTCGATTATTGGTGCAGAGTTACTCAGGGTGTATCAAATAAAGTATGGTCCAATGACAAACGTATTGCAAAAGTTCATGTGCTTGATGTTTAATCTGTCCCCAAACAATAAAGTGAATTTTGCAGGTCTCTATCCATTGGCTGATGACCGGATAATAACGAACGCTGTAAAGTACAATGTATTGTCCGGAGTGGTACGGACCAATAGGACGATGGCGAGTTCTAGAACACACACACGAACAGAACTGGTGTTTTTGCAGTAGCGGATATACGCGACCCACTTCTAAATCGTCTTAAGTGCCAGTAGATGTGTGCAGACCTCAATGTGTTAAGTGCCTTTCCCCGCGAGTGATCTTATTTGCCGAGGCTTCTGCACATTTCGTTTATGAAGGGTTATTGCTGATAACACCATGCACGCAGTACGTTGTTGTTTGTTAGTTGCAAGAAGCATGCTGAACACAAGTATAGTGCACACCAAAATATTATATGATTGCAATTCCTGAGCTCGTAAATGAATTCAGGACCGAAAGCGTCATTTCTTGCTTTTGAGTGAAGAATTCCAAATTCTCTAAGACGAAACTGTGAAACTGTTAATAATATAAATTATATCGAGCAATTGCTTTCACTAATGTGTATAGGCTTCAATGAAGATAACGAATTTTGGCGTATAAAATTGTAAGCAGCGATGGGATAATCGCTTGAAAAATTATCGATTATTTAATTATTCAATTATAATCGATTCGTCGATTATTTTAAAACAATTGTATTATTCACGATTTTCAGTTGTTTATACGTAAACAAAACAAGACATAGCAGATACCTATACGTTTCACATTAATTAAAACTATAAAATATAATAAACAACAAATTTTCAAAATACGAGAAATTACTGAAAATAAACATAAATTTTTTTGTGGGAATATTTTTAAACAAATTGATAAAATATGCAGTATTTTCGGACAATTTTTATGTATGGAGTAGAGCAAGACAATCTATAATTTTTACAGATTATTTATCCTATTAAAAGTAGTCGTAATCGATTCCTTCGAATGACAAAATTATGCGATCACCACATAACTAATTATAACATTATATTTTAAAAGAGAATTTATGACATGGTTGCTTTTATTAAAACGATGCTAAGAATGCTGAAAACATGTTTAAAAGTGTCTAATTTCAACTTATGCTACCAGAGGCTTCGATTTTTTACACATTTGTTTGGCAATGCCTATTTAACATAGAATCTGCATTCTGAAGATTTACCCTGAGTAACACATGAATAGAGATTTTAAAATCTCGCGATTTTGTGTAGTAGTAGGAAGCCTCATAGACATTTTACTTTCTCGTTACTTTTTTGTTTGGACGATGGATTTGGTTATACGTCTTGGATGAATATGGGCCAGTGATGAACACGTAACGCTAGAATGAGAAAAAGGAACCATTGCCTATGTACACTGAAAAAAAAAAACCTGTTTTTATGTGCTGCAACCCAAGAACAAATGATAAAAGGTTGTGTATAAAGAACACTGTGAAGGCCAGCCTTAGTCGTCTAACGAACTCGCAGAATTTCGGTGTACATAGATGGACAATTAAAAAAAAAAAAAAAAAAACAACTAGGGGTGAGCGACTACACAGAGGCTAACTGTCGTGGAGTTCGACCATTTTTTTTTTTTTTTTTTTAATAATTATTCGTGGCTGTTTTATTTCAGCCGCAGTGCGCAGTTTTAATAGACCGCGTGTTCCCGACAGGAAAGAGAAATGAGATGAGTTGCCGCGGCATCACGACCTCTAAGACCGTTTCTTCTGCCATTCCCGTTCAGGCGATGAATCATGTAAAGCAATGCGTCCTGCGGCGAATTTCCCTCCGAAGGCAATTGAACGTATTCAGTTATTGCTGTAGCATATCACCATCAGGAAACTCCAGTTCACCATAATTTTATGAACACCGGTTGTTTTAAATTACACTTCGACCGGTATTTTATACACTGCATTTGTATGGTTTTAAAGAAAAATTTGAAAATATTTATAGCAAAAAAAAAAAAAAAAAAATGTAAAATTTGAAATGTGTCTGCGAAGGAATTTGCCATCTCATATTTCCCTGGAATATGGTAGTGTAAATGTTGTAACTGCTGTGAGGGCTAAATTCGACCTTGGTTTAGTGTACCACGCTTACTGGCATCTGAGTAGGACGGTGTTACAGCAGAAATTTATGCGAGTATTTGCGTTAACTTAAATGAGCATGACATATGTACACTAATGGAACAAAAATCTATTATGATACATGCTAGGAATTTAATAAGTCGCCAAACGAATATGCAAACCATTCCAAATATCTATCATATTATCAAACTGACTTCTACGCTACATAAAAGAACAAAACTTTATCGTAAACCAAGAAATCGTGCATTTTACTAGTAGTGAAAAACTAACTTCAATACAACTCAACAGATACTTCGCACAATAGACACAGGGGCTATTAATTATTCCTTTCTTAATATCTCAAATATAAATAAAACAAGACAAACAAAAATATTTATATAAATATATAAATTCTCCTATAGCACATTTGAAAATGAGAACCACAGTATTTATTTTGGTTCCTCCAATAAATGGCAATGGTGAATTTACTGAAAATGATATATATTTCAGCGTTAAGTTTTACTCCTTAGCTTTGGACAGATTTCTTAGACGTAATCTCCGGCTTTTCAGACTTTGCATTCATCAGGCATCCTCTGGATTAATTATAAGCAATACTGTTGAAATTTAATATTTCTCGCAGTAATCCTTCAAATTACACAGAACTCATGTAGAAGGATAAAAGCCTGTTCGGATAGCCTAGTTATAAGTTGTTCGTCACATTCCTTCTACAAATGCCATTGCTTCTAAATTATATCTGAATAATGATTATATTCAATTGTACGCACAGATAGTTCTTAAAACCAGACCCTTTTCGAAGCACAAAACGGATGATTAATTCTTCCTTTTACAAAAGTTTTTTCGTATATAGTGACAAGACACACCGAGATATCAATTCATTAAAATCCCATAGTATTATTTTACCTTTAGCATAACAATAGTTTAAAGAAATAAATCAGCTACAAACATAAAATTAAACTCTACCTCATAATGTGAACTCAAATTAATTTGTTAAAAAATTTTTTCTTTACATATATACTTAATCAAAATCCAAAACAAATTAAGAAGCAATGTTCTGAGGCTTATTTGTAACCTTGAACACACACAATGGTTTGCTATGTGTAAGGTTCTTTAGTAGTAGATCAAATATCTAACTTTATTTCATTTTGCTCCTTACACTGATTCATTTCCTTGCATGTTTGAACTAATTTTTCATTTGGTTTTTAAAGCATTTCCTTGTACGATTAACTGTACATGGGCGCGTGACCCATGGTAATGTACAAATATGGTGAATAGTTCAGGATGAACTCATTTCGGTGCCAGCGAATAGGGCTACAGGACTATTACGCTACTAAGTCAATTGCACGTTGAAAACAGGGTCTCTACCCAACAGATTAGGTCCTTATTCTTTACTCCTGCTGAGTGTTGATTACGGGAAGCTGTTCTATAAACTATTTTCAGCTCACTATGAAGCAAACATCGGACGGAAAAGCATTTCTGTGCGATTTACGACTAGCAATAATGTAATCCAGTTGCTAGTCATAAGAGTCATTGCTTTTACGCCTTTCTGATAAAGGCTGTTCACGATAAAGTGAGCACTTTTGGAATCAACCTTAGAAAGTCACTGCCACTACCTCCATATGTTTAAACGGGCGC
The DNA here is from genome assembly GCA_029891345.1 of Dryococelus australis. Lineage (NCBI taxonomy): Eukaryota > Metazoa > Arthropoda > Insecta > Phasmatodea > Phasmatidae > Dryococelus > Dryococelus australis. Next base: position 98,826,945 of record CM056999.1, read on the forward strand.
ATTGAGTGTCATGCGCCCAGTAAAGTTGGTAACGATGGTGGGAAGTAGTTACGTATCTCAACGTCGAATAAAAAGGTAACCATTTCTGATAACTTAAATTATATCTTCCTCTTTCCTTGCGTTTTGATGCACCGAAGTGTGAAAATGAGCGATTTTATTAAATTGTTACTTTTCTATTAATTGCACAGTTCAACTTGGCAGTGATGAGGCACACAACAATGTTAAACATACATAATGCGGAAAAATACAGAACGTGCATACAAGTATATCTTAAGCAGGGCTTTCAAAATTGCTCATTTTACCGTGAATAGCCTATAGTAAAGAAATTTATATACAACAAAGTATACTTTCAACTGCAAGCAGCACACTAACACCAATCTCTCGTCCTGGATTCTGTCTCAGGACCTTCCCAGCTGTAAACTGCAGAGGTGCGAGAAATAAAAAATAAATTTTTATCATAACCGAGAACTTTTAGTAGTTGTAAACGATAACATTTGACGTTAACAGTTCAAATAAACCACTCGTTTACATTGCAATAACTTCCAATACGTTGTGTGATATAATTTAAAAATCAAAGATGTTAAGAGAACCAAATATATACTAAAAAGGACCGATGGTTCTTAAAAACCAACATCTCGAAACAGTTTTGGGAAAATAATGAGTGCGTTTTTCACAGCTCCTGAGCCTGAGAATATGGCAGCACACAACCGACAAACCTTTTGGGAGGTCTGTTAAATGATTACAATCTTCTGTGCTGGAAGTACTTTTTTTTAATGTGAATATGTCTTTAAATGTGCAACCATAGTGGGAGGCAATCCAGAAAATCTGATGATAAAATTGGAGGATACAGTTTGGCCATGTAGCTCCGAATCTATCGTCTAAATTCAAAATTCAGTTACACCACTCGATTGCCAAAGGATCAAAGAAAATGTTACGTTAAGTGAGGACTGCGAAGCATCGCGCTAAGCCCTGAAGTGGTGGGGGGGAGGGTGCTTGGGGCGGGGGGGGGGGGGGGGGGGGGGTGAGAGGGCACACAATTTTGAGTTCGTTTCGCTGCGTCTCATAAATTCCGCGTAGTATAACTTTTGACTAGGAGAAGCTACGAAGCTAGTTTAAGTTTAAATCGACAGCTCTCGTCAAGATCAATCAATCGCGTGTATAAAAACATTTGTGTAACGTAGTTATGGTGAAATTGTATGCGTTAAATGTTAAAAGTTAAGAAAACTTAACACAATGTCGGCCTATACTCGTCGAAAATCCAAGTCGAAATTTCAGAAGTCGTACGGTTGGAAAGAGCATCTCAAAAGCAATCCAGTGATACCCATAAAACCCCATATGATCGAGTGAAGCGGTGCCGGGAACGTAAAATAAACATCAACGCTTCCGAGCGCGTCAACGTAGACGTATTCACGCAAAACAAACTTCCGTGTCCCCAACACAGCCAAACCCAAGTTTTTATTTATTTTAATTTTATGTCTTATCCTAAACCCAAGTAGTTGCATGTGCGATTCCCTAAAAGACAGCTTCCTAATGTCTAATCTGTAAGGCAGTCTGCGATGGGCTCCTTTGCGTAAAATAAATTATATCTATAACATCGCTTTGTATTGAAGTTAACTAGGTGACGGGAGTGGCAATGATTATGTTTCTGGTATAGCAAATGTTTTTCCCATGGTTGTAATTAATTATAATTATTATCGACTGTGTTAATGAGAAGAAATAATTGTCAAAATTCAGAGGAAATGTAATTATTTCAATTTAACTAAGGTGAAAATTAAAATTAAATTTTTGATATTGGTCTGCAGGTTTATTACAGTATTATTTTGGTCTGAGCATGCATTAATTTTTTATAGAATAGGAAGTGACCAGCTCGAAGTATATTGTTTGTGATGACGAACTGCGCAATTTGTTACTGACACAAGCACCGCTACAAATGATACTTATGTAAATTTTGTCTAAAAACATTCAAATTATCTTTTTTTTAATGAGTTTTACGTGTCACATATGGCAATGGCTAAGTAAGAAAACAGGCAATTAATGCACCATTGTCTCTACATCTTGGACTGCCATTTCACAAAGACTAGAATGTAGGGTTACTCAAATTAATTAAGATGATAAACATGTTTCATAGTTTTTATTTCTGTGATCTGGCCGTTGCTAGTTTTGCTGCCGCCAGAAAAATATTATAAGTAATTTAATAATGTAATATTTTCCAATTATATATCCTGATGTCCTATGTCTGACGTTTCTGAGATACGTTAATGTAGCTTGGCGATCGTTCATCATAATTATAAACTGAACTAATTTTAGTTCGGAACTTAAGTACAGATATTATAGGCAAGATATTTGTTTCTGGTTAGATGTTGGAATTGCTGACAGTATAATGGTTGCTTTATACACTGAGATGAATGCATTTTTCGTTGTCACCTTAACAATCTCAATATAATGTTGTTACATTTTATATGTAGTGAGCTGCATGGAGATATACGTCTTCAGTGAATTTACTGCGTGGACTATTATAGTGTAATACTAGGGCAAATGAACCTTGTACCATGATCTAAACGCATATCAGAAGTTATCTGATAAAACTAGTAGGTACGAGTACTACAAACAACGGAGTAGCACGCAGATATTTTGTGGCAATAATTTTTTTAAAAAGGCTCTTAATATTTCTCTTTTACTTTTACCATTAAATATTACATAAGGTATTTGACATCGAACGTGTTTGGTTATGCCGTAATATTCGTGCCTCACATTAGAAGAGTCGTTGGTTAGATCAAGGTTGGCCTGGCCTCCTTGTGGTGGTTTTCTATACTATAGGCCGTTCACGGTAAAGTGAGCACTTTTTGAAGCTGTTGCATTATACATAATAACCAATAAATACATTTCATTGTGGCCTCCATCTCTTGGTTTTGGTATAGTGAATGTATACAGCCTGATTATTACTCACGTGGCAAGGTTTACATTAACAAGTGGTGGAAGAATATAAATTGGTTGGAAGAAATAAGTAACTAGGGCTTCAAAAGTACTCACTTTACCGTGAACGGCCTATACTATAGGCGAATGCATGTCTTTAAACCAAAACCTCTCTAACCACTCGCCCGTTAGAGCGAAATTCTGAATTGCCTCAGTGCAACAAAATAATCAAATATTATTATACCTCTCTTGCATCGCCAAGTTTTGAAATTAAGATTTGGAAATAATAATTGACCATAACTGCCAGTATTTGTACGTGTTCTAAGTCACTGTCAACATAACGTTAAAATAATTCGTGTCTTTACGTCATATTAAATGATTGATAATTACATTTGTGTGAATGGAGGAACATAAATAAAAGTATTATTATATAAGTAAAATGTTTACGTACAAAACAATTTCACATTTATACACTCAATTGTAGCCAAAAATATGTTTTCGGATTCGCCAGGTGTAATGAGATAAAATGGATAGATGAGTAAGTTATATTATAAGCGTGGCTTTCAAAAAGTCGTATTAACAGCGAAAATCCTGTACATAATGAACACGCAGTTTGGGGACGCAACACAGACGTTTATTAATGGAGTCGCAGAAATCTTATTGGTCCAGTTAATGGGGGTGGAAGAATGTCTCCTCACGCACACAACAGCCAATACCGAAAGAAATACTGCAGACATAACGAGCAGTGGAATTTCACCCCGTATAAATCAGTGTCTTCGTTTATCACGCCATAGAAACTCTAAACTCTTTGTCAGGAAACCAGAGCTTGCGCGCTGCGAGAATATTCAGCTACAGAGTACACTCTAAGTAATTATTCTTAAAATTGCCATACCAATGTATACGAATAGTGAGAAAGTGCGAATGAAAACTTTTTTCTCATACTTCCAAGGTAGCGTTCCTACATTCGCTCACGAAACAGTCAAATGCGTAAGGAAGTCCCCACAACCTTTTATAGAAACGACGCTCAACATTCCTATAGTTTCAGCCTGACAGGTGGTATTATTGCCAAACAGTGTGTATGTTAAAACTTCCAATAGAGTTTAGGAAGATTTGCCAGAATAATTTTTGACACTGCAGATAAGTACGTAGAGAGTAAATGGCAGAGTAGAGTGGAGAAATTTTGGCGGCTCTTAACATCGGCGTTCTTGAGAGCCGATGAGGGTGAAGCTGGGTGAGTATGGAGCAGCACCGGAATGCAAGGGCGGGGGGAAACGGGAAATCCCTTGGAGAACCCACAGACCTGCAGCTTCGTCTGGCACGAATTCCTACATGTCAAGATTAGGGAGTGACCCCCCGGGGAATGGAGTTCGATCCGCCTAGGTGGGAGGCTAGTAGTCTAACCACTAAGTCATTCCCACCGAGATGACGTTGGGTGGCGGTAACTTTGAGGTGGTAGCACCCATTCCCTGATGGATTGTGCGATGCTCCAGTAACTGGTTCTGTGCCTGATTAATTAACAACTGCGTGCTGCGGTAGTAATAAATTACTAAATAACTTCCTTCAATATTAAACCCCCTCCCCCCAAATAAAACAAAATTTTAATATAAATTAACTGATTACGTAACAGAGTTCACGACTTTTAATTGGGATCAATGTGGGGAGGGGGATTAGCACTGAACAAATTTATAATTTATAATTTGTTGTTGTTGTTGTGATTGGTAGCTAGAGATGATGGAAAATCGCGAAAATTTTTTGAGCCAACATATTTTCTGTAACATACTATAACTAGTTTATTCTTTCATGGTTGAATGAGCACGATTTTGACCCGGCTAAGTTATTTGCAGATAAATCACGAACGTTCTCCTTGCAGTATCAGCATCCTCATTGGCGCAGTGAAATGGGGTCGTTTCTTCATATAGGCTGTTCACGGCAAAGTGAGCTCTTTTTAAGGCCCTTTAAATTTTTTCTTTCATACAATTTCTATCGCCCTGCTGCTTTTTAACATAAACATTGCAATGATACAAATAAACATAGTGTATACATTTCACCACCATGAAAACTTAATGCCTGAGACTGCAATAAGATATATTTATTAGTAGTTAATGACTGTTGGGAGTGTCTAAACAAGTGCTCACTTTACCGTGAACAGCCTATACATGCATGACAGCCAATAAACGAAAAAAAAAAAAAAAAAACTGTCGGACATGTGTACAGTACGTTGAAGCCTAGCAAAAAGTCAACTTACGCGCGATAAACCACCATCTATATAGATTTTGTATTTGCTGGGCTGCTGGTTGACAAGAAGGTTACAAGGCGCAGATTGGCGAACAGAGTTCCAGCACATTGTCGGCCAGCGACGGTATTTTGGTGTCATCTGCGGCCGTAGTCCGCGGAATAAGTGGTTGTTTTACATCCTTAATGGCTGTTCACGATAAAGTGAGCACTTTTGAAACTAACCTTAGAAAAAAGTCACTTTCCCTGCCTGCATATATTTTAACGGGCCCACTGAGTGACATGCGCCCAGTATAGTTGGTAATAATGGATGAGAAGTAGTTCCATATCTTAAAGTCGAATAAAAAGTGTTAGGTAACCATTTGTGATACCTTTATTATTTATTTCGCTTTATGCTTTTTTTTTTAAATGCTTCGAAGTGCAAAAATGAGAAAATTTTAAAATATTTTCATTTCCTAATAATTTCACAGTTTCACTTGACCGAAGCATGAATAAAGTATGATAACACCGTGGCAATGTTAATTTTACATATTTCGGAATAATTCACAACGTGTATCCAAGCAGATCTTAAGTAGGGCTTTCAAAAGTGCTCATTTTACCGTGAACAGCCTATAGTATTGTGAATATACTGCACCATCGCACCACAGAAAATGCACGTACCCATTCGCTGATTGGCCCCTCGTGGCTCTGTAAAATTGCCTTGCGCATTGATTGACTACTGCGTGTTCGCGAAAAAAAATAAAAGCTCTCTTATGCGCTTTCTACAATGACAATCACGCGGATACGGATCTTGGAAGCGGATCCGTAACACGCTACACTCCGTTTCAATCTATAATGACACGCATGTGGACGCGGATAACGTACGGATACACGTAAGAAAACTGGGTATCTCCAAACTCTTCCGTGCCCGTGAATCCGTGTGTCTTATAGGACTCGAGTATTCGATTTTCTGATATTCGTTTTCGTGGCCATTGTGGTATACACGGCAACAAGTGCTTCCATTTGCCGTGTCGATTATCATTTTTGTTTTAATCAATTAGTGCACATGGTTCGGCGGTAGTATTTACGTACTTTTAAACACTGCAAAAAAATTTTGGGTTTGGCTGTGTCGGGGTCACGGCCGTTTGTTTTGCGTGAATACGTCTACGTTGACGCGCTGGGACGCCTTGATGAATTTTTTACGTTCCGGGCACCGCTTCACTCGATCATATGGGGTTTTGTGAGTATCACTGAATTGCTTTTTAGATCCTCTTTCCAACCGTATACGATTTCTGTATTTCTTACATGGCTTTTTGACGAGTATAGGCCGATAATTTGTTAAGTTTTCTTAATTTTTTACATTAAATGCATACAATTTCACCGTAACCACGACACACAAATGTTTTTTATACACGCAATCGATTGATTTTGACGAGAGCTGTAGATTGAAATCCAAACGTGCGTCGTAGCTTCTCCTAGTCAAAAGGTATACTACGCGGAACTTATGAGACGCGGCGAAACGAACTCAAAATTGCAGCCTCCCCCCCCCCCCCAACTACGAGCAAGATGCTCTCGCAGTCCTCACTCAACGTAACATATTCTTTGATGCTTTGGCAATGAGTGGTGTAATTGAATGTTGCAATGCCACACTGTATCCCCCGATTTTGTTATCATCGGATTTTCTGGATTACCTCCCACTAGGGTCGCAAATTTAAAGACGCATTCACGTCAAAATATGCAAAATGAGGTGTGTATATTATGAAATCTAAATCAGTATTTTGCAACAGCTGAGTCTTATTTATTTCGTAAGTTGCAAAACTGTATGTTTATTCGTATTGTAGAATGGTTAAAATTCATTCCAAGTCGTGGGCTTGTTCGGCTTGCGTTTCCGAGTCTGTTTTCTTATGTATCCGTGCGTTGCAGAACAGGCCTTAAGGCGATATTACACGATATAGGCTATTCACGATAAAGTGAGTACTTTTTAATTCCCTTATAAATTTTTCCTTTCATCGAATTTCCATCTTCCTGGTGATTTTTAATATAAACATTGCAATGTAACCAATAAACACAGTGTATACATTTCACCACCAGCAAAATTTAATGCCTAGGGCTGCGATAAGATGTATTTAATAACGGTTAATGCCTGCTGGGAGGGCCTTAAAAAGTGCTTACTTTATCGTGAACAGCCTATACCAGATTCCGTAAAAGATTGTGCAAGGTCCGCCATAGCGGCCGGTATACGGGCAGTGTGGCACCCGTCGTGGCACGTCCTATTTTTCGTGGCAGGTTCCATACCGGCTTTCGTACCTGGCCAATCACGTTGCATTTTCAGAGCGTAGGGCGCTCCCCGTGGCAACTACTTGAAACGAGTTTATGAAGAAACCGAAAAAGACGCCTCCATCTTGATCTTACATCCGTGAGTTTGAAACTATTTCAAATAGATTTAAAATACGACGACGAATAGTATTGGTTGTGGCAACTTTTAATTACCGTTTAAAACCGTTCGGAATACTTAAAACGTTACCTACTCTATGAAAAAATTAAATCAAACGCATTAAAGAATCTACAGTATACAAACTCGTGACTTTGTATGCGAAATTGTAATACAGTGGTAAAGTCGCGGCGTCCGCTATTTACGTGTAAATTTTGGGAGTGAGTTCGAAACTCCGCGCGACCCAAATTATTTTTATCATTATATTTTACATGCGGATAATATCATGGCACGTAAAAAAAAAAAAATAATATTTTGCAACCGGTCAGTAATTTTCTTCAAAATTAAAAATAACACAATCGTACTAACTTCACGTCATTTTCAAGAAAATGAATGAAACTATACTAGTAAGCAATCAATTAATGTGAAAGGCGAACAGTAATATAGAGATATTAATATGTGCTAGCTAGTTTTTCGTAGGCCTACGCAAGTTACTAACTGGTAGAATTTATACGAATGGGGTTCATATTTACTACAAACCACACACTGCGCACTCACCGAGGGTGCCAAACGCTAGCATGCAAACTGCTGTCGTGTAATATGAATCTTCCATGGCGGTTCATATAGCGGCTGGTATACCGGCTCGTACGCCAGGCCTTGTAGAAGCTTGTAGAAGAACCAAGTACGGCTGCAGGTATCGTGTAATATCGGCTTTAGCTGGGCTGCCAGCCGGCAGTTAAGTTACCGGGCATTGATTGGCCAACAGAGGCTGACATGTTGACGGTCAGTGTCATCATGTTGCCAGAGAGTCCGCTTGTACTTCTCACCAGCGACAGCCCAGCAAAAAGGGAACCGTTCAGCACCATGCCATAGCCAATCAGAAGCGAGGTCCGTTCCCAGTGTCTTGCGCAGCCAATCGGAAACTGGGTCCGCTCACACATCAAAGGAATGGCCACGACATTTCGTATAGGCAGTTCACGGTGAAATGAGCGCTTTTGAAATCCCTGCTTAGTATCTAGCCGTATGCACGTTATGTATTCTTCCGCCTTATGTAAAATTAATATTGCCATGGGCCTCATCACTTTATTCATGCGTCGGTCAAGTAGAATCGTGAAATGTTTAGGAAAGTAAATATTATATAAATCTGCTCATTTTCACACTTCGATGCATTAAAAATACAGTAACCGAAAAAAATAATTTAAGTTATCACAAATGGTTACCTAACACTTTTTATCTGACGTTAAGATATGGAACTATTATCCATCCATTGTTACCAACTTTATTGGGCAAATGTCACTCAGTGTTCCTATTAAAATGTACGTGTTCGGGGGCAGTGACTTTTTTCTAAGGTTGATTTTAAAAGTGCTCACTTTTTCGTGGACAGCCTTTACCTGTGTACTCATCCACGGGCCGAAGGACCTGTTGTCTGGTATGGCTACTGCGTGATCAGGAGGATTCCCTGTTGGTTTTTGGGAAAAAAGTTCATGAAAATGGTCAAATATCGCATTTTTAAAGCTTGCCTTTGCAGTTTCTGTAAGTGGCAAGAGAAAAATACAAAGATACGGACGTAGTTTAATCTATGGGATTTCATCGCGTATAATAAAACCCCTACGTTACACATATAATTTGCGCAGTACAGGGCCACGACGGAAACACTGCACGCCTTGCGCATGGGAGCGATGAGGCGCGCCTAGCGCCTAGTGCGTGTTAAGTGTCGCCCGTATTGCTCCCTCGCTTCTGGACCTTGGACGCTCAGCTACAGAGTCCCCTTAAGAGGAGTGAGAACCTGCGCGTCCAAGGTCAAGAAGCGAGGGAGCGATACGGGCGACACGAACACGCACGCCTGTTGCCTTATCGCTCCTACACGAAAAGGCGTGCAGTGTTTCCGTCGTGGTCCTGTACTGTGCTAATCAGATCTGTAACAGTGGTATTTTATTACGTGCAATGAAAGCCCACAGATTAAAATACGTTCGTATTTTTGTACGTTTCTCTTTCCGCTTAAGGAAACTGCATAGGTAGGTTAAAAAATGCGATATTAAACCATTTTCGCGATTTTTTCCCTCCATGAATGTACTTAATGTGTTAAAAGTAGAAACACAGAGTCATAGATAATAGTTATTTACCTTTTCTAGCAAACGGTCGTATTTACAGAACATATATTTACCGAGATACATGAATACGCGAAAACAACGATTTCACAAAAAATGTTTCACTTCGCACTCCTCTAAGATCCGCCGGAATCTCTCCACTCAAAAGAGGGCCGAGGCGTCGCCCCCCAACCTGCACGCCGCGAAGGAACGTAAATCCACGGGGATAAGTCGCGCCAATGTGGCTAGAGCCGTGTTTTGTCCGCGTTCGCTAGGGACTCTAAACCCCGTTCGGGAGGGGGGGGGGGGTGTCCGCCGCTTTAATTATAACAAGGACGGACTGCTCGGCCTCACAGGACGAATATGCACGCTTCCGACGAGAGGCTAATCCGTCGCCGTGTTGCTCTGGAACCTGGTCGACACGATCTGCAGCGTATTATCCAGCAAGACCCGCGAAACTACTGCTTCGTTACGCTAGCCCTGTCGACGTGTCCAACTAGAAAAAGGAGTCGAGGAAAATAGAATGAACAGCAAAACACTAGAGAAATACTGAGCACTTGAAACAACCGAAAACATTAAAGTGTAATTTTAGAGCAAATGTGTATTAACTTAGGACATTTATAGGCCTTGTTGTGGGAACGGGTAAGCGGCGCCAGCCATGCAGAGAAGCAACGCGACGCAGTATCCAAGTCGAGGCCACAGGCAGCGAGACATCTCGGAGACACGGAAATGTTTGTAAATACGCGGCGAGTACATAGCGCTGGCGGAGGCTCGAAGTGCGGTATTACCGCAGCCAGACGTCGGGGACGCAAGATGGCGCGACGAAGGGTGTGTCGAGATCCGCCGTAGCAGAGACGACATGATGAGCAGCCTTCGGCAACAACAATGTCAAATTGTTGTCAAATGTCAAACAACAACAAAATCACTCATAACGTTCTGGTGGTTTAAGTAGATATTGAGCTTTAATTAATTATTGCGTGGCTTGGCATTACGTAATGAGAGTAACTTAATAGCAATTAATATATTTAACTCCCCCGTCTTAATGTAACGTAAATTATTGTTCAGTGTAAAGTGTAAGTTAATGTAAACATCGTACGTTAAGACCATGAAAATATATTAAAGTAGTAGTAAAATGAGTGACTGCCATCTGTCTACGTTTCCCCCACTTGTTTTGTAAGGCCCTTACGGCAAACACAATAACCTGCAAACGGGATTACGTTGAGAGAAAGATATTGTTTCAGATACCAAACAAATTTATTTGAATGATTGAAGAGATTTCGGCGGCTTTTAACACCGAGGTATTGAGAGCCAATGAGGGTAAAATGAGGTGAGAATGGAATGAAAGGGCGGGGGAAATGGGAGATCCCCGAGAAAACCCGCTGACCAGCGGCATTGTCCGGCACGATTCCCACTTGCGAAAATACCGGGTGTGATCGAGCCGGGGATTGAACCCGGTTCGCCTTGTTGAGAGGCGAGCAGTCTAACCGCTCAGCCATGTCAGCCGCTCCAAAATCATCTATATGTGTTTAGTTCACCAAATATTTGATAAGTACTTCAACTAAGCAGTTTGGTTACCGTAAACATTATCCAGGTTGGGCGAGATTAATATTTTATTCGGAGTGAATAAGCATTTTCTCAATTGGAACAGTTTTATATGCTTATTAGTATAGAATTTAGGGCGGCCGCAAAATCAGCTTGTTCCAGAACCAGGATATTTTTGATTGGCTGTGTGTTAATCGAGTAATTTGCTTTGCTTTCGTTAGGGCATTAATCGTGTTTGTTAGTTCAGTTATTGATCCTTAATAATGGTATAAAATGAACCAAGTGAAACAAGTATATCTGGAAACAATTAATTTAAAATGTGAAGCTTGAAAAAATTTATTTTATGGTACGTGTCGTTTGTTAGAACAGTACATATTTAAACACTTTCCTATTTCGTTCGTAGTATTTAACCGAGGTGGCTAAGCTGTAGCGTTTGGGCGTTAAAGTTCTGGATTCAAAGCTTGATCTTTCAATCATTAATTTTTTTTTATAAGAGCTGATATTTATGCAAGTATAACTTCAAGTCTTTAGTTGCATCAACGAAATCTTAAAATTTTGTGGCAACCAAATATGAACAACATTATAATTTGGTTTAAGTAAAAAAATATCTGATTGTCCGTATACACGCATTTGGTTTGGTTGAGCCAAACGAACTTTATTTTAGCCAACAAAATCTTGTTCTCAGTGCATTGTCCAGCAAGGCCGGCAAAGCTACCACTTTAATACGTTCGTTCTGTGGGCGGGATCAAAATACAAAAGGAGTCGAGGAAAACACAACTGAATAATTTACTGAGCAGTTATAAAGCCAGACCACATTAAAGTACAACTTCTGCGTTTCTAAATATTAAATTGGGGAAGTTGTAAAACTAGGTTTCATAACTCAGCAACCCACTGAGGCTGTCAAACGGTGAGCGAAAGTTCAGTATTAAAAATGTAAGCGCTTTGAGAGACGTCTATTTACTAAAATCATTTACGAAAAGTTAGTTTCCGTTTATAAATTCCATCTTACCCCATTCAGATCCAACAGGGACGTATCCTGTGATGGGGGAGGGGGGAGGGAATTAAGGGCTGCAGCCCTCCCCCCTCCCAAAATGACGCACATTTTTAAAAACCCTATTATCAAAATCACAATATTTGTATTTATATATTTGTTATTAACCACACGACACACAATTTTTGACACTCTATATTAAAATGTCAATCAATATATTTATACATTTGTTATTAACCACACATGTGATTCCAGTTTACACATCAAAACTTCGTTTTCTGAATAAACGGGGCAAAAAAATAGTCAAGTACATAGTTCCTAAAATGAACGCCAGTAGCTCTGCTGAGTCATGCGACAGCGGTGAGTAGCTTACATATGCGACAGTATTAATTCTATATTTAGAGATTTGAAATGTAAGGTATTTAAATGATACACGGCGATGCAATTTTCATATGACTATTGTGTTGACCTAAATATAGTAAATTTGTGTGTATATGTGAGCGAGTTTGCATAAATAGTTTCTGTCGTCCTTTCCTTTTCTATCCTTCCACTTGTTTTGTGCCGGAGTGTCCTTCGTCAGATTGGTTTTTATTTAACCACATGGATCCGTAAATTTTACATCACAATGTTGCCTTGTTGTATTCTGTCATCGGAAGTTTTCTGCTTTTCATACCGCAGCTTTCGTGGCAGGATATTTGCGAGAGGCAAACAGAAATCTTGCTGAATTCAGCTGTACAATTTAAAGAGATCCATTGTCTTGCGCCTACACCTGTTAAGCTGTATTGCTTCGTGGCTTGCGGAGTTCAGAATATCAAGGTAATTGTAAATCTATTTTTTTTAGCCTACTTTCCGACGAAAATAAAAGCTAATGAGACCACTTTCTTGTCTGTGTGTCTGTGCGTTAGTGCGTGTGAATGCCTCACCCGAATCTCACTAACGTATGTACACATATAGTACCTAGAAAGGACAAATTATTTTTAGAGTTTGCCAGCATCTGCCAATACTTCACCACTTTTGACAGCCATTTTGTACGTTCGTGTCAGATGAATAAATATTATTATATGTCCTATCTCGGTAAACAATAAACTGATTCCTACCAAATTTGGCAAACAAGTAATACTGTGGCAGATGATGTTAATGATATGTTTTAGGCATATCAGACACTTTCAAAATGGCGGACATATGATCATTTTAGCTTAGAATGATTTATCGTTGAGACCATGTAATCAATTGCAACTTATCTTTGTATGCTGGCAGTATACAGTACAACTATCAAATGCGTCTACTCGAATTATCTTTTGTCCACCATTTGGTAAGATATGCCACGTGAAATATTAATATTTTTATGTCAAATCTCGGGAATCAATTGACAGATTCCTACCAAATCTAGCAAACTAATAGCACTGCAGCAGGTGGTGTAAACTCGTATCTTTTAAGGAGGTCAGTCACTTTCAAAATTGTGGCTGTAAAAAAAGTTTGATTAGTATATTTTGCTAACGTACCAATTCCAACCTATCTTAGTATGCTGGAATTATCCATTACAGCCATCAAATCAGCGTGTGCAGAGCCACTTTTCACTGCCATTTAGTAAAGTTAGCCCCACAATAAACACCAAGTTTTTATTTAATATCTTGAGAAATAATGAACCCATTCTTACCGAATTTAGCGAAGAAGTTGTGCTGTGGTAGACCATATAAATATATGTATTGTTTGAGTGTGGTACACTTATTCTCAGAATTACCACTACAAAATAATTTTTGCTTAGTGTGCTATATCTACGAAACTATGCAATCGATTTTATCTTAACTATATATATATATATATATATTACTACTAGCTTTTTATCCTCCATTATGAAAATCGTCACATGAAAAATATGCAGGTTTCATGCAATATCTCAGGAACGAATCAACTGATTTCCACCAAATTCTTCCCACAAGTGACGCTACGGTAGGTCATGTAAACTTATGTAGTTTAAGTTGGTCTATCACTTATTTCTAAATGACGGCCCTGTAAATATTCTAGGCCACTAAATCCTATCATTCGAAAAATTAGACATAAAATTAGAAGTTGATACTTCGATTCCGACATCCGCAATGCAGTTGATTTCATCCTAGTTCATGATACTAGGTTGTCTAGGTTCGAGTCCTGGTTAGGCACATGTATATTTCTAATTGTCTCACCACTGATGCATATATTCCTGCTTTCATTTCTAATGATATTGCTTCCAACGAGACAAGACGTCCTACCTATTAAATCAGCTTTTAAGAAGACTTTATTTAAATTAATTGCACCCATGTTGAGGAAAGTAAGCTTATTAGTTATGTCTGTAACTTCTTGTTTAATGTGTTGCGCGAAACTAATCGACGTTGAACATATTTTTGGCTGGCTGGAAGTGTTGGGGTTGTTGCATTAACTTTAAGATTGGCCGTGGCTACCCTCTTTATTTGTTCCGTGTAGCTTTCGATGTCGAGTTTACGGACAGGGGACGAAGGGAGAATATTTATACCGCGGGGAGAGAGAGTGAAGATATCCGGGCGTCTTTTTAACAGCGTGGTCTTGAGCGCCGATGAGGGTGAAGCGGGGTGAGTCTGGAGCTACTACGTAATGAAAGGGTGGGAGAAACGGGATATCCCCGAGAAAACCCGCCGACCATAGGTATCGTCCGGCAAGATTCCCACATACGGGGATTGGACCCGGTTCACGTTGGTGGGAGGCGAGCAGGCTAACCACGCATACACCGCGGCGCCACCGCGGGGGAGAGTTTGACAACTCGGAGAGAACGGCCAGGAAGTCAGTCGGTGATGTATCAGTGTGTCTTATTCTACGATAGCGCCTCGGCGAGACGATGCGTTTAGTTCCTGTGATGACGCCGACCAACCGCTGCTAACAGCAGTGGCGTTTATACCATAGACACAAGGCAAGTAATACTTACCCTATACATATTGGAAATGTTTGATCCTTTATAGTTTTCGCCGTAAGTTTAAACATATTTAATTCTGAGTTTCCCGTTTCCGATTAGAGAAACAGAGTTTTCGCAACTCCCGCACTGTACACGCATATTGCTGCTATCTAGTATTTATTTCCACAAACGGGAGCGACTAGCGAAGAATCTAACTCGCAAGCAAGAACACGCCACATGCTCAACCGCGTGCCTACCGCAGGATAAGCAGTCGTTCTGTTTGCGTCCTTCAATCCTACATTTTCCCTTGGAAAGTGGATGAAAGTGTTCGGGAAAATGGAATTTTCCAATAATTTGTAATATCTCTCAAAATAATATTCAGTTTAATTATTATTACAATCAATTCGTTTCCGTTGATATGACTAATGTAAGGTATCATAGAATGTTAAATATCCTACATTTGGAGGGTGAGTAAAGTTGGAAGTTGCGTTTGTTAGTAGAAATTGCTTACCCTAAAAAAAAACCGCACTACACGCCACTAGCTGACAGAGGCGTGTTCGCAAGATAGTGATGTCTAAACGAGATATTAATTGTAAGAGAAGGGACTTACTTTTAATAGTGATTGAAACTTAGTCGTGGGAAGTCGGAAGTGTCTTTTCAATATACATAAGACTACAGAAGTCACTAGTTTAGTGACACTTGTAAGCTTATTTTTTGAGGGAGGTGGGGGGAGTAAACTGATTTCTTAGCAAATTCAGGGCACAATGAATAAAGGTGATCTCACGGACTACGCGGCCAAGAGATCAAGATTTGCATTGCAGAGGATGTGACCTGGGGACCTTGCTTAGGAAAAGGTGATAGATAGTATGAGTGAAGGGTGGACCTGCATATAAGGGTATATTGGGAAGGGAGTACACTCAGCTCTGGAATAATTAATTATAATAACTGACAGTAAGTGAATGGTATTTCAGTGATTAATATAATTGATTCGGGTATATAATTTAGGATAGCCATGTTTCGGTATCATAATTCATATACCATAAAATTTTTGGCTCCGAAACTGCCTGACGATGGTAAATGAAATTAGCATTGAGTAACATATTTTTTTACATTAGAACTGTCAAAGTAACCTGGGATGGATTCGTAATGAGCAACCATTTTGCACAAATACGTAACTATAAGTTTTTAGTATACTTAATTGCTATTGAACTTGAAAACAATTAAAACATATTTAAGTTAGGAAATAATTTTTATCTATAACGCATGGGTGTGTTGGAAAAATCAGACGTAACGTGCCACTATCTGTATCATTTGATTTTGAAAACTGCCATGATGTACCAGATTATATGAGAACAGAAGAGAAAAACCAGTCGATCTTATTTTAAGTCTATGGATGTAAAACACAATAGTGGTGGCAGGCCAAAAAAGACCGTTAATTAGACAAAAAGCGCCACTGAAATACATGAAAACCTACGCATTTATTCGATGACTCAATTTCTTAGTCACCTGAGAGTTTCGCTAGTTCTCATAAAAATCGTTTGCGCAAAGTTAATTTCAATGAAGCTCAACGATGCGTCAAACAGTAGACAGATTAAAACTGAATTCGTAAGCACTAATCTTTCTTAGAACGAATCCTTTGGTTGAACTTGCGAATCCGTTTTTTTTTTCCACGTCGTAAAATCACTTCGTTATTAAATTGCAGATACTGTCACTTAAATTATTAGGTTTCCACGTGAGCTAAAACAATATTTAAGGAAGAAAATCTATAACGAACACGTTTTTACTTTACGTCACAGATACACTAATTAAAACATTTTGTAGGACGATGCAATTTCCACTTCGAAAATTACACAATTAAAGCGCCGCATTGGTTTTCGATAAAACCTTCGAAGTACAAGGCCTAACGATGGATTTCTGTCATGTAGAGCGCAATGAAAGTAATTTCCAGTCCGCAATATGCTTTAAAATATGCGCGGGTATTGGAAAAATTTCTATTGTGCGGTATCTACTCTGAATGTAATTAACTTCACGAGAGTAACCGGCTCTTCTTCACAGTTTGTTTTATTTGGAAAGCCCAAAGTTAACATGTAACAAGGAAGTACTGTACATTGAAAGATAATCAACAAAAATATTTGTTTGTATAGGGTCAAATATATATTTAGTTGCCCTAACAAAAAATATTGTTGAGCAAACAAAATTTGAAAAGCAACACAATTACTTTTATTCGTCTAAAAAAATATATGTTTTAATAAACATAATCTCCGTGTTGGGCCAAAAAAAAATTAGACTGGCAACTAAATATTTATTTGAATAAACTGTGTATATTTGTTTGGCCACTCATTTAACTGCCTTCGTTCGAAAGTACAGCTCAAGAGATTGTTTATATTTTCTGTGACAATTAGGATAGTAATCGTGTTTGTTAGTGCATCTATTGATGCTTAACAATCGTATAAATACATTAATAAAACAATGCAACAAGAAACTGACAAGTCAATCTGTAAAACTTGAAATATTTGTTTGCACACGTTGTCCAAAATGTGCAATATGTCTATTTAAAAGCTTTTCGACGGCTACAGTTGTCATATTAGCTGAGATTACTAAGGCGTAACGCTCGAATGCAGGTAATCTAGGTTCAAAAATCGGTCGAACTTGTAAAAATTTTTATATCCACCCAAACTGTTTAATGTATGTGTAGACAAACAAATATTTAGTTGCATCAACCAAATCTTACAGTTTGGGGCAACCAAATGAGAACGAAGTAATTTGGTTTCAGCAAACAAAATATTTCATTGCCCCTATACAAACAAATAATTTGGTTGCAACAAATAAATCTTGCTTGATTCAAGAAAACCTTTTTCTCAGTGTAATGTGGCAGTATTAAAACAACTACACACGAGCTAGTAACAAAATTACTACAAGAGTAATCTAATGAAGTATTAAGTAACATTATAATGTAAGTTAAAGCAATAAATAACACGGTTAGTGAAATCAACTACGATAAATAGCTTTATTTCTAAAAATTTGCATAAAAAAGTTAAAATTGCACATTTAACTGTTTTATATCTTATACGTATCATATTAATGGTCAATTTTCTTGTTCAGAATTAAACATACTGAAAACACTATAACAATTAATAAAAACATTTTAATATTAGAATAAATACAAGAATTTGTGTGTTGTTGATACCCGCAATGCAGCAAAAAATAAAGTTATTTTGAATGGTAGAAAATAAATTAGAAAATACATAATTAACGCCGCAACAAATCCAAGAAATTCAAAATATTATTCTGCTGAAAACAAATGTTTGCGGTTACAGTAAATTTTCAAGCTTCCCTTGTCCCTTTTACACCGTTGTTTCAGTGCGCTGTGAAAGAATGGGGGGGGGGGGGGGGGGAAGTGTTTTCTGTATGTCGGTGTATATTAAAGCTTAAGACAATAGGCTGTTATATAAATTATGAGGAGTGTGTTATTCTATCCCCTATTTCATTTCGGTCCGAGGAAATATAAAACTACCGCCAGCTTTTGGGTAAAAAAAAAAAAAAAAAAAAAAACATAAATCCAAAATGGCATATAATGAATGCGTGGACATGTAATTTGCAGTTAACGTCACAGTATCAGCAGATATTCAATCGCCAAAAGGAATAAACAAGATATAAGACAGAGAGGTTAAGTTTGAACCAGATGTAGAGGCATGTGAGACCTCCGCGTTGTTTCTCTTTTTTCCTAAATCAAAACACGGCACTGATTCGAGATTTTAAGTAGCAGTTAGTAACAAAGAAAAAAAAGGAGGCAATCATTGAAGGAAAGACAATAACCCCCCCCCCTTTTTTTTCCCCAGTCTGTAGACACGTGCAGTCATAAAGATTGCTTACAGATATAGAAACGTCCTCGAATTTTATTTTTGCACTTCCATGGCTCACCACGTTTCATCACCAAGGATTATTGCCAGGAGAGTGTCCGGCAGTATCACCCGATTGAATCATTTTGTCACAGCTCAAATTCCACATTTCAGCGTAATTTTCTTTGATCGTGTAAATTAACGCCTTTAAAATTTAAGGTCTCGTTTGTGTATGGTTAACGGACGTTGTGACACCTGGGAAGTTTCGCTATTCGGCAGATCGATCAGCAAACTATGTTCGACTATTTTTGCCACAGTATCATAATGCCTCTGAACATATTATTTAATCTTGTAATTTTACGTTTCTGAAAATTTAACTGAAGTTAACTTGTACACAGACGTGTTAATTTTTTCGTGCAGTTTTTTGTGCTCGGCACGCTCCCTCGTGGGAGCGGAAGTAAACACTGACCGTGACAAAACGAAAGCCGTTGGATGTCTTGTACATTCACGAAATGAGCGCGGGCAGAAAGTAGTTTCAACGATATTTTGTAATTTCGGAAGTGAATGGTAGTAATTCAAGTTATTTCTTGAGTCGTCTAATGAAATATTCGTAGGGACAGGAAAATCTCGCGAGTTCAATGACCTGTTAGCTAGACTCCACAGTCATTTGTTTACTCAAACCTCAGATGGTTCTTCATCGACTGCTGCCTCAGAGAGTAGCCATGTGTTACTACACACCCACCAGTATGGCACTCGCTACTTGCTTCCTAGAAAGTCTGCTATTGGCTGAGATTCGTCCAGGGCGTGTATTACGAACTCTGATCCTGTTACAAAGCTGACTTCAGTGTACGCGTGTTTGACGTCTATTTTGTCCTGAAATTAACTCACAAAATTTTCATATCCATAGATATTCGTTATTCAAATACTTCGTGCGCGAGCGATTGTGCATCTGCTTGCAGCTCGGAATTACATTTATTTGTTGTTTCTTTGATAGTTAAAATCTCATCACGCAACCAGTATTGTTCGAGCAGGCGGACACAGCGGTTCGGGCTGACTGAAGTGTTGCCACATGTCGGGGAAAAAAAAAAAAAAACTGAGAGTCTTCCAAGCAGACAGAGAGGCGCGGTGATTAGCACATACCGTGCGAATTGTGGAGAATTCCCTACGTCAAAAATACGCATTTAAAGTAATTATCGGTTTTATAACATGAAAACGAATGGGATGTGATTCTGATGGTTGATTGCTTAGTGAGGGTCGGGCTACAATTTACGTACAACTAACACATTCACAGTTATAGCGATAAGCACATACAAAACACGACACAAGAACAGTGGCCTGGCTACAACTGATATAACGATTATAATGTTTTCTTATTTATGTTGCTGCATGTTGTACCGAAGAACTTAAGTTTGGTATATATAGTAACGGTATTTTCGGTTGCTCTGAGACATATTTTTAAAAATGATAAATTATTTTTATTTCAATTTTTTACTATTAACGTTACCTAAAGACGTTATAAAACTTCTTGGTTGCAACTATCCAGAAATAAACAAAAGAAAATATTTTCCAGAGGAATGAAGTCAACATCCACACTTTCTCGTTCCGTAAATAAATGTTTCATTTGATACCGTAGTACAAGTGTCGGGGCTTCTGATTGGATGAATATTGACGCACAGCGATAGTAACAAGTAAAGTTAAGCCAAGTTGAACTTTTTTTTTTTACTATCACTGTGCTTATCGCTATGCACGTTTGTAGCCAGTCTAACTGAAAACAAGCAGTTTCAATGTTATGTAGGCCTATATCACTGTGTTGTGTCAATGATGTGCTTATAGCAATTGTGCCCGGGCCTTGAGCAGTAACACGAGTACATTCCAAGCACGTAATATTTAAATAACACAAAGGTGAAAGAGCAGCGTATGCCGCGAACTCCAACCATAAATGCCAGTAAAAAGGTGTTACTAGCCAGCGAAATATAGAACGTTTTACGCCAGTCTTCACCTGGCATCACCAGCCGGCAGCCCGGCCAAGTTGCATTGACGTGGATTCACAACCATCCGTTTCATCCATCAGTCGCCCGGCCGTCCGGCGGTCACATGATCTTCAACCAAACGCAGGGAATTTTTTTTGACGTGAATATGTCTTTAAATTTGCGACCATAGTGGGGGGGGGGGGATCCAGAAAATGAGATAATAACAAAATCGGGGGATAGAGTTTGGCATTGCAGCTCAGAATCTATCGTCTAAATTCAAAATTCAAATACTCCATTCGATTGCCAAATGATCAAAGACTATGTTACGTTGAGTGAGGACTGCGAAAAATCATGCGTGTTAAGGGGAAGACGGATTGGGGGGGGGGGGTCAATTTTGAGTTCATTTCGCCGCGTCTCATAACTTCCACGTAGTATAACTTTTGACTAAGAGAAGCTACGACGCTCGTTTACATTTCAATCGGCAGCTCTCGTCAAGATCAATCGATTGCGTATATAAAATAATTTTGCGTGGCGTGGTTATGGTAATATTGTATACGTTTAATTTAAAAATTAAGAAAACTTAAAACAATTTCAGCCTATACACGTCAAAAATACAAGTCGAAATACATATATCGTATACGGTTGGAAAGAGCATTTCAAAAGCAATCCAGTGATACCCATAAAATCCCATATGATCGAGTGAAGCGGTGCCGAGAACATCAAAAATCATCAACGCGTCCAAGCGCGTCAACGTAGACGTATTCACGCAAAACAAACAGCCGTGTCCCCAACACAGACAAACCCAATTTTTCATCTATCTCAAACTTTAACTTTCGATGGACCGACGGATGGGCCACCACCTTCTGACGACATTCCGTAGACGCGAATACGCACTTTAAAATAAAATGGAAGGCGGTGGTTCTGTGTATATCATCTTTGGTGGTAAATTCAGGAATTCAAAATGTAAACAATAGTTCAGTATAAATGCTTATCACGTAAAAAAAATTATCTGCCCAAAATGTTTCTATTTTGAAAATGTATTTCCAACCAAAATCTACCTCCGACTATAGAAATATCACTATGTTAAGTTGTCAAACTGTAATTTTGCCGTAAAGAAGGCTTGACGAACGACGGGTTGTTGTGAATTGCTTTAAACTGACGGACGAAAAAAATAGACGAATGACTGACTGACGGACGGGCGACTGACGGATGGTTGTGAGCGCAGCTTTCAGCCGAACAGTCACACGGCCCGTTCCCAGACCTCACCGCAGCCAAATCAGAGAATGGGTATACTGTGAGGAGTTCCCTTACAGTTTCATTTCGCTCAGTATTCATGTTATGATAGAATAGTTAATAAACTTTACAGTTAATCTGTGCCATTTATACTACATGGAGAACAATATCGATTTTGGAAGAAGTGCAGATATCGTGAAGGTAACCAGGCAGAGGTTTTTGTTTTGCTTGGAATATTTTTCGGAACAATTTTTGTAAAGCCACGCAATGGTGACTGTTTCTATTAATGCCATGCCGAGCCAAATAAATTGAGGATGAAGAGGATGTCCTGCAGACCTGGAGGGGTACTGTCCACACCTGATGACGGCTACATCTACGATGGCGATTAGTTGGCCCGCTGTTGCTGTCCATTTTCCATCAGTTATGGTGTGGTGAGCCTTGGGCTTCGATGGCAACCAGATCTTCATGACTGTGTCTACGTTACGTCAAGTAAGGTCGACTTGCGTTTTACAACTTCTCCAGACAGTGATTTATCAAAGCAGCTAAAACTCAGAAGTCCTGATCATTATTTGATATATAGTTCAAAATCTCACAGTTAATAGTTCTCATTGTTTTCCTGGACTAAATTACTAGCCGATGGCACATATAAAATTACACTTTCGTGGAACATTTAAATGAGCTATATATTATTCCACATGTTTTGTTGTTATGTGATCATTTTGTATTAAGGAACATCCTTAATCCGTTTTTTAGGCAATCATCATATTCATATTATAATCTTTTCATATGTTGACTGCAGACAGTATTTATGCAAGCAGGGGGAGTGGCACTTTTATACTGTTAATCTCAAAATTGCTCACTTTGTCGTGAACAGCCTTTAAAAGCCGTCACCTTGGAACGGATCTAGTATAGGCACACGTCACTGCAGACCAAGTTTCCTTCCTGAGGTCGCTACATAATGCGGTATTGTAGCGGTGTGAGAGTGTCTTTGCGGCCTGCTCCTAATGTCAGGACCCTTATCTCGAACGGGATGCACTTCCCACTCGCCTGACCCCAACGGGAGGCTGCGAGGAGGTGCGGCAATCGTGTGCAGAGCGTGGATTAAAATTAATAGACATTTGCAGTTTCCCAGCTCCTCAATGCGGCGTCGACCATCGACCCGTGCGGACGTGGAGTGGGCGGCTCTTAACAACGAGGCATTGAGAGCCGACGAGGCTGAAGCGAGGTGGGAACAGAGAGGCGCCGGAACGCAGGGGCGGGGGAAACGGGAGATTCCCGAGAAAACCCGTCGTCCGGCGCGATTCCGCCGTGCGAAAATCCGGGGCGACATCACCTCGGTGCGAGACGATCTCTCTAGCCACTGGGACACCGCGGCCTCAGGGAGGATAAAAAGAGTTTTTTTTTTTATGCGAACGATAACGGCGTTTATAACAGGAAGAGAAATAATAACGTTTTGGTTTCAGGAAGTGCGCTAGCTAAAACCTATGCTCTGTGAGCCCGATAATAAAAACAAAACTACGGACATGTTACGGATATAAAACCACAACTAAAAAACGGCAGAGACCAATCGTCCTCAACTTGAGCAATGTGTAGGATTTGTCCCTATCCCTAACTCTTAATAACTCTCATTTTTCTCCTACTTTATCCTTACTACTTTCAGATCCTTCAATACTACCATACAACACAACGCCTTAGGATAGGGTCCTTGAAGGGGGGGGGGGGTAGTAACTACAGACGGCTGTTCAATAAGAAAGAGGGTTCTACTACATACATTTATTACAACAACGCTATGTTTGAACAGAACAATACATTGACATGAACAGATCAAGGTTACAATTACTTTACTTGGATTATATTCTACTATTACAAGAGTATTAAAGGCATATAGTCCCTAACCTTGCCAGCATTAATTATGTCGTTACGAACAGGGCCTCGAGATCTGGGATGACACCCTACTACCTAGCCGGAGTTATGCTCACCAATTATCTGAATAGAAGATTGTTGTTTTGTCTGGAGCTCTCCCAGACCCTGGACTCTCGTAGCCTTCTGCTTGTGCCGCTCCGGCACTGACGTCATCACAGATCACTTAATCGTTTTCGTGTGGTGGGGAAGGGGGTGGTTCGGCGCTCTGACTATTTATACTCTGGCGGCAGTGGGTCAGCCAGAGTTCCAATCAGAGGGCTCGCAAGAATTATATAGTCTGTACAACCTTAACTCGTCCTGTGCGGCCCCTTGGAGTCCACCACAAATGTGTAACAACCTATATCCAACATAGCATTGCTTGTGACAAATGCCTTATTTTTAAAGTTTTACCAGGTCTGCAACATCGATATGACGATTTCATTAATATTAAATATATAAAAATTATCTCGTCAAATAGAATTCCTTCCACCCCAATAAAACTTGCTCTCAAGGAAGAAATATCTAGGGACGACCAATTTTCACGGAAGGGTTTCCTTACTAGTTGTATTCCAAAATATTCAAGCTCAGATGCACTATCATATTTGGATGCTTTTAGTTGCTACGCTTCTAACGCGCACGTTAGAGAATCACCGAACGTTCATTATCAGTGTAACCCAATTCTGATTGGTACAGTTAAGAACAGGCTGTTCACGGATACTTTAGCACCTTAGAAATCGACGTTTGAAATTGGAAGAGGTGAATTAGCAACTGCCCAAGAAAATACCTCTGCATCAACCACACAAATAGCTAATGTGGCTACTAGTTCTGCCAGAAGACTTAGAGTGAAAGAAGGGCAAGTAAGCCCTTTGCCACAACTACAACCCTATAAGGGGAAAACGCTGAAGATAGGTGCCCAAAGAGCTGAACTGTTCTCATCTAGTCAATTTGACTCCACGATATGAAAGCAAAAAATATATCTTCGAATAACAAAAAAACCAAACAGCAACAAAAAGCATAAATAAATGAGGAACTCAGTCTTCCGGCAAAGAGCCCAAAAGGAAAGTCATAAAGCCAGTGGTTAGTCCATCGACATCGAAAAATATTGAAGGTATAGCAATAGCGGAAGATGTGGTGGTAAAGGTTCGTGAAGACGACTGGTTTTGCTTCATATGTTCAGAAACTGTGTTCGAAGATTTTGTGCAATGTACGTACATCATGTCAAAAATGGGCGTATTAACAGCGTGCTGACATCATAAAACAAGAAAATGTGTTTGTTTTACTTGCGGTGAAGTCAAGCCCTGAACCCTGATACCGTTAGCTATAGGGAATTGGTTTTTGTTTGTGCTCACTCAATTTTTATAGGTTGTTATGCAGATTTTTCTTTACTCATAGGACTTAAGCCTTCACAGAACCTTTCACTTTAGGCCATAATTATTTTTAGGCTTAAATCAACTCTTCATTTAAGCCATTTTATAACTATTAAGCTATTTAATTTCATTGAATCTTCTTTATATATAAAACCCTTTGTGCGTGACTAAACCGCATCATCACTGACAAACCACTGGACCAGTGCTGGAGTTGAACTTCCTAAATTTATGGGCGTATTTTGTTCATACTTGCAGGAAATGTTTGTTGGTGTTCATACTTGCAGGAAATGTTTGTTGGTCTAAAATTAATTGTTTTGTTGTGCTTTGCATTCGGTAGGTTAGGTTCCGATACGTTACGCTGGAGTCTAACATCTATATAAATGCCAGAGATATCACGGCCAAACATCGGTCGATGTACCAGACATAATAGAGAAAATACCTTGAGAAGGCAAAATAGAATGATTGTTTATCTAAAAGAAATAGTTTTATTGTGCTTTTCATTCGGTAGGTTAGGTTCTAATAGTTAACCCTTGAGTCTAACTTCTATATTTATGGGCCGATTTTGTTAATAATTTCAAGAAAATATTTGTTGATCTAAAATAAATTGTTTTATCGTGCTTTGCATTTCGGAAGGTTAGATTCCAATAGGTGGCGCTGGAGTCTAACGTCTATTTTTATGAGCCGAATTCGCTCATACTTGCAGGGAATGTTTGTTGATCTAAAAGAGCAAAATTCCAGTGATACCACTGTCAAACATAGGTCGACTTACCAGACGTAATAGAGAGAACGCATTGAGAAGGCAGAATAGAACGCGAAAGAGGCGGAACAACGTTCGCCTGGATCAGCTTGTCTATAATAAAAATGGTTTATATAATTTTAGTACCATTATTAGGCCTATTTTATACATAGCCTTCGTATGTTATTGCCCATGTACCTTTTTGCGTAATATTTGTGAAATTTCCTTACCCAAAGTCTATGCATTTAATGCGCAGCGCGAATTTGACAACCTATGGCGTGATTTATAAAATTAGCAACCTAAATCGTACCACTTGCACTGTTATAAAAGAAAAGTCAAAATTAGTACTTAGAGTTGCACAAAGAAATTGATAAAAATTAATTTCGTAAGATTACGGATCATTGTTTATGTACAACTATTGACATTGATCAATTAACAGATAAAATAATACGAACAATATACCGATTTTTCTGAAAAGTGATGCCATTTAGGCCATCTTCCCCAAAGGGAAATGCAGTTCTCGGTCATTAATTAATGAAATTGTTACATTTAGGTCTTTGTGCCACGTGTTACTTTGTAGGAACAAACCACGACACTCTCTCAGCTACCCATAAAATTCGATTTACACCCGAAACAAATTAGTTAGATCTTAAATTGTTTAGTATCGGTGACTTGTGGGACGAAGGCTACAATCAACAACAACAGTCTCGCGAAACTACGGTTAACAACGTGCAGAGCGAGTTCATTGTTTAATGATGCGCCAATAAAACTTTAGTGTAGCATGTACTTTCGAAATTCACGACAGTTTAAATTTTACTGTTACAACGAATTGTTTAGAAACCTTGCAGCTCGCATCGACATACACTTTCA
This sequence comes from Dryococelus australis, assembly GCA_029891345.1. Classification (NCBI taxonomy): domain Eukaryota; kingdom Metazoa; phylum Arthropoda; class Insecta; order Phasmatodea; family Phasmatidae; genus Dryococelus; species Dryococelus australis. The sequence continues at coordinate 98,853,939 of CM056999.1, forward strand.
CTGTCTGACATAAAATGAGTCGATTTATATAGTGTTACAAGACGCCAGAGAGGCGTATCCGAGTTCGTGAGGGATGAAGATCCAAATAGAAAATAAAAGAACTAAATTCGATTTTTAATTCATTCACACAGTCGTTATTTTTCATTAAACTACATATCTCCACTTTTGCGTTTGTTATTTCCAGTGTGCTGTTATGAAGTTACCAGGCCTTAGCTGGACGGTCTTCCTGATCACACCTTCAGACATTGAACCAAGGCACAAGCGTGATTGTGGTAATACCTTGCGGAAGGCAGTTGCAGAAACTCTCTCCACCGGGCAGTAAACGGGGCCAAAAATGTTAAACAACGCGCCCTATATAGGCCAACGTAACACTGGGAACGGCGTCTTTTGTCGTCCAGGCAGAGGACCAAGAATACATGGATATGAGTATGTCCGGCCGTCGTTAACCGCCTCCTAGAATCGGTCTCCAGCGACACAAACAAGGTGGGACCTTTCCAATAAGATTGTAATAATAATGTCGTGCGGCAAATAATCTTAACATAATCAATTAGCACCTTGGTATTCCATTTAAGCTCCCCCGATCAATAGTCACAAAAATATTTATTGTATAATCCTTATGTTCAATAAAGCCCATATTATACGGTTGTGCTCTACATAATCATGACTCATTATTTAGTTATGCCCACAGCCTCTTTAAGGTATGAACTGACCACCAAGTCCTAACAGTGCGCGGTATTCAAAGTCCATCTCGATTCCCTTAAAGTCTTTATCAGTGTTTCTATATTGATTACAGTCACGTAATTCATTCTCATTATTTACACGATTGTTTGAGCCCTATCTCTGGGGAAGTTAATAAAAGTACAAGTGTCGAGATAGTACTCTAGGGATTATTGACCAACTAAAATAGTAAAACCCTGAATGTTCAAAGCTGACTGTTGCCTACAATCCAAATGTTTTACAATCACGCATCCAATCCAGTAGTCCCCTCGTCAGAGTCACCCTTCACTGTACCAATGCTCGCAGTCCCGCAGACTACACTGTCGCTGGTCACTCTCTCTCCGCCACTCGACACACAGCTGGCTCGTTGCTTCGCTGTCTTCGAACACCCGGCGCTTAAGAGTGGGATGGACCCCTGTGGGAACCCCACGACCAAGGTCAAGAAGCGAGGGAACGCTACGCTACCGGTGACACGAACATGCACGTTTAGCGCCTCATCGCTCCTGTGTAATATACAACAAAGTTTCGAAATGGCGTATCTGGGAAACAATTGGCATTTGATGACACAGAAGGAGGTTCTATGTATGTTGCCAGAGCACGTATTCACTTGAAGTACCACAGTTGTGAAACATCAAAGAGTTACTGTCCAGTTGGCACCATCGCGGCAATCGCAGACCCTTAAGAGTGCGATGGACCCCCCCCCCCCTCGTCCTAGGTCAAGAAGCGAGGGAGCGATGCGGGTGACATTAACCCGCACTTCTAGTTCCTCATCGCTCCTACGCGCAAGGCGTGCAATGTTTCCTTCGTGACGCTGTACTGTTTAAATTACATCTGTAACAGTGGAGTTTTATTACACGCGATGAAAGACCACAGATTAAACTACTCCCATATATTTGTACTTTTCCCTTACCGCTTAAGGAATCTGCATGGGCAAGCTTTAAAAGTGCGATATTTGACAATCTTCACGAATTTTTTTTCTCAAAGAATACACTTAAATGACAAAAAAAAAAAAAAAAAAAAAAAAAAGGCATAGATAATTTTATTTTTATTTTTTTAATTTTCTGACAAAAAGTCGTATTTGTTGAACACTTATTGACTGAGATACGCGTATTCACGCAAACAACAATTTTACAAAAAACGCGGGTGTCATCCCACACTTAAGGTTCGCACAATCCTCTATAACTGTCGGCTTGGAGGCCCGTCGCGGCTTAAGTAGTCTCGCTGGCCTGATCTAGAATGTTCCTCGTACCTCGAGTATTGCTGAGAGACAAGGACGATGACCAGAACATTCTTTGAAAAAACCCAGAAATTCAATCTATTGAAGGTCAGGGGTGCACCAGTCGCGATAGGCTTATCGCGGTGTAACGTCGTAAATTCAGGTCATACGCTTAATTTTTATTACTGACTAATTTATGTATTTTCAAAACGTAATCTCATTTCACGTATATTATTTTTATTGGCACATTAATTACGTTAATTAGTATGTTAATTCACTGCTCATATAATATCCAGATTTCATTTTGTTTTGCAACACAATAATAAAACTTCCCAGTCTGCCGTTTTTGCGATGTGCTTAGAAGGCCCTGGTTTCTGAGCAATTGTTGATCCGTCACCATAGTTACTAAGAGACGTGATGAATAATTCTTGCCTGTAGAACTCTCGTGATTGGTCAGTTTTCGACGGCGTTATTTAATTTGGCTTTCTGGTCGAGATTTTAGCAATTTTGGTTTCCGATTCCAGGACGCTGGCCCGCGTGGGTTCAGCCGCCCAAATCTAGTTTTAAGATAAGGACACTACTTCCGAACTGTAAACGGGCCGTCTCAAAGAAGAGGAAAACGCGTGAGCAAGAACAATAAGCAGCAGCAGGCTTGTCTCGGTCGCCGGTCGCTCGCGTTATTTTACAGGTTTGAATAGGCGGAACTACCGCAGTATGCATCTGCCGGGACAGTAAAATAACTATAGGCCCGAGAACCTAATAGGGGAAGCCCGCGAGTCTTTCTGCTGCATCCAAGTGGCCACTGCCGGCCACCAGATCGCCCAGAACTTCAATAACGTCCAGAATACATCAGATTAAATTTTATTCTGCTAAATAATCGAGCTAATGATCATTTTTAAAGAAGAGGAGACAAATATTTGAACTTGAAATGAACCCTTGCTAACTTTAACCACGGATATCCTGGCATTATTTTTTTGTGATACCCTAAGCTAGCCCGAAGAAGAGACACGATGTAATTATTTTTCTTTTGAAAGTTTAAAATTTCTATTGCCAGGTCTAAACTTAATGCATTTTTTCAGTCACGAGAGAAGCTAGTGTTTCTAAGGCCACTATTTTGATTTTATTTGAAAAAATGAATACACATTTCGTGTCAGAGACTCTTGAATAAATTTTACTTTGTTTAAAACATCTCAGCTGAGTTATGATTTCCGGAAGTAATTTGATTTTTTTCAGTGTTATTTCTGTCTTTGATAATTGACTTTTATGGTGTTTTTTTGTGAGTGTTCTTCTGTCAGATATCTGCCTCTACGTCTGTTGCACTGTGTTTCTGTGACTCTACACACCTCACATCTCCTTGCATTATATATTCTCAATAAAACTTTACTTCTTCTCTTATCCAGTTCAAAAATATTTACAATTTTTACACGTAAGATAAATTTGGCCCAAGCAAAATATTGCCGTTCATATGCAATGATTACTATCAAACACTAAACGTTATCTAAAACACGTCTTTTTCGTTGATATAGCGGCGGTATGCGGTGTCTTACCTTTATAAACCGCCGCCCGGTTCCTCGGTTATAAGCTTGGCCTCGGCACACTGTTTCACGTACCCTAGAGAGACGAGGCTAGTGCACCTGCAGAGCCGCAAGTATGCAACAATATTGCATCGACAAGAAGTTGAACCAGTTACAAGCGTTAAATGGCGATTTCGATCGAAACCATTGACACGGTAAGATAGATGGATCAGTTCTCGCGTATCGGCTACAAGCAACAAGAAACTACGCACATTTGGGAAATGTCATATTTCAAAGGCCCACGTCAAAAAACTCGCAGATGCCTAGTGTGCTACAAAAAATTTATCACATGCCTAAATTAACTCGTAGAAGCACATTGTTGGTTGACTTTGAGCAATTCATACACTTAACACCACTCACAGAAACACATTCCAAGAACGCACGATAACTTTCAGTTGTGATGGAAGTTCACTCGCTTGAAAATACTGGTGTCGAAGTGTCTGAGAAATAAGTATTTGCATAGTTTAGGAATACTTCTCTTAGGGGAATGGTGCACGAAAACCTCATATTAATATCATTTTAGTTACAATTTGCTTTACAGAGGATTTTTTCGAAATTTTTGGCTCAACAAGACATAAATAACCATTTCGAACACGTTACTAAATGGTTCAAAATTCTCTGCGTTCGTTATTATCACATCTCTGATTGAAGATAAGAAAAACAAATTCTTTCTTGTCTTCTATCAGTGCTCTGAGAATAATGAAGGCCGTGGAAATCTAACAAAGTAAAAGGTGTTGTAAATTATTATTTACGTCTTGTCAAGGATACCATTTCGATAAACCGTTTGTAAAACGACTTATATCGACAATTGGGCAAATATACTTCTTTCGTGCAACATTCCCTTTAAAGGAAACCGTAAAACTATGTGAAACGGAATTTTGCATATATGAATAGGGTAATAAGGTGGGTTCAGGGTGGACGGGGAAAAAACGGGCGGGGCGTGTGGGGCATTAGAGTCGAGCCTTATTTAACTAGAGTGCATGTCTCCGCTCCATTTCTGTTTTGTTTTCTGCCAATAGGGGAAATAAAATGGTTTGAGCGAAGGTAGGGTAAGTGAATCGAGCATGTCGCTGCTGTCTGAGTGGCACAACTTCCTCTAAAATAAACATACGATTTCTTCTTATTTAGACCTTTCTCCTTTCATATTAGATCCCGCATTACGCATGGATTATATATATATATATACACACACACACACGTGCATACCAAACTCTTTTGGTTTCTCCTCAGTTGTGGAAAATCCCACAGACCGTGCTGTTTATACGATTATCATAAAAAAAGGACTATTTTTTATGAAAAATTTAAATTGTATAAGTTACTTCCGAGGACTAATAGTTAAAATGCGAAATTTGTTAAAGTAAAGCCTTTACACATTCTTCTTAGACACAAATATTTAGGGCTGTAGAGAATCTAAAATCCCGTAACTACATTATGTTTGCATGAAATATTCCGCATCTGAGGATATTTTCATTAACTCAACAGGTAGCTCATTTTGAATATTTTTTTTTGGCAACGTGGTTAAATGATGCATGGTCTCTGTGACCCCATTCCAGATAATGTAACGCTTGGTCTTGTTAATTCGTCATAGTAAAATAAAAGTACCGACATTCGGTAGCGTGTTACCAGCAGTTTTGATCTGATATGTTGCCTCTTGTTGTTATTGCTTGCTGTACCCATACACTTAAGACGAGTTATACCGATTTATCGTCTTCTGTGCGTGCAACCAACACTGACACACCTGACGCCAATACAACTGTCAAAGTCACACGGTCAACAGTGATGAACGAGTTTGTCGATATCTTAATTTTTGACAGACAAACACATTGAATTAGTTAAATAATTTTGACGATTAGAATTTAATCAAACTGTAATATAATAAACACACATAATGTGTATATAAAGACAATAGTTTACGTATGAAATATTCTGTTGGGCATCTTTCACATTGTAAATAATATAACATTAATCTCAGACATGTAATTCAGAAGTATACATATGTCTACACAAGTAAAATTTATATAAAAATATTATTTAATGTATTCCTATAAGTACTGGATGGAAAGGATTAATGTGAATAATGTTATGAAATGAAAATAATTTGAAGACAAAATTAGATATAAAGAAAATGAATACTGATTTTAGGATACCTTAGAAATACTAACTGTACTACAGCCTTCCTTCCAAAATATATTTTAGAATGGGGCAAAAAAATAGCTATATTTAATTACCGCTGGAAAGTATGGTTTGCTTGGAAGTATAGGTTCATCAGAACTGTCCAAATATTTTAAGTAATTAGATTATATGGCTTAAATGAATCGATCTAGACACTACCTCGTTTAGCACCAAAACCAGAGCGCTAGCACATCGGTGTTGCGAAATATCACTGCTCGGAAATTTTCGCCCATGCCCAGAATTGCAGCCAGTCGCCCCGGGACCCCAACCGTGTCATGCACAAGCGCGGGGTCAATTCAGACTCGTGCTCACATCGTAGTTGTATACCAAATAGAATGATATCTTACATATTTCGCTCGTGTTATAGTCTATTTGCGGTGTATTCACACTTTTTGAATAATAAAAACCTCTGAAAATTCACCCCGTGTAAGAAGTGTTTGGTTGATTCCTAAATAATTTATGTATAGTAAGCGTTTTATATTTCTGTTAAAATGAAATAATTTTATTTTTGGTTAAATTAATTTTTGGTTATATATATAATATATATATATAAATTGTGAATATTTTGTTTATAATAATTACTAATAAAACAGGGAGAAATTAGTTGTGTTACTAATATCTAGTAAGAAATATTTCTCACGCACAGTATTATAGAACTGAACCCTCACAAATACTGCGCGTCGTTCCCTTGTAGTAATTTTCTAGACTTAGCTAGGCTTTGCTTTCACGAGCAAAGAAGCAGCGTGAAATGAGAACTTTAGCAAGAATCAAGAGAAGTTGGAAGTAAGCTAGGAAGAGTATATCAGTCACGATGTTATATTGCCGGAATGGATCACTCTACAAAATTTACGTCGCGAAAATTTTTTGAGCCAACATATCTTCTACAACACTCTAACTAGTTTATTCTTTCATGATTTAATGAGCAAGGTTTTGACGCGGCTACACTGCTGCAGACCAGTTACGAACGTTCTGCCTCATAGTATCAGAATCCTCATTGGGCCAGTGAAATGGGACAGTAGCTTCATACACGCATGACCGCCAATAAGGAAAGAAAGCTGTCGGACATGTGAACAGTACGTTGAATCCTAGCAAACTGTCAACTTTTCCCGCTATAAACCATCATCTCTAATTGTATTGTATGGTGCTTATTAACGTCCCCTGCTGTTACGCCTGAAGGCTTATCAGCGGACGGCATACAAACTAACTTATGACATAACTTAAACAAACACCCATGCCTTGCCTGGGGTTCGAACCCAGAGCCTCCCGCGCCCCACACCGGCGGTGCACTAACGCCTGCGCCACCGGGGTTTCCAATGAGTCAGTGCGATTCAAAGAAGTACGTACTTAGGAAAAAAAAAATCGGTCGCTTCCATCGCAGTCTGCAGTAGAGTTCGTGAGATCGTGGAGATTATTACTTCGTCGTGTGAACACACAATTGCCCTGTTGAAAAATTGCTAATAAACGAACTAGAATAATCTGTTTAAAAAAAAACCCCCTTCCTCCAAAGCGGTTAGGTTCCTAAAGGTTTCGCGATATTTGGCAGTATAACCGCACCCATTTCACATTGTTGAAGAGAGTTTGAGCAAATAATGCCACGTTGGCGTGGAATTGCATGCAACTTCACTTGTTTGTCGAAGCGAATGGTTTTATGCAACCATTACTTTTATTGTCCCATGCGTCGTCCGGGTCTCTGACTTTCACGCGTTTTATATTTTGAACTTCTCTATTCTACAGTGTAGAACTGAAGGATTTTATTTCATCGATTTGTTTTCCACCTTGATCCAAACAAATGTTCGAAGAAAGCGCAAACAATTAACACAAGTGTAAATTAGTTTCCTTTCTAAATCAAATTACTTTCGCAGTTTCATTCTTATTTTTATTGGTTATGAATTTTTTTTTTTTTTTATATACAATGGGTGTTCGGTAAAGAGGATTATATTGGGACATTTCAATTTCCATATCTGTGTGCCACAATATTATTATTACGTAATTGATTTCATCCTACCATCGGCAAGTCCTCTTGCAAAGCCGAAACCGCAGCAATTACTGAATCATAACAAACCACATAATGTTCTAATAATAATACCCATGGTTGACAAACTGGCTCGACATGAGGTGGCGGCAGAATGTCGATCTGGCTAAACTAGGCGGGAAGGGGAGACGAAAAATTGTATTACATGTTTTTGATTAAAGATAAAACGACACAAACCCAAACCCAGCTTCCGAAATGATCAGACAGTGCTTTCCTAGTAAGAATTAGTTTATAAGTATTCTGACGGTATGCCAAAACTCAGCACCCGGCCGTCAAAGCATTACGATTTGCGATGGAATCTGCACAATTAGAAAAATATTTTGTTTGTTCAATAAAACCCAAGTTTGTTTGACGCAACAAAATTTTAAGTTTGTATGGGACCGATAAAATATTTTGTTACTGAAAGCAAATTATATTGTTGTTCTTATTTATTTACCCAGAACATGTCATATTCGGTTGGCACTACTATAATCTGGTCTGGCTCAACGTACTTTAAACTGTTTCAGTTGTCATGATAATATGAACGCACGACCGATTTCCAAACACAGAATTTTCGCGTCCAAGTGTTACGCCTTAGAAACCCTGGCTAAACTGATTACTGACGAACGAGGGATGGATTTACTCACATATTGTTTGATACAGAACATGTACGTAAATAAATATGTTCAAGTTTGATAACTTTACGTTTTTATTTTTTGTTTAACTTGTTTCACTGGGATTGTTCATACCATTACTAAGCATCTACAAATGCACTAACAAACACTATTGCTGTATCAATAGTTTTAAATAAACTATCGAGCTGTATTTTCGAACGAAAGCGACCAAATGACCCGATTACCCCACGGAAAACCAAACAAGCCTCAGTATTGAACCAAGCTGGTTTTGTTGCCAACACAAATTTCTTAAGGTTAAAGTGAATCAACTGGCTATGGAGCACTGCACCTGACTATGCAATTAGAATAACTCATAAGAAAGTAGTAGACACCATGAAAATTGTCAGAAAAGTGAGATTTATGCTGTCTATGAAAGAAGAATGTATATGTTTTCCAGCATTATAAAATATATTACTAAAATATACTTTTAATATGTAAAAAATTATTGATAGGTAGAGTACGCATTTCTAACAAAATTTAAGTGCATTTCCGTTTTGGATTCGGAAAGAAGAATTTCCAAGAAAATCTTTTCCAAGACAGATAGTCATAATATTTACGGTCATCATATGTAATAAAATCATAGTAATAATGTATCATATAAATTTTATAATTAAATATATTTATATCAGTCTCAGCTATAAATGTTTGCGACAAATAGACGCAAATAAAATCAATTATACAAATTATTTCTTACATTACTATAACAATTTTACGACATACAATCGTAGTACACATTATGAAGATATTCCGTGACGAACGTTTTTTTTCTCTTGCAAATTCTGCTTTCTGAAGCATCCAGAAAGGATATGTGCTTAAATTTGGTTAAAAATTTGGACTCGATCGATTAATTCTTTAAATTTAAAATGTATAGTTTAGTAAAATACTTTATAATGTTGCAAAACGTATACATTCTTCTTTCATATACAGCATAAATCGCTTTTTTCTGACAATTTTCATGGCGTCTGTACTACTTTCTTATGTGTTCTTCACATTGCATAGTCAGGTGCAGTGGTCCATAGGCAATTGATTTACTTCTACCTTTAAGAATATATCAGACTGTTCCAGCTAACCAAATGCTTACTCATTCCGAACAAAATATTGATTGGTTTCTAACTCTATATGTATAATGTTTACGGTAACCGAATGTACTTGTAAATTAGTTGTATACGATATGCATCTAGATGTTGGAACAACCAAGTACGTGATCGTCATACCATATTATTTAGTTTTAAATGATTCTTTAAGCTAAATGTAACAAAAGTAGATGTTTAGAGAAAAACAGATACTTTGAGTGAACACTGTAAAGAAATACTTTTCAAGTAAATTTGTCTAGTATTTTCAATTGTATTTTCCCAAAAGTACATTAGCTGTAGAGTGCCTTTCATGGATACGGGGAAAGAAACTTGATTTTGAGCAATGATATCAGTCAAATATACCTTCCCACTATGCGACAATAATCCACTGCAACTGAACATTTTTTTTTAAATGCTTAACAGACAAATCTGCCGAAGATTTCTTCTTGCAGTGCAATCAAAATATTTTATTGTTATCGCATGTAGTTAAATTAATTAATCCATCTTTGTTGGGTGTCTCCATTTATAAAACAAACCTGAAATATACAGTAATTGTGTGTTAGAATTTAAAATTAGTTTTACACAGTCTATAGTAACGTGTTGTAAAATCTGCTCTAATTTACGCGTAGTGAGAGAAATAGGAGAGGAATGCCAATGGATAAACGAAAACAAATTCGTTAGTAGAATGCCTGATGTTAGGTATGCGAAAGTGACTAGAATATAGGTGAAGGGTAGAGGCCTGTAAATTTCGCGGATTCATTTGACAGCTAGATTCCAGAATCCTTAGTATATTGGAGCCTTAACAAGCTTATTGGCTGATCTCCAAGTTTCGCCTCAGAACAGGTGCCACGGGATCTGGTGCTCTTTTTCTTGCAAGCTCAGCTATTGGGCAAAAAACCTCCAGGACGTCGCTTACAAACTGCGATCTAATTGGAAAAGGAAGTCAAATATACACATGTCTGAAGTGTAGCTGTCGTCAAATGAATTCGCGAAAATTCCAGCTGTCTAGTGATGGGAAATGATGGGTAGGATGCCCGAGGTTCCTAAGCCAACGAGATGCTTGTCAGGGCAAGCCCTGTGCGTCCCCAGCCAGGTTTTGCAGCTGTAGCAGGGCTATCTCGTGCTCGTGTCATGACCCAAGTTGTTGTAACAGCCATGCTCACACCACGAGAGAGGAAAAATCGGATGGAAGCGTACAGCAAGCCATAGGAGGCTGAGGAAGAGTCGGGAGGAACAAGAAAAAAAAATCGCGATAGCCGCGGGATGTAGACAATAAGAGCGTAATTTGATCAGAGGAAGGAGAAAATAGGGTCTTTGGTTAGCAAGCGAAGCAAATTGTTTGTGTGTTTAAAGGCTATATTGCAAACATGTTTTGTATTGTTACATGAAGGACGCCTGAGGGGCATATCGCAGTTCGTGAGGGATGGAGGTCTTAATAAAAAATAAAAGAAACAAAATCTGATTTCTAATTTATCCACTCCGCTATTATTTACAAAATTAAACTATTTTTTTTCCCACTTTTACGCTTGTTATGTAACAATGATGCTCGATATTTAACATTGAGCGCAATATTTAATGCATATTTCAACTTTAATTAACGTCCTTCTTAATTGCCTCTGTTGGTTACAGTCAAATAACTCATATTCATTATTAACACGTGTTAAATCTATCTGTTGCCATCAGTGTCTTTCACTTACGCATCTACTCCAATAGTCCAACCTGCCAGTCGTGTCCTTCACTGCTTGATACTCGCAATCGCAGACTTCCTTTCCACTGGTAGCTTCTCTTGCCGCTCGTTCTTCTATCGCTCGGAACTCAGCCACTCACTCAGTCATCAACTGCAACACCACTCTCGGTCTGTAGGCCTGCCGCACTATTTATAGTGTTCCCCTGATCATCTCGAAGGTTCAGCACTCCCCAATTCGTGCTGAAAGAACGAGGCCAGTAATCTAGATAATTATTCAGATAAACGCAGAAAACAACACAACCAGGGTCCGTGGCGGGCGTCTGTAATTTGAAACCTGTCATTACCTTGCCTCCACCATCGAAATCACACAACGACTTTCTGTCCTTCGCGCGGAATGCGAAGCAGTGAGCACTTAACAGTATATTTTACTGAAAAAAAAAAAAAAACCGTACCAATGCAAACGTTTGTAACAATAAAATGAATTTTTTGTAAAATTTTTGTAACTTTACAAGAGCCGTACTGGTAATATATCTACGAAGATGTTTGCAATAACAAAGAATCAAAATGATGTCCAAAGTTAAAGTTCCAGAAGGTCACATTCTGTAATGAGTATTTTTTTTTTAGTGAACGTGTTTGTGAATGACGTGCCACCGAATAATATGTAATAATTTAATTCGGAATTTTTTAAAAATGATTTTTTTCCCCAGATTACTTCGTTGTGTTTTTAATTACGTTCTTAAGCCGAAAATGAGCTCATGCTATCATACGGCTATGTGTATTCCCCGTCGCCCAATAATATCGGAAACCAACTGTACAGACTTTAATTATATTTTTTTAAAGTACGTAACGAGTGTTACTGCAATCCCAATGCAAACATTCATAAAGCCAAATATTCTTTAATTGTTAAACTTTCGCTTTGCCAACATGCTTATCATATACAGACATGTAATAGCACTGTGAAGTGCAGTTATTCTCGAAACCATTTACCTCAGCTCTTCCCAAGAAGTGACATTATTGTACGTTTCTCCAAGTTAGTATATAAATGTATCATGACTTAAAGAAAGCAGTAGTTTTGAGTCAAAGTTGTCATGTAGTAAAACGCTAGCGACTGCTCTACAAGGGTGGCTGGGCCAAGCCTCAGTATCTCCATATATATTTTTACTTGCGCAGATTTCGAAATATATCTCTTTCACTTCTTAATAACTCGTCACATTTGTTTCCCAGAGCACAATATTTACAGGAAAACTTCTTGTAGTCCTACAAATGATTACCTATTTTTGCAACATGGTATCTAAAGATATTCCTTGTAAAATTACAAAAAAAGTTTACAGTGTAGTTTATTCTTGTTAACTGTCTCCAGAAAACAGACTTTACACAAATTGTTTAAGAATACTGATTCTTAAAATTTCTTTTATAAAGTCTTAAAATTTGGCTATATACATATTTTAATAATTGACTTGGTTATGTACAAACCAAAACATTCCAGATACCTATATAATTCACATTTATTAAAACTATAAAATATAATTTTAAAACAAATTTTCAAATTTACAAGTACGTAATGTAAATACAATGTGCATTTATACATTACCTGAATAACATGTAACTAATAAACAATAGGTCATTTATATAATATGTTATGATAAATAATCACAAGTTGTTTAAACTGCATACAAGATACGTTTTAGAAATAATGGTTTGGACCCATTCTATTTGTGAACCCCCTCACTCGTTTTTTAAAATAGCATAAATTATTATAAATATACAGAAAAAAATTGGTGAGAATAGTTTTGAACAAATTTATAGAAATATACAGTATTTGCAGTATATTTTTATTCATGGATTAGATAGAACCAGACAATCGATTTTATTTACCGTTTATTTATTCGAATAAAAAATAGTCGTAATCGATGCATTCGAATTATAAAGTTATCCGAATATCCCATCACTACGCAGGATGAAGCTGTTTCGCAATTAAAAAAAATAAAAAGACTAGTCTGCACCTTTTAAGAACCCGCGCTCCGTAATTCGTTTCTTCGGTTGGCGACGTGCCCTCTATATCCCCCTCGCAAAGTAATTCCTCGGAGTAGACGCGCCTGAGAACGCTGAAGTAGACTGCCCGCTTACTCGAAGCTCATCAAGCCTCGAAGAGAAGTGCCTCGTTTTATTACGCGCACGGAGAATTATTATTGCTGTCATTTCGCAGCTAGCCTGCGGATCTCACCGTTCGTCTCCGATGTAGTTTATGGCGAGTTATGTGTTGCACTTCTTACAAGTGAAGAGCCATTAGTTGATGCACATTGTACACGAGTCATCTTCTTTTATAGGCCATTCACCGTAAAGTGAGCACTTTTGAAAGTTCTCTAATTTGGAATAAGAGTCAATAAATATAGTTTATTTTAGTCTAAGACGTCTACTTCCGAGTGTGGTGGACTTTACACACTGTGTTTATTACTTACACTGCGATATACATTTAGAAAAGTGGTTAAAGAATAAAATATGGCTTAAAGGAAGAAGTAACTAAGACCTCAAAAGTGCTGACTTTACCGTGAACAGTCTGTACTATAAACAACTCCAAGTGTCCCTGTGATGAGGAACATTTCTGATAGCCGAGTGATTGGCGGGGAAAAAAAATCATTGGGCAAAATTAATTTAGTACGACACTTATTGCTATTTCTGGTGATAACGAACGATCTAGGAACAGCGGGAGTTACGTAAGTATATTGCAGATGGGCAGATTTCCCGAAATTGATAGTAATAAAAACGTGTTAACTGGAGTAAATTCTGGTTTCAGTAATATCTTAGAGGAACTACTGGAATGTGTCGAAGAACTTATGTACATAGACGGGTTACTAAACTCAACTCCTGTCGACTCTTGTTTCGATAGCGCTATTGATAAAAACACAGTCGATTGTCGGAAGAATGAGAGTAGCTGTAGGCAATGTAAGTTCAAGGAAATGTCGATTGTACGGAGAGTGCTTACTGCGCAGCTGGCGTGCGCGCTCTACCACGTATTGTGATTGGAACCTCGCGGAACAGTCGCCACATGCCCGGGACTATAGGCAACCCCGCTACGCACGCAAGGTATATCATGCCGAAGGATCCTTACTCGATCTGGCACCTGGACATAGGCTACTCCCTACGTCTCAACATCTCCACACACCTGCCCATCCCCTCTTTTCCTTTTACACGCACACTTTCTCTCTTCTCTCTCTCTATATATATATATCTTTCTCTCTCTCGCCGGCCTTGCCAAACACAAGTTTTACCGTAGCCATTTTATTGATTTGTTTAATTTCTAGCCGATGCTGAACTTATCTAAATAATAATCTCACCAAACATTTATAATCCAATATAATTGCGTTGAATGTGAAACTATGCCCAACAAATTGAAATACGTTTATACGAACGTATTTTCCTTTATCATAATCACATGTAAAATTTTTTTTTTTTATGTAGATAAAAATTGTAACTGGAGGACTTTCGAAAATAAGGAGTTTTACTTTGAAAATGAAGTGCACTATTTTACATAAAAATATCCGTGTCATCCCGAAAAGAAAATAATTTGTTTTTTCAAAAATATAGTTTCAATACAGGGAAAAGCCTGCATAATTTTCATTTGAGGCTGGCTGACATTTAATTTTTGCGTCGTCGAGGGGATCCGGGTTCAATTTCAACAAACCAATTAAATGTTTTGCATGATTTCACAAGTCGGGCTGTCAGCTCGTTATCTCAAAACGAGTTGTGACAGTACCACTGAGACTTAGTTTATCTTCCTTCGGCGTTTAAAAATCTCACAACACTATTCAAAGGAAATATTAATATTACTTCAAGTTGAACAACGATCGCTACCAATAAATTGTGAGATCTTTGACATTCGGTATAAGTACAGATTGGCGAGGGCAGATTCCCGTGCGGGCCACGTCGATGATCCCTTCAAAGGTGGCGACCGAAAACGTTGCCGTTGAAAAATAACGGGGGAAATATGTTACATGCGTGAACAAACCCCTCTTACGACCGGCGACAGGTACCAAAGAACACAAGTACCAAAGAAAATACGTACTTAAAAAAATATCCCTTAGGTGTAAAGACAATGGTCACGTAACATTCCCGCTAATAAATACACAAACATAACCTTAATCACCTGTATCCTGCACTCTCGTTCGCACAAAGACTGTTCACGATTAAGTGAGCACTTTTTAAATCAACCTTTAAAAAAAAGTCACTGCCCCTGCATGCACATATTTTAATGGGCTCACTGAGTGACATGCACCCAGTGAAATTGGTAACGACGGATGGAAAGTAGCTACATATATTAGCGTTGAATAAAATGTGCTAGATAATCATTTAGGATAATTTTTAAATTATTTGTATCGCTTTCTGTTTTTAAGTGAATCGAAGTGTAAAAATGAGCAAATATGTGAAGTATTTACTTTCTTAATAATTTGTCAGTTTCATTTGACCGACGCACGAATAAAGTGATGAGGCCCACGGCAATGTTACTTTTACATTGCGTGAGTGCTATGGATAGACCGGAGGTCCATCCATGGCATCACAATTCGGCTATGTACCTAACGTCAGCATGACGTGATACAGTTTTATATTGATGTCTTTTTAACCTATCACAATGATAAAATAAACACGTCAGATAGTTTTAAATTCAAGTACTCAACATACAGAGCTCAGTCTTGGATAACCCGAATATACGGTTGGGTACGTGCATCAACATTAAATAAAGACAGCAAGCGAGTTCTGTGATCTTCTCGGGAAAGTGTTAGACGAGGACAACACTGATGCTACTCGTATATTCAACGTTAACACAACTTTCTTAGGGAGATGGTTTCTTAGAAAGCAGTATCTCAAGTGGGAACAATGACGAGCCTAGAGCTTGAAACGAACACAACTGCGGCATGCTAAACCAATGCTTCAGGTTATGATTGCAAGTTTTTGGTATGAAAGTTGGTATAGGCTGTTCACGGTCAAGTGAGCACTTTTGATGAACTGGTTACTTTTTACTTTCAGATATTTTTTATCCTTTAAAATTTTTTTAAAATAAATATTGCCATGTAATTGATACACACAGTGTGTATATTCCACCGCACACGGAAGTTAGCGTCTAAGGCTAAAGTAAAGCATACTTATTGATTATTATTCCGAATGATAGGGCTTTCAAAAGTGCTCACTTTACCATGAATGGCCTTTAACAACTTCGTGGTGTAAACGGGTATGAGTCTTTTAAACATTTCTTCCATGCCGGCCTGTTGTGTTGTCATATTATAAAATTCAATTATTGCTATGGTTATTTACATAATATTTCATTATGTTTTAAGCATGGTTTGTATTGGAATTTACTATCGCTTTAAGTTGTATATTAACTTCTATGGTAGGCGTAATTACGCTTGCAGGTCTAATGTTGTTCAGGCGGTCGCCGCTCGGTGCGTTGCGTGTGACGTCGCATGTGTGTGACGCGAGTTGTAGGTGGCGCGCAGGCGCGAGGCGCAGAAGTGTCGTGTCTGAGCTCCGGGAAGGTGTGTGTGTGTCTTCAGCCGATGGTCGAGTGGCTTGCATCGCGTGCAAATTAAGTCGGCGGCCAGGGTGAAAACGCGGCTGGCCTGTTGTGCCGGGATGGTGTCGTCTAGTGCTTGTACCTTTTCAGTGTTGCCAGTGTCCTGTAAATAATACTTTTATGGTACCGTTTTTAGCGCGTGAGCACTGTGTGAGTTACTAAAAGATGAAAAGTAACTTTGGCGAGATGCTGTACGGGATGATTCCCACTGTGTAGATTTTCTGAATGTGCGTCAAACCATGAATGAATGAACATTGTTTGCAACAAGGAATTTGGTGTCACGTTGTTTGTTCATGAAAGTAGTCACTCTGTTAAATTATCTAAATAACTTCTTGTTCTGCAGTAAGATTGGATGTTTTCAATTTAAAGGTATCATGGTTCAAGTTAAAAGTACCCTGTTTCACTATACTCGTTTTTCACGAGTTTGGTTTCAACTCCAGTTTGTAATGGATATATCTTGGGGTTATTTGGAAATATTATGCTGAGTGAGGTACTGTTGAGAACCTCGACGCTCTTGGGGGTAGAGGGCGACTCAATGTACCTCCCATATTGATACATGAACAAGGAAGGGCATGTGACGGTTTCAGAGATGGAACTATCCCTGGTACTGTTTTTTTTAGTTAAATTCTGAAAGCAGTTGCATAAACAAAGTTTTATTTGTTAAAATGTTTCAGCATTTCATCAAGCATGCAGGAAAAAAGTCTCTCTTCTTTGAATGGGCACTCGACATACACTAAATACATCAAATCTGTGAGCATTGTTCGTGATAACGTTATTTTAATGTTTTCATATCAGGTCACACCAAACCTCCTTCCTTCAGATATCGTCTACTTCAAGCCCTTGAATAACTACTATAAAAATTAAGTCTAAAAGTGGCTTAGGAAAAATCCGCGCCAGTGCGTCACTAAGTCTGAAGTGGCTACGTTATTCGGTATTGCTTATGGAAGTTGAGCTGAGTTGAGAGATTTGGGCGGCTCTTAACGAGGTCTTGAGAGGCGATGAGGGCGAAAAGAGATGAGAATGGAACAGTGCTGGAATGCAAGGGCGGGGGAAACGGGAGATCCCCGTTAAAACCCGCCAACCAGCGGCATCGTCCGGCACGATTCTCACTTGCGAAAATCCGGTAGTGACCCGGCCGGTGATCGAACCCGGTTCGGATTGGTGGGAGGCGAGCAGACTAACCGCTCAGCCACCGCAGCCCCTGCTCATGGAAGAACCCCGCTACAGTGGATAGGGTGGTGGCTGCTTTCAGATCTACAGTCAACGGAGTGTATTTTAGGGCCCTCATTATGTTACTTGTTTCATCGTCTCCCCCCCCCCCCCGGCTGGTGCGAATTCTCTATCTTTGTCTGTATGTGCCACATGCAGCTCTTCCATAAGAAGCACTCGATGCATCTCAAAGGCCTATCAAAACGCGTACTGCTGAACCAAGTTGTGGACATCCAAACCCTAAAAAATTAAGGGGTCTGTACAATGGAAGAATCTTTGTTTTGTGATATATGCGAAACTGCAAGGAAACAAGACATGATACAGGATATGTCGTGGAAAAAGTGGTTTCATGTAGATTGCGTTGGTGTGAAAAAGGGAAAGAAAAGTTTCTTCTGCAACGCTCGCCAACACTCACATTTTAAAAATATTTGTTGTCATTCCTGTTATAACCGGAATCTTATTATTAAAACAAACTTTACACAACAGCTATAATGTGTTACTGATAAATATTTAAATTAAAAAAAAGTGATTGTTGAAGAAATTTGAAGCTATGTTAATACAGTTTCTTTTGATTGTACCTAATTTCTAAGTAGACAATATATGTTTTCCGTTTGAAATGTGCATTTTTTCATTAAGAGCATTTTTATTGTTAATACTGCAGATATTAAGAGTGGTCCATTGATGGAACGCTACGTCTCTGAATGGACCACTTGTACTTTCATTAAAATACTTTGTCCCGTAAAATGAAAGGGATCTGTATGTCCATTAAATGTGTTAAAATTATGATAAGATTATATGCGTGTAAAATTATTTTTATGATGATGTTGGTGCATAATTTATTATGCTATAGCACAAAATACTTACCATGGCCATTGATAATACCTTTCCTCTATAAATTAACGGTATCAGATGTTGTTTGATGATCGGGGGATATAAAATCATTAACTTAAAATAATATAACTATATATGTCTGTGGTGTTTTTCCTGTAGTGTATTTTTACAATATTTGTAATAGTATCAAGTGACTGATTGGCTCTGTAGGTGGGCCTTGTGTCTTATTGTATACTGCATACTACGGCAGATTTTCTATTGGTTGAGTTTCCATCTGGCAACTAAGCTACCAGGCGTTGATTGGCGAACGGCGTTTGACAAGTGGCTGGATGGTTACGTCTATTTACTGGGATGCACCGCTGGAGTTCGCTGGAATTTCACGAGCTTATTATTCTATTGCAGAGATATATTTGAGCAGACGAAATTTATTTTGAATAATACAAGTATGTATATTCCATTCAAGAACTCGACGACTGTGTGAGGTATAAGAACTGGCATTTATATTCGAACAACCCGGTATCACTAGATTGGAGAAGTAGGTATTTTCGGCTGTCGGTGCTTACGCGTAACATTCATAATAGGAAATAAATTCTGAAAGATAATCTTGTCCTTAAGCGACATCGATTCGAGCCATATTCAACACCGAATTTAATACTGTGCGCTGTTTATTTTGACAGTCGTGAAAACGTCCTGTTTCAGCTTTATCCTTACCGCGAGTTATTATGTTTCAACTTCGTATGGTACACTTTGAGACTGTTCTCTACGACACGTATCCAACTTCGTGGACCTCGGGTCAGCGAGAGTCGCAGCCGGGATATTGAACCGGGGATGGAAGCTGTAGAGAGCCGCTTTGAAGTTGCGTTGACCTGTTAGCGCTGTTTTAGCGCAGTAGTTCGTAGTGTAGGCCTTCGGTCGTGTACCTCACCGTCTCCCAGTCATATCGTCGACCTCGCACGCACGACTGTGCGTTGTGTGGGATGAGCACCATCGTTCTTGATTGAGGACGCACTGGCTTGCTGGAATTTATACACTTGCTCGGCAGCTATCATCAATTCGCGGTCATTTCAGCCTTTTACTGAAGCCCTTGCCAAAGTTTTACTTCCAGGATATTCCTCCGCCTCGTGTGAACTCTAAGTTTAATTAAGCCTGGATATTTACACCAGAGGGACAACGCACCACACTCGTGCGCACTCGCTGTAACAGTATGTTGTATAAGAATTATTTCTCACTAGACGTTACCAACATACCTATTTTCTCCCTGGTTTTTAATTCAAATTATTTATAAATGAAACAATACAATTGATAAATAAAATATGAATAAAATTTCAATTTAATAGGGAAAGAAGTAAATTTTATGAACACAAGTATAAAATGCTTGTGAAACACGGCGCATTTAGGAAATGGACTATAGACGGGCGGGAGCGCTGAGGGTGACTCGGGCATGCATATTATAGTCCATTCACCGTTTCTTCGGCCTTTTTGAATCACACCTTTGATAAATCTCCCCATGTATGACGTGCTTGGTTGTTTCGTAAATACGCCCTGTATCACAAGAGTTGTATAGCTGTATTCATAAATGTTAATTAATTTCCTGTTAAATTGAAATGTTATTAATATTTTATCTATCAATTATATTGCTTCATTTATAAATAATTCGAATTAAAAATCAGGGAGCACCTTGTAAGAAATAGTTCTTATACATAATACTATTACAACAGAGTGCGCACGAATCCGGTGCGTTGTCCCTCTGGTGTAATCCTCGGACTTAGTTAAACTTAGTTTGCACGAGATGGAGAAATATACTAGAAGTAGAACTTCAGCAGGGCTTCAGGAAAGGTCGAAGATACCGTGAATCAACTATAGATGCCTCATCGTCTCTTAACTCGCAAGACACTAAGACCGTGTCTCAGTTAAAATAATACTATATATATATATCGAGAGAGAGAGAGAGAGCGAGATAGATAGAGAGAGAGAGAGCTCTTTCGCACAACCTGGCGAGAGCACTGCTCCACGCCCTCTCGTGCTCTCGCTCTGTGAAATTGAGACAACCAAACGTCAGGAAAACCGCAGATGCCAAAAAGAGGGAAATTATGTTAAGCTCTAATCGTGATCATGGCTATTCTAAGTAATTTATGTATGTTCAAAATAATTCATAAATAATTATACCACTACCAGAAAAACTACTAGCGTATTAAATACTAAAATTTTTGTGTTATAATTTACCGTTATGCTGCAGCAAAGTGACAAAAAAAAATGTGCTCAGAAATCCGTATATATATATATATATATATATATATATATATATATATATATATATATATATATATATATATATATATATATATATATATATATATATAATTTTACTGTTTAAAACAGTTGAAATTATACTCTAACAGTTAAAATGCAACATACTTTTGGCTCAGAAAGTTACTATAATATTATTCAAACACGGAAATAATGTAAACAAATATAGCGCCTACGAGAGAGCGCCAGTGAGTATACAACTTCGTCGTCTCTCTGTGCGCTCGCTATTTCGCGCTCTCTCCGACTAATTGAGACGACCAGAAAGCGCTCTCTGTGAAGTCATCCGCAAGAGAGATAGAGAGAGAGAGAGAGAGAGAGAGAGAGAGGGGGAGAGAGTGAGTGAGCACGAGAGAGCGCTCCCTGTGACGATTGAGAGACATGGCGTAAGACTGGTGTGAGATATTTTCGTCGGCAACTCACCTCTATGAGACTTTCAGTGGCAACTCTTGGTGTAATGATATAGCTGCAAGCATGGTTCCCAGCATCCCAACGCTACTGAAAATATCAAGTGCCAGAATTTTTACACCTCAAATCGATTGTGACATTAATTTAACTTTTTTCATAACTAGTGTACATGATTGTATAAAATAAAAGCACAGTGTGGTAATTTTTTCCTTTGGTATTATGCTCTCTCTGCAAGGGCCAACGGCAAATTTTTTCGCCCTGTAGATGACATATTCACAAATAGTTAGTGTTACTGGCCAAACTCAAAACCTACAGCTCCATGGTAGTGATGAAACACATGCTGTGTCGGTTCAAATAAAGTACTCACGAAAACAGATACTATTCGCAACATTCGAAACCATAAATTGAAGCGGGCCTGAAAGCGTAGGAAAGAGAGAGAGAGAGTAAAGCAGCATTCTTAAGTAAGAACGTTCCTAAATGTCACTTTGTGGAAGACGTGACAGAGAGAAGTTCAAATGAGAAAGTAAGATTCGGGGAGCTATGTGGATGGGAACGTTATTGGGGGGGGGGGGGGGGGGAGGAGCCGTGGTGGGTTGGTTTGGGGGGGGGGGGGGCAGTGTAGGGAAGGGCTATCCCAAACGCTCGCCGCTGTGAGGTAGGGGAACCACGTGACACTGTTGACGCTGTACTTACCAAACAGATCGCTGTTAAATACCGTCGAAGTGACTTAACGTTTTTGTTTTTGCAACACGCACGGAGTAGCTCCCGGCTCACCTCATTCAACCACTGTCGCTAAAGAAGCAACCCCCACCCCTTCGCGCAGCGACAATGGACTCTCCCTATTCGTCCTACGCGTTTTTGACGTCTGCGCACTATTTCCTCAATTGGATTTCTCTCTACGAAAGCGTTAAAAAATAAAAAAAAAAAGTTATTTTAATTGGAAGCTCTGATAACCTGACCATTGTGGCAGCTAGGTAGACGGCAGAGTTATCACTGTCAATGCTGCCGACGTATTTATTACGTCACCTGAATTTAGTATAGTTGTGTGGGTTGTGTTCTAACTTCTCGACATCCACACTATTTGAGAACGTGGGCAAAGAAATATTACTCCCTTAGCAATTTTCATAAGGTCCTATGCAACGCGGTGTTACGTCACCAATACTCACAGTGTGAAAATTACTCAAATGAGCTGGATGGAGTGAGCAAAGATATTTGGGCGGCTCTTAACAGCGAGGTCTTGAGAGCCGATGAGGGTGATTCAGGTGAGATCGAGCGACGCTGGAATGAAGGGGAGGGGGAAATGGGAGATCCCCGAGAAAAACCGCCGACAAACGGTATCGTCCGGCATGATTCCCACTTTCGAAAATCCGCTGACCCGGCCGGGGATTGAACCCAGTTCGCCTTGGTGGGAGGCGAGCGTGCTCATCGCTCAGCCACCGTGGCCCCCGAACTGGATGGGTTGTACATTATTCTACGTTAGAATAACAATTGATTGGGCCACTTTCAACTTGGCTTTACACACGGCGCTTTTAAATAACATGTTTAAATTCAAACCATGGCATCTATGTACTAATATAAACAACAAATTCTTGTAACAAAATTTTAATAGAAGTTACCAAAATAGTCCCGGGAGTCCGCAACTTCACATACCTGCAGGCGCAACAAGTTGCATACCTCGAAGGCTAGCGGAATCGGTGCGTCATGAGGCGACCGCCTGTTCATTAGCCACCACTCAATTAAGTGAAGAAGCCTACGTCGCCCATACTGCTGTCTGTGTGTTGTTGGAAATAAAATGCGATCACTTCTGTCAGCCTTTACCACTCGATTGCTGATCCCCTATTGATGGCGTCCTATGTGCAGGCACTCTCCGAATGGCGCGTCAGTTCGGTTCGCTTTCGTTATATGCTACTTGTTCTGCACTCATGTAAGTAAAGCTGCGGATTCCCTGCTTAGGTTTGCCTACTACTAGAATATAGATGATTCGGTTGCACAGGCTTCAGAGGCTCTGAGAATCGAAGCGCCATCTGGGATTCCGACTTCCCGCCCTGTCATTCCGTTCATGCGGCAGCCATATTGGATCCCGACATATTTGTAGCAAATACGCCTCCATGTTTGTAATAAGTTCGTCACCATATTGGCAGCTAGTACGCCGTCATCTTGGACCCACCATTTTGGTAGCCAATATGCAATATTTTCATGCTCTATCATTCCATGTTGTTTTTATGCTCTCTCATTCCATGTTGACTCTCTTGCATTACGATTTATTGTTTCTATTAGGGCATAGATTTGAATTTTGGTATGTTATTCTAAAACACCTTGTATTTGTAGAGAGCCGGCCAGTAATGGACGTCGTTGAGCATTGCAAGCGAGTCCGGTGTTGTGTGAATAAAAAGGACTATTTAAATGGAAATACAGCAAAGAACATAGCTGGTTGCGATGCCAACACAGGCTACTCAAATATCAGCTTGACTTAATTGTCACAAAATCTTCACTACGCTCAGTACGTAAAAGAGTTACACAATTCAGTTAAACTGCAGAAATCGAAAAAAAAATGGCTAGTGATTTTTCGATCAGAAACCATTCTTTCTTTCCGAATACACCACCTAAGTAGGTATATTTAAATTTTTGAATCATCGTAATATCGGTAGGGAATCTAGAATATACGAAACTGCGTTTACAGACAACAGGTTCTGATTGACTTGCAGTTTGACGACTGCTGCTAAATGCGAGTTTATATATCCCCAGAGATCTGAGAGCACTCGTTGCTATTCGCTGATACGCATGTGATAATGCATGCAAGTAGGTACTGTGTTAAGTTTGTCTTGTCGTTATGAGCGCGCTTCTTCATAAAGGCTCGCCCAAACCGGCGCGGGGCGCGGGAGCGGCAGCGGAAATCGCGTGTGACAGCAGAGCCCTAGCGGGATATGAGGATACCCAGACCAGGGCGGAAATTTTCCGCGCGTTTGTTGGCGAAAGAGGGAATACTGCGGGATATCGCCAGGTCCGCTGCATGCTCTCGTTTCCAGAGCACCGCCAGGCGGGAACTTGTAGCTAATCTAAACGGTGTACTTGTGGTACCCAGTGTTGTACGATCAGAATCACGCGGATTACAAGAACAACAGATTGGGAAAGAAGTACACGAACCCAGTAAGTGTAACAACTTTGATTATTACACGGAAGAAAGCATATCACGTAAGCAAGGATATCATTACCGATAAGACTTAATATTTAGTCGGAAACGTGGTCATTCGAAAGTATATATAAAAACGCTTCTCAAGTTTCCTTAAAATTCAGAACAGTCTTTATTTTTGTTAATTTCATGCACCCTTCGTCGAGCTCTTCTCGTCATCATCTCCGCTGCAGCAACTAAGAGTAACTGTTCATCATCTGACGACATTGTCAGCATACAACTACACTCACAAGCGAACTGACAAGCGAATCGCTATGCTTCTGGTGTGGGTTCCTACAGTTCCCGCCAGAATTTCCCGCCTCATTCCCGCGTCGCCAGGTCCCGCGCCGTTGGGACATCCTTAACCGTGAAAACGGTACTGATTTACTTGTAGTCGTAGTTCCCAGTGTCGCTTCTTAGACTAGTAATGCCATGGAAATGTTTGATTAGGTTGTTCATTTTTCAGAATTATCCCGTAACACTATCAACTCAAAGTCTATGATGTGTGATACACGTTGTTTATAGTGGATTAAAGTTAGTGTAATCTTACATAATAGAGGCACGCACCATCACGGACCTCGTTTCAGTGTGATTATTTACACAGTCGCCACGCAGTTAAACCAAGGGGAAGGCAAAACGATGACGTATTTAGAATGTTTAAAACTATGGTCGCAGTTGAACTTCATTCATATACATGTTTTATCGACTAACGACAAAAGGGAAGAAACATAACGCATCAGGTACAGAAGGATGATGTTGTGGTTATATTGTAGAAACGAAGAAACAGTTTTTTTTTTTTAAATTTAACTTATTCAGACAGTTTCGTTTATAATGTATTTGCGGTTTCTTCACACTTTTTAAAACAAATCTTTGGAAAATCATCCGACGTATTACGTGTATGGTTTTAATCCAAAATATGTCATATAGGCCATGTCGCGTGCGTTTTATACACCTGCTAACGTAACCATCTCCTTATTTTTGGTTAAATTGCAATTTTACTTATATTTTATTTACAAATTATAATGTTTGTTTCATTATTGATATTAATAAAAACAGTGAGAAAGTAGGTGTATTGGTAATGCCTAGTAATAAATAGGGCACGAATGCGGTGCGTTGTCCCTTTGGTGTTATTTGCTAGACCTGACTAAGCTTTGTTTGCATGAAACGGAAGAATATCCAGGAAGTAGCACTTCAGCAGGGCTTCAGGAAAGTTTGAAGTAACCGTGAAATAACTATATGCGGGACTTTGCAGGGGGAGTGGTCCCCACTGTACAAAGCCATTCTTAGAAGATGGGAGGGTTCGATTCCCGGCCCGGCCATCCAGATTTCGGTTTTACATGGTTTCCCGAAGTCACTCCAGGCGAATGCTTGGACGAGTCCTTAACAAAGACCATGGAAGATACCTTCCCTTTCCTTCCCCAATCCCTCCTCCTACAGCAACTTGCCCCGTCTCTAATGACCTCACTGTCGACAAGACGTTAAGCCCAAGATCACGTTAAATTGAGCACTTTTGAGGCTCTAATAATTATTTTCCGTCCAGCCATTTTCACCCTTTAAACTTTTTTTTCCTTAAACAAATATTACCATCAAAAATAACAAACTAAGTGGGTACATGCCACCGCACTTGGTAAGTAACATCTAAGGCTAACATGAAATATATTTACTGCCAATTTTCCAAATGAGAGGGTTTTCAAAAATGCCCACTTTACCTTGAGTAGCTTATACCTGCCTACCCACTATACAAAGCAAACAAAAGCGACCAATGAAAGAAGTCCCTCACATATGGCACTTATAATTAATTTCTTTTTGAGTCTATATTCTGTAGTGTCATGTAATGCTGTTTCCAGTAACATGAAGCAGAGTCAAGTTGTTATTGGCCCCACCACAGACTACACCAGCCTATTATATTGCGGGGGACCGCGGTGGCCGAGCGGTTAGCCCGCCCGTCTCCCACCAAGGCGAACCGGGCCCAATCCCCGGCCGGATCAGCGGATTTTAACAAGTGGCAATCATGCTGGACGAAGCAGCTGGTAGGCGGGTTCTCCCGGGGATCTCCCGTTTCCCCCGCCCTTGCATTCTGGTGCTGCTCCATACTCACCTCGCTTCACCCTCATCGGCTCTCAGGAACGCCGATGTAAAGAACCGTCCGAATGTCTTCGCCCCACTCCATTCCTTCGTCACCAAATTTGAGGTCGGCCCGTGTATAGACTGTTAACGTAAAATGAGCACTTTTGAAAGTCCTGCTTAAGATCTACTTGTATGCACGTTGTGTGTTCTTCCGCCTTACGTAAAACCTTACGTAAAATTAACATTGCCACGGGCCTCAACGCGTCGACCTAGTGAAACTGTGGAATTAATAGAAAAATAAATATTTTAAAAATCTGTTAATTTTCACATTTCTGTGCATTAAAATAACATACAGGAAAATAAATAATTTAAGTTATCACAAATGGCTACCTAACACTTTTTATTCGACGTCAAGGTATGAGATTACTTTCCATCCTTCGTTACCAACTTCTCTGGACGCATGCCACTCAGCGCGCCCGTTAAAACACTTTTTTTCCAAGGTTGATTTCAAAAGTGCTCACTTTATCGTGAACAGCCTACAGGCATGGAATCCTGCGAGAGGCCGGGCTTCATTTGTCTCCGCCGCGAGCGCTGCAATCTTGTCCTCGCCGTGTCACCGCGACTTGTTACATGTGAAGAATAACGTTGTTGTTCGTCGGCGCTGTCAGTCGCGTCTGACGTGAAATGGCCTGAGAATGACAAATGGTCTTGTTCCGCCGGCCCCGCAAGGGCACGCTCTCGACCTGCCCGGCAAACTGCAGCCGTCTTTTGTTTCGCCGATCGAGCATCATCCGATGTTGATACATCAACTCAGCGATACCTTCGAGGAGAAAAAAACTCGCGAGGGATGATGAATGATCTCTAGCGTTTTGCTAGCTCAGCGATATAACATTTATTTCATATTCCGAGAAAAATAAATTCACGTAAAACGTGTCGGGTTTTTTTTAGTTGTACCAAAACGGGGGAGTTATTTGTGAGCAAGATAAAATTTTTTTTGACAGCAACAATACACTACGATTGTTTTTGGTTATTCTTGCATCACAGTCAAGTATATTTATTTTTGTACGTTGAAAGATTCTGGGAGATGTGTAGGTTAAATATAAAACCAAGTACACACTGAAAATCCGAATCAGTGATATCAATCACTGAAATAATATTCAGTGAGTTTTGTAAACTACTGCTGACCGGCGAAACAAACAAATGAACTGGATACAAGTAATTTGTAGCAGTGATATTCATGACATTCACTGGGAAATCATAAATAAACCACTATATTAAATAGTTATCTGGCGTTGATGATTAGTTGCTCAGTTCTCACTGTTTTCACTGATTTGGCCCAATTATCACTCATTCAAGTTTAAGAAGGCAGAATTTCGACTATTGAAAATAATTTAATATGGTTAGAGTCAGTGACAATTTTTTTTGAATAAGGGTAATCATATACAACAATATTTGTTACAGACTGTATGGTTTTGCGATTAAAATTTCCTAACATTTTGCAAACAATTACAGACACAAAATATTAGTAGATAAACAACAATAATTGTCTTAAAATTAACAAACTAATAGTCTCGACAATTCCATGGTATTCGTATTTGTGTAACTTTTGGAAATTTTAAATAAATTTTTTCTGTATGTGTGCTTATTTTCCGGTTTATATATATTATTATTCGAAGAGCAGTCAAACATTTTTTATTCGAATGTTATGCATTGTATCAACTGTTGCTACAGATGATTTTTTTTTAAATTCCGATACGTCGTGAATAAAAAAACCCCCTAGGAATATATGAAGTAGTCCGAATTCTTAATTTAATTTATTGTTTCAGGAATTGTTACACTACTAGACCATTCTATAGGCGTTAACCATAACCTGCGGTAAGAAATTGAGACAGCTGTATACCTTGACGTAACAATCCCATGAAACAAAACCTTGCTATTCTTCACAAAACATTTAACTGCATTACCATGTCAGGATATTGAACTCAGTGGAAACATGATATAGGCGTAGTAACATATATTGTATTTGTATTGTAAAGGGCTTTTAAACGTCCTCTCCGGCCTTGCGCTCGACAGCTTACACACTAACTTATAATCTAACTTAAATTAACACCAATGTCTTAGCCGGGACTCGAAACCACAGCATCCCTCACCCCAGATCAGGGCGCATCGCCCGACTGCGCCGCGGGAGGTCGGCTAGTAACTTATAGAATTTAATGTTATATTATGAACGTGTGACGTCAAATAATGTAACCTAAAACAATATCGTTCGTACTCAATGAAGACTAAATCAATAAACAAAACAGAATAAAAATCAATGTTGTTTACTCAGTAGTTACAAAATTGCATGCATGCTCAAATAAAATGTACTACTTCACATATTACTTTTAAAGGCCTTGATTACAATGGACATTCGTATAGCTGCTATCATTAAAATATATATAATTAAATCACGTAATTGGGAGTATACGGCTATTTTTCTAGTGTAACTGCAGTTATTTTCTTTATTTAAATCACATAAAGATTTCTCCATTCGATTTATGCTCCTGCGGCATAAATAAAATGATTGATTTCCGATGAGTAATTTGGTGTAGGGATATTTACACGATTTGTCAAATAGGTAATCACTTTTCTATATAACTGGAGTACAGCAATTCGTATTTAAAAAATGAAGTTTTTCTGTTCATATTGAAACACATACTAACTACTGTGATTTACAAGACACTCTTTACTTTTACACATATCATCATAAACAAATTATTTTGTACTAGCGTGGCTGAGACTTTACTGCAAAATAGGATGTTCATTTTATACATGGTTTCGTTGTTAACGTAAATTTGTATTGATTAACTTTATGTTTAATTTGTAACAAAACGCGCAGGATTGTGTCAGTTCATACTGCCTTAAGCATGGTCATGAGAATGCGTGCAAAACCAAACCCCTTGCTTATCTTACATCCATTTCACTGAGAAGATTAATATTTCATTCTATTTTGACTTGCAACTTTTCTCTGAAGTATGCTTCATTAAACTGAATTTAATATAAACAAATTTGTTTACAAATAACGTATATCTGGAAGCGCAAATACAGCCGAGGAAGACATATTTTAATAAAAAAAATGTTTGCGGAGATGAACAAATGGCACTGTGAAGCGAAGGGTAATTTTAAGTGGCTGGGGCTATCGGGGTTGAGCGGTTAGCATGCTTGCCTCCTACCAAGGCGATCCGGGTTCAACCCCCGGACGAGGCATTACGGATTTCCGCATGTGGGAATCGTGCCGGACGATGCCGTAGGTCGGCGGGTTTTCTCGGGGATCTCCCGTTCCCCCGCCCTTCCACATTCCGGTGCTGCTCCATACTCACCTCAATCACCCGCTTCGGCTCTCAAGACCTCGATGTTAAGAGTCGCCCAAATATCTTCACTCACTCACATTAAGTGGCTAGCTGTCAGTACTGAAATTATGTTGGAATGTGAAACGTTGCATTTGAGAGTAGCTGACAAGTTCACAAAGAGAACGGGGCTCGGGAAATCAAATCTTGTTTTATTATGTTTACTGTACGCCGTGCTCGTATGCAGGTGCGGAATGCAAGTGAAGAGGTAAAGGGACAACCACGATAGCCTATAAATAAAGGGTCCTCCTGAAAATATCTCCGCAGTTGTTCGGTCGCACTGTCAAGATAGGGAGGGAGACTGAAATAAAAATTCCTGAGTGGGAATGAACCGAACCAGAAAATTAAATAAACAATAACATGAAGTAGAGCGCGAAACGTGAAGAATGAAGAGCAAGGATGAGAGAAATGAACACAACCACAAAGCATCAAATTCCTCTTACGAAACAATGAGACCAACAAACCAACACGATTCATGTCCGGGAGCACATTGGTCTAATTTTCTTTTTTCTTCTTTCGCGTCGAAGACAGTTAGGATTAACTCATTTAAAAGAAATGAATTTTTAATGACTGTACTTCGTTTCCATTTACATTAAATATTATTTAATTTAAGTTACCTACAAAAAATGAAATAATTAAAATTAAAATCTAAATATAACAGTACTATGTGAATACTTCTTCCAACCTAATATTTTACATGCCAACCACTGAAGTTACTTAAATATACCTCAATATTAGTTAACTCTTTGACGTTGTGAGATTACTCTTATCGCGTTAAAATTATTGGCTTGAAAATACCGGCTAATAGGTATTCATATTTTACTGAACCTCGCATACATTTGTTTAATTTAATAACCTCGAGTTCAGCTTGTCATTGCTTACATGCACATGAAATAAAATATACCGCCCGAATGACTCAACAGTAGGTTGTACATTTAGTGGCTA
Source organism: Dryococelus australis (assembly GCA_029891345.1). Classification (NCBI taxonomy): domain Eukaryota; kingdom Metazoa; phylum Arthropoda; class Insecta; order Phasmatodea; family Phasmatidae; genus Dryococelus; species Dryococelus australis. The sequence goes on from CM056999.1 coordinate 98,884,948, forward strand.
CAAGATAGCTGGGTTAAGTAGATCTGACATACAAAGCTGACGGATGATAACAGAAAAGCCTAAGTACTAAGGAACGTTCTTGGTGCAGTGGGTTCCGAACCACACAAATTTGAATTCTGGTGCCGAAAAAACAAAAATATTTCAAGCGGTTTGCGCGAAAATTTACGATTCAAGTGTCCTGGCCACCTAAAGCCAATCAAGTGATTCGAATATTTGAGAAGAATATGTCTGAGAACGAATTTACGAGTTCAGCGGTTCCGTGATCATTGGCATGATAGTTATTTAGAACGAGTAAGATACTTTTGTATTTAAGTTTCGCAACTCCCACACTGTTTAAAATTGAGCCCGATAAAATGCGTCTGCGTGTACCCACTAGAGGAATGTTTCATACATCTTATACGTTATGAACTTACTTTAAAAGCTATTCACGATAAAGTGAGCACTTTTGAAATCAACCATAGAAAAAAGTCACTGCCACGACCTGAGTATATTTAAAACGGGTGCAATGAGTGACATGTGACCAGTGAAGTTTGTAACGATGGACGGGAAAGTAGTTCCACATCTTAACGTCTAACAAAAAGTTTAAGGTAACTATTTGTGGTAACTTAAACTGTTTCTCTCGCGTTGTATATTTTTTAATGCATTCAAGTGTAAAATGAGCAGATGTACAACATTTGTTTTCCTAATAATTTCACGGCTTCACTTGATCCACTCATGAATAAAGTGATGAGGCCTATGACAATGTTAATTTTACATAAGGCGGAATAACACACAACGTGTATACAAGCAGATCTTAAGCAGGGCTTTCAAAAGTGCTCATTTTACCGTGAACAGCGTACAGCATGAGAGTAAAGTGGTAAATGATTAAAAACACGTTTATTAATGCTCGGCATATTTTCGAAGAAGTCTTGAGATACGGCATGCATGATGTCCCGTGCTGTGTTCGTACGGGATAATTCTTACAGCTCCGAGATACGGGAAAATCCCATACAACATACGACACTCGGCAACCCATAACTGCAGCCTTTCGAGAACAGCGCGATGGTGTGCGTAATATTTCACGCACGGAAATTTTATAACAGACAAGAGATAGTATCCCGGGCATATTTGTCGTACTTTCGTTATTTGCGTGTTTGCACCTATATCATCAAATAAACAGCCTGGGAACATTACTGTTTGCCAGAAAAGGTAAGAACCAATTATTTAAGCCCATACGATTTCAATGTGCGATTTTGTTCTTATTATATTAAGTGTGTTAAAATATTTTAAAAATCCTTGGGGTGAAAAAAAAGGGGGGGGGGGCATTTTTAGAGGTTGCCTGCACAGTCTGCTGAAGAGATTGCGTTTGATAAAGTCCCACTTTTACAGATCTAATCTGCACAGGAAAGCTTGACGGCAGAATCACTGCACGCCGGTACAGCACCTTGCGCGTAAGGGCGATGGGACGCTGGGCGCGTGTATTATTGTCGCCCTGAATCAAACGCAAAGAAAAAAACCTGTGTCCTTGAACTCTTAAACTCTGTTCACGGTAAACTGAGCAATATTAAAGCCCTGCTTAAGATCTACTTGCATGCACGTTGTGTATTCTTTCATCTTATGTAAAATTAACATTGCATGGGTCTGGTCACCTTTTTTCACGCGTTGGTCAAGTGAGACTGTGGAATTATTAACCCTTTCACTACTAGTGGGATACATATGTCCCAGCAGAAGTTTAAAAATTCCTACAGGGACGGTTTTGGTGCATAGTACAAGATAAATAATGTGTATCAGTAATTTTGGGCTTATCACGTATTCGTGGTGTTGCAGAACTGCAGAGAAAGCAATGTGGCAGGCGTTAGCGAACAGAGCGTGAAGGTGTGGCGCATCAAGAAAACTATATTATGGCTTCTGATAAATATAGAAGGCGAGCAAAGCAGAATAAATGTTATTTATGTTACTTACTGATGTCTAGTATTATTGTATTATAAAACTATGCAACTTTGACGAATTACAGATTATAAATCGTTGTAATGAATGCACGTGGGACACATTTGTCCCAGTAGGTACTTTGCTTGGGTCGGTATTGTGCCATCAGTCCTAGTGATAGCATTTTCATAATTCTTTTCCAGGAGAGTTGGACTGGCTCCTGAAGAAATAAACGAGCTTCTTATGAAGGATTCAGATTCAGATGATGACGACATCTCAGCCAGTGAAGGTTTAGCTGATTCAAATAGTGAAGAAATGGAATATTACACTTCATCTTCTGAGGAAGTAGAGAACGGACGATCTTTGAAGAAACGGTCAGCTGATTCACTAACAGCTAGTAGCCTGCCTGCACACAAGTTAGTTGGTGTAGTTACATATAAAATACTAGGTAAAAAAACAGTGACAGTGTGTTACCAAGTAGCAAAGATAATGTAACATTATCTTTGCTACTACTGTGCTACTAATGTGAAAGATGACTTTGAGCCAAAAAAAGTCTATCCCACTTATGCGGGACTGTGCCATTTTTGCAGAATTGAATCGTGGCTCTTCAGAATTGCATATTTTTTAAAAACTGTTTCCAAAAAAGTTTGGTAATATTTATAGCTCAGTGCACAAATAAGAGATTAGAAAATTAGCAAAGACCGATGAGGGTGAAATAATGACAGCTTTAGATTGTTCATTCGTCATGTCTTACAACAGGCTTCCTCTAATTTTTCATTATTGGTCCTGAAATGCTTTACTGGGAAATGAGGCAATCAAAAATGCAATGTCGAGAGGTAGGTGCATGTTGTTGTTCTTGAAGCTTTATTGCAATGGACCAGAAAAACCAGACAGAATAAGTAAACTGTACTACGTAGAAGAATTAACTTCCTGTTTGAAGACTACATCTCAGACATGTTGAACAGATAGTGCTGTACAAAGCATTGATGAGTCCATGGCCAAATTCAAGGGGCGATCAGTGCTAAAACAGTACATGCCGCTAAAGCCAGTAAAGAGAGGCATCAAGTCATGGCTAAGATGCGACTCTGTGACTGGTTAAACTTATGATTTCAATGTTTATTGTGGTAAAGAGACCATACATACCGATGGCACACTAGGAGAGAGGGTTGTTGCTAAGTTGGCAGAAACTATTTCTAACCCAGATACAGTTATATGTTTTGATAGGTTTTTTTACTTCAGTACGCCTGATAGATACTTTGCCTAATGCAGCGGTTGGTACTGTAATAAAGACAAGGAAAAATGTACCACAATTTGCAGAAATCTCGCAAGAGGGGCTTCATCTGCATTACGAAATACATCAGGTACTTTGGCAGTCAAGTGGCATGACACTAAATAAGTATTAGTTCTTAGTGTCACAGCAATACCAAAACAACTGTGAAACGAACTTTAAAAAAAATGGAACCCGAATTGATGTGGTATCCCCTGATGCAGTAGCTTTCTAAAATAAGTTTGTGGGAGGGGCAACACTATATGATCAAAACAGAAAATCTTTCAAAATGGTGGAAGAAAGTCTATTACATGCATCTAATGATTTTCGCTGTAAATGCGTGGATTGTTTTCAAGGAGGTCAGAGGAAACGATATTCCATTTCTTCAGTTTCTTGTCGTTTTAGTTGAAGGCGTGATTGCTTACGGGGAAGAAAGGGCCCAAACAAGACGTAAGAAATCTAGTGGACGTCCATCGAAAGGATTCAAAACTATGCTGAATGTAGGTGACCACCTTCCAGTTGAAGGGAATACTAGGAGAAGATGCTATCATTGTTCAAAGCAGAAGATTGAAACATGAACGAAAACACTTTGCCAGATGTGTCAACTGCCTCTCTGCAAATATTGTTCCGCTCCGTATCACACCTAATCTAACAGCAGCACTGTAATATGTATTACTGTACAGGAATAAATATCAATAGAAATAGGAAAAAAAAAAAAAAAAACTACAGAAATAATTCTATTCCATTGTGGTAACAGTACATTTTCACTCAAATGGCAAAATATTCCTATTTGCAATATGTGCAAGTAGTTGTGATTTTTATATACAATATGTTTTTTTTATATTGTTACATTTAGCAAGCCTATCAAGTATCGGTAGTGTTACTAGAGTGAGGAAACGAAAAAAAGACAATGTTAGGATGTTAATGATTTTTTTTTTGTGTTTCATATTTGGTTTACTGAATGTGAAATGGACAATGTAAACATAGTATGTATATTATAATATTTTATTTGTATTGTGTATGTCATTCATGCTCTCATTATGTTTGGCTATGTCAAAATAAATATTCATTTGTCAAAATCGTTATATATACTTAGCAACTTAATGGGACATATATGTCCCACAAAAAGGTGTTAATGGGACATGTGTCCCAGCCTTATTTCCAAAAAATGGTTTTTCCAAAAAATCTAATAATTTGAATACATGCTGCTTAGAGACACCCTAATGTATACCTTAATTAAGTTTGCCTGTAGAATCAAAATATAAAATCAGTATTGAAAGGGTTAAGAAAGTAAATATTTTACAAATTTTCATCTCCTTGCTGTTGTATTCAATACGAAAAAAGCACAAAGCCAAATAAGTAATTTCAGTACTCGCAGATGTTTACCTAACTCTTTTAATCCGACGTTAAGACATGCAAAGACTGTTCACGGTAAAGTGAATACTTTTGAAATCAACCTTAGAACAAAGGTCACTGCCCCTGCCTGCATATATTTTAACGGGCGCACAGATTAACATGCGTCCAGTAAAGTTATCAATGATGGCTGGAAAGTAGTTCCAATACTTAACGTCGAAAAATTTGGTAGAGAACCATTTGTGGTAACTTAAATTATTTATTTCGCCTTCCGTTTTTTTTCTAATGCATCGGAGTGTAAAAATAACCAGAGTTGTAACACATTCCCTTTTTTTTATGAGTGTGCAGTTTCACATGACCGACGCATGGATAAAGTGATGAGGCCCATGGCAATGTTAATTTTCCATAAGGCGGCAGGATATACAACGTGCATACAAGTAAATCTTGAGCAGGGCTTTCAGGAGTGCTTATTTTACCGTGAACAGCCTATGACTACATTCTCTTTGTCGTTACCAACTTTACTGGTATACCGCATACAAGTCCGTGCCCCAGTTAATATGTATGCCGGTAGGGACAGTGACATTCTTATAAGGTTGATTTATAAAGTGCTCAAATCATCGTGAACAGCCTATAATATAACATATTGGAACCACCAGTTTTTATTTACAACATATATAACTTTGTTTCGTGATTTTTTTTTAACGAGTTTCGGCTCGTTGCTCTTTGAATTTGCTTCTTTCTGCTGTGATCTTAAGGAAAATCTTTTTCGCTTTATCCCCTGATGTCACTGCTGAAGTTATTGAGTTACAGATTTAATAATAGCGTGGTTCACACATGACGGGACTATGATTTTAAAGAAACACGGTACAATCATTCGATGGGGAATGAGAGACTGATGGCTATTTTTACATAGGTTTCGTTGAAGATGATGCTGTAGTACCAAAGAAAAAAAAAATTAATGAACGCTGAACATCTTATTAATACCTAGTCAATATCAACGGTTATACGGTCGGAAGAAATGAAATAACATTGTACCTAAAGAAACAACACAGCCGATAATGCCTGTCGTATGTCTTATTACACGTGCTCCGACGGAAAACAACTGCAGTTACAATCCCAGAGTTTCTTATGGCGACTTTTTGGAAACAAGAAACTTGGGCGTTAGCAGTGCTGGAAAGTTGAAACGCTGCGAGTTAAAGAAATATCTAGAACGAAAGTTTCGAGAGAGAGAGAGAGAGAGAAGGGGAAGAGAGAACGAAAATGAGCTTACACATTTCGGTAAAAGAAGGCAGGTAAAACTATGTCACGGTAACTAAACTTTACGACCTCAAGGAACCCACGGAGCATAAACTGCGAGAAGGGTGGTTGGGAGAAATGACAAACATATTCATGGCTGCTTTTTTTTTGTTTGACGTAACCCAGAAAAGAACGTCACCTCCCAAAATTAAACATTTTACACCAGACATAAAACTTTGCAAAAATACAGTGTTTTTTTTATTTTATTTTATGGACACCACATTTGCTTGCAGCCGTTGCAATTATTGAAACGTAAACAAATAATGTTTCAATAAGAAACTTATGAATACCGCAGATTAACGACTTTACCAAAAATAATTTTTATCTCTCAGGTAGTAAAGCAGAAGAAACCTTCTCCTGACATACGTGACTTATAATTTCCAACAGTTACCTACACATCGGAACATAATAGAAGAGTTTGGTGTTAGCCAAGTGTTATTCCACTGGTCAAGCAGCAGTCTGTAGAATCAACCAGAAACAAGCCGCTTCTGATTATTGATATTTTTTTTTATGCCGCACACAGCGCCGTCCACAATTATTTAACTATCCTGTAACATGTTGTAAGTAGACGAGTTTAATTGGGATGGTACAGTAAGAGGTTAAAATAATTTTCAGAAAACGGTTAAAAAGATTAGGTGGGATATAAAAAACAAACTTAGGTCGGATTGCGGATCGCTAATATAGTTAATAAGTTGTATATGGATAAATATTCAGTACTGAGAAGAAATCCAGTTGGTTAAAATAGGGACAGCCATCTGATGGATTATCAGGAGCGGATCTAGACTTCGGTTTTTTTTGGGTGAGTTTGTGGGGAGTGTGTGTGTGTGTGTGGGGGGGGGGTCTTTGGGGGGGGAGGCACAACTTTCGATTGGCCATGGAGGAGGGGTTATCGTCTTATCACAGTTTAAGAAAGTAACGGCGTCAACTAATTCACACAAATAACTTGAAAAAGGATGTTAACATTTGGTTTAGTAAAAAAAATATAAATGTTTAAAGAACAATTTAAAGTCGCCTTTACTATATTTTTTTTTGCAAATTTAGTAATAACTTTATCGACATCGATCTCAATGTCTTTATGGATATGCAGTAGAGCAAAGCCAGTGAGCCTCTCTTACCCCATTGTTGCCCTGAGCCATTTCTTGAGGCAACGAAGTATTGAGAATGTACTTTCATCTATTGAATACACTAACTGGCAGTGTAGCGATAATCCTATGAAACAAGTTAACGCAGGGATACAGATCTGAGTCTCACAAACCAATAATGTGAGGCGACTTCAAAGAATTTGGAATTTCTGTGCCACTTTCAACCTCGCTCTTGCACTTGGCTACCCAAAGTTTGAATTCTGATACAACAATGGTGGTAGGGGCATCCGGAGATCGATTTCCAGGTGACTCACTTAATATAAAAAATAACATTCTGGGAAATGCACTCTTACGCATTCACTTATGCTCGCTGTTTATCGTCTTAACTGATTGGTGTCTACTGCTCAACTGACGTGATATATGTTCGATGTTAACTGTTGAAGGTAGAGATTGATGGAGGGGGAATGCAGTTGTATGATGTAATTGGATAATGACGTATTCGTGACTATGACGTAATCGTGAAAGTCCATATTTGTATAAACATGCAATTAATATTAATATGTATGCACATCCACACATGTATAATTAACAACTAAACAATCACCGAAGTAATATGTCATCTCAGCAAGACAACACGACTTCAACTGTCATATACCTTTTCGTGTGTTTCAGAATTTGTAATCATTATTAGGGGTGGGAGGTATTACAATTGCACCGAGGTAGCAGTCACTATACACACTTATCAAGTATGCACATTATACGGATATATATATATACACACTTATCAATATATATATATATATTGATAAGTGTGTATAGTGATTGCTACCTCGGTGCAATTGTAATACCTCCCACCCCTAATAATAATTACAAATTCTGAAACACACGAAAAGGTATATGACAGTTGAATATATATATATATATATATATATATATATATATATATATATATATATACGTCCGCTCCCGAAGAACGATAGTTCACAACTGAAGCCATATCGTAAACATGTTATCCATAGGATATTTCAAGCGAGAACACTTCCTACTTTATTACTGTCAGGTCAACGAACCCTAACAGGAAAAACAATCGCTTGGGCGTCTTCAAAATGTATCAGCACCCAAAGACAGAATATTTCCAACGAATTAGTCTGATAAACCATTTCACCATATAATAGCAAAACACACACACTTTCACCTATACCACTGCACCCTGCAGGCTTACCGATAATCTCAGTTGGCGTGCAACATGACTCGGGGAGTCAACAGGATGGGAGCTCTGACGAGCAGTGAGTGGGATGACACAGCAATCGAGCCCCCCCCCCCCCCGGACAGAGTATTTGAAACTTTGTTTATTTTTCATTCCTAACCTTCAAAATCTAACGTTTTCTAACCATTAATATCTTCTACACATTATTACATTCTACAGTTTAACCAGTCATACACTTTAATATTTTCTATATTCTTGTGAACCTTAACATTTTCCTGCAGTTTAATGGTTTCTTGGAGTTTATCCTTTTTGAAAAGTAAACTTTTTTAAATGTTGAAATAATTTTATTGTTGATATATTTTTACTTGATATAATTGTAACTCAATATGGTAGACTGTTTAACACACCCAGCACACACACACATATACATACAAACCAAGCGCACACTCAGTCACACACATATACACACATTCACACTAATTCACACCAATCTACACACCAACACACTCATTCACACACACATTCACCTATTCCCTGTAGAACTACCAGAGATATCCGAACGTCATAGTTTGGAGAGCCAACAGGATGGGCAGCCTAACAGGTAGGCGGAGTCCCGTTCAAGATACTTACTTTTTATATGTGCAATGATACTATTTACACATCATCGTCACCATATGAAACATAGCTCTCGACTAACATCATTGATATATATCAAAGGCTATTTGTTTCTCACATGTGTTCAACTACCGCCAATGTTGTTCCCATTGGCTATTTACTCACACACGTTCGACTGACTTCTTGGATTTATTTTATGTTTTATGTATAAAAGGATGGGAAGTAATTAAAAAATAACTGAGTTCGAGCTTAGAAGTCGTCAAAAGCTCGATATACTCTGAAACATATAGTAAGAATGTACATTTCCATCTACAATGATGCCAATCTTTCCATAAAACTTTAAATATTTTCCTATTGTTACCAAATATGATAGGTTAGGCTTACATCGGGAGAATCGAGCACTTAAACATCAATATTAAAATATATGTAAATGTACAACAAATGATAAATATTTAGCGAGACTATTTACTCACAAATACTATGTACATAGCAATTCAAGAACCATACAGGCTAAGCAGATATTATTTTTATATTCTCTATCAAGTAAATTAACCAAAAGTATTAACTTAATGAACATCCAAATCCAAGTAGTATGTATCTAATGAGCTAAAACGAAATACCCACCGAACAATGAAACACAACGAACAAGAATAAAATACAACTATGAGTTTGTGAACGTACTCCTTGCTTCATATTCTGTCAAGGCCACTTTTAAATAGTATCTGAGTATTGATTAAATACCATGATTAATTCCACTCTAACTACACATCTTACCATAACCATAGCCAACTTCCAACTAACTATGTTTACTATTGTGCATAACTTACATGCACATTATCTTGTAACGCACTACACAACAAACATTTAAAAACTATACCGTTCCATTACCTATCTCACTCTGTCTACAACATCTCTCTCTACCAAACTATCACAGGTTGTCGAGGAACAAAGAATTACCTACCACCCAGCAATCCATCAGTCTATCGTCGTTTCTGGAAGGAGAACAACGGTCTTGCAGAAAATATGCAGGTGAGTGCTTTATCTAGGAAGGCTACACAATCACAAACTGCATAACATATATATGTAATTATAGTATAGTGATATTAATTTATTTATTAATATTCACACACATTATAAATGACACATTCAACATAAGCTTGCATGAAATTACTACTCTACATATCAATTCTCAATCCTCAATCCTCTGTTCTGTATTCTCTATCCTCAATATTCAATACTCTATCCCCTATCCCCTATCAGGTATCCTCTATCCTCTACCATCTATCCTATATCCTCTATCGTCTGTCGTCTGCCATCTGTCATCTGTCCTCTATCCTCTATCCTCAAAAACATACATCTTACCTCAAAATACATGTCTTATGCTTAAAATACATGCCTTATTCTTTTAAAAAATTTGTAATTATTTATATATGTTAAACAATTAAATAAGTTTTTAGTATTAACCTTATCCTCCATTCACGCAAATCATTTACCATTCACGCAAAAATGTTCAAAAATTCACATCGAAACTAACTAAGATATAAAACCTTGCTTCAATTCCTATCAAAACCAAATTATTGTATTAGATTAGTAAACATGGACAAAAATAAAAAATATATTCACTAAGATACTTCTAAGTAAACCCTATGATTGATATTTTCCTTTCTATCCTTCAAATCCCGACGAAGGCGATTATGTGTATAACTTTGCACTAAATGTATGTTTACATTAAATTAATAACATGTAAAAAACACCCAACTCATCATACCGATTAGTTAAAAAAAGCGAGATACCACACGCACCTATCTAGCAAATCTCACGAGAGGTTAGATCTCTGTAACTGTAGATGCGAGTATGCCCAATCAACTTGCAAAAGAAATGAAGGCGAAGGCGTCATACATCCAACATTGTCGCTAAAGGATGCATGCCAATGAAAAGAGATTTGTTTCCCACCACCAACCTAACAGATCACAAACACCCAAAACAACAGCCCATGAGGGTAAACATTCAACCAATACAAATAGCAACTTTACCGTTCGCAATACAGAACATATCTAACAAGCATAACATATATAGATCTATTCCACCACACACACACACATGCACCATCTCATACACACATGTATCCACACACACACAGACACTGAAGTAAATACTTAATCAGTCATTGCTTGATACCACTCTGGTATACCTAAACACACCTACCATTTACACTTTTCGTGAACATAGTAACATACGAGAAAGAAAATATATTTTGAAACAATCCCATGGTAATTAAACATATGAGTTATAATGCATTCTTTAAAACATATTTATGCGAAACAATTGAAAATAACTATATTCACATACAAGAAATAAACAATTTTTATAACTCAGCCTGTTACCATGCGAAGGCTAATACCTATATTCGGAAGGATGCAGGTACGAATGTTCTGCAAGCCCTTACTTATAACACCCGAGACAATCTATTTAGTAGAGAACAAATGCCATAAGAAATAGTTGTCTTAGAGTTATCTCAAATCCTACAAACCACTAATTTATACACTTCATTTTAAAATCCATGGTATATTGCAATTGTTTGATGTATTCATTTATTTTCCAGACATATATAATAATTTTTTCCCACACCACGATATGTCAATGATTCATTTACAGAAATGGAGACCTCACACATATCACAATATTATTGCTAATTAAATATGTCTACAGGCTTTTCCCCAATACCCAATCATTATTTAATGTCATACCAAACAACTATATAGCTCAAACCTCGAACATTGTTTAAAATATCTCGTATTATCGTATAGCCCATCGAACATTGTTTAAAATATCTCGTATTATCTTAATGTCATATCATAGTCGCTGTTTAAAAAAACTGAACAAAATCAATTTATAAATATTCTTCCAGGCAAAAATTTTGTAACTTGTAAAGCCCAAAATAACTGAAAAATACCTACAATCAATTCCATCACATAATATCAGTTATACCAAAACACTTCAGTTCATACCATCCAGGACAACAAAACAATCATATAAGCATTCCTATGAAATAGTCCAGTGAATTTCTCTGATAAAAAATTTAATCATGTAATAGCAAAACACACACATATTCAAGTAATACCAACACCCATACAGTATACCACAGTGAACTATCCAACTTTAACGAAATCTCATTCCAATAGACCATATCACCAAACCACCAAGTTCTAGCAGAAAAAAATTCTAACCATCAATACTCACAGACCGTATGATCCCACACCAATCATACCATACTGTCAGAACATACCAATTACCCAACAAAGTATTCCAAATTCTGACCAGCCGTACTATCACACCACACCATCCATTTGCAAATACACATTACCAGCAAAACTAACATACCATACAGGCACGATGTATCAAACCTCAATCCATTCATTACGATCGCCACCCATCTAAAAAATGTTTAACTCATAATATTTGAGTTAATTTCATACTCACTGCAAAAAATAACGTCAAACATCAATTTCTACATACTCTGCCAAACAAACATTCTAACTTGTAATACCTCAAGTTCGTGAACAGAATATAACAACACTCAATATCAACAATCCTTTCAATTAGACCATATTGGTTATACTAAACACTTTCCTTCATACCGTCCATAACAACAAAACAATCATATAAGCATTTGTATGAAATATCGCAGCGAATTTCTCAGATAAAACACATCATCATGTCATCCTCATACCATCACATCATCATATCATGTCATCACATTGCCACCATCATCATATCAACACATCATCATAATATCATCACATCATCATAATATCATCACATCATTATAACATCATCACATCATCATGCAGATTTATACTTCATCCTCAGTCATATACGATCTCAAACGCCCAATATAGTGTCAAAGGAATTTCAACTAAAGGTCTATAACATATCCTATCTCACATTAATTAATACAGGTTTCCCTTCCTATATTCACAAATGATTTTTTACTGGAAAATATTTTAATCATAAAGTTTTATAAACATCTCCCTTTAATTACCATATAAATTGCCAGAGAAGTCCATTTCATTATCTACACCAATACGTATATACATATATTTAGTGTTCTTATATCCTCAGAGCTTACAATAGCTAGTATTTATCAAGACATTGCATATAACAGGAAGGAAAAAAATGTATATTTGATATTAAAATGATTAAAAAACAATAGTGTCCCATAAACTTTATCTTTATTTCACACATTTGTCAAAATACACAGTATTACTTTCGTATACTCAAACATATTCTCCATTCAACGAAAGTATTTATGCTTTAATATAATTTTGTAGAACGTTTCCTGCAGTGACCACTCAAGCTAGTCTTATTCGCATATACAGCATTGCAGTTAACACATGTGTAGGTCTTGTAACTTTTGGCAAATAGATAGTTAACATCTTCATGATGTTTGGCGCTAAACCTAATCGCGAATGTCTTACTGCAATACTTGCATTCGCATCCCGATGATCGACAAACAGTTCCTTTACACTTCTTATGTTTATATTGGATATCACTACGAGTAAACACAGCATCGCACTTATCACAATGAAACAACTGGTATACTGGATTGAACAATGACTACACTCATGTTGACGTGCATGACAACTTGTAGTAAAGGTATTTCCGCAAGAAAAACATTATTTCTGTAACACTTCTAGAGGCTCTTCAGAGACACTTGCTAACGTTGTTACAGAAGGAAAGACTTGAACCATTGTCACCGTCTTCATATTACAAAAGCTTACACTACCACTAGATGATTCCACTCGTGGCGATCTACCTACCATCGCAAATGTCGAAGAAGTGAATACATTCATATAGGATGCACGGTTATTTACAGTTTTCACAACATAACTATTTGTTTATGTGTCACTCGAACTCGGTCAGTGAAAAAGAGCTCTTACTCGAACGACATACAAACTGCGAATAACACAATCTCAACAATCTCAATACAAGTCTTAAGAATAATTTGTGAAGTATGGGACTCAAACTGGTGTGTTTATGCGCAGTGAGACAGGAGAGGGACAAGTCATGGTCAACCTGGTGCAATCGAAGTCTCAGGTTACACTATCGAAACCTGTGACTATACTACGGTTGGAGTTAATATGGGCTACAATTGGATCTCGTCTAGTCCAATCCGCCCGAGAGAATATTGGTTGGACTACAAAGCCAATATTTCAATGGAGTGTCTCGAACACTGTACTTGCTTGGATCCAGCATGAAGTAGAGTGGTCTATCTTAGTCACAATTCGTATTAAGTATACAAGTGTGTTAAATGAAGGAATTGAATGGCAGCATATTCTAGGACCTCTAAATCCTGCTGATTTTCCTTCACTACAGCAGCAACATTTTGTTGGCCCTACGTCTGGCTATGACATTGAGCTAATATTGTAAAACTAATGTTGGCCCAATGTCAAAATGTCACTCATGGCATCATTGGCCCAGCATCTATGATTCTCTGCATGCTTTCAAATTTTTTTAAAATATATGTTATATCAATAAAAAAATCGAAATGCTGTTTGTTGGCTTTACTTTAGTTTATTGTGCGTACATTGTGGATCACCAATTTAATATGACAGAAACCTAATCACTAACTAACGTTGGTTATTCTTGGTACTTTGATATTTGCTAAATAATATTGTTTTCTCTTTCAGAAAGACATTCACAATGACATTTATCCACAGTTAGCAATGTTTTGCTATGATTTATTTCATTCACAATGCCAAATAATGAACAACGTTCTGCTAATGTTGGTTACAAGTTTTTTTTTAAATAAATTTTTCCCAATAACAAAAAATTTTAAAAATTAAGTAACACTGTTATTACCTAGCAAATACCACTTTACATTATAGAATGAAAATTCCATTGGTAGGTATGGGATACGAACCCACGGCTTGTGGAAAAGCAGCGCGATGTCTTAGCCACTAGACTACTGTAACTTGATATCATTGTTGCAGAAGTAGATACTTATTATTATATTCCAAAACTGAATAAACACGCTTATATTATGTTTATTTTAGTCATATTTTGCTACTCTGAAACAGAATTTAAAACCTGCCAGTTGCACGAATAATTTTCCAACTAATTGCAAATACACAAATAAAGACAGACAATTTTATTGCAACGAAACTCTGTGCAAAAATAATTATACATTAAACAAATTAAAGTATATATATGTTTAGTTCGAAAAAAATAATATTATCCTCTGATAGTATATGATAAACGAACATTATTATTGATGAACTGCCCTTTTAAGACATATTTAAACTTCAATTTTCTTAAACAAATAAAAGAGAAAAATGATACTCTCACCAAACATTATTATGTACTCAGAAATAGTTTACAGCTAAACTCTCGCAAATATTTCCTTTATAATCGTAACATCAGTAGAACCCAGAAAATGTGTTATTAAAGCATGCATGCACGCATGGAGAATATCGATGAACAGAGAAAAAATGCAAACATGCATGTTCAGCAACTGTATGTATATTATAAAAACATTTTAAGGGTCACATATCCGTGTGTGTGAAATTTGAACATATTATTTACGATAGTAATGTGTTTTTTTAACACAATTCAGGGCTTAATAATCTTAGTCGAATATTTATTATACAAATAAAACTAATGTTGGCTATATGTAACATACAAAATGCATGCCAATTACCAACTATATGTGTATCAACATGCTGCCAACAATATTCCAACCATGACCATGCTAATCTTTCGAAACAAAAATATTATGTATTAGAATCCTAACTGGTAAAAAAAAAAAAGAACAATTATCGATAAGGTTTTTTTTATCTCATACATAATATTGAGTATTGTTAGAAATAAGTTACTTACATAACATTGGGCAAACCTGCAAATCAACTAAAGAAAAAATGCCAACTACCAACGGTTTGGTTTCCAATATTATCCCAACATGAGACCAACAGAACATATTTTAAATAAAATGCTTAGTTATGTGAAAAACATTTGTATTTCATTAAAGGTATATTTAGAAAAATAAAAATTTAAAGGGTGGGTAAGAACAGCTATTGTGTTCTTTATCATAAAGAAAATACCTCTCGTCGCACAATTTAAAACCTAAAAAATATGAAGGATTGTGTACATGACAGGACTTTTGGTGTAATTGAATGGTATTTATTTTTATATTTTTGTCGGTGACACCGAGCTCGGTAATAGAAAAGTATTTCTAGTAGTTCAGTTCTTTAGTGAATATCTTACAACCATTGAAATGGATGACGGCATAAAGGCCACTGTGAGGAAGCATAGAGTTTTGTGGTCAGTGTTTTCTATGCAGTTGAATTCTATTACCAAACTGAAAGAGAATGTAGCTGGCGTGGAAGAAATTACCGCCAAGCTTTCGTATCTGAAGTTGGGTATTACAAGATAATTGAACTTGATCATGAAATCAAGAAACTCCTATGAAAATGAGGAAAATGAAGAAGTAATTGTTCAGTCGATGCATAGAATGAAAAGTGCCATTCCTAAAGGATAAAGTTGACATTTTGAAATACCCTCAGTTTGATACTGCATGTTCTGTTTCTGAGACTATTTGGACAGGCAGACATCACTTTAGGCCGCCTTATTAGAATCTATCAAGTACAGTGGTGACGTTTCTCAGTGAATTGGGTTCTGGGCACAGTTCGATCGCATTGACGGTGACCCAGAACTCTCAAATGAAAAATTTCAGTATCTTTTGCATGTTACTGTACCAATGTCTAGGGCTAGAACCATTGTAGAGTGTTTCCACATTCCAGGGAGATCTACATTAAGGCAATCTGTGTGTTGAAAGAAAGTATCTGCAAGTATCATCTAATTCAGTTTTATATTAAGGAATTACTGAAATTGGTTACAGATCAGGAAGTTAAAATGCTGTCAGTACTCTATTATATAATATAATCCCAATTACAAGCCTTGGAGATATGCGACATAATGTCCGATATTTATAGAGCTATTCTTTTTCCTTTAGTGGAGTCATGTTTGCCCTTGGATACTCTGCGGCATTGGGAACAAGTGAACAGTGATTATGATGTCCCTTGGAAAGAGAAACTGGACAGCCTGTAACTTTTTGTTAGAAGGGAAGTTCAGACTGTGGGACGTGTTGCTTTAGCTACTGTTTCCCTTAATACGCCTCATTTGAAACTAACGAGAGGTAGAGAATGTTTCTTAATATGAGTGACCACTTCGTTCCCTTTTCTGATCTAGCATATGGTAACCCTGCTGAACAATGCCACTTTTGTACTGATTATAATGGTTCTGCTGTCTGTTGGAAGGTCCTGAACATGTCTTATGATGAAAAACATACATTTATTACTTAGGCTGGTTGTTGACACTATGCTTAAAGATGTCGAGCTAAGTGCAGTTCATGTGGGGGATGTCACATACTGCTGATGTGTAACCAGAACACAGAAAATAGTCCTCCACCTGAAAAAGATGATAATTCTTGATAACCTCGGAATCAGATATCCTTACAGTAAAACACAGTATTGCAGACAGTTTATCTAACAATGAGTATTTGCAAACATTTGTTGCTATTTTACAAAATGGTGAAATTCACAGGAGAATCCTAGTTTTGACTGATAGCGTATCACCGAGATCCTACAATTTCGGTAGTTTTGTAGGGGAAATGAACTATGTTCATAATGGGGAAGAACATTAGATCCATTCTCTGTTCTGAGGTTACAGTGTGGGATTGTTAAAGCACTCATTTTACAAGGCACATCTGCGAATAATTATTTCCTATCGTCGACAATAAGGTATTGTTTGTAAAAAGTTGGCCCAACACAAAAAATAATTACAAATACCAACTGTACATCTACAAACAAGTTGCCAACGTACAACCTAACTCGAATATCAGATTTAATTTAAAACAAAAACATTTGTGTGTTAAATATCCCTAAATGATAAGCAAAATAATGTTTTTTTTCTTTATTCCAAAAATACCATGAAGCACAACATCCACACAATCATTCGAACAATCTGTTCATAATTGTTGAAATACTGCTACAACCAACCATAATCTTTGGACAAGGTAAGGAAAACTGAAGTATTTTTCAGCTTCTCCTTGCATACTTCTTCTTCGACACATGGATAGGATGACTTCTGCCAAAATACTCACTTCTATACAGCTAAGTTGGTCCCCCCATCAATGTGATTTTACAAGACGTTCAATAGTACATCATCTTGAAGGCAGCTCAGCAGGATTTAAAGGTCCTGGGATATGCTGCCATTCTATTCCATCAGTGTTAACTAATTTGAGATTCGCTACAATAAGGGCACAGATCTATGGTTGGGTGTTTATACTTTAGGACTCAATATTTATAAGAATGATGACAAGTTGAACCCAAAGACTGGGTTCCCGTGGCCAGAGATTCACAACATATTGTTCAATGATCACAAGTTCATAATAAAGCCCATAGGCAAGAAGGTACCAGACTATGTGTTCTTTGCTCCTCGTGTTCACATCAATATGTGCACTCTGGCCTTGTGCATGGGCAACCATTATATCTACATGTGGGCCACAAGCCAGACACAATAGATATGCATCAGATGAATGCAAAATCCCGCGAGGAGAAAATTGCCGAGCAGCAGCAAAGGAAAAACTTGCAGCTGGAGAAAGCTTTGTAAGAGCGGGCGGAGAAGCAGCAGCAAGAGTATGAGGAGAGACTATGCACCGTGTCGGAAGAGATGGAAAAAAAGCAGCAGGACTAAACAATGCACAGGACATGATCCGTCGACTCTACGAGCAGCTTCGCCAGTCGCAGAATCCCCAAGAATGAGCTGGAGGAGTGCCAGGAGAAGCTGCAGGACATGATGGAGCGACAGGAAGCAAGCAAGAAAATGGAGGCAGCAGAACGGGCCAAGTTGGAGAAGGAAAATCCTATAAATTTTAAATTCAGAGTAAAACTATACTCTGGAGGTGTTTCTGAATAACATATACACCATATTACTCTCAGACTTTTCTAACTCAAGGTGTAGAATACTATCTTGTCCAATGACATATACTATCTCCCCATTATGTCTATGTTGCTGGTATACTACATAGTGCAGACTCGTCATTCAGACTATAATAAGAGCTTGCACACATCAAGCTTCCTTGCAAACGACCGCCTGCTGCCCCAGCCAGTGATGGACCAGCACAAGAAATCCCATGAGGAGTGGGAACAAAGCTTTACTACCTGATGGAACGAGCATAAAAGCATGCTCAGCGAAATTGAAATGATGGAGTATTTCAAGACTGCTCAATAAATTATCATGTGTATGTTGTAAGGTGTTAATCCACAATTCTTCGTGTCTATGTGAATTGTTTGGTATCCATCATCGGTAGCATAAAACTGAGAAGCAGTTCATACCATTATCAGTGAATGTATTAAAGTATACTGAGGGCACAGTGTTAAGGCTTGTGCAAGAAGAAGTTTTCCCTTCCTTGAACGATCCTCGAATCTGTACGCTGTGTCCTTTTAGAAATAACACAGGGCTTATTCATGTCGAAACCAGGCTGACTGAAATGGATGATGAGTATTCTTTTAATACCCAAGTTCTACTTCCTTATGACCATTCAGTTGTTAAGCATTTAGTCCGCAAATAACACATCAAAGCAAAACATGTTGGTGCTCTCATCCTGTAGACCATGTTGCAAGAGAAGTTTTGGATTGTGAAGGGAAGACAACTGGCCTGTAGCACTGTGATAAATCGTACTGTCTGCCATCGTTTTTCATGCATGAGTTTTGTGTTGTGTCACCACTATTCCCACCATCCAGAGTGAAATATTCATCGGTCTGTGAATTTTGTGGTAAATATAATTATGGCATTCTCATAATGAGGGGTGTAAAAAATGAATTGATTGCCTTGCTTACTAGTGGAATGTGTTTGGAATTGGGAGATTGTCACTTCCCTGAGTACTGACTCCTTCATGTTGATCTTACAGAGGTTTATTGCCTGTAGAGGAAGACTTAGTGTGATTTACAGAAACCTTGTCACTTGTTTCCGAGGGGCAGAGAATGTTCTCGAAGCTCTTAATTCGGATGAGATCCAGTTGTACTGCTCTATTTAGAGGATCCAGTGGAGATCTAACCAACAAATTGCCTCATGGTGAAGTGAAATCTATGAGAGTATGGTCAAAACAGATAAGCGAATTCTTCGATGGGTTTTGGGGTGAGTTTCATTGATATCCAAGGAGCTGAATACCATTCTCTGCGAATGCGAGAGTCTTGTGAATTCGAGACCCAACACCATTACTTCAGACACTAATCATGATCCATTAGCTCTGACACCATCTGTCTTCCTCCAGGACCTTCAACACAGTGGCATATTGGATGTTGCTGAAATTGAGGTGTGAAGATTAGAGTGCAGCCTGTGGTATCGACACAAGTGGATAAAACGATTGAGAGCTAGGTTCCTCTCGGAATACTTGGGAAGCCTAATGTGAACCTGCTGAAAACAGACTCATGAACAGCAGTTGGAGAAGTGGTATTGATTGGATCCTATGACAACAAAAGAATAAGTGGGCCTCTTGGTCCTGTATAAGACATTCATGGACATGATGGAAAACCCAGAGTTCTTCAATTGAGAACCTCTACAAGGATGATGATTCAAACTCTGCAGTAGGCATTTCCTTTGGTGGTAGATATTGGGCCTGCTCAACCTGGGGTTGATGGAACAGAAGATAACAAATGTGGGGTGCCTGAGGTTTCTGATCCCAATTTTCCAGCAGCCATCACCAGTGATGAACTTCGTCAAACACGATGTGGAAGGCTGATAAATGTTCCCTGTATGTTGAATCTGTGATAGAGTTTTCTTTTTAAATAGGACAAGGCAGTAATTTTGTTCTTCTTAAAATTAGGTGGGAGGAGTTTGAAGGACGAAGAATAGTATATACCAATCTCTATTTTCCTTGTAAATTTATTTGCAATTATATGTGAGTTTTTCAGAAAGTGCTATGTTAGCAGATATAATAACTCTTCGATGGCTATGATTTGTATGTTCTTGCATTGTGTTTCTCTATGTTAGTTTTAGAGAAATAACCATATTGATGGTGGATAAAAACAGCACTTATGTACTTTATCCATAAATAAAACACCTCTTGTCACACAACTTAAACCTATAAAAGATATTAAGCGACCGATACAGGACTTTTGCTGCAACTGAGAGGTATGTATTTTTTATATTTTTTTTGTTGGTGTCACCGATTACGGTAGTAGCAAAGTAATTCAAATAGTTCGTTTATGAACATCTTATAACCATGAAATTATATGATGACTTAAAGGCCACTGTAAGGAAGCAAAGAGTTTTAAGGTCAGTGTTTTCTAAACAGTGGAATACTATTGCCAAACTGATAGAGCTTGTAACTGGCGTGGCAAAAATTAACGCCGAGTTTTTGAAATCTGAAGCTAGGTATAAAATATAATTTAACTTGGCCATGAAATAAAGGGACTCCTGTACGAAAATGACTAATATTAAAAAGAAATTGTTCAAGAATTCTAATCAGCCCATGCATACAATGAAAAGTTCTATTCACTAGAGTGTAAAGTTGATGTTTTGAACAAGCCTCGAGTTGATACTGAATGTTCTGATTCTGAGAATGTTCGACAGGCAAACATCACTTTAGGCTGCCTTACTGGAATTAGTCAAGTACAGTGGCGATATTTCTCAGTGCACTGGGTTCTGGGCACAGTTCTGTAACATTAACAGTGGTTGAGAGCTCTCAAATGAGGAGAAATTTGAGTATATTTTGCAGTTTACTGTATCAATGACTAGGATTATAGCTATTTAGTGAGTTTTCCTCCTTCCATGGAGAACTATGTTAAAGCAATCTGTTCGCTGAAAGAGAGATTTGACTGCAAGTATCATCTCATTCAGTTTTATATTAGGGAATTACTGAAATTGGTTACTAATCAGGAAGTTAAGATACTGTCAGTGCTTCATGTTAAATAAGAATTTCAATTTCAAGCCTTGGAGACATTAGACATAATGCCCGATATCCATGAAGGTATTCTCATTCCTTTGGTGGAATATTGTTTGCCCTTGGATACTCTGTGGGATTGGGAGTGAGTGAAAAGTGATTATGATGTCCCTTTCAAAGAGCAACTGGACAGCCTGACAGTATTTGTTAGAAGGGAATTTCACCATGGGGAAGGTGTTGCCTTAGCTAATATTTCCCTTAATACCCCTTGTTTGAGACCTAATGAGACATGGAGAATGTTTCCTAATATGACTGACCACTTTGTTATCACCTCTGATATAGCTTATGTTAATCCTGCTGAATAATGCCCCTTTTGTGCAGGGTATCATGGGTTTGCTGTCTGATGGAAATCCCTGAACATGTATCACAATGAAAAATAAACTTTTCTTACTCAGGTAGTTGTTGTTTAGTATGTGCCAAGAGGGGACAACTTCCTTAAATATGTCGGGCTAAGTGCAGTTCATGTGTGGGGCATCACATACTTCTGATGTGTAACCAGAAAACGAAAAATAGTTCTACCACTGACAAAGGTGATACCCCATCCTTGAAAACATTGGAATCAGATTTCCTTACAGTAAATAACACGCTTGCGGTCAGTGCATCTAACGATGAGCACTTGCAAACATTTGTTGCTATTTTATACAATGGCGACATTCATTGGAAAATCGTAATTTTGATTGATAATGTATCACGGAGGTCCTACATTTTGGGTAGTTTTGCAGGAGAAATGAACTATGTTAAGATTGGCGAAGAAAATTTGTTTCATTCTCTCTTTGGAGGTTATAATGTGAGATTGCTGAAACACTCATTTTACAAGGCACATCTGCGAGTCCTGAACAGCAATTTCGCTTGTATGTTCTCAGTGTTAGATTAAATTTATATTACTTCAGCCATTACTCTAGCAATTGAGATTGTAGTAGTATAGAAAGATCACAAAAATTGGGAATCCACCTAATTAAAGTCATTCTTGGATGTATTGGGGTACTAATAATTTCTGATGTGACTGGATAAATCTGGTCTGGTAATAGGGTTGCCCTATCAACTGGCATTGTGGCTTTCGAGACCTTGTTCTGATAGACAGTGATGGGCACTGAGAAGAAGCTTCCTGTCACATGTTATAACACCAATCTCGCCACCACTTTCACTATGACAACTGCACTTATAGGAAATGCCACATATGTGTAAAAACTCGAAGCCAATGGCATCAGTAATCCAGCTGAGAATGAGAACAGTGATATGAAGAGACTTTCCACATTAAAACACTTCAAAACAACTGTAGAGTTTGTAGAAGGCAGATACCAAGTAAAACTTCATTGGTATGTTCTCGTTTGTCGTTAACCCACGAACCTTGAGTTAGGAAAGGAGCGAATTGTCAGTGTAACCAAGAATATGCATCACACCACAAGGTTATTTGAAGAATGAGATTCAGTGTTATGTGAATGGTTAAGGCTCAATATTACTGAGAAATCTGAAGATGACATTATGGGTCATTAATTTTCGCACTGCCCCGTCTAGAAAGATACCAGTAGTACAAGAAAGATATCTCCCCTTTTCGATGCCTATGCAAAGATTGGCAGTTATCACTCACTCAATGACTGTTGGAACAAGGTCCGAATCTTATTGAACTGCTACCAGACATCTTGTTATGTTTTAGAGATAAGAAAGTTGGAGTGTCGGTTTAGATCGAGAAGGAAATTTTACAGATCGCATTCATTCATCGCGATTACTCCAAGTTCCTGTGTTGAACTGCTGATAATGAGAAGATGACCCGGAAACACTCACGTGTCATGCTTGGAGTAAAATGTAGTCCTTTCCTATTTGTAGTCTTTCCTGGATACCATTTTGGCAGATGAATGGAAGAATGCTCCCCTGGTGACGTATACAGGTTAGAGCAACTCAAGTGTAGGTTCTACGTGGACAACCTTGCGACGAGTATAGACGATATTGCCTAAACCAAGAATTTGCAAGCCTTGTCTACTAAAATCATGGCCCAGAGAGAGAGAGAGAGAGAGAGAGAGAGAGAGAGAGAGAGAGAGATAGTTCAACATCAGAGTGTGGGAGTTCTGGGGTGAGACTTCTTAAGAGTTGACACCCATCCGGGGACTTAAATGGAACCACAAATCCGATATACTCAGCCTCAATGTCGATTGGTGGGAGAATGTTTTTGATGGAAAAACAATAACGAAAAATAATGCTCTATTCATGATGCAGAGGGTCTTCGAGCACATAGGTGTCAGTGACCCTGCATTTCTGAGCTTGAAACTAATGCTGCAGACTCTATGCCAAAATAAACTGGACTTGGATATCCCATCAGAAGAGGATAATGGAAATTCTCAAGGCCTAGCTTCAACAAATAAGCCTGATTACCAAAATAACTATCTTTCTGAATATTGGCACATAATAAAGGCGATCATTACACCTCTTTTGTGTAGCAAGCAACAAGGCATACACTGCTTATGTGTATCTGCGAAGTGAGGCAGGAGATGAATAAGTCATCGACAAGCTGGTGCAATCGAAGTCTAGGGCTACACCATGAAAACCTGTGACTATACCACTGTTGGAGTTAATGGGGACTGTAATTGGAGCTCTTCTGCTCCAATCAGTCCGAGAGAATTTTGGCTGGCCTACAAAACCGATATTTGCATTGTGTGACTAGAGAACAGTACTAGTTTGGATCCAGAATGAACAATAGTGGTCGGACTTTGCAAGAAATCTTATTAAAGATATGAGAGAGTTGATTAAAGGTATTGAATGTCGGCATATTCCAGGGCCTGTAAAACCTTTTGATCTACCATCAAGAAGATGTACTATTGAACTTCTTGTGAAGTCACATTGGTTTTCCTTTGCCAAATATTATGGTTGGTTGTACGAGTATTTCAACAAATATGAACAGATTGTTCGATTGGTTGCATGGATGTTGCATTTCAAGCACAATATTAATGCTATCGTTCGAACAATCTGTTCATATTTGTTGAAATACTGGTACAACCAACCATAATCATGGGCAAGGTAAGGAAAAGTGACATCTTCTTCAGATTCTTATGACATACTTCTTATTCGACACATGGATAGGATGACTTCGGCCAAAAATTCTCACTTACATACAGCCAAGTATGTCCCTCCCACCAATGTGATTTTTCTAGATGTTCAATAGTACATCATCTTGAAGGCATTTCAGCAGGATTTAAACATTCAGGGATATTTCTTCAGTGTTAACTAATTTCAATTTCGCAACAAGAAAGGCACAGATCTATGGTTGGGTGTTGATGCACTAGGACTCTGTATTTATGAAAAAGATGTTAACTTAAACCCAAAGACTGGGTTCCTCTTGTCAGAGATTCGCAACATGTCTTTCAACTATCGCAGTTCATAATAAATCTCATTGGCAAGAAGTCACTGGACTTTGTGTTCTTTGCTTCTCATGTGCACATTAACCAGTGCATCCTGGCCTTGTCCATGGTCGACTGTGAGATGTACATGCGCTGCTGCAAGCTGGACACAATAGATGTGCAGCAGGTGAAGGCACAAGTTCGTGAGGAGAAAATAGCCGAGTAGCAGAGGGAGAATATGCAGCTGGAGATAGCTGCGAGAGACCGGGCGGAGAAGAAGCAGCAAAAGTATGAGGAGAGTCTGCACACCATTTCGGAAGAGATAGAGAAAAATCAGCAGAACCTGAACAATGCACAGAACATGATCCGTCACCTCGTGGAGGAGCTGCACTAGCTGTAGGCCGCCAATGATGAGCTGGCGGAGCACCAGAAGTAGCAGGAGGCCCTGATGGAGCAACTGGAAGCCAGCAAAAATGGAGGCAGTAGAACAGGCCAAGCTGGAGAAAACGAAACCCGTACAGTTTAAATTCCGAGCCAAAGTCAACCCTGAAGATGTTTCTGAAGAACTCATACAAGATAAAACCCTCAGGCTTCTCTACCACCAGGTGAAGAACACTTATTCATCAAATGAAATATACTGTCCTCCCGAGATGTCTGTTTTTCTGGCATTCTACACAGTGTAGGCTCGGCACAGAGACTACAACAAGAGCTTGCACACACCAGGCTTCCTTGTTAATGACCAGCTGCTGCCCCTGTGAGTGATGGATCAGCACAAGATGTCCCATGAAATGTGGGAACAGAGCATCACTACCTGTGGTAATGAGCACAAAGACTAGCTCAAGAATGCTGCAATGATGGAGTATTTGATGAATGCTCAAGATATTGTCATGTAGCTGTCAGTCTATGCGACAGAATTTACGTGTATCTTTGTGTACAGTAAATGTGTAAGTTGTAAGGTGTTAATTCACATTTCTTAGCATCTGTGTGGATTATTTCACATCTGTCTTCAGTAACATAAAACTGAGAAGTGGTCCATACAATTACCAGTGGATGAATTGAAGTATGCTGAGGGTACAGTGTTAAGGTATGTGCTAGAAGAAGCTTTCCCTTCCTTGGAAGATTCTCGAATCCATATGCTGCGCCCTTTTAAAAATAACGCAAAGCTTATACATATTGTAACCAGGTTGACTGAAATGGATGATGAGTATGCATTTACATCCAGTTTCTTCTTCTTCACGACCACCCAGTTGTTAAGCATTTAGTTCACCAATACCATGTCAAATGAAAACATGTTGGTACTCTCACCCTGTGGACCATGTTGCGAGAGGATTTTTGGATTGTGAAGAGAAGAAAACTGATACTTAGCATTGTGAGAAATTGTACCATCTAGCATCGTTTTGCATGCAAATTTTTGATGTTATGTCACCACCACTTCCACCATCCAGAGTCAACGATGCATCAGTCTTTGAAGTTTTTGGTATAGATTATGCTAGCGCCCTCATAATGAGAGGTGGAATAAATTGCCTTGTTTAGTTGTTGAGTATATAGAGCTGTGCATTGGGAGATTGTCACCACTCTGATAACTGATTCCTTCCCGGTGGCCTCTGATGAGCAGAATACCATTCTCTTGGAATGCGAGAGTCTTGTAGATGCCTTACCCATCACCATTACTTTAGAGACTTATCATGATCCTTTAGCTTTGAAACTTGCAGCCTTCCCCAGGACCTCTAACACAGTGGCACGTTGGAAGTTGGTGAAATTGAGGTGATAATCTTACAGCGCCGCCTGCGGTATCGAAAAATGCGAATGGAACGATTGAAAGCTAGGTTCCGCTCGGAATACTGGGAAGCCTAAAGTGAACCCACAGAAGTATTGTTGATTGGAGCCCATGACAAGAAAAGATAAACTGGCCTCTCCGTCGTGTAGAAGACATAATTCTTGGGCGTGATGGAAAACTCAGAGTACTGCAGTTGAGAACTTCTATAGAGACGATGATTCGCCCTTTGCAGCGCGTGTTTACTTTAGAGGTAGACACTGGGCCTGCTGAATTTGGAGTTGATGAAACCGATGATGATAAGGGTGGTGTAGCTTAGGTCTCTGATAGTACCAATTGTCCAGCAGCCGTTACCAGTGATGAACTTCGTCAGACACGATGTGGAAGGCTGATTAAGGTTCCCTGTTGGTTGAATCTACGATAGCGTTTTTTTTTAAACAGGTCAAGTCAGTAATTTTGTTCTTTTCAAAATTAGGTGAAAGGAATGTGAAGGATGAAAAATAGCACACGATCTCTATTTCCTTTGTATATTTATTAGCAATTTATATGTGAGTTATTTAGAAAGTTCTATGTTAGCGGATTTCATTTCGCTTTGATGGATATGATTTGTATGTTCGTGCATTATGTTGTTGTATGGTGTTTTAGAAAAATAAGAATATAGATGGTGGATAAAAACAGCTGTTGTGTGATGCATTCTTAAATAAAATACCTCTCATTGCACAATTCTAAACCTATTAATAACAACGGTTATACACACAAAAAAATTCTGATCTGTAACGAATATTATAACATTTTAATAGACTTAATTAATTTCCTAATAAAATTAATAGTTTAATTTGTTAAGATAATTCATGCCAAAACTTGTTTTTAAATAGAATAGCGGATCCTGTGCTCTTACGGCAATAATACTGTTTTTGATTATTTTTGTGACTTGAAAAAAGTAATATTTCCTTCTTGAATACCAGTTAATCGTACATATCGTTTCATTTAAATAAATTTTATTTTTGGAATGTCTATAGTATTACGAGAAGCAAATAACGTAGAATAAGTCAACGTTTTAATGTATTGATAATTGTATATAACTCTGTGGTCATTGACATTTGTTCCTAATTCTAAATACTTTTAAGTATGAATTGGCATGAGCGTGACGTATTTATGCTTGTAATTCTTTCGTCACTTCCCCACACTAATTTTATGAATGTATGGTACAAGTCATTTGTCGGTAACTTTTTAATTTTTTTTTTGTGGTGGGAATATATACTCAGTACTGGAGGTATAAAACAAACATTGCTTTAGAAATTTTTCTCTTATGGTTAATGACGAGCAAACTACGCAAGCAATTTTTATTTCGTCTAGAGGCCAAAAATAAAAAACACGAGGCTGAGTTCATGAGTTATCATCGACGTTATGAGGCATGTGAATATATCAAGAGTACGATATTGCACACGAAAAGGCAGACCCAAAGAATCTGATTTAACATTTGCTTTCGTTACAAAAACTACTCATGCATTTAGCCCAAATTCAACACGTGAGCATTTTATGTTACTATGGACCTTCCTGGTTTCGCAGCATTTATTGGAAGTAAATAATAACTGTCAATAATATAAATCTTTTCTAATTATGTTTTTCCTTTTTTTTTGTCCAAGGCGATATACATTCAAGTAAGATAATTTTTGTTGTTTTTTATGTGTATCCATCAGATTTATCCTTTGTAGAGTAATTTTAATTAATAACTGTGACCTAAGTAATTTCGTTGAAAGTAAAATCCTGAAGAAAATAATTCCTAAATCTGGAATATTTTTTATTTAAATTACTGTTTTAGTATATTCTATGTTTTTATAAGTATTGTTAGTGCCAGCGCTATAACACCACTTTCAGGTTCCGTAACTTTTACCGGTGACATGACGTTTAACGTAAATGTTACAACTTATTCACATCATAGCTGAAAAAAAGCAAATTTTAATAACGTCATACAATTAAGGAGACCTGTAGCTAACAATAGGTATGAAGTATCTATTCGTAAAGGCTTATGTTAGACCACATTAAATTCAATGGTTCCCAAAGTGTGCTGTAATCCCCAATATAAGTTTTTACAAAGTTGCGTTGTAACCACATAAACAAATTGACGTATGACACATATATACGTACGCCTAGATACTGAGATTTGAATAAACTATACCGGTGAAAAGACGTATAGTACACCGTGCCTTCGGAAGAAAGCCTAAATAGCTACAAACAGCGTGTGATGTGCTAATTAAATCAGGTTCATCAAAATCCTCCTTATACAACCTACATCGGGTCTCTAATACAACATCCGTTTATAATGACATCGCTGTCGACGAGACGTTAAGCCCAACTACCTACCTACATCTAACACAACTTGATTAATTTTTTCAATAATATTAATTTTGTTGCGATTCCACCCTGCGAAATGTGTTAGTGTGAAAGAAAAATTATATTCAGAAAGAAAATTTAGATACATGTTAGCAACACGCCACAGAAATCAGTAATATTGGAGTTAACACACTAACAGCAAATCAGAGAACATCGTTCCACATCAGTTTAAATAATTTCACAGGAGTCGGTGAATAACCATTGATTACTTCAGGGATTTATTTCAAATATTGCGCTAAGGTTAAATGTTTTCCAGTGAACCCTCCTGCTCAGCGTCATAAATTCCCGAAGTATTGTGTTGATTTGTTTTTAGATTGCTGAAACTTGAACACCCTTCTCCCACCGGCAATCAATTAATTGGTTTGATTCAGCGGTTCCGTTTCAGAGTGCAGCATGTTTTGAAGCTCTCTGAAATTTCAACCGGGGCTTCTTACCGACCTCGCATTTACCCATATCCGTTTACAGGGAAAAGGGGATCACAAAATCAAGCAAAAACTAATATTAAATTGAAAAACTGAACTTATGTGGGGATTACTCGGGACTCGAACCGTGGTCTAAAAGTGAGGCAGTGTGTTTTGATTTCTGCACCAGTCCACATCACTTGTTTACGATTTGCCTGCAGGACTGTCAACATTACGTGTATAAACTGTTCGCGGTTTCTTCGCGTTCGTATTTTATTTTGATAGAATTGTACTTTTGATTACAATCTATTTATAAATTATAATAAATTCATAATCATATGAATAAGAGCCGAGAGAAAATAGGCGTGTTGGTAATGCCCAGTAAGAAATAGTTCTCATGCAAAATATTAAAGTGAGTGTGTACAAATGTGCACTGGCACTTAGGTATAATTTTCTAGATTTAGTTTAGCTTTGTTTGCATGAGGCGGAGGAATATTTTGAAAGCAGAACTTGAGAAGGGCTTCAGAAAAGTGTGAAGTAGCCGTGAGTGACGTATAACAGCTAATGGATAAACAATGAAACTGCCATTATTAATGGCTGGAGGCCTTCGTTGACAATTCGATTATCAGGACAGCTATCGGAAGACAGTAGGATATATTTTTTTTGCCATGGAAGTATATAGACAGGGATGTGGATGTGGATTTAGACATATGGAGTATTGTGTGGTTTGGTATGTGTTCGTTCCCACATCACCTTAGGTATAGAAAGAACCAGGAGGTAGAACACAGGATGCGTTATTCCCTTTGTTTTGAGACTCGGGAATTCCCCAGTAGGCCTATTTGTACGTCTTTTTAATTGTTTCCAGTTGCATATCTTGGATACCACATTTAACACAATCCGGTATGTCCTGACCTCGAGGTAATTCACAGTAATCACGACGAAATGGAGAGTCTTGAAAAGGCTGAGGAACAAAGTGTGTATTAAACAATTGGTTGTATTCTCAATGCGAACTGAAATTTCATGGTACCTTTTTTTCTGCTGGTATTTCTGGAGCCGAAAGAGTGATGATTGTAAAATTATATTTCTTACGCATAGTTCCGTGATTGAGGTAGGAGAAGTCCTCATCGTACCTCATATTGTCGTTTTTCATCCAAGTTGTTCCCGTACATCGAGATAGGGCGGTTTTGTATATGTTGTTTCTTGCGAAGTTGTCGAGGATGTGAACTACGTGAGCAATTTAACTGTTTTGTAAGACCAACAACCAATCCTTCGCACGCCAAACAGTCTTGTTTGTCGTTACTTGACATGACGTCCGTTGTGTTTGCTCTGATGAAGGGAGGTTTCGCGTGCTCTTCTTTGTGCGTAACTTCCAGAAATGTTCTGTCTCCTTTGCAGATTATGAGGTTATGAGACGATTCAAAACCCCAGGTTGTAGTGGACATGGCACCTTGTGCCAGCAAACGTTGACGTTTGGTTGATTGACTGTGAAATCTGAATGATAGATTGTGAAATTGGATCATTGTGGCGTGTGTGGTTATGTCTCAGAATTCTTTAATGTGGTCTCTGAGGGGTTATTGACGTGTTGCTCTACTGGTACCTAAGCAAAATGCCAATTAACTATATGGAATTAAGATGGGTTGACAAAAACCTTGTGTCCCACCAATACAAGATAGGAATAGACCCATGGATCTCAAACATTGCTATATTTAAATAATTCGATGGCATTGTTTGGTACATGTTGTACCCATAGCCGTCCTGAGGTGAGTTACTTGTTTGTCCCACTCCAGAAGGCGTTCCATTGGCCAGTTGAGACGTACTTGGGACGTCTTACGTAGCGTCATAGTCAGACAAAACAGAACGAGTTCTGCCAAGTTTAATGGGCTAAGTCTATCCTAGGTCTTTCCATGTTTAGGCATCTGGAACACAGATACCATCCAACATCAGCTTCAAGTTTACTATTCTTCTTGGAAATATTTCAGCGTTTCTTAAAGTGCCTAGGTAATTGCTAGGACAGTTGATGTAGTTTTGTGAATACTGATTTCATGGAATGGCTTGAATTATATCGATTATGGAATGCAAGTGCTGGAATATGTGATTTTTCACGCCTTTTAAATTGAGGTTGTTTGAGTTTACCTTCCAAAGAGTGCTGATATATCTGTTGTTCTAAATAGTAATTTTATACGTATTTCGAGAGGTGCCTTCTCAACTATCACACCAGCTGTGTATTTCGTTGTTGTCTCTATACTACCAACCAAGAACGAAAGTTTGCGGCGCCTAACACTTTATGCCCAAACGGTGAAGGGGAGGAGTACGGGCCTAGGGGGGATCGATAGTGTCCCATGGGGAAGGAGGCGAATTATGGTTGCCAACCCCCTCCCATCCACTTCCGGGGGGGGGAGGGGTTTTATGCCCCAGGATTAAGGTTCGTGTATACCATAAAAGTTGGGTTCGGATGTACTATTATCGTACACAAGTTCATATTCCGATTTGTCGCGTACACTTAAGTCTTAATTATTAAGCATTAATTCTTAAGTCTTATCTGCAGCGCATACCGGCGTTCCCATGCAACACTGTACCATAAATACAATATTCCCATTGCAACTGCAGGTCGATATGTGTGAGCGAGCGCCGATATATGCAAGCGAGCGCATGCAGGAGTTCCCAGGCAACACTGTACCATAACTACTGTTTCTTACGATTACCTGCTTCACTGACGGTGGCTTACTCTGCGGATTCCGTTAGCCCGTCCCCTCGTGTTATTACTATCGACAAAAGCTCTATCACCTCTTTGTCTGTGTGCTTCATGTCTGTATTTGTACAAGTGCCTTCTAGCAAGAGCTTTCAATTGCCTACACTGGTGTTGTTAATGCAGGGTTCTTCAAAAAGATCGCAGGTTGCATGTGGAAGCTGGTATAGGTGGAAACCGGGCCTATTTTGCTCCCTAATAATTCATGTAATGTAGGCTTCTTTGGTTCTGTCAATAACCTAGCGACCATGCTTTTTCCCGTATTGTGGTATCAATGATTACGAAGCAATTGATTTTTTTGAACAACTGGCTCTGGATGTATATCAAGTCCGTGTAAAATTGCGGAATGTTTATCTTATTGACAGACAAAAATGCATGTAACCATTGGATATTTAAGTCTTCAGCAGTTGGATCGTTGAAGTTGATGAACTGAAGGCAGTTGGTGGTTTTGATTGTTAAGTATTTTTGTGAATTTCTATATTTGATGGTTTTCCTAAAAAATGTTGGCAATCATGTACCGCACGTTTTTAGTAATTGGATTTTTTCGTCGTATAAAATATTATCTTTGAATCTCCCACATATTTGATAATCATACTTGTGGACAGCAGCTTATAATGCCTCGACTGTGTTATTACTATGTTGGTGGTAATTGTCAGTGGTGGCACTGTTTTTTTTTTTTCTTTTCTTCAATGTATGGCTCGCATGGTTTTTTCGATTTTGTCTGTGGACGGATCGCTATCGATCATGTTTATGAAGGTCCGCAAGGTCTCTGTGCCACAACCAAATCGTAAGTACATGCTGACACCCTTCCACATATAATATGCAAGGAACTTCCATATATGGTGGACGTATTGAGCTGATCCAACTGCCTGTGTAATTTTTTTTAATCGCCAACAAGAAGGGCTCCAAAAATTCACCTAGTTGTACGGGAGTTTGTTGAAGCTGCTGGAGGAAATGATGTGGATGTGGTCGGTGTGCTTGAATAAGATGAAGTTCGGATGTTGTTTATTTCTTGTACAGTCCGAAATTTTATTCCCGTCACATCGGTCAAGAGCGATGTTTCTTCTTTTGTATTTAATTGATTCGTCCAAACGAACATGGTATGGGACGGTCTTGTCTATTGTAGTTTGTTTGGTCGGTGTCTTACCTTGTCGTTTGATGAAGTTCACGCTCACCAATTCAGGCGAAGACGGTGAGGAATCAGATGCTGAAGTTGCAGGAACTGTTACCTACTAATACTTCAGTGAGGTCCTTGTAGTCACATAATGTCGGAATCTCGTGGTGATGGATTATCCACGAGCGAGGGGCACTGGCTACTGTCACAGCAGTACAGACACTGGTGCCAAAAGGCGACTTGATGCTGGCAAACACAGTGTACAGTCGGCATACTGATGCCTTGTTTTCTGATATAAATTTTATATCTTTATTATCGTGGTCGTAGGTTAAGGTTATCGACTGGCCTGGTATTTTGCGCCCACTTTCATTATGTAATAGTTATATAAATGTTGCGTGAGGCTGCAGTTTAGCGAAGATGCTTTACATACATATCCGGATGTGTATGTATACATATGTACGCGTACCCAAGAGTTGGATGTGTATATTAAATAGTCCATGATATTATATATATATATATTATATCCTTATCGTTCCTCCTATCCACGCCTCCAACGTCGTGTAAGGGTCCTCCATTTCAATGAAACTGTCATCTTTAATGGTGAAGACCTTTACTGCCAAATGAATTTTCCAAATTCAGGATTCTTAAAAAACTTCGTTGCTGTTGGAACTTGGAAGGAGGTCGCTGCGCAACTGGCACACACACTCGAATCGCCCGAATCGTGTCTTCCGGAAACAACAAATAAGTTATGTTTCTATATGTTTAGACGTGGGAGCCCTAATTTTATATTTACCTATATATTCTGCCTAGGGAAGGTTACTAGTTACTAAATATTTAAGTAACACACAAAACTGAACTGGAATTTAATTAGCTCAAGACTACAATAAATATAATATTTTGGCAAGCGATGTCAAAGTCATTTTTGATGAGCCACTCAAATACATCACATTACATAACTATAGCCTATCCACAGTATCTTTACACTTTTTAAATAAAACCTTTTATAAACATCCCATGTATGAAGTGTTTGGCTGTTTCCTATATGTGTCATCTATCACAAGCATTAAAATAAAAGTACGTTAGTGTGTGGTTAAATTGAACTGTAAATTACATACTAACCTTTATGATTAATATGAATTAAAACAGTGTAGTACAAACTAATACTAGAAATAAATTATTCTTATGCAAAAGTGCGCACGAATGCTGTACGCTGTATCGTCGGCGTAATTTTTTATACTTGGTTAAGCTTTGTTTGCATGAGGCGGAGAACAGCTTTGAAGCAGGACTTTAGCAAGGCTTCAGATAAGTTCGAACTAACTGTGAAGGTCTATATCACCCATGTCGTTGCCGTAGGCTGAGTGTTATGACGGGACGCGACTAGGTGCATGCCAATTTGAAGCTGCATCTTGACGGCTGTTCTACTCGGCGTGGGTCCACAGACAGAATTGTTGCCAAGTGCTATATGGTTTCATGAAGGTCTTGAGAGCCGATGAGGGCGAAGCGATGTGAGTATGGAGAAGCACCGGAATGCAATGGCGGGGGAAGCGGGAGATCTCCGAGAACATCCGTCGAAAAGCGGCATCGTCTGCCACGATTCCCACATGCGAAAATCCGGGATCCACCTCGCCGGGAATCGAACCCGGTTCCCCTTACTGGAAGGCGAGTAGTCTACCCACTAAACCACCGTGGCCCCTGGGTTTCTAGGAGGCGTAGTTGTGTCTAATACATAGGGACCTGCAAAATTCGCGTTATTTTTTGAACCGAGCTAAATTTCACAGTACTGTATATACTCAAACCGGCGTTGTTCCTCCACTGGCTGTTGCCCAGATGTGAAGTCCCTCCCTTTCTGAGTGAACTGTACATAGTTGGTGCACACGACTGTTAAGTGTTCATTTATTGGCGCAGAGTTATACGGGGCGTGTCAAATAAAGTATGGTCCAGCGACCAACGTATTGTAAAGGTAAGAGTGCTTGAAGTTTTAACTATCCTCAAATAATAACGCGAATTTTGCAGGTCTCTACTTCCACCGCGGTGGGGATCGCTGACGCTTCGCTGCTGTCTTTTTAACAAACCAAAATTGTTCCAACATGTTTTGGATTCTTCCCCTGGCTAGGACACCGAAACGTCGCTGCAGTTTGCTTGGCACCTGTACGCGGAGGCCGTGGTGGCTGAGCGGTTAGCCTTCTCGCCTCTCACCAAGGTGATCCGGGCTCAATACCCGGCCGGGTCACTCCGGATTTTAGAATTTTGGAATCATGAGAGACGATGCCATTGGTCGGCGGGTCTTCTCGGGGATCTCTTGTTACCCCACCCTTTCATTCCGGCGCTGCTCCATACTCACCTCAATCACCCTCATCGGCTCTCAAGACTTCGATGTTAAGAGCCGTATAAATCTCTTCCCTCACTCACTCGTATCCGCGTTTACTGAATCAAAACGAAATGCTGCTGAAACTCTTCATTCGAGTTCCGTATCCATTTGGCGTTACAGTTCACAACTCACCACGACGTGCGAAATAACTGGGCGCGTTTTCTCAAGTAGCGTTGCGTCTGATTCACGTCGCAGCGGTCGTAGCTTCCATCCCAGCTGGTCGTGTTGGATACGTGCTTTCTCCAAGTCGTTTTCCGTTCTCGTGCTACGCGATCATCAATACAGTTTATTAAGGGTTCCCGCCTGTCTGCATCGTTTTTCTACTTTTTTTTTTGGTCGTGAAGCGCGGTAGCTATAAGGGCCACACAGGAACGCGCTACAAGAGCACAGTCGCCTCTACGCGCACGGCTTTGGACTGGAGTGCAGTGTTCTCGTAGTGCTGCATGTACCTATGGGACTTTCAGTGGCTGCCCTACAATTTTATTGATGAAAAATCTGTAGAAAAGTTCAATACAGACTCCTATCGTAGTTTTACTCGTGTCCGGCTAGTATGTTTTAAGATACGGCAGTCTGAGAAGGCCGTTTTTAACTGTATTGGAGGACTCCAAAATAATATTTGCAGCACGCATGGTAACTTTAATGTTAAAGTCCATCCTCGTCCGGTTTATGATGTCTTTCCGTAAGTAAACACACTGTTGGCACGTTTAATAGTTTTGTCAAAAAAACCAAGATTTCAAGCACTCAGCAACGCATTTCAAACACCAGGCAGGCGGAACACTTCAGGGTGTGAAAAAAAGCTAACATTTGTTCTAGATTTTAAAGGTATTTCGCGGATTTGAGGCATAATATCAGTTAAAATTCGATAAAAATTATAAATAAATTTAAAGGTAACTTTCAGATTCTTTTATTTTTACAATTATAAGAATTTAATCTTACGCCAATCAAATTTCAAAATGTTATACAAACTAATGTTTGCTTTCACTTATGTGTTTCTTGAAGAAATTTCTTTCAGGTGTGCCGTTTTGTTCACTTGCGATTAGATTGTAAAATAAATCCTTACTAGTTATCGCCTAATTGGAATTTTATTGTCAACGTAAAATAATTAATTGGTGAACCACGTGAAAAATTTCGACAACATTTCTGTCTTATTCTAATGACAATAATTAAAATGTGCTGTTTCCATATACGTAAATGATATACAATTTTGAAATTTGTATTGCATAACATATAAATAAAAAATGTCCGTGACTTTCATAAATATTTTTTTCAATGAGCATCTTTTCAAATTATTTTACTATATTATAACTACGTTCTTCAAAGTGTTATTTAAAAAGTAATCCCTTTGCCTTGATTAGCCTATAGTTTATATTTCCATCAAATTAATATTTATTGTGACATCTTGAACGGGTTACCCTTTAAGCGGATCGGGAGGTATATCTGAGGTCGATGGGAGAGCCACCTAAGTAGGCCACTCTTGAACGAGGCATCCCGAAGAATAGACGACAGCCTTCGAAGGGATCAAATTATCTTACGCCCGCAATGGAGAGTCCGTGGAATGAAATGGCGTGGCAAACGAGAATAGCCCGGAATGCAAAATGTGGAAAAAAACCCGTGCTCAGATCGACCCGGCATCGAGTCCAAGAGCCCAGATCACCGCTGGCCTCAAATGACTAGAATATATCATTTTTATTATTTACTGAAAAGTTATACCAACATATTAATGTAAAAATAAAGGCCAACACTTACTCATGTTAATAACTTACAGGTTACAAAAGACGGTAACGTAATCGAAGAGTCATTAAATACAAAAATACAGGTGAAATAAAAGGAAGAAAACATGCCAAACGGTGTCAAAACAAATAAAATACAAAAATACGTCACATATATAATTGGCCATTCAGCAGTTTTTTATATAGCAGTATTACAATGAAGAACACTGAGATAGCGTAATCTAATTGGAAAAGAAGGCAAACATTTTTGTGGCTCACCTTCTTGGTGCTTGAAGTGTGTCGCAGAGTTTCTGAAATATAGGTAACCTTAACGAACATGTTCAACGTGTCCACAAAGTGCTGATCTAAAAACAAAAAAAAAATACATTTCAGACTATGCCTTTCGATTACTTTCAAGAATTCATGCATGTTAGAAACATAAAGTAAAAAATTAGGTTTCAAAGCGCGATTTTTCAAAATACAGGATGTT
Source organism: Dryococelus australis (assembly GCA_029891345.1). Classification (NCBI taxonomy): domain Eukaryota; kingdom Metazoa; phylum Arthropoda; class Insecta; order Phasmatodea; family Phasmatidae; genus Dryococelus; species Dryococelus australis. The sequence goes on from CM056999.1 coordinate 98,923,001, forward strand.
TCAAATTTGCATCTCTATGCTTCAGGGAAACATTCGTGACATCTGGAGGATGAAAAAATTCTTATATGAACATAGGTCCGCAAAATCTTCGTTTCTTTACTTCTGCCCGTAATACATAACATACAGTGTATGGCCCGCGGGCTGGATCATGTTACTGTGGAATGCCACCGCACCTACAATTGGCAGTCCCATACAAGCCCCGGAGGAGACCTGATTTAAATCCACTAGACTTTTATTTGTGGGGACATTTAAAGGCATATATTTTAACGGGCGCGCTGAGTGACATGCACCTAGTAAAGTTGGTAACAATGAAAGGGAAGTAGCTCCGTATATTAACGTCGAATAAAAAGAGTTCGGTAACCATTTTTGAAAACTTAAATTATTTCTTTCCCCATCAAACACAACCTGTCGGCAAAGTGTCGGCAAATTGTCAGCTCGATACCTGTACTATCGGCAACTGTTGTTTCAATGCAAGAAGATATACATCTGACAAAGGCGTAATGTCTTTTTGAGACAGAAGGTTTGCAGTTAGAATAAATACAATGGTCCGCTGTACTTTTGAGGATGATGGATATCACCGAAAAAATGTCGGCATGATATCGCAGTGCAAACATGTTGCAAGCATCTTAAAAAGTTTCTGGGCCGATTCCCATACAGCAACTTTGTCTTTTCGGTAAGCTGACCATTATCATATTTGTTCCGGACCGGTAACGTTTTTGAAACAACGCTCTTTATCACAATAAAGATATAAATCTGATGTATTTTTGTCGACAAACATTTGGAAAGTGTTTTGTATAGGCAAAAATGTTAGCTAGCTGTTAACAGCATGATGTCTTTTTTTTTAAATAGTATGTTTGCCGTTAAAAAAAGACAATGGCCCACTGTATTTTTTTTAGGATACCAGGTGGCTATCACCGAAAATATTTCGGCATGATATCTCAAAGCAGATATGTTGCAAGCATCTTAAAATTGTTTCTGGGCAAATTCCCATACAGCATCTTTGTCTTTTCGGTAAGCTGGCCATTATATTATTTGTTCCGGCCAGGAAACGTTTTCGAGACAAGGCTCTTTATAACAATAAAAATATAAATATGTCCTTTTGCCAACAAACTTTTGGAAAGTGTTTTGAATAGGCAAGATATTAGCTTGCTGTTAATAGCATCATGTCTCTTTTAAGACTGTATGTTATTGATTAGCATGTTTTTTTTTCGTGATCATATGTGTGTCATGTGGTAGCTCATGACATTTGTTTACTTTGTATGTTTTTTCCTTTGTACAACCACCCGAAAGATATATTAAAAACTAACAAAACTACTTCGTTTGAAAACCTGCGAAGTAATATTTTTTAAATAATCTGTGTTTTAAAATAATTTGTAATATTGTCATGGAATATCTATATTTCTTTATAATAATTTGTGTCATTATATATTTTAAATTACTGGACATTGTCAGCTGCTTACCTCGTGGTGTATAGGTTAGCATGCTTAACTGTCGACTGAATGGTATTACGTTCGAATCCCGCACTCGGCAAGCAAGAGTTTATCATATCATACTATGTGTTGAGAAATAAATGAAATGAATTATATGTAAAGAGGAAATAACAATTACTAACATTTTTAATTGAAAAATTAAGGTTTTTTATTCGTGTTTATACCTCTTATTTCGGGACATAATACCCCTGCAGGCCCAGCATCGCAACAACATCCAGCCGTCGCAGGCTCGGTGTCGTAGCAACATCCAGCCATCGCAGGCCCGGCATCGCAACGACACCCAGCCGTCGCAGGCCCGGCATCGTAACAACATCCAGCCGTCGCAGGCCCGGCATCGTAACGACATACAGGCATCGCAGGCCCAGCGTCATGACACCAGCCATCGCAGGCCCGGCATCGTAACGACATCCAGCCGTCGCAGGCCCGGCATCGTAGCAACATCCAGCCGTCACAGGCCCGGCATCGTAACGACATCCAGCCGCCACAGGCCTGGTACTGTCGGCCAACAGTCAGCCGCCAGTCCATATTTCCATCGGGCCGCTCCAGCATAAGACAGCAGGCCAGTATCGGCTAGCCGGAGTTTGTCGGCTTGTTTTTTGCCGTACTCATTCTGGTCCGTATTTTCCATGTTTACTGGGTCGCTTTCTGCTTATATTTTTAAAGCACCGAAGTGTAAAAATGAGCAGATTTGTTAGATATTTACTTTTCAAATAATTTCACAGTTTCACTTGATCGACGTATGAATAAAGTAATGAGGCCCATGACAATGATTACCTTACATAAGGCGGAATAATACACTACGTGCATACAAGTAGACTTTAAGCAGGTCTTTCAAAAGTGCTAATTTTACCTTGAATAGCCTATATGTGTAACAATTTTGCAACTCATATACCAATGGTTACACTTTTAATGTAGGGTAATTCATCATGGTGGTGTGCTGGATCAAAGCACGTGGTTTATGCAGAACTCTGCCTCCTGAGAAACAGCATTTTTCTGAGTTGCTTAGGTATCGATTTTTATATATGCTTGGAAAAGTCAACCCTTCTAGACATAGGAGGCATGGTAGCAAAACCTTAAGGTCCCCGCATACATAATGAGTTTTTTTCCCGCGTTTAAGGCCGGGAAGAGCGGGAGCGATAACAGACGCACTGACACACGTATCAAGTGCCTCATCGCACTAAGCGCAAGGCTCTGAACTGATATGATGTGTTCTCGTCACACTCCGTGTACCCAGGGGATTATCAGCGGTCTTGCCTGGTTAACATATACGCCGATCATGCCGAACAGATATAATAGGCAGAACTGATTGTCGTTCTCATATACACAGTATTTCTGCGTAGCCATTTTGCTGTTGAATTCGTGATTTTTAAAGCCAAGTTTTGAAAAAAAATTATAGATAACAAACTAGATGGTGTCGTATTTCTACACTAGTTTATTAATCCCATTATAGTGAGATTTATTTACGAAATTATTTTCAAGAGTTTGTAATTTTATTTTTACATCCAAAAATATTTAACACTTTTATACTATATTTTGGTTCATTTTCAAACTACGTTTACTTAATAGAAAATTTGAATAATATTAATGTTTAATTTCACGTATTTCATTATAAATGCATAGGCCTACATTAAATTACCCTTATTATTTACATCAGTACACATCGATTATTCAAGAAATTAGTAGAATAAAATATGTGAACCAGTTGACTTCTGGGAAATATCGTCGATGTCTACTCTTTCCACGAGCAGAAAATATCGGCGTGAGCTCAACTTTTCTGCGCGACTCCCGCGGACACCGAGGATGACTTCTAATTGGCTGTTCTAGTTTTCCGCTCTGTCTGTTCGGTGTGAACGGCGTACATGTGACCTAGGCTTTACCCTACTATTTTAATGTTAGAAAGTCCGTAGTAAGGATAAATGAAGCGCCCTAAGTAGTTTCGTATTGATCTGACGCCCATATTTTGAGACACAGTGCTTCTAAAATACTGTTTTTTTGCCAATTTGGAGTACTCTGAAATGGTGTTTCTAATGTGCGTGACATCTTGGAAGCACTCAACAGCTCTCTTCTGAAATGTGCGTTCTGTTCATAGAGTAGCATATTGGACGGACGTTTAATCGTTTGGTGCGACACAAACACGCATGCCTAATGCCTCATCGCTCCTACGTGCAAGGCGTGCAGGAAATTTGATCCAATTAGTTTCATGAAAAAGTTTGATCAAATTTATTTGATGGGATTTTTTCGTGTGTGTGTGTGTTGAGGTGTACTTTATTTTCTTTCTTTCTTTTTTGGGGTGGGGAGTGGTTCTGGTACGTACTCACCCTTGGAGCTCTGGCATTGTACTGAGGTGTGGTGTGTTGGGGCAGGGGTGTATATAGAAGAACGATGTTCACTCTCTGAGCTCTGGCACTCAACTAAGGTGTGATGTGCTGGGGAAGGGGTATACATCTGTTGAGTTTTGTGTAAGAGTGACATAAGTGTAAATTTTTTGGGTTGGTAGTGATATTGCTTGTAGACGGTGATGGGAGATATGCGATTTTTGGTAATAGTATTTAAACAGAAAGATAAAATGACGTAAGTTAACACACAAGAGAAATTAACAGAAATACAAATTTCAGACGAACATAACGACGTGAATAACCTGGTGTCAACAAGTGCTAACTCACTAAACGATCACAATTACATAAGTCTCCAGTATGAAATTAATTAACGAAGAAAAAATGTCCCTATATATATAAATTAAACGGCTAACGAACACAAGTACGTGACTATAACTAAAGGAATTACGGAACCCAACCATCCTGTTTTTAAATAAATGAAATCGCAGAAGCACCTCTCCCAAAAGCAGGTCTGTCCAGCTGCGAGCTCAGTGAAGCAATGACTACAGTGTGTGACATGCAGAGTCTTATAAGCGTGGCCGACGTCTGTGGTGTTAGTCAAGAAATAAGACGTCTGGCATGCAAATACTCTACTAAATTTTCAAACTCATTTAACGCCTATTCTGATAATTTAAAGATGGAATAAAGCACATGTTAAAAATACACAAACTTAATAAAAACTGATTTGAATACACTATGTCCTACAACAGGCAACGAATTGATTCTCTACACTACAACATTTCACAATATGTAACTATTTAGTACTTCCAGTGTTAACATGGACAAAAAGAAAATTCCAAATTCGCGTTTCGAATTTTAGGATTTTAACCAGACACATACATGTACGTCTCTCTCCATTTGTACACATACCTTAAATTATATTAAAACATGTTCGTTCGATGTGGAGTCTGATGTATGAATGAGTTGAGTGTAACAATTACATCGAGTTATAAGCTGTGTTGAGAGCAAACAGAACCTGTGTGTGTCTCGGCGTACTTTTGACTATAGACTGTGCTGAAAAACTCGGAAATGAACAATTTACATCACAAATCAATAAAAATATCCTGTTTGCGAATGACAGAACCTATTTCCCTACCAAGCTACTATAGACGAAGAAAAATTTAATCATGTCTTCCTGAATGTTACCCAGATTTTTAATGCAAATTTCACTATTGTAATAAGAAGAATTCAGGTTTGTGAAAGAGTGGAATTTTATAAAAAAAACATTTTAATTAGGTTTTCTGAGTTTGTGTAAAGAATGTTTATTTTTTTTTGCCAGCAGGTATTATCATGGTGAATCCTCTGGCGAAATAGTAATCTGGTTGCTGTGAGAAAATATTTTTATTAAAAGTTCACAGGACTCTTGTTGGAGTAGATTTGAAAGGCAGCGAGAAAACTTTCTTGGAGCTGTAGTGTGTCGCTTATAGGTTTTTCTACCTGCCTCTGACAAGGTATTTCTGTCTCTTTACTCTCGGCTTCGTTACGTCCCCAGGGTTCTTCAACTTAACCAGTGGGTCGATGGAGGTTTTCTGAAGATACTAGTCTGTTCCTTTACCATTCTATGCAAATTTATTCATTCATACATATTCGATTCTCTCCAACATATTTGTAATTCCCCCATAGCCCTTCAAAGTTTGTTTTATTAATTTTTTAAATGGCAATTTAAATTATAGTTTTTAATATATAATATATTTTCTCCCTCATGAAGAGTATAGTTGAGAAACTTGTATTTTTCCTTTAAAGTGAGCAAATAGACATCCTACTACCTGATTTTAAATTCTTTTTAAGCTCCAGACCTGAAAATCTTACCATCAGTGTTAGACATCCGCTCCTTTTCATGTTTACCAACATTTTTCATTTAAAAAGTTAAGAGATTAACATCCAGTCATACACAGATACTTTGTTTTCAGATGCATTCCATCTCCAATCATTCACATAACAAGATATATATATATATATATATATATATAAAAGTGACATAAGGAATTTAAAACTAATAAATAACAAGTCACAGTAGTACTTTTTTAACATTGAAAAATTGTATAAAAATTTTTCTTTTAAAAAAATCATCCTTAAAACCAAAATATTTACAATTGCTTTACTACAAACATTGACACACTAAAATACATTTTACAACAACAATTTTTACCAAATCAAATAAATATGTACAACAAGCATTTTTCATTACTTTAAAACAAACATAACAAGATAATCAAATTTACAGCAAACATCTTAAGAACTAATTTATCAAACTTTTTTTAGTAGCATTTTAAGAACGACAATACATTTAATGAAAAACAACTTAAGATTTGCAACAAAATACCTATTACTAAATTTACAATTTTCTGTAATAAAGCTGTGTACATCAATCATAAATCTTAAAACTATTTCTGTTTACTACGACTACTACTACAATCCAAAATCTTCTTACACATATTACATAAATAACAAAAACAAAATATATAAAGATATAAAACATATTTACAAATATAATATATCAATCTGAAGATCGTCTGTTATCTATATATATTTATTTTACAAACTCTTGTATAGGTTACAAAGAGGCGCAGAGGGGTATTCTTTTATTAGGTCACATCTGGTAGTATAATTTCCAAATGCCTACACGCGCCAATGACTTGTTACAACACACTCATACGCACGCAGTTTCAGGAGGAAGTAATATTACAGTATGGATTTCTTCTTCTTATTTGGAAAGGGGAAGAGACATTGAAGGCGGTAGTATAAAGTATGTTGATAATGTAGGTATGTCCTGCCTTACAGTTAGGCAAACAGGTAGCAGCAGCATTGATGGTGATGAAACAGGCGTTGAAAACAGTTGTAGATATCTGTAGACTTGTGGACAGCGGTAGATAGCTGTGATGATAGATGTGGAACAGGTGGTGAGTGTGGTGGCGCAGATAGATATCATTGGTGGTGTAGTGCTGGCAGTTGTGGTGACGTGGGTGGGCTGTATTTATTGTGATGTAACAAATGTAGGGAAGAAATACAAAAATAATTACTTAGGTATTTAGTAGTGCCCCAAGGTAAGGTTGCTATTCCATCTGCCTCAATGTAACACTTATAATCCATACCTGACAACACTACCTTTGTTACTCATTCAGTGTAGACTTCGCGAGCACGCAAACAGAACTGATATTGGGTCCCCAAAATCCATGTGCAATTTTTGAGGCAATCTCGACAATCCTCGTACCTGAGTGACTGTAACAAAAACTGTAAAGGATTTACACCCTCCGCCTTACGCATATATTGCTCATTTGCAACAATGTATGCATAAAGCTTAGGACGTAAACCCACAAAGTGTGTGATGATGCGACCAGCACATTCATCTCTCATGACCCCGGTACGGCCTTTGTTCTCGAGAGGGAATCTTTGTGGGTTATCGAGTGCATAGTTGGATGTATCAAACCACACCTTTTTAATCTGGGGTAATTACTTTATAAATGTCATCACAAGCAACAGAATACACCAACAAATCGGTATCACAATTAAGGACGTGTAGGACTTCGGAAGAAATTATGTACACATGTACATATAGTGAAATTCGTTGAGGTTTAATTTTGAAAGATCAAGAATGGCAACACCAGTGTACAAAGGTTTGTTGAACGCAACATAACTCTTTGACATCTCGATAAGGACCAACAAGTTTTCCATCGATAATCTGCCTTGCCTGGAATTTTGGACACCATATCAGCTCTGCAGCCCCATAGATAGTGTCATACCTTGAAACGACTTTTACTGCCATCTCCCTGCTGGACATTATGCGAGGTTTTTCCATAAATGGAATTATACATCAATTTGAAAAAAAAATATTTTTCGAATTCATTCGCAGCCTGGTCACGTTTATCAATTTTAAACTTGATGTAAGGAGTCCTCCAAGCCTTTTTCTCAAAACGCAAAACACGATGAAGAGAGTCAAGTGTGACTCCATACATCAAGTACTGCCTAAGTGTTTCCCCATGTATAACATATTTCTTCCACAGCACTAGTATCAAAAAGGTTTCTCATGCGAGCCGTTCGGGGGTACGCATTTTCTGGGGCCAAAGGCAAATCAGATAATGTGTCATGGCATTCGTCCGGAAAAGACAGATCCACTTCCGCGAAAAAACAAGTGTCACCGTCATTCACCGTGTTTGGAAAATCCCATGTTAAAAACACGTCAGCCTCAACCCACTCGAAATTGCCAATCAGACGCTTGGATCGCATTGTATGTCTGTATAGCCCATTTACATCGAAATAGCATATATACTTCGATGCCACACTGTGGTCGTAGTCCTCACCCATTTAAATATTGTTGGCTTCCGCACGTCTTTTTGATAACTGGGTAATGCTGCACCTAATCCCGCATTCTACAAAAAGATACATGTCTGGGTCAGTCAACAGTTCTAGCCACGCACAAGTCATTTACAATAAGGCATCCCATGAAAGAGATGGAGCTGTGACGTACATGGCAGTATCAAGACCGTATAAGCCAAACATAGTCTGAAATTCTCAAAAACATCAACCAGCAAACAAGTGTCCACACATAAGTAGTGTATGGCATACTGCAGCAAGTTTATGCAGTTGAATGCACCCCATGCGGCTTGGGTGTGAGCGTAATTCTCATCGCTAATGCCTTCGCCTCTCATGACATTATGTAATGCGTCCTTTGGTTGGAGTGACTTGCACATCAGACTTTCTGGCGACTTAATAAGTCATAAGGAAAAACTCCCTTCCGTTTGCCAATTCGAATTGGGTGTTGTCTGGAAACATCGAGTGGGTGATACTCAATTGCGCAGGTAGTATATTGCCTGTCAATGTTTCCAGAGAGGTACTCATGAATTGGAATGAATCAATAAAACGTAATTTGAAATATTGCACCTCTCCATTGAAATCAGTCCTATTGGAAATTGGTTTGATAATGCATTTGTATTTTTCAAGGGTCATTCCAATCACGTGAATTTTACCTGGGTTTTCGATGACCATGGTTCCACCGTGTTATGGTACGTGACTTTATAAAAAAGTGAGCATCATAGTTGTGCACGTTATGAAAAACAGCTACAAGTTGTCTTTTGGGCAGTCTGAAATTCAAGTTACACTTTTCTGTACACGACCTCTGATTTCACCCGTCAGATGGTCATGATCGACCACAATATCATCTGTACTGAGCTTTCCCTTACAAACGTGACAACTTTTCTGAGCCGCCAAGCTAACTTCATCAGCAGGGGGTTTTGGCTTCATCGGAACAATCATACTGTAGATTCCTGCAACCCACTTTGTAAGTTCAACTAATTTATTAACTAATTGGTAAATACAATCAGCACCCATAAACTCAAAATAGTTAGATAAACTTGGATTATATGAGCAGACCAACAAAATGCTACAAGCATATGGAACATGTTGGTTGATGGTAGTTGTATTACTAGTTTCATCATTAGGCAGCAAGTGGACATAGGTTTCAAGCAACTTTCAACCTCGCAATAGGCGACGAAACCCAATCTCTGTTGTTTGCTGTAATCTTTAATTTCCAAGAACTTGTCGTTCCCAGTGGGGAAATCAGTGCAAACAGCTTCTTATTGCTGGCAATGAATAGTGTGATTTGCGAGTTTTTCCTCAGTTTGGAAGTATTGGAGAGAACGCTCACAAACAAATTTCTTATGACCATGTTTACTCAGCTGACTACCAACTAGCCGTGACAAATTTGTAATACAGACAAAAAGCAAATGAGCAGCTTTTGCACTCACGCGACTTGCCAAAATATTTACGTGTTTGTCATGACGTACAGGAGAAATACGCATGGGCACGATAACCCCACCCTTTTCTCAAGTTTCGTCAATTATATTGCTACCTTTGTCCACCATACAGTAGACATTGATAGAAGTAGAATTGTTCTCCTCGAACTTACGAATATCCTCGATGACTAAAGGTGTCGACAGACCTTCAGTATTCAATTCCTTGTGAGGTTTTGGATGTGAAGTAGTTCTGTAAACATGGTGTGTGGCAGGAAACAAAGATGCTACGACGGCTTAGTGGAAACGCACTCCCTCCGGGCAGTCTACATCGATACAAGCAAGATGAAACTTTGGTAATTTAGTGTGCGCAGCACCGACGGTGAACGCTCGGTATTGAGACCCATGTACACTTCCCGTCAGAATAAGTGAGTGATGGAAAAAGTTAAAGTCCACTTCGGTAATCTTGGGCTTTAGACAAGATGTATAGCCTTCGCTCTTAGGAATCCAGCTACTCAGAACTATCCAGCCAATCTTTCAGCGTTTGAAATGCGCCAAGAATTTCTTTAGCTTCTATTGGAGCATCATTCTGACATAGGCTTTTCTAAGTGAATATAATGCATTTAATTGGATGAAGTAACTCGTCCTGCGATTTATGAAGTTAATGCGAAAACGTTATATCTCACACAAACTCCACACTGGAAGTCCGTGTCTCACGCGCAAAAAGGTAACACTTAGGGGAATAAACAATAAATTATAAAGGCGAGCTGAGATACAGTGTTGTGCAACATAGCTTGCCCTGAAATATTTTAACGGAATTGCCTCACATGAATGTTGGTGAGTCGTGCAAGCAGACAGCAGAAAGAAAACCAGTCATAAATGGGTGTTGAGCTACAGTGTTGTGCAACATAGATTGTCCTGAGATACTTTAACGGAATTACCTCACATGAATGTTCGTGAGTCGTGCAAGCAGACAGCGGAAAGAAAAAACAAGTCGTAAATGGGTGCTAAGCGACAGTGTTGTGCAACATTGTTCGTCCTGAAATATTTTAGTGGGATTACCTCACATGAGCCCGGCACTAAAAGTTCGCGAGTGGTGCAGCAGGTAACACTTAGCAAAAAGAAAACCAATCATAAATCCGAGCTGAGCTACATAATTGTGCAATATAGCTTGTCTCGAGGTATGTACGCGACATTCGATGCTTCAAGCAATGAAACAGTAAACGCATGTGAAATCACTATATTTAAAAATAACTGTAAAAGATAAATGCATAATTCCTCTGTTAATATTTAAAATAAACCCTATTCTAAGCGTGAAGTTAAGTATTTATAATATTTTTATTTTATTATCAATACACAAAAATGAATTTCCTGCTGTCGTACGCATTTGCGAAAACCGATTATCACACTTTAGCGGAATATATGCCTACATTCGTCAGTAACTAAAGCTACTGAACATTAATGAAACAATTGGAGCATATTGCAGATGTAATTATTGTATGAGCACATCAAGAATGTTTCTCTTGCAACAGGCTGCTGTCTGCATGAAAAGCCACGTCCTGTTTAACCGGGCCAATTTCTACGCTACCAAATCAAATCCTTACATAGGTTTCGTATTAACTACTGTAGCCGGCAGACGCCTGTTCCAAAAACATAATTTACGACGGGCTCAGGCATATGTAAGGCAATGGAGGTCGAAGGACGTTCACAGAGGTACAGGAAATTTATCCTCAGTGTTACAAAATTGCACTTGATCATAATATTTATATAAAACCACATATAATAAAAATATTATACAACTTGAATACTACTTAGTTTTTAACACTTGGTACAATTTCGCGTGAATAATTTATACGTACAGTTTATCAAATTATAACAAAACAGTAATTTCAGGCCAGTACTTTTCTTTTGAAACTATAGAAAAGGTTTTATATCTTTATTTGCACAAAGTCGCGAAAATGAGTGTTTTTACTCATAGTAGGCTGACCAGCACTATAATTAATGCATAGCCTACACACAGTGTTTATAAAACAAGAAAAAAAATTATAAAATTATAATCTACAGCATAATGTTCAATCTGCGTATCAGCATTCTTGCCGTGCTAAGCGGTAGTTAATGCGAAATTTTTGGTCTACATACGCCTGGGTGTTCAAATTTTAAAGCTCACTGAAATCACAGTAAATATTTAGAATTTATATAAAAAGGTGTTAATTATCTTGTCGGTATATGTATTGTTTCTAGAATTCCGATTCACGTGCAAAATTAATGCCACTTGTACAGATGTTTTTTTCAAATAATGCTGGCTTCAGCAGACGGTGTATCCAATATAAAAATATTGCTGTAGCATTTATGATACAGTTATTTATACTAACTTAACAGATCGTAATAAACGTTTGACTATAATTCATGCCAGTAAATGTTATTCGAAATGCAATGTTCATTTAGAGAAAATATTTTCCTGATTATGAAAAAAAAGAATGTGCAAATGTGTAATCATATTTGAAAGGCATTATATACTAAAACATTAGCAGTTTAAAATTATATTTCAAATTGTTAGACAAACATTAGAAACTAATGCTAGCGTTATAGTTATAAGTAAATTAGTTTTGTTGTTGTTGAAATTAAGGCCACACTTATTTACTCAAAATTTCTAATTGTAATGTATTTATTTAAATACATTATAAAATATAATCTTTGTATTATATTTGCGATATAAATAAATGTACTTTTGAAAGTATGTTAAATATTAAATTAAATTCTTAATTTGCAAATGTAACTGAAATAAAAGTTTGACTGTAACGTTAAATGTAAATAAATAAATAAATAAATTATATATATATATATATATATATATATATTGCAAGCCCTCTTAACAGAATAATATATTCATTACAAGAAAGGGCAAGTATTCTTTTGGTTACTAGTTTTCAAGGTTTTACTTGTAACAGTAGCATAAAATTCACACACATTTCCAGATTTACAGCACTAATGCTTTTTTTCTCGTGACAACTTTTTTGTCTTAGTTCTCCTTTTGGAATTGCCATTTCCCAAGATAGGTTGACTCCTAAGGACAAGCATAAAACACACCATTGCTCTACCCGGGATTGGAAACCGGAACTACTCACGCTCGACACTCAACCGACTGCGCCACAGGGGGCAGCCAATAGGTCAACCAGAACACTGTCAGTAGTTATAAGAACTTATTTTAAGTGAACGAAAAGCAGCTTATTTCATTGGAGATAATTTCTAAGTTGCAATTTAAGTAATATATTAATTAATTGTTCAACACTGTACTTATAATTCGCAGCCACGTTGGTTGGTATTCACTTGCCTATATTTGCGCTAAGTTAAATATAGAAACTAAGGGCTAGTTTTTGAACTTTGTTTTAAAACATCTAAAGTTTAGTTTAACCGCCATACATCACTCTTTTTTTGGAATAAAAAAATTGAAAATAAAAATATATATTTAGCCTTTCCGCAGATCTATTTTGTGTTATTGTCTAGCAGTGATTGTACTAAATATCCCTTTATAATTTTATATAGCATTAATTATAATTAACATTATTTGAATTGATTTATTCACTCCAGAATTGTTTGGATTGATTATTTCGACAAGAGACAATTCAAGAATTCTATGTCATCAAAAATATCGTGCCAACAACTATGGATATGTTACGAAATTACATTCGGCATTGGCTAGATAGATGACAGCTCTGTACGAATTTGTATGTAATTATTTGCATGATCTTTGGCATTGTTTAAAAGTAAAACTGCTATGCTGTAAAATGTGTTCAAATTCAATGTTGTCTTGAGTAATGCGTTTCCCTTGAGATATTTATTACGCCGCACCGTAAACCTTCAGATAAAATTTTTATATCCGCCACTCATCCCATTTTAATGGTGAAAGATATGACCAAAATGTGGAAAAGGAGCAAGTAATCTATTGATGCATCAAACCACAGAAAGTATTCCATTTCCATCGTTGTTACTTTTATCTAACGTGATTTTAATTCGATACTATTTAATATTAGAACAGAAAAATTGGACTCAATTTAAAAGAAAGGCAATTGAATGCTATCGAAGGATATCCTCCAGCACTGCTACCTGTTGTCTCCAGTAAAAAGTCTCAGTGTCTGGTTTTGCATTTGCTGTTACTCAAGACAAAATACAGAATGTTTATATGTCCACGCGAATACTGCTGGGAGGCAGTATTGCCGCTTAGCTAGAGACCGGACCGTGCCGAGCCGTAGTTTAGGGACTCGCGTGCACAGAAGTTTTCTGGTACTAGTAGATAAGTCTCTATTGGTAGCAATTTTGGAAGACAAGCGCTACCTCAAATATAATGATTAAATATCATTTATAAGAAATTGTTGAACCAGTTTGGCATCAGTGAAAGTAATGGGAACGTCAAAACGCTGTATATAGATATATTTCTAATGTAGTAACAACTAAGTGCTGAATTTTGATGCATTTCGTCAAGTAAAGCTGTGAACGATATAATGACTTAATAATAGTAGTATACAAATGGGCAATCTAAGAGGGGCTCGAAACTGCGCACAAGGGAACTAGGTGACCCCATCTTTGTTGATGCCATATGGGAAAAATTACCAGTTTTTCATGTTTTTCCCCAAAAACATTCTCATTTCCTTCACGCCCACAGTGGCCATCTTCGATCCCAACCTCCTGCTCCACCAATCCGACACCAGGGTATTGACTCCCTTTCACCTAGCATCCTGGTGGGTGCCGAGTCTCATCCTCTGTCATTCCTTTTGGGATCTGTCAACCTAGCATCGTAATGCGGTGCTGAATACCAGTATTGGCTTACACACTCGCCAGACCTAAGCGCACATATAAGCATAGTTGACTGTAATTTCCGAACTGCAAACGATATAATTGTAAATATTATAAACCAGGCTGCATCCCTGACAATGACAAAGGTCGCAGGGCCAAGTATACCCTATGTCTACTTATAAGCATAGTTAGCTGTAATTTGGGAAACATGTAAGATACAGTTGCCAAATACATAACATATGAATCACCCACAATGACAAGAAGGGTCGCATTGTCATGTATACTCTACATCTACTTATAAGCATATATGGCTGTAATTTCTGAACTCTGTAAGATAAAGTCACCAAATTCATAACATAGGCATTATTCACGATGATGGAAGGGTCGTAGGGCCAAATATAATCATATGTCTACTTATAAGCATAGGTACCTGTAATTCCCATTACATGTAAGATACAGTTTTCGAATTCAAACACAGGTATCACGTCCGACTACAAGAATTGCCGAAGGGCCGAGTATAACCATATGTCTACTTATAAGCCCAGTGGTCTGTAATTTCCATAACTTGTAAGATATAGTTGTATGGAAATCAAACACAGGCTTCAACCCCGACATTGAAAAGTGTCGAATGGCTGAATATATGCTTTGTTTAACAATATGCATTGTTGGCTATAAATAACAAACCACGTAAGTTATAGTTGCCAAATTCATTACAGGCACAATCCACGACGACGAGAAGGTTTACAGGTACAAGTATACCCTGTCTACTTATAAGCATAAACAGCTGTACTTTCCAAACTTTGCAAGATATTATTGCCAAATTCATAACATACACATTATCCACAATGGTGAGAAGGGTCGCAGGGCCAAGTATACCCTATGTATAATTATAAGCATAGTTGGCTGCAATTTCCGAACCAAATAATATATAGTTGCTAAATTAACAACATAGACATCATCCATGAGTACGAGAAGCATTGCAGGGCCAAGTATGCCCCATGTATACTTAAAAGCATAGTTGGTTGTAACTTCCGAACCATGTACGATGTAGTTGCCAAATTAATAACATAGGCATCATCTATGATGACAAGAATAGTCATAGGGTTAAGTATATACCCTACGTTTACTTATAAGCATTGTTAACTGTTACTTCCATACTGTGTAAGATATAGCTGTCAAATTCGTAACACAGGCCTCTTCCCTGATGATGATAAAGATCGCAGGGCAAAGTAGGCAGTCGATATTATCTGTAGCAAATCAATTTACTCATTTATTTTTGGTCCTTTGCAAATAATACTACATTTATCAGCTGTTTTGTTGGCATCTCATATAATAAACAAAAAAATAATACATGTTAATGTATTCACAAAAAAGGGCAACTCTCACAAAAAAATAACATGTCTGTGTTTTACTGTTCATATGCGTGTTTTTATACACCTCTGTGTCTGCATGTTCATGGAATGGGTAACGAACGTAAACAGCACCGGATGATTTGATGTTCGGTTTGGGTATTTAGAATGCCTCTCCAATGCCACAGAGTTTCTCCCTGATTGCCCATGTATTTGGGGCACTGAACTTCGTCACGTGTTCAGTTGAGAACCTTATTGCATTTTTGGAAACACCTTATGGTCTCCTCCCTTTTAAACAGAGGTCCTCTGACGACATACACATTTCGCCAACCTTGGGTCCCCATTCGACTCACGGCATTCATACCTTCTATGTCATATGCATATATAACCAATTTAATTCACATTTTCGTGTAGCGATGTCTCGCCAGAGTCAGAGAGGTTCAAGGAAGTGAAACGTCATTCTGTAGTGATGTCTCACCACAGCCAATAGGTTTCGAAGAGAGTCATAGGCCTTGTTGAAGCAGCAGGTTTAACCACCGCTGAAGCAGGCCGATGTTATGGTGCTCCAGAGAGCATTGCGAGTTGATGGGTACGACAGTTCCGGGACACGGGTGACATGATGCATCATGGAGGATCGGTGTCATCTAGGGTGTCAAGTGCAACCGAGGACAATTGTCTTATTACCCAGGTACAGTTGACTCCTTTCAAGTGCGCCAGTCAGCTAAAACGTGCCATGCACTTTTCTGTTAGCTCGAGTACCGTTCTGAGGTACCTGATGGCGGTGGGACTTAAATCCCGGCATGCTTCAAGGAAACAAAGTCTCACCAATGAGCACAGGATTTATCGCCTCGTGTTTGCCCAGGAACACATTAACCGTGACTGGTCAGGTGTTTTCTTCGACGAGTGTGTGTTTTCCTCGGCTAATGATGGCCACTGTGCGTCTTCAGACCTTGTAGGATCCAACACAATCACGAATATGTGACCGAGTGCTTGTGCTATGGTCATGCATCCATTATGTGTTGGGGATGGATGAGTGCACGCGGGATAGGCGTGTTGCAAAGAACCGATGGTCGAGCTCCGAGTACATGCGGCCTCAATTCCGAGCAGTATTAGCATATTCTAGAGAACATTATGATTCCCTCGGTGCAGGTTTTGTATACGAATGGTGTGCTGAACTTCCAGCAGGACCATTCTCCGATACACACTTCTCAGACGGTTCAAGAATGGTTCGCAAGGCAAAACCAACTAGAGCTCGTAGATTGGCCACCTTAGAGTGCCGACTTAAATTCAATAGAGAAGGTTTGATAGGAGACGAAGCGCATGATGGTGGAAAACTGGCCTGATCCACAGCCAGCAAATAAAGATGCTCTCTGGGAACTAGTAACAGGTGCCTGGGATGTAGTAGCTAGTAGAAAATGCCATGCTACTTCTCTGGTCGCCTCTCTACCACGACGGCTGCCGCAGGTAGTTGATAATGAGGGATACTGGTCCTCGTATTGAGGTAACAACATCGACCCTTTTCAGGGCCACACAAACACTCATGTAAAAACGTGAAACAAAAAACCAATGGTACACCACATGGCATAATGACCACATCGACATACAAACTAAAAGTGTGAGGTGATTGCGAATCCGAAACAGAAGGCATCAGATTCATACATGCGAGACCATCTTTGTTTATTACATGTGTTTTTCATATGGATGCAAACATATGCTTACCAATAAAATACATTATATACTGTAACATTTTGTATTACAACGAAACAAAATAATATAACCAGTAGGAATGAAATTCAAGGTCAAACTCCAGAAACCTAATGTTATTTTGTGAAGGGAAAATGCCATTTATTCGGCAATTTCGACAACCATGCACACATTACGATAAGCAGACACCTGGCAGCATGGACTAACAACATAATATCATTCCGGTTCAAGTTCAAGTCCGGCCTTTACTGATATTTATTTGTCCAATTCTGTATTTCATTCCAGGTGGATTGAAATAACATTGAACTATTTCTCGAACTGTTATTCTTTCACTCAGTCTGGTATTTTCAGTCTGACGAATAAAGTTCTAATTGAAGTCCACGAATTGACCTGAACTTTCCAGTTCACTGCAGAGGAAAAATGAAAGAACAGTTTCTTGAACTACGTCTCATACTTCATGTTATTACAGTCAAACATTTTCAATTCAAGGTAGACAATTTCAAGACATGTTCACGGCCTGCCATGAACTAAAATTATGTTCACAGTTCCATTTCTAGTTAATTGAAGCGTAAATATGAATTAACTGTATCTCGAAATATATCTTGTACTTCCTTGTATCATTCTAGACCGACTTTTATAATTCGAAGTGGACAATTCCAATATATGTTTACTACCTATCTTGAACTAACATAGTGTTTAATTTTTCATTTCCAGTTCAGTAAAGAGGAAATGCTAAAGAACTGTACCTCGAACTGTACTTCGTACTTCTTAATTTTTTCCCATTCCTACGTTTTTAATCTGAGTATCAAAGGTCAGCTAATATTCACAGTATCATACAAATATATGATAAGTTCTGGTGCAAGATTCAGGAATTTTGATCATGGAGTTAACTGACCATGGCTCATGTACGATCAATTCATCTATACAATGGCTGTGGGGCTAAGTGGTTAGACTTCTCGCCTCCCACCTAGGAGAACTGGGTTCAATCCCCTGTTGGGTAACTTGATTTTCGCTTGTGGGAATCATGCCGGTGGGTTTTCTCGGGGATCTCCCATGTCCCCTGCCCTTGCATTACGATGCTGCTCATTTCTCACCTCATTTCGTCCTCATCTTTTCTCAAGAACTCGATGTTAAGAGCCTCCGAGATCTCTCAACTCAACTACAATGGCCATTTTTAATACTCTTAACCTTGAACGGTAGCCATGGTCGTGACCCAGCGATTATTTCCGCTAGCCAGCGACCACATGTGTTTTATAGGCACTGGGTTTACAAACTCGAAAAACTGTGTTTACCAGCCTATTTAAATGTTCTTATTTATTCTACAGCATGCTTACTTATATAACATACATGATGTAGGCGTGCTATATATGCTTATTGATTATATAATCGATTTATCATTGCAAGTATTTAGTATCGATTGAATGAATTTGTTTTCATTTAGAAGTGCGCTAACGTGTAAAACAAATGCGATGGGAACATTATGCTGACAATGCCTATTGAATTATAATTTCAATTAATTTGGTTCTGTTTTGAATAGAGAAATAACGGACAGACTAACTCAATGATATATTCTGCCGCATACAGCTGCATAATGCACTTCAAACGTGTTGAATGTTGTGACTAGTTGGCTACAGAACGATAAAATGTCACAAAGAGAAAGTAACTACTGGGAAACAAGACAAACCATTGTTTCATTGCATTGTAAAAACAAATAATACCCTGAAATTCTAAACATTCTTATACCAAGTCGTGTAATCTAGTGATTTAGAGAATATAAAGCTTTAATTAACCGATCAATATTAGGCCACCCACAAAATCTGGCCGACAGGGCAACACAACAAGTGGATTTATTTACTTTGAATTCATGTACTATGTAATTAAAACAATCATATCTCGCGAATCATTAATCCAATTTTAATGACCGATAACTTCTTGGATTCCACTTACAATTCTCTACGAAATGACATGTAAATGGATACGATTTAGTGAGTAGTTGTCTAAGCATTTAACCAAAATTCTCAAAAACGAACTTATAATAGCAGTACTACTTCTAACACCTTCACTAACTGGAAACACATTTCAGTAGAAAGAGATCCTCCGAAAGTATAGTAATATGCAATCTTAATTGCACCTAGTTACAAAATTAAGACAAGAGAAAACGAAAATGAAATTATGGATGTCTGGTGGGAAACCTCTATGATGATGATCAAGAATGATCAAGAACGATGCAAAAGTTAAGTCTTCTGCACTATCCGCGAATTTGCAAGAACAGTTTGGAAAAGAAGTAACACCAAGAACAATACAACTATTAACGAGGAGCACTGAGAAACTGGATATAGGAATCTAGTAGTATAGCCGAATATCGAACGTTTTACTTATGACAGTAATGTATTTATATTTTTGTATGATATGTTAAATTTGTATATGTGAAGTGCAATTATAATTGTTTGTTCCTAGAGTACATACAATATATCCCCACACAAATTTGCCTTGCAGTGGCATAAAACTGAAACTGAAATTGAACAGGAAGATGTCGCGTTGATTACATCCTTTCGTCAAGCCTTTTCTTTGAGTCCAGTGCTGCACTCTAAATTCGGATCAGTCGTAAACCATTGATTCACAGTGAAATTCAACCACTTGAATCAGTGGAAATAGCTTCACTTAAAATCAGTGGGAAACCACTGATTGTTTCAGTGAAAAACTTTCACTTATTGAAATAGTGATGTGAAACAATTTCACTGAGTGAATAGTTGACGACAGTATGTAGTGGCGAATTGAATATTGATTTTATTGAATTTAGCAAAAAAAAAGTTTGTGAAATAAACATTCTTACGATAGTTTTTTATTTATATTGCGCGATTTACCGTAATTTAAAGAAGTGAAAACAATATCGGAGGTGGCCGGGATTGAACACATATACCATTTCCATTTCACTTTTAGGCCATTACCTTACCATCTGCGTTACCAGGTTAAGTTAAAAATGGGAGCAAAATATATGTCATACTTCTTATCGAAATCGTTAATATTTAAATTGTATGCCCTTACTTTTTGTGTGTAAATCTATTGTTACTGTTACTATTGTTAAAACGAATACTATGTATGAATGCACTCTCTTCACCATATTATATGCAGTTTAAACCTTCAAACAGAGCTCTGTGGTGATTACATGAAAACGAAATGAAAGAGGTAAAAACGTGAGGAAAGGCTGAATGTCCATATTACTTCATAAAAAGGTGATTTGAAAGAAGAAACACATTTCAGACAGTATTTTGTATTGGGTTAATTAGTTTATTCGTTGTTATTTCACTTGATACACATTGTTAAATAGGCATTTTAAACGTTGTTTCACTGCCATTACTATACACTGTTTAACTAATCCATCAGTAAAAAACAAACCACTAAAAAACAGCGAAAAAAGTGACTGATGAATCATTGGAAAACATCACTGAATCAATACGTGAGGTAAATCTGGTATGTTTTCACTGATTCATCAGTTAAATTTACTGAAGCGACTGTTGAATCAGCCAGTTACTGATGACTCGTTGTAACACAGACATTCTCCCTGATTCAGATTTAGAGTGTATTGCAGCATTTTGGTGGTATAGGCTATTCACGGTAAAAAGAGCACTTCCGAATGCGCTACTTAAGATCTACTTCTATGCATTTTGTGTATTATTCCGCCTTATGTAATATCAACATTGTCATGGGTCTCATCACTTTATTCATGCGCCGGTCAAGTAAAACACTGAAATGATTAGAAAAGTTAATATTTTACCAATATGCTCATTTTTACACTTCGATATATAAAAAAACAGAAAGCGAAAGAAATAATTTAAATGATCAGAAATGGTTACTTAAAACTTTTTATTCGATGTTAAGTTGTGGAATTACTTTCCAGCAAATACGGAAAATATGAGCCAGAATCGGGCTGGTAAAGTTAGCCAACAAACTCTGGCCACCAATACCAGCCCGATGTCTTATGCGGGAAGCGACTCGATGGAAATATGGACTGGCGGCTAACTGTTGGCCGACAGTGTCGTGCCTGCAAAGGCTGGATGTTGTTACGATATGGGGCCTGCCACGGCTGGATGTCACTATGATGCCGGGCCTGCGACGGCTGGGTGTCGTTACGATGCCTAACCTGCGATGGCTGGATGTTGTTACGATGCCAGGCCTGTGAAGGCTGGGTGATGTTACGATGTTGGGCCTGTGATGGCTGGATGTCGTTACGATGCCGGGCCTGTGACGGCTGGATGTCGTTACGATGGCGGTCCTGCGACAGCTGGATGTTGCTACGGTGCCGGGCCTGTGATGGCTGGATGTCGTTATGATGCCTGGCCTGCAGCGGCATGATGTCCAGAAATAAGCAGTGTATCAATGAAAAAAACCTTATCTTTTCGATTAAAAATCTTAGTAATAATAATTTATTCTTTATAATTATTCATTTCATTGAATTTCCAACACATTAGATGATATAAAATTACTTGCTTGCCGAGTGCGGTACCTGACCTTAAGACCTTTGAGTTAACAGCCCAGCATGCCAACATATACACCATGGGGTTAGCTGCTGATATCCTCCAGTAATTAAAAATATACAATGACACAAATTATTATAAAGGAGATCATAAATTTAATGACAATAAAACAAATACTTTTAAAATGCAAATTATTTAGAAACTATTTCTTCAGAGGCATGCAAACCAAATCGTTTTTGTTAGTTTTTAATATATCTATCGGATGGTTGTACAAAATGAAAAACAAATTCAAAGTCAACAAGTGCCATGAGCTACCACGTGACATCATGAAAAAAACATGCTAACGGTAAACACACGATCTCAAAAAAGACATCACGCCATTAACAGCTAGCTAACATCTTGCCTATTCAAAACACTTTCCAAAAGTTTGTCGCCAAAATTACATCATATTTGTATCTTTATTGTGATTAAGAGCCTTGTCTCGAAAACGTTAACGGGCCGGAATAAATAAGATAATAGCCAGCTTACCGAAAAGCAAAGATGCTTTATGGGAATCGGCCCAGAAACATTTTTAAAATGTTTGCAATATGTTTGCTCAGCGATATCAAGCAGACATATTTTCGATGATATCCATCTGTTATCCTAAAAAATACAGCGAGCCATTGTATTTTTTCTAACAGCTTGCAATCTGTCTCAAAAAAGACATCACACCGTTTTCAGAAGGCTACCTTCTGACATTGAAGCGATAGTTGCTGACAGTACAGGTATTGGGCCGACAATTTGCATACACTTTGCCGACAGGTTGTGTTTGCTGGGTTTCCATTCATCGTTACCAATTTAATTGGATGTCTGTCACTCAGGGCGCCCGTTAAAAGATATGCAGGTAGGGGCAGTGACTTTTTCTAAGGTTGATTTCAAAAGTGCTCACTTTATCGTGAACAAACTTTAAAATAATGGATTCAATACCAGTTAAATATGCCCAGGCAGCGCACCAGTGTAGTGAATCTGCCGCTCGCCCCTGCCGACTGCCACAGTAGACACGGCTATGAAGTGCCAGTAGTGCAACGCTGCCATGTTAATTCATGGTGGGGCGCGGGAGTGGGGGGAGGGGGGGGGTCTAGAATGTTGAACATCGTCTCCTACTGTTGTTGCAATAGTACTCAATTGTCACGTCTCCTACGAATGTTTCTGCCATAGAATTATTTTCATCTCAAATAGGAGTGCAAAAAAATTAAACTAAGGAAATCGAGAACCTGTAAAAGAATTGACGAAGTTCATAATAAAATTAATTCATTTTGCTGTGAGTAATTATGGTCTCCATTTAATTTTGCGTTTTAAATTTTAACAACCATAATCACACAGTGCCGGAACAACATAAAGTCATTATATTATAGATACATATAAACATGGTGACTATCTTTATTGTGGTGTGAGTAAATTCAGTGCCTTCAAAAAAAAGTATATCTTAATTTCATGCAAAAGAAAACTTGTAAAGTATGGCATTGGAACAATAAAAGTATTGGCTAGTGAAACTTTGACACAGCGAAACAAAACATTGTTTGGAATCAATCGGATACAATGTGAGTTCAATAACCTGTGACCAACAAATGAAGCACGTAAAGAGAAACTGATAAGGTATTATTTTAGAGAAAGAGAGCTACCTGTAATACCACACCCGCCATCTACAATATACACCACAGTTCTCGTATGCCAGTATTCGAACCGTGTTCATGTTTGTTCGAGATTCAGATGCAATGCCGTGGGACTGGCTGGTGGACTTTCCAACTAAACCACCACATCCCCTTCTTGAACAACCACAGAAAGAGCAGAAAATAATAAAATATATTTCAATCTGGAAAATTACCATGAATAAAATTATTTATTTAAATTTATGAATCTTTATATAGTTGGAAAATATTTTTCATATTAACAACTGAAATAATAACGCAAATTAGTATTGTAAACCCTTTTCGTTCCAGACCAAAAACATTTTTTTATTAACATGTTGTATCACTGAACCAGTTGAAAAGTATGAGAATCACGAGTTTCATTAAAAGTTTCTACAAAATGCCAAATCGCAATGCAGATATCAGTACAGAAGAAGAATTAAAATAATATATAGAACATTTGTTTTATCCATTTGAAGAAAAACAAAATACAATCTACAGTGATGTTCGTTGAAGTACGGTTTATTTTATTCCAAATTAACCTACTCTGATATGACACTCGGCGCTGTTTTACATTTTCGTATATAGGAACTTAGTGCACTTACGCATCATTATAAAAATATGAAAATATATTATTTAGAGAAAAACTTTTAAACCAACTAACGATTTTTCTGACATTTAAACTAAAGACAAACACAACATATAGAAAATTGAGTGCTTTTGAAAGCCCTATTATCTGGAATAATAGTCAATAAATATATATTACTTTAGTCTCAGACTTTAACTTCAGAGTACGGTAGAATATACACAATGTATTTATTACGTACATGGCCATATTTATTTTAAAAAGGTGGTTTTAGGTTAAAAATGGCTGAAAGAAAAAAAGTAACTAACGCCTCAAAAATGCTCACTTTAGAGTGAACAGCTTTTGGCAGATATGTACATAAGTCGGCATGCATGCATGCTAGAAATAAACAATAAGTGAACTGATTTCCTGCTTTCTTTACGATGCAAAACGCCTTACCACTCGCCACACCCCTCGTAGCATGAAGTAATGGGTTGTTGTAAGTTCCAGTTGACTCAACGGGTCTGTACACCTGGCAACCCTGCGAGTGTCTCGCTCCCTGTACACTCTTTCTTCTCTATCTTTGTGTACGCTAACCGTGTTTATAGTTTCAGTTCAGTTGCAGTGACATTCAGAGTTTACAATGTTTAGTATTTAGAGCACCCTATCAAAGATATCCTCTCGCCAACTTTTTTAAGTTGCATTTTTCTAGTATATTACTATAAAATTGTCCCGTTGAATTAACTGTATGTTTTTTGTCTCTAGGATAACTGACATTTTAAAAAGATAAATATTATTTGTTACATTAAAAAAAATAAAATATGGAATTCATTACCATTAATTTTGCTGTACAAATCTTGCCAGAGTTTCTGGATTCAAATTGTTATCTCAAACAAATATTAGAATAACAGGGAATCAGAATAACAGGGATCACTATTTTCTTATGTTAAAGCTAAAAGGACAAAGAAACATAAGAAGAAACTTGTGTTGTTATAGTCAATAAGAGTAGATGCTGTTCATGAACGCCTCGGGGTAATGGACTGCATTCAACCATTTTTAACACTGTGTTTAATTTGTACTTCATTTCTACCCCTTCGAAAAACTTAAGCAAACCATTATATTGTAATACAGTTAATGTTGCTCAACTCTCGTAATATCGTCTTCTATGATGATTGCCAAATATCTGTCGATTAACTCCCAAAGTACAGAATGTAGTTTGTGTAAACTGATTTGTGTTGTCTGAGCATTTATAGTTGTAATGCTACCGGAATATTTTCAAATGTGAATAAAAGTTCAGGTTTGTTGGGAAACCAAATATAAAGAAATGACCTCGCCATTGTTATGACATGTTATTTTAACAGTTTTCAACATGATTCGTAAATTTATATTTCTGATAGTTCTGTCTCCAAGAAATCAATTAAATGTTGCTTCTCAAAGATGGTTACTGTGCAGATGGAATTGTATTCATATCCCAATTCACTCTTCATTGAAAATGACGTGTGAGATTATTAACCGTGGCATAAAGTGTAATAAAACATTATGTACGCACATAAAACCTCATAAGAAAACATAATATAGCGTGATATATTTCTCTGACTATGTAATTATTGAACCTGTTTGGATTTAATAAATGTTTGTTGAGAATGTAAGAAACTTTTTTTTGTTAGTAAGACCGGTTAATTTTTATCCATACTTTTTCGTTTCGTAAATTCACAAAACATCGTCGAGGAAACATTCGAACCTTCTTCATTTTCTTAGGGATTTGAACTTGGACGATTTCTGAAATGGGTTTTAGGTATTTATACAACCAAACGTTTAAAGCAAAGGTCATGGATATATCTTATCGAGTTACTGAACTAAAAAAAAAAAAAAAAAAAAAAAAAACCTTCTTTTTGTCCCCTAACGTAATGACATCCAAAAAATAACCTACAATGAATTTTTAGGCATTTATATATGTAGCATTTTGAAACATACAGAATAACAATATATTATCGCTTTAATGCGCGATTATGGAGACGTCTATAGCATATTTCAACAATTTTCACCCTCTTAATGGTTAAATTTTAAAATAAGTTTATATGTTTTCGTTTAAAGTTAAGAGCATAGCGATATCTCATTAGGTTAATAAAATATTCAGGGATCCTCGAACATATATTTTACCGCTTTTCACCCTCTCAGTTGTTGGATTTCAAATAATGCTGAAATCAGTTTTGTGGTATTTCTTTAGGGTAAATTCTGAAGCTAACAGAACAATCTTACCTCGTCGGATTAATCAGTTATTGAGGAGTCATAAAAAACATGCTTTATCCATTTTCATGCTCTTAGGGGTTAAATTTTGAAAAATCATTTCTCATGGGTGCCTGCATCCAGAAGGAAAGCCAACACTACATTTTCAAACATTGCATTTAGCCGTTTTGTCTGTATATTGGTGAATGAGTCAGTCATTCGGTAACTTCATTGTGTACCTACACAGATATTTAAGTCAAGAAGTGAAAACAAATTTATTTATTGTTATCGTTTTAGTTCGACGGTGCAGTACATTGTTCCGTCCAATGTTCACATTTTGCCAAAACAGAACATAACTTATCCAAATACATTTACATTAACAAAGTGTCAATATCAGGCAGCAGCCTCGAATCCTACATGATGATATTGTGAAAAATGGAAGTTTAACTGTCGTATTATAAATACAATAATAAATTAGTTCTGATAATTTCTTGAAGACCATGGGAGGGATATCATAAAAATGTATCATGAACAGAAATTTGCTTTTACTTTCATTTCCGGTCCAAATCTAAGTACATGCTGTATATCATCCTAACATGTGCATCTAGTGCGAGTCCTGTCATATTATGTTGTTTTCAGTTACACCACATACGCTAAATATTTAATTTGCCCATTTAATTATACACCTATTTGTTTTGACGATTTTAATACAGGATTCACGAACGTGGCTCTAAGTTACTAATTATAGACTACTGATAACCTGTCATTTTGGTTCTGTAGCAGGTATATCTACTGGCTTTTGAACCCTGGATTTTTTACATTTCCGACTTGAAAATTCCAAAGGAAACACTAAAGAAACAGACAATTCTACATCGAGTTCAAAGTATACCAATAAAAATAACAAAAAGAAAAGTTTTGCCTCGATTTACGATTACGGTTCAATGGACATAATCTTGGAATTAGTTGTTTATTGCGCAGTCAACGAATAATTCAACAAATCTGGAACCCTGCATGGCGAAAGCTTAACTGATGAGTAGTTATCTGTATATGATATACTTATTCATTAAAATGTATGTAACTGTGACCTCCAAATATCGTCTTGCAGGACAACGATGATTATACCCTTTGCATTTCGAATACTTAATTTTAAAGGCTTGAGAAGAATTCGCTTTCTGCAAGTTAACCTAACTGCCATTTTGCGAAAGTGGTTAACAGTGAGTAAAATTGTAGCTCTGAGAAATGTAACGAACTGTAATATATATTGTATACAGTACATATTCGAAACCGCAATATCTACTATTAATCACTGTGTTGGGGTCTGAGAGACAGTAGCGAACAGAGAACGTCACTGTACTCCACGCCATCAAAATGGCAGTGTAACACTTAGATCTGCGAGGGACCCACGTAGACAGGTAGGCTGCTGCAACAGCCTGGCCAATTTGGACTCGCCATATAACGGCTGTATATGCACTGGCACCTGCCCTGAGCTCTGTACACGTCGCTGCGTGTACTGCTCGGAATCATGACAGCAAATACTGTATATTTCTTTACGTAGCCTGTATATTGTACGTTACGGAATCACATTCCTGACTTCATATACTCCACACAAAACTAAAAAATCATACAGTGTAACGTGTGAATTCATCGTGAATATAAGCATAAATAAGATTCGAACATGATTACATAATATATTGTCCCCATGAGAAAGATCAGTAAATATTTGTTGTACTGGTTGCGAAGCAAGAAGATTACTTATTACCGCATGTTTTAGAGAAGGCAACAAAAGCAACACAACATTTTGGAGAGTGATTCCAGTTGTGATTTTTGTGTGTGGCGTTACCTAAATTATCTCTCAAGTGGAATCAAACTTTCTCCCTCCAGACTGAACATTTTAGTTTAAACGGTATCTCATTGCATGGCTGAAGCAACAAAATGTTAAGTACATATCATTAAGCTATATTCTTTAAGGGAAAACGAAATAATGATATCCACAAAGAATTTTGTGAAATCAAGACATGCGAGCGAACCTAACAGGGTACGCCTCTAGTTGTATGAAACACTTTCTGAATCCATTTAAACATTAACAAAAAAAAACTTTTGCTCTGCTTATAATATTTAAACCATTTATTAATTTTTCTTACGAGAAATTTATTTTCTGTCATAAACAATATATTTCGAAAATAGTGTGGTGCTGCTGTTTTGAATGGTTGTTTAATAATTCTAAATAAAGGATTTTTCCACCATATTTCCTTGATTAACTACAAACATTCAATTCAATTTAACTGTAAGCTACTTTCCTTGGGAAAATGGGCTTATGTAATCACGCAAATGTCTGTCTGTGATGTACTGTATGTCCGCTCATAATAACATTCGAACCCGTGAAACATATTTCACAAAATTCGGTAAAACTTAGTAAGGAAAACCAATTTTGCAATTTCTGCCAAGCCGTTTGCTTATTTTCAAAACGGTTGCTATTTTAATGCAATATGGCACTATTTCATATCTGGAGAGTTATTTTACTAGGTAATACTAAATCCTGTATTTTTACATTTAATCATATACGTTCTTGGTTCGCCATTGTGGAAGGTAGCACATCATGAAAACTTACACTTTTACATCATATCTCGGAAATTACACAGTAGATTCTCGCCACATTTTGAAGGTAATTAGTACCTTTAAGGCCTGTAGTAGAACATGGTACCTTATACATTTAATATTAATGTTAACATATGTGAATTAAATGTGTAAGAAACTTGTTTTCGACATGGTGACCATATTTTTGGTTCTTTTTGGATACAGTGTACTGTACTGTTTGACGAATTTCAACCAAACTTGGCGTGTTGAACGTATCACCTACATGTATTAAACATGCTGGTACATTGTCTCTTTTGTCCGTCATATTGTAAGGTAGCGCTAAACGACAGCATATTGTTTTGACAAGTTCAAGTACCAGATTTCAAAACTTTATAAGCTAGTTCAATTAATCGTCCTAAATGTGTATATTTTCTTCTCTTTATTCGATAACTTTTACAAAGCACGGCCCTCTAGGAAATTGAAGAACGAGGGTTAAGGAATTGTCTATGGCCTTCTACGATACTGTAGTCCAAACATAATGACGGAAGTTGCAGCGTTTGTTTCGCTGCTGCATGCATCTCCGACTTGAAACGTCACCTTCTCGCTCGCTTAACACAGTACTAGAAATCGCTATATTTGATTACCATGGCTTTATTGGGCAGTATGCATTAAAAAATTTGACATAAAATGGCATTATAACATTTGACTTTGATGGAAGTAGGGCCTCTGCTTCTACATGGCGTTATTCAAGGAAGCAAGATTATTTGCCTTTCTTGCTGACTTAACGAAGCACTAAAATACAAGTAAAATAACATTAATGCGGAGATTTACGTTTCTCTTGTCGCTTTAAAAAAATAAAAGTAAAAGTTATTCCTGTGGGAATACCAGCTCGCCAAGAAAAGGGATGTGTATTTTTATAATATTTAATCGCTTATAGGAGATGTGGTGTTGTAACTGTCATACTACTCGCTTCGCCCCACGATAAACGGGGGTCAAATCCGTATTTTCGTGTGTAGGAAACATGGCAGGTGTTTCTGTTGGCCGGTGGGTAGTGTCGGGGTACTCCCGATACTCAGTTTTCTGTCGCTGCTCCATATCTACCTCTCTTCAACACCATCAGCGCTGAAGACCTTAGTTGTTAAGCGCCGCTTACGTCTCTCTCATGTCACTAGTGTTAACTTAATACTGTGTTTCACCTACATGCAATATATCACATCTACATTGATCGGTCAAAGAATTACATTACATTGTTCATCTCCGTTCACAATATAGTTAATTTTGTATCCATCGAATATCATGTTACTTGCAGATGCCACTTATATATGACTTGAAATACGGGTTTTGTACGTGCCATGCGAAAGCTTTCCTGTTATTCATGCTATGTTTTAACTTGCCGACTGAATCATGATTATGTTAGGAACCATGAGTCTTTGTGGAAAACTTTTTTTTCTTATGAAACTCGCAAATATTCAGCTTCAGTTAATCTTGTGGTCTGTAATACACAGACTCCATTTCCATTGTTAGTGTTAATACTTCCAGCCCTACAATTAAATGCCTGGCGAGAAAATTAAAACAAGTAACACAATTGTACAAGAGAAGACATATGACACAAAAAAGTATACAGGAACAATTACAATGCTCTTGCAGTGTATTGCATTATTTAGTCAAACTATAATTTTGTTAATCTAATGTATATGTGTAACTGTAAATAAATACATAATTTAAAAAAATCCCAACATGTTTGTACCCTAACTTTGGTTTCCAAAGATATTAATGCATCAACAAATAATGAAGTCGATTTTATTTCTTAAGTGAGAATTTGTTTGAGTATGCCTAGTGCCGAGACAAAACGAACTCGCAGTCAGGGGATTACCCTCATTCAACCGATTCATAGTCCGCCTCGCTGTATGAGGTTCCCACAGCTTGCAGCTCGCACTACTGTCCGCGCCAGACATCGTGGCCATTGAGCTCCCTCGTCCGTCAGTAATGGGCTGGACACGGACGGGCGCTGCAGCGGGCGGAAATTACTAACGGCACGGTTATCTATACTTTTTACTAAACGCATTTTACAAGGTGCCCGTTGGATGATTTCTCACTAAAGACTGGTTCAGTTCACATTCTTCTTGATCACGCCAAACAAAGCTATTCAAATCTAAACAGATATTCAGTATTGCCGTTTTCGTGCATGGTTGAAAGCTCAGTTTACGAATACAGGATTACGATGTAAATGTATGACAAGGAACTAGAAGCTAAATATATTTTTACTTTATTGCTTGGTAATCAGAAAATGTTACAAATATTTAATGAAATAGACCCAATTTTAAAGTTATCTCAGAGGTAGGTTTCTGAAGAAAAGACTGCACACTTGTTCAGTACCTTGCACATAGAGACGATGACGCATGTGATGCGCGTGTCTGGGTCGTCCTCAGCGCTTCGCCCTTCTGGACAAGATACGTCCTGTTAGGTGGAATGCTTAATGAGCGAGTGAAGAGATTTGGGCGGCTCTTAACACCGAGGTATTGAGAGCCCTTTAAGGTAAAGCGAGATGAGTATGGTGCAGCAGGGGGGGGGGATGGGAGATAAGTGAGAAAACCCGCCGACCAACGGCATCGTCCTACACGCTTCCCACATGCAAAAATCTGGTGGCGATCTGGCCGGAAATCGAACCCGGTTCGCCATGGTGGGACGAGTGTATTTTAACCTAACCACTACACCACCGCGGCCCCGCGAATGATTAATGTTCACTATCGGATTATAGTTATGTCATATACATAATGACGTCGTAATAGCAAATATGTATTAACACACTAAAAATCAAGTGTTTTTAAGTATATTAATATCAGCGCAACGTTTTAAATGGCTATGTATGCCTAAGGGTGATCGCTTTAAAGAATATTTTATTAACAGGAATAAAAACAATGCAGCTGATGAAACCAGTATAAAAGAATAGCCGAAAATATTACTTTGCCATGCCATGAACTGAAGAAAATGCAGGTAAATTACCTCTAAACTTTAAGCGCTAAAAATAGTTCGAAAAGTGATGACACTGCACGCTCAGTTGCAGGGATATTTGTACGAGAATGATTGAAAGCTTTCCAAATGCCCTATAAGATGTTTAGCCTAGTTACGGAGCAGACATATATACGCTCGCTCGACCAGGTCCGGGTCAGCGTTCAAGAAGTAAGCTACTGTCTGCGCCACACATTGTGGCACTTGTATAAACGTGGGTGCGGGAGTTTGTTGGGGAGAGTTGAAACAACTACTTATGCGGCTTTGGCTTTGTGGTATCCGACCTAAAAACATTACTCCAACACACGCAATCTAACTGCTGATTTCGATTTCAATAGATATCGGTGAATGTTTACGAATACATAAGAAGGCTATTTGTAGAATTGAAAGGTAAGTAGTAAAAAGTATGAGTAGGTATTGTGACCGCGAGGCTAAATAGGTATAAGTGTTAAGGAATGCCGATCAACAAAGCAGCTGATAGGCTTGACAACTATTCTGGAATCAGTAACAGGTTTATCCAAAGGGTTAATGAAGGTTTGTTGTATAGTAGTCCATGTATATCACCTTGTTTGATATCACGAGTGCGACATATGAATATTTCATATAAAGCTTCGTCATAATGAAAATTGTAGGCAACTGTTTCTACCAGAAGACATAAAGCATAATGGCCAAATCTCCTTGTTCGAGGACACAAGTTGTACCTAAGTCATAAATTTGGCAGCTAAAACTTCAGTGGATTGAAAACAGCATACAACTATTCATACAAGTACTTTAAAGCTTGTTGAACCATATTGCCTTGATAGAGGTCAAAAGTAGTACATATGATAATTATATATTAAGTAGTCATAACACCAACTAATCCAAAATGGCAGCCAACAGTGCTTACAATGCTGATCAGAGGGCTTAGGTATAATGCATAGTTTCTTCTTGAACAGGCTTTTACCTACACGTGCTAAATTATAAATGGCGTTAAACATGTTATAATAATTCAATATGATGGTGGTAGTCTGTAATATAATATTCTTGCTGACTTTTATGTATTTTTCTCTAGTTTTTGTTTTCACAGTCATTCTAGGTCATGGGGTCACGCTTCAGGTCACCTGCATCTAATACAGTGGTAGTAGTTAGTAATGTAATATTCACTTTGACTTTTGTGTATTTCTTCTCGAGTTTTTGTTTTGAAAGTCATTCAAGGTCATGGGGTTCTGGTTAAGGTTACCTGTATTTTATATGGTGCCCGTAGTTAGACATGTAACAAGCTTGTTGACTTTTGTGTATTTATTCTCGATAGTTTGTTTTCAAGGTCATTCAAGTTCATGGGGTCAAGGATGAGGGTACATATATCCAGTATGGTGGTAGTTGTGTGTAATGTATTACGCTTGCTGACTTATATGTTTTGTTTCTTGGGTTTTGTTTTCAAGGCCATTCAATATCATGGGGTCAAGGTCAAGGTAGTCTGCAACCAATATGGCGATTGTAGCTAGTAATGTATTATGCTTGCTGACTTTTGTGTATTTCTTCTCGAGTTTTAGTTTTCAAGGTCTTTCTGTCATGGGGAAAAGGTCAAGGTAGTTTGCATCCAATATGACGGTGGTAGTCAGTAATATATTTTGATTGGTGAGTTTTATGTTTTTTTTCTCGAGCATGCATTTTCAAGGTCTTTCAAGGCCTTGCCTTCAAAGTTAAATGTCGTCTGCTTCTAATATTGTGGAATTAGTTAGTAATGTATTATGCTTGCTGACGTTTACGTATTTTTTCTAGAGTTTTTGTTTTCAAAGTCATTCAAGGTCATGGGGTTAAGGTCACTGTTACCTGCATCGAATATGACGGACAGGTGATGTCGACCAAGATGGCGGTCGCCTACCAAGATGATGGCCACCTACCACGAATGTCGTCTTTTGCACCTTCCAAAATGGTGGAATGGGTATGGGTGAGAGATGACCTCTGGAAAGTTCATTTCTAAAGACATTTTTTTAACGACTTTTTAAATATTTATTTAATAATTTTAAATAATGATTTATATATATTTAACAATTTTTAAATAAAT
This sequence comes from Dryococelus australis, assembly GCA_029891345.1. NCBI lineage: Eukaryota > Metazoa > Arthropoda > Insecta > Phasmatodea > Phasmatidae > Dryococelus > Dryococelus australis. The sequence continues at coordinate 98,956,999 of CM056999.1, forward strand.
TTGAATCAATCATTTTCTAATTAGTTTTTAATGGTTTTTAATAATTTATAATACATTTATATTAATACATTTTTAACGATATTTAAATACTTTTTTATGATTTTTAAAATAATTTCTTAATACTTTTAGTAATATTATTTTTATAATATTTTTGGTTTTTCTTTAATTTTTTTTAATTGTGTCAATTTTTTTTTTATTTTTTGAATTTTTTGGTTCGACCCCGGGGTCTCGGATCCCGGTCACCTGGGTCGATGATCCCTGACCCTGGATCGCTGATATAGCTGCCTGATCGTACCCATGGTCACTGATCTGCCTGAGAAAACAATAATTCTTTGGGGGGGAAAAGATAGATTTTTAAGAAAAAAGGGAAAAATGTATGGACATTTAGTCGATTGTTAGGGAAGAAAGGGAAATTTTGAGGGCAAAATGGATAAAAGGGAAATTTCATCATGGCGGCGGGTGGTTACTCCGCTCCTATCACCCCTCCCTTTGAGACAAAGTATTTTTATATACTACTCACAACATTACAAATTAAATAGTTATTGTGAATTTATTTCTTTTCTGACTTGCACAACTAAACATAATAAATGGAGAGTAGCACAAATGGTTGATAAATCAATAAATATTGCTAAACAATCACTGAGAAAGGACGCTTGAGTGGATCAGAATGGACATCCCTGTGCGACATTTTGGAACTCTTGCTCAGTATCATGTCATTTGACTGCATGTCATATTAATAATCTTTAAAATGTACCTTCACTCCCTCAACCCTTGCGTCACTATAACATCTACGGTTTTGGAAGTCGTCAGATTTTGGTAGATGTGTTATAAAGAAAATTCAATTCTCTATCTCTATTTGTATATTTCGTACAGACACTGAATATAGTCTTCTGACGGTTAAACTTTCGTTTTTTGGTCAACCAATTTGGACTCAAACTTAGAAAATGCTATACTTTATGCCGCAAGGAAGGTAATTATTAGATTAAACATTTATTTAGTAAATGCTTATATGTGCGAATGTTTCGCGTGTAAGACAGTCTAAGACAAAGCAAGTATCAAATTGGGATATGTTTTGCTTATTTTGTAGTTCTGGGATTGACAACGATTTTTAACAAAATATATATAGAACGTTGGCCAATCATGTTTGTAATCACAATGTGACATATTACTACACAAATGGTAGTTGCGTACGCCACAGTGGCTAGCATTCGCATAATATGGCTTCAAACATTGAGTGACCAATTACTAGAAAGCACACTTACACACGTATTCACCAATCAGTTAGGGGACTTGTTAGTGTGATGTCTTCCAGCCACCAAGTGTTTCAAATTTTGTTACTTAACATTACTAACACGAATCGCCAATGGAGGCAGTTCGGTGAGAAACCACATCATGACACAATACGTCGAGTTGAACTGTCAGATGTAACGGTACTATAGGCTGTTCGCGCCAAAGTGAGCTCTTTACACTTTTCGTAATGGTGCTATAGCACACACATAGAACATGCAAGCGCTTTTATTTAACTTTAGTTCGTGCATAATTAAGATTGAAAGCTGAGTTACGACTTAATACGTAATCTCGATTGACATTTGGGTGCATACATACATATATTAAATGCAAGAGGCATCAAGAAGTGCTCACTTTTATGCAAAACATTTATTTAATGCGAATATTTTGCTTCGAAATATATCTAGTAGCTCACTGCATGTGTTCTATTTATGTTATTACTTTTTTGAAGGCGAATCTTTTGAGTATTTTTAAATTACCGTCGATCTTTCAAGAGACTCTAATCACTCCTGCAGATAACATTGTAGTAATTTCGTCCTATAATAATTTAATAATCAATAACTATTTCCTGTAATCCAAATTTGGTAAAGACATGTCGGGTAATCATCACGGTGCATGTAAATAGGCCTTTACTTTATGAACGGAACAAAATTGTTTAACTTTTCCGCATTATCATCACATGGAACAGGAAAACTGCGCGGATTATTTTGAGGACAATCTAAACTTTACACACGTATATACGTAATCCACCTATGTATTGGGTTACAGTTAACAAGGCTCACTCAGGAATGTGTGAAGCAAATACGAAACTTGCAATAAAAGAATTTCGGGATAACATGGTGTGTGTTTTGGTGTAATATTGGCCACTTACTGTAGAAGCACGCAGCGAATATTCAGTAATTGATAGAGAATTCATTGGACTGTGAAGTCTTGACTTCAGACAGTTGATTCCGACATATTTCATGGTCTCTAATTATCTTACATATGAAAACATTATTTTACATAATGTATAATTTAATGTTCTTAGTGATTATCAATGTATGTTTTCAAAATCTCGTGTGTGTTGGCAAGGGGATTTATAACGTAATATCTCGTCTAAAAATAGTAATTATGCATGATTGGAAGTTGTTTTTTTCTAGTGGTTCAGTGTGGTCTGTTCAAATTTATCATTTACTATTTCTTTCTCAGGTTTGATACAGGCTATTTCATAATTCCGATGGTTTTCACAACTAATTTACTTTAACTGCAATACATATAATGTGTTGGAATATATTCGGACTAAACTGAGCTAAAATAAATATTATTCGTGTTTTGTATGCTTTTTCCTCCAAAGCCATGTTCTCTGCATCAGTTAGCCACGCCCACTCCGCGGCACGCGCCTGTGACTTGGGAGGGGGCAGCCTGCCGATCATACCCGAAGTGGCACTCAGAAATATTTTCAGCTACACGAGATCGCTCAATGTTGTGACGAGAAGTGTACATCCATGTACGTCAATATTTGCATACTACAGCCAGATCCACGAGCACTAAACTCCTCAAGCCTGTTTGTGAGATAAGTGACGATGTCATCATCATATATTAAACCCACATCGGATGAGTGTAGGACAGACAGGGATTTGCTTTGAAAATAGAAGGTTTCAGTAGCTCCTTCCTCCTCGATTAGGGATTTCAAATACTTACCCGATAAGGTAACGGATTCTCTAATAGGCTGGTGTGACACCATTATTATGTTTAATAAAGGGACCTTACACAGCGCGAAAAAACGACAAATATCTTCATCACTGTTACGCATATCGTTAACTATCCGCGCATAATTTATTCTTCCCTCGAATGCCATAGGTATTAATATATCATTTTACGTATGTGTACAAATGAGAGGGAGACGTATGTGTATGTGTCAGGTTAAAATCCTAAAATTCAAAATGCTTATATGGAAATATAAAGGTTAAGAAGCCTTAAGAGTTACTTTTCCAAGAAGTATACTTTACTATACTTCTATTTTTGTACGTGTGGTAAAGTGTTTGTAATCTGTAAATATGTTTCACGTGTGTTTTGTTCAATGCGAAAGAGATTTCTGTAAATATATTGTCTTTAATGAATTTCTCCTACATTCTACAATTAACGGGGATTTTCGTTATCCCGGATAGGCTCTGGTCCCAATTGATGCGATTTAATGAGGTTCTACTGTAAACACGAAAATACTGTTCAACTATTCTTTATATTGAATGATGCAACCCTATGTTCAGGCAGGGCTCAGTAGCTTAAGTCCATGCATGGTTACTGTCCAGCATTTCTGAAGCCCTGGTAAGAATCTTTTTATAGGATATTCCCCCCACCTCCTGCCCTAATAGACAACGCACCGCATTCGTGCGCATTCAATGTACAGGCTATTCACACTAAAATGTGCACTTTTGAAAGCCCTGCTTACGATATACTTGTATACACGTTGCGCATTCTTCCGCCCTATGTAAAATTAACATTATCATGAGCCTCATCACTTTATTCATACGTAGTTAAAGTAAAACTGTGAAATTATTAGGAAAGTAAATATTTAACAAATATCCTAATTTTTACACTCCGATGAGTTAAACACATCAGTGTTAACTGATGAGTTAAACAGAAGGAAAAAAATTTAAGTTAACAGAAATGGCCACCTAACACTTTTTATCCGACGTTAAATATGGAAGTACTTTCCCTCCATCGTTACAAACTTTACTGGGCAAATGTCACTCGGTGCGCCCGTTATAGCATATGCAGGCAGGGGCAGAATATATATTTTTTTCAAATGTTAATTTCAAAAGTGCTCACTTTATTGTTATAACATATGCAGGCAGGGGCAGTATATATATATTTTTTTTCAAATGTTAATTTCAAAAGTGCTCACTTTATTGTTATAACATATGCAGGCAGGGGCAGTATATTTTTTTTCAGATGTTAATTTCAAAAGTGCTCACTTTATCGTGAACAGCCTTTAATAATATTTTGCATAAGCACTATTTCTTACTAGGCATTACCAATGCATCTATTTTCACCCTGTTTTTATTAATATTAATTGTTGATAAAATATTATAATTCACACATAAAATATATTTAAATGTTCGATTCGGGCCAAAAACAAGGTGTTTTTATATTGAAATGTATTGGGCTTTATAACGTCCCCCGGTTTTATGCTTGAAAGCTTAGCAGGAGACGGCTTACAGACTAACTTACAACTTACCTTAAAGTAACACCCATGCCTTACCCGTGGTTCGAACTTAAAGTAAAGCCCGTGCCTTACCTGGGATTCGAACCTAGCTCCTCTAGCACCCCAGATAGGTGGCGCACCAAACCGACTTCGCCACGGGAGGTCGGCTGTTTTTAAATTAACGCGCGTATAAACGGTTATGATGCATGGCATATTTAGTAAACAATCACGCATGTGATTCATGGGGTAATTTTTTAAAGGTTTGATGCATAAAGTGTTAAGATACCGCTAATATACTACAGTGATGAGAGTGGGAACCCGGCGCTGTATGAGGCGCGTGCTTGGGGCCGGCATTATCCCTTCCTCTCGCTCGCACGCATTAAACGGGCCCTCTTTAAGCTGCGGACGTTACGGACCAAGGATTAAATTTAAAATTTACTCACAGTTTCACTCGGTTCTCTTTGGTAATAGAATGCCCATGGGGTTGCGGGGAGCGGGCAGCCCGGAAACACGAAGGAATATGGTGGGGCCTACCCGAAGCAAGTTACAGGTTGGCCGAGATTCCCTTCACCCTACTACCCCGAGCCCCAGAAGCCACCCCCAAGTTTCTTCGAGGAGTTGCTAAGTAATTGGAAGAGCTTGCTCCAGTAGGAGGTGGAGACTATGGAGTTTGTGTTCTCGTATGTGGGCCGGCGTGTCACTCCGGAGCGTGTCTCCTGGATGACTTGCCGAGATTCGTTCCGGTGTAACTACAAAAACACGTCACGTCAGATAAACTGGGCTTGCGGCTAATAAAAATTCAGCAAGATCGCTTTTATTTCTCACGCATCACGGAGCAACAAGATGGCTGCCGCTCTCGAGGTTTGACTGAGAGACCTGCAGAAGAAGCAAAGCTGTTCGATTCGTCGCGGTTCGCGATAAGGCGCGTGACAAAACATCGTAGCGAAGAAGATTCATCGTCTGTGACGCCCCAACGTGAGCAGAATCGGAGCAGTGTTTCCCCGGCCGAAGGCGTGCTTGTCTTCTCCTCCACCACCTACCACAACCAATCCTCGCTGCTTTTACGACCCTGTAATCTTTGTAGGCATATCCGGGTTCCCTCCGGAAACACTGCCACAAAGTCTAGCCATCCCTCGTCCCAGAACTCGTCAAACATCATCCTCCCACAAGGAAAGGCTTGTTTATACTAATCATTGCCTACCAACACGTAATGTTTCTTTCTAAGTTGCGGTTCTCATTTCAACCCCCCCCTCCCCCAATTCATACCATACCATTGGTATTACCACCTACGTCTGTCCCCAATCTCTTTTTGTCATTTTAAAGTGCGTTCCCTGACAACTTTAGTGATGCCATATTATGTAACTGTTTGTCACCGTTAGTAGTCGCCAACTCACGCAACATTGAGGAGTCAGAAAAACCAATCACACTGAGACATTTAAGTATAGATAACCAACGAATTTACATGAAATATATTTGTTTACACTGAACAATATTTTGTTCAGTCAGCTAGACTGCTGTTACTGAACAAATGCATTAGTTCCCTTCAACCACATAAGGCCTTTAAAAATGATTTGTTGAGCCGAATACCTACTTCGTTGTTTCAACATTACATATATATGTGTATATATATATTTGTATTTAGTACACACAACCATTTTACAAGTACGTCCAGATAATTAGTTTAGTTGCGACAGACATTACAATTTCATGGTAAAGTGAAACAGATATTTTGCTGGAATTAAATGTGCAGATGGTTAGCTCGAAAAATATGATATGTATATTATTAGAGAACTTGCGGTAGCAACAAAATCAGCTTTGTCCTGTACCAGAATTCAGTTGGTTGGCTGAGTAATAAGGTATTTGATTGTCTGCGTTCAAATTCACAGCTCGATAGTTTCCTATCAATTTCTGTGACACAGTAACAACGTTTGTTAGTTTATTTGCTAATACTTATGGCATGCAAATGAAACATTTCCAACAGAAAACAAAATTGTTAGCTATGAAAATTGAAATTGTAATACAGTGTAAATGTTATGCATTAGACTACGGTACTCTAAAATACGTCTTCAATAGTAATTCTGGTTGAGGCATTGAAGGCGTAGGATTCGCACAAATCTTATAAGTTTGAGGTAAGCGAATAACAATAAAATAATCCTGTTTCAGAAACAAAATATTTAAATGTCCATATACGATCAATTAATTTGGTTGCACCAATTTTTATTCAAGTAAACATATTTCTGTGTGCATAAACGTAACACCATTTATTAATTAGCTTCTAGCAATCGTCAGTCTGCAGCGAGTAATTTTTGGCCAATCTTGCACGTTCCCTAGTGACCTCAACTACTTCCGGCCATTTGACGGGTATAGGCTATTCACGGTAAAGTGAGCACTTTTTAAGGCCCTCCCAACAGGCATTAACCACTAGTAAATATATTTTATTGCAACTTGAGACGCTCACTTTTGAGAGTGGTGGAATGTGTAAACTCGTTTTTTTTGTCACATGGCAATGTTTTCATCAAAAAGTTTAAATTTAGCAGTGCCTTAAAAAGTGCTCCATTTACCGTGAATACCCTATAACAACCGACAAGTGTCGTTGACCTTCAGGGACACCGCACAGCGTAGGTCACTTGGTGCGTCAACCAATTACGCAGGTCTCGTTATGCAATTAGATTATTACTGTCGCGCCGCACGCCCCAAGCGATAACGTTCAAAGCGTTTTAATTGCGCGGCAGCTTCATGCATCTCCCACACCAACCCTTCTCCGTGTCAAAGTTGTCGATTCCACCTCGCTACGCGCGAACTGCTGACGCCAATTCGACTCGGTTCTTTTCACTCGCCAACGTCGCTCTTTTTGATAGTATACGTGAGAATGTTTTCAGAAGAAAAACATACATTCAACAACGAATAAGACCTCGGAACTGGTTAGGAGCGCTGGAATAGCACTCAATAAATACAGAACAACCTCACACTACACCGCGACAAATTTAGTGCTCTAATAGTACAACTAGTATAGTGAGTGAAGAGATTTGGACGGTTCTTAACATCGAAGTCTTGAGAGCCGATGAGGGTGATTGAATTGAGTATGAAGCAGCGTCGGAATGAAAGTGCGGGTAACGGGATATGCCTGAGAAAATCCACCGACCAACGGCCGGGGATTGAACCCGGATCGCCTTGGTGGGTACATCTTTTAGTATACTTATTTATTCTAGGTATGTTACTATGTGTTCTGAAAAAATTTGATAGAACCTAAAGTAAGCAGTCGTCTCGAGGAATGTAAATGTGTATATACATATATTAATCTTGAAATTCTGAGCTTGTAACGTCTTTAAACTCACATTTTCGCGATAGTCAGGTATTAGCTGTTGACGGTAAAATGAGCACTTTTGAAAAGATCTACTTGTATGCTCGTTGGTGGTTTTCCGCCTTATGTAGGATTAACATTGCTATAAGGCCTCATCACATTATGCATGCGTCGGTCAAGTAAATCTGAGAAATTATTAGGAAAGTAAATGTTATACGAATCTGCTCATTTTTACACTTCGATGCATTAAAAAAAAAAACTGAAAGCGAAGGAAATAATTTAAGTAATCACAGATGGTTACCTAACACTTTTTATTCAACGTTAAGATATGGAAATATTTTCCATCCATCGTTGCCAACTTTACTGAGCGAATGTCACTCAGTGCACCCATCAAAATTTGTGCATTCAGGGGCAGTGACTTTTTACTAATGTTCATTTCAAAAGCGCCACTTTATCGTGAACAGCCTTTAAGCACTTTTAGTCCAGCGGCACAAACTTTTCGGGAAGACTTCACTGCATCGGAAGTATTGCAAGGCCTGTCAACGTGCTATTAGCATGGACCTCTGCGTGCCCCGCATATGACATACTCATAGCAGCACTAATGGCCTTTCGACTGCAGCTCGTCTGGCAGAAAGCTATTCAATTTACGAAACAACGAAGCGCAGAACAACACTCGTAACACTGCGAGATTCTGTGAAACATAAATATATTATTATTAATCTAAGAATACCATCTTTTTTTGTAGTAGTTTATAATATCAGCCTAAATTATGAATACTGGCTTATACTCCCTGGCCAAGCCACGCAAAAATCACGAAGTAAATGATGTAAGGCTCTGGTGAAGGGAGGGATGGAGAGTGCGAGAGAGAGAGAGAGAGAGAGAGAGAGAGAGAGAGAGAGAGAGAGAGAGAGAACATCACAGACTGTGCGCTACTTCATTAAGCACAGCGAAGTTCATCTGGCGGAAATCACCTCCATAGAAACAGTGGGGAAAGTACTGAAATTAGGTAGATGATAGGCTAAGTGTATCTTTCCGTGCGCTCCACTTAGGTATAAAGATAGTCGTGTCATATACAGTAGAGGTTTTTGTGTCCAGCAGCAGGCGATCTGATAGCCTGTGCATCATGCCACGCGATAAATTATTCCGTGGTCATTGGGTCTGCCGTTATTAGCAAGTTCACGCCTCCAACAGTGACAACATTTCGTAATAACTCAATCACATGCTGAATGAACTCGCCTTTATAGCCAGTAATACGTTCATCGTGGAAATCAAATTGTTTGTGGCACATGATCTGCCATCATAACATTACTCATTCCACGCAGTTTTACACTCGCCAACCACAATCGGTAAATTGTTACTTTAATGAATACTGGTGAGAATATCAAAGTACGCCTTGTTATAAACTCCTCGTTACAGACTCCTTTGTCCCTGCGTATATGAAACTATAGCCTCAACAGTAAATCAATTCACTAAAGCCATTAAACTGGGACCGAAGCTACCATTCCGCTCTGAAACCTTGCGATAAATATCCAAAAATTAAGCCCTTAAAAGAACTGTCTTTGCAGAACTGCAATAAAAACCTTACGATGACTAAAGACGCGTTTTTTCGATTAAATTTTGGTGCGGCATATCAGCAGCAGTTAAAAAAAAATGAACTTACAATACATGAAATAATATTCTGTAGGGAATTACGCAAAGAATTTCGAATAGAACGCACTACATGTGACTTTTGAGTGTAACGAGAGCATAAATGTTACTACAGAAAACATACCAAAAATATTTTCCTCTTTTAGGTTACTTTATTCGAAAAAAAAAAAAAATACAAGAGTTCTGATGTATGAGAATTCAATGAAATCTAAAAATTTTGGAAAGTAAAATTTGCCCCTTCGTCTCAATGCTGAGACATAGACTTTCTTTATTCCCTTAAACGAGAATAATTCACATATTAGTTACATTTATAAGGAAAGGGTTCATTTTAAGATGGAATTACTATGAGCGATCACTGATATAAACTACCATAATACCTTCCTTATTAATGCACTCTAGAAGGATATTTCGCAGTTAGTTTTGGACTGAATTTAAAAAGCTTTTCAAGAAATATAACTTTCACCTTTCCCTGTGGACACACTTAGATCTGCTCCACTCAAAACCCCGGGAGTTGACATTATACATGTAGAGTTTAGCATTTGATCTGCCATTTTTACACCGTTTAAGCTCTTGAAATGAGTCTTTTAACAACGGTTGCCCTCATCATAGAAAAAGAAGGGGGAACTCTCTAACGTCTATCTACTGTTATATTATTAATTAAAGAAATAAAAATTACTGCAGATAGGTAAATAACTTTCCTGCCGTGGATAATTTCGTTTATCTGATGCCTTCAAATGCATACCGATGCAACTGGTAACTCCAGCATTTCAAAAGTCCCAAATTTAACGGGGGAAAACATCTTCAAATTTGTAACGTATATCTCGTAATACTTTTGAGCTTGAACACAGTGTCTGTCACATAGGCAGCTTTCTTTCTCACCTCGCTTCCATAAATTACATTATAAAAATGAGCAAATATGCAATTATAACTGCTTAGCAATTATTGGTAATTGCTCGAACATTTGAGAAGCAACAGGAGTACCTCGGAGTTATTACAAGGAACCTACAGAGAGATACAGGGTCAATGGTAGAATTCTTCAGCCTGGATCGAGAACGATTTCCCAAGAGGGCCTGCGCACCCATATCGAGAGCCTTCTAGAAACACATACTCCTTCTCGACCATACCCACTGGTAGATGATATCCAGGGCTGACACCCCTCTTCATCCTCCTCCACCACTTTCTCCTCCTTCTCCTCTTTGTGGAATACAAGTTATTGGAAAAACAGGTTGACATAATACGCCTAGGGTGATTTTTCAAAGGTTTGATTCCAAAAGCCCGAAGAAAGCATGAATGGACTATAGACCCATTTTGGGTAACATTGTACCAATTTAACGTAACTGTTTACCACTATTTTATTAAAAAACAAAGGCTTAGAGCTACTTAACTTTATACATATATCACGTTTAACAGTTGTATTTATAAGTAACGCAGAAGTGTAATATACATTTTTCGAGCATTCCTCAGACGACCACAGACGCATACTCCCAGGGGCCAAGTATTTTCCTCCCTCCACAAGTGATTGTCAAGATGGAGATCGTCCCCGTTAGAGGGGTCGCGGTGATGTAGTGGTCAGACATCTCTCCTCCCACGTAAGCGAACCGGGTTCGATTTCCGGCGAGGTCGCTCCCGTACCAGACGATGCCGCTGGTCGGCGGGTTTTCTCGTTGGTCTCCCGTTTCCCCCCACTCTTCCATTCCTGCGTTGATCCATACTCGCCTCTGCACTCGGCCTCTCTAATATGCTGACAGGCACGTCATGAAAACGCCATTATATCGTACAAACCCCTTATAAGAAATATTGCCAAGATTTTAGGCTTTAAAATGCTAGTTAACAACTTTAAAACCTCTTTCATATTTGGCATCAAATAGAAACGAATGCTCAATCCCCCCTCCAAATATTTTCCGTTAGGGGGGTCTATGAAAATATCTGTATGATAGTTTCTCGTGTATACGTAGCCTGCACGGCACATGCCAGTCTTGTGTAGGAGGATAAGGAATTGCTCTGATTTCATCCTCAGTTTTCAACAACATCGTCCTCTAACTAATCGGAATTGCCAGTTGCTCGTGATGGCTAAAATCTACAGTGGAAATGCGAAGTGGTTGGTAAGAGGCAGGAACATGCTCTGTGAGAGGAACTGACCGGCAATTTTTTTGAAACAGATGAAAGCTGCGTGGGTAAAATCTCCGCAGCGCAGTTTGTATGGAACCACCATACTACCGCTGAAAATTGTGTCACGTGAGCTGCCACATTGACCATATATATAAACACACACACATACACTCAGTGAAAATACGTCACTCTCACGTGTTTAGGAGAACGAAACATAGCGGGGGTTCAAAATCTCAACACCTACCCAGAAACAAGTCTAATGTGCTTGCAACAAAAAAAAAATTACTATTGGGGCATTTCTTTAAACGTTCATTTTGTAGTAAAATTAGTAATGCTATAAAAACGTTAATAATATTAACCATTTACGAAGTCTTGAATTGCGTGAATGCAAATATACTGTTGAAGTGTTATGTAACCTCTAAGGAACGTTGCCGCAACCAAAAGTTATATTACGCTAAACATAACAGGAAGAACAAAATGTTTTGTGTTACTGCGACATTAAAGATATGTCCAATCAACACAAGTTACCATTGACCTGGCGCTGTAAAATGGTGGATGGTAGTGAAGAGCGATAACGTCGTAAAATTAAATCACTTCAATAACATTTCTAAGCATGGTATGAGAATTTAATTTATATTAGTTCCTCACACAGAAAGAGGTTGCGCAATGTGTTATGATCTGTAGACAGGCCTTTGCTGAGCGGCCTGCCTGATCACGCCTACTCTCATTTATCCAGGACACGGGCCGTGATTGCTGAAATTAGTTATGAAATCGTAAACCACAGAAACCCCCTACACCAGCCAGTAAACGGTGACAACGCAGCCGATGTAGGGTAGTGTAGCCCGTGGGTGGTGTCTTTGCTGTCGGGCTATTGGAACGAGAAGACCACTGAAGATAGGTATGCTCAGACGTTGACTTCCGCCATCTTAACCAGCCTCCGGAATCATGACCAAGACGGAGACTCTCAAATAAGACTTTACTCAGAATGTGGCTGGTTAAATCTTTATAATTTATAATAAATTAATATTTCAGTGCATTTGTATAGCTCCCCCCGCACATAATCATGTTTATACTTAAAGAATATTATATAACCTAAATGTTAAATAAAACCATTTCGTAGTGTTGATTACATAACTCTTATCAATAACTTGTTACACCCCAATAGCCCTGTTCGGGTATGATATAACAAGTGGTATAGGCTGTTCACGGTAAAATAAGCACTTTTGAAAGCCCTGCTTAAAATCTACTTGTATGCACGTTGTGTATTCTTCCGCCTGATGCACGATTAACACGGTCGTGAGCCTCATCACTTTATGCATGCGTCGGTCTAGTGAAATAATGGAATTATTAGAAAAATAAATATGTAACAAATCTACCCAATATTTTCACTTCGATGAATTAAAAAATAAACAGAAAACGAAAGAAATAATTTATGTTATCAGAAATGGTTACCTAACACATTTTATTCGACGTTAAGATACGGAACTACTTCCCATCCATCGTTACCAACTTTACTGGGCGTATGCCACTCGGGGCACTCGTCGAAATATTTGCAGGTAGGGGCAGTGACTTTTTTCTAAGGTTGATTTCAAAAGTACTCACTTTACCGTGAACAGCCTTTACTAAGGATATCACTGTTCAGGGACATAAAAAAATAAAAAAATAAAAAAACACAGTTAAACACCCGCACAGCAAAAAAAAAAAGTTTTTTTCTTGAGATCCCACCTGACAAAGCCGGGAATTTGGAACTAACTGGAAAATTTACGGCGAGATTCCGCGAATTGACGGAAAAGTTGTGTGAGTTTAACGGGAATCCGTAATTGAAGAAAAACCTAAAGACCGCAATTTCACGAAGACTTCCGGCGAACGTTCTGCCAGTACAATTTCACGGGGAAATTTTCTAACAGTGCGCCTCAAGTATTTCTATGTGGCCTATTACCAGCACGAAGTAACATTTGATACACACCTTCTGGCCTACAGTTCTCGAGCTGGTCGGAGAGAAAAGGTTGTTTTTCACTTCCCGTTCAGAATTGCTGCTTCCCTTCCTCCTACAAGCCGTTCCAATCAGTCGGCTGTGACACCGCCAGATAATAGCGTCCTAATTGAATAGCATGCGGTCAGTGAACAACTTGTCGCAGCTGGACTGCGTATTGGAGAGACAGAAATGTGACCTTTCTCTGAAGCAAAAGAAGGGATCGCATTTGCCCACCACATTCACTGATGAACGAACCTTTATTTACTTGCTTTTATAAATATAAGTTTGATACATTTGACTAGTGCGTATTCAGGTTCGTGACGAACATAGTTTAATTTAAAAAAAACTAAAATTCACATGCAATGCTATTAAAACATAGATAACATCGACCGTCGCTATTAGACCATTTATTCCAGTGAGCAAAGTTTTTTAATAACACTTAACTACAGTGAAATAATGAGTGAACAGATATGGGCGGCTCTTAACATGGAATGCAAGGGCGGAGGAAACGGGAGATCCCCAAGAAAACCCGCCCACCAGCGGCATCGTCCGGCACGATTCCCACACGCGAAAATCCGAGGGGTGACCCCACTGGGAAACGTACCCGATTCACCTTTGTGGAAGGCAAGCAGTCTACCCACTACACCACCGTGGCTCCCCGACTACAATTAGGGCTTCGAATTATTGTCCTTGCATTAACTCACGGCCAACTTAAATCTTCAGTTATTACTTACAGATTTGAGATATCAGTCTCCACTTCAATATACAGAGTGCATATAAATTCGACCGACAAACTTCGGGTGTAGGTTAATCACAAAAGAAAAGAATTATAAACATATATATACCACAACTGGGTCTAAAATTAATTCTTTGCGGTGCACATTTTTGAAGTTGTAGCAGAAGAAAAATTTTACTACAGTACCACTGTGACTTACCTCTCCCTGGAATCTTCTCCTCTCTTTGGTAGCCGCAAAAGTCTGTTATTGGGAATTGTGCGTGACCCACTTGCCAGATAGAGTAGAGTCGTGCAAGACTGCGCGGCGGATAAGAGTGCGCACCGTATATTTCTAGTGAGTATTCTCGAGAGTTGGTACGACTGCCCACGCTGCAGTGTGTCCAAGACGGAAGCTATTCGGGACGCGTGAAGATAACGTATGAAAACCTGTTTGCTGTGAGAGAGGTAAGTGCAAGAAATCTGCTATTTCTGTTATTTATTTTGGTGGTGGGTTTATTGAGTGTCACATTGTGGCAAACAGTTTTTATGAAGTAACAGTTATCATAAACGAAAAATGGTTTCGTGCTGCGTCCACTGACCTACTATGGTATAAGTGCTTCGTATTAGTGTTATGGCTTTGTTGGTTTTAATTTTATCGTTCACTGTGGGGCAAGACTGCGCACGCGCAGTTTTACCCCATGCATGCGCAGGCTTAAACCCCCCCCCCCCCCCACACACACACACACAGCTCCTAATGTTCCTCTTCGGTGCTGACCCACTAATTGTAATACAAATGTTCTGTTTGAGAATGCGAATGCGCCGTGGATAACAAATGACTTTCCGCGTTATGTGGAAGTGAAGTGTGATGTAAATTCTGTGACGTGTTCTTCTAACAGCCTTTGCAGGAGCTCACATCTCAAGAAAAGGCATCGAATGGTTGTATCTGAACATATATAGCTGTTTATACTTCTTTGAATGCCTGCGGCTTTTATTTACTAATGATCTTGATAGGCTCAACGTCTCGTAATATAATTTTTTCATGTTAATTGTTGCAAATGTTCAGGGGTACCATGATGACTTTACATGGCAAAATTATGCTCATGATTGTGAAGAATCTGCGATTAATTACCTATAAATATCGCATTACACATATTCCTATGTATAATACACATATTGTACCTAATGCCACCCATTGGAAGTGTGAAGCAATACATTGGGTAGCAAATACGATAAATCACATGTAATTTTCATTAAGAAGAATATAATATTTTCTGCATCTAATGTAGATAGTAAGGTAGGCTCAAAAGCTTCAATCCCTTTCTAAATAAATATTAGTGGTGTGAAAGAATGAGAAAAATGATACGGAAATATTGTACGATCTTGTGGATAAAAGGAAGTAATAATCTCTAACTTACAATAAAAAGTAATAGCAGGAGGGAAGATATATAATTAGAGATTATCATATGACATCCCCTACCATCTCATATCATTTTCATGAATTAGTATATTCATCTCACAGGAATGTGATTTTGGTTTAGAACAGAGTAAATACAGGGGAAACTATGCCACCTTTCACTATTTACTCAGAAATGCCCCATTTCTTCATTTGTGTTCGTTCCATTGACATCCAATCGTGTTTTATTGTATTTACCTGAACTTGAATGACTCACATGACCTAAGACTCATACTATATATGCTACATTTGTATTTCTTCAGGTTCAACAATCATGGTATGCAATCGCCCATGAACATCGAGTAGAACTACGTGTTCTGCAGTAACCACTGCAAGGAACTAAAGCGAGTTCAGCGAGGAGAAAGTAAAAGGCATGTAGCAGCAACTTTAGGAATATCTGAATCTACTTTCTGCCTAAGACTGCAAAGAGATCAGCCATATTCTTCTCTAGGTCGCTTTAAACCGACATTTTCAGCTGCGATGGAGGAAGAGCTAGTAGACCATCTCAAAACTGCCCATAAGATGTTTTATGGTTTTACAATGAAGGACCTTCGAGTCTTAGCTTTCCAGTTTGCAGATACAAATAATATGTCTCATAGATTTGATTCAACTAAGTAAATGGCAGGCAAGGATTGGGTCTACAGTTTTCTGAAGTGACACCTCGAAATTTCTCTTCGCCAGCCAACAGCTACAGGGATCGGGCGGGCAATTGGCTTCAATAAGGTTCAATTTGAGAGATTTTTACCAATCTACAAAATATTGTGTCCACATTCCATTTCTCACCATCCCGCAATTTTAACATGGATCAGACTGGAATTAGCACTGTTCCTTCAAAACCTCAAATGGTTATAAGTTTGAAAGGCAAGAAACCAGTAAACAAAGTAGTTAGTGGGTCACGTGGACAAACAATAACTGTTGTATGTTGTATGGGTGCTTCGGGCTTGTTTGTTCCTCCATCGTTCATTTTTCCGCGGAAGAGAATGAATGTTGAGTTATTTGACAGAGCTCCTCCATCTTCAGTAGCAATCGTGTCGGATTCAAGTTTCATTAATACGGACCTTTTCCTTCAGTGGCTCCAGCATTTCCAAGACAATGTTCATAGTTGTGCAGAAAAACCTTGTTTGTTGTCGTTGGACAGCCAGGCTTCACACATTTCTCTCTCGGCAGTTGACTTTTTACAGGAAACATAGTATTCACATTATGTCTCTGCCACCGTACGGCAGTCACACGGTTCAGCCCCTTGATAGAACTTTCTTTGATCTACTCGAAAAGTTTTATTCTTCTGAGTGTGAAACATGGATGACTAATCATCCGGGTCGTCCAATTGCAGTTTATTAGGTGGCTTCCATTTTCACAAAGGCCTATGGACGGGCAGCTACAGTGGGGAATGCTTTGAAAGGTTTCGAAGTGACTGGAGTGTGCCCAATCAACAGAAACATTTTTTAGTGATGATGATTTTCTTCTCTCAAATGCGACAGATAGATCTAGTGACGGTGAGACGAGTGAACATCCCTCTTATAGTGCGGACTTTAGAGAGTCTTCTGAGCAGAGTCTTATTCAAAGTGGGAACCATGAATATCGAGCGTGGCCACAATTTCAGCTGAAACATCCGATAAGCCTTCTGTTAGCATCGCAGTTGATGATGCTGGACCATCCGGATACATTGATGTTATAGAGATATCGCCTCTCCCGCGAGCTAATCATGCCCAGTGCCGCCGTCGGAAGGGGAAGAAGTCGGAGCTGATATCTTCATCGCCTTTCAAAGTTACATTGGAAGCACAACTATGTGAGAATAGTAAGACTTGCAACTCCGCGAGGGAACCACGAACGAATGATCTCCACATGAGAACAAAAAATTATAAAGAAGAAACGTCACAATCAAGACTACAGTTGCCCCGGTTGTTCTGAGAAGTTCGCTGATCCCCCCACGACGACTGGATTCAGTGTGGGCAATGCACAGAATGGTGGCATGAAAGGTGTACACATCATGTGGAGGAGGGACCTTCACTTGTGATTTATGTTAGGTTGTAGCACATGCGCAGTCTTACCCACCCATTGGTGCATTCTTACCCCGCACAGCGGATAAGACTCCGCAATCACATCACATTGTTTATTTTGTATGAACTCCATAAAGTATTATATGCAGATTTCTCATATATTTCTTATATGTTTGCAAGAGTCAGTAGAGTGGGTGTCAATATATATTAGGTTTTTCCTACATCATTACAGCATAATAAAAAAATGTCAAACAAAAACTACGTACTCTTGCGCCTTTCTAATATATTGGTACTATAGGGGTCATGACAGTGGTTATTTACATGAAATTATTTGATTGCAGCGTCAAGTGTTGTGGTGTTTGGAGATCTTTGTTCAGTTAACCGTTATTCAGACAATCGGTCTTCCATCTTAAATATTATTTCCAATACTTACAATAAACAAGACTTCCATGTCCAACTTCAAAGATGTGTACCACCCTTAGTATTCACATTAGACCATAGATTATGCATATTTTGTCAACTTATTTTTTCGTGATTAATCTACAGCCGAAATTTGTTGGTCGAATTTAGACACATCCTGTATATTTAAACCATCCAAATATGTCACTCAAAAAACAAGTACCACTTCCTTACAGTTCAATAGGTAATTCGTAGTCTCTGCTCTCCAGAGTTTCACTCCGTGGCACTTGCACTCCGTCACCTGCAGTCTTCAGATTTCCTCTACCGTCACACACCGTCAAAAATTGTCCGCGTATTTACGGCAACTTTTACGGCAATATACAGTAAATATACGTAAACGGGATTCATAACAACGAGAAATGGAGTTGAGATCCGTAAATACGAAATACGGAAAGTCTTAGGCCGTGGCACAATTCGCCGACAGAGTACTCTCTCGCTCACTCTTGACGTCACAGAGAGTCCTCTCTGCTGTCCCAACTCGGTTGAGAGATCGCGAGAGGGAGAGTGACGACGATGTACACTCGGTGCTCACCGTCAAACGTTTGATTATTGCACGCGGGCTAAACCGCGTGTAAAAGATAGTTTATTATAAATGAATTATTATACTTTAGAAATAGAATACAGATGAAACTTCAATTTAACGAAAAAATGAGATATTTTCATGTTAATAGATGTATAAAAGTTTGTGATGCATGGCATATTTAGGAAATAACTAAACACGTCATACGTAGGGTGCTTTTTCAAATGTTTGATTCAAAAAGTGTGAAGAACCCGATGATAGACTATAGCTATTCTTTCAAGCATAAATAAGTTGCAGCAGGCGTCTGTAAGATTTAGCAAATACATTAACGTTTATAGAAACTTAGAAAGTTGCTTATGTGTCTGTAATATAAATATCAATGATATATTTACACCAAGACTTTATGTGAATGTTACAGGAAGGTGGTTAGTCATGGGCATTTGAACTTTTTGACTGGTTCAAATCTCGCTCAGGTATAAAACATTTCAACTTTTTTAAAAATATATATATATTTTTTATACGCAGTAAGACATTAACGTAACAAAAATTACAGTATTTTTCAATATCTAATTTAAAACTGGATGCAAGGTGAAATAAATATGAAATTGCCGTAGAGGTTCCGTGGATTAAAGGTAAATTCTGTTAAATTTACGGAATGTGTATTTTTGAAAATCAATATGTCCGTAATTTTACGTGGAGTTTAAGGTCGCTTTTTACCAGCAGTTTTCCATAAAAGAAAGAATTTTTTTACAGTGCACGCGCTCACCACTAATGGAGATTCAACACTCCGAAAAAAAGGGCAAGATGAGATGACGTGGGCGAGAAGTCACGCCGGTGAAGGGGGAGCGATGTGCAGAAAATTCTCGCGGCGGCTCTCCAAGTCGTTAAAGGGGCCACGGTCGTTTAGTGGCCAAGACTTTTTTTTTAAATTATTTCATTAACCCTAATTAGGAGTACAGCCGTCCAGGGTGTTCAATTCTGTCATGACTAATGCATTTTAACAAACAGTATATTAGTTATATAAATTCACGATATTTCTTTGTGGGAGGGCGGTTGTTCGTCTGGGCGCCCGTAATTTAAGCTGCAAATTCTATTTCAATTCAAAAGCATCATTCACACTTCCTAGGAAGGTGGTAAGCTATTCTGCCCCGACCGAGACAGCTCCCCGACGGGTATCCATTCTGCCGCCCCTCGTTTCGCTGCCCCCGCCGGAACATATCAGTGACCGGGATTCCCACGAATCCGCCCGCGCGACCAGATGCCTTCGGGCCCGCACACAGCTAACTAGCCTTTCGGTCGGTCCGTCATAGCACCCAACGGTCGAATGGCCCCGCCCAGGAACCCGAAGGCCCCCAGCCCCCTCCCTATATGTAATATTATATTTTGTTCTTTTTATTTTTCCCCTTGCCCACCGTTCTGCTTCAACCTAAGCATCGTCCAGGACATCGAAGTACCCCTTCTGGACACTCAGGCCTTCGTTTCCCGGCGGACGAGGGAATGGAGCTCCGCTCCTACGGGCGCTCCCCCCTCCCCCTTTTTTTACACAGATATCAACCAACGTATTATCACAAATCACATCTTTCCCTCATTTAGATTTTCTTCCCCGCAGTTCCTTCCGTTCTTCTTTCATTCGTTTCAGATCTTGCCTTTCTCCTCTTTCTTGCTGCTTCTCCTCCTCTTTTTCTCTCTTCTGTTGTTCTTCTACTTTCCTTCTCTGTTCTCCTCCCCATTTTCTTTCCTCTTCTTCTTTATCTTATTTTGTTTCTCTTCCTCTTTCTTGTTCTTCTATTTTTTTTCTCCATATTTCCTTCAATTCTTCTTACATTCAGTTCAGATCTTGTGTTCTTCTTTATAACTTTTTCGTGTTTGGAGCTTTTCAATTTTTCTTCGTCACTGTTATTCTGCAAAACTTCAATATTTACTGAAAATTCTGTTTCTTATCTAAAAGAGACAGTTATTTATAAGTTACATATAATTTAAACGTTAAAACACTACACAAACACAAACACTCAATAATTCCCTTAGTTCCAGCACACACTCATCCGCTCCCTAGACTACTCAGTTAAATCAAGACAATTCGCCTTCCCCGTTGGTGAACCGGGTTCGATTCACGCCTGGCTCACTCCCGTATTCTCGCACACGGGAATCGTGCCGGACGATGCCGCCGGTCGATGGGTTTTCTCGGGGATCTCCCGTTTTTTCCCCTGCCCTTGCATTCCGACGCTGCTACATACCTCGATTCACCCTCATCGGCTCCCAAAACCACGGTGTTAAGAGTCGTCCAAATCTCTCCACTCCGCTCCCAGGTCGTTGACTTCAAGCAGGCGGGAGTGACGTCAGCCTCGCAGGCTTGGCGCCGCCTCCCCCCCCCCCCTTTCCAGCTCTTCCCGGACATTGTTGACGTCATCTCGCTGAGGGACAATCACTAGGCCTGCATGCTGAGTGGTGGCAGAAGGAAGACAGCCCTGTGCTCTGATGTGGCCGCGCGTAACAGCCATACATAAGTATGTTAATGTGAATAGCAGTATTTGCTTGAAAATAAACCGAAATTTAATGTATTCACATTTTTGCTAAATCTAAATTGGCGTAGTTTATATTTTTGACAGGCAATAAAATTGCTGCCACTGTCTTGCTGTCTGTTAATTTACACAGAATGGGTCAATTATTTTTACGTTGTTTATAAGAGAGCCAATGGTGCGACGTTAGGCACCTTTGTTGAATGTTGAGTATTGTTAAGCGCTCGCTGCTTCGCATCCCGCGTGAGCGAGTGGAAGTAAAGCAGGAACTACAGCATTTATGTGATAGCGGGGACCAGTCAATGGAATTTTTTGAATTACTACTTGTTTGCCAAAATTGGTATGAATGGATTTATTGTTCCCATAGTTATGAAATTAAAAGTTTTTTTTTTTTCATGTGGCCCACATAGAGACGAACCAGGATCGTTTCCCGACGGGGTAGCTCCTGGATTTTCGCATGTAGGGATCAAGCCAGGCGATGCCGCTGGTTCTTGGGTTTTTTCGACTATCTCCCATTTCTCCCGCCCTTTCCTTCCGCCGTTACTCCACACTCACCTCACTTCATCCTCATCGTCTCTCAAGACCTCGATGTTAAGAAGCTCCCAAATCTCTTCAATCAATCTTTTTTATGTGGCACTATGTTACGAAATGGAGGGAAAAGTTGTTATGTAGTTGCACATGATAGTCTTTTTTTGCGGTACGTGCTGCTTACCTTGGTTGTATTGAGTCCCTGTATTTATTCTAAGAATGTTCTAGGGTTTGCTGCCATAGTTTCTCTAAGCGTGACGCGGGGCACATCAAACTCTCCAGGTTTTGCCGATAGACGTCGAACGGCGAGGGAAGTGATCAGCGGAAGGGAAATCTGCTACTGCGAGTATCAAGCAGTGAAGGGTGCGGCTGGCAGTCTGAAATATTGGACTGGGTGCGTGAATGAAATACACTACAAATGATGAGAACAGACAGTCTGAAAGAGTTTTAATAATGGGTACGAGTTGATTGACTGTAACTAAACAGAGACATAGAGAAGGACTCATTACAGTAACAAATATACATAAAAATGAGGTCGTTGAGAAATAAAACGAGTATTAGTGGAGACGGATTGATGAATACTGTAAATAATAGCGGTGTGAATAAATTAAATCATACTTAGTTCTTCTGTTTTATTACAACCTCCATCCCTCACGACCTCAAATACGTCATTCCCCCAACCATTTAACAGTATATTTAGGTTTAAATTAGTGAGTATTAGTGCCTTGTTTCGTAGTCGTACCTGTCACAAGTAGTATTGTGAGGTGAATTTGAATTACTTTTTCCTCGACCCTTTTGGGCTCGTAATTTTTTAAAATTATGTCGGAGCCCATTTAAAGCGTGCAGTTAAAGGTTACTTATATTTCATGCCAAAACGAAGCTAGATTGATTGTTCGTCAGTCATGTTATCCCTACGATCGATAAGAATCGAGATATGAGGTTGTGTATGCTTTAATTTTACAATGTAGTACAATATATAATGAGTGCTCGAATAAAGGCACGCATTTCTAACCTTGTACTTGCATCGAGCTACGTAAAGTATAAATAATTTTGCTGGAATGAAGGTTTTTTCTAGCTACAATTGCCATAATAAAGATCTGTCTGTTGTCATTTAACCAAGAAAACGTGTCATTCGTGGAAACGGCACTGTTTGGAAGTTTTAATGAGCAGAAGTTTGCGGCCAGAGGTCCAATTATTGCTGTGTAGGGGAAACTTCTGCTTGTCACCTCTCTGCGCGGAAGTTATTTTTGTGTGTTTTTTTTTTTTTAAGTTTCAGGACTGTGTTTTTTTTTTTTTTTTTTAAGTTTCAGGACTGTGTGTTTTTTTTTTTTTTTTATCAAGAATACTTCTTTTGAATCCTCTCCAGCTGAACGATGCACGTGGTAACTTTAAAACAGAAACGGTAATGTATCAATATACTAGTATCGACACTCGACGTTTTCTGACTAAACTCGAACAGAGCTGTGCTCCTAAGTCACTGTCACACTGTAAAATATTTACCTTCAGCGATTATTTAACAATAAAATTTGAGGACGAAACACGCCCATCAAGTTTTTCCTTCCAACATATTTTATCAAATAATCTTGAACGTGTTTGAAAATGTGCCACACTATCAAATTTTTTTATTGGGAGAATCTAATTAAAAATATTATTTAAAATGATCTTCATAGAGATATATTGCTATTTTTTTCCATGCGGTCCATTACAGGAAGAAATTTAAGTAGTATTGTAATTTACCTTCTTTAAATTAAAGTTTTATTTATAAGGTATATTTCCTGCACAATGAAATTTAATGACTCCGAGTTCGTAATACTATATGCAATATTCACTTAAAATAACATTCATGCCCAGACATCTTCTACATAAATTAATTATCTTCATAACTTACTTCGTTTCCAGCAATTGTTCGTTATTTTAAGTTTCTTGACGTCCATTTTTGTCGTGCACGATTCTGATTGGCTGAGAAAGTCAAACATAAATTGTTTGATGGAAACTGAAGCCATACAACTTTTCAGACATATATGACGGCATTTATGATGTTTCAATGACTGACCAACTTTAATTGACCGAACTTATTGGAAGCAGTTCGACGGGAAAATTTGACAGTGTGACAGGGGATGTAGAGATGGTTTATCGGCTGTGGATTGAATGAAGCTGGCTGCCAGCTAACCATTTCATGCTTTGTAAGTGTACCTCAACTGGCGGTTCTCGAACCATATCATAAAGGGATTCATATTTGAAACAGGATTCAAACTTGCACGTAGGAAGTTATATTTTAGTAGAATGCACAGTCATAATTTTGTGCGCCAAGTATTATTTGAGATGTTACAATGGGAAAATCTAGAAATTGGTTTATCAAATAAAACTATAAGTAATTTATTCTGTTGGACGAATATAAAAATTGATTTTAGAATAATAACCTTCTCGTATGGCTAAACCTTGCTTCGTTTTTTAAAATAAACAATAAACTTTCCTGTTGTTGGCAAAAAAAAAAGTGATTTCCTGAAAAGAATTGAAGACACATATACGTATAATTAAACAATTTCCGACTTAATACTATTACGACTGTGACATTTGTGACAATACTTCACTAAAACCAAAATATCTGCTGTCAGTGCTCGCCCTAGTAAGAAAATGGCCAGGAGGCAGTAGAACTATTACGAGAACGAAAAGCGGGTGGAATTGAGGGAAAAGTTAAGAAAAATTTATACGCAGTAACTTATGTAACATAGTATAGTCATTATATTTTCACAGTTTTGAATCAAAACCTTTTAAAAATCACCTCACGTATTACATGATTCATTGTTTCTGAAATAACTCACATGTCACAAGCGTATCAAACTTCCGTCAACATTAACGTAACTTACTTTTTGGTTAATTGGAACTTACATTTCTGTTTCGCCAATAATGACTTGTTTCGTAACTAATGCGCTCTAAAATCAGTAAGGTACCGGGTTACAATAAATAGGTCCTATTTAAAATATTTATAAATTGAGTATTGGTGCGTTATTTAAGTTATTGTTTCATTTAAATTATTTGCGTGTTCAGATCAAACTGGCGGAACACTTTTCGTGGTTATTTATAAAATATACATTAATTTATTTTTGTCTTTCCAACTCATAAATACAGTGCGTTTTCTTCTTCAAGGTAATTTTTTTTTCTCTAGACTCGTGTACGTTTTGTTTATATGTGGCGGTAGGATACGTCGTAGGCAGCCGGAAAGTAAGCGTCTAAAAAGGGCTTCAGTAAAGTTTTAAGTAATCATAAGTATACTTTATGTACATGTAATATATATATATATGTGTGTGTGTGTGTGTGTATGTGTGTGTACGTGTGTGTACGTTGTCCCTGCCCCTAGGCAGGGTCAGAAAGGTTGAGAGGAGGCTGGCTTTAATTGGAGGTGGCTGCCCGCCCGAGGTCGAACACCTGGCGTTCCAGCCAGCACGGAGAATATGGATGGAGCGATGGATGACATAGGAGCGGAGCAGCGACGGAACGAAGACGTGGGAGGAAACTCGAGTGCCTTGGGGGAAAAAAACACCCTAAACTATTCGCGCAACATTTTATTCCCTGAAGTCTCCCGCTAGCCTTAGCCTGGGACACGTCTGACCAACACTAGACCTACTTCCCGTCCTCTATTATTTGATACAGCTGATTCGCGTTTAAGTAATAATTTTTAAATAAGCATTCGAAAAAAAAATTCCCCTTACCTCAAGCGCACCTGGATTATGAGCTTTATGGGTCTTGGATCTCCCAGGCCCAAATGTAGCGATTTATTGTGATGGCTGTTCGCGATAAAGTGAGCACTTTTGAAATGAACCCTAGAAAAAACTCACCGCCCCTGCCTACATATATTTTAACGTGCGTACTAAGTGACATTCGCCCAGTAAAGTTGGTAACTATGCATGGAAAGTAGTTCCATACCTTAACGACGAATAAAAAGTGTTAGGTAACCATTTGTGATAACTTAAGATTATTTCTTTCGCTTTCTGTTTTTTAATGCACTGAAGTGTAAAAACGAGCAGATTTGTAAAGTATTAACTTTCTAAATAATTTTATATTTTCAATTGATCAACGCACGAATAAAGTGATGAGGCCCATTGCAATGTTAATTTTACATAAGGCGGAAAACGTGAATGTAAGTAGATCTTAAGCAGGGCTCTCAAAAGTGCTCGTTTTATCGAGAACAGCCTATAACACAATTAAGCACTTGGTACAACATGCAGTATACTTCCAGGATGCACAACTGTACCTCTGAATGTATACATTTCAAAGGGAACACTGTAAAGCTGGGAGCGATGGTGGAAAAATAATTCCGCATTTTAACATACAATTAAAAATGTCAAGCTGAAATTTGTGGACACTCAGATGATACAACTTGGCTCCTGGCTGAAATTCCTACTGAACATTCGATTAGGAAGTTTCTGCATTTGAACCTGAGGTAATACATGTACAGTTCGTGTTACTGTAGTTAAAGTTATATCAGCTGGGGCTATCCGATGAGTGTGTAAATGCCTCAGCACTTATATAGATTTTCACTAATAGATAAAGGCTGTTCACGATCAAATGAGCACTTTCGAAATCAACCTTACAAAAAAGTCTCTGCTCCCACATGCAAATATTTTAACCGGCGCGCTGAGTGACATGCTCTCAGTACAGTTGGTAATGAAGGATGGAAAGTAGTTCCACTGCTTGACGTCGAATAAAAAGTGTTAGTAACCATTTATAAAATTTAAATTATTTCTATCCCTTACTGTTTTTCTAGTGCATCAAAGTGCAAAAATTACTAAATTTGTAAAATTTTTACTTTTCTAATGATTGCACAGATTCACCTGGCCGACGCATGAATAAAGTGATGAGGCCTATGGCAATCTTAATTTTACATTATGCGAAAGAATACATGATGCACATACAAGTAGATCTTAAGCAGGGCTTTCAAAAGTGCTCATTTTACCATTAACAGTCTATAGTTGTCAGTAAGTTACCGCAATCAACATTTTATTTACACATTGACATGTTCCTGACCTTGGCCAACATTCAGCACGAATTTCCACACCTTGTTATTATTTGATTATTCAAAAATGGCTGTTATTTTGTGACTGAGACTCAGCCAAGTCAATTGTCCAGAAAATATTATCAAATTATTGTAACATAGAGGTTCGCATAAATGTGGCTACATAATTAATAGCAAAAGGTGTTAATAAAGTACGATGCCAGTTGTCTTGTATAAGGTTTCGTCAACCGCGCTGATATAATTTTTTTCTTCAAATTTTTAATGCTATCCTATTTACGATTTAAAATTTGTGTACGTATGCGTAAAATAACCGGTGTATTCAATGATCTCAATTTATCCGACCAGACCTAGACAGATTATAAATTCTGTGTCCTGCGAATAATAAAACAGCAACATTCTGACATCAACAAATTCGCTCTAATAACTTGGTCATCGTATGGGCACTAATCTTAGCCGTCGTAGACGGCAGTGTTCAGTTATTAAGAAAACGAATAAAATGAAGGAGATAAGATTATGTTGATTGTAAAATCAAATAGTTTGAAACCACTGACTATGATAACTGTATGTCAAATGACATGTGTTGCATAAATAAGTTAAGGGATTTTAATGACTAAATTGTTAATATATTTGTTTCAGGAATAAATCTAAACCCAGGGACCCAGTTTATTTCCGGTTCTTCTGATCAAAGGTAAGAAACACTATTTTAATGTCTTAAATATTAAATCATTTTTTTAAATCTTGTATGATCTTGTTAATAAGGAGTTTGTCTATAAACTAACATGCGCTCATTTTAAACTACGCTAGTACAATTAGATATAAAGTGGTAGGTCAACAATATCTTCTCTCAAGTGGCAAAGCCAACAGCTCGCGCTGTGTGGTCAACGTGTGCGCTCTATTACTCCCATACAAGAGTGTAACCATTATTTTATACATTTTTAACATTTTTCATCCTTTTCGTCGTGATATGAAACTATAGCCTGGAAACAGTATGGCGAAGCAGGAAAATTACATTCCACAAATAAAAAGAGTTAAACAGAAGATTCAAATGTATAAATTTTTTCGTACAAATCCCAGAATTGAAAGAAATATAATACGTTACATATATATCAAAATAATTATTCATGATGTAAGAATCTTATGAAGAACATTTCTATCAAATTTGTTTGGCAGTTCGCCCGCATTTAAGTTTTAACTTTGAGTAAATATTTAAAGCCTAAAAAGTTATAAGTTAAATACTTACCACAGGTGAGTCAAGAGTCGGTTTACAAACAAACTGCAAAGTGCCATTCCTCTGTCTGCTAAAACCGAACTTTATGTTAACATGGATTTTTTAATTTGTACGAATCAAGATTTTTAGTTAAAATTTTCATATTTAAACTCAACTTTACGATTAATGAAATTTTTCCAATTATTGCGTATTTTAATCACTATGCCATTGATAATGTCTTATTAAAGCATAAAATCCTGTCTATAAATCTAGGTAAATATTGGTTCCTTTAGAAACTTAAATACCTTGTGCTGCGATAACATGGGCGCATTTATAGCTGACGGAAAAGCTAGGAAAAACTGTAACGCGCAAGCAAAATATCCGCTCAGAAAGGTGGCATATACCGTTTTCGATCATTGTTCTATACAGATTAATTTGCACAGGTTCCCAAAAATCACAATATTTCAGCTAACTCGTTTAGCCTTAACTTGTATTCCAAGCGTTCTTCATCACGTAGTACCACCCAGTTATCTAAGTTTCATTTAAGTAGCTGAAGAACTAGAGTAAAATTGTAAGAGTGTAGGTCTCATCATGTTAAGACAACAGCTAACACAAGGTGAAAAACCGCTTCTGTCGTTGGGTCCTGTATCCAACGCACTGCCGTGACAGACTTGTCACCATCATTGCATTATACACGGTCCCTTGTGGCCTTGAGAATACCTACACAATTGAAAACTTTTGTGAATTAAGATGTGTTACCCTTGCAATATACTTTTTTAAAGCCACTCTTCACCATACATGTGCGTATAGGGAATCAAAGGCTCAATTCGGACAAAGATCTCTCAGTAATTTTTTGGGAAAGTATTTTCAACTAATGTTTTTTTTTGTTTAAGATTTAATGCATCTACATTTGTAAACCATTCAAGTTTTAATTTTTAATTATTAAGTGCAGTTTTTAAATATTTATAGGATGTCACAATTTTATAAATAATGAAAACGTACATTTGAAATTAAAAAACTAAAATTTGGAAGGTTTACAAATCTAGATGAGTTAAATCTATAATAAAAATCTTTAGCTGAAAATATTACTACACAAAAAACGACTGTGAGGCCCTTGTCCGAATTTAGCCGTTGATTCCCTATACGTCCATGCATTGTGAAGCCTGGCCTTAATACACACATGCACTGTTTATCTTGTGGGTACCGAGGGACAGTTGTAGGAATGCTGGAGATGAAGCTTACCATGGAAACAAGTGAAGTAAATGGAAACTTAGATATAGTACCTTCGACGATAGAAAAAAGAGCATTTAATAAAATGTTATGGGAAGTACCGTTTAAAATAGCGAATAAAACTGGGGATTATTTAAATTTAAGGAGAGTGATATGGAAAGTGTGTAAAGAAGAAAGGGGAATTGAAAAATTGGGCGAGCATGAAGAAGATAATTGTAAAGTAATGGAGTGGAGAAGGTCCATCGTCTGGCCCATTGCCCTCACAACTTGTACACACAGAAAAGATAGATCGAAGCTAGAGAAAGACGAGAGGAAACTATAGGAGAAGGTAGGTAATTAAAAGTACAGGAGAAAATGTTGAACTGCTCTAAGTTGCAGACGGCAAAGCTCTCTTGGCAGAAAACGTATACAACTTCTTTACTACGTTGGAAGAAATGGAAAATAGCTCTCGAAGGAAGTACAGTAAGATAATCAGAAGGAAGTCGAAGATTATGATAAGAAGAAATAAGGTATCCATGAAAGAATGCTAAAAACAGAGGTGCCACTTAAGAACATTTAAATGAGTTTTATTGTTTCGTTAAGTTGCACGGCGGCCAAATAATAAGCAGAGCGGTAAAATAATGTTTTTTTTAAATTATAAGTTAACTTTTGGCTTGTAATACCATAACTTTAAATTCGAGGACGAATTAACTGAACATCTGCATGAAATGTCTTCTGAGGATGTGAGACACGAACAGTAGAGCCAGCAGAGGAGAATATTTAAAGCAATCAAATTATGGTTTTGCAGGATAATGATGAATATTTCTAAGTAGCAGATGTAACAGACTACAAGTTATTTGAAACAAGTACACAAGGAAATAAAATATACGTTTCGTCAAAGATAAGAAATAAGTGGATAGGATACGACGTTCAACTTACGAACTCATTCGTAAAAATATTGGTAGCAGGAGAAGCTGAGGAAAATCATTCCAGACCTAGACATAGAAAAAAAAATGATTTAAAGCAGATTTAGAAATTCTGAACGACTTGTTATCTCTACGAGCAAAGAAATGTCTAGTGTGGAGCATTTCTCTCGCAGCATGCCACTATGCGATTTTATGCAGCAAATCCGTATTATATGGTAACTGATTTAAAAGTAGTTTTTCTCTAATGCCATAAACTGAATAATTCAGCTCAGTTGCTTGGTGTATACGGGAGTTGCTGACCTGGAAGATTACTGTAGTCGCAGTGAATAATGACAACAAAATAATCTTGTGTTCCCGTACTAAATTGAATAATTCAGCTCAGTTGCTTGGTGTATACGGGAGTTGCTGACCTGGAAGATTACTGTAGTCGCAGTGAATAATGACAACAAAATAATCTTGTGTTCCCGTACTAAATTGAATAATTCAGCTCAGTTGCTTGGTGTATACGGGAGTTGCTGACCTGGAAGATAACTGTACTCGCAGTGAATAATGACAACAAAATAATCTTGTGTTCCCGTACTAAATTGAATAATTCAGCTCAGTTGCTTGGTGTATACGGGAGTTGCTGACCTGGAAGATTACTGTAGTCGCAGTGAATAATGACAACAAAATAATCTTGTGTTCCCGTACTAAATTGAATAATTCAGCTCAGTTGCTTGGTGTATACGGGAGTTGCTGACCTGGAAGATTACTGTAGTCGCAGTGAATAATGACAACAAAATAATCTTGTGTTCCCGTACTAAATTGAATAATTCAGCTCAGTTGCTTGGTGTATACGGGAGTTGCTGACCTGGAAGATTACTGTAGTCGCAGTGAATAATGACAACAAAATAATCTTGTGTTCCCGTACTAAATTGAATAATTCAGCTCAGTTGCTTGGTGTATACGGGAGTTGCTGACCTGGAAGATAACTGTACTCGCAGTGAATAATGACAACAAAATAATCTTGTGTTCCCGTACTAAATTGAATAATTCAGCTCAGTTGCTTGGTGTATAAGTGAGTTGCTGACCTGGAAGATTACTGTAGTCGCAGTGAATTATAACAACAAATTAAATTTTCTCTGTCAGAATACTTATAATTGAATATTATCCTAGAAATACACTATTTTGCAATTTTCATACTCAAAAAATATGATTTACAAGGCGTAAAAAAATGTGGATTTTTTTTTTGTCGCATGCTACGTTTCTTTAATATTATTTTGTAGCCACGCCGCACAAAAAAATATTTTACCAGGATTTAAAATAAGAAAACGAATGTTTCTTTGTGTATTGGGTAAGCATGTGATTAATGGCGCGGATGAGATAAATTTTACTCAACGTAACGTCAGTATTCCAAAAATACTTCCATTTATTTACTGTTTCTTGTATCCCTGTCCAGCAAAACGAAGCAGATCGCCAGAGCCCGTGAAATCTCCTGTGCACTTTATTGAGCATTCCCTAAGCATTAGTTTAGGACAGGCAGGCTTTACCGTATAATTTTACAAACACACAGAACATACATGTAAATTTCCCCCTACTTTTTTAAAGAAGTATATTCGCTATTGACGGAAGGACCTTTCCTTGCGTAATAGCAAAACATTTTCAAAGCCTAACGAATTTCTTGCAGGCCTTCATATCGGGGGAAAAAAAAATTAAAATCCAGCGTCAACCCCCTCCGAGCCCTTTTATATTCTCCTCGCCCGGAACTCCATGAGATTGAAGTAACGGTGGGAGATCCCAATGTCAAGCCGCCTATAAAATTCTTCCACAATTTAGATGAGCTGATTCCAGCCCCGGGGGCGCGGGCAGTGAATGCCAATGCACGAGATAGGCGTTATGGCGGCCGGGTATGTTTTTTTAGTCATCGCGGAGTGGTTGTATCATGACCTAGAAAGGGCTCCCCGCTTTCCAATCTGCTCAGGAATACGGCGCGCGCGGCCCTGCATGCTGAACGGCCGAGAGCTCTTCTATCGGCGTGTGCCCGGACTAGGAATGCCCCGCAGGCGATGAAGACTGCGGGGGGGGGGGGGGGGGGGGGGTGGAGGGGAGGGTTGGTCACGACATATCCGGCACTCCGCCCCCCTACAACCCTTACCATTATTAGTAAATGCAAGTAGATGGAACGAGCCTGTCCTGCCCTACGTCTCCACTCGTCCTGCCCTGCTCCACACTGTTGCTTAAGGTTGAAGTAAAGCAACTGCCTACGGAGCACTGCACCCGACTATACAATCTGAAGAACACATTAAAAAAAAGTAGTACAGACACCATGGGAATTGTCAGAAAAGTGGGATTTATGTTGTGTATGAAACAAGGATGTATATCTTTTACAACATTGTAAAATATTTTATTAAAATATATGTTTTACATGTAAAATAATTAATTAATATAGTCTATATTTTTAACAAAGTTTAAGCGCATTTCTATTCTGGATGCTTCGGCAATCAGAATTTGCAAGAAAATCTTCGTTATGAATATCGTTATAATGTTTATTATGATTGTGTGTAAGAAAATTGTAATCATAATGTAGAAAAGAAATTTTTATAAAGGTTTTTATGTGCGTCCATTAGTCACATTCATTTATGGCTTTATCTGACGTAAAAACGTTTATTAGAAAAATTTATAAGATACATTATTACTCTTATTTTATTAGACATGATGACAGTAAATATTGTGACGATCTTTCTTGAAGAAGATTTTCTTGCAAACTCTGCTTTCCGAAGCGTCCAGAATGGAAAAATCCAGACTATTAAAATACATAATTTTTTTATATTTAAAAAATATATTTTAGTAAAATATTTTATAATGTTGCAAGATATATAGGTACATTCTTATTCCGTATTCATCGTATATCGTACTTTTCTGAGGATTCTATTGTCTCTGCACTGCTTGTTAATGAGTTCTTCACGTTGTATAGTCGGGTGGAGTGCTCCATAGGCAGTTGCTTTACTTCCACCTTAAAGGCGAGGAAATTCCTGTCAATAGTTAGTTATTTCTAGCACTGTCCAGTTTGTAGACCCTATAATACCTGTTTCAACATACGAATTATTTTAAAATTCCAGGTTTGTAGGTTAAGGGGTCTGTTTAGTAAGAGATCGTCTGTAAAATTGAAGTTTGCTCGTATGGTGGACAGGTTTGGCGCCTCTTAACATCGAGATCTTGAGGGCCGAAGAAGGCGAAGCAAAGTGTATATGGAGCAGCGCCGGAATGAAAGGGTGGGAGGAAACGGGATATCCCCGAGAAAATCCGCCGACCAACGGCGTCGTCCGGCACGATTCCCACATGCGAAATTCCGGAAGCCGCCCCGCTGGTAATTGAGCCACTACATCACCGTGACTCTTTGCGCGTGTACACTTATTTTAGTAAAAGAAAGTTCTGGGAAGACGAATGTTTTTCCAGGAAATGGAGAAAATCATCTATACTGACCAATTTTTTAATTTTATCATATTTAATATATTTGATGAGAAAAAAAAATTCTAAATTATTAAAAAAGACCATACTTACAGCTTTCCTGTCCAGTCTACTTCAGGAAAAGGAGAAAAGTAAAAGTACAATCTAAGAAATTATTCTAAAATTTACTATACCAGTGTATACGGCCAGTAAAAAGCGGGAATTGTCACCCCCCCCCCCCCCCTCGGTTATACAACTCATTTTAGCATTACTATATTTGCTTAGGACACAGTAAAATGTGTAGGGAAGTTCCCAACTTTGAATAGTAGCGACGCTAAACAGTCTTGTATCTGCTGCTTGATGTGTGGTATTATTTCCATACAGTGTATAGGTTAAAAACCTCCATTACTGTTTAGGAAGTTTACCAGAATTCATTTTAAAGTGTACAGTTTAATCAATTGGCTTATATGGTGTTTAATAATATCCTACTCTTACGTATCTGATTCGCGAAGTAATTAAATTTCTCGCGAATTGTTATGAATGAGTAAACGTGGACAATCCAGGCGAAGAATCTAAAACACGTTGCAACAATAACTCTTAGTTTGTAAAACGTATCAGCGAAACGCCAGCGGATATCCTCGCTCTTGGCGTCACGGTATTCGCGACAAGAAGCTATGCAACGCTTCGTATAGTCTACTCGCGGTTTCTTCACACTTTTTGAATCAAACCTTTGAAAAATCACCCCATGTGTGGCGTGACTAGTTATTACATGCAATAAATAATTTCATGCATCACAAACGTTTTGTACTTCTGTTACCACAAAGGTATTTTATTTTTCGTTAAATTAAAGTTTACTGGTATTTTATTTATCAATTAAAATAGTTCATTTATAATAAATATGAATAATAACAGCGAGAAAACATGCGTGTGGTTAGTGGCTAGTAAGAAATAGTTCTCATGCAAAGTATTATTACGTCTGAGTGCGCACGAATTCGGTGCTTTGTTCTTTGGTGTAATTTGCAAGACTTAGATAAGCTCAGTTTGCGCGAGGTGGCTGAATCACCTGGAAGTATAACTTTATCAGGGCTTCAGAAAAGTGTGGAGTAACCGTGAATGGAATACAACATTTGTACTGGGTCTGCCTGTGGACCCACGCCGAGATGAAGAGCCGTCAAGATGCATCTTTAACCCTTTCAGTCGCAAACAGGCGTTGCAACCACCACAGATTTTTTTTTTTTAAATTCGGAACTGAACAGGCATCTGCATAACACTTTGTAACATGTCGGGACCGATGAAAAAAATTGCTACGGCAGCATGAAGCCTCCCACCAAATGAGGGACACTCCTATTATTGGAATCGATTTTTCTGCGGTCATCAACTGTACAACGCCACATATAGAGACGACTGTGATTGAAAGGTTCAACGTGGCCGCCGTTCCTCATCACCGCAGCTAGACTCCTCAGCGCGGGGGAGGTCAAAGCCTGTGTGAGGGGGTTTCTTGTCCTCCCAGTTGGATGTCGTTTGACTGCAGTGAGTAAGCCCCCGTCACAGTGTCAAATTTTCGTCTCCAACTACATTTGACAACAAAATACGCCCGTCGAATTTTGCCTTCCAACAAATTTTATCAAATAATCTTGAATGTGTTTGAAAATGTGTCACACTGTCACATTTTTCTGTTGGGTGAATCTAATTTGAAATGTTATTAAAAAATAATTTTCATAGTGAGATATTGCTTTAGTTTTCCTATGCGGTCCATCACAGGAAGGAATGTAAGTAATATTGTAATTTATCTTCGTTTAGTTACAAAATTAAAGTTTTATTTATAAGATAGCCTATGTTTCCTGCACAATGAAATTTAATGCCTCTGAGTTCGTAATAATCTGTGCAATATTCACTTACAATGCCATTAATGCCCGGACAGCTTGTACATAAATCAGTTGTATTCATAACTTACTTCGTTTCCAGCAATTTTTCGTTATTTTAATTTTCTTGGCGTCCATTTTTGTCGTGCACGATTCTGATTGGCTGAGACCATCAAACATCAAATCAATTTTATAACCGGTCCAATTAAAAAATGTTTTATGGAAACTGAAGCCATCCAACTTATTCAGGCAAATATGGCGGCGTTTATGATGTTTCAATGACGTCATAACAGTCCAACTTTATTTGGCCAAACTTGCTGGAAGCAGTTTGACGGAAAAATTTGACAGTGTAACAGGTGCTTTAGGAGAAACTTACCCTCTCCCAATCCCCGACCACTGCACCCATAACAATTGTAATTTTACCGGCGTTAGAAGTCCCCCCCCCCTCCCCTTCCCCTTTTTCTCCATCCCTTTCCAAGCCACAACAGGAGTAAAGCTGGGTTTTAAATAGAAAAAACAATCAAGCGTTTAACTATGTGTTGGAACGTGTGAAGGCGAAATGAGAGCGGCGACTGTGCTCTATCTTATGTTTGGTTTCCAAGGTTACTTGGCAGGTCATGTGCGTTGTTCGGTTTCGTTAAGCGTTAAAGAAATATTTTATATCTTAAGTGAAACTTGTGAGGCGACAACCACTCAGAACAGACCACTCGGTATTGTTGGTGGCAAACTGTTATTTACAATAATGTAAGTATAAAAATATTTTGAAAAATGTGTGTGTGTGTGTGTGTGTGTGTGTGTGAGTACATGTTTACGATTATATTTTTTCACAAAAATAAGCTTCTTTGATAGAAAATTATGAGCTTGAATAACACGACCATTTTTAATATGGTCGTGTTATTCCAGCTTAGGTTAGGAACAAAAGTAAACAGGCCAGGTTTGTCGTAAGTTTTCATTGGCTGATATTAAGTATTATCTGGCAAATTGTGAGTTGTAAATCCAGAAGAAGTTGTTCCGTGCGCGAGAACTGCGCGCTGTCACTGCATAATTCTGTACGCGTAATTTTTTGAAAATTGTAAACCCAACCTTAAGTGAGGGTACTTCGCCACCTGGTAACTATAGGCTGTTCATGGTTAAGTGAGCACTTTTTAAGGCCCTTCTAAACTTTTTCTTTCATCCGATTTCCATCTTCCTGTTGCTTTTTAATACCAACATGACAATGTGACCAATAAACACAGTGTATACATTTCACCACCCTCAAAATTGAATGCCTGAGGTAGCAATAGCATATATTTATTAGTGTTAATGCATGTTGTTAGTGCTCACTTTATCATGAACAGCCTATAGGACTGTCACACTCTTCCCCTGGCTGCAATTGATGGAGGGAATGATGAGGGGGGAGGGGTAGGAGGCGGCAGTGATGCTGGCGCCTATTCACTGGCACTAAATGCGGTTACTTTATTTTTAAAAAATACAGGGCTCTGGTAACCTGGAAGGGGGACTTGTGGGCCTCTACTAGGTTTTGATTTTGTATTAAATCGGACTCTATGCCAACATTGCTGTAAACCAGCAGTAAAGTGAAATGTAAGGATGATAATGCTGTGAAGTGCTCATTTCTCTGGTAGAAATGCTTCAAATTTAAATTTGAATTAATATATCGAGTAATTACGAATTCTATAAATTACGTTAAGTTCTGCAAAGTTCCCGGGATTTAACAAGTGATCAACTCGGCTTACAAAACGTTTGTAGAAACCTACGCTCTAAATTCGAATCAGTGGAAAACCACTGATTCGCAGTGAAATCAACTACTCTAATCATTGAAAATAGCTCAACTTAGAATTAGTGGAAAACCATTGACTGTTTCAGTGAAAAAATTTCGCTGATTGATTAGTGACGTGAAGCTATTTCACTGAAGAATAAGTGACGGCCAACTGCAGTGGTGCATGAAATATTGTTTTTATTGAATTTAGCCAAATAATTACGTGAAATAAACACATTTACGACAATTTACTATTTATTTTGCTCAAATTACCATATTTTAAAAAAGTACTTTTTTTTTCGGATATCGCTCGGATTGAACTAACGCACCCTATCTACTTCCCTTTCAGGCCGTTATCTTGCCATCTGAGTTACGAAACGAGAGGAAAATATACTTATTATTGTCGAAATCTTAAAGATTTAAATTCTATGCCTTTACTTTTCGTGTTTGGTTTAATTTGTAGTGTTAGAATTGTTAAAACGAATAGTATATATCAGTGCACTCTCTTCAGCACTCAATGTGCAGTTTAAACCTTCAAACATAGATATGAATTACGTATCCCGGAATGAAAGGCAGAATATTCATATATTTCCTCGTAAAATGGCGCTTTGAAAGACAAAACTCATTTTAGAAAGTATTTCTTTATTTTTTTATTATTTTATTCGTTGTTATTTCACTTGATACACGTTGTTTAACGACCATTTATAAACGTTGTTCAGCGGCCATTTTTACACGCATAACTGATCAATCAGTCAAAAACCAAACCACTGAAAAACAGCGAAAAAAAAGTCTGATGAATCAGTGGAATATGTCACTGAATCAATGAGTTAAGGAGCTCAGGAATTTTCTCACTGATTCATCAGTTACATTCACTGAAGTGACTGTTGAATCAGTCAGATACTGTTGACTGTTTAAAAGAGTGGAATTTTCACTGATTCAAATTTAGAGTGTAGAGTCTTTAAAGTTGGTCGTACTGGAGCTGTCATTAATTCTGCTTTTGTAATTATGCTCGAATGGTCAAATCCTATGGCTACCAAGGAAGCTCATACGTAAAGGTCAAATTCACTGCCATTAACATTTCTTTGTCGCTAATTGTCTTATCAGAATCGTAGCTAATGGGACTATCACGAAGTTGTGTTCACATGCTTAATTGTTGTGGTGTAGGCTAAATTTAACACGTGGTTTAATGACTTTTTTTCAGTAGTTTCCTATTGAATACCTGACCCGTTTTGTTAAGAGAGATATATAAACTCTGTATATGCTGAATATGTGCTTGTATTCTCTTCAAGAGAGGGGAGTGTGGACATATCAGTAGTGGGCACTTCTTGTCAGTTCCATTTGCAAATAACAAGTGGTAATAAATTAGACTTGTTACGCTAATATCAAGAATACCATGCGTTACTTTATGCGAATACCATTTAAAATGTCCAGGTATTTTCGCTAATTTAAAGGGATATCATATTAGATTCGTTGAGCCGGAGAAGTTAATGTACTGTCTCTCTACAACAAAACAATTAGACGTATAGAATTTTGTATTTTTCTTTGTTAAATATAAAAGACATATTTACAGGGCAGTTTGTGGACATCTTTAATGGTTTTGCCTTCGTAGTCCTACTGCATGCTTATAATGTATAACTGAATTAGCGATGAAGACCGATTTACTGTCCTGCTCTGGGCGGAAGTATGGCCTAATTGTAGGTCTTTTGCCCTGCTATTGTCAGGGGCCCACTCCAATTTATGGGAATACTTGATGGAAAGTATGCCGATAATGCTATTTGATTATCTGTTTTATGGCGCGTTCATCAACGCTGTTGCCTACTAAGCTAAACACGAAATAGTAATTGGAATGGAGCCCGCTGAAAGAAGAGAGCTGTAGCAGAGTATAAATGAATCTTTATCGCTTACTGTCCGTCTCTTTTTGCATTACGCAGCGTATGAACGGTCCCTTTGACGGCCATTAATAGGAATTATTTCGCTACACTCATTTTTAGAGTACTTGCTTTATCGTTTACTGGCATACGTTTAAAGCAAATATTATTACCAGAAATCAATCAAGCGAATGTTAGTACATGCTGTTCACGGTAAAATGAGCACTTTTGAAAGCCCTCTCGTTTGGAATAACGGCAGTTATATGATAGCGGCGGCAGTAAGCCAATGGATTGTTGTGAATAAACAGGTGAGTGATAGGCCGGTCGCACCGTATCTGTTACAGAAAGCAAGCGGCCTATCATAAAGGACGCCGCCTTACACCGATAAACTTATCGCAGCTCGCACCTCGCTGGCCCTGAGAATCTCCTATGTCTCAATTCATCACGCAGGAACGTCGTGGTCATCGCCATTACTTTTCCAGAACTTCTTGGATTGCCGAGAACGTTCTAGGCGTCACCTACCTCAAATATAAATACCACGTGCGGGCCTCAGGGGAGAGTTATTAAGAGCCGAGAATTTGGCATCTCGTGCGACCTTAAGCGATACCTGGAAGATTCCAGAGCTCCTATTGCATATCTGCGAGAGTGTGTCGGCGATCTTGTGTGCAGTGACGAGTGGGACTGATCTGCGGGACTGTGGACTGAATGCGTAAGTGAAAAGACATTTGGGACAATGGAAATATAAATTTTTAACTAAACGTGTGAAAATAATTGGAGCAGCTTAAGGGACATTGTAAAGACTGTGATAAAGACTTCAAATTGAGATAGTAATTAAATATTGCACTCAATTATAATAATGAGAGTTATACTGTTTCATATAACTTCAATAATATTTGACAGACGCTGTGACCAACCTACACAGCATGTAAACAGTAAACGCTCCCATTTCCAAAGTACTGTGCCAGCTGATGGTTGTTGCA
The DNA here is from genome assembly GCA_029891345.1 of Dryococelus australis. Classification (NCBI taxonomy): domain Eukaryota; kingdom Metazoa; phylum Arthropoda; class Insecta; order Phasmatodea; family Phasmatidae; genus Dryococelus; species Dryococelus australis. Next base: position 98,996,938 of record CM056999.1, read on the forward strand.
GGATGCGTGTTATTATGTTGGCGCTCTTGGCGATGATTGTGAAAGAAGATAGTACTCGGATTTAAAAATTATTATGTGGAAAATTAATGGTAATTACAACATTCATGGTTAAAATTATGCTCAATGACTAATACACAATTTTTCTGAGTTATAGAGCATGGGCTTTAAAAATATTTAGAAATATAATGGAAGAGCATGCGAACATCACGGTTATGTGAAAGGTTTCGACCAATCTCCGTTGAGTCTGTTGTCTATGGTCGCCACTCGCCCGGTGAAAAGCCGTTGCCATTGAGCTCTATTCCGTCATAATTTATCTATATGCGAGAATTCCTTGCTGGTGATGTCTGAATATTATATATGAAGTTAATTAATTTAGTATTTACGTATTTCATTAAGTGTAGTTCGTCGTAGGTACCTTTTAAGAACAGTCTCATCAGTGAAATGAATTATCGACACGTGTCTGCCACTTAGTAAAAATGGTTTGTTGTGTGCTGTGGTCAGCCATTTTCTTTGACCATAGCGAAAAATTATTTTCATTATGAAGTGTGAATTTGCTGGTTTCAAGAAATAGTGTGTGTTAATTGCATAAGTCAGCAAATAAATGATTTCGTATCAGTAGCCGACACGTGATTAATCATCCAAAGTTCGGCACGTCTTTAAGAATTACGAAGTGAACAATAAGTTTGTATGTTTTTTTAAAATTGTTGTTAGAATATTTGAAATGTATTAGGACTTTTATTTAATTACTGTAACGATTTTTACGTGTTCATAGAAGTTACTTTTTTTCTCTTAAATTGAAATGTTATTCATATTTTATATTTTAATTATAATGCTTCATTTATAAATAATTAGAACGAAAAACCGGGAAAAAATAGGTATCGTGGTAATGCCTGTTGAGAAATAGTTCTTGTACAAAATACTGTTACACTGGGTGCGCACGAATTCGGCGCGTTGTCCTAGGGTGTAATTCTCCAGGCTTAATTAAGCTTAGTTTGCACGAAGCGGAGGAACATCCTGGAAGTAGAACTTCAGCACGGCTTCAGAAAAGGCTGAAGTAATCGTGAATGGACTATACTGGCGGAGTACCGGCCGAATCTTCGCAGGTGGGTTTTAGGGTGGACGTCACCGTTGGCCAGCGGCTTGTCTCGGGGTGCTCCCTTTTCCCTCACCGTAGAAACCCACCTCATCCATATTGGCGCTGGACACTTGTGCTTTTAAGATCATCCCGAATTCCTTTGATCTCGTTTTCTCTCTCCCTTCCCCTCTCCCCTAGTGAAAACACTTGTCCGCCCACGATTTTCGCACTTGGTTGGCAGCTAAGCGCTCATTCCATAGTTCGTTCGCGGTTACTTCCAACTTTTCTGGAGCCGCAAAATTTCTTCTACTTCTCAGGATATTTCTCCGATGCGTGCTTACAAAGCTTAACTAAGTGTAGAACATTACACCAAAGGGACAACGCACTGCATTCGTGCGCATTCAGTGTAATAACATTTTTTCAGAAGAGCTTTTTATTACTACACTGTAAAAAAGTTTTCGGTAAACATCCTAAACTCTAATGGAAGTTTTGAACCTAAACACTATATGGTAATAATACCACATATACAGCTGCAGATATAGGAATATTTAGCGTCGCTACAATACAAAGTTGGAAACTTCCCTATGCAATTAACAGTTTCCTGAGCAAATGTAGGAACGCTACAATGAATGTATAGGCAAAAAACATTACCATTCATACTTTCTCACTAAGCGTATGCACTGTTATGGTAAACTTTCAAATAATTTCTTAAAGTGTGTGCTCGCCATTTTTATTCAATTTAATTATAAATAAAATATTAACATTTATGGATAAATTGCCAGTAAACGTTTAATTTAATAAAAACTAAGGCACTTGTACGCTTGTGATACATGGCATGAATGGGGTTATATTCCGCAGGTTAGACAAAAAAAAATCGTGAAGGAAACGCGAATAGACTAGAGTAGAACCAGCGCTTCTTCAACCAGCAAGGCAGCGCCGCTGTAGTCGGCCAAGGCTCATTATCGCAGGTCAGAGGGGCGTGTTGCCCCGCCGCTTCTCTCCGGTGGAATTACAAAGCGCAGCTAACTCGCGCGTCTGGCTGGGCATGAAGAACCGTGTCACCGGGCTTTTAGCAAAGGCGTCTTATAGAGCAATTACCGCAGTCTGCGCTCGCAGCAGCGTGATATCACAGCAAGCGGAAGTCACTGGTTTAAACTGCAGGCGAGGTGCCTCTTGGTACACTCTAAGAAATTATTCGGAAATTTACCGTACCAGTGTATACGCTTAGTGAGAAAGCAGGAATGGTAATGTTTTCTCCTATACATTCATTGTAGCGTTCCTACATTTGCTCAGGAAACTGTTAATTGCATAGGAAAGTTTCCAACTTTGTATTGTAGCGACGCTAAATATTCCTATATCTGCAGCTTGATATGTGGTATTATTACCACACAGTGCATGGGTTAAAAACTTCCATTTCAATTTAGGAAGCACACCAGAAAATTTTTTATAGTGTAGTTTTCTCCTCTCCGTTGAGTGAGAGAGTTAAGAGATTTGGGCAGCTTTTAAATCGAGGTTGTCAGAACCGATGAGAGTGAAGCGAAGTGAGTATGTAGCTGTGCCGGAATGAAAGGGCGGGCGGTAAACGGGAAATCCCCTAGAAAACCCGCGAACCATCGGCATCGTCCGGCACGATTCCCCCTTGGGAAAATCTGGGAGCGACTGCGCTGGGTATCGAACCCTGTTCGCCGAGGTGGTTGGCGAGTATTCTAACCGCTGTAGCACCGCGGCCTCTCCTCACCGTTGAGATAACTGTAACGCAACTATGGCAAACACTAATTGTTTTTAACTACAGTATTACCGAGCGAGGTGACACAGTAATAAGGAAACATGACTCGCTTTCAGGAGGGCACGGGTTTAGATTCCCGGTCTAGACATCCTTATATCTGTTTTCCATGGTTTCCTGGAATCACTTCAGCTGAATGCTGTGACGGATCCTTGCTAGAGACCACGGACGAATCCTTTCTCTTTTCTGCTTCTCTGAGCAACTTAATCCGTCTCTATTGACCTCGCTGTCGACGAGACATTCAAGTCTTGTCTGCCTACTTACTAAACGCTGTTCTACGGCATAGACTAAAGATGAGGTAGACCGCTTATTCGTCTTCTGCGCATGTACCAAACATTGGCATAACCCCAGGTGCGGATCTAGGCTTGATGTTCAGTGCGAGCCATAAATTATAAAAATAAAACATATTGAAAGAATTACTATTCTACATGTTGCAATAATTCAATCGACTTATGATACATATGGCAAAATAATTCAGTTACGCTGCAAATCCAAGGCGCGAACTTTCTCTTTAGCAAATCTATCTATAACTTCTTCAGGGTAAATTTTTAAGTCTCTATATACATGTAACAGGCAAATGCCATTCAACCGATCCTCGGTCATTTTTTATCTACCCCAAGTTTTGACTCGCCGGAGCGCAGAAAAAGAGCATTCGGCTGTAGCAACACTGTCCTGAATAGTTCGCACAATTTACAGTAGCACACTAATTGTAGGGAATATGTCAGCGTCACAGTCATCCATACTTCAAGCACTGTCTCTGGTATTTACTTGGTATTTTGGTCTCTTCTCCATTTGGCTTCCCATAGTTTAAATTCCCCAAGAAGATAAATCTCAGATACTGTTGTTGCGGAATCTTTTTGCAAAAATAAATTGTATTTTTTTTGCAAGTGACTTCATTTCTTGCTCCATGCGTTCATTTTAAGTATTTTGTTTTAAAATACTACTTGGCATCAGAAGTCTTAAGTTTAAAGACTGTATAAATGCTTGTGAAAATCTAGCTGAAAGATGGGACAGTGGAAACACAAACACCTGCAGCTACTGGACACTTTCAAAACGACTAATCGCTGTTACTGATACTCTTGAAGGATTGTTGTAAATAATATTGATGAAGGTCATCGGGAGAAGGGCGTTGAACAGGTGCTAAGTGAAACCAAAGAGTTCTCTGTTGTATTTGGCATAACTATGTGACGGCGGAATGAGAAAGGGAGAGTAGAGAAGGGAGTAGGGATTAAGGTAGAAGAGGAGAGTGCATACGTACACATGTGCAACTGTGTGACGCTGGAAATGGAAAGTACGAGGAGGAGAGGGGTTAACCTTCTGTGCCGTGCGAACTTGACCATCAGAGCTAAATATATTGTTGCAACACAAAACAGAGTAACTTAGTGTGTGCGTTATCTTTTATAAAGTACCGTGTGAAGTGTGAATTTAAAATAGATACTATTTTTGAATTTTTAGATGGCATTTATTTTTTTTAGAGCAGTTTCGAGAGGGGCCATGGTCCCTATGCCCCCCTCTCTCTGGATCCGCCCCTGCATACCCCAAAGGAACACACAACTGTCAAAGTCACATGGTCAACAGTAATGGACGTGGTTGTTTATATAATTTTTTTTTAATGACATACACTTTGGTATCAATAAAATAATTCTACTAAATCTAATTTAATCAAACTGCATTACAAACTGGTTAGAGGAATTATACATACATCTCAAAGCACTTGTTTTCTAAACAATGTTCTAACCTCAACTCCAATCCAAGCCATTTTTGCACGTCGTATTGGGCAGAAAAGCAGTTCAATGTTGTGACACGGAGATTTGTCGTGCGCTGCCAGCGAGATCGGTCTACCTCATGTTTAGTCTATGGTTCACGGTAAAGTAAGCAATTTTGAAAGCCCTGGAAAAGATATACTTGTGTGCACGTTCCGTATATTTCAGCAACATGTAAAATTAACACTGTCATGAACCTGGTTACAATATTCATGCGTGGGTCAAGTTAAGCTGAGAAATTATTAGAAAAGTATATATTTTACAATTTTGTTAGTTCATACACTTACATGCAATAGATATATAGAACCTAGACCATGGTAATTTAAGTAATCTGAAATGTTTTCCTAACACTTATAATTCAGCGTTAAGGCAAGGAACTACTTTGTATCCGTCGTTACCAACTTTGCAGGTTCGATGCCAGTCACTGTGTCCGTTAAAATGGATACTGGTAAAAGCTGTTCATAATAAAGTGAGCACTTTAGAAATGAACCTTAGAAAAAGTCACTGCCCCTGTATGCATATATTTTTATGGGTGCACTGAGTGGCATACGCCCAGTAAAGTTGGTAACGATGTATGCAAAGTAGTTCCATATCTTAACGCCGAATAATAAGTATTAAGTAACCATTAGTGATAACTTAAAATTATTTATTTCGCTTCCTGTTTTTTAATGCATCGAAGTATAAAAATGAGCAGATTTGTATAAGGACATATTTACTTTCTTAATAATTTCACAGTTTCATTTGACCGACGCATGAATAAAGTGATGAAGCACAAGACAATGTTAATTTTACATAAGGCGGAATTATACAAACGTGTGTACAAGTCGATCTTAAGCAGAGCTTCAACAGTGCTTATTTGACTGTGAACAGCCTATAGAAGCAGTAAAATTTTTCTAAGGTTGATTTCAGAAGTGCTCACTTTAACTTGAACAGCCTTTGCCTATATTAAACCGTTTTTGCGGTAAAGGGTACACTTTCGAGCCTCCAGTTACTTTTTATTTCAGCCATTTTTTAAATCATTTAACTACATATTTAACCATATATTGACATGTAATTAATATACACAGTGTGGGTATTCCACAGAACTTGGAAGTTAACGTCCTAAGCTTAAAAAAAATATATTTATCGACTATTATTTATAAAAATTAGAGGGCTTTAAAAAGTGCTCACTTTACGCGATAGCCGATACAAAGAAGTGCCAAAGTAAATTCTAGATACATTCATTTTCACTTTCTTGGGAAAACACTCTTGTGAACAGATGCTTACAACAGAAGCATCCTGTTACCCCGACTCTCTTCGTTAACGCTAACTTGCGTAACGTGAAAGCCACTCACAGTTCTGAAAAAAGGGCAGCATACTGTCTTATAAACCCATTTTCCAAAACAGAGTCACAATTTCCAAAGTCTAAACTGGATGGAATAACCGTCGCGGTAGGACCAAAGTTAGGGTCCAGCCGGCAAGTCATAGTGATGAAAGTGTAACAGTAATCTTAACTTAAACTCCGCCTGCCAACCACGTCACAGCCAATCAGAATCGAGGGCAGAAGGAACATGTGGAAAGGAGCGGGTAAAATTGACTGGGCTCCGAACTACGGGAAGGACGCAGTCGGCGGGCCACAAGCGGATTGGACGTCTTCCTCCTTCCCTGGGCGACGAGCCAGGCGGATGCGTGTTCGAGTTTGGACAAACCCCGTTCTTTATCATCCATCCTAAGAACTTTTCCCTATTCCTTACTCTCTGTAGATTGAGGCCACAAATTTTGCAACACATTTGCTGAGCTCCCGTGGCGCAGTCGGTTGGTGCGCCACTGATCTGTGGTGCGGGAGGCTGTGAGCTCGAATCCCCGGTAAGGCATTGGTGTTAATTTAAATTAGGTTAAATAAGTTAGTCTGTAAGCCGCTTCCTGCCAAGCCTTCAAGAATAAAACCTGGGAACATTACAAAGCCCTTTACAATAGAATACATTTATAATAAATTAATTATTTTTAGAACCTCATTAACTTCTTGTAATTATCTATAACAGGTATATTTTTTATCCATTGAAATTTCACCTCTCAACGCCCTCTTAACCAAGCATTCTCACCTTGAAAAAAAGGGGGGGGGGGGCGCGGTGGTGTAGTTTTTAGACTACTCGCCTCCCACCATGTCGTATACGGCGGGGTTGCCCCCGGATTTTTGCATGTGGGAATCATGCCAATCGATACCGCTGGTTGGCGGGGTTTTCCTCGGGGGTATTCCGTTTCACTTCGCTTCGCCCTCATCGACTCTCAAGACCTCGACGTTAAGAGCCGCATAAATCTCTTCTCTTCACTTCACTTCACTTGAAAAAGGGTGAGCATGATCCATATCGGAGAGGCAATTGCGGACTGCGTTTGTGGCGTCTTCTCCGCTTCAGTTGTGCGAGTAAGAGGCGAAGAAAGAACCGTGTACTCGACAGAGTTCGTAAACATTTGTCGAGTTTACGCGCTCCAATACTCGTTAGGTCAAGGAGGCGTGTGTCGATTTTAGAGGCACGTTTCGGTAAGTACGTTTCGGCTGTAAATCAGAGCCTTAGGCCTACAAAACAGAAATTAATATGACGAGGTTCTATGCCGCGGAAAAATAATGCTACCAGATGGCCCGAAGCTTTATGGTAAAGTATTCATTTATGCAGACCGGAATAAAAACTTCATTTAATAAACGTTGCGGTGTGTTTCTTCGTTCATGTGTAAGATTACTGCCGGAACAAAATTGACGCAACAGTGAAGAGAAGTTACGATAATGTTTCGAATTGATATGTGCCTCAATTTACCCATTAGGTGTTATTTATATTTATTAATGCTAAGTTATATTTATATAATTAGAGACATTGTTAAATTGCGTAAAATGATAGAATTTGATTACATACAATATAAACTCCCTACCTGTTACAAAATAGAAAGCTGACAAAACATGAAAACTAAGGAAATTCAGGGTAATTTTGAACGAACATAAATACTTAACAAATATCTTAAATGCAAATGAAATGTAATACATGTCACTATTGCCTGAATACTGTAAGAATAACATTTTTACTAAAAAAAAAAACCTTACTTCACAAGAGCTGGTTATTGTTTTTCGCAGCATTTTCTTTGCAACTAGTTTGACGAAAAAAGAAAATTGTCGTTACTTTTAGGGTAGTTTAGAACATGGTTTCTACTATAAACTATTGAGATGGCTTAACTTGATCGAACTTCAAAAACTAAATTGAATGGGATCTAACCCAACCTAACGTGATGTTATAAAAGAAAATGGCACTTATAAGTTATGTAAGAGCCATATTTATAACATGACCTAACCTAACATGACTTAAATATGCAACTTTAGGTCAAGTTAGGCTTCATTATGTTCCTGTTTTTTTTCTGTGTATTGCGACATGAATTTGGAAACTAATGGTTTTTGAATTGTTAAAATTGGTTCATTATATTAATAGTTATGAATTTCTTAAGTTTCGAGGTGGGCAACATAGCATCAACATTACAGTACCAACAAAAGGGACGCCGCACTAATATTACCTGCAGCATCCGCGTGTAACCTACTGAATATATAACAGCCTCGAAACAGTGCTAAGTGGCTTAAATCGAAAAATTTTTCCACTAAAACTGCCATCTCTGTTCACTCATGTTATCTATGCAATTGAGATATAATTTGCATGTCTTCGCATGTATTTAATCGAGATAAACTAATATTGTTGAAAGCATGAGATTCGTGATTGGGAAAAAAATTAAACTTCAACGATTTATGAAAAATTCTCCTGAAATGCCATCTTTATTGTTCTTATATGCTGTTACATGCAGCCGCTCCGCATATTTTCCCTTGTCCCTACTCCATAGGTGTGCGAAGCACAGTGTTTCGAGGGTATCACCGTAAACGAGAAAAGCGTGTGCATCTACAAACTAGCAGACACATTACACTTGATGTGTGCCATGATAAGCCTATTGGGACTCGACCCGCTATCGTCCTTGGGTATTGAATGTCTGGGGATAGTCGCTGTGCGAATTTTCTGGTCATCGCAACCTTCCTTCTCAGCACGGCTCTAGGGGGCGAATAACCTTCTGGGCCGGGTCGGCTGGGCTATATAAGCCGAGGAGCGACTCCGAGTCAAAAGTATTGAGTCGTGGATGGCCATTGGTGCAATATGTGTGGTGCTATCGGTGTGACGGGCAACAGCAGTGGCCAGTAAGTATAGTCCATGAGCATCGGGCGTAGAGAGAGAGAAAGAGAGAGAGAGAGAGAGAGAGAGAGATAGAGAGAGAGAGAGAGAGATAGAGAGAGAGAGAGAGAGACTGGTCAGCTGGACTGTGGGGAAGTGGGATTGGATGCGTGAGTGACATTTGGAATTATGTTAATGTATTGAAGTGGGCATTTTGGGTTTATGTGTGTAAATAATAAGTGAGTATTAGAACAGTGATAAGAGATTTGTTTAGGATTGGCATACAATACTGTGCTCACTGATAGGATAATAAGTCAAACAGTAGAGCGAGAGAGTTTAACATTGTAAATAATAGCTGTATGTATATTTAAAATGTTTAAAATAAATAAAGACATTAAATATAGCTCTTATTTCTGTTAAGACCTCTATTCTTCACTAACTTTGATACGACCATGGCCACTTGTAACAATAATGCACACACAATTTAAGTCAATATTTAGGGAATAGCAAAAAAACTCCAAAATTGATGTTTAGTTCAATTACTCTACTCAAAGTAGGCTACAGAAAAGTTATAAATTTATTTATTTAAGAATATAAAATATTGAGGATGTATTGCATTCATAACGAGCCCATGTTTACAATTATCTTAACTGACCATTTACCAGCAATTACAAATTTATGGACACACATATACAACGAAAACTATCATAGCACACACGTTCAGTATAGCACTGCTTGTCAAGTTAGAACCAGGTGATGATCGATGACGTCTATTTCAGTTGAAATACGCACACCAAAGCGATCCAGTAGTTTTCAAGTGCAGCGCTCCCTGCTTAGCCTCATGGTGTTGTAGCTAATCGATTTTTTTGCAAAATCTCTGCACTTTCTGTGTGCATGCAGTTAGTTCCCTTCCACCCACAGCTTTGAGAACGCCTTTCAGTCGATTTGCCGGCACATGCCCTTCGATACATTCATTTATTTTTCATCCGGTTGCCTTTGATTACTGAGAGTAGAGTTCTTGCTTCATTTTAGCGTAAGGAGACGAAAGAACTAATGTCCTTTCTGCTCGTGCAACAGCCCAAAGAATTAAGTCATCAAAGCTACATAAGTTGTCATTATAATAAAGGACAATATTCATATTGGAGAACGATAGGCTGATACAATGACGAAACTTTGCTCCGATTTATTTATATTTTGTTTCTCCGCTTCCCAACAGGGGATTGTAATGCTGACGCCAGGAGGCCCATCTATCTTGAGCTACACTGCCAGACAATTAAAATAGTGCACCACAAAGAAACCATCCGACAGCAATGAAACGATCTAAACAACGAGATTACAGGCTAGTGTGCATATGATCCCATGTTGGTGTGTTTGCATTTGACCTCACACCCGGCACTGGAGCCGCAAGAATCTGCCAGTGGTCGTGAACACTGGCGTGTAGTCGGAGCTGCATTAACGCGAGAATCCCCAGACAATACCAAGCAAGCTTAGAGAGACAAGAATAATGCTGGGAAGAAGCCAAAGACACGGCTCTATACAATTGACGGACTTTGGGAGACTACTAATAATAGGGCTTAGAATGGCAGATTGGGCGTATCGCCGTGTATCCCACTATGTGGATCGTTCTCATAATACTGCCCTATGTTGTTGGGGGGAGTGAATGCGTGAAGGCACCCACACACGGAGGACCGGCTCATGGCAGACGAGGTCGACAACAGTCGAGAGGGTCAACGGATCATCCCATGGTGACACATTCCACGATATTGGCCAGTGTTGTGGCTCCTGTATTCCCACGAACTATTTCCCGGTGCCTTGCAGAGCAAATCTGCGATCCCAGCGCCAATTACGTGTGCTGTCATTGTTTCTTGAGCCCTCACTAACAATACATCAGTTATCATCATAAACAACTGGGGGCTAACACGTGCCCGTGTTTCCCATATGGTCACATGCGTAGAATAGTTACGATGTTACAAACTTTTGTTATCATACAAAGATGTGATAAAAACATATTGGATATTTCTCTATCCATTAGGCCACTGCAGCCCCACTTGGAATCGCTCTATCCACTGAGCCACAAAGGCCCCAATTGGATCGCTCTAGCCACTTGTCCACTGTGGCCCCAGTTTATATATATCTATCCACTGGGCCACTACGACACCACTTGATATAGTTCTATCCACTAAGCCACTGTAGCCCCACTTGGAATTGCTCAATCCACTGGGCCACTGCGGCCCCACATGGAATCGCTCTAGCCACTTGACTACTGTGGCCTCACTTAATTAACTCAACATTGAACAAGACATTTAGAGTAAACAAACGATATTCCATTACCTTCATATATCTATGGAATAATCTCTATGCATTAATACAAAACTTTCACAGGAAAAAGGAATAAAAAAATAGTTTTTAGTGTCAAAAGTCATGATTGTGTAATCTGATCTTGCTGAAATTAGAACTTGGCCTGTATTTGACCCTGAGGATTCGCTCTGCAAAATGTGAAGAACTTTTGTTGAGTTTCAAGGTATCTCGAAGTATTAAAGAGGGACGGACGGACATGCAAACAGAGCTCATCCTATTATTTAATAGGATAACGTAATATCGTATATTGATGTCGTCCGACCCACAAATATTACATTTACACACAAGAGCAAATAAACCAAAGGAACAACACCTCCACTGTACAACACCCTACACAAACGACATTACACTGACACCATCACAACACAGACATAAACATCAAACACTCGACGGACACCTCACGAAAATGGCAACAACAAATCGTTCCATCCGTCTCCGGAGAGGATGGCAGGGTGAGGGTTCAAGCTAGAGGCAGAGAAATGTTAACTTTTGATATTTTTAAATTTTAACGTAACCTTTAGTAGGTGTATATTGCCGATCCTGGACCACCCCTTGTTTTTCATCGAAAATCAATCAGGTTTAGCCCAAAAGCAAGTAAATTTAAGCCAAAATCAAGCAAAGTTTGCAACTGCTAGAACTGCAACAGCAAGAAAAGCGAGAAAATAAAGCCAACATCATGCAAAAACAAGCAAATTTTTTCAATCTTCCCCAAAAAGAGTGTACAGGATTCGGCACAAAGTAAAACAAAGCAAAATTATGTAAAAATAAAGTAAATATCTCACTTTTCAAGCAATTTTCACGTTTTCAAGAAATGTAAAAAAAAAAAAAAAAAAAAATTTCTTTATAAATTTTTTATTTTATAAACAGTCGTATTAAAGAAATTCAAAATGAATGGCGGTCTTTCAGACACAGGTAGCGAATCTGGTTACAATTCTTCAGAGATTTAAGTTGCATTTCTAGATGGAGAATACGAAGATTATTTCGATTATGAGGGGTTTCCAACTGTAGGCCGCTTATCTGATTCTGATGTATCTGGTTGTGATTCAGATAATTCAGTTGATTCAGATGTTTCAGATAATTTAGAAAATCCAGTTGCAGAACACGAAGTTGAGGTTGATGGCGATGGATTTTTAATTGAATATTACATATCTGATTTCAATTACTACAGATTTCCAACTGAAGATTACGTATATGAGTATGATGAATTTGATTACAATGCCGATAATTAATCTGATTGAGAAACAAAATAAATTCAATGAAATCATCATTATCGAAGTTCTGCTAATTTTTTAAAAACTTGTATTTGCTCTAGATTTTCACCAATTTCCCGAAGTTCATATTTATAATCAATGTTATCTAACAACGATTATCGTAAGCTTTGCAAATTTGAATGAAATTTGTAAACTATATTTTTAAGATCTTCAGATGCATTATATAATCTAAAGGAAGAAATTTTTGACCCACTACCGCCTTTTAAAATGTTTGTCAAACTGCAAGGTAACATGGGCATTTTTAGTTTTATTTATAAGGAAAAGAAATATATTTAGAATTATGAAAGGTATCCTTTATTTGATCACATATTCGTAAACGTTTTGAATGTAACCAAACTATAAGCTCAAAAAAAGGTTTAAAATATCGGAAAAATTTGTTGATTCCTCCATCTAATAATATTAAAAATTTATAAATCTTCAGTAATTATTTCTTTCAAATAATCGTCAGTAAGATACCTTCCACTTATTAAAACAACATTCCAAATTGTACCTGCTTCTTTAGGAGCTTTATTAAAATCAACACAAATTTTTATATTTGTTTTTTCTTTAACTACAATCGTTTTTCTGTATGAACAATCAATAACATATTAATGCCTTCGCCCCCAAAATAAATAGTAATTAATATCACCATCAAAGTTTACAGTTGGTTTACAAGAAATTTCATTATTTCTATAGTCAATATCTAGTTCGGTTTTTGAATTTATAAAATCAATATAGGTAAGAAATTGTTTAAGATAAACACTGTTTTATAAGTCTAGATTCCCGTTTTCTTTTTAAAAAAAAAACCTCATTTGTACAGTTTTAACATAAATGTTTCTCACATTACAATGATCAAACATAGCAGCATGTTTATGCCGCACAGCATGATTTTTTTTTCAATTAAATTGAAAGCCTACAATTACAAAATCGGACATGTATTGTAAATTATTAAACTGATCTTTTATATCAAAGCTAAAAACATGTGTTTAATTTGGAACTACTTTTTATAAAAATTGCCAATCATAAAATCTAATTGGTATTTTAGTTTCTTTATATATTTTTTCTTTAATTTCAATGACCGATTTCGATTCATATTCAACAACAGACCACATAATTTCTAATTTTTCAATAACAATTTTACCAGGATCAGGACGATGTTTCGTAACTTTATCATCTTTATCAAAAGTTTCATAAAGAAATAAACTGTTGTTATCAGACGAATTACGAAAAAAAAGTTATTTTATAACTACCTTTTCAATAAATCTCATTGTTATCACAAATAAAACCGAACAGATATCTAAGAGGCTAGATTATTTCATTTGTTTTAACACAAGGAACAGTTTTAACCTCTTTTTATATTTTTTCACTAGAAACAGATTTATCTCGATATAGATTATCAACACCAGTAATTTCTAAATAATTTTGTTCATTTGGCGATCTTAGTAAAGCATTCATCATTGTTGATGGATTATCAACAGCTTCAATAATATTTACATATTTCTAAATTTATACTCTAGAAAATTGAAAAGGAAAAAAGTTTGAACAAAAATCAATATTGTCTTCTTCAACATATTTTGCCTCATCTCCAACCTTATTTCTCTTTAGAAAACTAAATTGTTCATAAACATAAGCGTCATTTGGGAAAGAAAAGCCATCTCCTATAGAAATATCAAACTCGATTCTATTATTGTAAACATTTAAATTAACCCTAGTTTGATCTGTCAGAGGAAACGTTTGAAGCTCTCAGTACTTTTATAACTCATTTATAAGTAAAAAAAAAAAAATTGTATATAAAAGGCAGAATCGAAGGGGGTTTCTAGAGTTCAATTACTCATTCAAAGACATAAAAGATACAAAAAGTGCCATGAAAAAGAATACGAAAAAAATTAAAAGAAAGAACAACCATCAATTGGCGAATTACGAAATATCGGTAAAAAAGTAGAAAAAGTAAGTGAAGAAAACCAAAATCTAATAACAACGCTAGTCCCGGTTGCAGTTATAAATTTAGATTATCCACCAAGTCCAGAAGAAATATAGTTCGAAAGAGAATTATTTGCAGAATAAGAATCTGCTAAGTTGGAAGAGCAAATGGGAACTGCACCATTGAAAAATTTACCACCTATAGCAGGTGTTTTAAAAATGAACCTTGGAATAGTATTTGCAAAAATAATTAATGTTATTAATGAAAAATATGGTTTACATGGAGTTGAGGAAAATCTTTACATTGGTGATGCACAACTAACGATAAATAATGATACACTATTTGTTAAGGATAAAGAATATTTTTTAACACCAGGACTTTGTAATTTCTTAACAGAAAATTCACAAGAAGCTCTTGAGGGTAAATACACTGCTAATGACTATGAAAATTACAAAGAAATTGTTTTATTAACCAATGCTATATTTCAAAGATATATACCTAATTATAGTAGGAATAATCCAAGTTCAAGTATTAGTTGGAAGTGGAATAATAGTATAATTAGTCCAATTTATTATAACTATATAAAAAACCCACAATCGAGATCAGCGCCAAACACACCAGAAAAACAGATTTCTGGAAGAACTGGTAATGGCATAAAAAATACAATAGTTTGCAAAAAGAAAATATATTTGGATGGACGATGTTAGAAAATTAATCGATAGATTATTAGTTATTCACGGCGAAGAAAATGCAGGACAAAATAATTATTACAATGAAAAAGTAAGTATAATCCATATGTTAAACAATAAGTTTTCTGATTTAGTTATTAATAATCCAAAAGGAATTTGTTTTCTAATAAGAGTTTTAAATGTAATTCCTCACTCAGTGTGGAATTTCAACACTATAGCAAAGGCATTATAAATTGGGCGTTAAACAATTTAAATTTACCCGAAATGCATTTGCCAGATTAAAATTATTGTGGTCTATTTACAAAATTAAATGAAAGGTTGGAAAGATGTGACACAGGCATAAATAAATTAAATGATCATGCAAATATCACGATATTGCTTATAGAGATCATAAAGATTTAGTATCTAGACATGAAGCTGATAAAACGTTACAAAAAAAAAAAGCAAAAGAAAATATGTGAAATAAAAATACTCCAATAGGAGAAAAAATTTCTTCTGCTGCTGTTGCTCAACAATGTTTACAAAAAGAAAACTAGGCTGGGAAATTAAAATGTTTTATTGAGTATATATATAACTTATAACGGAATACAACAATTATAACGTTCTATATTCCCTCTGAGGAATTAAAGGACTTAGTTAGAGATCAATTTTTAATAAATGATCAATTTGAGAGAAAAAATAAGAAATTAAAAGAAGGCAAAAGATTCTAACTATCTTTACCAGTGCAAGCAGTCAAAAAGTTGGCCAAAGAAATACCTGGAAGTGGTTTACATCGTGGAGGAATAATACCATTTATATTGGCTGCTTTAGGGACACTCAATGGTTTAATAGGAGCAGGTAGGCAATTTACGGTATTGTTGATCAAGTTAGTAAAAATAAAAAAGAATTAGAAGAACAAAAAAGACATAATTTAGCAATGAAAAACAAGGCTGGAAAATAATTAGTTGCAAAAAGAGGAAAGCCCAAACATTTTTTAGCTCCATTATCTAATATCGATATTGGAAAATATGTAAAAATATTAAATATTAAAAATTTCGGACATGTGTATATGGTTGATGAATTACCAAAAAGTATGCCCAAAAATGAGTGTGCAGTGGTTAATTTCGACATTTCATCTAATCCAGGAACTCATTAGCTTTGCCATTTTAAAGAAAACAACAATGTTTACAATTTTGACTCATTTGGAGGTAATATTCCTAGGAATTTAATTAATTACTTCAAAATGGAAATGTTTATTAGAATGAAAATCGAATTCAAAATTTTTTTTCAGTTATCTATGGACATCAATGTTTAATTGTTTTACATCTTTTTCGAGAGGATGTAAGTTCAATGATATAATTTCTATGTTATTAAATGACAGCTATATTTGGTAAACCATTAATCAAATCTTTAAATAAAATTTTTGACATTAATGCATTTGCTTTAAAATCATATATAGATTCGCAGTGCAATTCGAGTGTTTCTACTTTACAAAGTAAACTAAACACTTGTTTTGATTTTACAAAATCTTATGTTTCATTTTTAGATCATAGAGTTGTTAATATAGCTGATCCCACTGATGAAAAATATGGTGTTAATAAAAGATTTTTTGATAAACATGTAGCAGATTATACTTCTAAAAATGGATGTAGATTCAAAATACAATTTAGTTGTTTCTGATTAAAAAATATACGTAGAATAAAAATATAATATCATTGTTTCTGCTTTACAAGACCAAATAAGCAAAGTTATCGTATATACAACAGAGTATGTTTCTCTTCAAAATCATAGAATCAATAATATGGCTGAGCCTGTAGATGGAAACGATGCTGTCAATAAAAGACATTTCGATAAAGAAATAGCTGATAGATTGCAAAATTTAAACAAATCAGTTTTGAATTATTGTGATACACTTGTTAACTTGAAAATTGAAAAATGTAAGGAAGAAATATCACATATATTTTATTTGCCTGCAAAGTGGAATAAAAGTAATAATATTTATCACTTAGATAATATTAAAATTCCTTTACTTTTTCGATGGATTGTAATGTTTATAAAATACTTAGTGTTAATCGCAATTTACCTGACGATACTGTGACTGTTACTAAGGGATCTTAAAAAGATATATTACAGTAAGCCTTTTGATGTTAACATGGGTGATTTTTTGACTTTAAAAAAAATCTGAATATGATGATGGTTTGATGACTACAATAGGAGTATTTGTAAAATATAAAGATTAATTATATTTAATTCTGATTCAACGGTAAACACTTGGTGCTCAAAGTGTCAAAAAAGTCACTAACAATGAAAATATAAAAAATGAAAATACAAAAAATGGATGATTAATTCAGAAAAGAATATGTTCAATATGTAATTCTAATAAATCAACATTTTGAAAACAAAATGTTTGCCCACTGCGAGAGAGGGAATAATCAAATAATCATATAAGCCTGCAAAAAGAGATTTTCCAAGAATAAAATTAATTTCGTATGGTATTGATGATTTATGGCGAATTGATCTTGTAGAGATTAACACTGGCAATTTGAAAGGAATATCACATATAAACAATGGCTACAAATATATTATGACAATGATATATGTTTTTTTTTAAATTTGCATTTGCTGTACCTATTAAAGATAAAACAGTTTAAAATGTAGCATATGCTTTAGAATCTACATTAATTAAAAGAAAATTGCATAATATTCAAAGCGATAATGGATCTGTATTTTATAATAAAATGTTTAATGAACTTATGCAAAAATATTATATCAGTCATTATTCTTCTTTCAGCGAATTGAAAGCAAGTGTTGTTGAAAGATTTAATCGCACAACGAAAAATAAAATGTGGAAGAGATTTGCTTTGAATGGAAATTATAAGTTGGTAAATATATTAGATGAAATAGTGAAATAATACAACAATACAAAACACAGTACTATCGACATAAAGCCAATTGAAGTTAGTAAAAACAATGAAAAAAATTTAATATCGACATATGTGTTTTACTGAACCAAAACTGCAAGCTAAATACAAAGTTGGCGATGTCGCTCGAGTAAGCAAACTAATTTTTTTTTTTGAGATGTGTTATACTGCTAATTAGTCAACAGAGTTTTTTGCTATTTGCAAAATTTTAAATTATGATGTGCCTACTTACAAATCAAAAGATACTAAAGGAGAAGAAATAGAAAGCCATTTTTATGAATTCGAAATCATGAAAACCAACTATCCTGATGAATATTCGGTCGAAAAAGTCTTATAAACTATAGGCAATAAAATTTATGTTAAATGTTATGTTTCGATGATTCACATAATTCTCGGATTAATAAAACAGATGTTAAAATTTTTTTAAATATTTTTTGTACCTATCAAATTCAAATGCAAAAATGTAACACACGTTGTTTTAACAGATGTTTTTGATGTTCATTTTAACATTTGTTTGTTATTTTCCTTTAACGTAAACCTGCTTTCAAAAATCTTAGAATTTAATAAAGATTTTAATTTTATTTCTATACTTTCGTTCTTTTATTTTTCTACTCAAATGTTTTTAATAACACCATTAATCTTCATCCCAACTTTCTCCACCAACAAAATTACTATAGATATGCTTTAAATTAGTATCATCTTGTCAAAATATACACAAAAACTTTGTATTATCTCTTTCCAATTGTTTAGGTATTTTTGAATAAGTTTGGGGATAAATATAATACATCTAAATTTCTATGTCTTCCTCTAGTGAAATAATCGCGAGTTAGATCTTGATTGTCTAAAGTAACACCATAAAATATAAACAGAGAATCATTTTCACAATGATCTAAAGGAGTCATTTCATCATTATAATAAAAAAGTAAGCCATTTTTTCTTTAACTTTAAGCTTTTTGGTTGACATTAAAACAATTTTGTAACTCAATATATTTTAGTTGATTTAAACTTTTTGTCAAACATACAATTTATTAAAATGTATCTATCCTAAAAGATAAATAAAATTTATCATCAAGTTAAATTTTAGACAATTGCTTGGACCTACTATTATAGCCCTCATATTACTAGGCAATAATTCACCATTCTTTTTAATTTTGGAATTATCTTCATGTATTAAAACACCGACACCCCATTTCGCTTTGCGCAGTATAGGCTGTTTCTTCATTTAACAAGATAATTTTTGTATTGAATTGATAATGAAGTATTCAAGTTAACAAATAATACTTCTGTACTAAAGAAGAAGCTTCATTATGATATCGTCCATAGTGAAAAATCTATTGCATTAGTTAGTTTTCATTCAAAATTTTTATCACCAATTATAAACAACAATATGATAACAAATATTGAATATATGAGTCCTAATGTTGATAAAAATTAAGTAACGACTATTCGTAGAGGTCAATACGATATTGAATAGTTAAAAGAAAATATAATTTTTGAGCCATTTTCAATAAAAAACATTGAATTAAAATCAGATAATGTAAAAAATAGAATATCTATTAAATCTAAGTTCGATATTAAATTTGACGATTGACTATCTGATATTCTGGGTTTTGAAAGAAATATTCTTATTAAAAAAGAGAAAATTCTTGCAGGCACTAAATTGCCTAATTTTAGTTAATTTAAAACAATAAATGTTCCCTGTAACTCAGCATATGTTATGTTTATCAAATATGATTAATTAAATCATTTAGAAAAATATATAATACCCAGTTTTCCTCCAAAAACGATGTTTGGTTTTAGAGATTCTGTTATTTATGAGCAGTATATACAATTTTTTATAAAATTAACTATGAGCAATTTAATCATATTGTTTTGGAAATTAGAGACAGACTTGGCAAACAGATTGATTTTGATGGTGCTGATATTGATATTGTTTTAGAAATTAAAGATGTTTGAGATTCTCTGTTTCGATAACCATATGGCACTGTATTAATTTTATTTTCTAGTATGATTCTCTTGTTATCATTAGGACTTAGTGCTATTTTATTATTCTCGATTGTATATATTTCATGCTTTTTGCTGCTTATTAAATCCATTGTTCCATATTGTTTTTCTTGTTAAACAAGCAATTCTTATAATCATCAAACGATATTCTCTTATTAGCTACACATTTCTTTACACCTTTGAGTTTTTTTTATTGTCAGCTCTATATGCATACATTTTTGCTCACAAACCAACTAATTCTTTCATTATTTTACCATTACATTCATCTTTAATTTTTTGTAAAACTTTTTATTTATTTTAGATATATTTTATATATTATCATTTGGATAGTCACTTGTATCAAATTTGTCTAACATTGTTTTCATATCATCGTAAAAATCGTCTGTTTTTATGTTATAAATGTATTAATCGGAATCTTGATATCATGATTCAATTTTACTGTCATATTTTGGTTTCATAACTTTATAATGAAAAATGTACGATAGCTTTTTCCATATGTCCAAAATTGATATGCCCACATAAATTGGCTTATTACATTTCATGCATGTTTTATTCATATGTATAGCTGAAAGGTTTTCATTAAATATATTACTTTTCTTAAGATTTGGTTTTGCTATTAATTTTTCACATTTTTCTCCATTTGCTATTAGTTTTATATCCACTCTGTTTCTTATATATTCAATAGTTTTGCCGAACACAGAATTATTCATCAGCTTATAAAAATCTTTTTCGAAGTAATTTTTAGCATTAGTTCTCATCTTTGTATTTAAATCCATATATTTCTTCAACCAATCAGACTGATTATTTAGGCATTGTTTCAAATTACGATAGTGTATTATATACTTTTCTTTTTTATGTAAAGTTGTTAATAATTTAGACTGCTTTGTTTTTGGAACTACCCTATTTTCTGGGGAAAAAAGGTAGATCATCATGCAATTTATGTAATTTCTTAAGATATTCCAAATCAATTTTTAAAATGTAACCATGTGGTGAATCATCCTCCAAATTTAATATCTTATCATTGTAAAAATGAAGTGCTGTATGATTCTTCCATTCGATACCACCATGTGGTAAATATTGTGACATTGCCCAGCCATATAAATTATTAGCATCAAGATATGCTAAATAGCTGGACTCTTTGATTAGAGTTAACATCTAAATATGTATTATTTGCTTTAACATATCGTTTGCAACATTGCGACATTCCTCCTCTAAATCCCTTTTCTATCATTAAAATCATATCATTATTGTGTAATAAATCTAGTGATTTGGTAATTTTTTACATTGCATCCCAAGATAATCCCGCATGTCACTTTTTAAATAGAAATCATAATATTCACCAAGATTTTTAATATTAAATTGGTTCCATACAAGTATTGCATATTTATATTCATCCTCACATATATCACTATAGTTTAATTTGTTGTAAAATTCACTTATTAGTAGAAGCTCAGTTTTTTCGAGTTTCTTCCAACTATCCATATAATCATATGGGTAAACACCCTTTCAAAAGACTAAATCTACTTAATTTTTTGGAAAATGTTTTTGTATGTGTTTCAGTTGATCTCTACTTAAATTCTATGATAATTTAGCTAAACTACTGGCCATAAATTTAAATGTGTCTATAAATTTCATTTTTAAATTTTCAGTTTCTTTCTCAAAAGTAATAAACTTCTCTTCATTACTTGCAAGTAAATCTATATATTTTTTCATCATAGCCTAACTATTTAATAAATAAATGTGCATCATACCCAACAAAATTTTGGCAGTATACTGGTACAAAGTTAGGCAATTTTAATTGTATATTACAATTATTACATACAGGATTAATTAATTTTCCACGTATGTGATCATGATTGCGTACTTTTTAATTCTCTTCTGTATGTACGCATTCGCATACAGTACATTTTTTTAAATTTGCAATGTAAAACTTTTTCTTCTTTTGTTAGTGGATGCATTGGTTCAATTTGCGAATATATTTCACCATTTTCTTCTACTTCACTTTAATTTATTGTATAAAAATTTAATGAGCATTTGGACCTCGATTAACTACTGGTGGTTTATAATCACCACAAGCAGATACAAAATAATAGCAATAACCAGATGCTTCATGCAATTGATATTTCATAGTATATGATTCGTCATTCAACTTTAAATCAATAGTATCTATTTATTCATTATTAAGATTATATCTTTCTTTAACAACCTCCTTATAAAGGCTATTATCAATATCATCTTCGGTCAAAACTGAGTATTTTTGATAAGGTTAAATTTACTTAATTCTCTTTGGTTTGGCTAACTGTGGATTTTTTCCTTCAATATTGATTCAAAATCAGCATATTTTGCGAATGGAACCTCCATTGCATGTTTACAATCTTTGAATAATATTTTCTCTCCTTTCGAAGGTGTATTGACCCTTACTGAGTCATTTTTAGAGCAGTCTTCTGTGTGTTTGCTTAATTTCTCTTGAGAATAAAAGAATCGAAGACACATATCACATATATAAGTTTTATGCTGTTGATTATTTTTGAACTGAAAGTAGTTTCGATAAATCTTTTATCCAACAATAATGCGAATTTCGCGCAGCTGCGTTAGCTTTATCATTATTGAAATAAAGTAAATTTATGTGCTTATCCTTTTTACTTTTTGTAAGTTCTAATGGATAAACTGTGGAGTACTTACCTTCAATAGAGTATACATTTATAGGAACATTTATTTGTTCAATTTTTGGTATATCATCAATCTTGATCGGATATTCATAATTATCTAATATTTTGCCAATATTAAGCCCTACATTTTTATATTTAGTAACTGTATTTCCTTGCTTTTGGGCGAAAACTGCTTGATTTTTGATGAAAAACAAGGGGTGGTTCATGATCGGCAATATACTGTACATCTACCTTTTCTTTAAGATTATGACAAAATATAATTTTAAGCCCTGTAATATTAAAATTTAACTTGTTTTTAATTTTTATAACACGAAAAATTTTGTTTCGGCTATTTTCCAAATTTATTTAAATCCAAGTTACTAAGACCAGTTATGGCCTTCAACTAGGCACTGGTACCATTTTAATATGTTCTGTACTATCATTGATTATGCAACAGCAGCTGCTCAGTTTACAGTGACGTCAGGCCAGATAAATGTGGAATGCCTCAGTATGTCGTTGCCTGTGGTTTAGTCACGAGTGCCGCTTTGTTATGGGGACGGATGAT
Organism: Dryococelus australis; assembly: GCA_029891345.1. Classification (NCBI taxonomy): domain Eukaryota; kingdom Metazoa; phylum Arthropoda; class Insecta; order Phasmatodea; family Phasmatidae; genus Dryococelus; species Dryococelus australis. Next base: position 99,020,063 of record CM056999.1, read on the forward strand.
CATCGCACCCGGATGTGGACGGCCCATGGTGAACGCCTTAATCACAGCCTCGCTATTCAGCGGCAGGTTCTACCACGGCAGACGTTATTGTCTGGGGAGCCATAGCCTACAATAGCCGATCAGCTTTTGTCATGTTACGTGAAACGTCGACGGTCCAGCGGCTCTTGAATGAGATCCTATGTCCTCATCTGCTTTCATTTATGGCTAAAATTCCAGGTGCGATATTCCAGTAGTATTAAGTCCGAACGCCCACGGCATGGGTCGCCTATGTCAATTGAAACACTTTCATGGCCTGCCCGCTCCCCTGACATATTGTAACAGTCTGGTTCAGAGACTGTTAAAATTTATGTTATTGGGGGTGGGGGAGGCTAACTCAGAGTTAGAATACTTTGTAAGGCTTTAGTAGTCACTGTATTAAAAATGTATTATTTACATTATAATATATATTATAATGTATTAGTACTTTCGGGGGGAAATTTGACATGAGTTACTGATATATTATTTAGTTGCAATAAATGAGGTATTTAGAGATTTGTAGCCACGGTTCTACACACAGTCCAGTTGGAACATCGTGACCTTAATAATGTTGCCGATGGCTGATCTCGATCTCGGCTACGGCGGTCGGAAAACCCAAGCTCGCTTCATCTTCACTTGGTGGTGTCTCCGTGAGGTGAGGCTCTGTCCGCTACTTAAACCACGTTCCTGTTATTGAAACGCCCTCAGCCCACGTTCTGGTTAACGTTGCTCGGTGCGGCGCCGAGGTGCTTCGTAACAATAAGCCAAATCGAAAATGCGCAAGACCAGTTGAATCACCAGCTGCTGTCGTGCTGTAGAACACGCCGTCATTTGCGAGGCCGCCTGCCTCAGGGCGACAACTGGCGTCCGCTGGGCTCCATGTCGCATCACTTTGCAGTGTGTCTCTCAAGTTGGAGAGGGTTGCGACGTACTATTAAACATGACTGGACCGCGTATCACGAATCTATATTCAACTGTTATGCTTCTCTGATTTTGTGATCGCGTGTATTGCGCGCCTGTATCACTACGCCTACAAAGTTTCAGTACCATCTGGTACAACCTTTTGTGTGAGCTATTTTTAAGGTCCACTTTTGAAACCAAGATACCGGGGAACTGTAAGTGCTACACTGCTACGCTCATTAAGTGCGCCATAACCAGTGTGTGCAGGATTCTTAACACGTTGTATACTGTGCTCGGGTGTAGATCAAGCAAAGCTAATTTCAGAATTTCTTTATTGTTCAGAACAGAACTAGCATGGGTGTGCAGTCTCTGTTCGGCTAGTGTTTAAACATGACCTCACAAGAACACGGCAGCGCAGTAACAATGATATTTCTAACGATAGCATTTTTTTATAGCCACTCAAAGGGACATGATTGATTGTAAATCCTTTTATATCATAAAGGAGCTTTGATTGGGTCAATATAAGCTCGGCTCTCCATTGCTTGATGACCGGCCAATAATGAACGCTGTAAAGTACAAGGCACTGTCCGGTGTGGTACGGATCAACCGGACGAGAGTGAGTTCTAACACAGACACCAACAGAACCAGTGTTATTGTAGTAGTGGATATAGGTGACTCACTTCTAATCTGTCTTAAGTGCCAGCAAATGTGTGCAGGCCTCAATGTGTTGATTGGTGTGCGGCGTTCTGGTCATGTTGCGTCTACCTACGAGACTTTAAGAAGTGACCCAACCATTTTATTGGCACAAAGTTTGTAGCGTCGTTTAATGCATGACCGTAGAGTACTTTTGTATGTATCTGACCCGAATATTTTGAGATCAAACGCTTCGGAAAAGCCTGTTTCTAGCAATGTTTAAATGCTCCGAAATGGTGATGTTGATGTGTGTGATGCCATCTTGAAAGTAATCAATAGGCATAATATGAAGTGCGTGTTCTTTTCATATATCGGCACACTGACAGCTCTTCTAATGACCTTGATTTTAAACACCCTGCAACACAGTTCAAGCAAGGCGGTCCCTCAAAATAAGGAAGTATTGGTCGTGCACTTCAGGCCGTGGTATTACCACCGTAGTGTGAACCTGTAGCCACCTTCGTCTCTAAAAGCATGGCGTCTGGTTAAGACATTGTTAGCAAGGTTATCTAGGCGTATTAAAACATGTGAATATTAAAATAAACATGACATCAAATTTCGTGAGATGATTTTATATTTTTTCATTGTGGACAATGTTAAGTAGCGGATAGAACAATTATAAAGTGGATATTTATTACGAAAAGATAATAGCTAGTAATACGAATAACCTGGACTGCCACTAGAACATAAATATTACTATCTTAAACAAATGAATCTAATCAAGATGAACGTTATCCAACACCTATAGCATTTACACATATATGCTAATATGACTTTTATGACTTATTACTGTAAAGCTTGTAAAAGCAACACCGCGACTCTTCTATAACGGAGTGTATAGAGCTTTAAAATTTTGTAGCGTTTTTGCTAAAGATTAGTACTGAATACGGAACGACTTCAATGATAAAACCGCCTGGCAATAAAGGAACAAAAGGAACGTGAGGGTAAAGAGTCAAAAGAAGTGTACTAAAGGAAACGGAGCGTATGGAGAAGTTGGTAATGTCGCAGAAGAGTGAAAACTCATGTAAGATTTCCCAACCGAAAAAATGCACATTTCCTACAGCATGGTGCAAAAAATACGCGTGATCTCAGAAAAAAAAAGAGGCTGGAATATGGACTGTAGGCCAACTGGGTTCGTTATGAATGTTCTCGGGTGCAAACAGTGGCAGAAATAAAATTAGTATCAATATGTTCCTAATAGATATAGGTTGTTCACGTTAAAATGAGCTCTTTTGAAAGCCCTGCTTAAGATCTACTTTCATACATGTTGTGTATTATTCCTCCTTATGTAACCACTTCACATTGCTATAGGCCTCATCACTTTATTCAAGTTAAATGAAACTGTGAAATTATTAAGAAAGCAAATACTATAAAAATCTGCTCATTTTTACACTTCGATGCATTAAAAATCAGAAAGTGATAGAATTAATTTTAAGTTATCACAAATGGTTACCTAACACGTTTTATTCGACGTTAAGAAATGTAACTACTTTCCATCCATCGTTACCAACTTTACTGGGCGAATGTCACTCAGTGCGCCTATTAAAATATATGCATGCAGGAGCAGTGACATTTTTCTAACGTTAATTTATAAAAAGTGCTCACTTTATCATGAACAGCCTTTAGGTATACACGTTAAAGTTTATTTACATGTAAATTAAAGAGAGGCCTCAAGGTTCCATTGCTAGAGAAATTAGAAAAAGGGAAATATATACATCAGTAATAAACTCATCAGTTATAATAACATAAAATTCAAAAATTCATGTTGTAAATTACTTTCTTTTTATAGAATCTTCACGATCCTCACAGCACATATATCACATTAGTGCAGTCATCCGCATAAAGTTTCATACAAATAAAGGAAATACAGTGTTCTACTTTAAACATTTAGCACGACAGTTAATTTCTTAAATATATTTTGTATAGCCTATTGTTTCTTTGAAGGAATAGCTTTATGAAAATATTAGCGGAAGTTACTGCAGAAGGAGACAGTATATGACAATGACATATGTATTAGCCAATAGTGTAACCCTTATACAAACATTTTAGAAGGTTTCTAAATAGCTTTACTGCTGCTTCTTCTCTAACCCGTATTTGGATACTGGCGTTTTGCATATCACAACTTATCAATGTGTTCTTTTAGTAAGTATTGCAATAGAAGTAAAAAAAACTGATTGAATAATGTTAGTTATTATTATTAAGAATATAGTACACATTTAAGAGCTATGTCACGTGTCAGATATTACAGAAAATATTACATGAAAACACATAAACCGAATACGAACAAATAAAATATTTGTAAATAACACACACATAATTCTGCAGGAGGTATAGAATTTTCTTTAGACAAAATAAACAAGACCAGAAAAACTAATAATTGAGCGAACGAATAGCAGTACAAAGAGATATATGCAAATAACGGAGACATCACAGAGGAACGAAGACACTAAAAGACGCACATACGTATATGTAGGGGTAGTGAAATTTCGCAAATGATTTCAAGACAAGTTATAATTCAAAACAGTGTAGGGCCTTTTACCTATACTGATTGGCTGAATTACTTTTTTGTACGTGTTGTCTGTCTGCATACGAATCACGTGGGAGCCGTGCCGATGTTGCCGAATTCTGAGTGGCCCAGTCAAATATGAAAACGCTTTCTCAAGCAGACAGCAACCAATGGCAGAAGACAAACTGCTGTTGGGTGCTTATAGTACTGAGTCCACCGTGTACTCTTAATTTTGTCTCTAAAAATCCCTAGCTCTAGCTATATGTACGTAAAAAGTGGAAGTTCCAATGAAGACATCGTAGACGTACAAAATTTGCTCGCTACAGTAGCAGCGTTCCAGAAAATACTCTATGCGAACAGTGAGATCTGTGTGACATACAACAAAGCTTCTATATGGTGTATCTGTAAAAAAATTGACAGGTGCTAAAGCAGATAAGGGAGTTCTCTATCTTTTGCCAGATCACATATTCACTTGATGAACCACAGTCGTGAAACATCAAAGAATTACTGTTCAGTTGGCACCATTGCGGTAATCGCAGGCCCTTAAAAAGTCCTATGTACTGAAACGTTTTCCGTGAAATCGTTGTTTGTGCGTAAACGCGTATCTCGGTAAATAAATGTTCTGGAAATATGACTTTTTGTCAGAAAAGATGAAAAAACAAATACCTACGGCTTTAGTTTTTTACTTTTAGCACATCACGTGTATTCTCGGAGAAACAAATTCGTGGAAATGGTCAAATATAGCATTTTTAAAACTTGCGTATGCAGTTTTCTTAAGCGGCAGGAGAAAAGTACAAAGGTATGGCCGTAGTTTAATATGCGGGCTTTCATCGCGTGCAATAAAACCCCACTGTTACACATCTAACTTGCACAGTACAGAGTCACGACGGAAACACTGCACGCCTTGAGCGTAGGAGCGATGAGGCGCTAGGCGTGCGTGTTAGTGTCGCCCGTATCGCTCCCTCGCTTCTTGACCTTCGTCCCACTCTTAAGGTCTGCATACTCGGAGCTGTTAAACGCATCTGAAGACTATAAGCACGGGAGCGAAAAGGGCGACATTTCACGCGTGTCAAACGTGCCATCGTCGCTACGTGCAGGGGTCCGAGCTGGCGTGCAGAGTTCTCGTCGAGCCGCTTGTGCCTACGGAACTTTAAGTGACGATCCAATAATCTTAATGGTGGGAAGTGTGTAGCAATTTTTTGAAACTTGCTCGAGTAATTTTGCATATATCTTATCAGGATATTTTTATGCACACCACTTCGAAAATGGCAAAATTTTACCTATGTAGGAGTGCTCCAGAATGAGTTTCCTAATGTGCGTGATTTCTTGAAAGTAATCGACAGGTCTAGATTGTAGTGTATGGTCTTTTTGTAGATCAGCAACACTGCGCACACGTTTAATAGTTTCGTAGAAGAAAAAAACACATTTCAACAATTTAACAACTCAGTTCAGACGCCAAAAAAAGGAGGATACCTTTGAGGCGTCAAAGAGTCTAAAATTACTTTCTACATTTTCAGTAGAGCACATCCTTTACGTATTCTGTTTAAAACAAAAGTTTAGTTGGAATGTTGTTTGTTTCAGTTTAAAATTGACGTTTAATTGAGCTGATATTTGCTTCAGTTTAAAATTAGTTTGAATGGCATGCTATTTGGTATGAAAAAAATTGGACAACGGCTAAAAATCAATATTGATAAATTAAATAAAAAGCCATATGCATTTTAATTTTAGGTCATTTTCGTACAGTTCTCAAAATTCAACAAAGTTATTATGCTAGGAAACTGCTCAAAATAATTGTTTATATTATTAGGATGCCAGGAAGAACATGTCTCTGTAACTAGCTATGCGGTTCTATAAATTTAAAATTTTAAAATTTTAAACTAAAATTAAATGTTAAAATTGTTTACCGCATGTGAACTAAATGTCAGATTAAGAAGAATTTTTTTTTTTCAAGCCACTCTAGTTTTGTGTTAAATCCCTTCTTAAAATTTGTACGAATCAAGATTTTAAGTTAAAATTCTCATATTAACACTAAAAACATTATGACTGTAATTATTCAAATTGTTTGGTATTATAATTATGTTGTAGTCAATGTCCTATAACGAAATTATAAGATATCTCAAAATCGAAAATAATAATAATAATATGACTCTTAAAAAGTTTTCGCTCTTTCAGACCTACATTAATTTATGATTTCACACTTTGCAAATTAAAAATATTTTGATCTGTGCTGTAAATAATGTAATAATGTTCTTATTTTATTATCACGACAAATGAGCTACAGAAATTGTGCTCAACTGTATTGACACTAGCCATTCACAGCCTGGATAATAAACACGGTCTACGAACCAAATACACGCTGGGAAGATAGCTGGGCACTGAGCTTTGCAGTGAACAATGCCAGCCAAAAATACCATGGGTCTGTGGGTCTGAATGGGTAAGGTAATATTTCACGATAATCTTTAGTGCATAATCTGAAAGGGATTTATATAAGGCCTACATAAGTGTTAAAATTTGTAGTCAAATTATTATAGTTTTCAAAATATAGCACCGAAAATTAGAAAATTTTGGAATATGAGAACCTAATTTTCTAATCTCCTAATGTACTTTACCAACTAAATCACATGTCATGTGATCTATATCATACATACAACACATTAATTATCAAGGATATTTAACAATCGGTACTCGGATACTGACATCCTGAATCTATTTTAAAATTGGTATTTATGTTTAAGCCAAAACTTTTCTATTTGTCTGAGAAAAATAATTTTAATGTTTATTACTTTCCTTTGGACGAATGAAAATGTGTTGGCGAAAATATGAATACCTATTTAAAAATAGATTCATGATGCTAGTACCCGAGTATTTGTTGTTAACTATCCTAGAGAGTTAATTAACCTGTGTATATGTGATATATCATATTACAAGTGATTTATTTGGCAAAGTTAATTAAGAGCATAGGAACTTGGGCTCCCCTATGCGGAAATCTTCGACTTTTCGGTGCTACGTTTTCAAAACTACAAACATTAGATTACAAATATTTATATTTATGAGAGCCTTATACAGTATATACGGAAATTAAACTCCCAAACTGCGGGAGGTGATTCCTTATGAAAAATAAAGCCGAAAATGTATAGGACACAGTATACCTACATAAACAGAATATTAAAGAAAATATGAGCCTGTGAAAATTGGGGTTTGAAAACGTATTTTCGCTGAATTCCTTGTACTTTCTGCCAGCGGTAGGGATGGCGGCGATTTACCCATAGTACGTCCCACACGGTTAAATGGGACACGCCCATTTGGCGCGCTATGGAGCGTGTACTAGTGGAGGGCATGTCGTCGATATGCTAACGTATCACTTCCTCAAGCCGAACAGTGCACACAGACCGAGGGCGGCCAGCATTACCCATGGGTTTCTGCAAAATGGGAAGCATAAGTCCCCATTTTGCTTTGCTGCGGATTTTGTAGGCGTTGAACAAGGCATACGGAAAAAAATACGTTTTCAAAACCCCATTTTTGTAGGCTCATATGTCCTTTAATATTCTGTTTAAATATACCCTGTCCTGTATATTTTCGACTTATTTTTTATACGGAATACCCTCCCGCAAACTGGGAGTTTAGTTACCGAACGTTCTGTATAAATATCTTTCAGGTAAGGAAATAAAAAATAATCGTGAAATATGGCCTTAAGAATGGGCTGGATTCCCGCGTTTTTTGTGTAATAGTTGTTCGCACAAATACTCGTATCACGGTAAATCAGTGTTCTGCAAATACTACTGTTTGTCAGAGATCTAAAAAACTATTATCAATGACCATATCTTATTACTTTTGTCATATTAAGTGTCTTCTTGGAGAAAAATTGTGAAAAAGGTCAAATATGGCATTTTTAAAGCTGCAGTTTCCTTAAGCGGCAAGAGAAAAGTACAACGATACGGGCGTAGTTTAATCTGTGTAATTTCATTGCGTGTGTAGGAGTAGTCACTATCCCTAACTCTACTTTATGCTGCTCGCTGCTACTCCTGAGCCTTTGGCTGCTGTTAGTCAGCTTAATATCTGAACTCTCTATGTGATAAGGGGCCTATGGCGATAGGGGAAGAGGGGGGTTAGCTTGATACAGATGGCTATTCGACAAGAGAGCGATTACTACAAAATACATTTATTACATTAACTCAAACTCTGAACAGAATATTACATTAATTACATTAAAACAAGGAATACAAGATACTTTACGTTTACTTGGGGGTGACAAGTTAATTACAAGAATGTTAAGAATATTACCACGCAGCTACTCCTAATTTTGCCAACGTATTTATCAGATAGCATGTAACGGGACCTCAAGATCGGGGATGACACCCTATTGCCTAGCCGGAGTTATGCTCACTAATATCTGAAGAAGTGTGGATTGCAGTTTTGCCTGGAGCTCCTCCAGGCCCTGGACTCTCATAGCCTTCTGCTTCGTGCCACCCCGGCACTGACTTCGTCACGGTACAAGCTCTCGCTGCCGCCTGGATGGATGATTGGGTAGGGGGGTATGCGCTCAAATCATTTATAGCCTGGCGAAAGTGGGTCAGCCAGGCTTGGCGATTAAGCAGTGGGCTCGCAAAGGAATCTATACTCTGTAGTACCTTAATTTCTGTGCATCCCCCTGGCGTCCGTCACACGTGTAATAAAACCCCACTGTTACATATCTAATTTGTACAGTACAGCGTCACGACGGAAACACCGCACGCCTTGAGGATAGGAGCGATCAGGCGCTTGAAGCGCGTGTGTAGTGTCGCCTGTATCGCTCCCTCGCTTCTTGACCTTGGCCTGTGAGTTGGGGGGGGGGGGGGGCGTAATCTATACATCCTTCTTGGATCCATTCCTCTCTTAAGTCACACCAGCGACGAAGTAAAAGAGAAGAACTAGGTCGGAAAACTCCAGTGTGTTGTGAGCTACTACTCCAAGTGTTAAGGAATCGGACAACCGTTACGTCGTCATTACTCAATAATCTCCTAGAATATAACATAACTGGGCAAGTGATAGTTCCCGTTTATGTTAGCAGGTAAATTAAAACACTGGTGGTTATGCTGCGTCGGTCGCGGTCTGATATTTGGTGTGGATTATCAGAAGGCTGTCGACAAGAAGCCTTCTTAATTTCCCGTTAGTTCTTGTAGGAATCGTTTGAGTGTGCCTTGATTTCCCGTTAAATCTTGGAGCGGTCTCTGAGCATGCCTTCCTCGCGTCGCCAGTACTTACTAGAACATGACGTTAGTAAAAACACTCTCCGCTGGTCTTGCCTCACGTCTGAGATTCTGCCAACCACCGGAGCAGCAGCGAGAGGCTGCAAGAAGATGTTCTCAGGCCAAACAGCCAATACGCCACTTAAGCAAACACGCGGGAGGTTTTATCCTAAACTATTAATTAACCATATAGAAGATGCAGGTGAGGAATTGGCTAAAGACAGGTGTATTTAAGCTAGGCTTGTAAATTAAAATTTCTTCTCAGAGTAACGACACAATGTTCTGTTATAAGTTCCATCTTGGGTCGAGACGATGCTTCCCTCTTCACAATCCGTACATCATCCGATCCATCCAGCCCTGATGTAGCCGTACATATATACAAGCTGACGGATCAGTGTACCCGAAGTACAGGTGTAGGACGGGGGGAGATGGGTTGTATGAGGGGGGTAGGTGAGGTGGGTGGTGTGCAGTGAGGGGAACCACATCCTTTGAATAAATATTGGCGTTTTATTAGAAAAATAGCATCCTACTGATATCAAGTTATTGCGAATAACTATATGTATTTTCACGGTCATTTAATTGATAATTAAAAGGTTTAGTTAAAATAAGTTTTTTTCCAATTCACATTATTAAATATACTTCTGTAAAGAGAAAAAAACGCTGCAATACAGTAAATATAACTGGCACTATAACTAAATGCTTGGTGACTGTGAGAGATATCTTTAATCAACGACAGCGATAAGAAGATCACAACTGGTGAGCATGAAGGTGTGTGTTTTCAAGTCGTGCACGCAACTGCCGCTAGCCCATAACATCCATCGCCGCTCATCCAGTGCGCATAGGCTTTTCCAGACTTCTTGTAATAGATGGGCCCACTTCAAGAACACAGGAACCAACACAACACCTTAATTTAGTGTGTAGTATAACAATGCATGCCTTCTACATCAACAATCTTAACAGTCCAGGACCTATCGTCCTTATTGACATCCTTACAAAAAAGACAAAATATTTAGATACACATTCATAGGATAATACCTAGACATGCGAGTCTGCCGAGGAACCATTATTGATGTGTCTCCTCTAATAACACAGAGCAAAGTGAACTTCACGAACAAGTTAGAACCTTTACAAACTTCACGAACATTTTAGAACAGTTATAAAATAAATCCCATAGATAACATGACTAGATAAAGACACAAACCATTACGAAAAGATAAACGACACATTGCGCAATATCTTCTCGCACCGACCAGATGAGCCCTTATCAAGCAAAAGCTTGGCAGCCGGCTCCATATCTATTGGTAAACTTTGAACGCGTCAGGCAACGGTAATGTTAGTGCCTTAATACACAAGGGTGTATTTCTACTAATGAGTTCCCTTCACGAACTGTAATTTCACTGTCAACTGTCAGTCACTTATTTGTGTATTACTCTTTATGTATTCATTGGTGCAAGCAGATTGGAAGGTAAGTTAGTCAGGCTTCCTTTATGGCACAAACGATATATACTTTACAATACCACCAACATTATACTACGACACGCAATACTTAACTCACTACTAACAAATATATGATATAGATACTCGTTTGGGCGTTATTGGGCTTTGAGTTTTCAGGGTTATGGGCTTAGAATATTTCTTACGACATGTAAGCGTCAAGCACTAATATTACCTTTGCCTGACGCGTTCAAAGTTAACCTATAGATAAGGAGCCGGCTGCCAAGCCTTCGTCTGTGAATTGTAGACTCCGCGGCACCCCCCCCCCCTTGATAACAGTCTTCGCACCCCCTCCTTATATAGGAGTGGCGCGCTCTTTATAGGTGCGCAATAAACTTTTTATTCTCTTATATTTGCGCGGGGAAACAAGCCCGCGCGGACTCCACCTGCCCCTGGTCACTTCCGCGCACTGCCTCACGCCACACATTACCGTCAAGCAAGTAGCAGCTCACTCGGGCGTTCTCACTGAAAACAGAAGCACAATAAGCACCAGAATACATCGTAACGGAATTCCGTTTCAAAATAACAAATACTCTCGTTCTTAGAGGTTCACGAGTCACATGGGAGAACGGTGTGTTATTTACGTTCCTGTAAGGTGGTAGAAGCCGTGATTGTGTAGTGGTTAGACTACTCGCTTCCCACCTAGGCGAACTGGGTTCGTTTTACTGCGGGGTCGCTGCCTGACTTCCGCCTGTGGGAATAGTGCCGGACGATGCCACTGGTCGGCGGGTTTTCTCGGGTATCTCCCGTTTCTCCCACCCTTCCACTCCACTGCCCCACACTCACCTCATCGTATCTAACGACCTAGATGTTAAGAGCCACCCAAACCCAAATCTCTCAAATCTGGGCTGCGTTACTAAACGTTTCTCCGAGAGTAAATGCAAAGTAACGGAGAGTAATATTTAAGGAAAGAAAGAGTAAACGTGGTTTTTTAACGAACGTAATGAAAATAACATGCTGTGTTTACAAATATTTACTGATTAGGCAACCAATGTAAATTCCAAAATATATTTATCAATTTACCCATATACTTTATTTCCCAAAAAAAATGAGTAATATACACAAACGTGTTTACTTACCAATAGTTATTCACAAACATTACGTCTAAAAATGCGATATCTATTCAAGTTAACTATTCATTAAAATACGACTTGTGTCACTCGCCGTTTGTAATTTTCCCGTGCGTGTATCTGTAAAAAGAATGTCCACGTTTACTTTCAGTTTGTTCAGTTCTTTTAAACTTCCCGCAATTTTCAGTCTACCCTTCGTTACACACTGAAATAGTGCGTTTAAAAGTTTTGCTCTGGCTACATACCCAGAGTAATTACTCTGAAGTTTTGGTTCACAGTCGAGAGCGAGTGGGACATTTAAATAAAGTGTTTTGGGACAGCCAAAAGAGAAAAGTTTACTCGCAGAGTAACGTTTTGGAACGACGGCCTGAAGGGTGGTCTGGTTCATATCCGTGGTCACGTGCTAGCCAGTTTCGTACAGACTGTTCACGATAAAATTATCACTTTTGAAAGCTCTGCTTAGGATCTACTTGTATGCACGTTGTGTGTTCTTCCGACTTACGTAAAATTAACTTTGCTAGGGACTTACCACTTTGTTCATGCGTCGGTCAAGTAAAACTGTGAAATTATTAGAAAAGTAAACATTTTTCAAATTTGCCCATTTTTACACTTCGCTGCATTAAAAAAAAAACTTAAAACAAAAGTTATATAAGTTACCACAAATGGCTATCTAACAATTTTATCTGACGTTAAATCATGGAACTACTTTTCCTGCCATCGTTACCAACTTTACTGGACCCATGTCATTCAGTGCACCCGTTAAAATACAAGCAGGTCGGGACAGTGACATTTTTCTAAGGTTAATTTCAAAAGTGCTCACTTTATCGTGAACAGCCTTTACCAATCATCTAACTCGTTAAAATACTTCCAGGCAGAGGCAGTGATTTTCCTCAAAGATTTATTTGAAATGTGCCCAATTAAAAGTGAACAACCTATAAACATTATTTCATCAGTGGGTTTTGCATCGTCATATGGCAATGACAGAAAATTATCAGAAGGATAAACTTTATAATTTCAAAGGCTTGAAAAGACCCCATGGGGTTGGGCGCCTGAGGCGAATGTTCCATTTTCCTTTACCCCAACCCTTCTATGAGCGGCCTTGCGAGAAACTTTTAAATTAGTAAAGTTTTCAAACATCAGTCGTTGTCACTGGAAACTAACCTGGCAGCTTTATTTAAACATATGATTGATATATCTAAATTAAAAAAAAAAAAGTGGTAAAATTACAGCGAATATACAGTATGGTCTTCCCACCGCCAAAATTTCCAGAACGGTTGCATACCACGAAATGCGGTTTTCGCTAAATGAAATTACGTACGGGGGTAAGTAATTTGTCGCAAAGTGATTATTCGTAACACGTGTATAGACAGAAATCGTTAAACCACATATGATTTTCCCCGTTGAAACATGCATTTATTTCAAAGGCATCTGAGAGCACGTGCAAAGAGGAATTCACTGATATAGCATATGCAATGGAAAGTAATACAGAAACGCCAAGAAATAATGTGCAAATATGATTAAATTAAGTGGGTCGGTAGCATGGAGCAGTGGACGTGTACTCACAGCTGTAAGCAACACGCGCCATGATACATCCTGGTGGGACCGCTTCTCTTATAGCAGCGCAGTGCTTACATTAATAGGGTAAGGGGAATTGGACAAAGGAAATCACCGCAGCGGAGGAAAGATGGGCAATGTGAATGCACGTCTGACATCAATACATTACATTTTATTCAGATGCCAACGTAGTTCAGGATATTTGTTTCCTAGTCATCAACTGTACTGAGTGACAAGTGCATACAGATGCACAACAAAAATAGGACAAACCAAATTAAGGAGAAATGCAATCGCATCCTTATGAATAGTACAAAAGAGCACAGTTATGTTTAAAACGCTTCAGATTAGGTCTTTTCACAGTATGTGCTCGATGTATTTACCATCCACAACAATGTAGCAAGCGACGAGCGGCCTGAAATATTTTTGGCATAATGCCTCTGAAAGCTACCACAATACGTTCCTGCATGTCATTTGGCGTCGTAGGAACCGTGTTGTACACTCTATCTTTTAGTGTTCCCCAAAGGAAAAAATCGAGAGGTTTGAGGTCGGGGAAGTGAGCTGGCCATCTTAGAACACCACCACACCCTAACCACCGGTTTGGAAACGTTTCATTTAACACATTGCCTCGGCACCAAAGTAAAATGCGAAGGACAACCTTCACGATGAAACGATATATCACAGAGTAAATGGAGTGATATGTCTTCTGGAAGAGCCGGTAATGTCTCTGTAAGAAAATGGCCGTACGTATAGCTGGTCATTGTCCCTTGAAGGCAGTATGCCCCTATGACGTAGTCTTCAACTAATCCCCGCCACACATCCACTTTCCACAGTCACCGGTGCTACACATGTCAGACCCAGTGCGGATTCTCCGCCAACCAGTAGTACTTATTTCGTCAATTTACGCGCCCATGGTTTTTGAAGGTCTCTTAATAAGTAAATAGTATGTTTTTTTTCCCCCCCCAGAAAATTGCTGTCGTCCCTTACAGACATCAGAACAAACCTACAAAACTGAGCATTCTGATGGAAATCCCTTTCATGTAATGCCTGATGAAGTGCCACGTGATATGGATGTAATTTTCGTTGGCGCAGTATCCGTAACACCCTTGTTTTCACCTACCTATACGAATCTGGAAAATTCTCGTGTACCCATGTGGGGGTTTACATCGACACGTGCCAACATATCGTGTTGATGCGTCTGGCCGTAGCAGTCTTACGTCGCACTCGTGTTGTGGAATTACAGCCACCTCGTGGCACGAGACGTGTGCAAATTATTCATATCGTTCGCCGTAATATGGGCGACCGATTAGGATACATTTTACCATACATTTTGACGGCTTGTTTGGCATAACTTACACACTCGCCGTAAATATGTAGAGCATCCAGTTTTCCCGCATTCGTGAACTTCATTGCATACGTACAGCCACACACTGCGATACCATTTACCATATCAGATTCCAGGTCTGGTGCTTCGCTGCTATTAGGAAGCGATGTTCTTCTAGAATGAGTCACAGCGCGTGTTGCTTGCTTTCAGCTGTGAGTACAAGTCCACTGCCGCATGCTCCTGGCCCACCTATCTTAATCATATTTGCACATTATTTCTGAGCGTTTCTGTGTTACTTTACATTACACATGCTATATCACTGAATTCCTCTTTGCACATACTTTCAGATGCCGTTAAAATAACTGTATGTTTCCAGGGGTAAAATCATAGGTAGTTTTATTATTTCTGTCCATACATATGTATTATTTTGCATTCGCAGTCTTTGAATCTGTCCATATATTTTTGGACTTCGAACCAAGCATATTAAATGAATCTTCTTGCTTCTAAATATATGTATGGCTAAATTAGATGTATATGTATTATTGTTTGTAATCCAGTTATCCGGACAATGTTTATCCATTTGCCCGACCATGCGCATAGCCTCTAGATAATGTTACGTCCATACTGCTGCGTATCCATGACTTCGCTAACCATATTTGCCTACACACACGCTCAGTGTAAAGGCACCCAGTACTGTTTCGACTGTTTTCCGTGGTCAAAGGTAAACTGAAACACAAGGCCTTACGTTACACTCTGGAATTCATTAAAAGTGGCAAATCATTAATCTTCATGGAAGTGTTCCAGTTTTGAAACAGTTCGTTCGTAGTGTACGTGAGGTTGTAGTTGGGTTTCTTTGAGCTACCTTACTTCCAGTCAGTAAACGAATTGTTATTTTATCCTGCCAAAAACTAAAACGTATTAATATAAATGTTGTGACTCGTAAAATTATATTTCAGTTCCTCATCTGGAGAAATTAACTTAAGATGGTCGACAAGAGTTCGTGCACTTTTGGAAATTATGTGCTATAGAAAAGGTCTGATCGCCGTGCATGAATTCCCTAAACATAAAATAAATAGCATTATTTAATATTTAAATTACTTAATATATCTTAATGCAGTAAGATGTATCTTGCCAATACAATATATTTGAATATTCGTAATCATCATATAGAACAATAGTTTACATGTTCAAAAATTTAGGTTTTGAAATTTGACGTTTTGCGAAAAATTAGGGATATAAACTATAAAATCAGATATAATGTCAAAATAACTGCATTAAAATTAAGAAAATCTTATTATGTACAAATTTAAGACATTGAAATGTATACATCTTGAAGAAAAATTCAAAAGTATACACTGCATCAGCTATTTATGTAGGTGATGATTTTGTTAATTCAAATATATAGTCATTAAAACAAACCCCACCGAAATTTAGTTGTTAAAATTCAGTTTATTTTATATTTCGGAAACTCAAGCACACCGAGACATTTACGTAGTCACCAATTAAACTACGATAATCATAAACAGCATTATGAGAACGTGTCTGGGAAAAAAATGGGTAATAAGATGGTTATTGATAATTTTCATATTATCAACTAAAATAAAGGTTTTTTTTGTTGAATAGATACTTTGTGGGGTGGTATTTTTCCCTCCAAAAATATTGACTCGTGATTTACAGTAAACCGCTTTTATATATATATATATATATATATATATATATATATATATATATATATATATTATTTAGGCTTCCATAATTTTTCTCTACCAACTCGAGCGGTAACAATAAACCTAGTTCCACAACTTATATTTCTTTAATCAGAATTCTAACCTGAAAATTCTATTCCAAAAACCATCCAAAGTCAGTGGTTTAACAAGTCAAACCAAAGTTCTTCAACCCTTTTCAGATTCACTATATGGTCAAAAAGGGCTGCTTTGCTAGGTGTTGGGCAACCGGGTGGCGATTGGCTGAATCTATTTGTCAGAGAACAATACCTTAATACATCACTAACACAAAATCTTTTTTGCGGTTTTTCTGAATTATTTGTATCACGTCTTGGCATAAGCAGTATTGCCACTGAGAGATTTCATGCGGAAATGGTTCCATGACGGTTTTAATGGGAAAACGCTCCTGTCTTCGAAACTCCTAACGATGTTTGGTCTCGCAGACCGGTATATATTTTTTTTTTACAGCGAGAAATGAAATGGACCTCGTTAGTGGTAATTGCGTTTGCCCAGTCTCCGAGATAAATGGAAGCGAGAGCTGAGGAAACATTGCTCTTGGGCCCCTTATTCTTTATTTCGGGGGGGGGGGGGTAATTGCAAGTCCGTGAATAATAATTTAACATCAAAACTCACGCATGAGTTTCCGCAAGCAAGAATAAAACACGAGAAACATAAAATCTCTTGTACTCAATTTCCAATAATAATAAGACAAGGAAACGAGAACTTAACTATGCAAATAATTTGTGAACGTCGCTGTAAGTTACCTGCGAAACTTAAGATTTATTAAGTTTGTTGTTAAGGCAGTTGTTTACATAACTTATTTCTTCCTGATTTATTTACACGATATTTATGTTACATTTATATGATTTCTGAAAGAATCTAAGTCATGTATGATGTACAAGTAAGTATTTTTTTTTTAACATTCGACGCATACAACTCTAATCCATAACGAACATAATTTTGGTGGCTTCTCTAATGGTCGTAAACAATTGACAAATGGATAACCTACTCTGGCAAACATATTAAAAAAATAAAATTAGGTATCACGAATACTGTAAAAAGTGGCCATAGCCTATCTCATTTAAGATCTATCTACTTTATAGCTTCACTTCCAAAAAAATTATAATTCTGCGGTTTTTGACCTGTACCATGTAAGTAGGAACTCAATAGTGGGGTCGCAGTAGCTCAGTGGCTAGAACACCCAATAAAGGGGGCCGGAGCTGCTCAGTGGCTAGAGAACCGAATTAAAAAAGTGGCTAGATTAATTCAAAGTCCTAAATATCATGCTAACATAAAACATGTGGGAATCGATGGCAGGCTGTAATTTAATAACTCCATTAAACCTGAAAAAAGAAATATTAGTATTTTAAACATAAAACCCTAATAAAACTATGGTGAATTTTATCTTAATAACTTTACAAAAATATCATGCGAATGAAGTCGCACGGGCCAGCTAGTTTATAATAATAGGCAAAATTAAAATAGCCCGATTGTAAGGGTCGCCGAAATCTGTGCTTAAATGTGCCGAACAGACTGGAGAGGCAGAAGTATGCTTGTTAAGGTTGCTGACTTGGTTAAAGGAATTTTTCACGTCTGATACCTAAACGTGTGGGAGCGCTAGGAGCGACCGAGACATGCGCATCGATTCTCTCATCGCCTCTACGCGCAAAGCACTGAATAGGCGTGCAGTCTTGCAGTCGATAGTGCACCTCTATGAGACTTTCAGCGGTGACCCTGCCATTTTATGACGTTATAAAAATCGAGATTCATGACCCTATTCCTTTTTTAATGTTTTGTATTGGAATGTTCATACCTGAAAATCACCTGTTTGAGCCATTTTCACCATCACAAAAACATTCTTTAGAGAGAAATGGATTGGAAAACGTTTATGGACGCGTAACGTATTTTAGGAGGCTTCACACAAACACGTTGGACCCGTTGGAAGTAAAACCGATTCCCGATCCGGCCATCCTGATTTCGGTTTTCCATGGTTTCCCGAAATCACTCCACAATGCTGGGATGGGTCCCTAACAAAGGCCATGGCCGATTCCTTCCCCAATCATTATTCCCTGCACCGTCTCTAATTATTAACTTGCACCGTCTCTAATGACTTCGCTGTCGACGAGACGTTATACTTATATACCTAACTACTTATATACCTACCGTCTCCTGCTGGAACTCTGGCGTCCGGCGGGCTACCCATGCGCGCCAAGGCATCGTGCCCGCGACGAATATCACCACCCAGATCGTATGTTCGGGCTACACGAAGCTTGTCATACATACGTTAACACTGTGACACGATGATGGCGGAGCACTGACTATCAACATGGCGGAATCGAATTGCGTGACCAGAATGACAGAGCGAGAAGTCCGGGATCTAACATGGTGACGTCAGTGATCCTTATGTCCCCCCCTTTGCATTCTGAGGGTTTTCCCCTTAGAATTTCTGAGCGTTACTTCTTTTTTCTCTCATTTTCCTTCTCTCGATTGTTTATTTATTTTTTATTTTGCATTATTTATTTCTTTTTATTGCTTCTCTTCCTTTCCTTATCTCTTCTTCATTCCATTCTCTCCCATTCCTTCTTAAATTGCTACTGGAGGCCGCCATCTTTGTTTATATTTGTCATTTATCTCTCACATTCGTTCAACACCATCTCGGCTTTTTCGTTTGTCATATGTTTCCCCTATTAGTTCTGGCTTTGGCCACTAGGAGCACTGGTATCGCTCTCTTTCGATTAGAGAGCATGCGCTCCACTGCCATATTGGTTATGGAAATTTTTAGTACTCAAAATACCATCTGGAATAGTGCGGGATCGAACTGCCAGACTTTGGGTGGCCAGACTTACGCCTTAGACCATGCTTCTATCGTGACATATGCTGAGACAAAAGTTTATACATAGTGTATAGCATGGAGACAAATAAATAATATCTTGCCTCTCATTAAACACATTACATTTTTATTTCTTATGTAATTCCTAATGTTTTTTATTTACATATCAATAAATTGTAATCAATAATTTACTGTATATATTTTTTCTTATGTAATTTTAATGGTTTTTTTTATTTACATATAATTAGTATTTTTAATTTGTATACAAAATATAATTTCTTAATTATTTATTTTTTAATTATACATTTTCTATTATTTTATTATTTTCGCTTAACATACATATATATCATTTAAGATATAACTCGTTCGATTAGTCACATTTGCTCCACTGATAACTTATACATGTTCGATTAGTTGCATTTGCTCCATACCGCCATCTGTATAGTTCCTTCATCGCCAGCTAGAGTAGACGAATCGTTAGTGCGCATAATTATTTACGAATTAAAAATATAATTTTCCTTACATGAGAAGGTATATAAAATAAATATTGTAAAATATATTTCAGGCAGGACTTTGTAAAACATATTCAATTTTCAATACTTTGTTTGAAAAAGAAATATTTTGTCTTAATATTTTACTTTATTCAATTTGTTTTTACATTTGTTGCTTAGCCCTGTAACCAAATATGCACGTACTTATAGGCCTGCGACTCAGCTGCGACAGATCCACCAGAACAGACACGTCTGCAGCGACTCACCATGAGTGTCCTCATCGACATGCACGAGCAGTGACGTCATCCACAGACATCGCGCGGGGAAGGGACAGAGTATAAATGACCACGAGGCACTGGAGCTAATCGCCCTGTCAATCAGACATCTAGGAATCGGTGGATTAATAAATATGCAGAATTATTTAAATTTATTTAATTTATCATATGAATAATGGCGAAAAAATAATTTTTGAAAATGTAGTGAAATGAATGAAAAATATATTTTACAAAGTAAATTCCGTTTGAAGATCTTAAACTTTGTACATTTCACACTTTTCATGATGGCTGGTAACATTAAAAAAAGAAAAAAATTGAATGCTTGGACAGGGAATCGAACCCGCAATTATTGTGCAATTTTTTTTCTTATATATGCTTTTTAAAATAATTATGTATCAAGTCGGGCTGTAAGGAAATGAATATTTATAGTCGTAGGTGAATATAATTTGCAATGTTTTAAGACTAGGATCGCAAAATTCAGTTTGCGAGTAGAGTTTAAATTTTTTTTTCTTAAGATGTACTGAAATTTTATTAAGAGTACGACAAAAAGGTCTCTCGGTTTCTTTTCAGGACTTTCCTCTTCAAGACTAAGAACAATGTAATGTTAATTAATTACTATTTCAACTTTTTTTGTAGCATAACTTTACTTCCCGGATTTTATTCAACACATGTATATGTGATTAAACAAAGCAACATTATATTCTCTTCGACAAAGTTTTACTCGCTGCCACTGTCAAACAGCTCAATAATATTAACCCGAAAGTTTATATACTCGCATGCAGGCACCTTAACATCCAATGCTAAACCCACTGTAAATCATGCATGCCAACTGCTCTACCTAACATCACCAGACTTATATAGGCCAGCAAAAGGTTTCAGATTTTAAGTAAATATGTATGAACTTACATATAATATTTTATTCCAATCCCAGGCTTATTTTTCAGAATATTGATAACAAATAGCATCCATTATATAACACAAGTCATACCAGGCCAAACATGTCATTACCTATAACCAAAGAAAAACTCAATTAAACTGCACCACCCACTACACCAAACACAATATCCATCATAACTCGAGCAACTATACAGCTGAGACTAGCCCATAACATATCATCCATTTTACTTTCTCTACCAACCGACACAGCTTATATGTACCAACCATACCAGCTATGCATTCTGCCCCTCTCATACACCTCACATCAAACCATTTCGCTCTTCTTACAAAAAACGAATCACACAATTAAACCATTCTCCTCACACCAACTAAGCTATACTTTTTGCATACTGCCAAAATAACTGAACATATGATCAGGCCATACCAATACACATAACAGCTATACCAACCATAAAAGCAAACTAACTGTACAACCAAGTTATACTTGTATGTGTTACACCCCATGTCAGGACTTTGAATATAGTTTATTTCTCTCGACATCCACTCAACCAAACTATTAATCCAAGTAATAATTCAATTTAGTCTCTTCGCTTTTGTCGCATGCATTCCACACATTTGTGTAGGACTTAGAAAGTATTTTCATATTGTGTAGAACACAGAATATTTTTAATTTAGTCAGACCCATTCTTCCCCATGACAGAAATTTGAAAGTCATGTTAACCTAACCTAATTCCACTTCAGTAAAAATTAACCTAACTTGACCAAACCTAATCATCTTGTCTGAAATTTCAACTTTTTTTTTTCATTTTAAAAATATTAATTATTTTTTAAAAATATGTTATGGAAAGGTGTACCTATGGAGCTATGGAACTATGCAGCTATGGAACTGTAGAGATATTGAACTATGGAGCTATGGGGCTATGGAGCTATGTAGCTATGAAGCTATGGAGCTTTGTTGCCATGGAGCAATTGACCTATGGAACTATGGAACTATGTAGCTATGGAGCTAAGGATCTATGGAGCTATGGAACTATGGAGCTATGAAGGTATGGAACTATGGAGCTATGAAGGTATGGAACTATGGAGCTATGGAACAATGTTATGAGTACTATTGCACTCCTACCACATGCACTTGCATTAATTTTGAATTAAACTGAATTAATAAGTGTTTCAGTGAAGCAGCTACAAATATTATTATGAATTTAAATAAAACTTTTATTCACATACATATTGTGCTATTAGATAGATAGATCACCACATGTTTTGCATGATTATCTGCTCTACTAACTGGGCTCCAGATTAATATACTAATACCTCTGATTAGAATTCAAACATAACTTAACCCAATCACACTAAAAATATATAAAAATCGTAACTCTAATATGTCTGTCATAGCATCATTACCATCAGACACTAGCCAAATATCATACTAGACATTAATATAAACTACTCTATAAAACATTCATACAAAAAAAAATACTGACCACCACACCTCACACATACGAAACAAAATATGAGTAACCCCTGTTGACCAGGAGTACTGGGTACTATGCGAACCAATACCTCAGCATTTTTTCAGTCATGTCAACATCACATTGTATATGCAACTTTTCGCATCACCCCTATGCCGTCCATTAACACCACCAACCAAAACATATTAGGTGAAAAACCTCCAGCATATCAGACATTAGTGTAAATCACTCTATCAACTAACAAACCAGTTAATTATTCCAGTGATCCATACTAATAACTTCTCTTATGAAATGTACCAGATAACATATCTTCTGAATACTTAACAACCATATTGATAACCTAATGGACCTGAGTAATAAAACGTATATAAAAAGTTTTACATGGCATTAGCTTGCCTCAGCCATGTAATGTCGAAAGACATACAACCCAGCATACCAAAATACTATACCATCTGAAAATATCAACAAACCACCACAGCAGATAGCCATACCAACCAAAACATACAGCCCAAACCATATCATTCACTCTAACACAAGCATACCTCAGTCATGCTATTATAGGCTGTTCACATAAAGTGAGCACTTTTTAAAGGCCGTTCTAAATTTTTCTTTTAATCCAATTTCCATCTTCCTCCTGCTTTTTAATATAATCATTGCAATGTGACCAATAAACACTTTGTATGAATTTCACCACCCTCAGAATTTAATGCCTGAGACTGCAATAAGATATATTTATCAATGGTTAATGCCTGTGGGGAGGGCCTTAAAAAGTGCTCACTTTACCGCTAACAGCCTATAACAATACATACCATATCAACTACCTCACCCACATATCAGACTTAATGATCAATCATAACAGTAAACTATACTGACTGCCATTTCAGCCCATCTAATATGTAAATAAGCCATAACAACAGCCTAGCCAATAAAATATTACAATCACAAGCTCCAGCCATGATATAATAAGATCAATACTATTAATTTAACCATATATGACACCCATATAGCCCTAATTTCCAAAAATAACATCCAATCATACTAACCAAACATACCAGCTAAGCATTCTGCCTCACTCATAATAACTAACCATCCCATCAACCATTTCTTTCTTAGTAACGAATAACACAATTCAATCACTCTCCCCACACCAACGAAGCTACAATTTTGCCAAACTACCAAAAAAAACGAACATGGATAAGGCCATACCAATCAACACAATGACTATACCAACCATATAAGAAACTACCTGTAGAACCATGTCATACCGATAGGTTATTGTACCATTAAGATGCACTAGCTACAGAAAAACCAAACCATACTGGCAGCCCATGCCAGCAGACAATACTATCATGTTGCTCCATATATTTTAAACATTCTGACAGACCATACCAACCAAAAACATACATGTTAGACACAAAAAAAAACATATAACCAAAACAAGCTACCTATAAAATCCATGTACATATAACCAAAACAAGCTACCTATAAAATCCATGTAGAGGGGCCATACAGCATAAACATTCTAAAAACACCTCTACCAAAGTTAAGTCTATATACAATTAATATTATTATCAGTCTGTCCAACATAATATTTAAGTCATGTATACTAATTATGACTCCTGTCAACATACTTCCTGCCCTCCTATTTAACAGCCACGCAGGCACGCCATACTCAGAGACAAAGTTATTCCATCAAAATAAACTCCCTCCTGTCATCAAATAAAACTACTGAAATATTTCCCTTTTTTCCTTAACAATTGGTAATTTTCAATTTGAAATAAAGTCTTTTATCCTAAAAATTCACTTTTTTTCCCAAAAAATTTTCCGAAATATTTTATTATTTAAAAATAATTTTAAAAACTAAACAAAAATCCTACATAAAATTATATAATATTCTTAAAAAATTCCCTACAATACAAAAAAAAAATAAAAAAATCTCACAACATATAACATTAACATCACATTCATCCCAGTACCCTAAACATTGACCTTACCCCTACTTAACCCCCCCCCCCCCCCAAAATACTACACAATAAAGAAAAATCCAAAAAATTCAGAAAAAATATACCAAAAATCATAACTCCAGTATGTCTCTCATAGTATCATTACCATCAGACACCAGCCAAAAATCATACCACCCATCAAACAAACCACCTTATTATACAAATTAGCTATACCAATATAAATGTTGACCACCATCCCTCATTCGTACCAAACTAAATAAAAAAATCACAAAAAATCTACGATCACTCTATCCGTACATATAAGAAAAACATTTCACCTATTGCCTCCTAAAATTTATACATATCCGTAAAATGAATAATATGAACTCACTTCACTTCACCCTTGTCAGCTCTCAAGACATCAATGTTAAGACCCTCCAAAATCTATTCACTCGTCACCAAAAATCATTACTCCAGCATGTCTGCCATGGTATCGTTACAATCAGACATCAGCTAATAATCATACCACCGATTAAACAATCCACATTATACCGATTACCAACACAAATATAAATGCTACCCACCATACCTCATACGTACCAAACCAAATAAATAAAAAAAACCATTAAATAATATCTAAAATATCTAAGAATATATTATGTTTACCTCCCATTCATCCCAGCACCATAAACATCAACCCCTACCCTTAACTCCCCACCTTCCAATACTACAAAAAAACAAAGAATAATCACAAAAATTTTAGCAAAAATATGCCAAAAATCATAACTCCAGCATGTCTGTCATGTCATAATTGCCACCAGACACCAACCATAATATACAAGGTGGCAATCCTCCAGTATACCAACATACAATACCATCTGAATATATCAACTAAACACAATAGCAGAAAATCATACCAACCAAAATACATAAAGCCCAACCATGTCATTCACTCTAACTTAAGAATACCTCAGTCATGCTATTAACATTACAGGCCATATCCACCACCATACGTCAGACTTACTGATCAATCATAACAGTTAACTATATTGACTACCATTTCAGCCAATCTAACTTCACCAGTTACACATATAAACAAGCCATACCAGCCACTGCAACACATGCATTCCATTTGCTCTACCAACCAACACCAGACGAAATATACTCATCGTTTATACCTCGTATAAGTCAAGCATACCTCAACCATTCAGTCCATACTGACTTACGAAAAATTTACTTATGGCTTATACTTTCTGTCCTACTAATCGACACCAGACAAAATATATATACTAGTCACCATACCAACCAACCATTCATTATAGACCAAGTATACCAGGCCAACCAGCATACCATCTCCTATAACCAAAGAACAATTCAGACATACTAATCAACCATACCACCCAATACACCATGCACAATATCCATCATAACTCAGGTGTCCCAAGCAACTACATAGCTGAGGCCAGCCTATAACCTAACACCCATTCTACATGTTCTACCAACCAACACTGCTTATACTTAACAACCATACCACCCACTATAAATCTAGCATACATCAACCATTCGCCCACACAGACCTTACAAAGCAAACATACAACCCATAACAGTGACACAAGCAACTTCTTCTCATACCCTCCACCATGCCGACTGACACCAGTCAAAATATACTGACCAGCCCATTCCTAACACTTTAAATTCAAGAATGCCTTAGAATTACAGGATTCACCGACAAACACACACATATACTTTCCACACAAATTTCACATACACTTACAATCACAAGACATATATACTAGAAAAAACATATCACCCCAGATACCATCTATGTTAACCCAAGTGATCGAACCAAATTTTATTGTCCAGACCAACATATAACCTAACTTCCATAACATCTGCTCTTGTAACAGTCACCAGACTTAAAATATTTATACCTCTTAATATAAGTCAAGCATACTACAGCCCACACTGGCCTTACAAAAAAAATCACCAGTCTGGGGCCCAGTTAGTAGAGCACATAATCATGCAAAAATGTGGTGATCTATCTATCTAATAGCATAATATGTATGTGAATAAAAGTTTTATTTAAATTCATAGTGATATGTGTATCTGCTTCACTGAAACACTTATTAATTCAGTTAAAATCGAAATTAATGCAAGCACATGTCGCAGGAGGACATTATTACTCGTAACATAGAAGGAGGAGGAGGCAGACTTCCATAGCTCCATTGCTCCATAGCTCCATAGCTCTAGAGCTCCATAGCTCCATAGCTCTAGAGCTGCATAGCTCCATAACTCCATATATCCATATCACCATAGTTACATAGTGCCATAGTTCCATAGCTCAATAGCGCAATAGCTCCATAGGTACATCTTTCCATAATATATATTTTTTAAATATACTTAATATTTATAAAATGAAAAAAAAATTAAAGTTCTTACAAAATTATTAGGTTAGCTCAAATAAGGTTAATTGTTACTGAAGTGGAGTTAGGTTAGGTTAACATTTCTTTCAAAGTCCTGCCATGGGGAAGAATGGGTTTGACTAAGTTAAAGATTTTCTGTGTTCTAAGCAACATGAAAATACTTTCTAAGTCCTACACATATGTGTGGAGTGCAAACGACAGAAGTGTAATATCTAAATAGAATTTTTACTTAAACTGGAGGTAAGGTTAAGTGGATGTTAAGAGAAATAAACTATATTCAAAGTCCTGACATGGGGTGGAACGCATAGAAGTATGACTTGGTTGTAAAGTTAGTTTGGTTTTATGGCTGGTATAGCTGTTATGTGTATTGGTATGACCTGATCACATGTTCAGTTATTTTGGCAGTTTGAAAAAAGTATAGCTTATATGATGTGAGGAGAATGGTTTACCTGTGTGATACGTTTTTTGTAAGAGCGGAATGGTTTGATGGGATGTTCAGTTAGTATGAGAAGTGCAAAACGCTTAGCTGGTGTGGTTGGTAGGTATAAGCGGCATTGGTTGGTAGAAAATGTAGAATGGATGTTATGGGCTGGCCCCAGTTGTATAGTTGCTCGAGTTATGATGGATATTGTGTTTGGTGTAGTGGGTGGTGCGGTTGAATTGAGTTTTTCTATGGTTATAGATAATGACATGTTGTTTGGCCTGGCATGAATACGGTTATATAGTGGATGGAATTGGTGATCAGTTTAGTGAAAAATGAGTCTGGGATAGCAATAAAATACTATGTGTAAGTTCATATATATATATATTATATATATACTTAAAATCTGAAACTTATTGCTTGTCTATATGAGTTTGGCGATGGTAGGTAGACCAGTTGGCAAGTATGAGTTACAGTAGGTTGAATATTGAATTTATGAGGTGCCTACTTGCTAGTATATAATTTGTCGGGTTTATTTTACGGAGCTGTTTGACAGTGGCAGTCGTACAACTTTAACAAGAAGAATATAATGGTGCTTTGTTTAGTCACATATATATGTATTGAACAAAATCCGAGTAGTAAAGTTATGCTACGAAAATTAGTTGAGATAATAAATAATTAACATTGTATAGTTTTTAGTCTTGAAGGGGGAAGTCCTGGAATGAAGCTGAGATACCTTTTTTTTTTTGTAGTACTCTTACTAAAATT
Source organism: Dryococelus australis (assembly GCA_029891345.1). NCBI lineage: Eukaryota > Metazoa > Arthropoda > Insecta > Phasmatodea > Phasmatidae > Dryococelus > Dryococelus australis. Next base: position 99,048,082 of record CM056999.1, read on the forward strand.
TCAGTACAACTTAAAAAAAATAAACAAATTTTAAAATCGACTTGCAAACTGAATTTCGCGAGCCTGATCTTAATATATCGCAAATTATATTTAACAGCGACTATAAATATTCATTGCCTTACAGGCCAACTTGCTACATAATTAGTATTAATTTATTTATAAGAACGAAAATTGCATGTGAGCTTAAGAATTTAGACTCCGACTGATAGTTACGAGATGTTAAAAGACAGCACATCGCAAGGCTTTTATAGAAAAAAATGCTCTAAAATATTTTATTCATAAACAATATATGAACTGGTTGAAATAAAAAAAAATACATTAACAATTTTTCTGTAATTGTTTAAGGGTATGTAGCTTCTAACTTTGCATCATTTTGAGCAACTGGTTTGGTATGAGATCGATGGTGTAGTGGTTAGTAGGTTGGGCTTTTAATCCAAAGGTTCCGGGTTCGATTTTTCCTTTTTTTAAATGTTACCAGCCATCATGAAAAAGTGTGAAATGTACAAAGTTTCAGATCTTTACACGGAATTTACATTGCAAAATATATTTTTCATACATTTTAGTACATCCTCAAAGATTATTTTTTCGCCTTTATTCAAATGATAAATAAAATAAATTCTAATAATTCTACTTATTTATTAATGCATCGATTCCTAGATGTCTGATTGGCAGGGCAATTAGTACCAGTGCTTCGCGGTCATTTATACTCTGTCCCTTCCCCGCACAATGTCTGTAGATGACGCCACTCCTCATGCATGTCGATGACGTCACTCTTGGCGACTCGCTGCAGGCGTGTCTGTTCTGGCGGACCTGTCGCAGCAGAGTCGCAGGCCTATTGATGCATGTATACGTGGTTACAGGGCTAGGCGACACATGTAAAAGCGAATTGAATAAAGTAAAATATTAAGACGAAATATTGATTTTCAAAATATAAAGTATTGAAAATCGAATATGTTTTACAAAGTCCTGCCAGGAATGTGCTTTGCAATAATTTTTTATATACCTCCACGTTAATGGAAAATTTCACCTTTAAATTTGTAAATAAATATACGAACTGACGATTCGCCTACTCTAGCAGGCGATGAAGGAACTATGTAGATGGTGGAATGGAGCAAATGCAACTAATCGAACATGTATAAGTTATCAGTGGAGCAAATGTGCCTAATCAAACAAGTTAAATCTTAAATAATATATATGAAGTTATACCAAAATAATGAAATAATTTAAAAATTATAGTTAAAATATAAATACCCACAAAATGTTTTTTATATTAACTTAAAAAATTAATTATATGTAAATAAAAATACATTAAAATTAAATAAGAAATAACAATTATATAATAAATATTATTGACGTATAAACAAAAAGCATTAAAAATTATGTAAGAGATAAAAATGTTATGTCTTTAATGAGAGACCAAATATTATTTATTCATCTTTAAGCTATATACTATGTATAAACTCTTTCTCAGTGCATGTCGCGATAGCCGAGTGGTCTAGGGCATAAGTCTGGCAACCCAAGGTCCAGCAGTTCGACTCCACACTGTGCCAGATGGTATTTTGAGTTCTAAAAAAACAGTGCCTTTAGCAGCCAATTCCAGAACCAAAATAGCAATGCGCAAACGACTAATCGAACCAGAACGACACCAGCACTCCTAGTGGCTAAAGCCAGAACCAATATGGAGATTGTTTCAAAGGCGAGTAATCAGTGGAGCGAATGGGACACCAGTGCTCTTAGTGCCCAAAGACAACTAATGGGGGAAACATATGACAAACGGAAAACCGAGAAGGTGTCGAAAAAAAGGTGAGATATAAATGGCAAATATAAACAAAGATGGCGGCATCCAGTAACAAATGATGAACGAATGGGAGAGAAAGGAAAGAAGAAGAGATAAGGAAATGAAGAAAAGGAATAAAAAGAAAGAAATAATGCAAAAGAGAAAAAATGGGAGCACTAAGAGAAAACCGTCGGAGAGAAAGAGAGAAGGAAGATAAAGAAGAGAGAAGGGAAGATAAGAAAGAAAAATAAAAAGTGCAATAGAGAAATATGTGGGAGCATTCGGTGAAAACCCTCGGAATGCAAGAGCATGAAATAATGACATACTGGTTACCAATATGACGGTCCAAGATGCCGGTGTACTGGCTACAAATATGGCGGCCAAAATGGTGGCATACTGGCTACAAAGATGGCGGTTTACTGACTAGCAACATGGCGGTCGCGTGACCTTGGAGTGACGTCATCCAAGGTCAAACCACCGAGACACTCCCTGATCCCTGTATCCTAGCTTCGCCATATGTCTACTACTACTGCGTAGGTACATGGAGTGAGATCTGGTCCTGCCAGGCACGCTACAGATAGAGGAGATCGTAGTACTCGATGACTTGCGGTAGCAGGACTGGCACCACATCCGGAGAAATCCTGCAGTCTGTTGTGCTTGCACACGCCATTTGCCGGTCTCGACAAATACAATTCATGAAATTGGCCTATAAGCACGACGTCCATCGCGCAGCATTACCTTTGATCCCTCTACATCGTGCAGCACGCCGTCAATGGTGCTACGAACGTCAACATCGGACAGAGGAATTTTGTTCTTCAATGAGTCCAACTTCAATTTTAATGCAGATGATGGTCGTGGAGGGCAAATCAACTATCATGCGGTGGTCTGTGAACGCCAAATGTCCCGTACATAAGGTGTTTTGGTATGGGGTGCCACCAGGCCACCTGTCATAACTGCTGGTCTCGTTTTGTGACAGTTGAAGCTACGGAGACACCACAGCGGTGCGTCCATAAAGTTCTGTGGCCCCATTTTGTGCCATTTTTTGCACAGTGTATCCAATTCTATCGTGCTGATAGATAATGTTTGTTCCCGTACAGCTCGCATCACTCAGCAAGCTCCAGAAGATCCGGACACCATTTCTTGGACTGCCAGGTTTCCAATGGAATCGAGAGATCTGGGCGGCTCTTAACATCGAAGTCTTGAGAGTCAATGAGGGTCAAGTGCGGTGAATACGGGGCAGAGTCTGAATAATGTCATGGTTCTGCACTTGCGAAAATGCAGGAACGACCCTGTCGGGAACTGAACCCGGTTCGCCCAGATTTGACCCATCTTGAAGACGTATGTGTAGAGACATACAAAATTCGCGTTATTATTTGAGGACAGTTTAACTTTAAAAAAACCGTTTCCTTTGCAATACGTTTGTCATTGGACCAGGTTTGATTTGACACGCCCCCTGTAAATCTGCACCAATAAATAGGCCCTTCACAATCGTTTGCCCCAATAACGTGCAGGTCACTCAGAAAGAGAGTGACTTCGCGTCTGATCAGCAGCCGATGTAGAAACGACGCCAGCTCGAGTATATACAGTACTGTGAATTTGAGCTTGATGCCACAAAATAATGCGAATTTTGCAGGTCCCTACGTATGGGATATGATTCGGTGACGCTTCCAGCAGGGTCAATCACCTGCCCGAACATTGACTAATATACGCGTGCATTTGCAGGAAGCTTGGTGGTAAGTGCCTGCGTCATTGAATGCCTCGTCACGTCATCGCCTTTATAGCAGTGAGAGGAAGCTAAACTCTAAGAAATTATTCGTTAATTTACCATACCAGTGTATTCGCCTACTGAGAAAGCAGGAGTTGTAATTTTTTCCCCTGTACAGTCATTGTGGCCATCCTACATTTACTCAGGAAACAGTCAAATTCATAGGGAAGTTACCAACTTTGTATAGTAGCGCTGCTAAACATTCCTATATCTGCAGCTTGATGTGTGGCATTATTACCATAGAATGCATAGGTTAAAAACTTTCTTTAGAGTTTAGGAAGTTTATCAGAAAAATTTTTACAGTGTATAATCCATAGTGAACGCGTGTTTTGCGGATGGTGAACAATGAGCCCTCCATACGTGAAATATCAATCCCAACTCGCTTGTACTACCATCTTTCAGCCTGCCATGAGTAAAAGAAAATATGATTTAGAAAATTTCAGTTTTCTTAAAACAAATTGTATGTAAATAACTGTAATTGTTACAGATCTTTTATCTTTAGATATACTCTATCATATGCCATTGACTGTAAAATGAGCACTTTTGAAAGTTCTGCTTAAGATCGACTTGTATGCACGGTGTGTATTCCTCCGCCTTCTGTAAAATTAACGTTGCCATGGTCCTCATCCCTTTATTCGTGCGTCGGTCAGGTGAAACTGTAGAATGATTAGAAAAAGGAAATACTTTACAAATCTGCTAATTTTTAAACTTCTGTGCATTAAAACAAAACAGAAAGCGAAAAAAATAACTTTAAGCTATCGCAAATGGTTACGTAACACTTTCATTTTACTTTAAGACATAGAACTACTTTCCAGCCATTGTTACCAACTACTGGGCGAATGTTACTCAGTGCGCCAATTGAAATATATGCATGCAGTGGCAATTACATTTTTCTAAGGTTGATTTCAAAAGTGCTCACTTTACCGTGAACATCTTTTAGCAATATATTGTATATGGCCTCATGTGTATGTACAAGATAATAGATGCATATAAACAAAAGTCATTAGGGAAATATTTAGCGGGCAGCAAAAACCTAACTAGTGAACTTACTTTATTACAGTTCCGATTCTTCCAGGAACTATACAAGTATTTGCTGAAGGGTGTTCTATTTTAGCAGCTACCTGTGTACTAAAAATCCACGATGGTTTCGGTAACCACAATTTCGATTGCTGCAGCAGTTTTCTTCACAGTGTATAAAGTTAGCCTTTCTAATATTTTCCCAAATTAAATTAGGCTGAAGACTGCATTGATGGGTAATATGTACAACGTCATAAATAAATGCACTCCTGTTGAATTAGTTATTTCAGAACATTTCCCCAAAATTTTGTAAATTCCGGTACTTTGATTAAACGTATTGTTTTAATATGTCGTGCATTTCGTCCCGAAATGCACTGGGAAAAAAGTTGATTTATGTGTGTGTGCGCGCGCATAAAAAGGCTGCTCATGGTTGTTTCACATCTTCTGAATTCTACCTTTGAAAATAGTTACTGCCCGTAGCTGCTTATATTTCAACGCAAGCACGGACTAAAGTAGGTATTCTTGGTAAATTTGGAAACGAATCGATAAAATTAGTTCTACGTATTATCTATGAAAAATTCTACGATGTTTAAATTTGTTGACGCTGAATTAATATTGTTTAATTTGTTACCAAACTCAGACTGGCCACGCAGGGAAATTAGGGAGACGGTTTATATAGGTGGTCTAAAGTGCGGCGAATGAGACATGGAATATGTGTAACTGTGATGTACTAGCAATCATCATTAAATACTTACAAGGCTGGAATGAACGCAACATGCGTAATACAAAATATACCATAAAGTTCCATACAATGCTATGAATAAAATGAGAAAATATCTTAAAATGGTTATGTTCTATAAATGAATTTGAAAACCAAAATATGCTCCTAGCCAAATTATATATTTATTTAGAAACAATTTAACGCGTGGAGATATATGGGATGGCAGGACCTCTTATCATCACGCAACATAAACTAGCCGCACGAGCCTAGTTAGCAGAAAAATTGGCGACTCAATAAAACTTACAGTAAAACTCACCAAAAACGAACTATCCAGTTCGTACTAATTAGCGGCCAGGAAATATACCGGCGTGGCTCCGCGGCAGCACCAAACCAGGGAAATACCAAAAGGAAATAGGAAAATGGAAAATCAAAACCCCAATAAACAAAAAAACTCCAGAAATGTGCAACCACGTCGCCAACCACCGTACAATAAATAAACTGCGTACAAATTGCTGGAAAATACTCGTTCTAAAAATACTGTGAACCCAGCTCAAACAACGGAGCAATACACGGGTTAAACTCTTAAGTATGCAGGGGCCACGGTGGCTGAGCGGTTAGCCTTCTCGCCTCCCAGCAAGGCGATCCGGGTTCAATCCCCGGCCGGGTCAGTCCGGATTTTCGCATGTGGGAATCGTGCCGGACGATGCCGTTGGTCGGCGCTGCGCCATTATCAATGCACTTATCCTCATCGGCTCTCAAGAACTCATCGGCTCACAAGAGCCGGCTCACACGTCGGCTCACAAGAGCTGTCCAAAATTCTTCACTCACACCCTAGTGATGATAAACGGTGTTGAGATGCACTTCTGCGCGTTGCCGTCTACTAGCTAGCTTAACAGCGAGGTCTTAAGAGCCGATGTGGGTGATTGAGGTGAGTATGGAGCAGCGCCTGAATGAAAGGGCGGGGGAAACAGGTGCTACTCGAGAAAACCCGCCTTGGTAGGAGGCGAGTGTGCTAACCACTCGGCTACCACGGCCCCATACCACTATGGGCTAGGCCCCTCAGAGTCCTTGTATTCCCAGGCGGTAATCATTAGTTGTGTCTGGGTGAGGGGTAGCTAGCCCAACCCGTACAGGCCTTACTTAATAATTACAATTTTCCCGACGTACGCCCTCTATAGCCCCTGGGCCACGGTTCTTCCAATCTTTATTCCCCTCACTTTGCCTACTAAAGAGAGGGGAAAGGCGATGGAATTCCAGGCCCTAGTATAAAACGGAATTTTGAATAATTGTAGGCCTTTTAATTGTTAATGTCAATAAAAAACGTTACAGGCTGTTCACGGTAAAATGAGCTCTTTTGAATGGCCTGCTTACGATCTACTTGTATTCACGTGGTGTATTCTTTCACCTTATGTAACAGTAACATTGCCATGGGCCTCGTTACTTTATTCATGCGTCGGTCACGTGAAACTGCGGAATTATTAAGAAAGTAAATACTTTACAAAGTTGCTCTTTTTTACACCGATAAATAAAAAAAAAAACAGGAAACTGAAGAAATAATTTTCAGTTATCACAAATGGTTACCTAACACTTTTTATTCGACGTTAAGATATGGAACTACTTTCCATCCATCATTATCAACTTTACTGGGCGAATGTCACTCAGTGCACTGAATAAAATATATGCATGCAGGGGGGCAGCGACCTATTTTCTAAGGTTCATTTCTAAAGTGCTCACTTTATCGTGAACAGCCTTTAGTAAACTGATGAAAATTCCCCGTGTATTTATCCCGGCTGGTCTGGAAGAGATGGAGGAGGTGGGGCCTTCCTCTAGCTTAGTTAAATTGATAATGTAAACGATGAAACCCGAGTTGTGGCAGTAGATGCGGTACTGTGAATTGATTGGTGACGTGCACGTCAAGACGCTCGCGCGCCGGTATAAATACACCCACAGACCGGCCAGCTGGCACACAGCAGCACGTCCGAGAGCGTGATGGAGGAAGGAAGGGCTCAGGAAGATCACTGTAAGAGCCAGCAGGGGCTCGCGCACTCGGTGGCACAGCCAAATTCTACCGTCCAGTCCTCCTCCGCTAGCTGCGGAGCGCCGGGCGTTCCACACAAACATGCTTGCTACAGCTCTCGCACGACCACAGTCCCAGTTCCTGACGCCGATATAGGCGGGGATAGCTGTAACATGCGTACGTCACGTTACTTCTACTAATTAAATGCACCTGAGAGTAACAATTGCCGTAAGAGTAACATGTTTACATTCGTAGTAATTTCAAATTTTAACTCTACTCTCTAAGAAATTATTCGGAAATTTGCCATACCAGTGTTTACGCCTAGTGAGAAAGAGGGAGTGGTAATTTTGTCCCCTATACATTCATTGTAGCGTTCCTACATTTGCTTAGGAAATAGTCAAATGCATAGGGAAGTTTCCAACTTGGTATAGTAGCGACGCTAAACATTTCTATATATGCGGCTTTTGATGTGTGGTATTATTACCATACAGCGTATAGGTTAAAAACTTCCATTACAGTTTAGGAAGTTTACCAAAAAGTTTTTTTTACAGTGTACGGACGCATGAATAAAGACAGTGAGATGGTCAATGGCAAAGCTAATTTTTCATAAGGCAGAAGCGTGCTCACTTTACCGTGAAAGCATATTGTGTATACAGTCCACTCGCCATTATTTCCAACTTTTCTGAAGGCCTGCTATAACTCTACTTCATCCGCCTCATGCAACCAAAGCTTAAACCCAGCCTAGAAAATTACACCAAAGGGACAACACATCGGATTCGTGCGCACTCGATGTAATAATATTTTACGTAATAACTATTTCTTATTAGGCATTGCCAACACTTATTATATTTTCTCCCTATTTTCATTCATATTAATTATAAATAAAATATTAGAAAGTTATAGATAAAACACACGCACGACTTAAATTTAACCAATAATAAGGTACTTTTGTGCTAGCACAAGTATAAAACGTTTGTGATGTATGACATAGGAAACAGCTAAACACGTCAAACATGGAATGTTTTTTTTTTTTTTTTTTTTTTTTTAACATTTGTTCAAAAAAAGTGTGCAGAAACACAGCAAACAAAATTTGAAAAGCCACAAATTTAATTTTGTTCGTCTTACAAAATATATGTTTGAATAAACAAAATCTCTGTGTTTGATCAAAAAAAAAATTAGACTGTCAACTAAATATTTTGTTGAATCAACTGTACATAGTTGTTTGACCGCTCAGTTAACTTCCTTGCTCGAAAATACAGCTCAAGAGTTTGTTTGTATTTTTTGTGACAATTATGATAGTAACCGTGTTTGTTAGAGCATCTATTGATGTTTGACAATCGTATAAACACATTAATAAAATTATTCAACAAGAAACTGACAAGTAAAGTTGTAAAACTAGAAATATTTTGTTTGCACACGTTGCCCAATGTTTGCAGTACTTATATCTATATAAAAGCTTTCTGGCGGAATTATTTGTCACATCAGCTGAGATTACTAAGGCGTAGTGCTCGGACGCAGGTGATAGGTTCGAAACTAGGTCGAACTTGTAAAACTTTTTATATCTGTCCAAACTGTTAAATTTACGTGTAGCCAAACAAATATTTATTTCCACCAACCAATTATTACAATTTGGGACAACCAGATGTGAACAACAAAATAATTTGTTTTCAGCAACAAAATATACACACAAATAATTTGGTTGAACCAAACAAATCTTGTTTGATTCAACAAAACATTTTTATCAGTATATGGCAACTAGGGTGCCAGTAAGGACTTCGAGGGGGGAGGGGGGAGTGGAGTGGATATCCTCCTGCGGCGACCAAGTGTTATGACTGGCTGGAGGCATATTTGCGACCGCGCAGGGACGTGAGTTATGGCCTGCAAAGGCCACTCTAGCCCCCTGCCTCCCTCCAACCGGCGTTTAGGCGTGATGTATAGTTCTCCACGCGCACAGCCCTTGAGCGTCGACCAGTTTCTAGATTGTAGCGCCCCTCCCCGGTTTACACGCCGCCGTGATAAATTGCGACCATCAATACCCGACAAGCGAGCCATCGAGCGCGACACGACGCAGCCGTAAAAAAAATATATAACGTGCCACCCTCCTCCCGCTGCATAGCCAACACCAATTACACCCTCGTGGAGCACCTTCCCTGAGGCGAGGTGAATACTGCTGTGGTCAGATGCCGTCGCGTCACTAAGCAGTTCCTGAGCTCAGTCTGAGACACGCGTCACTCCCGCGACGTGGTGTAGCCTCTACCCTCGGCAAATTATAGTCTGTAAGCTGGTGAAGGTAGGTTTCCCTAGGGTATAGGCTGTTCGCGATAAAATGAGCACTTTTGAAAGCCCTGCTTAACATCTACTTGTATGCACGTTGTGAATTCTTCCGCCTTACGTAAAATTAACATTGTCACGAGCCTGGTCCCTTTACTAAAGCGTCGGTCAAGTGAAACTGTGAAATTACATTTTATAAATCCGCTAATTTTTACACACTGATGGATTAAAAAACAATTAAAGCAAAATAAATAATTTAAATTATCATAAATGTTGCCTAACACTTTTTATTCGACGTTAAGATATGGAACTACTTTCCATATATTATTACCAACTTTACCGGGCGCATGTCACTTAGTGCACCCGTTGAAGAATATGGAGGCATGGACAGTGACTTTTTTCTAATGTTGATTTCAAAAGTGCTCACTTAATCATGAACAACCTTTAGCAATTCGTAAACTATGGTCCGTGTACCCCTGGGGTTCCTTGAGCCTATAGTCAGGTGTCCGCCAGTGAAACTAAATGTTATTTCTTTTACTTTATTAAGAAAAGCACAATAAAAAATAAACTACGCTGTAGCTGCGTAACATTTTTCGCTATTAATGAAGCTAGTTTTTCAACCCCAAATTTTGCTATAAACTGATCTTGAGATCCTAACAATTTGTATAGTAGAAAATAAATAAGTTTTATTAGAGAATATATTGTCTTTGCCAGTCAAATGTACACAGTGTTGAAGGGTCCCGCCAAATCACTAAGTTTAAGGACTCTCTGCCCTAAAAGAAGGTGTTTTCAGACTCAAAAAATTGTCAGTTACACAGCTTATTTTAACTACTCGAGTTTTGGGAGATACAGCCTCTGTGAAAGACTACTAACTTGTTTAACTTAGGCATTTTGAAGAAAAAAAATGAAATCCATTTGCTTAACATTCTTAGTCGATGCATTTATTTTTATTCGTCTCTTTCATTTTCAGTATTTTACAAGAAAGTATATTCTACTGCATATCCATCACCAGGTAATGAAACAGTTTTACATATAAAAATTTCTTCGTGTGTGTACTTCCGCTACAGTGGTCTGTGAATGATTATAAAAGAGTCCATGTTATGATTATTGAGCAGCCGGATTAGCGTACGAATTTACTAGCGCAAATTACACAATCATACCAGAGATTGGATTATTCTTAAAATCTTCCTATCATATTCGGTTACGTGCAAATTATTATTTTTTAATTCACGTAAATATATTACAGTGTATTTTATTTGTAGGCCTAATAGTAAGGAAAGAAGAAACCCAAACAAAAAATCTTACCTTTTGATTTCCCTGCACAAAACCTTCCTCGTATAGTTTATTTTTAGTTTAACTTCTCAAAGTATTATTTATAAAAATTATATCTCGTTCACGATTAAGTAGGCACTTTTGAAATAAACCTTTGAAGCTTTTCAATAAAATCGACTGCTTGTATTCTCCAATGTAAACTACAACTGACGCAGTTGCTGAACTGTGGCGCCATAGCAACGAAAAAAAAATTATATTTAAGTCTCATTAAAAGTGTAGTGTACAAAATTAGTCAGAACTGAAAACTTTTTAAATATATTTTCCCCTGATTCACATTGTTTGATGAACAATTTATAAAATACTCTGCAAGGACTCAAGACTCCAATTCATCTCTACAAAATATCACAAATAAACAAGAATAGCGATTTTTTTGTCTACTTGTGATTATTCGAAATCGCCAATACATTCTACTTAACCGAAAATTATTTGAAAATTGAAAATATTATAAGGTAGGTGAGCTACAGCTTACCCACTCGAGTTTCAAAAAGCTTTCCAAAATTCTTCATTGGCAGATGAAATTCCGAATCTGTTGTACATCTCTTTTTTTTTTAGCGTACAGGAGATTAGTTACACACAGATTATAAATTAAACTTTTTTTTGTCTTTACTTCAAGTTATGAAAATTATGAACTTTGTGCGCCTCAAGCCAGCCCACTTGTGAGATACGCTTTGCATGAACTGGATGTTCTGGACTAAAATTCAGGATACCGCGCTGGTAAGTATATGTCATTTATATAAATAAGTATTTTTACATTTTTCAAAACTGTTTCACCGCTGAAACAGAGGATACGAGAGGTTAGTTTACAATGTCTTCATTCTAGCACCATTGCAGTAAATGAGGTTCAGCTATACCTGTATACTAGAACGTGGTGACGTCTGTTAGAATTTCCAGTACTAGTGCTTTGTTTTTCATTACTAACCAACATTTGCAAGGACCACATTTGGCATACCTACCTTATTTGAATAAATTAAATTCAATAACCGTCAGCAGCTCATGAGTGTCACAAGACAGTCCTCCTGTTTTTATCCTTTTCGAACATACTATAGTATTTGAAAGATTAAAATCCATGCATACTATTGCATATTATGTTTTCTGAGGAACGGAATGAAGAACTGAAACTTCTCCTAAACAAGCCACTGCAGGTGTGCAATTTTAGTATAATTCTTTTGTCAGAGATAAATGAGCCAGAATTCCACCACAGTCTTAATTTATGACTATCACTTCTAACCATAATGCGTTGTCAATTTTAATGTTCCCTTTAAAAGGAATATCACAAAATCGTACCCGTTAACCTACGCCACCTATTTCGCAGATTAAAATGAGCACAAAAGTATTTGCGACTTAATTCTTTCCTAAAACGTACTGCATAATATGGCAGCCTTGAATGACGCAGGGAATTCGTTTATTTAGTAGTGTAATCTGTAAATCGTTAGATTGTTAAATCGTAAGTTTATTAAATAAATTTTATAGATGGGTAATTTTGTGTAATGCACTCGTAGCTTCCGTGCTCTGTATTGCCCGAAAAGCCAATTAAGTTGTCACTGTAACTTATTTTTGGCCTTCTAAGTTAATAAATTACTTATGTCTCTAACACAGTTGGCGAGAACTGAGAAACCTTACAAAATAACTGTTGTGATATTAGAAATGAAGTCTAATTCTGTTGAAAATAATTCGCTTCGGGTCTGCTTTCTTGATGAGAAAAACCATGAAATATAAGTTGGCTTTAAATAGACTTAAATCACATTATTAAAACCCGTACACAGGTAGAAAGTGAACATTAAATTGCTTGGTTGCAAAACTTCGAGCAAGTAAGTTAAAGACTAGCAACACCGTACACGAAGGGAGAACAAATATATATTCTGTTTACTCTTGCAGAACTTCATATCATCTATTCTCGTTAAAGTGAGCACTTTTGAAGGCTCTCTCGTTTAGAATAATAGTCAATAAATATATTTTATTTTAACTATAGACGTTAACTTGCCAGTGCGGTGGAAAATACACACTGTGTCTATTACTTACATGACAATATTTATTTATAAAACTGGTTAAAAATAAAAAGTGGCCGAAAGAAAAAAAGTAACTAGGGCGTCAAAAGTTCTCACTTCACCGTGAACAGTCTACAAATAGCAGCTTTTTCTTGCCCAGTCTTCATACAACTACATCAGTAAAACTCGGAGATTAGCTGATAAATCTCGAGACCGTGTTCAGAGAAACAAAAGTTCAGTAGCCTACTCCCCTTTTATTCAAACGTTTTGAATCAAACCTTTGAAAAATCACCCTATGACGTTTTAGGTTGTTCCCTAAATACGCATGCCACTTGTGTTGACATAAAAGTTATTTTTTTTTGTTAAACTGAACATTAACTTATATCCTAACTATACATTTTAATATTTCATTTATAATTACTATTAATTAATCAGAGAAGATATAGAGTGATTTTGAAATGTTTGATTCAAAGCCATCTGCCTTCTTCTGGAAACTGAGTTAAGTTGTAAATGTAATATAACGTGCAGAGAACTAGAACTGTACGCCACCACTTGCTTATGTAGTTCTTGTACATATATATAATAAGTTTACTCCTTGGTGAATATTAATTGTGCTTAATTAGTTAGGTACGTGTGGTTGTGCACATACAAGTTTGAAACCTCTGAAAGATCATTTAACTGTGCAATTAATTTCTGTTGTGTGTGTCAGTTACCATAAGCAGGTTAATATGCTGTGTTTTTTCCAATGCATATGAGTACATGCTAAAAACAACTAGTTGCCAACATTCGCTCCCATTAGAATATGCTATCAGACTCTGTAGATTATACATTCAATAATGCGGGATAGCCCCAGTAACTCCAGTCCGGACCAAATTGCTTATAGCTCACACGATCACGTATGTTAGTGTGTGTGAGCTACAGTGATGAACTTTACCATATTCTTTATTCATGTGAAAAAACTCCTCTTATTAACAACTACAAACAAACACATGTAGTATGAGGTGTATCAATTAAAAATGTAGTATCTTCTAGCAAATAAATGACAGTGTAAATATCCCCTAGGTAGCAGCTGATAAGTGTCCGATCCACACCTAGGCTGAGATGAAGAGACACTTACCGTACATTACACCTTCGTTGAGAATATCAGTTGGTAGATACGCCATTTGTGTACATACCAACACCACACAGATGACAAGAATATTAAGAAATAGCATCAATTTAAATAGAGGTCGGGGACAAGGCAATTATACGCTATACGTAGGTAGACGACACTCGTTGTTATTATAGTTTGAGAATAGTACTTTATTTCGAATTTCTCATTTTTTATCTCTGCAATATTTAATGAATGAAGTAATTTGCAATTTCTGATGGCAATCGACAATAGTTAGAAGACATCAACAACAAACCTATCGTTGCTGAAAGTGGTCGTGCACAGTCTGCCTGATCCCTATAATACCGCATGTGTAGGCTTGCCAGTGTCTTAATCTTTTAACTTACAGAAAGAAAAATTGTTACTGTTCCATAAATATTAAATTACGTTGCAAACTTCGATGTGATAATTCATGTTACTTAGCTCAGGGAAACACTTAATTCCCCTCTTGGTTAACCATAGCGTAACTTATGATAGGATGCAAAGTACTAAAAAATTCAATATGGCGCCGGGTCAAACCTCCTAGAACTAATGGGCGACGCTCAAGTGTACCATATGTATACCATAATTAAACTTCTTATCTGAGGTGATTGTAAGCACCTATCGCAGTAGAAATCAGTTTTATTCTGCAAACGGGACTTGTAGCAGGCTACTCTCTCGTAGGAAGTAGGGTAGGGCAGGGTGCTCATTACGTGGAGTTGTACTTTTCAGACACGTAGACGTCATTAAGATACTTCTCCTGACCACTAAAACCTAGCGAAAGGGGGGAATCTGAGCACAAATCGCTGGCGACAAAGCAACCCTTAATGTCGCCGGGGCAATTATCGAACTTCTGGGCGAGGGTCCTGACCTACGTTCATTCTTGATGGAGGCTGATAATTGAGAGAACGTTAAACTCGATCTGCTGACGCTAGTTTAAGGGGGGGGGGGCTACTATGCCAGCCAATCACAAGTCAGGATTTGAACAAGTGGGCAAATTGGGACAAAAACACTTCACAAACCTCCCCACGATCGATTTTGAACGACCTAACTGCTTAAATGATATAAAATATGCAGTCTCAAAACTGCGACATTGAAACAATAAACTCTGAAATATTCACAAAAAAGACCAAAAATAAAAATATAATTATTTACATATAAAGAAATACAAAATGTAAGCTAGATAACCTAATCCGAATAAACAGATAATATTGCCATCGTACAGCTAAATTAAAATATCCTACGTGTGAAAAATATCACAAATAAAAATTAATAAATTTAAACAAAGTGAATTTACATAGGTGACATAAGTGGAAAATATTTGCATACGAATGTACATGAAACATCATGTATGGATAAAATGAGGAGCTAAAATAAATAAATGTTAATTATATAGGCACACGGTGTACATTTGTGGATGTTACAAAGTTCAGTGAGTTGCTCAACGCAGTAATAAGTAATAATAGATAAAAACGGTGGAAGTTCACTATTGATTTCGGTGTCTAATGCTGCCAAACAGTTCAAACAGAAAGACGTAGATCAAATAAAGATATAACGTATATTTTATCAGTATGTGTATTTCTCATAACAATATTGAATACTTTGATAAACACACTGATGTACATGGAAACAATACTAGAAATTACTATATTTTATGAACAAAAATACTCAGTAATGCTCAATATGAAAATGACCCCGTCTTCATTGGGAGAAACTTTATTAGGAAAAATTTATTAGGACGCCGTATAGTAAATATACAAATTATAATATCATTTATAAAAGTAATAAAGTCGGTTTTACTAAAATCTCACTCGTACAGTTTAACAGAAATTTTATTTGGTGAAGGAAAAAGGACAGACGCTATGGTGAAGTATATGAATTTAATGTATTTAAAATTAGTATGTGTACGTGTTTGTTATAATTTGTAGGAAGTTGCTTTTACAGGACATTGTTTCCCTGTATCATGTATTTATTGTATTAATGAGACAATGTCCTACTTATTGAGTTGCCTTAATTGCCGTATATCCCGGAGCATTATTCCATTATTGGATCAAAAGGACTAATAAATACATATATACAATGTAATAGATTGAAAATACAAAAGAGAGTAAACAAAACTATAAATAAATACGATTTATTATTGAACCTGGAACCCCTACGTAATAAAGCAACCCCTGAAACTTCTCAGCTGCGTTGGAATAAACGTAAAATGTTCAGATTGTAATACGCCTTTCATCCTATAAAAAGGGCTTGTATTGCCAGATTGAACAAGTGAAATTCAGTGGAATGGAATTTCGCCACTAAAATTTTGGTCTCGAATTTTGTCAGCGATTTACATAATGTAGGTCGTTGCCAGTAAATTTGGGACATGCTGTATGCGTGAGTTGAAGCACACTTGAATGAGACACGTCGTTGGAGGTAGTTGGCTGCTAATGATGGAATCCACAAGCACTCCACTCCACTTGTGTACTGAGCGCGAACGAAGAGCTGTATGTACACGCCCTGCGCAAAGTTATTGCGAAACGTAACTCCAACAGTCATATATGTCCATGCCTCATGTTTAGGGGGGGTTTAATGTTCTGTGTAGCAGAGAGATGCCCAGTTAACTGAAATGATAAAATACACACACGCACACCAACACAAACACACATTGATATATATATATATATGTATAAAATCTGGAATAAAAACCAGCGGCATCGTCCGGCATGGTTCCCACGTGCGAAAATCCAGGGGCGACCCCGCCGGGAATCGAACACGGTTCGCGTTAGTGGGAGGGGAGTAGACTAGCCGCTACACCACCGCAGGGCCTATTCACTGAGGAAAAACGTTTTGTTGAATCAAACAAAATTTGTTTGGTGTAACCAAATTATTTGTTTGTATAGGGGCAATAAAATATTTTGTTGCTGAAACCAAATAATTT
Organism: Dryococelus australis; assembly: GCA_029891345.1. NCBI lineage: Eukaryota > Metazoa > Arthropoda > Insecta > Phasmatodea > Phasmatidae > Dryococelus > Dryococelus australis. The sequence continues at coordinate 99,065,019 of CM056999.1, forward strand.
TTTTTTGTTTTAATTTGGCTGCCCCAAACTGTAAGATTTGAATGGCGCAACTAAAGACTTGTTTGGCTACAGGTACATTAAACACTTTGAGCAGATATAAAAATATTTGACAAGTTCGACAGAGTTTAAAACCTAAATCGCCCGCGTCCGAGCGCTACACCTTAGTAATCTCCGCAAATGTGACAATTGATAATGCCGGAAAGCTTTGAAATAGATATACTGGAACTCTTGGGCAACATGTGCAAACAAATATTTCAAGTTTTACAGCTTTACTGACCATTTTCTCGCTGCATTGTTTTATTATGTGTCTATACGATTCTTAAGCGCCAATGGATGCACTAACAAACAAGGTTACTATCCTAATTGTCACAAAAAATACAAACAAACTCTCGAGTTGAGAAGTTAGGGGCGACGGGGTTCTAGATTCAAAGGGATGCCGCCTTGTTGGTTTGACCTAATTAATTTGAAACGAGATTCATTGAGAACGTTGCTTAAGTTGATTGAAAGAGTTAAATACAATGAAAGGGATAAATGTATTGAAATGGTCAAATTTAACGAAAGGGTTAAATTTACTGAAAGGGTTAAATGTATAGAAATGGTTAATTTTATATTAAGTGTTTGGTGCAAGAGTGTATTAAGGATCAAATTTATTAGTATCTTTCTTTCTTTTTGTGGAGAGCAGCAGCTCTGGTACGTCCTCATCCTCAGATCTCTGGCACTCGACTCAGGTGTGATGTGTAGGGGACAGGGTATATATATATATATATATATATATATATATATGAAAGAAAGATGAGGGCGAGACAGGTTGCGAAGTGCAGTCAATTCTGTACTGGTGACAGGCTACAGACTAAAAGTCGGCGGAGGGACGGGCTGGAGGGGAAGTGGCAACTTTCGCCCTCTCCCCTCCCATGGCTAATTGCAGAGACTGCTGCAGTGTCTATGCGATGAGTCGTTGGAGGAGAATGTCGAGTGGTCGGTGGTTGTCGAGCAGGTGTGGGAGGGGGAGAGTGGCCTGACAGTGGCACATGCGGGTGCTAGGGTGCTAGCGGTAGGATACTGACCTATTTTTCCCATTCTCTTGGCTAGCCAACTCCGTGTGGATCGGCCTGACTTGTTCCACGCTCTCATCTTTCACTCGGGTGGGCGAGACCTTGCCCCATCTATTCCCTATTGTGATTCGTTTCTCCTCATCTGCTAGCTACCTGCCACTCGCCCACATTTAAAGTATTTTGAACTTGCTACCTTTTTCAGTCACAGATCTCGCCCCTGACTTTCCCCAACAAACATAAAATTTAAAATAAAAAAAAAACATTTTTCCCTTTTGTCTAGAATGTTAGAAATACATTTATGTTTTCAGTTATATATTGTGTGTGTGTGTGTGTGTGTGTGTGTGCGTTTGTGTCTGTAAGTTATCAATAGTGTTAGGTCACCGAAACTTCGAAATATTTTCAACGCGCGTTTTTTTTATTACCAAATACAGTGAATTTCACAGACTCGTAGGAAATTTGTAGTACGTCCGTTATTTTTTAATAATTCACTTTTATACATTCATGTACTTGTAGGACGAATCAAGTTGTTAATAGTAGCGTGGCAGGGAAATAGGTTCTGTCAGTAGTGAATTTAAACTGAGTTGTCTTTAAGATGCTGGCCACGCTACACGTATATAAGCAGGCGCACGTCATACGATCCACTCATTCATCGAGTGACTTCGGAGGTGGACGGATGTGTTTTCGGGGAGCTCCTGCTGCCGTTTCATTGTGTGTTTTTTAAATTTATTTGGAAATATTCGTTTTGTTTAAAATTTCCGAGTTGAAGTCTATAATCAAACAGTGCTTCACTGAGCTCGCAGCTGGACCTATGTGTTATGGGAGATGCACAATTTCATTACGCGTGTTAATGAATTAATTTCTTTTAGCATGTGGCTTATGTTTCTAAAGTTCCTCACCAGTCTCACAGGAGATGGACGTGTAAGGTATGTGCGAGATGCATCATATATATCTTGTTATTTTGTTTGTTTAATTTATAAGGACATTTTGTCGAAGATCGTTAATTCCACACTCACGTAATTGTGTTCGGTAATTTTGAGTGGGTCGAGGCTGACGTGTTTTCGACATGGGCTTTTTCAAACGCGGTGAATGAAGGTGACACTTGTTTTTTCGCGGAAGTTGATCTGTCTTTTCTGGAGGAGTATCATGATAAACTATCTGATCTGCTTTTGGCCCCAGAAAATGGCATACCCCGAACGGCTCGCATGAGAAACTTCTTTTAAAAGTCGCACTGCGCAAGAATTATGTTATACATGGGGAAACACTGAGGCAGTACTTGATGTATGGGGCCAACCTTGACTCTGTTCATCGCGTTTTATGCTTCAAGCAGAAGGCTTGGATGGCTCTGTACATCGAATTTAACATTGAGAAACGTGCGCATTCTGCAAACAAATTCGAAAAATCTTTTTTCAAGTTAATGAATAATTCTGTTTATGGAAATACCTTGCAGAATGTACACCAGAAAAGGGACATTAGAGTCGTTTAGAGGTATGACACGATCTATGGGGCTGCAGAGCCAATAGGTCGTCCTACATTTCTGGCGCTACAGATTATTGATGAAAACTTGATCCTTATCGAGATTTGTTTAATTTTTAATGACATTTTGTAGTAGATCGTTAATTCCATACTCATGTAATTGTGTTCGTTCGTTATACTTCTCCCTCGTGTAAATTATATTGCTAGCATACAGCTTGGGGTAGTATAGTCAAGTTACGTTTAATTCCATACTGGAGAGTCATGTAATTGCAATTTTTTCTTTATGAGACCAGGTATTTATATTTTCTCTCTCTCTCTCTCTCTCTCTCTCTCTCTCTCTCTCTCTCTCTCTCTCTATCTATCTATCTATCTCTCTCTCGTGTTATTTATTCATACATAAAAATCCTTTAAACACTCTGGATTTCTCTTTTGTGTGTTAAATATATTCTTAAAAATTGTCGATCTACCACCAATATCCCTACAAACACATCAAAATTAGAGAAAATAAGAAAAATTACCCTTAAAACACTCTTGCACTCAACTTTTCACCTATATAATACATTGCAACCCACCACTCTCGTCAATCGCTTCGGGCACACAACACCGTCAACATCGTACAGAGCTCCTGCTACCCACAAACCAACGAAAGGAAGAAGTGCAACAACAAAATCAAGCGAATAAAATAAAATTAACCCTTTCAATACATTTAACCGTTTCATAAAGCTAACCATTTCACTTATTTTAACCCTTTCGATTTTATTAACCATTTCAATTTTTTCATTAACAGATTAAATCAATTTTATCAACCCTTTCAATCGATTTAATTAACCCTTTCACATCAAATTAATTAGGTAATTAAAAAAATATGGCATCCCCTTTAGATCTGAAAACCCTCCCCCCTCCCTCCCGGTCCTACTACTGAGCTGTTTTTTCGAACGAAGGCAGTCAAATGAGTGGCCAAATAAATATATACAGTTGATTCAACAAAAAATTTAGTTGACAGTCTATAATTTTCTGCCCAACACAGAGATTTTGTTTATTCAAACATATATTTTGTTAGACGAACAAAAGGCATTTTGTTGCTTTTCAAAGTTTGTTTGCTCAACAATATATGTTGTTACGGCAACTAAAAACTATATTTGGCCCTATACAAACAAATATTTTGTTCGATTTTCTCTCAGTGTAGAGCATTGGTGCTGTGTTCAGCGACTTCCTGGCCTTGACGCAACCATGAAAACCATGTGCTATCGCCTCTGAGAAAAGAGTTCAATGACATGTCTCTGTAACTAATCTGTGATGGAAGTCATATGCAGTCGTTGACATGGCCATCATACGACTGGTTCGTTTGAATTCGTCGATCACGATTAGTTTCTTGGAATTACTAAAGATGTGCTCGAGACTTGTGCTTCCATGATTTTCTCGCTTGACTACGCTGTTGTTGAATCGAACAGAGTTTGCTTGGCACAGCCAAATTAATTGTTTGTATAGGGTCAATGAAATATTTTGTTGCTGAAACCAAATTATATTGTTGTTCTTATTTGGATTTCTCAAACAAAGATTTGGTTGGTGTAACTAAATATTTGCTTTGCTCTAAGTACTTTAAACATTTTTGGTAAATATTTAAAAAAAGCAATTTAACGACTGAGGTTCGAAGTTGGTTCTCCTGCTGTCGAGCGCTACTACTTAGAAACTTCAGCCAAAGCGACTACTGAAAAAGGTGGAATGTTTATAGATACATTAATTTCAAATGCTGGATAATGTGCGCAAATTCAAGATTCTTATACTTTGCTTTTAGGTTTCCTGTTGAACTTGTTTTATTGGGATGTTTTTACCACTATTAAGCATCAATAGATGCGCTAAAAACCACCGTTTCTGTCCTAATTGTCATAAAAAATATAAAGAAACTAATAAGCTGTGTATTAGATCTAAGGAAATCAAGTGAGTGGGCAAACAATTATAAAAAGTAGATTCAACAAAATATTTTGTTAGCATTATGACTACTTTTGGTCCAACACAGGTTCAAGTGTGTGTTTTGTTCGATTAACAACACTGTTTTTTTGCTATTCAAGTTTTGTTTACTCAACGAAATATTTTGTTGGGGCAACTAAATATATGTTTGGCCCTATACAAACAAATATTTTATTCGTGGAAATAAACCTTTCTCTCAGTGATATAGCATTGCTAACAGTGGACCGAAAGACATTCACCGCTAAGAAAACACTCATCTTGGGTCATATGATCGTTTCAAGCGCACATTATGTACTCTTTCATTGGGTCATTACTACATCAAACAAAAATACGATGTTTTCTTGCGTTCGCTTATACAGCTTTCTAACAAGACAACTTAGTGGACGCAAATGCGTGCCCACTGACTTTTATCTCGATGGCTTTTGTCACATGTACTTTATAGCAAAGAATAAAATTTTATCGGTACATGAGATACGTGTTAAAAATTAAGTTTAATTGAATTGCAACTAAAATAGAGTAAAATTTTAGATCGCCGTGCTCCCACATTCAAAAGTGTGAAAATTCAATAATGAACAATATAATTGTGTTAATTCTAAATTTCTGAAAAATACTAGCAGAAATGAAGTTGCTCTAGTTTTGTGTAGAAATCCGCAAATATTTTAATTACCATGAACTATATTTCCACATATTTTCATAGATGAAAAAGCAATGTGTGTTATTTATAAACCGAAGTTTCAAGTTCGAGTCTTGCTTGAACTTCGATTACTTTTCTGACTATCTACGTAAGTATTAGAGGTTTACTTAATCTAATAATGTTGTATGGAGCATTATATATATACACACACACATGGAGTTTCGCATATATTACTATTTTGAAAACATGAATGCTAATTACTCGTTCCAGAGTACGCACAACTGATTTATATAGCTGAATCACTTGGCAGTGATATAGGAGGCCTTAAACTTCTGGCCTAGAAATAATACTCGCAATATCACATTTTGAAAAATAGCGCCAATTCTTAGCTGGAAACTATCATTCGGCCAATCTTTCTTTGATTATTATATAGCGCGAACTCTTAAGAATACTGGGGTTTCCTGACTTTTGGTGGTATCATCTATCACATTTCTAGTTTGTGTATTGTTTTTATCACTGCACACACTCGTGCGGTTTTTTAAACAAGTTGAGGTTGTATACTGTTACATTACAAATATAAATCAAATGACTGACTCACTTACAATATTCAAAATCCACAACATGAATAATTACCTCAGCCCGGTGCTAGTTTGATTAATTTGCTTGATTATTTTTCATGTTTAAGTGCCAAAATGTGAACACGAGTCGTTTGAGAGAGAATCACAATATCTAACAAAGATTTTCGTGGTTGGATATGAAATTTGAAGCAGAAAAAAATATTCGTTAAAACAATGGAAATTGTGGTTTGAAGATCAATGGGAGAAGTGTTTTAAATGCATATTAAACCGCAAGTTTGGTATGTTATCTGCTGTAACTGTAAAAATATACCCAAAGAATCTGGCCTCAATACAGGTTTCTACCAGTCCTTGATATTTAAGGAATTTTCTAGGTCTGCTAATTTTATTTTTTGAAGTGGTTCGTATATAGCTGCTCATCAAGTGCCAGTCAAGCTCTGGTGAAAGCAAAGAGCAGGTTAATGACGCGCTCAAGATGCAAAGGAGACGCCCCCTAATTAGCTTTATCACTTCCTCCCCAGTCGGATGAAAACATTAAATTGAATATAATTAAACCTTACTTTCAATCCTGCACTTTTACAATGAAAAGGAACTCTCATTTTTCGGTACTTAGCCTCGAAATTCACTCTTCAATTCGATCGGTATTTTAATGAATGGTAGCGACTACAGCATTGTAAAATGACGCCAATACAGTGTTGACGTAGAGAAGCAGTTAGCAGTTGCTGAAATACTTGTAGCAGTTGATACTATGATAAATGTTACAGAAATTATGTTAAAAACCGCTATAGTGATAATTTAAACTTCGTGTTGAAACTAAAACAATCTTTCCCTAGTTATAAAAACAGAGATATTGACTTTCTTCACGTAACAGATATATTGGTTTTACGTCATATTTCCATTGCCTATGCGTTCTCATGATCGCGAAGTTTCTTTTTGCTTTCATAGTTTAAAATTAATAATATTGATAAGCAACACACCAAATTCAAAAGAAAATTTAAAATTTGGGCTTTACGTCGTACGATTATGATAGGAAAGTTAAAGCCGGCAAAACTAGGCTCCGATTCTATTTTCAAAAACATTCAAGAATCAGAAATCCTACGTAAAGCCGGCAACTGCATTTAAAACGTCCGCGGTACAGTCTTCTCGTGGCATGAGCATAGTGCTTGAAAGATGAAAGACGCATTGCCACATAATCATACTAATTAATCGAGAACGGAAGTTTTTGCACAAAAACGCTGTTTTTGGAGGGCCGCTGTGGGAAAACTGAATTGAGTGTGGTTTTCGGAAGAAGGGGGGTGGGGGGGGATCTGACACTCCTCACTGATCCTCCATCCTTCCTGTTTGAAATCCTCCCCCCCAAAGTGCCCCCTCCCCCCTGGAAGGAGTTAGAGGAACAAGGGGGGGGGAGGTGTTCTCCATTTTGTGGGACTGGGGGTGTGTGTCACCTTCGAATCGGCCTGGAAGGAGCATTTTTTGGACCGATTTCCTTCAAATTTAGGGGAGGGGTGCCTTTCCGTGCCCCATCCTCCGAATTGGCAGTTAGGCCCTTCTTAATCCCAAGGTCTAGTCTTAAATCTTATTTCTTAAGTGTTAAGTCTTGAGTATTAAGTCTTAAGTATTGAGTCTTAAGTCTTAGGTCTTGAGTCTTAAGTCTTAAATTCTAAATCTTACTTTCACCATAATTTGTAACTGCATGTCGGGATGTGCGAGAGAGCGCCGATATGCATGAGCGAGCACGTGCCGAAGTTCCCATCTCCACCATCTCCCAGCATTTATTTTCCATTACATTTATTATCATCATGATCTTATGAATCGTGATAATATATTCCACATTCACCTTTGCATAGATAGTAGTTATATACTGAGTACGATTTTCAACACACTGCAAGCACGAATCCATACCCACTGGTGTCAGAGAGAACCTCTGACTGGGCCATTCCAGGTCAGCCAGCGCTCCTCCTTTCTTTCCATGACACATGTCGGGTTCCCGAGCAGCGGATAACCCGCATCGATAGGAGTCAAGCCCTAACATTGACCAATCCCCAGGGTAGCGGAGTAATTAACAGCTCTCTTCGACTGCCACACGTTTTGAATTTCTTCACGGTGAAATACAATGTTTGGGTCCCAATGGTCCGACTGTTAATGAGTCCACCATTTCACCACCAGACCTAAACCGTTATGATTACCTTGTGGTAAATCTGACATAGGGAACGCCCGGGAGTTCCACATTTGTTAGCCGAGGCTATCCAGTAGTACCACAAGGTGGTGTGGGTTCCTTTGAGCGAGCAGAGTCTATCGACTTGCGCATTACTAGCACCTCTCTGTAACTATGTATTCAGCTGACGTATGATACTAAAGGGGGCTGTACCTTCGATGAAATAATCGGTCAGCTGAATAAATCTCCTTTAAGCAAGGTGTATCACTGGTTCGTGACTTCGAGAGGGAGTAGCTATCCCGTAGTCTCGGACACACTCTTCGGGTGACCTGGAGAACCATGACACACCTTACACCCAAACCACAGGCCGGTTTCCGAGGTAATCCTCATACCAACATATGTCGAGGAAGAATGATAATGCCCATTTCAGGTCACGATCATCCTCCCGGGTATTTAGTCTCATGGACTGCAACCTTAAAGCCATTACAGTCTGGTTCCTTGGCACCTCGGTCTAAAACCTTCCAGGCCTAGCAGACTGTGGCCAACATCACCCTCTTAAAGTACTTTCTAACATAGAAGGGACACCTCTATCCCTAACAGCATCGCTAGACCCCACCGGGTGCCTTTTATTTTCGGTAGCCTGCACCTTAGTCTCCAGCACCCCCCCCCCCCCCCCCGAGGAGGGTCTCTCAGGCCGGTCCCCTGGTATCCAGCGTCCAGGATGTGCGTTAAAGTCATAGTTTCTCCCTCCAAAGAATATCGCCAGCGTACGTTACACAATGTCCTATTAAGAGGCCACGGTGGCTGAGCGGTTAGCCCACTCGTTTCCCACCAAGACGATCCAGGTTCATTCCCCTGCCGGGTCGCTCCGTATTTTTGCATGTGGGAATCGTGCTGGACGATGCCGTTGGTCGGTGGGTTTTCTCGGGGATCTCCCGTTTTCCCTGCCCGTTCATTCTGGTACTCCTCCATACCCATTTCAATCACTCTCATCGGCTCTCAAGAGCTCGATGTTAAGAGCCCTCCAAATCTCTTCACTCGCTCACTCGCTCACGATGTCCTATTTCAGAGCATCGCGCGTGTAAACGAACAAGTACGCTTACATTATAAGAACCACCAGGTCATTTTGTTTCTGAATAACTGCGCATTCTATGCCACTGTCTTAAAGGACAGCGAATCTGCTCTTTGGTATTTTTCCATAATCGTTCTTGTCAGTGACTTAAATTGTATCATTTATACGTATTTTTTTTCTCTTATACACTTGCATCCATAACAAGAAACAATGAAAAACTCTCTTCACAGTAATTTCTCTATTTTATTTCCTTTTGACTATTACATTAACACAACGATGTACGCATCCTATAACTCCCAAAACAATTGCTGGACGTATGGACTATCTTTAATATGTGAGAACTTTATTGCTTAAAATTAAGTATATTAACTATAAAAAAAAACTTTAAAGGCCTGTGTAAAACATCCAGGGTGAACGGAATAAGGGTGGAGAATTATTAGGACACTTATTTCTTTTATAATTTGAATGTAAAAACGAGTGTAGTGACTGCATAAGGATTGGAGAGAACACATGAACATTTATTGCATACATGCGTTGAAATATCTAAATCAGATTTCAATCGATATATTGCGGATCATTTGAAACATTGTCGTGCTACACGGTTCAGCCAGCGTCGGGAAGGCAGCTGTTGGGAATTGATGAAGACACATAGAGAAGTCAGAGAACGGACTTCGGGAAACGCGAGTGGCCAGTATGAATGCTTTCTCCACTTCCTAGGAGAGGAAACGGAGAATATTGTGGATGGAATTAGCGTGGTAGCGTCCATATACTGGGTATAACGAAAGGAACTCGAAAGGAAGCCAGAGATAATTAAACATAATTTTATAATTTTTATTTTCACATGATAATGGTGTAATTATGAACTTATGAACATTATAATAAGACACTGGAAACTTGTACCCCAGGTCAATGACTTTAGCTTTGATACGGAAATTCACACTGTAATATTTTAATGTTACTTGATTTTATTTTTTTAATTCTTGTGATAACAGGTTCGTTGTAAGATTCGCTGCTGGGGTGGAAGTATATTAATTCTGGTAGCTTTGATTATATTAAAAATTAAAAAAAAATAACCCTGTTTCTGTAGCATATTTGCTAGAGAAATGTTTCGATTTAATTTAAAGAAACAAATTTTTAGAAAGAAATAACTATTGATGGTTGTAAACACTTTTGATTATAGTATGACCCAAATCATATGACTGTAGTCAATTGTTATTTATCAGGTTTTTGTTTGTATTATTTATCATGTAAATTGTTTTGTTTCGCTGGTTGTTAGGAATGTTTGATTTTTTCAAAAGAGTAAAGGAATATTATAAAATAGTAATGCTGGAAAATAAATTCATATTTTATTGAATTTAAAAGGTCTTAAAAAATTACAACTTAAGATAAAATGTAATTTGCTTTCAACTAATCAATTGAAGATAATTCAGTTTATTGGAAGATGAGTGATTTGAGAATCCAGACAGAAGAATTTACAAGATCTGCATTGGTGTTTTGTCGAGGACCAGTATTCTGACTGCAGTTCGTGGCTAGAAATAATCTGTGTAGGTGGTATTATCAAAGGTACGTGAGTCACGATTTTTTTTCTTTCTATCCAATACTGACCACTGGACTTGGGAAGAGACTTATCGGAATACTAATTAATAATCATTTTACTACCAAAAGTAATAATTTATTCTATTATTAAGATATTTTATATGTAGCTAAACATTTCTATGGACTTTTATTATTTTAATTGTCTATTTATGTGTGAAGTATGTGCACAGATTACACTAATCATACACATTCAAACTACTGGTACATGTCAGAGGGGCGAGAGCCATGTTAGTTACAGCGTTGGATGCAGCACATCAGTAAAGCATGTTTTACTAATATTTTTTGCTGTGTTTTAGGAAGGCAGTATTACGGAAAGGATATGGTGGTTACTTGTTCAGATCATGGATATTCAAACTACTGTTTTTACATAAAGTGTAAAATGAGGTTTATTAATCTTTGATATAAATAAATAATTTCGTTTTCACATTATTTCATGCCTTACTTTAGCGTAAAACCGTAAGTGAATAACGTTGGTTTGAGCTATTTACTGGTAGAGAAACTCGGGTAATATAAGAATATAAACGAAATTTGTATGACACAAATACAATCATACACACTTTATAGTTATATAACTGGTACAGAAGGTCAGTTATTATTATTACGATGAATGATAATGTAATAACATGTTTACTTACAACGCCTTACCAAAGACCCACGCTTCCTCTTACATTAAAAATTACATAAGCCCCACATTGTTACGGTGGTGAAGGCTGAGTTCAAAAGGTGTTTATGGCGGTTGGCACATCGATTATTTCGTTCCCTTCTGGAGCAGGTTTGTGTCGCGGCGAGAACAGACCAGCGCGAAGTATTAACAATGCTCTGCTTTGCCAGCGCAACGTACAGTTCTTCCCCTGATTGCCGTCCGGCGGAACGGATTTCTGTTGTTTCGAATTACAATGGCTCAAGAAATAGCGGCCCGATTGTTTACATTTTACCACCCGCTGGCCTCGTCACAACCTCAATTGTGTCTTTAGTACGTGTCCAAGCAGACTGTTAATTAAATTAGGGGCTACGGAAAGGCTCGCTGTGCACGAATTTACGAAACATGAAGTCAAGAGCAAAATTTCCAGTACTTAATGACTATACACTGGAATACCGAGAAAAAAAAACTGTACAAATAAAAATAAATATTATGGCTTCGAAACCATTTGACCGATATAGTTGGTTCTTGCGCCAAAATCAACAGGAAAGGTCAAATATTTTGCGTACATTAATATTTTCGTTCCCAAATTCATATAGGATTTCAGGTGTTGCAAATATCAATTTTTCTTATGCGTGCTGTACTGAAGATAACAGAGAACTTCTTTTGATAAAGCGGTCAGTAAGCTGTAGTCTTTGTGTTCGGTAACAAGAGATATGCCCTATGAACTAGCCATAACGTAGAACAGTATCACTGTTTACGAATTAATTACCCACAAGGAAGATCATTGTGCTACATGCTTCAATGTGTACTATACCAACAAAATATAACCGTACTATGGTACACGTAGGCAACTGTCTACACTGGAAATGAAAGGGTTAAAATGTTAATCTGTGCACTCTGTTTGAATTTCTCCATATAGTTACGATTTCACCATCACCCAGAATGCAATCCTATGTGCTAACTCTGCTAAGGCCGACACCGTACAAGATAAGGGATGCGTACTCAATGTTATAAATAAGAACAGCTCAGAATACGCGGCCAATTGCACAATAATTTATTTGTCACAATACCCACACAATTATAATTAAGAGTCGTCAACTGCTAATAATTACACAATTGCTGAAGGCTCTGTCGTCTTGCTAATCTCAGCAATATGTCAAGACTCTAATCCGACAATGGGCTGCTCCCTGACTTTGACTTGGCCTAACCGACTGACGATCCCGCCTAGCGCCTATGGAGGGCTGTGCTTGCCACTGTAGTAATGCAGATACACGCTCGAATAGCGGTCGACCGAGGCTCCCTCCGGCACTGCCGCTGACCAGCAGTACCTCGGTGTCTCGTCGTCGTCTGATCAGCTGGGAGGCCTGCACGTCGTAGGTCCACTCTTATATAGCTCCAGCCTGCTCGGCCTTCGTCTTCCTGCCACCCCTGTTTACCCACGTCACCATAACACCACATACTGCAACTGGGCTGCCGTTCTGTTCAGCTCAGCTTGGCGCAACTCGTTGCCCAAGCAGCATCCGCGACAATATGTCCAGGCGATATTCAACTTCCGTCCACGTATTCCGAAACATTGTTGGTGTCATTGCCTCAATTGCAGCAGTGATTCTTATACACAAATACTTCAAATGTCGGATCTTCACAGCGTAGACTAAGTTATTCACACATCCCCAGAAGACCGGTAAGATCAGGGCCTCCAATAAGTCAAGCGATAGGGTCACCTCTCCCGATCCAACTGTTTGGAAACATCGTGTACAGGGAACGTTTATACAGTTGCTCAGGAAAGAGTCAAATGACTAGGGAAGTTCCCAACAAACTTTATATGGTAGCGATGCTATACAGTCCCGTATTTTCAGCCTCATACGTAGTACTATTATCATACATTGTATACGTTAAAAACTTCCGTTTAGTTTAGGAAGTCTACCAGTAATTTTTTTTACGTCGTAGGCTCCAATCCAGTGGTGCGCCATCTTGCTAGTACATTGCACGATTTACATTTTGCCTTTCAATGTCCTCAGTTTGAGGGAACACGTACAATCTTGCATACCCTGATAAATGTTGCCTGTGATTGTTTTTCCAGCGAACACGAAAGGCCCTACAACTCGATCATGCATCAATCCATAGGCTATTCACGGTAAAGTGAGCACTTTTGAAAGCCATCTCATTTGGAACAATATTCAATAAATATATTTTATTGTAACCTTAGACATTAACTTCCGAGTGTGGTGGAATATACGCACTATTTTATAATTTGCATAGCAAAAAGTATTTAAAAAGGCTGTCAAAGGATAAAATATGGCTGAAAGGAAAGATTAACTTGGGCGTCAAACGTGCTCACTTTACCGTGAACAGCCTATAGACGTTCTGTTTTTGAGTGTCGCGAACGTACTCGTGGGTTGTGCCAGGTTTCCCCGATCGCCGAATTCCCGCAGTTACGACGATCAACACACCCAAGTTGCCTCATCGCTGTAAAGCATCCGATTTCCACTATTTATTTTCGAGTCCATTTAATTCCACGCCAAAGCAGCGAATGCAGAACCTTTGGACGAATATTCAGGATCGATTTCAATACCTCAATTGAATTTTGTAGACATACAATTTCAAATACTTATGAATAACATTTTGCACGGTAATCTTTGGAATGTCAAACTCCGAACTTTGACGGGAAATTTATTATTTAGGGCTTCCCACACAAGATAGCTTAAGGCCAGGCGTCACCATGCATAGGCATATGGGGAATTAAATGCTAAATTCAGACAATGATCTTTCAGTCGTTTTTTTTTTTTTGTGGTAGTATTTTCAAGTAAAATTTTTTTGTTAGAGATCGAACGCATCTAGATTTGTAAACCTTCCAAATTTAATTTTTTAAATTTTAAATGTACCTTTTTTATTATTTATAAAATTTTGGCAAAGAGATCACCAAGAATGTTGAGAACCTCAAGAATTCTTCGTCTTAAATTTTAATCAGATAAGTCAACGAATTATTTCATTAAGATGCAGAGACACAATTTTAATTCAAGTTGAACTGAACCCTGTTCAATATAACCACGGATACGCTGGCATGATCAGTCATTTTCTTAAAACACTTAGTTCGTCAGAGCAAAGAGACAAATTAATTAATTTATTTTTCTGGATTATTGATGTTTTAATTGCTAGACATTCGGTAAACGGATCACTCCAGTCATGAGAGACGCTAGTGTTGCTGAGGCCACAGATAAACCTAATGTCTGCAAATTTATTAAACTTTTTCTGTTCGCAAATATTAATTTGGTAACAATAATTTTAATTAACATTCACATTTTCTTACAACGTCTCTGCTGAGAAAATCATTTCCAATAGCAGTATATATTTTTCCTAGTGTTATTTACATTGGTTTTGCATGGAATATTTTGATGCTATTTGTGAGTGTTCATCTGTCCCATACATAAGTTCCAATAAATGTTGCACTCTGTCTCTCTACACGACGTTATTTATCTCCGTCTTAACACGTATACGTAACACGTGATGATCCAGTTTTTTCATTTGGCTCCAACAGCGTGGAACGATCTCTACGCACACACAGTTCCGTTATTACAATTCTAAGTGAATTACATCTTTATAAAAGCTACTGCCGGGAATTTTCGTTAAAAAAAATTGACTATATATATATATATATATATTTTTTATTTTGATACACTTATTTCGGCATATTTACAGTTCTTATGGTTTTAATCCCTAGATTTTTGGCAAAAATAGGCCTTCTTAAATCGTAAACTATAGACTGTATATAACTTACTACTGCTGTAAATGATAGTCAGCAGATTTCAAACATCTCGTGAATAAATGTTGTAGTGTGGGTTTGCCTTTACAACTACACTTGGATAAAATATGCAAATTTCCTTTTCACTCTTTCAGGCATAATTGAAAATGTACAGGGTGAGTCCTTTAAAAGAGTAGGACGTGTGTAACGGAGCGAGGGAATGCGGAAATACAATCCCACGGGGCATCTTTTAAAGGACTCACCCTGTACTTATATGCGTTGTAATCAACACATTTTTGTCCGGAGCTGTTCGCTGTCAATATTATGAAGATTGCGAATAGAAATTAAATACCGTTAACGTGTTCGCTGTACCAAATGTAGTAATATCTTGAATGCGTACACTCATTATGCATATGTATTGTTACATGTTACCTTCAAAAAGAAAATAATTACAGAGATAATTTTGGCAACCGCAGTAAATATGATTCCTGGTTCCAACTACACTATCTAACAAAAAGTGATTCAGCACCCGTGAAGATAGGTAATTCAGTATGTCAGTTGACTTGTGGTTCACGGCCTTCGGTGTATGACCGCTGGTGTCTGTCCGTGGTAGCATGAACACAGAGGAATATTGTAAGATTCTGGATAATGAAATGCTCCCAACATTGTGGCGTTTTTACGGAATGTACCCGTGTTACTTCCAGAATGACATTGCCAGGTGCCATGTTTCAAGGGCTACTATGCAGTGGTACGCTGACAGCAATGTTCGCCGATTGGACTGGCCCCCCCAGAGCCCCGACCTCAACCCTATAGAACATCTTTGGGACGAATTGGATCGCCGGGTGAGGGCTCGTCAGGCGCGTCCAAAATCCATTGCTCAACTCATGGAATGGTTGCAAGAAGAATGGCGACGAATCCCCGTTGACGTCCTTCAAACACTCGTAGAGAGCATGCCAGACAGGGTGGCTGCTGTTATAGCCGCAAGAGGTGGCCCTACGAGATTCTAACGACAACCACCGAGCAAACATTGTGGACAGGTGCCCAATTACTTTTTGGTAGATAGTGTATCTTAACTAAGATGCGCACCTTGAAGGTGCAGCATGGTTTACATACAACTTTGTCTAAATATAGAATAAATATTAATGAGATGTATTTTATCACGTGCTTAGTTTTAATTCAGAATAATTCCACCCACCATGGTGTGATTGTTTTCATCAAGGAAGGTATTCAGATTCTTGAAATTTCTCTTCTTGTGAACTTCATGTCCTCTGAAGAAATTGTATAATTCCTTGCTGAGATCTTCTGCTTGCAATTATGATGCAAGCTGTAACTCTTGAAGTAATAGTGGCGTTTTTATCTTACTAGCGACCCACCCTGGCCTTGTTCTGGAGCGATTTACAAATATGGCGTCGTTTCGGTTTACAGCTTGTGTATGCACTAAATGCTGTAAGGTAGCTAACATAGGATTAATACTGTGGTATTCACAAAGTCGTCGTAAGTGAACCCCTCAATGACATAATGGTTACTGTGGGTCATCCTTAAAAGACAAACATATGCTCTCACTGACTTTTTTGTAGACCTTTTTGAGATCAAAAATTCTGTAGTACATTAGTTTGGTGTATCTCTTATGGTTTAGTTAGCGTAAGTCATGCAAGCACCCGAAAAGCCGCTTTTTCTGACTTTATTATTAAACGTCGACATTTCTCTACTATCCTTACATTAAATATTAATTTACTATTTACCTAACCTTCCTCCACCCGCATTCAAATCCATATAATAGTTTAGAAGCCTTAGCCGAATCCACAGACACATGCGGCCGGGCGACTTTGATTTATACTATGTATAGATAATCTGGCTTTCTCGTGTTGAAGAGTGAGTGAGTGAAGAGATTTGAGTGGCTCTTAAGATCGAGGTCTTGAGAGCCGATGAGGGGTGATTGAGGTGATAATGGAGCAGCGTTGGAATGAAAAAGCGGGGAAACGGGAGATCCCCGAGAAAACCCGCCGACCAGCGGCATCGTCTGGCACGATTCTCACATGTAAAAATTCGGTAGTGATCCGGCTGGGGATTGAACCCGGTTCGCCTTGGTGGGAGGCGACCAGTCTAACCGCTCAGCCACCGTGGTCCCTCTCTCGTGTTGAAGATGGAACTTTTAGTGTCTGGATACGGTGTAATGGAACAAGATCTGTAAACACCACGACACCTCTCTATCGCTGTCATCAAATTGTATCGTGGAAATAATCACGGTTATAGACTATTCACGGTAAAATGAGCACTTTTGAAAGCCCTTCTTGTAATCTACTTGCATACACATTGTGTATTATTCCGCAGTAGGGTCTATTTGCAATTGACACTGGCGTTGGCTTGATAACTTTATTCGTGCTTCGGACAAGTGAAGCTGTCAATTAGAAAATTAAGTACTTCCCAATTCTCTAATTCTCACAAGTGGGGTGACCGGGTATGGTACTAACGAGGGGTTGGATGTAACCGTGGACGTAGTCCGCAAGAGTTCCCAACAGATCGCAGCACTGTATACGTCAAACGACGTGCCAAGAACTGCGTCAGTTTATACGAGAATGCCATCGCCGTACGACGCTGAATACTTTTGCTACATGGAATTATTTGTTTTTTGTCAAGGTAAGTAAATTATTTCCCTCGTTTTACTTACTTTCCTATCACTTGTATAATACAGCATTGAAATTGTCTAAATAAGTTATATGTAAATGCAACTGTTCTTTAAAAATCCAAGGCCTTAGCTTTGCTTTATTTTAAATGGCGCCAGTTAAACAGTAATTTTTCGGTAATGGTGTGTTGTGAGGTAAGTTGTAACATAGATTTTCTTTGTCACAACCTGCCCCGATTTAACAATACTATGCAGTTATAATGTTTTTCGTCTATTGTTTGCTTTTACGTACATGTTTACGTGAATATCATTTAATAACATAACTGCAAATAAAAATGTTTAAAATAATAAATTACTCATGTTATACATATATAAGTTTTCAAAGGATTATTTTCAACTTGCAGATGAGAAATCCCAAGAGGAAAACTGATCTTGGAAAGGCCACTATTGAATCGCTTACACACGCAGCACAAGCTGTTTCAAGTCGACAGTCCGTGAGAGCAGCTGCACATCAAAATAACATTTGCCATGTCACTCTGACTCGCTTCATTTCTCGACAAAAAAAGTAAGACTATTTTATTTTCTTTTATACTTTTTATCCTAGTTATTTTTTTTTTGATGAAGTAACGATACCTATACCTGACTCAAAGTATGCGACCAAAATTTATACACGTACTTCCGAGTATCAGACACTTTTATTGTTATTTTGAAAATATAATGGGTAAAAAAAAACCTAATCATATTTTCACATAAGAATGTAAATCAAATTTACATTTTAACCAGGACCCATGGTATTACAGTTTTATTGACAATAAATCATATATTTTTGTATAGACCTATCAAAACAAATATTTCAAGAATTTTTCATATTGTTTTCATGTAAAGAAGAAATGAACGATCAGGAATGGAGACCACTGGCTGGGTATTTTGGTAACAGGCAAATATTTACTCCACTGCCAGAGTAAGCTCTAGTCGAGTACATTAAACTGTCATCTGACATATATTTTTTTTTTCCTTGACACTTCTCGAAGTTAGGCGCCTTACTTTCTTATGTGCCGGAAAATTTGAAATCAAAATGCCCCAGACTTGGGTTGACAAGCAAAAAGCTGGTCCTGGCTGGTTTTACGGGTTCTTAAAAAGGTATCCAACCCTAGCTATATGAACGCCCGAAGCTACAAGCCTTTCGAGAGTATCGTCTTTCAACAAAGTGAACGCCAAAGGTTTCTTTGATAAACTTGAGGAACTCTACAATCATTAACACTTTGGACCATCTGACATTTACAATACAGACGAAACTGGGGTTACGTCTGTACAAAGACCAGTTAAAAGAGAGGCTGGGTAGGGAGTCAAGCAAGTAGGAGCTATGACTACTGCCGAGAGGGGGGGCTTGTTACCCTATGCGCAGCAATAAGTGCTGCGGAAAATGCACTCCCTCCCATGTTTGTATTTCCACGAGTACGATATCACGACCATTTTATAAGAGATGGACCACTAGGCTGTGTAGGTGCAGGAAATCGTTCAGGGTGGATGACCGAAATAGAATTTCTCATATTCATGAAGCACTTCGTTCATTCTGTGCGTTCTTCAAAAGAGTGGCCCGTCCTTCTCCCACTGGACAGCCATCAGTCTCACCTCTCGCCAAGTATCCTCGACTTCGCAAAGAACAATGGGGTAAGGATGTTATCATTTCCACCACATTGTATACATCGGCTACAACCCTTAGACCACAATGTATACGGGCCTCTTAAGAAGCACAGCAATGAATGGCTGGATTTATATTCACCATTCCCAGAAGGTTTCTGCTGAGATGGAGGGAGAGCAAACTGTCAGAAGCATAACAATATATGACATTCCAGCAATCGTAAATGTTACATTTACCCTTGCCATGAGTGCAACAAATATTCAACATAGCTTTCAGAAATGCGGGATATTCCCATTCAATCGCGAAGTCTTCACTGATGCTGACTTTGGGCCGTCGTTTTTCACTGATAGGCCGAATCCTGCAGCGAGCTCTTCAGCTAATGTGTCTTCTTTGCCTAATCCAGTAACGAACACTTTAGTTGAAGAGTCTTCTGTGCCAAATTCTGCAGCGAGCACTTCAGCTAATGTGTCTGAAGACTTGATATAAAAACTGGGCTAAGTGCCAAAATGTTGTTTTTGAGATATTTGCACTTTTTTGGTAAATCATAAAATAGTCATATTAGGTGTTCTAATAATTATTTATTGATTCACCAGTACCAAAGAAATAGGCTAGAGGAAAACTAAATTCACCAGTAACTTCAAAATCATACAAATATTATCAAACCACACAAAATTGTACAAGGTGCCAACAACCAACAAATAATACATAAATAATGGGGCACGTGGCAAGCCACAGAAGCAAGGTAATGTTCACCAGAAATGTTATTATAGGTTATGAGTTAGTAATAATTACATAAGATACGTATGGCTTGTTTCCTTTAAGGTAAACAGAAAATAAGTTCCCTAGTCTTATCGATTTAACAGTTCTTCATAGAAAGGTTTGTTCTCACTTTGCAGGTAAGGGATCATCCGTGCGAGGTCATTCTTCTTTTCTTCAGAGATCCCGGAGTAGCAATTTAATGGGGGTAGCATATTTATTATTGCCTCGTTCGTAACATTCTTCTACAAAATGTGAAAAGATGACCAGCTTTCGAACTCAGACAATGTTATTCGTGTTCTCAGAGTTCCAGGATAAGCCTTCGTCATGTTGATCCACTGAACTTTAGAAATCTGTACTTTAGATGTGCTAAGTGCTTTATCTGCAGCAGTCTTAAAGTCGCAGAAATCATGTGGTTGCATTAGTGTTATCATAAAAAGATTTGTTGTGGTTACCAGTTACCATTACTTTCATTGAGTCTGTAGGTACTTGACAATTTTCGACACGTTTTCGTTTCTCTACAAGAGTAAAATCTCTGCCACAATTTAAAAATATGTGTCCTGAAACGAAGTACTTGTGGTTCACTTCAACAACATATCCCTTACATATCAAATAGCACCACAGGAATAAAAGCATGCTGTTTTTATTCTGGGCTACACAGTTGTCCTTCCACACAGCTAATGTTTTCTTCCTAGTCACGCCAGATGTGATTGCCTTGAGAATACATGACGCCACTTCGTTACCACAACGCCCACTCAACCCTACATGCCAAATAAACATGTACCCTCTGTTGTCGCCAACGTGTTCACACAGGTTATAACACGATAACTCACGCAAAAAATTCATTTGGGAATTTGTTAATACTGGAAGAGACAGAACTTGCTGAAGATCCACTGAAATGGTGGTACGGCCACTTGATGGAAGCTGTGATCTGGCGTGATCCTCCTTCATTGTCTTCATAGCCTATTCAGCTTTGCAGTGAAGAAGCTCTAACTTCTGTACTGCTTGTGTGTTATTGTTACTTTTCATTTCCATATGCAATCGCTCGCATGTCCCGCATGTGCCAGTTCGTGGATGGTGGAATCCTAACATAGGGAACTTGCTCTTGAATATTTCATATTAGTAACTGTATGTTATAAAAGAAGTTGGGTACGTTTCTTTGAAGGGAAGGTACGGTTTATTGAAGCTCAAATCTGGGCTGAGATATTCTTTCTGACTTTTCATTCTAGAGTAATGACTCCGCTCCGGAGGAAAGCTTTGTATGTGTTCGATAACGACTGCTTCGTCTTCTACTGAAAATTTCCTGTGTGTCGTTTTGTTACCTCGTTTCTCGGTGTACACTGTTTCGCTATTCTTTTGTGCTTTGCCTAAGGTCTCAATTCTTCTCTTAGTCACACTAAACACTTCCATGAACATTTGTTTACACACTTGCACAATATTTCCTTTGCCGTTAGGTAAAGTGTAGGAAATACTGGCTAGTCGCTGGCTTACCTCTTCGCCATCTTTCTTGCCATGCCTCCTTCGCTGTACTGGGATGATGATAAGAAGACCCATTAAATAC
This sequence comes from Dryococelus australis, assembly GCA_029891345.1. NCBI lineage: Eukaryota > Metazoa > Arthropoda > Insecta > Phasmatodea > Phasmatidae > Dryococelus > Dryococelus australis. The sequence goes on from CM056999.1 coordinate 99,086,508, forward strand.
GAATTTTGTTTTTCACTGTCCGCCATAGCATAAAAGTCCACGAAAAGCTTCAGTTTGTGGTAATGAGTGATATTGTTGCATTCATACTTGCATTTGCAGGTAATCTAAAACAGAACATAAAATATTGATTAATGTACCTTCTATATTAGTAGAGGAAATTATGTGCAATAGATGTAAACTAGTAAATTTTCAATAACATTACTTTAGTAAAAATGGTAACCGATTTATGTGAATAGACTTTTAAACAACTTTAACGGTTCTACTGTGAGGTGTGCCATAAAATGTGCTGTCGTTCTGCAACTGCTGTAAAAGTAAAACAAAAATTAAGTGTAGCAATATTGATGTGATGGTTAAAATCCATTTAAAAATGACTATATTTCGAACAAGCACAGATGCGTGTAATAAGTAGTTCTTTATGGTACAGCTTAGCTGTTCTGCAGGCTGTGTTTCAGCTAGCACTTATTTTTGCTGGCTATTTACATACATTTCGCCAGAACACCTCCGTTTTTTTTTCATTTCAGAATGATCAGTTCCTTTCCCTTTATGTATTTTCGTGCACGAATAACACCCTTTCATAATGCTGGATATTAATGTTTAATTCCTTCAATAACAACATACAACTAACTGAAACAACGACGCAGCGATTTAAACCCTCATCTCTGACCCTCTGGCATTTATTCCGGTTTTAATATACACGCCAGCGGACATGACCACCCGCACGAGCTTGTGGTGAACAGTAGCATTACTACTAAAGCAGCTAGAACTTGTCCGTTATTTATGTCATAGGGGCTGGCACATAGAACACATTTCAACAAAAAAAATTGTTTATATTTTGGCCCTTAGCCCGGTGTTTATACCAAGTTTATAACAATATATGACATTCCAGCGATTGTAAATATTGCATTCTCACTTGCCATGAGTGCAACAAATACTAAACATGGCTTTCAGAAATGCGGGATATTCCCGTTCAATCGCAAAGTCTTCACTGATGCTGACTTTGGGCCGTCGTTTTTCACTGATAGGCCGAATCCTGCAGCGAGCACTTCAGCTAATGTGTCTCCTTTACCTAATCCGGCAACGAACACTCCAGTTCATGAGACTTCTGTGTCGACTCCAACAGCAAACATCTCAGCTGATAGTTCTGTGATAGATAGCAATTTTATCAGATTTCCGATGTCACTGAATTCCGGCAGAGAGAAAAATGCATACGAAACTACACATGTTGCCAGTTAAAATCAATCTGCGAAAAGTCGGGCATTAACACCAATAGCGCAATCTAAGCCATCTGGTTCTCAAGTCGTAACATCAAAACGTCATTTTTCACCTGAATCAGTGCTGCAATTTCCTATATTGGGGACAAGGAAAACAAAGAAGATAAACCCAGCGGAAGTGTGCCGTGTTGACAGACACCCCTGAGAAGCAAGCTATAGAAAATGAATACAATAAAAGGAAAATTCCCAACAGCAAACCCCCAGCAAAGAAGAAGAAATTTACTGCAAAATCAGTCTTGAAAATATAGATAAAAAGGGATTTTGAAATAAGTTAATCTGAAGACGAAGATGATGAAGCTCGTGTGTGTTCAATCTGCATAGAACCGTTTTCGAAAAGCAAACCAGGGGAGGAGTGTGTACAATGCATAGACTGCAAGCACTGGTCACATTTTTCAGGTGTGAAGAAGTCAAAGAGGCATATACGCCATAACTGCATATCATATGGGATTTCTGACTAAGTTAAGTAATAACAATTTACAGGAGCTTTCTGCACTTAATTATTTTATGTTTTATTAGTAATATTTTTTAAGTAAATGTTTTCTTTAATATGTGAACTGATCATTACACTTTTGTTTACATATAATAATTTATATTTTATGTCAATTAAGACTGTTTTAGAAATAAAATAATTCCTTTATGTATTGTTACAATCAACTCTAAGTGCTGTTACAATCAAACCCGCCATGGGGATGGTTGTAACATCCTCCCTCAACTTAGTTTTACCCACATATTAAAAACATGGATGACTTTGGAAACTTTCTATCTCTGATGAGTCATAAACAACACCCAACGTTTTCTGTTACCATGATTTGTTTTACCAAACATCGAAAGGTTTCATAATTATTTGAGACAAAAGTTGAAATATTACAATCATCCCCGGTCTCCCAATTTCCACAAAAAAATCTAGAAAGCATAATAAACTCTTATGATATTCACAAATATTTAGAAAATACTTTTCCTTCAATGTTAAAACGTAAAAACTCCTTTCCGAATTTGCCAGTTAGTGTACCGTTAAATAATTTGCAGGCAGGAGCAGAAGCATTTTTCAAAAGTTGGTATCAAACGTATTCAATTAACCGTGAACAGCCTGTATAGTCACTGGAACGCCGTTAACACACGAAGTTTACAAAGCCGTCCATCTCGCGAAGGCGACCCTAACCTCAATGAGCAGGTTCCGGTGTAAATCATCCTTCACATGGCGACCCCCAATCAACAGGCTTGCTACAATGCTGCCGCTGCGGTGCGCGGAACGAGTGAATACGCCACTCGGCGAAGTGTTCCTTCCCGCCCCCCAGGGGGCTCCATGGAGCGCGTCTCAATCCATCAACGTCGGCGCAATATCTCGAACAGCGCTCCGCGAGTCTCTTCTCGGGCGTGGCGCGTGCAATCCCCGGTAAAACAAACTCGACCTGATCCCAGAGGTAAGCTCCTTGCCCCGCGAACAAACACCTTTACATACTCGCAGAGCCTTAAATGCCCAGATCCTCGAGGGTCCTATGTACTCACTCGAACGTTTTCTGTGAAATCGTTGTTTGCGCGTAAGAGCGTATCTCGGTAAATAAAAGTTCTGGAAATGCGAAGTTTTGCCAGAAAGGATTAAAAAAACAATTATCTACGCCTCTACTTTTTTTCCTTTCTATTGTCAATTAAGTGTATTGTTGGAGAAAAAAAGTTCGTGAATATGGTCAAATATCGCATTTTTAAAGCTTCCCTACGCAGTTTCCTTAAACGGCAAAAGAAAAGAACAAAAATACGGGCGTAGTTTAATATGTGGTCTTTCATCGCGTGTAATATAACTCCTATGTTACAGATCTCATTTGCATAGTACAGCGTTGCGATGGAAACACTGCACGCCTTGTGCGTAGGGGCGATGAGGCACCAGGCGTGCGTGTTAAGTGTCGCCCGTATCGCTCCCTCTTCTTGACCTTGGACGCGCAGCTACATAATCCTCTTAAGAGTCTGTATCACCCCTTATAAATGTTGTTCACGATAATGCGAGCACTTTTGAAATCAACCTTAGAAAACGTCATTGCTCCTACCTGCGTATATTCTAACGGGCGCACTGAGTAACATGCGCGCAGTAAAGTTGGTAACGATGGATGGAAAGTAGTTCCATATATTAACGTCGAATAAAAAGAGTTGGTTGTCCATTTGTAATAACTTATATTATTTTTCTTTCCCTTTCTGTATTTTTATGTATCGATATGTGAAAATGAGCATGTTGTAAAATATTTACTTTTCTTATAATTTCACAGTTTCACCGGACAGACGCACGGATTAAGTTATGAGGCCCTTGCGAGTGTTGATTTTACATAAGGTAGAAGAATACGCAACGTGCGTATAAGTATATCTTAAGCAGGGTTTTGAAAGTGCTAATTTTACCGTGAACAGCCTATGCAGAAATTATTCGTTTTAGTGTCACGACAGAAGAGTCAGGGTCATTACCGAAAATGTTTTATTATAGGACCATTACATTTCATGGTTCTGTGCAAATTTGGATACCTGTTTGTTAAAGATGTTCCATAGTTGTCATTATAAGGTGAAAATCAATTAAAATATATAATTGTGTATTAAGTTAATTGTTGTATAAGTATGAGTTTTCAGTTCGTATATTAAGTATACGATAATGGGAAGAATAATTAGCTAAGCTTTTGTTGTCACACTTTTAAACAAATGCTCCTAAATTTGAACCGGGAAGCAACAAATAAGAAATTAAATATGGCGGGTGTCACGGGCTCTTAAAGTTGGACTGTCAGTAGTCCGTCTCATCCGTCAGTCGCCTGTCCGTCCAGTGTTCATATGGTCTTCAACCAATCACAGAACAACTTGTTTTTCTGTTTAAATTGTTATCACTTAAAAACGTTATTTTTCCAAAATGTCACTCTCTTGAAAATGAAATGTACTTCCAAACAAAATATACCTCGACCTAAAGAATGTCCGCGATGTAAAATTGTCACATTGACATTTTGCCGTACAAAAGATTAACGGACGACGGATTGTTGTGAATCGCTTTCAACTGACGGATGAAAACGACGGACGGATGACTGACTGACGGACGGACGACTGACGGATGCGACGGACTATCGTGAGTCCAAACTAAGTCGGCCGCATTCGTTGCGATTCTCAATCCTATACAGGATGGAACTAATCACTGTAGGATGTTAGTAAAAATATTCTCTTAAAGCTTCGCTTTTAGATTGTGATCAGAATGTTTTGTTCTTACAGTGATTAGTATTATAGCATTTTACAATATTATTTAATACTCGAACAGTCGTGGCATATTCTGATATTTATTACTTCTGCATTGATTAAACTTTTTCGAATTACCTTCAGCATTTTTCCAAGCACGTATATGGGATAGTCTTCAAGTAGTGCATTATTTATATATTGAAAACTTTTTTGTAAGCTATGTCACCAGACTCCCATTTCAGGTTATGTATCTCGTAAGCCTGTTCCCGAAACATCATTTTAACTTCAGATTTTGAACTGTACCAAGGTCTGGGAGATTTAAAGCCTAATACTTTAGAGTCATTAGCATCGGTTGTATAAGAAATAGCAAGCTCCTTAATTACAAAGGAGTTGTCTTAGTAGATTTCGAAACCCCGAGCATAGCACATCATTTTTACATAATTTATTTATACACGATTTACGAAAAGTCTCTCATAAACAGTATCTAAATTCATTTATTAGCTGACAGTGCTCACCTCGGAATCTACTTCAGTGACTCCTTAATCGTTCATAACAGCATTTGGAATGATTCTAGCTTCAAGTAACTGTACCAGCCTGCGCGACATACAATCCCTACGCATATGTTGCAAGTCCTCATCATTAGCAAAGGTAGACATGCCATTATGACAGTCTTCACGTGGCAAATAGGATACGATATCCTCATCAGCTTGTAAATGTTTATCAAGAAATGGATACACTAGTTATATTTCGTGGCCTGCAAAAGAAATTATAAATTCTTTGGGCAGCACTCGCAGTTGGGAGCAATCTAAACTCAATAATGTTTTCGCCTTCCCATGAGCTAAAAATCGCATTGAACGTTTCAACACATTCAGAATCACAATTATCACAGCAGTGACCTTGATGTATTGTACCTGTTGCGAGCTGATACAGAGATAAATCCCTTGTAGATATAGATGATGTGGTGAAGTTGTAGTAGAGTAGTAGGGAAATAGGTTCTGTCAGTCGTAAATTTCAACTCAGCCGCGCTCCATGTATTGTATATATATATATGTATATATATATATATATATATATATATATATATATATATATATATCAGCTTATATGCATGCGCACGTCATTCGATTTAGTCATTCATTGACTGACCTCCGAGGTGGATGGATGTGTTTTGGGAGAGGTGCGATTTCAATATGTGTATTTGTATTACGCTATTGTGTCTCTTTAAAATTCTAAATGCGAGTTTGGAAATCTTTATTTGTCCATGTTAACTGGAAGTGCTAAATCATTGTCTGTACGAGTAGTGTGTAATTCGTTTATTTAACCGTATTCAGAGTTTTTTTGCTGTAATTTCAACTCGCCCACAAGCTCCACGTATATAAGTTGGCGCACATCATACGATCCAGTAATTCGTTGACTGACCTCCGAGACGGACAGATTTGTTTTGGGAGAGGTGCGATTTCATTACGTGTTCGTTTAATTTGTCTGGAAACATTAGTTTTTTTTTCTTTTTAATTTCCGAGTTTTTCACATCAGTCTATAAACAAACAGTGCTTCACTAAGCTCTCGAGCGAATGGATGTATGTTAAACATTTTATTTTTTCACATGATAATAAATTAATTTATTTTAATGTGTGGACTACGTTTCTAAAGTTCTTCTGCCTCACCAGTCTCACAGGCAAACGGATGTGTACCATGTAAGGTATATTCGAGAGGCATCAAGTAGTGTCACATATATCTTCTTATTGTGTTCGTTAGCAGTTTAATCTATAGTGACTTTTTTTTGCATCATTAATTCCATACTGCACACTCACGCGATTGTGTTCGTTCCTTATACTTCTCCTAAATAAATTATATTTTTAATATACAGCTCTGGGTAGTAAAATCACATTGTAGACTTATTGATCTCTTTACATGTAATTGATTTTAACTGGAGAGTTACATAATTGCACTTGTTTCTTTATGGGACCAGGTGGTAGTTATACTTCTCTCTCACATGTTATTTAATCATATGTAGAACTCATTTAAGCACTGAATTTCTCTTATGCAACACTGTTATTCATTTGGAATAATACTAACATTCAAAGTCGCCTATCTACGAACACCGTCTACGAGCAAGATCACAACAAAAATATTACACTTACGCCACTATTGCACAAAACCACATTTATATACCCCATCCCCAACACGCCGCACCTCAGCCGAGTGCCAGTCAACGTGGTGACAACATCTACCAGATCTGCTCCCCAACCCCCACAAAAAGAAATAAAGGAACAAATAAATTTGACCTTCAGTACACTCTTGCACCAAGCACAAAAAATCTATCGGATTCAAAATTAACCCTTTCAACCCATTTAACACTTTCAAAACATTTAACCTTTTCAATTTTTGACTAACTCTTTCAATAGATTTAATTAACCTTTCAATTAATTCAACCCTTTTATATCAATAAAGTCGGCATCTCCTTTGAGTTAGGACCCCACATCCCTACTACTCTTACAAACTGGTTTTATATATATAATTATTTACTCATTTACTGTGTTGACAATATAATTGTGAAAATATTTCTAATGCTGCAATTTACCACAGATAATTTCTGAATGCGCTCAGACCTACCGTAGAGCTGCCTAAAAACTCTGAACGAAAAAAAGAAAGTATAGTTAATTTTAAATATTATTAGAATTAAAAGTTGGTAGTTAAGAAACAAAGTAGGGGTATTATGTTGAATATCCTGTATGATAAATATATAAGTTGTCTAGAAAAATTAAAACGAACCACGGTTCGTTATACAGTTCCATGATCAACTCCAATTAGAAGATATCGTGTTCGACACGCACCGGCCGTTTAGTGTTTTCCAGTGTACATCCCAGAGAACTGCTGGTGCAATTTCTTAAATAATGTGCCCAGTTATTCAAAAAATCAGTTTTTTTTTTTTTTACCCCACGTGCACGAAATTAAGTAATGATCAGCATTACTGAAGAATTCAAGGCAGCAAATAATTAAGCTTTTTTTCCTACATGAATTAGACTATTCATCTCATTTATATAAAATAATTGGTTGTAAACCATCCACGGGAGAATATACGGGCAACTAAAAATATATATAACTTAATTTTTGACAAAAAATAAGGGTAAAAAGTATACGTTTACCAGCGAAATGTTCTTCCACAGAGCTGAACGTAGTAATTCATTTCTCGCTAGTTACATACAGGATATATGCCGGTCCCCTGCAGTAGAAGCTTTCTAACGCGGTATCTGAAGCAATTTCCCACTCAATAATAACTTTTATCTTACTCTTTGTTGTAATGACTGATATTTAATTTTTCTGAATCAGCTATGTTTCTTTTACAACTGTATTCTCTAGTATAGTTAGACTAGAAAGTTACTTGGCTCTGGTTGGAATACAAGCGTTTGATATTTGTTAGCAATGAGTCCTTCTGTAAAATCGAAATTTCAGTTTCTGCGTGCTACTGAATGTCACGTTGCTTTTCACCGGAAAGCCGGTTAAATTGCATCTTACAAACACGTAAGAACATACACATCCATTAAGGTGGCTACACACGTAACTGCAAGCTTGTCAAGCTTGCATGAACAATCATTTCGTACAAGCGCGCTTGAGCGTGTGTATGATAATATTGTACAAGCATTGTGAGTACACAAGTGGCTTGAGCATTGATCGAATTTTCATTATGCATGCTTGTACAAGCCGCACTTGCGCAAGCAAACCGGAACGTCTGCAGGAAGGGCGTGCAAGCTTTTACAAACGAGAAACGCACGTCGTGAGTGATCTCTCGTCGGTGTGACGTCATATGCGCCAAGTCTAGTGATCTGAAAATTGTCAGTCATGAATTACTTGAAGATTTTATTCGAGTATACCAAATCCAGCCATGTTTCTGGCGTATTACATCCAAGGACTGTCATGATAAAGCGATGACGGAGGCAGCGTACGGTATATTATTACAAAAGTATAGGATAATTGATACCAATAATGATAAGGATGCAGTTGTTAAGAAGATAAATGTCTTCAGGACCTATTGCAGAAGATAAATGAAAAAGGTCGAATAATCACGTCACTCTGTCATTGCACAAGACGAAATATACGAGCCTACACTTTGGCACGACCGCTTGTTTGACTTTTTGATAAATTAATAAATGCCTAGAAGGTATTCGTCCAACTTGAATGAAAGAGAGGTGAGTTTTGAGTTTTATCTACTGTTATATGTTATTTATACATGTGCACTAGGGATGAGTGTTATTTAACCTGACCGTTCAATGAATTTAACTGTTACGTTACAGTTCCAAAGAATAAGTTTACTCGTTACCGTTTAACTATTACGTTCTCTATATTATCGCTTCTTATCTCATGTAGAATGTAAGTATTCAGTATTAGTTAAACGTCTGTGAATTAGATGGTGCTGATGTATCTATTAACTTTTGCAATATTTAATGTCCATAACAAAAATACTGTAGGATTATCATCTTATCTTGTCATTCGAATTATAACCCATACCATTGCAACTCTTCCCTTTTTCGCAAGTTATTTGGAAATAGCCGAAAAATATGAAATTTATATTTAAGAAAAAACTTTCTGTGTTGTACGACTAATGAGGGTGTTTTCAAATTTAAGTTATCTTTCTCTGGACGGAAAATGAACACGACTAAATGGCAAAACAACACATTTTAAAAAATAAATAAACGTTGCCTGATGCCGATGAAATGTTTTCGACATCAAGCATTTAATTTTTTTGTCTCATTTGTTGGTAACACGTAACATTTAGAATTTAAGTGCTTAAATAACTGTACACGCTATAACTGTTACAAGAATTCAACTGTTTAGCTCAGCACAGTTGTGTACAAACCACATGGATATAGTAAATGATATTTGTACAATCACACAAAACATATAAATAAATATATATATATGTTTTGTGTAATTGTAAAAATATAATTTACTACATATACTATATATATATTAATGTACAAAGTTGTGTTTTGCCAAGGCACTTGTCATTCATTGACAAGGCAATTTATGAATTCCTGCCAAACTGGTTTAGCAGTACGCGGTATATGCCCAGCATTGCGTTTCCTTTATAAAGGTTTCATATTAGGATTCTCACATGTTAGATCAACACGGACTGTGCCATTTTCCATGTCCTCCGATGCTAGAGAATCAGGCGGAGCATAGGTTTGAGTTACACTTGACATTAAATAATTATGTAAAGCACACGTTGCTTGTACTATTTTATTAATATGCTTTAAATTTAGATTGATAGTAGTATGAAATATTCTAAAGCGTGCTGTCAAAATACCAAAGATATTCTCAATAATTCTTTGTGCTCTCGACACTCTGTAGACTATATATATAAATTATTTTTTTCGATGCAGTTTTAAATCACACTGTCGTTATGGTATTTACCTCAAAGGTAAAGCGTGTTCAACAAGAAAAACATACGGCAACTTGCGTGAACTATTTTCGACCTCGTTTTTTCTCGGAATGTTTAATCAATTGCCCTGTAGTCTTCAAAAAATTCTGTGTTCTGAAGAACATCGCCATATGATACTCTGCTATTGGTACCGAAATCAAACACTGTAAATATATCATTTGTATCTGCAAACGCGAATAGAACCATGCTATGACTATGTTTGTTATTTAAAAAAAAAACACTTCAAATGGAGGAATTATCAAGATATATTTGCCATCCAAGCAGCCAAGACAATGAGGGAAATTCCACCTCTTTTCAAAATCTCTTGCTATGGTGAGCCAATATTCTTCCGTTTGCGGAACCTGTAAATAACGTCCATTACAAAAATTATTAAGAACATCTCGAAACATATATGATGCATATAAATTACTATAAAAATATATTTCTTATTTTATTGATACGTTGTCTTCACATTACTTTCCCAAGAATAGTAGGAACATATTAAAATAACGTTGTCATGATTAACAATAATTGTATTACACATAAAATTTTTTTAAGTAGCGGCTGGAGAAGAGAGAACTAGAAACTCCGGAGAGGACGTGCAGGAATGTGAGCAAACTCATTCAACAGCATAAGACACATGCACCGTTGAATTACAAGACATTCCCTAGTAAATCAACTCCAACAAGGACACCTCATGTTAGAACATCTAGACGAAGTAACGATAAATGCGATTCTTTGCTGGAAACAATTGAACGCCAGTTTAAAAGACCCGAGACAAAATAAGATAGATATAATATTTTTGGTAAGAATGTGGCTCTAGAGATGGGAGACATTTCGAACAATGCTCAAAAGTTGGTAGCAGAGAAACGTATTAATAATGCTTTATTTATGGCTGAAATGGGTCAGTTGACTACATCACATTATATTCGTGGTTTTATTGACAATACATACTGTTATGGGTTTCCCTACATCTCAGCATGTTAATAATGTTTATCCTCATTACCCTACATCTCAAACAAATTCATATCAAGAACCAATTTAATGCATAATGTTTCGTGACAAATGTTTTATGCTTGCATATTCCTTCTATCGTGTATCTCGTTCACAAACTACGACTGTTTATAAATAATTAAGTTATCATCCGCCTTTCACTTACCTTCAAATAATCTTTTTTCAGTACCTCATTAATAGCATGGCAAGTCTTAGGAACTGTTTAACTTAATGCCTCTGGGGATATTATAGTCGAATATTTGAGGTCTTCATAACTCCTACAAGGGGCGAGAAATCGCAATGTTGCTGTTAATCTTTCCTTTGGAGTTATCGTTTTTCTCATGATCGTATCCTGTTTTCTGATCAAAGGTGTTATAAGTGACAAAAGGTTCAAATAGGTTTCTTCTTTCATCCTGAGATATTTATTCCAATCGAGCGAAAAAATTTTTTCAACTCCCTGAGTACGTTTACGTAGGAATAGGTTTTTCTCTTCACTAACCATTCTTTAGACCACGTAGCACGTTTTTATTTCGATTTTTTTTTCTCTTGTGCACAAGGGCAACAACAGCCAAATCGAGCACATCGTCGTCCGAGCTCGACATATTCCGTGCACAAACTGAAGATTGTACACGTGGTGGCGAAGGGTATTTGTGTGTGCTTGTATAAAATGACTGTTCGTGCAAGCTTGAAAACCTTGCAGTTACGTGTGTAGCCACATTTAATTATCTGGGCAGAATCCATTTTTTCGTACCCCGGCGTCCAAGCCAGTAAAACGAAGGACAACTAACAAACTAACACTGTTTTGTTAGGAGTGTAAGTAACAAAGCTGTGGGGAAGGTAATACTGTGCAATTTTAAAAATTGCCGTAGTAAGAGTGGAGTAGAGAGATCTGGGCGGCTCTTAACATCGAGGTCTGAAGAGCCGATGAGGGTGAAGCGAGGTGATATTTAACAGCGCTGGAATGCAGGGGCTGGGGAAACGGGAGATCCACGAGAAAACCCGCCGACCAGCGGCATCGTCCGGCGAGATTCTGACATGTGAAAATCCAGGCCAGGGGAGACCCTGCCGGGAATCAAACCCGGTTCGCCTCGGTGGGAGACAAGTAGTCTAACCATTTCACAACCGCGACCCCCTGTGGCAGTTAAGAGTACTTTCATATTTTATTTAAATGTATTGCGAGCTATAAAGGCCGCCTACTCAAACATGTATTCCAAAATTGTACGGCTGTTATTCTCAACGTAGCTGAAGGCATCAACTGAGTAATCGATATTTGCAGAGTGGAAGTCTGAGTGCTTCAATATAAATGCATGTAGAAAAGAAAAGAACGACTTGGAGTTTCGAAACGGCCAAAAAGAAAAGTGGATGAGAGAGTGAGTGGGTAGTTACGGTAAAAGAATTTACACACGTCGTCCCCTTGAGTATTAAACTTTATAGTTTAACATTTCCCGTAGTTAATCTATAGAAAATAGTTAGTCTCCGTATTTTACCAAGGTTTTAAATTGAAAGAAAAACTTTTGACAGTCGGTTTGAATTTTATAACTTGAGCCCAGTGAACTCATTTTCATTTGTGTGTACTAAGAATAAATTTATTTGTTCAACACTTGAGGCCTATGGAAAATTATGAGGCATCTTTTCAGAATCTGCATGTGGTTTCTTTTATTCAAATTTTTCTCAAATAGCACATATGCCAGTTTTTATGTTTATGAAATGTTTTAACAATATCATGTAAGTGTTACAATATCACAGTACATTTTTGGTGTTATACTCGTGTGACAACAGAGGTAGGTGTATTTTTGACGGACGCAGTTAAAAGAGAACTATGTGCATTAGGAAGTAAAATTATACATTACCTCTCCTCGCTACACTTTGAGTTGCACTGAAAATTTACATTAGTTCGGCATCATATTTAGGGTTTTGTCAGCTCGTTGTTTGTCGAGTAAGGCTACGGTTAGTTTAAGATTACGTCAGTACTTAATGCGTGAGTATGATATCAATTAGTTTGCTTTACATTTGTGCTAGTGAGAAGTGTGCAAATTTTCAATAAATGTTTTATAAATACGAATATAATTTCGTAAAGGTTGTTTACGATAAAGTGAGCACTTTTAAAATCAACCTCTGGAAAATATCACAGCCCTAACCTGCACATATTTTAACGGGCGCACTGAGTGAAATGTGCATAGTCAAGTTGGTAAAGATGGATGGGAACTAATTCCATATCTTAATGTCAAATAAAAAGTGTTAGGTAACCATTTGTGATAACTTAAATTATATCTTTCGCTTTCTGTTCTTTTAATGAATTTAAGAGTAAAAATTAACAGATTTGTAAAAAATTTACTTTTATAATAATTTTTTACAGTTTCACTTGACCGACGCATGAATAGAGTTATGAGGCCCATGACAATGTTAATGCTACATAAGGCGGAAGAATGCACAAAGTGCATACAAGTAGAACTTAAGCAGGGTTTTCAAAAGTGCTCATTTTACCGTGAATAGCCTATGCCACGCGTTAAGTTGCGCTGATCATAGTAATCAGTTAATAGCGAGCAGTTGATTGTATAAATAATGGGCTTATTAATAAAATTAGTGGTTGTCATTTAAAATTCAAAACACTTCAGAAAAATTTAATCGATCATAAGTGTAACCAGTGGTTAGACTACTCGCCTCCCACTTAGGCGAACATGGTTAGATTCCAGGCGGGGTTTCTCTTGGATTATCATACGATGAAATCGTGCCAGACGATACCGCTGATCGGTGGGTTTTCTCGGGTATCTACCGTTTCCCCCGCCCCTTCATTTCGGCGCTGCTCCATACTCACCTCGCTTGACCCTCATCGGGTCTCCAGACCTCGATGTGAAAAGCCGCCCAAATCTATTCACTCACTCATAAATGTAAACATTTGTTTAACACTGCATTTCAAATTAAAGAACTGTTTTCTAGATGGTAATACGTATTAAGTAAAGCTGTTGCTTAACAATGTACAGTGCTCAAAAATGAAAAATGAAAATAACTTTTTTTAATTTGTGTAATTAAATGCTGTCCTCGGAAAAAGGCAATCTTGATTTTATGCGAGTTCGTTTGTGTGTGTACGTGGACATAAGCACTGGGGAGGGATGGTGTACAATTTGATGTGTGTATGTATGTATGTGTATGTTTTTGTGGGTATGTGTGTCCCTCCTTTCAGTTTTTGAACACGTAAACATAATTTCACCAAACTCGGTACACATATAGTACTAAGTAAGGTAGCCTGACTTTTATATTTTTCGACCACCCCCAGACACTTTCAAAATGGCGGCCTTTTTAAAAATTAAGGTGATATGTCATATCTCGGAAACCATTCTACCGATTTAAACCAAATTTTGTATGCTGACAGTGCGACTTATAAGCATTGAACTCCAGCATTAATATTGTTGTTGGTCCGCCATTTTGGATTATGGAGCCATATTAATAAAATGAACATTTTTTATTATATCTCGAAAACCACTCAACCAATTTTCGCCAAATTTGGCACATATAGGTATACTATTATGGTAGGCCAGGTAAATGTAAGTAATTAAACGAAATTGCAAACTTATTTTCAAAATGGCCATCACACAGATAATTTAGGCTTATTTGGTACTAGCGATCCGGCCCGGCTGCGCCAGGGTACAATTTAGTTTTTTTCTGCCTGCCACTGCGCCTGGGGCCTCGCTTTCGCCTCGTACACATCCCCGCCCCCCTTGCACCTTTCTTGACTCGAGATCTCCACACCACGCGCCACCACCCCTGCCCACTTATAGGTCCGTGCACGCGTGTCACGAGTTTAGAAATTACTTTTCATAACTTTTCAATTATTGGCGATAATTGTATGATGTAAAAGACATTTCTTATATAGAGGACACTAAACACTTTTAGTTATGAATTTATTTATTTTGATAGAGTTGAAGATTTTTATAATTAGAAAAGCCAGAGAATTTTTCATTTGTATATATTGCGCAATTTAAATTGTAAATACGCTTATTACTACTTATCCATCAAAGATAGATATATGCTACCACAGACTTTTTTGTATATCATTTAAATTCACGCAATTCTTTTGTACAAGATATTGTTATATATCTAAAGGATTAGACAGCGTATTCCATGAGAACGCGCTTGCGGCAAACTTTTTTCCCACTCGATTCACTAATACTGTTAATGCTCAGCTGGTATCAGTATTAGGGCAATTTTTAATACACATAAACACTCCTCGATAAATGCAGATCATAACAGTAAAAACCACATCTAAATCTGTTTACTGGTTCTCGAGATTAGCGTAGTCATACAGTCAGACGCACGCCACGAAGTTACTTTTATACTATGTATTGATAACTATCACACCATTTACCTATTTCAATCTAATTTTGTACGCTGGCGGTATCTGCTATAAGCATCATATAAGATAAACAGCACTTTCTTCAGCCAATTTGTCAGATGGCGTTAAATGAATTAATAAAGCTTTTGTGTAATATCTCTGGAAACAATTGACAGATAGCTATCAAATTTGACAAACATAAGTAATGCGGCAGTTGATATGTGCAAATATGTTTCAAGTATGTCAGACACTTATTTTCTAAATAGTAGCCATCTAGATATTTTAGCATAGTATGCTATATCTTCGGAATAAAATTATCAACTCCAACGTAACTTTGCATGATGGGACACGTTGCCTCTTTTGTTTTCCATTTTGTAAGATAGCGTCGTACAAAAAAATAAACTTTTTATGTCATATCTCGGGAAACAATTGTTTGATTACTATCAAATATGATAAACAAGTAGATCTGCGGTAGGTGATGTTAACTGATATGTTTTAGTCATATAAAACATTTATTTTCAAAGCAGTGGCCATACAACTTTTTAGTTTTGTATATTATGTCATCAAAAAAATGAAATTATTCCAATAAAATTATGTATGCTGGCTGTATATTACAACCATCAAATGTTTCCAAGCAAAAATCTCTTTTGTCTGCCATTTTTTAAATAGTAACACATGACATTAAAATTATGTGATATCTCCGGAAAAAAAATTCGATTTTACCAAATTTGGCAAACAAGTAGCACTATGGCAGGCCATGTAAACTGATAAACTTTGAAAGGGCAAGACACACATATTTTCAAAATGGTGGCCATTAAAAATTATTTTCTCAGAAATTTTTATATACGAAACTACAAAACAAATTTGAACTTAACTTTGTATGCTGACAGTACCATATATATTCATTAAAATTGTCTATACAAAGCCTGATTCCTCCACCATTTTGTTAAATAGCCCCATACGATATAATACAATTTTTATGTAGTATCTCTAGAAACATTGAACCGATTTCTTTCTAATTTGGCGAAGAAGTTGTACTGTGGTAAGCCATATTAATTTGTGTGTTTTAAATGTGTATGTCTCTTATTTTATGAATGGCACTTTGGAAACATTTAGGTCTTAGTGTGATATTACTACAAATTTATGTAACCTATTTACATTTAACTTTTTATATTGTATCTGTGACAATCATCGAAAGTGTTAATATATAAACTTTTTTGTCCTCCACTTGTGAATATTGTCAAATATCACGAGGACCAATCAACCAAGTCATACAAAAATTTAACAAAGTATTGCTACAGTAGGGTATGCAAATAAATATGTGTTATGTGCGGCTAGTATGTTTAAGTGGGGTTTATATAAATCATTAAGTATAACTTGTTATATCAATTAAACATTTCAACAAATTCCAACCAATTTTGTACGCCAACAGTATTAATTAGATACATCGTTTATGCAAACAAAGATCCTCTTTGCAGATTGTTTTTGCACAGTAGTGTCAAGAGAGTAAATGGAACATTTTGTTGTATTTCTGGGACAATTTAACTCATTTACAACAAATTGCGCACAACTACAGTTGGCCATGTAAGGTTACATTATTTAAATAGGGCCAGACTTAGATTTTCGAAATGGTGGCCATATAAACATTTAGATATGATTGGCGTATCTATTTATCAATTTAACCTAATTTAATAACATGTTTTAAGATGATAGCATATATTAGAAGCATCCTCTAGAGAAACTATTTTTAGACAGTTTTTATAATCTTCCCTGTTTAAAAAAACAAAGTTTTATACCATCTCTCGGAGACAAATCAACTGATTTCCTGCAAATTTTTCCCATGAGTGATTTTAGGTAGGCCTTGTAAACTTGTGTTTTTTTTCTAAGTCGTCCAGGCATTTATTTTCAAAATGATGGCTGTTTAAATATTTCAGGTTAGTGAACCCTATCATTCGAAACATTAAACTGATTACATCTGAAGTTGATGCTCCGAAACTTACCTTTGTGATGCAGTTGATTGCACGCTATCTTAATTTTTAATTTTACGAGTTTTTCTGCATTCCAATCCCAGACAGGGCTTTGCACCCTCAAGACACACTTGGCATAGCCTGACATAGTTCCTTCTTAGTTTTTCACTGCTCCATTATTCACACCCAAACACACAGCAACCCACCCTTACACCATGAAAAAAAAGTTAAAACTCTGTAAACTATGTAAAACTATATAAAACCACATAAAGTTGTTTAAAGTTGTCTTGTTAGGGCTCTATTCCCAAGCACATTTTGTAATAATAGGTGTGTGTGTTTGTGTGTGTGTGTGTGTGTGCAGGGGAAAGGCATTGCAATTTTTTTTCCAGATCTAATTTTTATGTACATTTGACTTTATATAGCAGAGTTGAGAGGGGTATACAGGAGAACTGCCAGTAGTAGCTATTGCTCTATATGTGAATAAGGCCATGTCAACATGTACCTGGCCCTCTTTTCACTAATTTAAATATTCGCAAAGTATGTGAAAAACATCTAGAATCTATCACCAAATACTCTGAGGGGAAAAAATGATTTTGTAGGTGTGAGTGTGTGTGTGTGTGTGCGCAGGGGAAATGTGATAAAAATTTAATCCCATGTGTAATTTTTATGTATATTTCAGTTTAATTAGCAGAGTTGAGAGGGATATACAGGTAAACCACTAGTAGTAGCTACTGCACTATATGCAATAAGGTCGTGTTAATAACATGTACCTAGTCCTATTTTCACTTTTTTAAATACTCACAACGTGTGTGGAAAACAACTAGAATCTACCACCGAATACTCTGAGAAAAAAATGATTAGGTAAGTGTGAGTGCAGGGGAAAAATGGATTTACATTAATTTTAGTTAGTTAGTTTTAAGAGATTTAAGGGTGGGGCTGTTGTATGTTTGGTTGTGAATTATGGAACATAGAACAAAATTGGGAACTAAGCTAGGCTATGCCAAGTGTGTCTGGAGGGCACAAAACCCTGCCCATGTCTATGTTTTGAATGCATTGTTTGAGTGAAGGATGTCTGCATAATGGATGCTTGGACAATGAGTTACTCTAATGAATGAACTAATTTGATGTGTGATAAAGTGGGAAGTTTAAGTATGTTATTTAGTTGTGAAAGTGTACAATGTTAAAAAAATTAAGGATTACAGTACTTCTTAAGAATGTTTTATAAATTTACATAATTTTAAGTAAGTGATGTAAAAGTGTAGTAACAGGTTAATCCTACTTGCTGAAAACGTTTTTAGAAATTAATATTTAAAGTTTTCTCTTAAACAAATTATTTTTGCTATTCAAAATAACAGTATTGAATGTTCACACACACAGCTCTCTTGTTTTTAAATATTGATTATTATTTGAGAAAAATGTACATTTTAAAATTGTAAGTAAATTTTCTCTGTGTTTATAATAAAATATTTACTTACAGTTAAAACACAACTTTGTTTTGAGACATTATAAAACTTTTTTTTTTCATCTCATTTCAGCACAATGCAGCCTTTTTATATTTTGTGGAACTTAAATTATTGCTTTGGGAAAAAAATACCTTGGTGAGGATAAACATCAAAGTTTTACTAGTTTGTTGGATGATATTTTTGCTAGTGACACAAAGTCTGAATCTCTGAGTTGCAAATGAAACGAATGCCTCATACAAGCTGTTAGGACATTGTTGTTTCGCCTAAACGACATTTCGATCTCTTGTTGGACGATCTATACTTGAGTGATTCGAGCACTGATGCACTCACGGAAAGACCTCCAAATGCATTAGATCGGAACACAATCGTTTCATGCAATCACAGAAAAGTAGATCTCCTAGCAGACAATTTGTTTCTATTTGACACGAAAAATTCGAGTGATTCAGATAGTGCTTCATCCGTCTCACAGCCGATTTTCTAGTCAATAAGAGAGACTTTGTCTAGGGAAACTGAAAATAATTCATTTTCCGATTCCTCTAACTCAGTTGAAGATTCATTGTCTGACCTGAAATACGAGCTATTGGCCACAGCATTCATGTGTAGGCTGACTGATGCACAGATATGTAATGATCAAGTAGAGTATGTCGTGGATTTTGAAAGATTTTTCAAAAGGTGCAGAATCCTTTTGTTAGATTTAACAACAGCATTACCCCGGCTAATAATACTTAGTGTCAGCATAGCGGTAAAATTCTTGAAATCCTTTTTGGCTGAGGAAGGCACTATGCAGACATTTTACTTTCTGAGTAAATCACTTCCAGTCCGCCATTCAACTGATGTGAGTGAAATCTATGATGAGACAATTAGACCTTATATTAAAAACAGGCTTGAGGAATCTAGTGCTCATGGTAGTGGCTGGAGTCTGCTTCTAATTCTGTATATGGATGTCTACATATCGCAGTTTATAGTATTCACCATCGGTGCTGCTCACACTATGCTCCCTATGTTCATTGCCAATAGGAAAGCCTGTGTTAATGTGCAGTGTCTTGAGGGACTGTTTTTCCATTACGCCATTATATCAGCTTTGTTTCCTAACACACAAACTGTCCCCAGAATGACTTCATATCCAGATCCTTGTGATGTTTTGGATACTGGAGATCTGTCGACTCCTGTAGTTTTACTGGATATTCAAAAGTTTGAGGAGAACAATGGCATTTCTGTGAATGTCTACTCTGCAGTAGACAAAGATAGTAATATTAATGACGAAACTTTCGATAAGCAAGGGCTTATCGTACCAATACGCATTTCTCCTGTATGTCATGTAAATGTATTAGCCATTCGCACTTGTGGTAATAATGCCCATTTGCATTTTGTTTCCATTCAGGATTTATCAAGGGTGCTTAACAGTCAGTTAGTAAAGATAGACATAGAAAATTTGTTTGCGATCATTGTCTCCAATACTTTAGTAGTGAGGAGAAAATCGCAAAACATAATGATCTCTTTCAGCAAGATATGGCTGTTTGCAATACTTTTCCTAATGGGGACAACATGTACTTGCAATTTCCAGGTTATAGCAAACAGCAAATATTGGGTTTTGTCGCCTATTGCGGCATAGTCATATTTGAAACCCTTGTCCACATGCCTTCCCAAATAATAATATTAGTAATACCATACTATCAACCAAAATGTTCCATATGCTTGTAGCATTTTGTTGGTTTGTTCATACTATCCACCGTTATCTAACTACTTTGAATTTGTGTGTGATTATTGTATGAACCAGTTAGTATATAAATTGGATGAATTGACTTAGTGGGTTGCAGGAATATACAGTATGACTGTTCCAATGAAGCAAAAAAACCCTGCTATGAAGGTTGGTTGGAGACTCAGAAATATTGCCATATTTGTAAGAAGGAACTCGCCACAAGTAATATTGTGGTCGACCATAACCATCTGACTGGGGAAATCAGAGTGGTCATACATAATAAATACAACTTAAACTTCAGACTACCCAAGAAACAACTTGGTGCTGTCTTTCATAACCTGCAAAACAATGATGCACACTTACTCATAACGCCATTGGCTGAACATCATGTATAAAAACCGATGTAACCATGGTAATTGAAAACCCGGGTAGAATCGAGGTGATTAGAATCACCCTTGAAAGGTACAAGTCCATCACCAAATGTTTTCCCAATGGGATTGACTCAAATGGAAAGGTATAAAAGTTCAAATTACATTGCATTGATTCTTTTCAGTTCATGAGCTCTTTGCTGGAAACTTCTGCAGGTAATTTGAAAACTGCATAATTGAGTATCACCTGCTTGATGTTTCCAGACAACACCCAATTTGAATGGGCAAAATGGGAGTGTTTCCTTATGACTTTGTTAAGTCCCAAGATAGTTTCATGTGCACGTCACTCCCACCAAAGGATGCATTTCACAATGTCATGAAAGGCAAAGGCGTTAGCAATGTGGAATACGCTCAGGCCTAAGCCGCATGGGATGTGTTCCACTGCATAAACCAGCTGCAGTACGCCATTCAGTATTTATGCATGGACACTTGTTTGCCGGCAGATGTGCTTGAAAATTCCAGGACCATATTTTTGGCTCATTAAAGTCTTGAACCCACCATGTACATCACAGCTTCATCTCTTTCATGGGACGCTTTGTCGTCGATGAAAGTTGCACAGCTAGAACTGTTGACCAACCCTGATATGTACCTTTCTGTTGAACATGGGGTTAGCGGCAGCATTGCTCAGGTTTCCAGAAGATGTGCAGAAGCCAATAGCATTTACATGGCTAAATAGTACAACCCCAGTGTGGCATCGAAATACATATGCTATTCGATCAAAACAGACTGTACAGAAAGCTTCCTATTGGCAATTTCGAGTGGGTTGAGGCAGAAGTGTTTTCTTTGTGGGATTTTGCAAACACAGTGAATGATGGTGATACATGCTTTTTTGTGGAAGTGGATTTGTCGTTTCCAGACGAATGCCACAATTAGATCTGCGTTTGGCTCCAGTAAATGGCATACCCCCTAACAGCTCGCATGAAAAACTCCTTTTGACACTCGCGCTGCAGAATAATTATTTATTCATGGGGAAACACCGAGGTAGTACTTAATGTATTTAGCCAGACTCGACTCTGTACATTGCATTTGTGCTTTGAGCAGAAGGGTATGATGGGTCTGTACATCGAGTTTAATGTTGAGAAGTGTGTCCATGCTACGAACGACAATGAGAAATCGTTTTTTAAATTATTGGATAATGCAGTATATGGAAAAACATTGCAGAATGTCCCCTGGGAAAGGGACATAAGAGTCGTCACCAGGTATGCCACTATATATTCAGCTGCAGAACTGATTGTGTGTCCTACAGTCCAGGCACAGCACATCATCGATGAGAATCTTGTCCTTATCGAAATGTCTAAGAGCTCTGTTATGTTTAAAAAGCCTTTGTACACTGGTGTTGTCATTCTTGATCTTTCCAAATTAACACTTTGTGGATTTCATTGTAAGAACATGTGTGATAAATTTCCACAGGCAACCTTACACTTTCTATACTGTGATACCGACAGCCTTATCTATAAAATTACCTGTAGATATTTTTATGAAGTAATTTCCCCAGATTTAAAGGTGCTGTTTGATACATCCAACTATGTGCTTGATAACCCGCAAGGATTCTCGCCTGAGAACAAAGGCCATACCAGAGTGATGAAGAATGACTGTGCCGACCACATCATCACACACTCTGTAGGTTTGTATCCCAAGCTTTACACATACATTGTTTCGAATGAGCAGTGTATGTGTAAGACGCTGGGTGTAAAACCTAATGTGCTGCAATCCCTCCGATATGAGGATTATCGAGATTGCCTCGATAATTGCACCAGGGTTCTAGGGACCCAACACCAGTTCCATTCGGGTGGTAACTATGTTTACACCGAATGTGTGACCAAAGTAGTGTTGTCAGGTTTAGACGATAATCACTTCATTGAGCTGGATGGAGTATCGACTTTACTACAGGATCCTATAATAAATTTTATTCCCCAACAAATTAATTTCAGTACCATTTTAAATATAGGGCTGCCATCGCCAGCACCCAACACCACACCCTGCTCCGCACCACACCCTGCTTCGTACTGCAATCTGCATCACAGCTGTCTTCAAACCTAATGCATCAATGCCATATATAATCTATGATTATACAAGGAATCTTGAAGCTACGTGTGTTTGTTTGCGTGGAGTCATTGTAGGTGTTGGTGTGTCTGGCAAATATATTCCCGGATGTGACCTAATGGACATTAACCCTAACACTGTAGTGGACGACAACCAGAATCGCCGTTTTTACATTGTATCTTTTTAGTTTTAATAAATGTATGTAATACCATGACTGTGAACGACAAGGACGACACTCCGAATCGCCTTTTGTGTATATTTGTAGAAAATGTAATGTTTGTAAATATCTTTGTAATGTGAAATGTTAATTTGTATTAATGAATGTGTGTGTATGAATGTTTTTATTAAAAAAATTTAAGTGTTTTCATATGTAAATATAATATTAAGGAGCATTTATGTAGATTAATGTGAAGTTGTTGAAATGTTTGTAAATATAGTTTTGTAGGATGTTGAAATGTTTGTAAATATATATGATATTAAGGAATATTCTTGTAGATATTTGTGAAGATGTAAATATTTTTGATAGTTTGTGAAAGTTGTGAAGTATGATTTAAGGATTATTTTTGAACAAAATTTTAATTTTAATGTTATAAGGAAATAGTGTGACTTGTTATTTAATAGTTTGATTTCCTTTTGCCACATTTTTAGATATATTTTTTTATATGTTTGAGTAATTTTCGGGTGAGTTGTAATGTTTTTATACAATGTGAACACCAACAAGTATGAAAAGGAATGAACTCTGAAAAGTAATGGAATGAGTAAAAATCTTGAGAAAATCTTGTGAATGAACCCTGAAAGTATTGGAATGGTGAGGCAAGCTACACTATTGCTATTGGTTAGGACAACTTCAGGTAAATGGACTCTTGCCCTTCAGAGCAAGGCTAAGGAATGACAAGTCTCACTAGCTGGCAATAACTTTTGTCTTACAACAAACAAAAAATTATTCATCTTAACAAGTTTCCAAGGAAATACAAACTTATGATTTTTAATTTAACAAATAAAAGTAATATATTACTATGGCTGTGAATCAACACTTTAATGTTTGCTGTGAAGAGATATTATTCTTCAGATATTTGCTTACATAATTTTTTTTCCAACAACGCTTAAAGAAACATTATACAATTTGCAAGACTAAGTCTATACTTGCTCCTTCTCCTCCTCCACATCACCCTCTTCATCCACATTCGCCTCCGTACTTAACATTAACACCACACTAGCTCCAACTGCTCCACACCTTGCTACACCTGTTCCACACCTTGCTATACCTTCTCCTCAGTTAACTCCTCAGGCTCCTCAGTTAGCTCCTCACACATCTCCCTCGACTCCTCACACAGTACCGCATTTGACATCGCAATCTCGGAATGAGTTAATTAATCAATCAGTTCGTTTGGTTTCCATTGCTTGTTTAGAGAGCCGATGAAGGTGAAGTACACGTGACTTCATGATGGGGGAGTTGTAATTTTATATTAGCTGGGCGTTTGTTTAATTTAAGTAGATTTCGTGTTCCATTCGGTAATCTGTGAATTCGTATCTGTGGATACAATGTTACGTGATTAAAGTGGAGATCAGTTACTTTGCTAAGGAAAACAGTTTCATCGCATGGTTAAAATCGGTTTGACGAATTTTTTTCAAGTCTTTTCGTTAATGATTCGTACTTATTTAATTTGCTTCGCCGAAATAGTTCGTTCCTCTTATGCTATTCGATGAGTGATTAAAGTAATTGGTTCGGTAACCTATTTCAACCTCTCTTCACATTTCTCCCGTATCTAAACTAGTTAAATACTCAGTATGCCTCCAAATATTTAACCTGGCCATGTAGTTCGCTCCGCATATGTCACAAACAAGAAAAATAAAGAAATGCTGCTTATAACACTCTTACACCAACATTAACTCCTATATAAGCAATCACAACCCACTCCTCTGGTCTTTCGACCCCAGTATCTCACAGAGTCCACATCTAAACTGCTCCGCCAATATCACACTTATGACATGAATAAATTAATAAACATTCTTTGATATCAAAGAAATCTTTAATATAATTTCTATATCAAATCATTATTTCATTAATAGATTAATTCAATTTATCGTTTAATCAATCGAATTAATTATTAAATTAATCACACAATTAATTAACATATTTTACATATCATGATTTGGCAATTAGTCCACTTTTGCACCAAATACGACTTAACCCGCTCTTGCGCAAAGTGTCCCAGAAGTGAGTCGCTCGCCCTACCGTAGTGTAAATATGTGTACGTAGTCAGATCCGAGGTGTGAGACAAAACAGCCTAATAAATTTACCCATGCATAGAGTGAAAAAACCTAAATTAAAAAAAAAATATTTTGAATGGATTAAAATGAAAGAAGTTCTTAGGAGAATAAAGAAATTTACGTTTATCAAAATTGATTAAGTTTGAAGTTTCCACTTTTTTCCCTTTCTCGAGGATAAAATTAAAGCGACAGTGAAGATAGTTTTAATGAACATATTTTTAAAAATCGATGTTTCCAAATTTCTTTTTTTTTTTTTTTACATTCTATAATAATTACAATATTATCAGATGTTTTTGCTGCATCCTTAACGCAAAATTTTCATCAGTGTTTACTTTTTTCAATCAAATAGCTACACCACGGGAAAATAGTCAGTATTAAAGGGAGTCATATAATTTATACTTTATCGAACAAGACAACCAAGCCTGGGCAATGTAAAACAAAGTTGCGAAACATGTTTTTCTGAACAAGTTTCATTCTTGATACCTATAAGGACACGTAAAATATATTAACACACAATTTATTAGAGATGACGAGCAAATGTAAAATTTTCTGCGGTATTAACTGCGCTGTATGTTTCGAAAACAAAGCAGTAAAGTACAGAGTTGAAGAAATGTAAGCTAGAATACATAATGTTCATAATTTACACAGGAGTAATATAGCATAATTAGAAGAGGAACTAAAAAAGTTCCGCAACTAGCGACATTTCTAAGGGCAGAGGAGTTTACCTTTAAAAAAGTATTTTCGTTCCTTAAATCCGCTTAATGGATGATGCTCAGAATGAGTTTCATGAACAACTCTCTGAAGTATTTTGAGAAATTAGTGTACTTAATGTCGGCACCTCTAGCTAACCCCGTTAGAAATTCTTAAATTGCTCAACAAACATTGCAATATTATATTATAATTAAGCGTCTTAAGAGTTTTCTGCAGCAGTCGTTAAGAAATTCCCTGGAATTCAGCCAACTACATTTGCCAAATGAATATCCCCCTTGCAACCATTCTTATAATAGTCAAAGTCGTGTAGAGCGCGGGAAACCAAACCTCAAAAGTGTTCAGAGGCGGGTTTCTTCTGCTACATATCTGATGACGAAATAACAGACAACTCTTGAATCGTTATGGATATTCTGTTTCTTGCTCAGAGTCGTATTGCGTTCATTTCGGCGAACTGACCCACGGGCAGTGCTGCACGCTGCACTCGGCGCCGCCTGTCGGTCGGATGGGTTGTTACTGTCCCATTAACAGGCGTCACCGCAGTAGCAGGTGAGTTTGCAGGTATCAGGGTGGCCTATGTACAGGCGCCGGCCGAATGTTGCACCACCGCCGTTCGTCTTCCTGCTATGCATCTTGTTGTGCACTCAGGTACATACGGCTGCGGACACCCGGCGTCGTTTGCCGAAATTCAACTTCAATTTAAACATACTAAATGGCCTTTCCGAACATTCTGTAACTTGCGTTTCTTATTTCTGTTCACCCACAGATTCTGTGTTTAATTTTCTACAGGTAATTTCCGAACATATTGTTTAGCTAACTTAAACAAATAGCTTTGCAAAAGCAATCATGTATCGCATTTTTAAACACAGAGATATTTTTTGGTGCAGAACTCCATTATATTATTCGTTGAATGTAATATACGTTAAAAAAATACGGTATGGTCAGCAAAACATATGCTCAATCTAAAATATATCAACAGATTCATTTGAACCAACCATAAAATTGCCAACAGTTACTTTTTTAAAAGGCCAGTGTTTGATTTAACTATAGTCTGTTTGAAACAAAATAAATGTCAACCATCTTTGGTTAAGATAAATACTTTTTCTCAATACAGTTTCCGGAGCTTTTAGAGACGAATATTTGGAACCATACAATATGTAAGATTCAGAAAATCTGGACAGCAAGTTAAATGCAGGTTTCTTCCAAAATAGTATTCCCTGCCATACGTCTTTGAGCATTTAATCTTTCTTCTGTGCGAACAAAACTCTTGCTACAGAGTCATATAAGAATTGTAACAGAGAAGTGGAGATGAAAGCAAGATGGTGAAGAGTGATGGCATGAGAGGGGAAAAAAGAAAAAAGCGGAGGGAGAGGGCTGAATGCCAATAATATCATGGATTAATTTATCAACTGCTTGCGAGAGAACACATTTCCTGGACTGTAAATCTGGTTGGTGGGGTTTAAGCGCCGAATCTCTAGTAACGCCAACATTACTGCATGTTTTCCAACTTAACGGCCATGGCTGTTTGACAAAAGCGCGTTTTATTCGTAGTACTCCGTCTTACTTACCTCATTCGGCTCAATAATGGGTTCCATTACTGCCCCACGAAGATCCCTCTCCCTTAGGACATAGTGTTTTTATTTTCCTTCTTCCTCAGCACCATTCTTCTAAATGATGCTCACGATAAAGTGAGCACTATTGAAATCAACCTTAGAAAAATGGCACTGCCCCTGCCTACAAATATTTTAACGGGTTCACTGAATGGCATGCGCCAAGTAAAGTTGGTAACATGGATGGAAAGTAGTTCCATATGTTAACGTCGAATGACAAGTGTTAGATAATCATTTGTTATAATTTAAATTATTTCTTACGCTTTCGGTTTCTTTAACACCTTAGTGTGTATAAATCAGAAGATTTGTAATATGTTTACCTTCCTAATAATTTCACAATTTCGCTTGACCAACGCATGCATAAAGTGATGAGGCCTGTGGAAATGTTAATTCTACATAAGGCGGAAGAATACACAACGTGCACACAAGTAGATCTTAAGCAGGCCTCTCAAAATGGCTCATTTTACCGTGAACAGTCTTTAGGCTGAAATACTGATGCAAACACCGCCGTACCACGTTAAAGCCACACATGGCCGACTCTAAAATTTTAATTGATTATATTACTATATGTTTCGTTTGATTGCGATTGTAGTGTAAGAACTGCTGTTCCAGTATTTAACCCCTTATTTGACTTAACATTCCAACAAATTCTGTCAATTACAGTCGTAATCCTAGTACCTCACAGTATGAGCCTAATTTTATTTGATTTCCCCGTGATCAGGTATGTTCCACAAGTGTGTGAAAAGAAGTTACCTAGGACGAACCAGCGGAATTACTGTTATAGGATATTCACGGAAATGTGAACACTTTTTAAAGCTCTCCCAGGGGGCATATTAATAAAAAAAACTATTTTTTAATGTGACCTAAGATGTTAACTATTGATATCTTTTAAGTTTATACACTGCGTTTAATAGTCACATGATAATTTCATATTAAAAATTATAGACGGAAGGCTGTTAACGGTAAAATAAAGGTCATTCTATTAAGATATTTTCAGCTTATTTGCGTCGTTTTGCCAATTATTAATGTAAATATTACCATATTACCATGTGACCAATAAACACAGTGTGTACATTTTAGAAACATCAAAAGTTAACACATGAGGCCGCATTAAAATATATCTTTATGGTATTACGCCTGCTGAAAGGGACTTGAAAAAAGTGCTCCGTTTACAGTGAATAGTTTATAAAAGCAATTTAAGCTTGTTATTTCTAGGTATGATTTCTTTGACTCGCTGGCAGTAGAATAGGATGACCGATTTTGAGGCACAGGATTTCAGGAGTTGGAGGTCGGAGTTGTCTGCCATGACGTCACAGGCTCGGACGGCGGCCTTGTTCGTCTCCGCCCCCCCAATCACAGCCGGTCGTAAAACTAGAAGTAATTTTAATGGGTTTTTAATAATTATATCGTTTTAGAGTGTCGCTGCTGATAATAATTCTATTTTTCTACTTTTTTGAGTAATATTGCCTATAAAATATTTTAGTAAAAATTAAATAATTTCGGCCTACCGCTTCGGTACCCAGTGCATCAGGAGACATATTGTTCCCCCTCCCTCCTTCACAAAACCCGTAACCAAAAAAACATAATTAAAATTTTTAAAAATGTGTAAAAATTAAAAAATTCAGGCCTTCTACCTCGGATTTCTAAAAGTTCCAATCACGATTTTAATTGGCAATAGCAGTGATACTTATATATGCATTAAAAAAATAGTTTAATGCGAACATTAATTCTTTTTTGTTTTCGAAAAAAACACATTTAATGAAAAAAAAGGTGGTTTTCAGGTCTCCTTTTTATGAAAATTAAACCGCCAGGGTGCGCAGGCAGGCTCGCAAGACAGACTCACCTGTCATAACAGGCCTGTATCTATAAGCCACTGCGGAGGTATGAAAAAAGGGGGGGGGGAAGTGTTGACCACCGAGCAAAAATGCATGTTATCTGACCTTGATCTCTGCATCCCACGCTAATAAACCTGGAAGTATCTGATTACAACCGAACGCATTGAAGGTCAGGGCCGCAGGTGTTCGTCGCGGCTTTTGCGAAGGACGGGGAAAGGAGCAGACGGGAATAGATGGGAGGGGGCGGACAGGAATTGGGAGGGGGTGCAATGATAACATTTTTGCAGGTCTGCACCTGTGCGCATCAGGTAACTGCACATGTTCAAGTGTACGTGCTTCATAGTCGTTTTCGCACCTGCACGGTGCGGATGACAATGGGGTCTGCACCTGCATGGCATCAGGTAACTATACACGTGCTTACATATCATTTTTCATGCCTGCTCGGTGTCAGATATACTAAGTCAGCTTGCATGGGAAGAGCTGTGATAGCTTTTTTCACAGGGCAAGCTATCACCATCCACACTACCCCTTAATATTGCATATGAGGACAGGAAAGAATAAAATGAATGTTAACTAAGGTAAGCCATGTTTTTTCTACTTTAAAAAATGCATGTACATAACATTACTTTAAAATATTCGTAGTTCCCATTTCAAAACGTCTTGCTCATCGACCCAGGTAATATCTCCTCTGCATAAAAGTCTCCGACGATGGGTTCGCCACATAGATTATCGAGACCAGTTGTGAGGGTACACTTTGTGGAAAATGCCACACTGTTTGAAGATGCTCAACATGTCGCCGATATTGGCTTTAGTCTTGCACAGGTCCCTCCTCGTCGGAATAGCATAGATGGTCCGGAGCAGGAAGTCGTCTAGTACATCATCAGGCTCCATGCGAGTAGCTGCTGTAGAAGATCGATGCCAAACGCAAGATAGACTATGTGTTTTGGGACAATCCGAACGAACTCGTCGATACTCTAAGGCTACTGGTCGCTTCGCATCTGTGGGCAACCGGTCGTACACCAACGAGATTATATGAATCATCGAAGAAGTCGTTCAAGCTGCCTATGTCTTGAGATTAGGAAATATGCCGTTACTGGGGAATTTCACACGTCGACTAGAAGGAATTATCCTCGGGGAAAGTATGTCATGAAATGGCTGGACGATACTTTCCAATCCGACATAATCGAAATGCAAGACTTTGCTCGTGCAAATAAAGGCCACCGCTTCATTTAGACCATAATAAACACATTTTCCTATTGTACCTGGGCCAGACAGCTGAAGTCAAAGAATGCAGGTGACATCACCAAGGCTAAAATGGCAGATGTGTTGAGAGAAGCACACATACCGAAAAATCTCCAAACTGATGATGGTAAGGAATACTTTAATGCTACTTTCCGCGCACAGATGAAAAGGTACAGTATAAATCACTATTTCACATATACTGGACTCAAGGCTAACACCATCGAGCATTTTCACTAGACTCTGAAAGCCAAGTTGTGGATACATTTCACTGCGAATGTAAACTACAAGTGGCTTGATCTACTGCCGAAAATCGCCCCCGAGTATAATTCCGCCATTCAATTCACTCGCATGAAGCCCGAAGATATCAAAGACAACTCGTTGCCTCAGATCATGTATGCTATTCCAACGAGGAGGGACCTGCTCAAGCCTAAAACCAAGATCAGAGACCTGGTGCACTTCTTCAAACAGCAAGGCATTTTCCACAAGGCCTACCATTACAACTAGTATGCGGAATTGTGCTAGGCGGTTCGCATATGACATTGGTACCCATGCATTTATTACCTCGAGGACCTACTGGGTGAACCCATCGTCGGAGGCTTTTATGCAGAGTAGATCATGCTCACGAAATTTCCCGATGTTTATTTGGTGGAAAAGGTGCTGAAACGGTATAATGGACGTGTGCACTTGAGGTGCCTCGGACAATCGAAGAGTGCCGTGTCCTAGGTCGATGAGCAAGACCTTTTGAAATCGCATCCTCCCATTCAAGCTGACATAGTTTATCTGACACCGAACAGGCATGAGAAAATGGTACGGAAGCATATTTATAGTTACCAGATGCCGTGCAGGTGCAGACCTCATATTCATCCGACGCCATGCTGGTGTGAAAACGACTTGGAGGCACATACACATGCACATGTGCGGTTACCTGATGCCATGCACGTGCAGACCTCATGGTCATCCAACACCATGCAGGCGTGAAAACGACTTTGAAGCACACAAGCTTGCACGCGTGCATTTCCTGTTGCAGTGTAGGTGTAGGTGCAGACACCATGGTCATCCGACATCATGCAGGTTCGAAAACAACTTTGAAGCATGTACGCTTACATGTGTGCAATTGCCTGATGTTGCGCAGGTGCAGACCTGTGAAAATGCTAACATTGCACTCCCCCTCCCCCAACCGGTTCCCATCCGCCACCCTCCCGGCCACTCTGGCAAACGCTGTGGCGATCACTTGCAGCCCTAATATTGAATACGGTCGGTTATAACCGGATTTTTCCAGGTTTATTCGCACAGGATGCAGAGATCAAGGTCAGATCGCATGTACGTGGCTCGGAGGAGGACAAAAACATTTCTTCCCTTTCTTTTTCCGCATTGGCGTCTAGATGTCGGCCTGTTATGACAGGTGCATCTGTCTCGTGAGGCTGCCCGACCATCATGGCGGTTTAATGTTCATAAAATGCAGAGCTGAATACTACCTTTTTTTCATTAAATATATTTATTCGAAAACCAAAAAAAGTATTAATATTCGCATTAAACTAAAAAACTTTTTTAAAAATACATATACATCTCTTTTCACTGACAAAATTAATACCAGTTATATGTGTGATTGAAACTTTTAGAAACTCGAGGTAGCGGGCCAGAATTATTTCAATTTTACACATTTTTTAAAATTAGAATTATTTTTTTTGTATTTGGGTTTTTATGAGGAAGGAGGGGTGATCAATATGCCCCCCGACGCACTGGATGCTGAAGTTGCAGGCCGAAATTATTTAATTGTTATTAAAATAATTTTTGTCAAAATGACTCGAAAAAAGTAAAAAAAATCGAAATATTATCTGCAACGACACTATAAACAATATAATTATTAAAAAAAGCAAGGCGTTGGACCAGTAATATTTAATTTTTTATTCAAATATTTTTATTGAATGTCTTTTTAATTTAAATAATGATTAGGGGTTACGGGTTGCTGAAATGTCCAGCCATTGATTTTGTGTGATGAAGTGGAAGATGAACAAGGCCGCCTATCCCCGCCTGTTACGTCATGGCAGACAACTCCAACATCCGACTCCTGAAATCCTGTGCCTCAAAGTCGGCCAGCCTGTACTACTGCTGGCTACTCATATCTTGCCATAGGTTCGTCGATTGAAACTAGGCTTATGTAAATTATAAAATAAACTTCTTCAGTAGTTAACCTCGAGAAAACGAATTTAAGTAAATGCGAAAATTTAAGTTAGTTCGTCCCATTAACGTTTTCAAGTGTCGGAGTGTATTTTACAGTTTCGTGACGTTACTGTATAAGATTTTAAGTTCAATAAAATTAGGTCAAATCAATTAAAAAAATAACTATGCTTCTTTTAAACATAATTATGAGAACTTTTACTTACACAATATTTCTTCTAAGCAACGCCATAAAACATTTTTTTTTCGAAACTCATTCGATCAAGGTTTAACTACGGGATACTCAAAAATTTTTTTTTTTTGGCAAAATATGTAAATCTGAGATACTCCTGATTTCTTCAATTAGAATTGGACCTTCCCTTGCCATTTTGTGCATCTGTCTCGAAAATACGAAACATACTACAGTAAAAAAATTATTATTTATTTGGTAGTTGAATGTCCTGTATTTTTTATGATTGTATGAAAGAGCCCCAACTTAAATTCCCCGCGTGAACCCAGCAGCACAACTTCAGTAAACCAGGATGCCAGAAATCACAACAGTCTATTGCAAAAGAAGGACCGACAGCAATACCCCCCTCCACCAGCCGGCAACCAGAGACAACTAGGTCTAAATAACGCGCCGATATAGGCCAGCACAAACCAAGGCCTGGTTCTGGGAACGACCGAAGAATCGTTGTGTCCGGTCGCTGCGAATCGCTCTACATGATGATACAGCCTCCGGCATCAAGTTTAAGATGTGGACAGTCTATAGTACATTAATAAATAAACAGGCTTGAGATACCCATAATAATAATGTATCTTAATATAATATATCAGGTTTAGTGGCTCCCTTGTACATTTAATAATACATTGTCTTGTATTGTCTGTGTCTCAAATCTAATTAAACCCCCTCAGTTACAGTAATGCTCTACCATATCATTTATCAAATCAGCTACGTCTCTGACCCCTATTTTGTGAGAAAATGACCATAAATTTTTCATTCATAACAATTGCTCTGAAATTATCGCCTGCGACGGAACTGCGAGTGGGGTAAACTTTCGCTGGCTTACAGAAGTTTATACAACACACGTAGCAGCGAAAAGATCACGGCGTGGGAGTAACAGGTGAGAATCCATTAATGTGAGCAGGAATTTTTTTGGCCAACAGGTTGTTTCCTGTTGCGATGGCCTGCTTTACTGACTCGGCTGATAACCCCGAGATGAACACGGGAGATGGGCCCGGTATATAAATATCTGATGGCGAGTGTCGAGGGAAGCTGAACTCCCGTGAGAAGAAGAGGGTGATGGGCGTAGGTAGGAGGGGCGGAGCCGAGAGAGGAATAGAACGAGAGTAGAGGGAATAACTGCGCTCGAAACCAGGGCTAAGAGAAGCAGAAGGCAGGGCCTTCCCTGGAGATTCGAGATACAACGAAGCTGGTCCCAGAATGAGTGGGGAGGCTGGGCACTGATGTCGACCGGGGTCGCGCGCTCAGCGGGCAGGGATTTCCTCTGCAAACTGGCCTAGATACAGCCAGGCAGCTCGGGCACTCTCTCTAAACAGACCGTCGCCCGGATAAAATGGAATCCTTTCTTCTTTCCCACGGAATGCCTGTCGTAGCTCACTGAGGCGGCTCAGGAAATATCCGGTATTGTCTGAGACGTTCTACAGCTCTTTGTAAAGACAATTATGGGGTACCGTAATATGCGACATATTTATTAAACGAAACTGAAAATAAAATCAACACTCTTCGCACATCATACACGGCAGAGAATGTTCCACTGAAGTAACACTGTACAATATTTTATTAAAGGAATTGCTGAGACAAAAGTGTCTTGCTTATATTATCTACCACGACACTCTGCAGTGTGTGGCACTTAAATAGAACAATGAGACGAACCGCAATAAACGATAAAAACATTTTATAAATGGGCACAAATGTAAACATGAAAACGCTAAGTAAATTTAGCTAGCATAGAAAAGATACTAAACATTATGTTTAGTTGGAAGTTTAGGTACTGTGTCTTCTCAGTTTATTTATTTCTGTGGATTAAACATTTGTACTGTCGTAATTGTTTCAGACGATTTATCATATATACTTTCCTTTCAACAAACTGACTTTCCAATCTCCTAGGAAGATAATTCAAAAGAAAACGCATCCAAAATAATAACCACAGTAGGAGTTAATAGAATACTGTCGACCTACTACTGTGGTGTAAGTATGGTATTCGTCAGAGAAGTTGACCGACCCAACATAATTGTGTAACTTTAAAACAAGTTATTTTTATTGTAAAGCGCAATTTAAAAGTCTAAATGAAATATCTTTGGGGGACCTATTGGTTCACCAAATTTTCAAACTATGATAAATCGGGAACATCTTGTGTAAAACCTTTAACATAAATAATGTCTGTTTTACATAACGTCATTGCACTCCACAACTGACCATTTCTTGGTATGTCAGTGCCTGAGACAGAACCGTCGTATGTAATTTGTATATTAGAAAATAATTTATACATTAAAAAAACCTAAAACTAAATTAATGTGAACCCATTTCCTGGCACTTCCACACAAGAAAAAACCTGGAGGTCCCCAAATTACCATTTAAGAGAATTTCAATTAGACCATGTGGCCATTTCCAAGAAAAGTCAAAAAGAAATTATGAACATTAAAGTCAAAAAAGGAGTCATTGACTCTGATTACCATCTGTCTCTAATCAAAGTAAAGCTTCAACCCAACAGATCCAAACTCAGAAAAAATATAAATGCACGAATCAACCCTGAATTTCTGCAACAAAACTCTTAACACTTTTCTTGCCAATATCTCCAACCAACATCCTTCCAACTGGCTTGAACTTAAAGACACACTCTTGAAAGATGCTCACCTCCGAGAAAACGCAAACATAGATGGTGGAATGAAACCTGCTACAAGGCCATTGAACTTAGAATTAATATCTGGCGAAATTGGAATTCCCATAAAACAACAAAAAATTGGCAAGAATTCATAAAAAGGCAGAAACAAACTTCAAAAACCATTATATCCGAAAAAACGCACTTGTGATAAAAATAAACTGGCAGAAATTGATCAAGATTTCAAGAAAAACAACACAAAGAACTTCTACAGAACATTCAAAGAAGAATTGTCAAATTATCAGGAAAATAGTCTCGCTTTCAAACGTTCGGATGGGGCTCTGGAAACAAATAACGAGGAAAATTGTAAGCTCCTAGCAAATTACTTCAAAGACCTTCTAAATTGTGAACACCCCAAAGAACAACTCACCTTTGAAAAATCCATTCCAAATCCAAATTCAGAACCCTCCCCATTAGAAGAAGTCGAACAAATAATCCGTGAACTCAAAAATAACAAAGCCCCGGGGGAAGATGGTATAGTTGCCGAAATGTGGAAAACAGGTTGTAAGAGTCTTCTTGCTCATAAAATTCATGCGATTATTGAAGATATATGGATCAAGGAAAAAATCCCTGAAGACTGGAAATGTGCACTAATCCACCCACTACATAAGAAAGGGGATAAAACTGACATTAATAACTACACAGGGATTTCCTTGCTACCGATTACTTACAAAGTTCTATCCAAAGCCCTTCTCACGAGACTTGAAACACAAACAGATGATCCTATTGGCGAATATCAGGCAGGATTGAGAAAAGGCAGGTCACGTACGGAACAAATTCTAAATCTCAAAACCGTCTTACAAATCCGTAAAAGCAGATAAACAGTGATCACCTTTGTAGACTTCAAAATTATGCAACTCTATACTCAGGCAAACACTTTTCAATATACTAGAAGAATTCAAAGTAGGCAGAAAAACAAGAGAATTAATCAAATAGACATTAACGGAAACTACATCAAAAGTTAGGTTCTTAGGCGAAATGTCTGAACCTTTTGAAGTTGATAGAAGGAGTCCGACAAGGAGATGGACTATCACCACTTTTGTTCAATATTGTTCTGGAAAAAATAATCAAACCCTCGGAGAAAGAATTAAAAGGAATAACCATTGGCAGACTACTCAAAAATGAACTTCACCGGCGGTGTTTGGCATTTGCAGATGATCTAGCAATTCTCTCCAACAACAGGCAAGAAGTAATCTACTCCCTTGAAAAACTCCATGAAATTTCAGCTAGAACCGGACTCTAAATCTCATATGTTAAAACCCAGTATATGAAAGGATCCTCTCGGTACCAAGAGGGACAGCCTATGAAAACTCAATTAGGCCAAATTTCTCAAGTAAATAAATTCAGGTACCTAGGAGAAATCATTCAACTTTCAGGATTAAATCGCGAAGCATACAATGAGAGAATATCAAAATTACAAAAAGCTTATAGAATCACCTGGAACAGATATAACAATAAGTCAATATCCCGAAATGCACAACTAAGACACTACAACACAGTAATCAAACCGGAGGTATTATATGAATCGGAAACTTTGGTTACTGGGTGCATATCACCAATTAAAGATATCGAAAACGAAGAAAGAAACATTTTAAGGAAAATTTTTGACTCAGTCTGTACAGGGGGAATCTGGATGAAAAGGAAATCTTACGAGCTCTATCAACATTCTGAGAAAATTTAAGACACTTTCAGAAACAGACGACTGAAATTCTACGGTCACATTGCCAGAATGAATAACAAAAGACTGACCAAGAGAATTCTCAACCTTGCCATGTCAATGAAAGTGAAGCACAATTGGCTGCTTGAAATCGAAAGAGACCTCCAGGAAATTGGAATCACAGAAGACGTCATACAGGACAGATGAAGATTCGGAACTCTGGTCAACAGCCATCAATTTGCCAACAAACCGAATATTAAAAGAAAGTACACCCGGACAGAGGAACTTAGGAAACATCTCTGTGAGAGGATGAAGATATTTTGGGAAAAGAAGAAATCAAACACATCTGCTAAATAAGTTCAATCACTCTCCTCAGTTGGGCATAACGATAGAAGAAGAAGAAAAACACCTAAAACTATTCCCATGCAATTACTTCTTTTAACATTGTTTTACCTATAAAAAGTACATTCTTATCCAAATCTAATTTATTTTTCTCTTGAATGTTTAGAAAGCATACAGCACAAAAAAACCTTTATCAAAAAAGACAATCAGAATAATATTGCTTCGCTTATATTTTAAAAAACTTCGGTGATAATTTTGTTATTTTACAAAGGCGCAATTTTTCGTACATTTAAACATTACTACTTTCTTACATCTGCAAAATTAGTACTTAAGTACACTTATAAAATTTGATAACAGTGTTTCCTAACAAATAAATAAATATATAATTCCGATTGCCCGGCTTTGTGTGTTTAATGCAGACAATGTTTTCTAAAGCAACCAAAATAATGATACCCTTTAGAGGTAAATTAATTGAAATTTTTGAATATAATATTGTTGCAAATTATTTTATGATGTTATAAAACATATACTTTCTTTTCTGATGTACCACACTAATCGAATATTTCTGACTTTTTTTTTTTTTGGGTTCTAAAGCATTTTTTAGTTAAATTCTACTCCTATCGGCGTACCGTTTGCTGCCGGAATGTAATTGAGTAAACTGTACTTTTACATTAAAAACCCTTTTTATCTAATAATTAAAAGTAAAAAGTAGAATATTCACCAACTGCAAATATCACTGGTTAGTAAAAAAACAAAATATGTGCAGAATTTTGACACTTTGACGTGCATACAGTATTATACCGTTTTGTCATGTACATAAACAGAGAACGGGAGAACGATGCAATGATGTAGTAAATTACTACATCATTGCCGTACTAAACAAACTCGTCCTTCTGAAATGAATATAGAGACCAGGAGGAATGACAGACGATGATGAGTCGCGAACATCTAGTGTAAAACCTGAAACATAAATAATGCCGATTTTACTTAACGTCATTGCGCTCCACATCTGACATGTTCCTGGTGTGTCAGTGCGTGGGACCGAACCATCGGTCTTAGTTCCGGGAAGTTATTGCGTTTTTGAGTTTATGCAGAAATGACGGCAATGAGGTGATTTCCTGATAACAGGTTTCGATCTATTCGTTGACAACTTGGTGACCGAATATGGAGTGAAGCCACGGTAAGGTTTAATTCTTCTCAGGTTAGGAACAAAACGAGATTCCTTTCGGAAAAGTTTGGCGTAGGCAAAATTTCCGCCACAGATAGGCAGTGTTCCAAAGGTAACTTTTAATTAAAATTTTGTACGTGAATAATAAAAGAGAAAGATTTTACTTGGTTACGAAGTTATTTTGTACTTTATTTCTTATTATTACAACTATCCAGTTTTAAAAGTAGAAAATAGAGAAAACGTGGTACATGTCTGACACTAGCGCTTACCGCTTACCTAGTGGCAAAAATTTTTCCTTTAGCCAAAATTTTATCGTTGATACTCCCAATTCGTAGGAGAAGTAATACTAGCCACGGTCGAGTCTCGTGATCGTCCACTAAACATCGAGGATCACTACCGCCTTCGAAGATTATACACGTGGCAAATAAATTCCGGCGAAACTATAAGAAAAATTGGGTTAGGCTGTATCGGGGACACGGCCGTTTGTTTTGCGTGAATACGTCTACGTTGACGCGTTCGGACGCCTTGATATTTAATTTTTATGTTCCCGGCACCGCTTCACTAGTTCACATGGGGTTTTATGGGTATCACTGGATTGCTTTTGAGATGCTCTTTCCAACCGTATCGATTTCTGTATTTTGAAATGGCATTTTGACGAGTATAGGCTGAAATTGTGTAAAGTTTTCTTAATTTTTTTACATTGAACGCATACAATTTCCCCATAACCACGTCACACGAAAGTTTTTATACGCACAATCGATTTATCTTGAGGAGAGCTGTCGATTGAAACTTAAACGAGCGTCGTAGCTTCTCCTAGTCGAAAGTTATACTATGCGGAAGTTATGAGACGCTTCGAAACGATAGATTTGGAACTGCAATGACAAACTGTATTCCTCGATTTTATTATCATCGGATTTTCTGGATTGCCACTCACTATGGTTGCAAATTTAAAGACGTATTCACGCCCAAGAAATAAATTTCTCTCGAACAACAAATAACGGGGCCGAAGAAGAAGTGTGCGGTGATCGAGGCGCATATGCTCCGGCTTTCCGCGGCGGGGTAAACAGCGGGGCGGCGGCATTGTGGAAGATTATTTCGCCGTGGGGAATCTATCACTCCGATTTCACGTCCCCGGCCCGCCCACAGGCACTCCAGGTACAAATGAAACGTGATACTTCTGCTCTCGTAGCGGCGCCGCGGCCCTCTCCCTGGAGAGCGTCCTCCAGCGCGAAAGCTTTCAAGGGCTGATGCAGATCCCCGTATGCCACTCCGGCCTTGTTACACATACGGTGTCTCACCTCGCCCACACGAGCCTTGCTCACATCACTGCTCCAGGTCTTTTCAGAAATGTTTTTCTTCTGTCGTTTCCGCACGCCAACATGCCACGCATTATTTTTTCATAGGCAGCATCTAAAGTAATAACTGTTATACAGAATGTTCCGTAACGTATGTTACAGACTTTGGGAGGTGGCTCCTCACGAAAAGAAAACATTACGAAAATGCCGACATCTAAGGGTTGAAAACACCCCCAAAAGTTGGGCTTTGAAAGTAGTTTTTTACTACATAAAATGAAAAAAAAAGTAATATTATGTTACAACATGTAAATATCTTAAGTTAATATTAATTTGTTTCCACTTTATTAAATAAAAATTAATTTTAAAGGCCAGCTTTTGTGGGGGTTTTGCACTCTTAGACGTCGTTCCCGGACATAAGTCAATCTGCATTTTCGTAACGATTTTTTCGTAAGGAGCCACCTCCCAAAGTCTGTAACATAAGTTATGAAACATTCTGTATAATTAAAAAGAAAATTGAAACCATCTAAGATATTTTCATATCACGGAACTCAGCTCAACCAAGCTACAAAATGTATTATAGTGAAATTACTTTAATTCAACACTGTGTGCGTTAGTGGTTAGAATAATCACCTTCCACCAAGGCGAACCGGGTTTGATTCCCGGTGGGGTCACTCTCGGCATGTGCCGGACGATGCCGCTGGTTCGGCGGGTTTTCTCGGGGATCTCCGGCACTGCTCCATACTCATCTCGCTTCACCCTCCTCGGCTCTCGATGCCTCGATGTTAAGAGCCACCGGCATCTATCCACTCACTTGTTCACGGACAGTGGGGTAGATTTGTTCATAAAATAGGGGAGGGGTAAGGGGGGACAACATTATTTACATTAAAAAATGTACGTGAACAATAACGCTGTCCTTGTATGTATAACCACATACATTCATTACAAAATATTTTCTGTTACCACTATTTTCTGTTATGTGGCGTGGAATAAAGTGAATACATATAATCAATTGTTGTCAAAATATGGCATTACTTACTGTGATAAAAACTGCAGCTTTGCACAAAAAAATTTTCACAACCACGTCTTAAAACAGCATCCGTTTATGAAAATGTAGCTTTAAATAAATATTGCATTACTGGATATTCACATTCGTTTATCGTTTACCAAATTTGTGATAAATGTAAGTTTGTGCTGCATAGAATAGCGTAACTGCAGTCAGAGAGTGTCCAAAGTTTGGGGGGAGGAGCATACCCCCCCTATCCACCCCATATTCTCCGCACCTGCTCACGGACAATTGTGAGAATATAAAAGTGAGCTTCTACATTCGCGACTGCACGACCATAACTTCTGCTAGTCTCTGTGTTCGCATGTAAAACCGGTCCTATTGGTTCACACGGCGCCCTGTCAGTTTCTCAAAGCACATGCGTCCGCACGGGGTTTGCCGGCTGTGCCTAGTAATACCCCAGCGGCAGGAATATTGTTCTTGTTTTAGACTGGAATATCTTTATAAAACATGGTTTATGTGTCAGGATACTCTTGAGATACGAAGTAAATATCTATGTACAGGCTGTTCACGGTAAAATGAGCACTTTTGAGACCCTAGTTTTTCCTTTCAGACATATATCCTTTAACCATCTTCTTAAATAACTATTGCCATGTAAGTAATAAACACGGCTTGTAGATTCCAATGCACTCTGAAGTTAACGTCTATGGCTACAGTAAAATTAATTTCCTACTCACTATTACAAATGATACGGATTTAAAATGCGCTCACTTTTCAGTGAATCGCCTATACTTGTAATGTATTGATTTATCACTACTGTATTATAAAGTACGTGCGTACCAAATTAAAATTTGGTTTTGATAGATTTAGTCCGAAAATGAGTGTTTTTTAATAATTTACTAATTTTTAAAAATAAAACATGTAAATTTAAGTAGAATAATTCTACCACCATTAAAGTTATTTTATTAATGGCTTCAGTTCACTTTTTAAATTAAAAAAGAATGATTTTACACTATTTAGTTTTTCTAAATATTTTAGGAAATTTTTACATTAATGAGGTTTTTATAAGATAATCTATGTTGGCGCAACTTTTCTGTATCCATCACTATTTTGAAGGTTAAAGTAAAAAATAATTTCCAGATGGAGTCAGTCCGGGACCCTCACTTTTCACGTGGTCGGCAATTCTCTTTCTGTACACCTTGATGATAAAATCTGCGCACCTCTATGTCTGGAACTATAATACCGAGTCAAAATTATCGCAGTGAAATTTTTTTTCCCCCTATGTAGAATAATATACAATATACGTTCTGTTCCTCTGAGTAATTTACGCTTTCAATTCTGCTGACGAAATATCAAGTCGCAGAGAACTTTATGAACTCTGTGGACGAGGTAATATTGCTTCGCCCTGCGACTTCAAAGGATGTCGATGTCATAATGTCACAGTAAACTTCATATAACTCAGTTAAATTCAGGCTACGTGATATTACTCATGCAACACTCAACGCGTTGATGCTCACTGGCTCGGCTGCATAGTAACGAGATGGAAGGCGAAAGACCAACCTAAATACTCAAAATAAGTTCAGTAATATACCTCGCAGCGGTGAATAAATGCATCAACTGTCATTCGCATGCGAAAAAAAAAAATTATCTGAAACCCACCGAGGAAAAAAAATTATAATCTCAATAACTCTTCTTATTCTTAGAAGCTACCCTCCAGTATAATTGTTTTCGGAAATAAGTCTATCATCACCAAGTTCAGAAATTGGTGGCAAACGAAGTGTCAATAGACTGATGCTAGAGAGACAATCCGAATGGGCGTGCTCATATTTGAAAAGATACATTTTTCACATATTCAATTTCACATAATTTCAAGGTCGCACAAAAAGGATATTCAGCTGTAGGAAAGATAGACTGAAGTATACTGTGGTCTGTGAATGTTGTAGTGGGGTTCGTGCATTTTCCTATTTACTCATAACAATTTTTTAATACCCTCTAGGGTTATTAAATCAGTGTTCAGCCATTTATTATTTTTACAAAGTTATAGAAGTCTTCGTTAATTAATACTCTTTAAGTCATTAATTTCAAATTGAAATTTTTTTAA
The DNA here is from genome assembly GCA_029891345.1 of Dryococelus australis. NCBI lineage: Eukaryota > Metazoa > Arthropoda > Insecta > Phasmatodea > Phasmatidae > Dryococelus > Dryococelus australis. Next base: position 99,129,602 of record CM056999.1, read on the forward strand.
TTTTTCTACAGCCACAGCATGATATAGAAGGTGCATTCAAACAAAATAAGAACTAAGCTACAAGTTCAAAATCATTTTATGAAATGTCGGCATTGCGAACATACGTAGAACCAAATTGTAAAATTAATTATTTCTATTTTTTTATAAACCATATGTCTAATTTCTACAATAAAATTGTATATAACACTTTTCGTACAAATATTTTGTAAATAATTTTTTTATAATGACGTGTTTTTTTCCTGAAGTGCAAGTTATATGTTATAACTTAAAGAACACTAGTTTTAGTAATTTTGTTTTAAGTGGTGGTTGAATCTAAGATTGTTGAAGGTAAACAAAATATGCTGTAGAAAATAGTTTTAAGAATTTTTTTGCAACTTTTCTTCTATATTTATGCACAATGGACCAAGTTGTTGAATTAAGAGGGACAGGGAAGACTTTAGCATCATTCAAAAAAAGTTCCTTGGAATTACGATTATTTTTCGGGATATGTATATCATGTAGGCAAATAACTTCGTTTATATCACCATACCAAAGAAACATAAATTATTTTAATTGCAAATGTTAATTTTCAAAGAAGTATTTAGTATGAAAAATGGCAGAGAACTAAAAAAATAAATAAAAAATAAAAAAATGCGCTAACAAACAAAACTAAAATAATTTCATTAAACGTACAATTTTTAAAATTTTAATATATTCATGATGACAGCTGGAATCCAGTCGCAAAGTAAAGATTTTGCATAATGATATAGACCAAAGAGAAAATCGGAGAGGTAAATTTATTCACCTAAATATTAAAGCTATCAGTACAAAAGCGTAAAAAGACGCTCTAAAGTGCTTTTAAAATTAAATTTTTTCCCCTTTATTTTAATATATAAGTGCTTTTATTTTCTATTTGGCACTCTCCATTTTTGGATACTTGAAATATATATATATATATATATATATATATATATATATATATATATGCAAATACCCTCTTAAATAAAAAAAAACTGTCAACTGTAGTTACTATGTTCACTGGGTATGGCCAGGGAAAATAAATGTGTGTAAGTTTCTCATATGTAAGTTTCTCTGAAAGTCTCAAAAAAATCGATTCAGCCGTTTCGGAGCCATTCTGGACAAACATATAGACAGACAAAAATTTAAAAAACAGTTATTTATGCTTCAAAATCGTTTGAATAGCATATTACAACAGACAGACACATCAACTTTATTTATTAGTACATATTTTAATATAATGATATTTATTATTGAACAAGTGTATTAAATATTTTCATTTCAATTTATGAATGTAATATTATGTCATAGTTTCCATGTGTGTGTGTGATTTGTGATTTTGCACATTCGTTTGGAAGGTTAATAGTTTCCCACGTGTGCGCAATTGAAAAATGGCGGACGGTGAGAAGTGGTCCCTTGCGTCATAGTGTCTGAGGGTTGTGAATATAGAAAAACTGAGATATCTTTCTACATCGACTTCCAGAAACCTGAAAAATTTAAATTCACATATTTATTTATGTGCCATGTTCTCTTACGTGCAAACCCTGGATTTTCGCACGCGGGGATCGTGCCGGACGATGCATAATAGTCGGCGGGTTTTCTCGAGGATTTCCCGTTTCCCTCCACCCTTGCGTTCTGGCTTTGTTCCATATCCATCTCGTTTCGCCCTCTCCACTCCGCTCCAACTCTCGGATCGCCAAGTGGACATTTGCAGATGAACGCGCGAGGTAGGTTTCATTCTTTCTTGTGCCACGAAATGTTTGCCTGATGGGTTATTCACGGGTTTCCCCGCTCTTAACTGAAATTTCTAGAACGAAATGGAGAGAGTTTTCCTCGCGTGGATAATTCACGATGCATCTGGAACTTCCTGTGACGCGGTTTTCAACAACAGAGACTACCATCGCCCATTCTACACCTTCCATCAAATTTCCTCTGTTTTCCATCGTGGATACTGTATGTAATGCAGAGCCAAATATTTTGACAGTATACGAAGTACGAAGGACCTGAATATAGCTCTGCTAATTCAACAGTGCAACATCAAATAAATTTAATATTGCCGGTTATAATTAAGGATCGATTCATATTTTTACGGGCATTACAATGCAACACAACAACATAAAGAAATTGGTGTTGATTTGCTCAAAAAGTGCCCTTTTTCAGTAAAGTTGTGGAGTACGTTGATTAATACAGTGATTCCCAACTGATAGTACGTAAAGACCAATCAGGTGGTACGCGATCGTGTTTAAAAGAATATGAGATTTTGTAAAAGGATTAAAAATTACTTCCCCCCCCCCCCCCAAAAATGTCTAGTTTTTATCCTCTAAAAAATGTTCCTTCTTCCCTTAGGAACTGCCAAAATTCACTAAAATGCTGGTGACGGGATTGGGAATAATGATTTAATATTCATAACTACATCCAAAACTTTCCCTGTGTAAAAAGTCAATTTTAAAAGACTAAAATGAAACTGTTATATCACATTTTATGTATATTTAGCACTCTATACTTGGTATGGTTCGTGTGACCCATCACTAAAGGTCCAGATTCTCAAGAATGTAACTTTTTGAGATGTTGCACTCATGAACTAACATAGCGATGTGTGTGCGATATTCGTCATTTGACTAGTTTAAAGGAATGGAAATTGCTGGGGAACATGCTTCACAATTAAGATAGGTGAAGATCTACGCTTTTATCAATCAATTTTCACGTTACCCAAATAATTCATGCAGAATAATAACACGTATGTAGATATGTTTCGTAGAACGGCGGTAGTGCCCACCGAAAGACGTGATTTTTGGTTGATACTTGTAAGATATCACAGTCTCTAAAAGCACGACATTGTGCGAGACTATGATAGAGAACTGGTGGAATCGCAGTCTCTCCTGGATATTTCTCCAGTGCCTGTAATAATTACAAAATTTAAACATGTTTCTAGATTGCAATGAACCAAACAAACAGCAGTTACAGCCGGAATTTTAATATAAATCATTCACGTCACTGCCATATAGAAATAACGTACTCCACAACATTTGGCATGTAGGAAATCTTATGATTTTCCATTGTGACATAAATAGGTAATTCACTTATTTACAAAATGGCGGCTATATGAACATATTTAGTTCATTTGCTATGTTTACCATACCATTATACCAAATTGTAACCAACTTGGTTTACTTAAAAGTATGTATTAAAAGCCGCCAAACTGCTACAAGACAGCATCTTTTGTTCACCACTTTGCAAAAGAAGGGCCATTTGAAATAATAAATAAATAATGCCATATCTCGGCAAATAATTCAACCTATTCCTACCAAATTTGACAAATAAGAAGTACTATGGGAGGCCATCTAAACTAATATTTTTTTAGTGGGTCAGATATTTATTTTTAAAATGGCTGCCATATGAATCTTTTAAGTTCATTTGCTATATCTACGAAACAATGTCACCAATTTCAACTTAACGTTGTATGCTAGCAGTAGGTATGTATTTTAACCAGCAAATTTGTTTACACTGAGCTTTTTTTATACGTCATTTTGTAAAACAGCACCACATAAACAAATAAGATTTTATATAATATCTTATTGAAACAATGAACTAATTCCTACCAAATTTGGCAAACAAGTGGTACTATAGTAAGACCTGTAAACTGATAGGTTTCAAGAGGGTCAAACACTTATTTTCGAAATAGAGGCGCCATATAAACATAAACACAATAAAGTTGCTGTTTTTACCTCATGTCTCAGAAAATGTAATGAACTGTTTCACAACAAATTCGGAAGACAAGTTATACTTTAATCAATCTAAATTGACATGACTTAAGGAATTAGTCACGTATTTTCAAAATAACAGACGTGTAAATATTTTATGTTAATGAGCCATATGTCCCAAACAATTTCTACCAAGCTTTATATGCTGGCAGTATATATGACAAGCATCAAATATGCTAATACGTAAGATTTTGTCCGCCATTTATAAATATAGCAGAACATGAGAAAATATCGCTTGTATGTCAATTCCTGGGGACCAATCAACCTATTCCCATCTAATTTTGCATGCAATAGTGCTAAGGTGGGTCATGTAAAATAAATATCTTAAGAGAGTCCGGTATTTTTTTAGTTGGAGTCAAAGTAAGTAATTTAGATAAGTATCATACAGCTATTAAATAATTTTAAAATATCTGTCAAACTTTATCTGCTGACACCGTACATTATAAGCATAAAATATGGCAATAGAATGCCTCTTTTGCCGAACTTTGCAATGCAGTGGCAGGTCAGGAATTGTAACGTTTATGCAGTATTTCACCGAACTCATATACTTAAATTTACACCTAATTTTGCCAATCAAGAAATGCTACAGTACGTCATGCAAACTTAAATAATTTAAGTAGTTAAAAACTTATTAAAAATTGCGGCCAAATAAACAAACTGTATTGATAATGTTGCCATATTTATTAAACAATCTAACCAAACTCTACCAATATTGGTATGTTGACAGTATCTATTAGAGGCATCGCATGCGTGTATATAGGGGGGAGTTTCCTATATCGTACCACTTTTTACATTTGCCATTTTATCTGTCTCAAATGAAAAAAATACAAGGTTTTACGAATTTGTATAAAAAAGTATGTCTGTTTACTGGTAAATTTATGTGGGTTACATTTCAAAATGTAGCATCGGAGAAGAAATAAAGAACTTTTTGTAACATGCTGCAACTGGTACGATATAAGAAACTGGTTTCCTAAATCGTACCACCTATGTCCTAAATCGTACCACAACATTATAAATTAAATCAAATGAGAGAACAAACAAGACAGCATGTAACGACACACAGGATTATTGTAGTATTTAAATGCTAATAAAGTTTGATTATTTTTCTACGGTAAATACAAGAAATATTCAATTATTTACAGGCTACACAAACAAAATGTTTCAGTTCTGACTTGACACCCGCACAACGCTCATGAACCCAGAATGCGCACAATAAACACGGAACCATATCTTACACAAATGTTTCTTCACATACACAACAATACAATGTGAAATGTGGTTGTGCTCTGCTATCTGATAATGCCAGCTTGCCTAAATCGTTAATCGTGACTCCAAAAAGTAGTTCTTCCAATTTTAAAATATGTTCTACAAGTTTATTTTCTATTTCAAGAGGCAAGGTGGTAGTCCATACAAGCGCCTTCGTACCGTCGTTAGAAATAACGTTTTTACAGTCCAAGTGGCGCCTTAGTGTTGGTTTTGGATTGCCATACTGGCGGCAGCACTCGCTGAACCCCATATCCCCATTTCTGTACGCTGCCAGAGCCCTTTCCATGTCTGATTCACTCCAGGCACCATATTTCCTTTTCCCCATTCTGTAACACACAATTAACACGTTTGTTACTTGGATTTATTTCAAATTTATTTAATTTATGCAAGTAAATTACAAATATAGAACTTCAAATAATATGATATCCCAATTCGTTCCGGTACGAATTAGGAACCCCGCCCGTGGTACGATCTAGGCAACTGCGCGCAACTTCACTCTTTATGTCATTTCTAACCTAAAACAGGTGTCTCGCTACAAAGCGACCAGCTGTTAAGTTCAATATTACTTGGACCACAATGATAACTGCATGAAATCCAGTAACACTTACCTTGAAGTGCTGTATTATCTTACATATGGAGTATAAAAACTACATCAGCAAACACTCAAATAACATAACTGTAATAAAAACGCAACACGTGCTTACCCTGACTAGCTATTTCCATGGACTGCTCAATACATCTACTAGTTCAAGTATTCACCGTGAGAGGACTCCAATAGTCCTGCTTTATAGAAAACCAGCGGTGGAACGATTTAGGGGGTGGTACCATTTCAGCGACTTTCCCCTAGAGGCTTCATTTTAGGCAATTTTGTACGATGGCACCAATTGTTAAAAATTATTCTATTGAGCTATATCTCGGCAACCAAACAACCGATTTCCACCAAATTATTCACACAAGGTGGGCCACATAGCCGTGCGTGATTTTAGCGGATCAGATACTTATTTTCAAAATGATGTGCCAGTAGATATTTCTGGTAAGTGAAATGTATCTAGAGAAACATTAGACAGATTCCAATCAAAGTTCATGCTACAAATCCTATCTCTGTAATTCAGTTGGTTGCACGTAGCAGGTTACGGTGCCAGGTTTCTGGATTCGAGTTCAGGGTTGTTGCCTCACTAATGTTTAACATACTTCAGGTTCCATATCTAATGATATAGCTGTTAATGAGCCGTCAGGGCCTCCTACCATCTAAGCATATGAAAAAGTCGCCAAAATCATTTGCATCCGTATAGAATAAAGTAGGCTCATCAGTTATATTGGAAACTTCTTGTTAGTTTATGCCGTAAAATTTGTTTCTCACTAAGTTTAACCGCGGCGTACATAGAAACGGGGAATCGAACGAATTATTATTACCAAATTTCCTCTTCAGATTTTTAGTCTTTAGTATTATTTATGATTATATTGTACTTAAAATATTTAGTGGTGTATATTAAGCAATTATTGGCAATTCGAGCAGAATTAACTGTTCATCAAATCTGTTTACAAGTTTTGAATGTAAGAAGGAATAGTAGATAATGAATGAAGTGTAAATATGTTGAAAGGTGTATTTTAACGAACCTTTCCGTTGTAAAAGTGAGCAGCATACTTAAGTAGGGAACCACTCCGGTGCCCGATATGGACGGATCCGATATAGGTTATATTATTTATTTTATTTGTTTTCCCTCTTGTTCTTTGAAGTGACATCTCGATAAGCTGTTAGTTTAACATTTCAAACCGGCCTTTGCTTTTTACGTTCCCTTACTGCTTTGCCATTACCCTGTGGCGTGCGCTTTTTTATTTAGCCGGTGGCACGCCTGCACGAACGTTTTCCTCTCCGCGCCAGACTCGCTGTAGAAAACATTTCCGCAACGAACAAAAAAAAAAAGCATGGAAACGTATTTTCTCCTACGATACTGAACATCGTATTTTTTTTTTTCACTAACGTTCCATTCGTTGCAGTAGACCAATGTAGCAGCGGCTCGTACTCGAAACTAAATGTAAACCACGGGGCACGAATAAGCGTATTAATCAAAATAGAAACCAAAATAGTGTTAAACGTACCAAGTTTGTGTCCCAACCAACTATTCAGCACTGACATCAGTGTACTGGTATATCTATTTGTGAGCATATAATCAGTGTTGTCAATGTGCGGATAGTTAACCGAATTTCAGCATTTTACATACTAGCGGGTAAAAATTAGGGTGTTTACCATTTTCGGATAAAATGAGGGTATTCTGCTGTCAGAGACATAAAAAGTTTCGAAATCAGTGACAAATATAAATTGACCATTACTTGACACATTTAAATGTATTAGTATTTCTGATCTATTGTTGCTCAGTGCATTGCATAACAGTGGATATCTGGAAAATATTACATTTATACGCATGTACACTTCTCGTCACAAAAAATGAGCGATCTCGTGTAGCTGAAAATATTTCTAAGTCCCCTTCGGGTATTTTCGGCAGGCTGCCCCCCTCCCAAGTCACAGGGACATGCCGCGGAGTGGGCGTGGCTAAGAGCTGCATCAACACATGGCTTTGGAGGAAAAAGGATACAAAACTCGAATAATAGTTCTGTGAGCTCAGTTTTGTCCGAATATATTCCAACACATTATATGTAATGCAGTTAAAGTAAATTAGTGTTGAAACCTTCGAAATTATGAACTAGTCTGTATCAGATCTGAGAAACAAATAGTAAATTATAAATTTGAACATAGCACACTGGACCACTGGAAAAAATTACTTCCAAATCAAGCATAATTGTAAATATGAAAGGCGGTGTTACGTTATAATTCCCCTTGCCAACACACACGAGATCTTTGAAAACATAAAGTGATAATCACTAAAAACATTAAATAATACATCATACGGAATAATGTTTTCGTATGTATGATAATTAGAGACCATGAAATGTCTCGAAATGTATAGCCTGTAGTCTAGACTTCACAGTCCAATGAATACCCGATAAACTACTGTATATTCACTGTTCGTTTCTCCAGTAAGTGGCCAATATTACTCTAAAACATACAGCACGTGATCCCTAAATGTCTTTCTTTGCCAGTTTCGTATTTACTTCGCACATTCCTGATTGAGCCTTGTTAACTGTAATCCAACGCAAAGGTAGATTAGGCCTGTAGGTGTGTAAAGTTTAGCTTATCCTCAAAATAATCCGCGCAGTTTTCCTGTTCCTGCTTTGTTCCATTCAAAAAGTATAGGCCTCTTTACATGCACCGGCATGTATTAACCAAATCTGGATTACAGTAAACAAATATGGATTACAGTTAATAGTTATTGATTATAATAGTATTATAACACGAATTTACTACAGTATTATCTGCGGGAGTAATTATAGTCTCTTGAAAGATCTACGGTTATTTAAAAATACTCAAAATATTCACCTTTTAAAACATAATAACATATAGAATACATGCAACGAGCTACTAGATATATTTCGAAGGAAACTATTCACATTAATGTGAGCACTTCTTGAAGCCTGTCGCATTATATATATGAACGTATGCACCCAAATGTCAATAAAGATTACGTATTAAGTCGTAACTCAGTTTTTATTTACATTTATACTCGAACTGAAGTATAAATAAAATTGCTTGCATATTTCATGTGTGTGTTATAGCACCATTACGAAAAGTGTTAAGAGCTCACTTTGGCGCGAACAGTCTATGGTACCGTTACATCTAAGCTCGACAGTTCAACTCGAAGAGTTTTGTCATGATGTGGTCTCTCACCGAACTGCCTCCATTAGCGATTCGTGCTACCACACCGACCAGGCACCCAACTGATTGGTGGATACATGTGTAAGTGTGCTTTCTAGCAATTGGCCTGTCAATGTGTCGCGCCTTGTTATGCAAATGCTAGCCGTTGTGGCGTACACGACTAGCATTTGTTTGATAATATTTCGCATTGTGATCACAAACATGATATATATATATATATATATATATATATATATATATATATATACAAATCGTTGTCAGTCCCACAACTACAAAATAAGCAAAATATATATATATATATATATATATATATATATATATATATATATATATATATATATATATATATATATATATATATATATATATATATATATATATATATCAATTTGATACTTGCGTTATATTGGACTGTCTTATTACACACGAAACATTCACGCATATAAATATTTACTAAAATGTTTCTTTAAGAATTACCTTCCTTGCGGGATAAGGCATTGCACTTTCTAAGTTTGCGTCCAAATTGGTTGACCCAAAACCGAAAATTTAACCGATGGAATACCGTATTCAGTACCTGTACGAAATGGGTACACAAATAGAGATAGAGAATTGCATTTTCTTTATAACACGTCTACCAACATCTGACTTTGAAGTTCCCGTACTTTGACCTCATACCTACCAAAATCGTCGAGGTTATAGTGACGTAAAGGGTTGGGAGAGTGGAGGTACGTTTTAAATATTAGTAATATGTCATGCAGTCAAATGAAAAGTTACTGAGCCAGAGTTCCAAAATGTCGTACAGGAAGGTCCATCCTGATCCACTCAAGTTCTATTTCGCAGTGGTTGTTAAAAAATATTTTATAATTTACCACCAATCTGTTCTACTTTCTAACCCTTTCTTCTCCGTTTATTAGGTTTGGTAGTGCAAGTCAGAAAATTATTAGATTCACAATAACAATTTAATTTGTAATGTTGTGAGTACTATGTAAAAATTACTTTGGCGCAAATGGATGGGGGATAGGAGCGGAGGAACTGCCCGCCATCATGTTGGAATTTCCCTTTTTTCCCCTCAAAGTGTCCATATTTTCCTCAAAATGAACTAAATGACCCTAAAAATTTTGGTGTTCATTAAAAACGTCCCTTTTCCCCCTAAAAGATTCCCATTTTCCCAGGCAGATCAGTGACCCTGGGTAGAGCAGTGAGACGGGTCAGCGACCCAGGGTCAAGGATCAACGACCCCGGTGACCGGGATCAGAGACCCCAGGGGCAGAAGAGCAGGGCCAGGACCTTAGCTCTTGACCTTTGACATTTAACACAAAAAATAAAAAAATAAAAAAAAGTAAAAGAAATCGACAAAATTCCAAAAAGAATTTCCAATCCCAAAAAGTATATTATTAAAAGTACTAAAAAATTACTTCAAAAATACTTAAAAACGTATTTGAAATATAGTTGAAAATTTATCATCAACAATTTATTAAAAATTATTTACAACACTTTGAAAAATTCTCTAATAAATGTATTATTAAAAATGTATTCAAAATAATTTTTAAAATCTATAAAATATTGTTATTAAAAATTAATTAAATTAATATTAAAAATCGTTTAAAAATGTATTAAAAATAAACTTTCCAGAGGTCACCCCTCACCCATATACATCCACCATCTTGGTAGGTGCAAGGGGCGACCATCTTGATAGGTTGCCACCACCTTGGTAGGTGCAAGGGGCGACCATCTTGATAGGTTGCCACCATCTTGGTAGGCGACCACCATATAGGTAGGCGACCACCATAGTGGTAGATATCATCTGTCCGCCATATTGGATGTAGATAACCATGACCTTATACCCATGACCTTGAATGACCTTGATAACCAAAACTCGAGAAAAAATACATAAAAGTCAACAAGCATAATTCATTACAAACTACCACTACAATACTGGATGTAGGTACCATCGTCCTTGACCCCATGACCTTGACTGATTTTGAAAATCAAATCTCGAGAAGAAATACATAAAAGTCAACAAGCATAGTACAACTAACTACTATCACCAAATTAAATGCAGGTGACCTGACTGTGACCCCTTGATCTTAAATTATGTCGAAAACAAAAACTAGAGAAAAATACATCAAAGCCAGCAAGCACAGTTCAATACTACCTACTACCACCATATTAGATGCAGATTACCTTGACATCATGACCTTGAATGACCTTGAAAAAATCTCGCAATAAAATACATTAAAGTCATTAAGCATATTACATTATAGACTACTAACATCATATTAGGTGCAGACTACCTTAACCTTGACCCCATAACCTTGAATGACCTTGAAAACCAAAACTAGATAAAATAATAGTTTACACGCACACTACAATAGTACCAACTACCACCATAACAGATGCATACTATGTTGACCTTAACCCCATGATTTTGAATGACCTTGAAAAAAACAAAATACATAAAAGTCAGCAAGCATAATACATTACACACTACGGTCACCATATTAGATGCATGCAACCTCGACCTTGATCTCATTACATTGAGTGACCTTGAAAACAAAATCTCGACAAGAAATACATGAAAGTCAACAAGCATCTTACATTCCTAACTACTACGACCATATTAGATATAGGTGAAATTAACATTGACCTTATGACTTTGAATGGCCTTGAAAGCAAAAATGCGAGAAAAATACATAAAAGTCAACAAAAATTACTAACAACTACCACCTATTAGATGCAGGTGACTTGAACCGTGGTGCCATCACCTCTAAAGGCTTTAAAAACAAAAACTGGAGAAAAAATACATAAAAGTCAGCAAGCATATTACTGTACAAACTACTACTATCGTTTTAGATACAGACAACCTTGACGTTGGTCCCATAACCTTGAATGAAATCGAAAACAAAAATTCGAGAAAAAATTCATGCTTTGGAATTCTTGTATGTATAGTTGTATGCCCGTTTCAATCCACTGAAGTTATCACTGCCAAATTTATGTCTTAGCTGCAACTTGTGACCTCGAACAAGGCGATATGGCCATTATATCTTATGTCTTCTGGTAGGCACAGTTGCCTGCAATTTTTTATATGGTGTATTTATAGCTGCCATATTCATATGTATCACTCGTGATACCGAACCAGGCGATGTATATGGACTACCATTCCACAAGCCTTCATTATTCTTTGGATAAATCTGTTACTGATGTCAGAATTGTTGGCAACCCTATCAGCTACTTTGTTGATCGGTGTGTCTAAACACGCATACCTATTTAGCCTCGCGGTCATAACACTTACTCATACTTTTTAACTTCTTCCTAAATATTCACTGACATCTATTTAAAAATAAATCTGCAGTTAAATATGCATGTGATGAGGTAATGTTTCTAGGTCGGATGCTACAACGCCAGAGCCGCGTACATAGTTGTTCCACCTCTCCGCAACAAACCCCCGCACACACGTTCAGACAAGTGCCACAACGTCTGGCGCAGACAGTAGCTTACTTTATGAACGCTGACGCGGACCTGGTCGAGCGAGCGTATACATGTCTGCTCCGTAAGTAGGCCAAACAATCCTATAGGTCATTTGGAAAGCTTTCAGTCATTCTCGTACAAATATCCCTGCAACTGGGCGTGCAGTGTCGTCTCATTTCGAAATATTTTACGCGCCTAAATGTTAGAGATAATTTACCTCGATTATGTTCAGTTCATCACGTAGCAAAGTCATGTTTTCGGCTATTCTTTTAAAATGGTTTCTTCAGCTACATTGTTTTTATTCCTCTTAATAAAACATTCTTTAAAGTATGAGCTTTTAGGCAGACACAACCGTTTAAAGCGTAGCGCTAATACTAATATACGTAAAAACACTTGTCTTTAGCATGTTAGTACAAATTTGTTGTTACGACGTCATTGTGTATGTAAGACATAGCAACTATAATCGGATAGTGAACGTTAAGCATCCCTGGGGTCGTGGTGGTGTAGTGGTTAGACAACTCTCCTCCCACCATGGAGAATCGGATTCGATTCTCGACGAGGTCACCTCCGGATTTTCGCACGTGGGAATCGTACAGGACGATGCCGCTGGTCGGTGGGTTTTCTCACTGATCTTCCATTTCCCCCACTCTTGCATTCCGGCGCTGCTCCATACTCATCTCGCGTTTCCCTCAAGGGCTCACAAGACCTCGGTGTTAAGAGCCACCCAAATCTCTCCACTCGCTCATTAATCATGCCGCCTACGAGGACGTATTTTGTCCAGAAGGGCGAGAAGCTGAGGACGACCCAGGCACGCGCATCACATGCATCATCGACTCTATGTGCAAGGTACTGAACAAGTGTGCAGTCTTTCCTTCAAAACGTACCTCTGAGACAACTTTAAAATTAAGCCTATTTCATAAAATATTTGCCACATGTTCTTAACTACCAAACAATAAAGTAAATTTATATTTAGATTTTAGTTTCTTCTCATGCATTTACGTCGTAATCCTATATTCATAAATAGAGCTTTCAACCATGTATTAAAACGGCAATGCCGAATATCTATTTACATTTGGACGGCTTCGTTTGGCGTGATCGGTGTGAATGTGAACTGAACCAGGCTTTAGTGTGAAATCATCCAACGGAAACCTTGGAGTGAGTGAAGAGATTTGGGCGGCTCTTAACAGCGAGGTCTTGAGAACAGATGAGGGTGTTTGAGGTGAATATGGAATGGCGCTGGAATGAAGGGGCGGGGGAAACGGGAGGTCCCCGAGAAAACCTGCCAACCAACGACATCGTCCGGCATGATTCCCACTTGCGAAAATCCGGTGACACGGCCGGGGATTGAACCAGGTTCCCCTTGGTGGGAGGCAGGGAAACCTTTGAAAATGCTTTTAGTAACGAGTACAGATAATCGTGCCGTTAGTATTTTCTACCTGTTGCAGCGCCCGTCCATGTCCATCGCATTACTGAAGGACGAGGGAGCTCAACAGGGCCACGATGTCTGGCGCGAGCAGTAGTTCGAGGTGCAAGCAGTGGCGACCGCACAAAGCCAGACGGACTATGAAACAGTTGAATGGGGAAACCACCTGACTGCCTGTTCGTTTTGTCTCGGCACTAGGCACACCTTGTTAAAAAAAAGTCTACTTGGCTTATTTATTCAAACAAATTACTGCTTACGAAATAAAATTGACTTCATTTTTTGTTCGGGAAAAATATCTTTGGAAAGCAAGGTTAGGGTTCAAACATGTTGAGATTGTTACACTTATCAATTAGATGAACAAAAAGATAGTTTGACTAAACGTAATACACTGCAAATACATTATATTATTTTCTATATAATTTCTCATGTCATATGTTTTCTCTTTTGCATGTTTGTTATTTGTTTTTATTCGCTCACCAAACATTTGATTGTAGGTCTGGAAGTATTAACACTGACAAAGAAACCGGAGCTTCTGTGTTACAGGCCACAAGATTAACTGAAGCTGAGTATTTGCAAGTTTCATAAGAAAAAAATTTCCCACAAAGACTCATGGTTCTGAACATAATCATAATTCAGTCGGCAAGTTGAAACATGATACGGAAGTTTGAAGGCACGTACATAACCTGTATTTCACGTCATATCTAAGTGGCATCTGCAATTATTATATGATATTCGTTAGCCACAAAATTAACATTAACTGAGAACAGAGCTGAAATATGTATGTAATTCTTTAAACGATCGATGTAGATATGAAATACTGTATGTAGGTTAAACACAGCTGTAAGTTAACTACAGTGTCATGAGAGAGACATAAACGGCGGTTAACAACTAAGATCTTCAGGGCTGATAGTGACGAAGAGAGGCGCAGATGGAGCAGCGATAGAAAACTGAGTATCGGGAGTACCCCGACACTATCCACTGGCCAACAGCAACGCCCGCCACGTTTCCTATACATGGAAATTAGAATGTGACCCCGGTTTGTCGTGGTGCGAGACGAGTAGTCTGACAGTTACAACACCACAGCTCCTACAAGCGATTAAATACTTTAAAAATACACATCCCTTTTTTTGGCGAGCTGGTATTCCCAGAGGAATAACTTTTCCTGTCCTATTGTAAAAGTGACAAGAGAAACTTAAGGCTCCATATTTAAGTTATTTAACTTATATTTCAGTGCTTTGTTAAGTCAGCAAGAGAGGCAAATAATCTTGCTTCCTTGAATACCTCTATGCCAAATGTTTTAATGCCATTTTATGTCAAATGTTTGAACGCAGATAGTGCAAGCTGACCTGGTTGGAATTTTGAGCTGACATACATGTTAAAAATGTTTTAAGTTCACTTGCAGCTCACGAAAGCGTGAAAATGGCCCTGGGATTGCCTAGTATAGCCATGGTAGTAAAATGTACAGAATTCTCCTGAGTATAACTGCGAGGAGGTGGTTTCAGGTCGGAAATGCATGCAGCAGCGAAACAAACCCTGCAGCTCACATTATCATTATATTTGGGCTACAGTATCGTAGAAGGCTACATACAGTTCCTTCAACACCCGTTCTCCAGTTTCCTAGAGGGCTGTGCTTTGTAAAAGTTATCGTATGATGCGAAGAAAATAAGCACATTTTGTACGAGTAATTGAACTAGCGTATACATTTTTTTAATCTGGCACTTGAACTTGTCAACGCTGTCAGAAAACGAGCGAAATGCCCTCGAGCCTCTTAGTTTTGCAATATATTTCATTTTAAACTGGCTGCTGGTCAAAATATTTAATCTAGTTTTTAACAAACAGCTATCATATATTTTTCTGCGTGGGAAATTGTATACAGCATAAATGAAGGGAATAAAATGTTCTACAAAAACGTTTTTATCCATTGAGTTGATATTTTAATGATTGAGAATATGCACACAAATAAACCCTAAGAGTCAGTATATATGCGCATATGAGTACCCAATTTACCAATAATAAAAATTAAGGTAAGCTGAATTGCTTTTATAATGCCTGTATTATTTTATGTTAAACCACATTTAACGTACCAATATCGGGCCAGAAACTATTCATTCCACTTATTTTGTAATATATAACATGTTTTGTTTAAAACACTGATAAAGTCTCATTTCATTCGATTGTTTATTTACAACATGCTGTGTTATTTGTATCAAATTTCCGATAACATTCACTAGTACATTTGCAATATTTAAAAAGTGTATGACCTCCCCCCCCCCCTTTTTTTTTTGTTCCTTGGTTACACGACTCTGTGGTTATAGAATAGTAATAAAAATGTTCATGTCATCGCCATGTTAAGAATAAGTGACCGACCCACGTAAAACATATAAGTTTATTTGGTCAACGTAGCGAATCTTGTTTGCCAAATTAGGTAGTAACAGCTTTGTTGTTTTCCGACATTTGACACAATATGTTTTCTTGTTGTAGCGGTGCCTTACAATATTGCAGACAAAAGAGACAATGTACCAGCATGTTTAGTACTTGTAGGTGATACGTTCAACACATCAAGTTTGGTTGAAATGGGCCAAAAAAAACGGTATGCTACATGATGTATACCAAATGAACCCAAAAATATTTACATAGTCACCATGTAAAAATGAAGTTTCTTACACATTTAAATCGCATATGTTATCATGGCATACACAGTATTAGATACAGAGTACAAAGATTGCTTGAAATTGGTCACATCATTTCATAGATACAGAATAGTTATCAAAATGCCTATATTGCCACCAATTAAAACTAAATGCCTGAAACAATTAATTCATATCAGCATACTACTTGTTTTTGTCAACTTTGGTAGGAATGGGTAGATTGTTTTCTGTCCGTGTTACGATACAATAACTTATGTGCACTATATTACAAAATAATGAATGAAAATGGTTATTTATTGGCATATTTACAGTAATGTCTTTAGTCGATATTTTCTTTATATCAAATGTAGTCTATGTGTGTGTGTATATATATATATATATATATATATATATATATATATATATATATATATACAAAATTGAAAAACAAATGTTTGTATGGCGCCGTTGTGAATATATATTAAGTGCTACATTAATCTTAGTTGTATATGGTACCATTGCCTACTATAGGCCTAAAAGGCACTAGTAACCTGCAAAATGTGGCAGGAATCTATTAAGTAATTTCCGAGATATGATGTCAAAAACTTATTGTTTTCATGATGTGCTACCTTCCACAATGGCGAAATAATAATAACGTACCTTCCTAGATTAAAGACGTACATGATTAACTGTGAAAATACACGATTTGGTTTTACCTAGTAAAATAATTCCTCAGATATGAAATGGCGCCCTACTGTCTGAATTTAACAACCCTTCTGAAACTAAGCAAACGGCTTGGCAGAACATTGTAAAAATCAGATGTCCTTACTAAGTTCAATATGTGCACCGAATTTGGTGGAATATGTTTCACAGGATCGAATGTTATTATGAGGGGACCTACAGTACATCACAGACAGACATTTGCATGATTATGTAAACTAATTTTTTCAAGGAAAAAAAGCTTAACATTGAATGGAAGTGAAAGGGAATTGAATGTTTCAAGTTAATCAAGAAATTACGGAGGGATTATCATTTATTTCGAATTATTAAACAACTGTTAGCAGCAACATTAATTTTCTAAATAAACTGTTTACGACCGCAAATAAATGTCTCATAAGAAAAAATAAATAAACGGTTTAAATATTATAAGCTGTGTATAAAGTTTCCTTTTTGTTGTTGTTAATGTTTAAATGGATTCAGAAAGTGTTTCGTACAACTAGAGGCGTATCCTGTTCGGTCTCCTTGCATTTGAATGATATACGGCATTTTAATGCCGTTTAAACAAAAACGTTCAGTTTGACTCCATGCTACATACACTAACGCAGAAGAAAACAATGAGAATAATAAGTCTGGCAGACGAACGTTTGCTTCCACCTGAGTTATAATTTTGGTAACGCCACATACAAAAACCTCTACTGGAATCACGCTGCAAAATGTTTTGTCGTCTTCTCTAAAACATTCTGTAGTAAGTCATCTTCTTGCTTCGAATCCAGTACAACAAATATTTACTGATTTCTGGCGTGGGGATACTTTATTATGTAATCATATTCCAATAGTATTTTCGCTTATATTCACGATTTACGTCATACTTAATGATTGTTTAGTTTTGTGTGGAGTGTACGACGTCAGGAATGTGATTCCCTAACGTACAATATACAGGCTACGTAAAAAGACATACAGTATGTGCTGCCATAGTTGCGGACGGTACACGTAGCGAAGTACGCAAAGCTCAAGGCAGGCGGAAGTCCTATACAGCCGTTAGATGGCGCAGGCTAAGTTGGCCAGCTGCTAAAGCAGCCTGCCTGTCTACGTTGGTCCTTCGCGGATCAAAGTGCCACAGCAGCTGAACTGACGCCATAAACGTGGTTATCTTACGTGACGATAGAAGGGAAGAGCCTACAGAGAGCGAGAACCTCGCAGGGTTGCCAGTTGTACAAATCAGTGTGAGTCAATGTTCTGGAACTTAATGACAACCCATTACTTCACACTGCGAGGCATGCGGCGAGTGGCAAGGAGTTTTAATTGCCCCAGGCCATGTGGAAAAGAGATCAAGTTAATATCTGTCATAACCACGGCGAAAATACATTGAAATTGATATGGCTCGATCTTGCGTCGTAAAGAAATCGGGAAATCTGTTCAAGTATTGTTTTTTTTTATTGCAAGCAAGTCGACATACGTACATTATCTGTTAAAGGCTGTTCACGGTAAAATGAGCACTTTTGAGACACTAGTTACTTTTATCTTTCAGCCATTTTTTATTCTTTAACCACCTTTTTAATTAAATATTGCCATGTAAGCAATAAACACAGTGTAAATATTATACCGCACTCTGAAGTTAATGCATAAGGCTAAAGTAATATATTTATTGATTATTATTCCAAGTGAAAGAGTTTTCAAAAGTGCTCAATTTACCATGAATGGCCTATAAAATGCAGGCATTTACGGCATAGACAGATAGACGCCAACTTACAAAAGAAAGGCTCTTGGCAAGGAGGTTTGTACAGTTGAACTGAATGTATTCTATCCCTGTACGTGTGATGTGGGAGGTAGAAAAGACGTACAATGACGATCAATGATTTACAAACACCACGCTGTTCTGTATATACTTCAAACATTTTGCAGGAAAGGTTTGCTAACAAAAATCAAAGTGAATAAAACAAAGTGTAAATTGTAGGTTCGAGAAACACGCTGAGTCCATACATACACACAAAAACGTAAAGTAACGTCTCAAAAAATTATTAACCCCAAAGAATTCAAACGAACCGTTACAAGTAACAAATATTTTCATACGCTCAAATGACTCCCGTAGTACTTCCCACCTAGGCGACTGTGCAATGTATCGTAAAATAATAGAAAACTACAAGCATGCTGAGACAAACCGAGGAGTGGATGGCCAAACGTACTTTCGAGTAGAGAAGAAGTTATGTTGTGAAATAAATCGGTCAAAAATCTTTTACTAGTCCATGCGCTATTGCAAGAGACCTACGAAACACTTCAAAGCCATTATCGCCAATGACAATGAGAAGGGTGTTCAGCAACAGTGACTATAATGCAAGAACACCACAGAAGCAATCGTACATAGGCAAATGTAATTATACGAAGAGATTTAACTTCGCGAAGGTATATTTACAGAACGATTACTGGACAGACGTAATATTTCCATATGATAGTAGATTCAAGGTTTTCGATAATGACAGTCCGCTAATAGTCTGTAGAGAACCGAATAAAGAGATAAATCTCCAACATTCTCGTCCTACTGTCAAGCATGGTGTTGGTTCAGTTACAGTGTGAGAGTGCATGAGTGCATGTGGTGTAGATGAACTGATGTTTATATATTGACTATTGGATCAATAAAACTATATTAACCTGCTTAAACATAAATTGTGACCTAATGCCATTAAACTTGATGTAGTAATGCATATTTTACCAGGATAATGGTACTAAGCGTAAATCCTGTGCAACACCTATATTGCTGCTGTATAATTGTCCTCGTGTAATATAAACTGCACCCCAATCCTCAAACTTAAATTCAATAGAACATATTTGGGCATACTTAGACATAAAGCTATGAAAACATCATATTTCATGCACGCGGGACTTGAAGGAGAAAATCCTTAATGAGTGGAACAATATCCCTCCTCGTGTCATACAAACGGCAATAAAGTCAATGCCAGCGCGTTTGAGAAGCGTTCTGAAGCAAAAGGGACGGCATGCTAAATATTAAATGCAGAATTTATTTTGTTTATGTTGATGTACGAAAACATTTGTTCTTCGTACGAAGGTGTATGAACATTTCTGATTCGGAAAATGTGCATTTATTTACATTTGTGTAATATATTACTTTGTTTCTTTTATAAAGAATGTTGTTTATTTGTTGTATTTGATGAGACGGAATACAAAATACAGCTAGACGCATACGTGTGTGTCAACATAATTGCTTATTGTACAGACGTCATGAAAGGAACAGGATGTATGAATATTTGTGATCGTTACTGTATATACATATTAGGGCCTGTTCTATTTGAAAATGTTTTCCGTGATATTCTTCAAACACAAGAATGATTCAGTTACATTCGTAATTTGACCTTACTTTAATTCTTACGCAATCTGAATAACTTTTAAGCCAGTAGAGGCTACTGACATCAGACTTAACAGACACAGATCTGCCTCTCACTGACATCTAGAATGTTTTCAGTGTGAAAACAAAAACAACTTAAACGTCGCGTATATGCGGTCACGGCCAAAAGTATAAGGACAGTGGTAGATAGCAATTAGTGACATTCGTAGATAAGCTTAGCCTAAAGGCAGAAAACAGGTAATCAGCCACGTTTAATATTACATAGTGATATAGAATACGACACACAAAACAAACAACATAAACTACGGTATCACTGCAATAGACTACATCATCTGTCTCCAGTTCTTATAAACGTTGGACATACATCAGCAAAGTGTTGATCATTGTTCACTCCACAGTTATTTGCTAACTTCCCTTTTTGCGAACAACGTCCATCAGTCTATTTAGCTCTAAATTAACCAGTTTTCTAGTAATGTCTGGCCCAATGCTACTACAATTTGGTAGAAACGCCTCGTTTGTGTTTTATGGGAAAAAATATTTTTTTCTCACTCTTCTCTCCAATTCCTCTAAAATATTATCAGTAGGATTCGGGTCAGGTGAGAGAGATAGGGTATTGTATGGCCTATGGGGTGTGTTCTAGACGATCCATTTTGCAGTGTGCTTGGGGTCACTGTCATGTTATAAATATAATACCATAAGGTGTCTGGAGTTTGACTTTGAATTTCATTCCTACTGATTATATTATTTTGTTTTGTTGCAATATAAAATGTTACAGTATCATATGATGTATTTTATTTGTTAGTATATGCTTGCATCCATATAAAAACACATGCAACAAACAAAGGTGGTCTCGCGTGTATGGTTGTGACGTCCGCTGTTTCGGGTTCGAAACCACCTTGCACCTTTAATTTGTATCTCAATGTGGTCATTATGCCACTTTGTGTGCCATTGGTTTTTTGTGTGAGTGTTTATTTGGCCCTGAAAATGGCCGATGGTGTAACCTCAATAAGAGGACCAGTAGCTCTGATTCTCAACCACCTGCCGCAGTCGTCGTGGTAGAGAGGCGACCAGAGAAGTAGCATAACGTTGGCTACTAGCTACTTCATCCCAGGCATCCGCTACTAGCTCCCAGAGAGCATCTTTATTTGCTGGCTGTGTACCAGGCCAGTTTTCCGCCATCGTGCGCATCGTCTCCGACCACACATTCTCAATTGGATTCAAGTAGGCACTGTAAGGTGGCCAATCTACGAGCTCTAGTTGGTCTCGCCTTACGAACCATCCTTGAACCCTCTGAGAAGTGTGTATCGGAGAATGGTCCTGCTGGAAGCGCAGCACACCATCGGGATATAAAAGTCGCACCGAGGGAATCATAATGTTCTCTAGAATATGTAAATACTGCCCGGCATTGAGGCCGCGTGTTTTCGGACCTCGATCGTCGATTCTGTGCAACACGCCTATCCTGCGTGCACTCATCCATCCCCAACACACAACGGATGCATGACCATAGCGCGAGCACTCGGCCACATATTCCGGATTGTCTCGGGTCCCACGAGGTCTAAAGACACGCATTGGCCCATCGTTAGCCGAGGAAAACACACACTCGTCGGAGAATACAACATCTGACCAGTCACTGTCAATGTTGTCCTCGGCAAACGCGAGTCGATAGATCCGGTGCTCAACAGTGAGCCTTTGCTTCCTTGAAGCACGCCGGGACTTCAGTCCCGCCGCTGTCAAGCGCCTAAGCACGGTACTCAAGTCGCCTGGAAAGTGCGTGCCACGTTTTAGCTGAATGGCACTCCTGAAAGGAGTCAACTGCACCTGGGTAATCAGACTGTTGTCCTCGGCTGCAGTCGACACCCTCCATGAACCCGTTCCTCCGCGACGTGTCACGTCACCCATTTCCAGGAACTGTCGTGTCCATCGACTCGCAGTAATCTCTGGAACACCTTAACGTCGGCCTGCTTCAGCGGCGGAAAAACCTGCCGCTTCAACAAGGCCTATGACTCTCTCCCTAACCGACTGGCTGTGGTGAGACATCGCTGCGGAATGACGTTTCACTTCCTTGAACCGCCTGGCTCTGGCGAGACATAACTACATGATGACGTGTATTAAAACGGCTGTATATGGCTGGGATGTAGAAGATACGCATGCCCAGAGTCGAATAGGGACCAAAGATGTGCGAAATGTGTATGTTGTCAGATGGTATCTGTTTAAAAAGGGAGACCATAAGGCGTGTCCGAAACTGCAGTAAGTTCCTCAACTGATCACGTGACGAAGTTCAGGACTACAAATGCATGGGCAATCAGGGAGAAACTCGGTGACTTTGGATGGGCACGCTAAATGCCCAAACCGCCTGTCAAATTATCTGATGCTTTTTACTTTCGTTACCCATCGCATGACCGTGCAAACACAGAGGTGTATAATGACACGAATATGAGCAGTAAAACACAGATATGTTATTTTGTGTGAGAGTATTTTTGTAAATACATTTACTTTGTATTATATTTTGATTTACTATATGAGACACCAACACGACAGCTGATAAACGTAGTATTATTTTAGACTGTTCACGGTAAATTGAGCATTTTAAAGGCCCTTCTAAATATTTTCTTCCATCCAATTTCCATCTTCCTGCTGCTTTTTAATGTAAACATTGCAATGTGACCAATAAACACAGTGTATACATTCCCTGCCCTAAAATTGTAATGCCTGAGGCTGCAATACGATATATTTATTATTGGTTTATGCCTGTTGGGAGGGTCTTAAAAAGTGCTCACTTTACCTTGTACAGTCTATTGCAGAGACCAAAAAATAGTAAACGAAAAAATATGTTTCCTACAGACAAAATCGACCGCCTCCTTGGCGAATGCACATCGGGATGTGTCAGATCACAAAATTACTTAATATATGTATACACATTCATTTTCCTCACATTGCCTAAGTGATAAAACAACTTCGAAGGACATATTTTCGTAATCAACAATTTTACTACGGCCAGCGTTGACACATTACTTAGAATATATCGTACATTCTGTAGGTTGTTACTTATTTCACACAAATTAAATGAATGGACATTATCAGTGAAACATAAATGTGCTGTCAGTACTGCTACGTGTGCCAAGCACAGTAAAACGAGCAGTAGGTACGTAAAAAAGCTCTGAAAGAGGTTTGGAATTTGGGAAGTTGTGAGTGGAGGGCGGTTACATTCACTATTTGTTAGGTGCACGCACAGTAGGAAAGAAAAGAAGGTTAAAATATGTATGTGCGCGCCACAAGTATAGGTTGGACGTAGTTTGAGTTAGAAGGTGCCAAACGTAGGCTTATACGTGTCTATATGCACCTTAATAATTCTCCAACATTTAGCTTACCATAGAAGAAACTGAGGACATCTAGAGCACTGTAAATAACATGCACAGAAGCAACTTGCATAAAATCTCAGCACTTCGTATAAAATACAACATGTGAAATCTGAATAATTAACATATTAATGAAATGAAAAATAAATAAAATCAGACCAAATGTGTTATGCAATTCAACAAAATGTAAAATTAAAATGTGAAACATTTGTTAAACTTTAAATGTGTATGAGAAAAATCGCATTACTCAAAAATCAAATAAACTTATGTTGATGACCAAAATTAAAGTACCACCATCCAGTATAGAGATAAATAAATTAAGGAAATAAAAACAAATTAAAGATAAAAAAAATAAAGTATGACTGTAGTGCTGCTGCAAAATTAACTGAGAACTGACTTGAAATTTAATTCAGAAATAAAAATTTGTTCATAACCGGAAGTAGCTTTCTTCAATTTCTAACTGTTTAAGAAACTGACTAAGCTCCTAAGTAATTAGTTGCATTTACAGTTCTCACGATCCAAACCTTTACTTGAATATGTCAATTTAAGTTTTAATTACTTCAGAAGAATTATTCCTCACTTTCCCTCAAATAGTTTAACGCTGCTTAAATGAGATTTCACTGAGTTCAATAGTTTTTAGATGTTAATGTGCTCCGGCGTTACTAGCTCATATGGGATCTCAGGACTACGGATTATACACAAGTTTAAGTTCAGAAAAGGCCTAGTTCCTTAAGTTAATCTTCTTCTGAAAATACTATAAGTTTGTGGAAATAGATTACAAGTGAAGTCTTTCACATAGGTCTGCACCCAGACTCTCAAACTCCTTGGCGTCACCTGTATTCTGATGCGCCGCTACGTGGCTGACATGGAGCCTGGCTTCTAAAGATCGGTGTCCAGGCATCTCCAACAAAACTCGCTAATACAATTATCTAGACACCTGCCATCAACCCTCCTCTATAATCAGTTTTGGCAGTGACCTAATCACTACTTCTCAGACTTATTACTAACTTATTCTTACGTTGGCGCTGGGGATTCCCTGAGATTGATATCTCAGCGAAAATACAATTAACCATCCATGTTAAAAGTCTCACCCAGAAGCGAGCCTTCCGGCATATCCATTCAAGACTAGCCAATCGGGGCCTATTTCCGACTAGATCTCCTTAAAAGAAAATCAACCAAATTTAGAAATATTTCTAATAAGAAAATAAAGTAAATAATTAAGCTTTAATAATCACAAAGTAATTACTGAGTACAAAAATAAACATATAAACATAATATTACAATATTGAAATAATAATGTGTCAAAACTAAGAATACTGCATGGAAATTATCGTAGAATATAGACATTAAGTGGACTGCTGGTTTACATAAATCATAAATTACGTGATTTAAATTGTTACCATTACATATGAGAAATGTGTGAAAATTAATATTCAAATTACAATAGCGTGTGAGATAAAATAAATAATACAACTCAAACACTTATATAGCTAATCTGCACGTACCAAACATAACATAAGAACATATTTTCTGTCGACCTATGACCATAATTACTCTGTTTAGGATAATATACTTGAGGCTTTCACTTTCTATATTTATTAAATTCCTATATTTTACAATAAGAGTGTATGTCGGTTTTGTGTAGAATAATTATGAAAATGTTTTTTAGTATTGTCACAACCAACTCTGTTTTTGTGATGAACTTACAGAAGAAAGACGCATAGTACAATCTTGAGGTAATTTAGACAACATATGCTTATTCGCAGTGGACGTACAGTAGTTGCTCTAGCCTTTGAAATATTATGGCGTGTATAACCAAGTTACCGTATTGATTTAACTGCTCTTGACAATTATCAGTATTCAGCAGTACACAGGACGAGCTCTCGACACAATCGGCATTCTAACATCATCGAGCGCTGTAGCTTCTCGATAACACCTTATCCCAACACTAACACCACGTACGAATACAACAGCTGATCTCCATAGACTATGTATACCACATTCGACGATATATTCACTGTAGTTAGTTATACACCCTAATACTAATAAGCAAAAAAGAGCTCACCCCAAAACGATCGAATCGCGTGAACAGGCAACGCAGAATGACTAACGCATACACTCTGTGAGTCATCTGACTTGGCAACATGGACTTTTGCAGCAGCATTCTGGCATCATTAAAATAAATAGGTTACGATCCACAGTGATTGTTAGCAGTGGCCTGAATGTTGTTCATTTACGATATAAAACAGAAATATTCAAGCGTTAACTGGATATTTTAAAGTACCTGAGAGTAATTATCACTCTTATTATTTACTTGTCTTGAATCCGCGTTTTGTTCAGAGGCAAGATGTTTGTTATACTGAATATTTTATTAAACATTATGTTACTGTGTGAAGATCTGTATTTATTATTTAGACAGTTCGCACAATATGTTATATGCAAAGTAATTTACTACGCAGCGATTACTATAACTATGAGGGCATTTTCAGATATTCCTTCACATTAAACACACACGCAACAATTTCATTTCTGTTTTAGTTTTACTGACCTAAATAAATATTACGGCAGAACTACCGTTTTACAACGTAATGACCACAGGAATGTAGTTTTGAAACGTATTAAAAATCACACTTTAAAAGTTTTCTAGTGTAATTATAACACAATCGCTAGGAAGTGTGTGACCTTCAACAATCTTGTAGTTTTCACTCCATACGGATATCTAGTGACTACGTAGAGTCTAAATGGGCAAGCAGACGGTTGTAAATATCACAATTGCCTCCTCGTTCTACTGTTTCGTGGGGTTTTCCGTCTACATGTTGTTCGCTGTAACTTGAGCGGTTTTTGCAAATAGACAGTGCCCGTAATCGCCTATAGTTTAATATGTGCACCGGCCGAGGTACTGCTGTAATGCTAGCCGCTACTCACGTAAACGGGTTCTTCGTTTCGCCATCGCATTATAATTGTCATGTTCCAAACCAATGACCACTGAAAATCGATTCCTATAATTTGTGCAGTCCTACCACTGAAAAATAAGTGGCAGCGTAGAAACACATTAATTTTGCAAATAACAACAGTATTGCTTGATAGACATACTTACTCAATATCATGATAAACATACATATGTATACATGTCACTTGACCTATAGTAACACCAATGTTGCATGAGGCGAAAGACACAAGAAAGTGGGAAGGGATTTCAACATTGCACTACGTTAATCGTGGGCAGTGTATAAATGGTGATACTGTAGCTGCTAAAGGATAGTTTTCCTCGATCGTAGTCGCAGCATTGTGTAAAGTTATTTGTCTCGAAAGAAAAAAGACAAAACGTCAAGGTAATAGCCAACGAAATTCACAATTTGCCACTACGTAGTGAATTCGATAAATTCTTTGAAGATACGTTCAGTAATCACTATTTAAAACTGTATTTATTTTGTGATGTTAGTATCATTTTACAACTGATAATTTCATCATAAATAATAATGAAATCATAGCAAAGATTCATAACTTCACTTCATGCCTTTGAAGGTTCGTAACTAAATTTCAAACATTTTTACAGTACCACTGTAATTATTCTCTGAACTGGTAGGAGGACGTTACCTTGATTGTGGTTTTATATGCTAAGCATGTTACACTGTTGCACAGGTTAAAAAGGTGCAGTTTAGTTATTCGTGAAATCAACCCAACGCATAAGTATTATAAGACTAAACCCAGCAAATCAATTCCATAATGTAGGTAATACATTTAAAACGACTTCTTATAATATTTTATTTTGATGAGTAATTTCTCTGTTGCATTAAAAGGTCGTTAATATTTATTAGTATCCAATTTTAAAACAGGTCTTTAAATTAATATTGGAATACACAGCCATATTCATACAATACTTTCCTGTACACTGTATTCCGTCCTACATAACATTCTAACTACTGTTTCTTAACATGAAATTCAAACTGCATTCAAACTACTCCTGTTCATGAGACATGTCCTCCCATTGTACATCATGTGTTTATATTATGGAGTCTATTGTCGGGTCATGTTGATTGTCTTCCATAATGTGTTTCAGTTATGGCTTCAAATGTTCTATCATATTATTCAGATCTGGTGACCAAGGAGGTCAACGCAAATATTGCATGCCCTGTTGGTTCCGAAACCATCTCTAAACTGGTGACATGTTTATACTTGCAGCCCAATACTACGCATGGATTGTAGGAAATCAGTACATTGTGCCCCACTTCCCACCCCCCCCCCCCCTTGACGGAATTAACCACGGCTACACCCACGTGGCTTCGATGTGTATATTGGCACTTTGAATAATAAAGAAGAAGCTACACATTACTAATTCGTTATTACATACATATTGGTGGGATCCCCGTGGTTAATAAGGGGTTTTATATGCTTGAGAATATGAAGTCACTGAGTATCCCACTGCACTTGAAGAATAGTATTATAAATGATTGGTCCTTGATAGGCATTCTGCTGGGAAAAGAACACAATTATACCCTTTAAAATATTACATTTAATTAGCACTTTAAAACGGATGCGAATAAACGTTTACAACATTGCATTTCATTACCTGTTATGTCAATGTGCGTCTGTGAATACGTTGTATTTCACCAATGGGCAAACTCAACTGGTCTCAACCTGAGTTGTTGGACTGGACCACTCCTGAAAAGGTGTTTGGGTAGCCACGCTAGATTGAGCTCATTCGAAAGGGGCGTCGGTCATCGTGGCATGAGCTGTGCCGACATTGTTAATGCGCCCAATGGCTGTGCCTTTCAGGGGACCTCGTTCTGGACCACTTATTATTTTTCCCTAGGAGTTTGACCTGTTGAGGTCAGTAAAGCAAGACGGTAACTTGAGTTACGTATTGCGTGTTGGCGGAGCGATGTAAGTGCAATTTTCGTCGACTAGCACTAACGTACTCGTGGCCGAGTGTTCGCTTCGACCCGGTGTTAGCTAGGTGGTGAAAGTGACTACATGGTGAAAGTGGTCTTGAGGGCACACATAGACTTGTGGTTCACAGTCAATTTTATATCATAACATGAATATATTGCACATGTTGTACCACAGGGTTCAATATTAGGGGCCATGGTTTTCTTGATTTTTGTTAATGATCTCCAAGCATACTTACAGTCTGGTGTGTATATTGTTCTCTTTACAGATAACATTAGAGAAGCAGGGGCGTGGGGGTTCTGAATCAATGGAATGCCGACTTTGATTAATCGGATTATCAATTTGATATGAAATTGATTGATCGGATTAATTATTAATCCGATCTTAATCCGATCAAAATATTCGTTAATCCGCTAATATTAATACGAAAAAATGTAATCAAAGAAATATGATCAAAGTTTTTACATCAAACCTGTTTGATCAAATTTCTTTGATGATAATTTTTTGTGTATAATTTGGTGCAAAGGTGTGCTAAGGCACTTTAGTTACTTTTTTATTTTTGGGTGGGGAGCTGCATGGTAGATGTTCATCCTTGGAGTTCTGGCGTACTGAGGTGTGATGTGTTGGGGAAGGGGTATATATGTGTAGAGGGTCTTAATTTTTGGAGAGTGCCAAGGTACATCCTCACTCTCGGACGTCTGTCGTAGTGAGGTGTGTTGGGGAAGGGGTATATATATAGGTATCGTGTAATATTGAGTGTTATTGACTTCCTTCCCGTCTGTGAGGAGACTGAGGGCTAAGACACGTCTGCTTCGACCAGCGTCTGGCAGGCGACAGAGGTTATGGCGTACTTAATGAAATTATAATATTAAATATGTAATGTATGAAACGAAAACTGACGTGAATACGATTTTCTGTATGCTAGTTATATAATTTACACGAAGGACTCATCGAATCGCAAATACAAATTTCAAACAGACTCCAGCTATCGTTTAAGGAATCAAGTAACGAGTTAAAGCTATCAATATATAAATATCACTACTTGAACTAAACGACACAATAAAAGCGGATTTGAAAACACGTCCGCTCAGCTGTGAGATTGGCGAAGCAATGACTATGGTGTATGATGTGCGCCGACTTACAAGCTGTTAGAGACGTCTGTTTCGAGCTACGGTTAGCAGGCGACTGAGTTGAAATTATGCGAAAAACTCTGAAATGCACGAAAAGAGACAACGACTGAAACTGATGACGATACAGATGAGAGAAATTAATGAAATGAAAAATTGGAATACGACAAAACTATAACAAATGTAACAGAAAATTAATATTACCGAAATATATTTCAAACAGCAGAATAAACTAACACAACTTCCTGGTGTTAAATCACTAAACCAATCACAGGCCCCAGCTATCGTGGAAGAAATCAAGTAACAAATTCAAAACATATAGGAATAAATAAATAAGTGCAACCGTAAAAGCAGCTCTCCCAAAACACATCCGCTTGGCTGTGAGGCTGGTGAAACAATTACTTATAAGCTGTTAGAGATGTGCAGTGCAGCTGGCGTCTGGCAGGCGACTGAACTGAAATTACGCGATAAACTCGGAAATGAACGAAATGAGAGGTGAATATGCAACTACATGACAAATGGATAAAAATTATGTTTGCGGCCCATGTACTAAATGAAACAAATATTACCACATCAAAATGAAAACTGGCTTACTGCACACAGCAATCCTGATAACTTAATGTCAAAGATGGAAGCATATTTACTAACGAAGTGATATAAAATAATTAAATTTTAGCCAAAGGCAAAAATTTATTCAATTTCCCTACCAACCTAATATTAACGACATCGAATTTAAACAGCTCTCAGCACCGAAATGCACAGACAACTAGTTGACTAACACAACATGGACCAATAGCATGTACAAATAAAGATTTCACATGCAAACAAGTACTGAAAAAAAGCTAATCCATGTCAAATAATTGTAACACTACTTTCACTTCCCTGGGAAAATTGAATTTCATTACTGTAAGAAGAAGAATATTAAAATAATTCTCTTTTATACAACATTCGTTGAATTTTTTTTTTAAAGTCCACAAACGTCCTCGAAGAAACCGATACTAAGTTACTTAACACAAACGCAGTATATAGATCCGAAAAAAATCTTAACACACAAAAATTTTCTCGATAAATTAAGGCCTATAAAAATAAAATTATTATAATATTGAATGTAATGAGATCTGAACCCCAGAGCAGATATTATTCGATGAAAACGCTTAACGAGAGCTGAAGCCCGCTGGGCGGGATTGCTGGCCGAAGTTCGCTGGTCGGGTTCGCTGGCCAGGGGTCTGATAGCCCTCGATCGTCGCAAGAGTCCTCGCCAGAGCGGCGAACACGGACGATGTGGGAAAGAGCGTTGAGCAGCTATCCAAATGCACACAGAGAGGTTTGACGAGAAACAAAAATAAAGTCTCTGAGATGCTGGCCAGCGAGGCCACTTGGATGGTACCGCAATGCACCCCCAACGCTCCCACGACTACCCCAAGCCCCGAAGTGTGCCTTTGTCCAGCTCGAGAGGTGTTTGCCTGCCTCCCCTCGGGCAGCGAATTTGAACTTGCCCAGAACTCTACCCTGCCTAGCTGCATACCTCCCTCCCCTCTACTCTACAAGCTTGGACTTTCCCTGGTGTGTTGACCCTTCCAGAAGACGGTCTGTCATATTCCCCAACACAAACGCTGGCTTGTTTAAATCTTGTGTTATAGAAGATAAATGTTTTACAAGTGCCGCTGATAAAATTATTTCCTCAACACTAAGAATTAAGTTCAAAATGTCTTTAATACACTAAATTCAATTAAAAATATAAGCTGGTTTTAAGTAAATCTTTTTTAAATTTGATCAGTTAACTTAGAAGTAATTGTAAGTTTCAAGTATATTTCCCATTTACCAGCAATATTTAAATAAATTTTAAAATCCCACAGCATTCTAATTCTATTAAAGTAATCCAGGAAACTATGACTAAGTATAATATATATTTTCACTAAATAAATTTTTTTATGTTTTTCAAATACTTTTTATATATAATTTATGATTTTCAAACAGTATTTTCAAAACACATATCATTCCAGTTACACGAAACATAAGTATAAGTTTTCACCTATGGAAAAGGTAAGTATTCAAATATTTATGCATAGCAGAGGAAACAAATATTTTGCAAGTACAATTTCTTTACATGAGCCAAGTTCCCATACAAGAATTTTTGTGTACCCAGTCTATCATAAAATGTGTATATTTGAACAAATATAAATTTATTATTATTTAAAAATACTACATTCCTGTAATGCATTTAAATAAAATAATCAGTGTCAGAGTTGAATGTATAAACGTTTTTTCTCCCTCGCGAAGAAGGAAGCGGACTGCGAGCTGTCTTTGATCTAGAAACTTCCATTTCTCGTGAAAGATTGCAGGCACCCCGTTATCTGAGTTTGAAGTCTTTTAAAGAACTAAACCTGAACAGCTTACCATCACTGCTACTGACACAGTCCTTTCGTATTTACCAACATTTTTTTCCAACATCTTTATAGGAATATTAAATGTTCTTAAAGAAAATGTTATAAACTTTCCAAATTTTTGTAAACCTTAAATATACAACAAATTACGTGTACTATTGTAACTCTCACTTAATTATTCACAAAAATATGAAATGAGTGACATGAGGAATTAAAAACTATTAAATAAAAATATATACAATTTCTTTAAACATTTTAAAAGATTATTTTTAAAAACAGAAAATATGAAAAGATACAGACAAAATATTGTTAACAATCTCTTTTTTTTACGGACACATAAAATACATCTAAACACTTGTTTACTAGATGTTGTGTAAACATTAATTATTCTAAAAACAATTATAAATATCATTTAAAAGGAAAAGACTGCATGTAAACAACACATTAAATCATTAAAACCATTGCAAACATTGCATAATTTAATGTCTGAAAAATCATTAAAAACTTTTCATCCTTTTTCCCGTGAAATCATTTTTACCTTTGAAAATCTTTACAACAAACATCACATGATCTTATGACATGAAAAGTCGTTACAAAATTGTTAACATTTTATCTTAGAAATCATGAAAATCATTACAGTGTTCACCATGTTACATTAAAACTTTAAAAACATTAAAAAAATTTCCACCATGTTACACTTGAAATCATGAAAATCATTAAAAACATTCCATCATGTTACATTAAAATTTTAATTAATTAAAAACTTTCCACTATGTTACACCTGAAATAGTTTTACATCTGAAAAAAAATTAGAGAACTTTCACCATTTACATTACAAATGATGGAAAATTTAAAATTTTTAATTTGGTTATGTCAGAAATCAAACCACACTATATCTGAAAAAAATTTAAAATTGCAACAGAAAAAACACCATCAACACTAAGATTACTGCTTAGAGTTAAGAGTTAAACTCAAAATACACCTCTGTAGAGGAGCAACAGGTGGTGTGGGTGACAAGATAGGACTATATCTTATTTTGTTAGGTGATTCTGTAAAGGAAGGAGGAGATGGGGAAATTAAATCTCGTTGTGACGATGCTGGCGATATCATATCAGGAGAAGGTAAATCTGGAGCATGAAAAGGACAAAAATTGAAATTTAAAATTCTTCCAATTTGCATTAACGTCTAAATGTGCATTATTTTCATTAATCTCTAAATGCATAGCATTTCAGTGAACAATCGTGAGGTTTAAGGGTTTGCAACATCATTATTTTCTCTTTTGTAGCTGCTGCTCACCTGATTTTGGGAGAGTTAAAACTATCACCTGTTGTGAGAAGGATGAAGTTGAAGTAGGAAGTGGTGAAGTATTTTGCCGGCTGTGAAACTGGAGGCAGTGTCGAAACTGGAGGCGGCATGGAAGCTGGAGACGAGGACGAAACTGGAGGTGGCGTCGAAGTTGGAGGCGGCTGTGAAATCGGAGGGGGCGGTGAAGTTGGTGCCGGCATCGAAGCTGGAGGCGGCAAGTTGGAGCTGATGTAAAAGTTGGAGGCGGTGTTGAAGGCGGCGTCCAAGGTGCAGCTGACGTAGAAGCTAGAGACGGTGAAGTTGAAGGCAGAATCCTAGTTGCAGATGATACAGAAGTTGGAGACGGTGAAGTTGAAGGCGGCAATCAAGTTGCAGCTGACATAGAAGCTGGAGATGGTGAGGTTGAAGGCGGCATCCTAGTTGCAGCTAATGTAGAAGCTGGAGGTAGTGAAGTTGAAGGAGGCAAACAAGTTTCAGCTGACATAGAAGCTGGAGACGGTGAAGTTAAAGGCGGCAACCAAGTTGAAGCTGATGTAGAAGCTGGAGGTAGTGAAGTAGAAGGTGGCAACCAAGTTGAAGCCGACGTAGAAGCTAGAGACGGTGTAGTTGAAGACAGCATACTTGTAGCAGCTGGCATAGAAGCTGGAGACGGTGAAGTTGAAGGCGGCAACCAAGTTACAGCTGATGT
Organism: Dryococelus australis; assembly: GCA_029891345.1. Taxonomy (NCBI): domain Eukaryota; kingdom Metazoa; phylum Arthropoda; class Insecta; order Phasmatodea; family Phasmatidae; genus Dryococelus; species Dryococelus australis. The sequence goes on from CM056999.1 coordinate 99,163,744, forward strand.
AGAAGCTGGAGGTAGTGAAGTTGAAGGCGGAAACCAAGTTGCAGCTGGCGTAGAAGCTGGAGACGGTGAAGTTGAAGGCGACAACCAAGTTACAGCTGAAATAGAAGCTGGAGACTGTGAAGTTGAAAGGTGGCATCCTAGTTGCAGCTGATATAGAAGCTGAAGATGGTGAAGTTGAAGGCGGCAACCAAGTTGCAGCTGATATAGAAGCTGGAGGTAGTGAAGTGGAAGGCGGCATCCTCGTTGCAGTTGATATAGAAGCTGGAGACGGTGAAGTTGAAGGCAGCAACCAAGTTGAAGCTGATGTAGAAGCTGGAGATGGTGAAGTGTAAGGCGGCATCCTAGTTGCAGCTGATATAGAAGCTGGAGGTAGTGAAGTTGAAGGCGGCATCCTAGTTGTAGCTGATATAGAAGCTGGAGGTGGTGAAGTTGAAGGCGGCAACTAAGTTGCAGCTGATGTAGAAGCTGGAGGAAGTGAAGTTGAAGGCGGCATCCTAGTTGCAAATGATATAGAAGCTGGAGATGGTGAAGTTGAAGGCGGCCACCAAGTTGAAGCTGATTTAGAAGCTGGAGACGGTGAAGTTGAATGCGGCATCCTAGTTGTAGCTCATATAGAAGCTGGAGATTGTGAAGTTAATGGCGGTAACCAAGTTGCAGCTGACGTAGAAGCTGGAGACGGTGAAGTTGAAGGTGGCATCCTAGTTGCAGCTGATATAGAAGCTGGAGATAGTGATGTTGAAGGCGGCAACCAAGTTGAAGCTGACGTAAATGCTGGAGGCCGTGTTAGTCCTAAGGAGGGCATTGACAATAGTGTTGGATGTAATGTAAGAATCCTCTCCTCATTCTCCTAAGAATCCAATAAATTCGTTATCGGAGGATTTGGAGCATCCAAATTTTCATTAAATACGTCCCAGTTAAAATTAATGATTTCATTTGCCAGAGCTTGACTAGATAACCCAAGAAAATAATCTTTGAAGAAATACATCACTATGTAATTTGCACAAACTATTGGAAACAGTGGAAGGGGCTGTACAGGCTAAACCCTTATGTATAAAATTTTTAAATTCCCAGGTAAATGTTTAGGAAGCGACACTCATCCCCACCAACCAGAAAGCCAGAAAGTCAATACCCTCCCCCCCCCCCCCCCCCTGCAGCCTCAATGTCCATGCCTTTCAAACAACTTAAACCACATCCCATCCTCTGAGACAAACCTCTCTACTACCTTGATCCTGGAAGAAGTGAAAACCATTTATTGAAGACTAGAATAAATGTGTCATAGTTCAATGTAGTTAATTAAACAATCTATAATTTATATGATGTGGATTTGGAGAAAAAGAATAAAGTAGTATAATTCATAAAAATATATTTAACGGTTTGCGATATTCCACCTTTAAGGAGTTCTATGATTTATTTATTTATTCACATTTTATTATGCCACCCAACAGTTAGGAACCTTTAAAAGGGGGGCACAGTTACATAAAACATGTAAACTATCTACAGACAAAAAGACTCGAGACAATATAATAAAACAAAACACATTGGACAGAGGCAACAAACAAATACAAAACATAAACACATTTAACATGGAAAACAATCAAGAAAATTTACAAAAATACTATTAACACAAAAATACTAGTAACATACAATACAACAGTGAATCCCTAAAAATTATACATATAATGTTCAGATAGATCACTAAAAGTAAGTTTTTCTTTACCTATAAATGGATCATACGTAGAGAAATACATATTATAGTTATCTATAAATTTACTTACTAGATCTTTTCTAAGATATAAAGAAGGGAATGTATGAGAGATTTTACGTTTATAGTAAGAGATCTGTAATGCTACCTTCATTAAAATTTGTAAACAATTCAAATGTGATTGAGAAGAATTTACTAAAAATAGTACAGCAATAAACTCTCTATGTAATTTCAAATTTTGAGTACTGTATTTTATAAGTTTATTATTATATATAAAATCTTCACTATTTGGGAATCTAAGGTATAAAAGTTTGAAAACATTTTTGTACATTTTCTATCCTAATCGAATCAGTGTTAGTAATATTATTCCAGATCACTGAGCAATATTCTAACCTAGACCTAATTAACGCACAATAAAGACATAACAAGGAGACAGGTTATGTGACTGAAAAGGTGATATATTTGATTAAACCTAATGTGCGACTAATGTTACCTAATAGACTATCTCCATGACAATGAAAAAAATAATTTACAACCTAAAATAACTCCTAAATCATGTATATGTTAGTTACAATATTATTGACAGCATAGTTATGTACGACTGGGTTAGTTTACTTTGTAAAATTAATGCAAATGGTTTTAGATTCATTCAGTGCCATAGCATTATCTATACACCAATTCCTAATAGCAGTAATATCCTGCTGTAGCATTACACAACCCTGTCCATCCTTAACACTCTTATAGACCTTTAATTCATCTACGTTAAGAAGTGCATGAGAATGCCTTACTACACCGATGAAGTCATTTATAAAAATATTAAAGAGCAGCGGGGCGGGAGTATCGCCTTGGGGAACCCCAGATATTACTGAAAAGGAATTGGAATAAACATTATATATTCTAACAACAAATTTTCTGTCAAAGAAATAGTTAGTATACCAAGCAACATATAAATCATCAAGGCCTATTTCTTGTAATTTTTTCAAAATGATCACATGTTGACATGTATCAAAAACTTTTTGAAGATCAAACAAAGTAACATCCATTGATTTCTAGATAAAAATTCTTTATATAAGTCATTGACAAAATTTAACATATAAGTTGTAGTTTTTTTTTTCCAGATTGGAAGCCATGTTGCGATTCCGTTATTAAATTTTTTGTATGAAAATTTAGATGTCTTATGTATTACCTTTTCAAAAACCTTGGAGAAGCCACATTATAAAAATAGAGGCCTGTAATTATTAACACTCTGCTTGTTACCTTTCTTTAACATTGGCACTACAATTGCTTGTTTCCAGATGGATGGTAAAACACCACTAGAAAGACTACAATTAAAAATATGAGTAAGTGGTGCTGTTAATATTCTAGCACAGCCTTCAAGAATAAAGTTTGGAATATCATCATAACCAATGGCTTTACAACATTTGAGCGTTTTGATTGCCCAAAGTACCATATCTTGTGTAATAGTAGGAGTATTAATAATTAAATTATTCCCTTGAGGTTTGCTGGAGCAATAGTTAACAGATTTTTGTACATACATTTGAGCAAAATAACTATCAAAAATATTTGCAAGATCAACTGCATCCTGTATTGTTTTATTATTAATAAATAAAGTTATATTTTATTTAAAACCTTTCTTCATTGTTTTAACATAATTACAAAAATCGCTAGAATGATACTTTAAATGATTATTTATCTTTGTTAACTAATTTAGCTTATCTGATTTCATTTTATCCTTAACCAATTTACGATATTCCGAGAACCGTTCATAATTTAAAACAGATTTAGTTTTTTTTATATAACCTGAAACATGTTCTTTCTTTTTTAGTAGTTTTATCACATCATACGAAAACCAAAAATGATATTGTCTTTTTTTCCTCCTTTGCCTAGGAATACACTGATTAATCAGAAATTGTAAAGTACTAGTGACATATTCTACCATTTGATTGGCGTCAGTCATCTGAAAGACAGGCGTCCAATCAAAATTGTTTATTGATAAGTACAGAGAGAAGTAATCATGTATTCTATAGTTTCTAAAATAAGTGTGATTGTTACTGAAAGTGACATTTCCAGAATCTGTTGCACCATGGCAAAGTAAAGCAGGCTGAGATATATCCTCCACAATCAGGTCAACAGATTTATCAACAGTAACATATGAATTAGGAAAAACTATATCCAATAATTCTGCAAAAGGTTTACTAAAATTAAATTGCTCGAAATTAAGTAGATTTGTAAACTGTAAAATATATTGGCTTTTAAGTTTATTGTAATAATTTGTAACATACTGTGTATGTAAATAATTCCACTCTATTCCCGGTATATTAAAATCGCCGATAATTATCATTTGATTAGAATAATTTGACAATTTAGCCTCTAAAAATGTAAAATAATCATTAACTACTGTAACTGGCAATTGCGGAGGAAGGTGCGAATTGCCGAAAAGGATTTTATTTAAATTAATACTAGTAATTTTGATCCAAACTTATTCAATAATTTCTTTATCCAGATGAAATTTTTGGGTAACATGCATATAATTCAAAACATTTATTGCAGTTAAGACACCTCCTCCTATACTGAGTTTAGTTATCTTAGCATCCCTAGCTTTACGGAATATACGATAAGTACCTGGAAAATAATGTGCATTAATACTATAGTCATTAAAACAAATTTCAGTTAGACATATAATGGAGTAATTAGCACTATTAATGTTTTGCGAAAACACTTGTGATTTTGTTCTTACTCCTCTTACATTCTGGTAATAAAGATTAAAATCTCTGGACAGCATTAACTAAGTCAGCTAATAACACCCCCGTCTGCCTCATTTAACTTATGTATTTACAACGGCGATCGCATTAGTTTTTTCCAAAGTTTGTTCTTCTGTAGTTAGCGCATTTATGTGACAGTAACTGCTCGTTCTGAAGCCTATCGTAAAATGGGCTGATCAAACAACTGGCGGGCCAAAATACAGTATTGAAAATTTTGTCAAATTCAGAATCTACCACAGGAACACACAAAAGGAGGAATACGATTCATAGCGAGTTTTTAACTTAGCCACTTTAAGGTGGGATACTTTCAGTTCTTTATTTATATAAGTTACTATATCGTTTTCCTGAACTTCAGGAACAAATCTGGACAAAAACAGCGCTTTCATTTTGGGCTTAACCCCTTTCGGTACTATTTTAATATTGAAATTGTTTCTGACACCCACTTGGATCGGCTTCTTGGAAACGGCCTGCCGACCAGCCGGTGAGCCACTTTCCACGGTGGAATTAGTACTGCGCCCTGCGGACCAACACAAGCCGACATCGATAGCAGCTGGTGGCGCTGCTGTTTCCTGCTAAGCTTCACCTTTTTCCTTCGGACAGACAAAGGGCGCGGTCCTACCATGTGTTACTTTGCTATTTAAATTGCTGGTCAAGTTCCAGGATGTAGTTGAACTGTTATTAATAATTTCACTGCAGATTTTATTCTTATTCACGGGATTAGACCCAGAAACTTCACATTTATCACGTACAGTTTTTTTCATTTTCTTCGTCGCCTGAAAACTTTCAAACTTGGACTTTAAAAGAGAATTATCCTCTTTAAAGTCTCTCACTTCTTGTTTGAGTTCATCAATTTTAGTGCAAAGCACCTCACATAAATTTTTTACTGTAGTATCCATTCTTTCCACTGCTTGTTTTGACATATCACTAACCACAGGATCGCCAAGTGCAATGTTTACAAGAGAATTCTTTTGTCTACTCGTCGGACTTGATTTCACCGTCACTGTATTTTTGCTATTACGCTTCGATGATATTCCAAACATATTTTGTTCGTCCCTACAGTTCATACATTTATATTCTGCACTTGAGTCAACTACACCCAGATCATGGACGCGCGACCCGCAGGAACCCGCACATTTTACGACTTTATGTTTACCATAAAACGGTTTACTGCATTCTTGAAACAAATTGGAACTTGGGGGCATATAAAAACCCGTAAAGTCCAAAGGTTCGGGCGTTCCCGACACGATTTCCACTAAATAAACATCTCTCTCGCAGGAGTAGAGGTAGCACACATCCTTCCTCAACGAGCACCCAGCCAATATAATAATTATAATAATTCTTAAGGAAATGTTGTTATTCGTTCTTTTGATAAGGTTTCAATTACTGATTAATAACATAAATTGTTATGTTTCGTAATATTAAGACATATTGCAATATATCTGTAAACCTTTAACTTAATATAAATTTAATTTTATACATAACATATTCGTCTTCGATAAACGTGTTACGAAGTAATTTAAGAAAACATGTTCCCGCTATCTTAATACGTATTTTGTTAATCATATTTGCGCTAAACATTTACAAATATATTTAATTAATGTATGTGAACATGTTTTCATTGCGGTGAAAATTATAGCCGTGTTTGAGTAATCAAATAATATTCGCCTAATCAGTGTTCGTTAATATATAACAGATTCTGAACTCTTTCTCGATTGGTACTTCTAAAAAGATAGTATATATACAAAAATTATAGAACATCTTATAATATTTGTAAAGGTTGGTGTGTAATTGGAATAAACACACTATAATAATCCATACTAGTTTTTTTTTTAAATTAGTTTGCGTGTGTTTCGATATAGTGTAAGTGCAACATTTCCTGGATTTAATTTTATGTGTTTCCTAACGTAACACATAACAATTTTATAATATGTTGCGGGATGTAAAAACTGTATTGGAGGGTGGAATTTGATTATATTAATTAATAAAAACACATATTGCTAAAGAGTTTGCGCTCAGGTAGGAAGACGTTTTCATCTTACTATGGTCAACGACCTGGTCACTAGCAGGGTGGTCCAAGGCTCCTGGCGGCCTGCTTCATTAAAAGCTATGCTACAGACATCTCCAGGGTATTGTGAAGCTAAAGTGCTTCCGGAGAGGGTCGTTGGACTCAGGCATACACCCTCTGAGATCTCGGTTTTCTGGTTGGTATCACAGGAAAGATATTGAAATTAAACCTGAACGTTTTGTGAGTCTGGTCAATGGATGGTAGCACCTCTTGAAACATTTGCAAATTCTATAAGTTTACCAATTCGAATCGAGTATAAAATTATTCAGCTAATAATGTTTCATTGGAAATATTCGTCGTGATTCATTTAGGTCAAAGCTTCTCAGTTTTTTAAAATCCCTTTCTTATGAAAACAAATTTTCTTTTCATAGTTTGAAAGAGGGGAGGTTAAATAAAAGTAAAAATTCTTTTTACAACATATTTTATTGACAAAATTAGGAAACTACAGTTTGTTACAAAACATAGCAAATATTAGACTATTATTTCAAATACACACACACACCATGAAACAAGTAAGCACAGGATGTTACAAAGATAAATGCACACCATTTTAAATTTATTCGAAATAACTTTCAAATCATAGCATTTATGGGTATAGAGTGTTACACACATTTAAGTACATTTTTTATTTTTTACTAAAACATGTTTGAAAAAATTAAAAATTACTTCTTTTCAAAACAAAGTCGAAATATTTTTCTCCAACGAGATAATAACTGGCTGATTTTCTATTTTCACTTTGATTTCTGTATGCATGTGCATATGATTTTGTCATCTTGAACCGTCTTTACGAAATATTGGTTTACATAAAACCAAATAAGTTTTTATACTAAATTTTACTCGTAAGTCCACAATGGTCTCTCAACCAAAATAGTGCCATATTACTCGTATAATATCTATTGGGGATTCTGGAAGAGAATCATTATAATCTGCTCCATCCCAGTCAGACATCATTGCCCATGTTTGCATTTCTTTAGAGTTTTCCTCTGCAGAGAAGAATGCCGATTTATATCCATATGTTTTATATAATTCTTTAAACAATGGACAATTGTATTATTTTAAATATCTGTTACTTTCCCATTCCCCACACTTTTTAAAATGTTTGTTTGCTCGACTCCATCTACATATATTTCACAATTAGTATTACTTGCAAATATCTTCTATATTCTCATACTTCATACACCCACTCTTCCATTTAAAACCGTGGTGATGCTTGGTAACCTATCTATTAGTTTTCTTGTATTTTGGAGTTAGATATTTTCAGTCAAATGGTACTTTGAAGCTGAATACATTTGTATGTTCTTCCATATCAGTAATAGCAAAATCTTTAAATATATATTTATCTCGTGATTGAAATCCCTGTACATTGTAAAACATCTCGTCGCAATTGTGGTTCATCGTCTACTGACTCAAGTCTTTATCTTCACAAGCTTACATCTTACATTATATGTAGGTAGCCTATCTAACGTGAATTATCAAAGCAAAAGCTTACATATTTTATGGAATGTGTGGTTTTGCAATTATTTCAATTTGTGAATCTACAACATTATTGCTAATGGTATATATTTTTTGCTTACATCAGATACAAATAATGTGCCTCTAGTTTTAAATGTGTGGGGGATTCTAGTGTCGGTGAACTTACTTTGTCATAATACGATTCCTGTAACTTTGTATACGTATCATAGCAAATAAGGAATTCCCCATTAGCAAAATTTGTATTAAAATCAACATAGGGATAAGCTTAACTGTTTAGATATAGTTTAATATTTTTCATATCACAATTATCGAATAATGATCGATCCGATTTTCAACTGTGTTGTTGGTTTGTTTGAAAACAAATGACAACATATCTCTGCTTTTTGGACGAAAAACTTGATTTCACACTCCACACTACTTTTGTGATGGTGGTGTTGGAAAAGACTACAAACCCCATGATCTGAAAGCAATGTCTAAATTCTCCCCTTTTTCGATATGTTTAAAACTGTACACATTCACGAGTGTTAACTTCAATATGTGGCATTAGCTATTCGACACTCCTTAATTCAAATATTACACCTTCCTTATTTTTAGCCATATTGTATATGGCATTAAAATGTGTATTGCCAAATGGAATAACTAATCCTGGTTTAACATCTAATGTGCTGTGTTTGTAGTCTTCAGCAAATCCAAGTACCATACTTAACGGTATAACAACTTTGTATTTTCCCCCTGGGTTTATTTGTAGTGAAGAATCACTAGCATTGATCCATCCAGCCATAAGCCCTGTATGAAGATTGTTTACAGTTTGCAATATATAATTCTTTATCGTGGAAGTAATTCCAGCATCTCTTGTCTGATCGATGTCCACTCCATTGAACAGATATGCAATTCTATCGATTAAATGAAGTATTCTGTTTCTTAATATTTTTGTAGTTACAGGATTAGTTGCATCGGCTGTGTCTTTAATTGTTCCTCTAAACCTGAAACTATATTTCGTGAGTTTGTATTTAAATCCTTATTTCCGATGGAAATGTGTACGGACCTGCTCGGAACGGTTCATATACATGTATTTCCATTTTGGTGATTATATCTTCATAATTTATTGCTTCTTCAACATTAAGTGTGTCTTCTATTTCTATTAACCATGTATTCTAATTCCTTTAAAAACAATTAGTTGCCTTGCGTTAACTTCAAGGGGAACTTATTTTAAGTTAGTGATTCATGCTTTTGTTTGCATCTTTTTATTGTTTCTTTCTTCGAAATATGTTCCTTTGTGACATAATTCTTGAAATAACCGCCTACTTTACATCCATATTGACTATTATACACAATACCCATTATGATTGCAATGTGTACGGAATGCACTATTTATATAAGTTTTTTTTTTTTCATTTAAACAAACGCTAATTTCTTTGTTTCTAAAATTAATAAGTTTACCATCTTGATCAACATTTGTAACAACTATTTCATCAACACGAATCATTATTACTGGAATATACATGAATGTATTTTGTTTTTCAATTATTTTATATCCTGGAGGCACGGTACACGTGAATTCGTGTAGAGTATTTGTCGGTTTCCCATTCAAATATGAACTGCCTACAATAATAACATTTATACGACATAATTTACCGGCAATATATTAACATGTTTTTATGATTCGTGCAATTCGTTAGCGGAATACACTCTCCGTTCGTAACCTAACATATTTGCAATTGAATTGTCTTCCATATTTGGATTTTCATGTAATTGGAAATGTACATCTTTAGGTAATACCACTTTACTGAACATTTCTAAGCCATCCAACTCATAAAATCCTATTAGTATCACAATCTTGTAGGTTTTTCCACCAATGTTAACCATAAACAATTGGTTGTGCATATCAGTGTTTGGTACACTGTTGTAAGTAATGAATTCGATTAGACTTATTTGCCATCCTCCATCTAACTGCAATGGTGGGAAATATACCGCATGCAATTGCGATGAATTATCACTTAATATCAACATTATTGACATATTACTAACATGTGTACTATTGCACTTACTTATACATCCTATTCATAGTCAAAAAATGTAGATGTAAATGTCCACAATCGATTGTATTTGGTAATTGTTCCACTTTGTAATTGTACCTGAATTGCTTTTTTTTTTTTTATAATTACATATTTCAATTTGAGGACATTAATCACCAAAACGATCATAATACAATGATTGATTTATATTTTTAATTAATGCCACCCAATGAGTTCCTTCGTTTTGTTTCAAATCGAAATTAACAATCATACATTCACAAAGGTTTGGTTTCTTTGGTAAATCGTCTCTCATATACACACCTCGGAAAAAGGGAATGTGCAGTTTCTTTACAAATACGAGAATGTCTTTGTTGGTAAGTGCACACTTTGGAAAATTATTTAGCACTTTAAGTGTTTTTGTTTTCCACTTTGGAGGTTTTTCGCCCTTGCCCATCTTTATATGTTTCCAAATACATTTCTTTACCATTTGATTTAACTGCGCTACTGATTGCCGAAACTTCTCCTAGGAGCGATCTAAGAGCTGTTAATGCTGGAAATAGGAACAGAATGATTCCTCTGTTCTTGGTTTTACCTTTAGTCTTGCTTTTGATGCCCACGCCTCTTTTCACCTTTGTTCATATCACTTTATCTATAACCCAAGTTCCAAGCTTTCCACCTGTAAATGTAGACTGATTCTTCTTTATATTTGCTGTTTTATCGTCTAAAATTGTATCTGCTATATGTATTTGTTTCAAATCATTTGTTCAATCGTAAACTATGTTGTGTTCTTTACAAGCGTTATCCACAACACAACACGTGAATGTATCAGTAATTTTACCTCCAAAATTCACCATATCAGCATGGCATGTAACCAGCCCTTGGATTATCGTTTAAATACAACAAACAATAATGCTAAAGCAATCACAATATCCGAGGGGCAGAGGTCATCATTGACGGAAGGTTTAGTCCAGGTGCACGGCCCACAGCACCCCGAGATCACCAAGAGTCACGAGGCTGCATCAACATCATCATTGGCATCGCCATTCACGATGCCTGGTGCCTAGTCGGGTATATCAACATTTTCCAAAGACCGCACACCTCACCGCCTTGAAAAACATAACCTAACCCCATTCCGAGACACCGCATGGCGTCATGTTTGACGCCCTCCCATGTGGCTAAAACTTTCCATCAAAAATGTTCCCACCGAGAATTTTCCACAACTTTTCTGGCAAAAATTTCCAAGCAGTTAGTCATTCCTCTCTCATTCCCACCCACTCGCATCGAGAGGACGACAGGAGCAGTTCAACAAGGGCAGTGGCAGCATCAAGACCCTTCCAGATGATCTCCAGATGCCTGGAAGTGCATCACTTGGTCGGCAACAGGTGGAACAGAGGCAACAGCTGAGGATCCGCCATTGCAGCTTGGGGAAGGAGCACATGGGCAGAAGGTGGCCACCTTGGGGCATCATGTAACTTTGTCGCCTGACGTCACCTGCCTGCACAACAGAGGGTGCATGCCAGCACTACCCCCACCACCAAAGCATCAACTGAGCTTCGATCGATCGCCACTCCGGTCTCACCCCTTGACGACGCTCACCGAGGGGTCAGCCACGCGAGAGGAGGGCACTCCCTTTCCTCCATCTCCGCACAGCTGCGACTTACATCTCCTGCGCCATGCACATGGGTTTATTAACAAAGAGACCACGGCTGGCCGAATCGCCGATAGCACACCGGCGCTGTGGTGCCCCGAGTGTTTGCGCCCAATTCCCAAGGCATTTATATCCAAGTATGAAAGAGACAATAAAAACTTCCAGTGTTGCCGACAGTCCAGACCAACACCCGACTGCATCGCGATCAACCGTGAAAAGAGGAATTACAGAACACAAAGTAACAGCATCAGTGCAACTAAAAGTGGAGAAACCCGATTTTTCTAAATTATTGCATACCCAATTATTGCAGCAACTTGTTATGCACTGGACAGGGTATCATCCTGTTACAGTGTACAGAATGTAAAGCCCACTACCACCGTGAGTGTTTAAATACAGAGGAACTTAGTACCGCAGTGGGACTTTCATTCATCTGTATGGGGTGTAGTAAAAAATACAGATAAGCAGGGTGCAAATAGTATGCAAAATGCATAGACCATGGAAGAACCGCAAGTGAATCTAGTGAACATAACAGAACAGTTGAACAGTGGAATGCAAAACATGGCAAATAATAACATTGAAACCACAGTGATTGCACGGAACAGGAGCCACATATTGAATGCATTTACATCAGGTCCGGGACTTGACTAGCATGGTTGTGTGGGAACCACCCAGCATTGAATGGAGTTGCCACATGCCCACTCGACACACGTGGTCAATGTAAACAAGGCAGCACCATCCACACAATCTGCACACCAGATGCCAACCTTGACCAACACATCTCTCCCCTTACAGCGGTTGACTCACTACTTTCTACTGGTACCCAGAGTGTTTCCTATATTCAATGTACCCAGCCATTTTACCAACCATTTCCATAACATTTCCAAATTTTCCAACAGTGACCCCATGCCAACCTAGCTACACCAAATCAGACACCGGCAGAAAATGCAGTATGAAGGTGAACCACAGAGCTTGACAAAACAAATCCACCGCCAAGACCGGCTACAGGAATAATGCTGGTAACATTGCAGACATTATCAACTTTCTTGGGGACTCCAGCAGAGGACCCCATGACTACACGTCACGCCTTACAAGGAACGGCGTTAACAGAGAGGAGAGGGCAAGCTGTGACTGAGTGCAACTCCATGGGGAAGGGCACTCTTATGGCATTCTCTAAATCACTACGGACTGTAGGGGGAGGAGTTTCAGTGCTCGTTTCAATGCAGTTTCAAAGGCATGTTTACATCATTACAGGCCCAAAGCAAGCTCATGTTAGAAGGACAGCAGCATGATGAATTATTGACCGCATTTATTACCAGGAAAAGCCACTTGGTCATGTGTTTCCATTTACATTTTCCCGAAAGGGAGGCATTGGAGTGAGTTAGTAGCAGACCAGAGTTTCAAGCCATATTGATGCCATTTAATGCACGTCGCAATCATCCTGGAGCAAACTCGCGAGCAACCATGTCGCCACTCGAGTGCCATACAATGGTGGCACAAGCCACGAGATGGAACTGGAAGTGGACATAACACAGTGCAACCACAACAACCGTGTCATTCTCATGGACACAATCAGCAGAAATTTTTAAAACAGGACACAAGGTCCAACAGTGCGTCGGCATCAAGGGGTCAGAAACCACCTGACAAAAGAACGACGAGCAGTACAGGCAGTGTAAACCGGGTGTGGACTCCAAACCAAGCAACGAAATGACCGTGTCGATATTGCACAACTGACAACTGAGCAATATCATTGGCATAACCAATGCCCCAACAATCCACTCTTGGATCACATAAAGGAACCTGCCGAGAAGAAACAGGGAAATTAATTGCAGGGGAGAGGGGCCAGACGTTCCTGACACTCTGCCCACACCGTAACAGAAATCGGATTTAACACCACAGCAAGCACTCTTACAATAGGCGAGCAGTAGCCAAGCCCAGTTCATTCGAATTTTGGTCACAATCAACGGTCTGTAGTGCCATGCATTTATAGATATCGCAGCATCGCACAAATTTGTATGTCACAGTTTTGTGAATAAGCGAGATGTAACACCAACAAACCATGTGATCAGGTTAGCTACTAACGAACACTGCAGTAAAGCAATAGGGCAAGCCAAAGTTTCATTTAAAGTATGTGATATATTGAACTATCCCTTCTGTTATTGTAACACCAGAAATAAGGGAAGATGCAATTTTAGGTGTACTGTGGCTTTCAGAACAAAATACAATAGTAGAACCAGCAGCCCGTCGTATCCATTTCGGTGCATAAGAGAGACATACTGTATACAATCTGGACCATTGTCCGACAGGTAGTGTAGTCGAGGTACAGCTAGGGAACTTTGACAACCAGACTCCACCCGAACACCAGACCGCATTTTAACACATTTTGAATGAACACAGAGATGTATTTGTGCAGCATGATGCTTTAACACACCATGGTTGCAGAGCATGAAATACCGTTAAGTGAGGAACAGCCGATCTGTACTAATCCATTCAGATACTTATCACTCCAGCCATGCACAATAAAAGGGCAGATTCAAGAAATACTGAATGATGGAGTAATTTAGCTGTCCGATCGCCCATACAATTCTGCAATAACAGTAGTTCGAAAAAGAGATGAGATATGGAGATTTTGCATGGACTTTCGACTGTCAAGTCACGTGAAGTGCGCTTCCGCCCTACATTAGCATGAAAGACATAGGGCAAGCAAAATTTCGGACATCCATCTACTTAAAAAATAGTTACTGAAATTAGAGGGCCGCAGAAAAACAGCATTTACTTCACCAGATGGCCGGCAATTTCAATTCTGTGCTATGCCATTCGGATTGAAATGTGTCCCCGCTACCTTCCAATCCATGATGTTACGTGTGTTAATGGCATTAGTAGAGAGCATACGCTATTGTATCTTGACGACGTCATAATATGGTCGAACAGCTGGGAAGAGAACGTCCATCATTTATCGGTCGTATTAGAAAGGTTACTGATAAATGGTGTGACATGTGCAGTTGGGAAATGTCATGTGGGCAAGACAAGTATTAACTTTCTAGGGCTTGTCGTCGATCAGGAAGGGAACAAGCCTAATTCCGAGCTATTAAAACTAATTGACAGCTACCCACAGCCATGCACAAGGAAACAACTTAGAAAATTTGTTTTGATTAATAAATTGGGTATGTGAACACACAGAAAATTTTGCAGTCATTACTGCTCCACTCACAGATTTGTTTTCACCGCAGAAAAGGTTCCAATGGACTGACGAAGTAGAAATTTCCTTTACTAGCATCAAACGCAAATTCCAGACTTGTACCACACTCGCACATTACGATGCTTATAAACACCTGTACCTTCAAACGGATGTGAGTCAGGAGGGAATCGGAGCCAATCTCGGGCAGGCGGAGCGGCGCCATGACATCAATGAGCAAGAATGTCTAGCAGAAGTGTGGGCCATAAAGTAATACCATGCTTATTAGAATATCAGAGGTTCACACGGCGAACTTAAAAACCTAGGTTCTGTATGGTTGCATATCATGAAGGAGGCCAGAAGCAAATTGTTGACGAGATGGGCATTACACTTACAGGCATACGACTTTGTTGTTGAACATGTGCCCTGTAAGGAAAATAAATTAGTGGACGTATTATCACGTACCACCAACAATGATGTGATCGTACAAGACTAAGCAGAATGGGAGAAATCCCTCCGCCAAAAGCATGTGATCCTGTGACTGATATCTAGGTACAGCACATAGATGCAAACGGGAACGAGAAATTAACCAGTGACTTGTATAGGGAAGTAACGCAGGCACAACAAAACTGTTGGTTTATGGAGACCAAAACAAAACTGTGCGTGCAGCATGAAGTCGAAGGATGGCGCGTAGCTAACAACAGGTAGAAAACGAGTTCAGCACAACAACCCAGGAGGTGGAGAGAATTTGTCCCCACGTGTGTGTGGGATCAGGTGCTTGTCTATTTGCACAGTGGCAGCGTGATGGGACATCCCGGTGTTAGCAGACCATTAGGAATGTGCGCGAACATTTTTTTTTGTCAAGGTCTGAAAAGGAGTGCAAGACAGTACATGCAACGGTGTCATAAGTGCAACTTGTTTAAGTCATTGAGGTCAGATGGAAAACACCAACAAAGTCCATATGTTCCGGGCAAGACTTTTGAAACAGTATGCATTGATCTGATGGGACCATCGCCCAGGACGAAAGGGGGAAAACGTTTCCTGATTGTAGTTACAGATAATTTTTCAAAGTGGACAAAAGCATACCCCAAGAGCAGCACAAGGGCAGGCAACATCTCACGAATATTATAAAAAACCGTTTTTTCCCACGGTGGGGTTTTCCAAAGAATATTCTCATTGATAACGATTTGCAGTTCACGGGAAAGAAGGGGTGGGAGTTGTGTGCCCGATGATGGAGAGTACACCATTTCACAACGGCGATTTACCACCCCAGAGCGAACCCGACTGAGCACTGTAATCAAGAGGTTAAGGTGCAGTTAACTGTCTGTGTGGGGGAGTAGCACGCAACATGGGCTGAACATCTTTCCTCCACCTTGTACACCCTCAGGCGATGTGTCAATGCAGCAACAGGCAAGTCACCCACCAAAACTCTGTTGGGACACAACCTACGACTGCTGGGAGAAGCCAAGTGCCCATGCATCGAGGATAGTACCGAATTACCCAACATCGACGTGCAACAACAACAACAATGCTGTCATCGCATATGGAAATTACGGGAACAGCATAGCAAGTACACCACAAAATGGTTGCTGATCAGTACAAGACCGCCGCCGGAACTGCAAGCAGGACAAGAAGTGTACCTGAGAACGCACCCACAGTCAGCCGCACGTAAGGAATTATGCGCTGGTTTTGCTGCAAGATGAAGTGGCCCGCATCGCATCCTTCAAAAGCATGGGCCGACAATGTACACATTCGGCATAGGCAGGAGGAAGGTGAGAGAGCATCGGGACGACATCCGGCTCACCCCGGGTGCCGTCGACAACAAGGTTGGTCCCGATGTCTCCCAGCCACACCACGGCGATGGCCGTGTCGAGCCCGCATCAGCACATAGCGAGACAGAAGGTGTCACTGCACCTCAGGAGGGAGGATCCGCAGCAGACCCGTACATGCAGGACAAGGAAGGAGGTTCACCTGAGACGACCCTCGACAGCGACATCGCTGACAAGTTCCCTAGAGGAAGCAATGAGTAGTGAAGTGCATCAGTACTTCAAGAGGAGGAGGTAGCAGATGGAGAGAGTGTGCACGTGTTTCTCAGAGTCACCGCACCTTTCAAGGAGCACCTGACGACTCATCCGGACGACGTGAACGATGAGGCGCCTACAAGCGCATCCGTCACCTCATTGGTGCCAGCATCAGCGAATACAGCAAGTGGAGGAGCAGCATCAGCTTTTGTCACGACGCGCGACGTCATGACGCCAACAGGAGCAGGAGTAGGAGAGCATGAATAACTGCCTGCACCAGGTGCCGATCTGGAGCACCCAGATTCCGAGTCGGCAGTGTTGGGGTAGCTACCAGGTCAGTTCGCAGCAGGCACACAAAATGAGAGTGTTTTTGCACGTAACGCAAGGTAGGAAGGAGGGCAGGAGAGGACGAAGGCAGGTGGCCGGACTGCCGCAGGGACTATTATGCCGAGTCGCACTCGGAAACAGTAACAACAACATGGTAGCAGGCAGAACAGCAAGGAGAGGAGCACAAGTGACGATGGCCCAGAGAAGGCAGTGGGTCGGAGAACTTGTTTTGCCTATGCCGGTCGCGCAGGCGGGCACACCGGCACAGCAGTGTATCCCGTGCAGGCGTACACGAGCATCTTGTAACAAGAGGAAGCAGCAACCACCACTGCAGCAGAGGACGCAGCAGACCACTATGCAATGATGAAGGTGTTACCACTTGTGGCCACACAGGTCACCAAGTACCCCCAGCTGTTGCGCGTAGCAGCATTCGGCCTACATATGGTTTCGAATGAAAAAAGGGGGGCGGGGTTTAAGGTGTGCCACGTCCCTATGCATAATACCATTTGTACAGCCGGCACTCAGGGCCCACGCAGCTAGAGTTTGCACTCTACACACGTGAAACAGGGCACGGTGAAGTTATAGTGTGTGTGCAAAGTGCAAGTGTAATTCAGGACATGTCAGTGCGATGCAACAGGCGTCTGCCCTGCCGACTGGCCAAGACTCTGCTACATGAAGGAATACAAATGCAAATAGGGCAAGCAATGCATAACTGAAGGGTTTGTGGGTCACACTATGTGAGTATGCATTGCGTGTGATAAAGACTTTCATTCCTGTCTCCATTTTTGTGTTCCGTGAATTTTGTATGTTTTTTGTTAAGTTGTTTATTTTCATTTTTCATCCACATTGTGCTCATTTCATTTCTACCAGTGTTTTGCATGTATATCATCATCAAGGATTCATGTGTAATTTGTGCACAATGTAACACCTAGATATAAGCAGGTAAGCATAGCGAGTAGACATAAGAGTGCAGGAAATAGTCCCTCCTTGGCGTGCAAGCCCGCTCTCGACAACTCATGTGCCAGGATGGGAGTTCAGTAAGCGTGTCGCATCGAAGAGGGTTGGTTGCGTGTGGCCCCGCTCTGCGTTTTCCCACACACCAAGCGGCATCAAACATTTTAGAACTTATCATCTTAAATGTGCAATAGACTCTTAATCATCTGGAACCCTTTTATTTTTGCCGCCCGGTACACCACCCTCACTGCCCCAGAGTTTGCATCGCTACGGAAGCATAGTTTTACTGTATGTTTTCGCATGGTGTAAGCTGTTTTTTTCTGTGTAACCGCCGTTGGCCGGTAATGCCCATCACCAGAATACAAGTTGTTCCAAGTGAAGTGGTAGATTCTTTAACCAAATAAATACAACTGAGAACTGATCAGAGTATACGTTATTCCGGTAGCCACAAGGCGTGTAAGGGCACGGACCCTCAGAATACCCGCCAGAATTGTTGCAAGTGTTTTACAGTGTTTTCAGCATATCAATTTCTTAAGTGTTTCATTGGATCGTGATTATATGTATGGGCGTGTGGTAAGCCCAGATAGTCCACAACACGAGACGTAAACGAATGAGTAATTTTGCCACCAAAATTCACTATCAGCATGGCGTGTAACCAGCCTATGGGTTACCGTTTAACAAACAACAAGCATTAATACTGCAGCAATTACAGCATCCGAGAGGCAGAGGTCATCATCGATGGAAGCTTTCGACCTGGCGCACAGCCCACAGCACCCAGAGATCACCAAGGTTCACCATGCTACAACAATATGATCGTCATCATTGGTGTCACCATCCACGATGCCTAGTGCCTAGTTGGGTAATATCAAAATTTCCCAAGTACATCACACTTCACCACCACGCAAACCTAACTTAACCACATTCCGAGACACCACACGGCGTCACATCTCTGTCTCTCTAACAGAAAGGAGTTCACTTATCTGCTATAAATATATTTAACTCCCTTCCGCCTCGTTATAAAGTTCTTCATTTCGGTGACACAAAATCATTTAAATATAAATAAAATATTATTTACATTCCTATTCTTTTTATTCTATGACAGAATATTTTTATTTTAGTAATGAATAAACTAACTGTTACAAAGAATAATTCTTACAGTTCAGTGTCTGTATTTTTATGTCTCTACTGATATGCAAAAATGTACATACTTGTTTTTGTTTATAAATGTTTTTTACCCAAATTTTTCCTAACCTGCTGTATAGTAATAATTTTAGTATAACATAATGCATAACATGGGTGTCTTTCTAACTTATTTGACAATTAATTATTACTATCAATTTTATATGTCTTAAGCATAGAGTAAAGATGAGGTAGACCGATCTCGCTGGCCGCGCACAACCAATCTCCATTTCACAACAATGAACTGGTTTTCTGCCAACACGTCTTGCAAACTCGGCATGGTTTGGGTTTTAGTTTAGAAAGCTGATTTGTAAACAAATTATGTGATATTTCGTCTAATCAATTTGTAATGTAGCTTGATTAAATTGAAACTGGTGAAAGCATTTTATTCATACAATAGCACATGTCACTTAAAAATTAAGATGTAAACAAATACGTTCATAATTGTTGACCATGTGACATTGACAGTTGTGTTCCTTTGGGGTAGGTCAATATTGGCTACATACGCAGAAGACGAATAAGCGGTCTACCTCATCTTTAGTCTATGGTCTTAAGTTGCATTGTACCTTTCTCATGATAATTGATTTTGTTATGTGAATTAAAGTATGTGCCACCCACAGGCGTCGTCTACCTCTAGTGTAATTGATGTACATACATGACGTCATCTCGTACAAGGTACTTGAAAACAACACGCGAACTCATTGGCTGTCAATAGATGGCAGAGTGTATTAAAATAAAATCACATGTTTGTTAGTGTTTTCGTTTAAATGTTAGTACAAATTAGCGGTAATGTATATTCTCTTTTAATTAATTTTATGCAACTAGTTTGTATTATTCCTACTGAGAATTATAATAAATGAAACAAGTTATTGTTTGTTGTAATGCTGATTTACTATCTTCTACTTGGTGTATATTGTATGATTCGTCATATAGGTTTAGAGGTCACTGGTAAATATTTAATGTTTTTGGGGGCCTGTACTACTGAGCATCGATGTGAATACACTGTCTACTAAAAAGTAATTGGGCACCTCTGAAGATAGGCAATTCAGTACGTCAGTTGACCTGTATTTCACGGCCCTCGGCGTAGGACCGCTTATGCTTGTCCATGGCAGTATGAACACAGAGGCTTATTGTAACATTGAGGATGATAATGAAATGCTCCCAACATTGTGGCAACTTTATGGAACGGACCCGCGTTACTTCCAGGATGACAATGCCAGGCGCCATGTTTCAAGGGCCACTATGGAATGGTACGCCGACATCAATGTTCGCCAATTGGACTGGCTCGCCCAGAGCCCCGACCTCAACCCTATAGAACATCCTTGGGACGAATTGGATCGCAGGGTGAGGGCTCGTCAGGCGCGGCCAAAATCCATTGCTCAACTCATGGAATGGTTGCAAGAGGAATGGTGACGAATCCCTGTGGATATCCTGCAAACACCCGTAGAGAGCATGCCAGACAGAGTGCCTGCTGTTATAGCCGCACGAGGCGGCCCTACGAGATTCTAACGGGGTGACAACCACCGAGCAAACATTGTGGACAGGTGCCCAATTACTTTTTGGTAGGTAGTGCATAATAAGGGCTCCTTTATATGCCATGGTAATACCCTCTCCATGGTGATAAAAATGTGTATGTAATAAATTTATATACTCCGTGTCCCAGTTGTCATCTATGCAACCTATGGGATCAACAGAGTGAAATAAATAAAATTAATAAACCAACAAACAAACAGGTTAATCAAATAGATACATAATCAGTTACAGTGCCTTTTCTACTGTCTGCGCTAAGGATATTGCTCATTTGCAAATTTATGCCATCAGCCAGTGTCTGTGATCTCAATGGTGGAATGTCAGTCAGTATTGTTTTCAGTAAACATATTTGTTTTGATTTTGAATTTTTCGTTAGCTTCACAAAGAAGAATGTCTCTATATAGTACTCTTTCCTTCATTTTACGTGTATATTTTCCTATGCGCAGTCTTCTAAGTTCACAAAATTCACCTTAAACCGATCGTTGTTTAGTATTTTACAAGCTTTCCTTTTATTTGACTGTCAATATTTTGCCAACTTGTGGGTAAAAGCGGGTATTTTAACTTGCACATAAGGTTTACAATTAAAATTAGCAGTGGCAACACTGCATATAATATGATCTTTGCCAATTGTTGCTTGATTAACGATGGGATAGTCTCGGCAGTTTATTTAGAATAATCGATTTTTGGCATGATATTCCGTTGTTTACAAGTCAAATACTTGTAAATGAGATTCACTTAATCTAAAGTAAATTAATCCAAAGAAAGCTGACCTACTTGCATTTAACAGAACATATCCAACCATAACCTAAAATAAACCCCCATTTCGGTATATTTTAACATGATTCGATATTACTGGCTACTATTGCCGTGTATCTCTTTACCATTTCCTAGGTCCCTAAAACGAGTCCTAGAGACATTAATACATTTTAAGCACGGTGTAGCGTAGAGCATGGAACACTGAATATGTAAATTTGCTACTTAACAATACAAAGTGTGTGTGCATATATGAGAGAGGAATAAGAAGATAAATAAGCATTAATTCTATAAACCAAAGCACTGTGCACCCTTCTGCAAACAGCTGTAATGAAATTGTGGCCGCGTAGTATAATGTGCTAGTGTGTATCCTAGCTGCGCGGTGTCTTTGCCCAACGTTTAATTTCTTTCCTCCTATCTGCAACGCGACTGTGTGATTCAGAATAGTGTTTCATAATTATTAATGGACTACTTCAGTGACTATATTTGACAATTTGACGGAATACAAATGCCTGGCACCATCCAGACTGCCGAACAGTAGGTCAATTCACACACACACACACACACACACACACACCATTGGACTTACCAAACCAGACTAGAGATGCGTGTACCATTTGTACACGATACAGGAATACACACTTATGTGAATGGCAATGTCAATTAAAGGAAAGCCAGCCATAAAGTGTGTAGGACAGGAGCAGAACTAGGGAATAACAACAGTGGCTCAAAAACGTGTTTGAAACATCCTGTAATTTAATGTTGAAAATATAAAGAATCAAAATTGTTAATTTTCAATAATATTCAAAATATTTTCCCTGGATGGCAATTCAGAAAGAAAATTACTTCGCAGGCTCGATACTAAAGGTTGCGGTAATGGCGGTAAACATCCCTGCCCAAAGGCAAGGTGATCTATTCTTAAAACTATCTTCAAATGCTCCTAAACTTGCACAAGTCTAAATCTTCAAAAATGTTTATCTTCTTAAAAATTCTTGTATTGAAACTGATCACTTCTAGCCAGTAGTGACACGAAGATTCTACTTGGGTTTGCCGTGGTAAAATGCACTGTGATAAGCGTACTCTCGGATAACACATGATAACGGCTGTTCGAAACCTTATAGAATGTCTAGGCGTAAGCAAATGTGCGTGTCACTGAAAACTTTATCATAACTCAAAAATGATTTCTTAGCTGGTGTTACTGTAGACTTGTAGGTACTCAATTTCGTTCTAGGACATGGCGTAAGCAGGCCTCTCCCGCGGCAGGAAATGTAGCATAAGGGGTAGTCATCAATTATATACTTAAGCACACGACTTATGGACCAACAGTCAGCATCGAAATCAAGCATCTAAATCCTGACCGCTAACGCAAAAGGGGTGCTCTCAGGCCTTCTTGATTCCTCACGTAACATATCTTCATATATAAAACAACAGCCATGGCTACGACCGTAGAAGACCGTAGAAGACAGGTCTGGACACTAGCTTGAAAAGTTCTTAGAGTGCACTTAACCGTGAATATCCCACATATTCACTTAGGCCCCGGCAAGGAGGGTTAGGAACAACTTCCTTGCATACCTATGATGCTCATTTTGAGATTAGAGAATTCGGCAGTACTAAAGATACAGAAGTAGATTGCAATCTAAACTACACCAGACATGCGAACATCCTGAGTGATTCAAAGTAAATTAGAAAATTTTCACGGGAATAAAGAAAATAATGAGGTTACAGTTAAAAAACTGACGTTCAAATTTGTATCACGCAAATAATTTTACCCTCGTCCAAAAAAATGAATTTTTCTTGTGGAATATTTTTTTTGACAAATAAATACACTCTATTGAACATTGTGACAGGGATCCATAATAAGGAAGATGTTGCTAATTATAAATTTCATATTTAAAAGTCAGCATGCGTGAAATCGTTACACACGTCACTTGAAATGCAGTACATTTTTTTAAATATATATTTTCTTATGTGACAGTTTTCGAAAGGGTGTTGTGGTTTTAAAACAGGAAGGGAGAATGGGGACATCACGTCTCGAAATTACGAGTAATCTTTTGCTTTTGACCAACTGCCAGCGCCGTAGCGCTTGTGTACTCGGATTGCAGCTAGTCGCGTGTCCGACATGTCCTCGGCAGCCTACGGCGTTTTCATGACGGTGACTGGCAACAAAGCGACAAACGACAAACTAATCTCTGCTGCAGACATCGCTATTCACGTGTTACAGAATTTCTACGTTTCTGCTCTGGTTGTCCGGTATCATACAGCTAGACTCCGCTCCACAGCATTATTCACAAAACAAAACAATGACAGGTAAATTGCTGTTGAAACTTTACAGGTGATTTTTCTTTAAATGTAGCTAACCTAGATCAACTAAATTTGACAGTAGTCCTAGTTAAAAAAAAAAAAAAAAAAACATAGGTTATGTAAATATATCTGAGAAAGTTATACAGGCTGTCAATGAATAAGTGTTACAAACTAATTGGAGTGGCGCACGAGAAGAAATGGAACATATTTTATTAAGGTACCAATGTCCGGAAATGCCTCCTTATACCAAAACACGGTGATACCAGTGAGGAGGGTTAGTCGACAACCCGGTGGCAACCGAGCAGTGTGACAGCACGTACCGGACATTACACGTGTACGTTGAAGGTTCTTTTGCACTGCCCCATTTGACGCACAGTAGGTGGTCCCATTGTCTGACCATCTCGCTACCCCGAGTTAACGCCTTTGGATATCTGCACTGTAAAAATAATGGTAAAATTACCTGACAAGTGTAAGGTAATATTCGCGAACTTGTGTAGAAAACATATTTTTCCTCACGTTTAAGGTAAAATTACCGCACTCTGGAGTAGAATTCGCTTCACGTACATGGTAGTGAAAAATGCCATACATTGATGGGAAAATTACCTTACGACGTATGGATATCCTAGTCGATTTGTAGCTATTTCATAATTGTATATGTATTTTTTTCATTAAAATTCATTTTTATTGTCTAGTCATACAAGCTGTCCAACATCGCTCTTTTATGTAAGGTATAATTACCGCACCCTGGAGTAAAATTCACGTACATAGCGGTGAAAAATCCCGCAAATGGATGGGAAAATTACATTACGACGCGTGCGTTTCTTCAGCATTGTCTCAACAACTAAGGGGAAGGACGGGCGGAAGAACCAATCCTTGAACACAATTATATTCACTGATATTGTTATGCTATTGTTGTGGTGTAATGGATAGCGCATCGGCCTATCTTGCTAGAGGTCCATGGCTCGCTCCCACCCGCCAGCAAGTGTCGAGGATTTTGGAGTTGAGGTTTTGGTTACTATTCGTCAGAGGATATAAGAGTTGAAAAAACTAACAGTACTAATAATGTGTGTGTTTAGAAATATAATTGTATTATACAATATAATTAATATTACCTTATTTATAAGAGTTTCCCCCCCCCCCCACTTTTGTCAGATACTTTTTACGAACGATTATGGAATAGTACCTTACTTGTTACGTTAATTGATTCCACATTTGACAAGTAATTTTACCTTACATATAGCTTCCCTTAAATGTAAGCGAATTTTACCTAGCATTTTTTTACAGTGTATCTTTGGGACCAAGTCAAAACACTGGTACACGACATTCCTGTGAATACCGGAGAAGAAATGAACTTGAGGCAATGTTTGGTGCAGCACTGGAAACCATCGAGAACAAGCCGGCCATCTTCAATGATGTTCTCCGCAACATGCTGCAGTACTGCAGAGTATGCATCTAATGCGGAGGAAACAATCCTGAGCATCTGCCATACTCTGCATGTGTGTAAGAAACATGTTTACAATACTGATTCACATGCATATTTCTTAATACCTGACGTCACCCTTGCACGCTATATCGCCAGTTTGGGTAAATGCCAGTATGCGATATGGCAAATTCTCGTAACATAGTTATTAAGGGACCCGTATATCTTGAGATTTAACTGCAATGCGTGTGTTTTAAATACGTTTTTTTTTACGAAACTGTTAAACGTGCCTCCAATATGTTTACCGACGAAAAGATAACCAATTCCAGACGAGGACAAAATGGTATCCTCAAAAAGGTCAAATATGCTGCACTAAAAAATTTTGAGGGGGACCACGGTGATTGAGTGGTTAGACTGCTCGCCTCCCACCAAGGCGATCCGGGTTCAATTCCCGGCAGGGCCACTCCGGATTTTCGCAAGTGGGAATCGTGCCGGACGAAGCCACTGGTCGGCGGGTATGTTCGGGGATCTCTCGTATTTTCTCGCCCTTGCATCTTGGCGCTACTCCATACTCACATCGTTACACCCTCATTGGCTCTCAACGCCCCAATATTAAGAGTTGCCCCAAAGTACTCCACTTCACTCCACTCCATAGGCACATACGTACAAAACACACATCCACGTACACATCGCTGCTCTCACTGTTTTAATTTGTTTTTAATACGAAATAAATATTACAAGTTAAAGACGATACTATAATAGATAAAGTGTTATTTATTTAAGAATACATTACTTTGAATTTAATCGCGGTGTTATATCTTTTTATACAAGTTATTTAAAACGCAGGTTCACATATTACTCCTAGGGCGATTTTTCAATCGTCAGATTCACGAAGTAACCGTGAATGAACTATACAAACTATCCATCACTGTGTTCAAGTATATTTACACACTAGAGACAGATAATTTACGTTTTGCGCACTTCTGCGTGAAAGCCTAATGGCTTTGTCATAATTTGCCAACATCTGTTCATTAATATATTGAGTAGGAAAAAATTATGGTATCAATATAATACACTAAATAAATGGACTTTATTTCCTCACTGGAAATTTTTTCTTCTGAATGACTACCATCTCAAGAATGAACATTTTTTAATAAAATACAATTTTTATATAATGTTTAGTTGTTTATTTTGCTAGTAAAATTTAATGTAAGCAATAAATATCACGTAACATGTATGATCTGTTTTAAGAGCAGCCCTTGGCAAACCATGTAAATTTATGTTTAATGTGGGAAAGACATTTATTTTCCAAATCGCAACCACATAATCATTTTAGCCTAGTGTATGATGTATCTACGAAACCACATGACAAATTTCAACTTAACTTTATATGCTGGCATTTTCTATTAGCCTTACAACATTAGTATGTATATATGGAGTCTTTTTTCTCCACCAATTTATAAAATAGCACCACATGAAAAAAAAAATTACGTCATATCTCTGGAAACAATTAACCGATCCCAATAAATTTCAGATGTAAAGTTATGCGTTTGTATACCAAATAAATTGATATGACTTTAGGGGGTAGTCACATATTATCATTATAATACCGATGTAAATATTGTAGGTAAGTATGCCATATGTTCCAAATATTTTCACACAAATTTTATATGCTAGCAGTATCTATGATGAACATCAATATTACTTTCCGTTATTAATGAATTTAGCATCACATGTGAGAATTGAGCTATTTTGCTATATCCTGGGGACTAATGAACCGATTATAGCCGAATTTTGTACACCGATAGTGCTGAAGAGGTTCATGTAAAGAGGATCATGATTTAATTTCATCAACACAACATTTTGCAAGAGCAATTTTTGAAAACTTTAAAATGGTTGGCTAAATGTTGGCAACAAGTTGGTAGAATACTGTTGGTAATGTGTATGCATATATGCATATTTATGTTTGGCCAACATTGTAAAGCGAACATTTAATGGCAAAGTTAGGGAATAGATATTTTTAACTAAACAATGCTCCTTTCCTGCATTTTATGAAATACAAATGTTTTTAACGATACTGCCAATTTATCTTTGAAATATGTGTAGTTGGTTTTATGTTTGGACGATGTTTGAAACAAAACAGTTGGCGATTAGTCCTTTTTTTTTTGGACCAACATTGTGAAATTAACATAATTCCAACAGTGCTCAATACTATTTTTGGAATGAAAAGAAAACAATAACTTTTAATGTTTGCTTAAAATTTATGGCTTTTAAATACATAAATATTTTTGTTTCAAATTGAATTTGATGGCCGAGGTTGGCTGAATGTTTGCAACAGGTTGGTTTATTTGCAGTTGGTAATTCGTATTCATTTTTATGTTGGACCAACTTTGTACAACCAACACTTAAATGTCAAAGTTAGGTAATAGTTATTCTCAATGAAAACAAAGCCAATTTCTTGTATTGTATGAGATGTAAATGTTGTTCACGATACTGGCCATTTTCCTATTAGATATGTTCAGTTGGTTTTGTGTTAAAATAATGTTGGTAACCACG
Source organism: Dryococelus australis (assembly GCA_029891345.1). Classification (NCBI taxonomy): domain Eukaryota; kingdom Metazoa; phylum Arthropoda; class Insecta; order Phasmatodea; family Phasmatidae; genus Dryococelus; species Dryococelus australis. Next base: position 99,191,622 of record CM056999.1, read on the forward strand.
GTTGGTGTTTGATCATTTTCCGTTATTTGAGCCAACACTGTGTAACCAACATAATTTCGACGATGCTCCATAGAATGTTTAGGATGAGACAAAAACCTAATTTTCTATGTTTTACTTAAATTTTTGGTTTTTTCATAAATAAACAAATTGTATTAAAAATATATTTTGATAGTCATGGTTGGCCGATTGTTGGCAACTAATTGGTAAACATACAGAAACTTTTTCTTGACCCAAGGTTGGCTAAACGTCTGGCTCTGGCGTTGGGCCAATGTTGGGCCAACAAAAGTTGCTACTGAGGTTTAGAAAATCACACTAAAAGGACAACGCACCACATTAGAGCTCACTCGCTTAATAATACTTTGCATTAGGACTATTTCTTACCGGGCAGTACCAACACACCTATTTTCCTCTCTGTGTTTATTCAAGTTCCATATAACCAAATAATAAGGCACGTTAACACAAGATACAAAACGCTTATGATGCATGGGATATTAAAGAAACAACCAAACATGTGATACATAGAGTTATTTTTCAAAGGTTTTATTCACAAAGTGTGAAGAAAATGATTCAATCTCTAGTAATATCTCTGTAAACAAGACGCCAAAGCTGATATACAATTTCCATATACTGTAGAGGAAAGTAGGTGCGTTATTTATTAGTGTAACGTCTTGTTCTTGTTCTATAGGAATTTAAGCACGAATTTGCTTGTTATTAACACATTTACATTTTCGGTAATTCCCCATTTATATTAGAAGAACACGATTACCTGAGCATTTTTAAAATCAACCTTTGTAAAATATTTTAGCGTCCAACTGCATATACTTTAACTGAAATACTGAGTGGCATACGCCCAGTAAGGTTGGTGACTAAGGAGTAAAAATATTTTCATGCCGTAAAGTTGAACCAGCAGTATTAGGTAAATATGTCTGGCTACTGTAATTATTTCTTTTATTTTCTGTTTTTTAAATGCATATAAGTAAATAATAAGTCATATTTAAAACATCTATTTTTATAATAATCAAATAATTGTCACTTGACCGATGCATGAATAAAGCAATGAAGCCCAAGACAATGTTAATTTTACACCTGGTGGAAGAATACGCTATGTGTCTACATGTAGGGCTTCCAAAAGTTCTTAGTTTACCGTGAACAGATTTTACTTGGACGGCGCATGAATAAAATTATGAGGACCACATAAATGTTCATTTTGCATATTGCATAAAAATACAACATGACAAGATAATGTCTCTTAGCAGAGTTTTCAAACGTGCTCAGTCACCAGAGCGTCAAGCATTTAGTATTTCGCGGAGTCATTTCGGAGCAGACTATACTCAAAGCCTTCTATATACATACTCGAGACTACATATATTTCCTCTTTATTGACCGCTGGCCTAGTAGAAAGATATTGCGCTTGTTCATTCATAACACTGTTACACTTTTGATACCTGTGCATTACTGGCTCACAAGTCAGACAGGGTGTGTTTGAAGAACGGCAGTCCAATTATAATAATACAAGAAAGGAGGTATGTTATTGACTTCTATCTTGCCACAGAATTAATTCACAAAATACTCTTGTCTCTACAGAATCTTCAGAAACTCAGTCCCCAAACTGCAGATATTGTTTCTTTGGAACAATAGTAAAACAAGAGCCCTTTTCACTTGAATCCGAAAACTACTTTTACAACAAAACTAGCGATCCGGCCCCGCTTCGACCGGGTACAATTTGGTTTTCCTGCCTGCCGCGTGCTCACCTCGTACACCTTCCTCCCTTGCACTTCTCTTGGCTACGTATCGCCACATTCTGTGCCGCCACCTCCACCCACGTATAGATCCGTACGCGCGTATCACGATTTTAAAAATTACTTTCCATTATTTTTAAATTATTGGAAATAATTGTACTATAAACGACATTTCTTATCGTGCATTACACCGTTTTAATTATGAATTAATAAATTTTGATAAAGATAAATTTCTTTATGGTTAGAAAAGACTTTGAATTTTTCGTTTGTTTCTATTGTGTAATTTAAATTTTAAATACGTTTATTACTACTTTTATATTAAATATAGATATATGCAGCCGCTGACGTTTTTTTGGATCATTTAGCTATACACAATTTTTTCGTACATGATTTTGTTATATATGTAAAGGATTACACAGCGTATTCCATGAGAGCTCACAGGCGGCAAAAGTTTTTTCCGACTTGATTCACTAATACCATTAATGCTCAGCTTCTATAAGTGCTAAGGAAATTTTTAATACATATAAATTTTTCCCGATAAATGCAGACCATAACAGTAAAAACCGCATTCAAATCTGTTCAGTGGTTCTAAAGATTAGCGCAGTCATACAGTCAGACAGACGCGCGCCAGAGACTTCCTTTTATACTATTTATTGATATCTGTGTTCAATGTTGCGACTTATAACTCCTGGAGGACAAGGCGCATTGCCAATCAGGTGTGTAGGTAAAGTTGCATAGGAAGCAGGCACGGGACACTGCATGTGTCAGAATTTAGTGTCGTGCGCCTACGTCCTATGCATTTTGTCCTACACGCATGATCGCACCATCGTATTCTCCAGGCGTTGTACGCCGCAAATTCGAACGCAGTTATCTGATATAAAAATACGTGTACGAACATAAACGTAAAGGGCTTTTATGTCACTATGCCTGGAGTTTGGGCAGAGAGTTTCAGAACATTCTGTATAATTACCCGTCAACGGCTTATAATTTTGCTGTCGCGCACGTCTCGTGCTGTGCTCGTGGGAGGTGCGTGATTTCGACATGAAGTAACGTAACAGATTGCCAAACTTATGGCAACCGAGACACACTTCTAGTTGCGCGGGTGGCGTTAGGAGCCAGGTAAACCCCTTGTTAAGACACTCCATCAGCGCGAAGTGCCCCCAGGATATATCGCATACACCCGCAGAGGGTCCCCTATCACTTCCATTACCTAGCCCTGCCCGGCACGTTAAAGCAGGAGCGCTCGCATATATCCGTGTTGATCTTCCTCTCTCTCGAGTCTGCAGGAGGAGGATGGAAGTGAGGGGGGGGGGGGGGCGGAGCGTACCAACCCCGAGGGCTGGTTGATTTGAAACTTTGATGAAGTTATGCTTTCGAGAGCCCGGGCTACACGTCATCTCCGCAAAACTTTTGTGTCAATACCACTGAAAGTTTCACGAAGGTGTGGGGATGATGGAGGAGGGGGACAAGGTACAGGGTTATATAGGCTATCTACATTTCGGTTCGTGCATCGCGCCCCAGGAAAACCTTGTTAAATATTAAAAAGGTGCTGGCGCGCTGTCCTGCCCGCATAGATCTGATTATTTCGCCAAAGTCTGCAGAACTTCGCCTCCTCGTCGCCGTGTATACACCCTTATTCCACCCCCCCCCCCCCCGGTCTAGGTGTTGCTATCAGCCGCATCTACTTAACACGCGGCACGCTTATGCATTTAACTTCTTTGCTGACAACGATGTCGCTGCGAAACTCTTGCTCTCTTCGAAAAGTAATTAACACTTTCTTCTTATCGATTCACGGCATCACATTTAGTGTGCAAATAATATTCACAACACTAGAGTTAAACCTCACTCTTCAAAACTTTCTAACAGATAAAGAAATGTTTATGACAATACGAAAATATTATCGCTGGAAATAATGCTGGTTTTTTATGGTACTGTTTTGAAAAAAATGTATATATATGAGTGTACAAATAAACCAACGATTATCATCATATGAAACTATCCAATTCAACGATAAACATAAACACTACGAAGTCTATTTGGGAGTATTTTTCACCATTTTTAAATTAAAACTTTGAGAAATCATGATATGTATTACCTGTTTGGTTATTTTCTCAATTGTATTTTATCTGTAAATTGAAATGTGTCATTTATAATTATTATGAATAAATCAGAGCGAAAATAAGTGTTGTCAACGCCTAGTAAGCAATAGTTCTTATGCAAAATTTTATTAAAGTGCGTTCATATTCTGTGCATTGCCCTTTGTGGCGAATTTTTTCGCAGCTGGATTAGGATTCCTTTGCATGAGGCAGATGGATAGCGTGAAAGGAGGACTTTAGTAAGGCTTCAGAAAAGTTATAAATAACCGTGAATGGACTATGGAAGGAAAGGAAAGCATAGCAGAATGGTAAGGTAGAGCCTGGGTAGGGGTTAGCGTCTCGTTGATAGCGAGGTGATTACAGTTGCTTGGAGAAACAGGTTTGGGTAAGGAATCTGCATGGCCTGTATGCAGGAACAATCTCACTATTAATTTGGAGTGATATCGGGGTAACAATGAAAAACCGAGATCAGGACGTACGGAGGAGCCATGCATCTCGCTCAGTTTGTAGGATAATGTCTCCTGTTATGAAATGACTTATGAGTCTTTCATACCAAACAATGCTATTGGGGCGTAGCAAGTAATTAATAAGATTTATGTCATTAATACTACATAAAATGAGTTTATTTAACATTATGGTTGTACAATATTATTTCAATACAAACCTGATCGAATATTCGTGGGGCAACTATACAAATATACTGAAATATTAATTTATTATAATTATAAAGATTTATTCAGCCACATTCTGAGTAAAGTCTAGTTACAGAGTTTCCGCCTTGTTCGTGATTCCGGAGGCTGATTAAGATGGCGGAAGTCGACGCCCGGACATGCCCATCTTCAGTGGTCTTCTTGTTCAATGGCCCGATGACAAAAGACGCCGCTCCCAGTGTTACAATGGCCTATATAGGGGGCGCAGTTTAAACATTTCGGCCCCGTTTACTGGCCGGTGGAGGGAGTTTCTGAAACTGCTTTTCGTAAGGTATTACTTCAATCACGCGCGCGCCCCTGTTCAATGTTTGAAGGTGTGATCAGGCAGGCCGTCCAGCTAAGGCCTGATCACTTCATAAAACTCCACTTTTGGGAGCTAGTTTCATGCCGGACAACAGGTAGCTCTGTTGTCGAACATGATATTAGTCCTGAGTCCTTCTGAAAATATTTTAGGCTACAGCGTTACGAATTTTATTAATTCTTGTAAGTCAGTATGGGCACATGTACGCAGCTCTCAATAGCTTTGTTCATATTTATATTCGATTATTTATTCCCTGTCAACATTTCTTAAATATATTAATTAGTGTTCGTGTAGCGGCCACGGTGGCTGAGCGGTTAGCCTGCTCGCCTTCCACCAAGGTGAACCGGGTTCAACCCCCGGCCGAGTCACTCCCGGATTTTCGCATGCGGGAATCATGCTGGACGGTGCCGATGGTAGGCGGTTTTTCTCGGGGATCTCCCTTACCCACCGCTCTTTCACACCGGCGGTGCTGCAAACTCACTTCAATCACTCTCATCGGCTCTCAATACCTCGCTGTTAAAAGCCACCCAAAACTCTTCACTCGCTCGGTGTTCGTGTAATATACTGTATCTTATATTTTTTTTATTCGTAATGTTGGATGGTAACATCTGTGACCAGTTGCGGGCATGGCCACTCCACATTCGAGGATGTTAGCTGCAGAAACACTCATTCATCAAGGCTTGAAGGTTACATTAGATTAAATAATAACTCACGCATTTGCCCACTTTCCTAGGTGAGTTTGGGAGGTCCTGATAGCTTGAACATTATGAGTGGAAACGCGCACGCATAGTAATGATAGCCGCCCTTATGCTCATGCGTAGTAAACACAACGTTGGCGGTTTACAGATTCGTAAGTTTGCGCTATATTTAATTAAATAAAGCGAGTCTTGTGATGAATAGCAGGTTATTTTTACAGTCGCAATGCAAAGACTCGAAATAATATCTATTTTTCTGTCTACCACAACTTCTGGGACATTTTAGATCGTTCAGAGCTCTGTAGCCAGTATAGCCAACTGGTATAATTTTTGGGGCTCATGCTGTGTTTTATTTTTAATTGCCGACGATTTCATTCTGTTTACTTTTTTTGGCATGAATATATTCAAGTGCACTGCGACGATTTTCTCATATATGTCAAGTCGTTTCAAACAGACGTCCAGTTTGTGAACTATAACACTTTGATCCCTGGCAACGTAGTATTATGTCACCTGAGTATCACAGTTACGAGGTGTTTAAAAACAGTTTCGAGGCTAGCTCTGTTCACACGGAAGTATATATATTTGTCTTTGTTTACAAAACACAAACATATATTAGTTTTTTTTTTTTACCAAATAGTTTTCTTGCACAGCAATCCGATGCCCCCCAAGCGTTCCTGCCACTTTATGAAATGTGGTGAGCAAGACTTCTTCTCGAAGGGCTTCAAAGAGCTCATGCGATTTTATGTCTTTCTGTAGTGGTGGATAATTCCCTGTGACGCAACTCGGGCGTACAGGCAAGACCCTGGGACGAAGCTGCATTCTTCACAGTGGAAGAGCTTGTCTTCAACGTCGAAAAAAGACGAGGCAGGTACGCAGCTCGACCAAGTACATGCTCCTCGCCCTTTTGGAAACTCGCAGCATTGTGCATCGAGATTTCATCCCTGGGGGGACAGACATCAATAGCGTGTTCTACTGCCAGGTTTGAAGACTTCTGAGGGAGGACATTCAGCCAAAGAGTGAGAATTTGTGACGCACGGGAGCATGGGTGCTCCACGATGATATTACACTTTGTCACCGAGCTCTCCCCACACGTGAATAATTTGCGAGCATAAATTCGTTTGACTTACCAACAAACCATAATTGAATGCCGTACAAACTATTTATTTATTTTCACTTTTTTTCCATGTAATTCAGAACTTTGCCAGCCAGCTGAATTGCCAGTCTCATTTATTTACACTTAATAGTAAGATATTTTTGTTACAATCAGAACTGATAATGCATTTAATTTCTCCTTGAGAGAGAAAGTTGTCAACATTTTCTGTGTGCAAACATGTCATATTATAACTACGCGAGGCGATACTAGCTACCCTATGAGAGAATGTGTAAATATTTAAAAATAACATTGTCGAAAATTTTTACTTGCTCTGCGAACGTTTTAACTAGTTTTTAGGAATTTTTAAGCCGTATTCTTCGCTAGGGCTGTGGTGAACTGAGATAATCACACAGCTAGGAATTTGCATTAATTGATTGATACACGAGTCCGAATAGCTACAAAACCAGGCAAGTACGATCGTACGAAGACGTGATAATATTTTCAAGCAAAAAAAGAGGCCTGAGTTCGGACGACAACCGTGTTAAATATAAATTATGTTTCGCGTTCCGTGATCTTATAAAGTGAACGTGCAAGGACTGTATTTACGCACGAATAAGCCCGTGAGCTTAATATTTAGGGAAGAACTCTACGTAGACTTCTTTGGCTAGCTGCTGTCTACGACAACCAACATTTTAATTCTGAGATAAGTTTGAACAAGCGTAAACAACGTGCAGCTCGTGTTAATTAACATTTTATCTTGCACCACAATTATGCATTTTTTGTTACGTTTGCACAGATTTTTGGCCACCAAGATTCTGTAAGAAAGAGACGTGCTATTTAATATATTTTCCATGCCCAGACATAAATGACGGCTAGCTAGTGTCGGCCGCTATAACTATAATTTGAGAGTTGTGAATTAGTGGTTTTAATCATATTCAAATTCCTTGGTGATTGAAAGTGTAATTTTTAATGCCCAGTACTATTTTAATTTACAATATGCGCGCTCATCATAATATGTTCAAACTTTGCTTCTCACATCCTATTAAAATTTTGGAAGAATCAGAGCTGCCATTGTTCTCACTTACCGTAGTTCGTCCGTAGTTAGGTGGTGTATTTTTCTGTTTAGTATGTTGTCTTGCAGATGGAGCCACGTGCTATTAAGTATCTGCCTGGCGGTACTACAGAAATTAAATTTGGTATGTTTTATTGGTGGTCGCATATCTGTTGGGTCGTACTTCTCCTCATATGTTCTGCAGTGTAAACCGGGCCAAGAACACTTATGTACACTAGCTATTAAAATTTTTATGTTACATTACACACTACAATACACAAGTGATAATAATTTTTACGTTTGCTGAAAACACTGTTGTAAAATACCTTAGTTGTGACCAGTATGTGCATATGATAAATACAAATACAGATTATTATACACATTTAAGAGCCGATAAAGAGATAAGAGGAAATACGATTTTTGTTTTCCGATGACTTCTAACATACGAAAACCACACCTTAATAAATTAAGGTGAGTACTGTATTAACAACACATTACACTCTACAGTTGGTACACTAAACCCGTCCACAAATATTAATGGGCCTACCTACCAAGCCAGCAGTCGCGGACTTTAAATGGGGAATCAATGTTAAACGAAATTCCTTCTCATTGCTTCAATTTTTAAGATAACTATTTCAAACATAAAGTATTCTACGTAAAATTTCTTAAGTAATGATGGTACGTTAAAATATTTTGCCCATTTTTTGTTTAATATAATTTTTAATAAATTGTAAATATTGAAATTTACACATAAAAAAATATTGGTAAATATATATTTTTTTAAATTTATGTAACAATATTATTTAAGAAAATCGCGTCTACGTGTTTTTGTTTGAAATAATTATCTTTAAAATCGACCCAGTGAGAAGGAATTCCGTTTAAAATTGATTCAATTTCGTTTAACATTGATTCCCCATTTGAAGTTCGCGACTGCCGGCTTGGTAGGCAGGCCCGTAAAGTAGTGGTGTTAGGACCAGTACGATGAGAGCTCCAGGGTTCAAGTAAGTACTTACTTATCTCTCTACAGTGAGTGATAGCACATTTGATAATGGAGACGAGTGAGGTATGAGTGCTGAAACTGAGATGTTCCAGAGAAAGGATATCAGACGGTGCCGTGCCAGTGCGAACCACTACAACGGGCTACTCGAAAACGATGCCTGAAGCGCGATATCGGTAGCCGAGGAACGTCAGAAACCATAGCGACAGGTTCATTCTCCTCTCCTCCTTTAGGCGCGAGAAGGCAAACGTGACAGTAATGCATGCAAATGTATGCTGCGGCGGCAGCTCGAACAGACGTCTTACTTCCTTGGCCACTCAACGTCTGCCACTATCTTCTCGCGGAAAATAAGGTGCTCCGTCCTTTGTAACTGAGCATTGTAACACTCTGAAGGGCTTGCGTGAACTTTCGCAAGGGCTTGCGTGAACTTTCGCAAGGGCTTGCGTGAACTTTCGCAAGGGCTTGCGTGAACTTTCGTGCACGTACGGGATGGCGTTGCATCACAACCGCTGTAGCGCTGGTGTGTACGCACCTTAAGGAGAACGGTGTTTGAAAGCAGTATATTTACCCGATTTTCGATACACATGGTTTTCCAAAGAGTTTATTGAAAATTTTTACTCGACGAGACGTAAATAATAATTTACAAAACCTTTTTACGTTGTTGGATTTTCACTGCCTTCATTATTCTCGGAGTACTGAGGGAATAAATGAAAGGAATATTTTTTTCTTATCTTCAATCAGATCTCCGTGAATAACGAACGCAGGGAATTTTTAACCATGTAATAAGATGTTCGAAATTGTTATTTACGTCTTGTCGAATCAAACATTTCGAAAATTCCAATGTAAAACTAATTGTGACAAAAATTATATAAATATACGATTTTCGTGAACCATTATCCTTAAAGCTGGAGTAACAATTGCCCGACGAACACGACACGACAGGTCAACATGACGTCTGAGGTCCACGTAATTTCATATTATATATTAGTCAGTGTTCACAATACCCCGACGAAATCTGCTCGACAAGTGTGTTGACTAGCTGTTGGAAAATTCTAAAACGGCAAGTTATTCTTAAATTATTCAATATTTACGTTTTAAAACTCACACTGAAATGAATAATTTTGCTTTTGACAATATTTAAACTACACGAAATATAAAAAGTATTTAAAAACTAACTGGAACGTAATTTTGGCGGCAACTTAGTTTATTATTTATAGTATATTTTATTTTATTATATATATTATCTTCCAAAGTCACATAACGCAATGTGACAGAGTTCTCAAAAAGTACAACAAAAGCAGATGAATTATATCTCGATAAGGTAATTTTTAATCGCAATTTAATGCAAGAAATTTTTTCTTTTTTTAGTACAAACTTAGTTTAGAAAGGAGATTATTAATTAGTCTAATAGCTGCTACATATGGACTGTTTTAAACTGCTTAGTTATATACGAAGTAGAATGTATGTCTGTCTTATGTCGAGTATCATGAGCATGTATTTCTTGATTGGTTAAGTAATTGATATTGTTTAAACCAAATATAATTGTAAGATATAGATTTGGTACTGTAAGAAATCTCAGGTTTTTAAAATTATGTTTACAGGAATTAGGAACTTTTATATTAGCAATGATCCCAACATTTTTTTTTTTTGTAATTCAAATAACTTTTCTTACGAAATTTTGTTTTCTAAGGTTGGTTTTACATTTTTGCGAGCGCCGACGAGTCCGACACCGGCGGAAAGTAGAAATAGAATCTACCTTTGCCTCAGGCTATCAGGTTTGCGATCTTGTCGGTCTGGCGTCACAGTGGTCTTGCTTTTCTTTAGCTGCTGCTCAGATTTCGTCGAGTCGGGGTTGGTCGGGTTCGTTGGGGTATTGTGACTCCATCTGAAGAGGTCGTCACTTGGCAATGCAAAAAATAGTAACGTCGAGCAATTATCACAGAGGATAAAAAAAATATTGTTTCTTAAGGTTCGGGCCCGCTTAACGAGTGATGACCACTAACGCCTTTGGTAGTGTTACACTGAAGAAGAACCACACACTGATGTTCTGAGTGCTCAACCCATTATCACTCATTTTCATATTAAAATATTATATATATTACAGAATGTTTACCAAAAATACACCGATAATGGATTGAACGTATCACCAGAGCGACCTCAAGTAGTCCGGTAATGTGTAATTTGGCTGTTGAAGGACTTGCGGTTGGATACAAATTTGCCCAGTAAGACACCTCAAGAAATTTAACAAGAGCAAGAAATAATGAGTAGAGATAACGGAAAATCGCAAAAAAAAAATTTCAGCCAACATATTTCCTGTAACACACTTACTAGTATATTCTTTCATGATTGGATGAACAAAGTTTTGACCCGGCTAATTTGTTTACAGACCAATCACGAACGTTCTGCTTTATAGTATCAGGATCCTCATCGGCCCAGTGAAATGGGGTCGTAGCTTTCACGTATGCACGACAGCTGACAAGGAAAAAAAAACTGTCGGGCATTTGTACAGTACGTTTAATCCTGGCAAACGGTCAACTTGTCCCGCGATAAACCACCATCTCTAACCATGGGTGACAAATGGGGGTTCGAATAACGGACATCCAGCTTCATTACAAAACGGATATTGGCGGTGCAGAGATCGGTGCATACGGTCGAAGGCTCCTGGTTTCTGTATTTCAACCTTGCGCATCGAATCGTACGATGAGACCTTCCTGAGACGATGTTCTCCACAGTGCCCCACACACAACAGTCGAACTGTGCCCAACTTGACGGGCTTATAGATGCCAAGCCAGACATTTCCGGATGTGTGTTTCTTCCAGTAGATTTTTCAACATCTCGTCCTGTACCACATAACGCGTGCTGTTTTATTTAAACACCCCGTATGTAATGTAATATTAATGTCGTGTTTCATGGCGAGCGATCGGAGCTGTTGTGGAGATCCCTCTGTTGCGTGTGAAAATTAACACCTCCGTGTACCTATGGAATTGTTTCATGCGACAGTTCATGTGACACACTGAAATTAGCAAGAAATATAAATATGTTAATTTTACCCCATTTATTACTATACTGTGCAGGAAAATGTACCACAAGTGTTTACGTGAGCAGTCGACGCTTTTAAACATTTTAAATGGTAGGTAGGTATCTGTTCCGATTATAGCTACACGAAACCATTTACTAATACACATTTGACTACTAACAGCACAATAGAAGGTTACGAAGGCATAGAAGAATGGGAGGTAGATAGGTAAGTAGGCATTAAAGTCTTTTTCGACAGCGAGGTCGTTAAAGACGGAGAAAATTGCTCAGAGAAAGAGGAACTGAAAAGCTATCGGTCATGGCTTGTAAAGGCTGTTCACGATATATATTTTAATGGGCTCACTGAGTGACGTTTGCCCAGTAACGTTAATAACTATGGATGAACAATAGTTCCATATCTTGTCGTTGATAACATTTTATGATCAGCTAAATTTTTTTCTTTCGCTTTCTGTTTTTTTAATGCATCGAAGTGCAGAAATGAGCAGATTTGGATAATATTTACTTTTCTAATAATTTCACAGTTTTAGTTGACCGACGCATGAATAAAGTGATGATGCCCATAGCAATGCTAATTTTAAGACGGAAGAATACATCATGTGTATATACGTAGATCTTAAGCAGGGCTTTCAAAAGTGCTCATTTTACCTTGAATAGTCTATATAATAGTTTATTATAATCAGGTTGGAAAGCTCAGTGCGTTTAGTACGGCAACTTGGTAAGCGCTAGTGTCGCGTGCATGCCAGATTTGCTCTATTTTCTACGTTAAACTCAAAATAATTTCGATAAATATAATTCAAATATAAAATAACGACGGAAATAAGCAAAATCGTCCTCTTATGTCATTCACGTTGCTTAAAATGTTAAGAGTGGGTTGGACCAGCTCATTTTTTGCGAAATAGTTCTTTATGCGGATACGCATGTCTTAGCTAAATAAATGTCCTGCAAATACGACTTTTGGTCAGATAAGATAGAAAACGATTATCTATGCCCTATATTATATTTTTACTTTTGTCATATTAAGTGTGATCTTGGAGAAAAAACTCGTGAAAATGGTCAGATACCGCTTATTTAAATCTTGCTTATGCAATTACCTTAATCGGTAACAGAACAGTACAGAGATACGGGATTATTTTAATATGTGGACTTTCAACGCGTGTAAAAAAGTCCCACTGTTACAGATCTAATTTGCAGAATACAGCGTCACGAAGGAAACACTGCACGTCTTGGCCGGAAGAAGGAGCGACGAGGCGCTAGTCGTGTGTGTTAGTGTCGCCCGTATCGCTCCCTCGCTTCTTGACATTTGGACGCGCGGGTCCATCCCACCCTTAGTTATAGGTGAACACTTTGGAACACTGCGCACCTAGCGGTGCAAATTTTGCCTACGCCAAACACTCCCATAAGAAAACCTGAGTAGAATCAGCTTTACTATATGCTGTTCACGGTAAAGTGAGCACCCTTTAAGACCCTCCCAACATCAATTAACCACTCAGAAATATATCTTATTGCAGCCGTAGGTGTTAAATTCTGAGAGTATTTAAATGTACACTCTGTGGTTATTAGTCACATTGCAAGGTTTATATTAAAAACCAGCAGGAAGATACGAATTGGTTGAAAGGAAAAATTTAGAAGGGCCTTAAAAATGCTCACTTTACCGTGAACAGCCTATAGTCACCACCTCGCTCGCTGACTAAGTTAAATGAATGCAGGGTAAGATTTAAGCGTAGTCATAGGGGAGGGGCGAATAAAGTGGTTAACTAATAAACGGCCGGTACTAAGGAGCTGCAATAACATATAGTCTATTCGCGGTTTCTTTACACTTTTAAAGAAAACCGTTGAAAAAGCACCCCATCCAAAGTATGGAATGTATCACAAGCGTTTCATACCTCTGTTAATATGAATGTATCTTATTTTTCATTAAATTGGAGTTTCATGTGTATTTTATTTATGTTATAATATTTAATTTATAACAAATATGAGTAAAAGCAATAAGAAAATATATGTGTTGGTAGCGCCCTGTAAGAAATAGTTCTCATACAAAATATTATTACAACTGAGTGCGCACGAATTCGGTGCGTTGTTCTTTGGTGTAATTTTCTAGAGACTTGGTTAAGCTGTGTTAGCATGAGGCGGAAGAATATCCTGGAAGTAGAACGTTAGCAGGTCTTCAGAAAAGTGTGAAGTAACAGTGAATGGATCATAACGATTCTTTTCCATCCAGCCGTTGTTAAGAATTTGATCTCTAGTTGGCGATATAATTATCTACGATGTCCGGCAGTTACTTATTTTGTATCGGAGAAGTAAGGCTATCATAATATCATACATATTATATTTTATTCTTACATTCATAAATGTCTGGTCCTTCAAATCCACCCTCCATTCAAATTCACAAAGAGCTAATAAGTGAAAAACGGCTGAAATGAAGAAACGTGAGCCCAGTAATTTCGTAAATGCCGTACAAAAAAATTTACACTTTTTCCTTCTGTAATTCACTTTCTGAACTTCTGTTAGTATTTTTTTTATTAAGTAGTACACGGTGGTTCGAAGAAAATACACAATGAGAAAGAAGCCCATTGGTATAGGTTCTAAAATACGTAGGAAATTTAAGTATGTAATATTGATTTTATAGCTCACTCCAAATTTTCATTACTTATATTTAGGAATGATTCTCATCATAGAAACAAGATTGATCATTGATACTTTATATGTAAAAATAAAGTTTGCCTTTTACATAAAATCTTTGCAGGAACAGCTGTCTTTTTTTTTTACACAGATTGTAGTAACGCATAAAGAGTTTTTAAGTTTCCAAATATAAATAATTTAAATTCGTTGGAGCAGACAGTAGGAAATTCATAAAACTAAATTAAATAAATTAGCTCTAGAAACCTTTAAAAAACGAAGCTTTTTATTTATAAATTAAGTAAAAAGATAAAGAAATTTATTGGGGTAGTTACAGAATTTGTAGAACTAGTAAGACGTCGCCGAACAGCAGTAATAAATTTTACTACAAATTAATATATTTGTATCAATTTATATTTAGTATATAGAAGCTTGGCGCAAATAGTTAAGAGCCTTACACACGATATCTACTTACTACGCTCACGCAAATGAGGTATACGTACTACATTGCGCCAAGTTTTTATATGCTAAATATAAATTGATACAAATATATTAATTTGTAGTAAAATTTATTACTGCTGTTCGACTACGTCTTACAAGTTCTACAAATTCTGTAACTACCCCTATAAATATTTTTATATTTTGAGTTAATTTATATATAAAAGCTTGGTTTTAAAAGGTTTTTACAGTTAGTTTAATCTCCACCTTTTAGTATCACCAATTTTTATTATATAGGTAGACTATTTATACCTTCACAGACACTTCCGTCATCGGTATCGCTTGCGATCAGGTGAGTTTCAGTGCACTCTTTTCGCGAGAAGTTGAACCGGCATGCTGAATATACATTACTCATCTTACATGTGTGTGTATATCGCTGTACTTGACATTTATATTCGAGCTAACGCGGTTCGGAATCTTCAAATGGTATTTCACATACACACACGTGGCCGACCATTTGAATTCCTTCTTGTGTTTCAAAGTTTGGATGGTCTTTTACCCACCCAACCATGTGTAAATGAGGACTTCCCTGGCACTGAAAATCTACACGCCACCAGTTATCAACAACTTGTCCACCAAATACATCGTGATTGCTAGTTTGCTACCGTACATACAAACAAGTGAAGTTAAATAAAAGCTTGTAAAAGAGATTAGTCTTCAAGCATGCTTTGAAATAACTTTAGCAAGTATTTAGCGCTAAAGAGTTTGAATACTAAATTAACTCTGGCTGAAAAATTCCAGTGCTTAAACTTCGTGTTTTATTATCTTGATTTGAACAACAAACAGCACGTGGGCTTGTCGAGCGCTGAATATTTTCATTTAGAGGGGGTAGGTGGGTGTTCCTCCCTCCCCCTCCCCCGCGGGTCATTAGGGTGTCACAACCCCCCTGGGTCATTAGAACCACTTCTGAACTCACAAACAACACACCACGTTGATGTCTCGTAGTCTGCAGTCGTATATACAGCCTGCGTGACACGTGTGTCCGTAGCAAATTTCAACGTGTTGTGGTTGCGCCAAATGGCGTCGCTAACCCCATGTTCACTGTGCATAAATACTTGTTTCGTGACTAGATACGCCAACATTTTCGCGAATTTCACGGCCATGTTAACTTGACCTATATGTACGCTCCACGGACGCTGTCATTCGTTCATTGGCCGGTGAATCGTGAAGAGCACTTTATCCTGCGCACTATGTTGTATAGGCTATTAAGGGTAAAGTGAGCACTTTTGAAAGCCCTCTCATGTGAAATAACAGTCAGTAACTTAATTTTATTTTAGCCTCAGACGTTAATTTCTTAATAAAGTGGAATATGCACACTGTGTTTATCACTTACGTGGCAATATTTTTTTACAAAGGTGATTAAAGGATATAAAAATTGGTGAAATAAAAAGTTACTAGGTCCTCAAAAGTGCTCGCTTTACCGCGAACAGCCTACGCGATTCGCTCAGTCTCTTTATACATGTGCATTACTGCTTTATACTCTGTCTTAATTTACAAAGACCAATTTTTAATAGTTACGAGATAGCACCAATGTCGTTGTTTTGACGACGTATCCGTTCCCCTAAGATGTTCTGACACACGAGATCCACGTTGTTAGTGTTTTTTTTGTCAATTTGACGCCGAATGGTTGTCACAAACCCTGTCCTATTCAGATAATATTATATTTCTGCCAACCACGCAGCTGTCGAATGGCGACCTTCGTAGCTGGGGCAGTCCTGCAGGATGTGTTAGGAAACGAGGGTCCCAATCACAAAAGAAACAAGAAAATACAAGTGTAACGCCTCTCCTTGGAACACTCGGACAAGCAACATTTCAGGTACTTTATTCGAAACCTTGCAAAACTCCCCCCTCTTTTTCTTTCTTATTTACGGTCTGTTTTTTGGGAAATACAGAGTGATTCTGCCATGGAAGTAATCCGAGAAATTTTCTTTTTGAAGGAAAATTACCCATCAAATTTGTTAAAAAAACACCCTTTACATGTAAAGTGTAATAGTCACTACAGCTATTAAAAAAAATAGTTATTTCATATCACATAGCTGTTTAAATGACTTGATTCTTTTTTTAACCAATAAAAATCCGAATAATCGAAAATGTCTGCGTCGCTGCAATTTTGACAGATTTGCTGTCGCACTTTTTCCACTCCAATTACAAACTATTGGTTGTCGCTAATTCTGATATACGACCGTTTTTACTCTGGGACAAACTTCTGCACTGTTATTCTAGTAAGAGGTTGTCGTCACAACGTTTTTTTTTTTTTTTTCCTTTCAAATGTTATATTTTAAATTCGAATAATTTAAAATAGAAACGTGTATCAGGGTTCTGGGAAAAGCCATAAAAATATTTCGCCACGTTAAACTCGCCATTTCAAGCTCACAATCAAACTTCGATTGTTCAGTGGTTAAAACCCAATGCACCCCTCAATAATACGAAAATTTAGTTATGTACTTTTGATTGGAAGCCAACTGCTTAGTTGGTAATTTTAAAATAAATAACATATTAAATGAGAGAATTCGTTTTGCCTAACATAGTACAATTCATTTTATACACTGTTAAAAAAAAAACCGTCGAATGTTAGTTTTTTTTCTTTCTGTTATTACTTTTCAATACGGCTAAGAAAACTCATTCATCGTAAATGACGGCAGAATTACTAGCAGAGAGAAATGAAAAATTCCAACGGCCCGCCTACGCGTTAGCGGTATTTCGTATGCACTAAGTGTATTTGAAATCGGCGTGTCTGTTGAGTTTCGTACGACGACAGGGTTTATGCGGGGTTATGGAGAAACGTAGCACAGGGAAATGTACATTGCGAACTGGAAACACCTCATGTTTATTAAAGGAGCTTGGATATGAAAGCGAAGATGATAAATTAACGCAACATTCGTGTGCCTTACATTTTGACCGTGTTGAGGCAAGCAAGAGGATGATTGTCTTGTGTACAGAAATGTATCTATCGAGAGTTTCATATTTTACGTCAGTATTGAAATTAATGCATTGCGTTTCGCATAAATTAAATGTAAAGGACATAGTTTTCTGAGATTAAAAAAAAAATGCTAGTCGTTTTCTTTTGTCCACAATACCTGGAATACACTCGCCTCAGTAAAACCACATTCGTCTAACTTTTGGGTATTTTTGTACGCAGGCGATAATCCCACTAGTACGTAACTTTTTAATGAATTGGATATTCCGTTAATTCTATTATGTTTTAAGTTTTCAAATTTAAAACATGTAGAAATTTTACACTTATTATCGACTGCTTGGCAGTAATTAGGTGGCACACTTGCCTGTAACTTCATTGCCAAAGAAGCGAGAGTTTTCGAGAGCAGGCATTTCAAAATAAAACAATGGGCATTTGAGGGCATCAATTATAAAAAGCCCTTATAAGAAGGTGCCTGTTAATGAATTTTCCTTCTCAACATTATCGAAAAATGTTGTACCATATCTACAAAAACGTGCGTATATTGATTCTTTTATTCTAATTATTCAAGTTCCTTCAGAATTGTCTTAAAATATTTAACTCATTCGATGTAAATATATCCGTAATTCAACGATGTAGTATAAGTTATGAATTATAATAATTTATTTTACCCACTCTCAAAACGATTAGTTTACATATTTACTATTTAGGCGAATTTAAGCTTCTCCGAAACTGTTCACATTCAATAGTGTTGTTGGCTTGAAAGGTAATTTTTTTTCGTGCACAGATATTAATTTGAACTGTCCCTGAAGAAAATAAGTGCTAAAGGCTCGATTCACCCTTTTCGCAGAAATGCTTCGTTTTCGCGTCATAATTTCGAATTCATAGTGATTACTGATAACGCAAGATTATGTAAAATGTAAATTTTATGAGTTTTTAAATATTACTGTGCGCAATTTTAATTGTATGTTATCTGCTTCTTGTAAAAGTCGAGAACATATTTGTATTTTATCACTACTTCATGTTTTGGTCCAAGCAGGAAACAATACGCAATGAAAATTAGATAGAGGCGTATTAAACAACTTGTAAATTGTAAATTTTCTACAATCAGACATTTGCAGTAACACCTCTGATACTAGACTTATGACACAAAGACGATGGGTTTCTCCAGAAGGTGTTGAGCTGAGCATAACTGTATACTTCGCGGCCACCTGCGTCACATACCTATACGCTGTTCACGGTAAAATGAGCACTTTTGAAATCCCTGCTTAAGATCTACTTGTATGGACGTTGTGTATTCTTCCGCCTTATGTAAAATTAACATTGCCGTGGGCCTTATCACTTTATTCATGCGTCGGTCAAGTAAAACTGTGAGATTATTAGTAAAGTAAATATTTCACAAATCTGCTCATTTTCACACTTCGACGTATTAAAAAAAAAAAAAAACAGAAAGAGAAAGAAATAGTTTAAGTTGTAAAAAATTGTTACCTAACATTATTTATTCGACGTTAAGATATGGAACTACTTCTCATCTATCGTTACCAACTTTAGTGTGCGAATGTCACTCACTGCGCCCGTCAAAATATGTGCAGGTAGGGGCATTAACTTTTTTTTAAGGTTAATTTGAAAAGTGCTCACTTTATCGTGCACAGCCTTTACAGATAGAGACCTGAAAAATTCGCGGATTAATTTTGGGGCAAGCTAGCATGGGAATGTGCCACCTTTAACATTGGTTCACACGTTATTTGTAGGGACCTCCAAAATTCGCGTTATTATTTGAGGACTTTTTAAAATTGAATCTCTTTTACCTATGCAATAAGTTTGTCGTTGGACCAATTCTTTTGTTGACACGTCCCGGGTAACTCTCCGTCAATAAATGAACACATCACAATTGTGCGCCCCAATAAATTACAGGTTGCTCAGGAAGGGAGCGACTTCTACATATGTGCGGCAGCCAATGGAGAAACTATGCCGGCTCGAATATATATATATGGTACTGTGAATTTTAACTTGATGCCAAAAATAATACGAATTTCGCATGCCCCTAGTTATTTGACACAACCTGGGCGACCTTGCGCCAACGAGAAATATACAACATATTACAAGTCCAATCGTCGCCCTCCACTGTGGCAGCAATCAACCAACGGGCAATTGATACATGCATGATTGCATTTAAGACCGTAAAGTCTAATCTGGTGGTCGTTGAAATCACGAATTTTTCAGATCCCTACCTATAGGCAGGGGCAGTGATTTTTTGCGTAAAAATCGGAGCATACATTAGTCTTCAATGCTGTATATACACCTCAGCTGTTGTCATACCTCTATTGGCTACTGGTGCCGTGTCATCAACTGACCAAACCACTCAGAATTACGTAAATCCGACAACGAACTTTCGTGATTCGTGCGCAAACAGTTAAGACGGACAAGAACATGTTTCAGACAATCGAAATACCTGGACAATCCTACAGCGCTCTAAACAAAATCTTGTCTCGAAATTTTTTCGCGTAATATCACTACATATAGGTTATCTACTCTCGTATTTAACGCAAAACTTTCTCCTCGTGTGCTCAGTGTTTTTCTTCTGTAAATGGCGGAGTTTCACAGTTGAGCGAGCAGATCTCATGTACTGCTCTGTAAAGAAGAAGCTGAGATAACTTGTTCCAACATACATAAATTTCTTTCAAGCTGCCTTTCTTATGGACGAATTACTCTCTTTCCTTTGGATTTTTCTTAGTTGTAAACTGGTTTACCTTCATTCTTTGCAAAAAGTTTTCTTCAGAGTCGTCAAGAACCATTCATCACTTATATTTTCGTCAATTTTTCTACCTGGAAAACCTGGGGAACTCGAAGAATAAAACCACATGATAATATATTTTGTTTCTTGGTATTTATATTTTGTGATATATCACTAAAAGTATCTATTTTATAACGAGTATATTCGTAAATCCTTGACGTAGAATGCTCTACTTCGCATAAATCGGAATACACACCAAGGATGCATCACCCATAAAAATAGGGTTTTTATGCATATAATTAACTTACATTAATTTTCCTGTTCTTATTGCTACACATACTGTTAAGCAAGATTTTATGTAATACTTTTCACACATGTCACTTATATGATTTCAATTGCCTATGTAAATTTTATTTATTTATATTTATTTGATTTGTCTTAACACGTAGGATTTTTAGAACTTAGATATATGGTGGCAATAATATTTATGTGTAATTTGGAAAGGCTAGTTCATTTTTCATTGTGTATGTATTTTTATATAATATATATTAATATATAGTTATCTAAATTTTGTAAGTGTTTCTACTAATTATTACATTATATCTCAGTTCTAAGGTCACGTATTCTTTGGTTTTTCAGCATTTGGGTCGTTATAAGTGGTTCATGTCGGTGGTTTGAAAAATTTTGATCCCCATTGGTTCGCAGGTTTAAACCCTGATTGTTGATTGGCTGGTGCATTAGGCCCGCTTAAGCTAGCACCAGCCGGCAGAGTTTAACGCTCTCTTCGCTAGCAGCCTCCAGCGACGACAGACGTAGGGCAGGACCTCCCGTCTGAAGTGGATCGAGAGGTAGGATTTTTAATTAATTTTAAATCGTGTAGACGTGTCCCTGGACCGACTTTTAAGTAATTTTGTAACCAGGAATGGAGTTTGAGTTAATGGTCGACCTTGAGAGGTTTAGTAGTCAGGAGAAAGATAGTTTAAATACGCCGTCTACGTACGTGTAGAGCGGAGCTCCACGTATCTCCAGCTTATTCCTGCTACTTCCTGCGAGAGCATCCTGCCTTCAATCCAATTGCTGATTAAAAGATAAGTCCTACACTGCGATCTGACATTTTCATCAGGACATAATTTTATTTACAGTTTGAGCCAGCTCGATATCAGTTATCGTCAGTACGCAGGCGACGTCATTTTGACTTTTATAAGTACGTAAGTTTCCAGCACACATACGCTCACTGCAAAACCTGTGATAAGAGTAGTTTCTGCCAGAGTTAGACTGTTTAGTGAGATCACAATTTGCTTTTAAAGTGATATTTACTACAGGGAAAAGTTTAATGAATTTATTTTTGAACTAAGTATATTCAGACTCTAGCAAACTATGTTACGTAACCGTCAAAGGATTCAAGTAGGATAGGCATAACCACTGTTAGCATTGTTAGGATAGTGTTGTGTCTTTATAGCTTTTCTGATATTGCCATTAGGGTTTTCTATTATTCCTTAAATTAAACAATCACAATAATAAATATATGAAAGGTTAAATAAATTAAATATATCTTGAGGGCGTATCTGTTTTGTCGTTTTCTCTACTGTAGTGTCAAGTTAACCTATTTCTTACCCAGGGTCTTACATATGTGTTTACTAGAGTTTTCAACTATCTGCCTTATTTTGACGTACGTACATAAATGGTGTACGTGCTAAATGCTAGTTTCTATATGTGCTAATGGTAATAAACTTGTCCCCCTACCGGCCCAGGACTGCACCGGGCAATTATACAGAGGCAGCCCAGGTAAGATCACATCCTTTCCCTCTGATTTATTGCAAGTCAGCTGTGCAGACTGGTCAGTCAAGTGTTATATGTGTTGTCCCATTGTTGCATAAGTAAACTACAGTGTGCATGAGAATGATAAATATAAAAAGAGCATTACAATAACATAATATTTCATATTGTCTATCCTATCGTGGAGGTATAAACTTGTTTACCTACCAGGCAAAATTCTACAGCACATCTTAATTAATAGCCAGAAATTGTGTCTTCTTCCCGTTAGTCATACCCTTTCTTTGCCTGTAATTACAGATACCCTTTTGTTTGGATGCAATTCGTGTCTGAGGGGCCACGGTGGCTGAGCGGTTAGCCTGCTCGCCTCCCACCAAAGCGATCCGGGTTCAATCCCCAGCCGGGTCACTCCGGATTTTCGCATGTGGGAATCGTGCCGGACGATGCCGTTGGTCAGTGGGTCTTCTATGGGTTCTCCCGTTTACCCCGTCATTTCATTCCAACGCTGCTCCATACTCGTCTCAGTCACTCTCATCGGCTCTCAAGACCTCGGTGTCAAAAATTTTCGATGACACGTTAATAAAAAAAAAATTGCACAGTGCTTTCAGCGTACTATAATTAAGAGTGAAAAATAAATATTCCGCTGTGATGCCTGAAGCGGGCATAATCCGTTATTAATAAGCTAGCAGGAAAAAAAAAAACAAAGAACGTGCCCATTAGTTTGATGTTTTATCTTGCGTTAGTCGAAAATTATCCGGGAGAAGCATCTTCCCGCTTTTAAAGACTTTAATGTTTGCCGCAGAAAGGTCTACATTGCATGTTGCTCCAGATAATGAATTTTTTTTTTCTGCCGATGTTTGTGTTCGAAAGTTTACTGTCCGCGTCTCTCCGGCCATCCCGCGTGGAAAATCTGAAGAACGGCAGGAGCAAACTCGTTTTTTCCATACCCTCCATCTTCACTGAGCGACTGACGCTAACGCACGCAGCGAGCAGAGCAACAAAAGCCCCAAAGAGAGCTGTAGGGTACTGCGAATATTGCTTTTTTTTTTTTTTTGTAACCAACCGTGTACGCAAAGGCGAACCCCGCGCCTACGGGAACGATGCACACGCTCGCCGACATGAAATCCCCTAGCTGGCCGAGCGTACTGATGTTCCTATGTTCTTGGCAGTATCTTCAGCAGTTTGCCTTTTACCCGCAATCTCAAATGATTGTCGGCTTTCAGTAACTTGCCACAGTCAACCTTTCGCGGGGGCGGCAGAAAGATGACAAGGTCGGAATTACGTCACCGCTGTCCGTCACAGCGATGGCAGAGGTTGCAGGAACTATTTCTTGCGTAACTGACCTAAAGCATCGACGAAGTCAGCAGTTCAACTTTGCATTAAAGCCTGTTCACGACAAAGTGAGCTCTTTTTAAATCAACCTTAGGAAAAAGTAAATGGCCCTACGTGCATACATTTTAACGGGGGCACTGAGTGACATGCGCCCAGTAAAGTTGGTAACGAAGGATGGAAAGTAGTTCCATAACTATCTTAACTTCGAATAAAAAGTATTAGGCAACCATTTGCGATAGCTTAAATTATTTATTTCCCTTTCCGATTTCTTAATGCCCAGAAGTGAATAAATTATCATAATTGAAAAATATTTTCTTTCATAATAATTTTACTTTTCAACCACGATGGTGCAACTGGGCACTAAACGTGTTGCTAGGCGGGCTGTACGTAGCGGGTAGGCGAAAAAATTTGACGAAAATGACACTCCCCGTCTCAGTGATGCTGCTGGATCCAAGACTGTCGTCTTCGTATAATAGTATAGGTCATTAGCTGAGAGGATGTACCATTCACATAGACCAGTGTCAAAATATGCGACCTAATGGGAACCAAGCTGAGATAAGAATGACAACAACAACCCATCAGATTAATGACGACCGTTTTAACCATTTCGTTACCGCCTCCCCAGCACGCAACAAGCTCACGAAGAGTTGGAGGATGGTACTTTACTTAAAACTTGCAAAAACAGCACAAGCCCTAAAACGTATACAATATGACATTTAGCCAAAGCCATCGAAATAACCACCTTTTATGGTCTTTAACATTGTTATTTTTTAAAGCTGTAAATTTTTATAAAATATTTATGTGATAAAGAGAGAGAAAAAAGAATCGCTGCGCCAGCAGTAATATCTTTAGCCGCTAAGAATGGAAATATAAAATCTGTACATAATTACTTACGACTGTCCCATCAGCAGCGAAATCTTTAGCTACTACTGGCCCAAATGTATATATAGTGATTGTAAAACCTTGAACATGACAGCTGCGGCACTTTTTGAAACTTCGCGTCGCCAGGAAACTAAATTACATAACAAATCACGAAAAATTGAAAAAAAATTGTAGTTGCTGAAAAAGTTTAAGGAGATCATGGACGCGAATGATTGCTGTTGCGTTTAAATGGCAAAGATTGCTGGTAGATGGGCCCATGCGCCAACTTCGTTTGTCACATTACCCCTGAGCACACCTCACCAAAATTAAACGATCGCCTGATTGTGCGTGCGAATGGCGGGATGGAGACGAGCCTGCATTTCGCACCCGGGAATGGCGGCGGGATCCTTCAGCGGATCACGAGCGGCAATCCGGGCACATCAATGGACGCCTTGCTCGGAACGACGTCTAGCGCGGGGCACAAGCGGGCGATAAAAGTGACGTATGGAAAATGTCGGGTGATATGTGGGGCGCGCGAGCACACACACTCAAACAGCGACTCTCTCTCACAGCTGTGGGAACTTCCCCCCCCCCCCGCCTCGAAGACGCGACTCGCGCCCGTATCCCTACGCCACTATCGATCTACTTGTTTGCGAGCACACACTCAGTGCTCTCTACTGCCTTACAGCCTCGCATTGACGGACACAGTTGCCTCTGGCTTGCCGTAAACTGGTCATTTTACAAAATAAAACATGATTTACACAAACTTTGGCTGTGAATTAAAAACATTATTTCCATATTTTACCTAGTTAATAAATATTTAATTTACTAATCGAGGGCTTTAGAATTCGATATATCGATCCATATACTACATGTCGAGGAAGAATACACATTGGACTGGAAGTAGCAATTTAGAATGGCTTTCCAAAGTGCTAATGTGCGCCACAGATAGGTTATAGAATTTAACATAAAAATCTATATTTTACAAAAGTATATATATATATATAACTTCTTATGTGTCACTATTTTCGGAGAAAATTGCCTTTTATTTTTTTGTTTGAAAGTGTTATTTTTATAACTGATGCATTAAAAAGGAATATATTTAACATCGAATCTCCATCTGGACCCGTGTCTCCCAATTTGGTAGGCAGACCCCTTAATGACTATGCTTTGTCCTTGCCTTTGCACACCTTAGGAAGCTTCATTAAGTAGGTCACCTCTCTTGAGTGAAGCACACGCCTCGAGGTATATTTCGTAAGTCAGCATAACATTAAAAAAAATTTCTTTAAATTTTTTTTCACATTAACGTACATGGGGTACATGGTGAACAGTGTGTGTGTATAGAAAATAATTAATATGTAATTAATTGCATACCATAAATCACTTTGACATTCCTTTTTTTGTTGGGGAAAGTTTCATTGATTACAATCCATAATGTTTTTAAATTATAAACTATATGCCTAGCGACTTCTCAGGACTGCCGTTTCAAAAAACAAAGAACGAAATACATTACTTTTTCTACCCACGTGATGATGTAGATGCCCTTGTCTATCTTTACTGCTTTACTGTGGGAAATCGTTTAAACTACTCCTAATTTCCGTGTCTGGACACCGTGAAGTACGCCATTGCCATATTTGTGTATTTTTCCCACAGTTTTAGACATTGAACAATGGTATACACAATCCAGAGATAAGTGGCTCAACAATCAGCAGGTTTTTGAGTTTCGGCATTGGCGTAACAGCCACGTAGACTGTTAAAATAGGGACAGCCTCTAATAAGTTGTAAGTTCCATCTTAATATTGTTAACATAGATAGTAATACCAACTGAACTGTATGCAGTGTTTCTGTTCGCGATTGTATTGGCTGCTGTAGATATGGTACCTATAGAGTAGAGCATTGCGTTCCTACTACTAAACAGATAGTATCTACAATTTTCATACAAGGAGCCTAGTATCTACGATACACATATGTGATATAGTAAACAAAGTATGTTATGCCTTTTTAAGTGCGTCAGAGTTCAATGCATGCTGAACTACAATCAGTGGCAAAGGACAATAAATTTATAATTTACTCCGCACTACATGAAGTATTTTAGTTTTGTGTATTCCTCGCTCACTTTGCACTCACGTTCCGGTCCATTGGTCACGAACTCGGGTAGATAACCTTGCTTGCTTTAATACAATTTACTAGGTAATTAATACTTCTGTCCTCTGGCAAAGAAACTTAAGTTTTTATGAAACATTTAGGCATAATTTTAAGTTAATTCTAGCGTAATTTACATGCAAATAACTATCGAGTAACACGTAGCAATTTGAGAACGATCGCATCACAGCTTTACAGAGGAAAGTAACGTATTTATGTAGACGCCAATGTCAGGCATTACTGAGAATGATTTCACTTTCACTTTATGGCGACGCGCCTTATTTAAGATTGTAATGCCGGCTAAGGTAGGTAGTGTGCAATGCCTCGATGGGTAGTGTCCCACTTCCGGAAAATTTTCGACTGTAACTTTGTTGACACGTCTACTTAGTTCCTGATCCTTATATAAACTAACTATATATTATATATAATTTCCATTTCTCGGATCGCTTTCTCAGATATTTCCTTTGAGCTACAAGTTTTGTTCGTGTAGTTTGTTGACAACGCGTGAAGATGGCTGACGTTCTTCAGGGTGTGCACGGCTGTCCTATAATATTTACTCTGCGGCCAGTCAATATAATTTAGACTTTTTAGCTGCACGTATATTGTACCGAACGAATCATTTTAATTTGGTGGCATACATTTTCATTTCGATTATTTTTTTTTACTGTAAAGCTCAGTGCCAATTAAGTAATTTCCCCCCCCCCCCTTTACCACATCGGTCGCCTTCCTTACTTAATTTGCATTATACCAGAGGTACTGTAAAGTCAACTATCCCAGCTGGTGCACCTGAAAACTCGCCATATTAAAAATATTTTGCGCTTAAAAAGTTAATAGTCTGGAGGTTCCATACGACAAACGGTCGTTATACACATATAGACACACCCATAGTTTTATTTAAATAATTATCGATTTTTATAGCCTATCTTATCATAAAAACCCTTCACTTCGGACTTTTACATACGTTCATTAATTGTTATATAGCATTGAAACAAGACGCAGGAAAACTTTGAATTCATAATATTTTCTTGTATTTGTTTATTTGGCATTTATTATGAACAGTATACATACATTTTACAAGAATGATTTATTATTTTGTTTAAATTATCTCTTTATAAAATCACATATTTGATGAACTATAAATTAAACAATATATGCATTTCTAACCTTGTTTTTCAATGTAGTTTCGCCGCAAAGTCGCATGCCAATCTAATTCGTGATCTTGAATACTTAGTGCAGTTCATTTTCAATTAGGAAAGTTCTAATGTCACTTCTGGGATCAGATACGTAGAATAAACTGCTTAGAGGGAATTCAGACACGGCGTTATATTTGTGGGTCACCGTACAATTACACGAGGGTAAAAAAAGTGTACAAGGTACCCTTGAAAGTTTGCAGTAACTCGTTGCTCACAACAAGCTGAAACTTCTTCGCTATTCGTAACACGCAGCGTACGGATACGGATTTCAATTCACGAGACATGGCACC
The DNA here is from genome assembly GCA_029891345.1 of Dryococelus australis. Taxonomy (NCBI): domain Eukaryota; kingdom Metazoa; phylum Arthropoda; class Insecta; order Phasmatodea; family Phasmatidae; genus Dryococelus; species Dryococelus australis. Next base: position 99,219,693 of record CM056999.1, read on the forward strand.
ATGTCGGTGTTGTCAAAATACCTGGAAGTAAAATTCTTGTGCCATATATATATATATATATATATATATATATATATATATATATATATATATATATATATATATATATATATATATATATATATATATATATATATATAACTGGTACAATACAGTTGTACACTCTAAACTTGAAACATTGAGAATTGGGCCAAATCAGTGCAAACAGTGAAAATTGTGCAACTGAGAATCAGTGCTGTATAACTAATTTATAATTTATACAGTGGTTGCGTTTCACCGATTTATTTGTGATTCCCACTGAATGTCAAGAATTTCACTGCTATAAATCATTGTTCCCAGTTAATTTGCATGATTCGCCGGTCAACAGCAACTTATCAACTTAAGTTCAGTGAAAGTTATTTCGCTGATTCGTGTGTCGCTCATCTTAAACTAAGCTAGTATCCTCAGATTCAAGAGAATGAATTTTTGTAGGATCCATTTTATATGCAGATCATCTGCGTGTTTGTAATTTACCACGTAAGGAAGTTCCTTAAATAAAATATTAAATACACTACACTATTTCTTACTCATTACATTACAACAAGCGCTCATTTGACCAGTGAGGCAGAATGTGAAACTAAATAAGAGTGGGATGGAACCCCTTGTTTTTTTTGTAAGATATTTGTTTGCTCGAATACGCGTATCTCGGTAAATGAATGTTCTGCAAATACGACTTTTTGTCATAAAAGATAAAAAAAAAAAAAAAAAAAAAAACAATCATCTATTCTTCTAATTTTTTTATTTTTGTCATATTAAGTGTATTTTTGGAGGAAAAATTCGTGAAAATGGTCAAATATTGCATTTTTAAAGCTTGCCTATGCAGTTTCCTTAAGGGGAAAGACAAAACTAGAAAGATACGGGAGTAGTTTAATCTGTAGTTCTTCATCGCGTGTAATAAAGTCCCACTGTTACAGATACAGTTCCCACAGTTCAGCTTCACGGCGGAAACACTGCACGCCTTGTGCGTACGAGCGATGAGGAACTAGAAGTGCGGGTCAGTGTCACCCGTATCGCTCCTTCGCTTCTCGACCTTGGACGCACAGCTCCATCCCACTCTTAACCAGGAGTGTATACAGAAGATTTTTCTAAGGGGAGAGAGGGGTGGTATGGGGTTGATCTTACTCAAAATCAAGAATGGCAAATGTAATTTACAAAAAATCGGTAATCCCTTAACCACAGACCAATCGTAGCATGTGCTACTATCTCTGCACGATATCAAAGGACATTTATAGTAGTTACCTTAGCAATTAATTGCACCAGTGTGTCACTGCATCTTCAGAATAGTCGTACATTGACATGATATATGTTTATTACGGATTGAAAAGAAGACATCTCAATTAGAATTAGATTCCTGTAAAGTAGATGTGAATGCTACAAACAAAACGAAGGCATTTGGAGGGCAAATACTCAATTAACTACCAACAGATTAGTCAATACGCATCGGCAATATATATATATATATATATATATATATATATATATTTATTTATTTATTTATTTATATGTGTGTGTGTGTATTTAATTCACAAAGGAGTAGCAACTTACGGAAATGAAACGTGGCAGACAGTTTTAGCAATATGATACATGCAGATGGTTCATTTTTCTCGCTCGCCCACGCAGAAGATGTCAGCAAGGGCGAGCTTTATTGGTCTACCTGCCGGACTGTATAAGAGTGGCCAGGTGTGCTTGCTTTCTATTGGTCCAGTCTCACTACTTACCTTACCAGAGCGATGTGTACACATCAGTCTGGTTAAACGAGTGTCAACTAAAACTATGAAGCTCCACCTCTTTTCTATCAGTCTTTCAAAGCCTGTAAATAAAGTGCATGATTCCCTCCTAGCGGTCTCCTGTAGCATTTTGTAACAATTTTGAAATTTTTTCGTTGTGATGGTTTTTACGGTGTCTATGCCAGATTTTCTTTCTATCTTCTTTGTTACAGCTTAATTATAGGTACACTCAGAGAGGTAGTTATGGCCTCAATTGTGGCCATGACTGCCCAATCCCTCTTAGCCGCGATGAATTCTTCCTTGCATGAATTCCTTTTCATGTAGGAATATAGGGGTTAGTGCTCAGACGCATTTAACTCCCGTCCATATATTGGAAGAAAAATTAATATTTAATATTGGGTAGGCTTGGAAACAAAATGATTTCTATTCTGACTCGTGATGTTTGTGCGGTAGCACCCCTTCAAATTGTTGTTGAAGATCACACGCGTTCTAGAGGGGTGGCGTTGTTGGGCTGCTGGAAGCGGGGTGGACATTTCGCCGTATCAGGTGCCATATCGGCCGTGCAGATAGTACCGTAGCAAAGATGTTGGCACTAGTGGTCAGATTAAGGCACGCACACACGACACACAGGATCTGGGAGACCAGCAGAACCACAACGAGAGACACCCGACTGTTAAGCACACCCGAATTTCGCGAAAAGATTTTACGGCCAGTTGTGTTTCATAGCACTTTAGCTCAGATCCACTTTTGTGATTGGGTGATCTAGATGTTACACGTCTTAACTGTCTGCCCACGAATCAGAGACACGCGGGTATCTGAGTAACTCAATTCTGATGGACCTTCCAACTAAGGAAATATCTTCTCACAGACACGCGCTGCCAATAGTCAAAAGCAAAATGCTGGTACGCTCGTAGGGTATTGAAATCTAGCATGTACGGAAATCTTTTCGCGAAATTCGGGTGTCCCTACCGACTGATTGTTCGACACGACTGATTGTTGTGCCACAACCGCTATGATTGCGAGCAGTGATGACCACCCAGTATAACCTTGTCAGTACCACTACCGTTGGTAGAACGATGCACTATGAAGGACTACAGGCACACACACCATCACCCCGACTGCTCGTAACACCGCATCAACGTCACCAGAGACTGCGAAGCTGTCACGGGCAGCTGTCGTCGAGCCATGCGGAAACTAACCAGGTTACTCTCAGTGATGAGTTCCGATTTTTTTTTCTTGGTGGCGACTACCAACACACCCGTGTGTCTGAAGGCAACGTGGGTAGCGCCGAATTAAACGGTTCGGTGTCGCACGTCCGGACGGCCTGGTGCGACGGCTTTGGGGTGCGGTCTTGTACGGCTCCCGACCACCGTCTGCCTGCATCTCGGGCACTTTGACAGCCCAACGGTACGTTATTGAGGTCCTGCGACCAGTGGTCATTCCGTGCGTGAACGCCCACACCAGATCTCTATTTTAACAGGACAACTCCCGTCCTCATACTGCTGCCATCTCAAGAGGGTGTCTTGAAGCCATTGTTATACTTCCCTAAGAGGAGTATAGTTCTAACATTTATGAGGGGAAGTCGGGAGACAATTTATTACAAAGATAAATTGCAATAATTACAGCGTGAAGTGGCTAGTGGGGTTAGGGTGTTGGGGTTGATGTTAAGGACATTTGTTGACTTGAGGACAAGGATATAAGTGGTTCCGGACTCGCTCTCTCATCCTAGCGTGATAAACTTACCCCCAATCGCCGCCCGGAGACCGCCGTTCAGGGAGGACTGACGCCGACTGACACACCGGCCCTTAGCCGCCGTGTCACCCACACTTCTCGTTCATACCCACCTTCTCCGATTTCCTTGATTTCTATTGGCTCTCCCTTGTAGCCTGGGTGGGGTTACTGCCGTTCGATATTGATGAAATGCCGTAAACCCACTGTGTCACCCAGACCCAAATATTCTACGTACTTATGCAGATTCCTGCATTTTCAGTCGTTGCGTTACAGTCCCCGTTGTTTGTGAACATAATTTTAATAACAGTCATTGGCCGCATTCCCGCCTTACCCGGTCTCGCTTTTTGTGTTATAATAATAACACCATGGATCCTCTGTTATGGCCAAAGGCCTATCCCTAACTGGAAAATGGTGCTATTGGTCGCTCTGCAGCGACTCCCGCCCCACCGCCAGATCTGTATAAACTGCTAGCGAATATTCAAGCTACGTGGGGTTGAAACACAAGTCTGACTTTGTAATCTTTTCTAGTTTTTTTTTTTTTTTTTGGACTTTTGCTTTTCTTCCGTGTTACATTGTAATCCGACCGTTCTTTGAGGGTGCAGCTAATATTTTGACGAGTGAATACATTTATTGATATTAACTAAGTGTTAAAAATTTATAACAGTGTGATTTATAAATGGTGGGGAAGTGGAGGCAGCATTATATCTCCCTCTCCCCACCCTTTTCTGATAAGCTTCTGTTATTCAGGGCACCGTTTTTTAAAGCTATTATGCGCGCTCCTATGTTGAAAGCTCTTGACTGGCGTGCAGTGACCTCACCAGTATGTTGTTCATAAATAGTACTACACATTTCTAGTGTGTGCGATGGTTTTAGTGTGTTGTTTATACCTCGTATAAAGTGTTTTCTTTTCGTACGTCTGTATAATGGAAACACGCTGAGTAAACGCCGATTTGAAACATACTGTAGCGCAATTCAAACGACGGGACTTCGTTTGCCTGTCTCATGTTTACTGAATGGTTCATTACAGTGCCGTCAGAATTTATTCTGCACGAAAGACACCGGCAACTGATGTACCTGATCCGACGTCCACGTAGGGATGTTGCGATACTATTGAAATTATACTGGTATCAATACTAACCTTTCAATACCGGGTATTTAGGAATCGACACTTTTATTTCGATACTTTACCAGTATCATATCAGTACATGATTCGATACTGGTACTTTTTTTTCTGAATTACTTTGTGACGGTGGGTCCGTCATGGGTTTGTAATCAGTAGTGAAAATCCTGTGTATTTGTTATAGGATGACCGCATGAAACCTGGTGGTGGGACTAGCCCGCCAAGCGAATCTGTTCTGTGGTTGCGGGATGACCAGGGGTCAGTCTTCGCGGGCGCTGGCCTGCTACCATTGGTCAGAGTTTTCCCGCGCTGTCCGAAAATGATGTCTTAATTGTAGATGGAGCACCGATCGCCAGTATAGGCGGCGCTGAGGTCTGGTCTCTGGGAAGAGTTAGGCTCGAGGAGGGGATACGGAGCAGTATAAATAAGGGTGCACCGGCTAGGGTCGAGGTGTTCGTCGGCCCGCCAAGTGCGGGGCTCTAGCTGGTGAGTGGAATCCGCCCTAGAGCAGAAGAGAAGCTGACTGCAGTGTTGAAAGTAAGTATTGGTTTCTTCGGAGATGGTAGTTGTAGGGCTTAGAAAATTTTCTCTTCAAGTAATATTTGTGTCTCGAGACTTTGAAAATTGCTTGTATGTTGTAGTAGAGAACTTAGTTTCAGGGGCAAGTGTGTTTGGACTTGGAAAATTTCACTTTAAGTAGTGCTCGTGTGTCGAGACTTTGAAATTTTCGTGTTAGCAGCAGTAGAGCTCTTGGCAATATTCGGGGCCGAGAGTGAGTGAACTTATAAAATTTTCGGCACATATAAAAATTCTGCCGAGAAATTATTTGCGGACTTGTTAAGGTTACACTTGGTAGTGCGACGACACTTAACCCCGCTTAGTTGCATAACATAACTTTAGGAAGATGAGTCGGTGGGACTCTATAAAAGGCTTTAGTGCGCCGTATGGACTCTAAATGAATTTGCTTGACCGGGGACTATTGTGAAATTTTATGGAAGGAATTGTACTTAGAAGTTTCGCGCTCTTAAAGGGTCGCATGGGCAAAGAAAATTCAAGTGAAGATTGGAAGCAGGGCATGGCCTAGAAAAGACGTTTTATTTAAGTATAAATCCAGTGACCGTGTCAACGGACATTGAACGTGAGCGAATGCGCTTGTACGTGAAATGAAGTGTTTGCCGGGAATGATGCGACCCGAGGGTAGTAGTTTTCTACTATCCTGTACGGCGGCTTCATGCCCAGAGATTCCGTGAAAAGTTATTGAAGGTCGTCTGCTTACTTCGCGAGGGGAAACTTGGGAAGAGGAGCTAGTGCCCCAAGCTCGACAGGTCGTTCGAAGTGGGGAGTTTAGGAAGTTTAGGGTAAGATTTCCCCAGACCAGAGACTATTACCTCGACGTTTTGTGGTGTTTTCGAGAGTTGTAATAAATACTATAACAAAGGTGAAATTCGGTCCGGAAGACGAGGCTATTATTGTAAGTTACTGGGAAAAATAACCAGTTTCAATGTATGGTATTTTGTGTTGCGTTTTTTAAGGAGTTCAATGCATTCTCCCGGGGAGAGCGGGTTAAGTATAGTGATTATTTTGTAACTAGTTTAAAATGTGTAAAAAAAAAAAAAAAATGCTTTTAGGCATGTTGTTTGCCGAGTTTATCGTAAGAGCTTGGTGCACATAGGAAATTAATTGAAGTTAGGGCATGAGCGTGATATTTTATTTGGACAATGATTAATTAATTTAAAGTTGTCAAAATAAACTTTTATAGTGGCTTGTAAATAAGTTTGTGAAATATTGTACTCGCGATTCTGAAGACGAAATATCAGTGATCTAATTTTCTACGAATATTATTAATACCAGAGTAAATAATTTATGAAAAGAACTGGTTTTGGCGGTGTTCTGAAAGCTTTTAGAGTTTGTGAACTATTTTCCTAAAACTACACGCATATTTTGAGCCTAGCATAAGCTGCCTAACGTAGCAACAAATTTCTGAACCTTTATTCCTGATGTTTTGTGATAATTAGTGAGACCCTATCCTTCGCCTTTTCCTGAGTATAAGCTAAGGCAGAAAGGGCGAGTTGGGGTAGTCGTAGTTGGGCCACCAATGGCATTGGAGGGGGGGGGGGGGCGGGAGCTCAACTTCTGTCGATTAATTTTAAACCCTTTAAATGAAATTGCCCCAAAACTATAAATGAGTTTTACTCCATAAAATAATTTGGTAAGAATTAGTATTTTACTTGTCCTCTAATTATACCTATAGCTAAAAATAACTAAGTCTCGTCAGTTATGCGCTCTGTATTTTTTCAAAGCACACGTACGAAATTTCTGTATACACCTTGGATTGAGATAAAAAGCGATAAGTATGTATAAATTAAATGTTAAAAATTGTTATACTGGTATTTATACTTTTCTTGTGGTACTGGTATCGAAACGAGTATCGATACCATTCTTACTATTCCTCTTTCAATCTCAGTATCGATCCTTTAATGGTATATCCACTACTACAAATCTTGACACACGGCATGTGAGGACGTTACGTGGACTGAGCGTAGCCACTTACGGCGCGGGATTCAGCTGGCGCCGTTTGTATCACCTGGCGCAATATAGCACGCCCGCATACTGTTGCCACCGATGATGAAAAGGCACCAAAGTTTTATCTCGCCGAGGCCATTTGCGGTCGAATAGCTGCGGTGGATACGCGTAAATGTAGGTACGAGTCCAAACATTTATTGGTCGTTCGGAAGTTAATTACGGCCATTTGTTGCGTATCACGGGAGGTTTTTTTTTTGGTGGCACGCGATTCGACTGTTGATACAGAGCTATTTTTACAATTACTCGTACCGGGACTTTCCTGGTATCGCTGTGGCACGTCCTTAGGTCAGCAAATGGCACGATTAAATATGCAATCACTGTTTCGCACAGTCGGCATTCGATCATTCCGCAGGGATTCACTAAATAAATTGGCGGACGTAAGAGATAAATATGATTTGTAATTTACTCCGGTGAGTTTATTTAACGATAATTACGAGGGGAAATATGTGTAGTTGGTTCCTAAAAGGCAAACCTGCCGCCGGGGGTATGTAGGTCTGACAGCAGCCGCCTACACCGCGAACTCGGTCGCACATGGGGGTCGCGGTGTCGTGGTTAGTCCAGTTGGTCGCCTACCAAGGCGAACCGGGTTCGTATCCTGGGTGGGATCACTGCCAGGATTTTCATGTGTGAGAATTGTGCCGGACGATGCCGCTTGTCAGCGTGATTTTGACGTGAATACGCCTTTAAATTTTCAACCAAAGTGAAAGGCAATAAAGAATCTGATAACAAAATCGGGGGATAGTTTGGCATTGCAGCTCAGTCTATCTTCTACATTAAAAATTCAATTACACCACTCGATTCGCAAAGGATCAAAGAATGTTACGTTGAGTGAGGAATACGAAGCATCGGGCCGGGGGGGGGGGGATGCTGGGAAGGCGCCACAATTTTGTTTGTTTCGCCGCGTCTTAACTTCTGCGCAGTATAAATTTTGACTAGAAGCTGTGACGCCCGTTTAGGTTTCAAGCGACAGCTCTCAAGACCAATCGATTGTGTGTGTGTGTATTAGAAAAATTGTATGGCGTCGTTATGGTGACATTGTAGGAGTTTAATGTAAAAAAATTTATAAAACTTGCACAATTTCGGCCTACACTCGTCAAAAAACCAAGTCGAAATAGAGATCTTATACGGTTGGAAAGAGCATCTCGTCAAAAGAAATCCAGGGATAAAGGCTGTTTGCTATCAAGCGAGCACTTCTGAAATCAACTAATAAAAAATCCACTGCTACTAACGTCATGTATCTTAACGGGCGCACAGATTGACATACGCTCAGTAAAGTTGGTAACGGTGGAGAGAAAAAATTTCCATATCTTAACGTAAATAGAAAGTGTTGGGGTAACTATGATAACTTGTATAATTTTTTTCGCTTCCTGTTATTTCTAATACATTTAAGTGTACAAACGAGCAGATTTGTAAAGTATTTACTTTTGTAATTTCACAGTTTCACCTGACAGACGGATGAATAAAGTGATGAAGCCCATGGAAATGTTAATTTTACGTAAGGCGGAAGAATACACAACGTGCATATGAGTAGATCTTGAGCAGGGCTTTCAAAAGTGCTCACTTTATTGTGAACAGCCTTTACCCATGAAACCGATCGAGTGAAGTGCTGCCGGGAACGTAAAAGGAAAACATAAAGGCGTCTGAGCACGTCAATGTAGACGTATTCACGCAAAACAAATGGCAGTGTCCCAAACACATCCACGCCCTCTTTTCTTGTCTGGGATCCTCCGCTTCCTCCACCCTTGCATTCCAATGCTACTTCATAGCTTCACCCTCATCGGCTCTCAAGACCTCGATGTTAAGAGCTGCCGAAATCTAGTCGCTCACCAGTCGCACACACCACAAAGTGGGGTCACTGGACAACAGAATGTTGGAACGTTGTTCACCAATCGGTATCTGGTAAAACCTAACCGGCAGCCCAGCGAACGGGAAAACGTCTAGCGGCGTGCAGTAGCGAATAAGACAAAAGGCCCATTCAAAGAGCCTTGCGCAGCAAATCGGAGAATGGGTATGCCCGAATCCACCACGCCATTTCGTCTCTGGTAGTTCTCTTCTCGTTGCCCTAGGCGTCGTTTGTTACCATCTTGGACCTTGTATTACGGCTAAAGAGCACTTATAATACCTGACGTGATTTATCAATGTTAGCAGTAAGTGAGCAGTTGCCTGAAATTTACACCTACATTTCACACAATGTTAGAGCACTAATTAGTGATAATAATTAATTCATAATTATTTGTAGCTTTTGACATTAAATTTGGTCTCTTTGCTTTTTGTATAAGGACTTTCTTTACCGCCCGAGTGCTACCGATGTAACATTACTTGACTTGAAATTAACTTGGCTGTGAGAAATTTCCTGTAACTTTACGACATCCACATTCTTTGTAAATAAGTGAAATGGACAAGATGTATCGTAAATTACGCAGGAAATAGAAACTTGATTGGGACACTTCCAACTCGGCATTATATTGGCATGAAGCCGGCCGATAATGAAAGTTTCAGAGTATAGCAGGAATGTCCGACGTCGTGTAAGCCAATAGTGATTGCGAATGGTAGTACATAAAAACCAACGGAACCATTGGTCGCAGTCGTGAATAAAGGTGACTCAGTTCTTGCTTGGCCTAATTTTCAGTTGATCTGTGCCGCACTCGGTGTTAAAAACTTTGGATAATGTTGAAATACCGGACATTTCAACACGGCAACAAATGTAATATTTAGGAAGCTCGTTCATTCAATTTTTTTTTTCTTCACAGAATTGAATAAAGCATATTTTATATTTAATTCTACTGACATTTGATGTTAATATTACCAGATGCTAGGGGCGTATCTAAGTTCGTGAAGGATGTAGTTTTTATCAAGGCCTCCATTTCGTATTTTAAGTTTATTTGTAATTTAAACATTCAGACGGCTATTACTTACATTAAACTACCGGTCGTCAGTCAAATATTCTAATTCTGTGAGCTCTATATTTAATAGGGATGGAAAATGTCTGCTGTGGCTACAACTTTGTCACAGCGACTTAAAGTAACATGTTTTCCATAACATGTCTTGCTCTCCACACCCCTCCCCTCCAGTACCTGATCCTTCACAAGGTATCGCAGGAGACGACTTTCACAGCCGGTTAAACAAATAACTGGACACGTACAGTTCCGGTATAGGCCATTCACGGTTAAAATGATCACTTTTGAAAGACCTGGTTAAGATCTAATTGCATGAACTTTGTCCCCTTCCACTTTATGTAAAATTAACATTGCGGTGAGCTCGCCACTTTATTCATCCGTCGGTCAAGTGAAACTCTAAGATTATTAGAAAAGTAAATATTTTATAAATGTGTTCGTTTTTACACTTCGGTGACAGACGCGAAAGTCTGATAGCACTACGCACTTCCACATTCGACCATTTCTCCATCAGCGCAGCCATCTCACAAGTGGTATTACGAAGGTATAACGTAACACATGTCATCTAATTCCTGTGTAACAAAGATGTGGTATTTTGCTGCGATCTGGCTCTAAACTGAGGGATATGGTAATCGTGATATCTTATTGCTTTTTGAATAATCCTCGTACTACACGATTCCAATAATATAATTAGGTTGGATTAAGATCTATCCTGCAACGCAAAATTTTAATGCAAATGAATGTAGCATTTATTGCGTGATGTCAGAACACACAGACGAACATATTTATCTTCAAGTAAAAATATTAAAATGTATATCCCTAATTTTCATTTTCGAATGATTTATTATTATAATCGAGATACTGTGACTGATGAGTCAAACTACCCTATCGATTCGTGAATAGATTCCAGCCACTAGTGAGTAATTCATACTATAGGCTGTTCACGTTAAAATGAGCACTTTTGATAGCTCTGCTTGAGATCTACTTTTATGCCCGTTTTATATTCATCCTCTTTATGTAAAATTAAAACACTTCCATGGACCTGATCAATTTATTCATGCGTTGGTCGAGTGAAACTTTGAAAATATCAGAACAGTAACTATTTTACAAATCTGATCCTTTACACTCCGCTGCATTAAAAAAAAAAAACAAAGCGAAATAAGTAGTTATCAGAAATGGCTGCGTAACACTCGACGTTAAGAAATTGAACTATTTTCCCACTAACGTTACCAACTTTACTGGGCGCATGTTGAAATGTATGCAGGTGGGAGCAGTGATTTTTTTCTAAGTTTGATTTGAAAAGTGGCCACTTTATCATGAACAGCCTTTAGTATCGCATATTTATTTGCTCGTTATCGCGCTCTCCTAACGGTCGGTTGTAGCAAAGTATCCGAATCTGTGGTCAGGACGCTTCATTAACTGAAAACTCTCAGATCATCGCCGAGTGGAACGGTAATGGCGATTAAGCTGCACGTCCGCCGGAAGCAGTAGGAGAGCAAAAATCTGTTCGCTTTGCCTGCGTGTCTGGTGAGGCGACAGTGGGTAGCAGGCGATGCACAAAGGCGAAGCTGTCCGAGCGAAACGGCAGGATGACGCACACAGGAGTGTTGATAAAACAGGAATAGGAAAATAAATTTCATAGTTTTTCTTGGCCGACGCATGAATTAAGTGATAGAGCCCATGGTAATGTTAATTTTACACATGGCGGAAGAATACACAACATGCATAAAAGTAAATCGTAAGCGGGGCTTTCAAAAGTGCTCATTCAATCAGGCGATCGATAGCCTACTTGCGGAAGTTCAGCCAAACCATTATGGCGTGCCATCAGGTACTCTGTGGTTATTTATTCAATGCTGTCATCAATAACTTCGGGCACCTTTGGGACTGCGTTGAAAGTAAATATGTACCAGTGCCATACTGTGTTATTATATCTGCGTGTGGAATAAAGTTTGTCCGCGAGAGCTTTTATTTCCTTACCTTTTTTATCTTCCCGTATCATAACCCAGTTTCAACAGTTGATCATTTGGAATTAAAATGACATTTTCCTTTGAAATTTTAATATGCTATAATGGATGCATTTTTGTTTCGTTATTTTGAATTTATCGCACTGTTTTGCGCTAACATGTTGGTTTACATCCGTAGTATCTAAATCCAAGAAATGTCAATAACGAGTTCAGCAGTATTACGTAGTGCTTGGACAAGTGTTCTTTTTTTTTTTTTTTTTTTTTTTTTTTTTGTAATACCGTAGTTATGTGCAGTACATACGTGTTTTGAAATGGTATATTAGTTAAATACTTGATTTCCGTAAAACTGTCGTGTATTAGGCTTCGGTATTCATAACCGTGGATAAACTTTTTTCATATTAATACGCCACGTAAAAAAAATTTAGACAAATATGAACTGCAGGCGCTCGAAACCTACTGTCTGCCAAAAAATTTTTGATTGACAAAATATATGTTCGTGCTGTTAAATCCGTGCGAAAACGCTTTGTTAAATGTTGGCAAGTTTTTTTAATTTCCAGATACAAAGCCAAATATATCACCGAGCACGTTCACTGTTGCCGGTGTCAGATGGCGATTACAAATTCCTGCAAATTTCGTGGGCAATTCAACACAATCAGTTGATTACATTGTTCAAAACTACACTGGATCTCATACAATCTCAATCTGATAATCACAAAATTGTAATCAGAGCTGATAGAATTCCTGTGGGCCAACATGCAAGATGTTTCGATGCACCTACAATACATGAAGTTGCCTTTGTTATAGTTAAAGAAAATTTGGAAGCCTGTGATATGGTTTTACATCGCCAGAATGATCAGTTACAGCATGTGTGTAACACACCGCTCATGTGATGCGCTACAATATCCCATCATATTTTGGCAAGGTAACGATGGTTATCACTTCTCCATTGCGAAACCTAATTTTTATTAGCTACTATATGTATTATATGCAAATTCAATCACCATTATTAAAACAGATTTATTTACAGGTGCCAAAACCAACAAAATAGTCAGTTCAATGAACTATTATTCATACTGCCTGATGGTTCGTGAAAATGAAGACAATCACATCTTGAAATGTCTGCGATTATTTCACCAATATGCTGTTGATATGAATGTCAAAATTAAACAGAGCGAATGACATTCATAAAGTTGAACCAGACCAAACTCCATTCTGAAGAGTATATTCACCTTAGAGATGTGATTAATACTGATGGAAATGCAGAGAATGTCGGTCGGATGCCATGTCGTATGTTCGTCATTATTGTACAGCAGCTTTATTTATCACATTCACGTGCAATCCGAAGTTCACAGAAATCAAACTTGAGTTATTCCCTGGCCAATCGCCCATTGATCGCCATAACATTACGGCAAGAGTCTTCGAACAAAAGTTGAAATCTTTAATGGATTTCGTAGTGAAACATAGCGTGTTTGGCGAGACGTGCTGCTGGATGTATTCTGTGGAGTGGCAGAAACGTGGATTGCCTCGTGCACATGTTCTGATTTGGTTGGTTGAGAAAATAAGACCAAATGAAGTTGAAGTGCTATCGGCTGAAATCCCTGATATACAAGTAGATCCAGGCTTGCACGAGGTAGTTATTAAAAACATAATTCATGGTCCCTGTGGAACACTTAATCAAAATTCACCATGTATGGTGGACGGTATATGTTCGAAGCATTATCCATTGCCAAAAGTAGCAAAAACAATTACCAGAAATGATTATTATCCATTGTATCATCGCCGATCGACTGCAGACAAAGGGAGATCAACAATTGTCAGTGAATCAACAAGACATTGAAATTGATAATCGTTGGCTTGTTCCATATTCACCGATCCTATCAAATAATTCCAAGGCGTACCTCAATGTTGAATATTGCCATTCCGTGAAATCTATCAAATACATTTGTAAATATGCAACCAAAGGAAGTAACATGGCTGTTATTGGAGTGGTCCAGAAAGTTCTAATGACGAAGTTACTGAATACCAAATGGACCGCCATGTTAGCAATAATGAACCAATTTGGTGAATTTTTTTCTTTTCCCTAAATTTTTTCAACAGCACTGTTAAGAAACGTACAATTTGCAAGACTAAGTCTATACTGGCTCCTCATCCACCCCCACACTTAACGCCAAACTAGTTCCACAATCAGTTCAACAGTGAACGATTGGCACCACATGACACCACACTAGCACCACGTGGCACTGCAATTTGCTCCTGTTAGCTCCTCACTTAGCACATTATTATTCTCGTTACTTAGCTCCTAACACAACACTGCAATCTTGGGGTAAGTTAGTGTAATCAATCGGTTCGTTTGGATTCTGTTGCGTGTTTACAGAGCCGATTAGGGTGACATGTGTGATTATGTGTTGGGAGTTGTAATTTTATTGTGTGAGCTGGGCATTTCGTTTAATTTGTTCCATTCGGTAATTGCATGAATACGTTCCGGTTTTCTTTAGGAAATCTCCACTTTAATCACGCAACGATGAATCTAGTTTCACCACATAATTAAAATGGGTTTTAACGAATTTAGTTCGCCGAAATAGTTCGTAACGGTTATGCTATTAGAGGGCTGATTAAAGTAATTAGTTCGGTAACCTATTTAAATGTCTCTTTTCATTAAAAAATATTTACTTCCCCGAAAAATCACTTCTCCTGTATTTAAACTAGTTAAATCCTTAGTATGTATCCAGACATTCGACCTGGCCGTGTAGCTCTCTCCACATATAAATCGCAAACAAAAAAAAAATTAAAATTAATGCCCTTACACCACTCTTACAACAACATTAACTCTTATATAAACAATTACAACCCTCTCCTCTGGTCAGTTGGCTTCAAGCCCTCAGTCCACGCCTAGCCTGCTCCGCGAATATGGTTCCTATGACATGAATAAATCAATACATTCTTTGATTTAAAAAAATCGCATAAAATTAAAAAAATGTAAAATATTTTAAAATTAATAGATTGATCTAATTAACCAATTTAATCGGCTAACTAGCCATTCAATTATTTAGTGATCTGCAAATGAAATTGGACTAAGTGACAAATCACTCGCACCAAATGACTCTTGTGCTAGGTGGGTCAGAACATACATGCATGCTCTACTGACAATACTTTATCTGCACACTAAATATCACGTAAGGATTTCAATTAGTGTAGTTTTTCTCACGAAAACTTCAGTAAAATGCACAGAGCTTTCAGTGCCAGTACAGTTCAGAAGGATTTAGGAGTAGCTTTTGTATCGGTGGATAACGGTAACTTAAATTACCAATTAGATTCGAGTGGAGCAGTTTCAACAGATCTGCAGTCGAATTCACGCATTCGGATCAGGTTTAACAGTTTAGATTAGTGTCCGTCGAAACAAATAAGCAATTATCTCTGATACCTTCCCAGTTGTCTTCTTAAGGTCGTGTTGCCACTTGTACATACAAGTTTAATTACGGAAGTCACGGACGACTCGGGAGACAGCTCGGTGGCGGAAGCGAAGTACGTTCCAACATGAAGTGGATAGTGTAACCTCAAGGCCAAATTGTCATAAATGTATCGTTAATATGACCAGATTATCACCTCGTGCTTGTTAAAATCATGCATAAACATAGCCACAGCCACTACCATGGAGAAGTGGTGAACTCTTGGCTTTTCTTGTGCAAGAATATATTTTTAGTCATGTACTACAGACATGTAAACGTAGTTACATGTATCCTTTAGATATTTCTTCTAAGTTAACTAATTTAAACGTCACAATATATACATAGTGGTAAACTGTTGTTACTGAAATGTTTACCGCAATAAAACTATAGAAGGAAGTTTTTATATCATAAATAAGTCAATTTAAGAGTATGTAATGAAAAATTTTCTGTGAAAACACTGCTTGCGAGAATATGCGTATCTCGGTAGATAAATGCTCTGTAAATGCTTTTTTTCCCATAAAATATAAAAAACAATTATCAATACCCCTATTTTTTCTTTCATTCTATTAAGTGCATTCACGGAGGAAAAAAAATCGTGAATGGTCAAATATAAGATTTTTAAAGCTTACCTATGCAGTTTCCTTAAGCAGGAAGAGAAATGTAAAACTATATATGTGAAGTTAAATCTGAGCTCTCAAAGCGTCACTCCGTTACAGATTCAATTTACATAGTACAGTATCACGACGGAACCACTGCACGTCTTGAACGTAAGAGCGATGAGGCGCTAGGGCTGCGTGTTAGTGTCACCCGTATCGCTCCCTCGCTTCTTGACATTGGTCGCGCGGGTACATCTGCTCTTAAAATACATTCCCCTAACAAAATATCATTTTCAAGTGAAATTTAATTGGATAAGAAATGAAATCATCCGACTTTGTTATACTGTAGGTCAGTTGTAGCAATCAATTTTTTTTTAACGGCTATCAAAATGGCGTCCTTTGCCTGGTAACATGTCGGAACAGTGTTCGCCAGTCACCGTCTGATCCAAACAATAGTGAATCTTACACAACAGATGTTAGCCGGTCAGAGAGAGAGAGAGGGCTAATTCAGATACTCGCGCAACCGAACGTAGAATGGGTACGCCCACATCAAAATAACAGCCATATTTCGCTTCTGTATGCTGAACGTATTCTGCGGTGTGGTTGTGGTTACGCTTAGTCTATTCGCAGTTTCTTCACACTTTTTATTTGAATAAGTCTTTAAATTTGCAAACCGTAGTGGGAAGGAATCCAGAAAATCTGGTAACAAAATCGGGATACAGTTCGGAATTGCAGCTCAGAATCTATCGTCTACATTCAAAATTCAATAACATAACTTGATTGCTAAAGTAACAAAGAATATGTTACGTTGAGTGAGGACTGCGAAGCATAGCGCGTGACGAAATATAGAACTCTGGGGGGGGGGGGGGGGGGGGTTGAGTGGCGCAGTTATGAGTTCGTTTTGCCGCGTCTCATAACATCCGCGTAATATATCTTTTGACTAAGAGAAGCTAAGACACTCGTTTAAAACGGAAGCTCTCGTCAAGATCAATAAATTACGTGTAGAAATACATTTGTGACGTGGTTATGGTGGAATTGTGAGTTTAATGTAAAAATTAAGAAAACTTGGCATAATGCCGGCCTATACTCGTCGAAATACAGAAATCGTATACGGTTGGAAAGAGCATCTCAAAAGCAATCCAGTGATACCCATAAAACCCCATATGATCGAGTGAAGCGGTGCCGGGAACGTAAAATAAACATCTATGCGTCCGAGCGCGTCAACGTAGACGTATTCACGCAAAACAAACTGCCATGTCCCCAACACAGATAGCTACACCATATTTTTTTGAATCCATCTTTTGGAAAATCACCCTATGTATAACGTGTTTACTTATTTCCTATATATGTCGTGCATGGAAAAACATTTTATGCCTCTGTTAACATAAAAATAGTTGATATTTTGTTAAATTGAAGTTTTGCCTATATTTAATTTATCGATAGTAATATTTAGATTATAATATTGATAAAATCTGCGAGAAAACGTGTGATGGTAGCGCCTATAGCCTGTTCACGGTAAAGTGAGCACTTTTGAGGCCGAAGATAATTTTTCCTTTCAGTCATTTTTAATACTTTAACCAATTTTTAAAAATTAAGATTGCCTTGTAAGTAATACAGTGTTTATATTCCAACACAGTTAAGTGTCTAGGGCTAAAATAAAATATATGTTATTCCAAAACAGACGGCTTTCAAAAGTGCTCACTTTACCGTGAATAGCTTATACACATGTATATTTCTGTTGTGTTTTCAATTGGGTCACTATTATAGCCACGCCCAGGTGAACTCTGGGCCAATAAGGGACCTCTAAGAAAACTAGTACGGAATCCCGTACCACCTGGTATAGAGGCAAAACTGAACGAGCACCGGGGGTAACAGCCAATAAACAGAAAGCTTAGGCTCAGACATATGGGGGTAGTGGATTATAGCATACAGGTTGTTTAAAACACAATTTCTAGGAACTGAGAAATTCGCGAGATCAATAGCCACAAAGTTGGCCTCTACGGTCTTGGAGGCAATCGTGCATGGTTAAATTTCCCGTTGGTTGCCTGCTGCCATGGTGGAGGGCGGTGATTAGGTGTGCATTTTGTTTCTCATTGGCCTAGGGTTCCCCGGAGATGTCAAATATCGTGTGGACCAATGGCAAAGGCGGCACAAAAGCAAGTGTTTTCCCATTCTAGCTTGTCCCAAAATTTATCCGTGAGATTTTTTGTCTGTAATCAATGGTTTATATCCCTAGAGTCGAAAAAGAAATGCTACAGTTTATTCGTTGTGATAATGGGAAAAGTGCTGTGTAGGGATTACGTTCCTCCCCTCGCATCACGCTATAAATTAGTGGATGTTTACCTATTATATGGTAAAGTGATACAGGCATCAATCTTAAATTGTTTGCTAAAAATGAAGCCATACATTTATTCAAGCACAGCATGTACCAAATAGTCTTAATTCAACACCTGAAAACTCTAAGTTGGTTCTGAAAGGGTCGATGCGATAGCGAGCAGTCCTCATGTTCACTCGAAATATGAATGAAGCCACTAAATTTAGGAAATGTAAAACTTCTTTACCAATAGTTAGGCTACAGCAAACGTCCCAGCGCGCAGCAGCTTGGTGCGCGAGGAATTACCACCTGAGGCGCCGCGGATGTGTTTTAACACAGGATATTCTCGTAATTATAATAACCTTATACAGTAATGTCAGGGAAATGTATGTAGGGTGTATTAAGTTTATCAATTAATATAAAGGAATTAAACTGCGAAAGTTTCAATTTTATTGTAATGTATTTTCATGACAGTTAAAAAGAATGTTTGATTACTCTTTATAAATTTAAGACTCTACTTTATCCGTGGTGCTCCACAACATCAAGCCAGAGCTTTACCACCTCCTCCCATCTGCGGCCAATGTCCCAAAAACCATCCCTCCGAGGAATGTTCTTTTCAGTCAAACTGGCCGCCGAACCTGCCCTAACTACGGGGCAGACCATGTTCGAGGCGCTACGGTTTGTCCTCGAAGACATCACGTGGGTAACATCAAGAAGGGTTTTCAACCAATGCGCAAGCCCGGCGAACTGCTGCATCTACCTACGCATGCACCACTTCATCTGCTAACAAGAAGACTCCTCCTCGAAGCTCCACACCGAACCAGCAAGCTTCACTTGCAACTTCTGCCAGCACCTTTCGCCCCACAAAGGTCGCATTCCATTTGGCACTGAAAGAACTGACCAGTGACGGAGGAATGGTTGGATTGAAGACTTTACTTTCGGCTGAAACTACTGACGTGCGGAAGGTCAGTCTCGGTAAAAGCAGACGACGCAACATGACGGCGATATATAACTAGCAAGTCCACCCGACTTTTCTGTCATGCCAATTTGTTCAATAAAGATGACATTGCTACTTTACGACACACGCTACTAAACACAATAGAGCAGTACATATTTGTAGGAATGGCCAACACATGCATTTAAAAAAATGAATTCGTGCGACTTGTAGAATTTTCTTGTAGGCTTGTCTGATCTTTTCGCAATTTCTCCTATTGCATTATAAATAAAATAACTTGCATTTTAAAATATGTTCCAAAAGTTCTTATTCTACATTAGCGCAAGGCTTCATATAAAATATATGCTAGGTTTTTAAATCCAATACTCGTTAGGGAAGTCGCAGAAATAAAAATGGTTCGTCAGAGGAGCCGTGGATTCATAAGTGTTGATGACCACTGGGATACACAATGCATAGAATTCAGTTTACTGTGGTAAAACTTTTTATTTCGATTTAAATTTTACTTTCCCGGTTATTTTATGAATTAGTTTCTCACATCCAATTGTTCTTACATCGGTAGCCAAGAGGAATATAATTATTAATTCAGTGATACAGTTTTTAGTAAAATATTTGTTGAATTTTTTTCACTTTTTGTTGTTGCTGTTTAGTCACAGCCTACAAAGGACTACGTTGGTTAAATTCAGAATCTGTTTTATTAATACAATATTCGGAAATTGGATGATATACTTACTTCAAAATATATTCAATTTCTGCTTTAGATATTTTTGTACAGGCAATGAAACTGTAAGAATAGCTATTTACCTAATATAACACTTCAGTTGATTGGAGTTTGCTAGTTATAATATTTAAATTTAAATCTCGGCAGCCGACTTTACAAATAATTTGCCTCGAGTCCTAAAAACAAAAAAAAAAATATTAATTTTTATTCCATAAATATTATATCGAGAACATACATTGACCTTGTCATTAGTGACATATAGTGAACTATTGCAATGTAAGCTGGCGTTACCTCTGTATTGTACCATTGCTTGCTAGTTTACACTTCCACCAGTAGAACGTAGCCCGGCAGATGACTCTACAGGACGTGTGTAATGGGGTCCCTCGCTGCTCGCTTGTGAGTGGTCGAAATACTCAGCTTCCCTAGGCTGCACAGTGGTTGTTGGCTCCTATTGCGTGCACCGAGAATGTACACCTGTGAGCAAGCACCAGCTTACCTTGCTACAGTTCACCACACGCCACTGCTCGTTACTAAACGCATATGGGAAAAAATAAAACACTATCTTCTTCACAACCAAAAAGACTGTCTTTGTAATTCCATAAATCAATGACTTGCAGTTTTAGTTATTACAACAGTTCATAACGTTCAGCATAAGGTCCTTTATGGAGTAACACCCGACCTCTGCTGTAGCGAACTGTATGCAAATGTGTTTTCTGTTTGACTTCTGCCGTTGGAGTGCAAATCTTTCGACACTACGAAACGGCTAGGAAGAGAATCGTCAAGTGAGGATCCGACGGAGGACAACTTCGGCAAGTCAGTCTTAAGTTGCACTCTATAATACGAATGTTTGGACTAGACGTAGCGCGTATGACTCCTATTCGGCAGGTCGTGAGTTCTAACCCAGCCGATTGCACTTGGAAATGACTCCCCCCCCCCCCCCCCCAATTGGTTTACCATCCATTATCCTGATGAATGCCCGGGCGTTTTCTGAATACGAAACCATGACGTTACGGCGGGACGTCGCTTTAAATTCGTCTGCAGCCACCTCGCTCGCCAACGGGGCCGTGGAGGCTGAGCGGTTAGCCTGCTCGCCTCCCACCAAAGTGAACCGGGTTCAATTACCCGGCCGGGTCACTCCCGAATTTTCGCATGCCGGACTATGTCGCAAGGGCAGCGGGTTTTCTTGGGTATGTCCAGTTTCCCCCGGCCCTTTCATTCCGGCGCTGCTCCATACCCACATCAATCACCATTGGCTCTCAAGACCTCGCTGTTAAAGGCGCCCAAATTTCTTCACTTCACCTCTCGCCGCCAAATATATACTATAATTTTGGCGTTACGGTCATCAGAAATAGAGCCCGTCTGGCGCTATGGAGCATCTCTCGTAAAGTGTTCCATCTGCTTTATCTGAACTTAGATTCTGTCCTCTCGCGTCATGCTGGGTTGGGATCATCCTCGGCCAATAGACCTTGACTATTTCCTGTTTGGAATTTGCCACAGAATCAGAGAAAACCCGAAGTATAGTCTGTTCGCGGTTTCTTCATACTTGTTAATCGAACCTTCGAAAAATCACCCCCTGTGTTATGTGTTTGGTTATTTCCTATACATGCCGTGAATCACAAGCGTTTTATACTTGCGTTAACATAAAAGTACCTTATTTTCGATTATATTAAACTTTTACTATAATTTATAGATAAAATATTTGTTAGTCATTTATAATATTAATAAAAGCACGGAGAAGATAGGTATGTTGGTAATGTCTATTAAGATATAGTTCTTAAGGAAAGTTTTATTACACTGAGTGCACACGAATTCGGTGCTCTGTCTTTTTAGTGTAATTTGCTAGATTGGGATAAGCTTAATTTTCATGAGGCGGAGGAATATCCTGGAAGTAAAACCTTAGCAGGGCTTCAGAAAAGTGTGACCGTGAATGGATTATAAATCGATATCCTTTGCAAGATGAGTTTTAAAGTTTTTCAATATCACGATCCCGAAGAGAGCAGCTGAAAGTGTCTCAGTGCGAGAATTATCGAAACATTAAAATCAAGTTATTTTTACAGGCTGTTCACGGTAAAGTGAGCACTTTTGAAAGCCCTCTCATTTGGAATGAGAGTTAATAAATTATTTTATTTTAGCCGTAGACGTTACATTCAGAGTGCGGTGGACTATACATACGGTGTTTATTACTTACACGGCAATATTCATTTAAAAAGGTAGTTAAAGAATAAAAAAATGACCGATAGGAAAAAGTAACTAGGACCTCAAGTGCTCACTTTTCCGTGTTATTGATGAGGTTAGATTTATCTAAAAGATATTTGAATGCTCTGCACTTTCACACACAGCAATAGTTGATAAGGCCTACTGTCTAGTTAAACTTCTTGCGAGGAAATTGGAGATGTAAATAAGAAATCTCCCAAGATAATGGTCTTAAACAGAATACTATTGTTGATAAATCTGTAATACTGAAAGTGATGTAACTCAAAGAATAAAATACATTTATTCAGCAAAATTAGGTAATAGATGCTTGCAAGGTAATTGCATAACAAAATTTATATTTTTGGAAGCCATACCCTCTTTAGTTAGAAAGTATTGTAATTTTCATGATATCTCTATTTTTTGCAAGTATTAATTTAGTTTAAATTTATGATTTTTTAAAAAACTCTTTACTATGCAGTTTTACTAAATTGTTCTAAAAATTATAAAATATTAAGTTTTGCATTTATACGAATTGTAGTTACTTTTTTATTTCTCGGAAGAATGATTGAACTTTTTTTGTCGTGATCTGTACATTGTACTACTTTTTTGCTGTAAGTGGTCATTTTTTAAATTCAAATATAAAGTCACTAAAGCAAACGCAAAGATCTATTTGATATAATTTTATTATGTTTCGGGAATTAACGTAGAATTGCGATGCCTATTCATAACCGTTAAATCCGATAACTGGTCAACGTGTTTAAAGAAGAGATTCGCCTGTTTATTGTGTTTACATTACCTGACCAATACTCTGATCTGAGAATTTTCGCACACCATGGATTTTTCATTACACATTAATACTTGTGTGGACTATAAATTTGTTATCTTGGTTTTAGAGGACGGCAGCTATTCTCTGAATCCAGAGTTCACACCCAAACGTAAATTTTTTTTTTTCCCCTCCCTGTTCACATAACGGAAGTCCTGATATTCAAGTCTACCGATGCATCGAAACAGTTGAAGTTCACAATTTCAAAATTTGGAAAGAATTACCTCTATCGGGAAGGAGAATAGTAGCCCCGTTTTCGGTTAGGAACAACTTTGTAGTAGCAGATTTAAAGCTTAAATGTGTCATATTCCAGCGAATAAAAACAAGAGTAGAAATGAAATATTTAGCAATAAGAAGCCTCTCTGCGCTAAACGAAATAAAAAAATTCAAAGCAGAAAGACTAGGGAATAAATCCGGTCCCAATAAAATCCTGCGCACTGGGAAATAAAAGTTTGAGCGGATTTTCTCATCTGCCTGCGAAGTTGGTGTTTACTAAACACAGAAAGAGGCTATAAGGGAATTGATGGTTCCCTGGTCGGAACCAAGGTAGCGCTATAATCTCGTCCGTTTGATAATCAAACGTGCACCTCGAAGATAATCGGAAACAATGAAACATCAATCTTCTGAATATACAAATGTATATATTTAACATTGCTATACAGCGAAGTACAAAGTAAATTCAGTTTGTTGCGTCAAATTTGTGAAAGCTACTAAGGCGTTCTTTACGACAATCGTAATTTCAACAGAATGTCTGAAATGCTCTTGCTGTAAATTCGACTTGATTAAATGTGATAGGTGTTATCCATTAAAATGCTAGTGTCTTTTTTTTTTTACATATTCTCGGAATAAATATGGTTAATGATTTTTAACCAAAGATCCGACGCTGTTCATTCTGGCGTATTACGCTATTGCAAGAGCTCAATTAATCAGACCTATCATTCATATTTTAGGGCATATCTGAAACTGGTACGGTGTTACGTCTAAAGTAAAATTTCTGAGGCAACAGATTATGTTGTTCAGTTCCAGCCTAAGAGTTTGGAAATGCTTGTATTCCTTTTCATGGAGAACAAACGTGCAGGACGCTAGGAATGTCGCATGCAATGTTATAAATTTATTTCTTAAAATTTCATGGAGATATTAAATAATACTTTTCCCGAAACAACGAATCGCGCTTCCATATTTTTCAACTTGATTGCACATAAGCTATAAAGTTCTCATTCTCATTTTTCTTAAATACTTATTTTATGATATTTTTGTACTTTATCTGGTTAAAGGTTTAATAAATTCGAAATTTTCGAAACCATTTTTGATACATTTGAAAACTTGATTGCGGTACAGCGCCATTACCAAACCACCAGCCTGTCACACCTACTCTTGTTATGCGATGATATACCAATTACGTAAACATAGCGAAACTCCATTCCTGAAGCTTCGTACCGCATAAATACTTTCCACGTCTGATTACATATTGCCTGTCCGGGGGAAAAAAAAAAATTCTCAACTCTTTAAGGTTGTCAGATATTTTTCGTGTGGTTTCCGAACACGCTCTAACACTTACAATATAGAAGATATTGTAATGCATCTTTTTCTTATAATATAATGAAAAAAAAACTTTCCCGAGGATATTCATTAGCAATGAACGCTGTGTTAGAAAAAATACTTAGTATTTATTTGCATTTATTACCAATGAGTTCATAACTGTACTACGTAAATTTTATTATATAAATGACTTTTTGGGTCTGCAAAATATGTTATAGAAATGTTGTTAAACATGTATGAAAAAAATACATTTTAGATGCTGTAGTAATAATGCTGGCATTTGTTTTAAAATATTTATTTTGTAATTAAAATGAGTTTGTAGAGACATAGTCTAGTAGGTTGTATTTTCTGGAATCTTTTTTGATTAGATTGTCAAGTGCATAACATAGACTAAAGGTGAGGTAGATCGGTTTTTCGTCTTTTGCGCGTGTACCCAACACTGACCTACCCCAATCGCACACAACTGCCAAAGTCGCGTGGTCAACAATGATGAACGTGTAAAGACTACTCTGCAGACGTAAAAGCCAGGAGACCCACTGAACGAACGGCGGGATGATGAACGTGAGAACTTGCGGAAGAGGATGAGAAATCGTGAAGACACTTCTGCAAAAACAGCAAATGGCTAAGGAATATCGAAGAGAATAAGCGCAGAGAGAAAGAACACTTGAAAAAATAGCAGCAAAAATCCTTGGAGGCTGATATTAAAGATACTGAACAGTAAATATTAACGCGACGAAGTCGTGACAAGCCTATCTAGAAATTGAATAATTATTGAACAAATTGGCCAAGAATGTGTAACGGCTTCAGTCAGATTATGTGTAGCCAGGAGAGACTGCAGTGAATGAGAAGAATTAAATAACTGATTCCCTACTAACCGAATTCACAGTGTAGGAACTAGTTAGAATAATAACGGATTACGGGGAGGGGGGATGTACAAGTGTTGGATGTCGTAACACCAGAGATAGTGGAGAATAAACCCAATATTCCACTCCAATAAGATATACTTTCCTTTACGATTGAATGCTTGTTAAGAGGCAGTTTTCTCCAGTATGGAAGCAGGTAACCTGAATATCCTAGGAGGGAGGTAATATGTATGCTACTCAAGCCAACTCGTAAAGACCTCTCAAACTTCTCCCACTAATCGGGAATATTTATATATAAACTGCTCTTTGCCAAGATATGCTCCGCTTGAAAAGTATGTCACATCTCGAACTCCTGAACTTCCTGGATAAATCGCATCGTTAGGATATTTGCAATGTTTTCCGAAAGCACACTCGGTTGTGTTCGCGGCGTACTAAGTTGCAAGTCGCGCGCGAAATTTCCAGGGTGCGGGTAATTTTCTCCTCCGGATGACTTTTTTTTTTTTTTTTTTTTCTTCTTTAGTTTCTTGCCGCTACTTCCACGTGGCGTGCGCGTGTGTTTCCGCAAACGTCGCGCTGCATTCTAATTAGTCGGGAGTAATGAGCAGCACAGGGTTTGAAGAGAAAGAAGTAGGGACCGGGGGGGGGGTGACTGGAAGCCCTTAGCCACAGCCTTCGCCGCCGCAGTGGGTCCTCTCGGGCCGACGACCGGGGAAGAGGGTGGCCTGGAGAAAAAATAGCGGTGTGAGGTCGCAAGGAGATGAGGGTACACGACTGCTATTCTGGCCGGCCATACGGGCTCCACAGCACTTGAGCACCAGCCGCACGCATGCGCAGTGGCAACCCTTCCCGCCACATCTTCCTTGTTTACGGTGTGTTTATAACCGAAAAACCTTGCGGGTGGAGCTAATTTTCGTGTTTTGGGTGGAGGAAGTAGGGGAGCAATAAGGACGACATAGCTAAGCGCAGCAAATGCACCGTCGCCGCTTTTCGCAAAGCTCTTGAGTCGAGTTCATTTGAGGGATTTGGGTGGCTCTTAACGAGGTATCGATAGCCGATGAAGGTGAAATGAGATGAGAATGGAGCAACGAAGGAATGCAAGGGCGTGGTAAACGGGAGATTCCAAATGCAAAAATTCGGGAGCGACCCCGCCGGGAATCGAACCCGATGGTATCATGTTCTTACGTGGAATATGTATTCGTTTGGTGGGTAAACAGAAAGGGGACACATTAAACAGTTGCGTCAAAATTCTTGAATGAAGACCTCAATTTTAACAGCCATCCAAATCTCCAACTTCACTCGAAATATCAATAGTTAAAACCAGCTGAAACGTAGTTAGTGTCAAGTAGGAGACTGGCTTAACTAAAAATTACTACGTTTACGGAAGAGCAGGAAATAGGTTATTCAGTGTACTGGTCTGCATATAACATAGTATGTCGTGTTCAGAGTTTGTATTCTATACTTTATATACAGGATGTTATGGTGATGGGTCAAACATTGAGGGATGATGGACATTAACGAAATGAGATCGGGAAGTATTGGGCGAACATGTCTTAGTCAAAAGGTAAAGGCGAATAACGTGGCGAAGAGAAATTTGAACATCTTGTACTCGTTTTGCTGGCAACATCTTACATATCGACAAAAAATGGGCAAGTTTTACCCGAGATGTTCGAAACGGCGGCCTCCAGCGCCGATGCAGGCAAGACAGCGTCGCAAGACGTTATGTCGCATTCGCTGTAACATCGCTGACGACGTTCTGATAACATCAAAGGAAGCAATGATTCTTGCCAGTAGGTCTTCATGAAGTAAAAGTTTCTCGTAGGCAAGATTATCTACACAACCACACAGGAAAAAATCCATCGGGGTGAGATCCAGCGAACGCGCTGGTCACAGGACCTCCTCTTCCTGTCCACCTTAATGGGTACATCTCGTCAAGGAATTCACGAGCACCAGCCTCAAAGTGGACTGGCGAGTCATGTTGCACCCATGTGTCGATGGACAGCGAATGGGACATCCAACAATTCGGGGAGTATTCTTCGCAGAAACAATCGGTACACTGATACTGTAAGGTGGCACGGAAGAAGGTATGACCCCATTAGGTGGTCGTGGATTATGCTTGCTTACACGTTTACTGCAAATAGTTGTAAATGGGTTTTCACAACTGTTGCATGGGATTTTCATTGGCCCAAACGTGGCTATTTCGAGAGACCAGTATCCCATAAGTGAAACAGGCTTCTTTATCCCCGATGAACATTAGTATGAAACAGACGATCCATCATGTACCACTGCAGTAGTCGTACTCAAAACACGACGCGTAGAGCAAAGTCAGCTGAGCTCAAGGAGTGGACTTTCTGCGGATGGTATAAACTGTTCATGTAGTATAATCCTAAGTGGGCCACATCCGTCTCACGTAGGCACTACTGCCAAGGCACTCACTATCGGTTCTACTACTACGCGATCAAGCACGGTTTCTTTAGTCGGTTGTTCTTGGAGTTAGTCTTCCCCAGCAGTCGTGAAATTATGGTCTCAATTGTCCCGTTTCCCTTAAACTATGTGAAATTCTGAACACGCTGGATATCTCCTCTGTGGTTACGTGAGCGGATACAACCATTCGGCTGCCTGCTAATTCCCTTTGCTTGCCCGTACAATAACACGATATCGGAAAGTTCCTAAACCGTATACTCAACTTCTGCCGTCACTTTTCACTGGCGAAACACAATTAGCAGTATGCATCTTTAGTCCATTCCCGACTGGAACTCTCTCGGAGCCCTGCTAAATATCTACTTGTAGGCCCGTTTAATATCCTTCAGCCAAATGTAAACGTTGCCATGCGACTGCCATGTAGCATCTGTCAAAATCAATGTTTACATTCCATTGTGTGTGTGTGTACATTGTGTTCGTATACTTTCGCTACGCCTGAATATAAACGTTAAAATGTGACTTCTACTTTTATACCTGTCAAATGTGTTTACTGTTTACAGCTTTTCAAAGAATTCAGTCATATTCCAAAAACCATTCTGTATTAATATTCAGTTTCGGTCTATAACATTATTTACGTCAGATTTATGACGTTAAAAATGCCTGAATTGACGATAGTACTTATGGTTATTTTACATTATTGACTTTTTTTTCCACGGCATAGCACATTACATGTAATGCACATAAATATTTTTCCGCTACTGTGTTTAACTGCGGGGTAAAGAACATTAGTATTTAACCTTTTGTTATAGATATTTGTTCGGTTATCTATTTAAACGGACGGCCTAAGTTAGAATAAATATTAAAACAAAGGAACAACCAGTCCAACGAAAAAGACTCGTTAGATTAGTCCCTTATTTTTCGTCGTATAAACTTAAAAAGATAGCGGTGAACCACACAAATAAGCCTACCCTAACTTTTATTCTGCTGATATTTCTATGTATTGCTATTATTATGTTTGTAGAAATTTATCGGGCTGGGTTTAGTCGTGTAACGTGATTAGTCATCTCTACATAATACTGTGTTTCCAACGCCTAAGGAAAAGGTACAATGTTGTGATGAATAAACAGACTTGGATGTAAATAATTACTTTCCTCGTAAAAACGGTTCACAGTTCAAAAGTATAAATAGTGCACATCAAATGTTTGAAATCGCGCACGCACACACACACAGGGCCAGCATAAACGACCACCACACAGCAACGCCACACCCTTTCCCACACAGTGGTTGACTAAACACCTGTAACAATATATTTATTTCTGCCGTGGAAATACAGATTTATCACAACATCGTAACTTGCCTAGGTAGGTTTAAAAACACAATGTCTTCAAATGTGATGTAATTTGAAGTATTTTTCTTTACGCTTCATTTGGCAAAAAGCAACACGCCATGTCATGGCTCGCCACGTCTGCCAACTTCGGATGGTACCCATCCCACCATCGTATATAAATACATCAAAATTAATTATTCAAACATTAAAATCTCGTCTCGGTTGTAAATTACAAATTAAAAATTCATTATTTTGCTGTAATAAGTATGAAATATGCTAAAATTGAAAACGTGTATAACATCAGTTACTACTAGCGATGCGAAACTTTCAGTGTGACAGTGTGAGACAAGCTCCGCCCAGCTGACAGTTGCTTTCTCAGTCGATTAATCAAACGCAGGGTCACTTCGGCCTACGCACGATATTTTGTTGTATGCAATTTCCAAAAATGAAATTGGTTGCCATCGGGGCTACTTAAGTGTTTAAATAGGCAACATTTAACTCGCAAATAGCATACAAAAATCTAGGTAAAAAATATTTTTGCTGTGAACTAATTTCTGACTGGCCATTGCCAACACGTCGGTGCTCTCACTGTTTTTAATTCATATTTGATACGAAATAAATATTACAATTTATAGAAGATAATAAGTTAGTCTCATTTATTCACGAATGCAGTACTTTAAAGTTAATCACACTGTTACATATTTGTGGAATACAAGATACTGACGAAACAAGTTGTCATGTTACGCCTGGGGTGTTATTTCCAAAGTTCGTTTTCAAAGGTCTCTTCCAGTCGGGAATGGACAATGGTTAAAACGCCCCTGGCTTCTTCCACACCGTCTTACACCGCCGGTCTTGTTCCCCTCATCTCACTCAGATATTTACAGATATTCCACTTTTGCTTTTCCGCATTTTTCGCCTACAACTTTTGACTAAGACATTTCAGGCCCACCATTCCCTATTTCATTTCGCTTCATTTGTCCATCCCTCAGTTTGACTTAACTTGTTACGGCACAGATAACTTCTCTACAGCAGAGGACGAGGCAAAGCAGATTTGTAACACATTCCAGCAAAAACAATCGCCAAGTTGAAGTCAACCCTCGTTAAGACGGTGAACAAAATACAAAATGGCAGTAAATTCTAAGTACTGCTAGTTTAAATGCATACGCATATAAATCTCTGGCCATATAGGAGTACAATGAAGGCTATCACTACAGAACTTTAAATTATTTCATAGTATATTAATTAATCGGGCCATATAAGATTAACAAATAGGCAAATTTTATATAAAGGCAAAATACTGTTTGATGTATCAAATATTTTCAGTCAACGTTAACAATCTACTTTCTGGGCATCTAAGATTAAGAAAGGCCATTTTTGTATAAGGCAAAATACTGTTTTCAAGATTACTTTCTCAAAACACACAAATTATCCATTTTAACTTTCTTAAAAAAAAAAAACTGGGACTATCCACATATGGAAATATTACAATGAATTTATACATTCGAATTTTCCCAAAATTGATTAAATTATATCGAACATTTTATAAAAAAAAACCCTATCAACTTTAGTTTGAGAACTTGTAAAAATTCAACTTTCTGTTCTGAACCCAACATAAATAATTTTAAGGGCTATTTCCAGATAATCGGGAAAAAATCTAAACCTCGTTTTGGTTTATTAATTGTGCAAACTTACGGGCATTTTTCCCAGGATGACCATAATTTTTTACTTCCCCGTGTTTCTTAAAATTCCGCATCTCGTAAAACTCTACAAATAGCTTTAAAATTACAATTATATTTCTAAACTTAAAAACAAAGCATTTCCAAGAAAATGCTGGTCTAGGTTCGTTACATAATGGCCCTCTACATCTGCGTACTAGGACATCAAGTATGTCATGCCATAAGGGCCTTCTTGTCAACTTGTAGTGTACTTAACTGGTACACTGAAGTTCTCTCGAGGCTGCTTTCGGACGCAGAGCTCAGCTTAAATAGCCAACATTACCAATTTTGCCTGGGGGGGGGGAGGGTCTTAAATGTCTTTAAGCCAATGGCCTGTACTTTTGGCCAAGTAACAAGATTTTCAAGGGGCGATGGGAGAACTGACCAATGGCCAGCGAAAACATGACTAAAACAAGAAATTATGTAGCGCCACCAGCTTCAAAGTTGGCGAACACTTGATCGTCACATTGGCACCCCTGCACTACTGTACTGATGTCACAATAGTGGGAAGCCGCTGATCGTCGCGCCATTTATGCAGCCAACGCCCGCCGCCAGGACTAGGAAAGTTAGTGACGAAAAGGCCTTCATACGGGCGAGAGCTACGTCCGACTTCCAGGTGAACTTCCGCAGGGTTGTCATCAGTTTGTCTAAACCAACTTCTACGCAGCTCTTCAGGTGTTCCACAAAACCAGTGGATGAAAAAGGTAATAGTTTTAAGTATTTAATTTTCAGGCAGGATGTTTTTTTAAACAAATAAAAATGGGAAAAGTTCGTACACTTCACATACTAACATCGCGTAGGAATCATGTAGTTAGATGCAGACGTCAAAATGGTTGATTGTAGAGACGGCGAAAATTCCGTGCAAGCGGTCTCAACGGTTATTTCGAAATCCATATATTTCTCCGTTCCTCGTTTCACGTCTCTAAATGTATTAAACCGTTCCCTAATTATTGAAAAAAAGTCCCACATGGGGACATACGAATATTAAAAAAAAACCATACAAACTGAAAAAAAAAATGCTGTAGAGTAGTGCATCCGCAAACGGCATTGACTTTACGAGAGTCGGCTGATCACTGCCTTTCATTCGTTATTTTATAATATTTATCAACGCAGAATCTCAGCCTAACAGGTCCAACTAAACTAAAGCTGGAACCGCAGTGGCTGAGCGGTTAACCTACTCGCCTCCCAAGGCCATCCGGGTCACTCCCGGATTTTCAAAAGTGGGAATCATGCCGGACTATGCCATTGTTAGGCCGCTTTTCTCGGATCTCCTTTTCCCCTGCCCTTCCATCCCAACGCTACTCCGGTGTTGTGTTAAGAGCTGCCAAAATCTCTTCACTCACTTACTGTACAGAACCTAGGTCAGTATATAAATACACGTCTGTTCAAGGTTACTTTAGGTTATTTCAAAGTGAAGATTAGTGGAATGAGTCCTTACAGTTTGTTTAAACTTAGTGCAGTGAGTATATAAGCGGGTCGTCTTTTCAAGCGCATACGCAATAGCCACGGCTATGTCTGCAGGCAGAAAGCCAATAAGTGCATGATATGGGTTGCGTATTGAAGGACTCGTGCTCACTATGTAAATAAAATGTAACGAGAACTGCCATTAGCTAGAGCAGTTTCCTGTCGATATAAATATATATATAATATATATATATATATAAAATTCCAAATGTTAGGGCGTTCAAAAGTGCTCACTTTACCATGAATAGCAAATATTTAATAGATTATCGGAAGTGAACACTTGGAATAACCACTTAGTCGATTTTAACCGACTACTTAATATTAAGAGTTCTCGTTACAACTCGGAAAATCGTATAGTAGCGCACTAAACAACTTATGAAATAGTTTTTTCAGAGTTTTCTTTAGCTGTCGATATAAAATCATGTGTTTGCGTATTAGAATTAGCGACTTGTTACAAAAAGATATATCCTAATTGTAAATGGATCCAATATAAACGGAAATCCCCTGGTCCGAAATCGGCCAGAAACATAAACACATAGATGCACTTTTTCATGAAGAAAACACATTTCCCACAGCAGGCTGATATTAAAAGTAAACGTTTTACAAAAGTTATAAAATATTTCCCGCGGAAAAACGGGTTATAAAACTTCTATGATTGTAAAACGTGCCCGCACATCATGACGCGTATTTTCAAACACTTACGATCTTTATCGCACGACGTTATGTTCAGAAACGCACGCTGTATGTCGCCGAACGTGCTAGTCAGTATGATCCACCTCGTGGGCAGGTATGTGAATATTTTTTTTTTTTACTAACGTGAAACGTTTCTAAAATCAGTCCGAAACATAATAAGAGTACCAGGATATAAATTAGGACCGCAACGATAAGGGCTATATCGCCTCTCCTTAACGCCCTAACTTATACCCTCAGATATGCGAGCGCGGTGTCGTTTTTTAAAGGCTGTTCATGATAAAATGAGCACTTTAGAAATGAACCTTTGAAAAAAGTAACTGCCCCTGCATGCATTTTAATGCGCGCACGGAGTGACATTCGCCCAGTAAAGTTGGTAACGATGGAGGGGAAAGTAGTTCCACATACTAACGTCAAATAAAGTGTTAGGTAACCATTTATGATTTTAAAAAAATTTTTCTCTTTCTGTTTTTTAATGCATCGAAATGTAAAAATTGGCAGATTTTTGTAAAGTATCTACCACTTTATTAATAATTCCAGTGTTTCATTTTACCGAGGCATGAATAGTGATGAGGTACATGGCAATGTTAAGTTTACATAAGGCGAACAGATAAAAGACGTGTATGAGTAGATATTAAGCAGGGATTTCAAAAGTGCTAATTTTACCGTGAACAGCCTATACCATATATGATCAGCTCGCTAATACGATCTTGAGTTTGTGTCGTGGGAGAGCATTGTCTGGGGGGGGGGGGGTCAGACCCGACGCTCTTATTTTCGTTCAGTGTAACTCCCGTCCCAGACGTGGTAGCGTGTCGATTCGGCTGTTTGCGTATAGTTTGTCGAGATATATCGATTTAAGTAATACGAAATGTACAATGGGAAATATTTCTATATAAAAAAAATTCAATATGTTGGCCTCCGCCCTCGCAAGAGACAGCAGAAAATTTCGATCACTAGAGGCCGAGATATTTCGCGAAAAGATTTCGAGACAACATACACTTCAAAGCACTGTAGGGTCATCCAGCTTTTTTGATTGGCTGAAGCATGTTTTGGTTGGTGTTAACTGTTTGCGCACGAATCACGAGGGCAGGGGGTCGGAGTAACGGGATACGGAGTGGCTCGGTCAAATGCGGAAACAACGGCAGCCAATGTAGGTGTGCCAACAGCCGACGTGTACAGTACATGTAGTATTGATGTAAACTGTGTGCTCTGATTTATTCGCGAAAAAAAATCAGTCGCCCTATCGATCACGCCCTTCGATGGAAAGAGGAGGCTCTGGGCTATACACAGGCACCCCACTGTCCGGCGCCGGCCGAGAGAGCGAAATGGTCTTGGGAGCGTTGCAAATTTGACGTGGCGCGCTCTGTGAACGTCGGCGCGAGCACCTACCGCCGCCGTACCAGACCCCATGGACATAGCGAGTGAATTTACCCCGATCGACGTGGCGAGGGAAGAAGACTCCCATAAATCTCTCAAAGACTTCTCCGAGCGTATGGATATCAACATCAGTGACTCGCTGCCGTATAATTTTCACGTTAAACGAACGGCCGTCAACCCCGACACAGCCTCCGCCCGAATTTCCACTCTCTATTTAATTTCTGTCGCGCAGAATTACTGCGAAGACGCAGCGGTGGCGTAATGGATAGGGCGCTCGCCTCCCACCATGGCGATCCGGGCTCGATGCCTGGCGGGTTCACTCCCGGATTTTCACATTTGGGTATCGTGCTGGACGATGCCGCTTGCCGACGGGCTTTCTCGGGGTTCTCCAGTTTCCCCTGCCCTTACATTCCGGTGCCGCTCCATCCTAGGGTCTCATTTCATGTAATCTCCGGGGATGACGGGCACCTACGGGTCCCAGCTGGTAAGCCGCTAGCTCTGAGCGTGTTGCCTCGCACTGGGTTCACTCCATTCGAATTATTTTTTTAAATGTAAAGACGAGATTCCGTTGCGAGCGCGGATGGTTCTATCTTTTTTTAAATATAATTTGCGTGGCGATGTGTGACGTCAAAGGTATGCACGGACCACGGGGCGACGACATATTATTGGTTCGCGGGCGGTCGAAGCGTATGTGGGCGCGTGCGTGAGAGGACAAAGGATCATATTGCGCTAAACCCCATCCCCCCCTCTTCCCCTGCCCCAGCGGCCCATCGCCAAATGGGACAAGTGAATATGCATGCCAGTCTCTCTTCGCGCCGCCTGAAATCAATCGTCCGGAGGTGCGCTGCTGGTTGTCATGGAGGGGGCAGGAAAGGGAGCTACATCGAGGATGCGCTACCGGAGCCAGCTTCCAAATTTCCCTCGCGTTACGCACCGATCAGAACGACTATCCACACGCATCAACACCCGTAGACCGTTCACGAATATACAACCCTATGCACCACACCTGTTGTGGATTTCAGGTGCGGATCTCCAAATAAAAACCTTCGGTTTTTCATATACATATATAGGTACAAATACACACAAGATTTCGTGATTTCAATAAAATGTGGACAGACCATTTATCGTATGTTTTAGAATTATGTACCTGCCGGGTTCCTCAATCATTGTGGAAGCCGTGCTCCACACTTCTTTAAATCAATCCCGAGGTAGCAATTATCAATAAATACTTAAGTGATTCAGTCTTTTTCCCAGGGCTAGGGCCTCGGAAGTAGATTCATTCGCTGTGTCACGGGGATGACTGTATATGCAAAATCGTTCATTATTTTCAGTCTGAATGGCAAAATCTCAGCAAAACTTCAAAAGTTGAAGATCCCAAGTAAACTCGGGTCATTAGAAAAAAAAAGTGCGCAGAAGTTCAAAACGCGTTGGGTAAGTCAGGGAGTCCATTTCCACTGCACGAAAGGGTGCTCTTAAGTTCAGTAACGACAGCGGCCGGGAAAGGTTGGGCGAGAGTTGCTCCACGCGTGCATATTATCTGTCGTAAAATATGTAAGTCGCGTCGGCGGTATTGAACAACGCGGTACTAGAGCAATATTTTCAGTTTAGTTTGTATAGCGCGAGCAGTGTCGGGCGACTTCCCTCCCAGCGAAGAGTGCTCGGGAGAGCCCTCCCTTGCATTGCCTCGCCTACCTTCCTTCCTTCCCTCCCTCCCTCGAAGCTGCGCGAACATTTTCTCATCTGAACTTTACTATAGAGTACAGATAAGTAGAGCTAAGACTCGTATGTAATTATATATAATTTCCTTGATATGTGGGTTTGTGAAAAACAAACTTTAGCAATTTACACCAAAAGGGCATTATAATGGAGTTTTATATTACATATTTTTACATATTTTTACATATTTCACCCAATACAACATATGTAACGTATTTGTTACATAACACTAGTTTTAAATTTAGATTCGGTAAGTTTTTGGCTTCTAATGTCTAATGCTACAGAGAAAGTACTTTCCCCAGATTTCACATAATCTCGTGAAAGTAAATTTGTTCTCGGCCATATAGGGAGCTTAAATGATTCACAGGCCATTAGCTGCAGTCACAGGTAGAATCCCATAGACCTCATTTTATGTGATGGTGGAGGGGGGAAAACGGAGTGTAAGAGGTGATGATGGCATATGGAGAAGATGTTTATTTGTTGAGGCAGGAATGCAGCACAGGAGTTGGTAATCCCAGCTCTCTAGGAATTTGCTGAAGCATTAAAGAGGGGTGTGGGTATTTTGTACCCCTTCCCTTCGAAATATTCATCTGTTTCTGGATACTACAGCAGAAAGAGGAAGTCAACTGCACTGTTTTGCCGACAGTTTGTGGGTTTTCTCTGTTGCTAATGTTGATGCAACAGGAGCCATCTTGTAAAAACAGTTACGATCATGAGTTTCAATCGAGGACTCTTTCACTACAGATGGAATAGTTGTAATGTGCCAAGTATGCAATGAAAAGATTGGGTGCTATATGAAGTCGCGACTCAATCAGATCGTGTCCATTGCAATGCATACGAAGGACAAAACATTGCATTCGTCTAAAAGGCAAGTGCTCCTAACTCGTATGAACCAATCTTAGTGGAAGAAATGAATTTTTTCAAGACATGTGTCGAGCTATGGTTGCTGCAAACATACCATGGTACAAGCTTCAAGTGCCTGAATACCGCACATCCCTAACAATGTATTGTGGGCAAGAGATTCCGGACGAATCCACATTGAGAAACTATCTGGATTTGTGTTGCCAAGATCCTCTGTCAATTTTGCGGCATTATATAGGTAATTGCCACATATGAATCGCCGTGGATGGAACTACAGATGTAACTGGACATTACAATGACAATCTTATTGTTGGTAAACTTGACGCAGAGGAACCGTGCAAACCATTCCTGGTTTGTTAGAATATGTTGGAGCGCATCAATCATGCAACAGTGACTCATTTTGTGAACGACGGTTTGATGGTACTGTGGCCTGATGGCAGTCAAGACGAGAAAGTTCTTGTGCTCTATTCCGATGCTGCATCCTACATGCTGAAGGCGGCAACTGCTCTTTGTGTCTTTTATCCTAAGATAATACATTCCATATGTTTGGCCCATGGACTTGGACGTATCACTGAAGTAGGAGGTAGCTATCCGCAAGTGAATAAAATTGTTTCATGCACCAAGAAAGTGTTTCTCAAAGCTCCTTATGTGTTGCATTACCGAGAACTATTGCGAAATAGTAGCATTGCCCCCTTAAACAGTACTAACGAGGTGGGGTACACTGAAGCTCGGGTTTTACAGCGAACATTTCGAAGGTATAAAATCTGTAGTTGTCATTTCCTGGAGAATCAGCCGTTTCAGTGTGTGTTGCTCAAACTGCATTCAATGAACCACACAGGATGCGTATTGGCATACATTCAGAATAATTTCAGCTTCATTACTGCTAGCATCAAGAAATTAGAAACTCTTGGGTTGTTTTGCGAATGGCAATTAGATGTTGTAGAATGTAATTCAAAACTGAGCGAGGTCAGGGGCAACATTGGACGGAAAGTCTTAAACAAATTCGAGCCTGTTTTGGCAAGAAATCCTGCTACAAGACTGTTAGTATTTGCAAGATCCTCGATGGGGAAGAATAAAATCCTCCTTTAGACATCTCTCCAGGAAAATATCTGCTTAAATTTGCACCAGCCACTTCTTGCGATGTCGAAAGGTAGTTTTCCACTTACAAAAACATTCTATCAGACCAGCGACATTCCATGACCAGAGATAATTTAGACGTATCTGATAGTTAGCTGCACTACAAAGTAGTTTTTTCTTCACAGTATACAGTGGACAGAAACTATTACATATCTATACTGCATTTTTCAAGAATTATTGTGATGTACTGCCTAAAATTTCACATGGTTTCAATGTTAAGTTATTAAATATTGTGCAATAATGAAAAAGTACTGAAATAAACAAAACTGTTTGTGAAATATGTAGTTTAAAATGTAATAACAAAAAATGTGAAATATTCAAATACACTGTTCTTACATAAATATGTACATATTTTGCATGTTGATATTACACAAATCCTAGCCTTGCAGATAAGAGACAAGCGGTTATC
The DNA here is from genome assembly GCA_029891345.1 of Dryococelus australis. Lineage (NCBI taxonomy): Eukaryota > Metazoa > Arthropoda > Insecta > Phasmatodea > Phasmatidae > Dryococelus > Dryococelus australis. The sequence continues at coordinate 99,258,312 of CM056999.1, forward strand.
TGAAACGTTCTAACCGAAGTCCAAATGAGAAACTAATCTTAGAGCGCTCACCACTGGGAGGGAAACCACGTGAAACTACTGGCACTACACACACCAAACTGATAACATAGAACACCGGTACCGCGTTGTTAAATAGTCTACGTAGAATACGTTTTTTTAACAGGTAATAATGCACGCGTGGACCATCTCTTGCCTAACCTTTCTCGGTCACTGTCGTTATAGAATTGCGCAACCCGACCCCTTCGCGCACCCGGCAGTGCCTCTCCCGACTTTGTTCACTATTTTAAGGACTTTTGTAGTACATTTACGGTTACTTTCAAACTTTTCCGAAAACTGCCAAAGTTATACTTCTAGGTGTTCCTCCGCCTCATGTAAACAATCTTAGAAAATTACACTAGAGGGCCAACGCACCGTATTCGTGCGCACTCTGTGTAATAATATATTGCATAAGAACTATTTTATACTCGGTATTACCAACACACCTTTGTCACTGTCGTGATTAATATTGGTTATAAATTTTAAAGTTTAATTTATAGATAAAATGCAATTTACTGTTAAATTTGACCAAAAATTAAGTACTTCTCTGTTAACAGAAGCATAAAAACACTTAATATTTGGCTTATGTAGGAAACAATAGTCATACGTGGGGTTTTTTCAAAGGTTTCGTACAAAATGTGCGAAGAAACCGCGAATATACACCACAGCCCATTTATACCCTCGAGCCTCCGCTACTTGTACAGCAAATGCTGCCGAAACGAGTGCGCACGAATGCTTCCCATTATCCTTCAAGTCTAATTTTATAGACTTGATTAAGCTGTGTTTGCAGGGGGTGGATGAATGTCCTGAACTTCAGCAGCGCTCCAGAAAAGCTGGAAGCAGCCGTGAATGAAATATAAAACGTCAACCAAGGAAAACTGAAATTAGTTGGGAACGTAAATGTTAGTGTAGGCTAATCCTTAGTGTGCATGAAAGATAAGAATACAAAAAAGTCGTCAAAGTGATAATTTTTTAAAGGCCGTGCTTTAAAGTTCAATTCAGTTCATTTGTAACATTTCGCCAACACTTACTAAGAAAATAGCTGTAAGACAAATGCACAGTGTATACAATATCCTCCTCAGAAGTTAATGCTTTAGGCTACAATTAAATAGGTGTTTTTTGGTTGTTGAGCTTGCTCCAAAATACAGCCCGCGGGCCGCGTCAGCACCGCGAAGGTGTTTAATCCGGCCCCCGGCGTGAGAAAAATAACATGGAAAATTGATTAAACTAAAATTTGATCACACAGTAGGAAAACCAAGGACATGGATTTGCATAATCTAAGAATCCTCTCTCCTGCACGGTGATTCAACATTCACGGGATTTCTAAGGGCCAAGAAAACATTTTGATTTCGGTAACCTCTGTATTCTAAAAGCTGCTGCTTTTCTAGTGCGGTACCGCTGATAACGCGCAACATTTTATATTTGCACAGCAGTAAAATTTTATATTTGTTTGTAAAAAGTAGGGACATTGCTAAAAAAAATGGTTGCAACACTGCATTATCTTTGTTTGCTGCGATTTCATTAATCTGTTCAAGCCGTTTTCGTGTTCCTTAATGCCATATTAAGGCTGTCTGTTATTGTTTGAATAAGTGAACAGTGTTGGTTCAGAGTATAAAGAGAAAAAGTGGATAGTGAATGCCGTGGCTTCAATGAGAAGTGGCGCGTGCATATATTTTGTTACAGAAAGAAAACAAAGCAATGCGAGTTATCTGTAATGAACTTGTTGCTGTTCTTAAGGAGTGTAATATTCGTCACTACGAAACAAAGCGTGGTGAAAACTTTGTCAAATTTAATGACAAGGTGCGTGAGCATAAATTGAAAACATTAAAACGTGGACTTGGAAAAACAAGTTTCATATCTCTCACTGCGTGGACTTAACTTAAACTGTACTCAGTATACATTGTTTAAACACAAGTTATGTAGACGTATTAATCTTAAATTCGTGATGAAATGTGATAATTTGGCCCCCGGCGAGATTTAAAACTTGAAATTTGGCCCTCGCAGACAGTAAATTTGGATACCCCTGCTAAAATACATCACTTACGTGTCTCTTTTCTGGAATTATCCCCAACTTTATTACTAAGAATATGCCAACCAGTATACCTTGTACAGATTTTTTTTTACTTAACAGCGGACTTATTTAGCACCGATGGGGCTGCATAAAAACGGAGAAGACGCAGTGATGTAATACCACGACTGTGACAATAGTAACACCCCGAGAAAACCCACCGGCCTACGGCAACGTTCACGTGTTTCCCCAAATGCGAAATTTCGGGTTTTGCTCCTCCGAGCACTTAATCTTTTTTTTTTTTTTATCACGTTGGAGATCAATAGCTTTGAACAAAACTCCATACAACACCACGGTCATCAACGCACGGTTGGAGGAAAGAAAATACTTCAAAGGGGTTTTGTTTTAGAAATACGTGGTCAAGCCTGGAGCAGATACAAACTAACATGCACTCAGTGAGCAGAGTACCCCATGTTACTGCTCCAGACTTAACAAAATCGCACTAAAACAGTAAGCAATCTGAGATGTTTTATGCGCTGATTCCAGGCAGCTATTCGCTATCTGAGCGCAAACATGGCACGAAGCAGCAACTGTTTTTGGACCCTCGCATAATAGTCATGTGTGATATATATTTATATAATATTATATATATATATGCACGTGTGTGTGTGAATCGGCTAATATTACAAGAAAGTCGATAAATTTATGTAAAGGTACAAGTTCCTCGAAAAAAAAATCGGCACTAATTTTAATAGTTTCGACTCGTCTCGTGGGGTTGGATAGTATTTCAAACAATTTTCCTGCTTTTCACAAGTTTTTATTAACTTTTCGTACAGGGTTACTTATAAACATTTTCCACTTTAATCTATAAAAATTATTTGAGGGGAAAGGGTACCATATTTATAATTGCAAACAATAGAACCTCGAATGTTGTGATCAAATAAACCACATATCAAATTTTTCCGTCTTTCTATAATAAAATTACGATACAGGTGGCGCCATGCCAAAATACGTTGCCTCAGAACGGAAGGTCTCTTTAATTATCTGTCGTGCATCTGCAGACTGCTTTCCCTTAAACTTTTTTGGCGATGAACTTATCGATGGTAGGAGTTATTTAATTAACTGGAAGGATCTTTTCTTGTTTGACGAGCCAGCAGACTTCAGTGTAACATTTTATTACTCAAGGATGTTATTAAAAACGATGGGCCCCGAAACGCAGAATGATTATTTGCAAATATTCATCTGCTAATTTTATCACATTTTGTTTGTGCACACACTCCGCATGAAGTATGAGAAGTAACAGTTGTTTAGTTCTGAATAGTTTTTATTAATCAGTTGGTCGACAAATTTTTCTCAACTGTTATCAGTTGAGACCTGCAAAATTCGCGTTATTATTTGGCATCATGATAAACTTCAGTGTGCTGTCTACACTAGAGCTGGCATCGTTCCATCATTGGCTGCTGCATAAATGTGAAGTCACGCCCTTTCTGACTGGGCTGCACGTAATTGGTCAATACAATCGTAAGGTGTTCGTTTATTTGCACAGTTACTCAGGGCGTGTGAATTAAAGTATGGCCAAATTACAAACCTATTTAAAAGGTTCATGTTTTTGAAGTTTAATGTGTCCCCAAATAACGCGAATTTTGCATGTATCTAGTAATCAGCCGTAATAGTAACCCACACAACGATTAGAACCACTTACACCGCTCGTTCAACGGGACTGAAGAAAACGCTTTACAGTAATGTGGAAAATAATATGTATGTAAATAACTAGCTGACGCGACAGACTTCGTTCTGTCAAAAGCTATTGGTCTGTGGCATTCCTATAAACTTATATTTTCTGGTCAAGTTCTGATGTCACCAGAACATAAAAGTTTGTGATACTATACAGTCGGAAATGTGTAATAGAAATACGTTTATATTTTTTATTTAAGAGTGATAACTTTATTTATGGACTATCGAATAATTTCCGTGATATCAAAAATATATTTGCATAATGTTAATATACTTTTCTATGCATTTTTGCCATAATCGTGAACAAATATTCACAAAATTGTTTTCTATTTCGTACACTGCGATACTTTAGTAATATTGTGTAAATGATATTTTCATTGTGATGCTTTATGGTACACAATATTTTTTGTTTGATTACCTGGCGCATAAACAAAGCTGATGGTTTTCCAACACGGGAACAGGCGACATACAATTGTCCATGCGAGAAACGTGGGTTTTAAAGATTAATGCCGCAAACACTCGAGGACTACCCCTGGGATTTATTTATGGTCATGGCGAAAGCAAGCCGCACTGGAAACTGCAGTCGTTTAAATTCAAATGGTAGGTCAGTTGGAATAATTGGGATGCGAGGTATCAAAAGTCTTCTCCTTTATATTTTCCCTTTAGCATGGTTGCTTCGATCAAGTTGTTCAGGAAGTTTTTCACCGCTAGCAGTGTGCCGTTACAAAGACGCGGTTGATATTTCGCAACATTATGATCACCGATCCGACCTTTAATTGAAAATTGTGAGGCGGCAATCCTGGCAAATCCAGAGACTTAAAAAATTCGGGTGGATAGTTGACTGCATCTTGGTTAGTAACGGAATCAACTGATTTGTATGTTCTCAATTCACCGGCAATTTCATTTTGAATTTTGAAATTTAATTCATTTACATCCATGTTTTTGGCAGCCAATATAGCTCGTTCGCTCAGCCAAATATGATCTCTGTAATTTTGAGCAACGTTCGGAAACACCTTTTGAATGAGTTCTGTTTTGGATTCAGTAAACTGACAAAAATTGTCAGGAAAGGTAATGCAGCCAGTCAAAACGTCTGAAGAGAATTTTCCATTACCTAGGTCAAGGAGCCGTTTTAAAAACATTTCTCCAGATCGATCATTTTGCAATTCGACACGCATATTCTTGCTTAAATTTAATATCTTGACATCTTTCCACAAAACGGAGGCCTTTAAACATGCATTAAGTTAATCAGCTGGCGTTGACCGTGGAATCACTGGTAATGTTTGACGAAAATCTCCTAACAATCATCGCACCACCAAATCGGTTTTGATTGTTCCGCAGATCTTACATGGTTCGGTCTAATGCCTCAAGACTTTTAATGTGCCATCGTGCAGTCATCACACACTATCAATTTACATTGCTGCAAAACCTTTGCCATTGCAGAGTTCTTGGAAGTGTTGCAGATAAGTTTCGTTGCTTTGCATATTAAACGGCAATTTAAGGGCTGAATGGGCTGTTCGACCGCCTTCCAACAATGTAGCTGCAGTGCCTGATGAAGCAAGCGCGAGTGCAATTTCATTGTGTGAGCTAATTGTTGCTAAAATTAATGAAATCAAAGTTTTTCCTGTACCACCAGGAGCGTCCAAGTAGTAAATCCCTCCAGTTCCATCATTTACAACTTTCACAAGAGAATCAAATATATACTTTTGTTGTTGGATTTATTCGAACTGATTCTCTGAAAGCATAGATCGTACATATTTTCGCGTTGCAGCTCTTGGTTAAAAGCGTCTTGCATCGGGCGATTGTGCGCGGCCATGCCTAATTGAGATAATACTTTTTGACATCAAGCACATGTCCTCAATTGATATTAACGCCTCGTTGTAAATTTCTTCAGACTTGTAAATTTGGATTTCCTGTTCTGAAGCGCATTTGATGCAAAATATCGTCACACATCTTCTTTGTATTTTATCCATAAATAAATTGTTTTGAAGGGAAGCATGTTTATATAATTGTAGAAAACAATGTTCGTGTTCGATAAGCTTGTGAAGAAATTACATCATTGAGAGTTTGATCCCAATGAGTCATTTTCTGACAGTTCCAAACGTTGACAGGCTTCTATGTAAGAGCCGCACAATTCGCCATTAACAGTTCGTAAATGTTAGAATTATGTTGAGCCTCGAACATTGACTAAATGCAATCGCAAATAACTCATCGCTGCTTGCATCTACATCAACATTCTGACAAGACAGCGCGATAAAAGAGGCAGTCAAGTGATTCAGAAAACATTTCATCTGTTCTCAAGTGAGCATCTTTCTTGGAACCAGCAATATATAACAAGCCAACAGGTGCAAAAATTTCACTTTCACTGGTGCCGCAGACATACCCGGCTTCATACGTGTATTTCTGTACCTCTGGATTTCATCGTTTGTGAAATCAACAGTATTTTAAGAGCTTACCAGTAGGTCCGAAAAGTGTCTCTGATGCTCCAGTGGAATCTTGTAATTTGGAAGTCGAATTATGTTACGTGCTGGTGTTCGGCCACCTGCAATAGGTGGCTCTAAAGTCGACCTGTGGTCGCTCTTCCCAGTTATATTTCCACGGGTATCACATACATACACTTTCTTCGGGAGCACCCTGTGCTTCCTCACAAATAGACTGATTTTCCACATTATCAGTATCACTTATGTTTTTGCCTTCACATTCTACCTCGTGTCTAAAATGCGCCTTGAAGTATCTGAATATTCTTCACTCGGAGGATTAAGTTGATGCGTTTTAACTGCAAAGAAACAAATAAAGCACAATAAATAAATTCTTAAAGAATACCAAATACTTCGCAATCGGTAATGTATATGTGGGGTGCTACAGAATCATGTCAGACCTGAACACGGCCGTACAATACAGGTCTGCACACTCGCCTATCTAACAATGGTAGCGAGTTGGCGCATTTAGTGACCCATTAAGTTCATGAAGTAGCCGAAAAAACGCTGTACAAAACTAGTGCTGTTAGAATTGCCGGTATAGGGATAACGCCATAGAGAAATAAACGTTATTTTCCCATTTTAAGAAAACATTCTAATTTCCCTCCCTATGCATTCCACGTCAAACAGCACTACTTTGGTAGCGGCGCTCTGTGGTTGGGTTCGCGAACTAAGAGTGAACGAGCTTGTCAACCTTTCAAGCTAGTGTGCAGAACTACCGTGGAGCAGTCGGTTGGTACGCCCGCTGGTCCGTTCTCCGGGACGTTCCGGGTTCTAATCCTAGGTAAAGCATGGGTGTTAGTTCAAGTTACGTCATACGTTAGTTTGCAAGCCGTTCGCTAATAAGTCTTCACGCAGAACACCGCGGGAAGTTAATAAGCCCTTTACAATTAAAATTCTACGGCCGTGGACCTAAAATAATATAAAAACCAGAAGCGACACTCGAAATGAAAATGCATAAAGCAAAATTCGGGCGAACCAACCGTTGAGTCGTAGAAACTAAGATAGTCCACGAGGGTGCTGTGGTACCCCTGCAAGCCAACTAAGGTTAACATGAAATTATTGTATTTTTTTTATTAACTTGAACTTTCACTTGTACTATAATTTATAGATAAATATTTCATTTATAGTTTTTATGAATAAAAGTGAGAGAATATGTGTTGGTAATGCCTAGTAAGAAAGTCCTTGTGCAATACATTATTGAGTGTGCACAAATGCGGTGTGTTGTCCATTTGCTGTAATTTTCTACACTTTGTATGAGGTGGAGGAATATCTTGGAAGTGGAACTTCAGCAGCGCTTCAAAAAATTTGGAAGCAACTGTAAAGGGATTATACTAAGTAAATTAATTCGGTCACACTTGCAGCAAACTGCAGGAATCCAGTTCATTTATCGCCATTGCAGACACTCTAAGAGACTTAACAGCATATATAGTTAAGAATCTGGGATATACCATATACGTTGAATATACGAACACAGCTGTCCTAATTCAGCAGTTCATCTCGTGGATCACGTCATAGGTCACAGCACATAGCCTCTTGCTGACAGACTATGACGAATACCCTGCCGTCACTATAACAGCCATGTACTGGTACTATGTTACAGTAACAATCTCAGTTGAGATGAGATTCGACGAGGGCGACATGGGAAGAGAATGAAGCAGCGCCGGAATGCAAAGTCGGGGGAAACTATAGATCCCCCGAGAAAAACCCGCCGACCAGCGGCGTCGTCCGGCACGATTCCGGGATTGGCCTGGCTGGGGAATTGAACCCGGTTCGCCTTGGTGGGTGGCGAGCAGTCTAAACGCTCAGCCACCGCGGTCCCTAACAATCTGAGTGACGAGATTTGGGCGGCTCTTATCAGCGAGGTCTTGAGAGCTGAAACAATCTTAGTGATGCATGCATTGTGTACAACGAACTTGAACATTCCCACATATAATTTTCAAAATACTTGTGTAATAAAATACAAAGAATGAATAAAAAGGGTGTACCATTTTTATGATGGAAACAAAGTACCGTATTGAAGAAAAAAAAATGCCACGTAATGTCTCAAAGAATATTCAAGGTGCAGATCCACCAATAGGTGTATACGCCAGAGAACACACGCGCCAGGCGACGAAGAAAAACCAGAGCTATAAAACTGTTACCCGATAGTGCCGACTCTACCTTGAACAACCTCTGACGATGGCAAACGCTATCGGCCGCGGCCTTATAGCCAATCACCAGCGACCAGTGGTGGCTGAAACTAAGCAGGGAGGGGGTGGGGTCTGTTTCCCCGCCCGCACCTGATCTCTGCGTCTCGGGAGATAGAGCTGGCAGTGGAACACAGTCGCGCGGTTGACGTGTCCTCGTTAGGGAGATTGATAACCGCTCCTCCCAGCGCGGTTATTGTTTATACGCTGCAGTGCGAAACGTATATATGCATTTCCGTGCAAGCACTCTAGCCGCGCGCAAACATTTACCACTGCCAACCAACCTGTTTCCGTCTCTCTCTCTCACTCTCACTATCTAACTCTGCGGGCTAGTGAATATATCCCCGTGCTGGCTGGCGTTCATAGCAATGCTGGGGCAGAATGATGGTGGTTGTACACGAGTCCTTCCCGATGTGTGGACACTGGATCGTTTTCGAACAAAACTGTTTGTAGTCTTGTTGATTTTTTTTCAACCGTTCGGAGGGATAATGGAGATGTACGAAAGAGTGTTTTAATGCGTGTTACTAAGACTGTACCCTTAAGAGTTCGGTCCGTCTCTTCTATTGCCCTAGCAACACAGCCATTTCCGGCATCGCTGGAAACTGTTCTTTTTAAGGCTCGGCTAGAACAATCAACTTGAAGCAAAACGTTAAACGCTAAGACACCATAATAAAACTGGCATGTCTACAATCGACGTTAACAGGCATAAAAATTAAAATATTGGTATATATACTCATTTTTGTTTGTGTTTGTAATTTACGAAAACCCTTTTAAAAAAAATAATCCGCAGACTTAATTGTTACTCAATTTTTTAATGCTTTTGCTTTATTTGTATATTGTTTTTGTATAACAACATATTAAAAACTTACGGCGTTAGTGGTGCCATCTGTTACCAATCGTCTGTACCATCGGTTTTCTCTTATTTGTGACGTCATGGGTTCTGATTGGCTGACGTTAAACGCAAAGACTTTTAACGCGTTGCGTTTAACGTTTAGCGTCGCGGCAACGTCTTAAGTCAATTGTAGCCATTGCCATAACTCTTCAAGGATTCAAGAGTTATTGTAATGCGTTATTGTATCTTCAGCGCTATTTTAGCGAAGTTTTTACACTCTGTACCACTTTCTTGAGATTTGCTCGGTTTGGCAAATTAAATGATGAGAGAGATTTAATTGCAAGAAGGAAGACTTCTAGAATGTTCAGGCTTGTGGTGCTGGTATAGGCTATTCATGATAAAATGAGCACTTTTGAAAGCCCTGTTAAAGATCTAGTTGAATGCGTTATGTATAATTCCGCCTTATGTACAATTAACAGTGCCATGGCTTCATCACTTTATTCATGCGTCGGGAAGTGAAACTGTGAAATTGTTAGAAAAGTAAATATTTTTTCAAGTCTTATTTTTACATTTCGATGCATTAAAAAAACATAAAGCTAAATAAATAACGTAAGTTGTCAGAAATGGTTACCGGACACTTTTTATTCGACGTTAAGATGTGGAACAACTTACCATCCATCGCTACCAACTTTACTGAGCGCATGTCACTCAGTGCGCCCGTTAAAATATACGCCGGTAGGTGCAGTGATTTTTTTCTAAGGTTGATGAACACTTTTTTTAAATATATTGTGAACAGCCTTTAGCTACGGAGATTACAAAAAAAAAAAACTGCAGCTTGTCTCGTTCCTTGACCTCGACGGGCGAAAATGCGAGAAAGAACCGTTTAAGTTACACATTAATATTTAGTTTCACACGTTGCAAAAGAAAATTTTTGCGTGTTCTGCACCGACGAATTTCTTAAGATCTAACGTTTTGGAACCTACGGAGATTGTTTCGGTCTATCCCTGGCACTAGAAGCAACCAGTTATGTAATTGTGTGGGTTTTCAGTAGCAGCTAGTAGCATTTCCCAGGGAAAAGCTCTGTTCGTATTGGTGCCGGCTTCTAAAATTGCACAGCGCCGACCAAGTTTCCACCTTTTCTGCAACATGTCAGAAGTGATCACGTATACTAGAGATAATAAGTTAAGGTGTTACCACAGGGGGTGGCTATGTCCTATACCGTGCAGTGTTTACAAGTGAAGCCAGTTTATAGTGTGGAGTTAGACGATTGTTTTCTGGTAGAAAGTGTCACGTGATCTACAGTTGACAAACATTGTAACGCCCTATCTTTCATGTGTATTTTGAAGTGTGTTAAAATCGACATAAATTAACATAAAACTATGATATACATAAAGCGTAAATGTTTGTCTCAGATAATAAGATAATAAATTTACATATTTAAAGGCGAAATTTATAATTATTTACGTTTAAATAGAAGTGTTGTATACGGTGTTTTGGTTAACTTGCTTCCCATTCGCTATATATTTGCCATACAAATATTCCAGGAATTAATTTTCTGAAGACTATAAGAGCTTTTGAAAGTTATGAGAACTTTAACCGTACTAAAATAGAATATATACGCTATTGAGGTCTTCTGCGAGTGCGTTACAAGTGAAGCATCCATGCGGGAGACAACTTTTGTTTACATTGAAACTGAACAGCCTTGGGAGTGCTTCACTGCTTCGTGTTTGTGAAATGTGAATTTCGCATGTAAAGGCGCCTTAAAACTAATCTTTTTATTCGGCGACCAACTAATATTAATGTATGAAAATGCGTAAGAGCCGGGCCATGCGAGTTCAGTGTTAAGTGTATTCGTATATACCGTGGATACATTCGTGAAAGATATCTCACATGTGTGTATAGGGAGTTTGTAAATGAACAACTGCAATGTTTCATTTTTGCAGTTGCGATTACTAACGTGCCGTGAATTTAAGGTCCAACCTGTAAGTTGCTGACTCGTTAGAGGTACAGGTACTTTTATAAAACTGCAGATTCGAATTTTTCTAAATGTTGATTTGCTATTTCAGTGTAGGAGTAGAGGATTTAATTTGTTAGTAATGGCAAATCATCTCTTAAACATACAGGGCTACTACGCCTTATAAAAACTCCACTCTTACAATTTTTTTTTCTCCCCAAGTCAGCAGAGTTGCGGTGACAAACAAGAAATCAGCTGTTTATCAATACAAGAATATAGGCCTACGATCAAATCAATGCTCATATTTTTAATAGCTACTGAATGTAGCTTTCATGATTTGAAATTTCCATGGTTTCTCGAACTCACTCCATGCAATTTCTGGGGTGACTGAATAAAGACAATTTGACCAATTCCTTCCTTGTATTACCTTCATCTATACTGTAAGCAATACGAAAAAGACAAGTTACTCGGAGTAGCAAAGCAGAAATACAATTTAGGGGGGGGGGGGATATCCTTCTCCTAAATAAAACAAAAGCAATGTGGAACATTATTAATAATGAATTGAAACCTAGGCAAGGAAATATTAACCTTTCCTTGAAAGTTGTTGGTATTAAAACCGAAAATAGCAAGGAAATATCAAATAGTTTTAACGACTATTTCACAAACATCCCACTAAAATTTCAATATGAACACAAAGCTACAAATTAGTCCTGCACACGTACCCGAAAGGCCTAACACTTGGAATGCTAACACTGTTTTTCACACATCTCTGAAGACATCATAAATGTAATTAAAATTTTCAAAAGTAAAAGTTCCTGTGGATTAAATGAGGTACCTAGGACTGCTAAAGTGTCCATATCTAATAAAACTGCATTTGACTTACATTTTCAACGAGTGTCTTGCCCAGGGAATTCTTCATTATAGACTCAAATATGCAAAAGTAGTACCAATACATAAAGTGACAAGGCATTATGGATAACTATAGGCCTATTGCTCTTCTTACACCCTTCTCAAAAATTTTAGATAAATTTATAGCAAATTGACACATCTTAATAAAATAAGGTTATTTCATTGCATCCGTATGGATTTGTAGAGGGCAGATCCACAGAACAAGCTATTTACTATTTTACTGAAAAAATATTAACTTTTGATAAGACTTCTCAACAGGTATATTCGCAGATCTTTCAAAAACTTGAACAGTGTGGAGTAAGAGGTGTAACCAATAATATGTTTAAATCATATCTTGAAGACGGAAAACAGATCACCTCCACAAGATATGACAAAAATCACACTAGATATGTTACGTCCAACACCAGAACAATTAGAGTAGGAGTGCTCAGTAATCAATACTGGGACCAATTTAATTTTTACTATTTATTAATGATTTTACAGAACAAATAACCAAAGGCTCAGCTATGTTTGCGGATGACACAAACATTTTGGTTACTAGTTAAGATAACGCTGTTCTTGAAGGAAATTTAAAACAAACGGTGACTGAGATGTCCAGTTGGTTCCAGTATAATAAATTAATACCTATTAAATGTAAAAAAATATATGCTCATGAATTTCATGCAGAGAAATACATACAATACAGGATGAGAGATGCACAACAATAGAAAAGGACGGGTTACAGACGGTGAATAGTACTAAATTTCTAGGACTTATAGTAGACAGTAATTTAACATGAAATGAGTTGTTGATAGTGTCTGTAAAAAATGTTTTGCGGTAGATAACTTAGGAAAGATTTGTAATAATAATACAATACTTGTACGCTATTTCTCTAATATTCGGTCCATAATAAATTATGCAATCGTACTTCGGGGTAAATCGTCAAAATGGAAATACGCTTTCGGAATAAAGAAGAAAATAGTGGGATTAACAGGCGTCCATTGTAGGCCGCTATTTAGAAATAACAATTCTCTTTCATGCGTGTATATGTACCGTAGTATTCTTCCTTACATGGAAAACATTAAAGTTAAAAAAGAATGAAATAGATCATTACTACACCAGACAAGCTAATCATCTTAACCTATTCTCATACAGAACCTCAACATTTACATCAAATCCATCCTATGCTGGGTCAAAACTAATAAATAACCTACCCAGTCATTTCAAGTAAATTAATAGTTTACAGAAATTAAAGAGCTGTTAATTTATACTATTTAATAAAACCTTCTATTCTGTAGAATACTTTCATAAAGATACATTCTTATAACTCGGAACAAGAGTGATATAAGGAAACTTCATGTAATACCTTGTGTTTCAATCTAATGAAGACTCTACATATTTATACTTTAATATGTCTGTACATGAATTGTAACAACTTGAACTGCAACCAAATGCAGTATTAACATGTTTGTAGAGCTGCTAGAATTAATGTGTGGAAATTGTTATTTATCTGTTAAAAATATTTGTTATTGGAATTTTGCGCAAATGTCCATATTGCATAACAAAAATTGACAAGTAATATTCAAAGTGTATTGGATGTATACGAGATGAAGTGTGCTTCGTGAAACAGCGAATACTCTAGCCGCTACACCACCACGGCCTCCATGATCTTAAGACAGGAGTAGTTGAGAGCGGTTTGGTGGTTTGTAACAACCAAGGTATTGAGAGCCAATGAGGGTGAAATATGGCAGATATGGAGCAGCAAGGGTGGGGAAAAAACAGGAGAACCTCAAGAAAACATGCCAGCCAGCAGCATCAATCAGCACAATTATTATGTGGAAATCTGTTAGTAACCTCACAGGGAAACCAACATTAGCGGAAGGCAAGCGTCCTACCGCTATGCCACCGCAGCCCCCCCCCCCCCCCCCTCAGACGCCATGGGAAGGGAGGACAGGAACCGAATTTATTCAGCGATAATGCTTTTTCTTAGAGGAGTGTTTGTTTGTCAAGTTTCTGCAGCGTGATTCCGGGATATTGAAACTTAATTTTTAATGTATTCGCAGGAGAATTCCACTCCAAAAATAATAATTGCACAAGTTGGTAGGTAACCACAAAGAAACTTTGTCACAAGTGTGTGTGCGTGTGTGTGCGTGCGTGTGCGTGCCCCCCCCCCCCATTGTAGTTCAACAATGTCTTGATCTAAACTACCCAAAGTAACCTAAAATGCTGGTGAATAAGTTTTCATACAATTTAACCTAAGCATAGGGTGGTTCCTTTACTATCCCTAAAGGTATATTTATAGAAATATCCTATTGTAGTTTCTCCCAATGTAAATTTTTTTAACATGTTGGGCTGAATTGAAATTGTGGCTACCGACTGACTAAAGCCTAAGCTACAATCACCGTAGCGTTCCCGTAACAAAATAAGTGGGGTTACCATGGAAGTATGGAAATGAACTGGCTACAACCACAGTAAGGAAACTGTTACACGACTAATGAGAAACGAGCACAAAAATAGACACTGTACATGTATCGCGGATATTTTCAGTCTCTTGGCTAACTTGATTTTTATTTTTGTTTATACTTGATGAAAAAAGTTTCGCGGGAATCATGTTTCGCGGATATTTGAAGTGTGGTATACGTGTTAATAATTACGTTGACTATTTAAATAAACGGAAATCTGAACTGAACCGCAAAATTCATTTAATAACTATGTTCTTGTTATAAGCTTGCATTGCACTGCCATTCGTGGTTGGAAATGTTCACTCGTGATTGGCCGGCGTAGAACTCGGCGTAAAAATTATTGAAAATATTAATTCCTCTTAACGCCGCTACCGTGAGCAGGCTGCCATCTTACGCAGTTATGGTGTGTTGTATAGGTAGTGCCATATACAAGTGTGGATTCAATTTTTATTGTTGATTCTTACGGTCATTGTAGCCTTTCGTACTAAATTGCACTTTTGGAGAAAGATGGAAGACAATTTTTGTAGATATAGGGAATAAAATTATCCATAAATGTTTCCTGTACCTCCTCCCTTCTGGAAAATTTCTAAAATTGATTGTCCAGTGCAGACAATTGAGTAAAAATTTTAATTTCTCTGTTTTAATTATGTATCAAGGTTAACTTAACACTGTCCAACATTGTAGATGCGAGAAACAAAATTGTACCCTACAATAAGGGATAAATAAGTAGTTCTGTTATGATACAGTTTTATAATGTAAAGAGAGGGAATTAATTTACCAGAAACCATTTACTATATTAACAAAAAATATGAATAAAGGAGATGGTCATATTGGAAACAAACCTTACCGAGTCATTGTCGGTGTTAGGTATTTAAATATAAATGCCAGCAAATTATTTATTCGTGGATCAGGAACATCTGAACTTTGCCTTCCAGAAATCCAGCAACGCTTCTGGTAGCTGTTTTGTTGAACTCATTACTGATACGCAACCTGCTGTACATTACACAACGACGGTAGAACGCTCATTATATTTCATGTAATCATTTATTAGTTTTCCACAAATCCTGGTATATGAGCACTATATCTAAAACACGTGCTTATTGTCGCACACAACCCGATACTGGTCCGCAGTACACACGCACACGAGCGGTAGTTTTATGAGGAAATTATTTGATTGCACAACTAACATAAGCCAATAATAAACTAGTAAAACTTCCCACGTGATTTGTAATATATATTTATTCATCAGCTTCTTTGTTCAACACGAAATGCTTCGAATGTAACCTTTCTCTCTACGTCATTCTAATGTAAACACACAGTTTTGGAATACTGTCATAGGCCATAGTAAAACCACCTAACTCCATATGTTCCCATGTTCTACTTTCACGTTCTTTACTTTTGGTGTCAATATAGAATTTATTTTACTCGCTTTACTGCAACTAATGTATACCTCAAGTGTGATAGTGATCATAAGGAGGAAGCGAATAGTGGATTAGGTCATATCTAGAAATTTTTGCTAGTGTACAGTTAAAAAAAAGGGATTTTTCCAGATTTTATACTATTCTGTAATGACCAAAACATGAAAAAAGTCGAAAGATTTTTGCTAAAGATCTATCTAGCCCTACTCAAAATCTCTTCATATGAAAATAAATAAAATTAATCAAACAAAGTTAACTTAATCGATCCTGTTCCTACGCTTACCAGAAATTAAATCAATGCTGTACTTTTCACATTCCCCAACTCCTTTGAATTATTTAAAACGGCCGCCTTCACGGTGATAAATATAACTTAACAAGGTGCTAATTTTGGGCAGCTTCTATCATCGAGCTAGAGCGTACAAAGTTTTTTTTTTTTTCATTTTTTCTTTTACTGGGAGAATCTATTTCGAATTATTATTTTAAAATTATTTTTATTGCCAGATATTGCTTTTGTTTTTCCATGAATGTCATTACAGGAGAAAATGAAAGGAATGTTGTCATTTTCGTTTCTCCGCCGAATTTAAATTTTATTTATCAGAAGTTTCCTGCACAATTACATTTAATGTCTCTTTGAGATTGTAATATTACGTGCAGTATTCAATTAAAATAGCATTCCAGCCCAGACAGCTTCTAAACAAATTAGCTTCATAAAGTACTTAGTTTCCAACAATTCTTCGTTATTTTAAAGTTTCTTGACTTCCATATTTTCGTGCACGATTCGGATTGGCCGAGACCGTCAAACATCAAAGAAATTTTAGAACCTATCGAATCTTCAAATGTTTGATGGAAATTGAAGCCGCCCAGCTTTCTCAGGCATATATGGCGACGTGTATGAAGTTTCGATGACTTCACAACTGTTCCAATAAGTTTGATCAAATAAAGTTGAAGCAGTTTGACGGGAAAATTAGTGTCGGGGGCTTTAGGAATTCAGAAAAGTTGGCTGTAGGCCTACACGGTTACTTCCTATATCTGGATATTTCGCGAATTCATTTGAAGACGAGTTAGACTTGGGACAACTGCACGTAGGTATGAATTGCTTTCTAAATTGTCCCGTAGTCTCTTAGACACGCCCTGGGACTAGTTTGAGCCAATAAATAACACGAAAGAAAACAAGGCCCGAATTGCGTGATAACTGGTCTGAGGTAAATCCGGAGCATCGGCCAATTAACTGCTAACTGATACTAGAGTACACTGAGGGGGGGAAGGGGGACGCGGTGGCTGAGCGGTTAGCCTGCTAGCCTCCCAAGGCTAACCGGATTCAATCCCCAGCCGGGTAAAACTGGATTTTCACATGTGGGCATCGTGCCGGATGATACCACCGATTTTCTCGGGGATCTCCCTTTTCCCCGCGCTGCTCCATAATCTCCTCGCGTCATCCTCGTCGGTTCTCAAGACCTCAGAGCCGCCCAAATCTCCTCGCTCACTCGGCTACAATAAGGCTGGTGTAGTCTACCTATTTACCAAATCAATATGCGGAATTTCTAGCTCTCTACCACGAGTTTCTTAAACACGGGGACAAACTTCGGCAGCCAATTCCTTATGAAAATTTAGAAGATACGTTGTACACACATTTTAGTCTTTAAAGTGACCATTAAGAGAGCTGTGCGCACCAATGATTTGAGTTTCAAAATTCGTGTAGTTGATACATAATCAAAAGTGTTTTCTGATAAGTAACAAATCGATTAATGGTGTTTTTATAACGGCGATCTTACGCCTCTAAAAACGCGGTCTGTGATATCGCCCACCTTCCTTTTGGAAATGTCTTGTTGGAACCGTATGCGTGAATCAAACTTTCAACATTGCTTTCTAAGATTTTTTAGTCGTCCCGTGAATCAGCACGTCTAAATTAACAAAAAAATGTCTTGTCAGGAAACGCTCAGGTGAACCGTTTGTGAGAGTCCATGTTGAAATTTCAGAACAGACCGTGTGATGCATCTCAGGCAGGCGAACCACAATACACAGTAAGGAAATTTAAACCAACAGGAGCACATAGTTCCCTTAATTATCCCTTACTTACATTTTAGTCTTAAATTTTCGTCAGTAATACACTGCTGAAGATGTTCCCATATTTTAGAAACAAGTTGTATAAGTTAGATACGCCATTTATTATCCACCGATAACGCCTATCTAGCCTATCAATAGAAGTCTTTAGTCCTAAAGTGAACCGGATTTCTTCCTTAAAAAGCTGCCCAGCTGCCAACCAAGGTTCTTGGTAGAAGACAGAACCACCTACATTAAAACAGATTAGTTATCCAAAGCGAGGTGCTATTCAAACGAGTGTTGACTACACCCAGTGGTTCAGGGAATTAAATTTTTTATTAACCTCTCCGAACTTTGAAATTAACCTCGAAATTTTACTACCGCAAAGCACATTGGTTTCTTAATTGGTCTTTTAGAATTCCTATTAATGCTCCTTGTCTGGAGGAGATTTCTCGTTTTGAGTTAAATTGAGACAATTTATTTTCTAATTGTTTTAGTCACTCGTGCCAGTAAGCTTTGACGTTTTTTTTTTCTCGCAACATACGTAAATATTTTGTTTATGAAAATAACGACTGTCTAGAGTTTAATTAATGTGATAATTTCTTTGTACGTTTTAAAATGTGTGGTTGCTAATGGATAACCGCAAATTAGTTTATAATGGGTAAACGCAAATTACACTGATATATTACGTCACGCGTGATTTTAAAAGCAATGTGGGAAACCTTAAAAACCGTAGGTACTTGTATTGGAAATTTTTTTACCATCGTCATTAGATATCATTTAAAGATTGTGATAAAAATTTCCGCAATCATTTCTTTAAACGTACAGTTGATACTTTTGCATTATTTGAAGAATTTTTGAAAAGAACCTGTGAACAAAAAATGATTCTACAAAAATCTGAAACTTAATTATAGGTCTCCGCACACTGTATACATTATACAGTGTAAATGGCTTCAAATCAGTGATGTCAATTGAACATCCTTCCATTGTAAATAGGGACAGCTTGTCGGTTTCTATGCTGGCTTAGTTACGGACATTTAAAGTCGCTTTCGGACTAATAAAACGACGAAAGTTATGTTTGTATCTGAAATTTGCGTTAACTTAAAAATTCAAGTGTGTAGTTGAAGTGAGGGAAACGATTTTGGCGGCTCTTAACACTGGGGTCTTGAGAGCCGATGAGTGAATACAGGTGCTTATGGAGCAACGCCAGAATGAAACGGCAGGGGAAACGGGAGATCCCCGAGAAAACCCGCCGACCAGTGGCATCGTCTAGCACAATTTCCACTTGCACAATCCGGGAGTGGCCCGGCCGGGGATTGAATCCGGTTCGCCTTGGGAGGCGAGCAGTCTAACCGCTCAGCCACCGCGGCCCCGTGTAGATTAAGCATTTATTTTCAAGAGGTAGAAAATATTTTACGTCAAACATTAAACGCTTGCTATTCGTTTGCTATGGAAACAGATTCATAAAATCTACCAGAGACTACCTATTGTGTTCAGTATAGAGAATTGTAGCTGATATTCATGGCGCGAAGGGATCGGAGTTAGTCGTGGGTAACGAAAGTGTGACGATTATGGCAAAAATGCACGACGAACTGTTAGGTGTCAATGGATGAGTTGTCCTTGTCAGTAGCCTAAATACGTCAAAAATGATATAGCCTTAAGCGCAGGTTCAATCCCAGTCTCTTCACGGAATCTTTTAAGAGTTTTGAATGAATTTTTTCAGATAAAATTCATTAAAAAAAAGGATTAGTCGGTTAGTGCGCTGCCGGTCTAGGATGCGGGAGTTTCTGGGTTCGAATCTTGGACAAGACATGGGTGTTAGGTGAAGTAAGGCCTTGTTATTTAGTAGCAGTCTCTTGATAGGCCTTCAGACATAACACCCGGGGGGCGTTGAAAAGACCTTTCCATT
Organism: Dryococelus australis; assembly: GCA_029891345.1. NCBI lineage: Eukaryota > Metazoa > Arthropoda > Insecta > Phasmatodea > Phasmatidae > Dryococelus > Dryococelus australis. Next base: position 99,278,256 of record CM056999.1, read on the forward strand.
CCCAAATACAATTCATTAAAATGTACTCTTAACGACATCATGGTAGTTTTCTGTTGAATGCGAGTATACAATAAATTACGCCCTATCTATAGGCGCACGACTGTGAATACATAAAGATACTAATTCCAGATCATTAACTCTTCGCCAGCCCGTAAATCCTCTTAACTGTCTTTCAGTTAGCGGTATTGCACCCGCTGGTGTTGCCGATTCGATACAATATAAATTGTATATATGAGCTAACTATATTTCATAATGACACAGGCAGCAACAATGTTACAGGCGTAGGAGTCAACGTACTAAAATGAGATCCGAATGAATATTACAAGTAGGCCTTGAAAGCTCCTACCATGCAGGGCTAGGCCTAGTTGTGAATGTGAAGTTCTTGGATTGGCGAGTGCAATACAGACGTCAATAGTTGTTTGACTAACGGTGGAGTGAAATACTCGTTAAGTTATACGCTTACGGCGCCCGTCTACGTGGCACGCCAAGTGGGTTGCAGTGTGTTTGTAGCACGCGCTTTTAAAACGCGCCATTTCATGTACGTGCAATCGGTTTCCACGCGAAGAGAGAGATCGCTTCTTATTAGGCCGGGATACAATATTCTAAATGATCGCCCTTATTGTAAACACTATTTTGAAGCTCTCAGACACGGCAAAAATAAACGGCATTTTCAAACTTATAATATAGGGACAGGTGTTTTTCGCGAACATTTTTACGGCCACTTCAATATCCTACTTCCACAACTATAACTTCCTTTGGTTATTGGTTGCGTGTCTACGTGAGAAGACAAGTTCTTTATTGACTGGGCCAATCGTAATAAAGTACTCTGATGCTGCACTTCAATGATTCGTGGGCACACACTTGACGCACGTGAGATTTAAAAATCATCCAACCACAAAAGTACAATTGATCTTGAAATCTTTTCGCGGAAAACACTTACCGCTACTGATGTATCGGAAAATATTCTGAGCGAATTCTTGCGGAGATAGTAGAGGGCATTGCACTGAAATTTTGCTACAAACTTTCCATCAATAAAGTGGCAGGGTCGAAGCTTCAAGTCTCATAAGTACACACGGCACGACGATAACTCTGCACGTGAGTTCAGAGCCCAGCGCGTAGAGGCAATGATGCACTGGATTCGCGTGGCAATTTCACCCTTTTCGCTTCCGCGCCTCCGTCTCAAACCTGGAAAATAGCCCCATGTAGACGGACCTATTAACCTTCATGTAGTAAATTTGTAAGTTGCCACTTGATGCTGGAATGCTGTTCTCTTTGCGCTAGACACAACGCTCGAACAAGGTTTATTTTGTGCCAGACTTTCATGTTTGTCGTGTCTCGGGTATCGCCAATATGCAAATTTTTATTATGGAGTCGGCTCTTTACGTAGGCTTACTATACGCAATAAATTCAGCTGGGAGGCATCCATGTGGTTAGCTGTTATTTTACTGTAATGAAAACGTTATGAATTTCGTGTGAACATATATTGTAATTTTTTACAATGGCAAAGCTCTTGAATATATTTTATAAATTTTGAACTTCCCAATGAACATTTTTTAGTCCTTTTAATTTGAAAGTTTTTTTTTTTTTTTTTGTAAGCTGTAGTGTAGACTCAATAAAGTACCATAAAACTTCAACTCAAGAAATTACGGTGCGTGTCCGTGAATTTCCGTAAGTTAATGGTAGTCAGTACGAAAATGTAAATAAATAAACGAGAAATAAACCGAAGTGTTAAAAAAAAAAATTATGCGTAGTAAACGGAAAACCCCCGCTATTTAATTCGTATTCTAGAGTCTGGACTAGCTATGCCGGGGCTACGCAAAGCAAACTTCGCCGCTGTAACCAAAACCATTACTGTTCATGCGGGGTGCCGCGGTGGTTTAGTGGTTAGACTACTCCCCTCCCACCAAGGCGAATTTGTCTAGATTCCCGGCGGGGTCGCCCCCGGATGCTATAATGTGGGAATCGTGCCAAACGAAGCCGCTGGTCGGCGGGTTTTCTCGGGGATCTCCACCGCCCTTTCATTCCGGCGCTGCTCCATAATTTCCTCGCTTCACCCTCATCGGCTCTCAAAACCCCGATGTTATGAGCCACTCGACTCACTCACCCTCACACTGACTGACCTGACTGACGTTCCTGTGATAGTTATCCATCCGCGACATTTAAATACACGCATGCCTTTAAATTCGTTTATTTCCACAACACCTGTCGCAGATGGCAAATTTTCTAACATTTCTGCAACTCTGGGAGATGAAAAATATACTTGCATCACTTAACTTTAAATATTAAATTGTCTCTAGTGTGGCTGTATAACTGGTTGGCGAACTTGTATTGTTTTTAGTTAATATATCTGCGGCTACTGCTGAAATTCTTATCGGGAGCGAAAAATACAGTAAGAATATTTATTTCCCCCTTTGTGTAACACTCGCCTGGCAAAAATCAACATTACTTCGTTAAGCCACTTCATAAATCGAACATACAATCGTGTAAATAGAAATGTTTACTGAATATGATGTAATCTCATAGAAAGTTCGGAAATGTATTAAACGCTCCCATTATAAAGCAAATTTTTTAAAAATTTTCCCCAGCACTTTTTCATAAATGCAGTTTGCTACAGATTTTTTTCCTGATAAATTTACCTAAGTCGCATGCCTCTATATGTTCGACAAACAATGCTATATGGGTGGAAACTAGATACTATGTTCGTCTTTCATGCTTGTGCTCCTTAGTTCTCAAACATGTCTCAACAAAGTCTTCCATGTGCTCTGTGTCATTGCTAAGATACTAGTTTTAAAGTTCGCTACTCAAGGGAGAGAACTCCTTGTAGCCCCGGCATGAAAACTTGAATTACTCACTTAAATACTTGACAAACATCAGCAGCGTCGCTTACAAACTAAACCCTATATTTTATTATTTAATAGCAGTTTTTCTCTGTAGATCGTGGCCTTCGAATCCTCGGCGTAAACGGTCAGAAGCTAAATTTTATAAAATTACGCAAAAACTACTCGTGTATACTGTCTGTTCTGAATTTTATTTCGCGCATCTTCTGCGTGAGGGTAGTTTTGATCGAGGACCTACCACAGTTGATGCAGTAGCATTAAATCAATTGTTACGAAAGCAATTTATACCCAGTGTGCTTTATTTCATTCGGTCGGACAATTGTAACTACAAACCGTGACATAAAATACGCGACGCTGGTGACAAACGATCTCGGATCAGACCTAGGCCAGAAAATGTAAAACAAGTTGAAATGTCGCTTTGATATGGGGCTGGTGGCCTGTGGTTTCATCTCCGACAATTCCGCATGGAAATTTGATGGATTTCGCACGGGCCTACTACAAGGTATAGTTCGTTAGCGAGTCTCGCGGATGGAAATGACTGTGCGCATAGGCTATTATCGGCAAAGTGAGCAACTTAGAAAGGCCTCTCTTTTGGAATAATAATGAATAAATATATTGCATTTTAACTTTGGACGTTAACTTCAGTGTGCGGTGGAATATACATACTGTGCTTATTACTTACATGGCAATATTTATTTTTAAACCGTGGTTAAAGGTGAGAAATTGTCAGAAAGAAAGTAACAAGGGCCTTAAGTGTTCACTTTACCGTGAACAGCCTATACATGATTGTAACCACATAGCAGTTGTGTGTTGTAAATTTTATGGCTGCTGCACCTACGTCGGACTCATTTCTAAAAACATGTTTAATCTGACATTGTTAGTTTTCATAAAGTTTTAGAGGTTTGCGATTGCAAATAAACGCAATAAGATATAATATATTATATATAATATATCAGATTTTAAACGTTTGAGCTAGATGTTCGGCATTGCAGCGAACACATTATTTTGTTCGCTACGATAAGTAACGGTAAAACGCCGTTTCGCACCAGAGTACTTAAGAATACAGAAGTGACACAGCCAAGTTTTCTGAAGATCTGCTGAAGTTCTAGATCCAAGATATTCCTCCGCTTCATGCAAGCAAATCTTATAAAATTACACCAGCAAGGGGCCAACGCACCGCATTCATGCGCATTCGGTTTAATAAGATTTTGCATACGAAACATTTCTTACTAGGCGTTACCAACACACGTATCTTCTCCCTCTTTTTATTCACGTTAATTATAGGAAAATTACTATAAGTGAATATTCAACTTAGCTAAAATAAGTTATTTTTTTGTGATAAGGAAGTATAAATCTCATATTTAAGAAACAAACTAACATGTCATGTATGGGGTGTTCTTTCAAAGGCTTGATTCAAATAGCGCGATGAAAACATGGATAGACTATACTTTTTCATTACACATCCAGTAATCGTTGTTACGGTCTTACTGGAGTTAGGTTTTTAATTTCTATTCTTAATTTTTTTGACCTAAAGAAGTCTTCAAATTTGCAACCATAGTGGGAGGCAATCCAGAAAATGCGATGATAACAAAATCGGGGGATAGTTTGGCACTGCAGCTCCGAATCTATAGTCTACATTCAAAATTCAATTACACCACTCGTTTGCCAAAGGATCGAGGAATATAAGTGAAGTGAGGACTATGAAGCATAGTGAATAAAAAAGGGGGGGGGGCGCAATTTTGACAAAGCTACGACGCTCGTTTAGGTTTAAATCGACAGTTGTCGCCATTATCAAATGATTGCGCGTACAAAAAAAATTGTGACGTGGTTTTGGTGAAATTGTAAAAAATTAAGAAAGCTTTACAAAATTACTTATACTCGTCAAATAGCCAAATCGAAATTCTGAAATCTTATACGGTTGGTAAGAACAAATCAAAATCAATCCAGTGATTCTCATAAAACCCCACATTATCGATTGAAGCGATGCCGGGAACGTAATCAAAACATCAAGGCGTCCGAGGGCGTCAACGTACACGTATTCGCCCAAAACAAACTGCAGTTTTCCCAACACAGCCTCGCCCTATTTTTTTTTGTATTCCCTATTCGAAGCATCTACAACGGAAACACACTTAAATATTACTCTAAAATTTACTACCAAATTGTTTTTTTCTTAACATTTAAATACGATAACTACAGCAAAATATCTTGCAACTTTGTAGAATTTATGCATTCTTGCTCCTTATGCAAAATAAAACACTTTCCTGACAATTTTGGTAGCGTGTGTAATAACTTTTAAAGAGTTCGGCAATTTTTGCAGTCGCGTGTAGTGCTCGATAGGAAGTAACAAATTTCTAAATTAAGAATTTATTTTCGAATGTCGACCGACCATTTGCAAAGACGCCATAGAAACCACCATGACTGAAGAGCGATGTGGTGAAGTCCCACGCGGCTAAACTGGCAGCGCGTATTTAACTATTGCAAAAGCATCCAGGTTCGGTTCTGAAATCTGCTACTGCTCCTTTCTTATAGCCTGTTGACGATAAAGTGAGCGCTTTTTAAGGCCCTTCTAACAGACATTAACAGCTAATAAATATATCTTATTGCAGCCTCGGGCATTAAATTTTGATGGTGGTAAAATATATACACTGTGTTTATTGGTCACTTTGCAATGTTTATATTAAAAAGCAGCAGGAAAACAAACTAAACGAAAGGAAAAATTTATAAGGGCCTTGAAAAGTACTCACTTTAAGTTAGTTGACATTTATAGGCTGCTTACGGTATATATCGAAATATTCAGGATATATTAAACCGCATAAGCATCGGTGTTCGTAGTACGTTAACAAAGAAAATTTTCACTCTTAATAAATGACCAATTAGTGAAATTAAAAATTTTACTCAGAATTGTTACAATTAGGTTTCCTTCAGTCAGTCTTTTAGTCTTGTGAGTAATCATGAGTCAGTGGAGATTAACTACAAAATAAGAATATTGAACTGCAAGTGAAAACGGCACGAAAATAATTCGCAGCAATGTCAAAAACTGCGCGCAGAAAAATAAAAAAGAAAACTTGTACGTCGGTTGCTTGCTTTAGCTTTTTAGGAGTATAGCATGTTGCTCATTTTGGACGGCACAGCCGCAGAAATATGTGTTAAGCCCTACGCGTGTGCTTGAAAAGGCAGAATGGCGGTGCGGGAAATGGAGATGTGTAGCTACCGAACTGGGGTTCTCCACTTTGACGACCAGCAAAATAGCGGCATTTGCCCGCTCTCTTTGAAGTCTGCTTAGCCGCAACAGAACCGCACCAGCTTCGTCACAAGGCCGGACTTCACAGCGCAAGAGGCCAGCTTCCTCTTGGGAGGGCCCAGGCGACGATACTGTGTATAGGGATTGTCGCGTCACTATTTCCTACGGTCGTAGACGCATTGCCAACTCCAAAAATTAAATTATAATTAAAGCATGAGTAAATTTCAAAGTTACGAACAACCAAAATACTTTTGCGTTGCTGACCTTGACACGCCAGGCGTTAGCGAACGAAGATGAGAACAGTCGTTATTTGTTAGGGGCGGCAGCGTATCAGTTACAGAAAGCGAGCCGACAATTTAATATATTTTTCACGCACGCTGCTTACCCTGGCAATATTTATTTCTGCGTTTATCTGAAGAATGCTCTGGATTACTGACCTCGTTCTCTGTGGAACCCGGGGTGTGCTGAACCTTAGAGATGGTCAGGGAACACAATAAATATCGCGGCAGGCCTCCGGGCCATGAGTGGAGTTGGTTAGTGAATGAGTGGCAGAGTTCCGAGCGATAGGACGAGCGAAGTGACCAGCGGAAGGGCAACTGCGAGTATCAAGCAGTGAAGGACGCGGCTGGCAGGCTGGAACATTGGACTAGATGCGTGAGTGAAATACTTAGTGATGTCAACATATAGACTGCACACGTGCTAGTAAGGAGTAGGAGTTGATTGACTGTAACCAAGAATATTAAGGAAGTCTGAGTTAAAATACATGAAATATTATGCTTACTCTTAAAGAGTAAAAGTGGAGACAGACAATTCAATACTCTAATAGCAGAGCTAATAAATTATAAATCAAATTTAGTTTCTTATTAAAATCTCCAACTCTTATGACCTTAGATACTCCCATCGGGTGTCCACACGTAACAATAACACAGCTCAATGAAATCGAGCTAATTTTAAAATTTTCGTACTGCTGACTACGGTGGCGTAAAGTCCACAGTTGGCAATCTTGAGTTTACGGTTAGCTGCCTTCAAGAGCTGGCAGCCCAATTCTTGCAATTAATAGTCTATGATCATGGCAATAAGTGGCGCGGTCAAGAATAAACTTAATGGTTCTATCGCCAAATGCTGCAAACTATGAAAACTTGACAGTAGCCATAGAAGACAGGTCTTGTGCACAAGAACTCCCCATGTTCTAGAACGTACTGATTATCAGCTGCGCATAACACGTCATGTGCATGAAAGATCCTGACATAATGCGTAAGGGGAATAGTTATCATTTTTTTTGCAGGTTGTTATAGATATGACTTATGGTCATATTCACACAAGGGGCTAGGCGCGTAGCTGAAATGGTATTGGTGGAGCATTTATTGTAACGGAGAGGGTTTATTTTAGTCTGTGAAACGTGTATAGTAAGACGCTGTCAATTGACATATTGAATGATTATACGTTCGGGGAAACACTGTTAACATAATTTAATTTATGTTACTACGTTAGTTTAATTTATGTTATCTACTATGAACAGTCTCCACTTTATTCTTGACGTCGGAGCCTGTTTCTAGCAGATTGGTTAACGACAGTCGGACGTACCCCTGCTGTGATCTTCCCTGGCTGCTGGTCGAATGTGGAAGGACGCCGAGCCCTGCCTTAGTGGCCTATATCGGTACGTCGTTTAGGCGTCCATGTCCCCGATCGCTGGCTGGTGGTGGGGGTTTTTGCAAGCGGCCTCGTCTGGTGGTTGCTGCAGTAAGTTGTCGCAATTCCTGGCGTCCTGATTTGCTGAAAGTGTTAGGCCAGCTTCATAAGATGGTTTTGAATTAGTCTGTTCATAACATGATGCATGAAGTAACAGCCAATCAGTAAAGTGTAGAAAACTTTTGACGAAGTAGTTTATTTAAAATGGAAGAACATAGTTATTTGCAAAAACGATTAAATTTCGCAAGATACAAATTTAGAGGAAAGAACAGGAGACAGCATCCTGGCAGAAATTTTTAAGTTATCCACATCTTTACAATAACTAAAGTAAACCTTTAAAAAGGAATAAAAATGCTTCCTTTTTTTAAATTACTGGTTATCTTAAACACAGTAGCAAACTAAAATTAATTTCATGTGTGTAAAAAACATTGAATAGTACTAAAAAATGAATTACCAACTGGCGTCAGACTGGTCGCAAAATTTTATTGAATGGAAATTGTGCATAAGTATGAATTCTGAATGGATTTCACAAAGGGGTTTTTTTTTCTTGTGAATGTTCTACCGTAACGTTCTATGCTCTACTCATGTTTTTCGATCGTGGACCCACCATTAGATGCGGTGTGGAAGCACCCCCACGATGAGCTGGCAGGCCTATGGCCCTGCCCCCATGTCCTTCCTTCAGCCCAGTCACTGCCGGCACACCCCTCTTCACGGAACTATAGGAACTTGGAACTTGGAACTTGGCAGCTGGAGCAGGCTGTCTGCTAGAGACAGCCCCTTGCGAACCCGCACCCCGGCCCTCTTAGTCGCTGTTAACTCCGGCCCAACGGCGAACTTTCTCGCGAGGGTGAATCCAAGTGCTTGGCTGTAAATCATAGGGGCTGAGTTTCCACACAGATCTGGTTCGCAGGTGACTCAGCAATGCCCGATTACCATTTCTTTTGTTTAGTTGGAAGCTGTACAGAACATTAACGGCTGTTCACGATAAAATTAGCTACACTAAAATTCCTTCATTTTACGGATAAGTGCTAGTAAAAACTTATCCAAAAGTGTCCGTAAATTCTCCGTAAAATTACGGACACATTGATTTTCAGAAACTGGCTTTCTGTAAATTTCACGGAACCTCTCCGTTAATTTCCAAGCTAGTTTTCTGTACTTCCCTTTTAAAATAGAGGTAATTAACATGTCTTTAATTTTCGTTATATGGGTGTTCTACAGTAAATAAAAATGATATTAAAGTTAAAATATTTTGTACTTAAGCGATGTTTGAACCAGTCAAAAAACTCCCACTCTACAACTCTTACCATAATTTTTTTTTTTTCATTAATTTAATGCGACATTTTTGACGTTTGCGAAGCTCTAGTGAGACAGACTTGACGAATTCCCAGTGCGACAATCTAGCGGAGCATCTGCCGCGTCGGAGGCCCCGGGGCGCTAGCCCGCGACCCTCCGGCTACAGGTCGGCCACCCTACCCCTGAGCTATGAGGGCAGGGCGACCATTTACCTACAACTCTCTTTAATAATCGTGTAACTTTTAAATTTGTATTCAAATAAGCAAACGCGAAAATTCCGTGTCTTTTAAATTTAGTGCATTTTTAGTGTTTCCAGATGTTAGACGCCTGATGCTATTTTTTAATGTTTGAAAGAATAGGCAATAGTCGCGTGGATAACTGCAACTTCCACAGAAACGATAATTTTCTTGTTACAGTGGTGAAGAAAGCTTCGTGTAGAATCGGTATTGTTAGTTCCTGTAACTCGAAGCGAAAGGGAATGCGGAGACTTTCCGTATTTTGTATCTACGGACTTAACTCAGTTTTGTGTCATTCCTTTCCGTATATACACAGTACATTTCCGTAAAACATTCCATAAATATACGGAATTTTTTTTAAGTTAGGCGGACCGTCCAGTATAATAAAGGCAGTGACATTATTCAAAGGTTGATTAATACAGTGCAAATTTAACCGTGAAAGATTTATATAGCTTGCTTATCCCTGCATTATTAGACACCTCAAATACGGAATTCAAGATATGTTTAAAATATTGCGGATAGGACTATATTGTGATAACGTACTGGTAGAACAATATCCTTGAGAAATAAACACTGATGAACATTTAAAGTTGAAAAGGCTTTCAATGTGGAAAAGAGTAAAGAAATGGAGATACTAGTCAATAAGTAACGAAAAGATGGTCAGTATAACGAACTCAAATTTGTGTAGTCATATGACGAAATTCTGTTACACCCATTCTGCAGCAAGCTGTTTGACCTAGAATTAAGTTGCACGTAACCGAATGTTGCTATGGTTGGTAACACTGCGCTAGCAGTCGACGGGCATTTCGTCGGGTAGGGTTGTTGTGTGTGAAGTTTGAGTGTGGCGGGGGGGGGAGAGAATTACTTGTAGAGGGAGTGATGTCGCGGATGGGTTGGCTTGGACCCTAGCGCTCAAACCGCGCGCCCGAAGTGGCCAATTAAACCGGAGGGCTAGTCGAAATTTACCTCGGACATTGCAGTCCCAGGACTTTGGGGGGGGGGGGGGGTGGTGCCAAGGGAAGCACCGGACGTCGTGTCTACCCCGAAGCTCTCCCAGTAATGCCGCAGGGGTGGGTGGCATCGTGGTGATGGCAGGGAGGTGACGAAACTGGTCGCAAGTGATTTGCCGCAAAGTGACTATTCGTAACAAGTGTACGGAGAGAAATTATTAAACCACATGTGATTTCTCCCCGGATACAAGTTTATTTAAACTGCATCTGAAATTAAGCGCAAAAAGGAATTCAGGGAATCGGCAATATTCAAAGAAAAGCCAAGAAATAAAATTTCAATTTTATTAAGTGTAGTGTACCGGTAGCATGGGGCAGTAGACTTGTACTGACAACTGTAAGCAACATGTGCCATGACACATCCTGGTGGGACCGCTTCTCTTATAGCAGCGTAGCGCTTACATTAATAGGGTAAGAGGCACGGGATGAGATATTTTACAAGCGAGAGCACCACCGAGGAGGGAAGACAGGTAATGCGAGTGCAAGTCTGATGTCAATATCACTGAATTCCTCTTTGTGCGTACTTGCATTTATTTCAACGGCATCTGCAGGTTTCCAGGGGAAAAATCATGTGGTTTCATTGTTTCTGTCCAAACACATGCTACGAATTGTCACTTTGCGGCGAATTACTTGCCCCCGTACGTAATTTCATTGAGCTTAAACCGCATTTCATGATCCGCAACCGTTCCGGACATGTCGGATGTGTCCACGTTAGGCGGACCACCCTATATTTTAACGGGCACATTGAATGGCATGCACCCAGTAAAAGCAGGTATAGGCTGTTCACGGTAAAGTGAGAATTTTTGAAAGCCCTGCATAAATTCTACTTGTATACACGTTGTGTATTGTTCGACCTTATGTTAAATTAGCATTGGCATGGGCCTCATCACTTTATTTGTGCATCGGTCAAATGAAACTGTAATTATTAAGAAAGTAAATGCTGTACAAATATGCCCGTTTTTGCACTTCAATCGATTAAAAAAAAAAAGCGAAATCAATTTTGTTATCACAAATGGTTATCTAACACTTTTCATTCGACGTTAATATATGGATCTAATTTCAATCCATCGTTACCAACTTTACTAGGCGAATGCCACTCGGTGCGCCCATTAAAATATATGGATGCAGGGACAGTAACTTTTTCCGAAGGTTTATTTATAAAGTGTTCCCTTTATCGTGAATAGCCTTTACCGAAATTATATTTTTCATTTATTTGTCATGATCACATGAAAATAAATATGGGTTTTGGGTTATATTTCGGGGACCAGCCGACGATTCTCACCAAATTTTTCACCGAAGTAGTGCTACGTTAGGCCTTGTAAACCTACTTGTTTAAGGTGGGATAGGTCTATTTTTGAAATTGCTTTTATATAAATAATATAGTTGAGTATTTTATGTATATTAAAGAATTGAAAATTTATAAAAAATTCTGGTATACTAACAGTATCTAAGGAAAGGATCAATGTTACATAAAGAAATCCTATTTTGCCAGCTTTTTTGTAAAATATTTCCATCCGTGGGAATATAACAATTATGCCACATTTTCGGAACCATTATACTAATTTCCAAAAAATTCTTACTCCAGTAGTGTTACAGAAGGCCATGTAAACTTGCATGATTTAAGTGGGTAGCAGCACACTGGTTTTCAAAACGGCAGCTGTATAAATAATTTAGGCATTTGTTGCTAGGACATAATTAAACCAAATTCAACCGAGCTATGTATGTTGACAATAGCTATTAGATGAATCTTATACAAAGTCTCTTTTCAGGCCTTTTTGTGCAATATCGCCAAATGAGAAAATAAAAATTTATACTGTATCTTGGGAATTAATCAACCGATTTCTACCAAATTCTTTACACAAACAGCGGTACGATAGGCGATGTAAACTTACATGCACTGTAAAAAATAATGGAAAAATTACCTGACAAGGGTAAGGTAATATTCGCAAACTAGAGGGGGAAACGGAGTCTTCATTACAGGTAAGGTAAAATTACCGCACAGTAAAGTCCCATATAGATGGGAAAACTACATTACGACGCGTGAATCTCCTCAGCATTCTCAACAGCTAAGTGAGGGAATGGGTGGAAGAAAGAGTCCTGTAACACGCTTGTATTCGCTTTTACTGTCACGCTGTCGTCGTGGTGTAATGGATAGCGCATCTGCCTATCGTGATACAAGACCGTGATTCGCGCTCAATTACCAGAAAGTATCGAGAATTTTAGTGTTGAGATTTTGGTTACTATTCATCGGAGTATATAGATAATAAATTGAATTACAGTAATAGTCTGCGATAATTTTATTATAAATTATAGTTAATTTAAGCAGGGCTTCTGAAAAGTGGGAAGTAACTGTGAATGGATTATAATTTCTATTGAACTGCACTGACATGATGGTGAAACCCCAGCGCATTCCACAGATTTTCCACTAGAGGACGGCTCATAAATGGAATATTAAGTAAAATGATTCTACTGATTGAAATCGCTGGTTCGTCTACCGTAACCACTCTGTTTATCTACATCGGACGGCTCGTTTCTTCGCCAACAGCGCTTTCAAAATTACGTGGATAAAGGATATGAGGATAGAACAATTTTTTTTTCTGTAAGTGCGATGACAAATTTTTACACTTCCTCTAGCCTAGTTTTAATGCAAATATAATACCCTCTAATTGGGCATTATAGTTATCCGTACAAAATGATAATGAATACAAAGTGTAAACAAACGTCGCGTTAATCACTGTTGGCTGGCTGATTTTGATAATTCTGTTGGTGATGGGTGGGTAAATCACGGGAACATTCATATAAGATGGAAATATATCTACCTTTTATTAATTCTGTGGTTCCGCTCTGTGTCTAAAGCATAGGCTAAAGTTGTGGACCAATTATTTGCCTTCTGCGCATGTACCCAACGTTGACCTAAACCAAACCAACGTAACTCAGTCACATGGTCAACTCTGATGAACGGGTTTGTTTATACGTTTGTTTTCAAAAGACAAGCCCTAGTACACAAACAGAATACTTTAACAAATCTGAAATTAATTCACTGGCATTAAAATTGGCCAAGGGAATTTTTTAAAGATCTCAAAGCTTTTGTGTACACGAGTTTATGTTCTAACCTCAAATTATATTTTGGTCGTTTATAATAATCGTATTGGAACAAGGAAACTAGACCTGCGCAGCCAGCGAGATCGCTCTACCCCCCCCCCCCCCATATTAACTCTACGGTTGATAACCGTTTTTCAAATAGTGTTCCTTTAGTGTTTCTTTGCAGGAAAACGCAAATCTACTCCCACGACCTACATTACGCGAACCCCTAACGAACAAAGATGAAACTCTGTGATAACGCCGTTTAACGAAATTTTTTATACTGCAAGTGGGGCTTTAAAGACTCGTAAATAATAGGATCGCTGCAGAAGGAAACTAGTGTTCGATCAGGAATGGAGGGGAAAAGTAGCCATGGTATGATATAAGCAGTGGAGTGGAGAGATTTGGACGGGTCCAAAACATCGGGGTCTTGAGAGTTATGTGAATCCTGGGATCGTTCATTATAACATAATTTTGCAAAACCACGGAAAACCCGGATTTACCACTGCACAATCTCTGTCAGTATTTGAAGCTTTGGTTTCACTATTTAGTAACACTGTTGCGCTAACATACCATGCAAAAAAAAAATTAAGGTATTTATATCATTGTCAGCACAAAAAAACTGTTTTTGTTGATAAGAGATATGACCCTGGAACTTACTAATATGCTCTACTTTTTTTTTTAAAAGGTTTTTTGGAAACTACAGTAGTTAAAAAGTTTTTTCAACACAAGTAAGTCAGAGCAAAACTTGCATAACGCTATTGCGAAATGTGTAAAACTATAGTTATATATAAAAACATGGCCATAGTTAAACGATTTGGCAAGTTTAATTCAAATAAGTATTTTAAACATGCAATATTTTTCTTTAAGGGCCGGCTCGATCGACAGGAACAGTAGGCAAGAGAGAGGGATTTCAATGCAAGTTTGTAGGTGACATTACACAGTCGGTTTACATGATTAAGCATTAAATTAAAAACCATAACACGCATTATGAAAACGATAGCCTTGCAAGACGAAAACAATATTTTAGTTACTGAAAGTGCGTTATATCACAAGTTTAAATATTAAATCCGCTGCACGTTAGTCTATGCAGTTTAATGGTTTCAAAATTGTGTAACTAAATCCGTTACTATGAAACAATGAAGTCAGTGGTGGCACAATCCTATTTCTTATAGGAAGGACGCAACGCGTCAGGACGTAAACGAAATATTGGCGAAGAAATGGGTGACGTGTTGGAGGGTGCACGCGAACCGCGAGGGGGGGGGGAGTAGGACGGGCTGGCTGGCGTAGTGTCGCAGTGCCGACCGAGCGGCCTTGAGCAATTATGTTCGCGCTAGTCTGTAATCCCTAGCTACGCTACAAGAAGTTGACGGCCGCGCGCGAATGTTGTTCCACGTGCGTTCATCACGGACTATACACAATTGGGAAAGGAAAACGTAGAAATAACTGCACGATGTAGCCAAAGGAAGTCTGTAAAAAAGGAAGATGCAGCATGTTCCTGCAGCAAAATTTGCCAGTTATGTATGAACCATACAAATGTTATGTCTTTAGATAAAGTGCCAAACAACTGCTGTGGGGATTACGAGTCAGGCGTACTGCGGCAGCGCAGTTATAGTTACCACGTATGAAACAAAGCATGAGCATACCTACTTTAATGATGTACTGTACGAATAGTGATGTTAAATTTTAATGTGTAATACAAAAAATACATGTAATGCAAGTGAAAATTGCAAGAAAATAAGAACAAACTATTATGCATGCATTGAATTAGGTACTAGGGTAGACTTACTAATAAGGATCTGTAGGAAAGTCCGAATTGTCAGAAGAGGTATGGAGGTTTCATACTCAAGGCAGTTTTATTCCGTACGGATGTTTTTCACTAAGCGACAAATAGTTTGAGTTTGATAACGGATTATATTGCATACAACTTTCAGTTTTTGACAAATGTCCACATTAAAGTTTGAGCCTTAAAGGACAAAAAGAGGGGGGAGGGGCAGAGCTCGGTAACAAACTAAAAGTTTGAAAATATAACGAATTACATAATTTTCGAGGTTCCTGCAAAAAAAAAATAACTTCCACGTGTTTTACTAATTTCAAACTAATTATGTGATAATATGCATAAAAATAATACCAGATGTAAGAGTGGGATTGTCCTCAATAAGTAAACCCCACAGCCAAGACCGACGCCAGTAGCCAAGCAAGTGGAAACGGCTATATATCAAACGAGTAGTAGGGAAATGGCGATTTACTCACAAAGGGATCGGGTATAGGATTCGGCCTGACGCCATATCGTTAGGTCACTTGTCCTCCATATTTTACACACGACCCTTGACCTTGACCCTGGTGACCTCTAACCCCAAAAACCCAAAATGTTCCGAAAATATTTTTCCAAATGTATTTTAAAAATTTAATTTTAAAATCGTTAAATTTATAGTAAAAATTATTTTTTTTTAAATGTCATATATTAAAATTAAAAATTCCGAAAATATTTGTTAAAAATTATAAAAAATTAACTTATTTAAAAAAAAAACTTTTCGCCATAACCTCCATATTGGTAATCGACTCAACCAAGTTGTAGCGTTCAACCCCGCCATCTTGGTATGCCCTCGCTTTGTTTAAAAAAATGTTTTTGAAGTCTTATTTAAATCGTAAAAAAAATTAAAAATCGTTAAAAAAAAATTGTTATATAAAAATGTTTTTTTTTTTTAACTTAACGTTTTTATATATTCCAGGGAGTTATTAGTCGAATCCACTCCACTCCCCATAACGTTCATTCCATCAATTACTAACTTTAGTTAGACTTCCAGAAGACGACTAACTTCCTTGCCCCCACTCCCCTCACATACTTAGTCCACAATCTTGATTTTTTTCGTTTCTCATTTGTTTATACGTTACTAAAGGCCGCCATATTGGTAGGCGCATTCGACGTTATATTGGCAAGTTTGTTTCGAAGTTTGTTAAAATATATTATTAATATTACTATTTTAAAAATTCATTTTAAAATTATTTTAGAAAACTGAACTTTCTAGAGGTCACCCCTCACCCATACCCATTCTACCATCTTAGTAGGTGCGCCGGCAGCAATCTTGGTAATCTATTTTTTTTTTTTTTTCGTTCATCTCTACTATTATATGAAGAGGAAAAGTTGGTGTGTTTGATAGAGGTAATCTCTGGAACTAATAATCTTATCCTTATAATTATTTCACTGTTAGGAAGCTATATTCTCCCCTATGGAAATAGGCTATGTTTAAATTTTTTAAAAATAAGATTTAAAAATTTTGGGGGTGGGGGGAACATTAGTTACTGGTTTGATTCGTAAGCATTCTCTACCACAACTGCAGGGCCGATGGTTCCAACTCTTTCATTGTTAGAAAGCTACATTATTTCAGATGGTCATAGGCTTTGTTAGATTAAAAAAAAAAACTAATCCTCGAAAAGTTCAAAAAATTTTGTGAACTAAGGTTGAGAAATATGAGCTGCTTTCTAATTATGCTCCACTAAAACTACAGGGGCCACAGAGCCGAATGGCTAGAGCGATCCCAAGTGGGGTCGCAGTATCTGTGGATAGCATATCAAGTAGGGCCACACTGTTCGTAATAAAAAAAATGTTTTTAATCAGTGTTTTAAAATATTTTTTGAAACCGAGTTTTTTAAAGTTTTATATTGATGTTAATGAAACACACCGTCGGTAAAGTTAGTGGAGATTCAGTATAAAATAAGACTCTGACACCACAAACAGATTTTACATGCACGAATGCAATTGAATTTATAAAACGAAGGAAGTGTGTGTGCACCTCGAGGCAGGCTGCCGTAATTGTCGTCCCTAGTTATGGACGGCAGAAAGTATTCGCAACGTCGGCATTTGTCGCAGAATACCTGACCGGAAGCGCACGTGCGAACCGCAGCGGCCAGCCACCCGACGCGCGGGACACCGGAGAGAGAACTAGTATGTTCCAGACAGCTATCAAGGCTTGAATATTTCACACTTGATGTCTAGAATCCCAACAGACAGCGATGGCGTCCTCGCTTACCATGTAATACGTCCAGGAACCTTCGCCCCAGTCGAGAATAAGGACCACGTTCGAGCCCTGGTTCATACACCACACACTAGCAAAAAAAAACTATTGGAGACATAGGAGATTAACACGGTACAATACTTATGCAAAACTTAACATCAACGAGAGAAACTTATACAAGGTACAGTACTGTTCAGAAAAATATGGTGCAACACGTATGAAATTGTACAGGCGAAACAAAACATACGCTACTATACCGATGGGACAGAGAACACACTGTTCCGAGGCAGGCGACCGATCAGTTTCGGCACATCAGTTACCTCAAAGCGTGTCGCGTTTTTAATCTTTTTCACGCACGCTACCTACCCTGGCATTTCTTTTTCGGCCGAAATCTGAAGAATGCTCTGGATTACTGACGTCTCTCAGCTCAACTCGGGGTGTGATGAAACCTTAGATGCTCAGGACCGACGCTATTTAAGTGTCAGGCCGTCCGAACCTGCAGTTTTGGAGTTGAAGCTGATGAATGGCTAAGCGATAGAACGATGGACGGGAGAATCAGTGGACCAGCGGAAGGGGAGTCTGCGACAGTGTATATCGAGCGGTAGAGCGTGCGGCTGGCAGACGGGACTATTGGACTAAGTGCAGGAGTCAAGGACATTGTAACTTATGGAAACACACTGAACTCTTGCTAGTAGTGGATATGAGTTAATTGACTGTAATGAAGAGACATTAAGGGCATTAATTAAAGTTGAAATAAACATTAAATATTGCGCTCACTGATAATTAGAAAGAGTAAAATTGAAGACGGCTAATTGATGTTGTACGTAGTAGTAGAGTGAATAAATTATAAATTTAATTTTTCTTTTATTTCTTTATTAATACCTCCATCCCTTACAAACTCAGATACGCCTCGCGGGCGTTTCGTCGCATGCAAAACATCAATGAGAAACTATACACAGTACAATACTGGGAAGACAAATGGACGCGAAAAATTATTCGGTATGACGAAAATAATATCTTCCTTACTATACACATTTACGAAAAATTACACGGTAAAATACTGGGAGGACAAACAGGCATATAATACATGTACAATACTGACGGGCAAAAATTACACACGTCACTATACCGATAAAAAAAAAGGCGAAACATTCCAAACACCTTTAAAGCTGACGACAGTGTCCACTCTTTGCATGTATCCTCTTTGTATTAAACCGCCTACGCTAACGCACTCCCTATAAAAATGTGTACGCGGATTCATCCGTTTTAACAAACATGGTAAGTCTGTTTTCCGAATTTTAAAAAAATGTAGATATTCCCCAAAAAGTATAAGTAATATATTATAAAACATGGGGAAAAAAACTTATCCTAGATAAGTTTACTTCTGCACCTTACCACTGAATATACAGCCCGCCACGGGTAAAAAAATTCAGCACCAACGGTGGACTGATAATAGGACCTGCGATAACAAAATTAATATATACAGAAAGAAATGCTCGCACAGCCACAGAACTATACAGATAATTAAAAATGCATCTCCCTAAGCCCTTAACAAGGAAAAAAAAAACTAAATTTCAGGACCAATGTTGAAAAATATTAATATACAGAAAAAAGGCCCCGCGGAAGTACATTAATATGCAGCGCACCAACGATCAAAGATATTAACACACAGAAATTAAACCAATGATTTAAAAAATTAAATGCACACCCCGCCGTTGAAAGAATGTAAAACCAACGATGGAAACTATTCAGAAGTTTACACACACCACTGGTGAACAAATTGCAGGGCCAACGATGAACAAATACAGAAAAAAATGTCTGAAGATGCAGAAGTATACAGCCCGCCAGAGCAGCGATGTCAAAACCAGCGATTACAGGACCAGCAAAGACAAATGTTAAATAAATAAATGATCACACAGGCACACTACCATACAGACGTTAATGAAAAATGGATCAGTCGAAGCTCATAACCAGAAAAAAATACTAATACAGAAAATACAAAACACCCCCATACGCTCGGCACGCTGCAAATGCTTCACCTCCTCCTATTCCTCTGCCAAAGTACACTCCGCATAGGTATAAAAGTACGTAGCTCAAAAAATATGCGAAAATTTCAGGGCCAAAGCCGAAAAAAATGTTGGGACCAACCACGAAAATAATATTTCCTTCCAAGTTTAAAATCAGTACGTTAGTAAATTTAGTCATTAGGGAAAAAATATCCATATGGTTACTCCACGTATAACGAAATTTGTAGCTTCGTGTCCGCATATAAACTTTTTTACATGAGAATTATATATGTGTAGTAAGTTTTACGGGGGGGGGGGGGGAATGTTATAGGCTAACGTGAGGAGATGCTAACGCAAAGGTACACACGCCACAAGTACGAAACGATAAAAAAATGTTACATTCAGCAAACAAAATCTCTGTAGTTTCATACATTTGCGCGCACTCGCGCCATTAAGAGATATATCTAATCCGTGGTAAAACAACCCAAACCTCCCCCTCCAGAGCCCCACCACGCTGCTACATGAATTTAGCCGAATAAAAAGTAAAATGCTAACGTGTGTGTGTGTATATATATATAATATATGTATATATATAATATATGTGCGCCCCCTAATCTAGCAGTTGAGAATAGTATTCGCCATTTATGGATTCTGCGAACTAGTTTTATTCCCGAGATGCTAATCCATCATGCAGATGTATACCACAATGCGACTTGCAGAAAAACGCACAGCTCTCATTCACCGCCCTTCAACCTTGCCGAGATATATTAGAGTACATTGCAGCCAGTGCATTATGGAGACCACGAAATTTAAGTCGTGCATGTCCCTTTGGAATGCTAGAAAATTAATTGTGGCACCTTTGTTTATTTTTGGTATAAAAATTAAATTTCAAATTATTTATTAATTATGGTGAAACCAAACATACTTTGTGAGACCACGAAACTAGAAATAAGAAAAAAAATGGCACATTCTCCACTTATACGTCAAACGCGCGCGCGCAACCAAATTAAGGTAAGAGAAAGCAGGCCACCCATTACAAAAACAGAGCAAACCTTGCCTGTAACGAACTTACGATAATACACGACATGCCCCGAACAGTTTCATATTTATATCTCTAAATTGATGCGATATTCCGAGGAGAAAAATATCCTAGTATTTTATTAGGAAATTTCACTGTTTACACACCTAGGACATAACCACTAAAAGAAACTGAAGTCTTGTGCCCTAATATAATTTTTCTAAAATTACAGAGTACGCGTCATATTGCCAGAGCTGAATACCGATTCTAAAATAGTTCCTAGTTCGTTATGAACCTACAGAGATACATACGCACGTTGACAATGTTTCAGCTCATACGTGGCAGTGTATCACATAAACATAAGAACGATCAATTTCAGAAAGGTCAGAAGTGAGCTAAATCACCCATTATCGATGTTCAATTTTGTGCACCTCAATCATACACAGATAGTTCTGATGCTTGCTAGCATACTTGCTCTTGATACCACGAAGACACACTCGTATTATGCACGTACATAAATATATTGGAAAAAAATATTTAAAATACTCATGTTTACACACGAGGTATATTTCCCATGCAAATTAAAAAAAGTAGCAGGCTGCAGGAGTGATATTTCAGGCCAGGTGGTCTACTGCAATCTGCGAAATTATGAAAGTTTATGGGATCATCTTATGCTACCCCAACATAAACGTCATCGTTGCGAAATGGGCCTGGCATGATATCTTCCACGATGATGCAAAATAGAGGGATCCCAGCGACGCGGCGGCTAGAGCTCCCGTTTCCCGTAGTCCGCACACAGCATCCATTCTTTTGTACAATTTTTGCACAGAAGCTTCACCTCAACACCAGCCATTCCTCACTCGCTCTTCGCCCCAATACGAAGAGACAGGTTCGATTCCCCGCAGGGATCTTCCAGATTTTCGCCCTTTTATTTATCTAAATCATTCCTCATTCCTAAAGCTATTCCTAAAACGAGATCACATTTAGGCAGGCTTTAAATGTTAGGTCCTTGATCACATTACAATAGTTATATCTTAAACAGTTTCTTCCAGATAAGTTCTTCGCTCACCTAAAATCATGGTCACACTTAAAGCAGACAACTGGCTCCTGTTAGTCCGATCCCTCACAAAACGGACACATTGACTCTTAACGACCCCGAAATGATACAGAGATCAACCCTAACGGACCCCTGATTGCGGTGCTGATTGCGGTGGGTATGGTGCTGATTGTGGTTCGTGCAGTGCGGATTGCTATGTGGTGCTGATTGTGGTGCATGTGGTGCTGATTGTAGTGCATGGGTGGTGCTGATTGAGATTGTGGTGCTAATTATGGTGCGAGCATGTGCGACACAAGTTAAAATAAATTCCCCCATAGTAAAATTAATATGGCAGCAATTTTAGAACCCACATTCTTACGCCCCAGAAGAAAAACATGCTTATTCTTAGTATGCTTGTAGGCATATGAATTTCTATTTATTGAAATTGAAATTAATTTTGTGATTACATACCTATACATAATTATGTATAAAACACAAAGTTAATATTATTTTCCGATATTTATATGTACATATTTATGTATAACTAAAAGTACACATATTGCCACGCCCTTGCCCCCAAGGACGTAGCAAGGTGGACGACAAGTCGGAAGATAAAAAATCTCCCAAAGGAAAAACAAACCCTCGTAAAGCAGAGCAAATTTGAAACAAATCTTTAAAATTAAACTAGTACTTAAAACTAACGAATTTTATTGGTCATAAGATCTCGCCATGAGTGGTTTCGAATATATTTTTTTCTTGTGTAACTCTGGTGTTTTTCATTAATTTTAAAATAACACTTCTTGCCATATGTTCATTTTAATGCAATTATTCATAAGCGCCAAAATACAGGTATCAAACAATACATTTAAATAATGAACATGTTTAGCCACAAGGTGCAAATAGTGTGAAATTCTATAGTTTGTTCTAGAATTTTAGTATTTCACTAACCACAGTATATAAACATCCTATGGGCTTGTAAGCCTCCATGCTAATAAATTGGAGAAAAATTTTCAAGTAAATATACAAGCAACCCGCCTAGCAAGGCAATTCTCTATCCCTACAGCAGTTCACAAAACATTGCCAACAATTTATATTTAAGAAAAAGTTTTGATTATACCAGGACAGCACTAGAAAGTTCCTCCAAAATAAAGGCGGCAAGCTGACACTTTACTGTCAATTAAGGAAAATATATAATATAGATAAATTGTCTCTATCTATACTGATCAGAGATTGCATACCAAGATAATATATTTTTAATCTTATAGGTCACCATCTTAACTAGTGGCCAAAATTTACAAAAAAGTTAATATTTTTAGTCTTCGCTCAAGCTAACAAGATTTTTGTTTTCTTATATTTTAGCATTTTAAATTGACTGACGTTAAAATAAACACCAATTTAGGTGAACAAGTGTCTAATTTGGTTATTTTTAAAAATTCTCAAAATACTAAATCGTGACTTTATATAAGTGTCAAGAGGCCAACCAAACATGACGCCTCCGAATTTTATCTTTACCAGCTCCAGCAATAAACACGGTTTACATGTTTGAAATGTAGCTGGATTAAAATTCTTGAATTCC
Organism: Dryococelus australis; assembly: GCA_029891345.1. Taxonomy (NCBI): domain Eukaryota; kingdom Metazoa; phylum Arthropoda; class Insecta; order Phasmatodea; family Phasmatidae; genus Dryococelus; species Dryococelus australis. The sequence continues at coordinate 99,301,292 of CM056999.1, forward strand.
AATGTAAAACTGAGGAAAACACCAAAGAAATTTCCATTTTTTTTAAACCAGATCCGACTTGGCCTATGACTAGCAAACATTTAAAAAGAATGACCTTTAAAATTTGCTGCCAAGTAATTTCTGCATGATAATATTCTCAACTTGTGACAATCTCAAAGTTCTCACACCATCTTGGCGCCTGTCTCCTACCCAGGACACCAAGTAGGCCTGCTACAAGTGCCATAAGGGCTATGAAGATTAATTAATTTATTTGATCATTACTTAACTGGTGGCAAGGTGACTCCTTCTGGGACAGTGGCAGAATCCGACCCCAAGCCAGAGGTACACCCACAATTTATACAAAAACATAACAATATCCCCTTGAGGGGGGTTATAAAATACGACCAATAGAAATACACTTAATTATTTAGGGAAAAAGTTCGTTAAAGGAAGCATTACTCCTTATAGGGGTTGATTTAATGTAGTCCAATCCCCTTCTTAGGACTGCAAACACTTCCAAATATGGGCTGCATATGGGCTGCATATGTGCTCACACGTCACAACTCCCGGCGTTCACACAGGCTGTAGTAAAGGATTTCACAGGCACGGGAAACCTCATGTGCGCCCCGCCAGTTGGCCAGCTGAACCTAATAGCCTCCTAGTTCCTCAGAGCGCCGCACGTATGAGCGTTCCAACGATCAAGCTGCCGGGCGCCCGCCATACATGCTTGGACGGGATTGGTGGAAAGTCGATACCCTGAACTGCTGCGGGGATCTACGCAGGTGGCGACGCCGTCTAATGGCGCAGCCCACAAACAGCTGGTGTGCGATAACACCATTGTCTTCACAAAATTCGGGCAGGTAGAAAAGTTCAATTTTTCTGTGATGAAAAATATTTTTTAAAGCTATCTCCATGCTCAAAGAGACATCAAAATTTTCGGTGAAGCATCACACAATTATTTATAAAATAAATTTAAAATTTTTTTTGAATATTTATATACCTGTATATAGCTATAAATACATAAATATAAAATAACTTCCGCTTATTTTAATGCATAAATTTTTATATGCATATACATACTTATAAGTAGCGTTACATAGTTATGTTTAAAATAAATTTAAAAATTTTTAAATTTACATCTTTATATATGATTACATTATTTATAAATAAATTAAAAATATTTCATATTTATATATAGCTATACATAATGATGTATAAGGTAAATTGAAAATTTTATTTTTACAAATTTATATATAAATATATATGTATATACATATATACACACATAATAATCGGTGTTTTTCTTCTGGGGCGAACAAGTATGTGGGTTTTCTCAGAGTGCTCTAAAAATTTTTACATAAAAATTGTATGGTGGAAATTCTTCGGTGAGCACAAGCTAGGCTCTTTACTATAAAAAATAGGACTGTTTTTATATAGTATAAATTGGAAATTGACATTCTGACACCATGAGATAAACATCGATTTGGAAGCGCTCTCTGATCATATAATGAAGGCCTGCCTTTAACCTCAACTAACATGGAGGCGCGACCTGGATCATCACTATCTGGTTGTCGCTAGTGCCGATTCTGTGATTGAGTTTTCACATATGGCCAAAATGATTGTTGGTATGATAGAACGACCTGTGTCAAGTGACCTTTTCGCGCGACGAAGCATTTCGACATTGGTCCCATGCAGTTTGCCCACTGCGATAGATTGAAAAAAAAAGAGAGCTCTGCAAGGATTCTTCTGCTGGGAGTCGGGAAGTGTTGCCGTCAATACCTCTTGATGTATCGTTGGGTACCGATTCTACAGGGATTAATATGAGGCAGTTAACGTTACAGTGAGTGCAGTAAGCATGGTGGAAGACTGCCGTGGTGCTGTATTCAGTACAGTGTCTAATTTATGCATCGACTAATAGTGAAGTGTGGTGGGAGCCAGCTGTAGTTCTAGGCACCTTTATTGCAAAATTAAAATAAAGTTTATTCAGGAATCGATGTAATATACCGAGGAACATGGATACATACTTCTTAAAGAAAGATGATTAAATAAAATGTTCATCTTTCAGCCTTTGAAGGTAGAATATAGTTTTATTTTAAAATAGGGGGAATGTATTGGAACTTGTGACCCACATGCTCGCACAACAATCAGCACCACAATTAGCAGCAGGATTGCAATCAGCGCCACGATAGCAGTCAGCACCACATACACCACAATGGGTTATTATAGGTTGTTAGGTGGCTCGCGTTGGGTTTCTGAAAAGCAGACTCCCTTAATTACGACTCCCTTTTTACTGTTCGCGCCGCAACTACTGGCGGGTGAATTTACTGGTGACAACGGTGCGGTGTGACGAGGGGATAGGTAGCTACGCGCGCAGCCTGCTGCAGCCTGATGTTGTGCTAAAAGAAAAAAAAAAAATCCCGTATAATCAGCCGCGCATTTGCTGACGCACGCGCAGTATTTGAATAAGTTTGTACACAGCCGGCCCGTCACTAGTATGAGAGGCCGGGCCGTGCCGGCGGATGAAGCCACGAGCTTCTAGCGAGGCGGGCCGCCAGCACTTGTGGTGCTTATAGTACATCGTTAACACTACTCAAATAATAACGATAGCATTAACGCATTAATCTGATAACCGTGACCTCTTCATGACAGAACGTAGTATTGTAGCAACATTCTTACTCAAACATGTATATTGAAAGGAAACTGATCTCAGTCCATTAGTTGGAGACCCGCCTGCCGAACTGCTTGCAGTGTGTTTGAAATCGTGCGTGTTTTGACGAAACTACTAAACGTACCTCCGGTATGTTTACTTATTGGCTGTTCACGGTAAAACGAGCACTTTTGAAAGCTCTGCCCAAGATCTAATTGTATACACGTTGTTAATTTTACATAAGGAGGAAAACCCTACATTGCCACGGTTCTCCACTGGTCATATCACGTTATTCACGCGTCGGTCAGGTAAAACTATGAAATTATTACAAAAGCAGCGAGACCCAGACGTACAATTTCTATGAATAAAGTTCTGTATAACTCTTACTCGGTTTAAACTTGACAACTTTAACGCTTACGTGGCTATACGCCACCCATTGTTTTCCACGACTTCTCGATATCACTCCCTTTAGGTGAATGCCGGGTTTGTTTCTTCATACAAGCTATGGACTTCCTTCACCGTTCCTGTTCTCTGCAGCTACTTGCTCAGTCTATTATGAACTCGCCATCAACGAGACGCCAAGCAAAATCTACTGCTGCTGGCAGGTATCTGGGCGCGTGAGCTCCCTAGTCTTGAGAGGTGTCCCCTTTCCACTTTCTCCTGAGTTTTCCCCTTTCTCCCACGACTCCGCTGCCCCGCGCTGAGCCGCACCCAGATTACTGCCGGCCACTGTATCTAGCCATCTACTTAAGTTATCCTGAACTCCAGCTACACACTGAGATTATTCGTCATGAAAAATGAGGTAGAAAAATTAAATACCATCTATGACCGAACATAATTATAATGGAAAGAGAAACATCCTCAAAATTTGGCAATTAAAATCGGCTTAAATTTTTTTGCAAACTGAATCTCCACGAGATGAAACAGATTCGTTAAGTGTTAGCTTGAATTGATACCTTCCACATATTAACGTTTGGTAGATAACATCGTTCGTCGTTAGTAAATTAGGGGCTGCAGTGATAATGAACGTGTTTGGCATGAGCTGTGTTCGTGATAAATGCCTTGTTAAATCTGTTCATGCCGGAAAACCAAATGAAGCACCGTTCTAATTTTTCATTCCAGATCGCAGAACAAAATACTGCGAATCTTCCTTTCCTCTTCGGTTTATAACGACGGTGCCTTTAATCCGTAAACACTTCATCAATAGCTGTGAAATTAATTAAAACTACGTAAAAACAGAAAACATTTCCAACATTCAGTGCTTGTGTGGTTATCCGGCGATTTTATCATTTGGTATGGAATAACACGACTTATATGTTAAGGGAACAGAAGAACGTAGACTTGGTGCAACACTTTCTTCCTGTAACTCGGAAAAAAAAAAAAAAATGCAAATTTTAAACCTATAATAGGTTGCAAGCCAGGTATGCAACTTGTCGGTCGTTAAAAACAATTCCGTAACAATGTGAGATTTAATTAGTATGTGGTCCTACTTCCTAAATATATTATAAATGCAAAAGTTTGTATGTTTGTATGTTACTCAATTACGTCGTAACGGCTCGACGGATTTGGATTAAATTAGGTACGGGGTTAGATTATAATCTGAAATATCACATTGATCATTTTTCCGGTCTGAAAAATACCCTATTTCTTAGGGAATGTATAAATTATCCAACCGACCATTAAGATACAGCACTTGGTCATTATAATTAAGGTTTGATTTTCTCACATGGGTGAAACCGCTATTATGAAATATATCTAATCCGACCTAACCTGTTAACGACTATGTTGTTTCAATTTAAGTAGTTTCCGACATTTTGCAAGTGACTAAATTTTGTACTCGGTTTTTTAGTGTGTTTCGTTCCCTTATTTCAATGTTAGGTTCCAAGTCTTATGACGTCTACCTCATTTTCTATAACGAATCCTCTCACGAAGTTTGTATCTGGAGTTCAGTCTCATCTCCTGTTTACTTAAGCACACAGACAACATTGCACAAATTTTAACGTAGGGATTACAGTAAATGGCAGGCATATTTTTCTTTACATGTTGATATCAGAAGTGACTTGTCGATCGTGCGAGTTCTGTCTCGAAAATTTGCATGGTTAGCTTGATAGTAATCACGCTAACCATGTGATCTCTGCGGTCAACCACATGCAGCTTCCCAGGAAAATGCTGAGATTATCACTTAGGTTGTCAGGGAGTGAGTACTACCGAAGCACAGGTATTACATTCATGGAGGTACGTTGTGGCCATAAACACTCGCATTCGGGAGGACCAGGGTTCGAATCCCTGTTCAGCCATCCTGATTTCAGTTTTCCATGGTTTCCCGAAATCACTCCAGGCTGATGGGATGGTTCCTTAACAAAGGCCATGGCCTAATATTTCCCCACTTCTTACCAAACCCGTGTCCCCGGCGCAACTTGCTTAATCTCTAAACCTCGCTGTCGACGAGACGTTAAGCCCAACTATCTACAAAACTACATCATGCTCATGTGTTGAGACCAAACCAGCGATAGCTCGAATGCAACTATAAACATATCAGATATTCCTTAAAACACCACATCCCTAGCCTTTTGACTCAGAGCAAACTATAATCACGTTTTGTTAAGCCCCTGTACGTGACTGAAAGGATGATTGTGTGGGTGGGTGGGTAGACAGTTGGATGGATGGGTGTATGGCTGGTAGGATGGGTGGATGGCTCTAAATGGTGGATAGATCATGAATGAATTTGATTATGTGGACTGATGGATGGGTGAATGGCTAATGAGCATGTTGGATGGATTGATGGATGGCTGGATGGATTGATGGATGGCTGGATGGATTGATGGATGGCTGGATGGATTGATGGATGGCTGGATTATTAACTATATGGATGATTAGATGGACAGCTAAATTTCTGGTTGGATGGGTGCATGATTGGATGGATCGGTGGATGGTTGGAGGGACGGATGGATTTGTGGGTGGTTGGATGGATGGTGGGATATATGGTTAGATGCATGCATGCATGGGTGGGTGGATGGCTACATGGGTGGGTGGATGGCCTAATGGATAGACGGGTGGCTGGGTGGTTGGGTGGTTGGTTGGCGGGATGGACAGGTGGATGGCTGGAGGGATGTGTAGATAGCTAGGTGGATGCTGAATTGAGGAATGGATGCATGGATGCCTAGATGGATGTATAGAAAGCTGCATGTGTAGACGAATGGTTGGATGAAGAGGGGGGTGGATAGGAGAATGAAACGTTGGCTGGATGGGAGTGCCTGGGTGGTGGATGGCTCACAATGCTCACAGCTGAGCATCGTACTTCCAGGCAACGTAATGCTGACGAAAAGTGGCGCGCCCATGGCACTCGACGCAAGATATTACTGCTGGGGTTTATCATTGACTCTACTGTACTAGTAGAGCCAGAACCACTAACGACTTGAAAATGCTAAGGTCCGCTCGGGGAAAGAAACTCGGAGGCTGTATTGTTATGCAATACACCATGGAGCTGTTCTTGTGTGTAACTAAGCAAAGTAAATCTATTTTGATTATTTCGTTTTAGGTACAAACCTCTCCCCATTTATAGTCGCCGACTATCAGGCTGGCCGGAAACTGCAAGTTTATTCCTGAAAATATGGCCGGCGCTCGTATATATGCGTCACCCTCACACTTTTCTCTCTAGGGAGAGAAATGGGCGTTTCTATTCATCCGTGAAAAAACTTCGTAAATGGTAATATTTCTTGAAATGTGTCACCTCTTGCAATTAATTTTCCAAGTACCAATCGCTTCTATATCTAAACAGGAATAAAGACTACCGATTACTTTTGTTGCTAGGAGTCGAGATCTAATTTTATTTCCCTTCATAACGAGGGAATATCAAAATTTATATTTTGAAAATGATACGGATCATTATGGAAGTGGATAAAGTGAGATCTGATTAACATCACAACACACATATTCACAAAAGGCCAGTCGGTCTGCGCGAATACTTTCGTATTTCCTTATTCAAAATATTTCTAGCTGTCTTTTAGTGTTCTCAGTTTGACGTTGCGGAATACCCTAATAACTCGGTATTTTATTAGTAACGGCAGATAATTAGTTGGAAATGTTAATTGCACTTCCCTCAATAAATAGCCATTTGAAGTAGATATTATCGGCGAATAGGTCATTCCAAACTCTTAAAATACCTGAAGTAGTAATATTTATTTGTTTTCACTACCTATTTCCTTTATTAAATAATTTAGATTGAAAATATTTTTAAAATATCTCGGTTTTTACAAGTGTACTTAAAAACTTAAAGGTAAACTTCATATTTCCAAATATTCATTCTAAAGAACGCCTTACCGAGCAAAAAGCAGCAGGTTGTCTTTAAACTTCAGCGAATGTATATCCACAAGTTATAAACGCAAGATCGTTCGTTACTCCGTTTATTCTTGTAATTGTCGCTATCTTGGCCAACTGCATTTAGTGCATATTTAGCATAGACTGTGTGTTTACAATAAATAATCAAATTTCAGACCAATAAAGTTTTTCTTTTAACTGCAGATAAGCTATTCTGGAATACTGTATTGCCGAATAAATTGCTTGGTTATGTTGTGTTAATTTCATTGACTTCTGCTTCAACTAAAAGGGCAAAAAATAAAAAATGCAATATCTGATAAATCCGTAACTACAATAATACATTATATATTGCATTATTGGTGCGACATTAAAAAATGAGAATTAGTTCACACTATTTTGGTATCACTACAATAAAAAGTATATGGCAGAATGCTATACATCTCTACTAAATAAACATAATGTTAAAAACCAATACAAAGAACGGTGCACTAAAAATGTTAAAGAAAAGGGATACTGAAATTTTATCTCGTTTCAGTTATAATTCATAAGTTTTGTAGCTATTTGAATTTTTCGTCTTTAGAAATTCAATATTTACTCCATATAAATATCCACATTTATACTTGAAACATACTTCATATTATAAGCAACTTTTTTGCTTGAAAATATTTTCTTTTCTCAGAGTTGTTTGTTATATACCAGATAAATGATGCTTAATTTAATCACTCGGTATAACTCTCACATTCATTTCTCACAGAAGAGAAAAGCAATTACTGAAACAATCTGTTTTACTTCCATTTTATTACTTCAAAATATACCCTATACGTAAAAACAGAACTTTTTCTAAGGCTGTTCACGGTAAAATGAACACTTTTGAAAACCCTGCTTAAGATCTACTTGTTATGTATTCTTCCTCATGTAAAATTAACATTGCCTATTCATGCGCCGGTCATGGGATAGTGTGAAATTATTAGAAAAGTAAGTATGTAACAAATCTGCTCGTTTTTACACTTAGATGTATTAAAAAGAACATAAAGCGAAAGTAATTTAAGTAGTCACAGATGGTTAACTAACATATTTTATTCGAAGTTAAGATATGGAACTACTTTACATCCATAGTTAACAAATTTACTACTGGGAGTATGTCACTAAGCGTGACCGTTGAAATAAATGCCAGGCAGGAGCAGTGACATTTTTCTAACGTTGGTTTCAAAAGTTCCCACTTTATTGGGAACAGCCTTTACACAACAATATTCAGTAAGGAGACAGGATAGGCGAATAAAATACTACGAATAATAACGCGTAATATAAAATATGAGCAAATGTTAAAACTACCTGCTTTTCACTGCGAATTACAAACAAAAATTTGGCGTTCAACACGGGAGACATCACACTCGTGTAGCTACAGCCGTCAAGGGTAACGGGCAAGCATGACGCCTAGGGAGAGCTGGTCAGCCAAGAAAGCGGAAAAGGGCGAGTTCGAGGACACGCGGCCAGACTACATAAACGCTGGGGACAAGAAGGTTGGAGGTCGCCATAGCTGCAACACTCCTGCGGACGTCTGTTGTCGAGGCGCGGTCGCTGGGGACTATCAACGCATTCTACGTGTGACTTTCCATCTGGCGCGGACCTCGTCCAATCGGATCCAAGTGTCTTAACAGTGGTTAAGGTGGGTTTACGATCGAAGAATTAAGAATTGTACTCAATGACAACATAAGCACACGGAAAATGAACAATAACGATATTTGCAGTTTATAATTGAATTAGCTACTATTAGGTGTAGCCAATCGAAATCTTAAGAGTCGTAAGCAACCGACATAACCTAGAAAAATTGACAATTTATATATATTTAATTATTTGTGGTTACTGCTTGTGTAATCGTTTAAAAAAAACTAGTCAAAAGTTATAGAATGGGAAGCCGATGCCAACATTAGCCATTTACATCAATAAATCTGGAAATGTTAATTAAAGCGAATTCAATTACCCCTTCAAAGAAAGAAAACATGACCACGAACTACATTCTTTAAATTAAGAGGATACGATCTCTCGATTAAAATAATTACTTCCATACGAATTCACAATACGGCGCAACCTAAATACAACTTGTAAAAAGTTTCTCGCCAAAATAACTGTCGTTGGCTCTGATTGGCTAATTCGTCTTAACTTGTACTTACGAGATAGTTATATTGTATTAAGTTGCTCAAAAAAACGCATGCGACCCAGCAATACTAGCACACGACAGTCGTAAACAATACCCTTGAATATATTGAATCATATCTCACGGCGAACTTATTCTGTTAAGTCAATCGTAAACCCACCTTTAGTCAGGCGCCTATATCTGGTGTAGAGCTTGAGTAAAGCCGCCCCTACCCCCTCCCCCCTTCGCAACCCAAAAATTTAAAGGCATTTTAGTCACGTCCCCCAGACGTGAGACTAAACTCTTAAACGAATCGTATAATCGTAACATTAGTGAAAGTGCCGGGTGTCGATAATCATAGCATGTTGCACGAATACAACTCTGATTCATATAATTATCTGCGAACATTGCTACTCTTGAAAGCATCTCGCATTTATTTCTACCAAGTTATTGATTTTTGGCGATACATTTAACTGCACATGTAACACAGGTGAGATCTTGGCTGAAAATGTACTTAGATTTCGGTTTCCCCTTGAGATTATATAGGTGTTATTATGCAGAGTTTAATTAAATTTACATTTCAGTTATCTACGATAATTTATATTTATAAATAAAAATTACTGTAAAGAATAAAAATAGCCAAATATGTAACGCGAAATTATGAAGTAACTTAATTATTGCTGAAAGTATTAAAAATTTTTCTCTTACAATGATTATTAAGCTGTACTATGAGAAACAGCAACGTTTCATAAAATAAATCGCCCGTACATGTACATTCAGCTCGGGTACATTTGACATTAGGCCATTTTTATAAAGCAGTCGGAAACTTTGTTACGTCACAAAAGTGCACGTGACACATAATCATGTTACGCCCCTTTAGGGCGTAGCAGGGCTAAAGGAAGGCAAGGAGGACGCACACCATTAAAAAAATCAAGAAAGCATGGACTCAAGTTCCTAAATCAATACAAATATATTGAAGCCCATCTATACATTATCACCAAGAAAAACAACTTTGCTACTTGATTTGAAAAATGTAAATTGCATCTGTAAATTTCTGTTGCTTGCTACCAATCGGTGAACTAGGGGAAGGAGAGAACACACATGTACTGTAACAAACAGAAAAACAAAATACCTTTTTCTGCAGCAAAAATATTGCCTCTTCAGATAGTAACCCCTCTTCAAACAAAATAGCTGTTTATAAATCTGGGCTACTAAATATACATGTGGTAAATAATCAAGCTGACTTACTAACCAAGTTCGTTAACGTCATATAGTTCTGTAAACACACTAACCCCATAATAGACGCATTTAATCGTACTCCAGAAAATTATAGGCATCACACATTTCACCATCTGACGAAATGAAACGTAAATCGTTCATGCAGGACAGGAGTACACACACAAATTTTCTCGAGTTTGCCGAGTGACACGGGTCAGACTTGAACCAGGTCTTCAATACAGTAAACACGTTCGTTAACTGACACTACGATTTTATGCAGCCACGCACCATGGCAACCGTTAATGTCGTAAATTACTTTGGCCTTAACGTAATCCTCTAATTTTGCAGGCTTCACCAAGCATGGGCGTATAGGGAATCAAATGCTAAATTTGGTCAACGATCTCTGTCGTTTTTTGTGGCATTTTCAACTAAGGATATTTTGTTAGATGAACTCGTCTAAATTTGCATATTTTCCAAATTTTAATTTTTAATTTTCAATTATAGTTTTTCATTATTTATAATATTGTGACTTTTTATAAATAACTAGCGGACCCGACAGACATTGTCCTGTACACATGTCTTAAATCTCTCCCCCTTTTCTCCTCCCCCCCCTTTCTCTCCCCTCTTTCTCCCCCCCTCTCTCTTTACCGAATTGTGAATCTAAACCATTCTCGAATCCACTTGAACACACACATAAAATTTCATCAAAATCGGTTCAGCCGTTTAGGAGTAGTTCAGTGACATACACACGCACAGAGGAATTATATATATAAAGATAAGTAAATTTAAAATTTTAAACTAAAATTTGAATGGGTTACAAATGTAGATACGTTCAATCTTAAACAAAATAACCTTAGTTGAAAATACAATCACAAAAAATAACTTGGAGATCTTTGTTCGAATTTAATCTTAGATTCCCTATACGGCCATGCAAGGTGAAACCTGGCCTTCCAATTCTTTGAAAGCTAATATTTGGCGTAAAGCGTTACTTGGACATTTTTTTAAATACAAAAAGTTTCTAAAGAATAAAAAACTTTCCTGTTTCGTTGCAGTAGCGTAGATTTTTATTCTAAAATTCTTCTTTAGGAAGTTAGACCTATAAAGGATTATTCAGCTAAGATGTAGAGCACAAATCTTTCAAACCATTGAAGATTTGATCGGAGGACAGGAACATGTCGCGTGTTACACACCACGGTGTTCCGCGGAACCTGACGCAAGACCAACGAAGCAATAGAATGACTATCTGCGATGACTTGTTCAATAGTGCACTGTTAAAAATGTCCGTATATTTACGGCATTTTTAACGGAAATGTGCAGTGTATGTACGGGAAGGCAATCCATAATTACGAAAAACGGAGTAGTCCATAAATAAAAAATACGGTAAGTCTCTGTATTCTCTTTGGCTTAGTTACGGGGACGAACAATGCCGATTCTACACGAAGCTTTCTTCGCCACTGTAACAAGAAAATGATCGTTTCTACGGCAGTTAAGGTTATCCACGCGACAATGAGCTAACCGTTCAAACATTAAAAAAAATAGCATCAGGCATCTAACATTTGGCAACACTAAAAATACACTAGAAACTGAATTTTTTTTCTTTTCTCATTGAAAATTGTGATATAACTTTTATATTTGTATTCCAAGGGAGAATTGTAGATGGTCAGTTGTGGACTGGAAATTTTTTGATTGTGGTTCAAACGTCGCTAAGTACAAACTGTTTTTAATTTTTGTATATACTATTTATACACAGTAGAACACCCACATAACTAACATTACATTTTCTTTTTCTTTTATGTTAAATGGAAAGTACAGAAAACTAAATTGGAAATTAATGGAATGGTTCGGCGAAATTTACGGAAAGTCCGTTTCTGAAAATCAGTGTCCGTAATTTTACGGAGTTTATGCACACTTCTGGATAAATTTTTACCAGCACTCTTCCGTAAAATGAAAAAAATTTTTAAGTGTGCCGACGACAATGGAGCATTTCGAAACCTGATCATAACAGGGGACGAAACATGGTGTTTTCCGTGGGATCTCGAAATCGCAATCATCGCCACAAAAAAAAAAAAAAAAAAAAAAAAAAAACGCGACGAGACAGGTCAAATGGAAAGATGATCGAACTGCCCTTTGACACATTGAGCATTTTCACACGGCCTTCATCCCGCAAGGAGCAACTGTAAACGAGACCCACTACATGTAACTCCTTCTAAATATACTCGATGCAATACTTCGTGAGCGTCCTGATCTGTGGCATGAGAACTGGCTTCTGCTGCTCGACGACGTACATTGCTCTGTAGTTGTCTAAAATAAACTGAAAAGACAGTATATGACAGATGCCACGCCCTCCATACAAGCCTGGTGCCTTTCACGTCCCCTCCTTCAAAGTGCAGCTACTTGGGCGTGCATTTCATTCGGTCGAGGAGATGATCACTGCCAAAAAAAGCCGTATGGGGTCTTTCTGCCAAGATCTTTCAGCGGTGTTTTCAACAGTTATGCCAACGTTGTCAGACATGCATAGCGGCTAATAGTGGCGGTTTTGAGGGACGATGTGAATCTGTGTAAGTGTACACTGCAGACACTCAAGACGCCAGTCCACGAACTTATTGACTGTGGTAATATATTATGTCATATTAAGAGATATATTAGTCATGAAACATTTCTACGTTTATTAAATACTTTTCAAATTACCATTCCACTAACAGGCACCAAGAAACTTCGTTTGATAAATTCAACAGTCAATATTTAGAAAACTCCAAATACATTTGTTGGCTTAAGAAATAATTTAAATTAATGCAAGGAAATTAATTTTTATTTCGTAAATTAAAAATGAACACACTAATTCCAGATAATCTTCAGAGAACGATTATTTGTTTTTTTTTGTCGTAATTAAAGTGCAGAGAGATTGCTTGCTCCAAATATACGTAGATTGACTATAAATTGTCTCTTAATTTCAAACAAGTTTGAACAAATACAAATGGATATCTCGAAGTTGTATGGCACAAGTAAACCACTTAGGATACTTTTGCTTGAATTCCATTGATATACTAGTTGATGTTTAGAGACTTTTGATGTGTTTAAGTAAACGTGTGGAAAGATATGAATTCTATTTTAGTGTAATCACAACTTGGTTTTCTGCACTAGGATAAATCCCAAATAATATTATTTTGACGTGAAAATTTCTTTATAATCAGACCAACACACGATATGTCACACGGAAAACTGCAATGAAACGTTTGCGGGGTGATTCTAACACTATAACGTTCTGGCTATTAACGCGATTGAAATATATGTGGTCTTGTTAGATTGGGAATAAGACTAAAATACGAGCATAACCTTGAGTTGGAGCCATGCATGTGCGAAGTGGGGTTGGAGGCCTTTGGCGACTGGCGGCTATTTGGGTGTGGGAGAAAATTTCTGGAGACTATATTTTGCGAACTGCGATGTGCTAACGCGCCGAATTTTGCAGAAAACGCAAGATCTCATCTTGATCTGTCTATTTAATCTATATAACCCAAGCATCAACTTCGTTAGTGTTTCCTTTGGAACATGGAAATGAAATGTAACTACCTGCTAACGCAGATATATTCGCATTAAACACAAGACTGTCTCTGACACAGCCAAACGGCCATGTGGTATCTGGGGCTCGTCTGGCTTATCAGAGTATTCAGTAAATCTACTTGTACTTAGTTCATTTGCGTTTAACATTCCGTAGACTAGGGTATATTAGCGTGGGATGCAGATGATTGGCGCATAAGTTATATGTAGAGACCTGAAAAATTCGCAGATTAATTTTGGGACAAGCCAGGATGGGAAAACTCATAATTTTGTGCCAACTTTACCAATGGTCTAAAAGTTATTTAACACCACCTGGAGAACCCTGGGCCAATGAGAAACATACAACAAAATGCATGCCCAATCACCGCCCTCCACTGTGGCAGCAAGCTGCCAACGGGCAATGGATGTATGCACGATTGCATCCAAGACCATAGAGTAAAACCTGGGGGCCATTGAACTCGCGAATTTTTCAGGTCCCTAGTTATATGGGACTATATTTTACACGGTGAACAGCAAAATTAATAGTTACTGGGATGTTGTGGTTACACATCTCGTCAAGAGATATCAGTAGAAAGGTACGTGATACTGAAAGTAATACATGCCGACCTTCGTCTCGGAGATTGCCACTCGTATAGAAATTATCAGTGCGCAAACCACAATAACTTATATATATATATATAATTAGGACGTCGTACATTAGCAGATGTGCGCTTAAAGCTTCGGAGAGAATGCGAGAGAAGAGAAGTTAATGAAAAAAATACAAGTCCCAGGTGCATTTTTAAAGTCGATGGCATTTTCCGTTATGTCGAGAGGCTGGCGCTGCAAATAGAGTTGGCGGGATAAGCCGTCGGTGTAGGCGCGCGAGCAGGAGGCACGTGCAAATTAATTTAAGCACTCCGCCAACCCTCGGACCGGGATCAGATACGCCGCAGCACTGGTCCTGACATCTCGCAGTGGAGACAAGAGACCCTCGGTGGCGGCGAGACAGCTCGCTTTGTACGTTCCGCCACAATCCACGACGTCCAGCCCTCGCCCTCCCTGCCGGGGCGTCTCCTCCGGCTTCGATCGTAATATCCACTGCAAGTACCGGAGAGATCGCTAGAAACGCCCTCGTGCGAAATGTGGCATTGCTGTATCTCGCATGAAAGACCCAGGCGTCTAAGTGGACCACAAGTGGCCAATAGCTGGGCCATAAGTGCCATACCAATAGTTGGCTAACGACATGTGGTTTACTTATGACAGGCCAGAAGCAGAAAGCCGGAAGTGACCCGCTTGTGGTTAATTAGTTTTGCCAGACATCTGCTGACGGTTAAATATCTGTATGTGGCCTGTGTAAACACATCATACCACAGTTATCATTAATCATATGTGCCACATTCATCTGCGGGTGCATTATGCTTTTTGAATGCCTGTGAAACCCCATGTGGGCTGTTTGTTCACAATCAGATCTGCACTTGTGAATTGGTAGATACCCAAGTAGCAAAATATAGTTGGCCCACAAGCATTCATACATACATGCCTGGACCTACAGTTACTTTTAAGGGGAAAAGTCATGGAAGTTCTGACCCCAAGCATTGCTCTGGTAGGCTCAAGACCCAAACTAATCCGTTGCTGCAAAATCTGATGCACATTGTGCAGACCAAGAATCAGAAAACCTCTCCAACAATCGTAGAGGATTTCGGTAGCAAAATGTGTACACAAACCAGTAATAGAACTGTCATCCAAGAGGTGAAAGCACTTGACTTTCAATGCCATGCTGCTGCTAGGTAACCGCTGAACACGTGTACCAATGCCCAAAGTCATTCAGTGGTGGAAACAGTTGTCACTGGATTGTGGAGCAGTGACAGTCTTAGTGAGGAGTCACAGTACTTGAACCATCACCAATATGGACTTATTTGGACCTGACGGATTCCTAGTGAACTTAATTTACCTAATCATATTGTATCCACAGTGAAAGTCAGCGATGGTAGTGTCATTGTGTAAGGCTGTTTCTCTAAGTTTGGTCTTGGAACATCAGTTTTAAGAGATGTAGTGATGGTCTGCGCTTTGATTGGACAACATGCTTCCTACACTTTGGAAACAGTTTTTAATATACTATTAAATTTGTGTGTATATTCACGAACATTTTTACAGAAAAATACAGTGGATTTAAGGAAACACTTTGTAATGACGAAAAATGTAAAATGATCCCTGTAAATACAAAATACATAACTTTTCCATTATTTATTTTGCTTCAGCTCTCAGGAATGAACAATGTAGTCTACACGAAGTGTTTTTCGCTACTGTAATCAGAAAATTATCGCGTCAGTTCGAATATCCACATCACTCACTTATTCCTGAAAACATTAGAAAGTAGTGGAAGACACCTGCGACAGTTAGCAGCATTCAAAACACTGGAACATTACTACAGATCTGAAAAATTTATACATATCATTTTTCAAGAGAACCTATTTATACGCCAAGTTTCCACAAGAATGTGATAGAAGAGTAGTAAAAATCACACTGACCTTTTTTACTCGTAAAATGTTGGAAAAGTTTATTCTCAAGTGAGACTTTCACACAACTTGTATGCACAGTAAAAAACTTGAATAAAAAATCTTCACTTTCGTTAGTAGTCTCTTTTACGGAGAAGCAAGTACAGGAAACTAACAAGCAAATTTATTGCGAGGTTCCAGGAGTTCATCTTAACATATGAAAAATTTACGGAAAGCCCGCATTTATCCGTAATGTTATGGAAATCATTGGATAATTTTTTACCAATACATACCTGTGATTTCGCGAAAATATTTTTCTTATAAGTTATGGGCGTTTATGAGTACGATAATTCTGCAGTCCATAATGCAAAATCAATTGCGTCGAGCTTTAGAAACAATCAGGAAGGACTGCTTGATTAGCCTACTCAAAGCTCCGACTTAAACCCGGCAGAACATCTTTAGGATGAGTTGGAGCATCGCTTGTGTGCCAGACTCACTCGGCAAACAGACATAAATTACTAACCACGCTGTAGGAAGAATGAAAACAAATTTTAATACTAGTGTACCAGAACCTGTTGGAGCGCCTATCCCGAAGGGTTAACTATGTAGGATATGCAAATAGAAGTCTGACATCCTATTAATTGCACGACTGATGGCTTAAGATCTAACATTAGTGTTCAGTAACTTTTGGCCACGTAGAGCATATTAAAATAAGTTTTGCAGTAATTAAGACACAGATGTTGGGTTTCACATGGCATGGTTACTCAGTAATGCCGAGGACAACAGCTCCTTTTTATAGTGGAAACAGGCAGAACTACTTCACTACCAACTGCATGCTCGGGAAATTTTGAGTCCTGCACATGGTTCAACTCGAACAATCTGGCATCGCGACAAACGTCGCGACCAAGGCCACAAACACCTGTAGAGATGACCCCACGGCTTCGTATCCCTAGCCACTGTACTCAAGTGAAAATCTTCTTTCGGACGGCACCCATCCAACTTGTGTCTGGGGTCTAGTTAGGAACCACAGGGCACAAAGAATATCGCTAGTGACTCGGAAATGTTGCGGATTCATTCGGCAACAAGCTAGACTCCAAAATACTTAATGTACCCTAGCCTCAGTTGTTCATAGGATGATGCGTTAGATTTACCCCAGATCAAGTGGCACGGGATTTCTTTTTTTTTTTTTTGTACGTTCGTTATTGGTCTGAAATTCGTTCAGGGCGGGTCTTGTAAACAGCGCTCGAACTGGAAAAGGAAGTCAAATGTATAACATGCGTTTGAGGTCTAGCTTGTCCTCAAATGAATTTGTGATATATCAAGGTCTCTATGGCTAGCAATCGAGTCAGCCATGTACTTCTCCTAGAAGTTTTTTTGCATTTTGCTCAGGCAGCGGGTTCATTGTCGACTCAACACTTCTCACACCAACTTATGAAAACCAAATTGATCTTATTTTTTAAACATACCTGATAGTATACGCTGAATTGATACGTGCAGTAAAGTTGGCAGGGGGTTATTAAGATACTATATGTGGATGTTGGCTTTAATCTTAAGCCCGTGGATAAAAATTTTCTGTTTTACGAAAATTGTAGTTAAATGTTTAATAATAGTAACATATTTTTATATGTATTTTGTAGTGTTGCAGTACTACGCGTAGGTAATAGTAAAGGTCACACACAACGCGATAAATTGAAATATTCAGTTTGCACCTTTCTTCCCGAAGGTGAATCTGAAGTTTTTTGGTTGTTTACCGAAGTTATCGTCCCTTATATTACTTAAAAATGGTCATATAATTATGTAAACTTTCATTATATAAAAACTGTGCAAAAAATATGTAATCGGGATTGAGTGTATTCAGATGCCATGCACGCTTAGGTATCATTCTCAAACGGCGAGAAAATAGCCCGATTGATGCCCAGCACGATTCAATGTACGAACACTTGCTCACTACCAAGTTGTTCGGATGCCTGTATAATCAATTACGTCCCTTATTATTTATCTCCCCTGTGCGTAAACATGTCTCGCCTATCTCACCTTGTACAGGAAACAGCAGTATCAGTGGAATAGTCCGCGTCAAGTCAAGTGTAATAACACAACACATTGGCATGCTTGCTAGTAACAGGTCTTGCCGTGCGCTATAGCGACAGCGGGTAGAGGATAAATGAAGCACGGGCATGCTTACAATGCACGTTTAACGCAGCAGGACACGGAAACGGCTCTTAGCACTGGAGCTGAAGTAATTTCTGTGGCACAGTTTCCCGGACGGTCTCCGGAATAAACTGGTTTAACGGTTGCGATGACTGGGGGTATCTCTCCTAGTGCATCCTGGCTGCGTCATTCGGATTATTCCCAAAGCACGCTCGCAGAATGACGGACGTATCGCAGCATGGTGGATACTGTAGTCCGTGCAGCTGTGGTTAGCAGACCCCGTGGTGAATAGGGAGTGCCTTTGCTTTAGAAATGGTCATTTCACCCGTAGAACTTACACTGCAGGAACCGACATTAAACAACGAAAGGTAAGTTTTCAGCACCACAGTTGATGGCAATACTGTTGAAAAAAGTTATTATGCAGTTAGTTGGGCATGTGCTTTTGTTGAGAGATAACTGGAAAACAACCCACCACATTATGGCTACATATAAATTATACAAAGTGAAATGTAAAAGCTAGTAAAATAAAGTTGCACCATATATGCTAGAGGGGATTTTTAACAGGCAATGTTTTTTTTTTTTTAGTTCATTGAAGAATGTTACCGACGGTGTTCTAACCATTTAATATAAAAGTAACAAAAGACAGCTGTATGTCTGTGGTTTCCACTTATTTTTCTTTCTTTAGCGTGTCGTTTTTGCGCAACAGGCGTTTTATTTTCTCCAGTGCAGGATAAGTCTCTGGGGAAGGTGAATTGAATATTTCAGCTTTCTCGTCTTTAGAAACATGTCAAGTCAACAAGATATTTTTCTGAACAGATATGTATTGTTAAAATAACTTAATTTCCCAATAAACTGAACTAAAGAAAATTAACCGGTACATAGCCACGTCTCTCACAAAACGCAAACTACAGTTTAGTCAATCGGCGGGGTCGTTCCCGATTTTTACATTCTGGAAACATAGCAGACTTACCCGCAGGCCAGTGGGTTTTCTCAGGTCACTCCCAGCTCTTGCACGCCAACATGATTCCGTAGTATCCACCTCTCCCGCCCTTGTGGAACGAGCGACGTGGTGCATTGGATAATCACTACTCACATTCAGTAGGTCGTGGGTTAGATTCCCGGTTCGGTCGCCCTAATTTCGGCTTTCCGTGGTTTCCCTAAATCACTCCTGAAGAATCATGGGATGTTTCCCAGCTACAGACCATCGCAGATTCCTTGCCTCCTGCTTCTCTGAGCAACTTGCCCCATCTCCAATGTCTTCGCTGTCGACGAGACGTTAAGTGGGATGAAGCTACACGTCAAAGGTCAAGCGAGGGAGCGATACGGGCGACACTAACACGCACGCCTAGTGCCTCATCGCTCCTACGCGCAAGGCGTGCAGTGTTTCCACCGTGACGCCGAACGATGTAAATTTGATCTGTAACAGTGGGGATTTATTACACGCGATGAAAGACCACAGATTAAACTACGTCCGTATCGTTGTGCTTTTCTCTTGTCGCTTAAGGAAACTGCATAGGCAAGCTTTAAAAATGCGACATTTGACCATTTTCACGAATTTTTTTTCTTAAAGATCATATGATAAAAGTAAAAGAAAAGGGCACAAATAATAGTTTTTTATCTCTTGTGACAAAAATTCGTATTTGCAGAACATTTGTTTACCGAGATACGTGTATTCGCGCAAACAACTAATGCACAAAAAAACCGCGTTGTTCCATCTTACTCTTAAGCCCTACCATCCTACCTACCTCAGCTCTGTAGGCGCCATTCGCTGTCTCTAAAATCCGCTAGTATCTACGGTTTTTTATGTGCTCGTCCATGGATGGTAATTCAAATATAAATGCGGAATATAGCTCTTCGTACAAAAGAAAAGTGTAAGTCACTTCCCATGTAGCAAACCACATATGGCCCATTGATGGTTTAGTCTGATGCCAAGCCGGCAAACAACTGGCTTGAACCTAGCACCTTTGCTGGTTCTGAAGTTGCACCACTAACCAGCCATACTCTGCCCATAGCTGATGGCCCAGGTGTGGTGAACACGAATGGCCCAAAGCATGGCTCATATGCTTAGAACAGCAACGGTCCATCGATGTACCACTTCACAGCCATGAAATTTCGTGTAGATGGCACCCATACTTTTACCAGCAATAAGTATAGGTTATGTGCGGCCATTGCTGGAATACAGTTGAATGCCGTTTATAGGCCATTAATAGGTCACCTACTCAACCATCAGTTTAAATTTCCATCAACATTCTATCCATGGGCCATAAATGGTATGTGAAGTGCCCTGTTGCCAGCAGTCAGCCATTATAGGGCTATTAGTGTAAACCTAAGTGTTCAGTGCCAGCAGTCATCCAGCAGTAAAACCACAGTCGGCCGACTGTGGCTTGCTGCTTGGGTGGTTTCGTAATATTTTCGTCTAGTAAATCCTAAGGTTCCCGCCTATATGGACGTTTAAAATCCATTGCTGTGTGTTTGAAATAGCTATACGTTTATCCAAGACTATTAATTGGGCGTCCAATGTGTTGATATACGAAGAGAACTCACTTCAGATGAAGGCTTTGAGTACTTTCAAGACTATCTTGCACATTAGAAACACCATTAAGAAGTACTCAGAAATGTCCAAAAAAAGTCTTTATCAAAGAGCTGTAGCTCAGTCTAAGAGTTAGATAAATACAAAACTACTCAAGGGCCCTGCATTGAACCTTCCCTACAGACTTTCCATCAATAAAATAATAGGGTCACCGCTGAAAGTCCCATAGATACACAGTCCGACGAGAACGCCCACACGCCAGTTGAGAGCCTTGCGCTTAGCAGCGATGAGGCACTTGATCCGCGTGCGAGTGTCGCCCTTAATGATTCCGCGCTTCTAAGTGTCAAGACTTTAAAGCTACTCATTGCCTGCCGCCTTGACAAAGTTCCCGGTGGAACCAGCGCTGACCTCTCCAAACCTCCCCTCCAGGTGGCCGATAGGTATTAAAAGGTCGTACCTGGAGCTCTACTTTCTATCCATACTTTAGCCCCCACAAACAAAAGCTAAAATCAGCTCTTTTGATCTCTGGTACCACCGGGAACTTTGCAATTTTGATACCGCCATACTGTCCGAAAATTTAAAAATGAAAACATCAATCTACTCACTCAAACTACCTTCCTTCCGCGACTGCGCATATCCTTTCTCGATTGAATTTAAGCATGACTGTATTCCCATAACTGCCATCTCGGCTCAGTGCGCTCGGGTTTTGCAGGACTTAGTTTTGGGGGATGTCCGATAACCAGAAACATTCCCTGCCACCTCGCTCCTGGGAGCAAAGAGCTTGTCTACATTCAAAACTGCTGCTCGATACGGCACTAATACGCACGCACGCGCACCACGCTCATTCGCTTTGCTTGTTATCCAACTGCATACTTCATACTGGTACAATCACCTTTGTCAATTCGTGAAAAGATGCCTGAGCTTTGCTCAAATGACATCCGGTCTTTATCGGGTTGTCTTAGCCGGTATTTTTGACTGGCCAGGTGGCTGGAGGCTCAGTGGGGAAGAGTTCCTTTTCTACTTTTCCAAATTTGCTACATCCAAGGCCACGAGTCTCAACTCCCAGGCCTTTAATCCCCCAGATCCTTCCCCCACCCGGCCAGGCCCCTCCCGAGGGAGGGGCATGTCACATTGTGTGGCATCCGGGATTGGAGGACTAGTACCGGACCACAGTATACCCATTGAAGGGCTTACTGTAGTCGAAAGTATGCCTCCCGTATGTACGGATGGCATCCTGAAGGAAGTCAGATTTCTTTGAATCTTTCGCACCTACGCTAATAGCATTCCTTCTACAGTGATTAACTCTGAAGGTTTGGTGGGCAGGCCTGCCTGGGCGACGACAAGCCGGTCTATTTTCTTGGGAGCAGGACCCTGTCCCCTCCCTCCATATTTCTTAACACAAAGGCCAAAGCAGATGTCAACGTAGCTGGGTCCTCCAGTTTAGTTAACGTTGCTCCCCTGATGAGCTCGTTGTAAAACCACTGTGGATCGTCCGGTCAGCTTGTGCAGGCCATGCCTGTACTGAGACATCAGCCATGTTTTTCTCATCCGGCCAATCGATTTCAATGGTTTTCGCTTCCTCAGGTGTTGCCTCAGATTTCCTGGTGAGGACCTTATGGAGGAAGACTTCCTTCTCAACCTCGGTTTCCCATGGCTGATCGATCCATACCTCCTCCATTGGTACTCCCGTCGACCATACCTCCCTGGCTCGGGTCATGGCACAGACTGTGTCATCAGTTGTCGCGTTTGAGCTTGCTCATGCTACTAGTGACACGAGCAAAGCCCTCCCGCTCGAACAGCACAGGATTCCAGGTACACGGCCATCCAGGTGTTTGGTCTTAAAGACCATTACCACTTGTCGTAAGGTTCCAAGTCTATAACTCACGTTATAGACCTGGGCAGCTCCAGTTCCCTTTTTCCTTTTGCTTCATTCCTGGAGGGAGGTGCACCGGGAGTGCTCCCATGGACCATTGCGGGTGTTATTCCCAATGGGGGAGGGGGTTACAAGGGCCACTCTGTTCATCCAAAATGACGACTGGGAAGATATGTACACCCATTTTGGTTCACAGCACCTATCCCAGTCTCATTATCCTGCACCTCCGACATGTCCAGGTCCCTGCTCAACCGAGGGCCAGACCACCAGACGTCAAACTCCTCTTTTACCAACTTTGGTAAGGTGTTGTAACACCGTCCTTATTGTGTCCGTCCCGGAGCATGCCCCCGAGATGGAGAGGCCCATGGATCCCCTCGAATTCATTCGTCAGGTCTTCGACTTTGGGGCACTCCAGCACATGGATAGAGGTGTATTCCACCCCACACACTACGCACATGGAGTCTTCCACCAGGCCCAGTGAAGACAGCTTCGCATGGAAGTGACTGTGTCCAGTCAAGTACTGGACGGAGTAGTGACCCACTTCAAGCCACCTCTCCAATCGCAGTCTCTCCCGAACACAAAGGAACAAACCGTGAGTTTGGCGACCCTTATTGTTAAGGTCCCATCTGGTCTGCCATGCTGTTATTGTGGTTCTTTTGTCACCGGTCAGCCAGAGGTATTACTCCCCGTCTTCTACGAGAAATTTCATCCATCTGCGCCACTAGCAGATCCAGAGAGATCTCCCAAGCTATCAGCTGGAGAGAATCGCATGATGTTGTCCTATAGGCCTTGGTTATCCCCAATGTTGCTCTTTGGCCACTATTGATTACTCTTTTTCCATGTACTCTGTCCGCCTCCGGGTACCACACCCCACATGCGTACGTGAGGATGGGCAGGAACACGGACTTATACAATAGTTTCAACGTCCGATAGCCTAACCCCCAGTTCGCTGGTGCCACTGCTCTGAGCCGATGAAATATCGTCAGGGCTTTGTTCACCATATAGCGAACGTGGGCATGGAATATCAAATGACTTTCCAGGACGACACCGAGATATTTCATCTCGGTGACCATCCTAATCACTCTGCCCCTGAACGTGATCACGGGATTCCGCTCAAGGTTTCCCTTAACCAGAATTGCATTGATATTTTCTACTGAGGTCCATTGACAAATCGCCTTGACAAATCCAATCTGACTTAAGGAAGTATCTGTGAAGTATCCACATCCTCTTTTTACAATAAGTCCAGAAACCCTTCCTGCTGCATCACGCCGTTCTACAGCTGTTAGGCCTATTTCCAGTAGTCTTCCACACAACTTCCCCCACCCCTTTCCCTCCATCTCGAACACCCGACTCATCATGAGAACCGCACACTGCAGCACTTTGTTATGAGTGAACTTAAGTGTAAAATCCTCATGAACCCGGCCACACACATTCAGAGTAAACCAGGACGCCTGTTGTTGCATCAAAGTATTGCAAAAGGGACAGCAGCAGAAACCCCCTCCACCAGCCAACGACCGATGCGAGTTTACCCAATAACGCGCCGATATAGGCTGACACGAGGTGGGGGCGCATCGCTTTTCCAACTCCGGCCAGCTTCGAGGGAAGGCCAAGAATGTGTGCGTCCGTCCGCCGTCAACCGATCAGATATATTACAACCTTCGGCATCAATTTTAAGGTGGGGACTGACAAATTTAATCTATCAACATGGCAGCGTGACTTAACATGATAGTGTAATAATAATTTAATATCTCGGTTATAGTATCTCCCCCGATTCAGTAACGTGTAATAATAAGTGCCTTGTAGATTTACATGTCTCGTTACATAAAATAAACTCCCTCAGTATCAGTAAAAGCTGTACCATATCACATCACACTGGTACACCCCAAAACCTATCATGTGTGGAGTATCATAAAATGTTACTTCATAACACCCTACTGCCATAAACATGCGAGCTCTCAACTCGTGTGGTGAACTCTTAAAGGCACTCGGGATTTCACGTCCCTCCCAAACGTAACTTCGGCTAATTTCCTAACTAACGAGTTGCTTCCCATCCTGGCCTTTGGCCACGTTTGCTTTACCTCATTCTTTCATCTTTCGCGAAGTTTTCCCTGCCACTTTGTCGTGGTTAGCTCACGTAATTATTACTACGGGAGACGCCAGTCGAAAGTAGTAGTCCACCTTCATATGAAGTTTACATTACCTCGTTTTCGAGAATTCGTTAGCTGAGGAGGTAAAGTTACCGGGATGTTGCGCCCTTGATGTAGTATATATCCACATGTAATGCGGTTCACAATAAAGTGACCACTTTTGAAATCAGCCTTGGAAATAAAGCTATCACTTCTCCTCCTACCGGCAATCATTTTAACGGATAAACTGAGTCATGGTAACGACGAATGAAAGTAGTTCCGTCTTTAATGTGGAATTAAGTGCCCGGTAAACATATGTAAAATTCTACTAATTTCTTTAGCTTTCGTTCCTTTTCAAATCGTCTAAGTGTAAGAATTAGCATTTGTAAAATATTCATTTTCCTAATTTCACAGTGACCGACGAATCAATAAAGTGAACACGCCCACGGCAATGTTAATTTTAGATATTGCGGAACAATAAACATTGTTCGTGAACGTAGATCTTAATCAGGGCAAGCGTTCAGTTTACGTGAACTATTTATACACATGTACAGCAGTAGGCAAAATGTTTTAAACAACTTCACGCAGCTACCACGACGTAACTGTTTATGACAGGAGAACATGCGGAGCGCATACGTAAAAAGAAAATCAGTGCTCCAGAAGCGCTGACCCGGCTTCCATCTCCGGCGGGTACGAGTCCTATTTTTTCATATGGTCAGGGGGTTTTCTCGGAGTACTCCTATGTTCCTCAGCACTTCGTTCCAGCGTCGTTCAAACCACACATAGTTTACTCTCCAGGCCGACCGGGTTAGGGGGGGGGATATCTTCTCCCTCAGGTAGGACACCTGACTCCTCTTAGCGTCACACCTTGTATTATCTATAGCAACCCTGCCTTGAGGCTCGATTTCACCTCTTATGTTAAGATTCTTCATTGTCAAGTCATCATTTGAGTTTAAAAGTAAAAATTAGACTTTTAGTAGAGGAAACTTACAATTCGAACTTAAAAGAACCGAGTAACCTCCAGTAAAATTCAGCAGGCAGGAGCGTAATGGTATTTTTAAGATTATGTAATTTATGACAAATATTACGTTGATAGTTTGGATTTCATTTCTATACTGTAAGGGGAGGCAAATAGCTAAACTTCTGCAGTGGTTTTTTTATTTACTTCGCATAAACTGAAATTTGCAGGAAATGAATGAATCCGATATATTGGATGCATCGAATTTTAAATGCAGGGACAACGCATACCCTTTTTTTTATTTTACATCTAGTTTGGTTTGGGTACGCTCGGTATTGTCTCCACTCATGAATTTTTTATTCATGAGGAAGCGGACTCGAAGCAATAAATTTTTATGCCAGTCCATGCATTAGTCGCATAAAACTAATATTTTGAACAAGTGACTTTAAAAAAAAAAGGAAAATGTTGTAACAAACGGCCTTTTAATCTACTGCCCTTCCCCTCCCACAACCACCCCCCCCCTCCGGGGCAACCAAATTTTTGATACTACTGAATAATTGCTGTTTTGTTAACCATATTTAATATATTAAGTTTTGTGAATTTTATATTTAAGTAAGTGTAACAACTTGCCATGTAACTATTATGTGGTTAAGAGGAAGAGAAGGTACAATTCGTTAAATTCCCCACAGAATTGTTAATGAAGACGAAATCAAATCTAATTCAATCTATACTCATAGTATTATAACTTAGTGTTACGTATATGTGTATCTTGGTGTATTCAACAGGACAGAAAATTATGAATTTGTAACAGAATATTTATTTGCGTTTTGAGGTGTATTTTAACACATTGAGGTCTGCGCACATTTACTGGCACTTCAGACAAATTAGAAGTGCATCCACCTATATCCACTAGTGCACCGGTTCTCTTGGTGTCTGTGTTAGAACTCACCATCGTCCTATTGGTCCGTACCACACCGGACACTACCAAGCACTTTACAGCGTTCATTGGCCGGTCATCAACCAATGGAGAGCCGAGCTGATAATGACACAATCAAGTGTCTTTTATCGTATAAAAGGATTTGCAACAATCATGTCCCCTTTGAATGGCTATAAACAGAGACCGGAAGAATTTACGGATTCACTTCGGGACAAGCTAGAATGCAGAACACGTGTTTATATAACTTAAGCAGTTGGTTCACAAGTTTTTCGACACCTGCTGGGAAAGGCTGGCCCAATCGTTGCCTTCCACTGTGACAACAAACAACCAATGAGCAGTTTATACCGGCATATGTGTACATATGACTGTAGTCTAGCCTACAGGTTATTGAACTCGCGAATTTTTCAAGTCTCCGTAGCTATAAAACAAAGAAATTCTGTCGTTAGTAATGTCATTGTTCCTGCACTGTCGTGCTCTTGTGAGGTCGAGTTAAGCACTAGCCGAACAAGGACTGCACATCCGTGCAAGTTTTCTTCTCAACAGTAAAGAAATGTTCAAATTAGCTTTGCTCGAGCTACGCTATAGCATAGTCTATACAGGATGTTAGCGGTATCCGGCCTGGAATCAGGGTGTAGAGGGATTAGGAAAGCGCGGACCCGCTGGCTCCACCAGCGTGTGCGTCTCTGGTGTGCTTTCTATGGCAGCCTACGCGTAGTCGTGATCTTCCACATCCTCTCCCAGACGCGCCGGGAACGAGTTCGTCTAGGTTTGCCGCAGTCTGGTAAGGACCACCTCGTGCTTGAACTCTCGCTGGAGCATATTGGCGAACAAAGGTTACTTAACGAAATTATTTAAAAGCGTCCACTATATTTCTTTACCTACGAAGAGAAAGCACGCCCCAGACGAGGACTCAAACATGGCACATGGCATAAATATTGTTCTGACGTCTTAGTGTCGTTATAAGAAGCCTAATCTTTTAAACTGGGGAAAAGGTTTTGTTAAATTAAACAATATTTATTTGGTGGAACCAAATTATTTATTTGTATAGGAGAAATAGCATATTTTGGTGCTGAAACCAAATTATTTTGCTCATTTGGTTGCCTCAAACTGAAAGATTTGGTTGGTGCAACTAAAGATTTGACGTGCGTTAAACAGTTTGGGCCGATATAAATAAAACGTGTATTGAAAGTTCAACCGAGTTTAGAACATAGATCTGTGGTCGAGATCTACAACTTAGTAATCTCAGCTGACGTGCAACAGATGACACCGGAAAGTTTTTAAATAGATATACTTAAAATATTGGGCAACGCGTGCAAACAAATATTTAGAGTTTTACAGCTTTATTGTCAGTTTCTTCTTGCATTGTTTTTAATGCGTTTATGATTGTTTTTATTTTTTGTGACAATTGGGATATTAACCGTGTTTGTTAATTAACCTATTGATGCTTAACAAACTCTCGAGCTGTATTTTCGAACGAAGGCAGTCACGGGAGTGGCTAAACGAACATATCAACTAATTATTTTGTTGAATCAACTGTACAAGTCTGATTTTTTTGGCACAACACAGATTTTGTTTATTCAAAAATAAAATTTGAAAAGCAACAAAATTACATTTGTTCATCTAACAAAATGTTTGCTGAGCAAAATTTTTTTTAGGGCAACTGAATATATATTTTGGCCCTATACAAATAAGTTTTGTTCGATTTTCTTTCAGTGTAACGCTAGTATCACACTCTCCCCACAACCAGATCTGTGGGAGCTCTCGTGTTTGTGGTTCTATCGGGTGCGTTGTTCACTGCAGGGTGTCCACCCTATTGAGTGATTTGCCCCTGACAGCACTACAACGTTCAATACATATTATCTAAATCGGTCATGTATGTGTGGTAGCCTTTACGATTGGAGTACAGACTGTTAAGTATTCAGTCTGATGCTTATTCAGGACTTTTTCAAGTGGCCTTATAGGCGACAGGCAAAATACTAATGGTTACACATATTTGTATTCACGTGATTAGGTGGCTTTTGGTAAAGGAATTATACTGGAAGATATCCATTGTAAATTAGACAAAATTTTCTAATAAAAAATTCACAATGTGTGAAAGTGCTGGTATGCAGTGTAGCGCACATAGTTATATCATGAATATACTTAAATCGTCGCGTCTGTATTGCTCACATAAAAATATGCAATTTAACAAAACATTGTTTCGAAACTTGTCGCTAAAAATGTTTTTGGTGCCATTACAAGTTAAAACTCTTAAATTTCACAAGTGTCAGTATTACTACACGAATTTTTCTGTGGATCTACAAATCCTGTTTTTTCACAAGTACAAATTCAACAGGTTTACATCAAAATGTTTTGTAGAGGCTTTTCAAAGTAAAACGAACACTTTTGAAAGTCCTACTTGCGATGTATTTATACGCACGTTGTGTTCATTCGTCTTATGTAAAATCAACATTGTCATTGGCCTCGTAACTTTATTCATACGTCGATCAAGTGAAACTGTGAAATTACTAGGAAAGTAATAATTTTGCAACTCGGCTCATTTTAACACTTGGATGCTTTAAAATAAAACTGAAAGCCAAAGTCATTTAAGTTATCTCGAATGGTTTCCTAACAATTTTTACTCTACGTTATACGATATGGAACTACTTTCCATTCATCGTTACCATACTTACTGGGCGAATGTCACTCGGTGTGCCTATTGAAATATAAAAATGTCACTACCCCTACCTGTATATAAGTTTAATTTCAAAAGTGCCCACTTTATCGTGAAAAGACTTTAAAACTATTAGTATCTCTATTTTTACAAGAAATTTTCTATTCCGTTTACAACTTTTTTTTCTGTGGAGAGATTTAGCGCTGTTTGTCTCAAATATTTCTATATTCTTGACAGGTATCGAATCAAAGCCGTCTTCGTGAATCTTGTCTACTCGGTTTAGTGAGACGTAAAGAGAGAACTTAGTTTTGTTTAAAATAATCGTTTATTTTGTTTGTGTTTTGCAGCTCAAAAGGAACTGCGGAGTTCCGAAGTATGGTCTTGTTAAACGATAACGTTCCTCCATGACATAATCGAGGTGCATTTCAGTAGCGTTTGTAATATAAGAGGGCTTACATTTGCGAACTAAATATTCGACCGTGCTTCGTAGTTTTTGTAGCAGTGGAAGAGCTGTTACGATATAGTTTTCAGTTAGGTTTTAATTTTTTTTTTTGTTCACCAGATCGTAGCATACGGAGAACAATTCTGTGTAGCACTGACATTACGACGCAGCCTTTAAATGAATTCCGCTTTGTGTCTGCCCGCTGAAAATTCAATTAGACGTTGCGGTTGCGCGAAGTGGAACGCGATTTCATTTGTAAGGTAAACAGTCAAGAGGGAACATCATCCTCTTTGCACAGCTGGTCGCTTATTACGGAACTGCGCGGAGAGAGCACAAAGGTTCCATCGGCAGTACAATCGCTTCATTTCAAAATTTTACACGTCGGGAAATAACTAAAATACAAAAACTGCATTCTAAAACCAGTAAGTGGAGTTCGAGGAGAGTTAAAGAAAATGTTTGCCAAAATGTTCCAGGACAGGTAATAAACCAATGCATGCATTTTATAAAGCATCGTGTGGTTTCGGACTAGCACTGCTAAAGGCTGTTCACGATAAAGTAAGCTGTGAAATTATTACATAAGACAATATTTGGCAAATCGGATGTTTTCTTCACTTCGATGCATTAAAAAAAACAGAATGTGAAAGAAATAATTTAACTTATCACAAATGAATACCTGAATCTTTCGACACGAACTTAAGATATGGAATAACTTTCCCTCCATCGTTATCAACTTTACTGTGCGCATGTCACTCAGTGCACCCGTTAAAATATATGCAGGTAGGAGCGGTGACTTTTTTCTAAGGTTGATTTCAGAAGTGCTCACTTTATCGTGAACCACCTTTAACAAATCATTCGTGCCTGTGGCTGAAAGTGGTTGGGCGTGGTCACGCAGCAACACAAAGCGTGTTGCGTGAAGTCCAGGTCGTGCTCTGCGAATTGCCGCCCGCTAACGCCGATATTTGTGACGAAGTAACTGACAGCAGTTTTACTGCCGCTCCCCTGGAGAGTAAATAAACAAAAAGCACGCCCTTGTGATCTCAATAGACCACTGCCGTAACTCTATTTGCGCGCGCACTGCAGCTGTTCTTGATTTCTTGGAAAGGAGGACGAAGAGTGCTTCTGTGCCATGGATGCGTGCGTAGTCTTCGGTATCACGTTACCCACTCACGGTTAATCCTCTGCAAGAATGTGACACACGGGAACGTCACACCTTCCTCACGAAAGTGAATCAAATTCGTGATGGAGAATCCCAATTAGTGGTTTTGGGCCTTCTGCAAGGTACTTTGGCACCAAGCGTGATCATGTCTTTCGGTAGTCCAGTTGGAGATGGTCTTGGGCGATATTGTGCACACTGCTCACTCAGGCGTTGAGTTCCTTAACGATAACGCCAAGTCTAAAGTGACGATCGTTCTGAATCAGACATTCAGTACGGCACACGTTTTCATCTGTGATGGACGTGTTTGGTTGACCAGATAGTTTCTCTTCTTGGATATCTGCCATACTGTAATCGAAAACATGTGCTCAAACCCATGCCTCTTTCTCGGATACATTAGTACCGTACAATTAAACAAGATGGCAAATTTTAGGGCGTGTCGGGTACCTTTTGACGCAAAAACCGGAACTCCCTGCACACTACATATTTCACTTTTTGTGGAGGGACCACGGTGGCTGAGCGGTTAGCCTGCTCGCCTCCCACTGCCGCAAACCGGGTTCAGTCCCCAGCCTATTCACCGGATTTTCGCATCTGGGAATCGTGCCGGACAGTATCGTTGGTCAGCGGGTTTTTTCGGGGATCTCCCATTTCCCGCGCCCATTCATTCTGGCAACGCTTCATACTCGCCTCAATCACCCTCGTCGGCTTTAAAGACCTCGCTGTTTAGAGACACCAAAATCTTTTCACTCACTCTTGTGGATTTATAAGAGTATCAGATTTTTTGACACCGTCTGGAAAAATATTTTAAACTATAATTTTTGTCTCCGCCTTTTTAAATTAAAATTGCCTATAGGCCGCAGCTTGAGGGGCTTCCTGAAAATTTTGCATGGCTGCTATAAATATCATTGAGGGGAACCGGTTGCTGTAAAGATTTAAAAACGCTGTTCTTTCGGTTGTGAAAAATATAAGTTAACTTTCACACTTATTCAAGAAAAACATCAAGCCATGTAGTATGCTATAACGTGCTAAAAATTTAATTGAAGCAAAAATAGTATATTGAAAAATTCTGTAAACGTAAAGTGTCTGGTATGTAATTCCTTTAGCACATATATTATGGTAGGAAAATAAATACGTTACTTTAATTGCAAAAGTTAAGTCTGAATGAAATAATTTTTTTCATTCCATATTTGAATTAGTCAACTTTGTTATGCTTGTTTACACAAATGGTTTCCTTGACACTAATGGAGACGGAATAATCAATTAGATATACTACAACTGTCAATAATTTACGTGAAATGATGTGGATTGATTGGTGCCTGAGTGTAGGCATTCCCGCACCACAATTATGTTCAATAAATTCGTGGTCTGGCGCCCGAGTGTACGCAGCAATGCATCAGTCTGTTTAGTAAGTTCGTGGTCTGCCACCTGGTTGTAGGCATTCCCGCACTACTGTAATAGGCTATTCACGGTCAAATGAGCACTTTTTAAGGCCATGCTAAAGTTTTATTTGCAATTAATTTCTAACTGGACACCACTTTTTAATATAAACATTGCAACATGACTAATAAACACGACGTATGCTTTTTCACTATTGTGAAAAAGTTAACGTCTCAGGCTGCAATAAATTATATTTATTAGGGGTTAATGCATTTTGAAAGAGCCTTAGAAAGTGCTCACTTTACCGTGAATGACCTACATGTACAATAATTTCGTGGTCTGGCGCCCGAGTGTAGGCAGTCACGCATCACACACGGCGCCCGCGAACGTACTGGATATAGTACGTATAAAGTAGACTCGCAGCACTGGTAGTAGTAGCCTATGAATCTTCTAGTCGAGCGTATCTGTAGGTGCACTTTAGCGCCCGCACATCGGTAGCGTTGTGGGTTCGATTTAGAGCAGCCGGGCTTCGCGAGATCGTCCCAGGCTGTTATCCGTTTCAGACCCACTAGTGCTAGTGCCTTGTCACGTTGGCTCCAAATTTCCCTCCCGTCGCTTTTAAGTTCCCGCCTGGCTAATTTCGCTTGACGGAAAGTAAATAACAGCAGCGTAAAAATTCAACAACAGTGAACAGAGCTCGCCGTGGCCGGATTTAAAAAAAAAATCCTTTCTTCCTCTTAATTGAGTTAACGTAGTAATTTCTCGCTGCATTTAATGTTATACGAGTATCAACGAGACTGACAGCGCCAAATCCATCAGGATAAGCATAATTGGTTAAACTCCAGGCGACCTAAAAAAATTAGCGTGGCAGTTTTCGTTTAGAACGCCGCCGTCTAGGGAACACAATGGACGTAATTAACTTTTAATTGTCGTAGGTTGGGATAATTGGACAAGACATCTGCTGGTGCGCAGCATAACAAAGCTAACGGGTCGGACAACATCAACACGAGACGGTAATTAAAGCACTGGCTAAAAAAAAAAATCTAGCAATTTGCCTGACGGCTTGGCTGGCGGGTAGCTTCAACACTCGTGACTCGACCAGATATTAAAGCAAGTAATGGCCATAAAGCGGATAACGCAGGACACTGAACTTCAATTGTACTCTTGCCAAAACAATGCTGCCAAACGTTTAAACCTAAGTCGACCTCCATTAAAAATTTAAATTGTGCGGTTGATAAGCGCCTGTTTAATATTAGCATAGGTCGATAAACAAATAATTAAGAATTAAATGGTATTTGTTAGATGGAAAATAAGATTAATGGCAACTTAACATTCCTTAAAAAAATGCAATCAACTCTTCTAAATCACACATTAAATTAAGTAGTTCGCACACGAGATAAAATGAAATTTTAAATTTTATCGAAGCTTGGCCTTGCATTGCTGCAGACATATTAAGGCATACCTACAATATCGGATTATTTAATTTTTGTTAATTTAAATTGACGTTAAGTAAAATTTAAAAAATGATTATAGAAGTTTAGCTATTTACCTTGCCATGCTGTAGACAACAAATTCCCCAAATATCAGCGTATAATTTTATCATAAATAGCTAAATGAAAATTTGAAAATAGAAGTGCGTGGTTTCCTTTTTACTGGTTAAGGATAACACACAGTTAAAATAACGTACCAAAATAATAAAGAAATTGTCAAAAGTAAATTTTCTGTAGTGTGAAATTTCAATATTTTGAAATTTAAATTAAGACACGAAAACGAACATATCCTGCATAGTTGGTGAAACCGGGCCGGAAGGTATATACATACGTAGTTTACTTACACGATACAGCAATTCCAATTTCGTTTAAATTATTCTATATTTTAACAGCGTCTAACGATATCGCAGAGTGGTAGTCCTACGGATAAAAGTAAGCTGTACACAGACTTAATATATTACTATCAAAATGTAGATATAATTATATTTGTACCTTATGCATGCATAATGTTCATGTTGATTGCCCACGAAAACAACCATTGCATTGTGCACGGACACTAATGCATCTGGTATTTTTCAGCGGAACAACTGAAAACAGCGCTGTGATTAATTAACTTGAACTTTCGCTGTAAGAAGTAACCCGGCCTTCCGGTACGGTTACCGGAATAGATCTTGGGCTGATCTGAACTCTAATTTTCGCATTTGGAAGAAAACTTTTCTCAGGGTCCTGATGACAGTGTGACAGCTCTAATTTCGGCATCGCAATCGTAGACTTAGACCATGATACTGAATGCGCTAGTGTGATGTCATTTCCAGTCCATTTATGGTTTCTTCCAACTTTTGTGAAGCCCTGCTGAAGTTCTACTTCCAGGATATTTCTCCGCCTCGTACAAAGTTTCACTAAATATGGGAAATCACACCGAAGAGAACACCCTGCATTCGTGAAAGCATATTTTAATAATATTGTTACATGTGAGGACTCCTGTGTGGCGTGTCTCGAGTTCGTGAAGTCTGGAGGTCTTAATAAACAAAATGAAATAAAATAAAACTAAATTTGGTTTCTAATTTATTTACTCCACTACTATGCATAAAATCAAATAGTCTCTCTCCTTTTACTCTTTTTTTTTTTTTTTTTTTTTTTTTTAACAGTGAGCGCAATATTGTGTATTTCAGTCAATTAACTGATGCCCATTTTTAGCAAATGTTCAGTCTATTTCCAACATGTCTAATGTCTTTCATTCACGCATTTAGTCCCCACTGTTGGTCATGCCGCTCGTTCTTCTATCGCCTGGAACTCCGCCACTCGTTTATCAGCTCCAACTCAGACTGCCGGCTCGGAGGCCTGCTGCGTAATTTATAGTCTAACCCTGACCATCTTGACGGTTCAGCACACCTCGAGTTGTGCTGAAAGAACGAGGTCAGTAATCCAGAATATTATTCAGACCTCGGTCGAAAACAGTTCGACCAAAGTCAGCAGAATACATTGCTGCAGATATTATCTTGTCGGTTCGCTTTGTCGCTGATACGGTCTAATCGCACGCAACGCCGTTCAAAACATTCAATTAATGAGCTGTCCCGTTTTCACCTTTACTGTCTGTCTTACTCCCGCTTGCTCGAGGGTAGGGGGCCGGGGGGGGAGGGTGCAAAGTCAGTAACACGTAACACTGTGTTGCAAAAAAAAAACTATTTCTGACTTGGCATTACGAACATACCGGTTATCTTACTGTATTTTATTCATATAAATTGTGAAGAAAATATTATAATTTGCAGATAAAATGTATGTAAAAGTTTAATTTTACCAAATCTAAGGTATATTTTGGGAATAACCAAACACGTCACATATGGGATGTTTGAAAGGTTGGATTCAAAAAGGTGTGAAGAAACCGTGGATATACTATACGTTGGGGTTACATACAGAATCTCAAGGGGAATGATACGTCTTAAATTTGTTAACTAGGCAATGTCCCATCCGACCGTAAGGGAATATTGGGATGGGACCTTCCAAGACTGCCAGAAATTCAGATTGTCGGGAATGAATACAGTAAAGTAGGATATTACTACAAGCGATGTAAGCCAATGCATTAAATAAGATGCCACTTTGTACTTAAGAGACAGAAGTTAAGTTGCTGTGTCACCGCTCGTATAGAAATTAAACGTTTAAGTGTGATAACAGAAGAGCTAAAGTTAATTATTGTAAATGTTTAATTACAGCAGCATTATTTTTCTTGTTTCTGTGTAAATTTGTGTACGTGATTGTTAATATGCGTTCCCTCGTTGTCATTAAAAGGTGAGCATGAAATAATATACAAAGTTTTGTATTAAGTTAATTGTTGCATAAATATGCGCTAATCTACATCCGTAGCTAATGATGGATAAGGTAATTTTCCAAGCTCCTATTGTAACATTCTTCAATAAAGCCTTCCAAATTTAAATAAGAAATAAATAAAAATAATATAGCGGGTGACGCGGTCTCTTGAGGCAACCACACCAAAAAAAGCCAACATTTTTTTTACAAATTATTTTTTTCTTTTTAAATATGTTTAATAGCCTAAAAGGAAAAAAATGGTGGCTGTAGATAACTGTATAAGAATGGAAAAACTTCGTATTCCCAGACCATTATGTTTCGTAGCACCCACCACATAGCATTGGGTATGTTAGGCCAACAAAGAGATACGTTCTGAGGAGCAATTTCAGATTAAATTTTAAAACGGGAATCAATTTAACACATTTTGCTTAGTCTCTATAGTGAACTTTCATCACAAAAGCTACACTATGGCACCTTCTAAGCGTGAATGTCCTTACATAACTGAAGTAAGCACTAGGTCTGAAAGCACACATGGTGCCCTCGGTTTTGAAGGTATGCATATTTTAAAGGCTTGTATATGCTCAAAGACTGTGGCGTACTTGAAGCCCGTGGTGTGCCTGAAGACTTCGGTGAGCTTAAAAACTTTGGTGAGCTTAAAGAGTATGGTGTGCTTCAAAACTGGCGAGCTTGAGTTGTACGCCTAAACGACAGGGATTAATTTACGTGGAAAACTCGTGGAATAAGGAATTACGTCTTTTTTCTATGCTTAAATCAGAATTTTTCCACTCGAAAAAGTAAATGCACCAAGCTTATTAGTCATTCTTTTGTTGCCGTTATCTCAAATTGTAATAAAAATTAATTTACTTACAACGTACATACGATACATTATGTAGTCTAATATTTACGTAATTTGTGTATTACATTATAAAATCTGAAACAATTAAAGTTGCTCCAAATCGGCGAATTTAAGTGCATATCTGTTGAAACCGCTTCAATTGAATCAGTAAAATTGTAGTGAAGTTGCTGATTTTCACTGTTCAAAGAGTGATTTACGCAGGTTCCTACTGAATTTCACTGTCGTGACAGTAACACGTAAGTGTATTCCATTGATTCACCTGTATATACTATATCATTAACTGAAGGTTCAATAAAATTATTCTACTGATTAAAATCATTGATTTAGATTACGGTGCGTAAGTATTATGTATAAACTCAGATTTTTAATGTAATTATTGCTTTCTTTTTCTTATTAATGAAACGTACGTTTGCATTCCAGTTAGTAAACGTATAGTCTCGTTTATTTGGCGGGTGTTGTGGCTGATCTGAAATTGGCTCTATCTTGGACTTGTCCGTATCCTCGTTTTATAATTCAGTATTAAAGTTGACCACAGTCTTTAAAGGCACGCCATTCATTTAAGCTCGCAAATTTCTTCAGGCCCTCAACTATCTTCAACTTTGCCCGTTTTCAAACACACGACAGTCTTAGAGTAAACTGTAGTGTTCAAGCTTAACTAACTATTAAAAATATGCATGCTTTAATGACTGAGCGGTTTCTGCGCGTGTTTGCAACCCGAATGTGTACTTGTTTACGTATGGTCATAAGATCTCATGAATGACGAGTACCTAATTCTCTTCAGAACATGTAGTTTAGTGGGTGAAATGAGATCCCGGGGCAGGAATGATTCGTTGCAGGTTCAAAAATATCCTATAAAATTCCAGTGGTGTCCTAAGTAAAAATGATTGTTTTAAGCTTAGTTAAGATGTATGCAATGCCTGTGCTTTACGCGCAGTTATGCTGTTAAATTAAATAATATTTTTAAAACCTGGCAGGTATTTAAAAATTAATTTTTGTAGGCAAACCTAACGAAAATCGAGAATTTTTACCCACAATTAAATCTGAATTTTGAAAATAAATACGAAAATTTTGTTGCCCTTTCTTCTACTACATTGTTACGGTCCCATTACAGTGGATAGATGACTGAGATCGCCAAAGGGTGGTTACAGTTCTGTAAAAAAAATCATATTTACCGTATGTCCATGTGAATTGTTAAGTTAACATTGCCAGAGCGGTTTCTCTACGTCACGCAAATAAAAGAACTTCCGGATCCTCGTTGAAAGAGACTGCGCCTTTGTTTCACTGAATTATTAGTTTAAATTTTTAATGTGACTTCATCTTTCCATTTGCGCCCACCATACCACGCATACCCTCAGTTGATGCAGAAAAAATTACAAACTGCTGATATGTCAAAACTTGGAAATTTCGAAAAGTAAATAATATGCGAGAGCTTTTAGTAAAATAAGGAAATTTGGACAGGAATGTGCTAACTTAAATTTTAACAATAAGTTAGCAAATTCCATTGTATTCAAATAATACTCTCTTTAGATTGGCAAGGATTAAAATATCAGCACTCATCCTTTTCAGCTTGAAGTTAATTTTCGAAACTATCCCGCAACACTTAATTGAACGACTGCAAGGAAATAAAAAAATTGGGTGACTTACCTTTCCTTGAGGGGCAAACTATGTTTTTCGAGTAGGTGGATTGTAGCGCGCTGCAAGTTAAGCGGGAAGTTGAACGTGTTTTCACCGACAACCGAGCTGTGTCGACTTTGTCTGGAAGCGATGGGGCTAACGTTAACGTACACAGCTCTCGCCTCTCCTGTGTAAACTGCGAAGTCGGAAGCTGCGAAAACTTTGCGGGCGCGGCGCTCCGACTCGGCTGGCGGGGGATAAAGGAACGACAATCCGCTTCTCCCGAGCAAACTTCAGCGCCGTAGTTTACTTCAGCTTGACACGATTAGCGTGGCTACTTCCCAAGCAGTTATTGGACGACGCTAGCACGTGAATACTGCTGGTCGCCGGCATTGTACAGAAGTACGCTTCAAGTTGTGGCGTCGTCACGAAGCTGATTCGGCTGAACCAACACCGCTTATGCTTAGAAGTAGCAGCTAAGCATATTATACATTATGTATTATGTACAATTATTACACTATTAAAATTATTATATATAATTGAATATAATATAATTATATAATATTTATACAATATATAATTATATAAAGTATATAAATATTATTAATACATTATATACAATATTTAATGTATTAATTTATTTACTATCTATAATGTTTATATTATTATAAATAATTTAATATAAATATATAATTAGGTTCGATATATTATGATATAACATAAAATATAAAGTGTATAAATATATAATCTATGCATAATATATAATTATAATTGTTGTATATAATAATCATAATTTTATGTAATTATTATCATGTATAATTATGTGTATATATAATAGTTATATATAGCCTATTCGCGGTTTCTTCGCATTTTTCTAATCGAACGCATGAAAAATAAACACCATGTGTGATATGGTTGGTTGTTTCCTAAATACGACATGTATCACGAGCGTTTTATACTTCTGCTAACATAAAAGTACATTATTTTTGTTAAATTTAACTTTTACTTAAATTGTATTCAAAATTATATTTCATATCGATATGATTAAAAACAGCGACAAGAGGCTTATTGGTATAGGCTGTTCATGCTAAAGTGAGCACTTTTGAATTCAACCTTTCAAGAAAGTCATGGCCCCTACCTGCGTATATTTTTACTGACGCAGAGTAACGTTGGTAATGACGGTGGGAAAGTAGTTCCATGCCATAACGTATAATTGTATGTATTCGATAAAAACGTGTTGATACAAAATTATTTTCATTGCTTACTTTTTTAATGTATACAAAGTACGAATATGAAAATGTTTAAATTAAAGCTTGCCTTTGACTTGCCGCCCGCTTCTCGCGAGCAGAGCAGGGAAAGGGAAGTGACGCCGAGAAGCTACATGTAACAATACTATCTGAAAAAGATCTTTTAGGTTCGATTTAACGATGTTGCCACACTTCCAATCGGCAAGTGCCGTAGTTAGCTTCTTCCTCTTGATAGCGTTGCAGAGGTATGGTAGAAAGCACGTGATCCATAAACGGTTGGGTATTTTTTAATGTTGTCTGAACACACAAAGGATTTTGGACTCTCGTTCGGGAAGGCCTGGGTTCGAATCCCTGTCCGGCCGTTATGATTTTAGTTATCTAAGGTTTTTTCGAAATGCCCTCCATGCGAATTCTTAAATAGTTCTTTATTAAAGCCTATCGCAGATTCCATCCCAGTTCCTGCTCCCTGAGCAAGCTGCATCCTCTCTAATGACCTCGCTGTTGACGAGACCTTAATCTCCATCTACCATATTTCGTGTTCAAAGATAAGAATAAAGTTCTCATCATAACTCCCAATGTTTATATTTTTGGATCTTAAAATGGCTAAAACTGACATATTAAGAATCAGTTTTAGCTGCTTAAATTTCCTTAACAGAAATTCTGGAGTCTTCTTTAGACACGCATAGTACTGTCACATTTGAGGATGCCGGAGGAGCATATTTGAGTTCGTAAGGGATGGAAGTCTTAATAAAACAAATAAGAGGAATTAAATGTGATTTATAATTTATTCACTCTATTGTCTAAAACATTAATAAGCTATCTCCACTTTGACTCCGTTAATTTAAATGTGAGCGCAATATTTAATGTCTAATTCCACTCCCAATTAACGTCCTTCTGAATTGTCTGTTAGTTACAATCAACTAACTCATACTCGTTATTGGCATGTGTTCAGTCTACCTGATTCCCTCATTTATAATATCATTCACTCATTTAGTCCAATAGTTCAGCCAGCCGCGTCCTCCGCCGACTTTCCTTCTCAGCTGCTGGTAACGCCGCTCGCTCTTCTATCGCTCGGAACTCGGGCACTCACTCATTCATCCATCCACTCCTAGTCCTCTTCAGATCCGGAGGAGACCTGCAGCAATTTTTATAGGACTGCCCGGACCTTCTCGGAGGTGTAACATACCCAGAGTTACGCTGAGAGAACGAGGTCAGTATTCCAGAACATTCTTCAGATATCGGCCGAAACCAATACAACCAAGGACCGCGGCGCGCGCGCGCGTGTAATTCGAAACCAGTAATTTCCTTGCCTCCGATGCTGTCGCTATCGTATAACAGTTCTGTCCTCTTCGCTCGCTCGCGATGCGAAGCAGTGAGCACGTAACAATACTTTAATCTTCATTAGCGCGCCATGAAAATATATGGTAAGCGCTTATAGTCACGTTCAAGCGAGTCGCCGACGGAAAGACAACACGCCAGGTGAGCGCTTTGGGCGTAGAGGCGATGGAAAGAGTGGCGAGTGAGCAAACGTCGACCTTAGATCTCACGCGTTTAGAGGTTTCGAAAGCGCGAAATAACCGCAGGCAGCCGGAACCCTTATACATAGTCCACCTACTGTAATTTAGAACATTTCCGAAGCCTTGCTGAAGTTCTACTTCAAGGATAGTACTCCGCCCTCATGCGAACAAAGCTTAACCAAGTCTAGGATATTACACCAAATGGACAATGCACCGCATTCATGCGCAATCTTTGCATAATAACTATTTCTTACTATAGACTATTCGCGGTAAAATGAGCACATTTGAAAGCCCTGCTTAAGATCTATTTGTATGCACGTTGTGTGTTCTTCCGCCTTATGTAAAATTATCATTGCTGTGGGCCTCGTTCCTTTCTTCATGCGTCGGTCAAGTAAAACTTCGAAATTATTAGAAAGTAAGTATTTTAAAAATCTGGTAAGTTTTACACTTCGACGCATTAAAAGAAAAAAAAAAGAAAGGGACAGAAATAATTTAATTTATCACAAATGGTTACCTAAAAATTTTTATTCTACTTTGAGATATGGAACTACTTTCCCCCTCCATCGTTACCAACTTTACTGGTCACATGTCACTCAGTGCAGCCGTTAAAATGTATGCAGGCAGGAGCAGTGACTTTTTCTAAGGTTTATTTCAAAAGTGCTCACTTTATCGTGGAGCAGCCTTTAGGCATTACCAACACACCTATTTCCTCCCTGTTTTTATTCATAATTATTTCGAATTAAATTATATAATTTATTAATAAATATTTTAGTAAAATATCTATTTAATCAAAAAAACAATCCATTTGTTAACAAAAATATAAAACGCTTGTGATGTATGGCATATTTATAAAACAGCCGCACACATCATAGGTTGGGTATTTCTCAGAACGTTTGATTCACATACTAGTGTAGGAACCGCGAATAGACTAAGTGTAGATCACACTGAACGCGGGAAGTGTTAGACTGCTTGGTTCCGTGGAATATAAAAGGAGGTGCTTGCCCATACTGTACCTACCGGAGATTTACACACACTTCCCGAACTCGTGGACCGGCTTATATAGATATCGTTCCAAGCGGTGGGATTGTAGGCTTGCTTTGAGTCTCCTATTACAGCGCAGTGCTGAATAATAGCATGGCGTCTTAAAATTTTTTTTATTTATTTTTTTGCATTTAACGTTCCCACGATATCTGAACGCTATAACTGCCGGATTCAACCTGAAATAGTTTGACGTGAAAGCGGTGAAACAGTTCAGTTCCCGGGGGAAAAAACATATTCCAAAAGACGATGTAGAGGACCCCGCCAGGAATCGATACCGGATCGTTATGGAGAAAGTTCAGTGCACTAACCATCGGCCACCGCGGCACAGACATGTTTGTTGCTCGTTTGTTATACC
The DNA here is from genome assembly GCA_029891345.1 of Dryococelus australis. Lineage (NCBI taxonomy): Eukaryota > Metazoa > Arthropoda > Insecta > Phasmatodea > Phasmatidae > Dryococelus > Dryococelus australis. Next base: position 99,344,237 of record CM056999.1, read on the forward strand.
TGCCCGCCTTCCACGAAGTCGAACAGAGTTTAAGCCCGGCTCAGTCACTCCCAGATTTTCGCATGTGTGGGATCGTGCCGGGGATCTCCCATCTCCCCTGCCGTTTCATTCCGGCGCCGCTTCATACTCGCCTTAATCGCCCCCCATCACCTCGCTGATAAGAGCCGCCCAAATCCCTTCACTCTTCAGTCGTTTGTCAAACCGCGCCCGAACTTCCTTTGCAATGCCTATTATTATTGTCGTGATCTTTGTGGCGCGAGAAGTTGTTTTTTACGAGTTTAGCGAGTCTGTCTGTAGTTAAAAACCCACTCGACAAACAATGAAGGAATTGTAGTAATAAACAAAGATAGCTCTAATTACGAGCAAACCTTACAAGCGTAGTCGAATGCGGCTTTATTTGACGAATGGATTTATGAATTCCAGTGAATCATCTTCGTGGGTATTTGTAAATCTGGTGATGAATATTGAAGTGCGACAAATAGGAATAACCTGTGTGCTGACTGGCTACGTTTTAGGCTAGTAAGATTTAGTAGCTCGTAGTATAGGCTATTCACGGTAAAATGAGCACTTTTTAAAGCCTTGCTTACGATCACTTGCATACAGTTTATATATTCTTCCCCTTTATGTAAGATTATTATTGCCATGGGCCTCATTACTTTATTGATGCGTCGGTCAAGTGAAACTGTGGAATTATTAGGAAAGTAAATATGTTATCAATCTGATAATTTTTACACATGGAGGCGTTGGGGAAAAAAATAAAAATAAAAATAAACCGTATGAAATAATTTAAATTATTACAAATGGTTACCTAACACTTTCTATTCGACGTTAATACATGAAACTACTTTACATCCATCGTTACCAACTTTACCATGCGCATGTCCCTCAGTGCACCCGTTAGAAAAATGTCACTGCTCCTGCCTGCATATTTGAAGTTCGATTTCAAAATCGCTCACTTTATTGTGAACAGCCTTTATCACTGCACTGTAAGAGACCGCGTCTCTCTGAAACTTCTTTTTACGGGTAAAAAGATAGTTCTTAACAACTGAGTTTATTAATTCCTCTGATGTCTGAATGTTATGAGCGGTTCACATTTAATTATACATTTTTGGAGTCTAACTTTAAAAATTATCACAGCCCATACTCGAATGTGTTTTAATGGGCACCCAAATTGGCTTACGCCCAGTAAAGTTGGTAACGAATGATGGATATTAATTAGTTCAATATCTTAACGTCGAATAATAAGTGTTAGCTAAACATTTCTGATAACGCAAGTTATTTATTTACCTTCCTGTTTTTTTAATTAATAGAAGTGTAAAAATGAGGAAAATTTTAAATATTTTCTTTTCTAATTTGTTTCATTTAACCGACACTGATAAAAGTGCTGAGGCCCGTGTAAATGTTAATTTTACACAAGGCGGAAAAAGACAACATGCATACAAGTAGATCTTAAGCGGGGCTTTCAAAAGTGCTCATTTTACCTCTAACATTCTATAGAATTCTGCAGTAGCAAAACAACATAATACAGGGTGAGTCCTTTAAGAGGTGCCGTGGCGATGCCATCCCGCAGAATGTTCTCACCGTGCCTTTCAAAACTTTTGGTGTCTACTGTACACCTGCCTCGAGGTCAATGGCGGCTACTTCCAGCACCTACTCTAGGGGGCCTCTTTTAAAGGACTCGCTATGTATAATTTTTTAATTTGATTTTCCATGCACAAAATCACCGCTATAGGTGCTCAGTAAGTAAGTGAATAAAATTCGAATTTATCCATTGTTTAACTTGTTTTTTTTTTTTTTTTTACGAAGTCGACTTGTCTGTCAAGTCTGCATGGCATGTTGTTATATGCTGGCAATAGTATGTTTTTGTTAGAAAATATTTATTTGATTTTCTAATTCTGTACATACATTCAAGACTTTCCCAAATGTTGTATTTTTCTATCAAGACGATAGTAAGTCATCGTTAGCTTTCAACAAACTTTTCATATTTAATCTCATTTTCAATACTTTGGAATAAAATGTAATTTTTAAAACAGGTTAATAAGTCAGATGTGGCAGGGCTGGGTTTCATTGGTCTACGATAAGTAGAAGAGTGACGAGGTCTCGGCGGCTTTTACCATCGGGGACTTTAGAACTATCGAAGGTGAAGCGAGGTATAAATGGAACAGCGCCGGTGTGCAAGGGTGGGGGGAAACTGTAGATACCAGAGAAAACCCGCAGACCAGCGACATCGTACGGCGCTATTCCCACGTGCATAGGTAAAGAGAATTGCTGCTTGTATTGAAGAGTTTTGTTGTGAATCTGAATATGATGGGTTTAAGTTACTTCACTTAAGCTAAAAAGCTTTTAACTTGAAATTATTTCGTGACTACTCTTCACATTTTGCTACTCTTGATGCTCCCTAGAGTGGGTAATTTTTTGTGGCACTTCAATCCAATGCCGCGAAAAAAAAAAAAAATTAAACCTAATTTTAGAATGCGAATTTCTGCTGTAATTTCCTTATTGCGCTAATTTTTGTTTTTGTTTACAGGTATGTTAACACATTCGCCATATATCATTAAATAACACATTCGCCATATATCATTACTCACGAGGGCAGATCGACTGGTGAGAATCGATGCACGATATTCGATTATCGACGTAGTACAGTCTCAGCCGAAAGCACTCTTTACGATGTTGGGAATGAAGAATGAAGCGGGGAATAAAGAACTGGAGGAAATGGTGAGTCTGTGCCAATTTTTTATATTTTTAGTAGTTACCTCCAGGTTTGAGTCTAAATTTTAAACTCAAAAAAATTGGCACCACAGGTACCACAAATATTATTGGCGTAGCTTAGGAAATTCTAGTCTGTTACTGTTTGTATCATAGATATTTACTATTCCGTATTAGTTTGACTTAATACAGGATGAATCACTTCTCATATATCAACTATCAGTGGATGTACGGGATCCAGAAGTAAAATTATCGAAAGTTTGATAATTCGCCACTTCTCGATTTAGACAGAACACTTAAAATTTGTTTTCTAGATAAATATAAAGAAAATGGCTACCTTTTTAGTGTTATTTACATGGTAATACAGTTGCCGTATTTTATCTCCGAGACGAATTATTACTTTATAAAAATATTTCCAATGTCCTAAATTCTTAGTTTATGAATGTCAACTGGTACTAAGAAAATTTGCTGTTGCTAGTTGTTAACGTTTAATTGAAGATAACTATAGTAAACGTGGTGAAATGAGGTTGTTGAGGATGCTAATGATTACAGTAAACAATATTAATGTCAGCATAAATTTTTGGAAATGACCAACTCTTTAACATTTTCATTAAAGGAGAGGCTAATGAAAATGTTTCAATTGATGTACAAAAGAATTTTGTATGTCGACATTCTGAACCGGTTTTCCAGGAGTTGCAAATCTCGACGGATTATTAGAGTAACCAGCATTCTTATGATCCTAATATTGTTTACTATGCTTTTAATTACTAATGAAGTGTTAGAAGAGGAATACTAAGTTCACAGGATATTCTAATACATTTAGTAATATTTAAAGTTTAGGAAATTCTGGTAAATGTTTCATTGCATTAAAACTGAATTATGATGAATATTACTACTAATAAGTCATATTATTTAAGGGTGTGAAGAATATGCATTATCATACCAGAATACAGACCATAATTATAATTTATCGTTATTTATACCAATGAAAGATTATTGCAATAAGTATAAATATTGTTCATATACATGATGCGTTAGTATTTATATATGATGGTTCGCCTCATGTGTACACTCCCAAAATTACCGGAACGATTGCAGATCACGACATGCGGTTTTCGCTAAATGAAATTACTTACGGAGGCAAGTAATTTGCCGCAAGGTGACTATTTGTAACACGTGTATGGATAGAAATCATACCATATTTTCCCCTGGAAACATACATAATTTATTACAGCGGCATTTGAAACTACGTGCAAAGAGGTATTCAGTGATATAGCAGATGCAATGGAAAGTAACACAAATGCTAAGAAATTGTGTTGAGGCCCTTGCTTAGCACTTCAGGTGAGAACCAAGCGACGACATATATCCAGTTAAGAAAAACCAACGACCAAGTCATAACCGAAATATAAATCTCTTAAAGGCTAATGGCTTAAACAGGTTGAATAGACTACCAGGTTATGAAAAATAGTTATATTCAAAATTCTCAATACCCACATTACATATTTCGACAATCAATATAATACTGATACAAAATCCATCAAATCTACAAAATGGCTATTGGATTTCCTTGTACACAATGCTTGAAATATTATACAATTGAAAAATTACAAAATATCGAAATAACAGCCTTAATAATTTTCTGCAGGTTGAAAATTTGACAATCGGGCAACATCCCCACAATTCTAGATATTTTGGTATTTTTGGCTGGTTAAAATAACTATTTCTGACATAGCCAATCTAATTCTCCTCTATCTGCAACACAGTCTAAAATTCAAGCAAAAGCCTAATTTGATAAGACTTGGATAAATCTCTTGCACTAAAACTTTGTACATAAAAGTTTTCAAATCTTTGTTTGCAAAGAGTGTTCATTCTATTAAAACCAGGGATTTCTTTTAATTCCATACTAGTAAAATTTATTGTACTTAATCTCTGGCGTTAGCACGAGATATTCATCTCAAAACAATATATTACTTTATGCATTAACATTTTACAATGCGCAAAACTTTAAAATTTCCAAAAAATAATATTCTTATAAATTTCTACAATCAATGATACTGTGTGCTAAAAATTTACATCACCACGAAATTCCAATACTCTACAAATTTCTGGGTAACAACCATTTCTACAGAAAACTGGCCTTATGGCCCGAATTTTGTGTACTTGTCTCATAGTCTGCAGGCTGTACTGGCCATCCCCAACGGCCAGGTCTCTCTGCATGGCCAGTCTGCTGAAGGGACTATTTATAGTCAAAAAATTGACGGGGAAAAACTTCCCCACCAATATTGTTATTGGCTTAGCCACATTGCCAATTACAATGAATTTCTGGCGAACACAGCGCCACATTTATCAAAATTACAGTACGAGATTAATCATTACTAACAGAGAATGTTCTGGTGATCACATTATTTTCGGCATATAAGCGCTTTCGTTACGGCTGTTGCCCACAACTGCCGGCCGTCCAGCACTCCTAGCGCCCCAGGCGGGCAGGCCAGTAAACACACTGGTGACTAGCGCCAGTCATTTTCCAGTCCTGCTTTGGTACGCGAATCAGGTGAATTCATAATTCTATGCGTCGGGAAATATCACTGCAGTGACACGTATTTCTCACGTTCGGTGTCCACACGCCTCATTTCTTCAAAAGTTAGTGTGTGTTAAAGTATAATTAAATAATAAACATGTAATATTAGGTAGTATTAAGTGTAGGAAAATGCGTAATATTGATGAACAAAGCTGCCACGGCGATCAGCCGACAAGAAAGCAAAACTCTTAGACAGCAGGGGAGTTAACGGTAAAATATGGAGCGGCAAGCAAGCGAAAAATTGGTCATGACTCCTTGTCTCAATGTGCAATATGATTAAGTGGGCCGGTAGCATGGGACATTGGACCTGTACGGACAACTGTAAGCAACATGTGTCATGACACATCCTGGTGGGACCGCTTCTCTTATAGCAGCGTAGCGCTTACATTAATAGGGTAAGAGGCACGGGATGCGATATTTTACAAGTGAGAGCACCACCGAGGAGGGAAGACAGGTAATGCGAGTGCAAGTCTGATGTCAATGCATTAAACTTTATTCAGATACCAACGTAATTCAGGAGATGTGTTTTCTAGTCATTAACTGTACTGACCAAAGAGTGCGTACAGATGCAAAACAAAAATTGAACGAACCTACCTAAGGAGAAATGAAATTATTGCATCCGCATACACAGTACAAAAGAGCAAAGTTATGGTTGAAACACTTAACTTTGGTTTTCACAGCATGTGCTCAATGTGTTTACAGATGTGTATTGCTATCAATAGTAAAACCACATGTAGCGAGCGACGAGCGGCCTGCATAATGCCTCTGCAAGCTACAACAATACGTTCCTACATGTCATCTGGCGTTGTAGGAACCGTGTTGTACACCCTATCTTTGTGTTCCCCAAAGGAAAAAATCGAGAGGTTTGAGGTCGGGGAAGCGAGCTGGCCATATCGCAACACCGCCACGCCCTAATCACAGTTTTGGAAACGTTTCATTTAACACCTGCCTCGCCACGAGCAAAATGCGCAGGTCAGTCATGCTGAAACCACATATCACGACGTATGTTGAGCGGTATGTCTTCCAGAAGTGTCGGTAAGGTCTTACTGAGGGAAATATTACTACACACATTGCGCACGTATGCGGTGAGTTGTCCCTGTGGTGTAGTTTTCTTGTCAGTTAAGTATTATTTGCGCGAAGCGGACGAATATCCCGGTAGTAGAACTTTAGCACGCCTTCAGAAAAGGGCTAAGTAACCGTGAATGAAATATAGTACATATTATATTAGGCCTGCTATTACGAAGAATATTTATACAAATAGATTATTTTTAGTAAGAAAATGTCTTGTTTCGCCAGAAATGATTTATAATTGGATGTTAAATATTTAAGAACAGTTTTGGACACATGCTGTTCTATACTGAAACTTTTTTTATTATTCTATTGGCTCTCGCGTCGTTTCAGCGAAAGTCTCGCTGACGTAATAATTAGGAAATATTTACTTTTAGATTTCCTTGTTGATTTGGTTTACAGAGCTCCGTGAATTGTTCTCTTATTGCCCACGTCAAAATAGGACAATTAATTTTGTGATTAAAAATTAGCTAGTTAATTGACTTCTGTAGATAGTTGATTACAAAATAAAAAAATAACAATCGTTTTTCGTTGTTAGCACGAATCGGTTGCACACGCGGAATGGGAGTGATAAAACGTAATTATTTCGACGGCACGGGATCGATGACAAATATTAGCTTCCGGTGATTAATTCCAGGTGGTCGGTAAATGGATTTGATAATTTTTTTGGGAGTCGCGATTTGTAATTATATACTTTAATTGAACGGAAGTTTGACGATGCCATGTTCTGCTCGCAGCGACATGTGCCGGCCCGAGGAAGTATAAGTGCAATTCGTACGGAGCGCATTTCACTGCGCGCGTTTGCATTTTGACGAGGACATTAACATGAGAACACATTCACGAATCATCGTCGACGTTTCGTTGGCACGTGTATTGGTAGCATTGTACGTCGACCCGACTGACTGGTTGGTTGCGGAGCGACCCGATACGGAGCGCCCCGCAGCCAAAAACAAACTCTCTGCCTCGTCACGAATGATTACCTGCCGTCAGTTTGGAGCTGAAGTACCATTGTGCACGAAGGCATCGCGATAAATAACACGCGGTGCATCGACAAACAGTAATACATCGTGCTCCCTTTGTAGCGAACTGCAGTGCCTTTCACCAAACGAAATTAAGTGCCTGTTTTGATCACGTATTCTTTTTTTATTTTCTTTTTCGGTTCATTTGTGCTTGTTTAAGGGAACGGTCTACCAGCTAGCATCTGCGAATTTTAAACAGGAAATCCCTAAGTTAAGGAAATGTCACCTAAGTGCGTTAATTTTAAAGATAAGTGTTTCAAACAAAACGTATTATTCACTTATTTTTTTAGAAGATCTCTACGAGAATATATTTTCAATATTGATAAGCAGTGTGTAATTTTTTTGTAAATAATAAATGTTTCTATAACATGTATAACTTGTTTAATAGGAATTTTTAACATATCCTCTATAGAAAACTTCTTTAAAAATAAAATTGAATACATTTCGTTTGAAAGGCCTATCTTTAAAATGAACGCACGGGGGTAAAATTTCCTTAACGTGGGGGTATCCTATTTAAAGTTCGCAGCTACCAGCTGGTAGGCAGTGACCTTAATGTAATACGTGAGCTGTGGAACGTTTCACATTATGAAGTGTTTCAACTTAAGTTTATGAAGTAGCCATCCGCATCGAGTTACGAAACCAACACGAGCAGGCTTCGTGATACAGGCTTTTCACGGTAAAATGAGAACTTCTGAAAGCCCTGCTCAAGATATACTTCCACGCACGCTGTGTATTCTTCAGCCTTATGTAAAATTAACATTGCGATTAGCATCATAACTTTGTCCATACGTTGGTCAAGTGAAAATGTGAAATTTTCAGAAACGTAAATATTTCACAAAAATCTGCTAATTTTTACACATCGATGCATTAAAAAACAGAAAACGAAATAAGACATTTAAATTGCCACAGATGGCTACCCGACCCTTTTTATCCGACGTAAAGATATGGAACTACTTTCCACGCATCGTTCCCAACCTTACCGGGCGCATGCCACTCAGTGTGCCCGTTAAAATATATGCATGCGGGAGCAGGGACATTTTCCTAAGGTCCATTTCTAAAATGCTCACTTTATAGTGAACAGCCTTTGCATAAAAATTTTCCGCTGTTACCGACATCAATTAAGGCCAGGCGTATAGGGAATTGAATGCTAAATTCGGACAAAGGTCTCTCAGCCGTATTTTGTGGTAGTATTTTCAACTAAAGATTTTTTGTAGGAGATTGAACGCATCTATATCTGTAAACCACCCCAATTTTAATTTTTAAATTTTAAATGTACCTTTTAATAATTTACCAAATTTCCCAATTTTGTAATTAATAAAAAAGTATATTTAATATTAAAAAATTAAAATTTGGTAGGTTTACAAATATAGATGCTTTCCATCTCTAAAAAGAATTCTTTAGTTGAAAATACTGCCACAGGAAACGACTGAGACATTTATCCGAATTTAGCATTAAATTCCTTATACGCCTTCGCATGGTGAAGCCTGGCCTCAAGATAATATAATGAACAGTTAGGGAAACACCCTTGAAAATTAAGAATTTAAAGTAGTTATTTGCTAAATGTTGGAAACGACGTGAGGCGAAACGACGAATTCGTGAGTTTTGTTAGCATGATTTATTTTCTTTTAATGTAAGCATCGTAACAATGGGTAAACACATACGGGTAACACGTGGTTAATAACGAACCACCTCCTAATTTTGTAACAACGGAAGAAGTTACCATTCGCCGAACGTTTGCAGATGGTAATTAGGTTAACATAATTTGCGAATGTGTAGTTTCATCTCTAACCTAGATCCCCAATTTCCACGGATACTTCTGCCACTTAATTATCACGTTAGGTCATACGTCGTATTAGGTCTCATAACACATTTTCAATAACCAATAGCCTGGAATCAAGGCTAACCCTGATTTTCATTACATAACTTACTAGCTTGCCTCAGTAATCTGCTTGGCTGTAGAGAAAAATTAAATTATTTTCCCACATTTTGGTATTGTTTATATAGCGCTAACCAACGTAGCTAATTTAATGAAACTGACTCGAATAGCATAAAACTGTCACGACAACTTAAAATAAAACCCCAAACTTTTTCTCCATACATTTTTTATGTTTTAATTATTTTATTTATTTATTTTTTTATATTTTTTTCAGCGTTGCAGTATTCATTCGAATCTCGCGCACTGAAATTACTTTCACTCCATGTTAGGTGTAACTATTAAATTCCCACTCGCTCCACGTTACCCGACGTAATCACACGCCGCTCACGAAAGCCGATTATGAACCAGATAGGAATGCCGAGGAGTGAGAAATGTTAATATTTAGCTACATGTATCCTTCCATGGGATCTGCCTCTGAAAGAGGGATCGATAGAATCCTCTCGGCAGCTCGGACAGTGAGCTCTGGAATTTTATCCGTATACACCCGCGTATATTAACGGAAAGAAATAATAAATTAAAGTTTTATTTACAAGCAACGTCGAACATGGTCATAGTCGGTGTAGCGATGTTTTGCGAAAAACTGTAGCGTCGTTCGCACCTGATGTTTTTAGTCACGTCTTGTGATCTGTTTCTGTACACTCTAAGAAATTATTTGCAAGTTTGCAATATCAGAGTATCGGTATAGTGAAGAGCGCGAAAATATTATTTAATTGTTCCATGGTAGTGTTCCTACATTTGCTCACGATAGTCAAATCCGGAGGTAAGTTCCGAACTTTGTACACTAGCGACGCTCAATATACATATATGTATTTGCACTCTCATATATGGTATTTCCAAACAGCCTATAACTTCAAAACTTTCATTAACGTTTAGAAAATTGACGAGAATTTTTTTTTTAGTGATAGCACGTGAATCAAGGAGGTTCAGTCCCCGAGTTACCCAAATGTTTAGTAGACAAGTCAAATACTGAGACGACGTATCATACACACTACAGCAAATAGTTTAAGAAAAACTGCTGGTGTATACACATAATATTGAAAACTACCTCAAAATTGGTTTGTTTCGTGAAAAATTATTGGCCTTTTTTACGGCGCTTTAGCCACCAAATTTTTCATTATTAGATATATATATATGTTGGTAATACTGTTAATCTACCAAGAAGAGATCATTCACGCTGGAATAAGATATTAGTCAAATAGACAGTCTATGAATATTTGTAAAATAAATACTAAGAATTCCTTACAATCAATTCGGACACGACCTTCTAGTAACCCTTGTAAAATCTTTGCATGTTAATGTATCTTTTATTTGAACATTCCAGAAATGCTAAACTCGTGATCGTGTCATGCAATAATGCAAAAATGTGCCATATTGTTTTCCCCTATGCAAGACGATATTTAGCACAAATATAAATACATTTGTAGGTTGGTAGCCCCCCCCCCCCCCCCCCCCCAGTTTTAGTACACCATGTGTGAAAATAGTGATCGTTAAATCATTCTCCGATAAATTAGAGTACGCGAACTCGCCATCCAAATTTCTTAGCGCTACAGTTACAACTCACGCGGCTCGATTAATGTGTCGAGCAAGGTTTATTTTATACTGTTTTAATTTACCCCAACTCTCAACTGTTGCGGAGTAAGTTCTCAGGATTTACGAGGCATTTATTTTAATTTCGCAATCTTCCTGCAAGTAAATTGGAAATACGCTCTCCGCACTGAGAAAAATATTTTGCTAATTCAAACCAGATTTGTTTGGTGCAGCCAAATTATTTGCTTGTATAGGGGCAATAAAATTTTGTTTCTGAAACAAAATGGTGCAACTAAATGAGAACAACAAAATCAAACAGTAAGATTTCGTTGGTGCAACTAAAGATTTGATGAATACACGTACGTTCAATAGTTTAGGTCGATATAAATTTTTTTTTTTAGGAAGTTCGACTCCTTATCGAACCTAGATCTCCTTCGTCCGAGCGCTACGCTATAGTAATCTCAGCTAATGTGACAACTGACCACGCTGGAAAGCTTTCAACTAGAATATACTGCAAAAACTGGCACACGTGTGCAAACAAATATTCAAGTTTTACAGCTTTACTTGTCAGTTTCTTGTTGCATTGTTTTATTAATGTGTTTATAAGATTGTTAAGTCAATATATGCACTAACAAACACGGTAACTATCCTAATTGTCACACAAAATACAAACTCACTGTCGAGCTGTATTTTCGAACGAAGGCAGTCAAATGAGTAGCCAAAACAAATATGCCGTTGATTCAACAAAATATTTAGTTGACAGTCTAATTTGTTTTGGCCCAACATAGAGATTTTGTTTATTCAAACATATATTTTGTTAGACGAAAGTAATTTTGTTACTTTTCATATTGTTTGCTAAACAATATATTTTGTTAGGGAACTAAATATATTTGGTCCTATACTAACAAAATATTTTGTTCGATTTTCTCTCAGTGTGCGTCCCCACAGGAATCGAACCCACAACACATTGATCATGAAGAGAACGTAAGGAGTACTGTGCTGTCTGGGTGTTTGCTACTGACTGAACATGCTTCGCCGGTATAATTCAAGCCTAGCTTAGTTTCGCTCGTCGGATGTATGGTGAAATCCACCAGCAAGACGAACTAGTCAATGTATTCTGGATAGAAAATAGTAACCAAATTATATTTTTGCCGGAACTTCAATCTTAATCAGAGACTTAGTGGCCTGAGTGATATGGATACAGGCTTCAAAATGGAGTCCAGTTCTGGGAACAAACTTCTCACAACGTTTCTCCGTGTCTCATTGCGGCCACCTTCAAGAAGGTACTGAGGCCTTGCAGCTGTATGTACGAAACCTAATTCCTGCCACTACTAACCTAATGTTTGTGTGCGTAATTCAATGTTATTCAGCGTAAAGATGCAGTTTTTGGGAGAATTGCAGTGGTCCAGCTTAATCTGGCAGCCAGCACTCAAGTTTGTCTTCGTCGATCTCAAAACTGTAAAGTGGTAAATATTTGCAGCCGTGTTAGAAGTAGGGGCGTGCCGATTTCACTTCACCAGGAATTAATTGGGATTAATTTATGGATTATAGATTTGATTGAAAGGTTTAATACTTAATCCGATTTATTGAAAGGTTGAAATTTATTAAAAGGGTTAAATGCATTGAAATGGTTAATTTTTAATCGTATCAATTTATTTATATTTATATTTTTTCTTGATTTTGTTGTACTGCTTTTTCATTTCTTTTTGGGAGGGGTAGCAGGCGCTTCTATACGATGTTGATGCAGTGGTTTTCTAGAGGCGACTGACCAGAGTGGTGGGTTGTAATGTGTTCTATAGGGGTTTAGTTGAGTCAATCATGTGCTAAGGGTCATTATTATTTTTTATAATTTTGATGTGTTTGTAGGGATAATGGTGGTAGATAGGCGATTTCTACGAATATTTTTAACACACTAGAGAATTTCAGTATTTTTGAAGGATTTCAAAGAGTAGCCTCAGTGTAAGTTTTATGTTTCTTGCGGGATATTGCTCCTAGACGGTCGTGGGAGATCGGGGACATTGTCATTACTAACCCGTAAATCGCATCTTTCAAACGATAAAATAGACGATGACTGTTTCCGAATGCAATTAAACATTACACACGAGAGAAAAAATAATTTCAGGGTGTTCTAGGTATGAACCAATTACATGCATCGAATCACAGATTTCAAACGCTCACAACTACATGAATAAGTGCAATTACACGACTCTCTGGTATGGAATTAATCAGAACTTGATTTTACTGCCCCGAGCTGTATGCTAGCAATATAATTTACACCAGCGAAAAGTATAACACAATTACATGAGCATATAATTAATGATCTGTCAAAATGTCCATATAAATTAAATATATGATGCCCCTCATACAAACATTACAGGACTGTCTGCCTGTGAGACTGGCAAGGAATAACTTTAGAAACGTAATCCACACGTAAAAATAAATTAAGAGATTAACACTTGTAATAAAAATGCACCTCTCCCAAAACATGTCTGTCCAGCTGCAAGGTTGCTGAAGGAATGATGTTAGAATATGCTTTCGAAAGACTTAAAAGCACGATTAGCTATCCATCCACCTTCGAGGTTACTCGATGAATGAGTGGATCGTAGGAGTGCACCTCCTCATATACATGTAGTGTGGCCCGAATCTTAATGGCAACCGAGTATAAATTTAAGACTGACGGAATCTATTTTTCTACCAAGCTACTATTAAAAACCTGATTCGTCCTAAAAGTATGTGAATTATTTAAAAATAACGTATGTACTATAAATGTTTTCCATAGTCTGTGAAATTCACGGCACTTGTTAACACACATGGGTTGAAAATGTTAGAACATTTTGTCAACAGAGCTCATAAATGCACTTGAGACGATTATAAAAACAACAAACATACTATATCGGGCTATCACACAATTGTATAAGCTTTCCGATACATTAAAAAAAAACTTATAATATATTACACTATAGTTTACGAATACTGTGAATGAGATCTGAACCCCTGAGCATACAATATCTCAACGAAAATCGCGACTACCACTCTCTGCAGCCCAGTATATATATCAAGGAGCTATTGAGGTAAACATCAGTCTAGTCCAACCTTCTATGAGGAACTGAATATGGTGGAACCCCTCTAGATATATCCATGTCGCTCTGCCCAAGGCCATCCACTCCTCCCCTTACTTTGGCAAAGAACGTATTTGCGGAAAAATGCTCAGTCAACGCACCCCAGCCCTTGCCAATGACGGAGTCTTCTGCAATATATCGCCTCCCCTCCAACACAGGGTTCGTTTTCGCCCTATTCAAAGCTCCAGAACGCGCGCGCGCATCGATCCAACACTGCAAAAACCTGTTTAGCGGCAAACACCCCTCCGCCTAGATAAGCCAAGAAATGCCCCTTCTAACACCGCACTTCGCAAAACCTGTCCACGACCTCCTCAAGGTCAAAGGATTTTTTTGGTTGACTGCCCCTGTCCATTCAAGCCCACACACTACCCCCTCCTTTACAGCACTCAAGTTAACATATTTTCGGATATCTCTGGAACTGGCCAATCCAGAGGTCTGGCCCTTCGCCCCCAAAGTGCTGAGTCGGCTATGAATGGAGGTTTGCTTCAAGGTCAAAGCGACGGTTTCCCTAGGGAGGCGGCAGCAGCAGATTTTGAACTGACCTGAGCTATTTCCCCTCTCTCCTACCAACTGTTATTTTCGCACGCACAAACGAAGCAAGCATATAATTTATAGGAAAAAATATAGATTATATATATATATAAAATAGATTATATATATATAAAATAGATTATATATATATATATAAAATAGATTATATATATATATAAAATAGATTATATATATATATATATATATAAAATAGATTTTATATATATATATATATATATATATATATAAAATAGATTTTATATATATATATCTTCCCGCACATATAGTTTAGATACAGTGAATTACAGCAGGAACATTTTGCTGGTTTTTGTACATGTATCTAGCTTGTTTTGATAACTGCAACCTCTATATTTATCAATCTCGATGTTGAGGTTGGCATCGCAAGCGTTGAGGTCGACGAAGGCGGCACTGCAGCCCTCATAGTTGTAGGCACTGCTATAGCCATCCGCATCGCAGGCGCCGCTGTAGTCCTCGCCATCGCAGGTGACGCTGTAGTCCTCTGTCGCAGGGAGTGCTGTAGACTTCGATATAGTTGCAGACCCCGATATTGTTGCATCTCTCGAAATTGTAGCGGACATTGATGTGGCAGACGTGACGGTCACTCTCGTTAGTGCAGCTTTTAATATACTTGGTTTCGAGGTTGAAGGCGTCACTTTTGGATTCATCAGTGTAAACATCACTGATCTCGTCGTTGAAGGTGTTGACAAGAGCAATGGCTGTAGAGTAGTTCCATTTTCTTCGTCAAAATCCAAAATTAAAAAAAAAAATTGCCATAGCATCCAGTCCATTTAATAGATCAAAATAATATCAATTAAAATCATCAAATCTCTGAAGTCTAGTGTAGGTAGTCCAAGAAAGTAATCTTCATACAAGCACGACATCGCAAAGCAAACCAAACTGGCAAACAATTGAAAAGTGTAAGGGTCATAGGCTGAAGCCATATTTATAAAAATTTCAAGTTTCTAGGTAAAGCACTCCAGAAGCCTGATTTCTTCGCTCCAAACTGAAGTCAGAAGTCCAAACACCCTTTCCTCTCCTTTCACGCACCTCCAACTTTCAAATATCTTCAAACCAGCACCCCCAACCTCGGAGACAAACCTCTGCTAAAGTTCATCCTCGAAGAAATGAGTAACATTAATTTTATCACTAAATTTGTTATGATTCAGAAGTTATTTAAGTTTAATTAATAATCAAAACAATTAGCAATGCATTAGATATCAGTATTTAATAAAATATATATATAATTTATAGAAAAAATAAACTAATATCCATAAAGATTCTCACATGCTATAATCCCTTTTTAATTTTCTCTAGAATTGCTTTAATCTTTAAAAGGGAACAATTTTCTTATTCACAATATATCTTATCTAAATCAAGAGACTTGTTTCAATCAAATTTTAGTGAATATACTCTTGTTTTCTTAAGAGTATTTTGTTAATCATATTTACGCTAACCATATACAGAAGTTTCCCATTAATGTACCCTATCATTATTTCAATATGGTAAAAAATATATATTCTATTTATAGGTTATTTTGAAAACTTTTGTAAATCTAGATGTGTATGGGGACGTAAAAACTTTTTCCTAATATTTCTTCATTGTTAATATGCATCTTGTGTATATATATTTTTTCTTTGTAATGGAGCTTGCAGAGTGAATATTTTATCAAGTCGAAGGCACAATATTTTGCTCAAGCGATTTCAAACCGGTAGGAAAATGTCTTGACCTTGCTATTCTTAACTGTTAAAATTAGTGGCCTGAACTGCCCTCCCCACCAGGAATGGGGATGTCCTTGGCTGCTTCCTTTGTGAAAAACTAAGCGCCTAGGATGTCTCCTGGGTATCCTAAAACCAAAATGTATTCTGCAGGGGTTTCTTGGTCTCAGTTTGGCAACCTCTGAAATCTTGGTTTCTGTAATTAGTGTTGTAAAAATCATTTAAATTTAACCTTGAAGGTTTATGACTCTGGACAGGAAGCGGTCAGATTTAAGACTTCAGATCTCTAAACTTAATGTTTTTATTTCACATCCTGAGATATTGGCAAATGCTAAAAGTGCAAGTTTCGAAGCAAGCATAAATTCCTAAGTAAATAACATTAAATCGGAAACATTCCATGCGATTCATTTAATTTTAAACATCGTACAATTGAACATGTCTACATTTTTCATGTGTGCAAACAAATTAATATTAGTTTAAATAACAATGCTATGTTCGTTATTCATTTTCAAATTTTAAAATAATACATAACCTAACAGACATGAACCAAGCTTTTATTAACTAGGTCTTGACATAATTATATATTTACATATTTATAGAAAAGTGGTTAGTGCTTACTTCCAGGGCTATCACACTCTCTCGAAAATATTTTTCTTAACAAAACAAGTTCACTTTTAATATTGATTAGGTTCAATAAACATATGAAAGGGATTCATTTTCATAATATTTATTTACAATGTATACATATATATATGCTAACAAATTTTTGAACTATTGTGACAAACACAATATAGAATGTTTTAAAATGTATTCAACCAATTAAAAAAATGTTCTGCAAATAATATACAAATTACACACTTTTTCAAGAAAAATAATTTACACACACATAATCAAACGGGCATAGGATGACACAAGACCTTTTAACACTAGCAAGTAGAACTTGTTCCAAACATTTTCATGTTAAACAAACCCAATGAATTCACAATATATTTATAACATTTTCATGAGATGAATTATAGACACACAAACAACTACAGGATGAGACAATTATTTCTTTCCGAAACACTCTACAAGGTTTTCTCCAATGTGCTAATAAATTGCGGATATTCAATTTACATTTAGATTTCTATATACATGAGCATGTGATTTCATTATGTTGTTAATTAATCTTTAAGAAATATTTGATTACATACAAACAAATACATTTTATATTAAATTTCACTCATGCTAAATAATGCTATAGGACTCCAATAATATCCACATGTGATTCGGGAGGAGAATCATCATAGTCTGTTTCACTCCAGTCAGATATCATTGACCAATTTAGCATTAATTTTGAATTTTCCTCTGCAGAGGAGAATGTCGAATTAGAACCAATTGTTTTACACATTTGTTTGAACAAGGAGCAATTGTATTCTTTTTGAATATACATTACATTCCTGTTATACATACTTTCGAAAATGTATTTTTGCTCACCTCCACCTACATGTATTTCACAATTAGTTAGATCATCTTTGCTAATATCTTCGATATTCTCATACTCTATACATCCACTTTCCCAATTTATACTGTGGTGATGGTTAGTATCCCATCTATTAGTTTTCTTGTATTTGGGCGGTAGCTATTTCTAGTCAAATGGTGCTTTGAAGCTGAATACAGTTGTATGCTCTTTCATTTCACTAATAGCTATTTCTTTAATGATTTCTGCAAACTGAAATCCTTGAACCTTGCTGTGGTTAGTCATCTACTGTCTATATTCATGGTTTTCACCAGCTTATAGCTTACATTGCAACTCGATAATCTATCCTGAATTATGAGTGTAAACCTGCATATGTGCTGGAATTTGTGTATTTGCAATAATTTAAATTCTTGAATCAATTATGCCATTGGTAATGTCGTCTTGTTCGCTTACATCAAACACAAATAACATTCCTCTGGTTTTAAATGTTTTGGGTTCTAGGATCGTTGAACTGATTTTGTTATACGTTTCCTGAAAATGTTATATATATATATATATAATATATATATATATATTATATATACAAGGAATTCCTCATTGACAAAGTTCATATTTAAATTCACATAAGGGTAAGCTTGACTGTTTAGAAAAAGTTAAATATTTTTCATATCACAATTGTCGAATATTAATCAGCTTTTTAATAATTTTGTCGCTTCGTATACAAACAAATGTCAACATATCTTGGTTTTTTCCGATGAAAAACATGATTTCACATTCCAAATGACTTTTGTGATGTTGGTAGATTTGGAAACGTCTTCAAACCCCATGATCTGAATGCAATGCCTAGATTCTTCCCTTTTTCAATAAATTTTAAAAACTAATCATTCACGAGTGTTAATTTCTATATGCTGTATCAACCATTCCACATTGCTTAATTCAAATGATAAACCTTCTTTGTTATTAGCTGTACTGTTCATGGCATTTAAATGTCTATTGCCTAATAGAGAAACTAATTCTTATTTAGCATTTAATAGGACTTATTTGCAGTCTTAAAGAAAGCCAAATGCATACTTAATTGTACAACAGCTTTGTATTTTCCACCTGGGTTTATTTGTATTGAGGAATCGCTAGCATTGCTCCACCCAGCCAGAGAAGCCCTGCATAAATATTGTTTATGGTTCCCAAGAGTTCTTTTTCATGGAAGTAATTCCATCATCATGTGTTTCATCGATTTTCACACCATTTAGCATATATCCAATCCTGTCGGTTAAATGAAGTATTCCATTTTCTGTATTTTTGTAGTTGCTGTATTATTTGCATTTGCTGTCTTTTTAATTGTTCCTCTAAATCTTAAACTTTATTTCGATGGTAATGTGTAAATATCATGATTTTGTATTGAAATCCTTATTTCCTGTGGAAACGTATATGGACCTGCTCAGATCGGTTCCCACACATGCATTTCCATATTGATAATTGCATTTTCAAAGCTGATCAGTTCTTCTACATTAAGTATGTCTTCCATTTCTATTGACAGTATATTCTAATTATTTTTGATACAATGTGTTTAATTGTTATATTCAAGGGTAACTTATGTGAAGTGATCATTTTATGTTGTTTAGGCCTTTTTATACTTACTTTCTTTGGAATACCTTCTTTAATGCCACATTTCTTAAAAGAACAGCCTACTTTACATCCGAATTTACTGTTATACACAATACCCATTATGATTGTAATCTGCAACGGAATGCAGCTGTTTACATAGCTTTTTAAATGTAAAAGGTTGGTAATTTTTTTGTTTCTAAAACCAATAAATTTATTGAATTGATCAATAATTGTAACCACTATTTCATCGACACAATTCGCTATAACTGTAAGATCTATCAATGTATTAGGTTTTTCAATTATTTTATATCCTGGAACCACAGCACATGTGAATTCATGTATTGTATTTGTTGGTTTTTCATTCAAATATGAACCACCTACAATATCAACATTTATGCAACATATATAAACTGACAACATATTAACCTGTTTTGATAATTCGTGTAATTGATTTGCTGGATATACTCTAAATTCATAACCCAACATATTTGCAATTGAATTGTCTTCTGAGAAATCGATATCAATGTTACTATACAATGCGCTAGTTAATCTATTTGGATTTCCTCATAGTCGGAAATGTACATATTCAGGTAATGCCACTTTAATGAATGTTTTTAAGTCATCCAAATCATAAGATCCTATTGGTATCACAATCTTGTGAGATTTTTACCAATATTAGCCATAAATTATTGGTTATGCATATCAATGTTTGGTATGGTGTTGTAACGGATTCTATTTTACTTATTTGCCATTCTCCATCTAACTCCAATGCAGATAAATATACTGCACACAATTGCGAGGGTTTTCCACTTAATATCAACATAATTTACATATTACTAATGTGTTACTATTAAAATTACTTATATACCCTATTTATAGCCAAAAACATTAAAACATAAATGTCTACAATTGTTTGTATTTGTTAATTGCTCCATTCTGTTATTATACCTTAATTGCAAGTTTTCAAAATAATTACATATTTCAACTGGAGGGCATAAATCGCCGAAACTGTCGTAATACAATTATTTATTTTTTAAATAATGCAAACCAATGCATTCTTTCATTTTGTTTCGAATCTAAATTAACAATCGTACATTCACAACGATTTGGTTTCTTTGGTAAATCATCTCTCATGTACACACCTCCGAAATAGGGAATATCCAGTTTCTTTACAAATATATTAGTATCTTTGATTGTTAATGCACATTTTGGAAGAACATATAGGACTTTATATGTCCCCCCCCCCCCCCCCCAAGTTTGGAGGTTTTTGTCCTTGTCCAACTTTTTAGGGTTTCAAATACATTCCTTTACCTATTGATTTAACTGCTCTACTAATTGCCGAAACCCCTCTGAGGATTAATCCAAGAGCTGTTAATGCTGGAAATAGGAATGGAACGATTCCTCCTTTCTTTGTTTTTTGTTTGGTTATGCGTGTTAAGCCCATGCCTCCCTTCACCTTCGCACACTAAACATTTTCAACAACCCAAGAACCAAGCTTTTCACCTGTATATATAGATGGATTCTTCCTTATATTTGCTGCTTTATCTGCTATAATTGTACCTGCTATGTCTTTCTTTCAAATCATTAGTTAGATTGTAAACTATATCGTGTTCTTTACACACTATCCAAAAAGTTTATTCCTGGATTGTTCCATTCCACATGGTTTGCAAGTTTAGTACCTGGTCCGCAATAATTGTATTTCAGTAAATGTAAGTCAAATGGTAATTTATTAATTAATGTATTCAATACACCATGTCCTTTATTGATATGAATAGTATTAACCATTATTTTCAACTGAATGCGAACCTATATATAGACTTATATTTATAGTTTCACATTATTTCGCTACATAATACTGCATAATTGTGTGGAAATGGTTATAGTACAAAATTTATATCTACCATCAAATATACATTGTATAATAGTGGTCCTTCTACCTGTTGTAGCATCCGAATGGACTTAAATATGAAAACGTATGAGTTTTCTAAAACAATACAAGAGAAATATAAACGATTAGCGACCATTTTGTCGTTAATTGAAGGAATGTGATAGTGCCCTTTTACAAATGCAGAAAATAGTGCCTCTGAATGAAGAATTGCCCAATTCCGTATTTATTTTTGGCGAGGTTTTTGTTGAATATAAGGGTGAAATGCAGCAATATTTCAGTTTTGTTCGGCATCCAAACATTGATTGTTTTCATCTATCGCAAAGTTACGTACATATACCGAAACATAATTTATGCAATAATGCAAATATTGTAATTGTGTTCAAAATTGATAATATGAATCTGCAACATATTTACAATGTTCATGTTTTAGGCGATATGTCATTTACAAAGTTTAAAGATAAATGGTTTTACTGTTGGAAATTTTTTTTTTTGTGATTTTAGCACCACTTCCCCATATTTATGCAGATATAGGTATAGTTCCGACAGATTTTTACTTCCAGTCAAGGAACAGTGAGTATTTGCATTTTATACTGCTAGGTCCAAAATTTTAATCATTATAATAACTGTTTACCAAAAATCGTTATAGGAATTGTGATTTGAACAGACATATATTACATAATATGGGTATGGCTGTAAAATATAGAGATGAGGCAAATTAACTTTATGTGGAAGACTGAAAAGCTATTATGCTAAAGGGGTTTAAATCCCAATTAAATGATGATCAAGAGAAATTAATGAAGTTAGTTAATTTGAATGATAATGTTTATAAAATAGGAGTGTAAATGAAAACATTTTAATCAATATTAGCAGTGATTTGCAGAGTAATGAATTTACAATAAAAGAACATTTAAATTGAAATAGTAAGGATTTTAACGATATGACAAACGTGGTTTTTATAACACAACTTGCAGAAATGCAAGAAAATTTAAGTTGTAATTAATGAAGTGGAAAGTGCTACTATTACAAAACAACTTGAAACACGAATGGAATAAATAACACAACATATAGGAGATGAATTGATTTATAAAAGATTTGGTTTAATTATGCAAACAGATTTTAGAAACAAAATAATGATTTGGAAATATGAATCTGTTATTTTATAAATGATTTGAAAGCTAGAAATTTAACAAAGTGAGATGTTAAGTAAAGTCGATAAAATTTAAAAAACCCAAAGTAATTGACCTACATCAGTTAGTATAGTAATGACTTAATACATTTATAAATAGATTGAATTTAATGTAATATAATCAAAACATGTCGGCCTCTGCTTCGGCTTTACATAAAGTTATATCTGCTGTAGAGGAAAAATATTTAAAAGCCAAATGAGCTCATGTGGAACGGGATGTTTTTAATGAAGAAATATTTAAACATGTTATGAGTAGAATGGATATATTGCATTTTGTGTTGAATAAACCTAATGCAACAGCTTTGGAAATTAGAACATAAGGATATAAGAAGAATAAAAAGCAAACCCTTTCTCATTTAACACATCATTATTTAGTTTTAAAACTATCTTTGTCTACGCATACTACATTTGGTGTTTATCGCTACAGTAACATCTGCTCTCGGAGAGATTCGGTGATTGTTTTTGCCTGGCAATAAAATTAAAATAGGTTATTACATAAGTGACATGAGTCAAGGATTGTTTGAATTATTGTTTAAAAATGTTCTGATACTGATTTAAATAAATATAAACTTATTCATCGAACAAATGCTACTATTCATTCAGGAGATGAAAATGAACCTGAAAATACATTTAATAAGAGATATAGTCGGAAGTGGAATATATATAAAGATGAAATAGACAGCCACTTTTCACCTGTGTATTGGAATAATCCTATTGAATTGGTCGATAGATTAAAACTTCCCATTGCTTTGAGAGAGTCTGGGAATAATTCACATGCGAACAAAAAGTTTATATTTTTGGCAAGTTGAAAGATGGTTCTATCAACAATGAAGTTTAGCAAGATTGCTAAAGAGCATCATGCTCCTGCGAGGATAAGATGTCCTAGAAGAAGAGTTATAACTCAGTTTAAATTATATTTTTCAAGGTTATTTCTGTGAAATAACATTGTTTTCCACATACAGTAAGGAGTATAAATATATCTTAACCATGACCCACATTTATTCGAAATATGGTTGTGGTATATCTTTGAAAAACAAAACTGGGAAAAAGGTTAGCAACGCAATGAAGATCGCTTTAAAAGAGAACTCCCAATTCGCTCCAAACTGACAGAGGATCTAAATTCTTTTCTGCACTAGGAAACATATTCGGAGCTTAAATGCAGTATTGTGGAATGTTAAAACAAATCGATTAAACAGTTTATACATGAACATTTCACATCAAGTGGGGGGATTACAAACGAGTTCAGATTTCCTGAAATAGTTAAATTTTATAATTCCAGATATCGTAGAACTATCAAAATGTCTCCTAAATAAATTACGGATAACAGCTTAATGAAAACTATTTGTAATAATATTAAAATCATCGAAGAAAACCAAAGTTTGAAGTTGGGGAATTTATACTTACCTTGGAGCAAAAAGGAACATTTGGGGAAAAATTTACTGTGAATTGGCTTTTTCAAATATTTAAAATTATTTCAATTAGACACACACATCCCAGAATGTATTGCCTAGAAGTATATGATGGGAACCAATAAAAGGAGGATTTTATAAAAAGTTACTTCTCCAATTGAATATTTGGTTCATAAAATCATTAAAAGGGTAAATGATACGTCCTCGTTTCGATGGAAGGGTTTTTTCAAAACATGATTCGTGTGTTAAGAATCGAGATCTTAAAAGATTGTAATACAATGCTTGTCAAATGATACTAAAGACGTTTTAATTTGTTTTTTCATTTAATAAACTTCTGGATGGGGATTGGGTAATCAAATTATTGTGTAATCAATCCCCTTGTAGATTGGATTAGCATTCGAGTGATAATCCAGTTTAATTAAATCCTTTTAGTTGTGACATTCACATTTAGGCGATAATCCATTACATATTATATGTAATTCAATTGGTATCTGTGATCGAATAATTCAATCGGAAATTCGCATTTAGGTTTTAAATTGTTGTTTGGTACGTATTATAGATCATTGTGTTTGGTTGATATTCCATTGCATTAGATTTCTTTTAAATTTTATGTAATTGATTGTTTTTGAGGTCACATTTCTTGGAATCTGGATAGCATTTCGTGGATTTTTACACCTTAAAGGCATTTGGGGCACAATTCCATTTTAATGTTATTTTAGAATGTATTTGTAACATTGTGAATTTCTTAGAATTAGAATAATGTTTCCCAGATTAGATGTCTATGGTATTTAGTTTTTTATTTAACTGTGACATTGTTTTAATTCATTAATGTTAGTGATAGTTAATTTATCGGAATACATTTCAGGATTTCATAATGGTTTGTGCTAGGTTATATTCATTTTCTTGTAACTATACAGTTCTTGTAAATTGATTCATTTTAAAAGAGCAAAGTAGTATTCTCCACACTGAAAACTTTTTATATGAAAATCGTTATTAAATTGTTAGATTAAAATTTTGAAAAAAAGTTTTATGGTGTAAAAGATTTTTACAGTGTACACTACTTTGATGTAAGGTTCAAAAATTTAAAAAAGTGAATTTAATAGGTAAATTTTTTTATTCTCACAAATATAACATTTAAACTGGGCTTAAACTGAAATGTAATATTGCAAACACAGTTTGCTTGCTCCAATTGTAAAACATTTTTGAAAGGCAGACTAGGCGAGCCAGGTCAAGAAAAATCTTTGTGTAAAGTATAGGCGAGCTGCAGTCAGTGAACGCGCATCATCGAGTGAAGTTTCAATGAGGACAAGCTGTGTGGACAGGTCAGTTCTCGAGATAATCGAAAGGGAAAAGATTCTTTCCAGGCTGGGGATACATGGCCTTGGAGAAGAAACTTTTCGAGCTAAGGCAGCTTCTGGAGTAGGGGTGCGATCGATGGTCTGATTTCACCACAGAGCACGTCCCTCTTGTGAGGGGTGGAGGGTAGGGGATGCCTAGAGGCGATGCGAAGCTCTCTTGACAGTCGTCGCCATCTTGCTTCAGTGTCGAAAAATTGACAATACTGAGAAGACGGGTGAATGACTGCAGTACACATCTCTCTGACGAGGGTTGGATGTTGGTGGTGGGGATGGGGGCGCAGGGAGATCGGGAGCGATGTGGCTGTTTCTAGTCCTTTGTCGCCATCTTGCCTCAGTGGCGAAAATTTGACAATCTATGGCAGAAGAATGAGTAACCTCAGGACATCTCTCTGGCGAGGGGAGTGGTGGTTAGCTTGGGCAGAGCGACACGGAGGTATCTTGAGGGGTCCCGCTATCTTCAGTGGCTCATAGAAGCATGAACCTGACAAATGTATACCTCAATAGCTCCTTAATATACATCGGGCTTTGGAGTGCAGGAGTCGCGATTTTCGTTAAGAGATATTATATGCTCAGGGGTTCGGATCTCATTCAGAGTATTCATAAACTATAGTGTAAAATATTATAAGTTTTTTAATTTATCGGAAAATATATACATTTTCGTGGGATAGCCCAATATGGTGTGTTCGTTATTTTTTATAATCATCTCAAGTACATTTCTGAGCTCGGTCGACGAAACTTCATATCATGTTGAACTCGTGTTTATGTTAAGCACCAAGAATTTCACAGACTTTAATGTACGAACTACAAATGTTTTCTGAATTTTTAAAAAATTCGTTTTACACATTCACTTACTTGTAGAACGAATAAAGTCGTTAATAGTAGCTTGGTAGGGAAATAGGTTCTGTCAGTCGTAAATTTCTACTCAGTTGCCTTTAAGATTCGGGTCATGCTACGTGTATATAAGCAAGTGCACTCGTACGACCCACTCATTCATCGAGTGACCTCCGAGGTGGACGGATATCTGCAGCACTCCATGTATCTAATCGTGCTTTTAAGTCTCTGCAAATCATATACTAACTTCATTCCTTCAGCAACCTCAGTCGTACAGGCATTTTGGGAGACGTGTAAGGTATGTGCGAGAGGCATCGTATGTTTTGTTCGTTTAATTTATAGGGACATTATGTTGTAGATGGTTACTCCATACTCATGCAATTGTGTTATACTTCTCTCTCATGTAAATTATATTGCAAGCATACAGCTCGGAGTAGCAAAATCGCATTACATTTAATTACATACCAGTCACTTATTATTCACATAGCTGTGAACATTTGAAATTTTCTATTCGATGCATTTAATTAATTCAGACATAGAACACTCTGAAAATATTTTATTTCTCTCATGTGTAATGTTTAATTGCATTCGGAAACAGTCACTCTATTAAATCATTTGTCAATGCTAACATGTAAATAGGCGACTTCGAAAGATTCTATCTCCCACCACCATCTAAGAGTAATATCCCATATAAAATATAAAACTTATGCTTAGACCACTCTTACAAATCGTTTAAACACACTGAAATTCTCTCGCGTGTTAAATATATTCGTAAAAATCGCCTGTCTACCACCAATATCCCTAAAAAAAAAAAGAATCAATTATAAATTATAAAAATGACCCTTAGCGCATGCTTGCACTCAACGCAACACCTATATAACACATTGCAACCCACCACTCTGGTCAGTGCCTCCAGAACACCACAGCGTCAACATAGTACAGAGCTCCTGCTACTCCCTCCAAAATATAAAGAAAGAAGTACAACATAATCAAGAAAAATATAAATAAAAATTAATTTATCGTATTAAAAATTAACCAATTCCATACATTTAACCATTTCAATAAATTTAACCCTTTCAATTTTTGAACTAATTAAGATCGCATTAGAGAGTAACCCTTTCAGTCAAACGATAATCCATTATTCATTTCCAATTAATCCCAGGTGAAGTGAGATCGGCACGCCCCTACTACTTCTGTGCACAAGTGGATATTAAGCTGTTCGCGCTTTTGAAAACTTTGCTTAAGTTCTACTTGTATGCTCGTAGTGCATTCTACCACTCTACGTAGAATGAATATTGCAGTGGGTCTGGTCACTTTATTCAAGTGTCGGTCGAGTCAAAATAAAATTATTATAAAAGTAATAATTGATGAATTTCCTAGTTCTGGTACTTACAGTATGCGCATCAAATAAAAGAAAGCAAAATTAATGATTTCATTATTCACAAATATTTAATTCAAACTTTTAATTCGATGTTAAAATACATGGAACAACTTTCCCTCCAACTTTCCCTCCAACTTTCCCTCCAACTTTCCCTCCAACTTTCCCTCCAACTTTCCCTCCAACTTTCCCTCCAACTTTCCCTCCAACTTTCCCTCCAACTTTCCCTCCAACTTTCCTCCAACTTTCCCTCCAACTTTCCCTCCAACTTTCCCTCCAACTTTCCCTCCAACTTTCCCTCCAACTTTCCCTCCAACTTTCCCTCCAACTTTCCCTCCAACTTTCCCTCCAACCTTTCCAAGTGTAGCGGGTGCATGCATGGTAGTGTGCTCGTTAAAATTCGTGGAGGGTGGAGCAGTGGTATTTTTCTATGATTTCAAAAGTTCTCAATTAGTTGCCTTTACATATTGATAACTACTATTCACGGTAAATTGAGCACTTGTGAAATCAAACCTTTGTAAAACGTCACTGCTCCTACCTGCGTGTATGTAACGGGCACACCGACTTGACGTTGAATTAAAGGGGTAAGATAAACAAATGTGAATAAGGTTAAATATTGTTTTTAATGCACGTAAGTGTAGTAATTAACAAATATGTAAAATATTTACCTTCCTAATAATTTAGTAGTTTCATCTGACCGACGCAGGAGTAAAGTAACAAGCACATACCAATGTTAATTTTAGATATGGCGAAATAATACACGACGTACATAGAAGTAAATCTTAACCTGGACTTTTTAAATGCTCAGTTTACCGTGAACAGCCTATATCTCTACTGTGCGTGTGACCTTTGGTAATACGAGAAACAACTTAATTAAAACATGTTTTGGAGGGTTTCGAGAAGTAGTCCCTCGCTTGGGTTAGAACCTTACGCCCAGCGACGTAGTCAGAAATCTCGAAAAGCTAGGTGATGGTTGTTGAGGGGGGGGGGGGGGGTTTACACTGACACTAATGAAGGGATGGAAGTTAGTCAATAGGGGCGCTGGCACACTGGTTTATTAGCACCAATACTTATCACAGTAAATAAAATTCATCGTAATTTACAAAGTTTAATGTACATATTAAATTAAGGGCTTATTTTCATACCGAGCGAAACGGAGTAGCGGTAAACTAGTGGACTTTAATTCGGGATGACCTGGGTTCGATTCCCTGTCCGGGCATTCTCATTTCGGTTACCCAAAATTTTCCTTAATCGTCCCAGACGAACGCTTGGACGGGTGTGCTGGAGCTTAGCGTCAAAGGTAAAGAAGCGAGGGAGCGATACGGGCGACACTAAGGCGCGCGCCCTAGCGCCACATCGCTCCTACGCGCAAGGCGTGCAGCGTTTCCGTCGTGAGGCTGCACTGTGCAAACTATATCTGTAACAGTGGGACTTTAATACGCGGGCTTCCATCGCGTGTAATAAACTACGCCCGCATGTTTGTACTTTTCTCTTGCCTCTTAAGGAAACTGCATAGGCAAGCTTTAAATAAACGAGGTTAGATCATTTTTCACGAATGTTTCTTCAAGAACACTTAATATGACAAAAGTAGAAAAGGAGATCATAGTTAATGTTTTCTGATAAGTCGTATTTCCAGAACATTCATTGATCGAGATACGCGTGTTCGCGCGAACAACTATTTCACAAAAAGTTTCCGTACAACCTCCTCTTAAGCCCTGGTCGATTCCCGCCCCATTTCCTTGAGCTCTGACGTTCCCTTGTCACGGAGCAGACAAAAGTACAGGGACGAAATGGGGTCGTTTGCGTTGAAGCGGGCTTGCCAATTCTGTGATTGCATCTGATTGGCAACTGCGAGATACTCCGTGCCCCAACATCGAGCTGCTTTTCTGCCAACACAAGCGAAAACCGCTTGAATTGGATTTTAAGTTAGTAAAAAAGTGCTCAGATGTGTGCATACTTCCTCTAACAAATTTGGAATGCAGTTACATTAGGTTTCGAATTGGTGAAAGTACTTAATTAATATAAAAGTGCTTGTCTTTTGAGAATTAAGATATAAACAAATACGTTCGTCGCTGTTGATAATGGGACTCGTCAGTTGTGTTCCTTTGCGGTAGGTCAATGTTGGGCAGAAGACGAACAAGCGGTGTACCTCGTCTTTAGTCTAAGCATGGTACTGCCAGCTGGCGTGTCTGTTACCAAGTGCTGATTGGCGAACGTGAATTCCAGCATTTTGCTGGTCAGCGACGCCATTTTTTCTGGCAGCATATTGTTTTTAAATTATTACTATAGGCTATTGACGGCAAACTGAGCACTTTTGAATGCCCTGCTTAAGATCTACTTGTAAGCACGTTGTGCAAAATTAACGTCGCCATGGGCCTCGTCACTTTATTCACGCGTCGGTTAAGTGAAACTAAAATAATTAGAAAATTAATTATTTTACAAATTCTCATTTTTACACTTCAAACAGAAAAGGAAAGAAATAGTTTAGGTTATCACAAATAATTGCCTAAAACTTTTATTTGACGTTAAAGTATGGAGCTACTTACCCTCGATTACCAATTTTGCTGGGCGCATGTTGCTCAGTGCGGCCGTTAAAATATATGCAGGTAAGAGCAGTGACTTTTTCAAAGGTTAACTTAAAGTGCTCACTATATCGTGAACACCTTTAAAAATGTTGACAACCTTCGGGGGAAAATATGTGGCGTTTGGAATCCACGAACAGTGTTTCTGCCCCTCCACCAGCTAAGGCTCTGCTTATCACTGAAGGTCGTCCTTGTAACAATGATGCTTGGCGATGCGATGTCCCTCCTCCGCAACCGGTTGCGGGTACAATCGTATCATAAAGCGTAGTTAGTTGCGCGCGAGGACGTAAGGGAGGCTGGGTCCGAGATAACAAGCGTAGCCGTCCGCGAGAAGGAGTCATTGAGACGCGGCTGTATAGGTTTTTTGCAGCCGGGGTGGAAAGGTGGAAGGGATAACGGGGAGCCGGGGAGGCCAGGTCTGAGGAAGTTGGTCCCCAGCGAGCGACTGCCGGCCCTCGATAACAACGCGCTTGCAGCATCCGAGCGAGCGCGTGCAGTCATGAGATAGCCGAGGTTCTGGGCAGATAACTACACGCTCTCTCGCTCGATGCTCACTTTTTTGGCAGCTGCCACTGACGTCGCACAATACCCCCCGTCGTTCGCTATACGTCCTGTCCGCTACCCTCCCCGTGTACCAATGTCCCTGTCAGTTACCGCCACCTTTGCTCGCTGGCCTGCACACACACGCACACGATTGAAAACTCCACGCGTGTGCATTTACCAACATTCCGCTGACTGACACCTGTCTCGCATATATAGGACGTTCATGGTAAAGTGAGCATTATTAAAGAGTCCTATGTACAGAAACGTTTTCTGTGAAATTGTCGTTTGCGCGTAGACGCGTCTCGGTAAATAACATTTCTGGAAATATGACTTTTGTCAGAAAATATTAAAAACAAAAATCAATGGCCCTATTTTTTTCTTACTTTTGTCATATTAAGTGTGTTCTATGAGAAAAAAAATTTCGTGCTAATGGTCAGATATCGCATTTTTAAAGCTTGCCTATGCAGTTTCCTTAAGCGGCAATATGAAAGTACAAAGATAAGGGCGTAGTTTAATCTGTGGGTTTTCATCGCGTGTAATAAAACCCACTGTTAAATATGATTCAGCGATGAGGCGCTACAAGTTCGTGTTACTGTCGCCCGTATAGCTCCCTCGCTTCTTGACCTGGGGCACGCAGCTACATAGTTCCCTTAAGAATCTTACAGCAGGAATAATATTAAATAAATGCATCTGATTGTAGACTCAGATGATAATTTTTGAAAATAGTGAAATGTATATACTGTATTTATTAGTAACATGATAATTTTTATACCAACAAATGGTGGAAAGAAACGGACTGAAGTAAAATTGAGAAGGGCCTAAAATAGTGCTCCTTTTTTTTTTACCGTGAACGGCCTATAATAGTCTATTGATTATTTAAAGGTTTGATTAGAAGTTACTGCGAATAATCACCCCATGACTGATGTGTTTTGTTGTTAAATGTCCATCAGAATCGTTTTGTTTCTCTGTATCAAACTGTTATTTTTTCAATAAATTAAACATTGTTACATTACAGAAATATAAGTATTAAATTATTTTAAATTTATTCTATACATAATCATGTACAGGTATATAAGTATGTAAATACAAGATTATTTTTAATTAAATTTATACATAATTAAATATATATAAATTAGGGAATATAAAATTATTAAATTTCGATATTTATAAATATGCCTACAAGCATATTTAAATATCATATTGTTATGCAAGTATCTGCGCGTTTTCTTCTGGGGCGAACGAGTATGTGGATTTTCTCAGTGCTTAAATATATTTTTACACGCATTTATGGTGTAATCCTTCTTGCGGACAAGCTAGACCCTTTGGTGTAAAAAGAACCACATTTATGTAGAAAAATTCACAGTTGACTTTGACACCGTACGGTGAACATCGATTTGGAAGCGCTCTCTCGTCATATCATGAAGATGAATTGTGAGTACGAAGATATGCCTTTGACCTCAACGAACATGGACCCGCGAACCTGCATCATCGCTAACTTGTCGCCAGTGCCGATTCTGTGATCGAGTTTTCACCTGTGGTCAAAATGCACGTCAGCATGAGAGAACGGCCTTTAGGGAGTCGTTTTCGCGCGATGAAGCATTACGACATTGGTCCCATGCAGTTTGTTCAAAACGATACAATGAAAGAACTTACAGAGATCTGCAAGGATTCGTCTACTGGGAGTCAGCAAGTGTTGCCGGCAATACCTCTTGCTGCATTCAACATGTGATTATGATGAGACAATTAATGCTAAAACGGAATGAGTGCAGTAGAGTCGGTTTGTGTGGAATGTTCACTTGCAATACTTTAGAGTGAAGTTGACGAACTTCAAAATAAATGGTCGTAGACTCTAAATACTGATTAGCATACACCACCTGCTACAAAGAAAAGCAAATTAAATGTATGATAGAAAACAGGAGGTGGAGATGACCATGAATAGACCATTGATGTAAACGACCTTGAAGACTGCGATAGTGCTGACGACGATGATGTAGATTTTCTCGATGCACTGACACACCCCTCCAACACTTTCTCTGCAACAAGTTACATGAATAAGGTAGAAGACGCCTAGAATAACGGCAACCTGTTTCACGAAGACCCGAATGAACTTGCTGATACTCCGATATTTGATTAACCTTCAAAAATGCAGAGATCACACACACATTAATGATATATCTCCAATCATTAGTAAACTGAAGGATCCGAGATATATCTAATTATGTGATGAACTGCTTTATTCTGAAATTATAATTGCAACATATAAATAGATTATTATAGTAAAATAATAGGTTTACCTTTATTTTTAAGTGTCATGTCCTGGTTGCCTTCACCATTATTAACAAAGATCTGCATATAGAATGCTAATAAAGAATTTAGTATAAAATTACATGGATAGTTGACTGCATACAAAACATTAATTCAGCGGACATTGGGATTAATCGAAGGATTGGGATTGATCGAAGTATTGACATGGATTTGTTATGCGGAGGAGGGATGCTAAGGATTGGGATTGATCCAAGGATTGGCACGAGTCGCTGTGGATTGCAGAGTAGGATTGTGGTGCGGATTGCGAATGATTGGTGTGTGAAATCATGTGTGGTTTGTGGAGTGGAGCAGATTAGTGGGATTGGTGTGGGGATTCGTGCGGATTGGTGTGGATTTCGGATTGCAGTGCCGATTGTGGTGCTGATATTGGTTCTGATTGCAGTGCCGATTGATGGGAAAATGGTAAAAAGTCTTAAATAAATTGTTTTATCTAAAACAAATATTTAATTTATTTTTATAGATTTCGTAAAAATTTAAGAATTTCTTTTTGCGTCGAAGCTTACCCAAGGTCATGGACATGGGATCAAGGTCACAGATGTGAGGTTAAGGGGAAGGTCACCCAGATCTAAAATGTTGGTCGGAGTCATCAGTGCCACCTAAGTGTTGAAAATGTAACAAATTGCAAACTAAAAAGCCAATATGGACGGTGGAGTGCATTCGACAGAATGAGCAAAGGTGAGGGTGGTGGAGGCCTGCCAACTAATTAACCTATGAGAAATATTTGTAGGGGAGAATAATGTAATACAATGAGATTGATTGAAGGAGGGTCAGTCGTCTGTTGTACATGGTGCTGTAGTGAACCTCAGGAAATGTAAGTTAAAAAAAAAAAAAATCTAAACAATTTCCAATATTTTTTGTTCATTTTTAAATAAATTTCTAGGATATTTTTGGAATATTTCTCACTATATTTTGGGTTCAAGATCAAAGGTCACGGGGTCCACGTCAATAGTCATGGTCACCTGAATGCAAGATCGCAGTAGTCAGTAATGTAATATGCTCGCTGACTTTTATAAATTTATTCAATTTTTGCAGTTTTTTCTCGTTTTTGTTTTCCAGGTCACCTAAGGTCTTGGTTATATGGCCAAGGTCTAGGTCACCTGGGACCAACATGCCTGTTGAGTGACGTCATAACATGGCGGTTGGTCGGTTCCAATTCCTCGTTCCCTCTAAGCCAAGATTTTTGAAACTAATTCTTACAAAGGTTTTTATATTTTTGAACTTAATTTGTAGCGGTTTTAAACTTTTTTTTAGCTCCTCTTTAAAACAATTTTGCGAATTTTTTGGGTTCAAGGTTATCCGCGGTCATGGGCATGAAGTGATGTTCAAAGGTAAAGGTGAAGGCCATCGACATCTAACATGGCGGATAAGATGGCTGACGGAAGCAAGATCGCGGATTGTCAGGATTGACTCCGGATCCTGGACCCTGTGCATCGATTAGTCATACCCTATGCCTGTAAAACCAATATGGCCGCCACTGCTCTGTCGTCGAAAAAAAAATCCCTCCAACTCCTGCCGATGGTTCGAAAAGTGCCTTTCCGGGGATCATTTTTGCATCCGGTGAAAAGGGGGGGGGGGGGGGGTGGTGTGCTTTTTTGAGGGAAAAAAAGGAAAATCTTGAGGGGGGGGGGGGGGGAAAAAAGATAAATTTTAAGGTAAAAAGGGAAATTCTGTGGGACCAATGGCCGCGGGAGGACTGGAATAACAGATCATGAACAGCTCCGATCCCATATCCCGTTGCCTCAGTCGGCAATATCATTCTACTAACATTGCCGTAATTTTTTTTTCCATATCGATTTTATTTTATGTAAAGTTCATTTACAATAGTAGAGTTATTATGAATTATGTTACAGCCACCTAACTTTCAAATAAATGTAATTTGTTTGGTCTGAAATGTATTTGAAGTCTGTTTAAATTTCAGTTAATATTTCATATTCGGGGATAATTTGATTGTATATTTTATCTTTATGATATCGCTTAGTTCATTTCTAAGTAACTCAATTTTTGGGTAATTTTTAACGAAGCCACAGAAGGCACTTGAAATCTGGCAATTTAAATGATTAAAAATAATGTAATCTAGAAGTTATAAATGGACAGAGCTAGGTGTAGTAACAAAACGTAACCACTCATTAATGTTTCACAAGACAAGCGTTTCATTCTTAATGGACTGTCTTTGCGTGGGCCTAGACGTAGCAGACTAGATGTATAATTAAACCTTTGGCAGTGCCAGTGGAGCAACGCGGCGACAGTGACATAGCGACGCGGTAAGTGATAATCTATAATATCTGGCACCTGTCGCCGACTCGTAGGAAATGTTCGCCGCGGTCACTGCGGCAGTGACAGCGACAACCCTGGAGCAGTGACAATCGCTCTGACAGGAAATATCATCAATCCCTAATCGTGAACCCGTAATCCCGCGCGCACCTCCAATACAGTTCCCCTTTCTAACAAAATGGTGGAAAGTCATCCACCAACCAACACCTGGAAACTATCGCAACGTACAATCACCAGTCGGACATAACACCCGTTTTTGGAACCGATAAGCGACTGAGTACACTAAATTATTATATGCTGTTCACGGTTAAATGAGCACTTTCGATAGCCCTGCTTAAGATCAACATGTATGCTTTTCGTGTATTATTCCGCCGTATGTAAAATTAACACTGTCGTGGGACTCTTCTCTTTATTCAAGCGTCGGTCAATATTTTACAAATCTACAATTTTAACAATTAAATGCATTAAAAAACAAAGCGAAAGAAATAAAGTTATCACAAATTGTTACATAAAATTTTTTTATTCGACGTTAAGATATGGAACTACATTCCTTCCATCATTTCCAACTTTACTAGGCGCATGTCGCACAGTATTCCAGTTGAAATATATGCAGGCAGGGGTAGTGACTTAATTCTAAGGTTGATTTCCAACGTGCTCACTTTATCGTGAACAGCCTTTAAATAAATATCATGAGTTATGGGCTTCTCAATCCTGACCCACAAATGCTGGTCAGTCGCAAGGGGGTGGCGCTGATCCTCGGATAGAGCTGCAAACGAATGAAAAGGTTCGGGAAACGGGAGCGCCCAGAGAAAACGTAACAGCAACGTCAGTCATATTTCACACATGCATACATTTCATACAAGATTTCCCTCCTCCGGGAATAGAGCCCGATGTGTCGTGATGTGAGGCAAGCGGCACACCACCATGATCTCGGAAAATGGCGTAATTTAAACGAGAGGCGAAGCAGCCGATTATATCGGGGACTCCAGCCACGCATGCCAACAAAATGACGTCGCTTGCAGGAACATGTCGGAGACGACGTTCGCTAATCAGCGCCTGGTACCCTATTCGCCAGTAGGCAGCCAGGTAACAGGAAACCTTGCAGCAGCACGTAGTGGCCAAACAGGCACAATGTCCAACACCCCCCCCCCCTCAAGAGTTTCCCGCAGCCAATAAAATGATCGGTACGCCCATATCAAAGGAACCGCACGCCGTTTCGCCTCTATGTGGTTACCTACTCTGTATCCAGGCTGAGTACACTGACATTTTTAACGAACCGCCTCGGCGTTCTGCTTATGCGCATTTAACGTACTCTATTCACGATAAAGTGAGCACTTCTAAAAGTTCCCTTATTCAGTACTAGGGGTTTAGCCCGTGGCCGTGTTTTCAATATTGTCACGTGCTTAGAATATTTACAACGTTAAAAAATTTGGTTATCATACTAAGAAGGAACTTATATTTCTCTATCCACTGACACTGTGGCCCCACTTGGAACCGCTCTAGCCACTTGACCATTGTGGCCCCACTTAACTCAACGTTGAAGCGAGACATTTAGCGTAAACAAAAATGATATTCCATTGCCTTCATATATCTATGCAATTATCTCTATGAATTAATACAAAACTTTCATAGGAAAAAGTAATTAAAAGAGTTTTTATGGTCAAGTCATGATTGCGTAATCTGATCTTACTGAAATTCGAACTTTATCTGTATTTGACTAATGATTCGCTCTGCAAAACTGGAAGAACTTTTTGAGTTTCTAGGGACTTAGAGAAGTAATAAAGAGACAGACAGCGATTGTCCTTTTATAAATATAATTTACTTTAGCCTTTGACGATAACTTCCGAGTGTGATGGAATATGCACACTGTGTTATTACTTACGTGGTAATATTTATTTTAAATGGTGGTTACAGGATAAAAAATAACTGGAAGAAAAACGTAACTATGACCTCAAAAGTACTCGCTTTACCGTGGACAGACTGTACCTGTGCATACAACACACTGGAACTAAAATAATTATCTCTAGTAATAATTCGTTGAAAATAACGTTTCTATTTTCCTTTTGTATAGTCTGTATCAACAAATATATACTTTAATTAAACAGCTCGTGCATTGCAGTTACTGGCTTTGAATCTGACTGCCGGCTTTCGGTTGAGTGATCGCAAACCCAGGGATTTTAATTTAAAACAAATATTGCAGTAGTTTTTCAGCACCACGATTCCAAGTTAATTTACACGCTGTGATGTACTGTGTGTGTGAGAGAGGGATAGAGCCCTAGGACATGGGAGGGACTTTCCAAAATGCAGAATGCGAACTACTAGCAGCATATGTAATATAGTCGCTCATTAATATGCCAGATGCAGCTTCCAAAGGCAGAGTTAACTGATGGACGACTGAACATGAGAGAGTAGAGTGAAATGTGTGGAAATGTATTTAATTTGTCGCACCAGGCCACGTGTAACGACTAGTAAAAGTCCAGGTAACATAGGTCTCAAACATCTCATTTGCTATTCGATGACTGATTATACGCTGTTCACGCTAAAATCAATATTTTTTGAAAGCCCTGCTTAAGATCTACTTGTATACACGTTGTGTATTCCTCCACCTTATGTAAAATTAACATTGCTATAGGCCTAATCACTTTATTCATGCGTCGGTTAAATGAAACTGTGAAATTATTATGAAAGTAAATAAACTCATTTTTACACTCCCATGCATAAAAAAAAACAGGAAGCGAAAGAAATAATGTTAATCACAAATGGTTACCTAACTTTTCGTTCGACATTAATATATGGAAAACTTTCTATCGATCGTTACCAACTTTACCGGGCGAATATCACTCGGTGCGCCCATTAAAATGTATGAATGCAGAGGCAGTGAATTTTTCTAAGGTTAATTTCTAAAGTGGTCTCTTTGTCGTAAACGGCCTTTAGCATGCAAAACCCACACTGCAATAGGACTAAAGCAACAACCATACACAATCAGATCAGCAGATAATGCGTGTGTCACCTCACTTACCAAGTTCACACGTAACCCAGGAGACTTTGCTGTCGTTTCTTACCAAGAAGTCCATTCCATGTTTATTACAGCTCCAGCACAGCTATACATACCCTTCAATAACACAAAGGGGGTACAAGGAAACTAAGTACATGTACTTTAGTCGAATAAAAAACTTCCAATGGTGAAGTGGAATTTTTTATGCATAAAATGATTCTACTTAACTCGGACAAGACCTTCACCCTCATATTGTGGTTCAAAACATATGAAAATCAGCACCCCGCAGAAGTTAGACAAAAAAAACACGTATTCACCTCTTTAGGCCTGTTAAAATAACAATTGTGTAGTGTCTGGTAACTGTAGTAAGAATCTTTACTGTGCCTTAATGGATTATACGAAAATTCAAATGTTTTTGCAGAATGTAATAATCAGTTAAAATTGGATAGCAATTACTCTCACGCACAATAGGATACCTGCCTCTAAGCTTGCACTCTTTATAAATCTCTGGATAGCAATATATCAAATCAGGTAGAGCAGAAGTAAAAATTTTCTGTTCCCGGGCATGGGTGACAATCTAGAACGTGTTGAAAAACAAATGCAGCTACTAACGAAATCTTACATCACTTCACTGTTTGACCGACGATCAATGGGAATAGCGGTGGATAAATACCTTACGCATAATTATGATGAATTATTTATGTTGACATGCTCTCTGGCCCTCTTCTGACGGTTTACCACTACGCCGTCGGCTAATAACATTAAACTGAGCATGCATGCTGGGGTCAACTTCACATTGAATATAATAATTACGCCTTTTTAGGCGGAGCTCAGGCCTACCTGGCCGGTTACCTTTAAGACCTACTTAAAACAAGATGGATAAGAGAACATTCGCTCGCCACCAATTATCGGCGTCAGTTACAATATTCAAATAAGCATGTGTAACATAGGGCTTATCTTAGGGTATGTTCCTAATGATTAGAATTAGTGATGTTACCAGACGTTCCCTACTTAAACTATAGTATTTTACTCAAAACTTAACAATTATAAAATAATTACGTAACATATAACATATGGTTAATTGCACCCTAGCTGCTGCGTGTACCTTAATAGACATGTCGAATAACTGAATTACTAAATAATACTTACATGTGCGACACGTAACAACAAAGGACCTTTTCGTAACATAAACATCTGTGTACTCTAATTTGCATACTACTTGTGTGTTTAATATATGTAAATTATATACGCCACACAATCAGATGTTACAATGCTTTTTTCGCCTGACATAGTAATTACAGACGTCGTACCTTTCCAAATTTGAAATGTCACAAAATCGCCTACAACTACCGAGGTAAACAGTAACTGCTGTATTAAGAGTTCGCTGGAGTATCCAGAACTTAGCGTATGATGTCGACAATCTGGAATTGCCGGCTACAGGTTTGCCACAAAAATATAAGTCGAAAACACGTATGTAGCTCAAAACATAAAGTTATTCCTGAGAATGGAAAGGGCTTTCAAATCTGGCGATGACTCAATAGTTTATCAAGGGGCGCATTATTAACGTTAAATAGCAATTGCCAAAATATCGATGCGACTGTGCAAATAAAACATTATAAATAAACACAAAAATATAAGCTAATAATCTGAAAGCAGACTAATTATGCTACTGTGTAGCGCACTTCCAAGAAACCTCAGATAAATACAATATAAAATAAAAGGACAAGTATTTAGAGAGAATAAGAGATTGAGATAATTTATCGTAAGGTAATTTTTGTTTTAAATTTTTTTAATGTTCAATTTATATAGCAGTGTAATACTGGGTATTTCTTCATAAATGGTATATATTACAAACAATTAACCAAGAAATACTTTTCATTAAGAGATGCCAGTTACTGTGCAACACTAAGAATAAAAAGTATTACTTTCTGCAGCTGTAAGAAAAGTGCCGTAAAAAAACTACACACTTAAGCCTACTGACGTGCATTTGATCAAATTTATTTATACTTCAGCAATATTACCGTCGTTGCCCAACATTCCGTTAATAACTTTTATTTGTGCAGGAAATCCCTGGAACCACTGTCTCTACTAAGTGAATTAATAGTATTCGTGGTTCCCTTCACCTCCTAGTAGAAAATCTGGCAATTAACTGACTGTGCCACCCATGGTAGAGCATTTAATTACTGCAGTTTTGCTACCACTTTCTAACAAAAATTCCTCAAAAGATTTACTCCTTAGACATTTCACCGGACCGCATCGTTGATTCGTGTACAGCTGTAAGAAATGCGAGAGAACTGTTTCTTTCCCGTAGGGGTGAAATAATTTAAAAGTCGGGCCCAGGACTAGTCACTAGAAGTTGCACAAAAAAAGTCCTAGCATATAAAAAACATTTCTCGGTACCTGTGTGTCAAAGTTCTTAAATTACCTGTAGCATGCATTATTGCCACTAGAGTTATTATCATTTAAATTTTTTATTATCAAGTATGTGTGGTAAGTGCAGAAAATATAACAAAAAACCATCCAAAAAACTGCCTAAATATGCAAAATATACATTTACATGCAAATATTGCAGAACGTATTCAATATGGAACCTCCAGTTTGTGGAAAAAACGTAAATGAATTATCAGTTGCAAATACTCCGGCTCCTGTCTCGCGGTCATCAAAAAAATTTCATAATAAGATGTAAGATTTCCGCGCATATTTTTTATAAAATTTTGTGGTACCAAAAAAAAAAAAAAAATTTCTGAAGACTAATTTCATTAGTATATTGGAATAATAAAAAGAGCAATGCCACGGAAAATAAGCACTAGGAAATATCATGTTAGAAAATTGCAATACATTTTTGATCATTTTTTTTGTTCTCAGAGTATGTCATCTGTGCCCTACTTGCTCGACCACACTTTCAGAAGGGCGGGCCTTCAGAGACGCGGTCGGTCGGTGCCCCGCGACCCATGTAAGGACGGGTGTTAGTTTAAATTTGGAGGGAGGGGGGTGCTCATTGACTAGAACGTTAAACTCCACATCTTTCATGATGTAGATGAGCGTGCACCACCGGGGCTTTCCAGTTTTCTCCCTCGCTTTCATTCCGCAGCTCGCACTGCCACTCTCATTCGTCTCTTCCCCTTCTCCAGGATGGCCAGAAACTGTTGCCACGACCTCGTTCCAGCCACTGCATCAGAATCAGCCATCCGTTGCGGTCCCGAGGTTGGCATGAATCAAGCTTCGAACGTTCATTTCCAGTGTTTATGCAGGAAATCGTAGTGTAAACAATGCCGCCAAATAAATCAGGCAAATCGCGTCCACCTTGCTTTTAATCGACAGTTTTCAAATTTATAACCGTCCCGACATCGGGAATGTAAACGGACGCAATCAAAACAATAGGAACGCGCGCTCCAGGGTGCATGCATTACGAAAGCCGAGGCAGTGAATGCAGGCCTACTGATAACACCTCTGGGGGTGGAACATGAGCGACGCTGTCCCCCTCTTCCCCTCTTTCAACCCTCACCCAGCGCCGCTACATCGCCGGTATCCATCATCCAACCCAGCCATGGTGAAAGATAACACTTTGCGGCGCTGGGGACGTGTAATTGGCCGTGGGCGTATATTCATGAATGCATGGCTGGCGCTTTAATGGATGCCTAAGCACACGAGT
Organism: Dryococelus australis; assembly: GCA_029891345.1. Lineage (NCBI taxonomy): Eukaryota > Metazoa > Arthropoda > Insecta > Phasmatodea > Phasmatidae > Dryococelus > Dryococelus australis. The sequence goes on from CM056999.1 coordinate 99,385,939, forward strand.
ACCCTGCAACCCAGCCAGACGACACGCCATCCGCGCGGGCATTTTTCCCGGGACCGCCATTACTCGACGTCGTCCTGGCGGTTAAAACGTTAATAACCACCTACTAGCTTTCGCTCTCGCTCTCGCCCTCGCCTGCAGGCCGGGCCGCAGTAGCAACTCTTCCCGTACCCTCTCCCACCCCCCCCCCCTCCCTTTTTTTCCACGCACAATCTGCTGGCACCCAATTCTCCCCACGCTTCTTCCGGCAGGGGACTTCTTTCAGCGGCGGCTGAAGACCGGTGAAGCGGCGCATCGCTCGGTCTCCTTCCGCCTGCGCGTTTAACCCGCCTTATACTCGATTACCCTGTGAAATGAGCATTTCTGAAAGCCTCCTTGATTTCTTCTTCCATTAGTCCGCGTGCTTCTCCGCCACGTTTGTTCATCACTGGTGTTGAGGATTTAAGTAATCAAATTAAATGCTGAATTATATCATTTCTAATTCAGCATCAGAAAGAAACAGATTATATCGGCTAACAATTTCAACATTACACCTCCAATAAGACGCTAAAGGAAAATTTAAGCAATTAGTGCGTAGCATTAAAAAATGCATATTCAGAGGCAGAGGGTTTTATCGAATACTTATAAAATGTTCAATGAAACGTGAACCATTTACAGACAAGCATAAACCTAAAATATCTGAAAAAAAAATTATTTCTCACTGTCTCTTAATTTACTTTGTTTCACATCATTTAGATTTAGGATCACCAAATCTGCACTGTACAATATACAGCTGGTCGTGCCGTCTTCACCTTTTAGTGACTAGTTGGGGGATTTGAGACTTAGCTTAACATTTTGCAGACCAGTCACGAAAGTTCACTATTATACTGTCTGAATTCTTATTGGCTCGGTGATATTGGAAAGTGACTTCATGCGTTCGCGACAGCCAGTAACAACAATAATTTGCATGTAAATAATACGCTGTAACATTAGAAACAGTTTGCCCGCGATATACCATCATCTCTACGTAGCAGTTACGGAAGACACCCACCTGCAAGAATTGGGAATTGAAATTAGGTATTTGCAAAAATGGCGGAAACTGTTAAGTTTTCTCCCGGACCGTTTTCCTGAACGCATTAGAATAAGGCACCATGTTCATTTGATTAAAGGTACGCATGACCATTATAACGTCATAAAAATCCGCGGGTAACACACATTTACACGCTGCTCACATTAAAATAACTTTTGAAAGGCCTGCAGGCCTGCATAAGATCTTTTATCTAAATAGTGTTTCCTTGTATCTTATGTAAAATTATCATTGCCATGGTATTTGACAAATATGCTCATTTGTACACTTTGATGCAATAAAAAAACAGAAACGAGAAGTAATAATTTTAGTTATCGGTAATAATTTCCTAACAATTTTTATTCGACTTTAAATTATGGAACTACCTTTCTTCTCTTGTTACCAGTTTTATTGAGCGCATGTCGATCAGGGTGTCCTTTAAAATATATGTATGTAGGATCAGTGACTTTTTTTCTATGGTTAGTTTAAAAAGTGCTCACTTTATTGTGAACAGCCTTTATATGTTAATGACATCGCACTCCTCAATTTCCCTTATGGCGGTTGATTTTACTACCAGCTAAATATTCACGGATGGCAGATATCACAACAGCCTAAGGTTATGCACTTGCCCATATTAATTACTTAAATTTCTGCTACCTCGTTTTTGTTAAAAAGAATAGTTAATTGATACGAAAAGACGTGTTGGCAAACATGGCAAGTCATAACACAATTATCATTATGTACCCATAATAAAAAGGAGAGAAATCTCAGAGGTACTACAAAAAAGAACACCATAATTAGACTAGTTGGTGGCCTGAACATATTGTAACACAAACCTTCAACAAGTGCGTTTGTCATCTGAGTATTGAGTCTCTCTACATAAAAAATAATTTTTAAGTACGGATTTGTGTTATTATATTATATATTACAGATTATATATATTATATATAATGGGATCCTTTAAGAATGTTGTATAAACATTAATTCTATAATTTACAAATTTTTAATTCATTTTCTAAAAAAAAAAAAATAGGCTTTTTGTTTACTTTAAATTCTGTCCATCTAGGCTTACCGCCTTCAATTGTCTGCAATAGCGTCCAAAAGACCCATAGTTTAGCATTTCATTAAAAAAATTAAGTAGACAAATAAAAAAATATAGTTTTCGTATCTGCTTTGAAGAACCTCACTGGCGACGATCCGTCTGGTTACATGGCATGAATTGAAGTTATCCCCAAAGAGAAGCTGCGCAGTTAGCCTCGGGAAAGGCCGGAACATGGAACGAACTGCCTCAGCTTCCCAAGTACCGCAAAATAGACGGAACACGACTATGTTGCATTCTAATCAAGAAACCTCTACAACAAAATTGAAAATATATATTTATGTATGTATATATGTGTGTACTTTTCTCTTTTACCGACTCGCTTGATATTCTCATAATTTATACGTATTTCAATTCCCTCCTGTAATGTGTCCAATGACTTCGTAGTGATAATTATTTTTTTAATCTTCAAATTCTTCAGCGAATATAATACACGATAAAATTAAAAACATATTTGAATAAAATTGTAACAGCTTTTCATTTGAACTAAATTCGAGTAATACGTAACTGAATTTCATAGAAAAGTATTCCCGAATGTGACCAATTAAAAGTAATTTCGATTCAAAAAGAAAAATTCACGGCATCTTGCAATTTGCAACAGTTTACAATGAGGAAAGTAATCCCGTACTAATATAATTAAGGTTTGCTATTGGTGTTGCCTAAACTATCGCTTCGTGAACAATAATTTAACTTTTTCCCCAAAGTCCAAAGAAATATCAGGGGAGTTAAATGTTCAATTCTCAATGTTATATTTTCCAATTTTTTTTTTTTTTTTAATTTAAACTCGCTAGGTTTTTTTCCCCCTAGTTTTACTAATGTTACTCAATGTATAGTTATTACTCTGAAAGATTTATTTTCCTTTTTTAATATTGACGGTCACTAAGAATGATTGAATAAATTTTGTAACTATTATTGATTGATACACTTGATGCGTTTGGACTTCAATTTAGTTCATGAATTTTTTTTACTTCAATTCGTATAATGTTTATATCATTACTAAGGATTACCATAAAGGTTAATGTAAACGGTTTGTTCGTAGATAGTGACTTCTACTAAAGTAGAATACTTAATTTAGGATATAATCTAAACACAGTATTACTTAGCACAGTTGCCGAGGTTCATAATAAATAAATATATAACTAAATATTCGTTTCTTAATGGGATTTTCCATAACACTGGTATCATTTTTCCTTTCACTCTGGCGGTATTAGAAAATTATTTATCGCTCTGTTTACATCGCGATATCTTTCTTTTATTTAATATTTGAAATTTGTTCAGTCGTCTCATGGATATGATCAAAACTAAATTATGCTCTTAAAAACCTGAAAAAGTATACTTTTTTGATTGGTATTTTTGTTTACAAAACTGGCAATTTTTTATTTTCTCATAAGACAGGGGCTGATCAAGGTTCATTTAGTTTATTCAAAGAATTTCCATTTATACGGTTGTAGATCTCTTCGATTTCAGACGATTTTGATATTTTCGTCTCAAATGTTTAAATATTACCGGCAACCATATTTCGCCTCATATGTTATATTAAATTTAATATAACTGTTGCTACAGTGCGGTATTTAGAGTATGGGGTCGTATTACTAGGAAAATTATCGAATTTCATAGCTTGTTTAACACACAACCATTGTAGAAATTTTCAATAAATGGAAGCAATTAAATATTTTGCAAGATACTGTATATTTTGTTCATAATTTATTCTAGGTAGATGAAAACCAAATTCTTTCACATAGAATGAATATTAAGTGTTTATAATCGCAGGTTTTTACAATACACCACATCCTGTATCCCACCCGTCCCTATTCTCGAAACAGCCTATAATAAATAAATGAATCACCTTCGATCCGTAACATAGTCATTTTATATATCGAACTCTATTCTCTGTAGTTCAGTTTACTGAAACGTCAACAAGAAAAATCTCGACTTTCAGCTCAAAAGTTTTCCTAAAACGTTTCGTGTTGAGAACGTCGCGTCGGCTAGATTTCGTACATCCTTGCCAGAAAACATCCTGGTTACTTTTTACTCCCGACAGTGTGAATTTATTAATAATATAGGTTTCCATTTTGGAAGGGATTTTTGGTGTAGATGAATCGCCTTTGATTTGCCTATTTAGATACATATGATCACCAAGCCTTTATTGGTACTTACATATATTAAAATCCAAACAAAATGGTTTTTAAAAATGTTAAAGTTTAAGTGTTGGTAGTGGAAAATATATTTACAATGGCAAAACCGACATGGAATGTTAGATATGATTAAAACAGGTATTTTATAAAACGTAATAAATATCCGTCTTAGCGGGAAGATGATATAGACCACGTAATTGCTACTTAAAATTCCACGGATTTAGGAAAGGAGAGAAACCCGATTTTGCAGTTTCTCTTCTCGGAATGCTGATAACTACGGCGTTTAATCCCGACCGTTCCTCCAGAGTCGATCATTAAGTTGGCCACCCTTTGATGGCCGGCTGCCAACTTTCCGCAATTCTCACGCCTCGTCAGCATTTCCAAGGCTTCGCTAGCACCGCGATAGCGAGACTGCATAGTGAACATGGCGACGCGTTGGCTACACCCTCGTGAGTAAAAGTTCGCCATGGTAAAGTGAGCTCTTTTGGCATCTAGCTTTGAGAAATGTCACTAAATGCTGCGCATTATAAAGTGAACACTTTTTAAAACACACGTTAGAAAAAAGTCGCTGCTCCTTCCTGCATATATTTTAACGGGCTCACTCAGCGGCATATTTCTAGTAAAGTTAGTTTCAGTGGCTGGAAAAGTAGTTCCACGTCTTAATGTCGAATAAAAGGTGTTGGATAACAATTTGTGATAACTTACAAATTATTTATTTCAATTTTTTTTCGTTAATGCATGGACTTGTCAATATGAGCAGATTTGTAAAATATTTCCTTTATAATAATTCCACTGTTTCATTTGACCGACGAATGAATAAAGTGATGAGGGCCATGGCAATGTTAACTTTACGTAAGATGGGAGACTATACAACGTGCAAACAAGTAGATCTTAAGTAAGGTTTTTCGAAGTGCTCATTTTACCGTGAACAGCTTATACTTTTGGTATACTACAGTTCACACTTCAAGTGAACTTGGGAGCGAATTTATAACAATGACTTGACTAAACTAAAAAATATATATTTAACAATTTAAATTTTTAAAAAGTTCAGTATTGTATTAGTATAAATCGTTTAGTTAACTTAGAAAAATCTATAATTTTAGGCGTTGCAAAAACCAATATTTTGTTCGGAACTGTACTGATACGCCGTTTTGTAATACACCAGAACCAATATAAATCTCTCGGTGCTTTATCATATTGGCAGCAGTGGTTTATGCTGATACGGAATATCGTTTCAACAGCGAATGATGTCCCCCACAAGTAGGGAACATTTCTCATTGGACGGCATGTTCTACTGTGTAAAATGCAGACAGTTAAAGCCACTTCATATGCAACGTCCCATTTAGAGGACGGTGTGATTGAAGGTGTTAAAACAATCCATTATTTAATCACAGAATATGGAAAATAATTACTCAAATTTGTAGATTTAATTTATTACATAATTTTATAACTAGCGAAGGGGGTACACCATTGCTTTCACCATGCATGGGCGTATAGGGAATCGAAGACTAAATTTGAACAAAGATCTCTGTCGTTTTTTGTGGTAGTATTTTCAAATAAAATTTTTTTGTTAGAGATTGAGCTTAAGATTTGTAGCCCTTCCTAATTTTAATTTTTAATTTCAAATGTACGTTTTAATTATTTATAAAATTGTGGTAATTTATAAATAATTAAAAAGTGTATTTAATAATTTAGAAATTAAATCTAAATGGTTTACAAAATAGATGCATTCAATCTTTAACAAAAAAAAAAAACCTTACTTGAAAATACTAGTACAAAAAAAGACTGATCTTTGTTCAAATTTAGCATGATTCCCTATACGTCCATACATAGTGAAGCCTGGCCTTAATATTTAAAATTTGTATTTTAAATATTCCTTTGAAATTCACCACTACAATTTTTACTATCGAAATTAAATTTTGAAGTTTGTGTGGTCTTGTATATATTTTTAATTCATGGCCGTAAAATTAATTGGTAAGTAGTTAATTGAGGTTTTAATCAGATGAAAAAGGGTCCGTACTAAACCATATATTAACTACCGTTCTACTGAGGGTGCAATATGTAAATTTTAGGTCTACCGTGCGCAGTGTGTTTTATACGGATAAAACACGAATTTTTATACTATTAATACTGTTCCTTTTATTAGAATTCCACGGTTGCCCCTAGGATGGCGTGTAAATAATGTGAAGACGGCCCATGGCGACGTAAATCTCGTTAATATTGCGTACATGTAATGGAATGATTCAAAAGGAAAAGAAAATCATGATAAACTGAGCACTTTTGAAAACCCTGTTATCTGAACAGGCTACACCCATATATTCCGTAGGAGAATAACTTTGTATTGCTAAGGGCATTGTCGATAGCTTCCCAGAAACTGCCCGGGGCACGTCATCTTACAGTGATTGCGCTTTATATTGACTGAAAAGTTGGTACGGTGGAAAAAAAAAAAAAACAATTCAGGCCTCATTAACTGTTTAGTCACAGTAAATATCCTATAATACGAGTTTGTAATAATGGTGAACCCGTAGTATAGTTACTCATTACATGATGAGATAAAAAAGGAAGCGGAATTGGCAAATTATTATAAATCTCTTCGGTACGTCGATCGGGAGAGACTGGGGGCCCGCCTATACCTGAACTATTTTTCCCATTTTGATGACGTGAAGCACAGGAGCGATAAAAGCTAGTCTGTCGTGCACATCAACTGCGCCAAAACTACTATAGGTTGTTCACTGTAAAATGAGCACTTTTGAAAGCCCTGCTTAGTATCTACTTGTGTGTACGTTGTGTATTCTGCCACTTTACGTAAAATCAACATTGCCAAGTGCCTCATCACTTTATTCATTCGTCGGCCAAGCTAAACTCTGAAATTATTAGAATAGTAAATATTTTGCAAATATGTTAATTTTCACGCACTTCCACACAAAAAAAAAAAAAAAAAAACCAGAAAGTGAAATTATTGAAGATATCAGAAATAGTCACCTAACACTTTTTATTCCATGTTAAGATATACAACTATTTTGCACCAATCGTTACCAACTTTACTGGGCGCATGTCAGTACGCCCGTTCAAATATTATGCAGGCAGGGGCAGTGACCTTTTTCGAAGGTTGGTTTCAAAAGTGCCCACATTATCGAACGGTCTTTACGAACCTATTAGACGCCCGTTTAACATTTTTGTTAAAAAAGCGTATACTTAAAAAACTGCAACGCAGTTAAAGTGCCTGGTCGGCGACCGAGTTAACGCGATTGGCTTAACTAACGTGTGTAGGGCGGAAGAATTTTGGTGAGGGGTACGAGAGGTCAAAACTAAGACAAGGTGCGTGTATTACCCGGGGTTCGAACCTGTATCGCACATTAGAAACTTCGCCTTCCGAATATCGTTTTTGCTTTCCCGTTGAAAATCTCTAACAAAGAGTCGCGACGAAAGGATAGCAGGTTAAAATTTCCAGGCGTAACGCTATTGCACCGCCAATTCCAATTTGATGAGATTTGTGTATCGCTTTGCTTTAACGAGCTGCGAATTTCGCTGGAGGAAGAATCCATTTCAAGGAGCCTCTCATTTCGAAGTAAAAGCGACTATAGGCTGTTCACGGTAAAGTGAGCACTTTATAAGGCCCCCTTTCGACAGGCATTTACCACTAATGAATCGCTTTTATTGCAGCTCCAGACGTTAACGTTTGTTAGTGGTGAAATGTGCACACTGTGTTTGTTAGTCTGTGTTTATAATAAAAAGTGACAGGAAGAAAGAAATCTAATGAAAAGAAAAATTCAGCAGGGCCTTAGAAAGTGCTCACTTTACCGTGAACAGGCTACCCCACTGCCACTTGCCGATGCCACACGAAGCTTGACGGAACTTCATTTCCTCTCACCGGTGCAGGCAGTTCTGAGCTGGAAGGTTAATGAGGCACTCGAGGTATTGACAAGGACTCAAAGCTCATCCCGCTTCCAGTCAGCTCCGATGTACACAAGGGCCATTTAGCACAGCGAGCAAACAGTCTTCCACCTCTCATGGATAATTATACAGGTTGTATCTAAATTCCCATTACCCAATGTAAGAGCATGTCCTGGGGACCAAGACGGTTACGTTTTGTATAGGAACTTATGTGCGGAAACGTACCGTTTCCCCGCGACAAACAAAACACCACCACATCACATGTGGTCCTCTCCCACGTCTGCAACACACTGTAAGTTGTTTATCTTCTGGGTCCACTTAAAAGAAGGGCTCGATGTGACGACCAGTGACTTCTACACAAACACGGTACCTACGTACCATGTTCTGGTACTCACGATCAACAATACCTGAAAATCAAAGATCCGCCGCAACCATAATCCGCGCCAGCGGGTCCTCCTCGGATTCCACAAGTGTCTCGTAAATCATGCCCTTCGTGTGGCCCCACAGTAAGTAGTATAGAGGAGTCGAGTCGGGCGAACGTTCAGGGCCAAGCAATCGGGCCACCTCGACGTATCCACTGTTGGCCAAAACGTTGATCGAGATGACGTCGGACTGCAAGAGAAAAATGAGGCGGTGCTCCATCGTGCTGAAACCATAGGTTTCAACGCACATGCAGTTGCACATCTTCCGAAAACCCAGGCGGATCTTAGACTTCCAGGTATTGGTGATCGTGTGTACCAGAACACGGTACGCAGGCACTGTTTTTGTAAGACATCGCTGGTCGTCACATCAAGCCATTGTTTTAAGTAGACCCAGAAGAAAAACAACGTACAGCATGTTGCAGACTTGCGAGAGGTTAACATGTTATGTGGTGGTGTTTTGTTTGTCGCGGAGAAACGGTACGTTTCCGCACATAAGTTCCTATGCAAAACATGACCGTCTTGGTGCCCACTACAAGGCCTTACAATGAGTAATGGGAATTTAGACACAACCTGTATATAGCTTATTCTATATGCAATGACGTGCCTAGAGATTAAAGCAAAATGAGCAGTAGGATTATATAGCTGAACAACCTATTTTTAAGAATATTTGTAAAGTTTCGTACTCATTTTATGCTGCATTATTCCTAAACATTTTATCCGCGAAAGGGTAAAAATGTTTACTACAATTTTTTTTTTTTCCCCCACAGATCATTCTTATTTTCCTGGGAACCAAAAAACAGATTAACTGAAGTGTGTACATGGATTGTCCGTATTTCCCACGCACGTTAGCGTAGCATAGCATTTTCATAGTTACGCAAAAAATACTTGCTTTTGTTTGGCGTAGCCGCCAAGGAGAGTTGTTATAAAAACTACCACTTGATAGTGATCGCGAAGCGATTGAGTTTAAGAAACGATTTATGTTATTTAGCGTGTAATGAGCGGAGTGCGTTCTACGTGATGTTAAATTTCTCGCTACTTTCTGTAGGCTAAGAAGACTTGCTACTATTTCTATTTCGATCATCGGCTGCAGCCATCTCATTGTACATACAATGCCGCGTTTCTCTACTTTTACTGTTGCACAGTATTAACATGAGATTATGGTCACTACTTCGGAGACTGAACAAATTGTGCCACGTGACGATGGCGACAGAATGTCTGCGATGACGCGCGATAAGCAAGCAATCAGACCGTTGGACTACTAACTTATTGTGGAATTAGTTTAAACACAAATCTGAAAGTGTAACACCAACACTTATCGTAAGGCGTATATAAACAAAAATTAGCCACTTTAAATTCCACACATTTAAAAGTTACATATGAAACAAAATAATGAAATGTAGAAGATTTTAGAATTTTATACTAACGTTACATTCAGTAGATGCACCAGTCAGTGTTTTACAGTAAAATATGACCATTACGCCAGGGCGTTTTCTTCCAGAGGTGGATTTCATTTGTTGATAGATTCAGATGGTCCTTTAAGAGTGGGATTGACCCCGCGTCCAAGGTCAAGAAGCGAGGGAGCGATACGGGCTACACTAACACGCACGTCTAGTGCCTCAGCGCTCCTATGCGCAAGGCGTGCAGTGTTTCCGTCGTGACGCTTTACTGTGCAAATTAGATCCGTAACATTTGGGGTTTTATTAGACGCGATGAAAGATCACATATTAAACTTCTCACGTATATTTGTACTTTTTTCTTGCCGCATAAGGAAACTGCATAGACAATCTTTAAAAATGCGATGTTTTACCACTTTAACGAATTTTTTTCTCCAAGAATACACTTAATATATAAACGTGAAAAAAATGGACATAGATAATCGTTTTTTTAAATATATTTTTTTATCTTTTCTGATAAAAAAAATTTTACTTGCAGAACATTTATTTACCGAGATACGCGTATTCGCGCAAACAACTATTTCACTAAATTCCATCCCACTCTTAACAAACGTGGCTATAACACGTATAGTGGAAGTGCAGACAGTTCATCAACGTAATGCAAAGGCGAAGATAATGGGGAGTAATTACTCGAGAAAAACCGTCGATCGAAGGCAACGTCCGCTACGTTTTCAACATGCGAAGATCGATTGTGGTGTCGGTGCGATAACCTTGTGGATCACAGCGGTCGCAAATCGATTACGAAAGTGCTCACTCAGTTGCGAGGCAGCTTACTCATATTTAGTACGTGTGTTCTGTTTATTATTTATGCACCCACCGCTGTAAACAAAATGAATGAATCGAAACGCTTATGTTTTTTCTGTTCTTTCATTTTAGACTCTTTCTACAAAGAGACAAATATTTTTGTCGAATCGAAGTTAGTTTGGCGCAACCAAAGTAATTCTTTGTATAGAGGCAATGAAATATTGTTGAAAACGAATTATTTTAATGTTCTTATTTGGTTGCCCTAAACAAAGACTTGAATGATGCAGCTAAAGATTTGTTTGCCTCTACGTAAATTACACTTTTGGTTAGTAAAGCCTTTCCACAGCAAACTTTTGAAAGCCCTGCTTAAGATCTACTTGTATTCACGTTGTACATAATTCCGCCTTATGTAAAATGAACACTGTCATGGTCTCATCACTTAATTCGTGCGTCGATCAAGTGAAACTGCGAAATTATTAGAAAAGTATTTTACAAATCTACTAATTCTTACACTTAGATGCATTAAAAAAATACAGAAATTGAAAAAAAAAAAAATTATATATAAATGTTCACCTAACACTTTTAATTTGGCATTAATCCATGGAACTTCTTTCCCTCCACGGTTACCAACTTTACTGGTAGCAGGACACTTAGTGCACCCATTAAAAATATATACAGGTAGGAGCAGCGACTTTTTTCTAAAGTTGATTTCAAAAGTGCTCACTGTATCGCGAAGAGTCTTTATAAAGTCGGAAACCTGACCGATAATCGAGCCAATGTCACCTGCACCAGAGTGCTGCACCTTGGCAACCTCTGCTAACATGGATATAGTAGACTCACGGTTACGTCCAACCTCTGCTAACATGGATATAGTACACTCACGGTTACGTCCAACTTTTCTGAAGACCTGCTGGAGTTCTGCTTTCCGGATATTCCTCCACTTCATGCAAACAACATAGGAAGTCTGAAAAATTACACCAAAGGGACTCAACGCACCGTATTCGTGCGCACTCAGTGTGATATTTTGCATAAGAACCATTTCTTAGTAGGTATTACCAACTTACCTTTTTTTATCCTTGTTATTTACATTGATAATAACTCAAATATAATTGTTTATATATTGAATATAAGTAAAATATCAATTTAACCAATATTTAGATACCCTTTCGTTAATACAAGTTGTAAAACGTTTGTAACATATGGCATATTTAGGAAACGAGCAAACGCCACATACATGGGGTGATTTTTCAAATGTTTGTTTCAACATAGTGTGAGGAAACTGCGAATAGACTATAGTGCCTGTGGGGATTCTACGAGATAGTGTGTGAACTACTTACACAGGAATAGTGTATGCAAATTGCCACGTGCGAAATTGTGTGCGAATAGTAGTGTGAGACAAGACATATATTTCCACTGAAAAATACCACATTTGCCTCATGTAGAACATCCCGTTGAAACTTGACCTCTGAAATACCCAGGAAAGACAAACTAATGCACATAACACTGGGACAATGCAGTTGATGAAAGAACAAACCCCTGAGATAAACTGATTTTAATAAGAATAGAACTGAACCAGAAAATAACCAATGATTATTCAAATAAACTTATGGGAAAATAATTTAATAAAAATAAATATCGTTTTTCTGTCAATAACTACATGTGATAAAATTGATTAAATAGTGTATGTAAGTAGGATAACTGTAAATCAGAATTTAAACCACCGTCCTATGAGGATGAAAATTACTGAAACTTTAAGATAATTAATTTAAAACAAAATATTCGAAACTTCCACAGAATAAATTGAACTTTCAAATAAGATATTCAGATAAATGTTTTCCAAAAATTGTCAATTAGTGCTTTATTTCCTAACATGAGTTTATTGAGCTCCATATAGACCTAATTGTTGTAGCCTTCCTGAGGGGAGCGGGTCACGCATTAACTAGGGGAATAAGGGTAGCTAGAGGGAAACGCACTCAAATACAAAATACTACTTTTATTCAACTCAAGAAATAAAAGTACGCTGCAAGAAAGCATCTAACGATCTTATTATTTAGTCATTCAGCTATAGAAGAGCTGGGATACATCCAATATTCACTCAAGAAGGCGCAGATGCCTTTTCTCAGTTACAATAAGTATTAAGCTTAAAAGTCTGAACTCTGCTCGGATGGAGCTTAATACGCCATCGTGTGTCCCGAATCATAACGTGCCTTCAGTCACCCTACCAGGGAATATAATCACCCTCTGGATGGCATCTCGATGAAGCTCTCTATGGCGGACTCGTCAGGTTATGGAGTTTGACCACGAGAGATGGTCCTCTCGTCTGACAGGACACGGGCAGAGCCTCCGGGGTCGCAGGAAAGATGGCGCCCGGAGCCACCATTGCTCTGGGCTTATATACTTCCTCCCTGGCCTCGCGCTCAATCCCCCGGAATTTGTTTTTCTAAAACAACGGCTCGGCTGGCCGAGGTCGCTCTGCGCCTTGCCTCAGCGCGCAGCATGGCAACCCTTAGAGGCCAGTCGCAGCAAGATCCCCTCTTAGGAGCAACCAGGCGCCATGGCCTAGAAACTGGGGTTGAACAGTGCGGGGGATTGGCTGGGTCAGGTCAGGTTGTCAGTGTGGCAAGGCGACGTGGAAGTTGAGTGGGTGGCCAGGCCTCGTGGTAGTAGTGGAGTGCGCCAGAAAGAGCTTTTCTTATTCGCTGTTTAAAGGGTAAGAAGAATGGCTGAAAAGGTCTTCCACATGAAGTGGACTCCCGAGGACGATGTCGGCCACAAAGGTTCGGGCATGCGTTACGTGAAGGTTGGCCATGTAAGAATGGCGATGCTAAACCCTTTAATTAGCTCTTATCAAAATTCCAAACATTATATACATTACAATTTGTGAGTATTAATCTTCGTTTCTCATACATGGAGGGTAACTTGTATCTCTTGTTATTTGAGTATGACAAACATGAGATTCACTCTTGTTAAAACATTTTATCTATTCACACTAAAATGTTTGTCCGAAGACTGATTATGCCTTGTAGGCGTAATCTTTGTGATATTACAGATCATGTGTTGTTAATTTATTTACTTGCTTTTCAGTATTTGAACATTGTGCCACTATTAAAATACTTCTATTTTAAAATGGTTGTTTCACAATCCATTACCTAGGCATGTACAAAACTATTGAAACTATAAAATTTACATTTTATATATTGGAATTTGAATTCACTATCAAGTAGTGACAAAATGAGTATAATTTTGTATACTGTTTGTGCCGGCCCCTAAACTAACTTAAGGCTGCTATTGGTTCCTGTTGGTTCTTATGGGTAGTAAGGATGTGCTCGACTCAGTGATTATAGTTATACCCTTTAGAAAATTTTGAAAACAAAGAAAACCCGGCATCGAACATGCAAGGGTGGGATGTATGGTTGTGTGCACTTAGTGAACGCAACAGTCTGCAATAGTGCAGGCTCTTAATTGCTAAAAAGCAATGTGGCATGCTGTCTTTATTTAGTTAATGTTGAACATACGTAAAATTATATGTTGAAATCTTGCATTTTTAAAAGTGTTCGTTTACATACTAGCTTTGGTATATGTACTTTACATTAGTCTCTTTAAAACGAATTATGCATCGTAGTGACAGACTTATGAAACAAAATAACTTGGTATGTACATGTCGTAAAACTAATTATACCATAACATTGATTTAAACGTAAGTTATACATTTTTAGGGGCCCCAACAATATATCTATGGCTTGGACGCGCATGGCGTGGGGAGTGCCATCTAGCGCTCTCTAGAGCGAGTTAAATGTAGTTCATGCATGTCAGCTGCTGTGCTCTGCAGTCATGTTCTGCATTAAATTGGCTGCAATTGCAACTGTGGCAGTTGCACTTTTAATGCCTGTTCCTAGGTAGCGCTGTATGCATCACTTTGCAGTCTCACTGTTAAACTCTTACGCGCCCTGCCTGCGCTGACTGGGAAATGCTCTCTCTTTCCAAGTCGATATTTGAAAGGAACCTAGTTCTCTTAAAATATCAGATGATTCGTGCTAACACAACTTCTCTTGATATGAGATAAGCGATCTATTCCGCAGTGAGCTTTCTATGCTATTACTTCCCATATTTTGCTGACAGTGAACTTATGCCCTGACCATATATGTTAACTTTGCATCAGGTACTTCTTTTCATTGTAATACAGTGTAGTACTGCTACTATTTGTAATTCATTTCATAATTTTTACGGTATCCAACTTTAAAAACACAATGATTTTGCTGGACTGTGTGCTACATTTTTACTTCATCTTAAGGTTGTACCACCTACGCCAAGCGGTTCATTAAGAGAGCTATTTTAATTAGCGTGTAGTATATTGCTGCAAGAGCTAGAATCAGTATTATAATTGTTGAAAAACAAATGTTGTTGTGTTCCTGCATTAAGAGGCAGAATACGTACATTTGTCGAAATTACGATGTTTCTGTATTCTTTATGGTGGGAAGTTCTGCATGTGCGATTTTCCATTCACTAATAATAGTGTCATTAACAGAGTAGAAGGAAATCCCTTCGCTAGCTTTGAGTTGTTGAGCTTCGAAGTCGTTATTATGGAGCCATCGAACAGGGAGAATAGTGCGAGATATAGCTAGTTTGGGATCTTTATATCGCAAACATGTGTTGCTTTCACGAGTGACTTGGTTGGAAGTCAGTTCGCAACCACAGGGTACGTGAATTTCTAATGTCCCTGCCTTTGGATTGTCGATTTCCTTGATTAGTTTTATTACTACACCTGAGTACTAAATTACCTGGAGCATTGGTTACTAGATAGTGATGCCGTTCAATTGATTGAACTGACAGTTACCAGGCTCGCATTGAAATTTGCAATGTTTATATAAGCTCTTAATATCATAAAGATAGATTGCGGCCTTTAAGTAATTGATTTGTGGATTATCGACGATTTGCTTGGACAGGAAATATATAAATTTAGTTTGTTCAGGCGTATCGTAGCGTTTTCTTGTTTCTTTTGTATTTACATCAATGGGACTATATTTGTTGGGGTCCCTATTGTGAAAGTTTTATTGTTATACATGTAAAGGACTTTTGTGGTTCTAAAGAATTGCCATGAACATTTAGTACTTCGTAAAGGAATTAGGATTTTAATCATTATTTGCATGGGTGACAGCATGCATTCAGTTAGGGGTAGCATATAATATTTTTTAATGTCTTTAATGGGAATGCTTAATTCTAACCCTAGGGCATAAATTTGTTCCTGTAATTGAGAGGTCAGCCCATAATATTTATTTTGTTACCACTTGCAGGGGTAAAAATTTGTGCTGACATTGCTGTATGTACGTATAAATTCTGAGCTTGTTAACAATATTATAAGTTGCAGCACCATACTAGGTAACAATTGCGATTGAATAAGAGAAGATTCTATGTATTGGTTTTGATTGCTTAGTTGATGTGACATGGCACCTATGTTTTTGCTAAGCGAGTTAATCTTATTCTCCACTTGGTTCTTAATTTGTGCCATGCTGCAAATCATGATACTTAGATTTTTGTTGGAAGTGATTACAATATTTTTTAAGTCACTTATTAGCAGTGCAAGTGTTTCCTCATAGATCAGAAGGGATTTTAGGTGTCTGGTTGTGAGAATGTCTCAACACAATGTTGGGACATCCCCTTAGGAATGTGATTCCAAGTTTTATTTTATTATACATTGCAATTTCTAACGAACTATTGTATAATATTGGCCGATGTTTCATTGAATTTGTGCAGTAGATCTGCATCCTTGCAAATGGTGCTGTTCTTCGTGGTACAGACCTGATGGTTGCGCTATCTATTGCACCATGACAGCGTAACAGCATCAGTGAAAATAAGCGTGTTGAATTAGTTTCTTCCGCCAGTTCCCCTACTTAACTGTTGAGAATGGCGAAGAGATGCGCGCGTCGTCAGGTAATTTTCCCATCCATATACGGGATTTTCAAAAACCATGTACGTGAATTTTACTCCAGGGAGTGAGGTAACTTTACCTTACCTGTAAGGAAAACTATCTTCCCCCCTTCAACCCAAAGTTTGCGTATATTACCATACACTTGTTAAGTAATGTTCCCATAATTTTTTTTACAGTGTACCGAAATAGCGCAGCATGTAAGACTGCAAACAAGCCCACTGTGTCCCGGTTAGGGTGAAGTGAGGCGAAGGTGGAGGAACAACGTCTAAATGCAATGTTGTGGAAAACAGGAGCACCCCGATAAAACCCACTGGCCTACGGCAACGTCCGACACGTTTCATAATGCGAAAATCCGGCATTTACACGTCGGGATTCGAACCTTGTTCTGCGTTGTGGGAGGCGCATAGTTTTAATACTGGTGATAGAGAAAATGACGGTTGAAATAACAACGAAGTGCTGGTGGTGCCACTTATGGGTGATAAATCATTTGCTCCCCAAATTAATTAATATCAAAATAATAATATTTTCTACACGTACTGTTTAACACCAAATTTCTAAAACCTACTTAAGTTGCAAACTTTTTAAAAATTATACTTTAATTTCAAAACAATTTGCGTGTGTCCCTGAGGCCACCTTGGGTAGATCAACGTGTAAATCAACCAGAATTTTCGTTAGTTTACAATAAAATATAACAGAAGTCGAATACTGTAAGATCAGGGTGGCAGCGAAGAAGTGAGGCTTCGAGTAGGTACAATGCGGTAATATTGGGGACTTGAGGTTAACGCAACAGATAAAATCAACAGCGTTTTGTCGCATTATGAACGGCAAGAAAATTTTAATTATTTTGGTTTTTATGGCAACATTATTTAGTGATTAATTTCTTTAAAGTTTTGGTATTCATCGTCCTTATTCTATAGACATATTGCATACTGTAAAGCAGATTAAATTGACTGACTGATAAGTTTGATTCTGATTGCACATAATATTTGCTTACAAAATATTTGTCCTCAGTTGCTTATATTTGTGTTGCATTACAAATGCGGGACATAAATCGAGAGGTAGGGTTTTCTTGAAGTGAACGAGGAATGCCATTCCACTACTTCTTAATTATTTACCTAAATATAACTACGGTTTTTATGGCAGAATGATAACAAACAACAAATTGTGAATAGAGTTGACGTACACGAAAAGAGTTTGGCAGAAGAGCTGTCAAAACCAAAATGCTTCTTTCTGCCAGGAAGGGAAAGGCTAGAAGAGAGAATATTTTTCTCCAGAGGGGCTGTAACCTAATGTAACCCCCACGGTGAGGAGAGTAAGATGCTATCAACAGAGAAGGAAATTCCACTGGAGAACAGAATTTCTTTGGAGCACTTTTTCCCATCTGTCTCGGAGTGAGAGTATGGCAGTGTTATCTTTCCCCCATTCCTCCTACCTTTTACCAGATCCTCAACGACAGATGAGACTTGCAAGAGCACGGTCTGTGACACAGTAAAAATATGGGGGGGGGGGAGGAGGGTGCCCGCTCAAGAAATTTGCTGTAAAATATACATTTTGCATATTCAAAACTCGGCCACATGCACCGAGAGAAAATTGAACAAAATGTTTGTAGGGCCAAATTGATATTTAGGTGCCCTAGCAAAATATATTGTTGAGCAAACAAAATTTTCACAGCAACAAAATTGCTTTTGTTCGTCTAACAAAACATATGTTTGAATAAACAAAATCTCGGTATTAGGCTTAAAATAAATAGTTGAATGTTTTGTATCAACTGTATATATTTGCTTGGCCACTCATTTGATAAGCTTCGTTCTAAAATATATCTCGAGAGTTCTTGTATTTTTTGTGACAATTAGTATAGTAACCGTGATTGTAAGTTATCTATCGAAGCTTAACGATGCCATAAACACAATAGTAAAATAATGCAACAAGTAACTGACAAGTGAAGCTGTAAAACTTGAAACATTTGTTTGCACACGTTGCCAAATATTTTCCGTATATTTATTTACGTGTAGCCAAACAAATATTTAGTTTGGGGGACCAAATGAGAACAACAATCATTTGGTTTCAGCAACAAAATATTTAACAGCCCCTTACAATGAAATAATTTGGTCGTACGAAACACATCTGGTTTGATTCAACAAAACATTTTTCTCATTGTAGCAGCGTTTTATTCAAACCATATACAGGATGTTATACTAAGTAACGCACCTGAACTGAATTATGGTAGTTTATAACAAAAACTCGTAAAATTTTGTTTCGCATTTATTTTACAGTAAGAAAGTAAAGTTAGACTTATCTGGCGCAAATATATTAAAAACGTGTATTATTTCCCTGTGAAGCAAACATACCATTACATAAAATCAATAGTCCCTAGAATACATCAGTGTATTTCGTAGGGTTCTGAAATCAGCGTTATATTCAGGGCGAAAGCAATCCTTTTAAAAGAACAATGGTGGCCCAGTCATAGGGCATAAAAATGAAATTAAAAATATTAGATATTCCACTTTCGTACAAGCAGGTGGTGTATTAATAAACCTGTCAATAAATCACTTAAAAGTAACAGTATACTGTTAAAAAGTGTAATGGTGTAAAGGCTGTTAAAGATAAAATTTGCGCATTTGTAATCAACCTTAGAAAAAAGTCACTGCACCTATCTCCGTATAATTTAACAGGCGCACTGAGTGACGTGCATAAAGTCAAATTTGTAACGATGGAGAGAAAGTAGGGTCATTTATTAACATCGAATAAAAAGTGTGAAGTAAGCATTTGCGATAACTTAAATTATTTCTGTCGCTCCTGTTTCGTTAATGCATTGAAGTTTAAACATGAGCAGAATTGTAAAATATGAACTTTTCCAATAATTCCGCAGTTTCAATTGACCGATAAAGTGAGGAGGCCCATAGCAATGTTGATTTTAGAAAAGGCGGAAGAATACATAAAGTACATAAAAGCAGATCTTAAGCAGGGCTTTCAAAATTAATCAGTTTACCGTGAACAGCCTATAGCGTGCGTATATATGTATAAAATAGGTGTGGGATATTCCCGGTAAAGTGAGCACCTTTGAAGGCCCTCTCATTTGGAATAATAAGTCAATATAAAATATTTTATTTTAACCTTAAACGTTAACTTTTGAGTCCTTTGCAATATACACTGTGTTTATTACTTACGTGGTAATATTGATTTAGAAAGGTGGTTAAAAGATAAGAAAATGTCTGGAAAGAAAAACGTAACTAGGGTCTTCGAAAGTGGTAGTTTTACAGCGAACAGCCTGTAAGAGACGAGAGAAAAGCAAAGGCTCAAAAATCGCCAAGTGCGCCGGGCCTCGCGTCTCGACGGCGCTGCACACGCTACTCCCGCTCAAAAGCAACGACGCGGGTGACACACGAGAGGATTTTGTCGGGCGAGAGAACCCGCCACTCGATTCCGCGGGGACAAACTCGACACGTCAGCCAGCCGGAAAGATGGACATTAGGAGAAGATGGAGACGCGACGAAATTCTTTTTTTCTTTACGTGACACTGAAGTTGGAGTTGAGACGTCTACATGGAGCTTAAGGAGGCTCCTTGGTAAAATAGTTTGCGTAATTGGAGTTTGCGTGTATATATATTATCTCAATAAATAAATGGTCTCGGAAAACAGTTTTTTTCTTTATCTTTTCGGAAAAAATAATTTTCTAAAGCCGTTGCTTTTTACTTTTATCCTCGTATATATTTATATATTATATCTATAATATTTATTTCTTCATAATATAGATCATATAATCTATAATATACAATTAATATATGTTGTATGTTATATACGTTATATACAATATATATTTAAAGTGCTAAAAATTTGTATTTATTTTTTCTTCAATTTTTACGGCCTTCCTGCTCAGTTTCTGTACGGGAAAGGAATGAAGGGCATGTGGCTATATATATATATAATATATATATATATATAATATATATATATATATATATACACCTGATATTGGGTGGAATAACATAGTACTGTTACATATATAGTTTCCGAGAAAATCCCGGAAATGAATATCACTATCTTACGAAGGCCCGATTCAATGGTTTCTTTTGGCCAGACTCCACTGCCCTCGAGACGATTAAGATTCCTTTTAACAGCGAGGTATTGGACGCTGATGAGGGTGAAACGTGGTGAACGTGGACCAGCGGCGGAATGCAAGGGCGGGGAGACCGGAAACCTCCAAGAAAAACCATCCGACCAACGGCAACGTCCACAAAGTTTTATACATGCGAAAAATTGAGGCCACCATGTTGGGAATCGAACCCGGTTCGCTTCGGCGGGAGGAGAGTCGTCCGGCCACTATGCCACCCGCGGCCCTCGGGAGAAGACTGAGTGCAACGGCAGGAGAAACAGATACCCATGAGAACTCGCAAGCAACGTCCGTCACGAGCTTCGCTTTGGAAGACTGACGATCTAACCGCTTGGCTTTCGGGCCTCCACTTCAGTGGCGTGTGGTAAAGTGTTGCAAGGTAAGTTGGTGCTTGCTCTCACTGTACATTCTCGGTACACGCAGCACGAACCAGTAACCATCGTGCAGCCAATGAGAACTGAAAGTATTCCCACTGTTCACAAGCGAGCAGCAAGGGGCTCATTAAACACGTCTTGTGGAGTCAGCTTCCGAGCTACGTTTCGGTTGTGGAAGTGTAAACGAGGCAATCAACAGGGTACAGCACAGGGCTAACGTTTCGGTTGTGGAAGTGTAAACGAGGCAATCAACAGGGTACAGCACAGGGCTAACGCCAGCTTACCTTGAAACAGTTCACCACACTCCACTTGAATTGCCATCGACTTACAAGCTATTGATATTCTTGACCTGTCGCGTAGCGCAACGTTATTATTGAGGACGCCCAATGGCGAAGATCTTGCTCTAATCGATGAAACAGGTAGTGTGTGGGGTTTCGCTTGCCCTACGAAATACGAAACTTAAATGCTAACAAAACTTGTCTTGCATACCGGTTATCGCGACTGCGAGAGCGAGGAAGCATTCGCTATTATGGTGCATTACCAGGTCGTTCACGAGTCACTGCTGCAAGAAACCTTCCAGATATTGCGAGATAAGGGAATCTATACTCACCACAAGTCTTTCTCGTACTGAAACGCGAGGGAAAGATGGTACATTAATCATTTTCTAGTACACTGGTGTCCTGCGCATCTCAATAGAACTAACAAAGGCTGGTCTGCTCGATTTGTCCCCTAGTCCACTTCCCGCAACATGCTGAGGAAATATTACCCATATACGCCCACTTGGACGGCCGTCACGCTTGAGATCTGGATTTATGGAGGCAAGAATAAGACAGAGGAAATACATACCGCACATCTATGTGATAAATGCTAGAACACGACTTTTGCATTTAGAAAATAGATTTGAACATATGTTATGTTTATTTTTTAAGATGACGCAAGGCGTCTCGCCGCCTTTTGATGAAGCTACGCCACGGTCATCGGTGCACGTGAAATGTCCAAGGCAGGCATAGGCTGTTCACGATAAAGTGAGCACTTTTGAAATCAACCTCTGGATAACGTCACTGCCACTAACTGCATATATTTTAACGGGTGCACCAAGTGACGTGTGTCCAGTGAAGGTGGTCATGACGGAAGGAAAATAGTTCCATCTATCAACGTTGAAATAAGTGTTAAGTAAACATTTGTGAATCCTGGAAGGATTTCTTTTTTGTTTTTTAATGCGCATTTTAGTAATTATAGGAAAATTTGTAAAATATTTATTTTTTTAATTCCTTCCTATTTTTACTATACCTACGCATGAATAAAGCGATGAGGAGGGTGGCAATATTAATTTTGCATAAATTGGAAGAATACACGATGTGCCTGCAAGTATCTCTTAAGCAGGGCTTTGAGAAGAGCCCAGTTTGTGAACAGCCTATAGGCAACTGGCCCATGGTGCAGCGCCAGCTTTAGCAACAATGACCACGGACAATCTCGCACGCGGCCACATCTAGCGAGCACCGGCCCACTTCTGAATCTGGTAGCTCGAAAAGCGGGGTTCGATCTGGGCAGTCTGTGAAAGCAGCCGCGACTTTGAATCAAAGCCGTCGTGGTAAGATCATAGAATTCGCACTCCACAACATAATATCCCCTCTAACTGCGTAGTAACCAATCTAAGTCCCTTTCACTAAACTGTTTTTTTTTTTTTTTCCTCCCACAGAAGTGTCCGATCCACGTATTCTCGACCAGGTTTAGCACTGTTTACGTAAAAAAACGGAGTTAAATTTTGAACGCTTACTATAGCCTAATTGACATGTTATTTAGATAAACTGAAATCACGCTTGAAACTTTATTTATTAAAGAATTGCTCTGTTGAAAAAATAAAGGGAAGCGTCGTAGTTTCGGATAACGGTAAAGTCGTACAGTCACATTTTTAATTTCAGCCTAGCGTGTAAGCCACTGTAACACCACGAATGTACGTAGACCATATACACACAATTATATTAATAACCAACTTTTCTAAATAGCTGCCGCTTCAAATTTGTCTGACGTATAATAGACATCTGGCTCAATATATTTTCAAAAGACCTGTGCATTTGATTTTCTTTGTCATTAAAAATTTTTTTGTTTCTATTTGCAGCGAATTTAGCAGCGTAATGTGAATGATAAAGAATTCTGCTCGGAGCTACTGTTGCTGGTGGACAATTTTCATGGAAGATGAATTGCCGGGTAGCATACGTTACTATCAAAGCAGGTCTGCAGTGCGGGTTGCATGGCTTGAAATCCAATTGTATACGCCAGACATGATAATCCTAGAGCTGCAATTATGATTGACTGTGCGTGATGTAATTCAATAGACAATTCTAGATAAACCTTGTTAATCCACGGTTCGTGTCCCAAGCAACGGTAGCAAGGGTTTTGTGGGGAGGGGGCCAGGGATCACACACGCACGCGCGATTGGAGAAAGCAGGTGGTCACAGCTATTAAGTCGCTCATTTTACTTCATCCTGCACAAACAACACACAAAGACCTCCAACAAACATTGACTTTAACACAAACATCGACGAACGAACAACACTACTCTCACCCTACCCAATCCATCAGAGCATTGTTTTTTTATCCACCATGACTATCGCACAGATTTCCCAAACGCCTTCTCTCCGATTTGCTTTGCTTTGTTTTGCTATGCCTTTACCATCTATACACTTCCTCCTCCGTGTTACATTCATAGCTACAATTGCCACCGTAACACTAGACAACCCTGCTTCAGCCGCGATCCATGCGTCCCTTTTAGAACCATAAATCAGACCTAAGGTGTATAGGGCTTACCCTAAGGTGTATAATATGTTCCTACCGACTTAACTACTAACACGCGTGCTAAAGGGCACATAGAACTGTGAAGAGGCACTCTCTGGCGTGGCAGGATTTGGGAGCTCTCCAGAAAAAAATTCAAAATCAACTTGCAGTGTCAGACTACGCCTCGTGCACCGATCACTCAGAAGTCTATAGTCTATTCGTGGTTTCTTCAAGCTTTTTGAATATAACCTTTGAAGAAATCACTCCATGTGTGACATGTTTGGTGATTTACCAACTATGCCATATATCACAGGAATTTTTTACGTCAATTAAAGGCTGTTCACGATAAAGTAAGCACTTTTTAAATCAACCTTGGAAAACAGTTACTGCTCCTACATGCATATATTTTAACGCACGTGCTGAGTGACTTGCGCCCAGTAAAGTTGGTAAAGAGGGAGGGGAAAGTAGTTCCATATCGTAACGTCAAATAAAAAGTGTTAGGGTAACCATTTGTGACATCTTAAATTATTTCTTTCGCTTCCTGTTTTTTTCCCGCATCGAAGTGTAAAAATTGATATATCTGCAACACGTTTATTTTTCTAACAATTTCACATTTTCGCCTGACCAACACATGAATAAAGTGATGAGGCTCATGTCAATGTTAATCTGAAATAAGGCGGATGAATACACAACGTGCGTGCAAGTAGATCTTACGCAGGGCTTTCAAAAGTGCTCATTTTAACGTGAACAGACTGTAACATAAAAGTAACTTATTTTTTGGATTAATTGAACTTTTACATATATTTTATCTATAAATTAATGCATTCCATTTATAATATGAATAAAATACGGAGATAAAACAGATGTGTTGGTAATGCTTAGCACACTAGTTCTTATGCAAAATATTATTACACTGAGAGCGCACGAGTGCGATAAGTTGTCCCTTTGAAGTAATTTTCTAGATTCAGTTCAGCTTTGTTTGCATCAGACGGAGGAATATCCTGGAAGCAGAACTTTAGCAGCGCTGTAGAAGAGTTGGAAGTAACCGTAAATGGTCTACAACCCTTTACTGCGACGACCAGCTACTGTTCTAACTAAGTTTGAGTAGATAGATCTGGGCGGCTCGTAACATCGAGGTCTTGAGAGCCGATGAGTGTGAGGCGAGGTGAGTATGGGGCAGGGCCGGAATGCAAGGGCGGGGGGGGGATGGGGATCCCGAGGAAACCCCCTACCAGCTGCATCGTCCGGCACGATTCCCACATGCGAAAATCCGAGGACGGCCCCCACCTGGAATCGAACCCGGTTTTCCTTAGTGGGAGACGAGTATTCTAACCACTACACCATCGCGGCCTATATGCTAAGTGAGATATACGAGTGATTCTGTCTGAGTGTCTAGATATTTGAGGAACTTAAACGTAATTTGGGCGTTTTCAGTCGGGACTTTATTGTGGGAAATGACGAATTTTTTCAGGAGCGAAAGGCTAGAGAAGTTGTAAGATTGGGGACTTTGAACCTTTTATGAAAGAAGGAAACTGTGATAACTTAAGATGTCTGATTAAGAAAGTTATTTATCGTGTAATATATAGTCCTAAGTTGAGATTTTCATGTGGTTCTCGGATACTCCTGTATTGAAATCGGACTTCAAATGCTCGGCAAAGATATGTTTTGGAGCTTACCTAGACAATCTTACTTAGACTTTTTGTGCGTGAGAGTATGTAAACCAGTGAGCACTTTCTGAATTATTTTTCGTCTGGGGTGAGTAGAGTATCTCAGGTTCCGGACTGCGTTGAGGTCATTCATGAGACTGGATGCCGGCCACACTCAAGAGTGTGTTTGAGGCAATGCCTCCATGCAGTCTAGTTCATCTGTGACGGTGGTAGAAATGCTGTTTGGGTGTGTTTTGAGAACGAATATCATACCCGGGTTTCTGTACAGCTTTCAAAATGAGTGTTCAATTTTTAGTCCAATCTACGCAGGAAGAGAGAAACGGTAGTGAGGAACCACTCCTCTAGATCGTAATATTTTTAAATAGATATTTTTTTTAAAGGCACGTTTAACTTATCAATATACGTTCTTACTGCAAACAGAAAATAATACCTTACCAAAAAATTAATGCATTTATAAAAGGAAAGGTGTATAATGCTTTGTGTGTTGGAAGTTTAATACACTCACTGTATCTGTAATCAGTAAAAGGGTAGGATATTGGGAAAATTATAATATTTAGCTTAAAGAATCCACAAATTACATGAAACAAATTTACGTAATGTTTTATAGTTTTATTCCTTTAATGGAATATGTGGATGTTGAGTTGGAAGTTTTCAGTATTGTGTTGAATAGTGATGTTGAATGAAAAGTAAACATCCGTCATAATTGCACAATTTCTGTGTACTGTATATTGTTTTCACCTCTGATGATAATAATAGCAATAATAATGATTCAGACAGAATCTGCTCTTTCGAAGACGTAACAAAAATATATGTGACAATCGAGTAAAATTTGCATGAAAATTGTTACGCGCTCGCTGCTTCACATCCTGCTCGAGCGAGTGGAAGTGAAGGGAAGTAGTTATGACAGCGGCGGCGGCAAGTTAATCGATTGTTTTGAATGACAGGCAAGCGATCCGAACTGCGACATTAAGGACGATAATTTGAATAATAATATACATAACATACGGAGCTCATTGACAAATAATAAAAGTAATAGTAAATAAAAATATATTAACGCTGTAAATAATAGCTGGGTTTATAAATTAAAATCAAAAGTAGTTCTCTACTTTATACTCAGACCTCCATCCCTCACGAACTCGGATACTGAAGAATGGTGTACTATACAGAAACTGGGAAGATAATGGTAGACAACACACACGTTTACAGTTGGTCCTTCCATAATGCAGGATTCCACAAGTCTTAAAGAAGTGTATGATGTGGCAACCAGTGGGCTATTGGGTGTTAATAAGACCCTCGAAAGACTGAGTTTCTACTGGGTTCATTGTTGAGAGGATTTTGAGAAGTGCTGCTGATTGTGCGAAACCTGCACTGCGAGGAAGGCCCAAGAACCATAGGACAATGTCACCTTCAGAAATACAATGTTGAAATCCCATCCGAGAGGAGGCAATCGGCATCAACTGGTTACTTTACTAAATGGCTTGAAATAATTCCCCTCCCAAACCAAGAAGCACTAACTGTGGCCGATGCACTTGTAGAGCAGGTCTTCTCGAGGTTTGGGAATGTCACTACAACTGCATTATGATCGGGGAATGTACTTTGAAGCTACTGTATTCCAGGAGGTAACAAAAATTCAGGGGATTAAAAAGACTTAAGACTAAAGCCTTACATCCTCAGTCGAATGGAATGGTCGATATGCTGAACCGCACTCTTGAGCAGTACCTGTCGATCTTTTCGGCAGACAACCAAAAGGACCGGGATTCAAAGGTGCCATTGTTTCTTCTTGCTCACCGCTCAGCAGTTAGAGTCCACAAGTGTAACATCATCAAGGATGCGGTTTAAAAGAGAGCTACGCCTCCCTAGTGACCTGCTGTTTGGCCGACCGATATAAGAGGAAGCTACAGCCCCTGATTATGCCAGTGAATCACATAACAAACTGTTGGCATTCATGATTTTTTTGCTCGACAGCAACTCAGAATAAATCGTAACAGTATGAAGATGCGGTGTGATAAGAGAATGTAAAACGAGGGATTTCAGGAAGGACAACTGGTGTGGCTAAACAACCCAGAGGTGAAAAGGGCACTGCTCGAAACTACATAAATGTTGGGAAGGCTAGTACAGAATTCTAAATAAGATCAATGGTGTGGTCTTCGTCGCCATCAATGTGCATGGTTAGTGGGATTCGTATTCGGGGGTGGGGGGGATGCAGCCAGGTACCAGAGCTGGTGGTACAGGTGGTCCTCACAGCAGCTGGAATGTTAAGTGTAAGCATTCTCATTATACCTGTACTTATATTGGGCCTTGTAATTTAAGTACAGACAATAGTGCTTAAAAAAATTATGCATCTGAGACGTCTTTGTCTTTTAACATTTGGGCATATTTTGTATTTTCTCTTTGTAGCCCGAAAGGAGAACAAATGGCAGGTGTGAACCGAAATGCGTGGACTGAATTCATTGAAGACATTGGTGGTTACCGCCATATTCCCTATTTTTTAAGAGAAATAATTTGGTGTTATTACATGAAATATACTGGCAGTGTTTGTGTAGCTGCTTTTTTTTTTGGTAACGGTTGTACACACCGACCGACTGGCACTCTACGATGGTCCGGATGTTGCGGTGTCTGTTCGGGACGAACATACTTAGAGGGGACAGTGTTACGCGCTCGCTGCTTCGCATCCCGCGCGATTGAGTGGAAGTTAAGGACAGCAGTTATATGATAGCGGCGGCAACAAGTCAATGGATTTTTTTTATGACACGTGAACGATAATCCTTTTTACGGCGTTTGCAGCTGACCCTGAGGAATTCTCTAGTTGTTTAGTGCACTAAATTCTGTCCGCATGACTTGGGATGCGTCGAATTTTCCAGGTCAATGCCAACCAAGTATAAATTAGGCGACGGGCTTTCGGGTCGTGAGTTGTTGAATGGATGAGAGACGGAGTTTCAGGGACAGACGACGAGCGGCGAGAGAAGTGACTAGCGGAAGGGAAATCTGCGACTGCGAGTAAAAAAACAGTGAAGGGTACGGCTGGCAGTCTGGAATATTGGACTGGGTGCGTGAATGAAAGGCACAACAAACGATGGCAACAGACAGTCTGAAAGTGTGTTAATGATGCGTATACGTTAATTGACTCTAACCGAAAACGGGCATTAATAAGAACGTCAATTTGAGTTATAATAGACATAAAATATTGTTCATTATGAAATAGTGACAGTGGAGATAAATAGATTGATGCAGTAAATAATAGCTGTGTGAATAAATTAAAATCAGATTTAAATCTGACCTCCATCCCTCGGGCATCTTGCGGCAGTGTAACCGTTTGAAGTGTTGTCTTCCACTTCATTACAATTCTGCGACGACAATAAAAGCAGTGTGGCAAGTTTCAATTAGTCATTGACTGCAGATCAAAACTCAGATGGTTTTTGTAGAATTGGTTGGCTTTTTAAAGTCTTTGTGAGATGTACCGTTGCACTAGGCGGACTTCAAAAATATTTCGAAATGTTCGCAAAATAGCCACGAACTCAAAATTGATCGAATTGCGACTTTATAATTTAATAAATAACGGCATTAAGGTAACTTATTAGAATTGTTTGCATATGCTACTTATGGATTCATGACGTACGCTTTGTCGCCTTGTGAACAATATTTTTTTGCCATGTAACGCACGAGCTGCCTGTTCAGCCCGAAGCGCCCAGGGGTCAGGGTGGGTTAAATCCGTGTCTGTCAAACGAAGGAACTGGTTAACTGTGTCGCATTTCCGCAGGAGGATCGATTCTCGCGAATGAATTGTGACGGATCAAGTTCCCTAGGGGCAGAGGAAAACTCTCCTGCAACCAAGTTAACCCGATAAGGTTTGTGTAAGCGCCCCTCTACACTCTAAAACAGTTTTGTAATTTGGCAAATAATTCCCTGGGACCCAATTGCGCAATAACGGACACGAAAACAAGAGAAAATTATGTAACACGTTATTGTGGGAGGAGTAAAATTAAACTTTAATTCTAACAACCAAGTGCTGCATAATTCAACTATGAAAATACATAACCAATTTTGTATGTTTCATAGAAGAGTATGTTAAAAAGATGTAGTAGTTTGCTTGAATTGGTAAAGGAAATATTTTGGCAGCTATGTTCTTAAAATGTATAAAACACATTTTACTGAGTAGGTTTAGATTGTACAAGGTGTGTAGTAACGAAACAAATCAGATGAATTCCTTAAAACTCCAGTGCCAGAAGAAAAATCTACTTCAATTTACCTGCCTAACAGGAACCATCTTGTGGCCGATATGTCTCGCAGCGGGAATTTTACAGTCCGTGAGCAAGGGTGGTAATAAGCATAGGTGGTTATTAGAAGTAATAATCCTTGTTATTCTCTTTGTCTCTTCCAACCCGGCGTAACCTGTTTTTTTAATGAACTGGGAAAATTCGCACCTGGCATTCTACGACGAAGCACTTCGTTTGGATAAAAAGTAATTTATTTGATACAGCCTGTAGTGCTCAGCTAATAACATTTCCGTAGCAACACATTAAAAAATGATGTTACAGTAATTTTTATATCAAACAAAAACGAATTGCAGATACTTTATTGCGCAGACAATTATACGTATCCCGCTGGCTACTGCACTGAAGAATATTTGGAGTAATTCCGTAATTCCCCTTTGTAGACACTCAAATTACGAAAACACTGCATCTTTCAAGTGCCTTAATTACTGAAATGTAAGATTGACTGGTCATGATAGAGAATTTTTCTTTACTTCCGTATCATTTAATTTAGTTTACAGATTTTTTTTTTTTTTTTGTATTTGGGTGATAGTCAATGCATAGAAGTTTATCACTTTCAGTACGACAGGAGGAGCCAAACTAAATAATCTTTTCGCAGAAGCTTTCCAAAATTAGAGCAAATTATATCTAACTTAAGAAATAAACACGAGTTCCCGAAAACATTTTTTTTGCGTTTATTTTGAATTTAAATGTATTTAGGTACATAAGAGTGAAATTATTAATTTTTTGTTCCATGTAAAACGGATATGGCAATTTTTGTGTATAAATGTAGCAATGCTATATTTCACGGCATCATTGTCTTTGCTATGTAGTGATAACAAATATAAATTAATAGTTGACACATTTTTGAATGAATTATTTCCTAACGACATTTAGGTAAACTCAACAGATTGAGTCTTGCACAGTAAAACCACTTTATTTAGAGGAAAAAATCTATTTCAGGCTGCTTTTTATATATCAACAAAATGTTGCCTTGATTCGAAGGAAAAATGGATAGTTTGCTATCATTAAAATTTTTCTTTGTAAATTTTTGTTTTACGACAGTATAGGTAACTTTTTTCTAAAGTAAAGATAAAAGTTAATTTTAACTTGCTTTGTTTATAATGACGATATCTCGCTCTTACACTAAAAGAACGGGTAGATAATGGCATTTTTTTCTTTCGCACATTTCAATTTTTAGTATGTTCGTAACTTCAAGTACACTAAATGCTAAGTAACACGGTAATAAATTCCTTAAATCTTACACAATGGTTGAACTTTCAAAATACGGGAAATTATTTTACCACAAAGAATACTGCTGAACTAGAATTACGTTAACGACATTGCAAAGTTGTCACTACGAATAGCATAAGTCAAAGAAAAAATTTCGATATTTGCAAACCTACTTTACGATTGTTCATATACAACGAAAATTTTCATTGTGGAAACAACTCACGTGTTGCAGCAAAGAGTGGTTTTTAGAATGCGTGTATGCGAATCAAGCGCCATTTACTAAAAATACATATTGCTTAAAATTACACTAAATAAGCTTAATTCCGTATTCCTAATGCGCTTGCTACTAACGTTCTCAAAATCTTCATAAGACGTTCTTATTCAGTATTCATTAACGCTAGTGACAAAAAATTTTTTTTTTTTTTTTAAATACGTTATTTCTTGTGCTTGCTTCATTGACGCCAGTTTGACAGTATGACATTATTAAAAAAAAAAAAAACAAATATATCCAACGATGAGTGATGTAATACGTAGCTGGGTAGATTCAAGCTTTAACTTAAAAGTAAATCAGCTTTTTTAAGCGAGTATAAATACAGAATGAGCACAGGCTATTGGAGGAAACTGTTTCATTAAGTCATTCACAAGGAAATGAGATGCCACGTTGTTTGGATGTTGTTAAAGCTATGCTTAGCTGTTCCTGGTGGAAGTTGAAGACGGAGTGGCCATTACCAGAAATAATTCGTGGCTTAGACTTGACTTGTTTCGGCTCTCAAAACCTCGTTGCCAAGACCCGCCCAAATCTCTCAAATTAACTCCACTTTACTTGTTATGTGGCCGTATCAAATGTACTCTTTTTATATTGTTGGTTTACTTTTGATACAAATTATTGTTCGTAAGGACCTAATGACTAGTACCGATGTGTCGGTCTAAAGGCAAATATTTTTGTAAAAGTTAATATGTTAAGACTGAACCCTGCTTTTCTTTGGCACAATAGGCAGAAGACAAAGTTGCCCCAAATTTTACATAGCCCACTGTAAGTATATACTATTTAGACGTAAAATTACTTTTCACTTTTCTTTGTTACAGTATATCCGCAGTTTCGGTCATCTTTTCTGGAACCTTGCACAAGTTCTACTTTCAGGCTAGTCGCTACGAATCCTTCCGCCACTGGGAGACTAGGCGCAAACAAGTCTGGAAGTAAACGCCAAGGCGCTGAGACGTACAGTGAAATCTATTATTTTCATACGTGGCTATGAAATGGGTTTCCAATACTGCGTTTCTGGAATAGCAAATATGGGCGTAAGGAAAATTTTCTATATAAATAACGTAAAAAGTGAAGTTCGATCATATTCCACAAAGGATTATTCATACTATTCATTACTCACACACTACTTTTCCTTTTTAATGCATATTGACAGTGAAATAATCATTTATAGACCAAATTTAAATTTAATTTTTATTAAACTAAAGAAAGGAATTACGTAAATCTTGACGGAAATATAAGCGCTTGTAAATAGTGCAACGTTTGGGAAACAACCAAACATACATGGGATGACTTTGCAAAGGTTTTATTAAGAAAGCGTGAAGATACACTGAACAGACTATAATATTACCGTTCATAAAGCAGTCGGTCATTATTTGGGTCAAAATATGCGTATTTACGAGCAGGTAGGTTTTATTTCAAAGTAAGTTTTCCAAGTACGTAGCCATAAATCAGCAGCAAATAAAGGCGAAAATGAAAGCCAGAAGAGTTTTGGTAGAATTGGAGTTACAAATGACGTGTGCTAGTTCTACCAAGATTAAACAAAACTTTCGACGTAAGATAATTATTCGCAGACAAAAAAAAATGCCCATATAAACCTGTGCCACAGGAAAGACTCGTTTGATCTCCGAGGAGTTTAAAGTTTTTGGAGAAAACTGAGCCATCACTCAAACGAGAATTAAGGAACCTCCTGCCTCATGTTTAAATATTAGTTTTCACATTTTATGGAGATGGGTAACTCACACACATTGCCATCAATCTTTAAAGTTTGGCCAAACTTTGAAGTCGCATTAAATTTGCTCTCCATTATTTTGTAAACAAACCAACACGATTTCCCATAGTTTCTTCCTATTAAAAATTAAATCCTTGGCTATGGCATATTTTATCAAGATTACATATCTATACATTTATATTGTATATAAGGAAATGCATGTAGACCTGTAGTCCATTAACGCTTTCTCTTCGGATGATTTGAAACTAACATTTTAAATATCACCCTAGGCGTAATGTCAACCTGTTTTTTTCAATAACTTATATACCACACATATATGATTAACTTTAAAGTACCGTTTTCTTGGATAAATGTAACTTTAACTTAGTATCTCCTATAACTTGTAATAGTTATCTCTTATATAATACGAATTAAAAACAGTGAAAGCAGCGATGTGTTGGCAACGGCTAGTAAGAAATAGTTCACAAATATTGTTTTAACAGATTTTTTGGCACGCTAGTTGTAAATTAAACGTAGTCTATGGACGTATTTGAATTTTTAAGTAGCACTGAAGGAAACACATTTCATTGTTACAGTTAAAAATATCAGCGCAAATTACCGTGTGTAGACCCTAGTACCGTGGTGCTTTTTTCGTCCTAGGAAAAAAAATTCTACTGGTGGGGTAGAGCTTTCCCTCTCTCTTTCCCTCTCTCTCTCTCTTTCCCCCTCTCTCTCTCTCTTTCCCCCTCTCTCTCTCTCTCTCTCTCTCTCTCTCTCCCTCTCTCTTTCCCTCTCTCTCTCTCTCTCTCTTTCCCTCTCTCAGGAAGTTTCGCACATGGAGGTATCATGGAGGCATTAGTCTATGGAGTGGAGGCAGACCCCCGAAAGTGAAGCCGAAAATGAAAGACAAGGACAGGGCTAGTAGTATGCAAAAAGGTGCATGTTTTACATTCCTTACTATAACTTTTGCCACTCATAATATGGCGACTGACTTAAACAATCGGTCTGCGCATGCGCAGTTGAAAGAAGTCGGGCAAGGCATCGGCTTCACTTGATAAACGTGGAAAAGATAGGCTGTTGCCTCTCCATCTATTACCTGCATGGT
Organism: Dryococelus australis; assembly: GCA_029891345.1. Taxonomy (NCBI): domain Eukaryota; kingdom Metazoa; phylum Arthropoda; class Insecta; order Phasmatodea; family Phasmatidae; genus Dryococelus; species Dryococelus australis. The sequence continues at coordinate 99,420,142 of CM056999.1, forward strand.
TTCGCATCGCTAGGGAAAATTATACATGTGTACAATTTTAGTACATATCAGACTTAACCCAGCAAAAATATTTTCGAATTTTTACTATCCAACTGAAAAGACTTTGTTTGAATTTTTTATTATATAGTAAGATGTGATGGCGAGCCGCTTACAAATCCGAAGTTGGCAGAAGTGGCGACTGGCGACGTTAACATGATATGGCGTGTTCCTGAACGAAGCGTCAAGTTCGTACTCGTGTTTTTAAACCTACTTAGGCGAGTTACGACGCTGTATTAAACCTGTTTTCCCACGACAGGAATAAATATATTGTAAAGTGCACTCTAAATTCGAATCGGTGGAAAACCACTAATTCGCAGTGAAATTCTACTACTGAAATCAGCGAAAATGGCTCCACTTAGAATCGGTGGAAAACCATTGATTGTTTCAGTGAAAAAAATTCACTGATTGAATAAGTGACTGCAGACTGCAGTGGCAAATTAAATATTGCTTTTATTAAATGTAGGCAAATAATTACTCGAAATAAAAGTATTTACGATAGTTCGTAATTTATATTACGCAAATTTACCGTAATCCAAAAACGTTAAAAGTCGCATGTGCTCGGGATCAGACTCGCACACTTGCTATCGGAGTTACCACATCAAGCTGAAATTACGAGAGGAAATATATATTTTAAAGTTCCGCTGCGAAACCGTGTAGGGTGAAGTTGTTCATACTTTTCGTGTTTGGTTTGATTTGTATACTGTTAGGATTGTTAAAACGAATATTAGGAGTGCACTCTTTTCACCACATTAGATGCATTTTAAACCTTCAAACAGAGCGCTGTGACTATTATATGGAATCGAAATGAAAGACTTAAAAACGGAATGAAAGGCCGTATGTTCATATTACCTTGTAAAATGGCGTTTTGAAAGACGACACACAATTGAGAAAGTATTTTGTATTAGTTATATTGGTTTATTCGTTGTTAATTCATTTGATACACGTTGTTTAACGGCCATTTTTAAACGATGTTCGACGCTCAGTTTTACACGCCATTCACTGATATATCAGTCAAAAATAATTACAGATGGAGTAAGTTGCTCAGATGTTTCACTGGTCCATCAGTTAAAAAATAAACCACTGAGAAAACAGTGGGAAATTTCACCGAATCCCTCAGTGAAGGAAATAGGTCTTTTATTCACTGGTTCATTCGTTAAATTCACTGAAATGACTTGTATCGGTCAGATACCTTTGACTGATTGAAATTGTGAAATTCTCACTTACTCAAACTTTGTGTGTGTTTGTGTGCAAATATCGGACGTGTGGAATTTATACGTTTTAACAGTGAATCGTTTTTAACGCGAAATTGTTTGAAAGTCTCGTCTATCACAACGTTGTAATCTTGTCCTAGTTGATTGAAACACAGTTGCGTAACGCGCTTATATTTATGTGATTTGAAAGTTTGCCACAACCCCAAAAAAATGCTAAGCTCAGCCAGATAAATTTAATTAAATAATTAAATAGACATAGAAAACAGGAAGTACCAATGCACATGAACATGAGCGGAATATGACATGTGGTGAACATGCACACAAATAGGCCTACCGTAACTTCTAAGTTTGTCGTTGCTACGTGTACAAGCAACATAGTTGCGTGCTTGAATTTACTGTGTCTTTTCGTTGGACTAGTTGTTCTTTCTTTTTAATTTCTACTCCAACTGAGGCCGTCCTTTTAACAAAACAACCCAACACAAATCAATAACAATAGGTAAAATATTAGCCTTCTTCCCCCCTCAGTTATTACAGGGTTAAACACAGACGCGGCAAAATATTAACGTGTATTATGTATAATGTGCTATGTCATCTATAACAAGTATGTTAAAAATGTAAAATATTAACCGTAAGAACTATCGTAAACACAGACTTGTTTAAAAGTCATTAAGCTGACCTATATATAGTTACAGGTCTAAATTGTGAACATTTGCACGAAATCGTTTCTGAATTATGACAAAATTCTTTGAACAGCTGAAAACTGTAAACTAGCATTTGACAGTTAAAACGTCGTCACATGACAGTGTTTATATGTGGTGAAAGGATACGTAATCGGTAACCAAAAGTTACTTTAGCAGGGCTTCAGAAAAGAAGTAATCGTGAATGACCCATATACATTTTTGTTTAAGTTAACGGACCACTTAATGGTTTGGAACTTTTGTTTTTGAATTCGTATCCCTAAGAAAATTCAAATGATATCATCGAGAAAATATCGATGTCTTTCAAAAATGCACTTTCAGGGTGAATTTAAGTTTTCGTCTTGAAAAAAATGTCCTTAACAGAAATACTATCACAAGTTTTCTTTTTAATAACTGAATTCCGCTTGTCCAATCTTCGTTCCCCCGCGAGAACTTCTGAATTCTTAATTAAGAACGTTAAAGTGGTATGTTGGATTTTTTCCCCCCGTGATGTCTGCTAAGAAGTTTAAAAATCTAGAACATTTAATTAAATAAGTACTGTATATCCGTTTCTAAAGCATTCCACTCAGTGATTTCTTTTATGCCTGATGAATTAGTTGGGGAAAAATAGATCAGACGGTTTTACAGACAAAGAGTTATTAATATAGTTGCTTTTGGTCCAGTTTGTTTAAATTAATTTTAAGATAATCTGAGCTAGTTTATATCGAGCCCATTACGCGAGCACTACAGCTTCACACGGCAGAAAGATATCGTGAAAATAAACATCGGTTTTTATTAATGTATCGTTGTCAAAACAAACATCTTGCTTATCTGCTAGACTATTTTTTTCCAGATTTAAAAGCAAAAAAATAATTTTAGAATTATTGAAAGTATGTTTCAAGTTTCGTGAGTTAGCTTTCCAATATGCTCAAAACATATCTCATCGGTTTGACTAGACCGAATAGATTGGAAACGCCACGATCAATTTCCATTTTATAAGTTGGCAGCTGCAGTAACCAGCAGAGTGAATGGTTTCAACTAGGAGCAATCAGATATGTTTTATAAACATTTATCAAGTTTAATTTTCGGATTTAATTTTTGACCATCCCGCATTTTTAACATGGATGAAGCTAGTATTAGGCACGAACGAACAGTAACTGTCGGTGCTGCAAGAGTGCGTTCAGAATCTTTATTCCTCCATCATACATATTTTCCGCGAAAGATAATGGAGGCTGAATTAAACGATGGAGCTCACTCGTTTTCAGTGGATAACGTGTCTGATTGTAAGTTTTATTAATACCCAACTTTTCCTTTAGTTACTTCAGCATTTCAATGCGGTTCATGATAAAGTGAGCACTTTTGAAATCAACCTTAGAAAAAAAATCGCTGCTACCTGCATACATTTTAACGGGCGCACTGAGTGACATGCGCCCAGTAAAGTTGGTAACGATGGACGGGAAGTAGTTCCGCATCTTAACGTCGAATAAAAAGTGTTAGGTAACCATTTCCGATAACTTAAATTATTTCTTTCGCTTTTGATTTTTTAATGCATCGATGTGTCAAATGAGCAGATTTGTAAAATATTTACTTTTCTAATTTCGCAATTTTACTTGACCAACGCATGAATCAAGTGATGAGGCCCATGACAATGTTATTACATAAAGCGGAAGAATATACACAACGTGCATACAAGCAGATCTTAAGCAGGACTTTCAAAAGTTCTCATTTTACCGTGAATAACCTATATAACAGAATATCCATAGTCGTGAGGAAATCTCTTGTTTATTGTAGATTAAAAGCTATGCGTTAGATTTATCTCCAGGCAATGGTATTTTTTTTTACAGGAAACGTTACATGCACATGTTGTGTTTGCCGAACTTCAACGGTCATAAGGTTCAGTCCTTGGCACTCTAAATTCGAATCAGTGGAAAATCACTTATTCGCAGGTGTAATTCATCTACTTGAAGCAGTGAAAAAGGCACCACTTAGAATCAGTGTAAAACCACGGTTTCAGTGAAATAATTTCGCTGATTGAATCAGTGCAGTGAAAGTTTCATTGGTTGAATAAGTAACTGCCCACTGCAGCGCCGAATTCAATTTTTTTAAATCAATTAACCAAATCATTACGAGAAATAAACATATTTACGATAGTTAACTATTTATATTCTGCAATTCACCGCATTTTCTTTTTAACCAAAAAATATCCGCTAGTGGCTGGGATTGAAAACATCACACTCTATACTTCGCTTTTAAACTGTTACATTACCATCTGAGCTAACAAGTCTTATTGATGAAGAGGAAAATAAACGTACTATAGCTCTCGTCCAAAATGTAGTTTTAAATTGTATGTCCTTTATTTTATTGTGATTATTACATGAAAACGAAATGAAATACATTAGAAACGGAATGAAAGACTGAATGTTAATATTACCTCGTAAAATGGTGTTTTGAAAGACGAAACACATTTTAGAAACTACTTTGTATTGGTGTAATTAGTTTATGCATTGTTATTTCACTTAATACACGTTATTGATTCAGTGAGATTTTTCACCGATTAAACAAGTTAAGGAAAACTGGCATTTTTTTCCACTGATTCATCAGTTAGTCACTAAAGTGACTGTTGAACCAATCAGGTGCTGTTAACTGATTAGAACAGCGAAATTCTCCCTGGTTCATATTTAGTGTGTGGTACTGCAACACAGAATTAACTGAGGACCCGGGAATTATGCGAACTTCACGCCCTTCGCCCCTTCCACGCTCTTATCGCCGTTGCTTTATGGTCGCGCAGATACAGTTCGGACGAAACATGTACAGTCGTGTCACGTGCAAACTTAATAATGTATTGCAAACACCCGCTGCTCACATCAGTACAGATAAGACTGTAACAAGCAAGGTGGACGGAGAACGCGATCGTTCTAACTCTCGTTTTACTTTAAGTGTTCAGTGTAATAATACATCATTGTATGGCGCAGATACAATAAAGCACTGATTATTATAATAATTAAATGTACATTAGTGTCAATTCATTATAAAATGTTGGCTAACCGTGAAAACAACTGTGATGAGTAAAGAAAGGGAAATAATACGTTGAGTGATATATTTTTGTTTTGAAGAAAATATTAAAGGGCAGGTCACAATTCCAGTTGATTGTGTTACGAAACGAGCCGCTACTGCAATACGAAAATAGGAAAGTTTCATTGAAAAGATAAGACAAGAGACTATCGTGGCGGAAACAGGAACTTAACTGTCAACACCTGGTAAGAAGATAAAACCATCAATGAGGACTAATTTGACTGCGGAGTAGTGAGAACAGTGCTTACAATTGAGAAATTGCGATGTGAATTAGGGGGGAGGGGGCGGAAATTGAGTTTTAAGGCAGCAGGAAAACACTGAGGAAGATTGTGAAGATGGTGTCCCGGTTCCAAAAATGTAGACAGAAAGCGTTACATAATGGTAAAGAATGACGTAATAGCCTGGCGTGCACGCTACTTGAGAACGATGAGAGAAAATGATACACTCCAGGAAGCTCTTCGTTTCCAAGTCTCTCTCGATGAAACATAGGTTCATCCAAACTGCATAGTAAGCAGATTTTGGCATCGTGGCGAGGTTCCTGGCGCGTACAAAAATAATAGGGCTGGACAGAGGTCGATTGTAGCACAAGCTGGAAGTGAAGGTTTTAATTGATGGAGCATTGTTAATTTTGAAGTCTGAAGCAGAATCTGGCAACTACCACTATGAAATGATTGGTGGAAATTTCACGAAGTGTTGTGAAACGCAGTTCGTACCAGACTTACCAGCCATAGGTTTGATTGTTCTTAACAATGCACCCACGTCATCATGGACTGTGCAAAGTATCAGGGACTGGCTAAAGACTCGAAATACTGGATTTTCTGAATATGAGAAATGCAAGTTGCTAGAACGAGTGAAGTTACAGCGTGCTCCTGTGTCTTAGGGCACTGACAGCATTTTCCTCGCACGTGGTCCCAAAGTTGTGCGATTTCCGCCATACTACTGTGATCTCTATCCCGTGGAATACGTTTGGAATTTGGTGAAATCTCGAATGGCTAGCAATAATGTAACTCAGTTGCCATCTGTTATGGCAGCACTTGCAAATCCTGCAGTGGGAAACATTACTATGGATGACTTGCAAAAGCAGTGCAAACATGCGAAGACACTTCAATAAATGCACTGGAAAAATTAAGGTTTGATGGGCATTGCTATCCCACGTGTAATAATCAACTTGCATATGCATGCTTTAGGCGAGGAAACAGTACTTACCTGTAAGAAATGAAGGCCTGTAGAAGTTTAACTGTATTTCGTAAGATTGTAGAATAATGAATAGTTTGTCGGCGAGCACCCCTAAATGCTTCATCGTTCCAAATTGAAAATTCAATTGAAATAAAAGTAATTTCAATAATGTGACTACAGTTGCTATCGCTGTTCTGACAGGTATACTTCCCCCTGCTCCATTCGAAGAGTGGATTCCGTTTACTGTACACGTACTGTGCATTGTTTACACCACGTGGTGAAGGTACTTTCACTTGTGATTTAAGTCGAGTTTTTATTAAATGCCCGTTCTTTCCCCACACAGCAGGTAAGACTGCACGACTGCATCACTTTGTTTATTTTGTATTTACTCGCATAGAATTATTTGTGGATATCTAAGTTTTTGTGTGCGCTTGCAACGGTTGGTACAGCGTATGTTGATGTGTAATTTTTATAAATCATCACAGCGTCATGTAAAACATGCCGAACCAAAACTGCGCGGTTTTTTCCCCATTTTACATTTCTCAAAATGAAACCACATTCCACTGTATAGGCTGTTCACGGTAAAATAAGCACTTTTGAAAGCCCTGCTTAAGATCTACGTGTATACATGTTATGTATTCCTCCGCCTTATATAAAATTAACATTGCCATGGGCCTTATTGCTTTTTCATGAGTCGGTCGAATGAAACTGTGAAATTATCAAGAAAGGAAATACATTACAAATATGCTCATTTTTACACTTTAATGCGTTAAAAAATCAAGGCAAACGAAATAATTTTAAGTTATCACAAATGGTCGCCTATCACTTTTTTATTCGACGTTAAGATATGGAACTACAATCGAACTATTGCTACTAACTTTGCTAGGCGAATGTCGCTCAGTGTGTCCATTAAAATATATGCATGCAGGGGCAGTGACATTTTTTTAAGGTTCATACCTAAAGTTCTCACTTTATCGTGGACAGCCTTTATCAATATAACAGTGTACGGACCGTGAATGAGGACACGCCCACAGATGAACAGAGTGAGTGTTAACCCACCACACAGTAATACCCATTCGATTTCCTTATAGGAAAATAAACATTTGCTAAATGAATTTTTGTATAAGTCAACCAACACGCAAGTAATTAAACATGAGCAAACACAATGGGTCACACACATTAAATGGAAATATTCGACACACCGTAAGGGCGAATGTCTAGTCCATCCGCTCACTCAACATAAAAATTACACTCATTGTCGTACATTTGGCGAGGAATGATAAAAGGAGGCAGTGGGGGAGGTTCCTCTTAAGGACGCAAAACTACGAACAAATAAGTTTCATGATATGGTGATAATAGCACCTGTACTGAGGCGATATTCTTATAATAAAAAAAATGATACCACCATACATATGAAGGCATCCACTGTCGTGTTGACAAGCTTGTAAGAATTTTGAAAAATATTAAAGAATTCTACCCCGTCGAATTTTTGTTTTTGACGTACCCGTATGATTGGGGAGGTACGTGTCACGCATATTTTCGAGTAAATTACGACTGTGTTAGAAAAATATCTTAACCTAATGAATTACAGAACTTAGTTTGTATCCCAATTACACTTCCTTGGCTTACACAAACTGGAAATATATTTAAGAATACAAGACCAAATGAAGCAGATAAATCGGAATCCTACATTTGCCAGTGAATCAACGCTATTTGAAACATTTTTTTCTTTTAGAATGTCTGCCTGATATTTGCAAACTACATATTTTTCTGCTTTAAATATTAATTTCATTTTCGTTTCTTATTGTAAGTTTCCATTCCCTAATATTTTTTTTAATGATAGTATATAAAATATCGTTGTGCTATTGTAAGTACAGGAGTAACTTTGATATAAAACACTAATGGATCACAGAAATACGATATCTGGCAAACAGTTATCTATTAGGCCTACCTTTTCCTAGTCGGAAAAATAACAAATTTTGAACATTAAAAAATGTTTTTGTTACACGATATAATATCTGCACCATACTTTGACTGAAAAATATAGTAAACGGTGTCGCACCGCATTACTGAACAGGGACTCCAAGCCACAGCCATGAGTAGAGACCTACAAAATTCGCGTTATCTTTCGGTAACCTAAGCTCCACTGCCTTATAAACAAGTGATTACAGTTCGTGATTTCATTGGCCGCTGCACTGTAATCAACGTCAAGTATCTGCCCGATCTCCTCAAAAGCGATTAGCCACTCCATCGCTGAACTTGTATTATTGTCTCGAGCTTTCCGAGGCGTGCCAAGTTTATTTTTGGCCAATGGCTGAAGTTGGTCAAATTCATAATAACTAGGAGTTCAGCCTGCCCTTAAATAATAACGCGAAATTTTCGGGGTCTCTAGAGATGAGAGCGGCCACGGTGGCTGAGCGATTAGCATGCTCGCCTACCACCAAGGCGAACCGGGTTCAATCCCCGGCCGAGTCACCGAAATGTTCGCAAGTGGGAATCGTGCCGTACGATGCCGTAGTTTGGTGGGTTTACTCGGGATCTCCCATTTCCTCCGCCCCGTCATTCCGGTGCCGCTCCATACTCACTTCAATCACCCACTTCGGCTCTTATGACCTCGCTGTTAAGAGCCACCCAAATCTCTTCATTCATTATAGCCATGGGCGTTTCGATTCGCACAGTCGTTGGACATGTTACTTACTTCACGTTCATTATTCTTATGAGCTTTCGATGGTTGACTTTACAAGAAACACCGAAGTTTTTAAATTGTGTATTTTAATCAGAGCTAAATTATTTGTTTTACATTTAACTTGGTTCAAATATTCATAGCTCAACGAAATTATCGGCTGGAGATGATATTCTAATTAGTGTATAATGGTTCGAGATCTAAGATGAGGCCACGCAGTAAGGCCTCCGTGTGCAAATGGCTTCATATCACTGAATAAAAACGGCCTCCGGCGCCTCCATGACTCGCGTTGCTCTGCTGGCTTGGAATCCCGGCTGCCGCCGAGGGTTTACTAGTCTGAATGTCCCTAGCGAATCTCACCAGCCCGAGGCGAGGCACGTCTTCGATGACATCGCTCCATTTCCTCAACCAGTCACAAAACGCCGTAAATCTCTTCTCTCGCGTATTAAACACTACAGCCGCCCTCTCATAGCTTCCCTCCTGCTTCTTTTTCTTCCCCGGACTTAAAGTACTGACACGAAAATGTTGAAATGCTTGCCAACTCTTCGAACGCTTACAAAAATCACCAACACTAGATTCCAAACACCGGGGACTGTTATTGCGTTAACATAAATGCACTTCATGTGGCAGTGAGAAAACATGTTTGTTGGTAACGTCTAGTACGCAATCTATAACTATCAGATGATATGATCGTCCCGCCAATACCAAAAGAAAATTGTGGTTCGTCGCTTAAGACAACACGTTTACAGACCATAGGATATAGTGTTGCTCTCTGTTAACAGCGCTGCAAACGAAGACGACACCGTTGAGGTGTCAAAGGCAGAACGTTGGTACGTTGTTGGTATCGCATATTCGCTTGTGCTAGCCATCTGAACGAGGTTTTCAGTGGTGATACTGTGCCCTAGTTAAGCTTATACCACATCTCGCTGGATGGCGGACAAGGAAGTTGCTAGCTTTGTTCTTATTTATTAGACCATCAAACTGTGCTCTTTGCTTCTAAAGGTATGTTTATATGTCGAAATCGTCCAGATACAATACTTCATATTCCATTGCTCGCAACATTATCTCACCGCGAAGTTCGAATAACAAATTCGGCACACTTCTTCTCGTACGCCTAATGCCCGGCCTCTTTTACATTCTTCCAATCATTCATGTAACTGTTTCGAGTGCCTATCACACTGGCTTATATTGTGCAAGTCACATAATATGCACTTTTAAGAGGACTGTTTGTATCGGCGGCGTGTAGTGAACTGTTGCAAGGCAAGCTGTGTGTTTTAGTTTATGCTATACTTGAATGTTTATTTACACATGGGCCATTTATAACGTAGTAATGCTTTTGACGGCGCAACACGTGTGTAATGGGTGCCTCGCAGCTCTCTCGTGAGTTGCCGTGGTACATTGTTTCTCCCCGGCTGCACTCGTCGTTACTGGTTACTGCTCTGTGCCCCGAGTGTGTACAGCACTGAGCAAGCACCAGCTTACCTATCAACACGTCACCACGCGCCACTGGTTTATATACGCCTCGTTCAGAGCGATGACAGCGCCCTCATCTGACTCACGTAAACATAACCTAGCACGAAATGTTATTGTTTACATATTACCCATCGATCGACTCGCCTATTCCAACACCTTCTGTTAGATAATTATTTTCTCAAGGAGTGCAATTTTTTATGACTAATGTATCTTTTTATTGTTTTAGAACCATTCGTGTATACCAGAGATGCTATTGGATTATTACCACTAGTCGTGGGTTTTTCACTACACATCGTTATTGGCGAGTACATACCACTGCCGCTACGAACATAGTAAGTTTATAACTGGATAAAAGGGATACATTTTACGGACCTTACATTCTCCCATTTTGTTTGCAGCAAAAGACACATTAGTGAAATGAATGCAGTTACGAACATTAGTTAACCTGTTTCCCATGGCAGTATCACAGAGTGCTTACCGCACAGAGGCGAAACAGCAGCTTAGGCCTAGATCACGAACTCTCGAACACATTTCGGGATATTGGTGTGATTGGCCGAAATGTTGGAACGCCATGCGCCAATCAGCGTACGGAACCCTACTCGCCAAGCGAATAGACGACCTTTCGCAACATGCAGAAATCATTTGGCTGCAAGATACATTCTCAGATCCTCGCGCAAACAATCAAACGGGTATGCCCACATGAAAGGAACCGCTGCGATATTTCGTACCTTACTCATCTACTCCGCATTATATACAAAGGTGTGTTGCTACATGAACGATGCACTCAGAAAAAAACACTTAAAGGATGTTAACGATAAAGTGAGCACTTTTGAAACCAACTTGTAAAAAAGTCACTGCTCCTACCTGCATATATTTTAACAGGTGCACTGAGCGAAAAGCGTCCAGTAAAGTTGGTAACGATGGAAGGGAAACTAATTCCATATCTCAACTTATATAAAAAGTGTTAGGTAACCATTATTGATAACTTAAATTATTTATATCGCTTAAGTGCGTCGAAGTGTAAAAAATTAAGATTTTTAAAATATTTACTTTTCTTATAATTTTACAGTTTCACTTGACTGACTCGTGAAGAAAGCGATGAGGCCTGTCGCAATGACTATTTTACATAAGGCGAAGAACACACAACGTGCATACAAGTAGATCATAAGCAGGGCTTACAAAAGTGCTTATTTTACCGTGAACAACCTATAACTGATAGCAAATTACATGCAATGCACATCAGCATTACAAAACCGTTTTAAAGGGAAATTTGCACATTGTGATCACCGTACTACTTTCTACCAATGGGTGCCAGGAGTGAAAAACAACCCGAAGTCACACTTGTTATGAAGTCTTGCGCGGGAAGTTTGAATTTCCCGAGGCCACAAAGCATAAAATTTGCTCAGTTTTTAATTAAAATCTCTATTGCAATTAAATCGTGACATTCTTTCAAAAACTAATAACGCGCTGTGATTGATAATTTGATTACAGATACGAAAAGATAAAACAAATGAAGGATAATTGACAAATAACCGTACCCGTAATTATTTGCTGTACCAGCTTCCGACGTGTATGTCCACCATCGATCCTTCACTGGTAATCGCTTTTATTCCCCTGCTAGATTATCTGTTTTAATAACCTTTTAATTTCAGGCTTATTACTGGGCATTTTAACCACCATCAGATATTTAAATTATTTTTCCGATAATTCGCCTAATTAAGGTTCGTGTTATTTGTTGAAGCAAAATCAATTATGGAGGGAAATGCTTTGGGCGAAAATCGTCAGTGTATACAACGAATTAAATGAACAAATCAGTATTTATTAAACTAATTAACCTACTTCCTCTGGAACTTATGAATTCGTTATTTTTATTAGGTGTTCACAAGCTCAGATGACCGCGATGGATTTCAAGTTCAATGGAAGTGAGCTTAAGGTGGATGCAGAATGGCTTCAAATGGATCACTGCGCCTGACTGTGGAACGTGCAGAGTTCATTGAAGACGCCACACACACACACTACCAAAATTGTCCTAAAAGTAGAATTTAAGTTGCCTATAAAAGAAAAAAGCACATGTTGTGACAAACAGGGAATATGTTGTTCGAAATTACTTATTTAAAAATTTAAAAATCAACAAGAATGTATTTCAAATACAAAATTTAAGCATATTTCCACTATTGACGCTTAAGTAAGCAAACTTTTTAATTAGGTCCAAAATTTTTGAATCACGGTATCATTACGTAATCATAGTTTGATAATAGATAAAAACGTTTTTATCAAGTGGTAATTGTATTTAACCAACATACAAATATGCTTTAAGGAATGTTAATTAGTGGCTAAAATCGTACATGAGTATAAGATCTCAAAGTAACATACATTAAGAAACACGTGCCTTTGCTGCAAATGTGCACAGTATCATATAATTGGAACCTATAAAATTGGAGCGACGATAATTTATCATCTTCATCGAGGAAGTCCCAGCGACATTTGTTCACATGACAGTATCCTGAACCGCAAATTGAAGGGAGCTACGATGTCTGACGCTTTAATTAACCCGACGCGCTTGATCAGAAAGCCACGTAACAGGAACAAGCGCGATTATTTGTAGCTATCTGGAGCGAGCTAGTATTTATTTCAACCGCCGCAAGTCACTCCCCCTCACTCCCCCTCACTCCCCCTCATTTCCCCTCCTTTTCCCTTTCCACGAGTTATCGAGTAGCGTAAGGGTCGTCGCGGCACGTTCGCCAGTAATCGGGTTAAAGGCTGTTCACGATAAACTGAGCACTTTAGAAATGAACTCTAGAAAAGTCACTGCCCCTGCATGCACATGTTTTAATCGGCGCACTGAGTTACATTCGCCCAGTAAAGTTTGTAACGATGGATGGAAAGTATTTCCTTATCCTATCATCGAATAAAGTGTTGAGCACCCATTTATGGTAACTTAAAATCATTTTCATTTTCTCTTTTTTTTTTAATGCATAGAAGTGTTAAAATTAGCAGATGTGTAACGTATTTACTTTCTTAATAATTTCAGTGTTTCATTTGACCGAAGCATGGATAAAGCGACGAGGCCCATGGCAATGTTAATTTTACGTAAGGCGGGGGGAATACACAGTGTTTATACAAGTAGATATTAAGTAGGTCATTCAAAAGTGCTTATTTTACCGTGAACAACCTATACCGTGAATTACTGTTCAGTGCTGTTAAGCTCTGAGAAGTGCTGGGAAGAGCGCACGCAAATTTCATTTTAGTCTATTCGCGGTTTCTTCACACTTTTTTGACTCAAACCTTTGAAAAATCACCCCATGTAAGACGTCCTGAATAACAACCGTTTTTTACCTCTGCTAACATAAGTGTCTTATTTTTCGTTAAATTAAAGTTTCAATTATACTTCATTTATAAATTATAATATTTCATTTATAATAATGAATAAAAACAGAGAAAGCATGTGTGTTGGTAGCACCTAGTAAGAAATAGTTCTCGCGCATAACATTATACAACTGCGTTCGCACGAGTTCGGTGAGTTGTCCTTTAAGCTGAACTATTTCTTGAAAATTACACCAGTTTGCTCGAGGCGGAGGGATCTCCTGGATGTATAACTTTTGCAGGGCTTTATAAAAGTGTGAAGTTACCGTAAATGGTTTATAATCGTAAATCCAATGCGCAGGAGGCGACGGTAGATGCGAACAATCAGTGGTAGGCCTCTTCTGTACATCAATATAGCACTGCTATTATGGTTACATGCTAGAGATTAAAACCAGGTGTTACAATAATTAATTAAAAAGGATCTACAAAATTCGCGTTATTATTTTAGGACCTGTTAAACTTAAACACTTCACCTTTGCAATACGTGTGTCATTGGACCATTGACACGTCCCGGGTACCTCTGAGCCATTAAATGAACATTTCACAATCGTGTGCCCCAATCACGCGCAGTTCGCTCAGAAAGGGCACGACTTAACATTTATGCAGCAACCAATGGAGAAACGACGCCGGTTCAAGTATATATAGTACTAAGAAATTTTAGCTTGATGTAAAAAAAGTAACGCGAATTTTTGCAGGTTCCTACTAATTAAGGCCTATCACAGAACATGCTGTACTCGAATGCTGATTCGGATTTTGCTATCTAAAATAATTGGTCCTGCACAAGTTTTATATGGAGTGATTTTCTTACATGGATTATTATGACAAGCCTCGAGGAACACGACATTTTGGGTCATTTTAGCCGGACGTAAAATATACCAAAATTTAGTGGTGTCAAAAGAATGCGATACCTCAATTTTAAGCCATGTGGGCTTTTTATATAAAATGTCCGAATTCTAATAAGACATGATGTAGTGGTGTCTTAGAAACTGCTGTTTCATACACTTTTTTGGAGTCAAGAAAGGAAAATTTTCCAATGTCATAGGAAGGAAATGTAAAGTCTGTTGATGTGTAAATTTGTAAGCAGCATTTTATTGTAACTTAAAACAGACTTGTATTTGAATGAACAGATTTCCAGCCCTGGACGACATTGTTTGTTGTTGCCTTGATTGGCAACATTGCTTCAAATTGCAACAGTCAGTTTCCAAGATGGTGGCCGGGAAGTATATTGGCATTGTATTGTGATAAAGAACTTTAGTTTTCTCGGGTCTGCCGGAACTCTCGTTTTCGTTGTGGAAATTAAACATGGTCTATGCCTGGCCGTATTGCACGAATTGTTGCATCAGGGCCTTTATTGGTCTACTAATGATTGTCTTGTTTTTGAAAAGTAACGGTTCGCATGAAGCGCGTGCGAAATGGGCAGTGATGTAGTAATTCGCATCAAATGGTATACCAGCAAGTAACTTGTGTCCTGGGAAACTGCACGTAGAACTACCAAGAAGCATTATGCCGAAAGAATTGTGAAAGAATTTCATTAAGTGAGGTTATGTGATCTTGATGACGTGTGCTCCTGCGCTTATATCTCCTTGTGAAGTCGTCATATTACGTAATTTGTTCACGCCTAGCAAATAAACATGTAGGCACCCTCGGACAAGAACAACAAAAAAACATTGCCCGGGTTTATTTTCAATTCCATATTGTCAGGTGAACATTTTTGGTATAGCTGTTAACATTAAAGTGAGCAATTCTTAAGGCCCTTATAAATGTTTCCTTTCATCCAATTTCCATCTTCCTGCAGCGTTTCTATATAAACATTGCAACGTGGCCAATAAACAGTGTATACATTTAATCACCCTCTAAATGTAATGCCCGAGTCTGCAATATGATATATTTATTAGTGGTTAATGCCTTTTGGGAGGGCCTTAAAAAGTGCTTACTTTACCGTGAACAGCCTATAACAAAGGTGGTCACACCTGCGGCGATTAAAGATCGTTTTATAAGACGGAAGAAAGGCTTGGGCTAAACCAGACGACGTTGAAAATTTTTTTTTTCCCCGCTCAATGTGCAGAGAGCTCACAAAAATTAGACAAATTCGACGAGGATATCTCAAATCTTGAGATTTGCAGCTGCGAAACACACACACTCGCCCCGTGATTAATCTTCGCGTGGTAAAGTGAAACATAATCTGCGCAGGCACATCTCTCGTCTATCTCGAAGTATTTTTTTATTATTTTTTTTTTTTTTTAGTAAACACACACATGTCACTGGCTTGGAGAGACACGCGAATACAATTAATTCCAAAATCCTAGCTTTTCTTCGAAACCGTTTCAGACATAATAACTTCCCAAAAAGAATTTTTACTGCAGACGTCGTTTCCTGATATTTTAACCACGCTAAATTTATTGCATTTCGTCGCAACCTACGTACACAATTAACTTATAATATTTTAACTCGACGTAAATTTTAAATTCCCTTTAAGCAATATTTTCGTTAAAGTATTCTCATCTAGTTGAGTTCTGCCACATTTAACGGAGCATAGACATAGAGTAATGCTACTCTAAATTCGAATCACTAAGAATTTCATTGTTCCAATCAGTCAACAGTACTTGACAGATTCAACAATCGCTTCAGTAAATTTAACTGATGAAACAGTGAAAAAATGCGAGACTTCCTTCACTTATTGATTTAGTGACATTTTCCATTTCCACTGAGTTATCACTCATTTTTTTCACAGTTTTTTGTTATAAAAAACTTGTATCAAGTGAAATGCGGTACAAAATAATAAAACACATACAAAATACTTTCTAAAATGTCACATTTTTAAAAACATCATTTTATGAGGTAACATGAACATTGTCTTTCATTCCGTATTAACTTCTTTCATTTCGTTTTCATGTAACCAATCCAGGTCTATGATGGTTTAAACTGCAGGTAATGTAGTGAAGAGCGTGTATTCATATGTACTATTGGGTTTAACTATCCTAACATTACCAATCAACCTAAAAACGAAAGAAAGGACACAGAATTTAAAAATTCACACTTTCAATGAACTAGAAGATATATATTTCCTCAGCGTAAGTTGATGGCTCAAATGGTGCTCTGCCCCCATAGCTGAGGGGTAGGGTGGCTGAATTACAGTCGTGGGTTCGCACCCCGGCCCCTCCGTGGCAGACCTTCAGCTCGCTTTTAATCCTGGGAATTTGTCAACATGTCGGTCTCAATTGAGCTTCAAGGTCAAATGTCATAACAACGCCAACTTAAGGAAAAACAAAAATTGTAAAGTGTGAAGTCTACAAGCAAAGAGAAGGGGGTTTGCGCGTTAGATTCCAGCCACCTGCGGGAAATTTTTTCTTTCTTAAATTATGGTAAATTGCGCAATTCAAATATCAAACTACCGTAAATGTTTATTTCACGTAATTGTTTGTTTTTATTTAATAAACAATATTCAATTGCTCACTTATTCAATCAGTAAAAATGTTTCAAGTCACTGATTGTTTCAGTGAAAAAATTACACTGATTGAATTAGTGGTTTTCCACTGATTAGGAGTGGAGCCAGTTTCACTGATTCGAGTAGTTGAATTTCACTGAGAATTAATGGTTTTCCAACTGATTAGAATTTAGTGTGTAGAGTTTTAATCAGATCTTAGTTTCATGGAAGCCAAAAGGAAATAAAAACGAAACAATAAGGCAGTCTTAAAGAAGTGTATTTATTAGCTATGAAAGTAAAATTTTTACCACTGTTATGTATATCTAATGAATTTTTTCAGACACCGGAAATTTTCATACGTTAAAGTGCAATGTACACTATCGTTTGTGAAAATGCAACAACCTGAAAGAATTGCCCGAATGGATAATAATTCGGAGAATGTGTAAAACAGTGTACCAGCAATAAGTTATGATTGTAGGGAGATAGCATAAACGTAGACCCAGCAGCGCCCTCTCTTGTGTGACCGGAAATGTCAGTGTTACGCCAAGCTCAGTCAGCGAAGAGCCGTCAAATGTAGTGAAAGCAAATACCAGCATACCTCGTCGACGTCAATGGGCGCTATATCAGCATGTGAGTGAGATTGAACAGGGTAGAATTATCAGTCTCTGAGAAACTGGTTGTTCATACCGTGGCGTTTCGGCTCGTACAGAGCATGCTGCTACGACAGTGATGCGTATGTGGAACCAGTGGATATAAGAGGCTCGTACACAGCGACGAGCGGGTACTGGACCACACAATGTGACCACAGCACGGAATGACCGCCATCTAGTCCTCGTGCAGTAACGGATCATACAGCCTCGTCGACAGTGATGGCTCGACACTGGAACACTGCAACGGGTATGGACCTGTCTGCCTCGACGGTCCGCGACGCCGTCTCCTGCGTCGGCTTCCATTGTCAAGAAACCACAAACGCCTCAGACTGCAGAGGGCATGTAAACAAACATCAACTACGGAGGCGTGCTGAGTGGCAAAATGTAGTGTTTTCGGACGAGTCCCGCTTCAACCTGTCCTGCAGCTATGGCCGCATACGTGCTACACACTGCCGTGGTGACCGCAATCTATAGCAGCCTATATTGTGGAGCGGCATAGTGGACAACGCCAAGTGTGAAGGTTTGGGGCGCCGTTGAATACGACATGCGACTTCGACCCCTACGTATTGAGGTAAATCTGAGCATCAACCACCAGATCAGGGATGTCTTAGAGCCCGAGATACTGCCCCTCCTTCAGGCGACTCCGCATTTCCTATTCAAACAGGACAGCGCCCAGCCACATGTGGCGAGGAATGTGCATGTCTTCTTCGATGAATGACCGGTACCACTGCTTCTCTGGCCTGCACGTTCGCCTGACATATCACCCATCGGACATGTTTGGGATATGTTCAGTCGGCGACTTGTTCGTCATGGACCTCCAGCAACCACTGTTGATGCGATGTGGACTCGCATACAAACCCAGTGGAGGGAAATTCCCCAGGAACATAACCAGGTCCTCTTTGATTCCATGCCACGACGTTTAGAGGCTATTTTTGTAGCACGCGGAGGCTTCACACCATACTGAATTCTCCAGGACAGAGATAAAGTGCAGTTCTGTAATCCTAATCAATTTTGTATGGTCGTGTACCTAATCTGTGCTATAAAGTTAATTTCAGTCACATGAATCCTTCTCGGTGTTGAATTTTTTTACCAAACATTAGTGTACTATGCGAAATTGGGCCAATATTGTGGTAATAGTTGCTCATAAAGTTGGAAACACTCGTTAAGAATTATTCCGCTTAGGTTGGGAACATAATAAGATTCCTTCTGGGAGAGTTTGGTACATAAAAAATTTCCGTAGAAAGGTACGCTGGTATTTCAAAGAGGTTATGCTTAAGCCAATGGTAAATTGTGAAATTATATTTGAGTAAATGTTCGTGCTTGACTCGAATAGCTTTATATCTATACTTGCTTCAGCCAATATTTTAAGCATCAATTTATTTCTTAACGCTCGGCTTATTCATTTTTGCAGAAGTTCGTGGTTTTAGATTCACAATATTTCAGTTTGAGGAATTATTGGAAATGTTTGATTAGAGAAAATTTACCAGTTGTATAGTATGTTATTATAAAATTTTTACCGAGTGTTATTCCCTGCTTGCAAAAAAGGCAGGAACTTATTGATAAAGATTGTTCCATAATATGAATTGCCAGTTTGCAAGGAATTGTTGAAATTTGTGTTTTACAAAACGGTACCTACTGCCTATCTATATTGAAAATATATGTTCGTAGCAATATTCTAAAAAAAAAAAAAAAAATTGGTTTTAAATTAACGCGTTGGGGTGAAATTTCCTAAACGTGGGATTCCCTATTTAAATTTTGCAGCTGCCAGTCGGTGGGCAGGGTCCTTAAGGGGACTATCCAGCTGCGCGTCCAAGGTCAAGAAGTGAAGGAGCGATACTGGCGACACTAACACGCACTCCTAGTGTCAAATCGCTCCTACGCGCAAGGCGTGCAGGGTTTCCGTCGTAACGCTGTACTGTGCCAATTACATCCGTAACACAGGTTTTATTAAACGCGATGAAAGCCCACAGATTAAACTACGTTCACAGCTTTGTACTTTTCCCGTGCCGCTTAAGGAAACCTCATGGGCAAGTATTGAAAATGCGATATTTGACCATTTTGACGAATTTTTTTCTCCAAGAATACACTTAAAATGACAAAAGTGAAAAAATAGAGCAATAGATAATTATTTTTTTTAAATCTATTTTGACAAGACTTCACATTTCCGAAATTTTATTTACCGAGATACACTTTTACGCGCAAACAGATTCCACAGAAAACGCTTCAGTACGTAGGACCCTTTAGGGTCGACGAATGAGTGTCGCACATCACTTACAGGTTATTCGCGGTAAAGTGAGCCCTTTTGAAAGCCCTCTCATCTGGAATAATATTGAATAAATGTATTTTATATTAGCCGTAGCTGTGTACTTCAAAGTACAGTGGAATATACACACTGCGTCTATTACTTACATGGCAATATTTATTTATAAGGGTGGTTAAAGGATAAAATATGACTGAAAGAAAAGTCACCAGCGTCTCAAAAGTGCTCACTTTACCGTGAACAAGCCTATACCAGAGGGGTTCTCGGTTCATTCCAGTTCTCTCGAGAGCCCCGGAGAGAATGGCAAGAGGGGGAGGTTGGCAGTGGTTTTCTGACGGTCATTTCAGTCTTGTCAGCAAGGTCGACGTTACTTTGGCATAAAGCTTATCTCTAGACACTTACCGTTTCCTCTCCGGTTTTGTACCCGCGCCATTCCACTCTCGCTTTGCCTTGCCTCCTATGAGTCGGTTGGAAAGCTACGTCTGCACTTCACTTACCGCAGTCATATCGGCTCCTTTTCACCTCTCGCCAATACTGGTACAAGACGCCTGATAGGGGAGTATCCCTGTTCATTTGGGGGGGGGGGGGGTGGAGGTCTGAATAAAAATAAAAACTAAATCAGATTTTTTATTTATTCACACAGCTGTTATTTGCAGCATTAATCTATCTCCACCATGTACAATCTGTCACAGCACAATTGCTGTAAAACGTAGTTCGCTCGATTGCAATCAGTAGAGGGCCTACTTGAGAAAAAAAGCTTACAACACGAAAAATACTGCATACTGTTCACGGTAAAATGAGCAATTTTGAAAGTCCTGCTAAAGATTCACTTGTATACACGTTGGGCATCATCCCGCCTTATGTAAAATTAACATTGTCATGGGTCTCAACACTTAATTCATGCGTAGGTGAGGGAATTATTGGAAAAGTTAATATGTTACAAAGCTGGTAAATTTTGCGCTTCGATGCGTTAAAATAACAAAGTGAAATAAATAATTAAAGTTATAAGAAATGGTTACATAACCCTTTTTATTCGACGTTAATATATGGAAGGACTTTCCATAAAACATTGCCAACTTTACTGGGCGCATGTCACTCGGTGTGATCGTTAAAATATATGCAGACAGGAGCAGTTACATTTTTCTAAGGTTGATTCCAAAAGTGCTCACTTTATCGTGAACGGCCTTTAACTAACATACAATTTACTTAGTTCTGCCATAGACGTAATTAAAGTAGGTAATAAAGCAACATCGACAGCAATGGAATTTGTAAAGATAGAATACCGTGTCTGGGAAAACAAATCCTATAACAAAGCAGGTACGACTGCACTAGATCACAAATCTTAAGCCGCAGCAGAAAGGGAAAAAAATAATGACTTCATGACAATAAAAGGTAAATTATAAAACGAGACTGAAGAGCGAGGCAAAATAATTGGAACGTGTCCGAGCGAGAGAGAGCGAGAGATTCATATTCTACACTGCACTCAGGTCGGAATATCTGGAAAACTGATGCATGGCTCATTCGCTAGCCTGCTCATACTACACGAGGGGTGAAACCATCCATTGAAGATATACTGGTTTTATTTTGCTAAGGAAGTCACGTTTCATTGGCTGGCCTTACCAGAACGTGTGATTAAACGGTGATGTGAATTGTCTCTATTGTTACTTGGGATGCCTGAGCGGCGTATCGGAGTTCGTGAAGGATGGAGGTCTTAACAAAAATAAAAAACTTAATTTGATTTCTAATTTATTCACTCCGCTATTATTTACAGCACTGAATTATCTGTCTCCCCTTTTACTCTTTTTATTTAAGTGACCGCAATATTTAATGTATATTTAAACTCTAACGTCCTCCTTAATAGTCTCTTTTGGTTACAGGCAATTAACCCATACTCATTATTAACACAAGTCTATATGTTGCCAACATTTATCGTGTATTTCACTCACGCATCTAGTCCAATAGTCTAGCCTGCCAGCCGCGCCCTTCACTGTTTGATACTCGCAGTCGCAGACTCTCCTTCCGCTGGTCACTTCTCTCGCCGCTCGTTTTTATATCGCTCGGAACCCAGACACTCATCACTCCTAAACTACTTGGCTCGGAGGCCTGCCACAGTTAGCGTTTGCCCGGACCATCTCGAAGGTTCAACGCACAACGAGTTGCGCTGAGAGAACGAAGTCAGTAATGATCAGGAGAATTTTTTCAGAAAAAAAGGCACAAATCAATACAACCAGTCAGCAGCGTGCACTGAAAAAGATCGCTCACCTGTTCAATCAAAACAATCCTTTGGCTTGGTGCCGCCGCTATCATATCTACTGTCCTCTTCGCCTGCTTGCGCGGGGCAGGCTAACGTCAGCGGCGCGGGCCAGCGACACGTAACAATATTAATAATCCTTTAACAGAGCTTCAGAAAAGGCTGAAGAGGCAGTAAAAGTTCTACATCCATGATATTCCTCCGCCTCGTGCTAACTTAAGTCTAGGGAATTACACCAGAGGACAAGGCGCCGCATTCGTGCGCACTAAGTGTAACAGTAATTTGTTAAAGTACTATTTCTCACTAGGCGCTACCAACATACCTATTATCTCCCTTTTTTATTCAAATTATTTATAAATTAAAGATTAAAATTTATAGGTAAAATATGAATAGCACTTCAATTTAACAGGAAACAAATGTAACTTTTATGAACACAGGTATAGAACGCTTGTGATGTATGGCATATGTTGGGAATATCGAAGCATGTCATACATGGGGAGATTTTTCAAAGTTTTGATTTTAAACGCCGAAGAACCGTGAATGGACTATAATTTCGGCATATAATTTCGACTATAATAACGTGTCGGCAGCGAGGACATTAGAGACGGACAGTTGCTCGTAGATGCAGCATCGGGAAAGGAATCCTCCTAACATTCGCGTAGAGTGATTTCGTAAAACCGAAATCAGGATGGCCGGACCGGTAAACTAGAGCACGAGTCCTTAAGCCCCGGACACACGGTCAAATTTTTACCTTCAACTATATTTGACAATAAAATTTGAAAACAAAATACGGCCATCAATTTTTTTTCCTTCCAGCAAATGTTAACAAATAATCTTGAATGTTTTTGAAAATGTGTCACACTGTCAAATTTATTTTATTGAGAGGATCCAATTTGAAATATAATTTATTTTCATAGTGAGGTGTTGCATTTATTTTTTCCATTCGGTCCATTACAGGTAGAAGTGTTAGTAATATTGTAAGTCCTTTTCATTTATTTAATAAATTAAAATTTTATTTATCAGATGTTTCCTGCACAATGAAATTTAATGCCTCGGAGTTTGTTATTTTAAGTAAATGTTGCACATAATATTACGTTCATGGCCAGACAGCTTCTATATAAATTAATTATCTTTATAACTTAGTTTCCAGCAATAATTGTTTGTTATTTTAAGTATCTTGACGTTCATTTTTGTCGTGCACGATTCTGATTGGCTGAGGCCCTCAAACATCAGATAAATTTTAGAATCGGTCAAAATTTCCAATGTTTCATGGGAACTGAAGCCATCCAACTTTTTCAGACACATGTGGAGGCGTTTATGACGTTTCTATGACGTCATAACTGTCCAACTTTATTTGACCAAACTTATTGGAAGCAGTTTGATGGAAAAAAATTGATGGTGTGACAGGGGCTTGACAAATGCTGGTCCAGTGGTTTATCATCGTACCACCTCGTTTGATATTAGTTTCTCCACAAATCCGTTATACTTTTGTAAAAATATTTCAAATACGTTTTAGTTAAATTGAAACTTTGTCGGAGACACAGAATTCAGGTATAGTAAATTCAGGGTTACTTCAAACTTTTCTGAATCCCTGCTTAAGGTCTACTTCCAGGATATTCCTCCGCCTCGTGAGAACAAAGCTTAACAATGTATATTATTAATACACTAAAGGGTAAACGCAATGCATTCCTGCGCGCACAGTGTAGGCATTACCAACACGTCCATTTTCTTCCCGTTTTTATCCATAATAAAAATGAATTATTATAATTTATAGATGCAATATAAGTAAAAGTTCAAATAAAAATTAAAAGTTCCTAATATTTTTGTTAATCTGAACACAAGAACAAAACACTTGTGATGCATGATATATTTAGGCAACAACCGAACATGGGTGGTTTTTAAAGTTTTTTTAAAAATGTTTTCGTCTTCTGCACATGTACTTCATTGACCTACCTCAAACATCACAACTATCAAAGTCGCGTGGTCAACAGTGATGAAAGCGTTTGTCGAATCCTTTGTTTTCAAAAAACAAGCACTTTTATACGAATAAAATATTTTCACCAATTTGAATTTGATCAAACTCCCTTACAGATAGAGATGATGGAAAATCGCGAAAATTTTTTGAGCCAACGTAAGTTCTATAACATTCTAACAAATTTATTCTTTCGTGATTGGATGAACATAGTTTTGATTCGGCTAAGTAGTTTGGAGACCAATCACAAACGTTCAGCCCTATAGTATCAGAATCCTCATTGGCCCAGTGAAATGGGCATACATGCGTGACAGCCAATAAGGAAATAAAGCTGTCGAACATGCGTACAGTACGTTGAATTCTAGCAAACAGTCAACTTTTCCCGCGATAAATAATAATCTATACAGATAGGTTAGAGAAAGTGTACACACATCTCAGAGCTTGTTTTCTAAACAGTGTTCTAACCTCAAATCCAATCCACGCCTCTTTTTACTATTGTGTTGGCAGAAAAGCAGTTCAATGTCGGGACACGGAGAATGGTTGTGCGTAGCCAGCGAGGTCGGTCTGCCTCATCTTTAGTCTGTGTTCAAGCAACGAGGCAATACATAGTCCATTCACGCTTTCTTCGGCCTTTTGGAATCGAACCTTTGAAAAATCACGCTAGGCGTATGTCAACCTGTTTTTCCAATATCTTGTATTTCACAAATATTTAACACTATGATTAACTTTAAAGTACTGTATTATTGAATAAATGAAACTTTACCTTAGTATCTTATATAACCTGTAATATTTATTTCGGGTTAAATACGAATTAACAGCGAGAGCAGCGAGGTGTTAGAAATGGCCGGTAAAAAATAGTTAAGTTACAATATTTTTTTAACTTCATTTTATGTGTACTATTTGTAATTTAAACGTTCCCAATTGATATATTTGTATTGTTAGGTAGCACTGACGGACACACATTTCATTGCTGCAGTTAAAAATATCCGCGCAAATTCCCGGGTGTAGGCTGGTGTAATTTTTTTCCGTTCGGAATAAAGATTCAATAAGCGAAGCAGAGCGTGTCTCGCTCATTCTCTTTTCTCTCTCTCTCGGAAAGATCGTAACACCTGTGTAGGAAAGGTATACATTTTGTAATTTCTAATTTCAGCACATCTCGTACTAATTACAGTATCAGTAATGATATCTGAGGATGTAATTTACAACTGAAACGAGATGTAATTGTTTAAATACCTATTATATGATATTTAGATGAAACGATATATTTTAGATGCGATGGCGTGACACAGCTCGTTGCGCGACACAAATCCAGCAGGTTGGCAGACGTGGTGTGGAAAGCGTTCCCAATATGGCGGCGGCGGGCGACATACAATGACACGGCGTGTTTCTCAATGAAGCGTAAAGTTCGTACTCGTATTTTTAAAAATCCTACGGAAGTTAGTGTTGTGATAAATATGCGTTTCCACGGCAGAGTGAAATGTATTGTGATCGTTGCGTATGAAAGGGCATGGTGGCTGCGTTGTAATCGTTACGCAGGCCAAGTGTGCGTGTTGATTTCAAATATGTACAAAATTTATACGTTTTGACCATGAACTGATGTTATGACGAAATTATTTACCTTCACTTCCGTTTATCATAACGTTGTGCCTTTGCGCCAGGTGTTTGGAAAACAGTTGTGTAAAGGTTACGTTTCTGTGATTTGAATGTCTGCAACAATCCCAAAGAAATACTAAACGCGCCCAGATAAAATTAAATAAATAATAAAATAAACCTGCAAACCAGTAAGTACGGTACCAATCCATGTAAATATTAGCGGAATAAATGTTATGGTAGTCCTATGTGTTTGCATGTTAACCACTATATTTTACGTTTGTCGATGCTACGTACAATAAATAAGCGACGCGAGTTGCGTGCTTGAATTTACTGTGTCGTTTCGTTGGACTGGTTGTCCCTAGGTTTTAATTTTTATTCCACACACATTAACAGGCTAAACACTACTGTTTACGCCACAGTTATAACAAACACAGTCGTGGCAAAATATTAATGTGTATTATGTGTAACGTGGTATATCGTGTGTAACAAATGGTTATAAAGCTGTCCTAAATATTGTTATAAGCCTAAATTGTAAACATTCGTTTGAGATGGTTTCTGCAATATGACGTAATTCTTTGAACAGCTGTAAACAGCAACCAACGCATTTGACAGTTATGAAAGTAGAAGTCGCATGGCAGTGTTTGGTTAGGTGTAGTGGAAGGATACGTAATAAGTAGCCAAAAGTAGAAATCTGCCAGGGCTTCAGAAAAGGCTGAGGTTATCGAGAATCAACTATATCCATCCTGTGTTGCGACCATAGACTAAAGATGAGGTAGACCGCTTATTCGTGTTCTGCGCATGTAGTCAACATTGACCTACACCAAAGGAACACAACTGTTAGTCATATGGTCAACGGTGATGAAAGTGTTTGTTTATATCTTTATTTTGAAATGACAAACGCTATTATATAAATAAATTACTTTTACATATTTCAATTTAATTTAGCTACATTGCAAATCGTTTAGATCAAGAATATATATCTCAAAGCATTTGTTTACAAATCAGTTAAATAGCCTGAAATCCAAACCATGCGGTTTTCGCTGGACGTATTGACAGAAGCAGTTCAATGCTGGGACACGGAGATTGGTTGTGCGCAGCCAGTGAGATCGATCTACCATATCTTTAGTCTATGGTTGTGACCGCGTACTCTGTTTCTGCGCAACTTGCATGTGCACTCGACCCTACGCTCCCTCTCTTGCGGATGAACCGCTGACCGCAGTAACATCATAGTCACTTCTATGTAGGATGGGGGGGGGGGGGGGGGCGTCGCTGAGCGCATCACGACCCCGGGCTACGGAGCTACAAAGCAGCCACCTCGCCCTCTACGGTACCACGAAGTTGTGTGACGACGTGTGTTGCGACGCGAGACAACAGCCAATCACGCCACGCCTCACAGACGCGGGTAAAGCGTGCCGTGACGTCGTTGCAGCATGTTGGGCGATGGCCCCCCGAAATATAGTTCATTCACGGTTAAAGGCTGTTCACGATAAAGTGAGCACTTTTGAAATCAACCTTAAATAAGTCACTAGTCCTACCTGCATATACGCCTAGTAAAGTTCGTAACGGTGAATGGTAAGTAGTTCAGTATCTTAACGCCGAATAAAAAGTGTTAGTTTACACGAAATAATTTAAGTAATCACAAACGGTACTGTTTTGTTTGATTTTTTAATTTATCGAAAGTTATAAATGAGCAGATTTGTTAACTTTTTTCCTTTTCCTTTTCCAATAATTCCACAGTTTCACTTGACCGACGCATGAATAAAGAAATGACGTCCATGACAATATTAATCTTACATAGGGCGGAATAATACACAACGTGCACACAAGTTCTTAGGGGTCCTCTGTACCTGCGCGTCCAAGGTCAAGAAGCGAGGGAGCGATACGGGCGACACTAACACGCACGCCTAGCGCCTCGTCGCTCCTACACGAAAAGGCGTGCAGGGTTTCCGTCCTAACGCCTTACTGTGTAAACTAGATCTGTAACTCTGGGGTTTTATTACACGCGATGAAAGTACACAGATCAAACTACCATCGTATAATCGTACTTTTTTCTTACCGCTTAAAGAAACTTCATAAGGAAGCTTTAAAAATGCGATATTTGACCACTATCACGATTTTTTTTCTCCATTAATACACTCAATATGATAAAAGTAAAACGATAACGATATAGACAATAGTTTTTTTAAATCCTTTTTGGCAAAACTTCGTATTTCCAGAACATTTATTTAGAGTCACGCGTCTGGTGCAAACTAAGATTTCACAGAAAATGTTTCAGTATATAGGACCCTTAAGCAGGGCTTTCAAAAGTAATGGTTTTACTGGGAATAGCCTATACTTCCATCTTTTCTGAAGCCCTGCTAAAATTATATTCTCAAGCTATTCCAGCGCCACGTTGAAACAAAGCCTAACTGAAGTCTAGATAACTAAAAAAAAAAAATAAGGCATGACGCACCGCATTCGTTTCGCTCTCACTTAAATTTAATTTTGGATGAGAACTACTGTATTTCTTACCAGCCATTACCAACGTACTTATTTTCTCCCAGAGTTTATTCTTATTAATTATAGGTGGAACATTGTAATTAATAGATGAAATATGTCAAACTTCCATAAAAAATACAAATATGATGCTTTATGTTAAGATAAGTGTAAAACGCTTGTGATTCACGACGTATTTAAGAAACAGAAACCCTATAAATGTATGGGGTGATTTTTCAAAGGTTTGATTCGAAAACTTGCGAAGAGGCCGCGAATAGACTATAGCCGATAAGTGAAGTAAAGATATTAGGGCGGTTCTTCACATAGAATTAACGAGAGCCGATGAGGGTTTAACGAGGCGAGCGTGGAGAAGCGCCGGAATGCAAGGGCGGGTGAAACGAGAGATCCCCGAGAAAACCCGACAACCAGCGGCATCGTCAGGCGAGATTCACATGTGAAAATCCGAATTCGACCCCGCCGGGAATCGAGCCCGGTTCGCAGAGGCGGGAGGCGAGTAATCTGACCACTACACCACCGCGGCCCCGAACGGCCGATAAGAAAGCGTTGAGAGTTTGAACAAGCGTGGCCGTGGCATGGTTGGATCTTTGATAGGCCCGGGGGAGGATTGGGGAGGGGTGATAAAAAATGGGGGGGGGAGGGCGGCATCTGCTCCGAGCGACATTTCTAAGGAGCTGCGAGCAAGACCTTGTGGGACTAAATTATACAAACTCTCGAAACCTGATCAAAGGCGAAGCGTAACATTTAGCTTAAAAGAATCCTGATGATTTGAATACAAACGAGTTCCCTGCGGAGATCAGTATTTTAAAATCAGGTTACGAACATGACTGAAAGTATGAACAAAATTAATGTTCTTGATACACTAAACTTGATTCCTTGATAGTAGACACCTAATGTAAGCTTTTCCAAATGTTTGTGTATAACCCTGCCAACATCATCTGTCGGGTTTGAAAGGAATTTCAGAAAAACTGGAATTAATCAAAAACTATCTTTTGATACTACATGACGAACTTAGCTATGCTTTCAACCGAGAGTATGAAGATTCCATCGACGCGTTTGCCGAGAGAAAAGCAAGAAAATTTATTTTATAATGTGCGACAGGATGTTTCGTTTTGTAGCATGCACTTATGATTGTGTAATATTCATGGTTATGAAATATGCTTGTGAATAAAACATTTTTTTGTCACACTGGATGAAAGATTGTGCTCTTTTTTTTTTTACCAACCTTTCATATACTTATGAAAATTACTGTTTGTTTTAGCTTAACCAAAATAACCTTTTTTTTTTTTTTTTTATTAATATGAAAATTTACATCACTTCAGTTTTCATCATGTCCAAAATGAAATTACTTGAGGACGTGACTTGCTTGGATTCAAAAACTAGGAGTCACCAGCCGCACACCAACAAATCGCCCAGAAATAAGGGAGTAAAAGGGCGGATGGGGGTTGACACTCAACTTTTGCCCCATCAACACAAATGCCTAGTTCCAGCCCTGCATCCACTACAGCGCACGCGTGTGTGAAAATGGTCCACATTTACCCGGAATATCCTAGGTTAGCATAAGCTGCGGAAACAACCTGGAAAAAAATACTTTTTGGCTGCCACAAAGATTTTTTTTTTTTTTTTTTTTTAATTATCGAACCTGCAAAATGTTTTTGTTGTGAACACATTTCTAGTAGCCACCACAAAATTTGCCGCAAAAGTTAAGTGGTGACAAATAAAATGTTGTGTTAATGACAAACAAATTGGATGAATACGAACAAAACACTTTGTCACCGGGGCCACGGTGGCTGAGCGGTTAGCATACTCTCCTCCCAACAATGAGATCCGGGTACAATCCGCGGCCGGGTCACTCTGGATTTTCGCACGTGGGAATCGTGCCGGGCGGAGTATTTTCTCGGGGATCTCCTGTTTCCCCCACCCCTTTAATGGCGCTGCTCCATACTCACCTCAATCACCCTCATCGGCTCTCAAGACCTCACTTCACTCACTCACTTTGTCGCCGCCACAAAAATACACCTTTCAGTGCATTCATTCAACTGGTATTTAACATTAGTTCAGGTTAGATAGAACTGTAAAAACGTACAAACTCATGTGCAACTATTATCCCAGGTTTGTTTATGTTGTCCTAAATAGAAATACTTATGCAAAGTATAAAGAGATGCTGTAGAGACCATAATCAGCCAGGGTGCAGTGTTTGGGAGACACGAAATAAACAGCAGGGCCGTCACGAGGTAATGTAGGCCAGCAGGCGCGCACATAAGCCAGGGGACCACAAGGTAGCCCCCCCCCCCCCTACTTTCCGCAATACGTCACTGGGACGCCGGAGTAAGCGATCTGCGTGTCTGCAAACGTGGCCGTGGCGGATCCCTCGTGCTTCCGCCGTGCTGCATCGTAGAAGTATTATTGGTGAGTGAAACGCCTAATTGAATGTGAGAAGACGGTTATTTACATAGGCGCCACGGTCGATATTACAGCAAGTACTATAGTCAGTGATTGAGATACTAAAGCTGCTGTCCATGTTGTAGAGAAATTACATTGTAACTAATTAACCTACTTGCTTAGGACATTACTTATACCGTTGAATCTGAAGATAACATAACTTGTATCCGTTATAAAGTGACGACAATTAGTCTTTTTTACTATGCGGCTAGTCTATCTCGGAGTACACGCCCCATTCTCTAAGGTAAATTTTTAGTGTGTTAATGTTGCCCCCCCCCCCTCTGGTAAGGTAACCAAAGGGAGGTAAAAACAGTAATAATGGCCGCCCACAAACGTACTTGCAGTAGTCGGTTGTCCCAGCAAAATATATTGTTGAAAGTAGACAAAACTTGAAATGGAAAAAAAAAAAAAAAAAGTTAAATCTACCAAATGCTCGCTGACATAAACGAAACATCTGTGTTGGACAAAAGTAATTACGCGGTCAACAAAATATTTTGTTGATTAAACTGTGTACATTTGTTTGGACACTCGTTTGATTTCCTTCGTTCGAAAATATAGCTCGAATATTTGTTGCTATTTTTCTTGACAACTAGGTTAGTAATAGTGTTTGTTAGTGCAGTTATATACGCTTAAAGGCTGTTCACGGTTAAGTGAGCACTTTTTAAGGCCCTTATAAATATTTCCTTTCGTCCAATTTCCATCTTCCTGCTGTTTTTCAATATAAGCATTTCAATGTGACCAATAAACACAATGTATACACTTCGCCACCCTCAAAATGTAATGCCTGAGATTGTAATAATATATATTTATTAGTGGTTAATGCCTGTTGGGAGGGCATTAAAAAGTGCTCACATTATCGTGAACAGTCTATAATAATGGTATAAACCTAATAATAAACTAAATTTAATAGGGAACTAAAAAGTAAAGCTGTAAAACATGAAATATTTAACTAAACATATTGTCCAGTATTTGAAATGTGTGTAATTGAAAACCTCCCCATTTAAGCATAATGTTTCAAGTTGCGAACGTAATTATGTTTGTGACAGTTATGATAATTATTTGCATGTGAGTTTTGGACACTATGGCAAGTCTATTTACATAGTGTTTAAGTAGTAATTATTATTTTAACCCCTTGTAGGCTTATGAATATTTTTATTACACACATAATATTCTTATTGTAAACCACCATTCCAAATTTGGTTTATGTACTTATTCTTGCTTGTATTATTCCATGACGTGTGGATATGTAATCTGAGGTAATAGGTATAATCTGAATATGTAAATTCTAATTTATTGGTTTATTTACATCTTTGCATACTTTTTTCTTCAATTTTAAAGTATTATTACTTTTTGTTTGTAGTTTTGAGAAAAAGTTAAGATTGAGAGATTTTTCCCGTTTTGCTATCGGAAAAAATTAAGCTCCTGTCACGTCACGTCTTAGGAAAGTTGCCGGAAGTGATTGCTTCTGGGGAGGGACCTTTGAAAGATTAAGCAGCGTATTTTTTACTGGGATTATTGATAGGAAAATACCCAGCATCTTCGTAAGGCTAGAATAGTTTTATTACCCAGAGGTTACAGTTAGCCATTTAGAGCCAGTCAGGTTAAGAATAGAGCGGAGTCTCTATCACTCTTATACATTAGTGAACATAGGTCCAAGAAGAGACGCCAAGGGTCTTCTTCGACGCCATGATAAACGCTTAAGGTTTGGCCAGCATCCGGGTGACGTGTTTGTCATTTCAAAATTAACTTTTACTATGAAATATCACCAAACTTTTTCTCTTGTGATATTACTTATTTTATAAGAAAGTAATGCCCAGTGATCCAACTCTACTGAAAACTCTAATACCGGCGCAATTTAATTTGATTTTAAGAACCCATTTTTATATTAGTGAAATTTCCACAGAATTGTCATTTATTCGAGATTTAGTGTGTTGAGAAATAGTAGTTTGAAGTTACATTTACTAAAAGACTTGAAACAGTTCATTTGCATTATGCTGCTGCTGGCCTCTGTAAGGGTTGCCATGCCGCGAGCTGAGGCAAGGCTCAGTGCGACCTCTGCCAGCCGAGCCGTTGTAGAAAAACAAATTCCGCGGGATTGAGCGCAAGTTCAGGGAGGAAGTATAGAAGCCCAGAGCAATGGCGGCTCCGGGCGCCATCTTGTCTTCGACCCCGGAGGCTCTGCCCATGTCCTGTCAGAGTCGGACCACGGGAGGTGGTCCTCTCGTCTATCACCTGACGAGCCCGCCGTGGAGAGAGCTACATTGAGATGCCATCCAGAGGGTAATTATATTCCCTGGTAGGGTGACTGAAGGCACGTTAGGATTCGGGATACGCGATGGCATATTAAGCTCCATCCGAGTAGAATTCAGCTTTTAAGTTTAATACTTATTGTAACTGATAAAAGGCATCTGCGCCTTTTTGAGTGAATATTGGATGTATCCCAGCCCGTCTATAGCTGAATGTTTTTGTGTAAATAATAATATTGATAGACGCTTTCTTGCAGCGTACTTGTATTTTCTTGAGTTAAATAAAAGTAGGGTTTTGTATTTGAGTGCTTTTCCATCTAACTGCCCTTATCGCCCTAGTTAATGCGTGATCTGCTCCCCTCAGGAGAGGCAACAGCAAATGGTGGAGGCGCCTTAGCTTCCCCACCCTCCCCTTTTATCTTGGAATTAAATTAAAAAGTAAATTTACGGTATAATTTCGTAACACAGTACATAAGCAAGTCTAAAGTTGTACAAAGTAATAATTAAAATAATTCGTAGAGGAATTCGTACAGACGTCTAGCGCCGTCCACCTGCCCACAGGGTTAGGATTCCCTCGAGAATTACGGGTCAACGATTCTGCTGTAGTAAACGATAGTAAATGAGTAAGCACTCATTCACGGTGTTGTGTGTTGTATTATTCAGCAGAAAATCGCGGCCGCACAAGAGCACGCGAGCAGGAACTGCCGTGCTGCAAATAGCTGCTCTGCCAGACAGTCGCCCAGTATATTCAGTATAATAGTGTGTGTGTGTGCTTGACTTTTAAATACTAATGCCTGCTTACCACGGTTCCGCTCTTCGGACCGATTGGAATTTGCTTAATGCAATTTCCACAAAAAAAGTGAGTGCACATGTGGAAAAGTAATAGAAAGCTTGGGAGTGTGCAGAGTGTTATCTAACATGTCACAGCGTCACATAACACGATTATTTAATGTCAGACAAACCACATCCTTCGTAAAAACAACCAGGAATATTTTTAAACACGCTACTATAGATCTTTCCGAGACAGAAAAGAAATTACAAGCACAAAACATCACTGGCACAGAAAAATTTCACCAGTTATTAGCATCAGCAGAAAAATTACTAAACGGAAATCCAGAACTTGTCGAACAATTTGACACAAACTCAACACGTCTTACACGTAGCCTAATTACAAAAATCATAAATAGCAGCCTTCTGTCATGAACATCCCCACCTTCAAAACGAAAACCCACACCACGTTACAGATTACCTTACACCTATACAGATTGACACCACAAAAGAACCAATATAAGAAAACTGACCACTAGCTTCACCACTTGAAACGCAACAGCACCCTAACATGGCAAACCCACCACCAGTAAACGTTATTGTCCAGCAGCCCATGTCAGTGCCAAAATTTTCTCCATTCTTTCTTTTACACAGGATTGAAGCCATCCAACCATGCGACGTAATATCACACATTTCCTCAGCGAGCGGCAGATTGGTGTGAAAAGCTACAGAAAGCACACGAACAAGCTCACGTAAATTTACTCACTTGACAGAACAAACAGAAAATCATTTTTGACAGAAAATTTTGACCCAACAACCTTAAAATCTGGCAATTCGTGTGGGCGAAAAACACACGGGAGACACACAGCTCTAAATTTCCAATACCATGGTCCGCACTTTATCCATGATAACCTGGGACCATCCACGGTATCCGTCGAAATAAAACAGGGACACGTCAAAATTGACACAGTCAACACAAGGAACATCAAGCTTGCTAATATCAGAAACTAATAACTGCATGTATGATATAGGTTAATCGCCACTGAAATGGGGACAATGCAACTAGGAGTGCTGCTCCTAGCGCTCCAAATAGTGTCTGCATCCACTGGTGTGCACTTGTATAAGAACCACACCGGTGCTTATTTTCAACAGCTCACGCCCGACATCCAGTGCGTATTGGCCTATCTTGTTAGAGGACCATGGTTTGCGCTCACCACCAGTAAGTGACGAGGATTTTAGTGTTGAGGTTTCGGTTATTATTCGTCAGAGTAATATAGATAATAAAATAATTAACAGTACTAATACTCCAGCATAATTTTAAATATAAAATGATAATATATTATAGTTAATTTTCCCTTACTTCTATGGGATTTTCCCCCCACTATTGTCTGGTTCTTTTCCCGTACAATTATGGACTAGTACTTTACTTGTTATGCAAATTTACCCTACATTTAAGAGGTAATTTTACCTTACAAGTAGAGTTAGATTCCCTTAGATGAAAGGGAATTTTACCTATTTTTGTTTACAGTGTATGACCCACCTTAATACAAACACCTCACCACATACAGAAGAATATGATGAACGTATGCCTGTATAGCCTATTCACGGTTTTTCACACTTGTTTTAATCAACCATTTCAAATATCACCCCAAGTAGGAGGGTTTTGGTTGTTTGCTGTGCCATCTGCAAAAAGTGTTTAAACTTGAGGGAACATAAAAGTACGTAATTATTTGTTTAATTGAACATTTATCTGTA
Source organism: Dryococelus australis (assembly GCA_029891345.1). Classification (NCBI taxonomy): domain Eukaryota; kingdom Metazoa; phylum Arthropoda; class Insecta; order Phasmatodea; family Phasmatidae; genus Dryococelus; species Dryococelus australis. Next base: position 99,455,690 of record CM056999.1, read on the forward strand.
TTTTACCTATACATTCACTATAGCCTTAATATTATGTTTACAAATAATATGAATAAAACGAGGTGAAAATTGATGTGTATCCAATGCCTAGTAAGAAATAGTTTTTATGCAAATTGCCATTACTCTGAGTGCACACGAATGCGATGCGTTCTCCCTTCGGCGTAATATTCTGGACTCGAATAAGCTTCGTTTGCACGAGGCGGAGGGATATACTGGAAGAACTTTGGCAGGGCTTAAAAGTTGGAAATAACCGTGAATGGACTACAGGCGATCATTCTCAGTACTAATTCATGCCGGTTTTTATTGTCCGCGCACTTTGTCCACGTGGAAACGCGTAGGAATCGTTGATGACTTACTGATCGCAAAACATTTATCAATATGAAAGAGGTAGAAAAAAGATGCTATTCTAATGGATTCATACAGGTTTGCTAACCATGAATTAATATTTTAGTATAGCGGAAGATTCGAAGTAAGATAATTAAAAACAGAAATGATACCTTGAAGGAAACACTATTTAAAAAAAGTTTTTCGCTGCTATTAAAGAGTAATGAAACTACAGCCGCGAAATTCTCTAGATTAAAAAACTTACCCACTCCTTTTGCAGTGTATTATTTTTAGTAAGGAGCAGCATAACTACAAAGAAAATGAAGCCAAGCAATGAGTAGAAACCATAGCGTAAAAATACATGAATACAATTCTATTAATGAGCAAATACTGAAAAGAATTAAAAACAAAACATAGGAAAAACGTGAAAATTGTTACTACTGAAGACAATCTAACTGTAAAGTAAATAAGCTCTCTTCCAATCACAAAAGCTTCACAGAACTTCACAAAGGACAAAAGAAGTTTGTAAGGAATTGTGCTTGAGTGAAAACTTTGGAGAGCTATTCTCGGAGCTTTTTCAATGCTGATATTTAGACTGAAAATTTTGTTCAAAGGTTTGATGATTTTCTCGGGGCAGGGGGGAAAACGAGAGATATAAAGATAGAGATATGGAGAAAGAGAGGGAGAAAGAGTAGAGATTTTCCTATTCGTGTAAAATGCCAAATATTAATAAGTAATAATTCCTTTTAGCCTACGTTAATTATGTTTCATCTTCAGTTATACGTGAGAAATATTTTTCAGGAAGTTCTGTATAGTGAAGCTTTGGGGAAATTAATTACTAAACAGATGATCTATAGACCACATAAAAACTTGGTTTATTTACTTAAAGGGTTTTCAGTATTCGTTACATCTCGTACGTTAAGGAGGCCTCAAACTTTAATATTTCACTAGCCAGAATCTGAGCAGCCCGTCGTTGCTGGTAGAAATGTTTGGTAGCGGATACGGACACATCGATCATTTCTTCATAGGTATGGTCATATAACAATCACTGATGCGCAGCTACCCACGAGATTCGAACTGCCTCCATTAACGGTATCGTGTTCCAAATCATGTAGCGTGTACTATCTGGCCTGTGCATTTTGCTAAAAACCCACCATACTCTATAAAAATATTGCAAGACAATAACTGCTTCAGGCCTATTGGCCTTAGCTTTACAGAGGTGTCGTGGTACTAGTTTTATTCTTGTATATTTTCTTTCCCGTTGGTATTAGTGTCACAGGAGTATCCTCCATTTTAGCGGATTCTCAAACCCTACCACCACACGAGTCCTTCCGATCTGACCAGGACGTACTTGCTATAAAGAACCCCCAGGAAATGTTGTAGATTCTCCCGTTACATGGTCTCCAGTTATGGGAGTTCGAGAATAACAATTATTTTCTTAATTTTTTTTTTTTAGCATATTTCAAATGTTTTCTTAGTGATACGAACAATTGTCTGAAATAGCGTGAGAATGGCGGCAAATAGTTAAAAATATTAAAGAATAATCTTTAGGGATTTTAAATTTATAATACATTTAAAAGTGTACAAAATTAATACATTAGGATAACGTTAAAAATAGTTGTCCATGTTAATAGAATCTCATGAGTTATACGAGGGCTGATTCAGAAGTCATGGCAACTATTATTTGTCTTCCGAAAATGACCAAACACCGGAAATGTACTATGTACAGATAAACGTATCGGACATATACGTTTTAAAGTGACACTACATGGGGTAAGGATGCAGGAATGTCCGCAAGGAAAAAAGACACACGGCTGCTTGAAATCACAGTTTAACTGATATATTCTCGCACTAACTGTACACGCTCATTTGAACGGTTACGTATTGTACGTGCACGAGCTGTTTAACATCCTTCAAAGTAGTCTCCGATGTTGTCCACGGTTCGTTGCCAGCGATGCGGCAGACGGGAAACACCATCGGCTGCACGAGATCCGTCAATGTGCGCCACCTCTCGTCGAAATGCCGTGACGATGTCTGCCTAATCGCTGACAACGAACCGTGGACAACATCGGAGACTACTTTGAAGGATGGTAAACAGCTCGTACACCTACTATACTTAACCGTTCGCATGAGTGTGTACGGTTTGTACGAGAATATATCAATTAAACGGTGATTTCAAGCAGCGATGTTTGTCTTTGTTCCTTGCCGAGCATTCCTGCATCCATACCCCATACGATATCACCTTTAAAACGTATGTCGTACACTTTCCAACCGTACATAGTACATTTTCTTCATTTTCGGGAGATAAACTATAGTATCCACGACTTCTGAATCAGCCCTCGTATTTCCTGAAAATTTGCTAACCGGTTTTCCCTTATTACAATTATAATTTAATGACATAATTATAATGCTTAAATACCCTAAAGCCAAACGATTACCGCAGGTGAATAAATTTTCTGACATCTGAAAAAGTACAGCATAGGCGTTTCCGTGTCTGAACATTTTAGATAAAACAATTTTTCGTGAAGTGAAATTTTCACGAGTTATAATTTAAATCTACTTTCTCGTAATTACGCCTATTAATATTATAAACATTGTTTTTGAAGTGATTTGCCATTTTTATTAAACTCATTATCGAGATCGTTTCACGAAATTATAAAATATTGTTACAAGATGCCAGAGGGGCGTATCAGAGTTCGTGATGGATGGAGGTTTTAATAAAAAAATAACCAAATTTGATTATTAATTTATTCATGCAGCTGCTGTTTACAACATTAAGTTTTCTATCTACGCTATTACTGTTTTTATTCTCAGAGTACAGTGTTTGCCTATCTGAACTCTAATCTTTCTTAATGTATATAGTAACATAATTCACAATCGTCATTAACACATGTTCAGTCTGTCTGTTGCAATCATTTTAAATGTCTTATACTTGCGCATCTAATTCAGTAGTCCCACCTGCCAGTCTCGCTCTTTTCACTGTACCGATGCTCGCAGTCGTAGACTTCACTCGCGCTGGTAACTTCCGACGCCACTCGACGCTCTGCTGGCTCGGAGCTTTGCTGGTTTTTCGCTTAAGGTGATATTTGTTTCTTTTAGTTATCTCAAAGAGCGTTCGAAAAGTGCCCCCTTAATGCAGTCATTAGTTGTCAAATCATTATAGTTTTAAAAATATAATCAAAAATCTTGATTTCTCGAATTTTGCAGCATACTAGGCTTTTTTCCTAAGTATTATTTTTCCAGTCAAATTGCATTTAATAGTCTCTATGGTTTGCAGGACATACTGATTCAGTAGGAGTGCAATTTATAAACAGGTGAGCGAGTATTGGCACTCTGAATTTTGTTGAAAATAGGGGTCAGATTTGTTGCAGATATAGTTTTGTTAATTCAAGCGGAACTGTTAGCATTTATTTAATAAATAGTTTAAACCATAAAGTTGTTTTTGTTCCTTTCGTAGCTTGTAACAAAAATGCAGTATACCATGCTTAAACTCTAATTCAACACTTTGAACCTGCCTGTGACACTCTTGCGTCGGAATTTGAGTGTTATATTTAAAAAAACTAATAATTTGACAACTAACAACTGCATTAAGAGGGCACTTTTCTAAACACCTCTCAGATAACCAAATTTAAAAAAAAAAAATCACCTTAAGGTCGCACTATCCTCCAAACACACTGCTCTCAAAAACTGCCGGCTCGGAGGACCGTCGCGGCTTTAATAATCTCGGCGGCCAATATCTGGAACGTTTCCCCGCACCCCGAGTTACACTGTGAGGCTACACGAATAACCAGAATGTTCCTTCTTAGATAACTTTGGAAATTCAACACACCGAAGGTCAGGAGCGCGCGAGATACGTAGGCTTACAACGGCGGCATTCCTTTGTGCCTCAAATTACGGCGTATCCTTCACGCGCCGGACAGCTCATGCAATGCAAAGAAGCAACCACGTAGCAATATTCTCAAAATCTAGAAAACATTTCACTGTCACAGTGTTAAAGGGAGGGGACCTGGCGAAGATGATAGATTATCCCATGCACGTACTTACTTGTCATGACACTTGTAGGTTTCGCCGACCTCCCGAATCGGTTGGTGCCCCACCGATGTGGGGTACGGAAGGCTCCGGGTTTGAATCCCGGGTAAGGCATGGATGTTAATATGTTAGGTTGTAAGTTAGTCTGCGAGCCGTTCCCTGCTAAACTTTCAAGCATAAAACCTATACAATACAATACTTGTAGGTTTTCTTCGCCGAATCCAGTTACGGGTGTCCTGGACAGCCCAGCCAACGTCTGTCACTTCGGCATGGATTTCTTCAGACTGAAATCTCAGTTTGGGCATTAGCGGTCTCTATCAGCCCACCACCAGGCTATTCACGGTAAAATGAGAACGTTTGAAAGCCATGCTTGAGATCTACTTGTAAGCACGTTATGTATTCTTCCACCTTGTGTAAGACTAACATTGTCATGGGCCTCATCACCTTATTTATGCGTCGGTCAAGTGAAACTGTGAAATAATTAGAAAAGTAAATATTTTAAAAATTTGCTCTTTTATACATCTCCGTGCATTAAAAAAATGCAGAAAGTGAAAGAAATAATTTCAGTTATCAGAGATAGATGCCTAACAATTTTTATTCGACGTTGAGATGCGGAACTACTTCCCATTCCTAGTTACCAACTTCACTGGGCGCAGGTCACTCAGTACGCCTGTTAAAACATATGCAGGTTGGGGCAGCGACTTTTTCTAAGGTTCGTTTCTAATGTGCTCACTTTATCGTGAACAGCCTTTGCGATCAAATTGCCTAAGATTCAAGCACAACCCGGGAGCAGACATCCCATTTATTTAAACCAGGCATAGACGACTTCCGGGAATACAATAAACATTGCGGGCCGAAAGAACCTTGAATTCAAAGCAATAATCCTAAATACTTGTTAATAACTTGTTCATCTAAAGACTTTGAATAATCATCTCGCCCTCCTGTTTTTAAACACTCTAAGAGCATTTTCGAAAACACAACATATAATATTTAGTTAAAATTGCAGATCTCGTTACTAGCAGTGCCGGAAGAAAGTAATAATACTTTGCCAAAAATATTCCATTTAAATTTTTCTTCACTTTGCAAAAAAATATGGCTCAAATTTTTTACCGATCACAACTGTCTGATTAAACTGAATTGCGTTAAATTCCCAAAATTTGTCACATTAATTGTACCATATTGCTATTTCCCAAAGTAGCTCAAATTGACTTTAACGATGGGTTTCGTAATCAAACAACGTATGGTATGAAAGTTCATTGTAGGTTGCTCGGTCACCTCCGTTAGATGCTACATTGTGCTGCTATCAGCTCCAATTACAGCCATTTTTCTAATTTAGTGGCAGCAAATTAAAACATGAATGTTTTAGAAAAGTTTACTTCTAAACCAGTTTTATGTGCTTTGTTATCCCACCTTAGTTATTATATTTTATATTAAACTATACTTTCCGTGCTATAAAGTGGTGCAATTCTGTTTGAAGTACTTTTGTGACAAAATATTCTGTACAATGTAACCAACGAGCTGTACTATTGTTGCATAATTAAGTTGGTCGTTTTATCATATATTTATATAAGGAATGCTATAATTAGCAGAAGATGCTGTCTTGTGTATCAATACACATGTTATAAGCCAGAGATTGGTTGCCGCAAAAGTATTACGTACACAAATCTAACGTTCCTATGTCCAGTTATAATGCTTAGACTTGGGAGTGAAGTAGTTGCATATTTCGTTGGGCCAAGAGGACGATGGTACTCAACGAATGAAACACACACGTTCATTATTAAACACTTATGCTGCGTAAAATAATTCGTCATCCAGTCACAAAATAGAGCACGAGGTTACAATTTTTTGGAAAAACATTTTCGGCACAATATTTTTGCTATTTCCCCACTGTTTATGGACAGTGTACTAGCGTAGCCAGATTGGCGATTCAACGCTTCGCCTGTTGCTTGTACTCGTGAGTGAGTGAAGATATTTGGACGGCTCTTAAAATCGAGGTCTTGAGAGTCGATGAGGGTGATTGATGGGAGTATGGAGCAGTGCCGGAACGAAGGGGCGGGGGAAACGGGAGATCCCCGAGGAAACCCGCCGACCAGTGGCATCGTCCGGCACGATTCCCACATGCGAAAATTCCCGGAGTGACCCGGCCGGGGATTGACCCCGGATCGACTTAATGGGAGGCGAGCAGGCTAACCGCTCAGCCAATGTGGCCTCTACGCCTAAGTCAACCACCCAACTTGCGCAGCCACGAATTAAACGTATTCCTATTACCTCTAATGCGGCTCATCCCTCTTCACCCTTAGAGCGTCTCATTAGGCTATGGCACCTTGCTCTAAGACGGAGTGCACCATTAACGCTGTCTCCTGCTTGGAGGTCCGTGGTTGGCCTACAATAAGCTCGTGGCGTTAACGCTCATACATACAAAACATGTATATTCGCGTTAGATAGACCAGCTTCAAATTCAGATGATATTTTCCGATAGAAAATTTAGTCTGATTTCGGAACGAAAAGAAAGCCTCTGGTATGTGTCCTAACGGGTTTCGATCATACAAATGTTGCGCGTGTGTGTAGCCAGATGTCGAAATTTTAGGTAGATTGTGGGAACATTTGCAAACCATTTAAAGGATTATAATAAACAGCAGGGAATTGAGCATTTTCTCTTTCCTCATTTCGTAAAACTTATTCACGTCTAACATTGCGAACATAAGGATTGGTAGTCAGCTTTATAACTATTTGCTTGAAACGCGATCGTTGATGCCGTGCTCCTATTAGGTGCGGTATGTGAATTTCGACGATTGGTATAGTATTTTGGAAGGTGGCGTGCAAGTCGACTGCAGTATGATGTCGCATATCATCGTAGTTAACAGGTCGGTTTTCTCGGGGTCATCCCGTAAGACTCGTGTTTCCCAATGGCGGTGTTGCTACAGTATAATTCACGGTGTATTACTACCAATCTTCTTTAAATACTTTTTTTCACTTGTGGCGTGAAACTAACATTGTGAAATACGTATTTTTGTTTGACTTGTTCAATTCAGTAAACACCCACACACACATTATATATATATATATATATATATATATATATATATATATATATATATATATATATATAATATTGGCCCAAATCAAAAATTTTGTTTATTCAAACATATATTTTGTTAGATGGACAAAAGCAATTTGGTTGCTTTTCAATTTTGTTTTGCTCAACTATAGTTAGGGCAACTAAATATATTTGTCTTTATACAAAGAAATATTTTGTTCGATGTTCTCTCGGTTTATATCAGATAAATAAGAACCCCGAGTAAGGCTTATTCTACGCAGGTTGGAAAGTTCAATGCTTTTAGTTTCGCAGCTACAATTTTTGGCCACCAGGAAAGCGCTAGTGTCGCATGTGTTCTGATTTTCTCCATTTGCTATGCTAAAGAAACAAAATTATTGCTATAATCCTAAATCAAATATGAAATTACTAAGTAGATAAGTAAAACCTTTCTCTCTTATTCACGTAGATAAAAATTTTAATCAGAAGTGACCTCTTCGCCACACTGCGCACCTAGCGGAGCAAATTTTCCATGTGCCAAACTCCCCATGAGAAACCTCGCTTTGTTCCTAGCCCCAGTATAAGTAAAGGCTATTCACGACAAAATGAGCACTATTGAAATCCTTACTTAAGATCTACTTGTATGCACGTTGTATATTATTCCGCCTTATGTAAAATTAACATTGCCATGGGCCTCATTACTTTATGTATCGGTCATGATAAACTGTGCTGTTATTATAAAAGTAAAGGTGTTAATTTTTACACTTCGAGGCACTAAAAAAACAGGAAGTGAGATAAATAATTTCAGTGGTCACTAATGGTTACTAACCATTTTTAATTTGAGGTTCAGACGTGGAACTACTTTCTCTCCATTGTTACCAACTTTACTAGGCACATTCCTTTCAGTGCACACGATTAAAATATATGCGATTAGGAACAGTGACTTTTTTATAATGTTGATCTCAAAAGTGCTCACTTTATCGTGAACAGCCTTTAAACTTACCCTGAGTAAAAATAAAATCTGAATCTCTTGACCTAGAACAACGTTGCAATAGTAGAGGGAAACTACGGTTGATCGCTATCTTCATAATATCGGTGAGGAAAGGTCTGAGATTAGCCCATATTCAGCAACCTGTGACGTAGAAATTCGTTTGAACAACATTTTCTAATTCCCGGTCAAATCTTTCAAGGAAAGACTCAAAATCAATCCTATTTAAGGTCAAAATTAATTTCCAACCTGTGTTCACTTTTTGCGTGTGGTTCTTCAAAGAATCATTTCAAGCTAAATCATCATATTTTTAATGGAATTCAAAGAATTTTCATACTTTTATTGTGATATTATTTTTTACTAATTGATTTGGTTTTCAAATTTAAATTAAATATTGGCATTATTGACCATAATAGTATCCTTATTCACCATGGAAATGGACAGCTAATCAGAGAGTGATAAAGTATATTAAAAAAAGAAAAAATGGGTGTAATTGAGAATGAAGATTTGGGTCAAATTATCTTGATTTTGGGAGTGAGATTGAAGAGATGAATCATGTTTGAAGAAGAGATTGAAAAAGTTATTCTTGAAAGTGAGAAATTTGCGTGAATTTTAGTTAATTATTGTGCTGCGCCAAGATCTGCAATAGTCTTCTACTGATTTATAAAGAATGTGTACGTATAAACACAAGAGAGAAAAAACTTCACTTATATTTTTAAAAAATGTTTTTTTATTCTGTAAAATAACTCAACAAAATATCTAAAAAAAATTGTGTTAAACAACCCAAATAATTTCTTGTTTCTGTAAAATCATTTACATAATCCATTGAAAAAAATTTAAATTTATACATCTTCACTGATATTTTCTTTTAAATAGTCATAAGTTAAATTTCGTTGGCTAATTAAAACCTTGCAAATTGTACCAGCCTCAATAGCTTTTTTAATATGTACACAAATTTTTATATTTGTTTTATCTTTAACTACTGCTGTTTTTCTATATAGGGAGTCAACAACATATAAAGGTATTCATCCCCAAAATGAATAATGATTTATATCGCCATGATAGTTTGAGTTGGCTTATAGTTCATTATTTCTGTATATAGAATTTAATTTGGTTCTTGAATTTCGGAAATCATTAAAATCCAGTAACATTTTAATACAAACATCATTTTCAATATATATTACTGGGCACGATTTTTTTTATTTGTTTGGAAACTCACAATTACAAAATTCTGCAGTCAAATTGCAAATTATTAAACTGATCTTTTATATCAAAGTTAAAAACTGTTGTCTCAGAAGGAACTTCTTTTTCTAAAAATTGGCAATACTTAAAGAAAAAATATTTTAAAATCCTAAAATTCATATTGCTATTAATTGCAATTGATGTTAGCTTCGTATTCAACAAAAGAACACAAAATTTATAAGGTTTCAATAAAATTATACCTGGATCAGCATAGTCTCTATCAACTGTAGTGTCGTCTGTTTTCTTAGTTTGATAAACAAATAAACAATTATCAGACTAATTTCGGAAAAAGTGATTTTACAACCACCTTTTCAGTCAACTTCATTATTATCGCAAATAAAGCCAAACAAATAACTTAATGCATACATTATTTCATTTATTTTATCACTACGAACAGATTTTACTCTAAATTTACTATCAACACCAGTAGACTCTAATTTTGTTCCCCTGGCGATGTTAGCAAAATATTCATCATTGTTTAAGTTATTCCTAGATTATCAACAGCCTCAATAATATGTCGGTGTTTTAAAATTTACACTCCAGAAAACTGAAATGGAAAAAAATTAGAGCAAACATCAATGTTGCCTAATTTTTCGTATTTTGCCTCATCTCCAACTTTAGCTCTATTCAGTAAGCGATATTCTTCCAAAACGTAATAATCATTTCGAAAGAAAAGCCATCTCCTATGAGAATATTAAACTCGATTCTATTATAAATATTCAAATTTCCCCTCGTTTGATCAGTTTGGGGGAAATATTGTCTCTCAAAACTCATTGCTTTTATCACTCATTTATAAGTAAAAAAAAATTATATAAATGGAAGATTCAGTGTGCGTTTCTAGAGTGAAATTGCTAATTGAGAATAACCGAAATTTAAAAAAGAATCACTAGGTAGAATATGCAAAAAAAAAACAAGAAAAAAGGTCTACCATTAATTCGTGAATTTCAAAATATTGGCAAAAAAGTTAAAAAAGTGAAGAAAAAAATAATAGCACTAGTACATGTTGCTGCAAAAAATTTGGATTATCCACCAACCCCAGAAGAAACATCTTCTGAAAGAGAATTATTCCCAAAATCACCTATGGGTGTTACTCCATTAAAAAAATTGCCACCTATAGCAGACATTTCTACTATAAAATTAGGGAAATATATTTCTGAAAATGTTATTTATGATAAATTTGGTTTCCGAGGAGTTGGCCGCAGTTTTTAAATTAGATACAAAATTAAAAATTCGTGGTGAATTTTATTTGTCAATGATAAAAAATATAAGTAATAGAGGGTCTCACTAATGTGTTAATAAAAAGTTAAAAAAAAAAAATCATCTTGTAGATGAAAACACGCACAAAAATTAATTTGCTAATGAGAACTATAAAAATTAACAGAAATTGTTAAAGCAACAAATGCACTATATCAAGAATAGAATCCTAAAATGAATGTTGCTTCAAGAAAGAAGTGGAAATATACAGATATAATTATTACAATTTATCAAGATATACAAAAAATATATTGAAAGCAAAACATAGCCCGGAGGTGGGGGAGGGGGTTAGCGATGATTTGAAAATTGGAGGTGGCATAAAACGATATAATAATTTGCCAAAAAATATATATTTGGGTAGACAATGTTAGAAAATTAATCGACAGATTATTACTTATTCACTGTAAATAAAATGCTGGAATTAAAAATTATCGCAAATGAAAAAGTAAACATTATGAATATGCTAAACAATAAATTTTCTGATTTTGTTGTGAATAACCAGAAAGGAATACCATATCTAATACGAATTTTAAAAGTTATTCCGCACTCATTTTGGAATTCTGAACACCTTGGCACAGGTGTGATAAATTGGTCACTATACAATTTAAATTTGCCCAAAATGCATTTGCCGGGTTATAATTGTGGACCATTTACAAAATTAAATTAAATATTAGACAGAGGATATGCTGGAGTTAATAAACTAGATGAAGCTTGCAAATAACATGAAATTGCTTATAGAGATCATAAATATTTAGAATCCAGGCATGCAGCTAATAAACCTTAACAAAAAGAAGCAAAAGAAATTATGATAAATAGATACTCCAATTGGAAAAAAAATCCTACAGCTGTTGCCTCGACAATGTTTACAAAAAGGAAATTAGGATGGGGGATTTAAATTTATTAAACTATTAATATTTTTTTACTTATAAATGAAGACAAAGTTTAACTTCTCGTTTACCCCGTGACCAATTAAGAGATTTGGGTATAGATAAATGTTTAACAGATAGTCACATTGCAAAATTAAAATTTGAAAGAAGGAAAAGGTTTAAACTAACTTTACCATCCCCAACAGTTAAAAAAAATGGCCACTGAAAAACTGGAATTGGTTTAAATCATGGAGGATTTTTACCAATTTTATTTGCAGCTTTAGGAGCTCTTGGCGCAATAACTGGAGGATATAGTGTAATTTATAATTCTGTTAAACTAAAAAAAATAAAAAGGATTAGATGAACAGACACCCAATATAGCAATGGAAAACAAGGCTGACGAACTACCAAAAAATGTTTAAAATGAATGTTCTGTGGTTGATTGTGATATTTCAACAGATCTTGGCACACTTTGGGTTTGCTACTTTAAAGAAATTAAAAATGTTTGTTATTTTGACTTATTTGGAGGCACTATTCCTAATATTTCATTAATTATTTCAAAAACAATGTTTATTACAATAATAGTATTCAGAATTTTGATTCAGTTATCTGGACATTTGTCTAATTGTTTTACACCTCTTTCGACAGAATTTAAGTTAAGCGAAATAATTTCTATGTTATTAAATGACCTATATATTCGGGAAAACATTAATAGAATCCTTGAATAAAAACGTTGATAATATTGCTGAAGATTAAAAAAAAAATTGATTGAAAATGCAATTCGAGTGTTTCTTCTTTACAAAGTGAGTTACACTTGTTTTGATTTTACAAAATCGTAGGTCTAAATTTTGGACGAAGAATAGTTAATATAGGCGAATCTGTAGATAAAAAAGATGGTGTCAATAACGGATATTTCGTTAAAGAAATAGCTGATAAATTACAAAATTTAAACCGAACAGTTATGAATTACCGTGATAAACATGTGCAAGTTTAAGAAAGCAAAAAAACTATTGGTCCAGAAACAGATGGTAAATTAAATAATTTATTTCAAGCAGTTATGGACTATTGTTGTACAACTGTTAAGGAAATAGTTAAGGAAGAAGTTGACAAAAAGCATACGAAAAAAAATCTCATTTTATTTGCATGCGAGGTGGTATATATCTAATATTATTTTCGACTTGGATAATAAATTTATTTGCTTTTTTTATGGATTGTACTCTTTATAAAATAGTTTTTTAGTGTTAATGTTAATTTATCCAAAAAAACATCACGGTTATTCATGGAACTACAAAAATAGATCACACTCACCCTTTTGATGTTAAAAAAGCTGATCGTTTATCTTTATTAAAAAAAAGAAAAATCTGAATATTCTGATGGCACAGAGGCAACAATGGGAATATTCATGAAATACAAAGATATATATATATATATTAAATGGAGAATACTTGGAGTTTGAAGTGCAAGAAAGTCGCTAAGAATAATAATATGAGAATACAACAATTGGGCGATTAGTCCAGAAAAGTATATGCTTGTTGCACAATTCAAAAAAATCAACATCCTTAAAAAAATAGCTTAATATGAGAGAAGGAATAATCAACGAATTATATAAACCTGCACGAAAAATATTTCCAAGCGTAAAGGTATTTCGTATGGAATTGATGATTTGCAGAAAATTGATCTTGTAGAAATGAATACTGGAAATTTAAAAGGTATCGCATATAAATAATACTTACAAATATATTATGACAATTATCGATGTTTTTTTTTAATTTGCTTTTGCTTTACCAATCAAAGATAAAACAGCAAAAAATGTAGCAAATGCTTTAGAAAATATTTTGATGAAAAGAAAACCAAATAATTAAAAAAGCAACAATGGTTCAGAATTTTATAATACAAGATTTAAAGATGTTTGTGTGAGCAAATTAATGAAATGTTTTGGAAAAGGTTATACTGCTAATTGGTACAGAATTGTTTACTATTTGTAAAGTTTTAAATTTTTATGTGCTTAATTATAAATTAAAAGATATTACTGGAGAATAAATAATGGATAGTTTTTATGAATATGAAATTATTAAAACTAACTATCCAGATTAATATTTGGCCGAAAAAGTTTGATACTAAAGGCGATAAAATATTTGTAAAGTGGCTGGGTTTTGATAATTCTCACTACTCTTGGATTAATAAATCGAAGTGTAAATTTGGATATTTTTGCTTAAATATTTCGAATTACATGAACGAAAATACTATTAACTACTTCGGCTATCTAAAAATTTATTTCGTCAGTAATAAACCTTATAAATTTGCAATTTATTCGTGTGTATATACATTTGTCTGTCTTTCATAATTAATATTTCCATATCTGTGGTTAAATTTGTTACACACAATAGCTAAGTTTGTCTGGAAAATATTGATATATTTTGTAATTATCTATTTTATATTGTTTATAATTTAAATGTTTCAAACAAGAAATAAGATATTTGTTCTTTTTTTCTTAAAAAGTATTTATGTTCAGATTAAGCCACTTAGGAATTTGTTTAACCAACGTTTTATTGGCTATTCTAGACTTTGTCAATAGTTGTGTTAATCCATTTTTATTTATATAAATTGTGTTACCAATATTGCGGACATTTATATTAGATTTTATGTTTTTATAAATTTTATGGTTTGCATAAGCATGGCCTATAGTGCCTTTTGTTGTGTTTCTATATTGTATAATTTCAGCAACATATTTTCCTCTAAACCATGGTTCATTGTTAATATCTAGCACAGCATTAATTTTTTTATTGTTGAAAATTAAATATTTCTATCAAATGTAGTAATTTTCTTGCCAGCTTCTAGTTGTAGGTTCTCGAGTTATTTTTCAAGCGATTCGGCTATCTTGTATGCGGGGAAATATGTTGTTTTTCTTATGAAGAAAACGAAAAATTTAAGAAAATAATTTTATAAAAAATTTAGACAATTCATTTATAAATATTGTGTATGGGTACATATTTTGTGAAGAGGGGAGTGACTCGCTCCTCCCTACATTTTCATAAAAATGTATATATTTTTCTATAATTATATAGCTCTTAAGGAGTTATTTTTATTTTGTCTGATTCTCTTTTTGGATAGCGCAAAAATTATATTTGTAAAAGCGAGAATAATAATACAAGTCTTCATTTATATACAAAAAAAATTTTTTTGCTAAATCTCTTAATATTGCCACAATTTGCAGGCAGGATACTTGTCCCTCCTGCAATTTTATAATGAATAAAACACAAAATATCCTTGGTAATTGGAATTTTATGAACATATACTATCACCAATTTTTTCTTATCAATTTTTTCTCCTTCTTAATAATTTGTATTCTTTCTAAATAACCACAAAACAAAAATGGATTCTCTGCTCAACAAGTTGAACAATTCACTTGAATTCACCAAACTACAAGATGTAGAAAATAATAAATGGTTTAGGGCATTGGATTTTGAAATTTGCGAATCTAATTTTGGTAAAAAAATTAATAGTATCCTAGATGAAAATTAAAAATTTAATTACCAGAGCACTATGTTAGATATTCGATAAAAATTCTTTGAAACTAATAAACGAGAAGGAAATTTTCTATTGAATAAAGGTTTAAAAGAAATTATAAATAAAAAATTTGTCCATGATAGAGAATTCTCTTAAGCAAATGTTTAAATCATTAGTTAATTTTTAAAATCCTTTTTAGCAAATTTGTTTCTTTATAAATAAACATGATTTCACCTATTTTTCCTTGCCGGCTGTCCAATATTTTAAAAGGTGGCGATGGCGCAAGTCCGCCATCTTATAAATTAGATAAAACATCACAGCTCAAAAAAGTAGTTCACACGTTTCGCTCTTAGATAACACTGACGACAAATATGAACTTCGAGAAATGAGTGAATATCTAGAGCAAACGGAAGAAATGTTAAAAAAATTAGTATAGTTTCGAGTATAACATATTTTTGTTTTCAAAAATGGCGCTACTCAAGAATATAAAAGATATTTACAATATTTATCAATGAATATGGTTTATATAAAAATGTTTTTTTTTTTTTGTATTTTTCTCTTAGTAAAATTTTTTCCTTATAAATAAAATTGGAGAATAGTAGTGCAAGCAAGCAATGTAAAAAATGTGGTGAAGTTTTAAACATAAAATGTTTTCCATCACATAAACACACAAAATAAAAGCACATTAAAAACTGTAAAATTTGTTACAATAAATATTCTAGAAGTCGCTGTGAGTTTAAAAAAGAGATAGTACTTTGCGAATGTGGAAAATCTGTTTGTAAAGTAAATTTCGAATAGCACAAATTCCAAACTGCACAATATGCATGAAATTTTACAATGTGATTCTTCACGCAAGACCGGCATAGTACGCAGGGAGAATAAAACTGTCTACAATTTCGCATCTCATTAAAACACAATAGATAAGCATTTTAACACTTGCAAAAAGTGTTATACCTAATATTCTAAACGACATTGGGAGTTAAAGTGCAATGCGAATGTAGAACATTGATATATAACCATTCTCTAAAGAAGCATAAATATAGTAACATTTACAATATGGATATTCTAAGTGAAGCTCAGCATTTTCCGACTTCATTAAGTTTTATAACGATAAAATTTATTATATATAGGTATAGACGAGCAACCCAGTGAATGAGTTGGGAGAAAAGAGATTATGTGTTGAAAATTATAGGAAGAGAACAAAAAATAAAAAATTTGATAAATTACATAAAGCTGATCTTATTGCAAATATTATTCAAAAAAGCGAATAAGAATTTTAAAATCTTACCAAGAACTTAAATGATTTAAGAGTTGCTGAATTAAGAACTAAAGCTAAAAGCTTTAACATAAAAAATATATATAATTTAAGAAAAGCTGATTTAATTACAGTTCTTATGCCAATAATTAAAAATGAACAAAGAAATTAACGTTTTGCAAATTTACGTTTTCCAAATAGCAAAATAATATACAGAAAATCTAAAAATGTTTTAAAAGAAATTTTCCCATTTTGCAATAGTGTATATGTGAACAACAAAAATAGTAAAACTAATAACAAATACGAATTGAAAAAAATTGAGTGCAGGTTTTTTTAACATATAACATTGAAAACAGCTTTAATATAGTGTTGCACAGATTTTTTTTAGCTTTGGTAAAGCAACAAATATTTAAATTTTTACGCGATCAACTTATAAAACTTATCTATAAAGTCTAAGGATAAATTCGCTTATCACTTTCGAAGGCGAAAAACTGGCGAAATTCGAATATTTGAAAACATTCACTCACATATTTACAATATTGAATGAAGGAGGACAAAAAAAATTTACAAACTAACACCAAATGAAATAGTTGCACAAATTTAAAAACATTGAAAAACTTATTTCAGATTGGACCTTATATAGCATAATTGGAATGCAATTAGCCACAAATAAATATAATCAGTTAAATGGATCATCCTATATTGAACTACCAGAAGTGATAAATAATAAAAAAGCATGTAGTAATCTGAAGAATGATGATTAATAAATCTGCACTGTTTCCTGCTGAAAAATACCAGCAAAGAATATATAAATATAAAAATTGATGATATTCCAACAATAGAAAACAATATTTATTCTATAAATGTTAACCCTATTGATGATAAATTCAATGTTTATCCATTAAAGCTTACAAAAAATAAAAAGGACAAACCCACAAATTTACCTTATTTCAAAAATGGTGAAAACTCGCGTTATTGTTGGATAAAAGATTTATCGAAGTTGGTTTCAGCACAAAAATTAACACAAGTGAAATATATATTTGCGTTATGAGTCTTGAATTTTTTTTATTCTCAAGAGAAATTAAATACACACAGAAAACTGCTCAAAAAATGAACCGATGAAGATAATCTTGCCTTCAAATAACATATAATAATAATAATAATAATATAAAACCCTCCCCGAAAGTCCCATTAACAATATATGCCGATTTTGATTCAATTTTAAAGAAAAAATCAACCACCAAACCAAATCCAAGAGAAATAAAAAAACTCAACTTAATCAAAAATATCCAATCTTAACCAAGGACGATATCTATAATGGTCTTACAAAGAAATACGCAAAGAAAAATATAAACTTACAAATGCACGAATAAATAACATTGATATAAAGTTGAATGATGCATCATACACAATATCACTCACACGAAGCTTCTGGTTTTTGCTACTATGTTGTATCTCTTATGGCGATTATAAACCACCAGTTTTATATCGAGGTCCAGATGCGCATAAAATTTTTATAGTCAATAAAAAGAGAATTAGAAGAAATTGGGGAAATATGTTCACAAATTGAGCCAATCCATCAACTAACGAAATAAGAAAAAATCTTATATTAAATTAAAAAATGTAGTGTATGAGTGCGAATATTCTAAGGACAGTAAAAAGTGCATCATCATGGTCACATAAGTGGAAAATTTATCAAGCCAACGTGCAACAATTAAAATTTACAATTAAAATTACCAAATTTTGTACCAATATATTTTCATAACTTAGCTGGTTTTGATGCTCATTAATTCATTAAAGAGTTAGACTATGATTAAAAAAATATAGATTTACTTGCGTATAACGAAAAAAAGTTTATAACTTTTGGGAAAAGTAAAACAGAAAATTTGCAGAGGTGATTCATACACATTCAAATTTATAGTTGGTAGTTTAGATAAATTATCATCTAATTTAACTAATGAACAAATGACACAATCATTTTCCAGGAGATAAAATACATTTGGCTACTTACAAAAGGTGTTTACCATTATGATTATATGGATTATTATAAAAAAAAATTAACGAAACTCAACTTCCCCTAAAGAGTGAATTTTACAATAAATTAAACGAAAATAGTATATCTGATGATTACGAACATGCAAAAATAGATGGAACCAATTCTATATAAAAAAATCTTGGTGAATATCATGATTTATATTTAAAGTGATGTACTATTGTTAGCAGAAATATTCGAAAATTTTAGACATGTATAAATTATGGTCTAGACCCTGCATGGTATTTTAGAGCACCGGGTTTATCATGGGACGCAATGTTAAAAATTACTGAACAATCACTAGAATTATTACATTATTATGAGATTGAAAAAGGAATTCGAGGTGGTATTTCACAATGTTGTAAGCGATATATTAAAGCAAATAACAAATATTTGGAAGATTTTAACGCAAATAAAGAATCAAATTATTCAGCTTATCTCGTTACGAATAATTTATATGGTTGGGCAATGTCTCAGCCTTTACCATATGAAGGTTTCGAGTGGGTGTACTATGCATTAAATTATTTATATTATTGGAGTGAAAAAATATTACATTTGAAAAACATTTGTGTTTGGTTATATATTAGAAGTTGATTTAGAATATCCACAACAATTACACAATTTACACAAAGATCTTCCATTTTGTCCAGAAGTTAAATCTAAACTATTAACGTCACATAAAGAAGAAAAATATATACTACATTATCGTAGTTTGAAACAGTGCTTAAATTATGGACAAAAGCTTACAAAATTACATAGAATATTGACATTTTATCAATCTGATTGGTCGAAAAAGTACATAGATTTAAATACATTGATGAGGACTAATGCAAAAAAATTGTTTTCAAAAGGACTTTTATAAAATAATGAATAATTCTGTGTTTGGTAAAACAATGGAGAATATAAGAAACAGAATTTATATAAAAACTACTTTAGAGTGAAAAACTTTTGGGAAAAGTTATTTGCTTAACCAAATTTTAGGAATAGTGCTATATTTAATGAGAATCTTGCAGCTATTCACATGAATAAAACTAATGTAAAATTTAATATGCCAATATATGTGGACATGGCCATTTTAGATATTTCGAAAGAATTAATGTAAGATTTTCATAATAAAATCAAGAAGCCAAATTATGGTAATGAAGTTGAATTGTGTTTTAAAGATACCAACTCTTATTTTTATAACATTAAAACAGAAGATTTTTATTAAAACATAGTCGTTCTTAGATAAATTTGATACAAGTGATTATCCAAAAGACAATATTTATAAAATGCCACAAATAAATAATACAATTTTAGGCAAAATGAAATATTAGTGTAATGGCAATGTAATTAAAGGATTGTTTTACGAGCAAATATGTATGCATACGGAGTTGAAGATAAACAAAACGAAAGAGCAAAAAGTGTGAAAAAATGTCAACAATAGAAGTAATTTTGAGGACTATAAGAAATGGGTTTGATGAGACAATTCAATATAGGACAATAAATTTGATAAGAAGTGAGAAACACAAAATATATACAATACAAGTTAATAAAATAGCTCTGTGTCATTGTGATAAAGAGAATTATACTAGGAAATAAAATAGATACTTTGCCGTATGGATATCAAAATTTATAATTTTATTAATGAGAGGTAGGATGAATTTTTCATCCCAGCTATTTCTGAAAGAAAATTTTTATATTTTACATACCTCTTGAGGTTATTCATCTTCAAATTTTGTGAGAAAGCTTTAATATTTTTGGTACCTCTTAAGAAGCTGCCAAGAAATTTAATTAAATTTATTTTAATTTTTTTAAATTTCCAGAGATTAGCTTCGTAATCCCTAAAATACCATAATGAATAACACTTACATCTGAAAGAAAAAGGTTTATTTTTGGAGATATTAAAGTGGCCCTAAAATATGCCGCTCTTTATGATTTCTAATAATATAGCAGAATTTTAAACTTCTTTAATTTCCTAAAAGGTATCTGTCAGAAACATCAAAATCAATTAAATTTCCAATTTTGTCTCTAATTTCTAAAACTATGTTCTTAAATGGTTCATTACTAATTTTATAAAAAATTGGATGTGTGGGCTCGTAAATTATATAATCTCTAAAACCAAACATGGTTTTTGATGGAAACTAGCAATTACATTAGTCTCAAAGTGACTAGATTCATCACATTTTTTTAACATGCCATATGCCAAATAACAATGAACATATATTGTTTTGAATGAAAAAAAATTAGGCAATTTAGTGCCTACATTTTTTTTTTCAATAGTAAAGTTTCTTTCAAAACCTATAATATCAGACAAGTGATCATCAAGTTTAATATCAAACTTGGCTTTGATTGTTATTCTCTTTTCACATTGTCTGTTGTTATTTCAATTTTATTTGTTGAAAATGGTTCAATTAAATTTATAGCTTCTTTTCATGATTCAACATCATATTGGCCTCTGCGAATATTTATAATGGTATTTTTGTCAACAGCACTCATTTTTTCAATTGTAAATATAGTATTCTCCAAAATTTTGCATGAAAACTAGTTCTATCGATTTATCTTAATGAATTATATCATAGTGACGTTTCTTTAGAATGGAACTATTGTTTAACTAGAAAATTTTATTATTCATTTATTACAAAAAATATTGTAATTAAATAAAAAAAGGTGACTGGGGTGTTGGTGTTTTAATTTCTGAAGAATCTTCTAAGAATGAGAAAAATGGCGAACTTTTGCCTGATGATATTAGAGGTATGATAGTTAGGCCCAGCAACAGTACGAAGACAAATTTAAGGATTAATTTTATTTATAAGACAGGATGGTTAAACTTTATTAAACTTTTTGTTTGCTCTAAAAGTTTGAATCAACCAAAATATATTCAATTAAAAAAATATTTTGAAGTGATGTCCAAAAAATTTAATGAAAAAATGGCTTTTTTAAGTAGCAATGGTGAAATGGTTTCAATGGATCAATGTGAAAATAATTCTCTCGTAATTTGGAAGATCAAGATGTTGTCCAAAAATATTTTACTAGAGGTCGGCATAAAAATATTGAGGTTTTTTTATCATGCACACACACATTCCAGAGTCCTCGAGGTATTAGTGCGACATAATACAAATTTTCTGTGTATATTTCGACAAGATGAAACCAACTTGATACATATATATTGCGATTTTGTTGGAGGAACATGATTTTTGAGAAATTTAAAGATATATGTACCAAGGGCTGGGCCGAAAATTATGGTTTTTTAACATTAGATTTCAGTAGAAAAATGGATTGTAGAAATATCGAAATCAAATAAAATTATATTTCAACTCTCTTATGAATTCATGTGTGGTTGCGCAGCTGTGACTAGCAATAAATTTAACAAATTATCTTATCTTCTTCATTTACATGCTCGAAAACTGATCGCTTGTATTTTTATAATCCAATATTACACTTTCATCTTTAGTTTATGTGAACCACTTCCACAACTGAACTGCAGTGCATTCTCATAGTGACAGAAAAAACTTCCATGCTCTCTCATCAACAACTGAACTTCGTGCACTCGTAGTGAAAAAAAGCATATCTGTGCTGGGAGGCCGCACTGAACTGTGGCACACTCTGTCTGCGAGAGTGGCCTTGGCTATGCAAATTTTCCTCCTGGGCGATCTCGCAGTGAGCTCTGTCCGCAACAGGAAACATGTTTTCAGGCTGTGTTGATATCTGTGGTGTTGCTCTCGATGAGTGCAACTGCAAATATGCAGAAAGTTTACTCCTCACAGAGAACACAGTTGAGAATTCATACAGTAAGAGTGAATAAAATTATTTCCTCACCAAGCATCGAACGTACTCATTATTAATCTTGTAGCTCGCCACATGCAGAATTTTTTATCGACACCCCACTTACTCGGCCACTTTGGCTCAGTGGCAGATTGCTTGGTTTATAACTAGACATTCGGGGTTCGATCCCCGATTGAGAGGATAATTTGAACTAAAAACCATTTCATTGCTCTTGTTCATATACTCAGTATATGTGTATTGCAAAAAAAAAAGGTACCTCGGAGGCCTCAACACAAAATGCTCTCCGCATTACCCTGTAGTGTGTCAGATGTATCCGCTGGAGTGTTCTCATATGTCAAAGGCGCCACAACATATGAGAAGGGAGTACCATAAGAAAAAACCAAAATTAAAAAAAAAATTCCCATTTCACTAAAAAAAAATATTTAAAAAAAGGCCTGCTGGTGAAGTAAGAGGTATTTCCTATTAGTTTTGTTGGTGCAAAATATGGCCAGAAAATATATATCAAGTCACTGGCACTAGCATTAATTTTCTTGCAAACCTGGGAGGTCCCTGGTGTGGCATAATTTATTGACCTTGATTTTAGCCTCCTTCACCCTGAAAATGGACCACATCAAAGAGTTAATAAAGTGTTTTTTTTTTAAGTGTGTAATTTTGAATGAAGATTTGGGTCAAATCATCTTGATTTTGGGGGTGAAATTGACGAGATTAATCATGTTTGAAGAAGTGATTGAAAACGTGATGGTTGAAAGTAAGAAATTTGCATAAATTTTTGTCAGATTATTGTGCTGCGCCAAGATCTGCAATAGTCGTCTACTGAAAAATACTCTTAATAGCCATTTTTTATTACTTTAGTAACTATTCGATTAAATTCTTCCAAGATGGTGACATGCTTTTTTCTGTAAATTACATGGTTAAAGGCCATTCACAATAAAGTGAGCACTTAAGAAATCAACCTTAGAAAAAAAGTCGCTGTTCCTACCTGCATATATTTTAGCAGGCATGCTGTGTGCTATTCGCCCAGTAGTTGGTAATGCTGGAGTAAAAGTAGTACCATGGCTTAGCGTCGAATTAAAAGTGTGAGGAAAACATGTGCGATTGGTTAAATGATTTCTTTCACATTCTGTATTTTTTAATGTGTTCAAGTGTAAGAATAAGATGGTTTATAAATTACTTACTTTTTTGTTAAATTTATAGTTTCGCTTGATCGACTCGTGAATAAAGTGATAAGGCCGATGGCAGTGATTATTTTCCATAAAGCGGAATGATACACAATATACATACAAGTAGATCTTAAGCAGGGCTTTTAAAAGTGCTTTGTTTACCATGAACAGCTTAAAACCATATGGGAAGAACAGACTGCGAGGCTTGTATACAAACCACTATGTGACATTATTCGTTCGAATAGAAGTTGAATTCACGATAAAAATGCATCTCCAGAGAGGGGAAGTGAAAGAGAATTTCACATCTCTGAAAGATTTTCTGGGAATAGTTCGTGTTTCCTCCTGCACTGCTTGACAAAACTTCGAATTCTTGGACTGGTGGTTTTGTCTGCCTTTCAAGAGATTTGTCAGTATGGAAGTTGTGAATGTACTATGATGTAAAGTTTAGTTACAGTGAAACGAGGTTCTTGAGTGGTGAACTTCTTCATAAATAGTTTTGTGTACACTCAAATGGCAGCTCCCATAAACACAGATGTAACAAAAAACTTTATAAATACTAAACATATTATACAAAACAAAATCTATTTCAAGCAATATTATACTTTCGCAAATAGAAAAATATTAATTAATAAATCCACTAATTAAGAATAAATATACTGCACCAGTGCGTAACAAATAGTAAAGAAATAATTTACCCTACTGAGCAACACAGTAAATGTACAGCTGCCAACTTAAGAAAATGGCCACCAGGTGCAAAAATTAAAACTGGTGACGATAAATTCACCACAAAGATGGAAAAACCCCACACTGCTATTTTTTCGCCGAGCCCAGCATCTGATGATTTTCTTATTTCGCCCACCTGTAAAAGTATCTTGTCTGCCCAGTGTCTGGCTTGCAGATCCTTGTGCTGGGAATATGCAATGTGCTGCTTGCATGCCTCGTCCAGGGCGTTTATGCCTGTCTCTTTGTGCGACAACCTTTAAGCTATCTTGGTTCCTTGCCCACAGAACCTGTATCTGGGAATGTGCAGCACAAATTGTAGATTGTTGATCAGCATATCGACGACCGCGGTTCTAGATATGGTCTTACCTCTTCAAAACCTCGTGGTAACCTGAGCGAGAAAAGAATAAATACGACCCTTTTATATATCTTGTTTCAGTATCATTCTGGACTTTGAACAGTACGGACGCATCATATATCGCAATATGACATTTCCGTGCGATTTCTGCCAGAGACGGTTTACTCGGCATTATAACATGAAGAGAAATTCTAAAATGTGTTTTATGTCGTAAAGAGGCTTGTTTACACTACCTGCTCCTCTTCCACCTCCTCTTCCACCTCCTCCTCTTCCACCTCCTCTTCCACTGTAGGATTTAAACCAGCAGACGAAAACAGTATACAGTTCATTAAACAAAATGTTACTCTACCGATACGCATTCATGCTGAAGATGAAGCTATCGCCCATGGACTGTGACATAGAAGCCTATGGATATATGACCCACACATTCGATAACTCTATTTCCCAAGTCGCCATGAAAGCAGATATTCATAATTATAGCAAACATCTGAGCAAAATCGAAAGTATGTTGGTGGTGACTCGCGACTAGACCTATAAAAGAGACTGACAGTAAGAATTTGTATTCAGTATGATGGTGGACATTGCTAGCGAACTAAATCTTGTGATTGTTGGTCCGCTCAAAGTATTTGCTTGCCAAGAAAGCCAAAATTTCATATGACCATATAAGTTAAATGTTTAAGCCGTATTACTCATTCTCAATGTACTCAGCAAGAACTATGCAGCTCCCGTTGCTGTAAAGTGCAAAAGTGACAATACCGCTACGCCCTTGCAGAAGCGCAAGCATGATGAAGTACAGTCGGGTCAGGATGATGGATTGGATACAGATTTGCCACAGAAGAAAGTATGGAAGAGACCCTGAAATATAATACTTTGGCTCGATGCTACTTACGATCGTACACATAGTGTAATGACATATGGCATATACAGGTATAATGATAAATGGTTCCTTGGTGCTGATGAAATGGAGCTTCTACCAGGTATGAGCATCCAAGTTGGCAATTACATGGTACATGAAACCCCGGACTATACAAACTTTTATTTTGCAAGGATCCCGGGTAGTTTACAGAATCAGACCTGCTGGAATAAAAGACTTTGCTCGAACTCATGCAAACACTTAAACAAGTCAATGATACTGAGACCAGTATATATAAGGATGAAGATTGCAAAAAAATCTACATTCTCCGAGACCTCTTCAGCGGCCTAGCACTGAAAAGCAGTGAAGGTCTGATGAAGATAGAGGATGGCAAGAACATTGATTATGTATTCTGGGACGATCCGAACGAACTGGTCAACAGGTTGCAGTTATCGGTTGCTTCGCAAACTGTTAGAAATTACTCACACACCAACAAGATAGTTTCAATCATAGAACTTAAGGAGGTATACTATATACAATGAATCGATTGTATATCGCCAATAAACTGCATGCATCTGCCAAATGCTACTACCGCTGTTGCAAGGTCATGATTTGTGGGCTGAAAGATCTGTTTCAAGTCGAATATATCGAGATGATACAGTATTCTCAAGTCAACAAAGACTACAAATACATGTGGACACTCATATACGCCTATAGCAAATTTTCCCGAGCCAGGCTGGTAAAGTCAAAGAATGCACGTCATGTCACCAAGGCCATCACAGATGTGTTGAGTGAAGGACACATCCTAGCCAATTTGCAAACCAACCAGGGCAAGGAATTATGCAAAGTCAAGACCCTGATTAAGAACATAACATCAGTCATTATTCCACATATAGTAGTCTCAAAGCTTAAATTGTCGAGAGGTTCAACAGGACTCTGAAGGGCAAGATGTAGATACCATTTCTTGCGAAATGCTTCCACAAGTGGCTTGAGCTACTGCTGCAACTTGTGCAGGAGTATAATTCTACAGTGCACTCGACCACTCGCCTGAAGCCCTAAGAGTTAAAGGACGATTCCCTGGTTCGGACTGTGTGTGCTATTCCGAAGAGGAAGGACCTACACAATCCTACAGCCAAGATCGGTGACCTGGTGCGCATCTCCAAACAGAAAGGTGTCATCGAGAAACAGTTCACAGCGAATTGGAGTCCCGAAATGTTCGTGTATGACGTACACATAACTATGCTCCAAGGACCTACTATCTCGAAGATCTGAACAACTTACCCATCCATGGGGGTTTCTGCACCAAGGAGATCCGACCGACGAAGTTTCCAGATGTGTATTTGGTGGAAAATGTGCTGAAACTGTATAATGGAAGGGCCTACATCAAGTGGTGGGTTTTCCCTGCCCGCTACAATTCCTGGGTCACCGAGGCGGACATCGAGCTGTGATCGTCGAAGAAGAAGATTAATAAACCTGTATATTTTGTTGTGTGTACAGTAAATGTTATGTAAAAAACTATATGCGGAGTTTTATTTCAAAAAACCTTTCCCACTCTAAGTATAAGAATAAAAAATTATAAATAAATTTAAGTACTTTCCAGGAATGGTCAATGTCACCATTCGGTACAGGCCTGTGTCAGGTGGCAAAATCGGGTTGTCGCACAAAGGTGAGAGACAAACTATAAAACAGATGACAATAAAAAATCATGGAGTACTGCACCTAGCAAGATGTCTGCCTCCCAACATGGGAGCCCCCAGTAACATATATAAACAAATTATGTAAGAATAAAACCAATATGGCCACCTCCAGTAACATATACACAAAGATTGTGGCCTCCAATAGCATAACAAATATTTCTACCTCCATTGGTATGTAAACGAATGAAAAAAGCAATATGGTGGAATGAGTATATGTGAGGGGAGTGGATGCGAGGGAATCAGTCGTCTGCTGGATTCGAACAGAGGTGAGTAATTGGTGGTGCGGGCGGAGACCTCCGAAAATGTAAGTTTTTTTTTTTTTTAATTAAAATTTTTGAAACGTTCTTAAGGGAAATTTTAATGGAAAAAAGGGACAAAGGCTGCTGGGGTTAAACATTTTTAATTAAGAAATTTTTACATAAAATTTTATAAATATAAGTTTTCAACTATTTTTATAAAATTTTAAAAACAATTTTTATTACATTTTCTAATTTCTTATAAATGTTTACATTTTTTATTTTTAATATATATTTAATAAAATATTTCGTCCTAATTTTTTTAGATTTTCTATTTTTTCTTCTTTGAGGTCAGGTCACCGGGATCAAGGTCAAGATCATGGGTAAAAGGTCAAGGTCACCCAGGATGGCGGTCGGTGACGAAGATGACGGCCGGCGAATCCTAGAATCCTACTCCCTAATCCCTTGGCCCCAACTTCCCATAATCCTACTACTGAAGTATATTCTCAGCGTAGCCTTTAAATGTCTACAGCTAACTGCGATCAACGTATTTTACATACGGCAGATTTACGGATCCAGTATTTGCACGTGAAGTTAGAAATATGCATATTTTTACTATAAGTAATTAAATAAATTACACGTGTGTCCGAAAACGGCCCGTTTAGCGACCAGAAATATAAGATTACTGCTAAATATGCAAGTTCATTTAGCAACAAACTATAGCATTTTTAAAACTCCTGTTTACATCGTATATTCCTAATCTACTCGCCGAAGTAAAGATAGGCTCGTTAAATCGCCTTCCTATCCGTGTTTGTGTGTATATAAGCGTCTCTCCCCCTATAAACTTTTATACAGTCTCAAATTTTTAGTCGCTTATAGCACTTAGAAGCTATGGAAGTCTTGTGTACTTTCGAACTGTGCTGAACGCTTATTTTCAAAAGGGCGGCTATTAAATTTTTTGGAGGGCAATGTCTTATCTCAAGAACAATTGTGCTAATTTAACCGAAGTTTGTATGTCGACAGTACTCCCCGCCGTCAGGATTTGTCAGGAAATCGTCTGAATTAATCCACCATTTTGGAAAACAGCGTTATTTTCATAACTAAAGCTTTTATGTCGTACATAGCTCAAGAACGTTTACTTCAAAATTTAGCACATGAGTATGGCTATGATAGAGCGTCTAAAGTCACTTTAATATACTAGACGCAGACCTTCAAAATTACGGCATTAAAAATATTTTAGATCGCTTAGTTATTGAATTTAATATTACTCTTCAAAATACACTAGTTTACAGTTAACATACCAGTAAGTAATGCTCTGTTGACAGTTATAACAATACGTAAATTACGACTAAGTTAAATCTTCTCATAACCGCCTTTTTGTACTAAAGCAAACTTGAATATATAAATCTTTTGCAATATATCTCGTCCACATTATCGATTTACACCAAATTTGGCATAGGCCTAAATGTACTACTGCGGTAGGGCTCCTAACCTTTTATGATTGGAAGATATTGGTAATTTATTTTCAAAATGACAAATATTATGGCGCATTTAATTTGCCGAAACAATTTGCCCTAATTAAACTAACCTTAGTATCAGGCAGCAGCTTTCCTACAAATAAGCATACTTGAATCCTACATTTCTTACCATTTAAAGATCTGAAAATATATTATGTAACGTATGACGAATCACTTTTTAATCGATTGCAACAATCTGGCATATAAACTTTATGGTATAATGCCTTAAGTTATACATTTATATTTGCAGACACGTACTTAAAAACGACGCCGTTAAAAATTTTAGAATTTTGTATATTCGTAGAGTAGTTATACCAAACTAAACTTGGTGTCATGGGGTCTGTGAAATTTTTGAAAGTGCTTGCTAGCTGGAAAATAATCCATTCATATAATATTTCAGGAAACCTTGAAATCAAGAACAAGGGTTACAGAACTGTGCAACTGTGAACTAAGGAATTTTAAATTGATAAAGTACTTATTTTAAAAACATTATGAAACATCTGTACTTCTAGATGGTTTATTTGTTAATCACATTGACTCGCGAATAAAAAAAAATTGTTGGGATGGGTTTTGAAAGCTGTTCTTTCTAGTGGTGGCTTTTAGAAAACCATTCGTATAATTGTTCTTTACGTGGATTAAACGGAAAAAATTAACTCGAATTCTGGCAAAGTGGGAAGACACGCACTGTGTTGCATCACGGGCATGTTATTGAAGTAAGTATTAAAACACGCATAATTAAAACCACCCTCTGGAATGTTTTCCATGTGCTAAGCTCATAGCAGACATGTTTGGTTCAGAACTCCCAAATACCGATTGAAAATATCATGCCAAGGGACTAGAACTATTTCTGGCGGTAGCAGCCTTTGCAGCTACTTCCCCACTGGAGAACAGCTTGAATTTCAAAAGTGAGGAACGAGCGCTCGGCCTAAGTTTGCGATCGACTAAATCCGTCGTGCCAAGTAACCGTCGGGTACAATGCACGTAATCCTCAGGCCACGAAATTTTTCTCTTCGCGTTGAGCCGGTCTTGCAGTTTCCAAGTAATTTGTTCGCAAAAGTACTCAAACTGCTTGCACGTGACGTAGCTACCCAGCTAAGCCGGGATGAATCCGAGAATAAGTCTCTTATTTTATGGAAATCTGAGTTTCAGGTATTTTCTTTCTGTAGCACATGCACAAGTCTTTATACCGCTTATCCGCGAATAGTGAGTCAAATTTTATAAATTCTCCAGATATTTACTGCTCGCCTAATATTAATCCTTTGTTCACGTGCTGTTATTTATCTGCTCCTTTATATACGTGCAAATAATTTATATGGCCAGAAAGCGCATTATCGTTCCGCGTGATTCTCTTTTTCTTTAATAGCGTAAACATAATATAGGTATTTCGTAGACTGCTGCTTTTGCTAGTGAATATCTTGATAAAAAGAAGAAATAAAAAAAACAAGTTTTAAAATGGAGACCGAAACGTAAAGTTAGAAAAAATACATACCTAAAATATTTGAACCCTTACCTACGATCACACAGCCTGTCCCGAGATGAGATGTAGGCGCACACAACCAAAACAGTAGAGCAGAGGAAGACCGCATGACTGTCATGAAGCTGACAGCGAAGTGATAGTCATAAGCACCTACCACAAGCGTTGGCCAGACGAGAAAAGGACGCATGCGCAAGACGGGGGTGGAAGGAGGAGAACCAAGGAGAAGGCAGACCGAGCAAGGAGGGAATGCCTCGAGAAATGACCACCACCAGAGCCGCTCGTCGGCGACGTGTTGAATCGGGAAGTGGAAACTTTGGATGGGGCTTAGTTCCAAGTAGAGGCATGAGTAATTAAGTTCAAAATACACAATAAAACGTGAGTGAATCGCAGTGATGGGCCAGTAATTGGTAATGGTTTGGCCTCCTCAACAATGCCTCGACATTTTTTCCGGTTTCGAACCATATTCTCCCAATCACGGGGACTTCCGTTCCAACGTATCTCACTATATTATCCTTCCGTCTTTACTATGATCTTCCTGGAAGTATCCCTCCAACTGTGATTCCATCATATATATATATTATATATATATTATATATATTATATATAAATATTATATATATATATTATATATAAATATTATATATATATTATATATAAATATTATATATATATTATATATAAATATTATATATATATATATATAAATATTATATATATATATTATATATTATATATATATTATATATAATATATATTATATATATATTATATATAATATATATATAAATATATATATATATATATATTATATATAATATATATATAATATATATGCGAATGTCAAAACTTGTATTGTTTCTATTAGCAGCGGAAATACAAGTTTAAGAGATTCAGCAGGAAATATATTTGTAGACGGCTTATTGTTAATATATCACGTGTAAATTAATGGTAGGTAGCACGGCCGTAGAATACAGGTGTTGACACTCCCCTATCTAACAATGTAAGCGAATGGACTCCCTTATTGACTGATTTAGTTCATGCAGTAGCCGCAGAGCACTGTGAGTAAACTAGTGTTGGCGTTGCTGGTATATGGAAAACGTCGTAGAGGCAAGAACGTCATTTTCCCATTTTAAGAAGAAATTATTTCCCTTCCCTATGCTTGCCACGTCAAACAGCGCTACTTCCGTAGCAGAGCACTGTGAGTAAACTAGTGTTGGCGTTGCTGGTATATGGAAAACGTCGTAGAGGCAAGAACGTCATTTTCCCATTTTAAGAAGAAATTATTTCCCTTCCCTATGCTTGCCACGTCAAACAGCGCTACTTCCGTAGCAGCGCTCTGTGGCTGGGTTCACGAACTAACTGGGTCATTAAGGGCGTCAACTTTACACGCTTGTGTCCAGACCTGTATTCTACGGCCATAGTAGGCAGGTAATGCTTAATGTCTCGTCGACAGAGAGGTCATCAGAAATGGAGCAAGTTTCTCAGAGAATGAAGAACGGTGAAGGAATCGGCCATTGCCTGCAGCAAGAAAACATCCCAGCATTAACTTGGAGTGATTCAGGGAAATATTAAAAAATCGCAAAACAGGATGGCCGGGCCGTAGAGAAAATATGGGATAGTGGTCACCGTAGTTGCGCAAAACCATTCTCACTGTCGCGACATTTAGTTGCTTTTCTGCCAATGCGACTATCGTGAACTACATAGATAAAATTTTCTGTTAAAACGCTGTTTACTAAACTACTCTGAGATGTATGTATAATCCTTCTACCCAGCTTATATCAATATGAACATAATCCAAATGCATTATAAGTATGGTAATAAAGTAAAAGTGCTTGTCTTTTGAAAATTAAAATGTAGACAGTCACGTTCTCCACTGTTGACCAGGTGACTAACATTTATATTGTTGTGGAATAAGTAAGTGTTTGTAGATGCACAGAAGACCCCGTCTTAAGTCTATGGGCCGGACTGGGAATCAAACCTTATATCCTGCCAAATGCGTGTGGATAGGTTTGTTAATGCGCAACCTCCTTTCCGATTTTGTTTTTAAGCTTTAGAACAAATACATCCCCATAATACGAAGGCGAATAAAAAAGTAGAGGCAGTTTCTATAAATGCGATAGCAAGAGAGGCCGCGGTGATGTAGTGAGTAGGGAGCTCGCCTCCGACCGGGTGCTGATCCCGGCGGGTGTCGCTCCCGGATTTTCGCACGTGGGAATCGTGCGGGACGATGCCGATAAACGGCGGGTTTTTCTCGGAGATCTCCCGTTGCCTCCGCCCGTGCTTTCCGGCGCTGATCCATACTTACCTCGCTTCAACCAAGACCTCGTCGTTACGAGACGCCCAATCCTCTGCTCTCCACTCTCCATAACCACACGGAGGAGGCTCTAATCTACGACACCACATGCTTTCGAGATGAATTTGGCCGCGCGAAGCGTTCCATCGAAAGGCCAATCTGGCAGCCCGTTAAGACCGTGCGCGGGGGATCGCGTCCAAAGGGCTGATGCTTTCGATGAGAAGAGCGAAGAATCCCTGTTTGTAAAGAAGCGGTAGGTTCAGTTTGAATGGCGAGCTCCATCAAGCTTTGCAGACCTGGCTCAGGGAGCAACCTCTACGAATTTTTTTTTTTCGCGAGGGGGGCTGACAAGTCCTATTTGTACAATCGATACACCAAAAGCATCACCTGCGAGTGGGGCTTATCAAACGTTACTGTCAGCAATGGAACCAAGAGTGGAACTTAGGAAATTTGCATTACAATTTCGGACCTAGCCTGAGAATGCGAGGGCGCGGGGTTTTAGTCGATTTTTCTACACTAGTTGAACTTTAATTATTTTTAACCTGCACTCAGGAAAATACTTAGTTGTTTTTAAGGGCTAGCTGGACTTAGTCGAAAATAAAAGTGCGTGCTGCGGGAAACTTAAAAGATTTTTCGGCGATTGTCGGTGTTGGGTTATTTTTCCCCAGTGGTGCGGGAAGTACTTTGATGTTTTTTTCAGGAGGCAGTTGGACTTAGCCTGAGAGTGTCAGCTATACGGGGCCAGATAAGACTTAGCCGTTTTTTGCTGAGGTCACCCAGTTATGAATATTGTCTTCCCCCAGGGTTAGGGGAGACAAACGAAATTTACCCGACTGGGACGCCCTGTATGTCGGTGTGGAGTTTTACGGCGGAGTTTAAGGAAATTGTGGTTGCCTGCGAAAAGGTAGGAAAGGGAGGTTTTCGCGAAGCTGTGAGTGCGTGTGTGTGAGTGCGCGTGTGTGTGTGCGCGTGTGTGGAGTGCTCCCATTTATAGTGGTTTTGAGAAACTTTTGTTTTGACTTTTTTCCGATTTATGAGAACTGTGAGAATTTTCCGTCGGTGCTGGACTGTGATAAGTGCGAAAAAGGGGTTTCCTGGAACTTCTATTGGTCCGCAGCGACAGCGCAGTTTAGAAGAGGATACGGCATTGGAGAAAATACGTGCTTTTGTGTATTTTGGGTAGGGATTTTGCTGGTTTCGGACAAAAATATTTTGCATCTTTGGGTAATTTGTGTAACAGTCTATGGTATGATGTGTATGGTGTTATGATGTGTATCAAAGTTGAGTGGGTGGAGGAGAGGAAGCACAGTCACTGTAGTGGATGGTAGGGACAATGTCCCTTGCTTGCTCCTCCACCATTTTGGTGTATTTGCTGGTGACTGACGTCGAGGGGGCACTGTCGCCACTTTGTGGAGTTTAATGAGGAGCATATCCCTAGAACTTATTGGCTGGTTAAGGTGAATGCTTGGATATCCAGGGCAATGCTGCATCTTTGTGGAATTTGGCGGGGAGTTTATCCTCAAGCCTGGTTGGATCTGAATGTTGTATTGCTTAGAGATCTTTCGCTGGATTTTGTGTGTGTGTGTGTGTGTGTGTGTGTGTCCTTTAAAGGCATGTAGGGACTTAAGTCCATGAGTGTTTTAAAAGAAAGGCGTGAATGTTGTATTTTTTGATGTTTTAAACATTTTTTGGGTGCTGTGTTTAATGGTAATAAAGGTGCTCGTGTTGAAATAGTGTAGTCTGAAGCCTAAAAAGGTGGTTTTTCTTATGATACTGGCTGTGATGGAAAGTTTTTTGCTGCTATTATGTTTAGGGCGGAGCATTTGAATAGATTAGTGGACTGTTTATTTTGTAAAAGGGGATTACTTGGGGTCATGGGTCGTAAAGGGAGAGGGGGTTTTCAGTGTTTCATTTAGTAAGAACTATTTTCGAAGGTGCTTGTTAACACCGAGATATTGTAAAAGTTGAGCGCTTCTGTTTCCTGAAAGAGACTAGAAAAGCGTGCACCGAATTTTAGGAGTTTTTTTTTGTGTGTGGAGTGGTGGAACCCTTTTCCCAATTACAGGGCAAGGTCGAAAACACTGCAGTCTAACAAAGTAACCAAACCTGCTGGTGTTTTGTGAGATATTTTTATGGAGAACCCATCCTTTTCCTGATCCCGTTTTGAGAGATTTAGACCAGGAGGGCTGGGTTGAGTTTGTGCTCCAGGTGCGGAGGCAAATGGGGCACAATACTAAATTACATAGTGACAAGTGTAACTATACCAGTAATTACTATAGTGTGCATAATTTTAAACATGCGATAAGACGGACTGCTGAACGTAATTGGTTTGGACAGATACACGTCTCGTAACACACACAACGTTACGGTACGAATAGAGAATAAAGCGGCGTAAGTAGCGCCCAGGTGCGGGCTCAGGTGTGTTTCGGACGTTGAAAACGCGCTGGCGTCACCACATATGTATCTGACGACACCGCCAAGTTTTCAGTATTTTCAAGGTTAATCTACCATCAAACGCACCTGGCTTCCGTGTGCGAGCTTGCTCGATCACGTGGTATCTTCGACAGGACAAAACGTCCTATGTAACCCCATACGAGTCATTTAATGTTAGTCTACGTAACTTTCAGCACATTTTAATCAGTAATTTTAATTTTGCAATCCCCTACTTCGAGAGAAGACGACACTCCAGCATCAACTTCAGTAAACATAATTTTTCTACACGGCGAGTCCTGACTTCATTTTCCGGCGGCAGCAGGTGCACAATATTCAACCTCTGCCAACAGTAATCCGCCCTTTGTAATTTCCGTATTCCGATACGAGACTCTTCACAATAATAACTAGTGAAACGGTGATACATTTAAATAAAATAACTACATACCGACCCTTCGTAGTTGCGTAGTTAATCATTAGATCCACAGGAGTTCTAATCTTCACACGTGGCAGCAGTATATATAGTCGGCGGAGAGAAGAGAGCACAGAAAGCTTTCAAAAGAATTTTATTACCTGCGAATCCAGTGTAAAAACGATAGCCACAAGCTTTCTTTTATCACACTGGTTACTTAAGCTTCAGTCTGTAGATACATCTCTTTGCTTCGGTACGTTTCTTTGAAAAATCACCTTGGGACGCACTAAAAAATTACATAGTTCACATTGTAGGCTATTCACGATTAAGTGAGCCCTTGTTGAAAACCCTTGCTGAGGAACTAAATTTCTGTCCATTTTGTGCCAATCCGCTGCATGTGAAGTGAACATTGGCGTGAACCCCATCACCGTATTCATGCGCCGATCAAGAGAATTAGTGGGGATGTCAGTAAGTAAATATGCTGCTAACATGACAAATTCCTTATCTACTGTGCACAAAACTAAACAAAAACCCACATAAACTGAACGGCCTCCATTTTGAACATTACTCTTTAAATGCAACGGTACAACAGGCATTATATTCCCTGCATCGTTAACTGGGAGCTGGTGGTTACTGTACAAGCGTTTGCGAACGGCCACCATTACTGGGAATGTGCATTTTCATCAGTCACCATTCAAAATTGTATCAAAATTTAACAAGACACCCTAAACTTGCCTAGTATATTGGGTAAATATGCCTTTTTATAGTTAAAATAACGTTACGTGAAATATCCTAAGGAGTGGTTTTGCGGTTTCAACTAACCTGGAAGAGTTAGTTAATATGAGAGTCCTTTTCAGACACGCATGCGTATTATACCATGATAGTCCACTGACGTTTATCAGTTAGACTGGGATATGTTTCTGAGGTGATACAGTTTACTATGAGCCGCCCATATCAGGAATGACTACACGCGGTTGCACAACTCTAACGATTTATTTTCGTTTAACTTTAATAAAAATATTTCTTCATGTCTGATCATCCTTGGGTATTTACTGATGAGCAATTACCTTTGAATATCGGGTATTGTGATTAGCGTTTAATTATCTCAAAATTAATTTGTGATGATTAAAAAAAAATTACTTTCCTATCATTAAATACCACACATGAGTGATATGTGAGGGTGTATCATTTTCATGTTCACTTAGTTATTTTATTTAAACCGCTCTCCCGCATATTGCGTTACCGACACAACGGGAAATAATTAGCAAGAGATAGTTAAAGCAACAAATATTAAATAAAAAAGTTGTTGATATATTGCATTTGGCCAACCAGTTGTTTACAATCTTCTCACTCTTCCCTCTACCCATCTAATATTTTGGGGCCAGGTTTTCCTAGTGACCTCATACCTATTTGCATTCTCACTCTTACTCTATTGTGTGTCCCTTCTTGTAATGCATTTGGGAATCTTCGTAACTCTGTTAACTAGGGTGTTTATTTTCATGTTCCTATGCTTTATTTTTACTTTGGTGACCCGTATGGCTCACTGGTCTCTTCTCTTCGCTCTCGGTGCCTTGTCTGGTGCGTATCGGCGTACGGAATTATCACACGACAGACTGGCTCAGTTTGTCCGTGAGCTATGAGTTGTGTCGGGGTGCTTCTGTTCCCCTCCACGTTATTTCGTATCATCTTTGGTGCGCAGGTTGACTCGTATTGTCCCGCCGATAAATGGTGGCCGCCATCGCCGTAGCTGCAAGCGTTTCGTTAGCTTAAGAAAATACGAATGTATGATTTGTACTGGCACTAGGCCTACAAATTTCCGCTCTTGCACTTCTGCAGATTTCCCACTATTTTCGAACTACTTCAGAAATTATGCTTCACTAATATTTCATTAAATAGGCTAATAGTTTGTGACATTAGATGAACACTTTTGGAATCAACCTTCTTAAAAAAAGTGACTGCCCCGCCCCTGCATGCATATAGTTAAACGGGCACGCTGGTAATGTCCCGGAAAAGTTGGCAACGATAGAAGGAAAGTAATTCCCTGCCTAAAAATTGAATTAAATGTACTAAGTAAAAATTTGTGGATACTGAAATTATTTTTTCCCCCTTTTTTACCGCATATACTGTAAGTGTACAATTAACCAATTTGTAAAATATTTTCTTTTCTTATAGTTTTGCAGTTTCACTTGACCGACGCATATATACAAAGAGATCAGGCTTATGGCACTGTTAATTTTACATATGACGTCAGAATACACCAGTGTGCACACAAGTATAACTGAAGCACAACTTTCAAAAGTGCTCAGTGAGGGAAGAGATTTGGGTGGCTCTGAACAACAAAGTATTGAGGTTGATTGAGGTATGGAGCGGCGCTGGAATGAAAGGGCGGGAGATCCCCGAGAAAACCCAACGACCAACGGCATCGTCCTGCACGATTCCCACATGCGAGAATCCGGTGACCCGGCCGGGTATTGTACCCGGAAGACTAGCATGCTAACCACTCGGTCACCGCGGCCCCTTGAAAGTGCTCAGTTTACCCTGAAAAGCATCCCTACAAGATTGCAGTGGTTCATAGTCTGAAAGAAATAATAAGACTAATATCACTATTGCTGATTCTGTAGTTGTAATGTAGACATTTTTATTTTCAGAAACACGCTCTTCAAGGTTTATATGAAATTAACATGCTATTATATTATGGTGCGCATATAAGAAATTCTGGTAAATTGATGTCACGCCTACATTGATTCTTGTGAAAATGTTACTGGTGGCTAAAACTACCTCATTCGTAAAGTAAATGCCCTAGCCTATGTATAATCCATTCACGGTTACTTCGTCCTTTTCTGATGGCCTGCTAAAGTTCTATTTCCAAAGTATTCCTCCGCCTCGTGCAACCTAATCCTGGAGAATTACACCAGAGGGATAACGTACCGCACTCTTGCTCTCTGTGTAACAATATTTTGTATAAGAACTATTTATTACTGAGCATTACCAACATAATTATATTTTTATTCAAATTATTCCTAAATGAAGCATTGCAATTTATACAGGTAATATGAATAACATTTCAATTTAACAGAAAAAAAAGTATGAACGCAAGTATGAAACGCCTGTGATAAATGGCATATCTTGACAATATCTGAACACGTCAAACATGGAGAGATTTTCTAAAGGTTGGATTTAAAAAGGGCGAAGAAACCGCGAAAATACAATTTTTTTTTTCTTCTAAGATTCTGGCGAATTTCAGAATGTCAGACGAACAAGCTTCAGTTGTGGCACGAAGCAGAATTCCCGTACAAACGTCAGGCGCAGAAACGACCTTCATGTTTTACTGATGAAATATTTCCATACGTGTTTTCCCCCTAGTCGGTTTGCAGTTCAAATCCCGATTCCATCTTTTTTTTTTTTCCCCCTGACCGCCCCGAGGGAAGCTGCCCAGTTAAATTTTTAATCCTCATTCAAAGGGAATTTCGGGCGCAGTTTCTCCGAATCAAGTCCTCGCTAACTCGATCGGCGCGGAATGTGGAGCAGCCGTTATTGACGTTGGCGTCTAGTTCGATCGTCCAGGGGCGACTAAATGGCTGGAAAAATTTCTCGACTCTACTTCCCTGGGAAATTTTTTTCTCCCTTGAAATGATTTCTTTTTCCGGGAGATGGTAATAGAATGACTATCCCCGCCGTGAGGCAGGGCACTTTGTCTAGCTGGATGGTCTGTGAGGAGGACTTAGCATAGTGGC
The DNA here is from genome assembly GCA_029891345.1 of Dryococelus australis. NCBI lineage: Eukaryota > Metazoa > Arthropoda > Insecta > Phasmatodea > Phasmatidae > Dryococelus > Dryococelus australis. The sequence goes on from CM056999.1 coordinate 99,494,873, forward strand.
GGAGGGGGGTGGGGGGTCTTGTTTGAGAGTTGCAATAGTTGAATAGCCTCACGCGGGGGGAGACTCAACAATGGCAACAATGGCAAGGGCCGTGCCCGGAGAACAGGGTCGTGCTAACAATGCCTCGAGGGAGCTCGCCACTACCAGCACGTATACGGACGCGCGTAGCGCCGCGACGCTGCGCGTCCCCTCTAAAGACGGGGGGAGGGGACTGTGCTACTCATTAGTCGCGGAACGAGCGGTCCCGGGTTCCAGCCCGCCTCCTGTGGCCCGTCAGGGCCGGAGTCTTCGCTGAGAAAAACGTTTTGTTGAATCGACAATATATGTTTGGTGCAACTAAAGTATTTGTATAGGTGCAATGAAATATTTTGTTGCTGTAACCAAATTCTTTTGTCGTTCTCATTTGTTTGACCCAAACTTTAATATTTGGTTGGTGCAACTAAACATTAATGTACGTGTAGCCAAACAAAACAGTTCGGGCCGATATAAAAAAAAATTACAAATTCCACCGAGTTTCAAACCTAGACCATCGAGGCCTTTGTAATCTCAGCTAATGTGACAACTGATAAGGCCGGAAAGCTTTAAAATAGATATACTCCAAACATTGGGCAACGTGTGCCAACAAATATTTCAAGTTTTACAGATGTACTTGTCAGTTTCTTGTTGCCTTGTTTTATGCAAGTGTTTACACGATTGTTAAGATTCAATAGATGCACTAACAAACACGGTTACTATAACTGTCACAAAAAATACAAACAAACTGTATTTTCTAACCAAGGCAATCAAATGCAGTGGCCAAACAAATATACACGATCCAACAAAATATTTAATTGGCAGTGTAATATATTTTTTTTTGCCCAATGCATAGATTTAGTTTATTCGAACCTATATTTTGCTAGAAGAACCAAAGTAATTTTGTTGCTTTTAAAATTTTGTTTACCCGACAATATACTATGGTAGGGCAACTAAATATATTTTTGCCCCTATACAAACAATTATTTTGTTTGGTTTTTTTCTTAGTGTTGAGGCCGGGACTACATCAGTGAGCACTTTTTTTTCCCAATAACCACCCCATTTTTCTTCTTTCCTAGTCGAGGTTCAAAAGCAAACCTAGGTGGTGACCATGACACCTGTCTCGGCCATGTTTGCCCAATCCCAGAAAAAACCGTGACGCACATATCCTATAGTCGGTGTATTACTTGCATGCCTAGGTGAAACAGGGATATGCCCTGAGACGCACTTAACTCTCTGACCTGCCTATAGGAGATTAGTTTCCCTTCTTACGTATAACGTGGCCGTGATGGTGTAGTGGATATATTAACTGGCCTTCCACCTAGGCGAACCAGGTTCGATTTACGCAGCGGGGTTCGCTGTAGGATTTTCGCATGTGGAAATCGTGGCGGACGATGCCACTGGTCGGCGGGTTTGCCCCTTTTATTCCGGTGCTGCTCCTATTCTCCTCGCTTCACCCTCATCGGCTCTCAAGACCTCGATGTTAAGAGCTGCCCAGATCTCGCCACTCGCCCACTTTGAGGTATAATGTAGGCTGGAATTAACATAATCTACCTTAGCCAAGATTGTCTTTCGATACGGGATTTTTTTTGCGGTTCTGTGTTGCAACGTACCCCTAAACATAAGCCCCTATTTACTGCCCTCCATCCCCATAGTGAAAAACATATTCCTAAATAATTTGCTTGCTGTTTTGCTGTTTTTACACTGTGACAGCCAAAAACTGAAAACTCTGGTTTATACGCAGTGCCTGCAGATGGAAACTTTTTATTTTGTGGCGAGTACGAATCTTATTACGCTTTTCACAATTTTATGATTTTTTATATACTTTTAAAACGATCATTTAACTACATGTTAAATATTTCGGGAATCGCAGCATAAGCGACGGTTGATAAAAGTAGCTTAAGCTATGTCACCGGAAGATAACCATTTAGCATTCCAGACTATTAGTTCACGGTAAAATTAGTACGTTTGAAAACCCTGCTTAAGATCTACTTGTATCCACGTTGTGTATTCATCCGCCTCGTTTAAAATTAATATTGCCACGGGCCTGATCACTTTATTCACGCGTCGGTCAAGTGAAACTCTGAAATTACTAAGAATGTAAATGTTTTACAAATCTGCGAATTTTTGCATTCAAATACATTAACAAAAACAGAAAGCAAGCGTATAATTTATCAATCACACATAGTAACCTAACACTTTTTATTCGACGTTATAATACAGAACTATTTTCCCTCCGTCGTTGCTAACTTAACTGGGCGCAACACTCAGCGCGCCCATTAAAATATATGCAGTTAGGAGCAGTGACTTTTTCTAATGTTGATTTAAAAATTCTCATTTTTCCGTGAACAGCCTTTACATGCCCATAACAGTACACACTATGCCTAGGGAAAGGAAGGTTTCGCGAATTCATTTCAGGACAAGATAGACGTCCGACACGTGTACGCAGAAGTCGCCTTTGAATTTGGATCACAAGTCATTAGAAACGCCCAGGACGACTCTGAGCCAATAGCAGACTTGCGAAGAAAGAAGCATCGGGTGCCATACTGCCAGGCGTGGAGTAACACTGGCTACTGTCTGGGGCAACAGCCAATGAACACACAGCTGAGGCTCGAGTGTACACAGTACTGTGGAGAATAGCCGACGGGTCATATTACTGCCCCTAACTAGGCCATGTCAGCTCCAGTAATCGCAAAGGTGTTAGCGTTAAGGCGGTTTCCCACCCGCCATCTTGGATTTATCGCTTTTTCAACAACGCTTCTATTTCAGAAGGTGTGTTGAGATTTCCCGCATGACATATCTTAAATAACAGCTTCCGAAACTGTATCGAACTGCCACACCTTCGCTACATTTCTTAATCTCGCGTTTCGCCTGACAGTTTCCAGCTAAAAGTTATTTCCCGAGAACTATTACAAAGGCAACGAAATCAACAGTAATAAAAAATGCTGACCTTAGACAATGCACTAGGCAATGCTCTGTGCCCTGTCGTTCCAAAAAAAAAAAAACATGATACAAAACTATTTCCAGAGTATGGCAAAAATTCCATAAATAAAAAATGGCGACTGGTAATCAGCATCAAGGCTCCCACACCTTCCTTATTTTAAACTGCGTTGAAGTGTTTTAGAATACACGTTTCTCCACGAAACGATTAAACGTGCGTCAAATGTGTTGTTCTAGGAAAAGAACGCATACTCCAATCGAGAGCTGTTGAGTACTTTCAAAACATCACTCACGTTACACACTCCATTGGAGTACTCCGAAACTGCTTATTCAAGGCGCTGTAGCTCGAAATATATGCATCAGGTAAGTACATACAAAACTACTTAATGACCCTGCAATGAACCTTCCCACATACTTTCCATCAATAAACTAGGCTCGCCGCTGAAAGTCCCATAGGAACACGCATTTCGACGAGAACATTGCGCGCCAGTCCAAAGCCTTGCGCTTAGAGGCGATGGCTTTCATGATGCGCGTGGTGTTGTCGTCCTTATCGCTCCCGCGTTTCTCAGCCTCACAGTCGGGAAAATGTTCCAGGTAGGCGAGGAAGTTAACGTGGCAAGAACACTCTAAATCTGAATAAGTAATTTCAATCGATAGGATTATTTTACTAAATCTTCAGTTGTTAAGCCCCTGTCACACTGTCAGATTTTCCCCTCAAACTGCTTCCACTAAGTTTGGTTAAATGAAGTTAAAATGTTATGACGTCATCGAAACATCATAAACGCCGCCATATTTGCCTGCGAAAGTTGGATGGCTTCAATTTCCAATTAAACATTTGAAGTTTGGACCGGTTCTAAAATTTCTTTGGTGTGACGGTTTCAGCCAATCAGAATCGTGCACGACAGAAATTGACGGCAAGAAACTTTGAAATAATTGCTGGAAACAAAGAAGGTTAAGAAGAAACTTAATTTTTGTAGAATATGTCTGGGCATGAATGCTATTTTAAGTCGTTATTGCACATAATATTAAGAACTCGGAGGCATTAAATTTAATTGTTTAGGAATGATCTCTGATAAATATTATGTGAATTTAGTAAAGAAGCGAAAATAAATTATAACGTTCCTTACATTTCTTCCTGCAACGAACTGCATGGAAAAACAAAAGCAATATCTCACTATGAAAATAATTTTAAAATAATTAAAATTAGATTCCCCCGGCGAAAAATTTGACAGTGTGACACATTTTCAAATATATTTTAAATTATTTAATAAAATTTGTTGAAGGAAAATTTTTATGGCAGTACTTTGTCTTCAAATTTTGTCACGCCTAGTGGAAGGCGAAAATTTGACAGTGTGAAAGGGGCTTTAAGCGGTTTCCTACTGGCAAACCTGTATATTGTACTGAAGTGTTACTGCCAGGCAGTACAATTAACGAATAATCGGTATGGATGCCTATTTAACCATTTATTACAAGCAACAAAAGGATTAGTACAATTTCACCTGTTCAAGTGGAGAAGTTTCAAAAGATTTCTGCAGTCGAATTCAGTGATCTGTAAACATTTTAACTGTTTATATTTCAGATAAAAGCTGGACTCGGAAATGACGTGTATTTCATTAGCACTTGGTTGGAATTAAAATGACTTCCAGACCATTGCAATAATCACACATTTTAGTTTTCAGGATTCTTTTGCTTAGGTTGAGCGACGAGCGGCTTAGATCCGGTATTGGCTAGTAAATTAACTAGAGTAACTGGTTATTGCGTTAAGTTACTTTTAAGTATACTGTATAAAAATGTAGCAATTTTCACTGAGAAATTGTTTGTAATTTTACAAATGCTTGTAACAATACAAATATTTCTCTTGTAAAACTGAACATTTGAAAAACTACAAGGGCTATGTTTGTAACATATGCTTCAATAAATGTTTGTACTATCGTGGCTCGTTTCCACGAGCTTCAGAAAAATGGCGGACACTCAACAACGTAGAACCGTATTTAGCTGTTTGTGCAAAAACTATAAGTGATGTAAAGTGTAGTTGCGTGCAAAAAAAATGTATTGCAAGTTTGAATAGCGTAAAACACTTAAAACAACTCAAATAATCATAATGAAATGTGACCGTATTATTCATGGACTGTTAACGTTTCCCAGTTACGCAGACTTCTTAAACCAGCTTTCAATATCTGGTTGTTAAAGAGCCGTCCAAATCTCTTAACAACAGATCTCTTAAAATTATATATATGTACCTATCATTTTCACCAGATATTTTCATTAATATGTTGTAGGTACTTGCAGTTATATTTACTGTAAAAATATAGTTGAAATACGTATGTAAAGTGTTATTGTTATGGTTAAATGGGTCAGCTAATCATATAAGCGGGGAGGGGGGGGGGGGGGTTCTAGTCCCCGTGCTCGCAAAGTGTAATTTTGTTTTTCGTAAATTATTTTCTGATAAATTAATAACAGAGCATAACTAAAAAAAATTATCAATTTTTTTAGAAGTAAGACAAATGTTATATGCACTTCTCAATACTGTCAATTGTAATACAATTATCATTTATGATATTACCAATAGACGTTTTGCAGATTTTACAAGAACACTCTTTGCAGTTTTGCAAAGGATTTCTTGGCAACTGGGTTTCAAAGGATTTTTCTTGTAAAAGTAAAAACAAACTTTTAGAGTGAAACATTTTGGGTTAATCGTTAAATTTTCCACAAGGTAACATCTAACTTAATTTATAAATTAATTATAACAGCTTGCAAACAAAATAAGTTACTTTATCCTTTATCGTTATTTACTAGTAAACAATACCTTCGGCTCAAAATGTGGAGAGAGAGAGAGACTCACATTTCTAGGATAAGTATTTACTCTTGACTTCGGCCTGTGACTGTGTTGTGTTTTATTTCAAGGCATAATACGTAAACAGGTTACTTCTAAAATATTACTTTGACTCGTTTTTATAACTGACCAATCTGTCGTGATTGTACGAACTGCTATACAGGAATTTCCAACTGGAAAAATGAATGTTTATTATGTTAGTTTATCTGTTGTGCTATAATTATGTTACATTTCATGTTTCTGTTTGAGTTCAGAACTCTACAGTTTTTGTTATCGAAACACTATTATTCTTGTTTTACTATTGTTATGTGCATATATTGAAACTAGTTTTACATCGGGCGACCGTCTTCGTACGGACTGATTTATGTGCATGTGTAGGAGTCACGGCAAGTAACGAAGTTAAGTTACTTCTTGTCTAACGCCCAGTTGCATATCTTTTCGGAAGTCGAGTATTTGCAGATATTTTTACCTCTTTAAATAACTGGACTTAAGTTACTTCTGAAGTGTAACCTACCCAAAACTGCGTAGATCCCGTCAATTTTGGTTCGAAATTTGACTTCTCGGCAGCAAAAGAATGTGGATACGTCAATATCATGCAGCTAGTTTGCCCTAGGTGTCTGCACCTACATGTTCTCATTCGTGAACTGACAGACGATGCCTACGCAATTCCCTGTTATACAACACAGCTGCTCCTTTTGTCTCGGTGAAAGTGGAAAGTTATATCTGAATTTCGTGTGCTTTGCTTCAGCATATTTCCAAACGATCCGAGCTAATGATGAATGTTAGATAACACACAATACCGAAATCAAGTTGAACATTTATGCTTGGATTTACGTTGGACTCGTGTTCGACAAATGGCCAGGAATATTTATTTTCGGTTCAAGGTGTCTGAAATATGGAATTAATTTTTGTGAGCGTGCTATCAGTATAAATGATCATATCCATTCTCAGTCCTAAATTATTTTGTCTTTGGAACGATACGTTATTATTACATGCTCATCCGATTAATTATGCACGTAAAAAATCTAATTCAACAAACAGCATTAGACTGCGTAGATTTGAGTCGGATATGATTTCTAGTATGCTATTTGAATAATCTGCATTTTTTAATGCGTTGCCTTAACAACACTAAGTCTAGAAATCAAACCTGTACTATAGCATCAGCACCAAATTTGTTTCGGTTGTCTGGTGATGTATTAAAGTACCTTTGTGTACTTTCCAGAGTAATATATTCATGAGACTTAAGTACAAAAGAATCGGATATTTCACTACGGAGGTCAGAATTCTGTATTAAATACGCGGTACCTACTAGCGGTCAGGCATGTGTTGTCAGGCACTGCTGGTGGTTTAGAGTAGTTTTATTAAGCAATTCCATTGCTCTCTGGACATCGTGGTGAGTGGCCAAAATAGTTTATGTTGACAAAAAGGAATAGTCAGCGAACGTTCAGTTGGTTTGTGTCCAGAATTGTATTTTTCTGATATTCCTCTCTGAAGTTGTGAACAGTTACGATCTGCTGCTGATAGTGTGGCTGGATGCGGTTGTCACCATATTTTCCAACTTCATAAACCGTTGCTCTTTAAAACAAACGATCTACTCGTAAATATACTGCGGGTTAAGTATTTCACAATTCCTAAGTAATGGAAGCATCTGTGTTAAAACTGATGTTGGTAACGTCGGTAAACTAAGAGCTCATTGATATTTTCATTACATGAAGAAAAAAAAATTAATGGTGTTTTACTGTATTTGTGATGCATGCATCGTGAGCAAATAACGTCTGATGAGACTTCGTATCACAATGAGAGAAACACAGGCTCGATTTTATCAATATCGTTACCACGTTCGACGTCAGCACCTTTTCCCGCTTTAGTTTATATTCCGTATCAGTTGCTGAAACACTGAAGTGAATACAAACGTTTGCAAAGGAACAGGGCAGAGCAAACCACAAATTTGTGAGTTTCGTGGGTTATATTTAGCACAGTAATATTTAGTCTTGCTGAGTAAAGTTATAGCATTTCCGTTTCGTGTGCGCCAAACTTGCATTGACGGGGTTTTGCCAATAAATATTGAAAAAAAATATTCGGTGGAAGGTTACTTCAAAATCTAATGAAGAAACACTTGTGCGCAATCATGGCCCACCTTTATTGTGGCCTACAGTAAACCGAGAAAAGGAATTGGCTGGATGAAGCAAAGCTTGTTTGGCGAAATCAAATCTATAGTTTGTACAGGTGTAATAAAATATTCGAGCTTGAAACCAAATGATTTTGTTCTTATTTGGTTGGCCGGAACTGTGAGACTTTGTTCGTGCAACTAAATATTTGTTTGGCTTTATGCAAGACATTAAACAGTTTCGGCTAACATAAAAAAAGTTAAGTGATCTTTGAATGAATAGTGAGATGGGGGTGAATGACTAGATTGAGATTTTTGGACATTCTCCATTGCTATGCAGATGTCTTGTCATGGAAAAAAACGCAGGTTATTTCTCATTTAAGTTTTTTTCGTGCTCAGTCCTGTTTCTTCCATGACAGACATCTGCCTCGCAATGCCGAATGTCCAAAAATCTCCATCTCGTCATAAAGTGAAAGCCCGGCGAAGATTCGAACCTTGTTCGTTCTCGCCCAAGCGCCACACACTCAACCTCAACATGCGTAGATACACATATCAAGTTTCACAGCTCTAGTTTCTATTTTTCCTGTTGAAATTGTTTTATTGGGATTTTTATACCAATATCGGGCACTAATAAATTGACTAACAAACACTGTTACTATCCTAATTATAAAAAAAAAAATACGAACAAACTCTGGAAGTGTGTTCTTGAACTAAGGTAGTCAAATTAGTGACCGAGAGAGTGATTCCACTGAATGTGTTGTTGGCAGCCTAATTTCGTTTACCCAACACGGATATTTCATTTAGTCAAGCGTGCATTTTGTTGGGAAGAACAAAATTAATTTTGTTGCTTTTCAAGTTTTGTTTGCTCAACAAAATATTTTGCTGGGGCAAATATATTTTTGGCCATATACAATATGTATTTAATTGACCTGAACAAACCATTCTCTCAATGTATGATTCTTGGCAACTATGGCAGTAGATTATCCACAACATTGTTAAAAGCGTTTGCGAGAGAATTTTTACGTAGGGACACAGCTTCGTATAATATTATGTCTCGTATCAGTTCTCGATTCACGAAGTTGGTCATTTCGCATCACATGTGTAGTGTGGTTCGATAAAAACTGGTTAAAAGCCTGTGATGTCGGGATGTTGGTCTCGCAGGTTTTTCGCGTGCTTCGAACATCACTTTCTTCTCGCCGGCTTTTCTTCCAGTAAGTAGGGAGCCAAAGAGTAACCTTTGCCCCCTGGCTTTAGCCAGCGATACATACAGCATAACAGCAGGGCCTCTCCAGATGTATACAGTGAATAACCTCTTTGGATCAGGGGCCATGGTGACTGAGCGGTTAGCCTGCTCGCCTCCAACCTAGGCGATCCGGGTTCAATCCCCGTCCAGGTCGCTCCGGATTTTCGCGTGAGGGAATCTTGCCTGGTTTTCTCAGGGATCTCCCGTTTCCCCGCCATTTAATTCCGGCGCTGCTCCATACACACCTCAATCCCAGTCAAGACGTCGATGTTAAGAGCCACCCAATTATCTTCACTCACTCGCTCTTTGGAGCGCATGCAATGTTTTATAGAGGTTCGAACTCGTATACGGGTTATTAGTACTTACGCCTTAAAGCTTTCAGCCACTAAGACATTTTCCTGTGTTGACTTATACATATGTTATATAAATCATTAATTAGTAAATATAATTATAACTATTGGCATATAATAAATATAAATGTATTCTTTATAACGCAGCGTAGGACCCTACCTTTCGTGTATGCATTTGCCTACACAGTAGAGTATTTAATTTCTGTAAGCTTTTTAAAGAAGCCGCTTATATCGTGGTACAATTATACCAGAACCACAATCATGCCGTCATTGTTACAGGCACAAAAAGTATCCCCATTACATTGCCATACTAAATCCGATTGTTTTAATTCCTTGCCCTGTAAGATTACATTTCCAAACGATAATTGCAAGGGAAATATATTTTTCTATGTTGGTTAATTCGCCTCGTAGATTGTTATAATTATTCTTGTTTTTAAAAGCATTTCCCTATTAAAACTGAATGATCTCATTTCACTTATTTCAGTATTCTAGTTTTACACACAGAATTATTATACACACGCTCAGGAAAGCAGGCTAATGATTTGCATCGGTAACTTTTTGTATAAATTATGTTTGGATTAGTGAAGTCTGCAAGCCGCCAATATTAAGCGGGGACGTTACAGATAAATGTTACAAAAAGAATAACATTTGTACTCTCTAAAATTGATTTTAGTTTACTATTTTCTCTTTCGTGCAATACGTATGTGATTGGGATATCGAGTGTTAGTTGTTAACAAAAAAAAAAAAGGCTCGAGTGTTGTTCACCCGCTAATAGTGGTAAACCGCACTATTCCGAACGCCGGCCTGTGTAATCGTTTGCTTTGTTTTGGAGTGTACGAGGTCGTAAACATAAACGGAAAAACGACGGTTTGACAGTGGCCTGTTTGCAATAAACCTTTAGATAGAGAGAGGGAGGGAGAGATCGCTGTCGACGTTATATTTTGTTTAGTCGTAATCGCTTATCATTTTTTGCTTAGTTAGGGTGCATTTTTATAGTTTCCAACGCAACAAAAAAATACTTTTCATGACATTATTTTGCTTATCGGGCCACAAAATCATCCCAGATATATATAGAAAAAAAAATTCAGACGGACTTCCAGCGGTGGAAGTACTGTCCTGCATTGGTTGAGGCAGTTCCGATTAATTTTAACGCACATTGCGGCAATCTCGTTACAGGTCGTTCATGCTAAAATGAGCACTTTTCAAAGCCATGCTTAAGATATAATTGTATGCACGTTGTCTATTCTTCCACCGCATGTAAAATTAACATTTCCATGGACCTCGTCATTTTATTCTTGCATAGGTCAAGAAAAAGTGATATTATTAGATAAGTAAACATTTTATAAATCTGCTATTTTTTACACACTGAGCCGTTTAAAAAAAAGCATAAGACCTAATTTAAATTATCACATGTGACTACTTTACACTTTTTATTCGTCATTAACGTATGGAACTACTTTCCATCCATCCTTACCAACTTTACCGGGTGCGTGTCACTCAGTGCGCCCGTCAAAATCCATACAGGCCTGGACAGTGATATTTTTCGAAGGTTGATTAAAAAAATGCTCACTTTATGGTGAACAGCCTATACATGAGTAGGTAATGGGCGAAGGGAAGCTCAGTATCTGCGCACAACGAATGTTATTGTTCCATAATTGGCATTAAAGGTGCGATAGTGTGCTGCAAAATTGTTTCAGTTTGGTGACATGCTGTGGAACTTTGAGATTTTAATCTCGATCCATTTGAAACGAAATTTCAACCGATGGTACACGCTTGTTAGTGACCTTGAAGACAGTCGCCACTACAACTAGAGAAACAAATGCTAGGTGACCAGTGGCCAAGCTTACTGTCAACAAAGTCGATGACGTCACAGTATGCAGTACGTACAGTTACGAAAATTTAATTTTTATAGATTGACGCAATTCCAATGTAAAAATACACTTATTTAACAGGTATAAATTTGGTTCTCTCGGATAGCAGTAGTCCATTGGGCACAGAAAATTGAGTTTTGGTAATAAACCATAGACTAAATACGAAGTAAAACGATGTCGATGGCTGCCCACAACCAATCTTTGTGTCCTAATACTGTACCGCTTTTCTGCCAACACGTCTAGCGATAACAGCATGATTTGGATTTTAGATAAGAAAACTGATTTGTAAACAAATGCTTTGTGAAGTACGTATAATCTCTCTAACGAATTCTTAATATAGTTTAATTTAATTGAAATTAAGATATAAAGACATGCATCACTGTTGCCCATATGACGTTAACAGCTGCGTATGATTGGGGTATGTCAACGTTGGTTACATTCGCAGAAGACTAATAACCGGACTACCTCATCATTAGTCTGTGGATAATACATTCAGAATAAAATCTTGGAGTACTTTATGATATCAGTTAGGCTAGCTAAATACTCTTTTCGAGAGCAGTTTAGTAAATACTTTCTATCGTCAGTTACTGGATTTTTTTTGCACATGCAGTCTACTGTTAAATTCAAGAAAAGAATAACATCAATTGTTAGTAAGTATGCATCTGCTCTTTTAAAACAGTGAACGCCCTTATCTTTTTGCTTTACTGTGACGAAAAAATTGTGGCTTTAAAACTTGTAAAATATAAATATGTATATATAATACGCCTTCTACCGAAAAGTTCTGTTTCGGTACATACAGGAAAACAATTTTTTTGTTTAATGATAAAATGTGTTGTATTTTTAGCAATATATACAGGCAAGATGGTTCAGGTTGCCTCAGATCACAAATTTTCGGAGAGTAATCCCAAGTAGCGATGTGAGTCGTTTTTAGATCAGAAATTCTGGTTCTTTATTTCGTAAAACGATTATACGAAAACGACACGTACAATAAGATTAAAATTCATATACCTTGTCTGCTTTATGGTATTTATATGTATGTGCTTTGAAATGAATGAGCTACTTTCATAGATTACAACGAATTATTTGCAGACGTGGTGCGATTCTGTTTAAAATAAAAAGGGTAATAATTAGGTCGTTTGTCAATGCCGGCATAAGGTTTATTCCACAGGTTGGGAAGCTGTGTTGTTAGTTTGGCAACTAAAATCTTATGCCATTGGGTAAGCGCTAGTGTCGTGTATGTAATGGATTTACTCTATTTTCTACGTTTTAAAAACAAAATAATTTCAATAAATTATACAGAGTATAAAACAGTCGCCCGGCAGCGTATGTCTGTGTATTTGGCTAAGGCTGCTAAACTACTAAATTAATTTTGATGCGGTTTTCACCATTTAGAAAATCCTTAAGGAAGGTTTATGTGTAATACATTAATATTTAATGTAATGATAGTAGAGAAATAGCAATGTTTTCTAATAGTCGGAAAAAGCCGCTTTTCGGGCGCTTGAATGGCTTACGCTGACTTTACTAAAAGAGATGCGCCAAATTAATGTAAAACAGAAATATAGATCTCAAAATGGTCTAAAATAGTCCATGGCAGTATATTTTTATCTTCTAAGGATGACCCACAGTAAGTATTTTTGTCTTTTTAAATGTTATTAAAAATATGATCTTTTGAACAACACAGATAATCATTATCAAATTTAATGTATTAGTTACACCATGTCATTTATAGATCTACCACAGATTCATTAATTACGCGCAACAAAATAATTACAGCGATCATGCGAGAAGATGAGGACAAAACTGTCACATTACTCACTGCGGCCGTGTGTGTGTGTGTGTGTGTGTGTGTGTGTGTCGAACCCGAGCGATGCCGGGGCGGAGTTAGTTATTTAAATAAATGTAAAATAACCTAATGACTTAGTAACTAAGTAAAATATTTTTATTTTTCATTTTTCACGCAGCTAATAATTTTAATTAAAAGTGACCTCTTTGGAAAACTTCGCACCTAGCGGCGAAAACTCATTTTGTTCCTAACCTGAGAATTGACCTTAGCCAGGAGGGTAACATTGTGCGAACCGATCTGGTACTAACTACTAAAGTGTACACGCAAAAAAAGTACATGCGAAATGACTGGATAAAAACAATATCCGAAGTCCATAAATTATTTTTTATGCCAAAACGGTCATTAAAAATATTAAAAAATCGGCAACTTTTAAAACTGTGATTTTTCGTATACCTGCTGATAACATGTTTCACGATTTAAAAAAAAAAATTAAACATTGCTTTGTAATGAATGTTGACAGCTCGCGAAGGTTTGGCGGGACAGGAACAAGGTGGCCGCCACAGGGTCCGGGCTGAATGGCCACCAGATACTGCTGTTGTCCGCTAACGGCGATTATCCGCCGCGCATCGGGACGTAAATGGTAGGGGTTTGGCGAGCAGAACACGGGGAAACGATCCCCTCCGGTGCCCGAGCGGGGCCAGGCCAGGCGCGCGCGATTAATCTTGGTTAGGGGCTAACTGGCGCGGGGCGTGTTCCCGTTAAACATCCGTGTTGTCCTCCCCCCCCCCCTACTTTCACTCTCCACAGGTTACAGCGACAACAACGCTGTGTTGACGCCTGCACGGTCTCTGTTTCAGCGAGGGGAGTAAAGGAAGTCTGAACAGAGATGGAATGTATCGCGGCGAGCCGTCACAAGGTAGAAGTTTCACCTAGATGGGTCATCCCAGCTATAGTCTATTTGCGGTTTCTTCACCCTTTAGAATCAAACTTGGACAAATCATCCCATATATGACGTTATGATGGTTTCAAGTTGAACACGTAATTATGTTTGTTGACAGTTATGATAATTATTTACATGTGTGTTTTGTACACTAGCACACGTCTATTTACATATTAGTTTGAGTAATAGTAATTATTTTAACCCCTCCTAGGTTTATGATTATTTCAATTAAAAGCACGGAATATTTGTATTGTATACTACCATTCCAAATATTATTTTATTCTTATTTGTGTTATTCTACGACATGTTATGTACTCTTAGATAAGTGGTGATAACCGAAATATCTTAATTTCAATCTATTGGTTAATTTATATGTTTATGTAATTTTTTTCAATAATTTCAAAACATAATCATTTATTTTATTTGCTATTTTGAGAAAGCAATAGTCTAATTATTTTCGTTTGTTACCGGAAGAGTTACATTTGAAGGGTCCAGCAGCGGGATTTTCGCTGGGATATTCGGTAGGAAAATCCCCAGCATCTTTGTAAGGATCATAAAGTTTTTCAACCCCAGAGGTTAGTTAGACTTTATAGAGCCAGCCAAGTAAAGAAGAGGGCTGAATCTCATTCTTGGCTATCTTATTAGTGGATTCCGGCCTAAGAAGAGACGTCGATGAACTTTGACGTCGCCATGTTACAGGCTAAGGGTCTGGCCTACATCCAGGTGACGCCCTCGTCATTTTTAAGTCAACTGTTTATTGATTTCAAAAGTAAAGTGATCTACAGAGACTTAAAAAATCCTAATTTTAGGATGAGATATTGGCAGAAGATTTATCTTGTTCTATTTTCCAGAGACAGGTCAATTACAAGATAAGCACCGGCGTAGTAATTGATTGAAGAACCCAATTTGTTAATAGTAGTGAACTTTTAATATAATTATCATTTATTTGAGATTTGGTGTTTTGATGATCAAGAAAATTGAAGTTAAAATGAATACGAGCACTGAGACAGTGATTCGCACTAATTTAATATGGAGCTCAGTAAACTCATAGGAGAGAGTATTGATTGGAAACTACTACTGGGAAATAATGATTTAAATTTATTTTATTTTAGAGTTTAATTTATTTTTTGGCTGTTTTTAAATATTTTATTTTAAATTAAATTCTTAATTTTTTTTGTAAGTTTCTTAAGAGGATCGCGCTATAAATTCTAATTTACAGCAATCCTACTTGAAGTAATATTTAATTTATTTTATCAAAATTGGTCTAATCTTGAAAGAAACGCAATTTTCATCTTATTCAAGTCTATTTCTAGGCAAGTTCATTTAAATGATGCTATTTTCTGGTTTATTTTAATTTTATTAGAAGCAGCTTATCCCATTGGCATGTCTTCATATAACTGCAGTTATCCACTGTTTTGTGCATGGGTTTTGCATTCATGAATATTTTAGAGTTCCAGTTCTCAAAAGATGGTCTACGAAAGGTGAACGTGTGATATTAGTGTGCAAATATTTCTTGTCTTATTCGTTCACGCACTATCACATGAAGCAAGTTTCCTGAATGAGTCACACGATACTATAATCATATAAAGATTTGGCGCAACCAACGTAACAGCATAAGTAATTCATACAAGTTACCCAAATACCAATCTCTCAGGAACTGGGTGCAGCTCACATCACCTGTACATATCACTGTACGACCTCGTAGGGCAACGTACCATCACTCGTGGTACACTGAAAAGTTCGTAGTTATCGTCTTCGCAGCTGTAAGGGACCCGCAGGTTTCCAGCTAGTGCGTATGTTTACCAATTGTTTATCTTGTCGATAGCGCGTGTAGTGAAGTGCGTGTGCGTAGCTTGCCACACCAAGTGTGTCTGTCTATCGCAGCATCAAAAAAGTTTTGTGATAGGGAAGAGTACAAGCGGCACTTGTTTACACTAACGTCATCACTGTTTACTTTGTTTACACTTTTCAGTAAGGCATACACAAGTATTGACAGTTCATCTAAACTTTATCGTCTAGTCCTTACGAATTCAGTCTACCAGTGCTATTACCACGTAGCATACAGTACCATACATACACTTGACTTAAGAAATAAACACGTGAATAATCAACAATATGCACAACACTAAGGAAATTACAGTCTAAACCATAGGCGTTCCATTATACTAGCGTTACCGTACGCTATAAAGTTTTAGCTCATACCCATTGTAAACACAGCCAGATTGCCCCTACCTAATACTTCTGCGTTATTCACGGAATATCCTGATGTATTCTCAAATTATTTTTTTTGTTTTAGATCATTGCCTTGTAACATGCTTTTTCACATGAAAAATGTTGCTGGTTGTTTCATAATTTCTTTTGGTTCTCAAAAAATACATAGCAAATGTTTACCTTTTTTACCTTTGTATACGCATAAATCGTTCATGTGATGTCATTTTCAGTCTACAGAGGAATAAACTTATTAATATGCACAAAAATATGTATTTTCTCAGTGATGGTTGTCCTTAAAAAATCTTACTTTTAAATTTCCCATGCTTGAAAGTATTTTATTGTATAATGATGTGCAGTTAAGGTTTATTATGTTTTTTTTTTTTTTAACCATTCAGTTATTCACATTTCTGCAAACAATGCTATACGTCGCAGAACAGATTTCTCGAAAGAAGAGGTAGCACATAAAAAAAAAAGCGCTTTTTCGTATAGCTTTTCATATTCATGTTGTTACTAAACATGTGTCGATTATATCATGGAGATTCCTACGAAACCTAACTAAAATTCTGTGAAACATTAAATGTAACTTATGAATTTCAACAACGTTTATTTTGAAAGCTGCTTCATGTGTAGTAGAAAAGAACAATACAGTTATTTTTCTTACATTCATTTTCGTCATATTTTAAAACTTACTTTAGTAAGTATTCGTTCTCATGAGAGAAATTAGTTGCCTATTGATTCCAAATAAGGGAACACAAATTATGTGTGTACCCGCTTAACGGCTATATCAAGGTCTCGGAGTGAAAGAATTCCACGGGGAAAAAAAAGACCAGAATTTACGTTACTTGATATATTCTGAAGGGGTTAGATTTTATTAACAAGGTTTTGGAAAGCTGAAAACTATCATATGGTGCAATTTATTTAGTTTATTCGCGGTTTCATAACACAAGTTTGAAACAATCCTTTGAAATATCGCCCCACGTTTTGTATGACTCGTTGTTTCCTAAATATTTTATGTAGCACAGGCATTTTATACTAGCAAAAAAGTATTATATATTTTTTTATTAATTTTACACTTTTATTAAATTTTATCCATAAATTATTACATTCACGATTAAAATGAATGAAAACATGGAGAAAATAGATGTTGGTAATGCCTAGTAGAATACGGTTCTTATAGAAAGTAATATTAAAGTGAGTACGCACGTATGCTGCGCGCTGTCACTTCGATGTAGTTTTCTACACTTCATTAAGCTTTATTTGCATTAGGCGGAGGAAAATATTGAAAGTAAAACTTTAGGAGGCATTCAGAAAAGTTGTAAATGACCCTGAATGAAATTTACAGCCTATATTTTCGAGTAAATAATTACTTACTATCGGGTTATAAATCAAATCATCACTAAACATAATAAAATAATTGTCTAAAAATTAATAAATTAATATTTTCTACAACCATACAAAATTTGAATCTATTAAAATATTTTTTTAAACTTATTTTTTTTATATTTAGTTAAATGACATTCTATTAGCAATGAGAATACCTTGCTTCTAAAGTTTTGCATAAAAATAATGGAAAACAGTTGTCTTACCTAGGGACTAATTTCGTGGTTTCTGTACGTTATTATTCGAAAACTAGTCACGATATTTTTAAACTCAAAATTTGTACATAGTATAAACTATTGCTGTATGGGATGGCTTAGTTGATTAAAGTATACAGTCAACAAAAGAAACTCCATCGAAGTATACTATGAAGTTTAAATTATGTTCCTGAATTTATGTATAGAGAAATCGCGCATTGCGAAACATTTCAATGGTCCTATAGGCCATTCACTGTAAATCGAGCACTTTTGACGGCCTAGTTAATTGTTCCCTCAAGTCATATTTTTTTTCCCCTTTAACCACTTTTTTTTAAAATAAATATTGCAGTGTAAGTAATATACAGTGTTTATATTCGATCGCACTTGGAAAAATAGTTAGTAAATATATTTTATTGTAGCCTTAGACGTTAACTTCCAAGTGAGAGGGCTTTCAAAAGTGCTCACTTTACCGTGAATAGCCTATATAGGCTGTTCACGGTAAACTGCGTACTTTTGAAAACCCTTCTTATGGTCTTGTATGCACGTTGTGTATTCTTCCGTCTTATGTAGAATTACAATTACCATTGCCATGGACCTCATTACATTATTCATGCGTCGGTGATTTGAAACTCTGAAATCATTAGAAAAGTAAATATTTTACAAATAAGCTAATTTTTACACTTCAGTTTTTTTTTTTTTTAATTCACCGAACGCGAAAGAAATAATCACAAAAGGTCACCTAGCACTTTTTATTTGACGTTAAGATATAGAAGTACTTCCCATTCATCGTTTACCAGCTTTATTGGGCGCATGCCACTCAGTACGCCTGTTAAAATATATGCAGGCAGGGGTAGAAACCTTTTTCTAAGGTTGATTTCAAAAGTGCTCACTTTATCGTAAACAGCCTGTCGATGAGTGTACGCCAAGGCTGCAAGTGAGTTGTCTGTATGTTTATTCGCCTCCAATAAGAAACTTATATGACCCGAGCGACTATGAAGACAACAATAGTAAATGCTGGCTTATGCTGGTAACAGTGTGGAAAGCACGCAATCTGCGACAGTATTCAAAATGGGGGAAACTCATATTACGAGGCTCGCTTCTCCTATTTTCCGCTAGACTTAGTTTTTTTTCTTCTTTGGTTTCGTGAACCTCTGCAAGGATTGGATCTCATCTGACGCGCCCGGGGGCCGGACGAAGAGTGTTCGAGAACATTCCAGAATATCCCTCGGGAGCTCTTAGAAAACCACGGCTTCCTTCAGGATTACACAACACAAGCTTCGAGCGCTCCCCTCCCTTCCCCCAACTTACGAGGGGGCTCTCACGTCCTCTGGAATACAAAGACACGAGCAAGATACATGACAGGCCAATTTTCCTTAGTGGAAAATCCTTGGAAAAACGCGACGCAGTACATAATCTTCCCTTTCCTGTCGTAAAATTAATGCTGGATGTGATTACGGGGCTACACCTGCGTTTTTTCTAGGTTATTAATATTACGTATTAAAGGCTAGTAAGAATATGCGGCTATACTGAGGAGGCTGTACAACTTTTAGCCCTCTCTAATGACGAGGGAAGTATTCCAGATGTTCCTCAATTTTTCCAGCCAATTTTTCTACAGGAATAAGCTTCTACGACGCCTGTAACTTTCTCGGCGATTATTCACAGAGAAAAAACTCCTTTAACTTTATATACATAGCGTATCGTAGTGATAAAATTCCGTCCAATAGAATTTCGCTCGTCCTGGCTTTGGTAAAACGTATAGTGGCCCTGTATTAAGTCAAATATTTCATGCTACAACACTTAATCTGTCGTCCAATGGTACCTCAGATATTTCTTAAGCTACACTTAAACACGTTTGTTTCAGTTTCAGGTCACAATTGACATTTTTGTGGGCTCGATTTCTCTTTCATTTTCAAATTATTCGTAAACTATTTTTTTCGCTAACTTTACCCTGAGATGTAAGAGGAATGGTGCCGACTTGAAAAAGTGATTTAATATAAAATACTCCGTCAAACTATATCGCACAAGTAGCATTCCGTAGAATTGAATTTTATCTAATACTTTATTTATCTCTTTCAATCATCAATAATTCGTGTGGTAAACGCTCTTTTTCTCGTAAAATTGTTTCGACCAAATAATAATCAAAACCCGCCACTTATGTATGTTTTGTGCGTGTGGGCGTAGGAGCGACTGAAAATTCATACGTAAGCCTGAAAGTGAATAAGTTATGTATGTATATTCCGAGTAAAGTGTTTAATCAGTCCCGAACTCGACTCTAATAAAAATTATCTATTTGGTTTACGTCTTTGACTAGTTAAATCCGTCAAAGGTATCTGAAATTGTTGCCTTTTAAGTTGTATAAATATATTCTAGCTGCCAAGTGCATTTCAACTCACTTAGCATCACCTATTCAAATGTTGTGATATTATTATTAGCTGTAAAGCAGCGATGTTGGATAAAACCGTTATAAATATTTTTAGTTCACCCATAATTCGCACGTAACGCAAAAATAACGTTAATCTGCAATATTTGTTCACTTAAAGAAATGTTGCTTTGTTATACATATTAAGTAAACAACGAATAAAATCGTCTTTTAATGACTTCAGGAAATTGCAGTCATTCTGAGGATCGCTGAAGGCTTACTACCTAAATGTGGTAGGACATTGGACTTGTTTTATAATATGTGCGTTTTTTATGAAGGCTACGTTGATAACCATGGCCAACATAAAACACGAGTGAAGATATTTGGGCAGCTCTTAACATCGGGGTCTTGAGAGCCGATCAGGGTGATTGAGGTGAGTATGGAGCAGCGCCGGAATGAAGTGGCGGGGGAAACGGGATATACCCGAGAAAACTCGTCGACCAGCGGCATCGTCCGGCATGATTCCCACTTGCGAAAATACAAGAGTGACCCGGCCGGGGATTGAACCTGGTTCGCTTTGGTGGGAGTAGAGCGTGCAAACCGCTCAGCCCCGCGGCCCCCTGCCAACATAATGAGGTTTGTCAAGAATGGAAGCCCGAAAATAATTAATTGTAATAAAATATGACCCGGTAATCAATTATAAACTTCATTATTTTCCAAAACAAATGTAACAAAGATAAAATTAATTTTAGAATTTGCAAATTATTTCCCGCGACACCAAATATAAAATATTTACACCGCAAAAACGTCTGAAAAGCTTAAGCATTAAGATTCAGGTAACTATTTGAAGACTTTTCCCACGCATAAAGTACTTGTGCAAGCTGTAAAGCCGCATAATTGATATCAACAAACGAGATACCACTTTCTGAAAGTGAGTTAAGAATATGGCTGTTCCTGACTGACGAATCAGTCAATAACTGAACTCTCGACCAGAAGTGTGATTCGTCGGAAGCGGAAATATAGGCTACCACTAAATCATTGAAGTGAAATTCAGCCACAAAAATAATTATTTTGTCTTTGTTTTCCTGTGGAAATATTTAAAAAAGTTTTGATAGAATTTGTTTGGATTACTTAATGTTTTGGAGTGGTGTATACGCAGAAAAAATTGATCGGTATTATGTTATTTTAATATCAGTGTTTAGTTCCTCCTTATTTTAAAAATACCGCTAACTTCTGGTAGCATGAAACTGCTACATCAAATCCGATTAATTACTTTGCTTGCATCAAAATCTCAAACACCTATGTTTTTAATAGTTTTCCGCCAGTTTTCATGCTTTGCTTTCATACATTTAATAAATTTGATTCCTAAAATTTATAACTTTTGAAGTACGTAATACTTCATTTGTAAGTGAAGTTCATAGGGTTTCGATCCCAGAATATTGTTTGCACTGAAGAATCTAGTTATTTCGAGAGTTGATAGGCCTACAAAAATTTTTCAGTAATAAAATATCTAAAATAATTGCATATTTTTTAGTTGCATTCATCCATCATGGGCAAATTGATTAATTTCTCAGAATTTGGTTTAAAATTAATTTTTCTAAAATATTTACTTCTCAGAAATAATTGTGAGAGATTGCTTCCAAATTGCAAAGGAATTTGTACCATCAGTTACGATTCCTAAAATCTCCGTATGGCTTGGAAAACTCTGTCTTCACACATATACTATATAATATGAGAGTAACATGGAGCTCCAAAATCCAAAATCTAATTCAGCATGATAATGTTCGTGCCGGAAACATTTCGGAGTATATAATATATATATATATATATATATATATATATATAATATATATATAATACTTGTTTTAATAATGGAAACATATATATTTTTAATCGAAGAGGCCACTGATTGAGACTTAAAATATATGTACATTATTTTTACTCATGTGTTCGTAAGATGTTTTATTTACACATTTCAAGTCTGAGGCTCTTAGCTTTTTCTGGTTAATCTCACCAATACTTGAAGCAATATAATAAGCAATAATAAGTTATATACAGGCTCTGCAATAGAAAAGCTACTGTAGAAACAGGCTGTTTAACTGTTTCAGTCTCGAGCTCTGAGCAGATAAAAAAAAGGTTACAACTATATAAACATTGATCTACTTTGTATAATAATATTTATTTTATCAAATATGAGATAAGAATGTAGGCCTATAAAATTTACATAAAAGTTAAAAACGAATAATTTCATGGATCAAAATTCAGTTCGTGTGCAAGCGATTTTTTTGTTTTAAAAATTAATAAATCAGCACAGTCCTAAAATATAATGTGAGGTAATGCGTGTTTTCATTTTTTTTTATGAAGGAAGCCTAATTATTTTGTTTTTCATAATTTTACGCGTAAACACATCGCGACAAAAATATTCTCCAGAACTTGAAGTAAAAAAAAAAAACCCGTTTTGTATGGGCTGGCAGTTATGTTTTGTTTTTATGGAAGTCAATGAGAAATCAGAGCATAAATGATTCTTTACACAGTACATGATTTCTCTCTGGCAGCGGAAACAGAGCCTGAGTTTGTGGCAGGACTACGTGATATTAATGTAACAGCCATGTGACTACCTTGCATCCTCAGAGATGATTGATAGCCATGTTTCTGCGCGGGCATGTTACACTGGTGACAGTATTACCAAAAGTGTTTTAAAACAGAATGACAGATAAAATGATATATAGTTTGCATGTATGTGATAATACAAACGGGAAAGCTGTAATCACGGATTTGAAATAGTAACACGTATACTCGCACTATATGTTAAACAAAAAAAACTTAAATATCACTTAATTGATTTCCTATACGATTTTGGCAATCTAATGATTATTTTACATAAATTAACTACCAATTTATATTTTAAAACAATGTGATAACTACATAAATTAATCATAAATGTAAAAGTTCGTCATTTTTGTAAACTTTTTACATCAAAGATTTTCTTGTTGGGAATAATGGTGGATTTTTTGTAAGAGGTTCTGTTAGTGACTACATATTTAAGTAAATGGCAGAGTTTAAAGTTGACAAAGGAGGAGTAATTTGAGTTATGGAACGCTTGTATTTAAATGCTTTTATAGGTTCTAAAACAACGCCCTCATACCTAAATTAATTTACAATTTCCTTTAACAAGTTTTTATTTGACAGTCATCCAAGATAGAACATGTTCCTACATTTCTTTCCAAATAACCGGATGACGGAAAAAAAAAAACCCTTTTCTTTATGAAGAAACGACCAATTAGAAAAGGATAAATACCACACTGTAGCATTGTAATAAAATAACTATTTAATTAGGTCATAAAAGCAGCAAAATTATTTGCTTAGCATTGTAAATACAAAAATGTGGAATTTTTTCCTATCTGAAACTATTTCCCAATTTTTTTTAAATTTCATTATCATGCAAGAGAATTATACAAGTGTTACATTAATGCAAAGATTGACAACTGTTCTTAAGCTATAGCACAGAAAAGTCAAATATTTTGGAATATGAGAGCCCAGTTTTCGATGCTCCTTAATAACTTTGCCACCTAAATCGCACATCATGCGATGTACTGTCGTCATGTAGACAACATATTAATTAAGCAGCAAAGCTTTTTAACAATCTCTGCTCGGTTACTGGCATTCTGATGTCTTTACCAAAAATTTTTTCCCGTCCGAAAGGGAATTATTATTTAATAATTTTTCATTTCGACAATCGCGATACTTGAGATACTGCGAAACAAGTCTGGTCATCGGCACGGTGGTGTTGTTGCTGTCACGTCTAGTGCTTGGACTCGATATCACCCCGACAGAAACAACAGTCGCCCATAGCCTTGCAACAGAAGCCAGTGTTATCAGATGACGCAAAGTAGGCCCGTTAGTCATCACGGTCAAAACATCTTACTATTCCTGCTCTTTTTATGTCGCGTTCATGTTCATCAAAAGTTGTTCTACAGGATGCGTTCAGTACGCTACCAAAAAAAAAAGTTTCCAAGTCATGTAAGGTTATGGGAATCTGTTAGAACTTGAAAGTTTCGAGAATTTTAGAGAACTCCTTAACTTCCGCTCAACATTCTACGCTTGGATGAAACATTTCGTAGACCTTGTTTACCTAAACTACAGTCTAGTTATATTATTTTTCTCAAAATACATTGATATACATATATATTGTATTGCAAAGGGCTTTTTAACGTCCCCCGGTTTTAGGCTTGAAAGCTTAACAGGAAACTGCTTACAGACTAACTTATAACCTAACTTAAATTAACACCCATGCCTTACCCGGGATTCGAACCCAGATCCTCCCGAACCCCAGATCAAAATATCTATTAAATTTTGGGTGGAAATTATTATCTTTTTGCATTACCGTGAAGTATCTACATTTTCCGACATACCGCTTATTAGGAACCAAATCTGTACTTACATGCGTGATTTTAAAACAATGGCCACGAAGATTTTGGCTCACAGTATAGACACTACAATGGAGTATCCATGCTCAAAGGTTATGGCTGTCCTAACATGTCAGTCGGGGTGATATAAGGCGTTTGAAAATGGGAAACATAAAATTCACCAGTCAGGAATGAGTACGGGCCAGACAGCAGATTCCCCCTGTGGGAACATCTATTGCCAACCCGCCCTCTAGGATTACGCAATGAAAAATATTACAAATAAAATATTTAAACCACTTTGAATTCCTTATCTGAACGTTGCAGGTTGCAAATGTCCACAAGAGAATACATGAGTGGACTTTTCTGATAGAAATTTTTGAGGTTTTCTGTTTACATGTAACGGATTAATATAGTTTAGATGAATAACGCAATCTAATCTATTTTAGATAATTTTGTTTCTTGGTTTTAACTAGGGGGAGGACGTCCAAATGAAAATTCTCCTTAATCGAAATCAAATGTCCTTTTTTTTGAAACCGGAGCAACTCCCAGTGCACGTGGAGTGAATATTGTGTGCTCCTTTCGGTACCAGAGGGCGAAGTCGCCTAAAAGAAAAATCTGGCGAGACGGGCAAAAGTATGAACAAAACAAATATGGTAAAATGCTCCTCAGATATTCAACTTGCCCTAAAAGCGACAAGAATTTTGTCTATCAATTTGAGAAGAAAAGGAAAATGAGCAGAAGCAGCAGGTGTGAAACTGTACAGACAGCGACAGCTCAGGATCTTCAGAGAGGATGTAATAAACATTCAAAATGCCAGGAAATAGGTGCAGTCAATACATCTTAAACCTTGTCGTCGTTAATAGAAGCAAAATTACCATTGAAAAGTGCGGATTTTACGCGTTATATTGTCAATCAGCATGTTAAAAGAAAAGGACGAAAGTGACATGTGTAGTAACGAAAGATTTTCTCAGCTTTTTATATCCTCAACATTACATGGAGAAAATTGAGGAATGTTTTATAAGTATCTACGTCCTTGTTCTGTATGTTGTAGATATAAAAGATAAAAGTTTTGGAAATGAACTGAGGATGCCGTTCACTAAGAAGAAAATATTCCAATACAAAGCACTAATATTCGCCCCTTCAAGATAGGTAAAATGACAAGAATTACTCTGTACAAATAGTGACAAACGGGAAGGTTCCGAGCGCATTAGCAGACGCCATTGCTCTTCAGTGTCCCGTATGTAAGTAAACAGCCAGGGGTTAATCGTTATTGGCAACGCAAAACTCAACTGATCCATCTTCTTTGAAGTTCGGCCTTTCAATTCTACAAGCACAAAGAGCCGGAAATGTCGCGAATTCATGTGTGAACACGTTAAGATTCATATTTTGTTAGACACGTCCCAGATGACTTTTGACCGGTTATATACCCCTATGTGGTGTATAATCTCAAGAGTAAAATTAAGGTTGATATGGATGTGGAATTATAGGGCTATGAAATATATCAAATCAACAAACCTAGAATTGTCTTTACTAAAGTTAAAATAAGAGCACAAGAAAATGTGATTTGGTAAGAAGGGATTTGGCTTAAGGGATATGGATATCGGTAAGAAGGGATAAGGTTAGAGGGCTCGGACTAGCTCTGTCACACACTGACAGAAAATCGAACAAAATATTTGTTTGTATAGGGCCAAATATATATATTTAGTTGCCCTAACAAAATATATTGAGCGAACAAAATTTGAAAAGCAACAAAATTGCTTTTGTTCGTCTAACAAAATATATGTTTGAATAAACGAAATCTCGGTGTTGGGCCGAAAAAATTTGTCTGCCTACTAAATATTTTGTTGAATCAACTGTATATATTTGTTTGGCTACTCATTTGACTGCCTTAGAAAATACAGCTCGATAATTTGTTTGTATTTTTGTGACAATTAGGGTATTATCTGCGTTTCTTAGTGCATTTATTGGTGCTTAACAATTTTATGAATATATTAATAAAACAATACATCAAGAAACTGACTAGTAAAGCGGTAAAACTTGAAATATTTGTTTGCATACGTTGCCCAAATTTTATATATATATATATATATATATATATATATATAATGCCAGGAATGCTCAATTTTCTCCATGTAATGTTGAGGATATAAAAAGCTGAGAAAATCTTTCGTTACTACACATGTCACTTTCGTCCTTTTCTTTTAACATGCTGATTGACAATATAACGCGTAAAATCCGCACTTTTCAATGGTAATTTTGCTTCTATTAACGACGACAAGGTTTAAGATTTATTGACTGCACCTTTTTCCTGGCATTTTGAATTTATATATATATATATATCTTTTCTGTGTCGTTAGTTGTCACGTTAGCTGAAATTACTAAGGCGTAGCGCTCAGACGCAGGTGAACTAAGTTCGAAACTCCGTCGAGCTTGTAATTTTCTTTTCTATCGGCCCAAACTGTTCAATGTATGTGCTGGTGTAGTCAAACAAATCCTTATTTGAACAATCCAAATCTTGTTTGATTCAACAAAACCTTTTTTTCTCCGCCGACTGACACTCCGGCCCTCAGCTACCATGACCACCACACTTCTCGCCCACACCCACCTTCACCGAACTCCTAGACTCCCATTGGCTCTCCCTAGCAGCCTGGGCGGAGTTACCGACGTGATTGCTGATGGAGTTTCCGCAGCCCCACTGTGTCAGCCACTGCGCCAATGTCTCTGTTGTCTGCGATTATGGTTTATAGAACAACCATTGACCGCATTCCAGCCTTGCCTGACCCCGCTTGATAGGTCGTAAACGTAAAAGGCCAGTAATGAATCTATTAGGAAAGTACCGGATCTCACGCTACCTGGCCTAGGGTTTAACTGGAGCAACAGCAATTGGACAGCTATAGCCCATTCGCTATTAATTCCAACGTTTCTGAATTTCTGCTAAAGTTCTACTTCCAGAATATTCCGCAGCCTCTTGATAAAAAAAAAAAGCTTAGCATTCATGCGCTCTCTATATAATAATATTCTGCTTACGAACTATTTCGTACTACGAATTACCAACACGCCGATTGTCTCTCTGTCGTTAATCACGTTGGTTATTTAGGAAACGGCCAATCACGTCATGAGTGGTGTGTTTTTTCAAAGGTTTGATTCAAAAAACGTAAGACACCACGAAAAGACTATAGCTGATGCTCGAATGCACCAAGGAATACGGAGTCTAGCTTGTTGACGGATGAATCCGCGAAATTCTCAGGTCCCTGTACGTATATGCATACATTACATTCACGTAATGTCTACCGTTTCCTACAAATTAGATAGGTTTTATTTATTTATTTTATTTTTTAGTAATGTCTATAAAGTCTGTTCACGATGAAGTGAGCACTTTCGAAATCAACCTTAGAGAAAAGTCACTGCTCCTACCTGCATATATTTTAACGGCCACCATGGGCAATGCACCCAGTAAAGTTGGTGTTGATGGATGGGAAAGTAGTTCCGTATCATAACGTCGAATAAAAAGTGTTGGGTAACCAATTCTAGTAACTTAAATTATTTCTTTCGCTTTTTGGCTTTTTTTTTAATGCATCGAAGTGTGTAAATAACAGATCTATTAAATATTTACTTTTCTAACAATTTCACGGTTTCGCTTGACCGACGCATGAATAAAGTAATGAGGCACACGACAATGTTTATTTTACATAAGGTGGAAGAATACACAATGTGGATACAAGTAGATTTTAAACAGGGCATTCCGAAGTGCTCATTTTAGCGTGAACAATCTATAACAAAATTTTCATTGCTAGTCGTGCGATAATTTAGTGGTTAGCATGCTGCACACCGATCCAAGGATCGTGACCAAGAGTTCTCTACCTTGGGTATGGGTGCTTGCTTGACGTTTAATTTAGATGAGGACAGTTTGTAATCCGCCCTCATAAGACTTCTATATTAAAGGCAATGACGCATCTGAAAGACCTAATATTTTTTAATTCAAATTTTTACCGCAGGAAAGCATGAGCTAAACACCCACTGTTCGAAAAAATTAACAGCGTAGTGGTTCAATAATCTGCAACACTTGTTACCAATGGGACAATTATTAGAGAAGGCACAGGAGGCTAGGAGTAAAGTTATTTGAAATGTCAGCATTTCAATCTAGAAAAAACATCAGAATGTCAAACATAAAATATTTGTTTCGTCGCCTCGTACTGGCACCATGAACCTCTACTATCATCAGCTTTAGGTTTCCCGAAGAAGCCAGTGCGAAATATTTAGATTAAACAGTAGACTTAAAAGTGGCGAGATACAATATATTGATGAAGAGGGTGGCGATACTTCATAAGGCTCCTTATATTAGATATAGATGGAAAAAGTGTTTTTAAAATTGTAAGTACATTTTTTTACGGTGTGTATATTACGTGTTTCATGAATTTTAAATGTAACTGCTGTACTTCGGTTATGAATATATGCGTTCATTTGTGTAATAATAGTTAATTTAAATATATATATATAATATTTTTATATGAGAAGTAAAGCAAACCAGTGTAAACAAGCCTTATAACTTACAATTGTGTTTATGTGTGTATACACATATAAATTCAATTCCATAAAATAAATATTTGGAAAATATGTAATAAATGATAAATAAAATTAATTAAAAGAAATCGAGTTTACGAGGAGCAGCGGTGGTTTAGTGATCTCACTACTAGCCTCACATCTACCCGAACCGGTTTCGATTCCCGGCGGGCTTGCTCACGGATTTTATCACGTGGGAATCGTGCCGGACGATACCGCTGGTCGACGGGTTTTCTCGGGGATCTCCCGTTTCCCCCGCCCTTTCATTCCGGTGCTTCCCCATACTCGCCTCGCTTCACCCTCATCGGCTCTCAAGACCACGATGTTAAGAGCCGCCGAAATCTCTTCACTCACTCCCTCGTCTTCCGTAGTGGATGGTTTAAAATATTTAAAAAAAACTAATCGGTTTTCTGACGCTCTAATCTTCTCGGTTATAGGCTATTCACAGTAAAGTGAGCCCTTTTGAAAGCCCTCTCATTTGGAATAATAGTGCATAAATATATTTTATTTTAGACTTTGTTGAGAACTAGTGTGGTGGAATATACGCACTGTTTATTACTAAAATGACAATATTTTTTCGAAAAGGTGGTTTAAGGATAAAAATAAGACTGTAAGGAAAAAATAACTAGCTCCTCAAAAAGTGCTCGCTTTACCGTGAACAGCCTACACACACATTCATATAGCGGTATGCGTAACGGATTCCAGGAATCGTCAGTTACGCCCCTCTTCAGTGTGACGTTTATCAAGGTCGCAGATATCTGGCGCGCAGTATAACTAGTGAACCAACCATGGATCTCAACAGTTTCTATATTACATTCGCGGTTTCTTCACACTTATTGGATCGAAACTTTGAAAAAAAACGCCCCATGTATGACGTTTGGCTGCTTTCTAATGACACTACAACGCGGTGATCGAGCGTTACGCCCTTTGGATCATCTGTGGACATCTTTACGCGACATCGACTGTGCTGCTTGTATTTATGTTGTTCTGTGGTGGACTACGTTGAACAAGAGTTTAGCGCATGAAGTTTATATTTCGTTTCGTCGACTGGCACTACTGTGGGCTGCGGCTGAGATTGTTGTCGGTTTCGTCGTGGCGCTATAATCGCCTTAAGCTGGAGTCACAAATACCCCGACGAACCCTACACGACAACCCCGCCACTACGAAATTCCAGCAGCAGCCAATGAAAAGCAAGGTCACTGGGATGTCAGCCCGACAGAATCGCAACCCCGACAGCCCGACAGAAGTCGGATCTATTTCTACTTCACGTCGTGTCGGGCTCATCGAAGAGCATGAAAAAAGTAAATAAAACATTAAAAAACAAAATTTCGTGCGAATTTTCCTACTGTAGTAAATAATAAACTAACTTTCCGCCAAAATAACGTTCCTGGTTGCTTTTAAATATATAAATTTTTGTATAAATTCAAATATAGTCAAAAGCAAAATAATCATTCCTTTATCGTGAGTTTTAAAAGTAAATATTGGATACTATAAGGATAACTTGCCGTTTTTGGATTTTAACAGCCAACGGACACACTTGTAAGACAGATTTCGTCGGGGTATTGTAAACACTGAATAAAATATAATGTGAAATTTCTGATATCGTGTCGGTCTAACGTATCGTGCTCGTCGGGATATTGTGACTCCAGATTTTCTCTACGGAATTGTGGAGGGGATGGGAGTGTGTAGCCCTGGTTTGGTCGCGGACCGAAAAAATGGCTTTTAGTTTTCATCTTTCGACTGGTTCACTTTATTGTGGAGCTCTGCTGAGCAGCTATAGGTTGTTCACGGTAATGTGGGCACCTTTGAGACCCGTAGTCACTATATAATTTCGGCCAATTTTATTTAAATATCGCCATGCAAGTGATACATACTTCATATATTCCACCGCACTCGGAAATTAACGTCTAAGGCTAAAATATAATATATTTATTGACTATAATTCCACTTGAGAGGGCTTTCAAAAGTGCTCAATTGCCGTGAATAGCCTATGCCTAGGGGTAGTGAAATTTCGCGAAAATATTTCAAGCTATGTTACATTTCAAAACACTGTAGGGTCGTTTACTTATCTTGATAGGTTGAATTACTATTTGGCACGTGTTAACTGTCTGCACACGAATCGCGTAGCAGCGGTGCCGATGTTGCGGATTTCTGAGTGGTAAAGTCAAATATGAAAACGCCCTCTCAAGCAGACGGCAACCAATGGAAATAGACAACTGCTGTTGGGTGCTTATAGTATTGAAGCCTACCGTATACTCATATTTTTTCGCGAAAAATCACTGTCTCTACCTATACCGTTAGAGGACAAACGTATGTGCTATATATATAATGTGTGTGTGTGTTAACACTCATAGTGGTGTGAGCAGTTTAACTTTTTCCCAGCCCAGTATATGCGTGGCCTAATGTTACTCTTTTTTTCAAATAGTAATAGTTATTCTTTTACGAAGCGCATTTTGGTGCCTGCCTCTGATATGAATCCGCTCTACGGTTACGTCGCAGAAGTAGTCGGTGTACTTTGCTGCAGGCTTGAACTCCAGTAAACTTAATGTAACCTACCCTTGCGTGTGTGTAGTGGGCTAGGTAGTTGGACGCAGATCACACGCCGGTGAATTCATTGAAGTTAAAGTAAAGTTTATTAAAATGGTCCCCATTACGTATATAGCCTCCTTTGCTCCCGATCGTTGGCGTTTACGTCTCATGCCATCTCATTTCAATAGTTTTAATTTGTAAGAGTCTGAGCTGGCAGGGGTATTTTTTTGTAAAGTAGTGAAACGCTTTCCATATATAACACCAGTAAATGCCAATAATTAACTTGGGTTTTAATTTACGTTAGAGGTTTTCTATTTTTATACCTTCTGATTTCTGTAATATCCCAGGTCTCGTGTATGCTATTCTACATTGTCAATTATATGCTGTTTTGATCGATGCAGATGTTTTCTTTTATAATGGACGAATGTTGCATGCGTTCGTTCACAACGCCCTGATCGTATCTGCTTCATATTCGTTGCTAAAGCCTGTTCACGCTAAAATGAGCACTTTTGAAATCAATCTTAGAAAAATGTAACTGCCCCTGCCTGTATATACTTAAAAGGGCGCACTGAGGGACATGCGCCCGGTAAAGTTGGTAACGAAGGATGGAAAGTAGTTCCATATCTTAACGTCGAATGAAAAGTGTTCGGTAACCATTTGTGATAACATAATTTTTTTCTTCCCTTTCTGCTTTCTTAATGCTTAGAAGTGTGAAAATAAGCAGTTTTATAAAATACTAGCTAACTCGGGGACTTCGTTCACATGAAATTTAGGACTTGTTTTCTTATTTTGAAATATAAAATTTCGCTTCGAATAGGTTTTATTAATTTATTAAAATAAAGCCCACCGTCGTTTCACTAAGGTTTTATTTTTAAAATAGTAATATTGCTTCTTTCAGATTTAATGGAGTTATTAAATTACACCCTGCCATCTTTTTCCACATATTTTATGGTGTTAACGAAGTAGATACCTATATACCTATCCACTGAGCCACTGAGGCCCAACTTGATATAGTTATGTCCACTAAGCTACTGTGGCCCCACCTGGAATCGCTCTAGTCACTCGGCCACTGCGGCCCCACTCTGAATCGCTCTAGTCACTGGGCCACTGCGGCCCCTCTTGGAATCGCTCTAGCCACTGCGGCTCTTGGGAAGGAAAGGTTTACAGCCCATAGACAAAAAAGAAAGGAGAAATGACGGAACTTTTTTAACGATGCTTTCTTATGCAGTAATCCTAAGAAAAGTTTAATCCAGTACCTATGTACATTCCTGATCACTATTATATTTTCGGGACCGTTTGAGATATCTCAATGAAACAAAGATTAAGTTAGTCTGGGTGTTATTATCTATAGACTATGTAAATGTCATGAAAATTCGTTCTGTGGTTTTTGAGTTAAACCCGGTCAGACAGACAGAAAAAAATTAACATCAGATAGGGCTTAGTAATCAATTATTCTATAAAAAAAAAAAGAATTGAAAGTGTAAAATTTGAAAATCACTGACATGCGCTTATATTCTATATATTTCTATGAATTTACTTTACTAGTAATTTTACAGTTTCACTTAACCGACGCATCAATAAAATGCTGAGGTCCGTGTAAATGTTAATTTTACGTAAGGTGGGAGAAGACACAACACTCGTACAAGTAGATCTTAAGTAGAGCTTTCAAAAGTGCTCATTTTACCATGAACAGCGTGTATACGAGCTTCATATAGCCCCCCCCCCCCCTTTTTTTCAACACGTGTCACAAACGTTATATACTTCTGGTAGCAAAAAAGTAGTTAATTTTTGTTTACTGGTTAAATTTAACTTTTATAATTATAATTTATCCATAAATAAAAATATTTAGTTTATAATTAATATGAATGACAGATGTGTTTTGGTGATAGCTATTAAGAAATAGTTCTTATTCAGAATATCATTACACTGAAAGCGCACGAATGCAGTGCGTTGTCCCTTTTGATGCTATTTTCTAAGCTTTGTTTGTATGAGCCGCAGGAATATCATGGAAGTAGAACATTAGCAGGGCTTCAAAAAAGTTGGACGTAACATTGAATGGACTTGAAAACGATGCATCGCGTGGATATCGAATATGCGCAGCATGTATCGACTGCACCGAAAAGTGTATATGGGGCAATTGTATTCAATCTGAAGGGCAGCACTGACTGTCCATACGTCAAGCCGGCTGGCGCGAAGGGAATTAAACCGCCAACGGCTGGCGGGTGATAGGCTAATCGTTGGCTGCGTGGTACGTGCCCGGCAGACTCCACAGTCGCTGATGGCATCACGTGACCGCCCCGCTACAGTGTCCGCGCTCTCATTGGCTGCAGCCATTACTCATCGCCGCTCTGCACCGCTGCTACTGCGGTCGTAAAACTCGCAAACGCCCCGGACCCGACATGCCAGCGAAACATTACCATGGGAGACACACGCCAGCTTAATGCCGAAATCACATAGCCCCGACGCGCACGACACGACGGCCAACAGCCAATGAAATACAAGATAGATCGTCGTAAGCCGGACCAATTTTCTCGTCCGAGCAGCAATTTTGGATTAAAATGATTTCTATTTTCGTACAACTTTGCAAAATGAAATTGTATTAAAAGATTTCCCTACAGCGTTAAATACGCAGCTTAAAAGAAAAATAAATTGAAAATGACTGTATTTAACTCTTAAAAATAATTATTTTACCTTTGTATGTATTGGCGATACCAATTGGTACCATTATGTATTACAAATTTCTCTCTTGTTCACCGCCTTTGAAACTATTGTAACCTATCAATGCCTTCTAAATAGTTGGGTTAAATGCCGAGAGCGTAGTGTCGTCGTGCTGTAATTTCAAGAAGTCTCATTAAAATGTACCGTGGTTGCGTTTTTTGATCGTGTCGTGCTGTGTTAGTCGGGGCTGTGAGATTCCGGCATAATGAAACGTTTATATTGCGTCGGGATCAACTGTTATGCACTATTATAGGCTGTTCACGGTAAAGTGAGCACTTTTGTAACCCCGCTCTTCTATACATAGTATAAAACAGTCGCCTGGACGCGTATGTTTATGTATTTGTCTAAGGCTTCTAAACTACTTTGATGGATTTTCATGTGGTTTTCACCAACATTTAGCAAATTTCTGGACAAAAGTGCAGATATAATACATTAATATTTAATGTAAGGATAGTACAGACTTGTCGACGTTTTAGAATAAAGTCGAAAAAAAAAAAACAGCTTTTCGGTCGCTTACATGGCTTACGCATGAGATACATACACCAAATTAGTGTACTACAGAATTGTAGATCTCGGAAAGGTCTACAAAAAAGGTCGTGAAAGCATTGTGTTTATCTTTTAAGTACGATCTACAGTAACCACTTTTGTCTTTTAGGGGTTCACTTACGAAGACTTTGTGAACAACACAGTATTAATCCTACGTTAGTTACCTTAAGCATTTAGTGTGTATACTTGCTGTAAACCTAAACAACGCCATATTTGTAAATCGCACCCGAGCGAGGCCGGGACGGGTCGCTAGTTTGGAATAATAGTCAATTAATATATTTTATCTTAATCTTACACGTTAGCTTCCAAGAGTGGTGGAAATACACATACTTGTTTTAAATACTTACGTCGCAATCTTTATTTTAACTCTTTGTAAAACCTAAAACCGTGAATTAAATTGGGTATCAAACAAGAACATTTATGATGCGTGATGTACTTAAGTCGATACATGACTTGTTTCGTTGTCACAGCCAATGAGCTGTCGATTGTATGTTCGGCTAGTCATATGAACAAATTATGACGTAGACCAGTAAGACGGTTTGCGAATCATTTACCCACAGGTAAGATCATTGGTCACTGATCTTCGCAGTGTGCAGTACAGACCGAAATTTACATACACGTGCGTAATGTACACGATTGTGTACAGTGGGTCTGAATGGGTTAAAAGTTAGTTAAAATATACTGCTACATACGCTAGTGAAATGATGTCACTGGCCAGCTAAATTCTGGAATGGCGTTCGCCAATAAACGCCTGGAAACCTGCTCGCCAACCTGCATCCCAGCAAACCGGAAACAGTTCGAATGCATGTACAGGCGAAAGAGCAGTTGCCAGAGCCAGGAACCGCCAAACCATTTCGGATCTTTGCGCTTATCTACTTTGTGACCATAGGAAACACACGCCATCTAAATAAAACGTCATACTGAGACAGGGACAACGGTTATGTAAACTACTATAAATAGAGATAGTGATTTAAGCAGCCAACAGTAGTTTGTCTATTGACATTGGTTGCTGTCTGCTTGAGAAGGCGTCTTCATATTTGATTGGGCCACTTAGTATTCGGCAACATCGGTACGGCTCCTACGTGATTCATGTGCGGACAGTTAACGCGTGCCACAGTCATTGAGCCAATCAAGATAGACAAACGTCCCTACCGTGTTTCGAAATATAACTCGTCTTGAAAATGTTTTCGGCAAATTTCACTACATCTAACTATAAAGCTTATGCTACAGTGGGCTGATGCTAACTGCAGATGCAGACTGTAGCGTCGATCGTTGCTCTCTGCGCGATACAATGAATGATGATCCTCTGCTGACGAGCGTAGTTTCATTGTCGTGCTATAGGTGGCAGGACGATCACTATTTACATTCACTCGTTTTTTATACGCACATTAGATCTACGACGAATTACATCTATGCTTTTTGAATAAGCCATACACTATTTTTATTACATATAATATATCTGGTATTACAGAATTAAACCAGAACATCAAAATAGTAGATGTATAATGGGGATCTTGGCTCACCCCTTGTTTTTTTACTATCGAAAATCAAGCAGTTTTCGGTCAAAAGTAATCAAATTTAAGTCAAAAGCAAAAAATGTTCTAGGTCTCTAGAAGCAGCAATTTTGAAGTCTCAAAAACATCAATCTTTTCTAAAATGTTTAATTGTAAGTTTTGTAAATTTGAGTGAAATTTGTAAATTGCATTTTTAAGATCTTCAGATGTATTATCTATAGGAAGGAATTTTTGACCCACTATCACCTTTTAAAATGTTTGTCAAACTGCAAGGCAACACGGGAATTTATAGTTTTATTTATAGTGAAAAGAAATTTATTTAGAAATATGAAAATAATCTTTTATTTGATCGAAAAATCGTTAAATTGTTAAACGTAACCATTCAACTAAAAAACTCGAAAAATCGTTTTAAACTATCGGAACAATTTGTTGATTCCTCCATTTATTAATATAAAAAATTTATAAATCTCCAGTAATTCTGTCTTTCAAATAATCGTAAGATTCCTTCGACTAATTAAAACATTACAAATGGTGCCTGCTTCTTCAAATTTTTTATTAAAATCAAAACAAATTATTATATTTGTTTTTTCTTTAACTACGGTTTTTTTTTGTATGAACAATCAATAACATATAAAGACCTTCGCCTCAAATGAATAGTAATTAATATTACCATCAAAGTTTACAGTTGGTTTATAATAAAGTTTATTATTTCTATAGCCAGTATCTAGTTTGGTTTTTGAATTTCTAAAATCAATATAAGCAAGGAATCGTTTAAGATAAACACCGTTTTCAATGTCTAGATTCCAGTTTTCTTTAGGAAAAATATCATTTTTACCGTTTTTAACATGTTTCTCGCATTACAATGATCAAACATTGTAGCGTGTTTATGCTGTTCAGCACGATTTTTTCTATTAAATTGAAAACCTACAATTACAAAATCGGGCATATGAAATTGTAAATTACTAAACTAATCTTTTATATCAAAGCTAAAAATATTTGTTCCTTCAGGAACGTTTTTTTTCCTTCAAAAAATTGCCAATAATCTTAACTAATGGGTATTTTAGGTTCTTTATATATTATTCTTTAATAGCAATGGGGGTGTTCAATTCTATTCAACAATAGGCCACATCATTGCTAATTTTTCAATAACAATTTTACCAGGATCAGGACGATGTTTTTGTTGGATCATTATCGCGGTGAATTTCGTTTAAATTATCTAATGCTGTATTGTGTAATTAACTATTTTTGTACTTTTTGAGACACGCATTATAGACATAATTTCCACATTCACACATTACTTTCTCTTTTTTTTAACTCATAACGACTACTAGCATATTCATTATAAGTTTTTACATATGTTAAAATGCTTATCTTTTGTGTGTTTACGTGGTGCAAAAATTTCTATGTTTAATACTTCACCACACTTTTTACATTTCTTGCATGTGTTATTTTCCATTTCAAGCGTAGATTCCATTTTATTTAATAAATTTTTATAAAAAAGGAAAAAATATTTTTTTTATAATTTCAAATTTTGGAGTCTTATAAAATTTTGTTTCCTTTTAAATAACACAGGCCAAAATGGAAGCACTCCTCAAGAAATTAAACAATTCATATGTATTGACTAAACTATCGGATCTATAAATTGATAAATGTTATGAAGCTACAGAATTTCAAATTTACGAATCTAAGTTTGGCAAAAAAATTAATTGCATTCTAGATGGCAGGCATAAAATTACTTTAACAGATCGCTACGTGAAGATAATTGACGAAAATAGCTAAAAAAATTATGAATGAGGGACGAGTGGTTATAACGTATAAAGGATTAAAAGAAATTTAAAATGGAATAACTATGAATGATATTCATTGAATAAATTGAATTCTCTGCATTATTTTTTAATATTTCACTTGATTTTATCTTAATTTGCCTGATTTTGGCATACATTTGCTTGATTTAGAATACTCGCTCGCAAAATTTGCGTTTCATGAGAGCCAAATTTAAGCAAAAACGTGCAAATTTCTCGATGTTTTTTTAGTTTGCAAAATGAGCGTGCAGGATTTGTGCCAACTTGAAAATTTTGCTTGTTTTGTCTGATTTTGGCTTAAATTTACATGTTTTTGAGAGTCGAAAATTGCTGCTTCTAGAGACCTAGAACATTGCTTGATTTTGGCTTAAATTTGCTTGCTTTTGGGGGAAAACTGCTGGATTTTTTAATGAAAAACAAGGGGTGAGCCAGGATCCCCATTATACATCTACTAAAAATACTAGTTTTCCCCGCTATTATTTGCGCCTGCGTTTCATTGGCTCGTTCATTGTGACGTATTGAATTATAGCCAATCAAGGACACTTTGCCGATCGGCCAGCGACATCATTTGACACACGTTGTTTAACGGTAATTTTAAAACAGTTTGACGACCATTTTGACACGCGGTTTAACTGATCAGTCGAGAAAATAATTTGAAAACCGTGAAAAAAATGACTGGTGTACGAGTGGAATATGTCACTCAATAAGTGAAGGAAATATATATATATTTTTTTTTCACTGATTGACCAGTTAAACTCAACGAAGTGACTGTTGAATTAGTCGGGTACTGTTAACCATATCACATGCACCATTAAACATATAGATTTGTGGCAATGAAAAATGCCACTGCTGTTCAGGCGTACTTGAGATATATAATATATATAAATATAGAATATATATATATGTAGGTGTGTGTTGTTTTCAATTCGTGGTTACTTAAAATATTTCTGAAGCTCTGCTAATGTTATACTTTTAGACTACTACTCTGTCTCACGCAACTAAAGCTTAAACAATTGTAGAAAATTACACCAAAGGGACAACACACCGCACTCGGGTACTCGCAGTAAAATAACCGTTTGCATGAGAACTAACTATTACTTACTAGCCGTTACCAACACACCTACGTCATTCCTATTTTATCCACATTAATTATAAATTAAGTATTATAACTGTAAGTAAAAAATAAATTTAAGCAAAAATTAGATCCTTTTATGTTAATAAAGTATAAGACTCTTATGATACATGGCATATTTAGGAAACAGCAAAAAAAAAAGTCATACATGGGGTAATTTTTCAAAGGTTGGATTCAAAATTACAAAGATACTGCTAATAGACTATACATTTTATTGAAGAAATTCAATTGCGCACTTTTAGATAACTCTCATATAAAAATTTGTTTAATATGTAAAGATATTTATTTACATTATTACTCAGCACAAGTAACTCTATGATACACCTGTTTTCAATGTGACAGAGTAATAAAATTCAAATAATTATTCACTGGGGCGAAAAGGAGAGACACGTGCGTTTACACTGCCTTTGTGTGCAAAATCCTCAAATCGCACCAGTGTTCAACTTAATGAGATGGAATGAATTTTTTATGAAAGTATTAACATTGTGTACATTTTTGCCTGCTTTCATTGAATGTTTTAAAAAGTAGCACAATCACGCGGCCATCTGGGTTTTTAACATGAAGATCTACATTCTCTCGGTCTTTTAGGGACCAAGTTATTCGACATCGGCTTGCAAATGCAAACACATTTGTTCATAACAATTGCATCTTTATAAATTATATTTTGATTTATTAAATAGATTCAGCATACATTCTTTGGTTTCTGGTTGTCCTAGCGCGTTCTTGGTTTCTTATAGATCATGCGCGGTAAGAATATTTCAGAAGAACTTGCTTTACTTTAAAGTCGTCATATTACATAGTTATTAAGCATACGTTGAATTTAGGAAATTAAATCCGTCATTGTTGAAATGATTATGGCACAAACAATAATCACGCGACTGGTACGATAACGGATATGGAACTGAAAAATGTCAAAGCGTTTCACGCCATATAAAAGACTCTTTCCCAGTCATATATATATATATATATATATATATATATATATATATATATTAAATTGGGCAAGGCTGTGTTTGGGACACGCCAGTTTGTTTTGCGTGAATACGTCGATGTTGACGCGCTCGGACGCCTTGATGTTTTCGTTTACGTTCCCGGCACCGCTTCACTCGATCATATGGGGTTTTACGAGTATCGCTGGATTGCTTTTGAGACGCTCTTTCCAACCGTATACGATTTTTGTATTTCGACTTGGCTTTTTGACGAGTATAGACCGACAATGTGTTAGGTTTTCTTAATTTGTTACATTGAACTCGTACAATTTCACCATAACCACGCCAACCAAATGTTTTTTATACACGCAATTCGGTTTATATTTACGATAACTGTATATTGAAACCTAAAAGAGCGTCGCAGCTTCTGCTAGTCAATATTTATACTACGCGGAAGTTATGAGACGCGGTGAAACGAACCCAAAATTGGCCTCCTCCCCTCTTTTTTTTTTTTCAAGGTGCGCGCGATGCGTCGCAGTCCTCGCTCAACGTAACATATTCCTTGATCCTTTGGCAGTCGAGTGGTGTAATTTAATTTTTAATGTACACGACAGATTCGGAGCAACAATGCCAAACTTTTTCCCCCGATTTTGTTATCGGATTTTCTGGATTGCCTCCCACTATGGTTGCAAATTTAAAGACGTGTTCACGTGAACATTCAGAATGACCCCATAAGAAACTGTTGTCACAAGAGTTTTGATTCTGTTTGCATATTCTGCGATTGCGAATTCCTTAACACATTCGTATTTTATGCAACTATTTATTTTTCAAAGGAAAAGATGGACGAAGGTAGCTCACTGAGCAGACAATACAAGCCCACTAAAATAAGCAGTGGAGGGTATAACATATCAGAAAACTGAAATTTTTGTACCGGTATGACAATTATAAGTAAAATACTCGTAAACTATTTTATTAGTGTTTTTTGAAAGAGCTATGTCGCATCAAAACCTATTGCCTAAAGAGCTTTGAGAATTTGGTGCAGTAAAAATTCGTTGAATGGCTCAGCGGGTCATTTCGAAGAAAGTTACGCTCGCAGAGGAAACGGATGAACGGCATGCGGCGACAGTGGAAGTGAGGCAGAAAAAATATCTCTTACTAAATGTCATGAGAGCACTAGGGTAGTTTACATTCCGCTCAATATGCATTCTGCGAATTTCGAAGCTATGGCATGAGTGTGTAAGGGTTGCTCTTGCAGCCAAACCAAACATATTAAAGTGGTCTTCTGTTTTCTTAAGTACGCTTTTCTCTGCTATTTCGAATGTAGCAATAACATTCACCTTGGAAAAAAGTTACAAGCGACTTTCTTTTTAAGTTTGAAGAACTGGTTTATTTATTCTGTTGATGCGAAATCTTTTGTATCTTTATTTTGGTTTTTCTCGGAGGTGTGTAGTTCAGAGTTGCATTAATAATGCTTAATTTGGTGAATCATATAGAAGCGTTTTTTTTTTAATTTGGATTATATCCTCCTGAATATTAGCTGAAGTAATTTTTTGTGAGCGCTTATTCAAAAACTGTTGCATAAT
This sequence comes from Dryococelus australis, assembly GCA_029891345.1. Classification (NCBI taxonomy): domain Eukaryota; kingdom Metazoa; phylum Arthropoda; class Insecta; order Phasmatodea; family Phasmatidae; genus Dryococelus; species Dryococelus australis. The sequence continues at coordinate 99,536,815 of CM056999.1, forward strand.
CAAGAATAACGTGACAAATACTACACCTCTTTAAATGCAACTCTCTGCCTGAAATGATCATTTTCTTTTAAAAAAATTATAAGACAAATTTCCTTAAAACCTAAAACGTGTACTTACAGAATTCTATTATTTTAGGATTAATTTGTACCCTTAGTTACGAAGGTACAACTATGTTTCCTAGATTAGGTGTAGATATACGAACACACTATTTGTGAAAATTGCAAAACCCAGAAAGAATGGCCTGAATAAATCCAAACTCGGAGGATATGTAGAACAGTATACCACCAATAAGCGATTACGATTGCAGAGAGATGGCGAACATTTAGGTCCAGCAGCGCTCTATCTTGTGTAACCGGAAAGGTCCGTGTTATACCAAGCTGAGTAAGTGAAAAGCCGTCAAACGAAGTGAAAGCAAGTGCCAGCATGTCTCATGGACGTCCGAGGGCGCCATATCAGCATGTGAGAGTTCGACCGGGGCAGAATGGTCGGTCTTCGGGAAACGGGTTTGTCATACCATGACATTTCGGCTCGTACAGGGCATGCTACTACGTCAGTGATACGTACATAGAACTGGTGGATATAAGAGGGTCGTACGCAGTGACGAGCGGGTACTGGGCCACGCAAGGAGACCACAGCACGGGATGATCGCCGTCTTATCTGCATGGCCGTAACGGACCGTACAGGCTCGTCCACACTTTTGGCTCGACACTGGAGGACTGCAACGGGTGTGGTCCTGTCTGCGTCGACGGTTCAACGCTGCCTGCTGTGTAATAGACTGGTGACACTCATGCCGTTGCCTCAGCTTCCATTGTCCAGAAACCACACACGCCTCAGACTGCAGAGGGCATGTAGACGCCAACTACGGAGGCGTGCTGGGTGGCAAAATGTAGTGTTTTCGGACGAGTCCCACTTCAACCTGTCCTGCAGTGATGGCCGCATACGTGCTATACACTACCGTGGTGACCGCAGTCTATAGCAGCCTATATTGTGGAGCGGCATAGTGGACAACGCCAAGTGTGAAGGTTTGGGGCGCCGTTGAATAAGACATGCAATCTCTACTCCCACTTATTGAGAGCAATCTGAACAGAAAGCACTACATCGGGGAGGTTTTAGAGCCCGAGGTAATGCCTGTACTTCAGGCTATTCCGCATGCCATATTTCAGCAGGACAATGCCCGGCCACATGTGGCGAGGAATGTGCAAGTCGTCTTCAATGAACGACAGGTACCGTTACTTCCCTGGCCTGCACGTTCGCCTGACATTTCACCCATCGGACATGTCTGGGATATGGTTGGTCGGCTACTTGTTCGTCAGGATCTCCAGCAGTCACTCTCTGTTGATGCGTCGTGGACTCGCATACAAACCCCGTGGATGGAGTTTCCTTTGGAACATATCCAGGTCTTCTTTGATTCTATGCCACGATGTTTAGGGGTTCGAATTGCAGCACATGTGGGCTTCACACCATACTGAACTCTCAAGGACAGAAATCATGTGCAGTTCTGTAATCCTAATCAATTAATTATCTTCAATTAACACACAGACCGAAATTTATTAGAAGTTTATATACTTGAATTAATTAGATTGTCATGTAGCTAATACGTGATAAAAAGTCAATTTAAATCGTATGCATCATTCTTGGTGTTGCATTTTCCATGAACGTTAGTGTATATGAATATATGTGAACATAAATAATACTACAAGCTAGAAACCCGAAAGAAAAATTTATAAGTTTCAGAAATACATTTTGCAATTTATAAAATTTCTAATACTAGCAGAAATTATTTTAACAAAAAACATTGAAAAAGAGGCAAGTCTTATCGATTCCCAAAATTGTTTTCATTTCCACGTTACAGATAATAGAATTTTATTGGATGCTATACGTTATTGTATGAAACTTTGTAGACATTTGTTTAGGACTCGTGCCCTACAATTTGCATATGTTTACTTATATTATAAATATGTTGAGCAAACCTAAAAATATACTTTAAAATAGGCCAACAAAATAATTAAACTACGGAACATATATATAAGTAAACAGCCTTTCTCACAATACACAGAGCTCTGTTCAGATCAACTGTTCAACAGGACAATTTCCGAAGCAAGTCGAGAGGTTTTTTTTTTTTTCCCCCCCCCCCAAAATCTGAAGTTATTTTTTCATGGTAAAATAAGTATAAAGTTACATTTTTATTTACAAATCAAGTTGAATATCGAGAACCAGCTGAACAATTTACGTTTCAGTTTGTAATGCTAAATTTTGGACTACATTCGAGCATTAATAATGCTGCTTTGCTCAATTTGCAGAATTCTGGCTCCGAGGACTGTGTATACAATTCTTTTGGTCTAATGTTTGTGTCGTTGAATTTATTATATTTATTTTTTTCGTATTTTCCAAGCTTTAAAATTTACAAGAAAATTATTGCAGGAAAATTACACATTACTCTTGCTAAGATCTCCACACACGAAAGGTCAGTGATCCAATATGTTTATGTAAATTTATAAGACTCATTGCTGAAATAATTTGAAAAGCGATTATAACACGACTGATGAAACCGACAGTTTAAACTAATTTTAAAATAACTTTCCTAGACAGACCAAGTCTTAAAGGCGCCGACGATAGGTTTCATGAATTATTAATTTTATTGTTTCGTTTTGCTTTTTGCTATGTGGTACTAATAACATTGATTTTCAGATTTGCCTTTAGAATAACGATCCAGAGAAATACTTATTAATCATTCCCTTACTTATTTTCTTCAATTTCTTTGGCCAGAGCATGTAACTTCGGACACGCAGGAGATATTGGCTTATATGTGAACAGTTTTTGAAAGAAAAATTTTGTGTGCCCAAAAATACATTTCAAAATAAATGTGTGCATGGCCATTGTTCAGCGTATATTTTCACCGTATATAACATCAAAATAGGAAAAAAAGATATATAGTTTTCTATACCATATCATTTGACAAATTTATGGAATTTATTTCTTAAATTGTACTGAAGATTTCCGGAATTGAACATCATATATTGTCGACCAGTTAAGGCATCAAAGAGATTTGTAATATACTAGATTTTATTTTGGCACAATTGTTGCAAAAATATATTTCATTATCTTGTTGGCACTAGTGCGTTTTAAATGACTCATGATTTGTTACTAATAATAAAATAACTGCTTTAATCATACATTTATGTAAATTTCCCCATCCTATAAATGCTTAAAACAGCAGTATATTTGATTACGTACTGTGTGTTTTTCGTTTATATTTTTTTTTGTATTCTACCTGGCGCAGCCATTTTTGGCGACATGTTTGCTAACTCAAATGCAGTTACTTATCTATTCATATAGTATTTTATGCGAATATAAACATAATGATTATTAACCATCCACTAATTGGTATTCAAAAAAATTGTATTTAAATAACAATCGTCCGTGAATTAATCAGTCCAGTTTATACACATTGAAGCGATATAAATGAGGAAATTTTGTAAAATATAACATTTGTTTGCTGAAAATGGTTTTTATAGGCACCAATTTTATATACTATTCACTGAGAGGACAAACAGATGTTTGCTTTTAGTGAAGCTACGTAGTCCTAACACTGGCGCACCAACTTAGGTATGCGTTTTCGTAATAATCATACACACTCGCGATATCTAATGTATACACTTTCAGTTCTTCTCTCACAAAGGTACAGATGAACTATCTCGGTAAATAGTTAATGTGACAGCAGGCAGATGGCATTTTACTACACACACTCGATAGATGAGTATGATATGCAATACTTTCCGATGTCTTGTAGTACGAGATTCAGTATCCCGTTTTCAGAGTTTTGAAATCTATTCATGTCCTTTTCGTCATGCAGGTTAAAAATTGTCCCATTCTAGGAAAGAATCATATTTTCATGATAATCTTTCAAGTGTTTTTGCATACTCGAAAAATAATATTTAAAGCACTACGTTAATCTTTTGCTGAAAACATTTATCCTAAGAGATACATGTACCGGTACTTCGCTGTCTTGTAAAGTGTCCAGTTACAGTTTTGAATTAACAAGCGTCACCTCATACAATGAATAACAAAACGTGCTCCACACGTTAAATTTAATTTTTTCATCTCGTATTCTTCTTTGATGTTCGGATTAGGGGCAGTTTTCTCACTGTAGAAGTGATAACTCGAACAAAAAAGATTTGAGTAGAATAGCATACGCAAGAGTAAAGAGGCTAAGCCCTAAATCATTATCATACACTGCGCTGGAGCACTTTGCTTTTTAAGCCAAGAGCTCTTTATCGTTCTCCGAAGAATTTCGTGTGCTCATGAAAGAATTCATTTACAATGTAAATTAAGTGATACGCACTGCAGGGTTTATTCAGAGATTAGAGTAGCACAAAAGCGCTGGATAAAAAATATGAGCATATATTCACCTCGTCGCTGTTTTTGTCCACAGAAAGCTCTTAGAAAATATCGCATTTTTTGAACTCACTGTTGCACCGAAAATATTTTCACAGCTATTTCTCATTCCTGACACCAATGAATAATAGTAATGTAGGCCCTACCGTCAAGTTTACGTTCTATCAAACTTAGAGTTAATAAAATGATTTAAGTTTTCATGAGTAGACCTATATACTCTATAGGTTCGTCCTTAAGAACCGTGTATACTAGGAAATAGTTTTCATAAATTGAGTTAAACTTTTCATACGTAGTTTACGGTCCTGCATAAATGCGGTTTACTGAACATCCTTGTGGGCGCGATATAAGTAGATCGATTTTGGAGTACGCCTAATTGCAGAAGTATATCTTTTACCTTTTAATCTTACTAAATATTTCCTCTTTAAGGGAAACACTGTGCATATTCATCTATTTTCAAAGCTGTGCGTAAGCTCTTCTTTCATCCCGCTGCTTATTTCTCAGCCTCGGGTGAAAATCAACAGAAAGATACACATGACTTGCAGCTGTGCATAGAACAAACAACACTGCGAATTCATTTGAGTTATACACTGTAAAAAAATAATTGAAAAATTACCTTACAAGTGTAAGGTAATATTCGCAAACTTGTGGGGGAAAATAATTTGCCTTACAGGTTAGGTAAAATTACCGCACTCTGGAGTAAAATTCACGCACATGGTAGAGGAAAATCCCATAAATGGATGGGAAAATTACCTTACGACGCATGCATCTCTTCAGCATTCTCAACCTCTAAGTGGGTGGACGGGCGGAAGAAATATTCCTTTAACACGCTAATATTCAATAATGCTGTCACGCTGTTGTTGTGGTGTAATAGATAGCGTATCGGCCTATCGTGGTAACCATGGTTCGTTCCCACCGACCAGCAAGTGTAAAGGGTTTGTGTTGAGGATTCGGCTACTATTTGCCAGCGGATATAGGTAATAAAAAATTAACAGTTTCTAATGCTCCGGGATGTTTTTAAGTATAATTTTACTGTACAATATAGTTAATTTTCCCTTGCTTGTATGGTATTTTTCCCCCACTTTTGTCAGGTTCTTTTTCCGTACGAGTAGGGAATAATACATTACTTGTTACGAAACATTTCTCTACATTTAAGAGCTAATTAGATTCCCATATAGCTAAGGAAAATTTTTCCTCAATTTTTTTATAATGTAGGTAACTTGCTGTTACGCAAATCCTCGCTCAGTAGCTCAATTAACAAAACGAATAGCACTTAATTTGCCATTTATTTAAAAATACGTTTTTAGTTTGAGGAACTCGTTCTGATTCGCTGTAACGGTCTGCTTAATAGGATATGCTTGCGCCTGGTATATAAACAAACTGTGGCCCTGCTTAGGAATTTTCCGAGAAAATAAGCGGAAGTTTTTCACTGGATTTAGAAACTCTTCAAGTATTTCATTTCAAGTTTAATTTTTTAAAATACGTTTGAGGTAGGATTCCGGCGTGAAAGAAAAAAAACGTACTATTTACATACTCCACACAATGCTATCTTCATTTCCAGAAACGGAGAGAAAAAAAATGAAAAAAGCACAATTTTCTGCGGGAAAAAAAACACACACGGGTCCATCACGCAGATTTCGTAACACAACACGTCTGAAAAATAACACTGGCTGAATACAATTTGGCTACGTCTGGCTGACCCTAAACACACGATGTTTATGTAAACGAGAAATGTGTGCACAGAGCGGCGCGAATTAGCATTTAGAATAGATTTGGTATTTTGGTGGTAATGCTAAGAGTGCATGAAAATACTATGATACAGCCATAACTACTACATATATAGTATTGTTACAATAATACCTGCCGGGCGTATCCAAGTTCGTTTGGGACAGAGGTCTTGATAAAAAAGAAAAGAACTAAATTTAATAATTATATATATTCTCAATATTAGAAATAGTTATACATCTGTTATTTACCAGTTTGAGCGTCCTATTAATTCTTATTGTTTTATTGAGCGCAATATTTAATTACTATCTCCATTCTAATTAGTCTTAATCAGTCTTTACTATTCCTAATTTCCCTTAAACTGCTCCAATTACTTCCACACATTTAGTTAAAACTTTGTTTCCATCGTCCCGGTTGTCTTTTTCACTCGCGCATCTAGTCCAGTCTCCCGCAGATCCGTACCACTCTTCACTAGAGGCGGCAGAAAACCGGTCCAGTGTGAAGAGGATGTCCTAAATCATTTTCTGTGAAATAGTTTTCACCATCATTAGAGAATTTCTTTGAGGAAGGTTTATGTATATAATACATTAATATTTAATGCAAGGCTAGTAGAGAAGTTTAATACACTACAGAATTTTAGATCTCATCTCAGAAAGGTATATAAAAGAGTCCGTGTCAGCATATGTTTATCATTTAAGGATGACCCACAGAAACCAATTTGGTCTTTTTAAAAATAGGGGAAATTGTAGTAGCGCGGTAACGGTACGTTTCCGGGCATGGGTTCCTATTCAAAAGATCGTCTACTCATTCCCTCTAAAAGTCCTAGAAGTTTGTAAGGGGAATTTTCGAGCAACCTGTAGATAGTTAAGACTATGAAAACAACGTATTTACCGAACTGAGTTTTGTTAATAAGCGCGTTCACCTGGATATGTTCTCCGTGTCTGAGGCCGAGAAACGCAGGAGTAGTATGAAATGGACGGTTCTGGGGCTGCAGGATGTGGATGGACCCCGAGGACCCCTCCAGCCTCCTAACGTTATCGTATAAAATTTCCTTTTTTTTTTTCGTTTCCCCGTACAAAGCAGCCAATTTCGCGTACAAAAACGCAATTTTTTTCCCTTTTCCCCGCTAACATTTCTAAATTTCCCTCCCGCCGATGACGGCTATCTTGGTAGCCAGTGCCGATTACAGGTTTTTCCCTCGTGAAAGTGCCTTTTGCACAATGTGGTGGCAATTTGCGGAATGTGGATGGGGTTTGTGGAATGTGGATGAATAGTGCGGAAATTGAGAAATTCCTGCAAGATCGAGAAATCATTCCTGGTGGCCATATTGGTGTCAATGACCAATGTCTACTCGGGACAATTCGGGACCAGCTGAGGATGTCGACCATTTTGGTGGCCAGCAGCGGACATTGTCGTCGCGAACATTAATTTCGGAACTCGTGCACCACTGCCTTCTCCTGAAGTATGTGTGCATAACACTTATAAGCATAGTTGGCAGTAATTTCCGAACTGTTTAAATTATAGGTGTCAAGCTCATAACATATGCATCAATTGTGGGTGTAGGGTCACCCAGACAGCATTTCCTACTCTAACATTCCGGTCGGTGGTATCTGGGTGCTCCCAACCGATGTTAGTATTATAGTTTTTTTGTTTTCCTTCCTACCGAAAGTGTGCATTTCCTGCTTACACATTCCATGTGGAAGAGGAGCCCCCATTCCAAGACACCTTGCCAGCCTCAGGTCACGTATGAGCTAAGCTTGTATAGAAGCATAGTTGACTATGCGATATAAGACTACCAAAATCGTAACATATGCATAACCCCCGACGACGAGATGGGACACAGGGACAAATGTCAGCCTGCCTGACTCCTGTTATTACTCACCTCTCTCTCCTCTCTCCATGGCACCCCTGTTGGACACTCTCATAACTCTCAAATTGGGTAAAAATCAGTTTTTTTATAAACATGCAGTAGTAATGCAGATTATAACTGATACTTTTAAGCATGTCAGGTATTAATTTTCAAAATGGTGCCCATATAGCAATTTTAGCTTAGAATAATAAATATTCGAAACTGTGTAATCAATTTCGACATCATTTGTATGCTAGCGGTATACATTACAACAATCACTTATGGCTACGTGTAGCATCTTTTGCCTGCTATTTTGTAAGATAGCACCATGCAAATAAATTATATTTTTATGTCCTACCTCTGGAAATAATTAACCAATTCCCATCAAATTCTGCAAACAAGTAGTAGTAAGGCATATTATTTCAAGTTCTATGTTTTAAGCATTCCAGACACTTATTTTAAAAATGACAGCCATATAACAATTTTTAGCTTAGAATGTTATATTGTGGAAACCATTATTAATTTCAACTTCTTATAGCTACAGCCAGCATACAAAATGAACTATCAACTGTATCTACATATACCATATTTTCCCATCGTTTTGTAGATAGGGCTTGCGAGCAAATAAAGTATTTTGTCATATATCGGGAAACTGATAAATTCCTTGAAAACTTGACAAACAAATTGAACTGCAGCAAGTGATGTAAACTGGTATGTTTTATGTAGGTAAGGCACCTATTTTAAATATTGGGCTATATCAATATTTTGGATCAGTATATTTTACTAATGGAACAAAATCCTACTTAACTTTGTGTGCTGGCAATAACTATTACAACCATCAAATTTGTCTATACCGAACCTCATTTCTCTTTCCTTTGTAAGATAGCCCTACCAATAAAAATTAATGATTTTATCTCGTATCTCAGGAAACAATCAACCTATTCATACAAAATTTGGTGAAGATGTTGTACAGTGGTTAGCTATAATGATAAATTTCTTTAAGAAGGGCATATCTTTTTTGGAATGGCGGCTATAGAATCATTTTAGTTTTGTAACCCATTTTGTCCATGATATCCATGAAACTATGTAACCCATTTTAACTTAACTTTGTTATATTTTTAGTATACAGTCATCGAAATTGCTACTATATTACTTTTTTGTCCTCCCTTTATGATCATCACCACATGAAAATTATGAAGGTTTAGGCCATATCTCGAGGACCATTAAACAGATTCCCATTAAATGTTAAACTGGAACACTTCAAATTGATTGGTACCAAATTGTTCACAACATATATGTAACAGGGGGCCATGTAAATTTTCATAACCTTAATCGACAACGATGTAGAAATGGTGCCTTCGTAAATCATTAAGGTAAGTTTCACAAATATATCAACCTATTTAACTCGATTCAACCAAAATGTGTATGTAGACAGTATACATTAATATGATTTTAAATAGTCTCTTTTTATAGTGATTTTGCACAATAGCATCAAATAAGAAAATACATTTTTTATGTCGTATCTTAGGAACCAAACAACCTGATTTTCAACAAATTCTTAACACAAGTAGTGTTATGGTGGGCCGTGTAAACTTTCATGTTTTATGTGGCTGTCACTTTCTTCAAAATAAAGGCCCTGTAATAGTTTTAGGTAAGTAAACACTATCTAGCGAAATATTAGCGTTTAATATTGTGAAACGTGCCCAGGCTACAAACGACTTTGACAAATCGTATTTTTAATTAATGAATAATGCCATATATGGAAAAACTTTGCAGAATGTCCACCGGGAAAGGGACATAAGAGTCGTCACCAGGTATGATGGATGTGACAGCTGCATCGTCACACACTTTGTAGGTTTACATCCCAAGTTTTATGCATACATTGTTTCAAATGAGCAGTGTATACATAAGGCGAAGGGTGTAAAACCTGATGTGCTGCAATCCCTCCGATGCGAGGGTTGTCGAGATTGCCTTGATAATATTAGGAGGGTTCTGGGGTCCCAATAATAGTTCCGATCCTATGGTCACGAGGTTTACATCAAACATGTGACCAAAGTAGTGTTGTCAGGTTGAGATTATAAGTGCTTCATTGGGCTGCATGGAGAATCGACTTTCGCCATTAAAAATTATTTTTTTCTTTCCTCAACACAGTAATATAGGGCTGCCGTCGCCAACACTCGACACCACACCTTGCTCCGCACCACACCTTGCTCCGCACCACACCTTGCTCCGCACTGCAATCTGCATCACAGCTGTTTAAATCTTGAATTTGTGTGTGTGTGTGTGTGTGTGTGGAGCCATTGTAGGTGTTGGTGTGTTTGGCATATTTTAATCCAGATGTGACATTTCGGATGCTCCAAATATAGCGCCGCAATGGACAACGTGTATCGCTGTTGGTTAAAAAGTATAAATTTTTAGTTTGAATATCATGGCTGTGAAACACAAGACAACACGTATCGTATTTTGTATATATTTTTTAGTTTTAATGTTTGTAAATATCTTTGTAAATATTTCTGTAATGTTAATTTGTATGAATTGATGTGTATGAATGTTTGTGTAAAGATTATTTAATAAGTGTTTTCATGTGTGAATATAGTATTAAGGAATGTTGTTGCGGATGATTGTGAAGTTTTTGAAATGTTTGTAAATATTAAGGAATGTTTTTGTAGATGTGTGTGAAGATGTACACATTTGTAAATATAGTTTTTAAGGATGATTTAGTAAAAATGAAATTTTAATGGTGAAGGAAATTATGTGACTTGTAATTTAGTAGTTTGAAATTTAAAAAAAGAATTTTTAAGTGACAAAAGGAAATCAGTTGGAATAATTTGTGGATGAGATGATATTTTGTTACTGTATCAACACCAATAAGTGTGAAAATGAAAGTCATCGATAAATGAATGAACTCTGAAAAGTTATGGATTAAGGGGGATCATGAGAAAATCTTGTGAATGATGTCTGAAAGGAATGAGGGGGAGTTTGAAAAGTTAACTGAACTTAAAAAAACACAAACGCACACAATGGTGAGACATGGCATGGTTGTCCAAAGGGAGAGTGGTTTGGGACAACTCCAGGTAAACGGACTCTTGCCCCAAAAAGCAATATTAAAGAATGAATAGATGGTAACCAACAAAAATATTAATTTTAACAAGTTTCCACGGAAATACAAACTTATGATTTTTACTTTAACATAAAATAATTACGACTGATGTCCTTGATGTCTGCTGTGAAGAGATATTATTCTAGTATATGCTTACCTTAATTTTTTTTTCAACACTTTAAAAAACATTATACAATTTGCCATACTAATAAGTCTATACTTGTTCCTCCTCCCATTCCTCCTTATCCACACAGCACCACAATTGGCACTGCGATATGCTCCTCAGTTAGCTCCTCAGGCACCTCATGCTCCTCACACTCCCCAGTTAGCTCCTCAGGCACCTCATGCTCCTCACACTCCCCAGTTAGCTCCTCAGGCACCTCATGCTCCTCACACTCCCCAGTTAGCTCCTCAGGCACCTCATGCTCCTCACACTCCCCAGTTAGCTCCTCAGGCACCTCATGCTCCTCATGCTCCTCACACTCCTCACACTCCTCAGTTAACTCCTCAGGCACCTCATGCTCCTCACACTCCTCACACTCCTCAGTTAACTCCTCACACAGCACCTCAGGCTCCTCACATTCGGGATAAGTTAGTATGTGCGACTATGTGTTGGGAGTTGTAATTTTAATGTGTTGGCTGGGTGTTTAATTTTTTTTTTATCCGGTAATTGCATGAATGCGTGTATGTAGATTCAATGTTACGTGATTAAAGTAGAGACCAGTAACTTTGCTAAAGAAAACGGGTTCATTACATGATTAAAATTGGTTTAACGAATTTATTTCGCCTAAATATTTAGTTACTTTTATGCTATTCGACGTGTGATTAAAGCAATTCCTTTGGTAACCTATTTCACATCTCTTTTAATTTTAAAAACTATTTACTAGTTGGTTAAAATAACAAAATAAGATAGTTTTCATTCGTCGTACAAACAACTTCTCGGTTATCACATCCTTTTTGCAGTGAACTTTCGAAAGTGCCAATGCGAGCTTCATATAATAAACGCCACACACACACACACACACACACACACACACAGCATCGCGCTGTATCTGTAATTTTATTTCAATAACAGAAGGTTCCCACTTGGACGCACACTGAATTATACGGAAGGGGAAACGGTGAGCATTTATTTTTATTTTTTACCGTGTCCAATACCCTTATCTGCCTGCGCACTGACAGTCATTCGGCAGCTGGCCTTATCTCTGAACGAGTGCTCATGCGAGACAAAGCGCGCAGACAGGGTTCCGGACACTCGCATCAGCCACGCTCTGTCTTGTATCAGTAGCCTTATAGTCGCGGTTGTATCGGAAAAGCCTCGTCTGCAATTGCCGCGAATTACAAAGCGTTACTTACAGGGCGTTAGACTGAATCTCGACTGTCCACAATTAGCCTTGACGTAATTTGCGGTAGTTTGGTGTGACCAATCACGAGAGTACGTAAACGGGAAATATTTTATGTTTTCACGATAGTTTTCATTCGTTCATTGACTATCCTGGTTATGAATTGTATACACAGTCGCCAAGGAAAGCTATACCTTGCTATTTGATTTTATTATAAATTACGTGGAATTAATAGATTTACTTACGTATTTCCACGTATCTCTACGGGAAGAATCAAAACGATAACAAAGAGAACACTTTGCTGAACTGCAAGAATCCGAAGTCAAATACAATCCACTTTTGTTTCTTGCAAACGTGATTTGACCACCACGGGTTATTATGACGTTCTGCATTCTGATTCGCCGGCGTTAAAAACGTGGCGCAAGATACTCGGAGATGGCAATCTTTCACGTTATGCACGCCATGTAAGTCAAGCAGTCATAGTTGTGGACGTTGCCATTTAACATTCAGGTATTTAGTTTATGTGGCTAACGTTGTGTACGTTACGGCAATTGTAGATGAGACTTAACAGCGAGATGATTTCGCGCTTCTGTTCACCACTTTGTTGTGAAAGCACGGTGACCAGGTAACCAGCGCTCACCATTTTTGGCTAACGGAGTCAGGAGCACGTTAGTAGAATTGTTAACCGGATGTTGCTGGTAGATGCTCATCGTTTTGAACTCCGGGTTTCGCTAATTACATTTGCAACATGCATCAACACGCGATTGCCTTTTAATAATCAAATTGAATATTCGATAGTTCAAAATGAAGATGCAACCTTATTTCGGGACAGAAGTGGGAAAGTTTTGTTGAAATGGGTCGGAGGCGAGTGTTACAAACGTGGATAAACTCAATCTGTACTTGATGTACATTAAATTTCGTTTAGTTATGACATTTCGAGTCTTAGTGAAGTTTAATAGATGCTGTTCTTCGTTGCAACTCGAGTTGTAGTTCTGATATTTGAATGTTATTATTTTCACGTGAGTAGTAGACTAGGTGTTATTCTCCGCATTCAAAAACATTAACTCACCCGTACATTCCATGTCTATTTCTGACACAATTACATGCGGTGGCGCAGTTTTGAAGTTCCCTCAAACGGAGAGTCGCCATTTAAGTTTACAGTAAGCATTTTCGCAATGCGAACATTACGTTGTGAACGCTAGTGACCAGCCTGTTACTAATTAAACCGCGAAGATACGCCTGATAACCTGCAGTACGACGGATAAAGATGATACGGATTGGTTCTCAGTCGAGCGAGGACTTTTGAAAACAAACCTTTTGATAACGTCCCTGCCCGCAACAGCGTATGTTAACACGCATTTTTTTTTGTGAGATTTACGACAAACAGGGTCGACATAATCTGCCCCGAGCTTGTTCTTGATTCATAGTAACTATTCTTCTCTGACGTTTAATAATTAATATTTCGAATTCAGTAGATAATAATTTAGATAATCTTAAAAGTAGATAAATATTAGAAGTCAAACGATGAGATCTGTAAGTTGCACTGGATAATATTCTTTCAGAAACAGCCACCCGAATGGCAAACGTTACATACCATCTCTCGGAAACTGATGTTTAAGCATAAAGTAATTTTACCGTAATGAGTATACGTTTAAGTGTGAACGTTTCAAATGTACGGCCAGTTAAATTATTGTTACAAGGCGCCTCAGGGGCGTATCCGCGAATTTGTAAAGGATGGAGGTCTTAGTTAAAATCATAAGTGCTTCGATTCTAATTTATTCGCACAGCTATTATATACAGCATTAATATAATTATCTGTCTCCACTCTTAATTATTTTTTTTTATTTCTCAGTGGGCGCAGTATTCAATGTCTATCTTAATCTTAGGCCTAATTTAAGTCCTGCTAAGTATGTCTGTCTGGTTCTAGTCAATTAACTCGCTTTCATCAACACATGTTCAGTCTGTTGCCATTGTTTGTATAGGCTGATCACGGTAAAATGAGCACTTTTAAAAGCCCTGCATAACATCTACTTGTATGTACGTAGTATATTCTTACACCTTATGTAAAATTAACATTGCCATGGTTCTCAATACTTTGGTTGGTCATGCGTTGGTAAAGTGAAACTGCGGAATTATAAGAAAATATATTTTTTTCAAATCTGCTAATTTTTACAATTCTATGCATTAAAAAAAAACAGAAAGCGGAAGTAATAATTTAAGTTATCACAAATGGTTACCTAACACTTTATTAGATTTTTAATACGGAACTACTTTCTATCTATATGTACCAACTTTACTGGGCGAATATCACTCGCGTGAGCACATTAAAATATATGCATGCAGGGGCAGTGACTTTTTCTAACGTTAATTTCAAAAGTACTCGCTTTATCGTGAACAGCCTTTAGGCGGACAGCAATGGCGACCTTCGGCCTTGCTAGGTCCATTCTTATATAGTCTGGCCGCGTTCCAATCCCCCACCCCCTTTCCGTCTTGTTGGGTGGCCCGCTCAGGATTTTTCCATTATTCGACCAGCATTATTTGACTATTAACAGGCGTCTTGTAAGAGTGAGTGACTAAATGAAGAGATTTGGCCGACTCTTAACAGCGAGGTCTTGAGAGCGTATGAGGGTGATCGAAGTTAATATGGAGCGGCGCCCGGAATGAAGGGGCGGGGGAAACGGGAGATCCCCGAGAAAACCCTCCGGCCAACGGCATCGTCCGGCCGGGTTTGAACCCGGTTCGCCTTGGTGGGAGGCGAGCGTGCTAATCGCTCAGCCACCGTGGCCCGTCTTGTAAGAAAATGTTTACATTGGGTGGAGTGATGGAGCGTGGACTGAAAGAATAATCTCGGCAGGACTAAGTAGGAACCATACTTAGCTCCTTACTGTCCTCCGTTTCGCTATCATTTACCACAGTCGCACAAACGCTTCAGATCTCGCTGATACAACGTAAATCAATGAAGGCCACGCTGCCTCTACAGCCAAACCACACCTCGTGGTGTGTAGTCGAAAATATAGATTTGTTCAACTCGCAGAGGAAAGTGTATTGTAGAGTAACCATTAAAACATATCGCCAGTCCGCTACAGTGGGCGATACAGCTTATGTCGAACATTAGACTCAAAAGTTTTTTTCATTGTTCGCGCAGATGTAAAAAATTATAAGGTGGCGTGTATCATCAGTTTGCCGCTTCATGTACGTAATCTTCAATATTTCAATAAATGCTCGACTTTCGCGAGTTTTATTTTGAACTTGGAGAGCTCTACGTTATCGAACAAAAAAAAAGTGACAAAAAATTGTAAGCAAATTTAGAATAGCACGGCATATTTATGCTTGCGATAATTTTTTTATTTTGCTTAAATCTAAAATGTACAGAATTTTTGCAATGAAAATGTGTGGGAATCGCGTGAAGTATTCCGGTCGATATTGTTGTTAAACATTTAGTCTTAAGAAGCCGATGGAAACCTTGATGAATAAGTTTCTCACCAGGAGAAATCAAATAAAAGGCGAATAATAAACGCGTGTAAAGTAGAAAATTATTTGCGCTACGTATGCAAATACATAGTTAAGAAAACTAATAATTTATACGTTTGATTATTGGTTTTCTCACAATCATCTTAAACAGATAGCTGCAGCTGCTTCCAAAGTTATTTATTTTTTAGTAGCATCATTCCGCATTTTTCAAAACGCTTACCAGTAAACTGAGGCAAAATCGGTTCACCCCGTTCCCATTTGGAATCCATTGATGTCTGTTTTGATATATGTCCGTGTACGTAATTGGTAAATACCTGGGGGAGAAAAAAGGCAGTTCACGGTGAAAGTAAGTAATTGTGGAAGCGTAATTCTCATGGCATACATGATACCGCGGTGGGACGATACAAAACTGTTTTTGAAAGTAATAATCATTTTCCCGAAATTTCTTTAATATAGTACATACGCAGTATTTTATTTCAAATATCGGAGTGTCATTCCAATTACAATTTAATTAAAACTATTTTTTTAAATGTGGGCACTACAAGTGCGATTGTCATTTAATTATATTCGTTCGCAGGAAACTTGCATCTGGATAATTGCACTATTTCACACGTATTATTTAATAGTCTATAAAACGCTTCGCTTGAGGGAAAAGAAATTATTATATTCGGCCTAACAATAATATTCTTACATTTCCCTTTGTGCACATTAGCTAACCGGATGTAAACAGCACCATAAATTCCTTGTAATAAAAAAACCAGGGTAAAAAAAAAAAACATATCGACCTCTTGGGAGTAATAACGAAGAAATATGGTTGAACGCTTCTCTGTAAACGGCGGGTTTAATACCGAAGTATTCCAGTCCCTCTAGATGGGTAAATAATTTTGGCTGGGTAGGCAGCAGCGATAACAAAATAACACACTTTCATGCCAAATGTTATGTTGACTCTAGCAGTCACGCTGTTAAACTAATGGACAGGCATTCGCTCGGTTCCAGTAAGCCATTGAGACTCAATGTGCACATTTGCGTATGTCTAAGTAATGTACAGGAAAGTTGTATTTGGCCCGCACTGTACTCAGCGAGGCTGTATCCAATGAGCTTCCTGAGGCTTACAGATTCCTAAACCAAGCTTCTGCTCTAAGTTATGACTGGTTAACATTACTGTGGCTAAACACACAGCCTAGATATCATTGTACTTCTATCGTTATCATAGCCAATGTCAGCTTCAATGCCGTATGTATCGAAATATTTTTAATTTGCAACACCTTAACTCGTAAACTTAAGCAGGTTGAAAAGGTTTAACATGAGTGTGTAATGAAATGGTTCGTCATATTAAATAAGATTTTACATGTGGGGATATAACACCGGATGAAATTGGCCTTCAAAGAAACCGCATTTCCTTCAATGCTCTCTTCATGTCCGTCTTCACGTCCTGTTTTGTATTCTACATTAATATTGCTTTTCTTTGTAGCAGGAGTTGCTTGCTCAACACTGTTTAAAGCCTGGTGCCTTTGGAAAGAATAGCAATGAATATCTGTTTCTTTTGAAGTTCGCCGATTTCATGCGAAAGTCTTGCAAGCGTACATTACGATGCGACAGTTAATGGTAAAGACGGAATGAGTGCAGTAAAGAAAGTTGTGTAATCACCTGTTGAATTGGTACCCTTCGATGCAGCAAGAGTTATTGCCGGCAACACTTGCCGACTCCCAGTAAACGAATCCTTACAAGATCTCTGTATGTTCTTTGTGTATGTTGTTGCACAAACTGCATGGGACAAATATCGTAATGCTTCATTGCGCCGAAAGGACTCTTTGTACAGGCCTTTCTCTCATGCCGACGAGCATTTTGACGATAGGTGAAAACTCGATCGCAGAATCGGCACTGGTGACAACCAGTTAGCGATTATACAGATAGCGACTCCATGAAAATTAGACATTTTAATTTTTTAATAATTTTTTATAAGTATTATAAAAACTTTTTACAAATTTTTCATAAAATTTTTAGATAGATTTTTATAAATATTTGGGGTTTTGATTTTCAGGGGTTTACAAGGTGAAAGGTCACTGGGTGAAGGTCAAAGGACAGTCACCTGGATCCAATATGGCGGTTGGGTGTGGTCACAACATGGTGGCAGGTTGGCTCTGGACCTCAGACTCTGTATCAATTTGGCATACCCTATGCCTACAAAAAGTATATGGCCGCCACTGCTCTGCCATCGAAAACGATAACACCCCCCCCCCCCCCCCTAGTAATTCCGATGGGTCGAATAGTACCTTTCGGGAAATCGTTTTTGCACGTGGAGGATCGGTGCTTTCTTGAGGGAAAAATGTGAACATTTTGAGGGAAAAGGGAACTTAAGAGTGAAATTTAGCCCGTTTTGAGAGAAAATGGTTGATTTTGAAGGGAAAAAGGAAGCGAAAATGGTCATCGGGTGACCGGAATGACAGAATGAATAGCTCCGACGCTTAGATTCCCTATCCCCTTGGCACCAACTCCCCTTTCTCCTTATACTCAGATCGTGTGGGAGTGAATATTCTCATTGAAATAGTTAAAAATTGGTTCAAAAATTATGTTGCAGATCTAGTAGAGGAAAAAACTTCTGAATTATTTGGAGCAATATCATTACAAGATATACATTTTTTTAGTTCAACTTTAAATACAATTTAAACTAATACAGGTATCTCATCACAGTCACGCAAATAGCACTACACAGCCATCGAATATGCGACTAATACTACCGAACAGATATTTACGAAAATTATTTTATCAACAAATAGTAATAAATAATCTAAATACCTGTGGCAAAAAAAAATTTCATATCACTGATTTAAACCCTAATAAAAAACTGACATAAAGAAAACAAATTGCACCTGATAGTCTGTTAAAGCCTAATGAAACAATGCACTATCGTGCAACTTAGAAATAATATGAAAAAAAAAATTTACATTCTTTATCCTTGAATAGATGTCGTTACCAACGCAAGTAAGGGATGTTTTACTCAGGCTAGGAAGTAAAATGTTTCTAGTTTGTCAACTAAAATTTTTCGCGACTAGGGGAGCGCTAGCGTCGCATGTATACCGGATTTTCTCTGTTTTCTACGTTACGAAACAAAATAATAGCATTAATCATACATAGAGTATAAAATAACTTCGGTACTAAGTAAAATATTTGTTTTATTATTCACATAGCTAAAAATGTTAATTATTAGTGACCCCTTTGAATAACTGCGCACCTAGGGGGGGGGGGGAACTTTCCCTTTACCAAACTCTCCAATAAGAAAACTCGTTTTGTTCCTAACCTGAATCGAAGTTACCTAAAGCCCCGGTCACAATGTCGAATTTTTCCGTCAAACCACTTCCAGTAATTTTGGTTAAATAAATTTGGACAGTTAAGACATCATCGAAATGTCATAGACCTCGCCATTTTTGTCTGATATAGTTTGATGGGAACTGAAGCTATCCAACATTTGAAAATTGGACCGGTTCTAAAATTTGAGGTTTGACGGTCTCAGCCAGTCAGAATCTTGTACGACAAAAATGGACGCCCAGAAACTTAGAAATAACTAACTATTGCTGGTAACTAAGTAGGTTATGAAGATAATTATTTCATGTAGAAGCTGTCTGTACATAAAAGCTATTTTAAGTGAATGTATATATTTCACTTATATAACGAACTTGAAGGCATTAAATTTCATTGTGCAAGAAACCTCGCCGATAACTAAAATTTGTATTTTGTGAAGAAGCGGAAATGAACTGCATTTCTTATATTTCTTCCTGTAATGGTCTTCTTGGAAAAACAAAAGCAATATCTCACTACGAAAATAATTTTTAAATAGTAATTTAAATTAGATTATCCCAATAAAGAAATTTGACAATGTGACATATTTTCAAACCCGTTCAAGAATATTTGATAACATTAGTTGGGAGGAAAAATTTTTATGGCTGTATATTGTTTTCAAATTTTATTGTAAGATATAGTTGAAGGTGAAAATTTGACGCAAGCAACACACGGTCCTCGAAGTATGTCTGACAACCTTATAAACTTTATTGCTCTCAGGAAAATTTTCTTGGGCCGAATTCATCGGCAAGTTTAAAGGCGCGTTAATTTTGTTTAGCGGAACACACGTTTTATGATCCATTATTAGGCTTAGGTTTAGTATACAAGAAGTTTTTAAATCTGGATTTTTAAAGCGGCCCCTGCGGAAAATACAGCAAAATTCAGCGACGCACGAACCCCCCAGTCCTGCGATGACGTCATGCTCCCTCATTGAACGCTGGCACGCATTCAAATGCGATCCCGACAGAAATTCATTCCGGTGCTAATGAAGGGTCGGGTGTTACCAGCCACCCTCACACGACTCTGAATTAACTTTGTGAAAAATACTTTTTTCTCTACGAAAATAGATTACCGTTGGTGAAGTGGAGGAGTTTGCCAAAAAACAGTGTTAAGTAACAACGTGATTAATTTTTTACCATTTCACTCTTGATATTTATTGCAGTTCTTACATTCATTGACTTAAGTTCGAAATTGCCTCTCATTATAAAAAATATATTAAGTGATAGAATTGATGAGACGAGTTATGAGAGTTGAAACTGTAATAATGATTAAACGTACTAAAATCCATACAACCGGGTCCAAAAGTGGTATATTTTCATAAACCACGCACTGATTGTCAACTGAATTGCACAAAACAATTCCGCGAATCCCTACAATCACACCACACTGAGGATGAAGTTCGTTACAAAAATATGGTTATTTTACAGAGTCATTGTATTATAGGTGTTCGCCACTAGCTGAATTGCTATAACTTATTTTTATACTTACATTTAAACTATAGATGAAATATGCCAGATCCCGATTTACTTCATAATACACTTTTTCCTCATTTTTCGCCATTCATGCGTACTATAACGCCAGCTAAGACAGATTTTGTTGGTTGAAATATATATATATAACAATTGGGAACTGCATCAAACATTGATTGTGAAAGAATCGCAAGATGCGTTTTAGCCTGTACTTCACTCATTGGCTAAGTTTAATTATTTTTCTGCTGAAGGTTTACAGGTAGGCGAATTCCGGGCACTTTTATTGGTATCATAATGGCTGACATCGATCAACACGTTTTAAAATTAGACCGCGCTCATATCAAGAATAACTTTCAAGCATAGTTCATATTTTGGCACAAAATTTTAACTTTCGTTCTTTTAGTTTAATTTTACTTGCATGTTTTGTAAAATTTGCGTTTAGATATTTTTGTTTGTTGCATCTGGCGAATTCCATTTCAATTGAAACTGTTGTATCACTGAAGTAACCAGTCCCTTTATCTTTGCATTTTTAGAAACCAACGAACGACTCGGGATTTAATGAAGAGCACAGCTTTAAGGGGGAAGAATTTTGACGGGTCTGCATGATGGCATTAAATTTCAACATTTCTCGCGACGAAGAAAATTTGCTAATTACATACAGCATTAAAAATGTGTATCCATACAGGATTAGTGGAGTTAGACCAACAAAGTTCGTGAGATTATTCCTTGCGCAAAATAAAGTATGAAATACACACGATGCGTTAAACCTAAAATTAATATTTAAAGGGATATGTGAGCATTTGAAAATTAAGATTTTTAAATGTGCGTATTTTTCAAACAATTTTGGAAACATGGTGTACCTAACTAATACCCTCCGAACGTAGTTGGTTTATATTATCGAGATCTTCAACCTTAAAGCAAACTATCATTGTTACCTCTCCTCGTAATGAAAATAACAGAATTTTGCAGGGATATTTTTTACCGCCAGTTTCTGATGCTGGTTTCTTGAGCAGTGTAAGCTAATTAACATAACTGGACTTCCTGTTGCAAATTCTCAGGACACATCGTTTTCATGTAAAACGCTCATATCTTCAGCTGAGCGATAGTGCCTAGCACTTGGCAGAATGCTCATTTTGTGTATACTGCTGGAGTCCACTGCAAATACATATTTTTAACGCTTACTATAAACAGCATCTACGATATATTATAGGGTTTCCGCGCTAAAGTGAAAACATTTGAAATCGACATTAGAAAACTCTTACTGCCCCTGCCTGCATGTATTTAAACGGGCACAGTGACTGGCATGCAACTTGCGAAAGTTGGTAACGATGGAGAGAAAGTAGTTCCATGTCTTAATGTTGAATTAAAAGTTTTTAGGGAAACATTTGAGAATACTCAAATTATTCGTTTTACTATCTCAGTTTTGAATGCATGTAAGTGTGAGAATGATCGAAGTAATAAAATATTAACTTTTCTAATAATTTTACAGTTTTACTTGACCGACGCACAAATAATGTGACTAGGCGCACAGGAACGTTAATTCCACATATTGCAGAAGTATACGGAATGTGCATACAAGTAGATCTTTAGCAGCGCTTTCATAGGTGCTCACTGTCTCGTGAACAGCATTTAATAATCTTGCATAACTGAAGCTGCCGGTTTGTTTGTGGTGATAGTAAGTATGCTAATTCCTTGAAGTGTAGTAGGTTTTTACCTGCGCACCGGGAACCGTGCGACTGCCGTCAAAATTTTCATGTGCGGTTTGTACAGAAACTGTCCCGATACCATAAAACAAGGTTCGGAGAATCAAAAATTAAATATAACTTAGCTTTCGGGTTTTTTTCTTTCCCCCCCCCCCCCCCCCCCCCTTCAAAATATGGTTTTAAATCTTTTTTTCGAGGGCTTCTAACAAACTTATTATTCAATTTAGTTAGAAATCATCCCGAATATTTTCTATTTTATTTTCCATAAAGCATCGCCTTGCGCGGTTCGGTGACTGAATTCCGCCCTAAAATTTTATATTGAGGTGTACACTCTTAAATTATTTCTAAATTACCATACCAGTGTAAACGTACAGTGACAAAGTAAGAATGGTAAATTATTTCCTCATACACACATGGTAACGTTCCTACAGTTACCAAGGAAAGAGTCTAATGCATAGGGAATTCCCCAACTTTGTATAGTAGCGATGCTAAACATTCCCATCTTTTCAGCCTGATATGTAGTACTATTTCCATAGGCCTACTCCACATAGGTAAGACTACCATTACAGTTTCGGAAGATTACCAGAATTTTTTTACGTTGTATATAAAACACATCTACTATACACAGTTTCACGTAAACACCATGGAAATACAGTCGTTTCTGTTCTCTAGTCAAAAAATACAGCCCCATTAATCTAGAAGTAACACTCACGCAAATTTTATTCACGAATTTTCTCTTGAACGAAGTCGTGCGCATAAAATTTTAATTTCACCTTTGTAATACAGAAATCTTATCTAAATCAGGTCACTATCGCAGTGTTTCTCGCCGTAAAACGTTTGTAAGCTGATGTGGTACTAGCGGCAAAGTTTTGAGAAACTTTTGTTATATTTGCAATTGAGTTTAAATCACTCATGTTGTTTGTGCAAGGACTAACGAAAAAGTGCGCAGCTATGGATATCCGCACAGTGACATTTTTTGCAGAAACTATTTTGATTCGCAATTCTGCATACTGTGCACGTGTTAACAGGGGTGTTTTGTATTTAAAAACCTCTGTTTTTAAATAGTAAATAAACCTTTGATACTAGCGCTTCGTGGTGTCCTAGGAAATGGGGACAAATTTTACTTTCGAAAACCTGTAATGCATTCGAATATCTTTTTTCTCCGCCGCACCTCACTGGTTTTATCTTTGTTATTTATGCGCCTGTGGTTTGAATCTCTCGTAGAGTTCACAAGAAGTTAAACCTTTTGTCAGCAGCACGCTATATTCTCTTGATCGAGAGGAAATGCGGTGTATCTGGCAGAACTTCCGCAGAATGAGAATGTGGATGTCGCCTAACACTGCTAGGAAACCATCGACATACAGAAATCGCTAAACATCTGCAGGGAACATTCATAACCTAAACTTTAATTACGATTCGCAGATCCACGTTAATTTTCCGGGGACATGGATATTTATTTTCCCCTTTGTAATGCTTCACCTTGACGCTTCGGTTCTTTTGCTTTATGCTCATACTTTGTTACTATTTCTAACAAAACAGTTTAATTCTTGCAGTTTATATATTAGTGTATATACATTTCTTTCCTGAAAATACTTTCTTGGCTAATGACTTATTAACGTAAAATAGCTAACTTTCGATTAACTGAGCCATCAGGGTTATTTCCACGCCATATACAGATTAAAATATCTCGATTTTCTCGGAGAAGGATAAGTCATGATGAAACATGCAACATTATATCCAGAAAAAATCGAAGTTTTAACTTTTGCGTCGGTAAAATTACCTAGATTTTCTGCCAAATGTGATCTTCGTTGGTGAAACTGCACCTAGGAGTTAGAACAGAGTGGGTAATCGTACAGAGACGAAACAACCGCTTACGCCAAGAAGTCAAGCAACATATTGGATGACCATTCCCAGAGCCGGCGATAACTTAGCTATAGGGTGTTCACGGTAAAATGAGCCCTTCTGAAACTTAGCTTAAGACTTACTTGTATGTACGTCGTGTATCTTCCGCCTTGTGTAAGAATAACATTTTTATAGACCTCATCACTTTATCATGCGTCGGTCAAGTGAAACTGTGAAATTATTAAAAATTAAATATTTACAAAACTGCTCATTTTTAACACGTCGACACATTAAAAAAACATAAAGCGAAAGAAATGATTTATATGATCAGAAATGGTTTACCTAATAATTTTATTCAATGTAAGATACGGAACTACTTCCTATCCATTGTTACCAACGTTACTGGTTGCAGTCACTAAGGTGCCCGTTAAAATATATGCAGGTAGGGGCAGTGACTGTTTTCTAAGGTTGATAGTAGATGTCTCTGTAGATCCTAACGCAACTCAATTAATTGGGACTCAAATTCAAGAAAATTCTCATTTTCAAGCAACTTTTTTTTTTCAATTTATTCAGAAAATATAATTCATATCTTGCATTATATCCCAAAATAAAGTTAGAATCAGGTGCACTTTTTTAAAACATGCTTCATCACTCTTTTGTCAGTGTACTTCTCGGGAGTGAATGATGCTAAATTTAGGGTCAAAAAGGCTAAATTTACTCTAATTTTTTCAAGCCAATCAATTAGCAAAAATAATATCACAAAAGTATGAAAATTCTTGGGAATTTAAACAAAAATAGGACTTAAGCTTTGCAAATAAGGGCTTTAAAGAACCCCTCACAATGATTTAAAACAAGTTGAAAATTGGTTTTTGATTTTGACCTTAAATTTGATTGATGTTGAGTTGTTATATGTTGATAAGCTACATTTGAAGATTTCTGGACTTCGTACATGTCATTGGTGTTTCTATTATTCTTGCTCACATATACATTAGTGGAAAAGGGGAAAATTTCTTTTCAATCCTTTTTGGCTTTGCTGTATTTTATTCCACCTTTTGGAAAAGGTAAATTTGCAAGTTTTTTTTTTCTTTGTTCATTTTTAATATTGACATGAAAGCTGTTTATTAAATCAGCTTTTCTCAAATTATATATATTGTTTATGTTAAAAACTTTTAGCTATAGTTCTAAATTCCGCAACTGTAAAATCATTAAGATTCTCGATAAAGGGTTTTTAAAATTATATTCCTCTCTTTTGAATAGTATTTTCAATAAATCATGTTTATGTAATTTATATAATTTTTTTATATTTAATTTTTTCTACCTAAATCCTCAACTTGCGCAAACTCTTTTCTCTCTACTCAGCCGCTAGATTGCTCGTCGCCATATTTATATATAATAAAATTTTACTATACTAAACATTTATGAAGTCGGCGAATGCTGAGCTTCACTTAGAATATACATTGTTATATTAATTTACTATTTTTTTAATATATATTTTTTTTTAGAGAATGGTTATTCATATTTTCCGCATTCACATTATACTTTATCTTTTTTAAAATCTTAATATTTGTTTGGCATATTCGGTATAACATTTTTTGCAAGTTTTCAAATTTTACTATTGTTTTTTTTATGAGGCATAACATTCGATTGGCTTATCTCATTTCATACAAAGCATGTCTTTATGAAGAATCGCCTTGTAAAATTTCATGTTTGTGCAATTTAGTATTTTTGGGTGCTTTTCGAGTTTTACCTTGCAAAACATTTTCCAAATTCGCATTGTACTTGCTCATTATTTTAATTCATAGCGATTTCTAGCATATTAATTGCAACACTTTTTACAGGTGTTGATGTGCTTATATTTTAAGTGTTCAACCAAATTTTTTTACAATTGCTTGCCTATATGAATATTCTCAGTTTCATAAGAGAGTGGCGATACCATGGTTTATTTATAAAGAAACAATTTTTATTGAAAAAAAAAAAAAATTTAATGCTTAAAAAATGT